>JAWNOK010000013.1:17500000-20000000 GCA_035046005.1 Drosophila acutilabella
ACTCACTCGAAATCCGAAAATCGGACTTGAACTTGAAACCGTAATTACCGAATTTCGGTTTTCATGCCCGCCCGTCTGTCTTGATCACAATATCTGTATAAAAATAACACCTAAAAATGCCACGCGCCGCCACGCCAACGACTTCAACAACTTAAAAAACATCCCCGTCGACTGATTGCGCGACCGTTTCGCCCGATTTGACCAAAATCATCTTTTTTAAATATATATCTATATTTATTATTCCTCTATATAATATATTTTATGTGTATAAATTCCATATCACGTCAAAATGGAAACTTATTCCAATCACCAATGAAACTATTGTAAATGGTAAATGCCATAAAATCTCAATTCGTTTTCTATTATTATATACTTAAAAACAAACAATTGTAAATTCCGTAATTGATTTTAATTTTGTACCATATCGATATTATTCGATATCGATCGCACGATCTTGTTTCCATGTATTCCATTTGCATTTCCAACAAAAAAAATACGAAAACCCAACAATTTATTATGTAAAATCTACAAAATCTAACTACCAACTACTCGAATGTACTGTATGAAAAATGTGTATGTGTTTGAAACATAAAACCAAAACAAACATTAATTATAAAGATGGTCAATCGTGGCGGCGGTGCCGGCAATCGTCTCAATAATCGTCGTGGCCAAGGAGGTTTCCAAAATCGTGGCGTTACTGGTGGTCCCAAGCCCCCCCAAAAGCAGGGCGCCGGCGGCATTCGTAAGCAGAATGCTTTTGATCGTGCAAAGAAACTTTTGGCTAAAAATGCCAACACTAATAAAAAGAAGGAAATTACTCCTGGCGAAAAGAAAATCGAGAGGTAAGAGTACAACTACTATACAAAAACCAAAAAAAAAAAATCAAAACAAAATACCAAATTTTCAATTCCAAAATACCAACATTTTTTACGAACCAAAAATAGCGAAAAATTTGCTCAACTTGCAATTTTTCTTCCCACGAAACAATTTAAATATATAAAAATATCTACAATTTTTTTATTTAGTGCATTAATTTTTTCCTTCAATATAAAAATATATGCAAATAATTTTAAGTACTTAATTTCCATTTATCTAAATGCATATAAGTTCTCCAAAAAGTAATCACTACAAATTTTAGCAAGTGGTGGATGTGTCTTTATTAGTCCTCTTTTTTGATTAGAAGTACCCATCCCTGCTGGTTATTATCGGGTTATAGTCATGGCATGGATTGATCAACGATATACATATGTATTTAATCAGATAGATGTTAATTTAAGTTAATTATTCTTACTTATACTATTTATACTTTTTACATAATTTTAATTCATTTAAATTGGGGGAATTTAATAAAATTAATTAAACTTCAGCCAAAAGAAACTTTAACAGTAATTCATGAAAATTTCATTTAAAATGAAGCCTTCAGAGGGCATTATTAATTTTTCATTAAAAGAATTTCTTAATTTTATGTTAAATGTCCGATGTCGTTCTTTATTTCTCTATGTTGTCTGCTATGTTTTTAATCCCAAATCTAAAGGGTGGAACGGGTTTAAATATTTGTTTTTAAGATCATCCTTCAACTCTTAACCAACAGTAATCATATCATAAGCTCAGGTTAATATCTTTTCATAATCATATTTTGTACGTATCTTTCCTAACTTAAAAGTCTTTCAGCGTGACTTCTAAACTGGCGCCCGAGTGTTAAGAGCGAGACGCACAAACTTTGTTTAAACAATTGTATACTAATATAACATTTGTTTTCTTAATTCTTTTCACATCCAAATCGAATTTGGATAAGTAGCAACGTGTCGAAGGAGTCGCCCTACGCCAGTGTGCCCAATGATATGTTCTATTGTCATCTGTGCAAGAAGCACATGTGGGACGCCAACTCGTTTGAGAATCACATCAAGGGACGCACTCATCTGATGATGCGCGAGGGCATTGAGGAGAGCTATCGCCTAAAGGCCAACATGATCCGTCAGGAGGCCAAGATTGCCGAGCAGCTCAAGTCCATTGAGTTTGATCGTCTGAAGCGCATGGGCAAAAGCAAGCAGCGTCAGTTGGATTACTGCACCATGTGCGATTTGAACTTCCATGGACACATTTCGACTCATCGCAAGTCTGAGGGACATTTGCAGCTGAAGAAGTTCTTGCATCCCAAGTGTGTGGAATGCAACAAGGAGTTTGCCACACGCATTGATTATGACACCCATTTGCTGTCCGCTGATCACTTGAAGAAGGCTGCAGAGAATAATACTAAGGTTGGCGAACGCAAGCGTCAGACTTTGCCCATCAGCACAGCCGAGGAGGAGACTCGCGATCTGCGTCCACCACAGAAGCGCAAGAAGAAGCCCGTGAAGAAGGAGGGTGAGGAGACTGCTGAGGACAAGAAGAAGGAGGGCGAAGAGGGTGCTGAGGGTGAGGAAGCCGAGGCTGAGGAAGCCAAGGAGGGCGAGGAAGCCGCCGATGAGACCAAGGAGGGTGAAGATCTCAATGAAAGCCAGGAAGAAGAGGAAGTGGCTCTACCCGTCGATCCCGAGGATTGTATTCTTGACTTTGCCGAAGGCGACGAGATTCCCAGTGAGGTGGACACCCGTCTGCCCAAGTACAACTGGCAGCGTCCAGTAGGATCAGCTCTTATCTCAAAGCTAGAGTGCTTTGAATGCGCTGTCTGCAGCAAATTCTTCGACACTGAGATCACCGCCGAGATCCACTCGCGCACAGCTACCCATCATCGCAACTTCCTGAAGTTCATCAACGAGAAGTCGAGTGACACAAAGATTGCACAAAAGCGCGCTGCCGCTGCCATTGAGGAGAACGAGCGCAAGAAGCGCAAGGTTGAGGAGACCGAGGCACCAGCCACCGAGGAGGGCGCTGCCGATGAGTCAGCCGAGGGTGCTGAGGGTGAGCTCTATGATCCATCAGAGGCCACTGGCGATGATGAAGATTTCGAGATGAATGAGAACGCTGAGGGCGAGGAAGATGGTGGCGATGAAGCCGCTGGTGAGGACAATGGCGATGAGATGGATGCCCAGGATGAGGAAGAGGAGGAAGCCGAAGCTGAGCCGGAGCCAGAACCCGAGCCAGAGCCAACTCCAGCTCCAACACCTGTTCCTGTCGCCCAGCCCGCTACACCAGCCAAACCAGAGCCGGCTAAGACTGCAGCCAAGGCTGCCCCAGGCACACCTGTTGCTGCTCCAGCAACTCCAGCAGCTGCCTCACCAGCTGCTGCAACAACTCCAGCCGAGGCAACTCAGTCACCGGCTAAGAAGCCACGTGCAGTTGCTGCTGCTGCTGCCGCCGCCGCTGCTGCTGCTTCGCCTGCTGGTCCCAAGGCAACGCCGCAACGCAATCGTGCGCGTGGACGTTACAACCGATACTAAAGAGGAAAAGAAATGGCAAGGAAGGAGAGAGAAAGAGGGAGAGAGAGATAGAGGGCAGCAATACCAGGGGCATAAGACACAATACGAAATAGAAATTATATATAACAAACAAACAAATAATTAAACATAACTTGATGTTATGTATTTCATAATGACTAAAACCCAACTTTCCAGACACCAAAATGCAAACAAACAGACAACTATGATGAGATACGCATTGCAAGAGAATCAATGACGTATGTCTGCATTCAAAATGAACACAGAACTATTCTCTGCTCTTAGTGACATTTTAACTCATTTTGCATAAACACTTCCTTTTGTTGGTACTGTAGACACGTGCCAAAATCATCACACCCCCACACACACAGACAGATATATTAATATTTGTGCAGATTTTGTGTCACAGATTGCAATAAAATAAAAGCAAATCACATTCAAAGAAAAACCACATTATTAACAAACAAAAAACATAAAACATTCAAATTATATAATGATTAAATTTTAAAATAAAAAACCTACTTGTAAACAAAAGCAAAGTCTTTCAATTGAATTCATTTACAAAATATGTTTATTCGTATTTAAGTACATACTATAATTATGATTATATTAATTATTGTACAAATTGTGTGCAAATGTGAGATAAATGTGAACGGCGGGACTGGAAAAGCTGTTCACGTTGTTTCATGGAGTATTTTTGCAGTTATGATATGGTATTATATATATAATTATGGCTTAAATCGAAGTGTAGACAGGCAGCTTCTTCCATTGGTCTGAAGAATTGTGTCCACCATTGAGATACTCGTTAATCCACAGCGGGTCTTATTCAACGCTATTCGTAATACAATCTAAGTACGTACATTAGGTGCGACAAAAGAGTATGGCCCTTAGTCAGTTAAATTCGAGTGTATGCTGCTCCGTTGTTGTGGTTCTAATTCGACTCTGCTCACTCTGAGATCGCTGCAGACGACCACCGCGCCAACCACAACGCCACCGCTTGACACAGCCGACCAGTGACCAGTTGATGCCCTTGGTGCGACTCAGCACATAGATATACGGATCGAGGGTGAAGTGTACCGCCATCAGTACATCGGCGACGACGAAAAATACATGCTTCTTGGGCACGCGATCATCCCGAATGGCCAGAGGTATGGCAATCTGTATAGAAGTGTCAAAGGAGCAAAGACTTTGATTAATTTTATTTATTAAAATATTTTTAGACCCCGTACTCCAAAAAAGACAAGAGGGGTCTATTAAGTTTAAGGCAGAAGAAGGCGTGGCTGACCCCATAAAGTATACATATTCTTGATCAACATTAACAGTCGAGTCGATACGTCTGTCGTACGCGGTCTTTTACAGTAGGCTCGCTCGACTGTAGCCTTTTTAATAGTATGGGATATTTTGGGTATAGCTGTCGAATCCGCACCTTTTAGGTACAATTTCCATCTGGCAAACCTACAAAACCCCTTAATTCTCATTTGTACGGGGTCTAACGATTCGTACTCAAATCAAATCAGCTAGACATGTTTATTTAAGGTTTCAATCCCGCGTACTGAATGATTAGACCCTACAGTTTATTGGCTACTACTTAAGCTTCAATCTTTTCAACTCACCATCTGTGGCATCCAGCAGATGACAAAGGATAAGCTAAGGAATGCCATGAGTTTGGCAAACTTGATCTCATCTGGTGATGTGTTTGAAGACATATTCACACTGTTGCTGTGCTGGAATTTACGCGGTGGTGGAATATTGCTGAACTGCGTTTGGTAGAGCGTTGTGCCACTGCTGCTCTCGGCATCAATGCTGCGCACACTCTTCTCCCGATTGACCAGATTATATTTGCCTTGTCGCTTGGTACTGCGACTCCGTCCGATGATCCACAAAACACGAGCGACAAACAAATTGCTGACCACAATAACAACACACAGCAGGGTACCTGGGAAAAGGTAAAATATTAAGCAGGAAATACTGAATAAATTCTAATATATCCTACCAAAAATCATAAATAATATGGAGTAACTGTCGTTAATGAAACCCGTTGCATCCCTGTAGCGTATGCACTTCCACTCATTAGGATCCGATTGGTCAATGTAGGCACCAAAGCCGGAAAGAGGCAAAAAAGTTACAAACAAAGCGACACAGAACATGATGACAATGGCCTTCTGAATCAACTCGTAAGTGATGTGCTATATCGAAAATAAATTTAATTTAAATATAAATCTTTTAAGCACTGTCTTGGCACTCACCTTGTGGTAGATAAAGGGCCGTGCGAGAGCCATACACCGTTCGGCAGCCATTACAGCGGCAATACAACCGGAACTGACGCCAAAGAAGCGCCAAACAACATGGCCAATACAGTCCATATGGGTGAAAAATGGTATCTTCAGTGCATCCTGAAAGTGGTATTTGCACAGGGCGGCGGTAAACATGCCCAGCAATCCAACCAAGTCATTGTTGGCCAGGCAACTGAAACGGAAACAGAAACAGAGGGAAAGTTAAAATGAAATTGTTGTATGCGTGTGGGAAAGCGAAAGGATATGGGGATTACTGAGGCGTTACGAATGAACCCATAAATTAACCGCAAAAGGCTCAAAGTCTTTCAAGAGACGTGCTTGCTGGGTCTGAAAGCTTCTCCCGACTTGAGTTGACTTTTTTGGCTGGCTCGTAAATAGCGCAATTAAAGTTTTCCACACAATAAATGCGTTTAATGATGTCACATCAATAATTCTGTAATTTTTATCGATTGCCCGCAAATTGCGTCGCAATTGCACAGCTTTTGGCCAATTTGTACTGACCAGGCACAAGGTGGTAATAAAATACTTGTCATTTTGTGTAGTACCTCAATAGTGCCGGATATTGAATGTTTGCTTAAGCACCGACAGCCTTAACATCTGTCACCAAACATTGATTACGAACTGATTACAAATCATGACTCTAAACTCGTGTAAATATTGTAGTGAGTAGTAGGAATGTCATTAATAAAAACATTAGTCAGGCTAGCTTAAGTTTAGTTTTTTACTAAACTAATAAGCTAAACATATCGAATTTAGTCACGAGCGTGAACTACAGCTCTTAGTGACAAAGAGTTCTTTCATCATAATCCAACTTTGTGCACTTAAAGTTATGAAAATAATAATTCTTAATTCCTTAAACAATGAAAAAGTTGTACATGAGAAAATGACCGCAAATAAAAATTATTTGTGTTAATTGAACAATAATTTACAAGTACGCATAGTTACCTTTATAAAATCATTAATGTTGAGAGTGTAATAATTTCAAACCTCAAAATATCCACATGTACACACATTTGCTCCTTACGAAGCTAATTCATAAGAAATCGTTATATGTATACACTGTAAATGTTTACATATAATTATATATATAAATATGAAGGTTAATTTATTTATGGAGGTTTAAATTATGAAAATGACTTGTATTTATTTTAATGATTTATTGAGAAACACGGTTGGTCTTATTACAAAATACAATTAAGAAAGGTTTTGTAGAGCGTAAGCAACCACAAGACACCCTGTATGCCGTCAGGACACTCAGACTCAAACAAATTTTGCGAATTTAAAATTGTTTAAATAAATTCTAAGGTTTTTGTGTAATACTTTTATTTAATTTATGAAAATTATTAAATCATGCGTGTTGATATGAATTACTATTTAAAATTAAGCTATTAACAAGTGGTTTGAGATTTGAGAAAAAATCGATTATTATAAAATTTATAGAGAAAAATGAAGGTTTTTGTAATCTTACATTTAGATTACAAAAACCTTTTTTAAACACTTAATTTACTACCTTTATTTAAATATTTATTAATTAATATATATATACATATTTAACTAATTAATTAAACGTGCTTTTTTTATTACATTTAGATGATGTATGAAAACATTTTTAGAAACAGAAATGTAGTTAGGAAATGACTTGCAAAAATGTAATTTTAATCGCCAGATTTAAACAAATTTTAAGCAGTTAAATTACACAAACCAAAAGCAGCAACTCAGCTTGATGTATCTCACAGTAATCCAAAGGTCAAAAGGCACAAAACATTCTTAATAATAATAACATACTCTAGAATTACTAACTATTTAGAGCAAACAGACAAGTTCAGTGTTTGTCTCTGCAAAAGCGGGAAATTGTTGTTTTAGATTTTTCCATAGCCAATGAAAATAGAATGTCATACGACCCACATAGGAAAATCATTTGTCTTGGCTCTCAATAATTGTTTTTAGCTTTCGACTGTCTGGGGAAAATGTAATATATAAATAGTTTACAATTTGGTGGGAATATCACATAAAATCGACTGTAAAACCGCATAAAGTTTATCCCAAACACTATGTAGAATATATAAATTTATATGGTATATGGGTTTGTGTTTACAAATGCTCGTTACTGTTGATAAAGTCGCAAATTATAATTACAAAATGCGATTTATGTTTGCGTTGTACAATTTTTGTGTACACAAAAGCGGAAAACACAATTTTCCATTAGGGCAATTGCAGTAGGGAAGTGAAAACATTTGAAGGAAAATTTGCTAAATCAATCGACTGCGAAAGCGGGAAGCAAAGTGCAGTCGAGCAGGGTTGGCTTTAGTATACCCTGTGCAAAGCTGATGGTGTTACCAGTTCTTACCATCCCTCAAATCCTGAATTACTGACAGTTCTGGCTAAATGACTGTCGTCTCCTTTTAACACGCCTACTCCACCCTTTCTACAAGGCAGCTAACAGCTAGTGAATTCCCCCCTTGAGGCCAGCGCTTTGTCTATAAATAATAATCAACAATATAAATCGAATTCATCAATCAAATTAAGCCAAGATCAAAAAGACGCTTTCCGTGACACTTGAGAGCACACACACGACTTCAAAACATTCAACAAGGATAATTTCTATATTATATAAAGTGTTATTTGAATATTTGAAGTCTGCTCAAATTGCTGTTCTAGGCATTTTAGTGATTTTGTTGATTATTCAAAGCGTAAATTGAATTCAACGCCAAGCGAAAATTGATGCTGGGCTATGAGGAGCGAACGTAATGGGTTCTTATGATGATAAATGAAGGAATTTTCTGCTCGTGCGGACACTTATCTACACTGACATAAAATGGCCTTGAACGTTGAGGATATTTTAAGATCAAAATGTAAAATTTAAGTAGTTTTAACTTTGGAGAATAAAAGTTTCTCATCTAAGCTTTACGATCAAATTATTTAACCCATTGATAATTGCTTATTTGATATTCCAAAACATTATTAAAAAAGAATGTAATTGTATTTTTAAAATATTCAGGCTATGCCTCAAGGTAATTGAAACTTATTACTATAACCTAAGCCATGAAATTTATCCATCCACTAAACCTGTAAGATTTTAATTCTTTTTTAAAAAATCTTTAAGTTTTCGTTGCCTTTTGAAAAGTTGTTATAGTTTTCGAACACTTTTTTGAGCAGTGTAGGTTTCAGATTTCGGCTACTCGCCGTCTGTTGCTAAATTTGTAGCAGTTAGATAAGATATAGGCAATTGAAACAGTGTTGTAGCTCTCGATGTTATTGCTGTTGTTTGACACATATGGAAATTTGGACCCGCACATAAGTTGAATAAACCCAAACCCCAACAACACACGGCTTGCCATGAACTCGCCACACACTTGACACACAACTATTACACCCATATGTATACGTTTTATATACACATATATAGCAGGTAGACATGTATGTGCATGCACAGACATGCATGTATTTGCGCATATTTTAACTTACCGCAACATGAACGTGTATTTGCTGTTTTTATTGTGCTTTTTACGCGCCAAAATAATCAAAGCCAAGAAATTGCCGAGCACACCGAGTCCCATTATAATGGTACTCACAATCAATCTTCGACGATTTTTGTACAATTCCGAGTCCTCCGTTGAGGTACCATTTAAACTGTTTGCTGTGATGTTGACAATTTTCACCAGAGTCAAAGATACAGACTCGGCTGCAGTTATTGCAGGTGTTGTGGACGACATTTTTGCTTAATTGCAAACAAAAATTATTTTTATTTGATTTGAAAATGGTCAACACTTTGCTTTTGTTTTTGTGCCACTTTGCCACTTGTTGCAGCTGCTGGAAATTCAAAAAAACTAGTTTGGCTTTAATTTGGTCACTTAATCTTGTCACTAAGCAGGGATTGTCTCCACAACTATTTGAAAGTTACGCACGCGTTAAACTATTTTTTATTTATTTATTTTATTTTATTTTTATATGCACTACGATGCAGCGTCTCCGTTACGTGCACCGTCTGCACTGAGACGTCGTTGTAGAATGAACCGAAAGTCAAGAGCGACGACGGCGATAGCGAGAGCGACACTGATGACAACGACGCTGACAGCGCTGCTGCTGTTAACTATTCTAGTGGGTGGGCAAAAAGTTCCTTGCCGACAGCGGCAACGAAGCTCAACAGTTGGCACACGACACGACTTCGGCAGTTTTCGGCAAAAGTGTTGACGAAGTTGCGACGCAGCGTCGCTGCTGGTGGTCGTGCGTTTGATCGCCTCCCTTAGGCTCGCAATTCGCTGCTTGTGCCGGACGTCGACGTCAAATTTGGACGTCAACTGCGGCAGCGTGTGCGGGTTTGAAATAGTTTGTTGAATTTTTAATGCGTATACTCTATAAGTATGGTCGTAAATTTAATGAATGTCGGATAAATCAAATACATATTATACACCAAATGGCAGCTAATGACATAAACGTTATACATTAAAATATACTACGATTTATGCAGCACAGGCATATCAATTGCTTATTACAATAAAAACCAACTACTTGTTAGTCATTTGTATTTGCTTAAATATTTATTTTACTTGGCAATCGTATGCAAACAACCGAATTTGCTTGCTGAATTTGTTTGAATACATATACGACCAACAGTTCGTGCCTCGGCGGTTTCTAAATATCAAAACAATAGTCAGAACTTATAGAACTGTTGGCACATTTGAAAGCGCAATAATCAAATCAAATCGAATAAATGAATAATTATTGCAATGGCCAATGGGCAATGAGAGAAATGCTTGATTTCAGATCAAAAGACCCGAATATGCAATGCATTCTTAGTGCGATATTAAGCGAAACGGAAGTGGGCACACAGACGCCGCAGTCAGCGACGGCGCAGGCGTTGACAGCGACAGCGACAACTAGGCGTATGGGTAATCTGTATATATATTAGTATTTCTGTTATTTTGTGTAATTGTTAAAGCCACTGGAGGCAAAGGCCCACAGCGACACTTGAATGGTGAGTGGTTAACAAATTCATGAATTGTTTGGTGGATGCTGACGTCGCGTCGACGTTTTTGTCCTGCTGCTCCACCGCAAAGCGTAGGGCGTCATGGTGCGGTGGTGTCAGTACACACGAACCGCAGGCGACTATTTTTAGCTAATTTGGGACAGAGGCAAACATGAACTGTGACTTTGAGTGGGCACAAACGAATGTCGAGTTGTGGCCCCATAGATTTCTAGGAATTTATATCCCTGTATATCCTTGTGTTTTTCCCTCTTAATTGTAAAGAACAACATTGGAGGCTTTATGTGTCAAACGTGTTGTTTTTGTCTCGTCTAGTTTTTCCTCCTTTTTTATGGCTACATAAAAATGACTTTTTGGCAGCTTTGCGTGGCTATAGCGGTTGAATGACCTCTAACCTCTCACCCAAAAGCAATACACAAAGCGTAAACATCAGTTTGCAAAATGAAATTCATAAATAATAACGTATTATTTGCAGCCCTATTCATTTATTTGCTCTCCTAACTAGGTCTGCTCCCTTAAGTGCCTGATTAATGATTGCACTACTTTGCTGCTTGAAATTGGCCATTGTTCTATATATTTTTAAGTATTTTATACAATCTGTACCAACACTTAACTGTTGAAAAGAAAATGTTTGAAAGACTGTACAGACTGTGACTCATGTGACGAACTTAAGCAATTTTTAAGTGAGCAAATAAGATACACTCACCCCACGAAGGTAGCAAAAGGGAGTCGCTATCTTTACCATAAAGAACTGATTACTGTTTATATAAATGGATTTGAAATACTTGGGCATTGTAAAGATAAAGTCATTTGTCATAATATCTACCTTTTATATGTTTATATGATATTTTTAGTATACTTCCTTCCTAAGTCAATTATAGATGTAAATTCTATACTTTAATTTTATTTATTTTATTATCTGTACTTCTTAAAGAAATGCTATTATTCATATCATTTTATAAATCAATTTCTAGTTTCCAAATCATTTTCCAAACATGTGTCGAAACTATAGTTTTTATTTTTACAAGTGTATCATAGAGTTTTATGGCTCACAGACTATTTTCAGACAAATTCTATAAATATTTGCTGTAAGAATCTTATAAAATTGAAGGCAATGTCAGTCAGAAGTCAAGAGGCTGCTAAATAAAATAAATTTCGTTATAAACAAATTGTGTTCTTTATAAGGAATAGTACATTAATTGTTTGGTTTAATATATCAATAATTTTAATTGATTCAAATTAAAAACCAAACAGAAATTTCAAAATATTTACGTGTCACTTTTTATTTACAGCGTTTTCAATTGCACAAATGCAATCAAAATAGTATTAATAAAAGCCATAAAGGGTGACTTCATAATTCCCAGAAAATAGAGTACGTTTTTATTATTAATTTATAAGTATAAATAAATGCAGTTTAGACTGGTATGCGAGGTGTCTGCTTATAAATCAAACAACTGATAACAAGTGGATTGAGGTAGTCCCCAATTGGAGTACAGTGTCAACATCCTACTGATAAAAAACTTGTATAAGGGACTTTAACTAAATGGCACCCATTAGTCTCGTGCTCCTTTGTGGGAGTGTTACAATTTACGTATTAGTTTGTGGCGAATTCTAAGAAATAAGGTATACGTCGTTATACTGGGTTGGGTTCATCATGAATCGCTCCAGAAATTGTTGATGACTTGGATTAAGATTCAGTTTCTGTGCGCTTGCAGTGACGTGAATTGCATACAAAACGGAAGCTGCACACAAACAGACAGAGAGACAGACGTCGATTGCATTTACAGAAATTCCTACAGTCTCTCACTATTTTGCATAACAAACAAACAAGAATTTTAATTGAATAGTTGACTTCGGCTATATAAAAGGTGTGCATCCAAAATTATAAAATAATAAACACACAAACCAAATTATATTTATGTTTATTGTTTTATTTTTTGGTATGTGGTTTTTGTAGTGTTAAAGTTATTATTGTTTAAATATGAAAACATAGGACATCATCAGCGGCATTTTAATGTCTCGTTTTAACAATTAACATTTTAATCAATAGAGCGCCCCAAACGTTCAAGAATTCAGATCCAATCAATGGTTATATGGAGACATCGTAGAGTGGATATATCCAGTAAAGCGGTCCGGAATTAAAGCCAATTGATATTACAAACACGAAGTCGCAAATTGTTCAACGCGTGCACGCCAAAATTGTAGTCAAAACAAGTAGTAAAGGAAGTGCCGCAGAGCTGCTCGACTGCTAAAAGCCCAGTAACCGAACTAATAAAAAATCTGTGTCGATAGACGTCTCATCTCATACTCACCTGCCAGCAAAACATAAGCTCTTCATGCCTTTCTGGCAACTGGGCTAAAATCAACAAAATCACAAGATGTACATACAGCTTATATAGCTTCTTTAACGCGCTGTGCTGTGTACTTGTGTGTTTGTAAAATGCAAATAGCTTAGCAGCAAAACAGAAGCCGAAACTGATTTCAATTCGAGAAATTGAAAAAAAGAACGCGACGACACAAATGCATTTCTAATTTTTAGTATTTTGTTTTGTTTTGTTTTGGCGCCTGTTGAGGCTTGAGGTATATATTTATGCATATATCTATTCGATTATTTATGTGTGTGTACAGTTTGTATTGTATGTTTTTTTAGTCATTCAATTTTATATGCTACTATTTTATGCACAGTATTTTTAGCGTTTTGTGTTTGTTTTCGTTATTATAGTATATATTAACTTAATTAGATTATTGCACTATAGCTGAAAGTTTTAGCTTCTATATTGACTATCTACTTAGTTTTATAAACAATGCAAAAAGCTAGCTCTTCTTCGTTCCTCTTCGTTCTGTATAAATAGGCAATAAACAACTTTACATAGACACGAACATTACACACACAGCTTACACAGAAACACGCACACACACTCATAACGCATGGCTGACAGTATGAGTGTGTGTGAGGTAGGGAATGTGTAGGCGTGTGTGTCTGTTCCTAGCGTACAATCACAGCACACAAATTACATGATTTTCTCTTATATTACAAACAATTAAAAAACAAAACTATATTTTGGCGTAGTTGCATCATCATCGTCTTCTTCTTCTTCTACTTCCTTCTGTCGCTTAGATGCGACTGCAGAAATTGTAAAGCAATTGTTTATCCTCGAAATGATAGACATTATTAATGTGTCGCAGCACGCGACCATCCACAAGATGTCGTGCATAATGCACTGCCTCCATACGATCCTTCGAGAGTCCAACCTCAATTAGCCAGCTGACAAACTCGCTGCCATAGAAGACCTTGCGATAGACTCGTATGCGCCATCTGCTGAAAGCAATTACAATTCAAAATGGTTAATCGAATGCCATATCAATTGAGAGTAAAAACAATTAAGTAATGGAAAAGGCTACAGGCGGAAGAGACGGCTAAAAAGACCCTGTATTTATTATGGCTGTAGAATAAATTGTAAGCAAACGAAATGGGACTCGGAAGAAATAAAAATATCTAGTTTTTATAGTCTCTGAGATTGAATGCATTTACAAAGTCATTCAGAGAGTAATTAAAGCAAAAAGGCATTAAAAGAAAATGTTTAGTCTTTAAAAATTAATGTAACAAAGGTAGCAAATCAGTGTCAATTCATAAACCCTACAAAAACATTTCTTTAGCTATATAAAAGTAATAATATTGGGTATACACTCGCCTTCGATCCTTGGCAATATCCTTTTTACAGTTCTCCAAGTGATGATTACGAAACTGCTCGCATATTTGCTTAGTATCGGGACGCAGATTCGACCAATGAGGTAGACTAACCACATTTGCGCCATACCTAAACAAAGACAGACATTAGTTAAAGCCATTTTATTAAGGTAAAACTTAAACTCACCATATCTTGCGCCAGAACTTAATCAGTGGCATTAACAACTCGCCGGTGTCGCTTATGAAAACTGCCAAAACTATTAAACCCTGTCCAAAGTTAAGGAACGCATCGAGGAAGCTTAATTCCAAATAGATGCCCGACATGCCCTCCATAACCAGCGTCCAAATGGAAACAGCCAAGCCGACAAACATGGAGCACAACAGTATGATCAATAGGATTGTGTGCTTCAATGTCTGATGGTCATCGCAGTCGCTCGTATGCTCCAACGGCTCCAACCCGCTGCGCGTCTGCTCCTCATAGCGTTCTATGATATTTTGGCAGCCCTGACGAGACGTGCTGGGGCCGCAGTTGTACGAGCTGCTGCACATGTGGCTGCAAACAAAACAACAACAGATTAGTCAAATTAAAATAATTATTTAATCGGCTGTCTAGACTTACGCTTCTGGTGGAGGCGCTGCATCAATGCTGTCGAGATCTTTCATCACATTTCGTTGTCGATTGCGATTCAACAAGTCCTCAATATCCATGACCACTGTGGAGGTGGTTGTGGGCGTGGTTACAGTGGAATCCGAACAACAATTGCCGCTGCCCGAGCCACAACCGCCGCTGGATCGATTAACTGTCACAGTCGCTGTGGGTATAATTTCATCATCATCCGACGAGGACGAATAGGAAGTGGTGCGCACACTTTGTCGCATCGAGGAACGATCCGCATTTGCCAATAAATTGGCAGTGGAAACCGTCGAGTGTAAATCCGATGAAGCTGCAAAAGTTATCAATGTTTGATTGGGGATTAAAATGGACAGTTAAATGGGGCATACCCGAATCCGGATTGGATAACTCACGCGTATAAGTCAGGTACTTTTCATAGCGCTTCTTGTAGCGCTGATGCAGCACGAGGCAGCCGACAGTAACTGTAAAAGTTAGTTTACATATTAGTCTATAACTAAGTTTATAAGCGCGTTTAGAATTAAATTGTTTGAATTCAGATTGAAAACTTTACGTGCATCATTGTAAGCTCTTGTGGAGCTATCGTAACGCGTCAACGTTTCGGAATTTCTCATCATTTTCAAAGGGTTTTGGACTAGTAAAAGTATTACACACCTATAAAGCACATGACAAGCATAAAGACAGCAATTGCTGCTTGTGCATTGCCATATTGAAAGCTGGGATTTTGTTTCTCGCTGGGCATGGACTTGGAATCGAAGGCAATAAGCAGACCAGAGATGACAGCAGGCACACCCCAAGCAAAGACCAACTGAAAAGAAGCAGAACAATTAGTAAATTGAATCAATTGAAGCTGAGACAAACCTCTTACCATATAAGGCCAGAGTTTAAGCACAAAGCACAAGCTGCGGCACTGTAGAAAGAGCAATGTGATGGCCAAGAGAGCTGTCCACAAGCGGGAGCTGTAGGTGCCAATGTTGAATAAAAAGAATTGCAGATAAAGAGGCCAACGCGCCACATGATCCAGCTTAGACCAGAGTATGACGCCAATGCAGCACATTAACTACAACAAACAAGAATAATTAAATACCTGCGTGACTAATTTTGAGTGGATTTAACTGTGATTTACCTGTGATAAAACCAAGCAGGCTGTAATGCGTTGTGGCATGCGTTTAAAACGCTTGGTAACTATCAGCAAGGCCAACATCCAGCAACAGGCAGCTGCGCCAGCCACACTTATGTCAAAGGAGAAAGCATCTAGCTCATGTAAATAGTCCAAGGGCTTCAAATTGGTCAATGAAATCATTTTGGCCGAGATAAACATGAGCGGCGCAGAGATAAACGTGCACAAAACCATGCTGCGTGCAATCTATGAAGGAAATAGCAGAAATTAGTTAACAAAATGCTTTAAAACTATTGCTTAAAGGTCATTTACCAACTCCACTTCAACGTTATACTGCGTTGCTATAACAAAGGCACCCGGAGCAGCTGGAAAAGTGCCATAAAGGAATCCAAAGGTGCTGAGCTCAGTAGTGTCATTGAAGTTAGCTCCAGCCTGTATAATGTTGACTGTCTGGCGGCAAACAAGCGGCAAAACCAAGCTAAAACGAGACACGTTTTTATAGATTTTTAGCTTAAATTGGTGTACACTTAGCGCTACTCACATCTTGACCAATATGAGCACACTGGGCAGCAGCAAGCCCATGCCCATACTCTTGCGTTCTGTGCCCGTGCCACCGCCCACAATCTTTAGCCCCAGAAGGAACAGCGCCGTGGCCGAGAAACTTTGTCCAAAGACACGCAAAACACTGGCCACCATTTCGGGTAGGCCCTTGGGAAACAAGAAGCCACCGGCAACTCCAAGCAGTGTCATTAACAGCAATGGATTAATGAACAGCGACTTGATGGTATTCCAAACCAGTATCGTATGTTCTCCCAGACAGCGACGTTGTTTGCTCAGTTGCTCGGCTGGACAGGTTTCCGGACAGAGTGGAGGATTGCGTGTGACTTCCTCTTTGTTTTTAATGATCTTGCTAATCTCCATGAGCACCAAACCGACGGGATTTAGTATGGCCAATGAGATGGGAGCCATGAGATACAAATACGATGCATACTCCGGATGCACTTCCTTATAGAGAGCCATAACTAAAACAAGTTTAAATAGAGATTAGGGAGCGCTCTATAAAACGTCAATCTTCAATACTTACCTATGGGATAACCGATGGCAAAATCATTGCTCTGCGTGCAGAAAATAGCCATTAAGCCAGCACGTGCATAGTTCAAAGGTCGCGCAACTAGCAGACATATGACTAGCACGGCAAAGAATACAATCGCCTTGGAGATGAGCATCGCCAGCATAAAGGTCCAGTTCACGGCACTCCAGTTGAGCTCGACCAGGGAAAGAAAGATAAGCGAGGGCAGCGCAAAAGTTCCCACAAATGTGGCCAATCCTTTAGTTTCCGCATTGCTAATGATCTTAAAGCGGCCGGCTATATAGCTGCAAGAAGGTATTAATATAATTAAAGGGGATTTAGATATGATTTTTTATTATGATTCAAAAAAATACTTGAGTGTATTACATGAATTAAAATTGAGACGTCAAAGTCTTTGAGTCTGGTCGCGTTTTTCTGGATTTTCCACAATCCTCGCAACAAATCTTGGATCAATTTCTTTACTTTTTATTCACAGATTAACTATTAAGTAATTGATTAATTTATTAACTGCTTTTTTTTAATATTTACAGTTAAAATAAATTTTTATTATTGGCTTTTTATAATCATGAATAATAATTTTACCTTATTTTAATATGTTATTGTTTAAATAAAACATCATACTTTTAATATGATTAAAATGATAGTTTAAACAAGGGATTAAAAACCGTTTTATTTTACTTATTTGTAACTAATTCTGATCTCCAATTCTTTTATTAGTTATCATAAATTAATGCTGTTCAACGCTTGTGGTTATATGTATGTCAATTATAATTAAATCCTTATAATATTAATTATTAATGTAAAATCAGTTGTGCTTATCAATTAATAATAAGTTCCAATAATAATATTATTACATTTATATAAATATATATATATAATTATTGTTATTAACATAGAACCTTTTTAATTTTAAGTAATTGTTGACTAATCAATGTTTTATGCATGTTAACATAACATATTTACACAAAATGTAAATAAATTGTTATTAATTATATTGTAAATTTTAAATATTATTACTTGAAACAACAAATAAAATATGATTGCCAAATAAATGTATCAAGTCACACCCTTTTTAATAATTCTCATTCTAATTGATATGTAAATATTGAAGTGCGGAACCAGACACAAAATCGGATACACGCGCTGCACAAACATGCAATACAACAACAACAACAACAGCAACAACAGCAACAACAACAACATAAAGACAACAAAATGTCACGTGAACTTGTCACAACTGCAATTAAATGGAAATGTATGAAAACCAGTTTTGCATTTTATTTTGGTTTTCGTAATATTGTTTCTTAACGTTGTTTTTGTTGGGGTACGCCCAAAACCAAATTTTATATATAAAATAAAATATCTTTCTAAAAATAAATAAATAAATATTTATGTATGCAACTGGCTTAATGCAGCTGTTTCTCAATGTTTAAAAAAAAACTGGAGTACTTCCCCAGAAATTCAGTAAATAAAAACCTGAATTAAATTGCTGGTGACGATATTTGTTGGGCGTGTTTGAGATGAATCACAGTCTTTACTGGTTAACTGTCAATAAAATGGAGTAGCTCACATTAACTGGTATGCATTAACTACGAACTGTACTAAATTAGAGACGCGTTTTCAAAATAATCACGACCAAAATAGGTTAGATTATATTACTGTCTGTCTGCGGCACTATAATCACTGATAATACGCTTATCTATATATTTAATTTAATGGGTAATGATGTCTAATTAGACAAAGTCCACGCTGGAATGCCCTTTAATCAAGAAATGTTTAACATTTAGAATAAAACTGTAGTTCAGCAAATTCACTTTAGCAGTTTGCTCTACAAATGTTTTTGGAATGGGTTTCCAGACTCTGGAGCACTGCATGTGCCCACAATCACGTGCTTAACCCAGCCACAGCAGCTGGTTTCCTGATAATGCCTACCCAAATCGAGCCAGTTACCCAATACAACTAAAAATTCTTTCATTTGTGCACAAAAAGCAGAAAAACCCAACACAGCTGTGCAGAGTGTGACACTTATTTGCCTATAGACAAGGTCTGCTATTTGTGACATAAATACATAATTAAACAAACTTGTTGTAATTCGGTGTGATACTATAATAATTTCCGAGAACTATGAATGATTAATTGAGATTATACTAACAGCTTAAAAGCTTTAATTTGAGTTAACTGAAAAAGTCTAGAAACTAATAATTTATTTATGATACAATCTTAGCTTAAACAAGATTAATAATTAATCTAATAATTTTATTTCTAAAGAAACTGACAGAATTTCCCAAGTAATTAAAATGTCAATCACATTACACTTTAATTAAAGTATATACTAAAGCTTCAAAACATATGTCAGATACATTGTAACACCTTTTTTATACTTATTATTAGAGTGTTACTATGAAGTAACATTCCCAGCTCAATTGTAATCAGTTTAAATAAAAAGTCATGTAATGCACTTTACATTCTGATCGCGCAATAGATACAAATGTGAGTTTTAAGTTTTTGTTGTCGACTAATTGATGGCAGACACAAAGTACAGGGTTTATACGTCATAATCGTGCATCTAACAGCACTTAAAACAGCTGAGCATATAGTATAGACTAAATTATAAACAAACAAAAAACAGACATGCATAAATCAATAGTAGGAATAGTATATAAAAGTACTGTTATGCAGGTACAGTGGTGCCTCTAATAGTTCTATTGAAATGTAAAAACATAATGAGCGGAAAAAGATATATTCACTAACTTAATTAATTTAGAAATCAAACATAACATGTAGAATTAGATACATTTACTTTAACACACACATTTATATTAGATTTATTTTAGTAGATATTTTTCAGCAACATAAAACTGAAAAGTCTTGCAACCGTTAGTAAAAATCATATTTAAATTTCGTAGCATTTTCTTTAGCGAGTCTCCACTGTATGCTAAATAGACTCGTTGCATTGTCAGTCGATTGGCGATTACACAATCGCAAAATGCAGCAATCGATGTTCGATTTTTCTTACTTTGTTTACTGGCAACTTGTGCAAGGTCATTTGTAATTGTTTATATTATGTTATGCTATTATTTATCGCACTCTCTAAACGTTTTTACTTTCGCTTATTGCAATTACGAGTAACAATTAAATATTTCCCAATCGCCGTTTAAATACAAAATGTAACTTTGACTAGATTTAAACAAAGTAATTGTTGTTGTTTTCGCATTGTAATTACTATTGTGATTTTTTTTTGCATAATATCATTTGTCATTTCGGCTGCCGTGTGTTATAAAAAGCTTTAGATAAATCTGACAGCAATTTACAAGCTCAACAATTTGACTTTTTGTGTGCCCTGCAAATAATTTAAAAGTATTTAGGTGTTGTCCAAATTTGCATCTACGAGCGTAGTTCCTGTGACTAATTTAGAATGCAACTGTTTTGGTTTGCCGTGTTATACCCCACACTAAGTGGGTATAACCGTTTTGATGACTCATGTGGAAAATTTTGCACATAAATATGTAAACATGTAAAGCAATTGAAATTTCCACGGATGCATAAATGAATGTAAGTACATTTTAATTTACGTACTGTACATTCATTCATTATTTGTGTTTTTCGGTTTCTCTTTTGCATGCTCAATGGAATTAAGGAAATAAGAGTCTGAAAATGAAATCAAACCGGTCATTGAACGAGCGCGTGACCAATAACTAATAAACAATAAGCAAATAAAGTTTGTTTGGTCTGAGTAAATTAGGCAAAACAAAGCAGAGCAGAGCAGAAAGAGCTTCACAATATGCAAAACGAGATAACAACAAAAACCAATAACAACAGCAACAACAACAACAAAGAGCACAAATGTTATTCCCACACAAAGAGAGCAAAAGTTCAAGGTGCGGAGTCCATGAACTCTCTTTTGAAATAAGACAAACAAGTGGGCGACTAAAAATACCCTGTGCTATTGACTAGATAGCTATTGCTAAGGCAAAAAATATAAATGTTGGTAAACTACAATATTTGTTTAAAAAATAAATATATTTCCTTAATACTTTTTATTTTCTTTTGTCTCATCTTCATTAAATTACTTAAATATTTTTCCAACTTAAACAGTTCGATTCCAAATATAATCAATACTCCCTTGACCCATACCCATACCCATACTAACTTATTCATTTCTTCTGTTCAACTTACCCACAAATAATTATGCCAAAGCACTGCACCAACGCCGGATAAAAATTATCCATTGAGACGCCATCCTCCACGCGTGGTGCTGACGTTGTTATGCTGCCGCTGCTTTCCATTGAAGCCTCTGTGGCTGCGATTTCGTCGGCAGCACTGTCGCGCAAAGCTTTGTAGTACATAGCGCTATCCATGATGCTTGCTTGCTATCTTGTTTTTGCTTGTCTCGTAAGCTTCAATTTTCTAGTCGCTTGCAGCAACGAAGTGCGACATGGTCGAATGCGTCACGAAAACAGCTGTCGTGATCTGTGACGTCAAAGGACCTGAAGGGTACAATTAGTGACGACAACCACTTTTTGCTCTGTGCAAAATAATCGAGTTTTCGCCAATTTAATTAAGGCGACACACACGCACACATACTATTGCAAAACTTATTTAATAACACAGTTCACGGCGTAGATGCTTCTTGTATATTTTTAGCAATATTTATTACATTCATTTTCTATAGCTATAACCATTTTAATACCGCTTCGTTGTCGGTAGAATGCTAGCGTGTTAATTTCATATCATTTTCCACTTGTCTGTAGCTCGCGATACTAAAAAATAATATATTCGTTGCAACTGCAACAAACGCGCTTGCTTTTATAGAAAAATCTCAATCGCGACTGCGGCAACTCGGACACAGAGTTGTCTTTCTCTTTCACAAACTTAACATTCCTGCTCAGCTGTTGTTAACAGCGCGCACTTTTTGTAATGCTGATAACATATATCTTAATTTTAGTTTATCTCATCAAATGCTTGGAATATGTGATAATTAACATATGAAAGCTTTGCTTATAATCGTATTCTGTAAAAGAATAATTTTTACGTTGAGCGTTATTCAATAATTAATTGATTAATTCAAGACAAATGTTAACATAAAATATCAATAACAGCACGCGATGTTAAATTCTGTGTTACCAGGGAGGGTGTTAGGCTATCGATTACAGTGCGAATGTGTATCGATACTTTACTCACAGCTGTTTACAAATTGGACAAAACGAAGTAAATTAGTCATCAAACAAAATTCTACACTAAATTTGCAAATAAGAATTTAAATTTTGTACATTACATTTTGCAAAGCTAAAAAATGAATCGCCTTTTTGGACGTGGAAAACCCAAGGAGCCTGGACCAAGTCTAAACGACTGCATCCAAGGCGTAAGTAGACAAAGAAAAAACATACTGGATATTTAGATTTTATGTTAATGTTTTTTTTTAATGCAGGTTGATGCTCGGGCTACCAACATTGAGGAAAAGATTGCGAAATTGGAAACAGAGCTGCGAAAATATCGTGAGCAAATGAGCAAAATGCGCGAATCGCCAGCTAAAAATTCAGTGAAACAAAGGGCGCTGCGAGTGCTAAAACAAAAGAAGGCGTAACTACCATAAAGCTTTATACATATAGAACAGTGTCAATATTAATAATTGCGTCTTGTCCATTTTAGCTATGAACAACAAGCCGAATCTCTACGCAATCAGTCGTTCAACATGGAACAGGCAAACTATGCGGCACAATCGCTCAAGGATACTCAGGCCACAGTGGCTGCCATGAAGGATGGCGTCAAGCAAATGAAAACTGAATACAAAAAGATCAACATTGATCAAATTGAAGTGAGTACTTTAATGAGTAGTTGTTGCGACACACACTATAAAAAGTTACAGTAGTGTGCGAACCGGCGACTGGCGAGAGAAACGCAAACGTTGCAGATTTTTCTTCTCAAGCATCGCTTGAAAAACAGCTTGCAATTTAAACTCCACTGCTTCATAGCTTATAAAAATGAGACTTTTATTAACGTTTTTCATGTTTGTAGGACATCCAAGACGATATGGCTGATATGTTGGAGCAAGCCGATGAGGTGCAGGAGGCAATGGGTCGCACGTATGGCATGCCCGAAGTGGACGACGATGATTTGCAGGCAGAACTTGATGCTTTGGGCGATGAGATGGCCTTGGACGATGATTCCAGTTATTTGGATGATGTTGTTAAGGCGCCCGAAATTCCAAGCAGAGAGCCAGGCGCTGACAGTATTGTGCCGGGAAAGGTAATAAAAAAATTAAACGTAATATGTTTCAATGACTAACCATTTTTATAAATACTTTCGCAGAGCACCATTGAAACGGATGAGTTCGGCTTGCCCAAAGTACCTACCTCTTTGAAGACCACATAGATGACATCTTTTCAGCCATGGGTATCGAATGTCCAACTAATCTAAGCAGCAAAGAAAGTTTGGCCAGGCTTGTTTCCATACAGTTAAAATAACAAAGTTTAAGTTTTTACACAATTATCTTTTTATGTTTTGTAAGCATTTTTTATGTTTGATAGCAGACAAAATAAAAAGGAATCGTACACTAATAATGCTCTTTGACTTTCATGCTCTTTCATTTCACTCTTGCCTGCAACTGTAACGTAGCAATTGCAATAACACTTTCGCTCTCTTAAAGTGCAAAAAGCGACACGACAACATGTGTCATGTGCAATACACTCTCACTGCCGCTCTCAGTGCTTACTCTCATTTGGTGAGCGTTCATGTTGCTGCTCACACACACATGCATAACGAACGTGCATGAAGGTAACTGAGCTTTGAAGTTCAGAGCATGAACTTGAGCAGCCGCGCGCGTGTCTCTGCCACAGTGAATGTTTCTCATGTGTATGTGTGTGTGTGAGTTAGTGAGTGGCGTTCGTGTATGTGTGAGTCTCAGTGCACTGCTGTGTGCAAAAATAACGCGTTCGCTTGCGTTTAGTCTTCATCTGACTGCTGTAACGGACGGTCGCAAAATTCCGAACAGGGCAACACAGTCGATCAGCAGCAAACAAATATATAAAAACCTTCGCCCAAAAACAAAAACAAAATAAAATACAAAAACAAAAAAAAGCAAAATCAATTTCCAAACGTAATTGTAACTGCAGCGTTAACGCGCGCGTTCGCTGTCATCCCCACCCCTTAACGCCGCCACCCCCGCCGCCGTGCTGCTAATTTAGCCAAAAAAAAAAAACTGACAGACAGCCGGGAATAATCGCAAACTCGTCAAATGAAACTCCACAACTAAAATCAAATAATAGTAATAGTGAATTACATAAATATACACAGTTCGGATAGTGTGTGAGTGTTAAAATTGAATCTGATTCAAAATCGTAATATTCGTAAAATCGCAAATCGAAGTAAAAATTCACTGCCAAAATGCCACGCAATTGGCAAATATCTTGTGTAATTGTTTTATTTTGACATCACTGCTTAATCTTAATGTTAATGCTGACACGCCCACTGCCCACTGCCTAGTGTCTACAGTCTACTGTCTACTGCCTAGCAGAGCTACACAGTGCCTCAAAGTGTTGTTAGATTTTAAATACGTATACGCAATATTTACAATTGCTTTTAATGCAAATATTTGCTAGGCAGCCATTTTGTGCTGCATTTAAGTGCAACTATTTTTAGTACTAAACTCGAAAAAGCTAATCAACAACAGCAAAACAACAACAAAAGTACATATTCAGTACCTTCTACTGGAAACATAATGGATATACGCCAAATTGGATTACTTTTGCTGCAAATGGTAAGAGATCTTTGAAGAAATCTACACATAAATATATTCTATAGAATTTCAACTACGTATCGTGCTTTATCTGACATTGCGCATACGCAGCGTGCTCCGTATATGAAATTATTCTCTCGCTGCTTTCCAGAACTTTGGCGTGCAATCGAGTGTTGCATTCGCGATTATTGCAGAGTTGCATTCGATAAAACAAAAACAGGAAGCAAATTTGAGAAAGTGGCAAAAACAGAAAAAGCTTTTGCTATGCTCACATTTACGCACCAACATGTCTATGCAGGAAAAATCAGCAAATGCAAACAATAGTTAAATAAGCATTGTAAATCTTTGTGATTTGAATTGTGAATGAAGTGAGTCATATAAAAAACAGGATTGCACTTTCTGTAGAAATGTACTCAAATAACGTTAACTTCTTTCTGCTTTCGTTTTCTAAACCAAAATCATGATGAATCATTTTTCAATCACAATTTTGCCGAATTTTCAATCGCAACTTTTTTTTTTAACAATTTTGGTTCTTAAGTTCTCCAATTACCTGTCGTTACGTTGAGGCAATGCCCCAATTTTTTGTTGAATTTTTTTATTATTTGGTTTTGGCTTCAATATTACAATTTACCAATAATTAAAATTCGATACAAAAAGTAACAACAATAAAACTGCTAACAACGGCGCAAAATTTATTATTATTTTTATTTCTTTATGCTTAAATACATACAGTTTCTGCTTCTTTTTTTAGTGTTTAGTTTTTTGAATTTTTGTTTATGGCTAATCGAGGCGAAAAACCAAAGATTGGCAATTCAAATGATGGGTGAGACCTTCGAGACACGTTAGTGACAAGCTTCATAAATTATCATTTCAAGCCGAGATCATTCATCTTGAAGATTTTGCTTTTCTTCTGTGGCCGTTGATAATTTTTATACATTTTCTAGGTCGAATCGGGTATATCAAATAACATGTTATAAATTTCAAGCGGCTCTCTAATGTGTTTTTCTAATGTAATTTATTGTAATTTCCATTTTCGATTGTAGACAATTATAATAAAAAAAGTTACTTCCCACAAAGGTCATTTGCGATGAGAGCACATACAATTTTCAGCACGAATTCGTATGCGATCCAACGACACTGACCAACCTCACAAATCTACTGTTTCGGGTGTATTCCCACTCCTCCCGCAGAAAGAGGAGGCACAAAAAAAAATAAAACCAAGCAAACCCCAGCAAACAAAATTCATCAAAAATCAAATGAGATTTGCCAAAACAAATGGGGGGCAAAAAAAGAGCCCTGAGAGATACTCTGTTTGCGATAAAGACAAAAGCTCTGTTGCTGTTCCCAGCTCCTGCTGTTCTCAAACTGGACTTGAGTACAGTTTTTAGTGTGCGATGTCTTCCTATATATGCCAGCCAATCAATTAACAGCAAACGCCGTTGTTATTGTTGCTCTTCTAATGCCGCACAAGCAGAAGAGCGCGCTCTCTGCTCTGGCTCACACAAAGAGAGCAAGAGAGGGAGAGAGACAGATCGAAACATTTGCAAAGGCAATGAACGCGAGCGCGCAAATTTGTTGTTGTTTGTGTGTGTGTGTAAAGCTTTTGGCGTTTTCTTC
This sequence comes from Drosophila acutilabella, assembly GCA_035046005.1. NCBI lineage: Eukaryota > Metazoa > Arthropoda > Insecta > Diptera > Drosophilidae > Drosophila > Drosophila acutilabella. The sequence goes on from JAWNOK010000013.1 coordinate 17,526,537, forward strand.
CGATAACGGACACACAAACACACACACACACATGTTTAGCAACTATTATTACATGCCTATGTAAGTGTGTGTGCCTTGCGTCGGTTCGCGTCAGTTTTTCCTCCCCGGTGTCGCATGACCCTGGCCTGCTATTGAAGCTAGACACATTCGGAGGCCAATATAAAGCGCAACCATTCAAAATATATACTAAGCATGTTGCCGCCGATGTCGGCTACACACACACACACACTCACACTAGTGCACTTCTATGCACTGCACATGTGCGCTATGCATTTATGTACTATGCACTTTGTTTTTGTTGTGCTCGCCTGCTCGATACATGTAATTTGTGTCTAAAGTGAGAAATGCATTTATCGTCACTTGGAGTTGGCAAAAGCTGGCACCAAATTGGCTTAAATATCCATGAGATCTACGAAAAACTTCTTGCTGATTTCATGAGTTCATTTCAGTATTTTATTTTAGCTTTTTGTTGACCGAACCAGTTTGATAAACATATTCAAATGTGACTCTACTTTTGTTTGATTCTACGTTGTGCACTTGTCGCCTCGATCTTGATACACGTTTAAATATTTGGCCATAAAGCCGTCAATTCCCCCCCGGTTTGCTTGACGAAAGCAAAGAAAAACTGCTAAAAAACAGCTGGACTAACGTACAGATTGTTAGATATGTTTCTACCTCATTGGGATTTTGGTAGTGTGCTTTTTGTCAAACAAACTTCAGTGACTGATAAGCGTTTAACGCTGCGTATGCTTGATAAAGCGCAACCTTAGAAATTATTACGTATACGCATGTGAATGGCGAGGCAAACAAATGGATTTCGAGCAGTTGTACCTAAACCAAAACACACACACAGGTAGGCTGGCAGGCAGGTAGGTACCTAAGGTTTAGAAGCTTTCGGCCTTGTGTTCTTCAGATGTATATCATGCACACTACGATAAAAAAAAGAAGCAAAAGTTAAAAAGAAAAATAAAAAGAAACAAAAAACTAGTTCTAAAATTGTATAAATGTGTGTATGTGTATAGTTGGCTGAGTTTTCAATATTAAAACTCATCGCAGACGCATAAACTTAAAAGTTGTTGTAGCTCAGTTTGTTTAGCCTTAAGTCACGTTTTGTTTTTGTAGGTCTGCGACCGTTAATTTATTTTGTTTTTGGGTTTTTGTCTTCTAGGTTCTGTTATTGTTTGCTGTTTGCGGCAAGTTCAACGTATAATGTGACTGAAAATGTAGCAAAAAGCACATACTGCCAACTCAACGCAAACTGCGAATCATTTTCAATCTCAATCTCAGTTTCTGTTTCTGTTTTGGGTTTCATTTTTATTTTAAAGTTGTTGCTGCCCCCACAACACACACACACACCACACACACTTGGACAGCTCAACATTCGGCACATTGAGGTTCAAGGTGACCACGAAGCGGCATTTGCCAAGGCCAAGTGCAAACTGTGGCGTGTCTCTGCTCAGCTCTTGATTATGCATGCTTGAGATACAAAATTACATACACACAGATACAGATACACAGATACTTGTCTACAACTACAGACATGCATACACTTGCGTACTTACATTTAGGCCCAAAAAGGCAACAAGTTACCAATTTGTACAGCACGTGCTCGTGCTTATATTTCAATAATTTGAGTTAACAAGTTTAAGTGGACTTGAAGATACTCCTTACCCTTTTAAGCTAACTGACTTGACTTGTTTTAGAATTAAAAACCCATAAAATAATCGACTAAAGGTCACCAATTACTCAATATTCAAATTTCCAATTCTAATAATTTCTTTATTAACCCATAAAATATACGAATAATAGTTACCCATTGCTGCTTTTATTGGTTTCGCTTAGAACTCACCGTAAAAACTCCCAAAATTATCGCTTGCGTGCACCTTGCCTTGACTGACTCTTAAGCCCCAACAATGATCGAACAAAAGCTCCGCATGAGTTCTTTTAGAATTCAGTGACAAAGCAAAGCTTCAAGCTCAAGTTTAGCATAAAGTTTTCGAGCAAGGAAATCGAATTCACATTCACATTCATATTAAGATTCGGCAGAGCTAAAACCAAATGCCAGTAAGTCAAGTAAAGTCACTCACACACACACACACACACAAACGCAGGCAGCCGAAAAAATCATGACCTTCCACAATGCCAGCAGCAACAATTGTCTCTGTCGCCCTCTTGCCATCTGGCCATCCCTCTTCCACTCACAGCCGTTGTCGTGCTTAGTGCTCGTACTCGCACTCGCACTCGTACTCCCTGTGCCTTCGTGAGCGACGCTTTCGGTGAGCGCCGTGGTTAGCTCTTAATTTTTTTCTGCTTTTTTTGGCAATGCGTGAGCATGACACACAGACACAAAGCACTCACTCACACATACGCAGGGCAAAGAGTGCGCTGCTCGAAAATAAGGCCAAGGTTACTCACCTTGATTAAGACCGAATGAACGAAAACCGAACTAAAATTTATATACAAAGATACATAGAGTAGAAGTAGTGGCTAGCTTTGTGGACAGGCTAAACAGAAGTTGCCGCTGTCAGCGTCGACGGCAACAGAAGCAGCGCCAGTAGCAGTAGCAGCGTGTTTCTCTTCTTATTTCTTGTGCTGGTGCGCGTATGTGTGCCTGTGTGTGTGTTTGTGTGTTTAATGACCTTGCCCAAAAAAAAGCTTCAAGCATAATAATTAACAGCAACTTGATGTGGAGGCTACCTAAGCCGACGACGCCGATGCCGACGAAGTAGAATCAAGCATCGAAAATGAAACTGAAATTTGTGGTCGTTTGTCTTGTTGTTACTGTTATTGCTGCTGCTGCTGCTGTTGTTGTTGTTGCTGTTGTTGTCTTAACTCAGCTCCCACCGCCGGCAATGGCCCTGCGTAGTCAGAGGTCAACGCCAGGATCAGTGTCATTGCTTTTTCTGTTTATGTTGTTGTTCTTGTTATTGTTGTTTTTTTGTTGGCAGCTACGTCAGCGTGCATTGACTGACGCTGCCAACTGAGCCACAAGTACGTTCACTTCAACTCATGCCGAAATTACGTATCGCCTGCCTTTCCCTCTCCCCTTCTCTCTCACTCCCTTCGTCTCTCTTCAACTTGCTTACTGACGCTACACTCATTAAAAATTCTGTGAAATTCGGGAAATTTTAACTGCACAACATTAATCAGATTAATGTGCAATCTAAAAATAAAATAAACAATTTGAAAACAAAAATCAATCAAATCAATTATAGTTTTTGTATGTGCAATAATTAAATCATAAATTTTGCTAGCGACAATACACAGCAAGAACTGTAAACTGCCGCTTACAGTTTTAGCAGCAATCGTTCTCAAACTGTTACACGCGCCAAACTTAATACCGCCCCAAGGCTTTCATAGTTTTAGATGTACTGATCAAAACGCGCGCCTATCTCAATAGCCCCCAAATGCGGCAGCGCCTATAGCAACACTATTATCACACACACACACACACAAACAACAACCACAACAACAACAGCAGCACCAGTTTAGCCTTAGTTGAGGTCTTGCCATGCACCTCGAAATCGCAAATGCAATAATAACAATAAAAAAATCTAACATCAAATGCACATGCAAAAATGCAATAGCAATAGAAAATAAATAGTAAGGCAAGAGAGCCGACTGTAAAAGACCCTGTAACTATTTCAAAGTAATAATTTATACTTTTATTAAAAGTTTGGCTAAAATAGTCTTGGAAAATATAATTTTCCATACAATTCACTGATTTTTGCAAAATTTATTGTCGGCTACGCCTTCCCCTGTTTGTTACGCACATTCATTTCTGTAAACCTAATAGACCACTTTACTCTTTTCAAGTACGGGGTCAAAAAACATGCCGTATAGCGAGAGTAACAACTCCCGCGCTTTTGTTTTAATGCTTGTATGCTTGTATTGATGGGGAAGAGAGAGAGAGCGTGCTCTCTTTAGTATACTCGCATTTATGAGCACGCACACAGCTAAATTTAGTTCAATGAATTTGCACTGTGCTGCAATTTTAGTTCTACGCTCTTTAGCACTTTTGCTCTTACGTGTATGACAAGGCGCCGCTCTCTCGTGCTTGCTCTCACTCACTCTCTTTCACTCTTTCTCTCGCTCTCTTGGTGTGTGTGTGTTGCTTTGTTTTCATTTTGCTGTTGTTGGCTGGCTGGCTGGCAGCTAGTGCAATGACTACGTTGCGGACGACTCGGACTCGCTAATGATGTTGCCGTTTGCTGCTCTGCGAATGATGATGATGATGGTTATCGAAGGTCTTTCACCCGAACTCGGTCATTGGCGTACATTTGTGTGCTGCTGCCTCTGCTGCTGTCGCTGCTGCTTCTGCTGCTTCTGCTGCTGGTTGTGCTGGTGCTGGTTATACTGCTGCTGTTGCTGCTGCAGCGCTGTCTCGACTGTTGCTGCTGACGCTGACGTTTTGCTGCTCGCAAATCCAGAGCTTTTCAAAGTGTACATGTCGCAATTTCTTAAGAAAGTTCAATTACCCCAAACAATCAGATTTACTGTCTGTTTTTTTGATGCATACACTCGACGTCGACGTCGCCAGCGACTGCTGCTGCTGCTGCGACGAAGACTGTAGCGTCGACGGCGTTCGTTCATTTGCTTCGTTCGTTTGCTGTGGTTACTGTATACGTTGTTGCTGTTGGCGTCGCTGCCGCGGCCGCCGTTGCTGCTTGCTGCTGTTGCAGTTTTCTAATGTCGCCTGGCATGTTGGGCATGGGCATGGTTGTATATTGGGATTGGGATTCGGTATTGAGGCTTGCTGCTTGGGGCTTGAGGCTCGGCCAGTTTTATGGCTATGTGTCCATGGCGTGGGGCATCTTCAAATGTTTGCCCTGTTTTTGTTGTTGTTGTTGTTGTTGCTGATGATGTTGTTTATTTGCGTTTGCAGCACTGCATTCAATGTGAAATTTCGTTGTCCTGCTGCATCATCTGCATTTTCATTTGCATTTTCATACGCTTTTCTTTTCTTTTCCTTTCTTTATATATTTTTTGGAATACGTTTAAAACAAAAGTTAATCGAGTGGTCATCGAAAAAGACAATTTAATCGTCATCGCTACTGAAATAGGCTTTGTAAATGGAATCTGTTACTTTCGCTTTGAGAGCTTAAAATTACAGGGTATATCCACATGAGTAATTAAAATTTAATCATGATTTTATTAAGAAACTTTATTTGCTATAAAAAAAATAATAATTTTATTTAATCTTATAGAAACTAAATTTTATATAAATATTTATTGTAAACTGAAATAACTCAAAGAAATTGTTTTAATAAATATATATAATATTTTCACAAAATGTTAACAAATTAAAGGCTAAATAGTTTTGCATATTTTATCAACTAATTGCTGTTATTAAAATTCGTTTTAAGTAAAAGTTGTTTAAACTTGACGCTCTGTCATTTCCGTAGTTAATTTTATTTCTATTATAACATACTTTTAAGCAATTTCTTCCCAAATTGCTTTCTCATATTAAATGCAATTTTCAAGTTGATGTCAAAAAAAAAGTTGTTAGTGTTGTTGTTGTTGTTGTTGGTGCCGCATCTGCTGGCTTTGTTGCAGTTGCTTCATCGACAGTTGCAACTTTCAAACAAGTTTAGTACCTCCAGCTTCACTTACAGCTCCAGCTTCAGTTAGTCCGGCTTGGAGGAGCCAAGTGCATTGTATTTGTATTTGTGTCCGTATAGTCCCTAGTTCCCAATCCCTGATCCCCTGCGCTCCCAATGGGTCCGGCAGGAATTTGTGTTATTTTTTTTTGACTTCGCTCTTTATCCATGTTTTATTTCGTTTTTTTTGGCAACGAAATTTTTTCAATGTCTTTGCATGCAACTTTCGTTGACTGCCATAATTTTTTTTTTATTTTTTATTTTTATTTTGATTTTATTTTTATTGCTTTCAATGGGAAAAACTTGCTTCGACTGCAGTTGCAATCTGCGCCGACGAAGACGACGACGCTGACAGCGAAGCCGACGCAGCGCAAATGTGTAATGGCAAATGCATTTTATTTATACATGTGTGTGTGTGCGTGTGTATTATGTGTATAAACATGTCCATAGATATTATTTAAAAAGTGAAAACTGAGCCATGCAAATCGAAACACAAAGTGCACAAAATTGCACTCAAAAAACTACTCAACAAATTCACTTCAGATTGAGTCATTGCAGTTCGCTGCACAAATTTGTGTTGCTGCTGTTGTTATTGTTGTTGTTGTTGCTGATGCTTTTGTTTTATTTCGCATTTTTGGGGTGCATTAAACGGCAAATTGTTTCGTGGGATCAACACACACAAAGTGCGTTGATCTCGCGTCGACGCAGACGTCGACGTTAGCAACACACACAGCTGCAGCGCAGCAGAAGCAGCAACGCTTTTATTTAAGTTTACAAAAGTGAATGAATCCGACTACGCTGCGGCTGAGGGACTGAGGCTGAGGCTGCAACTGAGACTGAGACAGAGACTGAGGTTGTCGTAGGCGTCGAGACGTAAGCGGCGGTATTCGCCCTGCCTCCTGCTCTCAAAATAGCTCAATGTGAGTAACAATTAATAATGTATTAATTAGCCAGCTGTGTGTATGCGTATGTGATTCATCGAATCATTGCCAAAAGGCAAATTTTGAACTGCACAAGGCTGTGTAAGTTCAGCTCACAGAGCCACTCACACAAAGCCACTCACTTCTCTTCACTCCCATTCACTCCACACCACTTCACTCACTTCGCACTCATTTCACTTCACTCAACGCGAAAGCAAAAGCAAAACAAAAATTTGCCAGCCGTTGCCGTTGGATTTTGTTGCTCTTCGCTGCGCCGCTTCATAATGCACTCGTGTGAGTGCGTTCGTGTGTGTGTCTGTACGTGTGAACTCTGCTTTTGACCGACGGAGGCAATGTTGTTCGTTGACCTTTCCCAAGTGTTGCTGTAGTTGCTGCTGTGGTTGTTGTTGTTGTTGCCATGAAAGGAGTGCGAGTGCCGCGTCGTAAGTTGTGGGCGCACTGCCGCTGTCGCTGTCACTGCTGCTGCTGCGAGTTGTTGTTCTTGTTGTCGCTGTGCAGCTTACGCAGCGTCATTGTTGTTGGCGCTGACGCTTTTGTTTCATATTTCGGCAAAAGTTTCCTTGGTCATTAAACTCTTTTTAATGCAACGACCTTCCATGCGATCGACGGCACGAATTTCAATTGAAGTTGTTGCTGCTTTTGCTCTGTGTTTTTGTTTTTTGGCTTGTGCTTTTGCTTTTATTTTTGAAGAAGTTATCGCGTTATTGAAATTAAATTCGTGTTGGCTCACAGAAGTGGAGCCATTAAGACCTGGCTCTGCTGCGAGTGTGGGCTAGGTTATTGTGTTAGTGCCTTGAATGTGAGCAGTGAACCCATTGGAGGTTCCCAAAACGAGGTTGAAGGTCAATATATTGAACTTTTAAGTATTGACAAGTTAAGCTTGTTATTCGTATTAACAATGTTTATTAAGTACGACTCATACATATCAAAAGCTCTTCAATTGCTAACTCAAATACTAATAATTTATTGACATTTTTTAAAATTACCTCATACATAATAACTTTTATTTTTTAAATTATTTCACAATGAAAAGTAAAATTGTACCGCTACGCCTGCTTGGAGCATTGGCAGCGCCAGCAGCACCAGCAGCACCAGCAGCACCAGCAGCACCAGCAGCAGCAGCGACAACAACAACAAATCGTACGGTATTTGCACTTTTTGTTTAACAATGCAGCAAACACAACAACAGCACGTTGAATGAAGTCAAAGCAAAGCTGAGTGTAAGAGAAAAGAGTTTTCATGTAAGAGCGCTGCATAAGCAATGCTCACCAATACAATTGCACACTCCGTTGTGCTCTCACTCTCTGCAATGGCTGCTCAAAAAGCTCACATCTTTCTGTCGCTGTGTGCGAGAGAACGGCAGAAAAGCAGAGAGCGTGAAAGAGAGCGGCAACTGCAGTCGTCTGATGACTGCAACTGCAAGTGATCTCAGAGAGCTGCCTCTGTGTGCATGTGTGTGCGCTTTACTGTAAATATTTTTTGCACTGCATTTAGCCGGCGCGCTTTTCAAAGTTTTCGTCTAATATAAAAATGTGTCTGCATTTCTTTGTGTTTGTGTGCATGGTATACTATGCACGTGAATGAGTATGTATGAGTGCGAGAGTGTTTATGTGTGTATAAGCAACTAACTTGTTTCTGTTGTTGCTGTTGTCGTCGCATTCGACTTTTCAATGAGTCAATCCTTGAAATGTTGACTTCCTGATACGCATATGACTATTGAACAAGTTTGCTTTGTTAGATTTTTTTGAAGGTTGCGTATTTTATACAAACACACACACGCACAGACAGACAGACATACACATGCAACGAGCGAAGTGTGTGCGTATGCGTGTGTATGTCTGTGTTTGCATGTATATTTATATTTTGTAGTTAGATATGCCTTTTGCTATTGCTTTTGATTTTTGGTTTTGGTTTTGCTTTTTGTTTTTATCTAAGGTTAGTAGCGCTTGACTATTCTGTTTTTAATAGTATTACGACTATGTATATTTTATTGTGAATTTACAGTTCAACCGACAACAACAACAACAACGTGCGACACTTAAGATTTTTCTATGCTCTCGATTATAAATATGTACGCTTGTATATTTTATGTGCATGTATCTGTATCTGTTTCTGTATCTACATACACATGTCTCTTGTCTTATTTCTTATGCCACACGGAATCACTCTACTATTTATGGCACTGAATAAATTTTCCATCTAACATATGAATTAATGGTTATTTTATCTAATTTATTAGAATGCATGTTGCGACAAGTTCTTTGTTAGCCTGTACATAATATCTGTGTATATATGCACATATTTATTTCACTGATCATCACTTAAGTTTAACACTCCGAAACACATTCTTAGTTTTAATTAAACATAAACATAAATTCGGGTATGTTGTTTTCAACTGAAGGTTAATCGGTTAAACTTCGGTTTAATCGGCTTGTGCCTCTGGTGGTTTTGAAAAAAGCTTTTATTTGCTTAAAGCAAAGAATTTATGGCCAAGAAGCTGCTTTGTCTCGTAGTGCAGTGTATTTCTACATAATTGTGTGCTTAATCATAATCTTTTACATTGAAAATGGTACACAGAGAAAAAGAAATTCAATTTTCTATAGTTTGTTGCTAATTTTTAATTATTTTCATTACTTATGATCTAAGATTGAGATTGAATTTTATTTGTTAGCCTAAATGTCATTTTACTGTAATTATTTTTAGAAATATTCAAGTCGAAATTAGTAACTTTAACTTATTATTAACTTTTTAATTAATTAATTTATAATTTATACGTTTTATGCTTAAAATGTGTTTGACTTTCCATAAAATTATTGAAATCTTTTTGCATACTTAATATTCTATTAGCGGCGACATATGCAAATGAGTTTTGTGTCAATGTGCCTGGAACGGCTTTCAGTAATGAAACACATGTACCGTTAAAATATGCATTATACCGAGCATCAAACAGTCGACGATCTTGAGTTGCCTTCGTTACACACACATGTACAATATCACACACACCTGAGCACATGTACCTACTGTACTTACTACACAAATGTGCGTGTAACAACAACAACAACAACATTCGTTACGCCCTTGGGCGAAGCAACCTGTAAAAGCTCTAACAACAAAATACCCTACAAGCCACATTAGTGGGCATTAGCGACTCAAGGGTTGTCTAGGCCCATTGTCTAGACTCAAGACTGCTTGGAGGTGCACAGTGGGTAGGAGGAGGTGGAGGGGCTTTCGACCTTAAACTTGAATCGATCAGAAAAAGAAGGTTACAACAAATACAGAAACAGAATAAACGATTCGAATCGAAAACGAAAGAAAAACACAAAAACGAAACAAAAAGTAAAGAAAAATCTGTTCAGGGAAGGTTACAAATTGCCCACTTGCTAAATTGTTGTTGATTAATTTAATGTGATTAATCCAAGTGTTAAACAGTCGGCAACGCATACAGCTTAGTATCGATTATAGAAACTGCAAATTAAGTTAGTAATAAAAAAATGTTAAAAATTATAAAAATACATAAAAAATAACTTTATGTTTGAGAACAATACTCACAGATGACCTTGAGAATTATGCAACGCTTTGATAAGTCATTCCACAACTGTGAAGATGAAGATGAAGACTCCAAATATTAAATAATATTGCCAAATTAGACGCCATTTTATGGCTTAGTTGAAATCTTAATCTCTTTAGCCAACAAAGTCGGAAGTTGCTGAAAGCTTCGCAAAGTCAAAAACAACAACAACATCGTTAGGCGAGCAAAAATGCGATCTTGAGCGGAACATAAATAATATTTTGTTCAATGAAATATAATAATTATAATTGTTGTTGTTGTTGTTTTGTCGCTTAAGCACGAGTCGCTTATGTTCTTCACACACACACACAAACAGACACTCACGCGCATGGAGCTGCATACAAATTATAGAAACGAAAGCTTTTATTTTTATAAAATTTTATACGTAGCCATGACAGTGTGAGAAGGTCACGATGCAAACACACACAGCCAAACGCGTATAACATCACGAATAGACACGTATACAGACACACAGTCAAATGCCCAGCAACAACTATAAACTACAAAACCAAAAAGCTACAACAACAACAATGGCGAGAGCAAGAGCAACAGAAGCAAGAAGTAAGAGCAAGCAGCTCTGCTCTAGGCGCAAAGCATATTTACGCAACAAATGAGCATCAACAAAGACGCCGGCGCTCACACCCTAATGTTAAACCGCCTCTCTTTGGCCCCCCGCGCTCTCTTTATAGCAGTCGCGTCATTCAATCCGATCAACTCTTTGCACCTCGCAAGTCGCGAGTCCCAACGCTTTTGTTGTGCTGACTCAAAGAGCGCAAGTCAAACGCATTTTTCAGCTACTATTTGCGTAGCTTTTGTTTTGTTCTTGCTACTGTTGTTGTTTTTATTGTTCTTGTGTCTAGGCAGCAATGAAAAGCTCTTTCTCGTGCGACGACTGCAGGCGGGAAAGCTTTTAACAAAGCGAAGCATGTTAATTTGTATGTATGTATGTCTGTATGTGCATACATAAGTTGATTACAAAGTAAACATACTTGTGTGTGTGTAGACAGGTACTTAAATAGTGTGTACTATAAGTAGCATCTTTAAACTATAATATTTGTATGCAGGTGGATTTATTGCACTTAAATGACGTATACAAATAACATGCATAAATAAATACTGATTATACTCTGTAAATTTATATGCAATGCGATCACTTTTTGCTACGCCCACCAAACCAGTTTCAAGTGGAAAATAAAATAAATACCAACCCAGTTATCAAAAAGGGGGAATTTTAGATTAAATCTAATACTAGGCATATCAGAGTCTATCAAGCCGACTAAAGAATTCTATTCCTATATGCTTATTAATTTTCCTTTACTTTTATCTTTACAGAGGTTATCAAACAACGCTGAGAGATAGGAGGGGAAGTGCAACGGTTTCTGACGGCGCCTTTGGCCCATTTGGCCAACTGGTACTCCGCTGGCCCCACGCCCTTCCTTGGCCACCCACTGGCCCAATCAAATGCCTCAGCGCACGTTTAAACACCATAAATGCGTGCCCAAAGCAGAAAACTGGGAACACATGCAAATTTGGTCAATGTCAGCCATGTTGCTAATGACAATAAAAGTTTATACTTGTATATCTATCGCATACGTTGTAAAATAAAACGAAAAAAATTACAACTAAATACAAAAACTTCCACGAAAATCAAAGAAAAGCCAACTTTCCCCACTCCTGTTTCTACATTTTACACGGCGGAAAACTTGCATCTAATCAAAAACAAAAAAAACTAAAACTAAAAACAATTTTTGGACAACTTTACACTGCCTTGTGGATAATAATTAAAAGCAAAACAAAGAAATATTTTATAAACAATTTAATTATATACAAAAGTAAATTTATAGTGGAAGTTAACGTGCAACATTTATTTACAACACGTTGAGAAAAATCTTAATCGAAATTTATTCGTGTATATCAGAGGTAAGTTTTCCATACTTTTCTTTTATTTTAGCTACTAGTTAAACTTCAAGTGGACGTCAAAAGAGAAACGAAAGTTTGATTAGAATTAATTTACTTATTTGAATAGTAATACAGTGTATTTCTGTTATCTTATTTACTATAAACATTCTAAACTAATTGTAAGAAAATTTTGTCAGGTCAGACTTTGACCTAAAGATTCTGCAAGCTACAAAACTCCAACGAAAGTGCATTTCTTATCAAAGCAAGAGATAAAGAAGATACCAAGAAAATATAATATGTTGTAAATATGATAAATGTACAGATCAGTTGACTACCAAGACCTCAGGCAAATTTTTATCTCTACTTGGCAATAATTATTAGTGGAAAAGACTCACTTCGTTGGGTAGGTTCTAAGCAACACAAATAAAATCATTTATCGTTAAATAATTTTTAATAATACTAAAAATGTAAGTAGTAAGTGATTAACTTCTTAGTTACTTAACAGTTACTTGATAAAGGACATATAGCAAATATATTTTGGAGCAATGAAGTACAATTTCGCTTGAGAAAATAGTTAGCAAATATGTATTTGCATTACAGAGTTGTAAAATACCTTATACCAATATTATTTAATGTGCTTTCTTTATTGAAAATTCTTAATTTATAGCAGTTGGATACCATTTGCTGCAGGGTATTCCAATTAGAGCATACTTTTACTTGTTTCTAGGCTTGCACAGTATCAAAGAATCACTCGAACCACGCCCATTTCTAGTGTACTGCTATTTTCCCCGATCAGCAACAACAAAAACAGTGCAGAAATATTGAGAGCAACACCAGGAAGTGCTTTAAGCTCAATGTGAACAATGTGTTTAAAGGCGAGAGAGTGTGAGCGTGACTGTATGTGTGTGTGTGTGTGTGTGTGTGTGTGTGTGAGTGCCTAATCATTGATTGTGTATACGCACCGTGGTGCACTGTTATTAAACACAAGGCAAAGGCAATATTTTGCATAAACATCCGACATCTTGTAATCATTGTGCATTTGTCGGCGGCCACAGAAGATGGCGCCACTTTACAACAACAGCAACAATTTCTAATGCCAAACTATAGTTTGCCCATCGTGTTGTTGTTTGTTGATTTTCTTGGCTTTTCTTTTCAAGTTTTCTTCTATGAACTTGCCAGCAGAAAAGTGAATAGCCGCCGCTGCCAGCTGCTTGTATTGAATAATGAAAAACGAGTTTTCCGCGCCGCATGCGCATCACCAAACAACAACTGCAAAACAGGCATACAATGGAAAAACCAAGCGCAGGCGCAGCAGCAGTCAAAGTCGCTGCTTACAGCGACGCCAGCAGCGAGCAAGCAGAGCGTTAGGCGGCGCAATGCTGTAATGTCGATTATTGTACTTACTCTCGCACTCTCTTTCATTCCCTCTCTCGCTTGGTCTCGCCTAAGCTAGCTTTGGCGCTTTTGAGCTTGCAGTGGACGCTGACTTTGGCGTCGCTGTCGCTGTCGACGTCGACGTCGCTTGCTCGTTCGTAGTTCAATGTTAACGAACTTTTTGCAAGCTGCAGTTGCTGCTGCTGCTGCTGCCTTTGCTGTTGTTGTTGTTAGACTTTCACTTGCAATGGATTTGGCAGCTTAGAGAGAGCGAAATGCAGCAACTGCGAATAACTTGTAGTTGTTGCTGTTGTTGTTTCTGTTGTTTGCTTTGCATGCAGTTCAATAACATGTTATGTAAAAAGCATTTTTCCAAAGTTGTTTTTTTTTTGCAGTTGTTGTTTTTCTTTCATTTTGCTTTGCTGTTGTTGCGGCTGCTGCTTGTTTTGGTTTTTTTTTCATGCAAAATTTTCTTCTGTTTTCTTTTGCAGCTGTTGCACACTTCACACAATTTCCCATATCCCCTCCCCTCCCCACTCCACACTCCCTTCGCTTGAGTTTTCTTTTGCAGGGCTGCTTTGTTGTTGTTTTTGCTTTTGTTCAGTCTTATTTTGTAATTCGCAATTTGAAATGTTATTGAACTTTAAATGAAATTAACTTTGATTCAAAAGAAAAACAAATTTAGTTATTTTGCTATAACCGGAAGCGAAAAGCATAAACAGCAAAAGCAAAAAAGAAAAAAGATTTTAAACAATGCAATGCAACAATGACTTTCCATCATCTTTCAAAATCATCCTCATAATGAGCAAATTCATCCTCGTTTTTAACTGTTTTGAGCTACGAATTCAGTCACCAGAAATTATGGTAACTTTTCATGAATGCAATTAAAGCCAACTAATTGTTTAAACAATTAACGCATAGGAAAAACATACAAGTGAATGGGAAGTGCAAACGAAATCAAGTTTACGAAGGTTATTGAAGTTTTTTGACAATAATATAGAAATTTAGATAGTTACAGGAAGTAACTTAAGAGACTTTTCTGGCGCCACTTTTTAACTGGTATATAAAACTATTTTCTTAAGAACCATTTAAATTTTCCAACTGATTTTCTAATAATTCAATTTACTTCTTATCCCTTTTCAGACTTGAAGATTTAAACAGCAGCTAAACGGAAAATATCCAAATAGAAATCGCAGCACTTGACAAATTAAAGCCAAAATATTAATAATAATATTAAAGTAATAAATAAATACAAAAACTGATATACATACTTTATACGCATAGTAATTAATCGAATTTTAAAGTGTTCTTATTTTTTACACCATTTTTTTTGGGTTTCAATTGAAAAACGTCCAAATCAAACAAAAGACTACAAGTTTTACCTAAAAAATTAAAAATTTAATTATACAAACTTTATCTACAATATCGGAAACCAAACCAAAACCGTCTAACAAAAAGTGCCTACAATCAAAAATTAACAAACAATTTGTGAAAAACTTTCAAATTTTAAAGAAAGAAAAATTAATTAATAATCAAGTGTGATAAGCAAAAGTTATAAACAAAGTGAAAAAAAAACTGTAAATTTAAATAAAAATCTAAAGGATTTTTAATAACCCAAAGGGTTAAATTATTACCAACTATTTTCAAGTGAAGGGGTTAAATAGAAAACGGCTACACGCTGGCAGTTAACGGCATTTGCAGTGCAGGCTTTGCCCTATCAGCGATGCCATTTATCGATGACGCACTGCTCTGGTGTCCGGATAACGATGGTCGTCTCGTTGGTGGTCTAGACTTGGCAACATGCATAACGGTAAAAGCTTTAACAATCTAAAAAAAACTCCTTATTTCTTATACGCTCTCTTCCTTTCTCTTTGTGTGCTTGCCTCTAGGATGATTCCACGGTCAATGCTGAAAACATCAATCCCACTGTACAAACACTTGGCACAAGCAACGCGCTACAACAACATCACCTACAACAGTTACAGCAGCAGCAACAACAACAACAGCAGCAGCAGCAGCAACAACAACAACAGAATGCAGGCAACCAGGAGCTGAGCGGCTCTGCAGCGAGGAATGTTAATGTCGTGGTGGAGCCACTCTGCGGCAGCGATTCGTCCGATGAGCTTTTTCGCACGCTCTCGGAGAGCAACTTTGAGATCGAGAGCCTGCTGTCCGATTTGGCGACCGTTGAGGTCAAAGTCGAAAATGTACATCCGCCAAGAACACAGACAAGTTTAACTACGCGCACACATACAAACAACCACTCTCACTCACTCACCAACAGACACAAACACACTCACTCACACATACACACACATACGACATTCACGCTCTTTAACTTGATTCTCTTTGCGCAGGACTTTATGCATTTTATACTCGTATTTAACTATTATTTAAGAGCGCACTCAATGAAAAGTTTACCATTTATGTTTTTTTATTTCCTTTGCTCTTTTCTTCCCCAAAAACTACAAAAACAACCACACAAACTTTTGCTTTTGCTTTTGCCCTTTTCCTCTCTGCTATCTCTTTCCTAGGAGGAGAACAACAACAATGTCATCAGCGATAACGATTTTGCCAGCGTTGCGGCTGCCGTTGTCGCCGGCGACGATCTGCTTGCCAAAGAGAATGTCCAGTTGAGTGTCCAGGGATTGGTAGACTCTGTGGGTGCCAGTCTAGCCGATAGCGGCAATAATATTCATGGACAGGCGTTGCTAGCCTTTGGATCCAATTCGGCTGCGTCCGCTTCGACCAAACGAAACGGTAAATTGCAAATTACAATCAACCAATCAACAATCATTTCATTTTATTTTTCTTTTTGCAGGTTTTCTTCTTCCTTGCGATTTGCTCAATAACAACAACAATAATAATAACAGTAATGGAGATTGCACGCCGGAGGAATCGCGATTTGTGACTGTGACCAGCGCCTCAGCGAATCCATTGTTGGTGGAAAAGCTGATGGCGAAATGTTTAAACATTGATAAGCGGCTGGATAAACTAGACGGTGAGTCAATTTTTTATTGTTCCTATCAAATTGGTTTAGCGCCAAATAAACAAAGTTGGCTGCGCATGTTATCTATTTGCGCCAAGTTGGCAGCACTGTATTTCGAAAGCTTTTGATCAGCTGAAATTTATTCGAACAGCTTAGCAAGTTTACGAACCGTGACACAGTTTGGCAGTCACAGTGTGGCTTGTGTCTGAATAACTCTGAGTGTCTACGCTTAACCAAAACTTTTCGAACTGGTTCACGCACAAGCTAAGTGCATAATCTAAACTTTTCGAAATTGCTGAATTTGGTATGTGACTTGGCTACACATTTAGGCGGAGACTTTTTAATCGAACTGTGTGTAACTCTCATAAATTTCTAATAGGGAGCAATTTGTTAATATTGTTAAGTACATAAAGTAAATGCAGTAATTTGCCAAAATGTGCAAATATTAGAGCCAAAGTGTCTGCGATTTGTCTTCCCTTTTGCGCGACTTGAGTAATAAAAAGGCCACTCACTTGTACCTCTATTAAATCCCGACAGGATGTTCCCCACCCCCACACCTCCCACAACAGACCCTATATAATAAGCGTCTATTGACACGAATGCAAACAAAAACGAAACGACTACGAATTCTGAGAAATTGTTTCCAAACACACACACAGTGAGGGAGACTTAGCAGACACACACACACACAAACAGACGAACATTCAACCCTAGACACCAACCCCAAACCCACAAAAGCACCGTTAACTCTGCGGGCACCTACTTCCTTTTCTAAAAAATACCAGACGCAGACAGGGCTCAGCGGGGACTGCGGAGAGCAAAGCAAACGAAACGTCGGCAGTTTTTGTTGCTGCTTTTCGGATTTCCTTTCGGCTCTCAGCTACGTCGTGGTGCGAGCGAGACGGCGCACAGTCGCAGACACAGAAACAAATGCTCTGATATGCTATGCCTCCCTAGCCTGCCTCACCCCACCCCTCCCCCTGCCAGTCAAAACACTCAGTCAGGTCAATAAATTTTTGCGTGTGGAAATTGTGAGCTCAAGGTCAAAAGGATATTGCCACTGTGGGTTGCAAGCTGGCGTCAACATTTTGTGTGTAGGAAATGTTTTTTTTTGCATTTGTATTGAGCCTTTTCATACACACACACAGACATGCAGCCACTGTCACGCACAAGCACACGCACAGGCAGACAAAATGGCTGCCCACACTCTTACTCTTGCGCTCTTTCTCTCTTAAACGTAGCGGCAACCATTTTGTGTGCGTGCTTGAGGCTCGAGAAGAGAGTGGGAGTGGGAGTGGAAGTGGGAGCGAGACTGAGACAGAAATAGGGGCAGACAAAGACGAAGTCGACAACGTGCTTGAATTTGAGTTTGGGTTTTTTATATGGGTTTCAGCCTGCTCACCACACCCACCGCCCACAGCCGCTGTCTGGCCTGGATGAGTTGTGGCAAGTGTTGTTGTTGTTGTTGTTTGGCGGCTGCTTTCCGGCAACCTTGAACTTGAAATTTTCGTTCGAGTTCAACCGTAAAAAGAAAAAAAAACGAAGCAGACATCAAAATGGGCGCAATCATTGTAGTCGGCTTTTTGGGGCTGCTTTGGTGCTGGTTTGGGTTTGCTTGGGTTATTTGGGCCTGTTTGGCCTGTTTGGCTGACAGGCGCTAGACAACTTTACTTGTCGGCTGGGTCGTGTCCTGTCGAGTTCAAGCGCCCCAGCAAAAGCATTGAACTTTAATTTTGCAGTTTCAAGGATACCCTTGATGAGTGGGCACCTTTTTTTTCTCTCTTTTCTGTTGCCACAACTGCGACAACAAATTTTTTGCCCAATCACAAGCGCCGACTGCGACGTTAACGGCGACTGCGACAGCGACGCCTCTAACAAGCCGTTGACATTGTGAGCGGCCAACGACGGATGACTACAATGGCGGCTGCAAAGATTGTTCACTTTTGTTTTGAGGGTTCAGCATCAGTCCAAGGTTCTATTGCGGCCATCCAACCCTCCAACCCCCCAATCGTCGCATCTCCTACCCTTACACACACACCCCAGCCCTGCTTAACGCACTCCCCTCGCTGTGACATGGGGCTAAGAGGCAAGTGGCAAACGGTTAGACTTCGACTTGGCCACGTTATTAATGTCAAGGGGTTCCACACACGACCAAAGCGACATAGTCGCTTAGTTAGAATTGCAGTCTTTTTTTTTAAGTTTGTTTTATTTTATTTTTAATTTTTTTTAGTTTGAAAAGTGCGTTAGTTTCTGCGTTCGTTACTTTAGCCGCTCACTCCAGGGCTGGCGACAGACTGATTGTATCTAAGGCAGAAGAATTCTTAGATGGGAACTAAAATAATTTATTAAAGTGCTATAAATATATAGAAATTTATCTAAAAGAATTTTAAAAAAATAAAAATTAAAATATTATTTATATTTTAAGTAAAATACTCAAATAAAGTCAATCAAAAATAATTTTTCTCTTTCGTGTTGAACTTTGACTGTCAAATTCGCTATTGATAGTCATAGTTCAAAATGATTTAATAACTGTTCATTCCACAAGCGATTAACCTGCTTAAGTTGTTCCAAAAATAATTAAATACTATTGTCTAGCCATACGAATTAACTTTTTTTAGACCCTGTACTTAAAAAGATTGTCAAATTTTATTTTTATTAAGTAGGTAGTGATTTATTTTTGATAGTCGCTACGGTAAATAACAGACATTTCAATATGTATATAAAAATGTATGTAAGAACTCTCATAAGCGGATGCCTACCGTTGAACAAATTTTGGTTGGTTCAATAGGGGCGTCTGCCTAAGAGCGGCAACCTGTTAAGGCACATCACTGACATCCCTATCCTTTAAGAGAGATTTCACTGTGCAGCACTAACTTATCATGCTGTCAGTTTAAAAGTCACCTAAAATAGTGTATGTTAAAATACAATATTATTTTCGATAAAGCGACCAAAAAAAAAATTTTTTTTTTGGTTGTAGTAAAAATTAAAATATTTATTTTAACATTTTTTTATTAACATTTTTTGGTTTTTTGAAAAGCTTTATTAAATTTCACGTCAAATATTTTATTTTAAACGAGTATTTAAGTTCCTCAGATCTGTTAATTTTATATTTATTATGTATTATTAAAAAAAAGGTTTTATTATCCTTTTAATTTAAATATTCCACCACTTTTTCTACTTGGTAACCACTACTTCTTGTTATTTCTTACGAGAACTTTAATTTGATAAATAAATTCCAAACGACAGCAAGTGCTGTGGGACTAATTGTTTGCCCCATCCCTGGTACACTTTGGCCTGTTGATTAGTTAACTGCCATTATTTGTTGCTATTCTAGTTGGCAATATGCATGTGTTGTTTTTTGTAGCTCATGCTTTTAGCCATGGCTCATGGCTATAACAACAGCAACAGCAACAACAACAACTGCACGCATTTCTTGGCTGCCTTTTGGCAACGCATTTGCAATTTGAATTTCAAATCGTGTCGCGCTTTTCAAATGTGCGTTGTTATGGCCAAATCAGGATTTCTGCGTGTCCCCCGGACTTCAAATCGCCAAACAACAATTACAATTACAACTACAACTAAAGCGGCAACAGCAACAGCAATTGAAACAACTGAAACAACAACCAAAACAACAACAGCAACAACAACAACAACAACTAACGATGTCAGGGGCGTTCATTTGTCCATTGCCAGCCAGCGAACCGGGCCGAGCACGTCACTGTCACCACCGTCACCGCCGTCTAAGCGTCAACCCCACCGCCCCTGCTCCCTGCCCCTACCACATGCTATCCCCTACCTGTACCCGCTCGCTCGCCACACCCCCTTTGGTGCAACCGACGCCCTCCTGCGTTCGCCTCAAGTGCAAAACGTTGCCACTGCTAAATGCACTTTACAATTTTGTTGATTGGTGGATTGCCAATTGTTGTTTACACACACACACACACTCACACACACATACACATTTTATGCTTTTTTCTCATTTATTTTTCATGCATTTGTTTGGCGACTTATCTAAAAATTGTTCGTTTATTTGTTGTTGTTGTTCTTGATGTTGTTGTTGCTGCTGTTGCTGCTGCTGTTGCTGCTGTCTTGTTAGTTTTGTTGCACGCAAGACGCAGGTGACCGCTGGGTTCAAGTTTTAACGGATATCAATTGAAATACTCAGCATTTGAGCTTTTTTAATGGGTATATGCGTTAATTAGACAAACAATGATTCAAGATGGCTTATAAAATGATTAAATGGATGGACAGATAGATGATTTGCCCATAGAGGGATAGACAAATACATACATACATAGATAGATAGACGGATAGATAGACAGATAGATAGTTAAATAGTTAGTTAAATAGATAGATAAATAGATAGTTAGATACATAGATACTTTAATAGATTGCTTGTCATAAAGCTGGGAAGATATTCAAGTTTATTTATGAAAAATCGATGGATAAAGTGACACAGCCATAGATAGAATGAAGGTTAAATATTAAGATAGATACAAAACTAGGAAACCCTTCTGAAAGCAGAACTTGATCTTGATGATGCGTCTGCGATATTTGACTCTCTTTTGGGCGAAAATCATCGGTAGGTGTCAACTTCTGAGAGTTTTTTCACTGTATTCTAATTGACTATAGCCGATCTTTTACAAGTTTTCAGAACTTTAAGAAACAGAGCAACCAAATTTGGAACAGCGTCTTCCTTATAATATGCAGATCAAGCCTTTTTCTATTTTAAAAGAAATTTAAAGTTGAGACTTGAATTGCTATGTCTTTTCTTATTTTCTTGAACTTATTAACAAAATCAAATCCACAAAATCCAAACTACACCTTTAGATATCCATTATTTCACTACACTACGTTGATCAGTTTTATTACAGGGTAGATTTTAGGTATAGATTCCCTATTGCTTAAATGTTCTTTATGCTGAGACAGTCGCAGGAGCCTCACCTCGTTACACTTACCTGTCTGTGAGCTTGGAAACCTTGTCTTGTATCTTTTGTTGTGCGTCTCTTGTTTATGTGTGAGAGTGTGTGTGTGTGTGTGTGTGTTCGACGAAATGATGTCATTTTGAACGCCATTTTGTCAGGATTGATTAATGACGCCTCCATCTGTCAGAGTTCGAGCTTTGATGAAAATGTTTAATTAGATTTTCTTTGGAAATCATCGCCAGACAATTGACTGATCTGGGAAAAGATGGATTTGGGTGTGACAAATGCGAGACCAAGTGCTTAAATCATTTATAGAATTATAGAGATTACAATGGATTAATCAAATAAATGAATTAAGTGTGTCAGTTTCAGGGTTACATTGAATAGATCAAAGAGTTTGTGATATCTTTTAGATGAATATATGCAGTAATTGTATCTGACAGATGTGGTAACATTTTGAGAGACTTTTAAAAGGATTGAAAAGAATATTTCCATTAATTTTATTAAAAAACTTTACATAAAATGTAATTTTTTAAATTAAAAGTTTTTATTTTTATAGGGTCTTTTTTTAAAGCATATTCATTTATTTATTTATTTTTTGCCAACATTTTTATGGATTTGTAATTACAAACAGATCTGTTCCTTATATGGCATATAGCCTCGAGTTATCCAAAGCAAAGTCTACTTCTATGCGCTCGTTAAAAACAAACCAATTGAAATTCAATAAAGAGATAAAGCAATAAGCACACTGTCCTAATTGCATTGTAACCCATTAACACACCAAGCACACAACAACAACAACAACAACAAAAAAACCGATCGTCATTCACTGTCGTTTAGGTCGCTGCCGTTCTCTCGCTCTCACTCTGCCTCTCTTTACCTCTCTTGCGCTTCCACTCTCTTTTGGTGTAAAAGTTTTCACCTTCACCCCAACGGCAAACAGCAAACAAACAACAACAAAGCGAAGGTGCAAACACAAAACAGACAAACTGCAAATAATAATAGAGCATATCAATAGTAAAAGCACATGGAGAAGCACAGAAAAAAGAGTGGGTGGGGGAAGTGGAAGGGGAAGGTAAAGTGGGATCTCCGCTAGAAATGCATTTTCTCTCAATGTGCGCCAATGAAAATGAAATGTGGCGACGTCCACATTTTTTTCTTTCCTTTTTTTTTTGTGCCATATGCAACATATGCATTTCGCTGTTCCCATTAGAGCAGTCCCCATGCCAAGCTACCTTCCATCTACCCCTTCTTTTCGCTCCTCACACAGCCACCCACTCTGTCGGCAAAAGCAACAACAAAGAGCAGCAAAAAGAATTGAGCAAATGAACTGGAATACTGGGAGGTGTGGGGAACAGCAGTTGTTTGTGTGTCAGTGAATGTGTGTATTTGTAGCATTGTGTTTGTGTGTTTCAATTTCAGTTCCAGTTCCAGTTTTGCAGTTTCACAGTTTGTGCGACGTTCGTTCGCTTTTGATTGCATTAGAGCGTGTGCCGACTTCGCATCTCGTTATAAAAGCAGAAATGAAAACAAAAGGCAAACGCCAAAAGACGACGTCAATGGTGATGATGATGTTGATAATGATGATGATGATCATGTTCATGATCATGATGATGATACAACCTTACAAAATTCTCAGTCGCGCAGTCACTGAGTTGTCTCAGGTCTCAGCTCACAGTCTGCGTCTGCGTCTCAGTCGCTGTCTGCGTCTTGCGCTTAGCTTTGGTCAGCTTTGAATGTTTAGCGCTGTGAACTTGTCTTGCCTGCACACTCAAAAAAACAATCGCACACGCAAACACACACAGAACCCCAACTCGTATATTTGTGTGTGCAAACTGAGAGCAAAGCGCTTTGCACTCACAATCACAAACACACAAACACACACTCACTCTGCCGGGGCCAACGAAGCGGAGAGCAGCAACACTAACACATTGATAGCTTTATTTTTGCTTTGCTGTAGCGTGTGGTATGCAGCCTTGAATTAGTTCGCTGCACTCGCGTGACGATGTATTTTATGTATGAGCGCATACACATGCATACACATATCTATACAAGTGTGCGAATGTGTGTGTGTGTGTGCATGTACTTGTAGCAGCAGCAAAAGCAAACGCAAGGCAAACACACACATGTACACAGCCGCTTTGCTAGAGTCTGCGAAAGCTCTCCTTTGCCCCGCGACAAAACAAATGTATGTACGTACGTACATACATATAAAAAAAAAAACTTAGATGCGCATCGTCAACGCTGCTGCTGTCTCTGCCTGCGTCGCTGTCGTTTTATTTTCATTGGTGCGAGGCGCTTCATTATACAAAATATACAAAAAGTGCTTTTGATTTCTGTTGTTGTTATACTCTCTGTTATTTTTTGCTTCTTGTTTGCATATCCATTTTCCGTCTTTGAGCAAACATTTTTGAGGGCAGTTCTTTGGGTTCCAGTTGTTTCTATGACCCATTGGCAAACATTCAATAAACAAGCATCGATCACACACAAATACAAACACAGACACGTAGCGTGTGCCCCTAATTAGCACCTCCTGTCAGTTGCTTCATTTGCCACTCAAATCCAATTCCACGTCCACATCCACATCCACCTCCCACTTCAATCATCAGTCATACCGTACAGCAACGGCTATATCTAATAGATATATATCTCTGTCTGGGTTTATGATCTTCTGATCGTGCCGCGACTCACGAATACATTCCTATTATATCTGGGAAAACGGATATGCAAGATAGACATTTATATAGCGAATTTACAAACATATACATTCTTGCACTCGTATTTGTGCGACAAAAAATAAGAAGAAAATTGCGTTAAGCAAATGAGGAAAATGAGCGGAAAAGTATCGTAAACGTATCTGTGTCGTAGCGACGACTAATTGGATGTACGCATACATATGCAAATACATACACATAAATATGTACATATATATATTTACATAGCGGAATTGGAACAATTTGTGCGTTACCGTTACGGAGTGGGGATCAAATTAATTTAGATTCGCATCATTTAGTAACGATTAAAACTAGCATGAATACGAGAAGGATGTAATTGTTACTCGTCACATTAGTTACAACGAGTTGTAGACAGGAAATGAAGTTTACTCGTTATTTTATAGCTCTACCGAGTTTGGCATAAGACGAACGACAGACACACTCGTTACTTTCGCTTTAACGAGTTACGCTTAGAATAACAAGGGCATTACTCGTTAAGCGTCATTCTAAAATGATTAATTTACTTCATAAACTAATTGATTACTCGTTAGTTTGTTAACTTGAACCCGCGTCGAACTATAATTACTTAATCTATATAGAATTCATGGCCAACTTCAGCATCTTTTTGATTTACATAACATGTCGAGAGTTCGCATTAGACAAGACAATTATTCCGATTAAGATTACGATTGCCATTCCAATGCATATGACGGATAAATGCGTAAAGATTTGTTGCTGTTGTTGTTGCCACAGTCGTTCTTTTCATGCGTCTAGAATGTAAAATGTCTGTATGTATTTCTGTACATACGTATGTACAGAAAATGTACAGACTGGGGCGACACAACATAGCCAGGCGTTGGTCGGTATTCAGATCGACACCCAGGCACATCGACACATAGACACATAGAGACATAGAGAGATAGACTGTCTGTCCTTCAAAATAAATAAACATGCACATACTTGCATACATTTATACAGAAAGACCACAGAAAACGCACGCAAAACTGAAAGCAAAAATTGCATGCGTAAGAAGAACAAGAAAGTGATTTGTGGTCGAGCACACCCGACATTAATATACGCTGAAGCAGTGGAAAATTTAGCCAAAGCACTAAATTAAAAAGCTTATTAATTTAAAGAAAATTAGAAGAACTTAAATGCATACCAAATGTTAAAAAAATTGTATTTTTGATTACTCCATCAACCCATTACACACTCGCCACTGGGTATGCAAGCGAAAACAAGAAAGACTGCAGAAAATATTAGGCGGATGTGCGATGACTGCGAATAATACGTGTGTGCATCTATAATCCGGCTAAAAATGTGTGACTGTAAATATAGAATATGTTTTAATATTTATAAACTTGCTATGGGCGGTCAAAATGAGACCAAAGCCAGCTGGTAAATGGGCGTGGCAGAGGAAGACATACCAAAATTAAAAATGCAGCAATTAATTTCACTTGGAAGCAGAGAACATGGTACAAACGAGTACCAAACAGTGAGACAAGTAATTATTTTGACAGCAAAAAGTGCTTTATAATTAAAATAGAAGAATTTAAAAAAATTTATTATTATTTTTTAAGCTTGTGTCTTGTTATTTTTGTATTTTATCATAAATTACTGAATTTTTATTTTAGAAACAGTTTTTTGAGTTACTGTATCCATAGCCCTATAAACATGTGCATACTTGTATAATCAAGTGCAAGCACCACTCGACCGACTGTCAAGTTTATAGAATCGGGCGACTCGAGAATCGCGACTTGCGACTCGCGACTAATAGATATGTTGATGCACACACACATACATACGAATGTACATCCATACATACATACAAACTGTATGTGCATATTTTAGAATGTAATTGTGCATCTGGCCTAGACCTAGAAAAGGAAATTTTGTTGCTATTATTATTTATACTCACTCGTTCACTCACTCACACACACAGACTCACTTACTCGCTTGTTCATCGTTACGTTCCGTTCCGTTCATCGTACGTTCTCTCACTTGTTCTTTACAACAACAATTTGCAGCGTGAGTGAGTTTTGTCTCTCTTTCTTCAACTTGCAGTTTCAGCTTCTGTTTCTCTTGTTGTTGTTATTGTAGTAGTAGTTGCAGTGTGAGCGCAGTTGGTGTGCAGTTCTCATTATTTGTTCTCCTTCCTCGCAAATTAAAAATATGCCTAAGCAAATAGAATGCAAGTATTCGTATGCGTGTGTATGCATACATTTGCATGTTTGTGTGCGTGTGTGTATGTGCTTCTGTGCATGCATCAATGGGCAAATGTGCGTTAGTTGCATTTACAGGGTGATTTATTGCGTAATTGAGTCATTCATTAAATCGAATGCTATAAATGCTGTGCAGAAAAAATAAACATATATTTTAGTATCAATTGGTATTGATCATTTTATTCTATCAGATACTTTGTTTTTAAATAATTAAAAATAAGTCTATTTCACTAATATTCGTACTGATTAAATACCCACTACAGGATACATTTTCACTTTCAAGTCAATCAAAATGAGAGTGAAATCGGATACCCCATAAAAGCTGTTAACAAAACACCCATTGCCAATAATCAAAACGGCGTTAAGCTGTCTACGACAACAGCAACAATGTTGTGAGAATGGCAAACAAACAAACACAGCAACAACAATAACAACAACAAGTGTTGAACAACAAGTTAAAACAACAATGGCTACAATAAATTCAATAGAAAATTGTTTTTCATTTTGTTTTGGCTACCGAAAGACAGCAACTACAGCCATAAAAACACCCTGTTTTATTTATGCCAACCCGTTGCAACATGTAACTGCAACAACTGCAACATTCAATACGAGCCAATTCTATAGAATACATAAATTAGTTCGCAAAATACAAAACTAGTTGGAAACGGTTCAAATTATTGAACACGACTGTTGAACACCCTGTACTTAAACTACAAAAATTGAACTCTTTTAATAACCGTTAGGCTATCGTGGGTATGTGTCACGCCTTTTAACGCCCCTTTCGCACTTTTCGATTAACTTTAGCAACCTTTTTTAGTACAGGTCCTGAAATCAAAAATAAAATCAACTAAAAATGAGCCAAAAAAAACCAAAACGATTTAAAAACCTGAGAATAATTTATGGGCAGCAGAAAAAGGGTAAGCAGCTAGGGGTGGGGTAGGGGCATGCGGGTGTCGCTGCACTCTCGACAATGATGGCGATGTCGACGCCGCAGTCGCCGTTGACGTCGACAACGACGTTCTAACGACGATTTCGATTCCGATTCCGATTCACTTCGCTCGCATTCGTCTGTCGATTTGTGTGGCGAACGAAACGGGTTGAAAGAGAGGAAGAGGAAGGGGTAGAGGAAAGAGGAGTGGGCCGGGGTAGGGGGGGTTAGCACGCATGTTGTCCATGTCCCCATTCGAGTCAAGTGACGTGTTATCTGTCGCCTTCTCTCAGAACTTTGACTTCTATTGGTTGAATGTCGTTTGCCGTTTTGCAGTTTGCCGTTTGCAGTTTGTGCAAATTTGACGCTTGACGTTTTGTTTGCAGTTGTTGTAGTTGGCTGTTGTTGTTATCGTTGTTGTTGTAGATCGATCTCACTTAGGCTACCGTATTGCCGTTGTCATTACTGTTCCCACTTCCCCTCGCGAATGCGCCTCTCTCGAAACCGTCTCGTTTCAATGCCAATGAATGAATGTTTGTGTGTGTGTGTATTTGTGTGTTTCTCTGTCATTTTGCCAATGTGTGAGTGTGTGTGTATTATGCGGCATTACGATTGGTATTATTAGCAGCATGCCATGGAAAATGAAAACTGCCAATAGTGGCAAAAAACACTTTCCCTCTCGTTGCTTTCCATTTGCAGAAAACTCCAGCAACCTAATCATCACCTTTACCATCATTATCATTATCTTCATCATCAGTAGCTAGGCAGCAACAACCACAGCAACTTTTCAACTTGCAACAACTTGCAGCTATGCAGTAATTATTGCACGATCAATTTGCCGGCTGCCGGCCATCCATGTCGGTGGAAAACTTTCTTCAGGCACTGTACAACTACATAAACAATACTTGCACTGCTCTGATAACAACGAGGGCAGTTTTATCAGTTTGATAAACTTTAAGAAAACAAAGCTAAGACTAACTTAAAACAAATATCTGTGTTTATTCAAAGGTTTAAGGACTTTATTAGTTTTTACGGTGTTTAGATGGTCAATTATTTTTGAAAGTATATTTTAATGCTCACTTTATGTATGGAATTATATCATAACATTTTTAAATAGTTAACATTCGAAAGTGATTCCGAAAATTCAGTTTAATTCAGTCTATACAAAATTTAATTAATGAAATTAATCTTTAAAACGCAATTTAAAATAAATAAAATCGATTAATTTCTTAACCAAAAATGTGGATCAAAAAAACTATATCAATATAGTTTTAATTTATCTTTATCTTGCGAATCTTTAACCAAATTTATGTTAATTCATGTTCTAAGTTAGTCTCTGTTACTATCAAAATCAAGCGGATGAGCTGTCGCTTACAGGCAATGCAATTGTTGTTTGCTGCTTCTGTTGCAGTCGCAGTTGCTGTTTTGTTGTCAACGTCAGCGTTAGCGCCAACATTCAGCGTCGACGTCGTCGTCGACATCGGCGTTAGCGTCAACGTCAGCGTCACTGGCCGCCCCACCGACGTCTGCCGACGCCTCTAATGCCTGTCGTCTCTGTCTTCTCTGTCCCAATGTCTGCGGTTGACGGTCGTACAGTTAGACGGACGTTTGCTTTGCTTGCATTTACAACTTACATACACACACACACGCACACAGAGTCACACAAACACACACACACATACAGTTAGACAGACATGCACAATAATGGCATTGAAAATCTTTTTCAATAAAACACGTAAACAAACAACAAAAACCAAAACCAAAACAAGTAAGGCAACACTAAACGAGTTTTATTGACTACCTAGATACTCTGTAAAGTACAGTTATTTGTATAAATTGAAATGCATATTAGAGAAGTTATAAAGCAGTAACTTAATGCAATCCACACATGCGTTCCACGTATGTAGATTGTAGGCACAGTGTTACCTTTTTAGCTTTTTGAGAGCTAGTGTAACTTAAATTCATGAATTATTGAAGAAAAAATGATAGGAAAATTTGAATTTAAGAGAGCATATATTAAAAATTATGCAAATCATTTAAAATAGTTTAATTTTAAAGAATAGAAATTTAACAAAGTATCTAAATCATTAAAAATACTTAGATTTTAATGTTTATATAAATTACAAACATTTTAAAGCTACAAAAAAAAAGCATTTTAAAGAAAATTAATATAAATCAAATATTTAAAGCGTTAAAAGTAATTTAACTTCAAAAAATAAATTTTTAATTTAACATTTAAAGCACATAAAATACTTAAATTATTGAAAATGTTAAAAAAATAAAAATTGTTACATTTTTAAGAACATAAATATTAGATTCACATCTAAAAGACGCTCACACATTTTTTTTTAGCTTTATCAAAATTTAAAAGGTACTGTAAATGCCTTTGTTGACCCTATGTTTACAGGGTATCAAATGAAAACGAAATGCACGCAACGTTGTAGTGCGATACATATTTAACTATAAAATTTTGCATTTGGATTGCATTTGATTTAAACTTTTAGTTAATATTAGTTTCTCAGATGGTTTTCATTTTCAGTATATATTTTTTCGATATAGGTACTAATCAGATGCTTCATAATGTGTGAGAATTATGTTAATTAATGTTGTTTGTTAGCTGCATCAACAGCAGGTATGTGTATGTGTGTGTGTGTGTTTGTATTTTGGAAAATTTCCAACAAAACTGCTCTTACAAATTGATATTCATTGTGTCTGAACTTGAAAATTGTTGTTATTGTCGTTTGTTATTGTGCAGTTTAATCAACTTTTGGTTCGGAGACTTCGAGAAACGTTTCTCGTTGCATTTCCATATGGATTGGAAAAACATCAATAGCAACAATAACAAATAACAATAGTTGCTGAGGGGATGTAACACCAACTCAATTATTATTAAATAAATTCAACATTTTATAGCATTTCTTAATTACGAGTAAAACTAAAAAAATAATTTAATTTTACTATAAATGTAATCAAAGTATTTTTTTTGGATTAACTGATATGGCCCTCAACTCAAGGTTAGAGCTACTTACAGCCAAAAGTTGGGCCAAGAATACCTAACTATTTAATGGCCAAGAGGAAAACATCCTTTGGGAGAAAGTAGCGGAAATCAGAAAAAAAACAAACGTATTAGTGAGAAGTCTTAAAGTTTTAAATGTGTGTGTGAGTTCAGCACTTCAGCGCCTTTCGTTAATTAAAATAAATACTTTCCGGCTTACGAGTTGGTAGAAGGCAGCGTGGAAAAGCCAAAAAGTGTTGGGAAAACTATCGATAGCATCGAATGTGAAACCGGCCGCTGCACTCGCCACATGTGGCATGAACCGACAGCTGTACCAACTCGGCAAAAGCCTAGCCAAGTTAAAGTTTTCATTACTTTTCTTTTTTTATTTTTTGTACGCTAGTGATTTCCTTTGCGTTTTGCTGTTTACGTTTTCGCCGCTTGGCCAAGAAGTCAGTCAGTTAGTCAGTCAGTGTTACCAGGGCCAAATGATGACGATGCCAAAAGCGGCAGACAAACAGACGTAGCGACTTGGCCAACAAGTTACACCAACTGGTTTTTGGCCAAACACAGCCAAAGCGGCGAAAGAGATGGAAACAGAAGAAATGTCGAGAGACAGCATTAGAAATTAGCCATATACGCGAACAAGCCGATAAATGTTGTTGGCCAGCAAATGACGACGACGCCAAAGAAGAAGCAGAAAAAAAACTATGCGAAATTCACTTTCATTATGAATGACCGACGATGCATACGAATGCAGTGGAGGCTACAGACGCTACAGAGTCAACCAACCTGGTAAAGTCGGTTAGAAATATCATGATTTTTCCACATTGCAAGTTGCACGTGACCACGTTGCAGTTACCGTTAAGTGCCAGGCCAAAAAGACCATATAATTTGCAAAGCAATTGGAGCGTTTATGCAAAACTTGTGCAGAAATACAAAGTCACTAATTTAGGTAAAAGTTTTCAACAATTAGAAAATTGAATTTAAATTAACTTTTAGTTAGGTGTTTTGGGTGTTCGTTGGGTGTCATTAAAATTTAGTTTGAGAGCAAAAACTCTTAAAAAAAACTAGACTAATAAAAGAAAAACACATACTTAGAAGAAGAAACACATATTGAGGTTCACCTTGAGCGCCGTAATTCCAAAACTGCGTTCTAAAAAGACTTCTTGGAACTATTTGAGCTTTTAAGAACTAAAACTAATAAAAACATGATTGTTAAATGCTAAATCAAGCAGCTCTACGAAGAAATACTTAAATTTTTAAGCACACGGTGGGCGCCATTTTACAAAATTTGACTTATAAATTAAATTTCTTGTATTATTTCGGTAATGCTACAATACTTATTTCCTTTAAGACTCTCAGATGTGCTAAAATCAAGCTCTTGTGCTAATTTTAGCCCTATAATTAAATAAGTAGCAGTTCCAACTAAGTCTACTATGGTTAGTTTAAGACAGCTTCTGAATTTCTTTACCAAACTGTCAACGTTTATTTAAGTAGCTGCTTGAACAAAGGATTATTGTAGCCAAAAAGCTGACAAGGAAACTGCTGTCATAACCACGTTGGGCGCCATAATGCTTAAATCGCTTGTGCTCATCGTCTGCTAGAATTCTTAACGCTCTCGTTGTGTCAACTGTATACGAATTTCATGTATTTAATGCATTGCGTTATGCGTTTTACTCCAGACCCTCAAGTGGTCGTAATAAAATCAAGTCGGCAATCATAATAACTTCTCCCTGGCGGACAAACTCCCTTGAGACATGTTTTCAATTTAGGACGCTGCTCGCAGTCAGAAAGAAAGAAAGAAAACCCGACTGCAGTTTTCCCTGTCCACACAGTGAGCACACTTAAACTATATACATGTATACATATGTACATTTATACTAACTAAGTTAGGAGTGAGTTGTCTATATCTCAGACGCTGTGTTGTTGCACTTCTCGCTTTCATTTTCTTTGCTGCAAAAGTAAAAATAATTTGCTTTTCTGCATTTTATTTTTATTTATTTTCTTTTTTTTTTCTGCTTTTAAATGCGAGAAAATCGAAAGTTTTTCCACACGCCATAATGCAAAAAGAAAGTGCAAGTGCAACATGCGGCCAAAGAAAGGAAAATCACAAATGTTGATGATGGAGACGAATAGAGACGGAAGATGGAGTCCATGAGGGAAACGAAGACACAGAGGATGGCAAACAATGCCAACGGGCTAACGGGCCAACGGGGCGTATGAGCGACTTGTTGTGGCCAAAAGTAGGATGCCATTGTTTGTGGTTTTGCTGACGAGTTTTTCTTTCATTTTTTCTCGCTTTTTTTTTGCTTTTTTTTGCCAGCAATTTTCTGTTTTTGTTGTGGCATTTTCGTTGTCAAGTGCAAGTGGAAAAGCGCTGGTCAAACGAGCAGTCGCTCTTGATGGCCACAAAAAACGCAACAACAGCAACAACAACAACAAATCAGCTGCAACATCAGCTATTTCCTTTGAACAACATTTAATGCCGTCTGCTGTCTGTTGTCGTCTGTCTGATGGCTTTCGATTTCGTTGAGGTTTAATTAAAACGCATAAAAGTCGCTCGTAAGACATTGCCATTATCTGGAATTGTCTGGCGAAGACTACATGCGTTTTTGGACTTAAACTAAAAAATATTTATTTAAGTATTAAATAAACAAAGTTCTAGTGTTGACAGAAGAAGGGAAGTACACAGACACTATAGTTATCCTCATATTAGTAGGCATTTACTAGACATAAATTCAATTCTCTTTAATTTGGGATTTCCAAAACTATTTGAATCCCAAGTGGGAACCTAAATAGATCCAGATTTCTAAGCTTACAACTTACGTAACAATTTTTGCTGCTTGAAATACATTAGCCAAACCCAAGCTTGGCCCAAAAGTCAGGGCTAACACTTTGGTTAACAACTTACAACACTTATTACTCATACGCCGCGTGCAACGGCTAAGCGTTGACACTGTTTATTAACTTGTTGCTGTATAATCTACTTTTGGTAGCTTTTATTTCTTGTTTTCTGATTTTTTTTGATAGGGCTTCCAATGTTATAATTATCACATTGATAATGATAATTATGTCTTTCACGCTGACGGTCAAGTGCATTATTGTATAGTAAAAGCAAAAGTGTTTTTAAGTAACTGAACTTCTCGACTCGACACTCTGTTGTGTGTGTGTGTGTAACCATTTCTTTATTTTTTTTCTGCTTCTTTTTTATTACTCTCGTTTTTTTTTGTGTTTTTTGTTACCTTTGCTTTTGCCGTTGTTAAGAAATGGGGAAACAGTTGCTCTCAAGGTTGTTTGCAATGAGGCAATAAAACTGCTGAGCTAGTTAGCTTTTTGAATGAAAAGATGAATGCCAATACAACGGCAACAACAACAAAGGGTACAACACTGTATATAATAACAAACATTGCAAAAATATGCACATTGGAGATTTCCGTAAGAAGAAATTGTGTTAGAAGAATATAATTATGATTAAGTAAACTTTTCCTAGTTAACTACTTTTAGTTATTTTTTGCCTCAACCCCTTGTCATGTTTTGTAAGCTTTAATTTATTTAATCCACCGTTTAAAGACTCCCATCGACTTATACAGAAAATCTATTTAAAATCTTGCTCGACATGCCAAATCTTTGCCACTAAACTGAGCAGCTCTGCTCGCTTACGCAAATCCCTGTATTTCAATTTTCAGCCCCAGGGCAATTGTTGAAATCCTATATCTGTCAGGCTTCATTATCTGTCATATCTGATAGCGTTCGAATCAAAATCAGCAGTCATCATAAATGGATGTACGTTTAACCTACAAGTGACCCCGATCCCCTAACCCACCCTAACCCCTAACAGACCCCCGCTTTAGTACCCTACTATGTATGCCTGCAGCACAGACAAAGAGCCAACATACATTGACCAGATTACCAAGCGTCGAACAAAGAGATCCTTCTACTTGTCGGTCCTAACCGTCCCTGCCCTACCTCCTGCCCACCCAGCAGCCTTATGAAATGGGACCCGCCTTCGAGCAAGCCCTTTTGCAACCCCTACTTGCCTCCCGTTTACAGCCACTCCGACAGTCGAAACCGTAACAATTAC
Source organism: Drosophila acutilabella (assembly GCA_035046005.1). NCBI lineage: Eukaryota > Metazoa > Arthropoda > Insecta > Diptera > Drosophilidae > Drosophila > Drosophila acutilabella. Next base: position 17,560,776 of record JAWNOK010000013.1, read on the forward strand.
AAGTCTGATGATTTCGTGTGAATGAGAAGCACAAAAATAAGTTTGACAAACCTCGCGACGTTGCCATCGTAATCGACAGACCGACAAAGAGATAAACAGTAAGTGAGAGGGGAAGAGGGAGTGGGAGAGAGAGTCTGCAGGTTACTCAGTCGGGCAGGAGAATTGGGCAGGTCTGGAATGAGCAGGGGCTGCTGTGTGCAGGGGTTTGAGTGCATGGCGCGTGTATTAGATGATATGAGGTCATTCACTGCTGTTTACTCCGAAAATGTTGTCTCGCCGTCGTCGTTGTCGTTGTTGCTGTTGCTGTCGTCGCTGCCGATGACGCGGCGCTTCGCATCATTTTTTCATACGAAACAGGGATTGGTAAGGTAGAGGAGCCGGAGGGGTTTTGGTAGGGACTGCAAGGCAATAGCCGAGACATTCAGTAAAGCGATACATTTCCGACACTTCCTAACCATCGTCCGTTTGTCTGGTCTGAGACAACGCCGACAAGGCAGCAAACAGCAGTAGGAGCATGTAGGTTTCTGCCGTCGTCTGTTCAATGACTTTTGTTAAAACATGAAACATGAATCGACTACACAAGCCTAACCCCAAAACAACTCATTCCCATATCCTCAAAGTAAATCCCCAGTCTCAGACTCTCACTCAAACCTAGTAGCAGTCGCAGTCTCTAGTTCCAGTTTCAGTTCCAGTTCCAACTCCAATTCGAAGTCAAGTCCCGACAAGTCAAGGAGCCCAACCCAAGCAGTGCCACCTAATGCGCTTCCTCTTCAAAATTCTTTTACAGCTCTATGTCTGTGTTCCCTCTCTCTCGCACTTTCGCACTGTTACTCTCACTCACTCTTGCTCTTGCCTTCGCACTGTTTGTATTTGTATTGAAGCCAAAGGAGCTGTCTGTGTTCCCCTGCCATCTTCCTGCTTCTTGGTTGTCGGTACATTGGACTCATTTCGCACTCACACCAGCTTAACGAAAGTATGTCTGTGTCGCCTTTGTCGCTGTCGTCGTCGCCGTCGTCGTCGTCGTCGTCGTCGTCGTTGACGTCGCCTCATTAAAGTTCTCCCCATGGCTTCCACCCTCTGCCCCAAAACGCCAAACTCTTCCTTCAATTTCATCTTCTACTGCTCTTGTTCTGCTTCCTTTATTTGCAATATTCAGACTCACACACACAACAATCATGATGAGCTCTCTGCATGTGTGTACGTGTGTTTAAAAGAGAGAATCTTACATACACAACACATGCACATACTTACACACAAACATACAAACACACTTGCAATTGCCAAGTAAATGGAAAGGCCCCCAACAACTAAACAAACGGAAAGTGAAAATTTGCTCTACTGCCATCGTCAAACGGTGTCGGCCACTGAGAGTACTTTTGCTCTCGCTCTCAATGGCACACTCTCTCGCTTTTGCTTGCTCTCCATCTCACACACACTTGCATTGAGTCATAATCGTGTCGATTGCACGACGATTGCAGCAGCGTCGACGACGACTGCGATGACGACGTCGGCTCACCATCATTGTACTGTGGAGCCTTTGCCCATTTTTTTATGATTAATTGAATTACTCAAGAACTCAACAATGCATTTCAATTTATTGATTTACATTACTCCAATTATATAAATGCATATTGGTTATATTGGCCATGTAATTTTAATATTTTGTATGTTACCGATATGTGGGCATCAAATAAGAGTTATTTTTAACATTTGACTTAATTCCATAAATTCAGACAAAAGTTCCATTGTGCTTTGTCTCCTGCTCACTTGTCGCGCTCACACACACACACACACATACTCCCGTAGGCACAAATATAACACTCTCTGTTGCTTCTGCTTCCCCATGATCGCGCAGCCCTTTTGACTTGGCCTGACCCATTTGGGAGTCCAGATAGCTGCAACTATTCGCCACTTGCTCTACTGAAGTAAACACACTGGGTCTGGGTCGCAGCAGCTATTAGAAGAGAGCCAGCAGTTCCACTTATATGCCCTGCATGTCTGCATGCGTGTATGTGTGTGCATTTGTGTGTGCTAGCTTGCATAAGTGTTTATGCATGGGATCTAGTTTGTCGATCTGCATGACAAGGAAATGTTAAATTGCGAACTGGCTGGCGTCTTTTAGATGAAAACTGTGAAGTAAATTAAAGCAAAGACTGAAAAATATTCTTTTTAGATATTGCAATTATTTAATTATCTTTGTCGTGTTGTTGGTTTTGGTATTCTGCAAATGTGTTGTTTTTACAACATTGTCCTGTTTACTGGCAGCGTGTGCTACCCAATGTCCCTAGAGGAGAAATGCAATGTGGCACAAAAAACTCCCTCTGCCTCCCCCTGAAAAACTAAACTCACATTAACAAGTAGCCTTTAGCTGCAGCAGCAATACAGATATGCACACGCATACAGCCTTACATACAGACACATGAACAGCAACAGAAGCAGAGAGCGACAAACATTTGCTCTCGAAACGCAAAACTGTTACGTTCGCTCGCTTTGCCATTTTGGCGCGCTCACAACACAATAGCGGCGGCAGCGACAACGACTGCGACGCCGACATCGTTTTCGCAATAGCAGCCCCAACAACATTTTTTGGCTCGCGCTCTTCCAGTTGGCGCAAGCCGAGCAAGCGAGCCCCATTCAGTCGCCGTCGCAGCGCTTGCTCATTTTTTTATTTGGTCGCCTTCGCCTTCCCACCTGTCTCTCTTTCTCTCTCTTTCGTTGGTACTTGTGTGTGTTGTTTCGTGTCTGTGCCAATGTGTCTGTGAGTGGGGCGCGCGCGCGCTTTACCAGAAACGTCGACGACGACGACAACGCCAACGTTGACTTCGGCATCGGCATCAACATCGGAATATTACAGCGCACGCTGCAGTCGCGTCGCAGTCGCCGCCTGCAACGTTTGTTTGCGCCTAATAAACACTCGGCAGTGCTTTTTGTGCTGACTTTAGATTTTAGTTTTGCTGATACCGTAAGAGATAAATGACGTGCCGCGGCTGACAGCAAAAGCAAAAAATAAAGCATAAAGGCAGAAAAGCCAAACCAAAACCAAAACATACGTACTAGAAGCTAAGCAAAATAATTTGTTGCCTTCTACGTTGTAAACGTAAGAACGTTACGACAACGTTTCCGCAATTGGATTCGCGAACGTTGCACGTAGCACGTAGAGCACGTTGCTAGTTGCAAGTTGCACGTAGAACGTTGCACGTTAATGGCTTGCCACAAAAATGTGTTTAAGTGCAGGCAACGCCGGCAAAGAAATCTGCAACATTAGTGAAGAATATTTACCTCAATGCTGTAACGTAACGTAAACGTAGCGTAAATAGAAGTAACGTGTGTTAACGTCTTATCGTGTGTTCTAACGTGTTTTATCTATAAAAACTGCTAAAATGATAATGGTGCAACACTTGGTGGCCGCCACGGCGCATAATTTTGCAACGGCGGCACTCTCAAACGTTTCCTCATCGTCCAGCTCCAGTTCTAGCTCCAGTTCCAGCTCAAGTTCGAGCTCATCACTATTATCACTGTCATCTGCCTGCTCCGCATCCTCAGTTTCGGGCTCGGCATCGGCCTCACCAGCGGCATCACCCACAGCTGCTGTTTGTGCCACGCCCACACCGACACCTACACCAGTAGCCTCGCCCTTGGCGCCCAATACGCCCACATCACCAGCGCCAGCAGAGTCTGACAGCAAAAAAGAAACACAAGTGGAAACCGATGTGGAAAATGCAACGGAAAAGTCCACAAAACCCGAGGTAATAGCAGGAGCAGGAGCAGAAGCAGCAATCGATGGTGCCATAGATGAAATCAAGTCAGACCGACAGAGTCCCACACCTGCAGCAAGTCCAGTTGCAACACCGACAGTAGAAGCTGCAGCAGCAGCAGTCGAAGCTGTAGCAGCAGCATCAACTGTTGTGGCCACAACTGCAGCAAAGGAGCCTGCAACACCTGCAGAAGTTGCTGTTGAGGTGCAAGAGGAGACGGAACCAACAGATTGTCGCGAGTTCAAAGTGCTCTACAATCACCTGAGGCAACAGCAGCAACACCAACAGCAGCAACAGCAACAATCCGAGCCAGATAAAACACGCAGCACTTTGGATGATGTCTCGAAAATACTTTGGGAACGCAAGCAGCAGCTGCAGCGCAGCAGTGTCATCACCAGCAGCAATGAGTTGCAAGTGCAGCAGCAACAGCAACAACATCACCAGCAGCAACATCACCAGCACCAACAACAACAATTGCAACAAATGAGCGACATTGAGGATGAGGAGACATTGGAAGAGGATGCGGATGCGGATATTGAAGCGGATCCCGATGATGAGGAGCTCTTGGAATTGCAATATCAAGATGGCTACGATTCACCACTGGATCTCTCGCTCAGCAGCAGCGCAACAGCAGCAAACTCCGCAGCGGCATCAGCAAATGCAGCCTCCGCTGCAGCTGCGTCAGGTGTCAGCAGCAGACGACGTGGACGCACTTACTCTGACGGCACGGAGTCCGATGAGGAAGCAGCAACAACGCACTGCGAGAGAGCGAGAATGCGTCTGAAGCCAGCAGAACGCTCTGCCGCCTACAAGAAGAGCTTGATGAAGCGTTACTGTAAGTGAAGCCTCCCAACTATGAAGTAGACACTACAAAATACCCTGTAAAGGAAAATAAGAATATTGAAAGTAGCAAATTGAATAAGGATTTCATTTATTCGAAAATCACAGTTGATAAAAGCAACAAATTACCTTTTGTGACTAAAGTCAATTACAGGGTATATTATCTTTGGAATTTCCTTTTGGAAGGTATTTTATACTCACATTCATAAACGCTGTCTGTCCTTTAGCTGTTGAGCTTTCCTATAGGGTATACAACAGTTCATACATTTTATTGCTACGTTTCGCACACTTTACGGTTCTTAGTTCAGTAACAAAGCATAGAACACAAAAACTTTAAGCAGAATTTAAAGCTTTTTGTTAAGGAGACGTCATATTCAGCGTCAATTCAGAAGGAAACCCGTTAGAGTCTCCCAAATAAAGTTGTCTATTAAACTGGATGATATTTTGGCTCTTTCGCTCTTTTGGTCGTTGCCTTTGTATCTTTCACTAGATAAAGATTGTGAAATATCAATTTGGCAATAGCAACAACAATAACATGCTGGTGAATTTATAACAAACAAACAGCCAGCAAGCAAAAATTTGCTCCCCAGTAGCAACAAATAACAACAAAAAAACAAAAGACGTCCAAACGCAAAATAAACATTATTTAAAATAGCGCAATTTCCGCTGACGAAGAAGACGACAGCGACGACGACGACGTTGACGCTGCTAACGTCGCTGCCAACGTTGTCTGAGCAAAAGCAAAAAAAAAAGAGCGACAACGGTGACGGTGACGGCGGTGGCGGCAACAGCGGCAGCTTCGTAACAGTTTCCTAACCCACCTCAACAATTTTATTGATTACTTTAGGCGGCAAACGCACACAGCAACAACTACAACGCCAGCAAACAGAGCCACGTGAGAGCGAGAGAGCATGCTAATGTTGTGCGAAGAGCTTTCTAGTGAGCGACAATGTCGTACGCTACGCTCAACTATCAAATTTGCTCTCTGCTTTGCTATGCCTCTGTTTTTGCTATTGCTATTCGCGCTGCATTCACAATTGAATGTAAGCGGAGAGTATGTGTAACGTAAATTGTAATGTTGTTGATGTGCATGTGTGTGAGAGTAGCACGTATGTGTGCTATGTGCAGGTATGTGTGTGAAATAGTTTCTCAGTCAGTTGAACGCTGCTGCCGTTGACGTTGCTGCTGCTGTTGCTGCAAAGTACCAAGGCGCCAACTGCAAACTGCCAACTGGGGGACTACTATGTGTATGTATTGTCTGTGTGTGTGCTTGGCACTTGTTACATGTGTGTGCGTTTGTGTATGTATGTTAGTTGACTGGAGACTTGGTTGGTAACCCTTCGATATACTAAGCAGGCAGCAACTTGTTTCCTCTATTTGACACGGGCGTCTCTTTTGACTTTTTTGTGCACACAATGTTGCGAATGTTGGCTTTGCTCCGATTTGGCTATGGGGAATCTCATAAGATAAATACAAAAGTATTTCTATCTCTGTGTAAGTGTGTCGTAAAGGAACACAGAGAACAATCTACTATATACAGTGCTTACATAAATAAATAAGTATATATGTTATTTGTGTGTACATTCGTAAGATGGCAAAAAGGGCGTCAGGTACTTGAGTTGTTGTTGTTTTTGTATTAGCGGAAATGCGCGTCGCTCGCAGCTCTATCAAGTGGGCGTAACGTTTAGAACAGAGGAATTTGGAATTGGGATTGGGATAAGGAACAAGGGAATAGGTATTGAGTGTGTGTTTGTGTGTTGAGTATAACTTGTGGTTTGTGGACGGCGAATTCGGGTTATTGAGCATATGGCAATGACAGATTTATGCAGGTACTAAAAGGGGTTACTAAAAGAAAGGATTCCATAATTTTTATTAATATATCTTGTAAACCATTTATCGTTAAAATTGTTAAAGTTATTTATGTTTATTTTTCTGTTTTTGTTATACACTTCTTCGTATACTTATCCTTATCGTACCCTACTTACTTCCTAGGCTTTTTCCACTCTGCACTGAAAGCAATGTGGGATTAATCGTTGCTCGGATAATACCCGTTTCATGCTGAATTATTTCCCTAATACAAATATGTTTATAGGTTAATTTAATAATTGCTCTTTTAAATTGCCCGCAGAAAAGAAATGAGACCAAAAGCAACAAAAAATTATTGTTAATGCTGGTTCCTCGAATCCAGTTAAATGCCAATGAGTTGAAATCAGCAAAAAAAAAAATAACTAAAAAAGAAACATAAAAATTGAGAGCTTTATTTAAACCAATTCCTGACAAGCATAACAACCTTATTATGAACGTCATCATGGATCATCTGTTAATGTCATCATGATGCAAATTCTTTTGAAATTTCCCATTCCCCCCTAAACGAAAAATATTTCGTTTGTTTCGTTTACGAAACTCTTTCGGCAAAACTTTAGTCTGATTTTTTTTGTATAAACAAACACACACACACTAGCAGACACATAAATACATGCATATATTTGTTTATATGTATTTTACATTTTCTTCTTACAACATGCAATATATTTTTTTTAACCTTTTTCCTACACGACTTTATATTTTGCATTTCGTTTTGTTTTGTTTTGCTTTCGAGTTTGTTTTGTTGTTGTTTTACCTTCAACCTTTTGGGGTTTCAACCATAACATCGTTTCCCCCACTCCCCGTCCTCCTTCACTCTCACTCTCCTAGGCCAGAGCAACCGTTCCCAGTCGCAGTCGCAGTCCCACCACCCACACCTACAGACAAGCACTCACACACACACACGAACACATAAAAGCAGAATGCGAGGCAACTTTCAATTGCGACATGAGGCGAAGAGCGCAACGAATAAGCTTACAAGCTACAAATGGCTACGCTCTCACTCACGTTCGCTCTCTGGCGCTCTCTTTGGTCTGTCTTATGCTCTTCTTACATGACAAAACAGCTCAGCTTCAGCTTCTGTAAACGTGCGTGTAAGTGTAAAATTGTATGTCTCATCGTGTATTTGCGCTCAAGTATTGTGTGTGTGTGTGTGTGTAAGTTGCTGTGGGAAATAGTGGAAAAGAGCGACATCGTCGTCGTTGTTGCCTTCCCTTTCACCCTCCCTAACGTCTATCCACAAGCTGCACAACGAGGTCTGTTGCTTTGAGGCCTAACGCAAAACATTTTGAGGTAGGTTGGGAATAGATTGGCAACAACTGCGCACACATACAGAGAAACATACGCATACGTGCATACATATAGAGACATGGTCATAGAGAGCAAGACAGAGACAGCGAAAGAGAGAGGGAGAGAGGGATACGCGCGGAAAACTTAAATTTCTCGTTTCAGCGCAAGAAATTAGCAAATCATTTTCTTTAGCTTAACCCAAATACAGTTGAGTTTTTTTAAGAATTATGTAAGCTCCCTGTCTCGATAGCTGTCGATGTGTAAGTATTTCAATGAGTGATGTGTGTGTGAGTGTCTATAAGTTTTGTAATCGCATTTAATTGCAGTAGTATTGGTAGAGGTCTCCTTATCTGTCCATTGATTGCAGCACGATAATTGATAAAAACGCACTGAAAAGAGAGTAAAAGAGAGAGGGAAAGAGTGCGTGTGTGTGAGAACTAAGATTATGTCACATACCAAATGCTAGACACTAGACACGCTGTGCAACACTTTGCAACAGTGTGCAATGTGCAATTACAAAATCTGATTGGAAACATTAGCTAATCAGATAAGGTTGCGTTTGCTCACTGCTCGTCGATTCTTAAGATTATGCGATGCAGGAATGGAAAAAGGTCGAAGCTTCTTAGGTTTCAAGTGTGAAAAATAAAGATAAGAACATTCAAATATTGATAATATCTTCCTGTGCTAAATTTCTTTAGAACTTTTTATTAATTAACACTTGTAACAACAAATTATTGGCGCGTGACACTAAACTAATATAGAATGTATATAAAAATATGGTAAAAACATGCACAGCGAGAAAAATCTCACAAATCATTTTTAAAACCGCATTTATAGTCAAGTTTTGAAAGTCAAGAATTCTAAGCGCCATTTAAATACAAACTCTTCCGGTTTTGACAAATTCATTATAACCATATTAATATTTCATAGCAATTGCCGTTAGTTCTAGCAGAATTAATGCTCCAACTTAATTTAAATTGAAACTGTATTTTTTCATTCTCTGTGTAGGTCTTAGAACTCTGCAGAGAAAGTGCTAATTATGGCAGGTGTGCTAATTGGTAGCTAAGCAACGAATTGTGAGAAAATAATAAGATTATGTAATATCCGGTAGAAGAACATTATTAAGCTATTAAAAGTATCAGACAACTTGCATTTAAAAGCTTAATTTTATTTTAATCACTTTTTGAATTTAGTGAACTTTTTTAAGAAATGACTCATTATATACTTTATACAAAGACGAGCTTGATAAGTAAAAAACATATGTGTTTAAAAACAATTTACACAGAATTTTTAATGTCAATTTAAGCAATGGAGTTCTACAAAATAAAAGTCTTTCTGAATTTGTTCTCTATGGCGATTTCTTACCTTTGTGCTTTGTTTTCAAACACAAGTACTATGTAAATTCTGATTCGAAAACTCGTATAACAAAAAACACGAAATTGTTACAAAATTCGTTAAATAAGCTAACAAATTGCGTCTCAAGTGGAATGAGTCAATCTGCATATAAATAATAATTAAAAGGAATACAAGAAACAAGCAACGAAAATAAAATTAACAGTTGTCGAAATTATCGATATGTACACTTGTATTCCTCTATATAGTATATTATACATTTCTATATCAAAGAGAAATGGCAACAACAATTAATAAAAAAATATACAAATTCGTATCGTTTCTTAATGCGGAAATATTGACGAATAATTTTGTAGTCTCTTCGCTTATTTTTTTTTCTTTCTTTTACTTATATATACGTATATTTATTTATATTCGCGCTGCTCCTTTTTTGTGGCATATCTCGTGTATATATGTATTTTAATAAAAAAGAAAGAAAGACATAAAAAACAGCGACAAAAAGTAAACACACAGATACAGCATACAGATGCACCTAACGAGAATTCGCCTGATATGAGTGTGTGTATATTGCTTATACAAGCAATAAGAATCGCACATATGTGTGCGTCTCGCACTTGTTTGCATGTGTGTGCGTTATCCGCGAGACCTTGAACTTGAGACTGAATTTCCAAAAAGCGCACAAGCACAAAAACATACACACACACACATACTCTCGCACTCGCACTCACAAGCAAACAAATGCGCCCAGCGACGACGACGACAACGACGTCGACGAAAGCAGCAGTGACAGCGACTGCGACTCACAAATACAAGAACAAAAGAAGCAACAATACACGATAGCCGACTGCGGCTTTTTTATTCTTTGCTTTGCACCCCTATACACAGGCAGTATGAAAGACTCACACACAGCGCAAAGCAGAAGCAGCAGCGGCAGAAGCAGCAACCGCAGCCGCATCAGCAGCAGAGACAGTGACAGCGCCAGCAGTAAAGACAGAGGCATGAAAGCCAAAATAAGCCAACCAACAACAATACATACAGAACAGGAATTTAACCGAAAGACTGACTGACTGACAGAGTGAGAGAGAAGAGTGGGAGATTGGGAGAGTGGAGAGTGTGGGGGCGCATGTGAGAGCAGAGCAGTCAAAAACTGGGAACGGAAAGTGGGAATGAACTGGGAACTGAGTTCGCTGACGGAAGCAGTCCATGATGGGAACGCGGGAACGGTTGAAGTGAGCAAAAGGAAGAGGACTACAATATACATATACGCGTGCATATGTATTTGCATACATGTGTGTGTATGTGTGTGTACATGCATGTACAATAGCCAAACAAACACATAAATTATAATATTTAAATATAGAACTTTTGAGTTGTTGTCGTCGTCGCTGATGTTGTTGTTGCTTTTGCTTTCTTTTGTCTGTGTTTCTGTTATTCGTATATTACTTTTGGTTAATCGGTCGACAGTGTCGCATTAGTTGTTGTTGTTGTTGCTGTTACTCTTATTGTTGTTTGCTGCTCTTCTTGCGTTTGTCAAATTGAAATTGTTTTCACACACACACACGCACTCCCTGTTACACACATAGGAATGCACATAAATTGTTGTGTTTTATTTTTTGGCTGTTGTTATTATCGTTTGCTTCGTTTTTAGCAATGCAATAAAGTATGTATAAATGTACTAAATTATTTATACACAAATTAACAGAGTCATTTTTATTTGCAAATAAACTAAATTTACTTTCTTAAATACTCCTAATAAACTATAAACAAATCGACTGATTATTTATAGTAAATTTACACAATAATTTAGCTATTTTAAGCCGTTTTTATCAGATTTAAAATCATTAAAGAAAAAACTCTGACATTTCCATTTTATAAATAAATGACGGCTTTAAATCTTTGAAATATTTTTGACTTTTGAAAGAAATTTAATGATTTATTAGCCGAAATTCGCTAAACGCCCACAAAACATACGTTAAATAGGCCAGTAAACAAATGACGCAGCAGCAACATTAAAAACAACGGCAAAAAACTGTTGTACCTGTCAGTTGATGGCGGCTTAGACTATGATCGACTTGAAAATATCCTGTAATGTGATTAGATTTGATAGGCCAAGTGTGTGGCACATACAACCCGTTGCGTGCAGTTTAAGACAACTAATCACAACAGCAACAACTGCGATTCATACCTACATTGACCTACTATTTGCAAATGCTGTGACTCCATTGTGACTGTCTGTGTTATTGTGAATTGTGATGTAACTGTCCCAAAACACCGCCACACATATCAACGAGGCAGTTCAAGTCCAAATTCGGGCAGGGAAATACATAATATACAAACACACACAGTCACATAAATGTATATTTATGTACATGACTTTACCGTTAATTACACAAATAGACACACATATGTATGTACATGCCCTCTGGGCTTGTTGGCCAATTTTGGTTTTCTCATAATATATTAAATTGTTTGTTGCCTGCTTTTATAGTGTATTTTGTTTTATTTCTGTTTTTTTTATTTTTTTATTTTCGTTTTGATTTTGATTTTGATTATACCGCATATTTAGAGGTCATCGCACATTTGGCGCAGCATTGCAATGCGAAATGGCCTAATGCTGTAAATAGCTGTAAATGGGCTTAATACTTTTTGCTTCTTTGGCGCTACTTGGCGTATGCGTAATTTAGTTAGAGCAAAGTTGCACATACGCCTATTGTGTAGAAGAAAGTTTACCATGGTGTATTTGTATAAGGATGGACTTACTTCCTAGTATACACAACATTGCGTATACGCCTCGTGATGCCCATCCCACGGCACACATACGCCTAGTTAGCCAGAACAAAATATATTCACGTGCTTCGACTACTGCTACAATTTACCAAATTCGTAGAAAACACACACACGAAATATTTAACAACAATTGACAGGCATTTCCGCCAAGCAATTGGAAATTTACGAAACTAATCGCCAAAAATCCAAATGAAAAATTCTACAAAAAAATTTGTTGTTCGTGTTGCTTCTAAATGTTTACAGTTTCCGCCAAAAGACATAAAAGTTGTTTTCTCGGTGCACAAAAAAAAACCACCAGGCAACGCTGCAGCAGAGAGTGAGGGGGTGTGTGGGGCAGTGGGGAAGAGGGGGAGAGGGGCAGAACAGGTAGAGCCACAGCTGATTCCGTCACGACTTGTGTGTGACTTCGAACACAGGTCGATTTAATGCCTGGTTTTTTTTTCGGTAAATACTTTTGTATGTGTTCGAGTATGTGCCATATTTTTACAGCAGTTTTTTTTTTTGGAAGTTTATTTTTTTGTATGCACACATGTGCAGATATAACATTATTGTATAAAAATGTCTGTATGTGTATGTGTGTATATTTTTTACATGCTTCTCATTCACCCACAACAAGCGAATGAACGAAATGAAACGAGCGACAATCAAAACGAGACGAGGAGGCAGCGACTTGTCTGTATATGTGAGTGTGTGTCTGTGTGAGTGTATTTAAAAAGCTGTAAAAAGCGCACACACGCAAACGTTCGGCGTACAAACGTAGTACAACATGCAATAATGCAGCCAGCAAAGCATAAATTGTAAACTCGTCGCCGTTGCGAGCTACGGCAACAACAGAAACAACAACACCGACAAGCCTTGACCTGATTTCTCTTCCTCTCTTGCTGCCAGTTGTATGTGTGTCTCTCTGTATGTGTGTTTGTGTGTGTGCGTTTGCATGCAAGCTTTATTGCTGCTGCTTTTGTGTTTGTTGTTGTTGTTGCTGCTGCCTTTTATCTGGCCTGCACACTGCACATGCGAGAGCGAGACAACTGTATGCCAAACGCATCGGCATCTGTTAATGTGTATGTGTGAGTGCGTGTCTCTGTGTGTGAGTGTGTGTGAACAGCTTGACATTCAATGCAATTCTGTTTTTGTGCTTTTTTTTCTTTCGCTTCTGCTTCTCTTCTCTTCTTCGTCTTCTGCTTTAAGCAGCCGCGGCCGCCGCAGCGCAGCATTTCGCATAAAATAAGTGAAAATGCACTTTTACTTTTCAACAACAACAAAAACTAAAATAAAAACAAAAACACAACTTGTGCATTTTTCTTGCGTTGCGCCTCAATGCACCGACAACAGAGTTTGTGGCAGCGGCAGCAACAACAACAACACAGGCAAAAGAAAGTGAGATGCAATTTTTTGTTTCACTTTTGTGTGTTTGCAGCTGTTATTGTTGTTGTGGTTGTCGCTCATTCCTCTTCTTCTTTTCTCACTTTGCATTTCTTTTGTCATTGATTTTAACGGTTGATGTTGTGTTGTTGCTTTGAGTTCATGGCTCGCCAAATTGGGGCATTTAAATGGTGAGAGTGTGTTTGTGTCTGTGTTTTGTTCGCATTTTTTCTTTTTCTAGCCTTTTGGCGACTTTTGCATGTCGCTCAACAAGCCACAACAACAATAACAACTGTGTGTAATTATATATGTTGCGAATTACTTAAATACTATTAGCTTTAATTTTCATGCGAGTTTAGACATTTTGACAGGTTTCAGTTTCTCACTGAGGGCGGTGCTTGAAATTATAAACAAAAAAAATTACGGTTTATATTTTATGTTGTGGTTGTTGTTGTGGTTACTCTTATATTTGTTGCTGTTATTGTTATGGATGATGATGATGAGATAAAGTTGTTTTTTAATTGGGTCGCTACAGTTGCCCGACATTTTCGAGTGGTTCGAGTCACTGTCTCTCAAATTGAATCCGAGTGTGAATTGAAGCCTTTAAATAAATTATTAAGCATTCAATTTATAAATTTAATTATGGTTAATTGTGATACGTAACCACAAATATGTTAAAAATCGAAATTTAATTGACTTTTACTCATTTGCATATTTTTTTTCTATTCCAGATACTGAAATTCCTATTGTCAAACAATCAACCAGTCCGTCACCTCATCAGCAACAGCAGCAACAACAGCAGCAACACCAACAGCAACATCAGCAACATCAACAGCAACAACAACACCTGCAACAGAGTCAACAACAACAACAAACATTTGGCGGTGCCACAACATTGCTGCACATCAAGACCGAACAGAATCCGCTACTAACACCGCTGCAGCAGCAACACAGTTTACAGAGCAACAACAATGGACACCAGCAGCAACAACAACAGCAGCAGCAACCTTTGGCCATACCACATCGGCCACTGCTGCACAATTTGCTCAGCGGCGGTGCAATCCACAATCCACATCACAGAAATTACACGTCGGCCACAACAGGTGAGTGTGCTTGCTACAGTAGAGCCTGCTGAAGGTGAGCCACAGTACAGTGGTCACGCCCTCTGATGGTCTTTTCCAAAAGGCTAACAGTTTGTTAATCCTGCCCCTACGCTACCCCTCTTCTTATTATTTTGGAAACAGGTTCATTTCCGCCCAGTCCGGCGGATAGCGGTGTGTCCGACGTGGACAGCTCCAGTTCCGGCGGTCAGCCTTGCGCAGACGAATTGAAGGCACGACTGGGCATGCCCACACCAGCATCAGCGTCCGCAACGTCAACAGGCTCTGCATCGGCAGCAGCCGCAGCGGCAGCGGCCACCCACTCAGCAGCGGCAGTGGCCGCCGCGGCGGCAGCAGCAGCTCACCTGCATACGGGCACATTTCTGCATCCGAATTTATACCAGAACAACAATGCGGCGAATTCATTGCGAAATATTTGGAATCGCAATGTTGGGGGTGAGTATATATCTAGTATGGACATATTCATACAGACACACAGACAATTATAAGTACATGATGTACTTACGGACATTTGAAACAAAAGTTCAGCAAACGAAAAATGACAGAATAGCAAACAAGCGAACAGCGATATGTACAAACATACAGACAAACATATACATACATATATGTACTTCACACTCACACACAAATACAGCACAATCAATTGCAATAAGAATGTGTTGCACTCGCCGCTTTTATGCTTTTGCCTCGCTCCACACTGTCTGTGTGCTTGTGTGTGTGGTAGTGAGAGAGTCTTCGCTGTGTAAAATCTGTGGTCATCGACACATTGCCTTTGCGCAAATTGTGAAGGTCACAACGACATCGACAATAGCAGCGACTGCGGCAGCGAACCGCAGTCAACGTAAATGTGGCAATGCTTGCGCTCCCGCATTTTACTCTCTTTCACTCTCTCAGAGAGCGCACGAACGAATGCTTTAACACCAACGCACGCGATTGCAACAATGCGATGAAAAGACACAAACGAAATACGAACGAAAGCGTACGTGCTCTCTCTCTCGTGTTCTCTCTGTCTGTTGCTCTCGCGGGCAGCGGCTTGCTCTCACATTGGTTCGGGCTGTGCGTTGGTGTTGGTAAGCGACTACTTTTGATTTTATTCAACAGTGCTCACTCTTTTGCTCTGATCCCCTCTCCACACGACACCCCACCCAACCCCACTACACCGTGTGTCCACCAACGGGCAACTGGCAGTTGAATTGGGCAACGGCAGCGCCGTTGACGCCGGATGTAAAACAAAACTTACTAAATAGCATACAATATTACAAACACACAGTCGACGGCAAAAGTATTTTGACAAACAAAAATGTTTGTATGTTTGAAACTTTTTAAAAACTTTATGGAAACTAGATTTTTTCTAGCAATATATTATTTATGATTTCGAAGTTTGTCAAAATACTTATATCTTCGACTGTATGTACCTGTGTGCACTTTAAATAATCACGATAGAAGCGGACAATGTTTTGGGCACAGTGGGTCGCATTTTCATGCATGCACAAATTGTAGATTGACAGCTGATTAATCAAATTCTTTTTTTATGTTCTTTCCTTTACAGTGCCCGACAATTATTACGGCGGCAGTGGGTCCAGCGGCACCGGCGTTAATACTGGCACGCCGGGTGCGCCCAACTATTTGACAACGTCCTACTTCAATGCGCCAACGGCAGCGGCGTCGCAGCGCAACTCAAATGGCAACGCCTTTGGTACACATCAGCATCATTCCCTGCAACACCAGCAGCAACAGCAGCAGCATGCATCACAGCAGCAGCAGCAACTGTCGCATCATCAACAGCAGTTGCATCATCAGCAGCAGCAGCAACAGCAGCAACAACAACAGCAACAACACCCGCAGTCGCAGCTGTCGGCGCCGCAGTTGACGTCAACGCATCCACATCAGCTGCACAGCGCAGCACAGCACACGCATTCCACAATTGCCAATGCTGCGGCAGCGGCAGCAGCCGCATCGGTTGTTAGCAGCAGCAGCGCCGTCGCAGCAGCAGCAATGCTTAGCGCTGGCGCCACGCAGAGCGTCATACAGCAGCCGGCGACGTCGAGCGTTAACTATGATCTCTCCTATATGCTGGAATTGGGCGGCTTCCAGCAGCGCAAGGCGAAAAAGCCCCGCAAACCCAAACTGGAAATGGGCGTCAAGCGACGCAGCCGCGAAGGATCCACAACATATCTGTGGGAATTTCTGCTCAAGTTACTGCAGGATCGTGAATACTGTCCCCGCTTCATCAAATGGACGAACCGGGAAAAGGGAGTCTTTAAGCTGGTGGATTCCAAAGCGGTCTCCCGCCTCTGGGGCATGCACAAGAACAAACCGGACATGAATTACGAGACAATGGGACGAGCTCTGCGCTACTACTACCAACGCGGCATCTTGGCCAAGGTAGATGGCCAACGACTTGTCTATCAGTTTGTCGATGTGCCCAAGGATATAGTCGAGATCGATTGTAATGGTGTTTAGATGGAGTAAGAGAGATATAGAAAGAGAATGAGAGTGAAAGAGAGAGCATGTAAATAGACGTAACCTTACGGAAATCGGTGGCAATAGAATTGGGAGCTGAACCGGCTAGCGGCAATAGTAGAAAATATATAGAAACAGAGCGAAGCATCCAAAAATAAATACAAATACAAATAAAAGTACATATATATACATAAAGATATATATAGTATATAGAGTATATATGATAATGGTACGCTACGTTTAGTTGTTTCGATAAATGTGAGGAGGTTTTTTGTACATGTTGAGTTTTTCTAGGTCTAAGGATCAGAATTGTATTCTATAAATGCGGAAGAGTATAAATTACATAGTTGCTAGGCATATGCATATATATATATACACCACATATATATACTGATTCAAGTATATATATTAAAAAATACTAAGTAAATTTACAGAAAGCAAGAAAAACTGAAGGATGAAGGACAAAATGTGAAGAATTCGGTAGTAATTAATAATCTATTCATTGGCTTTAGAGTTTTAATTATAACATTTAATATTAACGTTTAATTAATTATTATTACAATGCATATTGTTATTATTATTGATTATTATTATGATTATTATTATTATTGTAATTATTATTGACGAGTTCTTATTGATATTTGATATGTGTATGTGAAAGAAAAAACTTTTAGCTACGAATTATTATTATCTGTACACCTACAAAGCCTAGCCTAATACTATATCTAAATCGATCTTTCCCGGCCCTGTCCCTGCCCCTCAATCCCACTTCCCACTTTCCCCTCATCAGCCCAAATGAGCCGCAGTCAGCAGAAGCTGTCAGCATTATAATTTGGGCTCATTGTTTTTGTTGCTTATTTTATAAAGATGAGAAATATATTTCATAGTTTTAATTAGTTTTACACACATTAATTATAGTTTATTTATTTAAGTGTTTCTTCTAACAAAACAAACAAACAAACAAATACCCTGCCCAAAATCCTAACTGGAGCTACAGTAGACACACACCCAATATACTATAATAATACTATAGATATATATCTGGCAACACAGCCGATCTAAACTTTCTTGTAATTATTAACTTGTAAGTTTTGTATATTTAAAGAACAGAAAACAAAATCGCAACAACTAAGTGAACATTATAGCGAAGCTGCACTGTACTTAAATTTCGGATAAAGTGAGCAAACTACAAGGCACGTACAGTGGAGCTTCGCATGAATGGAAACAGCAAATGTACGAAACAAATTTTTTATATACTTTTTGGTCTGAAGTTTATGTCTGAAAATAATTTTGTAAACGCTTCTTGATTTATTTTGTTAACTATCACACTGCCAACCAATAAGTTTTTTACAGTAAACACACACACCAACAACAACAACAACAATTTCCAAACACTGCCCAAAAAATACAAGTGCAATCTCTTAAATGCATAAACTAAAGTTAAATCTAAAGAAAAGCATATAAAAAATAATGAAAAAGAAAGAAGAAGAAATGTATTGAAACCACAAAAAACTCCTAGATTTATTCAAAATATTCGATATTTCTTTTATACACAAACACACACACAGATTACTATATAGTTGCGTTCTCTAAGTACCTTTATCTTTATCAATATCTTGAAAGAGTTTCCAATTTATTTTTTATGTTTGTTCAATAATTGAGAATGATAAAGATGATAATGATAATGATTATGATAATGAATATAATGAAAATAAACAAAAAAAACAGAAAGTGAGTTTTGAGTTTTTGAACTCTGTTCATTGTAAACATTTTTTATGATTATTTTTTTATTTTTTATTATTAAAATAAAATTATTATTTCAATATGCATGAGTTTTATTTAAATCAAAAAAGTTTTATCTATCTACACACATATATAAAGATATATAAGATATAAGATACAAATATTTGCAACCCGCTACAAATTTGAAATCTACATATACCTCCCATTAAAAGTACATAAGAAATTATAGTTATACATAAAGATATTAATATATATATATTCAAAATCTATATAGTATACAATACAGATATTTTAGATCAATTTAGATGATGCATTTTGTAGCTTAAGATGTATGTATCTGTATCCAAGTTGAGGACTCAGTTTTTGAGGTTTCGAACGTGAGATCGGGAGCAGCAAGTGCGTTTATATGTCTATCTTAAAATATATATATATATATAGGTATTTAAGATGTTTTTCGGGTACATAAACTTAAAGCTAACTCTCATATTGAAACTGAACAAAATCATAGAAAAAGTACAACGAAAATCGGATAAATAGTTCCCCCTGATAACCCACTCGGAGACAGCTTTATTTACACCCAAATCGAATTCAGTTGCCCTCGAATCGAATTACATCGAATTACAATCAGAATGAAAAGTTTTGGAACCGCCAAGCTCTAATATTATGCACTATAACTGTATATATACAACTTCTGGACCTCATGTATCACTTATTAGTAGTACTATATATATATATAAATATACATAAGTAATTTCATATTAATCTATGTATACAATTATTAAATGTGTGTATTTGTTTAATTGGACTCACACACATACACAAACAAACACACACACACATGCTGGATAAGACCAACTAAATTAATTATATTATTAATCTAGATATTATCTCTGCTTGCGGCAGGATAACTAGAAAAAATTAAGCAAAACTCTGAAAACTTTACTTTACCAAAAAAAAAAACCAAAATATTTAATTTTAAGGGTTGGTGGCCATTATGAGGTTTGATAAATATATAGAACTCGATTTTTAAAGGAATGGGATTCAGTAGCTAGTTGAAAATGGGTTTTTGGGTTTGGTGAAGGTTTTAGCAAATATGTTGAACAGATTATGTGTAGTTTATAACCCTATATTATATATATATTATATGTATGTGTATCTTTAAAATTTAAGTTTATGTTTTTCAAATTATATTTGTATATTCAGACGATTTTCAGAAAAGTCTGCATTCAAATCAGCAAATGCGAGCCACAAATTAGCAATTAGATAAAATACGCATAGTATATATAGATATATATTTGCATAAATCCGATGAATGGTGTGGATCTGATCTGGAATGGATAATTATTTAGATCGAGAGAGGTATGCGAAAACTAACGGTTTTATTTGAACGTGGATTCAATGAAATAATGATAATCTATGAAGAAATCTAGCATAATTATTTACTGTTATTGGGAATGTTTAGAGTTTTAAGATTTTTAGCTAAATTTTGTACATTTTAATCAACAGATTGCTAAAAACTTATATAAGCATACTTATATGTATATTATCTGTTTTATAAATAACATAAATAAATGAGACTAAAACTAAATGTATGTTAAACTTAATATTTCTGTTTATTAGAGCAGAAGTTGGGTTTGCTCGCTTACATATATACTCTGCCCTTGCTCATTTCACGCTAGATGGCGCCAGCATTAATACACTGCTTGCTCGGTTCAAACACACACAAACTGCTTGCCCACGCCAGAGCACTACTTGCTGCAGCCAAACGCAAATGGGAGCACGAACGCAAAAGTAGCGGACTTTAAAACGCAAAACTGCCCACTTTATGCGTTATGAAGTTTTGTCAGAAATATTAAAAAAAAAACTGAATATATTTAATTTTATTTCGGTTCTGAAAATAACAGAGAAAATTCAAATGAATAAATTCAGTCAGAATCGTTCCGTAAACAAAATAAACTATGTCACATAACAAGTATTTTAGAGTAACCTTTTATGACTCAGAGTCTATCGATAGACGCATTTCCCAAGCAAACATCGGTTGTCAACTCATTCAATATATCGCAATGTGGTTTTAGCGATATTTTGACATGTCAGTTCGCCTATCGATAGGCGAAATCGACTGCGACGGCCATACTGTAAATACATATACATACATACATACATTTTTTCTTTTTGTGTCATTGTGCGTTCCAAAACCAAAATCACATTTTTTTGCGATGCATCTGCATTGCAAATTATAGATTAAAAATGATATGTTTTTGTGTTGAGAAAATGGAATTCGAGCAATGATAACAATGAATTAATGTTCAAGTTGCATAACAAACGTCGTCGGGCTCGTCTCTGTGTATGTACGTCGTTGAGCAGTCGCAATTTCCAGAAAAGCACACACACACATGCACGCAAACATAGGCACGCACGCACACAAGGCTCTTACACACTCTACGCCATCAAAACAGCAGAAAAACGCAGATTTTTGAGTGGTGTAAAAAGTGTGTAATTTGTGTAACAAACAAATCGAATCAAATGTGTGTATGTTGATTTATAGTTCATAGCAAATGTGTTGTGACAGCCGACGCGACAGACGCGCAGCAGCAGCAGTAGCAGCACAGTCAGCGTCAGCGACAGCAGCGACCTTTCTTACCTCCTACTCCCGTTTTAGTCGTCAACCCACGCCACAAGCAGTAGCAGCAACAGCAGCAGCACAATCACAAGCAATACTAACACCAATACAAACGCATCTGTCACAGCCGACAAAGAAAAAAGCAGAAACTCTTCTTCTTCGTACAGTCCCTACGACGACGACAGCAGCAGCAGCAGCAACAACAACATTTGACTCAGCTGCCAAGCCAAAACATAAAGAGAAATCAAGTAGAACCACAAAAATATTGTGTGTGTGTTTCAACAACGTGAACGCATTTCAACTCAAACTGAACGCAGCAAAAAAGAGGCTCGTATGTGAAATTAACAACAAATCGAAAGCAACAAATAAATATCTAAAATATCAAACGTAAAACATAAAGATCGCGCGCGGTATTTGTGTGCGCGGAATTGTTGTTGTGTGAGAAATGAGTCTATCAGGAACGCCCGCAGGCGTCTCAGCCTCTGTGTCAGCGTTAAGTACCGTATCCAGTGGTGGCGCCGGCGGCAGCAGCAGCAGCAGTGGAAATGGCAACAATAACAACAATTTGCCATTCGAAAAGGATAAAATCTGGTACTTTAGCAATGAACAGCTTGGCAATTCACCAAGTCGTCGGTGCGGCATCAAATGCGATGATGAGCTACATTACAGACAGATGACAGCGTATTTGATACAGGAGATGGGACAACGATTGCAGGTGTCACAGCTGTGCATAAATACGGCAATTGTTTATATGCATCGCTTCTATGCGTTCCATTCATTCACACATTTCCATCGCAATTCCATGGCATCGGCGAGTTTGTTTCTGGCCGCCAAAGTGGAGGAGCAACCACGCAAGCTGGAGCATGTGATAAGAGCGGCCAACAAGTGTCTGCCGCAAACAACCGATCAGAGCTATGCAGATCTCGCCCAAGAGCTTGTCTTCAACGAGAACGTACTGCTGCAGACGCTCGGCTTTGATGTGGCCATCGATCATCCACACACTCATGTTGTGCGCACCTGTCAGCTGGTCAAAGGTAGGCACACACACCATGCTCTATATGCCACACAATACAATTCCAAATGCCAGGACAAGATCATAGATTTATCTTGCCCTTTGGCTTGGAATGCATCAAATTCTGTACTGAATTTCGATAAATATATATGTATATTTTAGCATGCAAGGATCTGGCGCAAACCTCGTACTTCTTGGCCTCAAACAGGTATGGCTCGCAACTGTTAACGGTATCCAAATTCTATATAGAAATTGGCATACCCCATCAACTTTTGCTCCTAAAACTATTTACAACGGTATTTTAGAGCTTCCGCGTATGTGTTCGTGTTCGCGTGTGTGTGTGTGGTTAGTTTGGGTTAACAATACCTGGAAAAACAAAAGTGAACACAGATGTTCGCCGCCTTCCTTCCTTCCTTTTAGCCAATTTACACTGTACTTTAGTGGTACAGCACCCGTGCTAATCCATTGTTATTGAGTCAAAACCTCGTTAGGTCAGCCTACCTGCTGCTCGCTCTTCAGCTGTTACATGCATAAATTTGCACTTAGGTATAAGTCCCTTAATCCGGGAAATTCAACTGTTGACCATTTTATTGACACCTTCATTTGTTAACGATTTTGAACACTAATTGAATTCATGATCACATGTGTACCTGCCATTTTTCATAAATTATACAATGTCCTTGGTGAATATCCTGAAAAGGAAAAGTGAAAATAAAGACTGACCTTGATTTAAAACTAAAAATTCTGTTCTTTGGGGGTTTCCTTGGTTTAAAATCTGTTAAATCTAGTGGTTTAATGACGGCGCCTGTATTAAGAATAGCGGAAAGTTTGTAAAATTACTTCGGGATATCCGTAATCGCTAGAAGTTAAGGAACTAGGTTGGTAGCAAGAAAGTTCTTAAGGCTCTACGTGCTAGATTTGACTATTACATTATAAAATGCTTGTCTCCTGGACTCTTAGGGACTAGAGATAAACTCCGCCTTACCAATGTAAAAGCTTTTATGTACTCTCTATATCAAGTAGTTTTCACAATTAAAAAGGAAAATTAATAATCATAAAACCTTTAATTATCTTACTTGGTATTATCTTTTAAAGGCAACAATTAAAAACAAATAATGCTAAAATAGTAGATAGCAATAATTAAACTTTATTTAAGATTAAAGATTGCTCATCGTTACGACCATTACAATACTTACAAATTCGGTTTATTGTTAGTAAATTAATGAATTCACAGAAAATTTAAAATTAAAATGAGTTCCAAGGTTTATAAACATTTCATGATTTACTCTAGATTAAAGGACACTCTTTTCAACTTAGTTTTAGCCTCCTTTTAAGAATCTAGAAATTGTAAGATACTAAAGTATCTAATGTAAAGTAAAGTATCTTTCCTTTAAGACACACACACGCCGTAGGTGGATACGCTCTTTCTTTTTCTTTTGACATTTTAAATTCGCCTAAATGATATTAACTGAATTCTGATCGATAATCCCTATAGCTTGCATCTAACCTCGATGTGCCTGCAATATCGACCCACTGTGGTTGCCTGCTTCTGCATTTACTTGGCCTGCAAATGGTCACGCTGGGAGATACCACAGTCGACGGAGGGAAAGCATTGGTTCTACTATGTGGACAAGAGTGTGTCACTGGAATTGCTTAAGCAACTGACGGATGAGTTCATTGCCATTTACGAGAAGAGTCCCGCTCGTCTCAAATCCAAACTGAATTCAATCAAGGCCATTGCCCAGGGAGCCAGCAATCGTACAGCGTCCAATAGCAAGGATAAGCAGCCGAAAGAAGACTGGAAAATGAGTGAAATGATGAAGGGCTATCACTCCAACATTACCGCACCGCCAGAGCTAATGAATGGCAACGATAGTCGGGATCAGTCATCTTCTACGTCATCATCCTCACAGGTGGCACTGCTACCACCCCCTGCGATGGTGCCGCCACAGCAGAGACGCAGTGATGGTAGCCATCAGCGTTCGACATCGGTAGGTGCCTCAAGTAGCTCGTCATCGTCCGCCAACTCGTCATCCTCCTCGTCAACGTCCAATCACAAGTTGCCAAATTATCCAGGCGCATTGCCACCAGAGGCACATGGAGGTGAGTATTTCATTGGGATTTTCTATGCATTTTTAGTGACCTCTAATGCTTCTTGTCTGCTTTTTAGATCACAAATCGAAGCAGCCTGGTTACAGCAGTCGTGCTCCCTCCGTCAGCCATCAGTCGAGCTCCTCGTCGTCAGCACAGCGAGGCAGCACCAGTACCAATAGCGGCAGCAGCAGCTCTTCCTCATCCAGCAATCAACAACGTGGTAGCTCTACCCAACCCTCTGGACGTCCACCAATGCCCATGGACTATCACAAGTCATCGCGTGGCATGCCACCGGTAGGCTTGCCACCGCATGGTGCCCACAAAATGTCTACAAGTTCGAAACCGACGCAATTACTCGACGGTCGCAATAGCAGTACATCCACATCCAATTCCTCAACCTCTACGGGAGGCGTGTCATCCAAAGACCTGAGCAAATCGAGTGGCAGCAGCAGCGGCAGCAACAGCAATAAAATGTATCCTAATGCACCGCCAGCTTATGGCAACAGTGTTAATGCTACGAATCCCCTAATGTCCCGTGGTGGCTATCAAGGCAGCAATGCTGGTGTTGTTCCTGTTTCTGCTGCTGGTGGCAGCAATGGTGCACTGGCTCCTGGTTCAGCTGCTGCTGGTTATGGCAGTCACAGCTCGCATCGCAATAAATCCGTCACATCATCATCCAGCTCTAGCTCATCGTCATCCGTCCACAATATGCCGCCTTATGAGCAACAGCTACCCTATGGCCAAAACCAGAGCGTTTCCAGCTATAATCATCTTCAGCAGCAACCACAGCAGTTACCCACTCTAGAGGCTCCAGCGAATCTGTCCCAATCACAGCAGCAGCAACAGCTGGGCAAGAATAACTCACTGTTCAGTCCAGAGTGGAGTGACATTAAGAAGGAGACGCATTTTAATGGCTTGCTTCCACCGCCACCGCCAGGACCTGCACACGAGAGTTTGGGCTACAAGCTGAACAATCATACACGCGATCGGGATAGTCCCAAGAAGGAGCGTCTGACGCCCACCAAAAAGGACAAGCATCGCAGCACACTGCCTCATAGCGGTGGATCGGGTTCGGGATCAGCTAGTGGAACTTCGGCTAAGTCAATGCTGCCACCGCATAAAAAGCAACATGGAGATCTGTTGACGGGCCAAACTAATCCAAACGAACTGGCGGGACCAAGTCGCGATGGAAGTGTCACTCTGAAGCGGGCCAATGAAATCTCTGGCAGCCAATATGGACTCAATAAACTGGACGAGCACGATGGCAGTCTGCCACGCGATAAGGTGCGCAAGCTGGACAACAGTGTGGGCCTGCCCGGATATGCTGGCTACGAGGATAAGCATGCGCCGTTATCCATGTCCAATGGTATTGAAACAACGCCAGATTTGGTGCGTAGTCTGCTCAAGGAGAGTCTGTGTACAACGAATGCCTCGCTGCTGAAACCCGATGCCCTAACCATGCCTGGCCTGAAACCACCGGCGGAACTGTTAGAACCCATGCCACCCACATCCCAAATCCACATCAAAAAGGAGCCCTCAAATCTGGTGGCCAACAATTTAAGTGGTGGCCCAGCAATGGGAGAACTCGATGCTCTCACCAAGCTGGGAGATGTCAAGATGGAGGATGGCAGTATCAAGTCGGAAAAGAAGAAAAAGAAGGACAAGCATAAACACAAAGAGAAGGACAAGTCCAAGGATAAGCCGGACAAGGAAGAGCGCAAGAAACACAAGAAGGACAAGCAGAAGGATCGCAGCAGCAACAAGGACACATCCATGGATTCCCTCAAACTGGTCATCAAAACCAACACCGCCACGGCGAATCCCAATGGCAGCCTTCAAGTGGGTGCTGCCGCTCCCCTAAAGCTCAAGATCAGCAAGAACAAGGTGGAGCCCAATAACTATTCAGCCGCTGGAGGCGGTGGTATGCCAGCAATGCCCACAGCCTCAGGGTTTGGATTACCGCCATCAGTGCAGGCGCCAGCGACTGCGTTGCCTGGCGGTGGCGGTGTTGGTGGAGTTGGTGTTGGACAACCGCAGGCGGCATCGGTGATGCCTCCATATGGTGGTTACAACAGCAACTCAAACAACTCCAACAGCAGCAGCAGTAGCAAGAAGAAGCACAGCGATCGGGATCGCGACAAGGAGAGCAAGAAGAGCAAATCCCAAGACTATGCCAAGTACAATGGTGTCGCTGGTGGTGGCACTGGCGTTGGTGGTGTCGGTGGTGCCTATGCTTCTTTAAGCGGTGCAGGCACCGCATCCATAACGCAAGCCTCCCAGGTCTCCAGTCTACTGGGATTGCCCACAACCATGACGACCGCGTCGTCAGCGGCTAATGCCATGGTGATGACGTCAGCGAACCTCAACGCTGGCATTGCTCCTCCCTCTGCGCTGCCCATCTACAACAAGAAATAGTCGTAGTCAACGTAGACGTAGTAGTCCATGAAAGTACGCCCTCCCTACAGATACCCTACCCTACTCCAATCCATACTCCTATCTGCTCCTGTATGTATAAAATAAACAACAAAATGGGGAAATACAAGTAAACAGAAAATTACCTAATAATCGTATGCTAGTTGTAATTGATTGTTGGTGAGATGCATTAGTTGTCTAAGTTATTATTATTATTATTATTGATTTACCTTAGTTAAGCACAAAGCCCACATACGATCCACACGTGATCCACACAGCAAACCCCGGTCGAGTGTCAACCCAAAACTCGACAAAGAAACTCACAAAAACAACAAAAAACAAAATTAAGAAACAAAAAAATATAAGAAAAATCTACTTCTGTACAGCATAAATTAATTTGTAATTATAACATATATATACACTTACACACACATGCAAAACACACACACACACACACACTACACACACAATACAAATACACAGAATAATTGTAAACGAATTATTGTAACTGCAAATCTTTTTGCAAGATAAAAACGGTTAATATAACTGATAACTGCGCAGCACGGCCGTCTAGAATATAAGCTAGTAAATCAATTACCTAATCACACAACTATCCACATACACACACACTCAAACTCACACACACACAACTGTGTATATAGCCACAAGAAAAACAACTTCCGCTTAGCTAAAAACTAAATAATAACTACGGCCCTAACTAATGCAAATCGAAATTTTGAAACAAAATATTCAAATAGCAGAAAGAGAGAATTACTGGAAGAGTTGTAGGGAAGAATTTGCGCTTTAATTCTAAATTAAAGTGTCATGCAAACAACTTAGAAATCACACAATATAAAAATTAAAAAACAATTATATAAACATTTCAAACTACACATAAATTATTTGAACTAAATAATAGTGGATATAAAAAAAAATGCAAATTGTCGGAGATTTATTTTTAGTTAGCAAAGTTTTTTTCATTTAATTGATCGCATAAGTTGTATGTTTTATTACAATTATTATTAAAAAATTATTAATATAGTTATTACCCATAATGAATTCGTAACTTATAGTTTTTATGGTTGCAAACAAACAAAAAAAAAAACGTAAAGAAAAAAACAACAAAAATTTGTGTTAAAAATGAAAAATTGGAAAGTGATCGATAATCACTTGACGCTTTCAGTTGTTTTTAATTTTAAATTATATATAAATATATATATTTACAAAATATAGCATTAAAGTGAATAATGAATAATAATAATTAATAAATTGTTGTGCAACAAAAAATACACGAGTCGACGATTCCTAAATTGAACGCCGACCAAAAGTAAATACTACTATAAACTATGACAAAAATTATATATAAAATTCTATAAAACTTACATACATATATGTAATATCAGAAGGAAATTAAATTGTGTAATTTTTCGACTAGATCAAAACAAAACAAAAAAAAACATAAACAAAATTTAATCAAACGTTGCGCGATTTAAACAAATGAAAAGAAAAACAAAAAACTATTCGATTTCTAATAATTGCATTAAGCTCTAGCAAAAAGTAAAGCTATATACTATCTACACACACATACATACATACAAACAAACAAATACATGCATACAAATACATATTCATATTTGGAAAACAACATCTTATTTAAGTTGCAACAATTAAATTTCCCCCACAGTTTGCTAATGGAAAAACTACAAAAACAACGACGACAACACAGCAAAATTAATAATATTATAATTATTATAAAAAATAATATATTATTTTCACCCCCCCTCTTAACGTTTAAGTTTTGTACATAGAACAAACAAAAAATCGCTAAAATGGCATTCGAGGAGTGCGCAAAATGTAGCAGAGCGTTGAGAGTTTCATTGGGCACCACGCTAGTGCCGAAAGTGGATACTCACAGCATTTGTTGTTTGTGCGTTATTCGATAGAAACCGAATAAAAATTTCAAAGCCCAAAACATAAAAAGAACAATAAAAAAAATTGGAAAAAAAACATAAAATAAAAATCAAAACTTGAGTTTTTTTTTAAGTCGGAATTTTCCTGGCTTCCAGTGCAAGAACTTTCAGCTTTTTAACCTCCAAAGCTTAAAAATAAATAAAGAAACATATTTAAAGTTTAATATATGCCAGAAAATCGTTTATTTGTTGACGACACCGGAGTGTTGCTCGATCCAATCCAGGTAGGCAGTGATCCTAGTGAAGACAGCTGGATAGCCCACCTCACAGCCCAAAGACAGACCGAAGGATGTGGCACCAATGAGATAGTTGACATCGTGTTCCTTGTGAACCAATGGGCCACCAGAGTCACCGTTGCAAGTGGACATGCCGCCCTTGGTGCTCATGCAGATGAGCTTGTCGGTGATCAAGCCACTCCAATACTTGTTGCAGGTGCTCGACTTCATGATGGGCATCTCAACGTACAGCAGCACAGGGGACACGGAGTTGGATGAATCGCTGTCACGGCCCCAACCGGAGGCAATGGCCTTCTCTCCTTCATAACTGGAGTATCGACCATCCTTGCGGGGCAGAGTGGCGGGACGAACACGATCGTTGAATTCGATTTCATGGGGCAGTCTAATCAGTGAAATGTCGTTGACCAGACGGCTGGGATCCCAATCCTCATGCACAATAATGCCATCCTTATCCACATGGATGCGCTTCTGTCCAGGCTCCTCCTCACGTATGTTAATGGCGCCCACAAAGACGGTAGCGGCATCAGCGGTGTCCGTACAATGAGCAGCAGTGACAATCCAGCGATCGGAGATCAAAGTGCCACCGCACCAAGCACCAGAGTCGCCAATGTGCAGACTCAATCCCACCTGGTAGGGAAACTGACCCTCATGCGCCTTCTCGCCGTGTGTGATGCGACCATCCATGGGTGCAGCCACCGCGGTGGCCAAAATGGCAGCTAATGTCACAAACAACTTCATGATCCGTAATTGCAATAACTTGTGAACGGACAGAATCACAGAGAACTCAATTTTATACTCAAAGCTTCCCAACGTCAGTCGAGTCTTCGAGTATCTTATCAAAATATCTCTCAAGGAGCTTATTACTGATAACAGGCGTGTGCGCTTCCAATAATAATACATTTAAAAACTGAATTGATCTAGTAATTTTTTTGACTTTTCATAAACAATTGATTAATTTCATCAGAAAATAAATATTTAAGTTCTCATTAAGTATTTTTGAGCATTTTAATTAAAGAAATCTTGAAAAGATTTTAGTTGTAGCTAAAGATGACGATTTTTATTGAATAGATTAAATCAAATAAAATTAAAATTGATTATTTTTTAATGACAAACTGATTAAATTAATGCTTCATACAGTATAACTCAGTACAGACAAGAGTGTGTCACTGGAATTGCTTAAGCAACTGACGGATGAGTTCATTGCCATTTACGAGAAGAGTCCCGCTCGTCTCAAATCCAAACTGAATTCAATCAAGGCCATTGCCCAGGGAGCCAGCAATCGTACAGCGTCCAATAGCAAGGATAAGCAGCCGAAAGAAGACTGGAAAATGAGTGAAATGATGAAGGGTTATCACTCCAACATTACCGCACCGCCAGAGCTAATGAATGGCAACGATAGTCGGGATCAGTCATCTTCTACGTCATCATCCTCACAGGTGGCACTGCTACCACCCCCTGCGATGGTGCCGCCACAGCAGAGACGCAGTGATGGTAGCCATCAGCGTTCGACATCGGTAGGTGCCTCAAGTAGCTCGTCATCGTCCGCCAACTCGTCATCCTCCTCGTCAACGTCCAATCACAAGTTGCCAAATTATCCAGGCGCATTGCCACCAGAGGCACATGGAGGTGAGTATTTCAGTGGGATTTTCTATGCATTTTTAGTGACCTCTAATGCTTGTCTGCTTTTTAGATCACAAATCAAAGCAGCCTGGTTACAGCAGTCGTGCTCCCTCCGTCAGCCATCAGTCGAGCTCCTCGTCGTCGGCACAGCGAGGCAGCACCAGTACCAATAGCGGCAGCAGCAGCTCTTCCTCATCCAGCAATCAATCGCGTGGCATGCCACCGGTAGGCTTGCCACCGCATGGTGCCCACAAAATGTCTACAAGTTCGAAACCGACGCAATTACTCGACGGTCGCAATAGCAGTACATCCACATCCAATTCCTCAACCTCTACGGGAGGCGTGTCATCCAAAGACCTCAGCAAATCGAGTGGCAGCAGCAGCGGCAGCGGCAGCAGCAGCAATAAAATGTATCCTAATGCGCCGCCAGCTTATGGCAACAGTGTTAATGCTACGAATCCCCTCATGTCACGTGGTGGCTATCAAGGCAGCAATGCTGGTGTTGTTCCTGTTTCTGCTGCTGGTGGCAGCAATGGTGCACTGGCTACTGGTTCAGCTGCTGCTGGTTATGGCAGTCACAGCTCGCATCGCAATAAATCCGTCACATCATCATCCAGCTCTAGCTCATCGTCATCCGTCCACAATATGCCGCCTTATGAGCAACAGCTACCCTATGGCCAAAACCAGAGCGTTTCCAGCTATAATCATCTCCAGCAGCAACCACAACAGCTACCCACTCTAGAGGCTCCAGCGAATCTGTCCCAATCACAGCAGCAGCAACAGCTGGGCAAGAATAACTCACTGTTCAGTCCAGAGTGGAGTGACATTAAGAAGGATACGCACTTCAATGGCTTGCTGCCACCGCCACCGCCAGGACCTGCACACGAGAGTTTGGGCTACAAGCTGAACAATCATACACGCGATCGGGATAGTCCCAAGAAGGAGCGTCTGACGCCCACCAAAAAGGACAAGCATCGCAGCACACTGCCTCATAGCGGTGGATCGGGTTCGGGATCTGCTAGTGGAACATCGGCTAAATCTATGCTACCACCGCATAAAAAGCAACATGGAGATCTGTTGACGGGCCAAACTAATCCAAACGAACTGGCGGGACCAAGTCGCGATGGAAGTGTCACTCTGAAGCGGGCCAATGAAATCTCTGGCAGCCAATATGGACTCAATAAACTGGACGAGCACGATGGCAGTCTGCCACGCGATAAGGTGCGCAAGCTGGACAACAGTGTGGGCCTGCCCGGATATGCTGGCTACGAGGATAAGCATGCGCCGTTATCCATGTCCAATGGTATTGAAACAACGCCAGATTTGGTGCGTAGTCTGCTCAAGGAGAGTCTGTGTACAACGAATGCCTCGCTGCTGAAACCCGATGCCCTAACCATGCCTGGCCTGAAACCACCGGCGGAACTGTTAGAACCCATGCCACCCACATCCCAAATCCACATCAAAAAGGAGCCCTCAAATCTGGTGGCCAACAATTTAAGTGGTGGCCCAGCAATGGGAGAACTCGATGCTCTCACCAAGCTGGGAGATGTCAAGATGGAGGATGGCAGTATCAAGTCGGAAAAGAAGAAAAAGAAGGACAAGCATAAACACAAAGAGAAGGACAAGTCCAAGGATAAGCCGGACAAGGAAGAGCGCAAGAAACACAAGAAGGACAAGCAGAAGGATCGCAGCAGCAACAAGGACACATCCATGGATTCCCTCAAACTGGTCATCAAAACCAACACCGCCACGGCGAATCCCAATGGCAGCCTTCAAGTGGGTGCTGCCGCTCCCCTAAAGCTCAAGATCAGCAAGAACAAGGTGGAGCCCAATAACTATTCAGCCGCTGGAGGCGGTGGTATGCCAGCAATGCCCACAGCCTCAGGGTTTGGATTACCGCCATCAGTGCAGGCGCCAGCGACTGCGTTGCCTGGCGGTGGCGGTGTTGGTGGAGTTGGTGTTGGACAACCGCAGGCGGCATCGGTGATGCCTCCATATGGTGGTTACAACAGCAACTCAAACAACTCCAACAGCAGCAGCAGTAGCAAGAAGAAGCACAGCGATCGGGATCGCGACAAGGAGAGCAAGAAGAGCAAATCCCAAGACTATGCCAAGTACAATGGTGTCGCTGGTGGTGGCACTGGCGTTGGTGGTGTCGGTGGTGCCTATGCTTCTTTAAGCGGTGCAGGCACCGCATCCATAACGCAAGCCTCCCAGGTCTCCAGTCTACTGGGATTGCCCACAACCATGACGACCGCGTCGTCAGCGGCTAATGCCATGGTGATGACGTCAGCGAACCTCAACGCTGGCATTGCTCCTCCCTCTGCGCTGCCCATCTACAACAAGAAATAGTCGTAGTCAACGTAGACGTAGTAGTCCATGAAAGTACGCCCTCCCTACAGATACCCTACCCTACTCCAATCCATACTCCTATCTGCTCCTGTATGTATAAAATAAACAACAAATGGGGAAATACAAGTAAACAGAAAATTACCTAATAATCGTATGCTAGTTGTAATTGATTGTTGGTGAGATGCATTAGTTGTCTAAGTTATTATTATTATTATTATTGATTTACCTTAGTTAAGCACAAAGCCCACATACGATCCACACGTGATCCACACAGCAAAACCCGGTCGAGTGTCAACCCAAAACTCGACAAAGAAACTCACAAAAACAACAAAAAACAAAATTAAGAAACAAAAAAATATAAGAAAAATCTACTTCTGTACAGCATTAATTAATTTGTAATTATAACATATATATACACTTACACACACATGCAAAACACACACACACACACACACTACACACACAATACAAATACACAGAATAATTGTAAACGAATTATTGTAACTGCAAATCTTTTTGCAAGATAAAAACGGTTAATATAACTGATAACTGCGCAGCACGGCCGTCTAGAATATAAGCTAGTAAATCAATTACCTAATCACACAACTATCCACATACACATACACACTCAAACTCACACACACAACTGTGTATATAGCCACAAGAGAAACAACTTCCGCTTAGCTAAAAACTAAATAATAACTACGGCCCTAACTAATGCAAATCGAAATTTTGAAACAAAATATTCAAATAGCAGAAAGAGAGAATTACTGGAAGAGTTGTAGGGAAGAATTTGCGCTTTAATTCTAAATTAAAGTGTCATGCAAACAACTTAGAAATCACACAAAATAAAATTTAAAAAAAATTATATAAACATTTCAAACTACACATAAATTATTTGAACTAAATAATAGTGGATATAAAAAAATGCAAATTGTCGGAAATTTATTTTTAGTTAGCAAAGTTTTTTTCATTTAATTGATCGCATAAGTTGTATGTTTTATTACAATTATTATTAAAAAATTATTAATATAGTTATTACCCATAATGAATTCGTAACTTATAGTTTTTATGGTTGCAAACAAACAAAAAAAAAAACGTAAAGAAAAAACAACAAAAATTTGTGTTAAAAATGAAAAATTGGAAAGTGATCGATAATCACTTGACGCTTTCAGTTGTTTTTAATTTTAAATTATATATAAATATATATATTTACAAAATATAGCATTAAAGTGAATAATGAATAATAATAATTAATAAATTGTTGTGCAACAAAAAATACACGAGTCGACGATTCCTAAATTGAACGCCGACCAAAAGTAAATACTACTATAAACTATGACAAAAATTATATATAAAAATCTATAAAACTTGCATACATATATGTAATATCAGAATGAAATTAAATTGTGTAATTTTTCGACTAGATCAAAACAAAACAAAAAAAACATAAACTAATTTAATCAAACGTTGCGCGATTTAAACAAATGAAAAGAAAAACAAAAAACTATTCGATTTCTAATAATTGCATTAAGCTCTAGCAAAAAGTAAAGCTATATACTATCTACACACACATACATACATACAAACAAACAAATACATGCATACAAATACATATTCATATTTGGAAAACAAAATCTTATTTAAGTTGCAACAATTAAATTTCCCCCACAGTTTGCTAATGGAAAAACTACAAAAACAACGACGACAACACAGCAAAATTAATATTATAATTATAAAAAATAATATATTATTTTTCCCCCCTCTTAACTTTTAAGTTTTGTACATAGAACAAACAAAAAATCGCTAAAATGGCATTCGAGGAGTGCGCAAAACGTAGCAGAGCGTTGAGTTTCATTGGGCACCACGCTAGTGCCGAAAGTGGATACTCACAGCATTTGTTGTTTGTGCGTTATTCGATAGAAACCGAATAAAAATTTCAAAGCCCAAAACAAAAAAAGAACAATAAAAAAATTGGAAAAAAAACATAAAATAAAAATCAAAACTTGAGTTTTTTTTTAAGTCGGAATTTTCCTGGCTTCCAGTGCAAGAACTTTTAGCTTTTTAACCTCCAAAGCTTAAAAATAAATAAAGAAACATATTTAAAGTTTAATATATGCCAGAAAATCGTTTATTTGTTGACGACACCGGAGTGTTGCTCGATCCAATCCAGGTAGGCAGTGATCCTAGTGAAGACAGCTGGATAGCCCACCTCACAGCCCAAAGACAGACCGAAGGATGTGGCACCAATGAGATAGTTGACATCGTGTTCCTTGTGAACCAATGGGCCACCAGAGTCACCGTTGCAAGTGGACATGCCGCCCTTGGTGCTCATGCAGATGAGCTTGTCGGTGATCAAGCCACTCCAATACTTGTTGCAGGTGCTCGACTTCATGATGGGCATCTCAACGTACAGCAGCACAGGGGACACGGAGTTGGATGAATCGCTGTCGCGGCCCCAACCGGAGGCAATGGCCTTCTCTCCTTCATAACTGGAGTAGCGACCATCCTTGCGGGGCAGAGTGGCGGGACGAACACGATCGTTGAATTCGATTTCATGGGGCAGTCTAATCAGTGAAATGTCGTTGACCAGACGGCTGGGATCCCAATCCTCATGCACAATAATGCCATCCTTATCCACATGTATGCGCTTCTGTCCAGGTTCCTCCTCACGTATGTTAATGGCGCCCACAAAGACAGTAGCGGCATCAGCGGTGTCCGTACAATGAGCAGCAGTAACAATCCAGCGATCGGAGATCAAAGTGCCACCGCACCAAGCACCAGAGTCGCCAATGTGCAGACTCAATCCCACCTGGTAGGGAAACTGACCCTCATGCGCCTTCTCGCCATGCGTGATGCGACCATCCATGGGTGCAGCCACCGCGGTGGCCAAAATGGCAGCTAATGTCACAAACAACTTCATGATCCGTAATTGCAATAACTTGTGAACGGACAGAATCACAGAGAACTCAATTTTATACTCAAAGATTCCCAACGTCTGTCGAGTCTTCGAGTATCTTATCAAAATATCTCTCAAGGAGCTTATTACTGATAACAGGCGTGTGCGCTTCCAATAATAAAACGTTTAAAAACTGAATTGATCAGGTAATTTTTATGACTTTTCATAAACAATTGATTAAAATTAATAATTTCATCAGAAAATAAATATTTAAGTTCTCAATAAGTATTTTTGAGCATTTTAATTAAAGAAATCTTGAAAAGATTTTAGTTGTAGCTAAAGATGACGATTTTTATTGAATAGATTAAATCAAATAAAATTAAAATTGATTATTTTTTAATGACAAACTGATTAAATTAATGCTTCATACAGTATAACTCAGTACAGGGTGTTTAGCTAAAGTAAAATATATTAAATATGTATAAAACATTTGGTTAGCTTAAAAATGTAATAAAATTGTGTGACAGACACATTTGGGTATTTAACCAATTATTTTATTGCTACAAGAATGTATCATTTTAAGACCCGGTAAAAGAGTAGAGGGGTCTATTAAGTTTGCAGGCGCTCTCTCTCTCTCTCTTGCGTTAATTGCGCTTAGAGATCTCTGCCGCTGTTTGTGTGATTGTTCGGGGACGCCCGCAGAGCACACGATCGGTTTGTACGCTGTCATTTGTGGCGCTAACTAGGAGCACTCTTTGTTTACTGTTTACGTATGCTCCCGCACTCTTCTCTCTGTAATTGTATTTAAATTACAATCTGTCGCTTGCTGCTGATTCTGATCGCCTGGTGTTTCATACATATGTTGAAATAGGTTGAAATGAAAAATTATTTAACATTAACGTTAACATATAATTAACATTAACATTGATTTAACATTAACATTGAATTTACATTAACATTGCATAACATTAACATTAACATTTAATTAACATTAACATTAACATTGAATTAACATTAACATTGTATTAGAGTTAACATTGAATTAACATTAACATTGAATTAACATTAACATTTAATTAACATTAACATTGAATTATCATTAACATTAACATTGAAATAACATTAACATTAACATTAAAATATAATTAACACCAACATTTAATTAACATTAACATTTAATTAACATTAACATTAAATTAAATTAACATTAACATTGAATTAACATTAACATTATATTAACATTAACATTGAATTAACATTAACATTTAATTAACATTAACATTGAATTATCATTAACATTAACATTGAAATAACATTAACATTAACATTGAATAACATTAACATTGATCTAACATTAACATTAAATTAACATTAACATTGAATTAACATTAACATTGAATTTACATTAACATTGAATTAACATTAACATTAAATTAACATTAACATTGAATTAACATTAACATTGAAATAACATTAACATTGAATTAACACCAACAATTAATTAACATTAACATTTAATTAACATTAACATTATATTAACATTAAAATTGAATTAACATTAACATTAACATTGAATTAACATTAACATTAATGTCGAATTCTGCTGATTCTGCTCGCCTGGTGAATCAGCTAGGAAAATCTTCACGCTTAGCTGATCGCTGATGTTTTTCGGTAATCTAGGGACCTCACGAGTTGTACAATTTTAACAGAAATACAAGTAAGAAAGGTAAGTCGATCGAGCGATGTAAAAACCCGACCAAGAGGCCATTTTATTAAAAAAAAAATTTAAAAAGAAAAAAAAAAAAAAAAAATTTTTGATAAAAAAAAAAAAAAAGTGGTTTTTTTAAGGGGGGGGGGGAGTGGGGGGGGAAGAAATTGTTGTGTTTGTGGGGGTTTTTTGGGGGGGGGGGAAGTTTTGTTGGGGGGGAAGGATGTTGGGGGGGGGAGGGGGGGGGGGGGGGGGGGAAATTGGGGGGGGTGGTGGTTGGGGGGGGGGGGGGTGGGGGGGGATGGGGCGACTAGGCAAACAGAATTAACAGCTGCTTGCTATGCCCAACATTTTTTGTGTTAACTTTGCTCTTGTAAATCATACTGTGGATTTCTTCTCGCCTGATAATTTAACTGGGCATTTGTAACACCAAGCGAACAGAGCTTTCAGTAGATCTCAAATCCAAAATTCAAACTAAAACTCATATTAAAGATTGAGCTATGGCTTAGAATAGACAACACATAATGAACTAAGCAAATTTCTTACAGAGTCAAAATTATTGCTTAATAATATTTTTCATTTAATAAACGCGAATTTGTGATTTTGTCAGCCTGACATAATAATAGCCTGAATAAATACATTTAAATGGAGTAAGGGGTCTTTGACAGTCGGCTCGCGCGACTGTAGCCTTTCTTACTTGTTTAAGTCAATAATTTTAAATATAAATTTATAATAATCAGATATTCGTGGCTCTTAACGAGTTTTGTACCCTTTCTATACTCAAATAATAAAAACTATGCAGTAAATGCAAACTTACCTCATTTGAGCACATTCTGAATTACATTTACAAGAACTTCTTCCCTTCTGGACACCCAAACACATGTCTCCACTTCAATCTTAAGTTCTCGGAAATAAAATCGCGCGTGAAAACCCCCAACTTAAAAGTTGAATTGCCTAAATGAACTTAAGACTGATCCGGCTGCTTAAGATAAGAAGAAACTATTGAAAACTTTTCTGCTGAAGCATCAACTGATAACAAATTACGTGTACGTATTGGCTTTCAATTGAAAAGGTGTGTCTGCTGTAAAAAACGTATGGAAACTTACTAAGTATATATTAAGATAATATAGAAAAAATACGTATTCAGATAGAATATCAATCAAATTCATTCAATTCACAAATCAACCAAAAAAATAAGATAATATTTTAATCAAAACATTTGGCACTCGAAATGACAGACGTCAGCTCAGAAGACGTTGATAAGCTTCAATCTTTGGGTATAAAAGGCACGGGATATTCTGGTTAAGAATAGTCTTCAGAAGATTTGGAATATGAAGGTACTTGTTGTGTTTGCTTTGGCCTTGGCCTACGCCTCGGGATCCGCTCTGCGTGCTCCAGTTGAGGGACGTAATGTGTTCATGCCAGTGGTGGGTGAGCCTGAGGGTCGCATCACCAACGGACATGACGCCAAGGAAGGCGAGTTCCCCTACCAGGTGGGACTTTCCCTGAAAATTGGATCCTCCTCCGCCTGGTGCGGTGGCTCCCTGATCGGCCACGAATGGGTTTTGACTGCTGCTCACTGTACCGATGGGTAAGTTTGGAGTCTTTCGGCGAATGAATCCATCTAACCCTATGGTTTTATCCTTAGTGTTGATGCCGTCACCGTTCAGTTGGGAGGTGTTACCCGTGCCAGCCCCAAGGTTAAGCACACCGTCAGCAAGGACCACATCATCATCCACTCCGGCTGGAACAGCAAGACTCTGTTGAACGACATCTCTCTGATCCGCATCCCACATGTCGAGTACACCCACGACATTCGTCCCGTTGAGCTGCCCAGAATTGAGTCCTCTTATGCCACCTTCACCGGTGAGGACGCCATCGCTTCCGGCTGGGGCCGTACCTCCGACTCTTCCAACGCTGTTGCTTCCCATCTGCAGTACGCTCACATGAAGATCATCTCCAACACCGCCTGCATGGGTACCTATGGCACCATCATCCGTGGCTCCAACATCTGTGTCTCCACCCCAGCTGCTGTCTCCACCTGCAACGGTGACTCCGGTGGCCCATTGGTCCTCGAGTCCAGCAAGGTGCAAATCGGTCTGACTTCCTTCGGCTCCTCCGCTGGTTGCGAGAAGAACTACCCAGCTGCCTTCACCCGTGTCACCAGCTACCTTGACTGGATCAAGGACCACACTGGCATCCATCATTAAATTTTACTAAATAAAAGCATATAAAAATTTGTAAAAGATTTGGTTTAATTGGCAATACTTACCTGAAGATAAAGTTGATCCTGGATAAACTTCACTAAATGCACTCAAAATGGTTTTCCTGTCAGTTTTCTAATACAATTTAAACTATTTTCTTTTTTTTTTAATTTTTTATTGCCTCTTTTATAATTGTCTCGCTTTGAAACAGTTGTAGTTTTTTTTATATTATATCATAATTTGACTTTAATGTTCAGTTTTCTTTTAATATAGGCTTTACTTGGTTTCTTTTATTATATAGATATATCATCGTTATTTTATATGTTTTATATTTTCGTTTCTTTAATAAACATTTGGAATGCAATATATAATTTAAATTTTAACAATATACAATAATTTGATTTTGCGATTCAGTAGTATTCTTGTTTGTTTCTTTAGTTATTTATTAACTTTATCAATTAAAATTGGAAATACTTATGCACATTTAACATTAATTATTTGTTTTGTTTTTGTAAATACACATACATAGTTATACAGATTAAAAAAGTTATGGTCTTTATCAGATGTCAGTTAAGCATAACTCTGTTTTTGTTTCTTTTCTTTTTAGTTCTTTTTTTTGTTTTACAGACATAGACAAATATCGCATAAAAATAACAATTATAAAAAACTTTCTCATATAAGACGTCTTTTGCGTGTATATATTTCGTTGAATTGCTGTTAGTTTCAACCATGAGAACGCAGTCAAAAATGGATGCATATTAATTAGTTATAGTTTTGGTTTTTCTCTACTACTTTTTACAATTTGTTTTTGTTGTTTCTTGCTTTTAACCCCAAGCGTAAACTTTTATCAATTTGAATGGACTATGACGGCCTTTAAAAATACATACGAAACAGTACGAAACTAGCAAAAATTATTATAATACAAAAGCAAACGAACAAATAAGTACACGAGTGGGTGGCGGTGGTGTTCCATGTGTTTGCAATGCGATTTCTTTCGCGTTGCCGCAGCAGTTGTAATTGTATTTGTAATTGTTGTTCTCTACCTCGATGTTGTTGCTGATGCTGTGATGTTGTGTGTCGTCGTTGCTCCTGATATAACTGCTGAACTGTTTGCCACATCCATGTACTGTCACCCACATTGCCAACGCCGTCGCACACAGGACCAGTGTTATTAATCCACGCCAGCAAATCCTTGACTGCCCTCAATGGCCTTAATCAATTTGTCCTTCAGCTGCAGATAGCCTTCATAGGGTGGCAAATCCAAACGATTAAAGCTACAAAACAATTTCAATTTAATATGCTCCAAGTTAAATTTAGTAATCTGTATTCATACCAGGTGTGTGCACGTGGGAAATTGTTGGGAGTTCCCCATTTCTCAATCGTAAACATTTGTGGACCATTCGAGCCGTAGAGCTCCTTGAAACCATTCATGGGCACACGAGATGTACCCGTCACAAATTGCAACAGACGGGATCGCATCTCATTGGAGAAGGACAGGACGGCACGCCAGAACCATTGAATGATTATGTGATTCATGTGATAATCACCCTTGTACAACGTATTCTCACGCCAATCTCGGACGTCGATATTCTGTATGCCGCACATGAGCAGCTCCAGTTCATGTTCGTCAAAGATTTTGATCAAATTCAAGGGTATTATCGAACCAAAGCCATCCAAAAAGGCAGTCATTTGATCCTTCACACGTGCCACAAACCGCCACTCGATGACAAGCCTAAAAAAAGTATGAATGAATTAGCTTGAACGATCCTTAAATGGAATTTCTGAGCTTCTTACTTGATGTATTCATCTTTGTTGTCATTGGTCACTTCGATATTGGCGCCACCGGGCTTGAGTTCGTGCTGGCTCTTCTGTCCGAAGACGTCTTCATCCAGACAGAATGTCAGCTCGAGTATGCGAGGATCATTCTCCTTGATCCACATCAAGGAGTTATAGTATTCAGTGTCCACAGATTCCATATCCTTCAAGTCGATGGGCTTCTGAAGCATCATCTTATAGAAAGGTCGTATAAAGAACGCATCCAAAAGTTTACCATGGTAGACAGCCATGCCAGCAATGCGTCCAATAAATCTACAAAACAGTAAGTTTTAATTTAAGGTATACATATGTAGTGAAGACTCTACACTCACTTGAAATAACTTAAGTGCTCCTCGTTGCATAAACCGCTACCATTGTTGATTTGCAAGGTGTAGTTATCCATAGCGGAGTACTCAAAGAGACCATAATATGGATTAAACATTTCTTTGGATAGCAAATAGAACCATTCCCTAGCCAAGCCACCATAATCTGCAACACAAATATGTTTAAAATTCAGAAAATTTTAAATTGATTTGATGAATTTACCTAAGCCCGTCTCTCCTTCGAATTCTACCCATAGTTTAGTCTTTAGTAAATCGGTTTTAGTTACTGAACTAATAATTCTATATGAATCTTCCAATATCGATGTACGGCGTATACGTATCTCAAATTTATTTGGTACATTTGTCTGCAATACAAAAGATACATTAGTTTTAAAGCCATTAATTT
Organism: Drosophila acutilabella; assembly: GCA_035046005.1. Classification (NCBI taxonomy): domain Eukaryota; kingdom Metazoa; phylum Arthropoda; class Insecta; order Diptera; family Drosophilidae; genus Drosophila; species Drosophila acutilabella. Next base: position 17,603,024 of record JAWNOK010000013.1, read on the forward strand.
GTATTTTCTGATATTGTCTTACAGGTTTTCTAATATGACTCTTGAAATACTCGTATTTCTGTTTGTAATCTCGAGAATATGGAACCGCCTGTCCGGCAATATTTGGATTTAACAGGCGTGGATCCTCCCACTGTGTGGTGCGTGTATCTAAAGAGACATGTTAATTAATAAACCATTTAATAAGTTCGATTTAGGCAAAGCTTACTGTGATCTATGTAGAAGACACGACCATCGGTATGTACGCGTTCCTCCCAGCCCTCGGGCAAGGGTCCCAGATCGTCCTCAACGCGACGCGTTTGATTTGGCATTGGACTGGCGCGTCCATTACGTGGATCAATCCAAGTGGTGCGACGTGCCTCATGATCTATAAAGAATGTACGTCCATTTGGTGCCACCTGCATGGACCAGCGCGGTGGTAGTGCTTCCTCCTCATTGGCTGCGGTCTGAAAGCAACAAATGAAACACAAATTAATTATGATATTCAGTGTGTAGAAGGATTACAATCTGTGGATTAAAGCGTGTATAGTTTGTTGGTATCTACAAGCACATGCATAGTATATATATCTACTGTATATAGTATATATATTTCTATATGTGTGTGCAGCTTTATGTATATTGGAATGAAACATTACTTGATCCGTGGGAACAGCCGCGTTGTCTTCCTCGGAATTGCGTCGTGTGGACGGAGCTGAGATCTCTGAGGGATTGTGGCTGTCTGTGTGATCGGTGTCTTCACTCTAATTATTTGTTCAATTGATTTATGTATTGTTTTTTTGTTGCATTATGATTATGTTTAGTTGTCATTGCATTGTCGGAAGAAACAGAACAGAATTGGTTTCCAAAAATTATAAATAATTTTGTAAAATAGAAAAGCTTAATATAAATATTAACTTAAAGCAGAACACAAAAAGCAGCATTAAACACAAACACTAATTAAACAATAAGTTTAAGAACTAAAGTAAAAACATATTGTGTTATACAGTGAGAGAGTCTACAATGATGTGAGTTTTTTGTGAGTATTAGTAACTGTACAATAAATTTTGTGATTGGGGAAATTTTATACTCTCTAGCTGCTTTTGAGATACTTGTCCAAGTTTCATGTTGGAACCTGGAATTATTGCTTACCCTCTCCGCTACTCGAGACCATCTTAAGCCCATCCAAAAATTTAACTAATTTATATACTTTAACTCGACAAAAGTTTACTTAATTTACGTATGTATAAACACATGAATTTTGGATCTAAAGCAATGATAATACCGAGAAATAAGGTATACTTAACATTTTGGGGATGAGCTAAATGTGAATTAACTTCTATATCTGCTATTATGGAGCGATTATTTATCAATTAGCATCAAAATATCACGGAAATTTCAATTGACAGCAAAAGCAAATGACAAGTATCAATTTAATTTGCTGACAAAAAGCACAAGGACACAACATTGACAGATGCTATGTTTATATGAAGACAGTTTGTCAGAAAGTCGTGACTTTATTGAACTCAAACGTAGCCAACTTAATTAGTTAGTAAGCCAAGGTGGCAACGCTGTAACTGTAACTGTAAAGATATCTGTTAACAGGAAAACGTTTCAAGTCGACGTAGAAATTGTGGAGGTTTTGAATTCATTCAATAATTCGCAAAAGGCTTCATATAAACATGGTAAAAATTACACGATTGGAAGGGAAGCAGGGGATAAAAGGGAAATCAACATTTAAAAATTAATGGAGTCTGGCAACCCAGATGAAAACCAGCTTAAAAACGCATTAAAACAACAAGAGGCACATGTTACGGTGTATATAGACTAAAAGCGACTGTTACAAGACAAACACAAGGATGTAAAAATGTTGCTAATGTGTTTCTAATGAGTGTATTTTAGTGTATTTGTTGTTGGTTTGTTGTTTATCTTGTGGTGGTGTTTGTTGTTGTTGTTGTTGTATGCTAACCAAATGCTGTTGACGTAGTCGCTGTCGTCGCCGCTGCTGCTGCTGTTGTTGCCTTGGGTCCAACTGAGGGCGGCCCAAACTGTGATCCCAAACAGCACCTCGGGTTAGGTGATTTGTATTGGCCACATTGGGAGGAACGGGACGCACCGGTCGCAAATCATTTTGCAAACTGGTAGCTGAGATTTGTGCTTCCCTACGAGCGTTGGGATTTCGCAGTGAATTGTAAACAAAACTGAATGCCAAAAGTAAAAACAAAAGCAAAAAATTTGTAAATACCAGAAGAGTGAAAGAAGAGACCTACAAGAGGTACTCTGAGTTGTCACATAGATTGGGAATGAAGAGAGACTTGAGGAATTATGTGTGGGACAAGAAACAAAGGGGGGAAGACTTCACTGTACTGCGAAAGTGGACGTATATTAACCTGGCATGATCCACCATTTGATTTGGGTCAACCTCAGTTTGGCCATCATCAACAGCATAATCAGCATCAATGTGATTGTTGTAGTTGTAATCTGATTCTTGTGAGATTGTTGTAGTTGTTGTAGCAGTTGTTGAATTGTTATTGTCCTCATTATCCTATGTATACAGGGCAGTTTTAGGGCAGTCAAATAATAGCAACAATAAATAATAAACTAAATGATTGGCAAATGGATATGGACCCAAACTCTAAGCAGTTTATAGCCAATTACATGTAATGCAAAATAAAAACTAACTTTTAAACAACTTGGCAGTGAGAATATGAGTGGAAACTAGCGAAGAAATTGAACTGATATTGTTTTCTTTTGGGGCATTACAAACATGCGACGCAGATACAAGTTGCCATCGAGTATATCACAGTTAATGCCTGATTCTTGCTCTTCCACTTCTTCATCTTCCTCTGCCGCTTCTTCCTCCTCCTCCACCTGATGCACTGCACCACAGTGCAGACAGTTGTCCTGCTGTTCAGCCTCTAACTCAGCAGAAGCATTCTCCAATTCATCAGTTTCGGCTTCGCTACTTTCTTCACTTGCCATGGAGAGTTCGTTCTTCAAAAGCTGTGTAGATTTTTTTGAGTGTATGACAGGGCTCACAGATGTTGTGCAGCACAAATGTGTATGTGTGTTGTGTAGGTGTATATGAGTGCATGTATATTGACGATTAATGTATATAAATTTCATGCATAACAATTTGTACAATTGTTAATCACACATGCAGCATAATAAGTAATAGTTAATAAAGATGTATGTTTATAATCAACTGAATGACTCTTTGTTTATAAACTAGAGTTTAGAAGACAGCACTTACCGCTCCGCGTCCCGGTTCCGTTTCATCCACACTAATGTGAAAACGTCTTTGGAAATCTGAGGCCAGTTGATCAACATTTTGGCTGTTGTTGCTCGTCAAGCTGCAGAAGAAATTATATTAATAATTGTTTTTATATATGTATATATTATTTATTGAGTAGTTTACATGGTTGGTCTCTCCCACTGCGTTGTACGCGCCGTATGATTCACATAATATGTGCGTCCATTGGCATCCTGTCGTTCCTCCCAGCCCGCAGGCAGTGCATCATTACCAGCGCTAGGAAATGGATGCTGTAAAGAAATTTTGGAAATCAGTTAATAAGAATTTGAGGTGAATTTCTAGAGCTTTCCGGCTTACCAATTGTGATGAGACTTCAGTTGAGTTTGTAGCCTCGACGTGCTCCCATTCATTGTCGCTGTTGTTGCTGGATGGTTCGCTCGGTTCGCGTGTTTCACGTATGAAGGCATGGTATATCTCTAGGGTACCCTTGATGCGTGATTTAGCGCTATATATAAATAGAGTATGGCATAAATTTTAATGTATACAGCGCACAAGAACAGCAAACAACAACAACTCAGTGTTGAAGGCCAACAACACAAACAGCACGACAATTACACACACCGCCAACACCGAATATATATCAAATACCAAACACCAATTACGCCACAGACAGACATACACATACACATACACATACATACTTTTTGACATTCTCAAATTAACTAAATAAATAGCATAATAGTAATAATTATAATAAACAATTGCACAAAAAGCCTTGACTAGAAAATCAAACAAAATAAGCAAATCTAGTGTCGAATTTTGTAGGCGTATAAAACAATAACAATTAAGCTAAATAATAATTATAATGTTTGCTTCTAATTTATTTACATTTGATTATTTTGTGTTTAAGCTTAAGTTTCTGGTGTATGCTTTTTTACTAATTAATAATTTACTTTGGTTTTTAAACTGTTGATCTTTTACAATACATTTTGTTTTGTTTTGTTTCTTTTTGTTTTTTGAAATGAACTGAAATTAAATAAAGGAAATCAAACAGCAACTCAAATAAACATACCCTACTGACCTGCGCGGACGCAGCGTATAACTCTGGGATCCAATTGTACGTCCCTCCTGCTCTGTGGGCAGATTCACCAGGGTCAACTCGACCATTCCCAGGAAATCATCGCGTGTCAACCGATTCTCGTCAAATACTTGAAACACAAGCTTGTGCTCAGACGGTTTAACCTGCGTTTAAGCCAAGTCAAAAAGGAAATTTAATTAGTTTATTATTTAGTTAAATATATATTAAGTCTTACTTACTCTGAATATAAACTCTTCATTCCAGGATGGATTCAATGTCTGTGGCAAACGAAACAAAAAAAATTTATTAAATATTCCACTCATAATTTAATGGTTTTTCTATGACATCATTAGCCTCAAGACAATTGTTACTCATTTTTCAGCATTTTCACAGAATTTGTAGCCCATTAGTTGGAAAGTGCATTGCAACAATCCAACTACTGATAAGATAAGCCACAAACTGTGAACCTTCCCCCGCATTCATTTTGGGCCTTTTTAGTAATTTACCTTCTTTTTAGTTTTAGTTAAAACCGAGTCAATATTTATATCACCGTTGATTGTATTCAAATCGATTCTAACATATGGATCACTGTAAAGATGTAGAGGAAAATTTAAATTAATAAATTGTGTATTAAGGTAGATTCACACTAGTCAAAGGCTTAATTAGAGCAGTAATTAACTTTGTTGACTGCTGCATTGTATTGCTGATTGACAGTTGTGAATTTACTACTAAAGTGTTCACTTACCTGGCACCAAAAATATCCTTCTTGGCCAAGGATTTACCGCTCAACACAACAATGCGCAAATGACACGAGTCGCCAGAGTCGTTCTGCAAAAAGAAACAGATTTGTTTGTATTAATAAATATAATCTTAAAGTCAAAGTCCTTAAGTCCCCCAAATAGAAACCTTTAATCCCAAGTCGCTACATAAAGCAAATTGATTATGGATAAACTATTATTCTTCAATCTTCAATTTTAACATGAATCACTTTCACTACAAAGAATTGCGACTTTATTGTGCACTTCTGCCTTTAACACAATTTGATTACAAGCCATTTAACAAGTTTCATCGAGCACAGGGTATAATAACTTTCGCCAGATCTTAAGCCATTATCTGCAGGCGTATATAAGGAGACATTTCAACATATACATAGCCATATAAATACATATATACAGACATAAGGCAAAGGAAAGCGTCAACTGCTGTTGGACATAAGCTGCGTATACTTAATGCCCGTGATTACGCATACGCCACGCTGTTGATGCTGGCTGTGACTAATTTATGCTGAATGCTCAAATATAAGATGTTTTGTGGGTCACAACAAAATGTCGTTGCCTCTTAAGAAACTGCTGACCTTGACCTGAGTAAAAATGAAAAACTTTAAGAGTCTTGTCATTAACTCAAATGAGTGACAAAACACTTAACATTTGAAGTTTTCAACTGTTTGGCTGAATAAAATATATATTTAAGATAGAACGTACTAACTGTAACCTCCTTTAAGTAAAATCTTATTGCTTTCAGCTGATGCGTAAAAAGCCACGGCGCCTTTCAGTCGCCGTCAGTCAGTGAAAGACTTTCACAAGATTCTAGGCTCAAGTTTTTCCCTTAAGTTACCAATATAAAAACCTTTTATTTATTTTATATACGTATTATGATGATGTAATTCAGCCTCTTTAAATACATATTTGTATTGTTCTAATGTCAAGAGCTTAGCTTACTTTAATTTTGTTATTAGAACTTATACTATAAGCCAAGAGATTTCATTTGATTGCTTTGGTTTTTCACTAGTTAATTGTGGGAAAACGTTTAAAGCTACACAGTTGTGACTTGTCATGCAGTTTCAGCTAATTTAAAGCTGAATTTAATAACTTTAAAAAGATTATGAAGAGAGTTTTATACACTCGAGAAAGCATTTTAATTTAGTTGGGCATTAAACAGACTTCACCACAAAACTGTAGATTTGTGATTCTGTTTTGCTATTTAATTTTACCAAACTAGCCTTTTTAGCACATGAAATAATAGCCGTGCTGATTTTGACCCAAAAGTTCCCAGACGTACGGCATTTACACGTTTTCTACATTTGTGCATTTTTAACAACAACAACAGCAGCTACAAATTGAAAACCCAATGTTGGATTTTCCATGAACTTGCTGTATTGTATTGTATTGATTTTCAGCTGGAAAAGTTTGCGGTTACCCTTGCTGCCGAATGTGTGTGAGTGTGTGTATGAGTGTAGTGTGTCTGCCTGTACATTTAATTACGGCCTGGTCAATTAACATGTCACAAAATGACGTTAACACAGAACGCAATGCATCAGCTGCTTAGTGACCCAAAACCCGATTAAGCCAAGTCCAAACAGTCAATCAATAGTGATAGATGTTCAGCGTTTTGTCCCTTGTTGGCTTCTGAGAAGATAACCAAAACTTTTTCAAATCCAAATGGAATTTTAGCTTAAATAATTGCCAAACACCTACCAAAAAGCACTGCTGATTAGCGCAATTTTCATTATCAAAAGACCATTATTGTTGCCACTTCGAAGTAGTTGACTTTTAACATGTGACATACGAATTGCACTCTAGCTGCTTTCATGGTGTTCTTAGCCCAGTTAATAAAGGGAAAGAATGGGTTTACTTTAAGTGCTAATAGCTGTACCTAAATCAAAGCCAAATTTATATGCTAGGGTACAAAAATCACATCGATAGATTAACAAATGAAAATATGAATTTAAATTTCATACTGGGCGCCAAGCAGTCGAGCTGCTCGAATCTACCATCCATTACTCTCTTGTTCTTGTAGCTGAATAATAAATGTTATAAATATATATATGAATAAGCAACTCGTGTGCTGATAAGTGACGATTCGAATTTGGAAATTAAAGTCAAGGTGCCGGACGGAAGTTTACGCTTTATCTATGGATCTGACCAAATGAGCATACAGTAAATGTTTACCACGCAAATATCAAAATAAAGTTAAGTTCCGCAGAGACATGACATTTGTTGATAAGAACAACAATAATATTAATAAGCCCAATGACCAGAGTTACACGCCATTAAGTAAATTGATTTAATTGATTTTGTTACTCGTATTTTATTATTATTTATTTATTTTTGCCGCTCATCCAAATGTCAATGCGAATGCTTAATACAAATTGAGCTGCCTCTTTGATGGATTGCCAACAGTAAGAGAGAGACAGCTAGAGATGGGCAGTGAGTGAGAGCGAGAGAGCATATATATTTGACATATTTCCTCATTGGCTTTCTCATCTACATATTAACCATTTAATAGGCTGTTGAGTGAAATATTAGCCTCACCCACATATATCAAAGGGGACTTAAAAATAATGATGAAATAAAAAAAAAAGAACCATTTTCAGTTGAGTACAGATCTATAAATAAATCGCGTCAACAATGGGGAAGAAAAAATAAAACAATAAATAGACTAAGCTATAAAAATACAATGAAAAAATAGTTGACTTTAGTTTCAGCTAAGTATATTAAAAAGAACTTTAAACAGTTTAATTGTGGCTATACCAATACTACTTTATTTGTTATCTAGATTCATCAGAATTCCTGTGTTTTTGAGCTTCGGTATGCAGGCCAAAACAATTTAAAATTCAAAACGAAATTAATAATGATCCAATAAGACAAGTTTATAACAGGTTCTATTGACTGCCAATCGCAAACAAGATAATATATTTTATGCAGTAGAAATTGAATAATTTGCATTCTAATAGATCAATTCATTTAATATAGTTAATATAGTAATTAAATTATTAATTGGAAATGAAACTATCACTAAACTAAACTGTAAATCAAAAAGAAACAATAGAAATTTCTATCACAAATGCTTTCTAAAGTTTGTGATGAAATCTGTTTACTCTCTGCAAAGATTGGGCAATGAGGAAGAGCGTCAGAGAGTGAGAGCGGCACTTGCGGTACCATAATTAGCGTTTTTAACGTTAGGTGTGAATGGTTTGCCAGGGAGAGGCAGAGAGACCGGGAGAGAGAGAGAGTGAATGAGAGAGCGTAAGTTGGTGCTCTCGATAACACTTACATCACTGTTATTGTAGCCATGAATTTGACCATCATCAGGAGGAGTTGGTGTTGTTGTTGGTGATACTGTTGATTCAGCCATTTTTATTTTGATCACTGTATTTTGTTTACGTTATTTTCAGTTGCCCGTTGGTGTGTTAATTAATGCACGCCTTTTAACTATAGTATAAAGCAATAAATATTAATCGTAATTCGATATAAACTAACTGAGATTGGTTTTCACTGCTTTGATCGAGTTCTTTAACAATTTTTATTTTGGTTTGTTTGTATACATTTGGTACAACTTTTGTCGAAAAAGAATTCGTTTGTGGACCGAAAAAATGCCAAATATGTGGGCCTGAAATGTATGACTAATGAAAGTCCCTCGGACAAAAAAAAAGAGCTAAATGAATACAAATCCAAATCGCTGAGAATGGGGTACATCGAGTAAATACGCGATGGCTAAAAATCTTGTTTTCACATTGCGAAGTTGATTCTTAGCTCACGACAACGAGAACGACAACACGACTGTGGCCAAAACCACAACCGCAGTGACAACAACAACAACGGCAAAAGGCTGCTTGACTGTTGCTCTTCAGACCACATTTATAGAGGTTTATGGTATGTGTAGGTATATTTGCACGCACGGATATTTTTTATATAATTAACACATTTTCACACAATTGTGTAGAATACAATTTCGAACGCAAGCGGCATTTTTATACAAACATATATTGTTATATGCGCACATAATTCAATTATTCATTTATTTATCGCTCATTAACAGTCAGAGCGCAAAAGCAGCGCGATAGAGACAATAACAACAAACACAACACACACCAACACTATTGCAGAAACATGTTCTACGTCAGCCTTTCCACTTTTTTTTTTGATTTTGTTTGCTTGTATTTGTACAACAAAAAATACAAACAACAACACGAGACGGCCGCCGTTGCACGTAACGGGAGCTCTCGCGTTCTAAGCCAAACTAAAATATTGGCTCCAACATAGTGTGACCAAATTTCTCTAAAGACAAATGCGCCATATATTGTTGCAACACACGCAAAGCTTTTTTGGGTGTTCCCTCTGACGAGAGCTTTGTATAATTGTGAAATTTGTACATAATATATTCAAAACATTCATTTATAACGTATGCAAAATGATTTAAAACTTTGTATTATAACACCCACACACTAAGCATAATTAAATGTCTTTACGTTGTGCATATACTTGTAGGGTGACCGTTGTTTGAAAAAATCTAGAAACAGTATTTTCAAAAAAGCTTTTGCTTGTCTAAGCTTTGAGAACCAACAGCACATCTGGCAGCGCCGGCAGCTGCTCAACGAACAAGTGGCTAAAGCAACCAAAACAAAAACATATGTTTTGAAGTAAATACTGTTATGCATATGTAAGCGTGCTTGTGTTTGTAAGTGTATGAGTGTAGTTGATTGATGTGAACGTAATAGATTTTGTTATTATAAAGAGATCCAATTAATTGCGCATAATTAACACTTGATTGTTGCCGGTTTAAATGGATAGCTAGTTATGCATGTAGAGTAGTTTCAAGTGGGAATAAAAACTCTTACTCTTGCCATCAAGAGCGCTCAGTTTAAAAGCTCCTCGCTTCGTACTCTTAATAGAAAAGCGCGCTAAGTGAGACTTGTTAACACTAAGAGGGATGAGTGGTAAAAAGAGGGTGGGGCTTTCCCCACATTTAACAAGTTAGCGACGTCGACATTAATGGCAACTGCGACAACGACAACGATGTCGGCGACGACGACGGCAGCGCGGTTAACACAAGCGCACTAATGAAGATAAAAAGCAGCTGCTAAATAAATTAAGCAAATAACTTGAAATCACTCAATTCAACAATTCATTGAGAGCTCAAATTACGCACATTGAAGAAACTGAAGATTGCTGTTGATAAATTCAATTACCACTTGGAATTCTCAAGATGAATTTGTTCCTTTTGACGGATTAAGCATAAAAATAGACAAGGCTAGACCCTGCACACTTTATACTGCGATTCAGCTAATACACTCTGCTAATTTGTTGTACAGGAATTGTTGTTTTCCTAAATGATGGGGAATTCAAGTGTTTTGTTTTCTGTCTGCGTTTATTATTGTTAACCCAGGCAAGCAATTGCTTGTTGTTTATTTATTAAGTTTTAGCCAGTGAAAATTAATTTTCCAAATACATTCCCCCTTTGTATATGCTGTAGAACAGTCCAAGTGGCTGTCAAACGTGCTTTTCAAAGATCTAGAATATTATAATCGCAGTTTTAGATACGCTTATCAGGCGAATTTGCCTTATCTTCACAGCCCTGGAAAGGCAGTCAAATGAACAAAAGCACACAAAAAGCAACAAGAAAAGTAAATAAAAATGCAGCTGCCTCTATATTCGTATGTATAATGTAAAATTGTTGACATTTCAGAAAAAAATTATAGCCACTAAGTTAAATGTGGGGGTAAAACGAAAATTCTCACAGTGAAAAAACAGAAATTATTGCAGCAAGTAAAAGTTTTAACGCTTTACGAATAGTACAAATAAATTTTGTTGCTCTTTGTGGACTCACTTTTATAGATTATGATTAGATTGACGGTGAATTACCAAAAAAAAAAAAAAAGAAATCTGAAAAAAACCGAAGACTTTGATAGCAAAGTGCGCTAAACTCTAAAACTGAAATTACTAAATTAACCCCATTGGCCCCGCCTGCTTGCCCACCCGCTTTAAGCCTTCCGGTCGACTCACCACAGCGGCCAACGATCTACGTGGCGCGTGTCCGTTGTTGTAATCCAGTCGTTGTTGCGTTTGTTGTTGTTGTCCGGCAACTGATGCGGCACGACGACGTGGTGGTGGGCGTGGTACATCAACAGCTGACGAGGATGCGCCAACAACACTACTGCTGGTACTACTACGTGCTGACATTGTACTGCCTTCCTCCTTCTTCTCACCCACACCAGCAACAACTGAAAGAAACGGAAGATCAAATTCAACGACATATCTTATGTATGTATCCAACCAACACAAAAGCTTTTGTAACAATAACAACAAAACATGTGCACACAAGAGGTGACAATAACTGGAAGCTGCAACAAGAACAACACAAGGCCATCATATCACATAGCAGAAGTAGACAACAGACAACAAAGGCATAGAAAGAACGGTACTTGCTCTCTGTGTGTAAATTCATCAACTTTTTGTATTTTACACACAGTAAGTCAAAAATGTAATGATACACATATTATTTTAAACATAAAGTATGGAACAGCAGCAAAGAACGTTTGGTTGCCCAATACTTTTATGATTCCGCTTTGTGCAGCTCTGCTCGATATGCTTGCAATTATGCATGTGTGTATGCATGTATCTGTATGGGTGTATGAGTGTGCCTTTGTGTAGGCGAGCATAGAATGCTTTGAGCAAGCAAAGCAAAGCATTTAACGAAGTAATTATCCAAGCGCAAAAGGTTCAACGGCGTGCCGACCTGGCCGGCTTTCGTCACAGTCAAAATAACTCTCTCAACTCAAACAATTTAACTTTGTCTTAACTCTTAATAAACACACATATATATACATTCACATGCAGACAATACACAAGCATTGCTACATTCGCTGGCACAATAATTTATTTTGATTTATGCTATATTTTTAACTAAATTGTTCTACTATAAAATGTGAGCATGTATAGGTCGTTTCATGCATGCTTGCAGGTATGTATGTGTGTACGTATATATAGTATAGGTGTAATGATACTGGAGGAAAATTCTTCGTAACGTACATTTCTTACTGTGTCAACTACACAATACGTTTTGGATTTGATTTATTCGCGTATATACTTTGAACGCCGCTTACATCTTTTGTTTTAAATACATGTATAAATATATAAATTGATCGTATTTGCACAATAAAACGTAAAAACACTAAATACACTTAACACATTAACATTCACAAAACACAACACGCCCGACAAAATCCGACAACTAACTAAATCCGATATTTTGCACGATAATTTTCCAGCGCAACTCGACAGATAGAGATGGCTACGACGGGCGAAATACTACTAAAAATCATCGGCAGTTATCGATAAGTTAAAAGTTAAACAGTTTGTTATTTACCATTATAATAATGGCAAACACCAACTTTAAATTTGCACAAGTAGATAGTTAAATCTGAGTATCAGCAAATTTTATAAATTTTTCCCATAATTTTAAATAACATGCAGTCAGTTACCGTGACAGTCACAGTGACTGAAGCAAGTACCACGATATTTGCATATGTCGCGAAAATCGCTCGTCTCTAACGAAAACGTAAATGCGAAGTGAAAAAATTTAAACGAAACAATAGAAAAACGCAAAATTCAATGAAGAATACATTTTAAAAGTTCAATTCATGTTAAGCAAATAGATCCAAAACACATAACGCATTTGAAATAAAGAAAACCAAAATTTAAATAACATTTCCAATTAACCGACGTGACTTGGTGCGTGGTAATTGCGTATTAAACAACAAAAGCAACAACAAACAGCGTAGCGCTCGCAAAACAAACTGCAAACGCTGGCAAAAAACTGAAAGTGGAACCAAAAAATAAAGATAGAAAGAAAGACAAAATTTTGAGTTTAGTCCATAGTTAATTTTACATGGGTTTAACAGATCAAGATTGGATTGGTAGTGCGGTCAGCTTGACCTGCGACGACGAGCTGGGCGTGTTTCAGGGACTGATTAAAAAGATTTCAGCCGACGAGATAACAATTGTGCGCGCTTTTCGCAACGGTGTCCCACTTCGCAAACAGAACGCTGAAGTTGTGCTACGCTGTAGCGATATAAAAAGTATAAATTTAATTGAACCCGTGAAGGATGTGGAGACGACAACACCAACGGTGATTAACAAGCCAACACCGGTTAAATTGCCGCATTTTTCAAACATTCTTGGCAAGCAGCAACAGTTGCAACACCAACAACAACATCAGGTGCATCAGGAGCGAGAACGGGAACGAGAGCGGGAACGGGAACAGGACCAACAATCAGTGACACCAAGAGCCAAGGCGAATGGATATGGAAACGCGACCAGAAACGGCGGGGTCAATGCTCCCGGTATGAACTCGGCGCTGAGCGATAAAATGCATCAATTAATGCTCAATGCGAATCCGAATGTCGTTAACGGAATGCGAAGGTAAAGATTAAAAATGTGTCCAATAAGAAATCAAGAAAATCAAAGAAGATTAATCAAGAGAGGAGCAGTGGATTTCTATGTTCCTTGATTATATCTTTTTCGTAAGCTTAATTTCGCAAATCGAGTCCCTTTCGACCATTTATACAATTTATACTTATTCGCCTTTTGTACTTGCAGAACACCTCAGAGCTCACGTGCACCCAGTGCACAGCAGCAGATGACGACGACGCCAAATAGTGTTGCTGCCTTCTTTGGGAACATGATACCACCAAAGGTGGAGGTGAAGCTAGGCACTACAGCCTACAATCAGGGTGGCAGCTTTGGTGCCGGAATCGCAAATAATCTGGAGAGTTACTGCAGCAGCAGCGCCGATGGCAGCAGCGGTTGCGGTGATGCAGCTGCTAGTAGCAGTCGACCCATTGATATAATAAGCAATAGTAATGGCAATGCTAATGGAAGCTACTATCTGCAAGGAGCGATCAATCATGGCAATGGAAAGCGCAATGGAAATGGCAACGGTAGCTTCAACTCCAATTCCTTTAATGGAAATGGCCATGGCAATGCAAATGGCAATGGTAATAGCAATGGCAATGGCAATGGCAATGGTAATGGCAAGAACAAGCAGCGTAATCGTATACGTCGTGAGAGCAGCATGCGTCAGCAACAGCAGCAAACCTTTGGCAGCGAAGCTGACGATCCGCTCTTGCAGGAGGATTTTGATTTTGAAGGCAATCTGGCACTTTTTGACAAGCAAGCCATTTGGGATGACATTGAGTCGACGCATCAGAAGCCGGACGTAGTGCGTCACGCTGTCCACGTGCAAAAGCAACAGCAGCAGGAGAAAAAGTATCGTCATGACGAGAATATTTTGGCCAGCAAACCATTGCAATTGCGGCAGATTAAGAGCGTGTTCGATGGCACCAAGGATTTTGTAACTGACGACGGTCTTATTATACCCACCATACCGGCCTATGTGCGCAATAAGATCGAGCACAGTGCCGAAAAAGCTGGGCTATCGCTGCAACGTCAAATTGATATGCTGGCCCGAGGAGCCAGCGATTTGGCCATCACTTTACTTGGTGGCGCTCGCCGTTTAACGCCGGCGAACAATCATCAGTGGCCCAAAATTGCCATCATTTGCGATGGCGTGAATACCATGAGGTGTGTTAAATGTTCTTCATATTTCTGAACACTTATTAAATCATTTGATTTTCTTGCAGAACAATCAACATTGGAGCGGCTACAGGTCGTCTGCTGGCCTCCCATGGCCTCACTGTGCTTCTATACGTGGAGCAGGTGCAGCTAATAGAACAAAATAGCAGCTTGGAGGTGTCCTTATTCAAGGCAACCGGTAACACCATAGTACACTCAGTTGATGGTAAATAAAACATGAATATGGTAGCAAACAATTAGTAAAAACATATATTTGTTTATTTGCAGCAATGCCGACACCGGATCTTGTGATACTATCGACAAACACGGCCAAGTTATCGGACGCAGTTAAGCAATGGCTCAGTGTTAATCGGTTAGTTGCCAGCTTTGTTTATAAACAAAAAACTAACTAATTATGTTCCTTTTTTAGTGCTTCGGTGCTTGCCATTGATCCACCAGCTTGTGGCATTATGGATGTTGCTATCAAGTACTCGATTTTACCCATATTGCCATTAATTCAAGATTCAAGCACTTCGGCTGCTGCTGCGGCAGCTGCAGAGGAAAATCCATCATCAACGAATAAATGTGGCAAACTGTATTTATGTAATTTAGGTATACCAGATAAATTTTATCGTGATTGTGGCATTAAGTACAAAAGTCCGTATGGACATAAATATGTGATACCGATTCACTCAAAGGACTGAAACAACGACAACAACAACAACACAGCACAGACAAACAATAACAACGATCCAAATCAGAATCAACAACATTAACACCAACAACAACAGCACCAATAAACCAACAAACACAATAATAATAATCGTAATCAACATATAAACAACATAAAGAAAACCCAAACATACATGTGATGATCATCAAAGTCCTGTTTCCTGTGAATCTAGCTAGCTGTTAGAAGTCTCTCATATAACTCAATTTAGTTTTATCAATGGCGCATATACATATACTAAGTTTAAGACTATAGTTTACTCATACAATTTATTTTCTTTAATTAACCAAACAAGAGCTGCCCTAGATTAGTATCGAACAACATTTAAATCTGTATTTTTGTTCACTTCCTTTTCAAGCCTTAAACTTTATGCATTTTAAGCCAATTCTTTAACATTTATTGTCTTCTTATCAAAATCAACTCAATATCAATCCTATAGATTTATTTGAATTTTCATGATATTCATTTTTGAAACAAAAAACAGAAGAACAAAAGGATTGTATATAAATGTAAATGTATAATTGCATAATTGTTTGTGTATGAAATGAACTCAATTGAATTATTTGATTGAAATTGAGCCAAGTATGCGCAATACATGCCAAATTAAATGTCTACTTTTTAAGCATAAAAACTAGCAAACTATATATTATACGATAAATTGATAACAATACAATACAATTACAAATTACAAATCAGTTAATTAAGTTAGTGACGTAAGCTTAAAGTGTTTAACAGATTAACAACAACAACAACAACATCAACAGTAACAAACAAAAACACACACAAAAAGTGAAAACTTTTATTTGTAATTTAGACATATAGTACTATAAGCATCTGTAATAAGCTGTAAAATCGAGAAAAACCTTATTTTGTACTCCCATCGAATGTATGTAATGTGAAAAAGCACACAAAATATTTTCAAACGTATCGCGATGAGTTTTAAAACAACAAACAATTAAATAAGTAATACTATATCAGAATTCCGATCTACTACCAAATAGTGAATGAAAACAAAACAAAATCAAATGTTAGCCTTTGCAAAACTCAATATCGTAAACCAAAAACCTTAACTAATTGTTGTAAAAATTATTATTATTATTATGTAGATTCTAAATTCCAATTGTTGATGATCAATCTGCAAATTTCAATTTGCGCTAAGTTAAAGAAATTAACAGAAAACCAGCAACAAAAAAAACTGACAGTATAAAGAGGAGACACTGACTGTTTTTTTTTTTAGATTTGAGTTTGGAGTAAAGGTGAGAGGACAGGTGAAAAAGAATATTAGAGCAGACGAAGATGAGTACGTAGGTACGGAAGAGGAGGAGGTTGAGAAGGTTATTTCCAACACACAAGAACCACAGATTTTTGGTAAATGCTTTAAAATTGTAAATGAAAAGTCTATTTTCGGTCCAATTGTATAAAACAAACAAAACACAAAGCAAAATAATTTAAAAAAAGAAATGCAACAAATACAAAATTTTGCCGACAAATCAAAATACACAAGAACACAAGTTAACGAAGAAAAAACAAAACAAACCAAAAAAACTAATATATAAAAAAGAAGAACAATATTAAAAGAACACCGAAAGCCTTCTCATGGAAAAGACAACTGTGTTTTAATTTAACCCATTTCTTTATTTCCAGACAAAAACATATCGTCTTTATGGTCAAAAATATATATTAATTAATTATCAACAAACAAAAAAAAAAAGGATAATTTCAACTTAAACATTAACAATCTTCCAGTTATAGTTAATGTTTCCTGAGCTTGAATGACTAAATACAATTTTGTTCAGACTTTTCAAAAGTCTTTTTGAAATAAAGAAATGTTTGCTATATCAACGAATCGTTTAGAGTCTTCGAACGTTTAGGCTCTGGCTCTTCGCGCAGCAGACGGCAACTACGTTTAACTGCCGACACCTGCTTACTGTTTTTCTTCAACTGTACTGTGATAATGTTGAATGTTTCAACCTCTACGGCCACAACTTCCATTTGCGGCACTGACAAGTGCTCCTCGAACCCCGAGTCCGGGCTATTCCAGGAATTTTCCATCTTGTTAGGCATATCGTCCACATCGGTCGTGGTCTGATAGTAATGATATACTGTGATAACTTCTACATATGGCTCAACCATATGCTTTGGGTAGGTTGTCAGCTGTGTTAGGTGCGGTGTCCACAGTTCGGGCACACCGCTCAACTGACGCACAGCTGCTATACATCCAGCGGCCAGCAGAGAGGGCAGTTCGTTGCTGAATCTGTAAACTATGTGAAGGTAGGTTTAAACCAAGTACAGAAGCAGTAAAGCCCTCGGACTTACCATTTAGCGTATAGTCTGCTAGACGTAGCAGCAGCTGAGCCAGTGAAGACAGCATTTTTTTCAAGCAACTAAAACGTGGAAAAGTTGCTTCCAAGACCGAACACTCGTCTAGCTGGCTGGTATAGGATTCGAAATCATCTTGAGTAAGGAAACTGCAGGCCAACATTTCCACAAAGGTGGCTGTTGTTGGTCGCATTAGTTCAAACTTAAAGAAGGTCAGCACCTTGCGTTCCACTGCCTTGTACTCGAAGGGCGTGTAGCTGTGTTTAATCAAACAGTTCATCTCACTATAACGTGGGACACTGGAGTCCATGTTTTCTATTTGGCCCGCAATGTGCACACAGGTGAGTGCTACAAGCTGCAGTTTGTCCGGACGTATTGTGTAAAAGTCATTAAAGCGATCCAGATAGTAAATTGCTGGCAATAGCAATAAATACGTATATTTGTGCCCGAGAATATTAAGATTTCCTCATTACTTACCCAAATGCAATGCACTGCGACTGAGCTTGTAGGTGCGCGCAATTAACTGACAAAGTTGAATAAGTTTTGGCCTCTGATCGACTTGGGTTGACCAGAAGTTCAATGGACGGCGACGTAGCTCTGATTCTTTCATTGTTTTGAAAATATCCTGTGCATAATCACTTACCCAATGCGATTTCGAAAGGCGCTGCATTAAAAATGTAAATAATTTAAAGTCTATGCAGACTTTTTAAAATAACGCACCTCGGTTTGATCTTCATCGTGCTCATTTATTTCATTGAGCATGAAGATATTTTCCTCCATCGCTGGCTTTGTCGTTTTGTATTAAATTATTATTTATATATTTTGTTAGCGAATCGCATTTCATTTACAAGAACGCAAACGAAACGGAATACAAAAAGGAAGATATAAAATATGGCGGTTATTAACGGTAAAAGCTCAGTTTGCAATGTAATATTGCGATTCTGTTGAATAAAAGTAATTCTGTTAATTAACAGAGCCCACGGTAGTTTTCTTTTTTATTTTGTTTTGAACCAAATTCTGAAAATTTTTTATTTATTTGAAGTACCACGAGACATTGAAAGCCTGCTTTGATTTTATTTACTAAAAAGTGGCATTTACATTTAAAGTTAACTTTATTTATAAAAAAAATCTTTTTAAATTACTAGATTAAATAATAATTAATTCACATGGTGTTGCTCACTTTTATGTCTTTTAGAGGACATCTTTTGTGCTTAATTCCTTAACCGAAAACTACTTCTTAAGGGAAAACATAAAAAACACATGGCTTAGACAATTTTACTGCTGCGGCTTTTTCTCTAGACTCTCGTACATCCAGTCCGTCTCATTGATGTAGTTTAATTCGTTGCGCAAATTCTGCAAGCGATTTAAATGACTATCGTTTGTTTCCTCCTTAAAATTTCGTTCGCTGCTCAAAAACGACATCACTTTGCTCGATGATTGGGTGTCGAGTTTCTTTATCTGTTGAGAATCCACATTATAAACAAATAAACAGTGGAAGTGCAAAGCCGTCTAAATTTTACAAACCTCAACGCTACTGTTGCTGATGCTGCTTTCTGCAACGTTTGGAGATGTACTCTCACTGATGCCGGGAGTTTCGGTAGTTAAAGACATTATTTATTGTAGTTAAAGAAAAATAAACACAAAGTGCAACCTTTTTGTTTACAATTGGCATAGAGTGCAACAGACGCACATGCGTTAGAGTTGCCAATGCTCTCAAAAGACAGAAATTAGCTAACAGCGGGAATTATCGAAAATATATTATTTAAATTATTTTATAAATTTTTAGCCCGCTCTGACTTAAATAATGTAGTATTAATCTACTTTCATGCATATCAAATGTTTTTATGATCATCATTTTAAAATCTATAGATTTAAACGTATTTAACATAACAGACACATAACAGCATTCAAATAACAGCGTGGTTTTACAGTGAACTAAAATATCGAAAGTAGACAGCTACTTCTGTTTATCGATTGTGCTATCGCAAATATCACACCGCTATCACAGGTGCATCGTATTCGCTAACCGAATCGGCGAAACGTGCGAAAATTTATACATATCTGGTCAATTCTTGTTGATACAAAGCAGCCAAGTTGTTAACTCACAACAGGAAAACTGAGGTGCTGCCGCTAAGAAGGGAACAGCTAGCGAGAACAGCATCGTTATTTGTAGACAGCACAGTTGGAAGGCAAGTAGAGATAGAGTCTCGTCGTTTCCTATCCGTCGCGTGTACATTTTTAGCAGTGAATTACTTTCGGAGTTTCGTGGGTGTTCCAAGAAGAAGCGTGTTGAGACTGCGCCAGGAAAGATGGTTAAAGCTAAAAAGGGCAAGAAAGAGATATTGACCACCGCTGAAGGTGGTTCATCCGCTGATGAAATGTGAGTACCTTTGTTGTTGTTGCTGCTACTGTGCCACGATGGCGCGTTGGCAACTTTCTATTAAACATGCATTTAATGCAAATTACTTTTGTGACACAGTGAAACCAATGCTGTCATTGACTCGGACGAAAAGCTGGCCACAAACAATAAGAAGAATCAGCCAAAGGGCAAGAAGAAGAACAAGAATGCCGCAGCTGATTCCGATGATGGCAGTGATAACGAAGCACAAGTTGAGACCATAACAAAGGGAGTCAAGAAAATGAATGTCAAAGGTAAAGGCAAGGCCAAGTCAAAGGCTGGCGACGAGGCATCCGACGAGGAATCGAAGCCCGTCAAGAAATCGGCCTTTGATCTTCTGAATGACGACGACGATGATGAGGATGAAGCGCCAGCTCGCCAGATCTCCTCCGACGAGGAGGAGGAGGCTGTGAAGCCGCAAAAGAAGAACGAAAAGAAGGGCAAGAAATCCAAGCGTAAGGGAAAAGACGATGATGATGAAGATCTGGACAAAATGCTGGCTGAACTGCAGGCAGAATATGCTGGCGAGGCACCGCAGGCAGCTGCTGTTGTTTCCCCGGAGGAGTTGGCCGATGAGTTTTCCAAGAAGTCCAAGAAAAACAAGAAACAACCACAAGCAGCCGCTGTCGAGGATGCCGCGGCAGAGGATGAGGACGGCGATGACGAGGACGGTGGTGGCATGAAAACAGCAGCACAAAAGAAAAAGGAGAAGAAGGAGAGACAGAAACGTGAGGCTGCGCTGGCCAAGCAACGGGCAGCACTTGAACCCAAGCAAAAACCAGCACCAGTTCCTGAGCCAGAACCTGAACCGGTTGCCGAGGAGGTTACTCAGCCTGAAGCCGAAGCAGAGGAGGCTGATGATGGTGGCAAGGCGGGAAAGAATAAGAAAAAGGGCAAAAAGGATAAAAAGGCCGAGGCAGAGGAGGAGAAGAAGGACTCTAAAAAGAAGGGTATGTCCGCGGCAATGGTAGCAGCTATGCAGGAGCAGCTCAAAAAACGCAAGGAGGAAGAGGAGCGTCTGCAAAAGATCGAGGAGGAGCGCATACGTCTCGAGGATGAGCGTGAAGAGGCACGCTTGGCGGCAGTGCGCCTGGAAGCCGAACGCAAGGAGAAGAAGAAACAAAAGGAGGCCGAACGCAAGGCTCGCCTTAAGGCTGAAGGCAAACTGCTCACCAAGAAGCAAAAGGAAGACCGTGCACGTGCCCAGGCGCTGCTCGAGTCGCTCAAGGCACAGGGACTTCAGATACCCGATCCCAATGAGAAGCGTGTAACCAGACCAGGTGAGTTCAGCTGCTAGCAAGTTGGATAAACTACTTAGTATACTAACTGTTTCACAGGCACTCGCATTCGGCCCAACAAGAAGAAGGGTCCCAAGGAGGAGCCCACTGAGGAGGAAGCCGCAGCTGCCGCCAAGGCAGCAGAAGAGGCAGCCGCTGCTGCTGCCGCAGCTAAAGAAGAGCCCAAGGAGGTGATTAAGGAAAGCTGGGATGTCAGTGATAGCGAGCCGGAGGCCGAGGAGGAATCCTCTCAAGCCACCACCACCACAACTAACAACGGCAAAGCTGAGGCTGCCGAAGAGCAAGAGACCGATGAAGATGATGACGAAAGTGACGATGAGAGCGACGAGGACAGTGATGAGTCCGAGAAGGAAGATAACACCGCCAATGATCCAGAATCTAGACGTCTACGTGCCGAGGCACGCATCCTAAAGCGTCAATCGGAGGCAGAAAAGAAACGCACCACGGATGAGCTGCGTGCCGGTGTCGTTTGTGTGCTCGGCCATGTAGACACGGGTAAAACAAAAATCTTGGACAAATTGAGACGCACTAACGTGCAGGACTCTGAGGCTGGCGGTATTACGCAACAGATTGGTGCCACCAATGTGCCCATCGATGCCATCAAGGAGCAAACGAAAAATGTTAAAAGCGCCGCAGGATTCGAGCATCGTTTGCCCGGACTGCTGATCATCGATACACCTGGTCACGAATCGTTCAGTAATCTGCGTAATCGTGGCTCTTCCCTCTGTGATATAGCCATTCTGGTTGTGGACATTATGCATGGCCTGGAGCCACAAACCATTGAATCCATACAACTCCTGAAGAAGAAGAAGTGCCCATTTATTGTTGCCCTCAATAAGATTGATCGTTTGTATGATTGGCAGGTGCTGCCACGTCGTGATGTCCGTGATGTGATAAAGGAGCAGCAGAGTAACACTCAATTGGAATTCCAGCAGCGCACCAAGGATGTCATACTACAATTTGCCGAGCAAGGACTCAATGCAGCTCTCTTCTATGAGAACACAGATCCCAAGACTTATATTTCTCTCGTGCCCACCAGTGCCATCACGGGCGAGGGCATGGGCAACTTGCTCTTTATGATCACAGACTTTTGCCAGAATATGCTGGCCAAGCGTCTCATGTACTCCGAGGAGCTGCAGGCCACAGTGCTGG
Organism: Drosophila acutilabella; assembly: GCA_035046005.1. NCBI lineage: Eukaryota > Metazoa > Arthropoda > Insecta > Diptera > Drosophilidae > Drosophila > Drosophila acutilabella. The sequence continues at coordinate 17,625,577 of JAWNOK010000013.1, forward strand.
AGGTCAAAGCCATTCCCGGCCTGGGCACCACCATCGATGCCATTCTGATCAATGGCAAACTGCGCGAGGGACAAACGATGATTTTGGCTGGTACTGATGGACCAATAACCACACAGATTCGTTCGCTTCTGATGCCACAGCCCATGAAGGAGCTGCGTGTTAAGAATGCCTATGTGGAGTACAAGGAGGTTAAGGCTGCTCAGGGTGTTAAAATTGCTGCCAAGGATCTGGAGAAGGCTATTGCTGGCATCAATCTGCTTATAGCCCACAAACCCGATGAAGTTGAGATTTGCAGGTGAGTTAATTGAAGTACTTACCTTTTCCTATATGTTTACTTATCTTTTTTTAACGCTTTGCAGAGAGGAAGTCGCTCGCGAGCTGAAGAGCGCTTTAAGCCACATTAAGTTGGCTCAGACGGGCGTCTATGTGCAGGCCTCTACTCTGGGCTCCCTGGAAGCTCTGCTCGAGTTCTTGCGCTCCTCTAAGATTCCGGTAAGTGTTGTTAAAGGCAGATATATTTATGTAGTGTAAGTAATAGCGGGAAATTAAAGATAAGTTTTAGATGTTCGTTAAACTGATTGTTAAACCTTGAGTTAAGGTATAGAAATGAAAGGAGTTTTTAAAGCGATTTGTTAAAATAAGTTTTAAAAGAGTGACACGAGTTTTATCAACTAAAATTTGCAAATAAGTTTTAAAGTTTAAATGTCTATAAATTATTTTTATTCAAAAAATTCTTAACCTATTTAAATGAGAAAAACTTTCAGTTATTATATACACCGTATATTTTAGTATATTTTCATGAACATTTTTAATTGCATTTTTATTAGCTTAAAAAATTTATACAGTACTATTCAAATCCTTTCAATCTTTTGTCAACTGATATCGATATTTTCTTTACGTACAAGAAATTCAATTTATAAAAATATAGTTAGAATTAAGCAAGCTTTTATACATATTCTGACTTCGTTTTTTTCACTTTGTATATCTTTTAGTTACTAAACCATTTATTAGCCTACTAAAATTCCCTTTTACTACTAATATATTTAACCTATACTTGTATTCCATTTTTTGATCGCCACTGCGGCGTCAAAGAACTTTTCATTGAGATAATTTTCGATTTTGTAACAAATTGAATTTAGTGAAATATGGCCAAAAAAAAAAAAGAAAACAAAAAAACGAAAAAAGTTGTAAATTGTCAGACGAAAGAAAAGTATTTTTGGAAAATTATGAGTGCATGAGGCGACGTCGTCATCGTTGCGTTCTGTGTCTGCCTAAGCCACAGTCGGCAGTACCCAATGCCCGCCCTATACACGGCCCAAATCCACATGTTGCCCCTTCCCTTTGCCCAGTTGGTAGTCGCCACCTGCGTTTCCGTCTCCTTCCTGGCGTCCTCGCAGCCAATGCGGCAGACAACATCGACAACGACTACGTCGAAAGCGGCGTAAACATAAAATGTATTTTTATAAATACGATGCAAATAGTTGCAACAACATTAGCGACAACAACACTAACAGAAAAACAACAACAAATACAACAACAAGTACAAACCCGGCCACATCGAATGATTCATGCTACAGGCAGCCATGCGGCGGGCGCATAGCCAACAACACGCACTGCCCCCACTCCAATCCCGTTCTCCTCCCCCATAACCCCATCAGCATCTCCAACTCAGCGTTGTCTGCCCCCCAATCAAGAAAACTTTGAACACACAACTAAAAATATCATACGCTCTATATATACCAACCAAATACGATTACATATATACATATGTAGATATATACACGATTATATACCTGAACGGATATGGAAACTCGCATTGCAAATTTCAAATCACTTTACTATACATATACTTATATCGTACACATAACTATACCCACACATATAGATACTTTTTGCACGTCTTGTTCATGAATGAATTTTTTGTGTAGTGCAACTTGAAGCTCGGAATTTCATTTAATAATATTTTTTCTGATTTCTTTATAAATATTTATACGAAGTTCAATTTTCATTTCCATGAAATGCAAGTTGAGGAAATTCTTAACGGAAGTAGCTATAAAAATAACAAGAAACTGCTAAATAATTATTAACTTGGCTCTACAAACGTGTAGGTTGCTTATACCAAATTGAAATATATATTAAGTATGGGTAATTTGATTATTTTTAATAGTAAATGTTTAAAGAATTTGTATAAACATAGAAAAGCATCAAAAAACTAGATGCGCATACTTTTAAATAAAGGTAATGAATCCAAATACAAATGAACCCAAGATTGAGAGATCTTTAAGACAACAGAGAATTATAAACAATTACAAATGTTCTATTTGTGTTAGGGAACAATTTTATTATAAATCAAGTATAAAAATCAGTTGCGTTGGTCAAATACTTAGGAGCTATTAGAAAATATCTTAAAATATATAAACTTTTCAAAATTAACTTCATATAATTAAATATTCTTTGCCATTTTTTATAATCTAAAACTAATTTTTCTCAGCTCTCAAGTTAAATTATTCTTCAACTTTTAACTAGACTTGTTTCAAAGTCGTTTGCTCTCATTTGGCAACTGATTTGGCTAAAACACCACAAGCTCATTAGCCGCAATCAGCCTACATTTGCTAGGGTTTCCCACAGTGTCATCATCTAGCTCATTTATAAGGCGGCAGCCTCAACACTTTCCCATGCCACAAAGGTTCCGAGTCCGATTCCAAATCCAAATCAGACGCCAACGCAACCGACAACTATGCAAATTAGCTAATACTTACATAATTCTACACGCTCTCGCTCTTATCTGTAGTTGTCAACTTTTGGGACTAACAAACTGAATGGCTGACAGAATGAATGTATGAGAGACTGGTGACAAATCAGATGAGAGTAACTTGAGAAGGTTAGATAAGGGGTAGATAATCAGAAACTAGAAAAGAATTTATCAATTCAGTTGAATTTAAAGAGTATATTTCTAGTCGTATAGTTTACAGTTAACTACTTAGCAGTAGTTGCTAAATTTGTCACCGTCATGTTTTAAAAATCGATTATCGCCAAGCTCTGACAAAGTGACGGTCGTACAGAGAAACTAAAAGACAGACAGACGGATGGAGTGACGGACGGAATTCACTTGATTGCCATTCATTCATGAGCCGATTCGAAAATGTGGGTAGTCACCGGCCGGCTATATAACAAGTTCCGCCCTCGTTTAAGCCAAATTTAGTAAATAACTAGCGCCAACACAAGACTACAGTCAAATAGTAACATACTGTGGGGTGTTATAGACTTATTGTACACTGTCTAACAATTATACGCTTGAAAAATTGTTTGAAACTCTACAGGGCATGTCAAAGTTGTGAACTTTAAGTCTAACACGAAACTATGTTACTATGGCAATACATATCCATGTTCGTATCTGTATCGGTGTCTTTTTTTTTTGGTTGCGTTCGCGTAATTATTTGAAGCCCCCACGCTCTGAAATATGAACTGGGATTCCGAATTTTTTTTATTGACTCTGATCAAACTGACCGGAAATTGTTATTTTTGTTGTCTGCCAAAAGAAGAAAAACAAAATTGATTTCAGACACGTCGCCAAATCGTGTTAAACCATAAAATACATAGGTGTCTTGGAGAAAGGAAGATATCCGAAGTGTGTTCAAAGAATATGCAAAAAAAGGTATAGAAATAAAAATTCGATAAACGTCTAATGATTTTTATAACCTTTTTTATGCTTATCATTAATTGAATTTGGTGAATTAAACAACACTTAAAAATTTATATAACTTTGTTGATTTTTAAGATATTTCAAACAGCTGGTGTTAGAACCATAACCAATTGGTCTCAATATGAATTATTGCATAATAAAGCTGTCACAAAAACGATCACTCAAAACTTGTTCAGTTTTTTAAAAAAGATGTTTGATAAAATTTTACATTACTTTGACTTGCTGTCTTTGCTTGATACAATTTGATTGATGCCATAATTTCTTGAGTAGACTGTTCTCTGTTTGCAAGTGTCTTATTTCTCTCTTCTCCTCTCTGGACAGTGCACCTCATGCATCATTTCATTGAGCGCGCGTCGCATTTAATGAATTCACAATAACGGAAAGTTATAACAACAATAACACACTGAGAGTTAAGTGAAGTGTCTCCAAAAAGGAAGAGAAGCAACACAAAAAAAGAGCAGCAAGCAGACAATAAATTGTATAGAAAACAAATCAATTACAAATACATACTTTACTGTCGCTTGGTGTCTTTCCCTTGCTTCTTCTCTCCACCTCTTCCGTCTCTCTATTTGACACTTGTGTTGCTTTTAATTGCAGCTTTCAACGAAACACAGTGGAGCTTCATGTATAAAAATGTGTTGAAAACTGCTAAAGGATTAAAAACACAGTGCTTTAAAATTATTAACTGATACTTAAGGCATTGTAAGCAGAGTGTAATAAAATTTTATATTTTACATATATTTATATGGATATTAATTAATGCCACGCTTTGCCGTCACATGTTCCACTGTGCGACGTTTAAAGTTATTTTTGTTATTGTTCCTGTTATTCTATCTGTTGTTTCATTCATTTTGGTAGACAAGTTGCTTGTTTGTACAGACACACACACACTCTTGCAAACACACAGCGCACAGTAATTCATTTTATTGATTAAATAAACATTTGCTACACATTTCGATAAATTAAACACGCCGCGGCAGAGCGAACGTATCGACAGCAGATGAAGAGGGAGATCAATGCCGCTCTTTCTATTCATAAAAATTAATTGCACTTGTTGCTGTCTGCCCTCAGTGCTCCCTTTCTACCGCGCTCTCCTCTCACTACTCCTCCTCATCTCTCATCCATTGTGCTCAGAGTGAGGCCATGTGTTTAGCGATCGTAGGCGCGTGCGTCACACACTCTAAAAGATTAACAATTTTCACTTAGAAAAAAGCAATAGCCATAATATTTATATAAATAACCATAATTCATTAGCAGCCGCTCAGTATAATTTGCTCGGCAGCTAACAAATATCAATTCCCAAAATGAATTCTCAACCAAAAACCGAAACAGACCGAAAAATCATATAGAAAATTTAGAAAATTTCTCAAATGTTACAAATTTACATTATTACTTACTAACTTTCTAAAACGATTTTTACTTTTTAAGAGAAATTTGTAATTTTCAACAGTTTATTACGTTCCAAAGGTAAATTATTTGAGTTCTTTTTAAACTATAGTTTTCTCTCTGTGTATATACACAATTTCTTTAATCTTTTGCTTGATTAACTGTGTATTCAAGCAGAGCTTTTGTGTCACTATTAAACGCAACTTGCCACAAATCGGTTTTTGGGCAGTTGCATTTCCCATTACGCCACCGACTTGGTCTAAACTTATGGCCTGTTGTGTTGGTATTGCCTGCATATTTTTTATGAGACACAACGCAGGCGGAAAAGTCAAAACTGAAAAGAGAAGACAGTAGACAACATGAATAGAGGCACCAAAGAGTCAAGAGTTTTTGTTGTTGCCACAATTGCAACACGTTATGCAATGGAAAACCGTTTGAATGTTTGGCTGTTGCCAACTGCAGAATTGGCAACTCGCGTTGGTTTCGGCTGCAATTTCGACTTCATTAACATTTCGTTGTCGGCTGGTGGCCAAATATAGCGTGGCCAACATGACTGACTGAATGACTGACGTTACTGCCATTCATAAAATGCCATTGCGCCTCTCATAGTCACTTGGCTTATACAACTCTTGGCCGACTTGTCTACACAATTACCCGCTTTTTTTTGGCATTGCTGTAGGTATTATTTTTTTTGGTCATACCCACATAGGCAACACCCGCAACAACGCAGTTGTTGTTTGCTGCTTTTCATTCATGCTAACAATTTGAGTGCCTGAGTTTGTATCTCTTTCTTTTATGAATGAACAAAATTGCACAAAAAAGTGTACGTAACAAGCTCGAACGAAACCCGGAGTCTGCCCGTCCGTCCGTGACGTTTTCTTTCATGAATGAAAAATTGTGCAGGAAAAACCCAACAGCAAGTTGAGCAAAAACAAAGACTTCAAACCCTCCTTAGACGAACTGGAAATACTCTACTATTTAACATAAAGAGGAAGTAGTTGTATAAGTTTTTTGCAAAGAAAGCTGTTATTCATAGAAATAATAAATAACTAATAAAAATTAAATATAAATTCTTCCATTAACCCCTGAACTACAGATAAATTCCACTTGAAAACTGATTTGAGACTTTTCTTTTGGAAAGTATTGAAAGAAACAAAAATTACCAAAGATACACAAGAAATTATTAAACAGATTATTAAATACTTAATATAAGTAAGACTGTTCTTAACAATTATTTGTGTAATCGTGATCAGAATTAAAGTTTAATATCTTAAATATCTAGACTTTATTTTAAAATTTTCGTGCTAAGTATTTGAGTTTTATAAAATATATTTTGATTTCCGAATTGTGGAGATCCATTTCAGTATAAATTGTGAGAACATTTCGATTTGTAATCTTTTAAGTAAATTTAAATACAAATTTGACAATAAAATGGATTCAAATAAACTATGAGAAAATTTAACTACATTTAGTTAAACTGTAAACGATGACAAATGTCTCTTAGTTGGCTTAGTACTCTTCCCAAGTGTATGAAAAAATGTATGCAACATGGAGTGTCTACCTTTTGGAGTATGTTTTGTTTAATGCAGGTATTTGGGCTGTAAATGTAATTATGCAGCATTCGCCTATTTCTGAGCATTGTTGTTGTTTCTCCATTGTTGTTGTTGTTGTTGTCGGTTTTTTGTTGCGGTTGCTTTTGCCATAATTGTGGGGCTCTGCCGCAGGCAACGACGTCATTGAGTGTCAGTTTGTTAGAGGTAGCTTGGCTAGATCTACACACACATTCAGATGAGTATGTGCGTGTGTGAGTGTACATATTATGGATGTGTGGGTAATTTGATTCCCCTATGCATTTTAATTAAAAGTCAACACAGAGAGGTTTCGCAAGCACACACACTACACACACACACCGCACACAACAATTTGTAATCGAGACTCAGTTGCATGCAAATATGCGAATATAATGTTATGGAAACGCGTAACGCCCACAGCCAAATGAAAAATCCGAGGGGAAAACCAAGTAGCAGCAGAAGCAGAAAACCAAAGAATATAGAAGGCTTGAAGAAGATGAAGATGATGATGATGAAGCAGCACCAATCATAATTGGTGTTTTCTAGTAAATTCTAATAATTGCAATAAAAACAAGTAAGAAAGGCTACAGTCGATCGAGCCGACTGTAAAAGACCCCGTACTCCCATAGTATTCCATTTTATTTAAATTAAAATTTTCAAATGAAATTTAAAAAATTAAAATTAAATATTTACATTTTGAATTAAAATTAAAAAATAAATAAATTAACAACTGTCATAGTCAGCACTCGAACCCGCGATCCATGCGAAGGTTCCACATTGCGCCGCAACTCTACCAGTTGCACCACACTCCTCTTCTATCATTCTTCCGATTATTTGCAAATATGTATGTGTGCTCATACATATGTGTGTATGTATAGCATTGGTCGGCGCGGCCAGCGGCTCCGGGCAGCGCTGCCGCCAGCAGGTAGAGAAAACGTTCGAACATATGTTTGTATGTTTCTGTGTTTGTTTGTATGTGTTGCGCGCATGCAGTGATTTTGCTTTAAAATAACTTCGACTTTGAACCGTAATTTCTCTGTTGTTTGACATAGGATTTTGATGCCACTTTCAGGAAAGTTAGAAATAGTAATTCTCTAAGCGTATGTTAAATTACAACACTGTACTATTTGATTTAATGCCTGAACAAAGGCGTTGAAGCTGGAGAGTCTTTTATTTCTGATGAGCAAAGGGGGCGTGGCAGCTCAAAATTTTGAATGGCGTTATATTAAGGCTGTCTCTAGGAACCTGTATACCAAAATTTGTGCTCCTAAGTGCTATAGTTACTGAGATATTCGCCTAAAACACAATTTTTTTCGAGGTGTGTCTGGTTTTTTGCTCATTGCGGGGGCGGTAAGGGGCGTGGCAACAATTTGAAATAAACTTGATCTGCTCGAGAAAATAACGGACTTACATTCCAAATTTGGTGTCTCTAGCTCTTGTAGTTTAAAAGATCCAGGTGTTCATACGGACGGACGGACAGACGGACAGACGGACAGACGGACATTGCTATATCGACTCGGCTGTTGATGCTGATCAAGAATTATATACTTTATGGGGTCGGCCACGCCTCCTTCTGCCTGTTACGCACATCTCGCTTCTGACAAACTTAATAGACCCCCTTTACTCTTTTTTAAAGAGTACGGGGTCTAAATATTGCGTACGCAATTTGCAACGTCATCCGAAAAAGATATTACGCGTGAAAAACCTTTGCTTCGTGGAAGACATAAAACAGTTGGCGTTGACAAGCGCACGAAAATTAGTAAAGGTGGAAAAACGAGCGATGACGTCGGCGACAGCAGCGTGTAGCTTTTAACTTGAGGTTTCATTCATAAATAGCAGCCAAACAGCAAAAGCAGCTGGAAAGTTAGTTCGAATGGAACAACCCTCTAGTTGGCGCTCTCTCTTGTGCGCTTCCTCTCTCTCTCTCCTTACTCTCTTCTTGGCTCTTCTCTTTATCTGTTACGCTTTGAAACGACGAGGTTGTATTTCTGATTTTAATGAATGAATTTAATTTTGTGCGCTTTTTCTCATGTTTTGCGGTGTATACTACAAATACAACTACAACGACTACTATGTGTGTGTTTGTCTACACTAAAAGAAAGAAAGGAAGGAAGTGAGCAAAGAAGCAGACAATGCCAACGTTTTCATTAATGCGTCGCAGTTTGTTGCCAAGAACACAAAATAACAACAGCTTTATAAAAATGCCACCGAACTAACTGAGTAATGGCGACAGCGAAATACCGTTTATATTGGGCTTGATATAAAAGCTTAGTGGTTAAAGTTACAAACAACAATACTAGATAAAAACAAAGAAGCTTAAATCTAGTCAATAAATATTTTATAATAAACAAGTGTTTATTATTAAACTAAATTTTATATTTTCGGGTAAACGACTAAGCTGTTCATTTGTCTAACGAAACAAACTAGTTAGCTGGAAATATAAAATATATTAAATTATATTAAAAATTGATGTTTATGTAAAAGCTATTAATCTAAACTTAAAATAACATAATCTCATAACGCTTGACAATCAGCGTATGCCCACTGTAAAGGGTATGCAAAAGAAACAAAGCAAAAAGAGATTGAGTGAACAGGCCAGCGAGTGAATGAGTAAATGAATGAATGAGTAAATGTTCAAACGTATAAATGGAAAGAGAAAAACAACAACAGCGGAAGTAATTCTTCCTGCATCATACACACACACACACACACAAATAAATACACACACAAACACCCGAACACACACAAACAATGACAGTTTGAAGAGCTTATTGCTTAATTTTCATTCATAAACACGTTGCGACCGCATTTTTAATGAAATCAAACAGCAAAAGGAAGTTAGCCCAAAAAAGAAGATAATAGACACTTACATAGATATATATATAAATCTTTATGTATTTGTGCATACAAGAACGGAAGTTGTGCGGAACGTGCTGAGCTGAAAAGCTGTGAAAATTAGGCAGCTATTTTTTCTTTTGAATTGAATTTTTCAAATGACACGAACGGACGAACGGATTGGATTGGATTGGATTGAATTGAGTTGACCGTTTCTTGGTTTTAATTCTAATTTCATATCATGACGTCTACGCCCTTTTTGTGACCTCCTTTTTCGAGTGACTTGTGCTGACGTCATTGGCAAGGTGTCGGGTTTACAGTTTGACCTTTTCACCCTTTAACCCTTGCTGTCCGCTTGTTTTCCTTGCTTAATTAGCTTTGAAATCGCCTTTAAAGAATTTTGGTTTAATTTTTTTGGTATAGAAAAAGAGAGAGTGAAAGTTTTTTATTGGTTTTTTTGTTGCCATGCGAATAATTTGTCAGTTTTTGCCATTCACTTCCGTTTGCCATTTTTTTATAGCATGCAATCGTCTCTGATTCTCGTGATTGTAATTACGATTCTGATTGCGATTGTTTGTCTGCTCTACAATTGCAATTACATTCATTATTGTGCTATTTTACGCATAGTTCTATTGTAATCCCACACAATTGGCCATCAACAATAAACTTCCGATTTCATTTACTGGTATATTATTAGGCCAGTTTAGTTTTAAACTGATTTTTGATGCTTCATTATCGGGTTTGTTAGAAATGACAGGAAGTTTTGTAGATAGAACATTTGGGTTTTTTATATGATTTGTTTGCAAAAGTTGTAGAAAGTAAAATATTAAAGGTTTTAATTGAAACTGAGACCTGTGAGGAACTTTATATTAATTTTAAATTACAGTTTGCTATATAAAAGTTTATGGGTTGGTAACTAAAGTGTTTTTAGTATAGAATTTCGATATCTTTCTTATAATTCTATAAATTTCTTTTGATCTTGGTATTTATTTTTGTATCTTTTGTTTCTATTTTAGTATTCTGCAATTCGCATCGGTCCTGTGGTTAAACGTGATGTCATGAAGGCTTCAACTATGTTGGAACACGAAGCACAGTAAGTAAACTATACACACACATATGTCTCAAAACGAAAAATTTATTTACTTAATCACTATTAAATTGAATTAATATATGGCTTACAAATCATACTATTTATGGGTTTTTTTAGATTGAGACTTAGTGCAAGATCTCAATATATACAAAGAAAAGTTTCCTTCATTTCTTAAGATACTTTCTTTAACAGCTTTATATAGTATACTAACTTTGGGTACATCCCATTAACCTTAATGATCTCAAAGGTATTATAAGGTGTGCAAATATGCTTAAAGTTTATGGAGTGAACCTAAACGACTCCCAACTCCATTTAAGATCATAATCGGCAGCACTTTTATAACTAATGCATCCATTTAGAGGCAAATCACATATGTACGACTGTTCCAGTTGCAGTTGCTGCGACAACATTGTAATCGCTGAGACTTGAAACATTAAAGACTTAAAGTCGTCTCTCGATGCTCGAGAACATTTCAATTTTATTGCAGCTTAACTTTATTAGTGCTGTTCAAATAGAATGGAGATTCCAAGCCGGAGAACAAAAGACTTATTGGAGAATGAAGCGGCTCTTTGAAGAGTGTGTGATAAAGCCGACTGTAAAGAGATCTGGAGTTGTTGTTCTTGTTGGTTGGTTGGCTGGGTTAAGTGATTCATTTAGCGGCAATCAGAGAATGCACTTTCCAGTCAGGCTCAGCGATCCTCATGATTTATTGTTATACTTCTTTAAATATTTGCTCCGACGGCGGCTTTATCTCATTAGAGTCAATTTTTTATATACACATATATTTATTTTTGCGCGAACCGTTAAGTGATGGAAATGTAATGCCAAATTGCCAACACCTCTATGCCCCTAGCTCTCTATCTCCCTCTCTCTTTCACTTCCCTTCGCTGTGTGTTTGCCATAATGACAAGTTTCCAATTGCAACTATTTTCGTGCTCTGCTTGGCAGCAACAAAGCGACTGCAGATACAGATACAAATGCAGATGTTGATGCAGATACAAGATACATTTACAATTCGTTCATACAAACGGCCCACACATTTTTGTACGCCGAGTCTATGCGCTCAAATTACTGCAACAACAGCGAAACAGTGAAATAGAAATGTGCGGCTTTCAGATACATTTGTATCTGCATACGAGTTTGAGTATCTACGCCCATGTAATAGACGTGGCGTTTCCGCTGCCAAACATTTCCGGCCCTTGCGCATGCGCAGCCATTTGAGTTATATATGTATGCTTTTAAAGCACTCTTTTTTCTTCCCCTTTTCCCTTCCTCTTTTCTTCAACGCCCTTCGCTCGTTCCGTAGCTGGCAGATACACTCGCGTTCGACGACTGTCAGGCCATAAACTCAATATTACATTTTTTACTATGTGTTGCCGTTTATTTATTGATGATTCTTACGCGCGCGGAATTTTTGAACCATAAAATTTTGCTTTTTACGCTGCAGGTGATCATGAAATTTTGTTTTAAGTGCCTCTATTCTTAAAGACTTAAAACGTCCGTTGTTCACATTTATCTCTCCACCAAGCAGCATAATAAAATCTTTAACTGTCTTTTATGTACATTTTTACACTCTTAACTAATGTCGGGATATATACCCACCCAGCGTGTGAAGCTAGACCTTTATAGTTCTTCCTTTTCCATTTGGCAAATAAATTTTAGAGGGTTACTAAAATATTAAATGTTTTTAATAAACTCTTTCCTTGTTTGCCAAACGATCTGTGAAATATTTATTCTATTTATAATTTTTTTTAAATTGACTTTTAAAAAGCTTAGTTTTCATTGGCAATGCAATGCCAAAAGTGTTGAGTATCTCCCGATTTGTAGGGTCGCTCCTTCCTGTCGCCAGTTTGACGCGTCGCGGCGATCGCACGTACATCGGTTTAATACCAACTGTTTCCTGTCCACTGAACAACAAGTGTATAGCCCCAAGATCAGCAGATAGATTGAAGTAGAAACAGTAGAAGTAGCAGCAGAAAGTTAAGAATGTTTGTCGTTATCACAATTATTATAGACTTCCTGGTTACCTGGTCATTAGTCAATACTATTACACGATCAAGTTAATGATTATTATTATTATTGTGTATCTTAATAATTGTTAGATACATTAATTTGTTTGACTTTTAATTGCATCCAATTGGCTTGGCGTGTTCACTAATCCAAGCTCGCTTCCCCTCTCTCTCTCTTTTTCTTTATCGCTCTTTAATTGCCTACTCTTTCTACGCCGTCAGATATGCAACAATCTTGGCATTTGATGTGAAAATCGAGAAGGAAGCGCAGGAAATGGCCGATTCTCTGGGTGTTAAAATCTTCCAGGCGGACATTATCTATCATCTGTTTGACAAGTTCACCGCCTACCGTGAAGAATTGAAGCAGAAGAAACGCGAAGAATTCCGCTCGATAGCCGTGTTCCCGTGCAAACTGAAGGTATGTAAAAATCTAACTTATAAACAACAAAATTATACTTATAAGCCGAGTAAAGTTTAAAGTAGCTACACTGGTAAAAATACTAGAGTGTTAGAAGTATAATAAAATTTGATTACTTTCAACATAAATCTCAATAATATATGGCTTAAATATGTTTATATCTGCTTTGTTTGAGTTTTTTAAACTTCTCAATTGTTTAGCTTACTTTTTTGTTAAAGTGTAGCTTTTTGGCCTGTTTGTAACTGCGATCGAAACGTAATTATTCCAAAAGCTACAGGTGTAAAATGCAATCAACTGGATTTCTGGCTCTTGATCTCCAGCTGAGACACGTTTGCCCTAACCACCTGCCCTCCTACCTGCCTAGCGCTCTCTCCCCCCTTTATTTTCTTTCTCTTACCGGGGCTAATGATGCGTGCTGGCCAAGCCAAACGCCAGTCGAACGAGCGAGCGATTAAAGCTTGTCCAAGACGCTTGCATCACGTCCACACTTCCTGCTCAAATAATGTTAAAGGCAGACCGTATTTGATTTATAGGTAATCATTAGGTTATAGTCACAGTCGACCCTCTAGACCTCAAGATAGTCCACAGTGTTCAGTCTATAGAGTCTGGAGACTAGTTTTAGCTCCCACTGTGCTGTTAATTGGACACATAGTACACAGCTGTTCATGCCACACGGTTGCAACGTCAATTGCGGTGTGGCACGTTGGCTTTGGCTATGGCTTTGCTTTCCTGGCTAGTTTGCTGCCTTAACAATGACGTTGTTTAGTTAAGTTATTAACTTGCCTCATCCGTTGCAACACACACTATATATCTCCACTTGAAGTCTGCGTTCTCTGTGCCACTTTTTTTTTTGTCTTCTCTCTAGTGTTACCTAAACTAGTTTCTGCTGCAGGCACTGTAACAATTTAAAATCATCTCAAACCACTCAAACTACAGATACAGATACAGATATAAAGCTAATTTGTGCAAGATAAGTGTTTGAACTAGTTGAAAAGAAGTAGAGAAAATAAGTATCTTTAAGATTAGCAATTATAGATACAAATAAAGAAATGGTCGTTGAATCTTTGTATCATTTACTAAGTTGGTTTTATAATTGTATAACTTTACTGATATATTAATATTATGTTATAGATACAACACAATAAAAGATATAATAAGCTGTTGCTTTCACTGATCGTTGCATCTTTAAATGATTATTCGATTTCTAAACATTTCTAATCATCCTTTTCTTAGCTTATAAGTTTGGCTAGTTTCCTTCTTGCATAGTCTATAATAATAAATAATAAATTATATCTAATGTTTCTTTGTTTACCATTCACAGATACTGCCACAATTCATATTCAACAGTCGCGATCCGATCGTTATGGGCATTATGGTCGAGAACGGCATAGTTAAAGTGGGAACTCCGATCTGTGTGCCCAGCAAAGAGGTGAGTGCAAATATTTAACTATTTCTGCGAGTCGGAGAGAGCGAGTAACACAAAAGGTTCATTGAATGAACAAGCATTGTAGATACATCCATAGGAACAGGGTATCTGTCGAACTATTGCGACTTGTGCGAATGCACAATGAAAATCCTTGTCTCTCTGGGCACTTCAAAAGCGTGTCAAGTATCTAGATACAAAGTGAGAATGTGTGTGTGTGTGTGTGTGTGTGTGCGTGTGTTAAAGGGCCCGGGCCCATCTTTATAAACTGCGTCATTCTGGCGCTGGAATTCTGTGTGTTTAGTTTTGTAGCTTCTTTCTCGAGGCTTTCATTGTTGACACAGGTGCGTGTTGTGTCTGCTACACTCGGTTCTTTGTAACCCAGCACTTAAAAGGGCACTATGAGCTTATATTTTTATGACAGGGCTGAATTAAGCTGCTCCCTGAATATGGGTTACTGGGCATTTAACAGTCGAGCACTTCTCGTGCTTAGTTTTCATTGTTTATTTGTCTATGCTCTCGTGATACAATTGCGCTAAAGACTATATAAACAAAGGATATACATATGTGTATACGGGTGTTTGCTAAAATACTGAAAATATCTTTTAGAATTTGGAATGTGTTTTTGCATTTCCTTTGCACATTTCAGTTCATATCCTGTTGCAAAATGCAATGAATTTTGATTGTGCTGAGGCTCAATTATTTGTCCTTCCGCTTCGGATTGCGCTCGCATCAATTTATGCTCAGACATGTCCTGTTTCCCGTCGTCACCAGAGACGACAACACAACAATAACTGTTTCCTCTTTTTCCACATTCAAACACAAAAAAAGAATACACAGCAGAACAACGACGACAACTTCAGTTGGCTACTGGCAACAACAAACAAAATGTATCTTTAACCAAAGGGTTCGTATCTCGTTCTCTGCGCTTGACTTTTGCCAAGCCAAAACCAGGGAGAAGAGTCGATCGTTTGGTCCCCCGTCCAGTCCGTCTGTCTGTCTGTCCTCCGTCCGTCCGTCCTTTGAGTCTGTCCGGCGAGCTGGCTTCATTGGCAATTATAACTTCCTCAATTATCCAGCAGAGCGCTGCTAAGCTGTGCGCTTCCCGTCATTCATCGTCATTCTTTTTAACATTTTCCTCCTTTTTATACTCTCTGCAAGAGTATATTGGGTTTGTGAAAATGTATGTAACAGGCAGAAGGAGGCGTGGCAGACCCCATAAAGTATATATATTCTTGATCAGCATCACAAGCCGAGTCGATATAGCCATGTCCGTCTGTCCGTCTGTCCGTCTGTCTGTCTGTCCGTCTGTCCGTATGAACAAACAGATTTCAGAGATGGTAAGAGCTACAAGTTCGAGCTTGGTCTCAATCGATCAGATATTTAGTCAGTCAATACAAGAATCTTTTTTTTTTTCGATGCCACGCCCCATTCGCCCACAATGAGCAAAAAACTAGACACACCTCGGAAAAAATCGGTGTTTTCGGCGAATATCTCAGTAACTATGGTACTTATGATCACCAATTTTGGTATGAAGGTTTCTAGTGACAGCGTAAATGCATTGACATTTAAAATTTTTGACTGCCACGCCCCTTTCTCCCACAATTAATAAAAATTGTCCTCAACTTTCGTTCCGTTTTTTGGCTTTTGTTTATATAGTACAGTATTGTAATTTATAATTCGTGTGGAGACTAATTATATCAAACTATCCTGAAAGGCGCATTGAAATCGCACTATAAACAAGAAAACTAGAAGCGTTACAATATTGATAACTGAATGCAATATCTTGTATGAGTGCAAGCGAGACAGAAACATACAAGCACATGTTCGAATGTTTTCGCTGCCTGCGTGGCGGCAGCGCTGCCCGCAGTCGCTGGCCGCGCTGAATACACACATACATACATACATACATGTATATGCATCATATATTGGCATTCGTATGTGTATTCGCATACAGACAAACAGATGTATGTTTGATTATGCTTAGATTGTTTTTGTTTTAACGTGTTTTAATGCAAGTACTACACATTGTAATATCTCTAGACCGATTTTAATAACTTAATCGGGAAAAAATGCAGAGAGTATACTACGGTCGGGCGTGCTCGACTGTACTTTTCTTTCTTGTTTTGTTATATATATACAGATATTTATATGTACATATCTTGCGCCACTCTTTCTAAAGTATATTAATACAGATTTTTAAGTTCTGCTTGACTGTGGTGCAAATACCCTTCTCGTTGAGATAAAGAAAAGTATGAAGTGTAATGTTTGATTAGCAAAGGTATTTTTTTCAAGAATCTAGTATAAAAGGAGTATTCTAAATGAAGGTTTTTTTTAGTGTACTTTTTGTATAAAGCTTCTAAGGACCGAAACCTTTAATAAAATAAATATTAAATTATATACCAGATTAAACCATATAGTATATTCTACTTACAAAAGTAGATCCCTGACACCTTCCCTCTCTTTCCTCCATTTATTTCCATACCACTCCCTCACCCACTCTCTCCACATCTCTGATAGCTCATTTACTTAGTCGTCATAGTCTATGCAAACTGTACGCTGAGGAAACATATGTGAGCCCCCAATCAGCACTACTTGAGTTCGGCGAAAAATGCGCTCAGTGTAGCGCTTGTCGCCAATGTTGTTTCGTTTTTTCTTTAGCTTTAGTTCTTCTTGTTTTTTGTATTATTATTTTTTCCTTTGCCTCGCGATTTCCGTTGATTTTGACTTGGAGTTGAAGTTGAAGTTGGACCTGGAATAAAGGGGACCAACTTCCTTTGGAGCGTTTGCCGCGTGTTTGCGTGTCTGTCGATCGGTTGCTGTTGCCTTTTTGCCAGATGGTCAGGGATAGAGCGAAAGAGACAGAGGGAGAGAGTGGGGATGGGGTCCAATGCCAGATCGGGGCCTTGTCCCACCATTGATTGCCTTTATTAATTATATAATTAAATCTGTAATGACAGAGACTTAACCACTTGTGTCCGCTCTTTTCTTGGCCCTTTGTTTCAGCGATGCCGCAATAATTGTTTTGCTTTGGATACCAAAAAACAAAAACTTCCGTTCTCATACATTCACAATTTGACCAAAAACCACTTCCTTTTCCTTCTGCCGTACTGCGTTCTTGGCGATCAATCAATTGTTGGCCAGCTCCGCTTACAGTTTGTGAATTTGCGCGTGCTTCTTCAACCCTTAACCCTTGGGTCAATTGAGGTTCACATTTTGGGGTCTCTGCTAGTGTTAAAGTGTGTAATGTAATTTGAGCATTGACAACAGTTGCCCTGACGAGACCCTGAGACTAATGAGGGTAACTTTCAACATTATACTTTGGTCATGTGGTCAAGTTATTGATACCAGTCGACAATTATTTATGTATTCAATTAATGGTAAAGGTAAAGATTTTATAGATTGTTTAATTTTTAAGAAAACAGTAAACTTTGTTCCTAGATTGAATTCTTTGCCCCAACTAGTGTAAACTTGAAAAGAAGATTAAAATGAAACTCAGTTAATTTGAAATTGTATCTTTTAGTGTAGCGTGGCCATTAAAAGAGTATATACTATACAGTTGTAGTATCTGGCAAGGGTATCTAAGCAGCGACACCCGAGGTGTATCTTTAATGTTGTGTTTTCTACGCTCGCTGCATTTAAAAACCGAGCTAAACAGCGAACGGAAGTCGGAGGCGTTACTCAGCGCCAAATCCGACAATCACTTGATATATATGCATCCAACTATGTGTGTGTGTGTGTGTGTGTAAGTAATTTATATCCAAGCTATGTAGGCATATGCATAGTGAGTGCCTAGTCTGGTTGACTTCTTTGAAATGCCTACAAAAAAATGAAAACCAAAAGCAAAGAAAGCAAAGTTTTGTTAATTCAGACATGAAGCTGTCTTGTATCTTGTATCTTGTGGCTGTATCTGTAGTTGTATCTGGCTGCTACCCGTTGAGCAAGCTCCTGTGTTGTTGTGCCTTGCCACACTTGCAACTTGCCACTTGTAACATTTTTATTTTGTATTTTTTTCGGTTGCAAGATCGCACAGCGGCGATCGATATCTTTTAATAATTTCATTCATGCCTCGAGTCTGATATCGGGTACGACCACGAGCACTATATATGCACAAGTGTTGTTCGACCGGAAATGAAAGCTTTTTCAGTTTGCTGCCGGTTTTTTTCCCCCACTTTTTTTGTTTCTTTGTAATTTTTTTTTTAACTTTTTGTTAATTAAATGCCGGCGGGCCTTGGTTTGATTACCTACGAAACGGTCGTTGTGTAGTAGCACTTTTCCCTTCTTATTCGCTCTTTGTTACCCCTTCAGTTTGGCAAGGGCGTACCCCCTCTTTACAGGGTATCTTGAGTACTTAACGTATGTGCCGACGCATTTAAAGCAACGATTTTGATACGGTTCCCTGAATTGCTAAGACCACATGGGCGTATGACTTCCGTTTGCCGTCTGCAAAATGATATAACTGCTATTTAAACAACTTTATTGTGCAAAATAACAAGTTGGCTTACAGTTATGCAAGTCTTAACAGGGGGAACACAACAATCAAAACAAAGGGAATTAAGTTGAAGTCTCTAAAAAGATAGCGAATAAAGCAGAATTCTAGGGGGATTTACTTTTGACGAAAGTATTTTAAGTTTAGTTGAATGTAAATTATGATTAGTTAGAAAAATGGCTGAAAAGAGCATTTTATTTTACTCTAAATTTATATGAAGTAGTCAATAAATAATTATTTTACTCTAAATGTTTCGTTTCATAATTAAGTATAAATTATTTACTTCAAACTTATATTTAATAAATGGAAATACACTAAGAGCCATTAAATGGCCTATGCAACGCTCTCTTGAAGAGCGTCCGGCTTAACCTAACCTAACCTAACGGATATACAGGGTGTTTCGTGCGAATTTAAATGTGTAGTATATTAAATTCTTAATAAAAATTAAGGAAAAGGGTATCGCATGTCGTCTTTACTCAGTTTAATTCCTGTCAATGGGCAACTGCGTAATATTTGCTGTTGGAATTGTTAAGAATTCAAAACGTGTGTGACAATGGAGCATTTTTTGAGCATTGCGATAACAATGGAAGCGACAATGACAACAACAACAACAACAACAAGAGCAACAACAAACAATCAAAAGGTGGTAGAAACAGCGCTAAGAATCGGAAGAAGTAATTAAGTGGAAAAGAAGTTGCAGCTGAAAAGCAAATGCGGAAGCGGATTTCAATGAATGGCAAAAAGGGAACAGCAAGAAGAAGAGGAGAAGGTAGGGGGAAGAGGAGGAGAAAGAACAACAGCAGCGGCAGATGCGGGCTGCAATTTGATGCAGCAAAAGCAGCGACACAGAAAGCAGCAACTGCGACAGAACGGAAGCAGCGACTGAGGCAGCGACAGGCGGCAGAACGGATGTGAATGCTTCCGCACGTAGAGACGAAAGAAAGACTGAATGAATGAATGAAATGGACGGCATGAATGAATGAGTAAATGGGAATGTGAATGAAAGATAGGAAAATGAGGTAACCGCTCCAAATTTAAGTAAGCACTTGAGGAAGGCGTGTGTGTGTAGTGTGTGTGTGTGTGTGTAAGGGAGTGTGTTTGCTGACGACGACTAAACGCCTATCAAGGTAGCAGGGCGTGGCAGTGCAGGCAAGTCGGAAGTGAATGAACGACAGTAAGAAAGCAAAGGAACTTGAGGAAGTTCTTGAACAAAATTGCAGGTGTGTGTTTCTAGCCGGAAGTAAAAGGAAATTTTATGAGTGGAAAGTTGTGAATGGCCCGTTGACTCGTACCAGTGTGTGTGTTGGAGTGTGTGCTTATCATAGACGAAATGTGTATCTTTTCATGCACGAAACTTGTGTGGGTGGAAAAACAACAACAAGAACTAACTAAAATATTTGTATATGTAAACCCATAGATATAAATGTATCTATATCTAAGTGTGTGTAGCTTGCTATATGTGCATATAAAATAATAAAAGCGTATAATGTAAAATGGAGCAAACAGACCATAAAAATCAAATAGCAAAAGCAAAAGCAATAACTGAGAGCCCAAAAGAGCCCCATGAATGAAATCTACGCTAATAGAAAACTATAAAAACAAGTTTTGAAATAGATTCACACATCGTATATAGATACTAGCTACAATTCAGACAAGCAAACAAACATATAGTTATAAATATATTTATATGTATTTGGGTATGGATAAAAACATGATTTTTGGATTTTTCACTTAAGCTAAACATTTTGCACGTAACTGTAAGTGGATCTACATATAGCTGTAGCTGTATCTGCAGCTGTATTTCTATCTGTAGCTGTCTGTGTGTATGTTTGTGTATCTGTATCTCGCTCGCCGTCGTTTCATTCATAAAAATGCTTATTTCCTGTTGTTTGGCTAGGCGATCGCCTAGAGCGCTTCATGTTTCGAGTGTAGTTTGCACAGTCATAAAAAAATACACACACACACACACGCACAACAAACACACACACTCATACTGAGACTGAAAGTCATTCAGGCTCGCGATAAGATAATAAAATCCGCTTAGATACGCGCTTTTTTTGCGCTCTGTCTTCCTCAGTATCTCTATCTGTATTTGTATCTATAGCTGCTATGTCGCTGTATCTGTGTCTGCAAATACATATATAGTGTATTGCTTTGGTCTGTCCGTTTGTCGTTTACTATGAAAATGAAGAGCAACAACAAAAGAAATTAGCGTAATTAGCAATTTACTCGCCATACTCACATACAGCTACATTTGTATCTTTTTCTTTTGTTTCATTTTGTGGCTTGGAATTGACGTCGTCGTCGTCGTCGCTGTTGTTGTTGTCGCTCTGACGTTGGGTCAGTTGGTCGCCTTCGTCGTCGACGTCGTCGCATTTCAGTTTCTTGGCCGGATATGCTGAATTTGCACAAAAGGCGGAAAATCGCATAAATACGTATTCGTATTTGTTGGAGCAAAGCATTTCTCTGTGTGCATTTAATACGCTTTCTGTCTCTCTTGCACTCTCGCTCCCCTCTCTCTTTCGCTCTGGTTTTTTTTTTTGTATGTTTTTGGTTACACGCGCTCCCAAAATAAATATACTTAATTGACGTTTGTTAATCGTAAGCGGGCGATGATGAGGCGGGTAACTCGCACGGGTCGCAGGCGTACGTGTCTGGCATTCTGCAATCCCATAGAATTTGAGCGAAATTATAATAAAAAAAATTATGTGGGAGCTGCAGTGGATTCTTGGCTGTAGAATACCCGTTCCCAAGTTATGTTTTGTAAAGTGTGTAGAAAGTGTAGCATAGTTTTAGGCGTTAAACGTAGCTTAAGCTATTCAAGCAGCTATATCTCTGATTAGATAAGACCAATCTATTTGATGGTTGACTACATGATTAACTGAACTAAACGTGTATTTTTGTCATGTTCTGTGATTGAAATTGGGAACTTGGAAGGTCGTTTAAAGGTTTCATTAAAATATTTAAACGAACATTCAGAAGAATCCGTTTATAACGACGCTCAAGTTACCGACGAGTTTACGCAGTTAAACCCGGTAGACGCTTTAACCAAAAGGAGGCCAAGGAGAGGGGGACAAACCAAGTTATCAAATTTTCGCCTCAATGACCAGACTGACGCTTTAAGCGGAGTCGTTATAACCGGATTCTACCGTATTTCTTTCAGCTTAATATTCGACTTGTTAACAAAAGTATATCACGCTTAAATTACAGATGATTTTTGTGAGGTTTTACTCTAGTCAAGATTTTTTACTCCTTCTTTTTTCTACTACAAACACTGCAACGCTTACTTCATACCCTTACTAAACAATTAACGGGTATACTTGAGAAATAAATTCAACTATATATGTGTGTGTGTGTGTATATACTTTACTCTAGAAATTGACTACGTCGTCAATGCCTGACGCCCGACGCCCACGAGTCTTTCTCAATTCTCAAAGTAGAACAATAAACCAAAAAGGGCTGACAGTCTGTCTGGTGAGTTTTTGGCCGATTTTATCGTTTGTTGGTCATTGCTGGTTGGTTGTCATGTGGCTAATTAGAAGACGACTTTCATGCGTCACACAAAGACACAAAGTGTTGGACTTGGACGGTAAATGATTGCGATTACGGGTTAAGCATGTACAACTGGACATTGAGCATAGAACACGAAAGTCAAGAGCTTTTCAAGGGGAAAGTAAATTGGTTTTTCAGAAAATAAAAAATATTTTAATAGTTTTAAAAGTAATTTAATAGTTTCTACCCTTCCTAAATGGTCCTTTAACTATTTAAAGCACCAGCCATTCATAAAATCGTATCTACAACAACTTTATATCAGCTTAACATTTGACAGTCGGTTTAAAAAGCACCTTGAACTACAGTGACAGCTAAAAGGCATTGAACTAATGCCAAACTCGATCACCTTGAAATATTTCAGAATTTGGCTTAATCACGTTCCAAGGTGCTCAATCAGTCATTCAGTTTTTGTCGGTCAATCAAAATAGAGGGATTGCAATTGGGCCTTTTGTCGTTGTTTGTTGTGTGTATTTTTATTTAGTTGTTATCAAACATTTGCAGTTGATTCTTATCAATTATTGAGGTGAGTTTAAGTGAGGAGCACTTATTGCGTTATGTGTATTTTTCATTCATTATTGTTTTGCACCTGGATGCCTGATAAATGTGTATCTGTAAGTGCTACCCAAAGGAGACCTTATAAACAAAAGTGTGTGTTTATCATAGAGTTGTTATCAATGAAGAGGTGTTGTCGTTGCTGTTGTTGTTGTTGTTGTTCTGGCCACCGCTGTCAGTTTGCAGCACCCACCTGAGTTGATACTTCAATTTGAATCCCACTGACTTCCTGTGAGCGAGTGAAAGATAGACCTTTGTGCTGTCCCCTCCCACGAGCTTGTTCCACACACACACACACTCCACTGCTGTTTATGTAGTCTGACTTTGTGGGCGTTTTCGCTGCATTCACAGCGTCTTCACAGATGCTAATGAGCATGACTAGACATATGGCTGTTAGCTGCTGAGCTGACAACGTGGCTCATTCCAAAGGTGTTTTGTGGCCATTGTTAACACTGTCGACAGCGGCTCAAATCGAGCTGTTTGCTGCAATTGAGCAAAGTGGTAGCTGTAGCTCATTTGGGTTCTGTAATCTGACAACTAATGATACCAAAATTGTTTAAACTAAAGCAACGTTAGTAGTGGGGATACAAGTGTATTTTCCTTAAACTAATTTCGAGCTGAGCTTAAACTTTTTTAGTTGAAATGTATCTTTTTTGAAGCAGTTGCAGCTCTGATTTCAAATGTATCTTCTTAGCAGCTGTTTTAGTTCTGAGTATAAATGTATCTTTTTTAAAGCTGAGTTTAAATGTAGATTTTTTAACTGTTTTATTTCCATGTCCCAATGTATCTTTTGCTTCGTTCTTTTGTCTTGTATCTTTCTTGAAACTTTTCCAACTCTGATTTCGAATGTATCTTTTTTGCAGCTGTTTTAGTGCTGATTACAAAAGTATCTTTTTAAGCTCTTATAGCATGCTAGCCATTTCTAATCAGCTTATTTAGTACTAGCTAAGATACAAATGTATCTTTAGCTCACTCTAATTAGGCAGACTTGAGCTACAGTTGAAAATGGGCTGTGTTTGCTGGCCATTTGCTGGTTAAGTAAACGAAAGTCTGTTTCACGTGGGCTTTAGGCCAAACACTCGAATTAACGCCAAGTGTGCGACGCCCCAAACCCAAATACAGTAAACACTCGTACTATATGACGTAGGCAGCTTTCTTAACATTTTCCTCTTGTTGCTGTATCTTTTGTTGATTTGTTTGTTGTTGTTTATGCCAGAGTCTCGAATTCATTTGAAATGCATAGAAAAGATACAGTAAACAATAAATGTCCAAAGTCATTGAATAATTGAAGAGTCGAGAAGAACTTTTAGCTTTTTTAGTTTAGTTTTTTTTTTGGCTTCTGTTTGACGCTTGGCAGCTGCGCAGTTTTCTCAGAGAATCGAAGATTTCAACGAAGATTTCTTCTTCCTCTTCTTCTGTGGTTCTTGATGACGTTGGCAAAGTTTGTCTGCGATGCGATTAAAGCTAAAAACTAAGCGTGTTTCATAAAAATGTATCTGTATCTATAGCTGTGCCTTCTTGTTGTTGTTTGCGTATTTCTCGACGGATGTCGCAAATTTTGGCACTCTGATTTGCCTGGCAAACACACTAACAGATATATTCTATATATATATAAATATATATGTATTTATATATATAAGTTTATATGTTTGTGTGTCGAAATGCCGTAATTCTCTCAGCCGGCAGCTAATTTAGTGTTTCCTGCTGACAACTGCAGTTTAAGCTTCAAAGACAAAGCACAACATGATAAAGAACAAAACAAAGACGCAGAGAGTGCGAAAGAGATGGGTGAACAAAGAGAGGAAAAGAACAGAAATAACAGATAAAGCGTTTACTAATTATAGTTGTATTTAGCAGCAAAGTAGCTATTAAGAATGAAACTTTTTGATCAATGAGCACAAATTTAAAGAGGTATCAAAATGAAGGCATAGTAAGTAACATTTAGTTATTAAATTATACGAAAAGCCCAACAAAAAACCAGAAAAAGTTATTAAAATAGCTAGAAAAACATGCAAAAATTAGCCATTACATTTACTGCAAAAAGTATCTTTAAGTTATAAGTTGCAAGCAATTTCCAGTGCGTCTCGCAAATTGTTTAATAAATTCGGACTTTGCGCAAACATAAAAAAAGCTGACAGCGCCTCATGTTCAATTTGTTGTTTTTGTTGTTGTTCTTGTATGAAAATAGACGACATCCGGTCTGTAGAAAATGTATAAATCATATTTTTAGATAAACGCTGATGCACACACACACAAACACACATTTACACACTCAAACACACACACAGCAGTTTAAGTAATAATCAAACTACATGTAGTTTTAGTTCATTCAACAAAATTGATCAAGTCGAAAACGCTATAAACATTTAAAAACCTTCGACAGTTTTTCACACTCTACAAGAAAATGTGGCTGTGTGTGTTTGTGTGTGTGGGGAAATGGCAATAAATTAACACATTTAATGAAAAATGCGACGACCAAAAACTGAAAACTGAAAACGGAGCGTATGAGTAATCAACGGCAGGAAATGGTGACAAATGCGCCCCGCTAGCCCCGCCCACCACGCACCCCATTCTCTCTCTATGTGTGTGTGTGTGTGTGTGTGTCTCCCTATGTATGTAAATGTGTTGTAGCTATTTGCACCGATAGCAACAAGCCAAAAAAGAGAGAAAAAAAAAAGAAATAAAAAAAGCGGAAAAAAAATTTCAATAATTTATTTGGTTTGAATGAAATACGAACGAAGGCAGAGGCAGCAGCGGCAGAGGCAGCAGCAGCAGCGACAGCGACGACGTGGCCGCCATTGGGGCGCCCACAGGAAACGTTGACGCTGACGCCGACAGCGCAGCTGGCGTTGGCTTGGCGACAGTTTCCTGTGTTTAATTTGTTGTTGCGCGAGTGCAAACGAGTTACGACAACAAACATATTACAATTTGGTTCAATGACTTTGCCCAGCGATAGAGAAAGAGTGTAGTGTGTGTAGAGTGAGTGTGTGTGTGTGTGTGTGTGTGCTACTCGCCGCCTAGTTTTACTGTTTGCTGCTTTGGGGGCGTTATCTAACCCCGTTGTAAGCACCCATTTAGCCAAAACACCCACAAGCTCGTTTATCAGCACTGGCAATGTTAAGGAAGTGATCCGTTGCCACACACACTCGCACACACACACACACAAACCCACACCCATAAACAGTCAAGACTTGCGCCAGATGTGTGTTGATAAAGAAACCAAAGTCGCAGTTTTTATTTTTCTATTTTAACAAATTTGCAGCTTAATATGCATTTTTTATTTACTATCTAAATTTGGTCAGCTTCTATAACTATTTCTAACTAACGATTACTATTTCTATTTTGGTTTTCTTTGCAGTTTGTGGACATTGGCATAGTCACCTCAATTGAATCGAATCACAAGAATATCGAATTCGCCCGCAAAGGTCAGGAGATTTGCATTAAAATAGAACCGATACCCGGTGAATCACCCAAAATGTTTGGACGTCATTTTGAGGCAGACGATATGCTGGTTAGCAAGGTAAGTTTTCGTATTTAATGTTATGTCAGTGTAGTATTTAGTTACTATGTTTTTAAGTATTTTGATTTTAATTTAATTAAATTAAATTTTCATTTAAAAACCCCAATTAATGCGAGGTTTTGTTTTAAAGGTTTGAAAATATCTTGAATCAATTTAATTCAAAAATTAAAAAAGAAAACTTTTTTGAATACTACGTTCTTAAGGAAATGATCATTTGGAAAATAATTTGAACTCTAAATCTCCAATGCTAAACAAATATTTTGAGATACAGTTCAAATAAATATTTTTAAGAATATTTTCTTTACGGTATTTGCATAAATCTTAAATCAGTTTAAGTTCAACAAGTTATTAAGCAGAGTAAGTCCCTTTTGAAGTGAACTGAGTTTAAATATTAGAAGATGCATGAAACCTTTCTCAATTTTAGACCACGTGCTCTAAAAAAGTGTAGAGGGGTCTGAACCCAGTTCTACGTAACAGTCAGGAGGCATTTTCGACCTCATAAAGTATACATATATATAATCTTGATCAGAATCAACAGATATAGCATTGTCCGCCTGTCCGTCTGTCCGTATGAACAACTGGATCTTCAAGACTATAAGAGCTAGAGCCAGCAAATTTGAAATGAAAGTCCGTCTGTATGTCAGGCATATCAAGTATATTTTAAATCATCAACATCACATCATCATAACTTGGTAATGACTAGACTATCGACTACAACTAACTCCACCTATGTGATAAGAGTTGTCCATTTACCTTCGTTTAATCTATATGCATCTTTATCCCAAAACATAACCAAAACGTAGATTAAATGTAACATTATTGCCTTAAAAGTAATAAATATAGCGACATTATAAAGATATTGTTTTCCTTTTTTGAATTTCTCAGCTGTTTTTGACTGGAAAACATAAAGCACACACATGGCAAGTGTATACAGCTGTGTGTGTGTGTGTTTTATAGTCTGCAAGTTAATTGGCCAATTTGAATTGACTAGCTGGTTTTGATAAGGCGTTGGGTTTAAAGTTTAGAGTAAGGCAATCAAATCTGTTGTTATTGCTATTGATTTCCGTTCTGGGCCTTGAGTGGCACCTGTGTGCTTAAAGCCACTACCACAACAGGTAAACAGCACATTAATATCAACAGCACTTAAAAACTTTGGCAATGCGCCATTTCCCATTCCACTTGGCCAAAAACTGTTGGCTTATCAAATTACATGGCCAAGTTGTGTGTTAAGTGTGGGCCAACTTGCTGTGTAAAGTGGCATTAAAAGGTCTTGCCAACTTCCGTTCCAGCCAAGAGGCGGGCTAGGTGGTGGGGTTGGGGAGTAGGAGAAGTAGGCGGGCAAATACAATGCCATCATTTGATTAACAATGATAATTACTTAAAATTGCTTACGTCAAGCGAAGGTCAATTTGTTGGTAAGCGCACAGTGGGCGGTGGGAGTGGCTGGGGTAGTGACAGGGGAAGTGACAGGCGGTGCAAAGTTATCCCCCCTTCAAATCGATAATAACTTAATTTTCGTGCTATTTTTGTGTCGCTTATCAATGCGCTGGCAACAGTGACGTCAGCAAACGCTGTCTGATTCGATTGGGAAAGTATGTTCCGAAATATGTAAGCGACTATGTATATATACAGCATGTGTGTGTGTGTGTGTGTGTGTGTGTGTGTGTTCTGTCGTTGGGTAATTGCTCATTGAGCTCCATTTTGCCAGCGAGTTTGATTCAATTAATTTGCCGTAAAAATTGTCTGCCCGCCGAGTTGATTAATAAAATTTATTCCGTTAAATGTTGTAAAAGACGCACATACCAAAAGTGAAGTGTGAAAGGGTGTGCACGACTTCAATTTACCCTGTGTGCAGGCATGGAGTTATTTATATAGTTTTGGGTATGGTTTTCCAAGGCTTTTCCTTTACTCTTATGCTTTTTTGATTGGAAGATTGGATCGGATAACTTACATGTCTTAAATTTTAAAGACTTTATTTCGATACACTTCTCGTATCAATTCTTTTTAATTTATAATAAATACAAAAATAAAAATTTAATTAAATTGTTATTTATTTTTAGCTGTTTTGATTATAAATTCTGGGTACTTTTATTTTTTTGATAACCCTATATTTATAAATAAACTTTAATTTCTAAATTAGTTTAAAATATTTAAGAATACTCTTTTTAGTTATAATTAATTATAAAATGCATTATAAATGTTATACCTTAATTTCAACACATAAAATTAGTTACCTCCTCCAGTTTTTACAGTACTAAGCATCAAACTATAATACCCAACTTGGCCTAACCTCAAATGTGCGTGCCAAGGACGATGTCTGTATGTGTGTGTGTGTGCTTAGTTGTTTGTGTGTATGTGTTTACCCACTCTCCAAGTCATATCTATTAACAGCCCGCAAGCTAAAAATAGCTTCCAATGCCTTTTCGTGCTATCAAAGGGTATTATGTCATGGCTGACCTGAACTGAACAAGGCGTGGCCAGGGGATGGGCGGTGGCCATCACCCTAGAACTCGGTTGAATGAAACCGCAGTGGCCAAAAGCAGCAACATAAACCACTACCAAAGCCGTGCTTTCTACTGCTGACGTCACGTTTCACCTTCCACGGCAATGCACTCGCTGCTCCCGCGTTCATTGACTTTTAGTCGTCGTTCTAGTCGTCATCGTCATCACCATCGTCGTCGTCGTCGTCGTCAGTGCACAGCAATAACCCAGTTTTTGGTCGCGTTGCTTTAGATACTCACTTGACCCAGTTGCGTGCAACGTGCAACATGCAACGGGCACAGCTTTCGCATACTGCCGCCAAGCGACAGAATCAGAGAAAGAGGGAAAGGCAGAGACCGGCAGGGTGAAGAAGGTAGAGATCTTAATCTACCATTCTGACGCATTTGGCGACCCGATTCAGTGACTATAGCAGCGTCAGAAACCGCCCGAAAATTGGCCAACTTATTACAACTCACTAAGCGCAGCTTTTAGCTGTAGGCTGCACTAGTAAAACCTTTTGGGCAGCTATAAATAGCTGTAATAAGGTCATTCCTTTAGCCACTTTGAAGCTAATTAATGTCAAAATGTAAATAATTGAAGTTGGCTTGCAGGCTTACAAGAGGGGACATAGTAATCTTATATCCTACAAAACACTGTGTTCCTATTGATTCCCTTTTAGATTGCTATACGAAAGTGCGTAAGGAACTAAACTTCAAACACCTCGAAATTTGTAGCTAAGGAATTAAGATAGACTTAAATCAAAAGGGTTAAAATTCCATACTAATTTGTATTATCTTGGACTTTTGATGTAGATCAGTAGATAGCCTTTGGACTTATATATAAACTGTGTCCTTATTTCCGTAAATAATATTGTAACAAGAACTGAATTATGAAAATTCGCTTTAAGAGATATCTTTATCAAATATTTTAAAGAGTCTGCTATTGAAAAATGCACTACGAAATTCATGATAAAATCTGGCCCTTTAATTTATCTAAGATTTACCTAAGAAAATTTTTTGTTTCACGAAAAGTTATAAAAAGATCAACTTAAGAAATAAACCCATGTTTTTAATCAATGCTTTTTAAAATAGATAGTAAGATCTACATTTGTTCCCCAGTTAGTTAAAAGCTCCATAAATCAAGTCTTCATTAACAGCATCGAATTTATATACTTTATTTCAAAGAGATCTTAAGCAATATGTTAGTCCCTCCCCCAATAAAACCCAACCCAACACAGCTGCATTATAAAGCCAAGTGCCGATTTGCTTTAGCGACAATATCGCAGGAAGTGTGTTCAGCATTTTAATGGGCTGCAGGGCGCATTGCGATGCCATTTGAGGGCTCCCAACTATGGGCAGGTAATACTATGTATGCAATTCTCCATTCTCAATTCTTGGGAGGTATTTGTTTGCTATGAAAATTAATATGCAACTGGCAAATATAATAATTAAATGGAATTGGAAAGTAAGCGGATGTAACGTTCAGACACATACACAGAAAATTAATAAAAAAAATACGAGAGGCAAGAAAAATGTGTATAGTTATTGTATGGAATACTATTTATGGACATATCCTGTCTTTAATCTTGGGGTAATTATTTATAGATTGTGTGGTGTAATTTATTCTCCGATTAGCTTGTGATTTATATGTATTTATGAACAGAGTCCGGTATATAATCTTTATGGACTGTCATTACTATTTTATTATTTTCGTTAGCTACTATATCTACTATATAAAGAAATATACTTACCTTAGCTTCTATAACTACGTCATAATATATATCTTTACTTTACTTTAGCTACTAAATAAATCCATATCTTTTCCTATTTTTACAGATATCCCGACAAAGCATCGATGCCTGCAAGGACTATTTCCGTGATGATTTGATTAAGACCGATTGGGCCTTGATGGTTGAGCTGAAAAAGCTCTTTGAGATTCTCTAAACTCTTTTGCCAAAAAAAATCACATCACGTACAACAACCACTAGATAAACAACTATAACTGTAACTGCTACTTTAAAAAATAACCGCAATTATAATTGTTACTCAATACTTAACTACAGACTGCTTGAGTGTTTTTAGTTTTTGCGGTAGTTTTTTAGATGTAGTCTTATGGTTTTGAATCAAATTTGAAATCAAATTTGTAAACTGCATAAAACAAATTTTTGCCTGCGCTTTTTTGTTACGCCTGTGAAAAGAAAAAAACATAAAAAAGAAAATAAATACAAAAAAAATTAAAGTTGTACAACAAAAAGTCGTGTCTTTTTTGAATAACTGTGTCAGCAATGACGTCACAAGCGCCTGAAATGGGCGTGTAACCTTCATTGAGGATATTGACCCAGTAGCATGCGCAGTGCAGCATCAGTTTCTATTCATTCATAGTCCGTCATTGAGTGCGCCAAGGATGTGCCGCCTCCACTGTGTAACTGAACATGGAGGTGAAGGAGGACACGTTGCTCTGAATGCTCTGACTGCCAGCGGATTGTGAATGGAGCGCGTCAGAGCCTGGCAACGATTCAGGATTGCGGCTGCAGCAAACTGGGTCAACCTTACAAAGGTTCATTCAACTGCTGCACTATAGTGACGACGTGGAAGGACAATTGTTTCGCACAGCGCACACGGCACAGTTTTTACTGGCTACAACACACACATACCATTACATACACCCTTTTGTAAGTGCGTCACTTAATGAATGCCAACGGTGGATTTGAAGGACTTTTAAGGATTCTGTAATGCTGCATTACCCAACAGCTTTTTATAATTGAGGCGATTATAAATGAGTGGATTATATTTTACTAATTATATTCATTTCAACTTTATTTTAGGGATGTAAAAGGTCATTTGCAACATAGAAAAAAACGCAAAGGTTTTATTTGTTTTCGACTTTAAAGTTAGTTAACTAAACGCATATCTTGAGAAGCTATACCTTTTGAGACCCCATTATATAATTTTAGCTAAAACTTTTTTTTAACTTGTGACCTTTTTTCTACAAATTCAATAGTAATGCATATTTTTCTACCAAACTAATCACTCAAAGAAAACGTTATATATGACCATCTTTTTCTCCATTCTCCTGAAGTTTTAGCTTTCTAGCTTTAAGATAATAAGATATTATGTTCTAGTTCAGATCTTTCTAACTTTATCTCTATTTGCATAGTTTATCTGGAATATAGAAATATATAAAGGTATAGAAGTACGTATATGTAGGTATAGAGTAATATATAAACAGATTTATATTTTATTCAAGCATAACTAAAATTAAGTAATTTTAAATTTCCACATTCAAAACTCTTAATTTAATAGGGTTTTCACAGGTAAATTTACAGCTAAAAATACTTAAATTGCTGGAGAGTTTTTAAATAATTTAAAGCACACATTCATTAGCTATTTTTAAATTTTATAAAAATAGCTAAATCCAATTTAGTTCAAGTCTCAAGTCTAATTTTTAGCCAGCCAAATTATGTAAATTTAAGTACTTGTCAAAAGAATTATTCGCCTATCTGTAAACATGTAGAAATTCACACGGGGAATGACAATACAATTTACTCAGCATAGAAAGCGGGTAGGGGGAGTAGAAACAGTGGTGGGGGTAGAGACAGGGCCAGTGACAGTGGCAGGGACACGGTCTGACAGACAGGATAAACTCAAGGCGTATTCAATGACGCCACAAAACCCATTGAGAAAAAAAAGCCAACAATCCGCAAGAGAGCAGCAAGACGCTCTCTTAGCGAGTGACACAGAAAGAGATGGAAGGAAGAGAAGGGAGAGGAGGAGAACATAAAATTTCATTCACAAGGCGCAACTGAATGGCATCCACAAAGGCCGCTCTTTGTTTTATTGTTGTGGCTGCGTCATGTGTGGAATGTGGATTGTGGAACTAGGGCAACAGGCGGCACTGCGGCTGTCTCCTGTTCAAAGGGCGACGGTTTTAGTGTGTTAAGGGGAGGGTAGAGGAGGTGCGGGTTGGATTTGTATATGTGTGTGTGTGGGTGGCATTTTTCATTGAGAAAAACGAGCTTTGGCCCCGCTTCAAAAGGATTCGTGGCCACTTGAGCGAAGCAGCTTAAATGCTTAGGGTGCTTCGCTGTATGAGTGAGTTCAGCTGTGTGCGTATGTGTATGTGTACGTGTGTGTGTAATGAATGAAAGGAGAAATAAAAGTCAAATTGAAAGATTGCAAAAGAGATTGGCCAAAAAAGGTAGCAAGAAAAGTGCAAATGAAATCGCATCAAATCGAATCAACGTCAATCGCAGCTCAGTTTCATTTTCAGTTTCCGCTACCAAGAAAAACAGTACCGAAAATGCCAATTGCACGTGCTTTTCCAACAGTTTGTTTAATGGTTTTCTGTACCGTTCTCTGTGTATTTTGTTTGCCATGATTTCATGTTTATACATTTCACCTCGACGCTGTTGTTGTTGATTATCTAGGACACTTGTGACGTCAGACGGCGCACAATTTATTGTAGATTCTGTGCACAGGCCAAAAGCAAAGTCAAAGCCACTCAGCCAACACAAATCGGATGGCCAATTTAAATACATATTACATTTGTACACACACACTAATACCACAAATATATATAGTATAATTTTTACCTATATATAAATTTACAGCTAGTGGGCATTTTTTTGTTTAATGAATTGAATTTAAAATTGTACGCATCGTAATTAATTGTCGTTTTATTCTTGTGTCTTTTAACTTATTTATAGATTTTCACATTCATATATTTCACTATCTGCACAAGGATTTATATACCACATATTGTAGGCACCTACATTTCGTGCATTTGTGACCTTTTCTAGGTAATATTCAAATTTTTCAATTCATTCATTTCTGACATTCACTGTTCAGTGCATAGTATTACATTTTTGGTGTTTTACAAATATTTATGTTTATAATATCTGCCCACATTGATTGGTATTACTGATTTGATACTTTGATTAAGGACAGTAATTTTATGGAAGTTTATAAAGTAATGAGTCTAATCCTTAAAATTTGGTATGTTAGCCATTTTATTAAGATTTTATTGAATTAAATTCCATTAAAATATTTGCTTACAAATTTTATTGCAAGATATAAAAAATTTGGCATTTTAATTTAATTTTGATCAAAAACAGGCACAGAAATCATAATTGTGTTTATATATATATTTATGTAATTAAGTTTATAGGGAATCAAACACCGATTTAATACTTTTTCCAAAAGAAAAAAAATAATTTTTTTTATCTTAATTGCTATGAAAGTATCTAATTCAATGAGATAACATTGTTCCCGATTTAATTTTTGTAATGTTGAATTTATTTTATTTAAATTACTATAAGAGTTTATGTAAAAACTTAAGTTTTAAAAAGATATTTTATAAATGACGAAACTATAAATAGTTATGAACTGTTGTTTAAATTTTCAAAATATTTTAAACATCATTTACACACGTATGTACTTTTTGTTTAAGGATAATACAGTTTAGTTAAATGTCTTGAAATAATTTTAATTTAGTTTTGAACTATTAAATGGAGTTAATAATGAAAGTATATTTATGTATATAGTGCCGACTTATGTTTAGACTGTAAACTCCGCGGAGGGTTTTCTCTGAATGTCCTAAAATATATATGGATATACATAGTTGTTAAATACATATCCCGGATCAATTAGTGGTATTTATTATTTGTTTTTTGAGAGTCGCGCCAAATCGATTAAAGGACTCAACCAGAAACTCGATATCAAAGCGAGTGTTTGGCGGCAACTCTGGTAATCAGCTGACATATATACTATATAGAGATATATATATGTATGTGTGTATGCACATTTGTATACTTGCATTTGCTGGTGACCTTGAGCGAGGTGCAGACACTGCTGCGGAAGCAACCCCCAAAGCGGAGCCAATGTCGAGGTTACGCCTATCGAAGGCCGTTGCCAAGGCAACACTGGCACACGCCAACGCAACCGGGCGGGAACTCGACACTCTACGACGATGGGGTAGCCGGCGGGGAGGTGGAGGAGACGAGTCAGGGCCAGCTCATTGGGCAGGAAGTGCAGCTTGCAGCGAACGGCCATTGAACGGTAGAAATATTTTCAAAATGGCCGTCAAAAGCGGATGACCTTGAATGCAGCACGCCCATTGGCTGCAACAGCAGTTTGAGTAAAGGGAGAGGAGACGGGGGGGTAACTAGGGGCAACTAATATTGGGGTTAGGGTGAAGTGGGGTCAAAATAGAAGGGTCTTCCTCGAAAAACAGGGCAACACTCCCAAAAAAAACTCTGAAATTTCCAAAGATTTCAAAAGCAACAAAAAAAAGTGCAAAATTTTTGAAGTTTATCGGAATTGCGACCTCCATTTGAGTCCCACGCAACGCGAATGAATCCCAATTCCAAACCGAGTCCCATTCAATTCAGATTCCGGCACAGCTTCGTGATCAGCTCGTGGACTGTTTAGCTGTTCGTTTCGTCGTCGCATCCTGTCGCTGCTTGTCGCATCTTGTCGCCTTTCGCGTGCAGTTTTTGGCCGAGCAGCAAAATGAATCGCTCGGCTTTTGGCCGATGGCAACTGCAGCCCAGGAAACATTTTGGCCAATTTCTAGTTGCAGTCTCTGGACGAGTGTCTGACTGCATTCAACGTGCAAATTGTGCGATTCTGCAAATATTCAAACGGAATTAACTCCACTTTTTACCACTCCAACTCTGTGCACAGCTCAATTGCAGTCGCAGTTTCCTACAACTCAAAAAAAAAAAAAAAACAAAAGTGTAAAAATTAAAACGCAATTTGAAAAATTCGAAAAACTAACATAATATAATTTAAAATTAATTCAAGCTTATAAACAATTAAAGCAAATGTTTTAAATTAGTGCTTAAGTGACATTGTTTAAATAAGTAAATAAACTAACAAATATTTATATTTAAACATTTATTCATAACAGAACTTTAGTGTGTGTTTTTAAGCTACTAATTAATTTACTTTATGCAGCAACTAAAACGCACAGCTTAAACCCTAGTTAAGCAAACGTAAATTAAAACTAACAAAAACTAAATACGAACTAATTACAAACGATTTTAAAGACACTTTGCAACAAATAGTGAGTGCCATAAATCGCAGGGAAGTTAAAACACCTGAAGCCACTGAAACACCTGCATTTAGTTGCCTCAACAACATCACTTAGTCGGTGAGTACTTAATAAATTAACTGTAATAAGCTTAAAATATTTTCAGTTGTTCTTAGTTCTTAAAACTTAGTGGTTAAAAGTTTTTTGTTTAAGTGGTTTATTATCATTCATAGCTATAAGGATTCCTTCTCTAATCTAAACTTTATAAAGTAATCAAAATAAGCTTATAGTATAAGATTAAAATATTCCAAAGTAGTTTCAAATATTTTAACTTTGGAAACTTTTAACGGTTGGGCTGGAAATAAAATACTTTCGAAAATCTTAAGCTTAAATGTATAACAATTACAAGCTAGCTATAGTTTAGAGCTTCAATAATACAGTTACAAAAATTTTTCTTCAATAGCTAATATTCCACTTTAATATTATCAAATTTTTATAGAAATCTTTCATTAATTTGGGTTCATTTTGGCGGGTCTGGTTTGGGAAAGTAGACTTTCTAAGTAAAAAGATTTTTACCAATGGTCTATAAACAGAATGTTACTTAGTCATTAAATACTTAAATCTTTTTAAAAAAATTAATTTTGATGTTTATTTGTTATGGCATCAAATGATTGTTAACATAATGCCCTCTGTAAAGGTATAGAAGTAAAGCTGGATTATGAACCTTTATGGAAGAGCTGAAAATAATTTTGTTTAAAAACTTTTGCTCAAATAAACTAATTAGAAAATGTTCTGAACTATTTGAACAAATTCTGTTTCAATTTAACTGCTTTGAAATTTGAAAAGGTCTACTCAAAGAACATATAGAAATAGTTGAAGAGATTTACACCCAATTATCCATAATTTAAATGTAAATTTGTCTATAAAGTTAAACTATTTTACAATTATCCTAAAATACAAGAATCCTGATTAAACATAACAACAGCTAAAACAATATTCTTCTATAGCTTCGCGTACAATTTGGTAATAACAACTTTTAATTTAAAAAATTTACTTTTATAATTATTACAACAGGTCTCAGTTTAAGCCGAGCTCTGTCTTAAAGCAATTCTAATATTTTGTAAACAATTTATTTAACTATACATTTGAAATGTACTAAAAAAAGCATATACAATTTAATGCATACTTAAGCGATAGATTTTCTGATTAGTTTATAGTTTCCTTCAATATTGAGTCTTTTTCATTAGTTAGTTAGTAGGACTAACTTAGTACTGATTTTTTAATGTCCTAGTGACATCAAAATAAAATTCAAAATAACTTGAAATATGTTTTACTTATACCAAAGAGTTTTCTCATATATTTCCCTTTTTTAATACAGAGACTTAGCTTTTCTTGTTAACGAAATCTATACAAACATCAAATTTAAATGGCCTCCGGTTATGCTAAAGTTTTATTATATCTTAAGCTTGCTAATAACTTAAATACTTTTACCAACTACACGTATAAGTCTTCATTAAACTGAATTGCTCAGCAACTTAGCGGATTTCCAGCTCTAGTCATAACTTTACCTGTTACTCCTATCGCTGCATACCAAGAAAAAGATTAAAAAAGGAAAAACAGCTTAAATATTAGTTAAAGTCTGGACCTAAAGACGCTTAATTGAGAACTCGACTTATGCCAGATAAGAATCTTTAGGCAATTGTGAAAAAATGCAAAACAGTAGTCGACAAATTCGAACAGCTGAACGAATCTCTAAATGCCTCAAACAAAATAAAAAAAAAATTTTTTTTTAAATTGATTTTGGGACTCTGTAGATCGCAGAAAGACTCCGATTTTGAAGTCGGTAGTCGGCGTTGGGTAGGAAGGGAATTATTTTCTGAATTTTGGTATCATAATGACTCAAGATCAAGATCAGACATACACTGGTTTGCTCTTTGTGTGGACACACATCAAATTCAATTCTTCGCGAGCTTTTGGGGCTTAGCTTAGAGCAAGGGGTAGGGAGTGCCAGAAGGCGGGGGTGGAAGGGACCACAGATCTGCGTGAATAACTGCGTTAATTTCCCAAGTTGACAGCGGATGTGGCTACTGGCATTCCAGACAAAGAATCAGAATCGGAATCAGACTCCAAATCAGACTCAGATTCGGATACAGTTTCTCACTAACTTCGTCTCGACTTCGTCTCCAACTGCGTTCGGCGATCGCTAAATTTTGGCATGAGGCATGCAACAATCTGTGGCATTCCACGGGTGTGTCAACTGCGTCTTTGTTATGGCCAAAGATCGCTGCCTGCTGAGCGCCATTAAAAACTGGGTTTTTTTTGGTAACACCCGCAACAATTTTGAATTTAATTTGTGCGTTTTAAGATAGCAATGCAAACATTTATCTGCCACATAAATTATGTAGTAGAGGCAAATATCTTTAAGGCATTTTAAATGTAATATTTACTTTATATAACAAATATTTATGTAATATTTGGCTTTTAAAAAAAATATTAAGATTGTAAATTATATAGTAAATATTAAATATATGCTAGTTCTTTGTATTAGTCATATATGTTTTAAAATTAATATACAATAATTGTGTAATATTTATTCATAACGAAATATGTAAGAATGCTACAGGAAATTTTCGCGACTGTTAACAACCCAGCAGTTGACACGTTTTTGGCCTATTTGCTTTGTGGCTTGAACGCTGATAGCATTTTTAAAAACAATTAATTTAATGGCTAAAAAAATAAACTGACCCTTCAAGAGTAAGCTACAATAGGTTTTAAGGCCGTAGACATTTTTTTTTCATTAAAATTTCGAGAATTTAGCATAGCGCTTCCTTACTTTCCTCATAGAATGGCAAACATTAGCCGCGTTTTTCTCAATTCTGCGTGATTCAAGGCGGCTACTTTCATAGGTTCGTAATTATTTTTCCAGGTATTAATCGATCCTTTGTCGGTCTGATGCCCATTTATCACTTTTAAATCAATATTAGAACTAAAGTTTTTTTTAATTAAAATTCTCCAATTTTGTAATATGGTAAAAATTAATAATTTCCATTATCCAAACGATTAATTATTGTATTATGTAATTTGCCAGGAGTGTAAGTTGCAGTTTGCATCTTTGACATTTTCAAGGGTCATACAATTTTTTTATTAAACGTATTGACCATTTGAACTTATTTTGTGCTTTTTTAGACAAATTATGGATACCATTCCAATCGATCCAATCTAAGATAATTTAAATTTGTATACATTTATTTAGGAAGAAGTAATTTATAAAAAAAAAATATTTTCTTTAATTAAGAACACTTTTCAAACTAATAAATTCAGATGCATCTTCAGTATATACCATTGAAAGTCCTTTGATTTATTGACTCATACTTGCGATGATCGCACCAAATATATCTTCCCTTTGTGTGGTTTTAAATCACTAATTGCTTAGATAGATCAAGCACAATTCTAGAGAAATGAATCTAAAAATTTTTGTTTATTTTTACATATAAGCAGTTTTTTATTTTTGGTGAAGAGTTGACAAAAATTTCATCTTGCAAATTAAATTTTGCGTTGCATTAATAACTACACAAATTTATAATTTTATTGTTATTTAAAGAAAATACTCCATTTCTTTGGTAGAGCGTAGTTTTGAGCAATCAGCCTTAGGCTAACTAAAAACTAATTTCTGTTAAAAAAAGAGTATTTTTTTTAAATCAACTAGAAAATTAAAAAAGATTTTCAAAATACTTTTTGAAACCTACAAAAAATGGTCTCTGATATTTTAAATATGTCGAATTTTTGATTCTCTTCAAAAAAGAAACGTTGTTACGTGATAAATCTGTTTTAATCCAATAACAATAAAATAAAATACTCAAAATTATTAATTGTGATTTGACAGCTGAGCTGATAAGTATTGTTTATAGATATAAATTGTTTAGTTTATGTTTTTGCTTGGGCTGAAAAATCCATCAGTTTTTCATGCGTTTTTTTTAGCGTTCGGAGCGAGACACCAACGCCGTCGGCTTCGGCCACTTTCCAAGTTTATTTTACATGTGTCGTATGTATATATATATCTTGTTATATATATGTGTACATACGCTCATATGCAAATCAGACAAAGCCCACATCGAAGGCGAGTTTTAACTTTAAAGCCAATGCTTCACAGTTAACCATTTTTTGGCTGACTTGGCAAAGATTTGAAAACCTACGACGAGTCCAAAATTTGTCGGTAATTTACAATTTAAATATGCATTTATTATGTGTCTCTCTCTTTCTATCACTTTGCTGTCTCTGTCTGCCGCTTGGGCGGACAAATCGAAGCACATAAAGTTGGAAGTTTTATGGCTAATTTTTTAGGCTTTTAAGTGTGTGATCAAAACATGAAGTTAATGCAATACAACAACAATTTATTGGCTGTAAGTCGACGTATTTTACAGAAAGGAAATTTTAAAAAATGTATGGCAAACAATTTTCCACTCTATAGAGTAAATTTTGGAAGAAAATCTAACCGAAAAAACTAATTAATAACTTTAAAAATAACTATATATATTTTACTATAGAATTTTATACCTTTAAATATTTTAATTTAATTTTTAACTCCTTATTTGCTTTCTCTTTTTTTAAATAAATCGTATGAACTCGATACAGTGTCTTAAAACAAGCAACAAACAGATTCTTTATCTAAAATTCAATTTGCTTTTATCAAAACGAACTCGTAAATAGTTTAATAGACAAAGAAACCTATTCATACCAATAATATATAATTTATTTCACTGTAGAAAATCGAAAACGAAACTTTTGTCAACAAAAAATATAAAAAATATACAAAAAATTCCCCCAGTAACAGTCGAAAATGTTTGACAGTAAAAAAAAGTTTGCGTGTTTAACAATTTGCATTTTATCAGCTGACCCAATTCATCAAATTTGAAATTTTTAACCATTTTTGGGACGGCCAAAAAGCAGTCAAATTGGAAA
Organism: Drosophila acutilabella; assembly: GCA_035046005.1. Classification (NCBI taxonomy): domain Eukaryota; kingdom Metazoa; phylum Arthropoda; class Insecta; order Diptera; family Drosophilidae; genus Drosophila; species Drosophila acutilabella. The sequence continues at coordinate 17,666,597 of JAWNOK010000013.1, forward strand.
AATACAAAAAAACCCAAAAATTATGGGGTACAAAAAAAAAATAGAAGAGAACTTGCTGTCTAGAGTTGATTGTGAGTGGGTAAGAACGAAAAAAATTAAAATGAGCCGACGGCTAGATTTACACATATGTGTATATAGTCGGCTCGCCATCTAGCGTAGTGTCATAACTAACAGATACAGATACATATAGCAGATACCAGATACCAGATTGTCAGCCTGCTGTCAGTCTGCCATCCGCTCCGCCCACATTCATCAGAAGATGTGGGCAACTATTTTAACCAAAAAAATTTAAGAAAAAACTGTCGCAGTTTCATTATGTCCAAATTCGAGAGTGTGCGTGTGTGTGCGAGTGTGCGTGTGTGTATTAAGTTTTAATCGTCGACGCAGTAAGTAGCTCTCGTCTAATTTGGGGCGACTGCAAGTCTGTCAAAAAAATTTGACCATTATTCATCAAGAAGAACAAAAATTTATGCGAAAATAAGCGTAAACAATTTGCACAGAAAAAAAAACACAGCTGAAAAAAAAACACAATAAATATTTATACATTAAATAAAATAGCAAATGAAAACAACAACAATAACAACACTAACGTTAACAACAATTTTAAATAATACAAAAGCAGAAAATAAATTTTGTCTTCGCCAGCAGCAGCGGCAGCAGCAGCAACCCACACGACAGCGGCAGCGACAGCGACGCCGACAGCGATGCAGCGTCGCTGGCAACGCAGGCCTCCATTCATTATAATCGGTTTCATTCATAAAAACGACTCTGGCAAGTGAGTGAGCGAGTGGTTTGTTTCAATTCGCCGCGTGCCTCTCTTCCACTCACACAATTCGCTCGGCTCTCGGTCAAACGAATTTGTTTTCGCTGCGCTGTGATTTTTCGCTCGCTCTCTCTGTCAAACGACTCAGCAGTCTTGTGGCATTGGAGAGGAAGTTTCGAGTGTCGACTGTTGGTGTTGTGTGTGTATGAGTGTATACTTCTGTATGTATGTATGCCTATACACGGACTGCTTGGCGGTGTGTACGTGCGATAGTTACACACATACATGTGTGTGTGTGTGCACGTATTTATGCTTATGTTTAATAAGCCATTTTGATAACTAAAACTACTCGTATTTTGTAAGTACAGAGTATTTATGCAACGATTTCGCTAGACTTCCTGCAACACTGAAAAGTTCAATCTAATCTGTGGCAAAGACACCCAATAGTCTACACACAAACATGCTATATACTAAAGCCATGTGTGTGTGTGTGTGAGTATATACATAGTTGTTATCTCCAGTCGATCCGATTTGCCTCTCTGCTATCTCCCCCGGTTTTTTTTTATTTTATTTTTTTTTAGGCTTGGCTTATTAGACAACAAACAACACTTCACGCTCGCTTTAACTTTTTTCTCTTTTTCTTTTTTTTGTCGTTGTTGTTTTTTTTTCTGTGCTGTTTTTAACGCACGTCGACGAAGTCGTTGTTGCCATCGTCGTTGTTGTTGCTGTTGTTGTTGATGTTGCTGCTGCTGCCGCGCACTTTTTTTTTATGTCGAAGCCAAGAAAAGTGCTACTGGTTTTGAGATTTCAGTTTGAAGTCGTTGCGCACAGTTGCCAACGCGCCGCAGAGTCGTGTATTTTTCTTTTTCATACCGACTGCGCAGAGCACTCGGCAACTCTGCCGAACATCAACAACATCAGCAGCAACAACAACAACAACCAGAGACCAGAGACCAGCCAGACAACGTTGAACCAGTCGTTGATGTGTTTGCCTTTCAATATCATTCACACCAAAGACGCAACTCAGTTTTAAGTTTTAAAGTCGCCAAGATTGCAAGATTTTATAAAGAAAAGTTAATTACCTAAATTCATTTATAGGTTGCCCTATTCTATATAACATTAGTTAAATTAGATTTTTTATTTAATTTATAAATTTCAATTTTTAGTTATGTATGTTTTAGAGTTTGTAGTATAATTGTGTATTTTTGATGAGCCAATTACCCGATTTCTATTTATATTTATATCAAAAATTAATTTTCGTTAATTTTTTTTACAAAGTAACCAATTTTTATAAATTTTAATTTTATGGTTTATTAAAATGCACACTAGTTTCGATGATAACTAATTTTAAATACATTGTTATTATTTTTTGAATCGGCTAAAATTTAATAGGCTATATTAGTTACCATTTGGAAATAGTTTAGCATAAAATACCGTTACTATAATATAAGGTTGGCTCCACACAATACCCAACGAACTATTGTGAATGATGTTTGTTTTGACTCTCGCCTGTTGTTAACTTTTCTACTCGCACCACATTGGCACGACAGCAACAACAACTTATGCTTACCTCATGCAACATTCAGATACAGATACTTACTCGCACACACACACATACACAGACTGACAACCACGCTCGCACTCAAACACACACACACATACAACCAAAGACACTTGGCAGCTGCAGCTATTCATGCATAGGCAGAGCGACAACAGCAACAAAAGCAACAACAACAAGACGACAACATCGCCGTGGTTTTTGTAGATACTTTCGCCTCGCTGTGTGCGTATTTTTCATTCATATTGGCAGCCAACGCGAAACAGACAGAAAGAAAGGAAAGGAGAGAGAGCGAGAGAGAAGAGAAGAGCGACAACAACAACAACAACGCTCATTGAGGCTGATATTTTATGGCCGAACGCTAAAAATTTGTTGGTGAAAATATGCAACTGAGAGCAACGATTCATTGAAAAAACGATCGAGAAAATCAAGCAGATCGAGATTTTGAATTGGAATTGGCTTCGATATTGGGAATTACTAAATACATGAATACAAACATACACACACTCACACACATACACAGACTCACGCACTCACTCACTCAAAGTGTTGGGATTCTCAGCGTAGGCAGCGCTGTGTGGGGGAGGGGCAGAGGAGGAGAAGAGCAGAGCAGGCACCCTGCAGGGGGTGGCTGTTTGCTTTTAAATTTAAATGAATGAAAAAGAGAAAAAAATATATAAAGAAAACTGGCATGAATATTTGTCGCAAGTGCCCCCCAGCACACAGGCCCCGTTGCCTGCCAGCTCTTCTCCCCTCACCCCACCACTCCACCCCTTGGCTGGTCGTCGTTCCGTTCCGTTCCGTCATCGACAACAACATGGCCGCGGCGAGCGAGCGCGCCTACAAGTTGGCATATTTTCAATTTCCGTTTTTTACACACACAAACAACGTCCCCAACACTCACACACACATACACAGGCGCAAGCACTCGCGCAAACACACACACATACATGCCTATGTACAAACACTCACACGCACACAGCGACAAAGCTTCACAGCCCCAAAGCTTATGTTGGCGTCGCTTGCTGCTGACGGGCATCGTGTATCGCCGCATGGACAGCGGGGAGCAACGGGCAACAGTGGTGGCGGTGGCGGTACGTCCGGTTGGTTTTTAGTACGAAAATTCGACGTCGCCGTCGTTGTTGTTGTCGCTCAGAGCATAGGCTTCGTGCGCTTTTTGAGGCCTGCTGTGTGTATAGTCGCTGCATGTGGGACAAGGGCGCTGCGAGCTTGTGGGGGGAGTGTGGGGGGAGCCTAAGAAAGGCCGACCAACCGAGCGACCGACCGACCATGTGTTGTCGCCTCACAAATGCTGTGTAGTTCAAAATTGTATTACACTCTCACTCAAGCAGCAGAGTCAGGCGAATTCATTGAGTAAAAGAGCGACTTCGCTCTCGTCTCTCGCAAATGATCAACTGAATATGTATACACGTACACACACGCAGGCTAGCGTGCACGTATACAAGCACTGGCATACAAATATAGAAGTATACATAACGAGACCCAGTTGAATTTGCCGAAACGTGTTTTGGTATGAATTAGATGTTGTTTAAAGTTTCTTGAATACCTAATATATTTCTGGTAACTAAAACTATAAATTATCTGGAAAAATAAAATAACAGTTAATAGCATATATTTATATATGTTTAAACCCATAAAAAAGTGGAACAAACGTATCAAACTTCCACTGACTGAAAAACCTACGTCTGCTAGCAGCGCTTTTGGCATGGACTCGGTTGCGACTGGGTTCGTCGCTTACACACACAACGATAGACTCGGCGTGCTCTTTTCGCCTGCACACACGATTTCAGAATGAATTGAATTCGCCGTCGAGAAAACCAAACGGTTGCCAGTACGTCGCGTCGAACTCGGCATTCATTTCGCTTCAAAAACTTTGAGCGTGTACACAGTGCAACGTGAACGGAGCTGAGCAGAGCGGCTGCCGCGAAGAGTAAAATATTTTTTTTAGCCTGGCGCATATTAAAAAAAACATTTCACTTGAAACAATTTTTAACAACAATTTCATCCGCACACATTACGAACGACGAATCAGTAACAAGAGCAATAATTAAGTTCAACATCAAATTAAATGAAATAATAATAATAAAAATATTATTAAATTGTGCTTAAATATATTAAAGTGAATTTGTTTAAATAAATAAAAATAAATCGAATTGCAATTGCAATTGAAGAAAATCTATTTTGGAATTACAAATTGCTTCCAATGGAAATCATGTGCCTAAAAATGTAAATTGCGCAAAGAAAATCGACGTCTATTTAAAAGTCCAACAACAGCAACAACAAGCAACAACAAACAACAGCAACAACAACAAAACAGCACGGCAAAAATATCTAGCAAAAAAAAACACAGAAAAAATTCAATTCAAATACAAAACGTGTTAAGCAAAAAATAATACAACAGCAGCAGCAGCAGCAATATCAACAGCAGCAGCAACAACAACAGCAACACCAATAACAACAACGACACACGAAATTTGTCTATATAAAATTGCATAAAAATATTTTTTTACTGTAGTGTGTGTTGTCGTAGCGCACAGACACAGGTACAAAGCGACACTCACATCTACAGCCGTCGACGTGGCCCTCGCCTCAGTGTGTGTGTGTCCGTGTGCGTCCGTGTGCTTGTTGGATGTGCCTGCGCGTGTGTGTGTGTGAGCCGCAGTCTCTGTCGCTGTCACCGTCAACGTAAAACCGACGCCGTCGCTGTCACCATCGCCTGTGTCGCCGTCGTCGTCGCTGCCGTCGCCGTCATTGTTGCCGTAGCCGTTGCCATCGTCGTCGTCGTTGTCGCCGTCGTCGCTGCCTCAAACGTTCATTATTATTATTATTATTATATTTTTGGCACGCAAACCTGTAACAGTCGCCTGCTCTGCCAGCGTCGCTGTCAACGTCGCGTTTTGTGTTAATTAAATTTACTTTTGTGAATGAAATGCGAAAAAAACCAGCAAAGCGAATAAAAAATATTTTTTAATATGTACATAAATGCTAAATAAATAACACAAAAAGCAGCAACAACAAAGTAAAAAGCAAATCTACGGCCGTCTCTATTTGTATATATACAATATATACACCGATATACACAAACACACACACACATATCAATATATATATATAAATATATATGTGTATTGTGTGTCGCGATCGCGAGTAGAATTAAAAACGCCAAAATCCGAGCGACAAGTGCTACTTACTAGCTAATAGCCTAAAAAGAAATAAATAAAAAATCGGCAACTTTGGATTATACGAGAATACAACGACGAGTTCAGCATTAATTGGATATATCATTAATCAACCATTATTTTCGATCGCCATACGGATTATAACTGCCATCGAAAGATACATATAAATTTTATTGGATTGGATATTCTCTCTATTTGGATTGCTTTTTAAAATCAATGTAAGTTTCCTCTGATCGCCACAAACTTTCAACTTTCTATAAGTTTAGGAGGAGGTTTAATAGCATTAGGTTGGTTCTTCTCTATAAGCGGGTGTACAACCTTCGGGACAAGTCAACACTGTCTATCTCTAGCAGGAAATGTTCAATAATTTCATTTGAGAGACATTCATTCTTGGCGTTTTGTCGCCGGGTCGTGACAAATGCAAATCTAACTTAATTGTTGTATACAGAAATGTGAAAACATGTTTGTAGTATTGCATTTACTACGAGGTTACTATAAGGAAAGGATTGCATTACTATAAATAAATTAAAATTACAACAAAAATAAAACGTTTGATTTCCGCTTTTATAGAAAAAGTGTTCAATGTTTTTATGGATTTATTTTTTTAAAATTGTACTGGGAAACTAATCTTTCCTTTAAAAATCAACAATAGTCATATATGTGAATAAAATCTTAAAAAAAAAGTTTAGGATGGGCTGTTTTCATATAAATAAACTATAAAATAAATAGCTGGCTAAAATATTTTAAATCAGAAAAAGTAAAAATATGTTTCTGAAATAAATGCAGTTTTAAAATATGAAAAGCTACCCATGATTTCTAATTTATCATAATTATAAATCCGTGTTTAAATTACTATGCTATCATTTATATAGAAAATGATTCAAAAACATACCAATAAGCCGGGGAAATATAGAATACATATTCCAGTTTTGAATAATGTTTTACTGGCTTTGCAGCTGTTGTTTGTTTGCTCGTCTTGAACCGATTGACACGATAGATTATAGTACAAAATGTACCAAAAACTATTGTCTATATATAAACCTAGATCGGTCGGCATTTGAATTCGATTCGTTTCGTTTCGATTTGATTCGTTTAGTTTCATTGTTGCCCATATAATGTTGCTGATAAGAACAAAATTGATTATCGCATTTTCCATTCAGTAAATTTTGCCAGTGTTGTCAGTTGTCTAATCAGTTTTCACTCATTGTTGTCATTTCCCAAGCAGCACCTGAGCACTTGAAAAACTGTCGACTAAACACAAACACTCACACACACACATACACACACACAAGTTTTGCTCTATAATCTAAGGCACTAAAAAAAGTAAACTTGGAATATCACGTGCAATGTTCGGGTTTTTTCTTCTAGTTTTTGGGGCTCAGGTGCTGACATGGTGTATGGAGTATGGATAAAGCGGTTCTATTTATGGCCCGATTTCGTCATCGATACTTTACCTTTTCCTCTGTAGTTGCATCCGCTGCGATAAGCGTTAAAGCGTTATACCTTAAAATGGCTTTTACTTTCTAGTATTTGTCACCGACACCCCAGACGAGGGGTGTAGGGGGAGTATGCGGTTAAGAACCACCTCAAAAGTGGGTAGAAAGAAGGAGAGGGAGAGGGGGAAAAAGAACTCGCAGAGTCCGAAAATAAATGAAGAGGCGTAAAAACTTTTCAACCGATAAGTTCGTTTTTGGATTCGTTGTTAACAATTTGTTCTTGTTTTTTGACTTCTTTACTTATTTTTGTTTTTTTCGTTTTTCGTTTTCTTCGTTTTTTGTTTCTTCTTTATTTGATCGATGGCCTCTGCGTTCCACATACGATTACGATTACTTGTCGACCGTTTTACTTTTCTTTTTTTTCGGGTGGGTTTTTGGCTCGTGACTGCATTTTTTTTGGACATGTTTTGATGATTTGGATCTGATATTTATTTTCAACAGTTTTGATAAGCGTCTTCACTTTCTTACACCCCATTTCTCTTGCTCTTTGGTAGTTTTCATTTAATTTCCACATAATTTCAACGAAAATAAAATTTAACATAAATTTATTTGTTTATGTCATAGCCAAAAATTCATTCATGAACAATTTGCGCTCGCAGCAAATAAATAATATATTTATATATATATAATTTTTGATTAGCCAAATCGAGAATAAAAACAACAACAAGTTGGTATTCTAAGTATTAGCCAAAGGTTCGCTGAAATCTACGATCTACGATCTCGTTGTCGTGGTCGTTGTCGTTGATGACGCAGAATGTAGCGAAAACATGGCCAATAAAGCTACACGAGTTTTCTTGCCCCATCCGTTTTGTGGGGCAAATTTGGGCCAACTGTGGCACAAACTGAGGACGAACAACATACGCAAATTCAGTGAGCAAAGCCAAAATTAAATTACATACACGTATTACTATAATAAATGCACAACAATAACTACAACAAATACATACATCTAGATACAAATGTTTTGGGGTAGAAAGATACTATTTTGAGTTATTGTGAGCAGGTAACTTTAACTAATTACAAGATTTGGATAATAAGTATTTTTGTAGTTAACAATTATTGTGGAATGCGCCTTAATTATTATTGACACTTCAATAAAACTATTTACTTGTTTTTGGAGTGGAATTCAGTATTGAAAAATCCCTAAAAGTTTTAACTTGAACAGGAGATTTCTTCGAGAAAATTTTCTATATTTTTAAAAAACATTTCAAACGAATTTTAAACAGTTTGCACAAGATACAAATCCAAAAATCATCTAGATTTATATAGGATTATTTTTTACAAAGAAACCAATTGATAGTTACACATTTATATCAAAAAGACTTTTGTATTTTTTATATGTCAATATGCAACTAGACAAATAATATTCTTTAGCATAAAAAAAACTACATTTCTTCTGCTTTTTTTTGCGCTGCCAGCAAAGCAAAACGCCGCGTGAAAAGCCACGGAAAGAGGCATAAAATGCCATCAAAAAAGAAAATGGAAAACACCCAATATACTAAAAGTGCAAAAAAGAGACAGAAATACAATAATAAATACATACGTACATAAATATTTTCAAAAAGACAAAAAGAAAAGAAAACCAGCAGAAAAGTCTGAAAACAATTTATGCCGCAAGCAAACATGTGATTTTAATTATTTTTGTCGTCGCAAAATTGTTATTTTTGAAAATTATAATTTTTAAAAATAAACCCAAAAACAACAGCAACAAGAACGCGAGTACAACAACATCTATAGGGCATTGCAATGCTTGCTGATGATGACGATGATGATAATAATGAACTAATTTATAGAAAATACTATTTGGTTGATTTACTTTGCTGTTTATTTCAAATTAAATATGTGGTAATTGTAAACAAAGTTGAGTTTTAGTTGAAGTTATCAATTTGTTGGCTGATAAGTTTAAGAAATCTTTTAGACATTTCTAAAGAGAAATTTTCAAACTTGTATGTAATTTATAAATTAATTGTTCTTCTAAAAGATTCTTAATTTTTGAAAACTTTTGTCTATAAACTCTAGTGGACTGTAATATCTTCTAAAATTATTTATAAGCTTCGTTTTGGCAACCCAATCACATATCAGTAACTAGACCACCCATTGAAATGTTTTGACAAAATATACTTAAAAAACCGTTTGCAAACTCTGCTTTAAATCAATTGTGCTATAAAAGCCAGAAATTTATGTTATAGATAGACAGCTTATTGACAATCCCACGCACACACGCTAGCAACTAGACTCAAGAATTTTGAAGTCTTGAGCATTTTTTGGAATACCTTTTAAATTGCAGTATAATTTTAGAGCAATCATTGCCTCCCAATTGAAGTTTCCTCCCCGTTTGTTAGTTTTGGCATGCCTCGTAATGCTTTGAGTTCTTACCAAGTTCGCAGTTCCCCCAAAAAATTTGTTGGCCACCCAAATCGGTTGTCGGCGCGAGAAGCGCATACAAAATGCTCATTAAGCGAGCGCCATTGAATATACTTATAATACTTATAGATACATATATATATGAACGTACAGCATATAATATAGTCGTATATAAACAAATTCGCTGTCGTCAATGAAACGATAGCAAAATATATATAAATATGAATGCGAGTCTCAAAATGACGCCAAAAAAAAAAATAGATAGAAAGAAGCTGTCGACTGAATATTGAATGGCAACCTTTGATGTGGATGGTAAAGTGTTGGTAAGGAGCTGGTAAGCAGCGAGTAAAGAGCTGCTAAGCAGTGTTAAGCTTAGCTACGATCTCAGTTTAGCTGTAGCTGTCCTGCTAGCTTAAGACGCGACTGTAAGAGTCCTGTTACTTTAAACGCCATTCAGAGAGCGGGAGAGTGCGAATAATAGAGTGGGAGAGGAGTGTTGGGCCTACTGTGCCCAAAAAGTGTGTCTAAAAATAGCATAGCGTAGACAGTCAAGTGTTTGTGACTCTCTCCTTTAAGTGTAAGCGAGTGTGCAAGTGTGCGTGCGTTTGTTTTATTGTGTGTGTGTGTGTGTGTGTGTGTGTGTGAGTGCTGTCCTCAAGTCACGCGCCTGTTTCTATGCTTTCATAAACTTTTTGCCCGCTCAGCTGTTTGTGTCTGCGCTCACTGCGACTGTGTGTGTGTGAGAGGGGGTGTGTGCGTGAGAGAGTGTCTCTATGTGTATGTGTACTTGAGGGCAAGTTAAGGCGGGTCAGGTTGATGTGAATTCATTCTTTCTTTTTGGGTGGTGAGCCCAAAAAAGACTGTCGTTGTCACTGTTGTTGTTCATGCTGTTGTTGCCGTTGTTCCTCTTCTTCTTCTGCTCCTACTTGCGCTTGTTGTTGCTATTTTGGTAGCTTTGGCATTCTATAAGTGGCAGAAATTAATGTATGTTTGCATGGCAGTTTGTATGTGTTTCTATACGTGTGTGTTTGTACGTTTGATAGCAGACGTGCTGGCTGCGTTCCTTTTAGCACGTGTATCTATGTGTGTGCGCGTGTGTGAGTGTGTCGCTCTGTGTGTGTCATTGACGTCATCATCAGCATGTCATGAATTTCGCTTATTTCATTTTTGGCGTATTCTCTTGTCTTGTTCTTCTACTTTTTTTGTTGTCTATGTTGACCGAAAGGCAGCGAGAGAGGGAGAAAGAGTGTCAGAGAGAGGGGGAGAGAGAGCTACGTTTGTAGGCAGTGAAGCCAGCAGCTGTCGCCTGCGCAGCCAATGCTCGCATCGACTGCGACGCCAACTGAGACGCCGACGTTGTGTGGGCGTTGCGCGTGTAAGGATGTGACCGGAATTTTTGAACAGCACACGAAAATTAGATATAGCAAATTATGTATATGCTGCCCTCTCTTTCACTACATCAGACGCTCTCTCCCACTCGCACTTTCTCTATGTTTGTGGATGGCTCTATTAGTGTTCTGTTTTATTTGTGTTGTTGGGGGATTGGCAAAATTGTGGGCGTTGCTGGCTTACAAGAGGCAGAGGTAGAGGCAAATGCAGAGGCAGAGTGACCTGAGAAGAGGGTTTAAAAATAAATATGGAATTAACGTGGTCGGAATATAATAGAAATAGAATTCCAGCCACAGCTAAGCCAGCCGACAAGAAAGTTCTTATCTCTAGCCAAATAGAAAATAGTGAAAACTTATTAATAATTTGCTGTAATTTGCGTAAGAAGTTGTTAAATTATTTTTAGTAGTACATTTAGTTCTAAAAGGTAACACAAATTGCCGCTTAGTGTAATAAATATAACGTTATTGAAACCGCTTTTGCAGACGGATATGTTTAACTTGATTATTTAAGCCACGCTCTGTAAAATATTCAGCTTCCTATGATTATCCACTGACCAAAAATTATCAATTTTTATACCTTTAAAGTAGACTAAAAGATTTCCTTTTTCACAGTACTGAAGTATTCTAAATTTACAAATTTTCTTATGAAAATAACACTTTAGTCTACATAAAACAATAAATTTATTTAATTCTTCTTTTTTAAATATTAAAAAATATATTTTAAATTTTAAAACAATAGAAAACTATCTTTTAACGCATGTTTGCTATCTTAAGAAAATTCAGCAGACATTTTTCCTCTTGGGAAAAGCCTGACTCATAGACAAACGTGGCTATTTGAAATCTGTTGCCTTTTTGCTGTTTCAGAAATTTCCCCACTCTGTTTTTTTGGGTCTGGCAAACAGACTGAATGAAAATTTGTAAAAACATCTGTTTTGTAGGGTAACAAAAACACAGGGTATGTGGAAAAAGGTGTGCAGCAGTGGGAACAACAACAATAGCAATGAAACAACACTTACGCACTCGAAGAACAAATGTTGCAGCTTCCTTTCTGGCTGCCACTTAACTGTAACTCACTTTGGTAGCTGAGATTCTACCTGAAAACTACCTATGCTATGTTAGCTACCTAGGCAACAGTCTAATGCACCAGCTGACGCACTCACAGACACAGCTAGAGCGGCAGTTGTAGCTAAAGATACAGATACAAATACAAACGCAGTTACAGATACACAGAAACAACTTCAGTGCAAGCAACAGATCTTGAGGTCGATCATCTGTAGTTTATGGGCTTCTCTACCAACAACAACAACAAATACAACAACACTTTTCTAGTTTTCCTATGTTGTTGTTGCTTTTGGCCGAGTCAGCCTCATTTGTTGTTGATTGTATCTTTTACTTGTGCGTTGCTTTACTCGGCTTCGCTCGTCAGCCAAGTTAGCCTCAATGATTACTACCAACTAAACGTAAAAAGGCTAAGAAATGAACTTCATTATGATCATTCATTACGAACAATAAATAGACTGAGAGACTGAAAGACTGTAAGACGAATCTTACAGATGCGCGCATGCGTGAGTATCTTTTACGCTGTATCTTGTAGCTATGCGTAGTGTGCGTGTGTGTGTGTGCTTGCCACATGTGCTGCTCATTTGCTTTGAAAACTATTAGCTGCCCTTTAGCTGCAAATCCACAACATATGGCCTTTAAGACAACTTCTTCTTCTTCCTCTTGTCTTTTGGTTCATCTGTCTGGTTTTCAGTTTTTCACTTTTCAGTTTTCAGTCACTGGCTTGAGATGTCCCTCAGTCCCTTTCTTTCCCTTCATTTAAATAGTTTAATGATCTGTGTTCTCTGCTTTTCTGCTCTTCTTCTTGCCCTTCCCTTTCTCTCCGATTGATTTCCCTGCCCAGTTTTCCCCTGCTTCTTTTGCTTTGCTTTTCTTTTTCTCAACTTCTTCGTTTTTTGCCACTTCTTTTCCCGTTAACGCAGCTCTTCTGTCTTGCAGTCATTAGTGTTTCCTGTGTAGGTTTTTCATTTGTCGCTGTCGCTTTCTGTATCTTCCCAGTTGGAAAATTAGTACGAGAAATGTACATTTTTAGTGCGAATATCGCGCACAGAAGTAGTCCCTACCACTGACTGCTTGACTTCGTTTTCCCGTGGGCATGTCCATCAAAGTAACTGGGAAATTGCTACAAACCAACAGATTGTTCCGGCGTGCTATAGCACTTTTGTGTGAGAACGTCGCTACTCCGTACAAGGAAAATGTAGCACAAGGAAATTTTTTTCAGCGGGATTCCAATTGGATTTCTTACTAGAATTCCAGTTGAATTTTAATAGGATTCCCCCTCCCCCTGCATAAAATTATGATAAAATGCAAATATTGACAAAATCAATTTTTATTTCACTATTTAATTAAATAATATAATTTGTATTATTGCGTTCTACAAACACGAGATATTACTATAAATTTATATTAGAATATTGAAGAACGGGACCTACTTCGCTCTCAAGGTACATCGTCTTTGACCCGACATCAATCTATAGAAGACTGCATCTGAAACAGAGATTAAAGCTTTTATTATTTGCATATTATTAACAATATATAAAACTTACTTATATCTCCGAGAAGATCTGCAAAGCTCTTATAGTTACGACTCATTTGCTAGCGACGCAATTGACGAACTTTAATTTTATCACCCGTGGCACGCGCAGACATAAAATTGATAAAAAGATTATTTATTTTACAAGATTTATATTCCAATATATAAATTATGCGGATAAATTTAAGCGGATGTAATTAAATCATTTAAAATGCTAAATTATGTGTAAAATTTACCTTTTTAGATATTTTTCAATCAACTGGCGGCACATACACAAAGCAAGGGCTGCAATCTCAATGAAAATGTATCGAAAAACCGATACACGCATTGTCAGCCCTAAGTATTTTTGGATGACCGCGATCGATTCACTTTTCACTTGTAAAAATATTATAAATGCATGCATTTATTTTGTTTTAAACTACTTAATAAATTAATAAATAATTTTTAAAATGCATAAAATAGTTTTTAATTGTTTGTTAACACCTGAAAATATATAAATGGTGTTACCGCTTTTCGATAGTCAACTTGCCGTACTTATCGGCAATTGTTATCATTGACTTGTAAAAATTCAATGTAACAATTCTTAATATAATATAAATTGTTTTTGTAAACGATAGCGAAAATGTGTTAGCAACCCAAATACTTACTGCTACCCAAAAATATTTAATTGCAAAATAACTTACATTTCATTTTCAAAAAACGTAAATAATTAATTTTTATTGTTATTTTAAAGTGATCATAAAAATCGAACTAATATAAAATATCTATATTTGCATACACAGCCAAATAATAAACATTTCAATCGGATTTGGGAGTTTAGCAGCGCCCTTTTATTGTGGGATTTTCTTTCTAGGCGTCAATAAATTCTGAGCAGCAAAAACAACAGCGGCATCTTTAAAAAATTATCACAAAACTGCTACCTTCTAGCGGAACACAGCAGCGGGAAATTCTCACTTGTAAAACGTAAAATTCTTACTGAGAACTTCTGCTTGTACGATGGCTGTAGTACCAAAATCTGAAAAATTCTGTACTACAGCTGTACTGAATTTACGAACCACTGAATGAATTTCCAACTGGGTTGTATCTCAGCATCTGTATCTGCATCTGTATCTTTGCATCTGTTGCACGCGCGCTTTAGGCATATCCGCACATATTTTTAGCAGTCGTCGCGCCAAAATGCATTAAAGGCAACATATTTTCTACAGCATAAATCTCTCGTGTCCCCTTTCCTGCCTTTCCCTCCTTCCCCTCTTCGCTCCTCTCTGCCTCATTCACATCCCCTTTTTCTACTTTGTATGCATCTTAAATTTAATTTAAACTAAATATTGCCAGCTCTGTTTTAAATGCTTAATATATAATTTATTTATATGCTTTATATATACTAAAACTGCTGACTTTACTTTATAACTGATTGATCAGCAGAATTGCGTATTTACGATGCCAAGTGCAAGTTTATTTATTTTTCATTTATTTATATACTGATTTTAATATTTACTTACTTAAACTTAATTAAAAAATTTATTTAATACTCTTGCACGTGTTGAAAAAGGCTGAGCCATTTTTAATTAATTTTAAAAAAATATATATTACTTTCGAAAAGATTAAGTTATGTCATTTAAATATTTAAAATTGATTAAGTTGTGTATTTGCAATTTAAATACTATTTACAAACATGTTTTATAATTGTTTAATTCGTGTATTGATATGTGTTAATATTATGTATTGATTTAATTTGCTTTCAACTGAAAAATTTATGTATGGGTAAAATGCATAAAAATTAATTTTGAATATTTAATTGAAACATTTAATTTTAGGTAGATAAAAAAATTAATGTTATTTTTATTACTCACTAATAAAATATTAATTTTTAATGCATTTAATTTTTAATATATAAATTAATATTAATAATGATTTTGTTTTCAAAATATTGATCTATATTTTATTAATAATCTATATTATTTCAATGGTTCTTTTACTTTAAAATTCCTAACTCTATTATATTTTATTCTACTTGATTAATACATTAATAGTTTGTATATACTTATGTTTTGTTTAACTATATTATCTAATACTTAAATCTGCTGCTCCCCCTAAACGATCATAATTATTATTATTATAATAATATTACGTGTTTGTTTCTGCTCATTTTATTGGGTTTTATTTTATGACTTTCGGTAATTGCAGCTACCCATTTTTATTTTGCTAAATGTTCATAATGTGCCATTAATTATTGCATATAAAAATATGAGTGTTATTAACGTTTTACGTTTAGCGGGCACTGTTTTTTATGCATTGTTGTTTTTATGATAATTGGGTCATGCTGACATTTCTTTTGAGGCAATTAATTAAATACGATAATATTGTATGGGGCATGTGGTGTATAAATGGCAATGGAACGCGCCTTCGCGCTAGGGGGAGTGGCACCTCTCATGCCCTGCTCCTCCAAGTTGCCGGCTTATTAGCCAAGTGAACCAACAACGAGTTAAGAACCTGTTTGCCTGCGTTTATTTTTATAAACACGTTCAAAAGCGCAACGATCTGTTGTCTCAGCCTTTAAATAATTCTATTTGAATTGAAACACTTGTTTGCGCTAGCAGCAAACAAGCAAACAACAAACAGCAAACAACAACAGCATCGCAGTCAAACAAAATACAATACAACAAATACAGTGACAAAAATCCGTCGAATTCATTTCAAAATCGTTTCAATGAAGACGGCAAAAAAAAAAATGTTGACACCAACGTCACTGAGACGCTGACAGCGACGGCAACGACAACAGCGACGCCGACGCCAACTGCGACTGCGACTTGTTTTGTGGCGCTAGCGACGCCAAGTTCACTTATTAATGAAAACGTTTCAAATTCAAATGCTACAATTCGTTTGAATGAGCAGCAGCAACAACAACCACACTAGTGACTACACCCCACGCTAGTGACAACAATGTTAAAAATAAATTCTGCTTTTGTTAGAGTATTTACAAAAATTGGCAGCACTTTTTCACTACACTTAAACACTCTACACTACACTCTGCTCCAAGGTCAAAGTTTGCCAGCTTTGTTCGCACTGTTGGCGGCAAAAAACAAATACAAAAAAAAAAACAACAACAACTGAATTTCTAAAGCAATTAAAAATAAGAAAAATCTTTTTAAATTACGTGTTTTCAATTTTGTTGTTGTTTTTGTTCTTTGTGCCAATTAATTTAAGAATGAAATCGAAAATCTTGGCATTGCCTTATTTTATTTCTATTTTTTTTTATTTCGATTCAAATACAATCTGATTTTAGGGCGTGGCTGCTTGCTCATCGACAACTTATTAATTGCTTTTGTATAAAAAAATAGATAGCTACAAAAATTTGTGTAAACAAATTGAAAAATCGTAATTATTATTTGGCTACTTAAAATGTGCTTTGATTTCTATGGGTATGACTTAAAACGCCAATTAATATTTGATAAAAAATGTATAATTAAAACAAATAATTATTAAATATAAACCGTTTATAAAAATCATTTATAATTCCTTGCACAATTTAAATAGTTGAATATTTTATAATATTTATATGTTAATACAATTTATAAATATAAATATAAATAATAAAAGTTATAAAATAATTTCAGAACTTAAGAAACATTTTTAATATCTTTTCATCATTTTAATAAATGTTCTTCTTATGAAATTTGATTATTTATTAATTTTATGTTCTTCTAAATAATTTTTGTTACTCTTAAATTGTTTTAAACAAGGAAAAATTGTATTTTATGGAATTCTGCTAATAATTTAATATATAAAATAATTTTAGCAGTGATTAAATCCTTTTTGTATGATTTTTTAAAATTTAGATAAGTTTTATTATATATAAATTGTTTATGGAACTAATATATTTTTTAATAAATTAATTTTGGCGGGGATAAATAAATTCAGTTTTTCTGATACACAAAATTTCTAAATATTCCATGAAATTCTTAATAACTGAATTTAATATTAATTTTAATATAAAAATAGCTTAACTGTTGGTATTATAAATACAATTTTATTACAATTTCTAATTTAAATAGTTCAGTTTACTATTTATTTAAATTATTTACATTTAAAGCATTTGATAGTTTCGCAATGAATTTCGATTTGTATTTGTGTTTTATTTATACTTTTGCTCATTTGTTCATAAATTACTAAATAATTTGATAATGCTCGTAAAATTCTATTTGAGTTTTGTGAAACGGGCGCAAAGAGAGAAAGAGGTGGAAATTGAGAAAGAAAGAAAAATCAAATGAAAAATCACGTTTACAGCAAAAAGGCAAAAATGGAAAACACACGTCGTTTCGTTCTTAGCCGCGTTCACTTTGCTTTGCTTTGCTTATTGGCCATCAGCCCCCTTTCCTACACTCCCCCTACCCCCACACTGCTTGGTATGCCAAAAAGCCATTCCTCATCTGTTGGCTGTTTATTTCGATTTTGTTTTTCTCAATTGTGGTCATTCTCGAAAATTGTTTTTGAGTACCGGACATGACGTCAATAAGTGGGCGTTTGTGTTAATTTTTATACCAAACACACACACACACACACATACATCTATATATATATACAGCTATACTTATGTAAAGGTGTTTCTATATAGATCCATTTAGAACATTTGTTGTGCTTAATTTCTTTTTTTGTTGCCTTTTTTATTCTTTGCTATTTTGTAAACTACAAAATTTATTAATAATACTTAATAGCAGTAATAATAATAACAACACTTGTGCGTTGTTTATCGGCATTTTTACTGTACACATATATGTATATATTTATAGATATATTTACAGCTATAGATAAAGTTCGTTTAATTCTCTGCATTTTTTTGCGCACATTTTTCGCTTTTTTATTATTGAAGCTTATTAATTTCCTGTATTTCCTTATTTGTGACTCGTGCCGGGGGTTTAATTATGTGTAAACATATATGCATATATACAATTATATCTCAATTTATCTCTGTCTATACGCTGTGCCCATCTAGAACTTTTAGTTCGCAGTAAGATCAAGAAGAAATAAAAATAAATAATAAAAACAAAATAAATATATCAAATTGAATAATATTATTAAATAAAACAATGAATGAATCATTAGAAAAATTTTTAGAATTAGTTTAAACATTTTTTTAATATTTGTTATTTAATTTTTCTTTATTTTTAATAAAAAAAAATTCACAGAAAACTTTTCCAAGCTAGTTTGTTTAGCTATTTTAGCGCTTTTTCCGTCGAATTGCCCTACAGCATAAACCCATTGCTACTCCTGACCCTTTTGCACAAAACATTACCCAGTAGGAATTTGCCAAACTTACAGTCTGACTTGAAATTATGCGCCTAATCTTGACTTATATCACAAGTAAGCAGCGAAATTCAACAAAATTCTAGAGAATTTTTCAAGTTGAGCGTAATTAAGACAAATCTAAAATAGGAAAAATAAATGGGAGTAAGAAACAAGGGGTGCAGGTATGACAGATACCCTGTAATTATCTGAAGAGCTAAAAAAAACTATGTATTTAAAGACAGAAGAAGATACTTTCGTCACTAGCAAGCTCCAAGTGCAGCTTGAAACTATAGGAACTATAGAAAAATATACCCCTTTGCTTATTTTTTGCATACCTAGGGTATAAAAAGCTTTGCATTATTTTATGTTTACACAAAAGTCACGCCAAAGATTTTGACCTTCTTCTTGGGCGTTGAGCTGACCAAAGTTAATTGTTGTTGTTGTTGTTCTAGTTTTGTTGTTGTTGTTGTTGCTTTTTATGGCTGAGCACAGAAATTAATTACAAACATTGAAATTTACTCGCATCTGTGTATGAAGAAAAGTTTTCAAAATGTTTAACTATATAATAACAATAACAACAATAACAATAAAAACAATAACAAATAGTAAACAACAAATAAGATAATTTTACTTGGCACTGAAATGCGAAAACAGAGTCGTGCCATGTTGCAAGGGCAACGGAGCGGAGAGGGAGCTGGAGGGGACTGGTACTGGGAGGGGGACAGGGCTGGCTGTGGGCCGGCAGTGATACGGTTAGGGGAGTGCCTGGGGTTGTGGTAGTGCTGGCTTGCCCCACGTTCGTGCCATTCGGAGGCAGTTGCAGATCAATTTCAAGCATACACTGCACAAAAAAGTGTTGGGTTTGACTTTGAAACCTTTTTATGGCTTAAAATTTAAGTCTTAAAATTATATTTTGCTTAAAAATAAATAATTATTCATTAATATAACTGAGCAAACTGTTTAACTTAAATTTCCACAGATTTTTTATTTCAAAAAGTTACTTAAGAAAGAAAATAAAATCAAAATTAAATATTAAAAAAATTCTTTTAGTAAAAATTTAATTTTTTTTATGACCTAAGGCCTTAAATATAATTTTAAAAAATAAATAAATTTTTTTTTAAAAATTAGTTGTTTAAGTATTTATTTTTTAAAATCAGTTTTAAAGAGGCTACTTTAGTCACAAGTTTGCAGTGTAGTTCCCAATGTTTTAGTGCATAGATTTATGAACTGAAAAAATATTTATAATTAAACTATTTAACTTTATCTTAAATGGAATTTAGTTTTTAAATTTTTAAGCCAGGAAAATTTTAGTGTAAGACCCTTTTTTCTGGCAGTGTAACAGAAAATTTCTACTTTTTTAAGAAAAAAACGTTTGCAACTTAATTTTTAACTAATTTCAATTTTTTCTTGTTTACTTTACAGAAAGCAAACGACGCTGCGCTGGAAAAACGAAAGGAAAGCGAAAGCCGCACAAGGAAAACGGGAAAGGAAAGGAAAATCGAAAAGCGAAGAACGTGCTAGGATGAAGGCAAATCGAGCCGATTTCGGGCATAGCAATTATCGAGGGTATAGCAGCAGCAGCAGCGACAGTTATAACTGTTATTGAGGAGGAGGAAGGAGGAAGAAAGAAGGCGTGGCAAGCAGGGCAGCTAGCAAAGTTAGTGCCTAGCAGGAGAAGTGGGAGTAGGAAAGAGAGCGGGAGTGTGAGAGAGAGAGTGGGAGAGGGAGTGGGAGAGGGAGACGGTATTGGTTACAACACTACATGGATCGCAGAAATGGCGGCGATCCCTTGGCGCCACCCCGGCCCCCAAAGCTCCTACCGCGCGTGCATCGACCAAGGGCGCCGGAGCCAACAGCGTTAAGTGAGAGCAGCAGCAGCAGCAGCAGCAACAACAACAGCAATCATACTAGTATTACAACAGCAACAAGTAGCAGCAACAACCACCAGCACCACCACAACAACAACAACATTATATCCATTATACCCGCCACAGCGGATATAGACGACTATCAGATACATCATCTGACCTTTCTGCCCCAACGACCGAGCAGCCTCAGTCGCAACAGCAGCAACGCGTCCTCATCAACGGCAACGGCGAACAGCAGCAACGGCTCCACATCAAGTTTCACGCGTCGACGTCCGCCGCTGCCGCTGCTGAGCATCAACAACAACATCAACAACAGCAGCAGCAACCACAACAACAACAACCACAACAACAACAACTTCCTTAGTCATTTCCAAAGCGCTGAGCCCGTGTCACTGCTGTCAACGGTACAGGCGCCCGCCTCCCCCGTCACGCTGGCGCAACCGCGACCCGAATCGGAGCGTCTCACCAATGAGTATGTGGACACGCCCCTGCAGCATGCGACAAGGAGTCAGCATCCCGCTGGACAGCAGGACAATGGCCAGACAACGACGCATCATTTGCTGTTGCTGCCACAGCGGCAGCATCACCAGCCGCACCAACAGCAGCAGCAGCATCAAATACATTCGATCGCTAGCAGCGCAGTCGCTGCACATCACAACAACAATCGACTGGCGACAGCGACCGCGACAGCGACAACGACAACGGCTGCAGGCTCAGCAACGTCAGCGTCGGCGTCAGCAGCAGCGCTGGGCATCGATGGCATCGATGGCTTAGGCTTAGGCTTGTTACATTCGCATTTGCAAACACTTCCCGCGCAACAGCAAAACGGTCACACCAAAGCACCCGCCTCCAAATTGGCGCCCCCCGCGCCGCCACGCAATGCACTCGGCTTCACAGCGGCCGCAGCAGCAGCAGCGGCGTCGGCAGCGTCAGCGCAGCCCATCACCAAGCAGCCGGCAGCAACTGCAGCAGCCACAACGGGCAAGGAACACATGCATGCACTGGAGGAGCTGCTGCAGCAGCAGCAAACGCGGCCGGGTGGACAACTGGGCGCGCCCATTGTAATGGGCGGTGATCCATCGATGCTCAATCCGATTGTCTGTCCACACTGCGGTCTCTGTCGCTGCGAGCAGTGCCAAAGTCCGCGTCCGCTGCCCCAGACCTGGGTCTGCAACAAGACGTGTCTCTGCAGCGCCGAGTCGATCATTGACTATGCCTCGTGCCTGTGCTGCGCCAAGGCGCTGTTCTACCACTGTGCGCGAGACAATGACATGGACTGCGATGATGGCACTGGCACACCCTGTGTGGATAATCCCTGCTCCTGTGGACCGTATAAGCGCACACAGCGCTGGGGCTGGCTGGGCGCGCTGTCCATTGTGTTGCCCTGTCTGTGGTGCTACTGGCCCATGCGTGGCTGCATCAAGCTCTGCGAGAAGTGCTACGGACGGTTCGCAGGACGCGGCTGTCGCTGTCAGCATGGAGTGGGTGGAGGAGCAGGAGCAGGTGGCGTGGGCAGTGGTGTTAACAGCGGCATGCTGCCCATTGCAGCGCTGGGCGGTGGCGTGGGCCTGGTTGGCGGCGATACACAGAATGGGGGCGCACAGAATGGTGTGGGCGTGGCTGGCGCTGGCAAGGGATTCGATCATGGCTGCAGTGCAGCCAGTCGCATACTGCGCAAAGGCGATTTGACGCCAGAGAAACGACTGCTCGACTCCAGTTCCGATTACTAAAACGACGCGCGACTCCGACGCGTTTCCAGCGCGTTTCGTGTGCGTTTTTTCGCGCAGTGCCAAAAAACGCAACACGCACACTGAGAAAAAGTGGGAGTGAGTGTGGCAGTGGGGAGCGAAATTTATATGTAGTATATACGCCTATATATACAAATATTAAATGTATGACTTAAATATATATTTGCCTATATATACAAATATTTAATGTATGATTTAATGATATACAAAATGTTTAAAAAATAATTGAAAAAACAAAAGGAAAAAAACAAAAACAAAAAACAAGAAAAGAAAAAATAAATAACCAAAGACTGCAAACAGATAATTATTAATTATTAGAAATGTTATTTAAAAAATAATTTTCGCTTAATTTAAACAAACAAAATAAAAACTAATTAATTAAAATAAAAAACATAAAAAACTGAAACTGAAACGAGCGACAACAAAAAAAGAAGTAAAAAACGCATTAACAATATCATTTTTTATAACTTTTCCAACGATTTATTAATTAGCAACTAAATGTTTTTTTTTTAAACATTTATTATTTATGTTTCGAGAACCTGGAAGACAACAAACAAATTTACACAACTGTTGAATCGAGGAAGCTTTTCATAAAAAATAAAACAGAATAAATAATTCCATTTCAATTGAGTTTTTTCATACGTTAATTGCAATCCATAAAAAACTGAAATTTTTAGATAAATATATTTGTGCGATCGATTTAAAATAACAAACGAAATCTAACTACTTATATACAGTCACAAAGTCTAGGCAAAATCTATAAGATATATACCAAACCAGTCCATTTTTGATGTTGTAGCAAACTTAAAGTAAAGTAAAGTAAAATATAAAATTTAAAGAAAATTATATGCACACCTTATAAATATTATATACCGAAAAGTATAGTACGAATTTAATGGGTAATTTATACTGTGTGTCAGAGAACATAAACATAAACATATATATATATTTATATATATGCATGTGTAGATCGGTCTAAATGTACGATTTGGTAACCTAAAGTCAGTTGGCCATAAAAAAGTTTACTTTACTACAGGAAAATAAGCGAAAAAACTGATAACATAAATTTTACTATACATAAATTAAAAAATAATTAAACAACAAGTAAGAGACGATTGAAAATTAATTTCTTATAAATGTATTTTATACGACAAATTGTTATCATTGTTTATTTTTTAATTTTTGTTTATTTTTTTAACAAAACATGGATTGTAAATAAATGCAGTAAATTACTAAAAATAAAAACAAAAAATTCCAAATAAAATTAACAGCAACAAAATCTTAACTAAATGCAGCAAAATACAACAAGAATTATGTGTAAGAAAAATAAACCAATCCCGATTAGCAAAACACCAAGTAAATTTCTAAAGAAAATAAAGAAATAAAGTTGAAAGTAAAAAATAAAATGGAAATAAACATTTTACCATATGTTATAAATGTATATGTAATAATGTAAGCTAATAGCTTAGTAGTAATAAAACATAAACTAACTAACTATTAAACAAAAAACAAAAAAATCAACTAAAAGAAAAACTCCTTAAAAATAGTGGAAAACAACAAAAAAAACATTGAAAGAAAATAAAAATTATGAATTAAGTAAAAACAAAAAACGATTTAGTATTTAAGGCACTATAAATACAAGTACATACATACATACATACAAGCTATATACATAAAGAATATTTATTTTATTTGTACATTTTAATATAATTAAATAAACTGAGTAGTCGATGAAGATGATCATGATGATCACGATGATGATGATAATGATGTGGAAACCCAAACAGTTGAGGAGGACGAACTTTATGTAATGTTTTTAGAATGTATGTTCCGTTAAAAACTACAAAATAAAAAAAAATCATATAATACTAAATACATATTAAAACGAGTCTTTTCTTTATTATTCCTATACAGATACATATATACATGTATATGTATATGTTTGTTTGTTTGTATGCCACGTTGAAACTAACGATGACGTGGACGGCGATGCAGCCGTCGCCTAAGTCACTGCTGTCTTGTCTGCCTCTTGATTCTCTCTGTGTACACACACATGCCTGTGTGTGTGTGTGTTGCTGTGCCAAATGGCTATGGCAAAATAAAACTAAAGCAGCTGTTTCCGGTATTTGATTGATAGTGAACTGGCAGTTTGTTTATCTCGCGCACACGGACCGACCGGAGACCCGCCTGCTGCTGTTGCTGCTGCTGCTGCTACTGCTACTGCGGCCCCCAACCCCAAATCCTCTATCTCGGCCTCTGTGTGTGTATGTATGTCTCTATCCCCATCTCGTTTGCTCACTCACTCATTTGCTTATGCTGCAAACGCATCACATGGCATGTTTGTGTGTATGTGTATGTGCCTATCCAGTGGCAATAACAACAACAACAATAACAGCAGCAGCAAACGACAAACAGCGGCTGGCTCTGCTGCTGCGCTGCTCTGCTCTGCTCAGCTACTGCTGCATTTCGCGGATGCTATTTGGGGCCGCCGGTCGTCGGCGCACTTATTTTTAAATTACTTAAAATGTTGCAAGCATACATTTACTCACACAGACACACAAACACGCATACACACAGCGACAACCAAAACAAATACACACACATTCAATTTAAATTTAACTGCGAAATATTTCACTCAAACTGGAAGGGAGGCAGAACACAACAATCAACGGCACTTTCCTACTCTCCCAACGCCTTCGATCTCCCTCTCTTACTGTCTTCTACTCCACCACAAACAGCTGTTTACTCTGCAAGCTAAGCTTAAAGCCCAAGCATGACACGTGCAAATTGTGTGACAGCCGCAGCGAAGAGAGTTTGCAAATGTTGTTGCTGTTCTTGTTGCTCTTGCTGTTAATTAATGCAAAGTGCAGTAACCGTTTTGCATAATTGACTGGCAAGCCGACTACGACCCTCGCTTGTTTGTGCTGTGCACATTATTCAATCATAATTCGCGCGGTCGGTCGGTCAGTCAAAGCAAGCAAACTAACATCAATTTCCAAGCGCTCAAACTGAAGAGAGTCCATGTGTAAGAGTATGAGTGTGAGCATGAGTATGAGTACGAGTTTGTGTGTGTGTGCCAGTATGCGTGCATGTTTGTCGCCGCTGATAGCCTCACAGTTCGTCGGGTCACCTTTCCCTATGCAAAAAATAAAAAAAGAAACAAATAAGTAAGCAGAAAAAAATATATAAATGTAATCAGCGGCACACTACACATCCAACAAACAAACTGAGATGGCGAACGGGTCTGATAAGCGCACGAGACCTGCCAATTCGCTTCAAAACTGGTATTTTGCCTCAACCATAGCTGTCGCGGTGGCTGCGACGCCGACTGCAGCTGCTGCTATGGCTATGGCTGTGGCTGCGGCTGCTGCTGATTGACACAGTTTGGGTCGCTTTCTTATATTGATGAATGGAAACCGAACTGAAACGTTGCCATCGCATTTTTTTTCCTTTTCTTTCTTATTTTTTCTTTTTTATTGAAGTGTGCTATATTTAACAAAGTGAGTACATTGCATGCAAGTCTGTAATGGCTGTTTTGCTCTCACACACACACACGCATACACTTGCATATATGTGCTGTGCACTGACAGCTCTAATGAATGAAGTTGATAAGACGAACAAAGCGACAAAACAGCTAAAAAAAAAAGAAAATAAAACTATTGCCGCAAAACGGTTGCCAAGTGCCACAAATGGTAAATGGTCTGCAATGTGGGTAAGGAGAGGATCGGAAGGGGTACTTTCCCAGAGTTTCCATAGAAAATGCTTAGACCGAAACATGTGTCTGGCATATTAAAAAGAAAATCGCTGTATAAGTTTTTTATTATCATATGCATTCGGTTAAGTTTAGATATGCGCTTCAAAGCGATGCATGGATTTAGAAGGGGTCATTTCCTGTTCTTATGTATGTGCAGCGCGGCATACCCTATTTCCTCTACCCAAACACATACACATTTGATTGGCAGTCTAACTGCGTTTTGATGTATTTTGATGCCTGCATTAAAATTACCGCTGTTCTAGTGCGCCAGCGTTGACAGCGATGCCAACGCCAGCACCGACTGCGACTGAAGGTGAACTATTCATTAATCGACTGCTCAAAATGAACACGAAGCCAGGAAGCGTTATCAGTGTGCATAATACAAGTACACATACACACTCACTTGAGCTTTGAAAGCTCATCTGCCTAACTGCAGCTGTGTGCAAGTATAACAGACAGACATGCTGGAAGCTCCTGTGTGACAGATCAATGAAATTATTACGAGTTCGCATGTTAAGAGCGCGCGACTAAGAGAACGGGAAGGCAGAGGAAAAGGAAGCGAGGAATATGGGCACACATACATACATGTAAGCACAAGTACGTGTGATCGTCATTTGATCTTATCAGTTGGCAAGTTCAATGAAAGAAGGAAGAAAATTTAATAACCGCACTGTGGAGCTGTTCGACTGTCATATGCCCAGCAATTTTTGGGGTGTTAATACATTAAATATAATAAATTGAATTCAACAGGGTAATTAATTAAAAATTAATTAAAGAAAATTTTGTTAAAAAAAATTATTTAAATTTAAAATTATTTTTATAATTATTCATTTTAAAAAATTTAATTATTATTAAGTTAATATGTTTACAGCTTCGATACAGAACTACATGTTGTTTTACATGTTTAAAGGAATAGCAGCTCCTAGTAACCTTCTGTTAGCGGGGCTAAAAATGCCAACTCATTCCTGATTCCCGATGCCCGATGCGATCGACGATCGAGATCCCCTTTTCAAAACACAAAACAGGTCCCAGCTACAAAGGTGCACTCGCTCGCTGATTGATCCTGCCTCAGTCTCAGTCGCAGCGCTGCAGCGGAAGTCGTTGTTGTGGTTTTGAGTTCTGAGTTCTCAGCGCTGAGTTTTGTATGCACTGCGCGTCTTTGATGTTCCTGCGGTGCCACAGAGGGACAGAGTGGGAGAGGTGGAGGGGGACAGAGGGTGAGCGCAACAGGTGTAAGTGAAATTCAACAAAATACGCATATCCGGCCCACAAACGGAAGCACCTGTGCACGTACCTGTGCAAACACAGCTGGGAGGCGTATAGGAAAGGGGAGTGGGGAGTAGTGGAAGTCGGGAAGTGGGCAGTGCTATGTGCGGAGACTATCAATTTGTACTTTCGGTGTCCATATTCCCAGTTTCGGTCCGATTCGGTCCGACAAATTCATTTGACACTTTCTGCGGTTTTTCTTATCGCTTCAAGTTGTTCAAATTTCCACGCTGGAAACTTGTTTCGGTCAGGGGAGGGGTAACACTGGGTGGGGTAGGGGGTGTGGAGGGTACCTCCATCGGATCTTGTCGGTTTGTTTGCCTTGTTGTCTCTGTGTATGTGTGTGTGCGTGTGTGTGTGTGTCCATGTTACAACGAACATGTTGCTTCAAGTCGAAGCACATAATTACCGCGGCGCGTATTTAATCCGACAAATGGTTTCAACCTTACTTGAACTTTGGCTACACTCTCGACAGCAACAACAACAAATACAATCACAATCATAACAACAACAACAACAACAACAACAACATGTGCAACATGAACAACTTTTCCTATTGTTTTTGTTGTTGTTGTTTTAAGCACTTTTGCGTTTCTAATATTTCATGACAGCCGCTTGATGCCAAAGGCTTTTGTGGTTACATTGTAATAAACCTTGACAACATTCGTTGAGGGCTCAAAACCTCAGACTCAACCTCAGTCACAGTCTCAGCCCAAACTGAGCCCCAATCTAAGCCCCGGGGCAACTGTGATGAGCATTGTTGATGATGTCAAGTGTCTCGAGTCTCTGACAAAATGCCACAACTACATAAATGTATCTACGGGTGTATGTATCTATATACTAAACTATTAGGCATTAAACCTTTTGCTGTTGACAAAAACATTTGTAATTACAGCCCAAGAACTTAATTTGAATACTCTACGCATATTGAAGCCTTTGAAATCTTGAAGTTTTTATAGTTTAGTCGATTATTTGATTTTTTGGGAAAAGTGACAGATCGAACTCGGTGAGCCAGGACTGTTTGAGTGCGTCGATTTAATACTAAAAATGGATTAAATTAAAAAGAACTTTTTTTAAATTAATATTTCACTTTTCATTGATAGATAAATTGTAATATTAATATTTCATTTAGTACATAGTTAGTTTTATTTACTTCAGTGAGGGTAAGGAATATTTGCTAACATATTATAATTAATTATAGTTTTTGAAACATTAAGTAAGCCGGAAGATTATTGAATTAAAATTGATTATTTATGTCATAATTCTTTACGATAAAAATGCAATATGTTAAATCTTTCAGCTGTCCCCGTATCTCTATTAAAGTACCAAATACAGCAGATTTCTTAAAAAACTTCATAATTTTCTTAGACTTAGAAGTAATTTATTTATTATACACTATAATGATCTTATAACTTTAAGCTACATACATATGAATATATTAAGGTGTTTTGCTCTAAGCACTAAATTCAGTTAATCTTTGAATGCATAATTGCACTCCGTTCTAACCAAAAACTGCTTCGATATTTTATCTTTTCCGGCCATCTATCTGCACAAATACATAAATATGCAACACACACACGCATACGCATCAAAATACGAATTAGAATCTGAATCAGAATCAGAAACATCGACATGCTAGGATGCTGCACCCTCTCTCTCCACATGTTGCTTCATTCATCCCAAACGAGCAGCAGCTGCTCTGACTCTGCCTCTGCTCAAAGTGCTCAGTGCTGCGCTGCTCTGCTCTGCTCGGAGTGGTCTGCGCTGCCTTGCGCTTTGCTCACTGCTCTGTTTTGCGCTATTCTCTTCACTCCACTTCGCTCTTTGCGCTGCTCTGTGCGCTGCGCTGCTTTGCGCTCTGCTCTGCGCTCTGCCGGACTATGATAAATAAAGTAAAGTGCATTTCCGTCAAAACAAGTTTGTTCTATTAATATTTTCAATACTTCGAATTCAGACGGTCGCAGCAACTTTCACTGCACTTCTCTTCCAAAGTCTCTGCGCAGATAACTAGAATGTTTTTCCTTTTTTTTTGGTTTTTATTTTCTTTTTTATACTCTCTGCAAGAGTATATTGGGTTTGTGCAAATGTATGTAACAGGCAGAAGGAGGCGTGGCAGACCCCATAAAGTATATATATTCTTGATCAGCATCACAAGCCGAGTCGATATAGCCATGTCCGTCTGTCCGTCTGTCCGTCTGTCTGTCTGTCTGTCTGTCTGTCCGTCTGTCTGTCCGTATGAACAAACAGATTTCAGAGATGGTAAGAGCTACAAGTTCGAGCTTGGTCTCAATCGATCAGATATTTAGTCAGTCAATACAAGAATCTTTTTTTTTTTCGATGCCACGCCCCATTCGCCCACAATGAGCAAAAAACTAGACACACCTCGGAAAAAATCGGTGTTTTCGGCGAATATCTCAGTAACTATGGTACTTATGATCACCAATTTTGGTATGAAGGTTTTTAGTGACAGCGTAAATGCATTGACATTTAAAATTTTGGACTGCCACGCCCCTTTCTCCCACAATTAATAAAAATTGTCCTCAACTTTCGTTTGGTTTTTTGGCTTTTGTTTATATAGTACAGTATTGTAATTTATAATTCGTGTGGAGACTAACTATATCAAACTATCCTGAAAGGCGCATTGAAATCGCACGATAAACAAGAAAACTAGAAGCGTTACAATATTGATAACTGAATGCAATATCTTGTATGAGTGCAAGCGCTGTGTGGCGGCAGCGCTGCCCGCAGTCGCTGGCCGCGCTGAATACACACACACATACATATATGCATCATATATTGTCTTTCGTATGTGTATTCGCATACAGACAAACAGATGTATGTTTGATTATGCTTAGATTGTTTTTGTCTTAACGTGTTTTAATGCAAGTACTACACATTGTAATATCTCAATACCGATTTTAATAACTTAATCGGGAAAAAATGCAGAGAGTATACTACGGTCGGGCGTGCTCGACTGTACTTTTCTTTCTTGTTTTTTTTTGAGCATGCAACATAATTTTAATTTGGCTGCTGCAGCGACAGAGACGATGAGGGCGACGACTGCTGCTGATCTCCCCCTAGAAATCTGAAATCTACATTCTACATTCGGGGGCCTAGCAGCGTTTACAGTTATTTTTATTGGAGTCAAGCAGCGCGACAATTCATCCATCATTTTTTGTTATGATTTTGTGTATGCACATGTGTGTATGTGTGTGTGTGTATCCACCTCCCGCTCTCTCCCCTTTCCATTTCCCGCTTCTCCCTCTCTCTCACTATCTTTCTGTTTCTTTCGATCTGTCTCCATCTCTGTCTTTCTACGCTTGGCATGTGCGTTGGGTTCCAGTCTCTCCCGATCCCAGTGCCGGTCCCAGTCCCAGTCCCAGTCGCAGTCTCTCAGTCCCGACAGCATCGTTCAACAGCATCCGGTAATTATGCGACACGCTGATTAAAATGCCTGGGACTTAGGTGGGTCTCGGCTCTGGTCTGGTCTGGTCTGGTCGGGCATGGGCTGGACTGGCACTGGTAGACCGACCTCCAAGTGAAATCTTCGCCTGCATTAACGAGTTTTCCGTGACGCGTTCATTTTATATTCATACCCTAGAAAGTGATATTGTCGTTTGCGAATTAGCCATGAAACTCTTTAAAGTTAATCAATAAAGGTAAAAAAAAATTATTTAAAAATTAATTTACAATAATTAGTTAACAGTTTTCTAATTTTCCCTGAGTTTTCTTCTTTCAAAACTTAATTTTTACATATCAAAGACACAAATAGGGTATTTGACAGTCGCCCACCTGAAATGCGATATTCTTGGTTACATATTTTCTTTCTCGTTTGTTCTTCTTCTACTTCTGCTTCTTCTTCTGCATCTTTCTCAAGCCCGCTGCTCTTATTCTTTTACCTTCACATTGCTTTGCTACACTTGATTTCCACAAACACACACACATGCACATAAATACAAACAAATGCATGCACACACGCACACAAGCAGTGCGTTGTAAAGAGACTAAGAGAGCGGCTGCGTCTTCTCCTGATACTGGCCATTAGGGATCAGGTTCTCTTTTGGGTGCGGGAGCTGCGCAGGTGGTGAGCGGGGAGCAGCGCTCTGCTGTCGTTGGCATCGAGTTGCCGGTTGCGTGGTTTTATCTGCTGCACTGCTGTTGCTGCTGCTGCAGTCCCTCTTGTTGTTGTTGTGATATTTTTCTCTTTGCACTGTTTCCTCTGCTTCGTTTACTGTTTTTTCTGGCTTTGCATTGCACACGGCATTCGTCCTCCACCAGCAGCAGCAACAATAACAACGACAATCAGCATTCAACGCTGCCACGCCCTGTTCGTATGACCACAACAGCCACCGCCCATCTTCACTCAAACCAAAACTAACTGCAAACTGAAGGATTTTGCACAGTTTGGTTTACACGATGAACTTAATTCATGAATTGGCCGTTAATGAAAATATGTGTTAAGCTTATGTGATTTAGTGCTGTTAAGCTTAGATCTTTGATCTACTTTGGTTCTTTCTTGGCTAATACAATTAATAGGGAAATAGGTAAGTATGCTAGCCTTTAGTTTGCCCTGTATTCAAGCAACTTTTTATTTTTACTATTAAGTTTACTATTCTCTTAAAGTCTTTTTTATAATACAGTTGCTGATATCTTTTTTGCAGGGTATGTAGTAGTCTAGTTTGCTTACATGTTTTATTTTATCGTATTTCTTCTAGCTCAGCGTCGTTGTGTGTGGCTTGTTGTTGTTGCTGTTGGCTTGTCTCGTTTATTGATCGTGTTGCTGCACACACACACACACACACACACACTACTCACATCCCCACACTCACGCATTCACACACACAGTTGCAGTTACATACGCAATTCGATGAAGAAATGCTCCAAGTCCAAGTCAATGACCCGGAAATTGTGTCTAAAAAAGCAGCAACAACAACAACTGCAAAGGCAGCAGCAGCAGCAACAGCAACAGGCAGAAGCAACAGTCACGCAGCCAGGCAACAACAGCAGCAACAACAACAACAACCACAGCCAGCAACAGCATCACATTGACGACTTCAGTTTGATACTTTTACCTATGCAACGTAGTGTAGTGTAAGGTAGTGTAATTAACCACAGAATCTATGTAGTTTAGTGTCACTAACCATACAATATAGTGTGGTGTTATTAACCATAATATTTAAAGTATTGTAGTTTAGACTAACATAGAGTAATGTAGGGTAGTGTATTACAGAATGGTTTAGCAGTTTAGTATAACTAACCTAATAAAGTATGTAGTGTAGTGTAATTACCTTACATTTGTAGTTTAGTGTAGTCTATTTAGTCAGGCAAAATATGTTTACAGTGTAGTGTAGCGACACTTTTACGGTAATGTAATGTAGTGTAGTGTAGTTCATAGTCAGTACATGTTAAACAGTGTAACTAACAACAGAAAACATTTAGTGTAGTGTAGGGTAGTGTAACAAGTCATACTCTGTAGAGCAGTGTTGCTCATAGACCTGCAGCCCATGTAAATTAATTTGGTGCCGTATAACTAGCCAAACAATGCAAAAGTTAGTGTAGTCTAGTAAGTTGGTATAGTGTAGGGTAGTATATAGCAGTTTGTTGTAGTGTAGTTCATAGTAGTGCTATGTAGTGCAGTGTACTGGGCAGTCCAATGAACCAGCCACGCATTCGCAGCCCGCAGCTTTTTTTGCCAGAGCTGCGATTGCAAGAGCAGCAACAACAACAAGAGCAACAACAGCACGCGTCGATAACTCGCGACAACTGCACACTGAGCAACACAACAACAGCAACAAAACCGACATCAAAATCAACGCAATTAATGCTCATCCGGCTTTCAAAACTTCGAATTCAGTTTGAGCTGCGTTTCCCTTACCAGCCCTTGGTTTGGGTTGGTACTACAAATAGATGCAGTTTTTCTCTTTTTTTTGCTCCCAATTTGAATTTGCATATTTATTATGCTGCAATAAATAAATGTATCTATTATGAAAGCCATGATATATTGGCATGCTTAATTTTCCAACTTCCATACATAGATATAGTTATATGGGTATATATATCTGTGCATATATTGACAAAAATTAAGCACAAAAGTTCAGTGCCATCGGGCCATGTCGTCGTACAATTTGTGTTCACTGTACGGGGTATACGGGGAACAGTGCTCTACTGTTGCATATAATGAGAATTTATGTGCTGACAAGATGCTCATAAGTTTCTAACGTGAAAAGATCCAAGATCCCATGGAATGGGGCTAAAGTGCCTTAGAACATGCGAACTGCAATTACACTACACAGGGAGAAATTGAAAGCAGTTTTCGATTAATAAAACATGTATAGAAGTTTGCCCACCAGAGTTTTCTAATATACAAATAGAATATTTTAATAAAAAGGACTAAAAGACTTAATAAATTAGTGGGAATATATTGTCATATGATACTTCCCCTTTACCTACATACATGACCATCAGCTGAGTCTTAATTTAGGATAAACAGCGTGCAACCTTTAACAGATTTAATTCAAAATTTTTTACAGTGTATGCAATACCAGCTCCGATAAAATTAAAAAAATAACAGCAACTTTACTGCAATTGTGTCATTTTTGAAAAAAGTAAAGTAACTTTTTGGGTTATGCTGCTTTTATATTCGCATTTAATGCAATTAACCTCAAACTAAATGGCAATCACTTTAATTTGTTTTAATTAAGCTTTATATGCCTACTACTACAACGGGGCAGACAATGTTCCGCGACGCCTACATCGCAGTCGCTACAGTTGCGTCGCCTACAGCGACGGCAACGTCTCTTTAATTAATTACAACGTGTGTCTGCGCGGGAGAGAGGCAGAGCACAAAAGCTGAAGAGAGCTTTCTACCCTTAATGCTCAGTCAGTGATTGATACGATTGTTGTTGCTGCTGCTCGTTTTGAAGAGTTGACAGGATGCAAGAGTAAATCATGTGCTCCTTTTGCATGCTCAAAACGAACAAACGAAAACAAAAGAGAACTGCATGCAGTGGACGTTGCAGTCGCTGCCGCCTCCGCAGTCGCGGCGCATGCGTGCAGTGCACAGTGCTTAGCGAACGCTTAACGGATATTTCGTTCGATTCATCGCAAGCTGGCAATTGCCCTGTGGTGCGTTTGAACATTTTATGGAATTGGCCCTTTTGTTAAAATTTACTTTCTTTTGTTAAAAATAAATTCACACCAACAAAACATTATTTAAATGTATTTATATTAACATTGAATTATTTTACTAATATTAATTCGAAAATTAATGTTAAATTCTTAAGTTATTAACTAATTAAAAAAAACAGCCAAATGCACCATAGTGAGTTGTAACATAAATGCCTGACATTTGTTTCCTACAGATCTGGTTTGAGTATGTGTGTGTTTGTGTGTGTGTGTGCGTGTAGCCTTAGCAACCACTTCACTCCACTTTACAGAACTCTCTTGAGTCTCGTACGTGCCCAGATGCGTGGGAATGATGGGACAAAGACAGCAACAACAACAACAATAACTCAAGAGAGCGAAATTTGAGACTTGTTAATGTGCCAAATTATATGCGGCGACAGCGTTCTTAGACTTTACTTAGCAGCATACTCCTACGATTAGAGAGAGCGAGCAAGAGAGAGAGAGTGAGAGAGCGCTTTGGTTTGTTCAATGCATTGAAAACTGCTGCTGATGCCGCTGCTGTTCAAGATGGGATTTTATGAATGCGGTAGAAAAGTGGAAAGGGAACAAGAGAATCAGAAACACGAATGAACACGCAATGCAATCTGTGAAGGATCACGTCTGGAATGTGGCTTAAATTATGACTTAAATGGCGTTGGCAGTTTATGTGGCTGCCGTGTCTTTAAATTTTAAACATTTCAACATCATTATGATGTTCTTTGCCTGATGTTGATCATTATGATGTTTGTTGAGTAGCGGAAACGCACTCAACGTAGAACGTCTTCAGTTAAAAGACTTCACTTTTTTCAAAGCCATATCTGAGTTTGTGGCTTTCTTCGTTCATTCTTAAGCAAAGTCCAAGTCCAATTTGGACTCACAGTTGGTCGCTGCTTTTTATGACTGACTGTCGACTTTGCTTTATTTGGTTAGTTGCTCTGGCTTGACGACGATACATTTTGAGGCACTGTCGCGCATTCTTAGTTACATCCTTCACAAGGTCATGCGAGTGCGCGACGTGCACGCACACACACACACACACACAGCGAAAGAGAGCGAGATTTGTAGGCTACAGTGTGTGCGAGATGTGTTTGCACACAGCACTAGTGTTTAAGCCAAGTAATCTTTAAGCAAATAATTGTAGTTGGTATGTGGTTTCTGTTAATATCTCTCTCTTTCTAGCACTCGCTTTCTTTTTGCTCTTTGTCTTTCTTACGCTCTTTCGTTCTCTAGTTCGCTGTGTTTTCTCAAATTGTTAGCGACTGAAACAGAAACACAGTTTGTTTTATTTGTTGCATTCCTTTCGAGCTTTGCTTTAAAAATAACTCATATCCCTCTCTCTCTCTCTATCGCTCTCTTTGTCCCCCTATCCCCCTCTTTCCCCTATTTACACTGCACTACAAGCCTAATTCCTTTACCTTTGACTAACATTTAAAGCCAGGAGTAAAACTCTCATCATACCCAATTTCCTCATACCCTAAGCACAACACGTGTTAAATCTGGTGTGTGTGGTGAGAGTGTGTGTGCTGGGTGTTAATAAAATATCAAACATGCATATAAACAAACTTTAAAACAGATTCCGTCTTCGACTTGGAAGAAACGTAGTATCATTCGTTTAAGAATGCAACGCAAAAAAAAAACATAAATAAATAATTATAAAATAAAGTTAACCAAAAAGCAAGACTAATAGTTACCCTAGAGTGAGTACTTACTATATAAAAACCTAAATATGTTATAGTTAACATAAGTTATAATACCAAAAAAATTCATTTTTAATAACATGTTATTATTATGTTATGTTATTATGCTATTAAATATTTATAGTTTAGTAAACAAATTTTAATTGTATAAAAATAAGACTTTAGTTAATCCATCAAACACTTTACTTTCCAGCGAAACTAGCTTTTAACCTAAATTACAGGGTATGCTGGCAGGGGCAGCTGCCAAAAGTGCGACAATCGACGTTAAAGTTTTGTTTATTTTTGGGCGACAGCGCATGAACAAACAAGCAGCAACATGTGCCTGCAGTTCAACGAAAGCGAAATACACTGCAACCAAAACTAACCCAAAAGAAGTCAGTAAGAAGTGTAGTGTATGCCTAAGGTCGTATATTTCGTTAGCTTAAATTTGCATATGTTTATTTGATTTGAACTTGGATTCTTGTTATTTGTTTTTGTTTGAAAGCGATACGTAGCAGCATTTTAAGAGAGCGCGTGCGCAGCATTAAAGCGCTGTGGTATTTCGAGCAGTGTACGAACGAGAGCGGAGCGTAGCACGGTAGCCCACTTTCTGCGTGAGTGTGTGTGTGTGCGCGACTGAACGATGACTCTAGTAAAAATAATAATGATAAATAATAAAAAACACAAATAAAAGCTGGATAAACTGGAGAAAAAAACACACACACACTGAAGAAATAAACCAAATACAAGAAAACTTCGTCATCATCGGCTTTAGTGCGTGCGACGCAACTGCAGCGAAGCAAACGAAAACTGGTCGACAATGGGAGAGGCAGACGCAGTCACAGAAGCTGATGCTGCCGCTGCTAACGGCGACGTCGCAACGTAGCTACGCAGCTCCACAGGCAGGCAACAACAACGTCAACCTGATCGTTTGTTGCTCTACTCTCCCCACTCTCTTTCCACGACACTCAGCGCTGCTTTTAAGCTTCGAGCCGAAGTTGGCGTCGCAGCCAGCGCTTTGGGTCTCGGCTTGTGCTTGGGTTTTGGGACTGCGTCTCCAACCGCGACATCGACTGAGACTGAGGCATTCACTGCCGGCACATTTGGATAAGAATTGCTTGTTTCTTTCTGACCGTTCGTTCTGGTTTTTGTCATTGTAGTTGTTGCTCTGCTTGTTCCTGTTGTTCTTGTTGTTGTTGTTATTTGTGCAGGGGCTGGTGGAGTGGAAGCAACAGCTTCATTCGAGTGCTGCACTTATTATTATGCTCTTCTTCTTCTTCTTGCCATTGCTTTGCTTCTGTTTGCCTCTGCCAGTGCATCCGCCAGCCTCTGTTTCTTCCCTTGCTTCGGCTTCTGCTGCTGGTTCTGCTTCTGCGTCTGCTTTTGGGCTGTTCTTTTTGCTGCTTTCAGTTTTCTAGAAAAATCACAAAA
Organism: Drosophila acutilabella; assembly: GCA_035046005.1. Lineage (NCBI taxonomy): Eukaryota > Metazoa > Arthropoda > Insecta > Diptera > Drosophilidae > Drosophila > Drosophila acutilabella. Next base: position 17,704,149 of record JAWNOK010000013.1, read on the forward strand.
CACTTTTGCTGCGTCCTTTAAGGTCATTAAAAGTTCATTTGCTGTTGTTGTTGTAGCACGTTGATCTTCATATACCCTGTATGTATGAAAAGGTGCGCAAAAGGGTTGCTTAAACTGAATACTTAATTTTGTTAACAGTTATATATAAATATAAAATTATTAAGTTTAAAATTAATTAAATGTAAAGTATTAAAATTACTTTAGTTAAGTCTAATTTGGTTAATACATTTCAAGGCCTAATCGAATTGTTTTTCATATATCTGGCATAATATCGATTGGCTTAAAATCTTTTTAAGAATACAGATACTTTTAGATGAAAAATTTATTGTATTTAAATTTAACGAATTATTTTCTGCCCAAAAACTTGCAATCTCAATATTAATGCTTCTTCTGCTCTCATTTCCGTTAAGAAACTCCCCAAATACCAAATTTCTGGATTAATTTGTCATAACACAATTTACCATGTAATTTTATTGTCGCGTATTAAGTTCAAGCTAAAAAATGATTCATTTATTTTGCTTGCATCATTCAAGTTCAAGACGAGAGGTCGCCGAATATCTTAAAAAATGTCATAACGGGTATTTAAAAGTGACAATGCCGACACTTTGGCAGACACCTCCCCTCACTTTGCCTCCCTTCTTCACGCACTGCCTGGAATCAAGCGTGACACAAAAGGGTTGTGCTTTAATTAATTAATCAAATCGGTCAAGGAATTCCGCGCAGTGTATGTTGAGTCACAAAGCAAGAAACACACACGCACACACACACTGGCATTCTTGCCTTAACCGCTTTGAGGTCAATTTGGGAGTCAGCAATGCCACATAATTTTCTCCGAATTTCTCATGAATATCACACTTAATTAACTTTTGCTAACTGTAAATTTTAAATTGTAAGAAAAACAAGGAAACCCCTGTCCCTAACCCCACGCCACACCACACCCACTCAGCGGAAATGATTGCGTATACGCAGCGTGTGTCTGACTGCATTCAAAATCTAAACACATACAGTTGCAAACAGGAACTCCCTTAATGCGACTGCCGTTTAGTGGTGTGTGATTAACACACAAACACACACACACACATCTTTATATGTATTGTCTACTCACATAGATTCATCATGCACAATCAATGCAAATGGAAATGTAAATGTTCAAATTGTAAAATCAACTTGTTGTTGCTGTTGTTGCTGCGCAGATGCTCACTGAATATCAAATTACTCGGTTTTGGTTTCAAATCGAGTAGTTTTCTCTGTGTGTGTGTGTGTTGTGTCGCTTGGCTTTTTGTTTATCCAAATAAACCGCGGCACTTTTTTAAAGTAATAGTTGCGATTATTGTTTCTGTTGTTATTGCAGCTGCTTTTGGTGCCGCTACTTGTTGTGGGGTGCTAATAAATAAATCGCATTTACAGACTATATAAATATCTGTACAAACACATCACGTATACGCAAGGTAGAGTTTAGTTTAGTTCAGCTCGTAACAGCTGAAATTCAATGCGGTGGGCACCACACACAACAGCTCTAGTCATAGGCTCATTCATCCTCTGTCCAACTGCCTGTCTTTCCGCCCGTCCATCCGTCCGCCCGTCTCTTAGTCTATCCGTCCCACCGCAGAGCTTATTCAAAAGCACTTGGCATCGCCGATTTGCCGTTTGCCCTTTTTTTGTATGCGTAACGCAATCTATTCATAAAATGAAATTAAATAAAATACAACAACAACAGCAGCAGCAGCAACAAAAACAAATAAAAAACAAAAAACAAAAGAGAAATAAATATTTTCATTTGTAAGACCGGAAGAGCACTTCCTCTTTGTGGCTCTGCCATCAATCCACAAGATAGACAACGACAACAACGACGACAACAACAACAACAACAACAGCAATCAGCCCCATGCTATCCTGCTTGTTGTTGTTGCAGTGGTTGCCACACAGATGCATGCAAGCACACACACACACGCACACAAACTTAACCAGACAGTGCAGCCGCAAAGTGTTCTCTCGCTCGGTTTTATGTACAAATTAATTAAATTTTATTTATACAAAGTACTATAAATTTGATTTAGTATAAATTTTGATAGGTATAAATTATTATTTAAGTAAATAGACAATATAATAATAATTATAATAATTGTTGTTAAATTTTTGAACTTTAAAAAATAAAACCTATATGTGACTATTTTTTTTTTAGAATTTGTTTAATTAATATTAGAATTAACATGTTAAATTTTTTGTGTATTCATTTTTCGCACCACAAAAATAAATAATAATTTATTAATAAAAGGGATATTTAAACTCTTTCATTGCCAAGAAAATAATAATAACAATTCTTGTTAATAATAATGTTACTATTATTATTATTTCAAATTAATAATTCAAATGTAAATACTTTTAGTTATATATTATTATTATTATTATTATTATTATTATTGTTATTATTATTATTATTATTATTATTATTATTATTATTATTATCATTATTATTATTATTATTATTATTATTATTATTATTATTATTATTATTATTATTATTATTATTATTATTATTATTATTATTATTATTATTATTATTATTATTATTATTATTATTATTATTATTATTATTATTATTATTATTATTATTATTATTATTATTATTATTATTATTATTATTATTATTATTATTATTATTATGATTATGATTACTATTGTTATTAATTTAATACTTTCCTCATTTAACCCTGGCTGCTATAAATTTTATAATTTTGATTGCCTGTGTCCATACTATTCGCACTCACTGTGCCTACTGAAATGGGTATGCTAAATGGCTGCCCTATGCTCGCATGGCCCGTGCTCGGGCACTAGACCAACAACAACAATTCAGTGTGCAACAGTGGCTGCCAGCTGTTTACAACACACAGCAAACATGCATATTCACTTGCAAAACTATGTACGCTTTAAATATATATATGTATGTATGTGTGTATGTGTGTCTATATGTATGTGTGTGCCTGATTATATTTACTAAACATGTTTAGTTGTTATCGGCTGAGGAAACGCCTCGATCCGCCCCCGCAGTCCCCGCTCATTGGAAATGCAGTGCGATGTGTGTGACTTTTATTGAAGCACAAAGATATCAACAAAAGATTTATGCGAATTGAATACGAACTATAAGTATGAAGCATACGATTATTTATCGGCAAACAAACAATAAACAATAAAATGCAATAAATTATAATAAATTTTTAATTGTTTGTTGGATTTTAAAAAATAAACAGTTTTTGTCGAAAATTAAACTTCCTATTATGTGTCACATAACTATCTGGGACTTAAAGAGAAATTCCAATATAAGAATTTTTTTAAACACTTAAATTTTAAATTAAAACACTTTCAAAACGGTGGTTTTGTTAAAAAGCCGGCGTTTAATTCAATGTTTGTGCTTTTAAGTATTCTTCGGACTTCAGATATGACTAAAAAAGAGACGATGAAAAAAACTATATTTGTTTGGGATAAAATAAATAATACATTAATAGATTGTACATTAAATTAAAAAAATTTTTAGGTATAACATCAAATTATTTCCTAAAAATATTAATAAAAATTTATTTAAGCGTAAAAAAGTTATTTTAGTATAAAACTTCTTATCAATACAACTTTATTAGAATTTTCATTAATATAAATATTTTATAAAATAAATTTAATGAATCCTCTTATAAAATTTATGCTTTAAAAAGCTTTGAAAATGAATGCTTCCGAGACAGAGTATATTAGTACAACAATTATTGTTAGCACAGTTAAATTAATATTTAAATTAACCCAATTAATGCCCCATTGACAACTACTCACATAAATAAATTAAGAAAATGTTTTTCAAAACCCCCAATGACCTTTTGGAAAACTATTTTGAGATTGGGAATTACTAGCAAACTTTTCACAGCATTTAAGCACATCACAGCCAAAATATTAACGATATGCAAAATTTTCCGCAAATCAGAAACATTTTCAAAACAATGAAGAAGAAAGCAAGAATGAAGAAAGAGTGGTTAAAGAAGAAGTGAAAGAAGAAGCAGAGGAGAATGCCCATCAGCAAATATTTCGAATAACATTTAGGCGAAAAACTGGCGCCAGCAATTGGCTCGAACCGCTTGGCTCGAACTGGCTACCTGAGGGAAAAAAATGCTCATTAAATTGAAGCGTGAAAAATTTGGGAAAACACATTGAAAATTGAAAATAATTGTATGCGTACTCTTGTGCGAGTGCGACTCGTACTCAAAATGGAAATTAGAAAATGGAAAATGACAGACAGAGTGAGACAGAGACAGAGCGACGTCGTCGTCAACAAAGTGGAAGCAAGTACAAATTTAGAAATGAGTGCAGAGAGAGAGAGAGAGAGAGAGAGAGAGCGGGGGAGAGACAAAGGGAGAAGAGGGGCACTGGGGTGCAGATCAGCGCTGATCAGTGTATCTTTATTTACGTCATGGGTATTTATAGCTTGAACTCAAACAGGTGTAAAGCGTAAACAGTAAACTAAACGTAAAGCGTAAAATGGCCAAAAAACATTGTTTAAATCATTTAATTGTAAACTTTTTTCTTTCTCCCATTTCTCCTCTTTCTCCCCTTCTCCTTCCTTACCTTTTTTTTGGCAACGTCAGCAGCACGAGCCGACGGCGAAATCGAAATCAGATTCAAAATCGCTTGGTACTTAGTCTGATAGTGCAATCAGATCGGAGAGAAAAATCAACACAAATAATAATCATCATAAAGAAGTGGCCAGTAAGCAAAACGACTGCTGAAGACCCTGTACGTGCATTTATAAATAATAATAAAATATTAGAATCATCGAGTTGTTTGTACTACAAAAGGATATTCAGAGTAAATTATGGTAAGTCACTAAATAATATAGTATTACGATTCCTTATAGAAATGGTTTGAGAGGCGGAACGTGTCAATTTGGGGGCTAAATTTAATAGTTTCTGAGAAGAATAGAGATCTATGGAGACTGATGATAAAGCAGATATATAGGCAGATATATATTTTTAAAAGTGCGAAACAGGGAAAGCAGATTGGAGACGAAAGAGAAAGAAGCTTGGAGGCCTACCTAGTCAATTTTGAAGGCTAGATTTAGTAGTTTCTGTAATAAATAGGTTTTTAAAGATATTTTTATTAAAGATATGTATATATATTTTACCGACTACAGAAAATCTATTCGTCAACTGTTATACCACTTTTCATACTTTTCAAGCCATTTAAAATACTCTTCTAAGCCCTTATCAACTACAGAGTCTAGAAAGCATAAAAAATAAACCAAAGCTAGAGGTTCTATAGAGTACTCAAGACGTACGCTTCCAGGAACTGCTCCTCATTGAAGTTCATAATCAAAAGTTTTTTCTTTCTCTTTTTTTTGGCACGCGGCCCCTTTTTCCCGATTTCCATTGTTGGATCCATTGTTGGTGTTGATATCACCGAGATGCCCAAAGATGCGCACTCGCATTCAAGCTGCTTAATTTGAATTATTTGGCCGTAAATAACGCATAATAGGATCCATAAAGCGAGGGAGTGGAACGCAGTGGGGAAAGGGAGAGACAGAGAGTAAGAGGGGGAGTGGAAGACGGTTTCACTTCGATCTCTTTGCTCTTGTCTGTAGAAATGAGATTTTTATTTCGTCGTCGATTTGAATTGAGGCAGCGAACCCTAAAAACAACGACAGAAACTGAGACGACGATCGTACCTTGGGCCCAAGCGGGGCATAAATATTTATAATCATAAGAAGAAAAATAAAGAAAAGAGGAGAACTTGGCTCAAAAGGAGCAAAAGCAGCAGGCACAACAATTTCTCAATGTCTTTTATGCAGAAGAGGGCACGCGTCAGGCAGGAGAGGAATGAAGAGGAAAGAGAGCAGAGCGGAGACTGTGGACCAAACCAAACTCGACTCAACTTCTACCTCTAGCCCCTTTTGGGTAGCCCAAAAACAAAAAGTTGAAGAAGTAGGCACATCGCTCTAATAGTATATTTAATACAGCTACGAAGCTGAAGTTTTAGGGTTAGAACGCTTTTGTACCATTTAAAACCATTTAGCAAAGCTTAATTTGTTAGAAGCCTCACTTTGTTAAAAACAATTTCGTATAAAGATACCATAAGATCTAAAGCTCTGTTTAACTATAAAGAGACGACTAGAGAGAAGAAGAAAATTGTGCTCTTTATAGAGATAAACAGAACTACTAAAACTTTTCTTCATAAAATTATATTGAAAGTACTTAAAAGTTGGAGCTATCACAATAACATTCATTGCTTTATTGACCTACATATAGTCTTATAATTTTTATAAGAAGAGTATTCTTTAATAATACTCAAAAACATATTTTAAGGTAGAAAACATTGTTTATAAGATCAGAGAGGTGGCGAAAATCGGCAGCTTTATATATGATGTGTTTATAAGACTCTTTGCATAAAGATAATATTCTACCAATATTAAGGTTGAAAAGTAGAAGACTTTCTTTAAAGATGGAACAACTTTTTCCTATAGCTTCCATACTAAAAATGATTTTTATAGACTACACTAATGGTAAGAACTCAGTTCTATTCAGAAAGACGAAAGAGACCTGAAGTTCCTTACTACGTTACCCAAACTCAGTCAGATTTATACTACTCCCTCTAAAGGGTATGCCCAAAAAAAGAACAACACGAGCTCAAAGACAAAACTGAAAGACAAAAGACCAGAGACCAAAGCCCAGAGACGATCGAGAAACTTGTTTAGCACGCGTTACAGCGGCTGCCTGAATTGCTTTTCAAATAATTTGCCTCTGGTCAGTTCGCCTGCACTCCACCGTACGGTCTGTACCTTTGGCCGTACCTTTTGGCCCTACCTTGTGTGACGGTCGCAGTGACTGTGACTGTGACTGTGCCTGTTCCCGGCCCTGCTCCTGCTCCTGTTGCGTTTATTTGTTTATGCCACATGTAAAAAGTCAGCAAAAGAAGTAAAATCCGTTCAGCTAAACGCTGATCATACAGCAATACCTGGGGTACCCTCGACCCGACAGACCCTCCTGTCTCTCCCTCTGCCCCTGCCTCTGGTTCACTGCGTGGGCTCATTCTGGAATTTCTACACTCATTCTTGATTGTTTCGTTTAGTTATGTTCAACGCTTTGGGCCATATGTGTTGCATTCCAGCTGAATTGGTTTTCTGCTTCCTCTTTCCCTTCCTCATCTTCTCCTTTTTTTGCTTCACAAACGATACAAAACGGGAAAAACTCTGTCCAAAAATACAAAAAAAAAAATATGAAGAGAGTCTGCGAGATTTGACCAAGCTGGGGACAAGCCCGAGTTGAAGGTAATAAATTTGAATTTCAATAAATTATTTTGTTGCTACGAGACAGGCGGGTTAGGAATCTTCTTCACTTATAATTGAGTCTTAATAAATGCTGGGCTAACTAGATACCCTGCAATGTTTATAAAACTAGCAATATATATTATGGGTTTCAAACTCATTTTTACAGGAATCAGTAACATATTTTAAAAATTAACAATTAAGTTTTTAAGTTAAAATTTAATGAAAAACGAAAAAACTTTTAAAGGATTGCTTTTATTGCCATTTAAAAAATTTAAATAAATTTAATATAGAATATGTTTAAAATAAATTATTTATCTTAAAAACAATTGTCAAAATAAAATAATATTATCATGTAATAATATTTCATGTAAAATGTTAAAATAAATATTTAATGATTCTTAAGATCATTTTATTCCTTTTACGTTGGTTTATTCATTTATTACTTTATATATTTTACAATTAAAATAAAAAAATATATTTATTTGGAACGAGAATATTGGATTTTTAAGAATTTTTTCTAACTTTTTTATAACTTGAACATATTTTTAATTTTATTTTATTTTTTTATTATATATTTTATTATTTATTATTATTTTTATTATTTATTATTTCAATGAGCTATTTTTTTTACAATTTCTTTAACTGGGTATCTGCTGGTCACTCCACACCACTTCACTCTTACTTGTTCTTCTCGTTTCTTTATAATTTTTTTCATTTATTGTTTTTTTTTCGTTTTTATTTTTTGTTCATTCTGTTGTTTGTCTGAATCGCTGGAATTTCATTCAAAATTTTTTGTTACTTGACCAATTTCTTTTTTGGCATTGTCGTCGCTGTTTATGGCCAGATCCCATTGTTGGCCAAACTGTTGCTGTTGTTGTAGTAGTGGTTCTTCATGTTGTTGTTGGCGGTGATACGCACTGATGAAGCGATCAGGCCTTGACATTGAAGGTAAGTTATTCCTCAAATGAAACCAAATCGATCAACAGATCAAAAAAATTAAAGTTTCCTGCTAAGATACATAGTTAGAGCAGAGTTTATAGACGCCTGACTTGGGTTTAGTAGGTTGTTCGATCTTCGAACTCATCAGCATAAGTAATCAGCCAAAGTTTGTGGCTGACACAGCTTGACATCTGTTAGGGGCATAAAAGAAAAATAATAATATGTGGCAGACACCTGAAGAGAGGCTAGAATGATAATAATGATAATGATTATGATGACGATCGCTTGGCATAAGCCAAGTTAATATTAATTCATGGAGATTCCGTCAAAAGAAATTTGGAGCCCTCGCAGCTGTCTCTGTCGCACTCGTTACAGTCAACCAGTTATGGGCAAAAGAGTAGGAAAAAAAAGAAAAAAATAAAAGAAAAATTAAATCAACTGACAAAGCTAACAAACAACCTTCGTCATTAGCCTTAGCCAAACTATGGCATGTCAACGAAAATTAGCATTTTTTGGCTTTTGCTTTTGGGTTTAAGCTTTACCGTGGGACAGGCAGAGGCAGAGAGAGTGGAGAGGTAGAAACAGAGGGCTAGAGGGAGAGCTGTTTAGAACTTCAGCGGGACGACGCGTTGTCTCTAGTATTATTTTGTTGTTCAGTTGCGTAGGTAAGAATGAAGCTAGGAGAATGGAGAACCATACGAGCCACACACACACACACACAAGTACACGCACACATACTCACACACTCTATTCACACACAGCCTACGCAGATTTTGCAATTTCGTTTGTGACGCCCACGCATTTGAATTAGCTTAGAAATAAGCAACAACAAGCACAACCTACAAACTCACACACACTCACACACATACACACGCACTCACACTTAGACACACAATATAGTTGTTCGAGTATTCACATTTTTTGCGAGTGGTTTCCAGTAACTTGTCGGCTTGTAGGCTGTATTGGGTTTCAGGCCTGTCTATCTACAAGATAGACAACCTACTAAATACATCTTTGATTATTAAAAAAATGTCAAAGCTACAGTTTTCTAAGCAGTAGCAAAAGTAGAAAAGTTTAAGACATTTTCCACATATTTCAAATAATTAATAAATTAAAGTTATACCCAAAATTTATTTTATTTGTATTAAATTAACAACTTAATAAGTACAAATGTGCAATAAAGAAATCCCATTAAAATTTATAATAAAATAAATAGTTTAAAAAAGTTCAAAAGTTCAGAAATAACATAATTTTATTTCTTGTAAATTTATGGCTAAGTCAGTGGGCACAAACAACTGCAATTTATGGCAACTGCCACACCCCCATACTGGCTGCAAAGCCACAAAGCGTTGAATGTGGTTCACAGCCGCCTAATACAACTACGATACGGGTAAAAGTGCTGCCAAAATTCAGTTTAATCACCTCAAGAGGCAGCCCATATGGTCATACAACACACACACACGCATAAATACACACGCACATGCATGCAGCCAAAGCGAAGCCACCAACACACAGCCCACGTCAAATACATGCACTTCTGCGAGCGTATGTGTGGAGAGAGCAAAAACTTAGTGTGGAGAGAGAGAGAGGGAGAGCGGGAGCGCGGCAGAGCTTCAGCGCTTGCAGAGTGCTTGCTTAGAGCGCAGAGAGCGGTGGGCGACCGATTAAGCGATGCGTGTTTGACTGCAGATTTAATTACTCAGCAGAGCGACAGAGCAGCGCAGTCGCCAGCATATTTTCACCCGCCTGGTAACAGCTGCAGTGAAATTAAAAGCTTCCCTCTTTGGCTATAGCTTTAGCTATTTTGGCTGTAGCAGCGTTTTGGCTTGGGCGACGCTGTCAACAGCAACGCGTCGGAGACGCCAACGCCGACGACAACAACAGCAACAGCGACGCCAACGTTCAGTGAGAAAAAATTTCATTCACAAAAATTTGAAGCCAAAAAGGCAATGGACACAAGTCACGCATGCGCAGCACGAACAGCGGATAAAGTGGGGAGAGGGAGGAAGGCAAAAATTACATTACACTCACACACACTCATACACATCGCTAGCTAGACTTGCAGTCAAGCCGGATGTATTAAATTCCAATTATGACTACAAGTTAACTTATTGGTGTCGTGGATTTTTTATTATAACTTAAAAAAGAGGGAACATTTTTTAGCCAACGGCCTCAATCAGCTGACGACGTAAACTATGACGTATAACATTGAACTCCGGCAGGGACACTAGATTAAATTCCTCTCCGGCATCCAGGCGATGATCATACAACTCCTCTCCATATATGTGATGCCAGTCTAAGCAATTGGATTCTAATTAGCTTAAACTTATCTAATCAGATTTATGTATGTGTGAACTCACCGCGACTAAAGTTGTGCGCGTGAAATCGAACCCAGAGCGTATATCTGTAGAAATCGGTGCGCAGCGTATAGCCCATAATTTTAATATTACGCAGCTTGGGTTTATCGCTGTTTGGGTGCTTGGTAGGCAGCATGCCAGGACGTGGATATTGACTCAAGGCGAAGTAGTCCTCGGCTGAAGGAGAAAAAAATGGTTTTAAATAGAAGTAGAATCTGATTAAGACGGAATTGATCTCGCGCTGATTAAAACCTCGCTTAACGAACGCTTCTAATAAGCAGAGCCCTCATACGCGGACAATTTTTCTCTGATCGTGGAAGCTTCAGAGCAATTCGCCTCTCTCTTAGGGGAAAACTCTCTAAACGGTCCAATGCTCGACGATAGGTGTTTTTATGATGTCACACTCACCCAATCCGATGCCCTGCAGCTGTGGATACAAGCTCTTGCCCTCACTGCAGGTCAGCTCCAGCTCGGCGCTGCTTCGGTTGCACAAGGGCAGTGGCGGCAGATGAGCGAGATCTACTAGGGTAGGGAAAACGTCCAGCAGCTCAGTGATGCCGTGCAAGCGACGTGGCTGCGTCAACGGAAACTCTGGACTCCTTATGATTAGAGGCACTCGTAGAGCCACCTCAAAGTTGCTGTACTTGGCCCACTCGGCGTGCTCGCCCAGCGACCAGCCATGATCACCCAGCACCACGACCACGGTGCGCTCCAGATCCAAGTGGGCCAACAGTTTGCCAAAGAGATCGTCCACATAGGCAACTGAGGCGTAGTAAGCCTGACGGATCTGAGCTGCTTGCAGACGCGAGATGGGTCCATAGGGGAAGGAGATGTTGCGGTGCTTGAAGTCGTCACGGGAACGCACGTCCGTGTACGGATTCCAGGCGACATCGGGCATATCCGGCGGCTTCACAGCATCCACCGTATAGTTGTAGAACTCCTCGAGCGGAAAGTGATCCAGAAACTGTCGAGGAAAGCGGAAATTAATGTGTGGCTTGTGGAAACCCACGGCCAGGAAGTACGGCTGACGACTCCGCTTGCGGGAGTCAAGAAATCTCAAAGCTTCTGCGACGGATTCAATGTCCGGTAAAGTCTTGTACGGCTGCGTTTGCAGTTGCACCGGACAGATGAGATAATTCTTGCGAAGCACACCGCCACCGTGTTCTGGACAGACGGGTGAGTTCATAAACTGCTCCGTGCGCGGTCTGAACACGGGCGCAGACCAACTAATGGGATAATCATCGCTGTTGTTCGAGGAGGTGCCAGGATGAAAGACCTTGCCACAGCCGTACGTATAGTAGCCGTGCTCCTTGAAGTACTGCGGTAAAGTGGTGAAGTTACCCACAAAACTACGCCAATAGCTGTAAAAATCATACAGATGCAGTGTGTCCGGACGTCGACCAGTAAGCAAAGAGTTTCGACTGGGAGCGCAGAGGGATTGCTGTGGATAAAAGTAGTTCAATAAAGGATACTCCTACTCCAACTGGAACATGAGGTCACCTGACTGTAACTGCGTGTGAAGACGGTGCTGCCCTGGGCAAACCCATCCAGATGCGGTGTGTGTGCCAAGCTGTCGCCATAGACGCCCAGCGAGGGACGCAGATCATCGAAGATCACCATCACGACATTGTAGCGGCATTGGGTAGCAGGAATTCCAATTGCGAGGATTTGTAGGCACAGCAGCCAGGGAGACATGACTTTAACGACTGCAGTCTGAAGATTAGTCAGTCAAGCCGGCTACCTGCTGCCCTGTACAGCCCCATTACATGGGGTATATCAGCACAGGGCAACAGTTTGTAATCGCGTACTCAAGTTCAAGTTGGAAATAACAAACAGTTTTCTTTAATTGTAATTTAATTGCTATTTACAGGGTATGCTTAAGTCGTGTGTGCCTCGCACTTGTTTACATTTAAGGCAAAAAAAAAATGTTTATGCGCAAAAAGGCAAACAAGCGGCGTAATTTAAAACCGCCTCCATTATATTCCAATTAAATGAAACGGAAGTGAAGCTCGGAGCTTGATGAACCGATGGATTGACAAACTGATGGAATGTAATCAACTCGTGGGCGAGGATTTGAAGATCGAGGGGCGATGCCACAGTGTCTCAAGCATTCCATATTTACATACTTTGAGTATACATAAGTTTAATTAATTAACACAGCTAACGAGTGCTTGTGGTTAAATTTAAAATAAAAAAAATTAAAATAATAAGATAAACAGTCCAATGTGTGTCCAATCAGACGCCCCTAGAGCGTTTCCCGATAACTGATAACAATTCCTAAAATGTTGCGCCGCAGTTGCTGCAGCGCTTCTCTCGCATCGCCAGGCAGCAGAGTATGCCCACTGGGAAGAAGAAGATGGCACAGCATAGTCCAAGTGGTGAGAATGTGTCCTCTAGGTAGCCAATTCTGCACGACGGACAACCTCCAATCACAATTATTTCCGCTGGCATCGATGGCTGCACCACAATGCTAACGGGAGTTGTCTCAAAAGCTCCGTAGGTTGACATATTGGGCGGTGCTGTCGGTTGTCCATGGTGCACACCAGCTATGAGTCTGGCATCTGTAAATATTTCACTTTATATTTGCTTTTATTTTATTTAATTAATTGAATTTACTTACCCTGATACGGCGGCGCACTTGCATTCATGACTTCTTCGTAGCTTGGTGGTTCGTTTTCTTTTTGTGTCTTTGTAGCCATTGTGATAAGAGCGAGTGAAAAACAAATATGATGAAAAGCTTTTTACGTTCAAATGAGTCACTGCGCTCAGTGTTTAACGTGCTTTAACAGCTTTAATTAGTTTCTATTATTGTGTTGTTTTTTGATTCTGTCAACTGTTTTGCTTGCTCTTCTTTGTTTTTCTTTATGCGGGGTATCGATAAAACAGCTGTTGCGATCTTATCGATACATGCAGAGCAGCACGATAGTCGTGAGGACTTCAACGCACGAACAAGCCAACATATGCAATTGCTGCTTTAACTTTTTTGCTTGCATAGTTTTTATTTAGCATTTCTTAAACATGTAAGTAAATATTTTAGAATAATAATAAAAAAAAATTACAATGTTTGTATAATTATTAGCAGATATATTATATCGCCTCAATTCTAATTGCAATTTTATATTTATAACAATCGCCAGCAATTACAATTTGAATTCGCGTAACGTTTTTCCACAGATAATCAAACAAAAGTACCAGAACTCCGAACTTCGGAGCTCAGACTCCGAAATTAAAAACAAGTCAAACACAATTATATCGATATGCGGGCTTAGCACTTGTTGTGCAATTATCGTTTTTACAACTTATCGCAAGGTCTCTGCGTATTATTAATTAAAAATTAACAAATCAATATTTGTTAATCAAATATAAATAAAAACGATTGCGCATATATTATTCATGTTCGAGCTGGTCAGCATATTCGATAAATGCATATCGATAATAATTTTATGTATTTTTGTAAAGACGCAATGAAACGCTGCATTTTCCTTATATACATATAGCCGCACTCTTCTACCGCCATTGGTCTCTTGTATCTGTTGACGAAAAATCGGTGTAAAAAGGTTTGTTCTAAAGAATAATAAATTTACGCAGTGCTAATTTGTTTAGTTTTGTGTAATAAATAAAATAAATGACTGTCAGGTTATTTGCATGCAACAGGCAGTAGTGAGTGCTAAGTTGTGTATTTTACGTTTGTTATGCAGATTCTTGCTTTGCTAAATCGATTGGCATTTTTTTTTTCTTCTCTATGTCTATTTCCGCTGCTCCACACGCTGTCTCACTCCCACACGCTTCAATGAACGAATCCCAGAGAGAGGAACAAAAAAAGTTGCCGACAAGTAAACTGTAGTACTATAAAGAAAAAAATAAATACTGCAACAAGAAGAAGAACAAGAGCAGAAAGCGAAGTCAGTGAGGTAAACAAACAGATTAAAGTTGAACCTCAACTACTACGTTAGTTTTTAGTAGTTGCTGATGCGCGACATGGCCGATTTAGACGCAGTACATCTCGGCCTGGACGAGAACGAAGCGGATATAGCCGAGGAGCTGCAGGACTTTGATTCCTTTGACACGCGCAGTGAAGCATCCAAGTCGCGGGGCGGATCCGTAGCTTCCGACTCTGAGCCTAGTATCAGTTCGGTGAGCACGGCACCTTCGTCAAGGAGCAGTAAGCGCCTGACCAAGACCAAATCAAGCACCAAGGCAGCCAAGGAATCCACAACTGCCAAGACCACAGCTGCAGTGACTAGCAGCAAGAGTAAGTCAACCAAGAAATCAACATCAAAGCGTTCCGCTTCTCCCAGCGAAGTCAATGGCAAAAAGAAAAAATCCAACGGCAGCGATTCCAAGTCCAAGAAGGCGTCCAACGAGGCAGACGATAAGTCCAGCTCAAAGTCGCAGGACGCCGAGGAACGCGAAGTGGGTAACAAAAAGTCGCGTTCCAAGAAGAGCAGCAGCTCAATCCTGAGCACTGGCAGTGGAGCAGGTGCCACGACGGCCACAGCAGCTAGTGCCAAGAGTGACATCAGCGATGCCGAGGATGATAAACCGTCAGTGCTGCCCGCCCTGGAGTCTGACAGCGAATCCTCCGACTCGGATTCAGGCACACAGCACAAGCGAAATGGCAGTGCCCGTGGGAAGGCAGCGAAGGCAAATAGTTCCAAGAGCTCCACACCCGACAAGGATGCCGGTGGCAATAGCTCCCAGAAGTCATATGATTATATGACCAAATTGAACTATTTATTCCGGGACACTCGATTCTTTCTCATCAAGTCCAATAACAGCGACAACGTGCAGTTGTCCAAGAACAAGAGCGTCTGGGCCACTTTACCACAGAACGATGCCAATCTGAATCAGGCCTTCAAGGAGGCCCGCAACGTGCTTCTCATCTTCTCGGTGAACGAAAGTGGTAAGATTGGGGTTTCTAGCTGTGGATGCGGGCCTCTTAGGGATCAGCTAATCTCTGTATCTATTCACAGGCAAATTTGCAGGCTTTGCTCGCATGGCAGCCCCTTCCCGGCGTGACATACCCCAAGTGGCCTGGGTGTTGCCACCGAGCATTTCACCCAAGGCACTGGGTGGTGTCATCGAACTGGATTGGATTTGCCGCAAGGAATTATCTTTCAATGCCACCCTGCATCTGCACAACACATGGAACGAAGGGAAGCCGGTGAAGATTGGACGAGATGGTCAGGAGATTGAACCCAAGATCGGTGGAGAGCTGTGCCGTCTGTTTCCCGAGGACGAACAGATTGAATTGACGCCCATCTTGCGCAAGTCCAAGGAAACGGCACGTGTAATGCGGGAGAAGGGCATCCATGTCATCTACAAGGCACCACGCAGTCTGTCCACCCGTGGACACAGCGGCGGACGAGGCAATAGCCAGCTGGGACCGATGCGACACAAGCGTAGCTATGGTCATGGCGGCGCACCACATCATCATCACCAGCATCAGCGACCCTATCGCCACCATCATCATCACCACCAGCATGGCATGGGTATGGGTATGCCCTCCAGCGGTGGCTTCAAGCGCAGTGGTTCTCCCTACAGGCAGATGGCCGGTGGTGCAGCTGCGTCCGGTGAAATGGGCATGCCCTCGTGGGAACGCTACATGTCCACAGCAGCTGCCGCCGAGGCCTACGTGGCTGACTACATCCGGAACATGCATGGCCAACTGCCGCCGTTGCCATTTGTTCCACCTTTTGGCCAACTGCCAATGCCCACAGCTCCAGGAGCTGGCAGTGCTCTGCCTCCTGGCGCTCCTGCATCGATGTATGAACAATTGCCGCCACCGGTAAGATATTATGATGGACCCGGAGCACCACCACTGCCGGACTACCCGCCACCACAGCCAATGCGGCCACCGCCGCCGGGCTTCGACAAGGCGCCCAGCTATGAGGACTTTGCGGCCTGGAAGAATGCCGGTCTACCCACAGTGGCAGCACCACCTGGTTTTCCAGTGTACGGAGCCGCCAATGGCGGTGGTAGTGGCAGCAGCAGCAATACAGTCGGCGGCAATGGAGGAGGAGCAAATGTCTCCGGACTCAGCGCTGGCAATCGGGATAATAGCAACAGTTCCATCGGTGGTCGGAGACGGGACTATGGTGGCGGTCGCAGCGGATCCTCGCGACAGTTTCGTGGCGATCGTGGTGGTGGCCAGCGCAGCTATCGGGACGCCAGGCGTTGAGTGTGTCGTAATTGAGTATTTGTTTTTAATCACGGGGTGTTTTTAGAAAAGTGCGCGAAACAACAAAGAAAACAAAAGAAAATCCTACTCCTTAAAATTCCACATCCAATTTGATAGATGCACAGCAAAAGTGTCGGCAAAAATCGCTCGCGTGTGTGAACGAAAGAAAGTCGCAAGAAAAATAGAAATGAAAAAGAAAGAAGGAAAGTAAGAAAGATTGAAGTCTTCTCTCAAATGCAATCGTTATCGACATCGACACCGATATCGTAATCGCAATCGTAATCTAAGTGAGCAGCGGGACACCGAATTATCGTATGGACAGCTCGTCTCTTATACACAACAACAACAACACTCCAACTCTCTCCCTTTCTCTCGCTCTCTCTCTCTTTTTGTCTGTCGCTCTGTTCTCACTCTCTTTTGCTAAGCGTTCTGTCATGCAAAGAAAGTTCTATAAATTAAACATAAAACAAACTTACAAAATAAGCAAATTACAACCACAAAAACAAAAAAAAAAGATAATTAATATTTTAAAACACAAGTAAAAAGAAAATACAAAAAAAGAGAGAAAAAAAGAAATATATATCAAGCACAAAATGTGAACTTTATTTAATATATCAAAAAAGACGTTACAACAAACAAACCAAACCAAACAACAACTGCAACAACCACAACAAAACCTACACAACAAGAACGTTAACTAACTTTTTAAATATATATAAATATATATTTCGAAATCTATAAGGAAGCAGTGATCTGTGTATGTGTTGTGCGTATCACGTGTGTGTGCTTCCGCCCCCCTGTGCTGTGCTGTGCTCTTCCCCCCTCAAACCCCCCAAACGAGAGTTGGACTTATTTCTCAATGGCAGCAAATGCGCAAATCGCAGTGTTGAAAATCAAATCGAACTTTTCGCTAAATGGAGTTGGAGTTTATTTCTTCTCCACCTGAAAATCGCCCCGCTTCAAGCACAAAATCGATTTATACGATTCACAATTTAATTACTATAGAAAAAGAACCAAAACAATTATAAAAACCAGTACTGAAACTCTCCAAAGTTTAGCTAAACTTGAACTGAACAGTACCTAATTTTTGTGGCAGCTACTTAAACTCCTTACTAAAATAATTTTTAAACCTTTTGGTTTACAACTCAAGAAATACAATTTATTACAAATCTTCGGATCCCATCCCCTCGACTCTTTCGACTTTAAAAGTCTTATAAAAGTCTCTGCTAAAAAGAAAATTTACTGCCACAAAATAAACTCCGATCAGGAGCAAATGACACAGAGACCTTGAAGACCGACACATGAAAACGACCTTTGGACTGAGTCAGGAACTTTTTATTTTCGTTTCGTACTTTTGTTCTTTTTTTCGTTGCAGACGCAGAAGAAGGAAAGTAGAGAGTGGAAAATGCAGAAATTGAAGCAGTATTAAAGCGATGTCTACTGAAGCTACTGGAGATCGGCCGATCAAAGACTGAATGTAAACTATAGACTGGAAAAACAGCATAAATATTTATTTATTATTTTATTCTTGACCTTTCTATAAACTATTTTATTCAAATATATTTAAAACAATACGAGAAAAAAATCAATGACTGCAATTACTTTTATTAAAGTTCGACAAGAAAATTTAGGAGTATATCAATTTTTCTAAACGGAATTAAACGGTAAGATCCTGTGCTGTGCCTCTTCGGCAACTAGGGGATTGGTAACACAGAATGGCTGGCATTGTGTAGGAACAAGACAATAAATGGGGGAAGTTGTGAAGTTGATTGTTGGATTACTTATAACATAAATTGAGGCTTGAACACAAATTACAGCAGCGAAATTGCCTTAAAGCAAACATGCAATGCATAAATATATAATTTCAGCTATTATCAAGGTAAAAAACAAATTACGTTAGATTTTCAAAAATGAGCGCCAATTTTGTTTTGTTGGCTCAATTTTAAGTAATATCGATATTTCTGTTTTATGAGAATATTGTTCTATCGATATATCGGTATTAATTCAACAGCTGCAATTCTAAATTAAAATATACAAATCTGGTCTTTAAAACAAACAAAACGCAAACAATTTTGAATGATAATTAACGATTTAATTTAACTTTTAGTGAACTATTTGATTAATGCACAGAATCCGCTTTGAATCGAGAAGGGTGAGCGGTTTTTGTCGGTCTGCTTTGTGCACGTCATTCGTTGGACTTCTTCCCTCGACCCTCAACCGCTTTGTTGTTGCTGCCCACCCGCTGTTAACATGTAAACATAACCCAACTTTTGAGGCCGAACAATACATGACGTGTGCGTGCTTCAGTGTGTGTGTGTGTGAGTGCGTGTGTGTGTGCTTGTGTGCATGCCATGTAGCGTGCCATGTATTGTCAGAAAGCTACATGGCAGCAAGTGCGGGGAAACGCGTACTTAAAACAACATTAATTTGCATTAAATAATTACATTTCTGACCAATTAAACTCGATATTAATCTGAGTTAAATTTTAAATGGACATTTGTGATTGTTGTATTAAATGCATCTGGGAATGACTCCGGGAGTCTCTCCATGTATACAGTGTACATGAGCAGTCGTGGGCTCGTGTGGCGGTAGCGTGTATACATGGCAACTATTCTAGCATACATGGCAACCGCAAACTGGTTCTTGGGCGACGGGCGTAGGCGTGCCCCCGGGGACAGACATTAGAAACTAATTGCAGAAAAGCTGAAATTTCATTAAAGCCCCTAATAAATAAATGATAACTTGAAGTTTTTCTTTTATATAGTTTCCTTTTTATATTTGATGAGTGTTAGACTTAAATTACTATACGAAATGTGTATTTGTGTGTGTGTTGTGGGTTTGGTTATTGTAAAATTAATCAATTTGCATTTATTTACAGTGGACGCAACAGCTGTAGCAGCTGCAACGGAGGGATATCTGCAATCGGATCCGGCCCCAACTGCTACGGGTCGATCTTGCGGATTTTAAGGCCGCCAGCACCAACGCTGGACACACGGTTCGAGATGAGGGCGCCAGCAGAGCCGCCACTGCTGCTGTTGCTCAGTGCGGGTGTGCTGACCAATTGTGGCATCAGCTGAGTGCCACCATTGCTGCTGTCCCCGCTAGCTCCGTTAGGACTGGAGGCAGCACCGTTTTGCAGACGACGCTTTAGAACAAATCTACGTGCTGTTGTCGTGGTTGTGGTACCCGTGATCACATTGGAGCTGCTGTTGTTGGTATTTGTAGTTACCGTTGTTGTTGTGCCAGCTCCTGAAGTTGTTGTTGTGGTCTTTGCTGTCTGTGACTGCAATTCTTCCGGTGTGGGATCCACTTCCATCTCAGTATTTGCACTGTCATCATGCTGAAATAAAATAAACATTAGTACCACTTCCAGTTAGTTCATTTCGAGGATTAACTTACCACATCACTGGTGTGCTCCTCCTCTTCATGTCCCTCTTCCTCCTCAAACTCGGCGCTCTCTGTCTCCTCAGGATACTCCACAAGTTGGCCATTGAGTGTGGGGAACTCAATCACTGGCAGAATCTGGCGTGTTTGGTTAGCATTGCTCTCATCCATCAATTGCTGGATCAGCTGAGCGATATCTTCGCGCTTCTTGGTGACTGTGAGGAAATCGAACCAGTTTGTCAACTGTTTGATGGGCAGCCTGTAATCCTTGATGGGATCCTTGAAGAACTGCTCCACATACTGCAGCAAATAGAGGCCGCAGTCGGTGAAGTTGTTCTGCTGTGGCACCTTTACACAATGTCCCGGCATGTTGTCCTTGTTGAATACATGCGCCTGCGCATCCGGTTTCTTCACCTTGTACTCGCATGTGAGATAATCCCGGAGAGTGGCCACCACTCGACTACGCGATGCTCCCGCCAGCGAGTCAAATATCAGTATCAAGGGTTGTTTCACAGCCGGCACATCTTCGTTGGAGACTCGGGCGGGCCCTGAAGGCGTAGCCGTCGCTGTCGAGGCTGCAGCCGGCGAGGGCGTCGCAGTCGCAGATGTTGGATCCTTGGAGATGGCTTGATTCGAATTCTCACTATCCTCGGAGGCCATATCACTCTCATCTCCCTCAGCCTCGTCGCGTTCACTCTCGTCGTCGGCAATGCGACAAATATCGCTAGGCATGGCCGGCAGGGTGACCGTCTCCCGCTTGGATAACGGTGTGATGGTGGTGTTGCCAATCTGTAGTGATACCTTCTTGCCACGCGGACGCTTCAGTTGCTGTGGTTCGACGGGCTGATTGGTATCATAGGTCACGGGACCCTTGAGGCACGGGAAACAGATAATGGCTAGGAACCAATGGGATTGCTCGTTAATGGGCACAATGATGAAGTCCTTGTCGAAGATGTCCACCACTTTGGTCCACTTCTGGACACGCGCATGACGCTTCTGTGCCGCCGTCTGCTTCATGTCCGCCGGACGTGTCAGTGTCGTCAGGCGCTTGTAGAAGAACGTGCTGAAGATGTGGGTGCGATCACGTTGTGCCTCCGGTATGAGCGTGTTCCGCAGCCAAAGTAAGTAGAAGTCAATAATGATGTCATTCAAGTACGATTCCTTTGTCAGACAGACATAGTCCTCCATACGTATGCACAGGCTACCCGTTCCCTTGGGCGGGTACATTAAAAGACTGACGGGCTCATCGGGACGCAGTTGTCGTGGTGCCAACTGTGTTGGCTTGTCCAGCACCTTGCGATCCGAGTCCGCAATGCGTTCCAAGATCTCAGCAGCGTCACGTGTGGAGATTTCATCCACAAAGCTGAACATTGATTTGATGGTTTCGCGTGCCGATATGCTGATCGTATCAAAGAGCAGTATAAGACGGCGTTCATGATTGTGCCACTTGATGCCGAATTCTAAAGCAAATAGAATATGATATATTAACAGCTGACTACGAAAAATGGTTCAAATTACTTACGATCATTGGGCGAATCATCGGGCAGTTGCAGCTGCGTTTTCACATATTGGGCGCATGTTTTGAGCATGTAGAGTGTGACCAGTGGATGCGCCTGTTCCGAGCTGGCAAAGTGTGCAATAACCTTGATAACCTCGCGTTTGTATATGTGCAGTACAAACTTTTCATCCTTATCCGCTAATGTACCAGCAATGCGTACGCCCTTTGACGTGAAGCTTACCTGTATTAGCATAGGAAAACGTTACAATAACAGACACAACAAGAAAAGTAGCCGTCGAGTAGGTGGGCGGGGACTTACCGGTTCAGTTACTTGGAAGCGATACGGCATCAGACGCAGACATTTGCAGTTTATGTCCGTGGTGAAGGCTTCACCGTCGGCTACATCAGACTGTTCCGTTACATCTCCACGGACAAAGTCTGCAATAAAAGTGCATAGCAAAGTTCCACACATTAGTTAAATTTGAGTATTAATTTATTTCCAACAATTTCTTTGTCGACACAACACATGTGGCGTCAAAGTCACATTTTTTTGCTCACAAAAATTTGTTTTAATTGCCGCTGCCCACTTACCATCATCATCCATTATATTATTCATTAAAAAAAAAAAAAACTATAACAATAGTTTAACAATAACTTAAATTACGTTACAAATTGCAAATTTTGCGTTGATGCAAAACAATCTCGCAACTTGTCAAAATTTATATGCTGTATGGTTATTCTTCTTCTTCTTCTAACCCTCTCTTTTTATGAAAATGGCGTGGTGCTGAAGCGCCCTCTATTGGCATTCCACGCAACTATTGAATATTTACGGCGTTGCCATCTCTAAATATAACGGCATGACATGAACATAGCTATTTAAACGACACAGGGCTGCATTAACACGCAAAATCACAAACACATCAAGATGCACGATAACACAAATATCATATTTGAACAAATAAAATCAATTTTTCACTAAATACGACTTACCTTTGTAGAGTGCCTCCTCATCCGCTTCGGGCAGCATGGGCTCGCAGGCAAAGGCAGCGGGCAGTTGATTCACATTTCCATTCGCATTCCGCTTTCCATTGTTTGAATTAAACTGCAATTAAAATTTGATTTATACAACAATTCATTAAGAATATTTCTGTGCTACTTACATTGCCATCGGCGTTTGCTTCGTCTTGTTCGGCCTCATCCTCACTGCTCAGCAGCACCACAGGATCCACCTCAGCCACTCGCCGTCCACTGCGCGTTCTTCCACCTCTCATAGGCATTCCTCTGCTGCGCACGTTACCCGCTCCGGCCACATAGGTGGCGCCAACTGTACCCAGCTTGCTGAGACGCGCTGGTTCCCGCTTAAGTTGCTTGTCGGCTGCGGACACCAATTCCCCGCCGGGTGAAGAGGCAGTGCTGTTTAGGGAGGATGTGGCTATGTTCGGCTTGGTCACGTAGGACTTGCGCTTGGGTGGCTCCTGGAAGACGCGTCGGCAGCGCTCACACTTGGCATGATCTACGCCTGTAAAGCCGCATGCATGGCAGACCGCATAGTAGCCATCGATTAGCTTGGGTCCATCCGCGGGTGCTGCTCCAGCTGGGGAGGCAATAGCAGTCGCTGGTTCTCGCTTCAGCTGATCCGCTGCAGTTGTGGCATTGCTGGCTGGCTGTTGAGTATAGGCTGGTGTTGGTGTTGCTGTAGTTGTTGTTGCTGCTGCGGATGCTGCAGCAGCTGCTGCCGCCGCTGCAGCTGCATTCTCCTGCTGTCGATTCATTTGCAGACTCTCCTCGGCTCGAGAGATGAGCTCGCTAGCGGATTCATTGACGGAGAAACCAACGGTGACTACGAAATCCACATTGGCACCACGATGCTCGACACACTGAATGGTGGTGCTATTATCAAACGGCACACACACTTGCTCCAGCAGATCCTGCACCGTACACGATTCCCGAGGCAGTGTGAACGTGATCAGACGCTGTTCCCCTGAGGCGAGTATTACCAGCATCTTGGCACTGTTTCGATCCCGATCCGCAATGATTTGTCCAGCCCGATTGTTGAGCACGTGCTGTGAATGAATCTCGTAGTTGTTGTGCGACGTCTGCTGCACCGAAGACGCTTGCGGGGGCGTGGGAGCTGCCGCATGGACACGTTGTTGTTGCTGCTGCGGCTGCAGGATGCGCTGCGGTGCCACAACGTTTCCTGGTTGTTGCACCGCCTGTGGTTGTTGTTGCTGCTGCTGCTGTTGTTGCGGCTGTGGCAATGACTGCGACAGTTTTGGAACTGGTCGTACTAGTGTGCCGGCTGCTGGTTGTGGTCGCATCGCTGTTAAACCCGCCGTGGCCGTTGGAGCTGGTGAACTGGTCAAAGTTTGGCGTTTCTTGAATTCCGCCAAAGTCATGCTGTTGCCACTTGCTGTGCGTACTCCCGGCTGTTGTGGTTGTTGTTGCTGCTGCTGTTGTTGTTGCTGTTGTTGCTGCTGCTGTTGGTGTGGGTGTGTCTGCTGTTGTTGTTGTTGCTCCTCCTCGCTGCTGCTGTTGGTGGCTGATCCAGGCTGGTAGTAGGTGGTCAGTGTGGTATTACCCGCCGTCGCTGGCATTTGCATGGGCATGGCCGCTGGGGGCTTCTGCTGCTGCTCCTTTTTCACCACCGCTGCCTGTATGCGCTCTTCCAAATCCAAGCCCATTGTGCTGCCTCCAGTATTGGTGGGTGCCTGGGCGACCGGTGCGGGCGCTGGCACTGCTGCTCTGTAGCGCACAGGTTGACGCATCAGCAGCATCTGCTGTTGGTGCTGTTGTTGTTGAGGATTACCAGAGGCATCGCTGACCACATGCCGATAGATGTGCCGTGGCTGCATCTGCTGGCCCGGAGCCGTTACAGTCGGTTGTCCCAGATTCGTAATGGTTATCTGCTTGGCCATCTGTGCCTGGGTCACAATCTGCATCGTTTGACCCTCGCCAGCTGCACTCGTCTGCACCACCAGCTGGGTTCGTGTGGGACGCACGCCCTGTGGACGTACGCTCCTAACGATACCCCCAACGCCGGCCACGGTCTGCACGCCTCCTCCTCGGGGTCTCGCCGGTCGCATAATTGTGGGCGTCATTGCAGCTCTTGTGGCAATCACAGTGCCAGCTGGATGTCTGGCTATCACGGCTCCACCGCGTGGAGATTTGCCCCGAAATGGTGAACGCACCATTTGCGTAGTTGTGGTCACCAGTTGTGGCTGCTGTTGCACAACCTGCGGCTGTTGTGGTTGCTGCTGTTGCTGGGGCATTGGTGCTTTCTGCATCTGCACTTGCTGATACACAACGTTGCCTGTTTGCTGTGGCACCACACGTGTCTGCACAAGATGTGCGGTTTGTGCTTGTAGCTGCAGTTGCTGCTGTTGTTGCTGCTGCTGTTGTTGTTGCTGCTGTTGCACGTGCTGAAGTACGTGTTGTTGTTGCTGCTGCTGTTGCGGTGATGTGGTATACACCACACGATTGTTGTACGAATGTATGTTGATTCCCTGCTGAGGAATTGCTGTCGCCTGTCGCATAATCAGCTCCTGGTGCTGGGGAGCCTGAATCAACACTTGTTGTCCTGTCGGTTGTTGGACTATCACATGCGTGTTGTTTAGCATTTGCTGCAAAAATTTCAATAACAGATGTTTTTTAGTAAATAAATCGATAAATTTTTAATTGTTAGGAGGTAATTTCAAGGTTGACTGTCATTGGAGTCATTAAACATCTATCGAAAATCGATAACAGTTTTAACTGTAATGTATCTGGATCTAAAACTGTGTGGACGTAGAAAGTATCTTAACTGCAATTTAAATTCACTTTTTATTGCTATTCTATAGAGCTTAAAAATTAGAAATTTAGTGTATGCATTTAACTTATCTTATTATTTCTTCCAATTTAACAATGTCTTACTGGAAACATTCAAGTCAATATTTAATAAATTCTGATCTATCTAACTTTAGAACTGTCTTATAGTATAAGTTCATTATGTATTTTAACTGCAATATTTAATGATTTGTAAATATCAGAGTTTAAGTACATATGTCTCTTATATTTATTATTAGCTAATGTTTTTAAAAGTGCATAACAATAAAAAACTGTTTAATGGTAGTCACAAAAGAATATTTGAATTTAAATAATGACAAACTAAGTGGTATAAAATACTAATAAAATATATAATTTATTAAATGAATAAATATTCATGAACTTTAACTATTTCTATAAGTTTAAAAACTCTTCTTTTAGCTACATTTAGATACTTACGCTTATCTGTCGTTGCTGCTGCTGAGTCGTTGTCATGCGGTAAACGATCTGCTGATGTTGCTGCGGTTGTTGAGGTTGTTGTGCCGGCGCTGCTTGCAGCTGCAACGTTTGTTGCTGATGCTGTGGGTTTTGCAGCAATTGCTGCTGTTGTTGTGGACTGGTTTGCACCAAGGCGGCGCTTTGTTGCTGATAGGCGGGATGTTGTTGTTGTTGTTGGTATTGTTGTTGTTGCTGCTGCTGTTGCAGTACTTGTTGCTTCTTTTGCTGTTGCTGCAGCTGCTGCATGGAGGCATGCTGGACTATTGTATTGGGCTGCAGTACCTGATCCGATGTATAGTAGATTTGTTGAGTATGCTGAATGGCGGGCTGTTGTTGCTGTTGTACATATTGTTGCTGCTGCTGTTGTTGCTGCTGCTGCTGCTGCTCTAGATGTAGTTGCTGCTGCTGTTGGACATCTTGTTGCTGCTGATAGTGAACTTGCTGATGCTGATGATGCATAACAACCTGCTGTTGTTGTTGTTGCTGCTGTTGCACCTCCTGCTGCTGTTGTTGCTGCTGCTGCAATTCGGGACCAATAATATAATGACTTGCGGTTGCCGTCTGCTGTGGTTGTTGGTACTGAGCGGGGGCGGCGGTTTGGTAAACAACTTGCTGCTGATCATTGAACACCAATTGCTGATCATCCTGCAGAACAAGTGACTACCGGGAGCAGGGAAGGAATAAAAACAAAAATTAAGGGTCACAAGGTGTCTTCGTTGTTGTTGCCGTTGGCTGTTTAACTTACGCCAACTTCATCGTGCGGTACCTGCACTACTTGCAGATCCGAATAAACGGGCTTCATATCCCTATCTTCAATGATGTACTGCTCCATGGCAAGTGCTGCAATTAAGACACATACTTATTACAGTTAGATATGTGTGAACTGTTGGTGCGTGTATGTCTGTGACGTCACATGCCCCGTAAGGCAGCAGCGTAATTTTCCTTTTCGTATCGTCGCTTTACCTTTTTGGGCCTTGGCCAATCGTTGTTGCTGTTACGCTTTACAACTTGCAATATAAAACACGCACACACTTGCACACGCACGTAGCTATCGAAACATTTTACTTTCTTTCGCAATTTCTGTTAAAATAGATCTCAGCATTAAAATATGCTTGAGATTGTATGAAAATTCGCTTTCTTTAACAAACAGCGAAGCGACGAGGCAGAATCAAATATGGCGATTGCTTGCAGTTGGCAATGCCAACAAAGCGAGTGGGCTGCGAACGCCCTCTGTCGTCGGTTTGTATTCGCACAGCTGTTTACAAACATTTTCAGCGTTGCGTTTTGTTCTGCACTTTTATCGACGTTTGCCTCTGACTCGTTTCCGTCTAATATTGTGAGGTACCTCTATTTGACATGTAGGGCAATGAATGAATTTTGTGGTACCACTAAATGACTGAAAGCCACTTATCACTGGAGTTTTCTTAATTTTCACACTTTCTATGAGTAATCGCGAACGCGGCCGATTTGCATTTATATTCCACATTTTACACATTATTAATTGCATTCAATGCAACCGATTTATTCTTCATTAAAGTTGGTTTTAATGCCAGTTTGAACTATGTTTTGTGCAGCGCGAAAGGAGCGCGCAGCTCTTGCGAATTATTTTGAAGAGGAAGATGAAGCAACAACACACAATGAAGTAGTTTGGTCAAATTTAGGCACGCCATTCTTGAAGCGAGTTGGCAAGTCTAAAATGCATAGTAGGATTTCAAATTTGTGATTTGTAATTTGAATTTCATAAAAACAAGTGCTAATTGGGAAAAAATGTATCCAGATAGTGAATATTTAATTGCAATAGGCTTGTTACACTTAATAACCAACTGTAAATTCCCAGTAATGAATTGTAAAATATTCACGATCCATTAAGGTAAAATTAAATTATTTCTTGTTGTGTTAGTTGGCAGCACTTGTGCGTGACGTCACACGCTCAGTTTGTTTTTCTTTTGTGCATGAATCACTCGTAAAGAATTAAATTATAGTAGAAAAGTAATCAGTTAAAAAAAGCAAGTGCTGACAGAATGTTCTCCAGCGGTCCTAATTATAACAAACTGAAGACAAATCTGCGCTTAGCGCAGAACCGTCTTAAGTTGCTGGAAAAAAAGAAAGCTGAGATTACACAGAAATCACGCAAGGAAATCGCAGATTATCTCGCCACGGGAAAGACGGAGCGAGCACGTATCCGTGTGGAGCATATTATACGGTAATGCGTTAAATTCCTTTGTCCAGTCGGAGATGGGTTTTACGGTATCGAATTTTAGGGAGGACTATTTGGTGGAAGCCATGGAAATTGTGGAAATGTACTGCGATCTTCTTCTCGCTCGCTTTGGACTCATTCAGCAGATGAAGGAACTAGACGCTGGCATTGCCGAGCCCGTGTCGAGTCTGGTGTGGGTCTGTCCACGCTTGCAGAGTGACGTTGCGGAGCTGAAGGTGATCTCAGACATTTTTGTGCTCAAATACGGTCCACAATTTGGGGAACACTCCCGCACTGCCACTGGAGATCATTATGTGTCGGAGAAACTGATGCATAAGCTGACATTGCAGGCACCGCCCAAGTTGCTTGTGGAAAACTACTTGATTGCCATTGCCAAGAACTATAACATTGAGTTTGAACCGGATCCACAGGTCATGCAGGAGGAACAGAAGCCCGATCAGCAGGCACATCTAATTGATTTGTCGGATCGCAATAATCTCAGTGGTGGTGGTGGCCCCGGAGGTGGTGCAGCAGGACCTCCCCAAATGGGCTTTATTGGCTACCCGGCAATGCCACAATTGCCCGAAATGCCAGCACCACCAAGCAACAAGCCATTTAATTATCCACCCTTTGGGGGTGGTGGTGGTGGCGGAGGTGGTGGAGCTTGTGCCGCTCCAGCTGCTGCACAACCGCCGCCGCCATTTGCTTATAACATACCGCCAAATCAGCCGCCACCGCAAGCGACTCCCTCGCAGAGCAAGTGCGCCGAGGAAAAGGATTTGAACACGAATTTCATTAACGTAAGTAGAAACAATTAACTTAATTGCTTTTGCGTAGAAGTTCTTGGCTGTAATTAGCATGTCTCTGCATGATTTGGGCATTTACAGCATGAAACCAAAGGCAGTCCAGATGGGCCCGATGGCTCTGGCAGTTCGGAGGAGAACATTTTGGTAGGTCTTCCCCAACTCCGTGTAGTATACGCTGGACCTGGTCCAAAACTAACTTGCTTATTGTCTCTTTCCTTCCATCATTGTAAAACACATCGCTCTGTCTCTCTAACTCTCTCCGATGTCTGTATTCTGTGATGTCTTTGTGTAAGTGTAGAGAATCCCATGAGTCATTGTCGTCGTGTCTTTCCCCCTGTTTGCTATCGCTGCTTTGCTATCTTTTACTTTCTGTTTATTTATTATTTATGATTTTATGGTTTCGAAATCTTATTTGTTTTTGCCTAACAGCGCCCCGAGCACGATCCGCCGCCACGTTATACCTCAATTAATCCTGTGAACTTGCAGGTCAGCTACTCGCACTTGACCGACGACATAAATACACTACATTATTTCATAGCACCTTTCATAGAAAGTTTTTCTAATTTTCGTTTAATTTCTTTTCGCAGAATGCCAATAAACCAAAACCACAACCACGTTCCAAGCTGCCACCTGGTGGACCTGAGAATCCCACTGCACCGCCACCATTGATGGACTTCCCCAATTTACCCAGTGTACCCAATGATTTACCGGATGTTCCAGCTCCAAGCGAGCGGAAAGAAGATGATGAGATTGATTTCGACGAGCTGTCGCGTCGTTTTGAGAACCTGAAGAAGCGCAAATGATTTAACAATCTGTTCCAGGCTCAACAATGTAATCTTTATGTATTCTCCGTTTTGTTAACAGTATCAAATATGCAATTATGATTTATATAAAAATGGTTAATCACAGCTAGAACAGCTCATCGCTCTCCACGACTTCTTTGAGTTCCAGCAGCTCCAACAGACCCTTGCCCTTGGTTTCGTTGCGCACGAGCTCGTCTATGACACGATATTGGCCTGGATCGATTAACAATGTGAGATGCAGCATAGCCTCTTCCCATTCCTCGTGCTCCACACTATTGGCTAGCTTGACAACAGATTCTTTTAGCTTGCCGCCGCCTTCCTTACCAGCGAAAGTCACACGCAGCTTCATGCGGGAACGCTCAATGGGCATGTGCTCGCGTAGTATTTTAATGGCCTCCAGTGTGTTCTGTTTCACATTTTTGCCCATTTTGACGGAGAAGTGTGCGTCCTTCAAAGATTTCTCAATGATTGACGCTGAGTACGGGCGACGTGTCTCCGGATTTACACAAAGTGCAGCTACACTGTTTACAATGCTGTTGAGCTGGGAGTCGAGCACACTCTGTCGCTCCTTTTCCGACACCTGCAGTTCACCTTTGCTCAAGATTTCCTTGCAAATCTCGGTCTCATCCTTGGCCCCAAATGCCTTCTGCAGCTCATCCTTCTTGGCTGCTTGTCCCTTGGACACATTTGTGAATATTGTGTGCGTCTGCAGTACTTCGTCGATGTCCTTTTCGCTTAATTGTGAAATTTATGTTAGCATGAAACCATGTGCTTTATTCCATTTGTGAACCTTTTGCTCACCTGTTGTTGCGCCAGGACAACACCTTGTTCTTGTAGCAGGCGATCTCAAATCGCTTGCCGGCCTTTTTAAGCCTTACAATGGCAACATTTGTAAGGCGTATTTGATTTGTGGGTGTAAATATTTTCGACATGTTGTGTTTAGTTCATTGAGTGTGACCGCATGTGGCAAAAGTTCTAATACCATAAAACTTTCAACAAAAATACTAAAATACTTACTTTGACGCAATACTATTGCGCATTTTAGGATTTATTTAAGGTTGTCAAAAAAGTCTTGCGGTATTTGCGCAAGTTTTTCTTTGCAAGCGTGTAGTTCTAGTTGCATTCGTTGCATCGGTTCACGCTAGAGCTTTTTGGAAAGCTCTTTAAAAGCTCTTTGTTTGATTAATTGTTGTTTGATTTCAATCGTTCGTCAGTTATAGCGTCGCAAACATGGAGCAAAAGAAAGAAAAAATACGGCATATTTTACAATTCTACTACGATAAAGGCAAAAATGCATCTCATGCTGCCAATAAAATTTGTGCAGTTTATGGACCCCAAACCGTTTCTATTTCCACCGCACAACGATGGTTTCAACGTTTTCGTTTTGGTGCAGAGGTGATCGAAGATGCGCCACGGTCCGGAAGGCCTGTCGTCGAAAATTGCGATAAAATCGCTGAATTTATTAAAAGAGACCGGCATAGTAACCGTTATAAACCATTTAAAGAAGCTTGGATTCAAAAAGAAGTTCGATGTATGGGTGCCACACGACTTAACGCAAAAAAACATTTTTGACCGTATGGATGCATGCGAATCGCTTCTGAATCGCAACAGAATCGACCCGTTTTTGAAGCGGATGGTGATTTACGATAACGTGAAACGCAAACGGTCGTGCTCGAAAAGCGGTGAAGCTGCCCAGACGGTGGCCAAGCCTGGATTGACGGCTAGAAAGGTTCTTCTGTGTGTTTGGTGGGATTGGCAGAGAATCTTCCATGCAGCACTCATGCAAAAGAGGCCATCTCTGATCAACAGAGGCCGAATTGTCTTCCATCAGGACAACGCCAGGCCACACACATCTTTGGTGACGCGCCAGAAGCTCCGGGAGCTACCAAGCTGGCGAACGAGCTTGGTAGTCTGAAGTTGTCCACAAGAGAGTCCTGTGAAAATTGGCTCCCCGAGTTTTTTGGGATAAGGAAAGCGAGCTTCTATAAGAGGGGCATTCTGAATTTGGCATCTCGTTGGAAGCTCGTCATCGAACAAAACGGCGCATATCTGACTTAAATCGCAGTATTATAACTAATTTTATTATAACTAATTTAATGAACAATTGAAAATTTAATAAAAATACCTTTTTTGACAACCTTATATTTAAACGCTTTTAATTTTGTGTACAATCGCACTTTTTTCTTTATTTGTTGATAATTTGCGTAAAACATAAATCTTTAACAATATTTGCTTACTTTTGATGCAACGATTTGGCGTCTATGTTATTGTGTTTGGCAACAAGCGGATAAGGGACGCCCGCATGTTGCCAGACACAAGACAAAGCGGCTCATTGGATTTGTTAGTGGGCCTCAAAGTTCTCAAACATAACTTAACCAAATCATATCGCATTTTATTCATAATTCCCATTTTACAGATGCGGTGGCGAAGGCAACGGCTCTGGGCAGTCGGACATTTCCGTTTCCGGCTCACAGGGACACGTCTCCATGCCATCGTCCATGCATCCTTCCTCCTCACAAATGCCGCCAGACGACGACGATGGCTCCGCCTCGGGTTCCTTGTAGCCCATGTAGGCCGTGGCGCGTTGCTTGATAATCTCCTGAATGATTGCTGTTAGAATCTCACGCGAGTCCACAATGTGTCCCACTTCCTGGGCCACCTCTGCCGATAGCCAAGGACAGACATTCTTCAGTAGCTGCTCCTTCTTCACGGCATCACTGGCCGGCTCAATGCTCTCCAGCACCTCAGGCACCAGACTGGCAATGTGTCCCTGTAGTAGCTTAGCAGCAGTAACACTCTTCTGCATCTCATCATCCAGCTCCTTGGCAATTGCATCTTGGCGCAGTCGACGCTCCTTCTCAGCTTGCAAGCGCAGCTCCTCCGCCTCCAAGCGACGCAGCTCAGCCAGCTCTGCCTCGCGTTGAGCCAGGAATCTGCAAAAGGAATAATTAATCTTCATAATCACGTTTAACTGATGCGAATCGACTCACTCTTCCTGCTTGCGGCGCAATGCTTGTAATTCCATCTCATGGGCCACCTCCAGCATGCTTTGCTCTATGCAGGCATCTACAAGGACATCAATGATAGGCTGTGCCTCGGCGTCGAAATGGAAGAGCTCGCCGTCTCCTATCTCGGTGCCCACATCGACGCCCACCTTGGCGGGCACGTATGGCGGTGTTGGTGGCTTCTCCAAAAACAAATCGGTTTGTGTATCCACCGAAAACTCTGGTGGACGCTGTACCAGCTTCTCTAAATATTTTTCCGTCTGTAGATTTTCGTGTTTTCTGCCCTTCACCGGCGGTGGTGTTCCCAGGACATTGCGCTGATTGCGGCACTGCATCGATCGCTTGCGAAGCATATTACGGCGTCGCAGTTCCGCAGCTTTGTCGAACGGATCCACCTCCGTCTGTAAAAGTCAGGAAAGCGATTAGTCATGGGTCAGGGTTGTTTCAGCCCGTCTGCAAACTTACAATCATTGTCGGTGTTCCAAAGTTGCTGCCCTTTATGACGCGGCGTTCGTACATCATGTTCATGTAGGGCTCTGGAGGCGGTACGACAGGTCTGCAATAAATTAAAAACAGTCAATTAGTAAACCTCGACCCAGTTATAAAACACCCAAAACACCTAAGGCCCGCCGTGCAGCTGAAACACCCCCGTGGCAAAATCTGTTGCACTCTCAAGGCGATAAACATCAAATTTGTGCAACGGGGCGTATGCTTGTCAAGACATCTCCGATTTGCATCAATTTCCGCTAAGTTCAGTACACTTTTGGGTCAACTGAGTGTTGTATAGCCCACTTTCAAGTTGGCTTTCAAAGCACACACTTAAAGTCAGTTTTGGCCAATGACTTTAAGAGCTGCCTCGCTGCTCCTTACCAGGTGGGCTACTGGTTTGGTCAGTTATTTATGACTTGCTAATTTATATATGTATATGCATGTGAAGAGGAATTAGAAATAGGTATAAGGTTGTGCTACAGCTACATATATATAACATTGTCAGACATTGCACTCCTTTGGCCATTGGGAACCTGAACTCGTGACCTATGCAAATTTCTTAGACTGTTCTTGTTGGCGCAGAAACTGGCCCACAAACAGGAAGTCACATTGAAGTTCCTAGCCAACTGTCTGCTACTCCATACACCTATCTGTGTCTCTCTCTTTCTCTGGGTCTGGGTCCTGCAAAACAAGGCAATCAACCAAAATGACGACTCAGATAGGTGTGGAGCTAGGCAATTGAATCGGAACAAAGCTTTCCTAAGGGAATACTTTTTGGGGAGGAACTTTAAATAGTTTCCATTTGCTTTGGCCATAAGTCAAAAACAAGAAAGAAAGATTAAAAACTAAAGTCGAGCGTGCCGACTGTCAAAGACCTCGTACTCAGTATCAGTTTGTTTAGTTTGAATTTTTGATTTGACATCTATTAAAAGTTCTGTTCGCTTGGTATTACAGCTGGAATATGCAAATACCCAGATGAGTTCTCAGGCGAAAAGAAATCCACAGTAAGATACAACAGAATTTACAAGAGCCCAGTTTACGCAAAATAATTTTGTGCATAGCGAGCAGCTGTTATTTCTGTTTGCCTGGTATTTCTGTTAAAATATGTGCAGTTCGTAAGCTCCCCAGATTAGCGAAAAACATCAGCGATCAGCTAAAAATGAAGATTTTTCTAGCTGATTCACCAGGAGAACAGAATCAGCAGAAAGCGACATTAATAACAATCCGATGTTAATGTTAAATCAATGTTATTTTAATCCAATGTTAATGTTAGTTCAATGTTAATGTTAATCCAATGTTAATGTTAACCCAATGGTAATGTTAGTTCAATGTAAATGTTAATTCAATGTTAATGTTAGATCAATGTTAATGATAAATCAATGTTAATGTTAAATCAATGTTAATGTTAATTCAATGTTAATGTTAATTCAATGTTAATGTTAATTCACTGGTAATGTTAATCCCATGTTAATGTTAATCCAATGTTAATGTTAATCCAATGTTAATGTTAATACAATGTTAATGTTAGTTCAATGTTAATGTTAAATCATTTTTGCATTTCGACCTGCTGATCTTTCTGTTAGCCTGGTATTTCAACAAGAATTATTAACGATTTTGGGCACTTAAGATCGCGGCGGTCTAGCAAAAAAAAATCCTCGAAAGGCCAAAAACGAAGATTTCTTTGTGTGAAACACCAGGCGATCAGAATCAGCAGCAAGCGACAGACTAAAATTTAAATATAATTACAGAGAGTAGAGTGCGGGAGCATACGTAAACGGTTCTAGAGTACAGGGTCTAATAAATATATAACTTTAACTTCTAAGAGGTCATTGTAAGTTATAAATAAGAGTGTAATTATTTTATATTTTTAGAACTGCTTTGCTTATATATAGAACTGCTTGAAGTTGTTCATAACAACAATACTAACGAGATTGCTTTTGTTAATAATATTGATGATGACAATTATAACAAAAATAATAATAATGAAAATAATAACAAAAATAATGATACTAATAATAATTATTTTAATAATATTACCTAATAATAATAATTAAAATCTTAAATATATGTATAGATTTCCAATGGATTTCTATAATAAAAGAATGATGACCATCTATTTATCATGGTGATAATTGCAAACATAATAATAACCCTCAACAATGAAGAAATGAAATCATTGATTAATAATCGTGATTATTTACATTGATGAAAATTAAGCACATCTCATAAAGTATAGCAATAATTTTTCCCACTGTTCTAGAGGAAAATAAAATAGGTACAGTGGAATGGATTAATGTTTTTCTATAACAATTGCTAATGAAATGAAATCCATATATTGAGGTCATTTATAAAAACGAAACTTCAATTCAATGTAAATGAGACAGCAGCAAAAGTTGTTCAGGTGAATACACGTATGTATGTGGTAGACCTGTATACTATACGTGATACGAGTAAATTTACCGGTAATATTTACTACTTTTTCATACCAATGCCATATGGATATATATAAGTGGTACGATTGTCCTGCTGCCTTAATTCACACTCGCTTGTTGTTGCCTAGTTTTCTGCTTCTTATATGTGACATTTAAGCCACATTTCCGACAAAAGTCGCTCTATTTTGCGGTTCTTAGTGCCAACAAAATCTTGATTTAAATTATTTAAGAACCCTGGCTAGAAAGAGGAAGTAAGAATCTTCATTGGGAACGATGGCGCGTTGCATGACAAATAGCGATGTCCAAGTCGTTGCCGCTATCGTTGTCGATGTCCTTCCACACATGTGGAAACGAGTGAAGGATGAACGAGCTAAATAAATTAATCAGCATTTGAGTTGAAAATTTCAAAGCAATCCAAAGCACATTTCTAATTGAATTGTTGACGCAGCAATCGATAATCCGCGGTGGTGCGAGAGGTTACCGGTCAACCATCCAAAACTGCCCTTTCCACCTTTCCACCACCCAACACCACCGGTCAGAACCAAAATAAGTATTTGCCCCTCTTACGCGCATTTGAATTTATGGTAATATTTGTGGGCTGAGCGTTGTTGGCCCACTTTTGGCACTTGGGATGGTGTTTTTTTTGGCCAGAGTCGCTTTTTTTAATGACTGTAGACCCTGTGGTTGGTAGAGCAAACGGAAAGGGTGTGCGGTAGCCTTTTTTGTGCTTGAAGGAGAAGGAATTTCTTTTCAATTCTATTTATCGTCTTTAAATGATTTTAGTAGAGATTTAACAAAAAAAAAATCCGAGTGTTTGAAAGAAGACAGACGTTTGGACAAAAGTGTGATACTTTTGAATGTTCAACTGAGAATACTGCAACAAAACAAGTCTCTAAATAAGTACGATCAGTATGGACCCAGGTCCAGGTACCGCTAACAAAACCTCATGAACTCATAGTCTATGACGGCTAGAGACCTAAAATTCCCCTTGCTTTCAGAACACACGAAAGTAATGACACAAAACCCGTTACGCAGCGACGTTACAATGTACAGAGTCTCCTTCTGTCGGTGTCACTTCACATTTTTTACCTTTTCTCGCCATTGCGTCGCTGTTGCAGTTGCTGCTGAAACTGCGCCTTGGTTATGTGCAGACCACCAGCCAGCGACTGTGACTGTGAGTCGGGTTTGGATTTGGAGGACACCACAGGAGCAGCTGGAGTAGCAGAGGTGGTACTGGCAGCAGCAGCGGCAGTGGCAGCTGCCACAGCTGCAGTGGCACGCACTCCCATCTGACGTGTTGCCTTGATTTCCTTTTCAACCACGGGATTCGTGCGATTCTCCTTGTTCAAATTGCTCTGGTTGCTTTGATTATTGTTGTTGTTGGCATTGTAGTAGTTGTGCAAGATCATGGGATAGGACGAGTAGGCATAGACATGACGACGCAACATAGACGCTGGTAGCAGCTGCAGCTCGTGCGGCGGTGGCAGAAAGATGCCCGTGGGCACTGTTGTCTCGAATCTGGGACGATCCATTTGTCTGGCTGAGTCGTTGATCCAGGCACCAGTGACGTTAGTACCACCGCTTTGACCGCTACCCGCGCGTGTATAGTTCTCATCCGGCGCCAGGAAACGCAGCTTCTGGCTCAGCTCATCGGCAAAGCTGCGCACCTCCTGTGTGCTTCGCGAGAAAAACGATCGTGTGGTCAGCGGTGGATTACCCGATGGGGCACCTGCCGCCGCACGTGTTTCCACATCTTCCAGCAAAGGTTCACGTATTATGGGACGCACGATGGCTTGATTTGGTTTCGGATTATGTGAATTAGTATCGTAATCCAAATCCACGGAATTGTGCAGCACCGAGAAGGCGTTGGTAACAACGTGCTGGAAATTGTAGGGACTCTGATAGCGTTGAACGTTGTAAGAAGTGGATAGATTCTGGCTGGGATTACTGGTGCTGCCGCTGCTGCTAGTGTTGCGTCCTGGTGCATAGGGATAACTGCTGGCGAAGGAAAAGTTTTGTGTTCGTTGCTCCGGTCTATTGTGCTCTGGGAAGTGTTCTGGATTCATGTGCTGCTTGGGGCTGTTGCTCGACTCTGGCATGATATGACTGCCTTGTATGACTTTGCAACACTCGAGGACTCCACGACACACACGACTCTGCGACTCACACGAAAAACCGACTAAATCAATATTTATTGCTTGCCCCTTTTGTCCTGCTCGGACGGAGGCCGCAAAAGGAGCACGCGTTGTACCGCACGGTTCGGCTAGCGAACGCCAAATGACCGTACGGCTGGCTGGCTTGCTCGGCGTGCTCGGCCGCAGCTCGGCCAATGTATGGTCAGCCGTCAGCTGTCAGCATGGTGGTGGAGGCGTGGTTGACTCCCACCAGTGTTCTACCAACAATTAACTACCTGGTCGTACAATTGAAATGCCGCCAAATTCGCGTTACCAAGAAAGTCTTTTGCATGCCGCATTATGTATTCCAAACAGTTGATTCCAAGTGTGTGTGTATTTGGTTGTGTTAGAGTGTGTTTCCAATTAAAAGTGTTTCCTGGCTGTCCTCCATACTCTGACACCTCGTACGCGTCCGCGTCCGTGTCCTTGAAATTGCCAAAGTCCAAAG
Source organism: Drosophila acutilabella (assembly GCA_035046005.1). Classification (NCBI taxonomy): domain Eukaryota; kingdom Metazoa; phylum Arthropoda; class Insecta; order Diptera; family Drosophilidae; genus Drosophila; species Drosophila acutilabella. Next base: position 17,742,458 of record JAWNOK010000013.1, read on the forward strand.
CTGCTCTTTGTGTCAAGTGGCGCATTTCCTGCCAAAAACAAAGAAAACCGCTAAAACCCGCTGCCCTTTCTGCCAAAGATGACTTCACGCATTCGCCGCTGACATTGAAATTGAGGTGGGTGGCCAGGTGCTTGTCGCTTAACTGGAATTGTCCGCCTAATGTCAATTGCCAAGGTCAATTGTAAGCTCCCGTTAGCTACTAAAAACGACTTGTGTCACTGATAAGCGGAATTAATGAAGCAACTGAGGTTCGTTCCTTGGAAATTAACGGTTTGTTTGCCAAGCGAAGGTCAAAGGTAATGCTAGGGTGTTGACATTATCAAGAAATCATTGCTATTTCACTGCAACACCAGTTACTAGATAAAGGCGCGTCTCTGATATAGTAATTGTAATTGTATAGATAAAGTAACTTGGAAGGTGCTGACATTTAAACCAATTAGGAAATTAATATCTGGGTGTTTGCAGCACGTATTCACCTGCTGAAATTATGTCAGTAATTTTAATACTTTTCACATTCATCAAACAGCCATAAATTGACCTTAATGTGACCCAGGTCAATCGTCAATTCCGCCAATGTACGAAAAGAATCGTCTATTTTTGCATTTTACGACGTTTACGTTTATGAACTGCGTCAATTTGAGTTTTAAGCGCTTAGCAATAACTATCATTTCATACACTGGCAGAAAAAGTAGTGAAATTTAGCCTATTAAATAGATAACACTTCTCTTTGTAAGACATATTTATCCATCTCATAACATCAGCAGACAGCAAGGAATTTTCTATTTAAATTGTACATGTTTAGAATTTTAAATAATAATATCTTAAACTATAGGCAGCAAGGATAATCGAATATTATTAAAATTCCAAGTTTTTGAAAACTTTCCAACTAAAAATGTTGAAGACAATTGATATGTTAGTTGAGCAGTTTACTAATTGGAAGAGGCATACCGATTTAGGAATGGACCACAAAACCCAAGAGATAAAATATTTTAAGTTTCAATTGGAATGCGTGTTTCAAATATAAGGAGAGTTTGGGCTGTGATATTCTCTATCATAGAGATTTACTCCACATCTTGTCATTTAGGTCCCATAAAATAAATTTTGTGAGTCTACCAATAGTAGAATTCAAGACAAGAATAAAATTGAAAGATTTGTTTCCAACAAATAACAATTTAAGTAAGTTTTGACTGATATACTAAGTTAAAACTCACTCACCGGTTCTCCAAGTTAACTTAATAGCATACAAGATGGTTAAGTTTTTCACAGTGTAGTTTTGCTACTACTAAATTGAGACTGCGTGCTTGGCCCATTGTTTTCTATCTGACCACATATACACACAGCCATACACACACACAAGCGCATTCCTCGCGCTAGCTTAATAATTTATTTACGCAAGTTATGACTGACAGTATTTTTGTAGCCGCCAACTTTCGATTTCTTTGACGGATTCATTGACCCCACCGATTGGGTGACTTACTTGTCTGTGTGTGTGTGTGTGCGACAACCAACAGTGAGGAAATCAATGCAAACTTACTTGGGACAACCTTTGATTTTGACGGGCTTTGGCTGACTGGCCCACCAGAAGGCCTGTTTGCAGGGCGGGGCAGGACACGGTTTGTCCTGCCATTTTAGTTGCATCTCGGTGACTTCGGTGCGTGTCACTCCGGTGCTAAGGAAATCCATTCCGGATCCCTTATTGCCCATGGGAGCGCGCTTCGGTATCGTTGGCATTGTTATGGTTCTGTACACTTTTTGTTTTTGTTATGTATAATTTACAGATATCTATTTTAAGTTGTTTGATAATTTTTAGGTATATAAAATGTCTCTACACTGACGCATTTTACAATGCTTTTGTTTGTCTCCACTACGTTATATAAATAATATTATTTATTAAATATATATTTTGGAAATTTGTTTGTCTTTTCCAGACATTTGTTGTGTTTCTACTGCGTCGTATTCGAAAATAAACAACAACGGCGGAATTTTCTTGGTTGTCATGGGAATTTATTGTCGGCATTGTTGCATTGTTAAGCTGTTGCCTTGTTTGGTCTGGAATCGGAAGGATGTTGCAGTAGGCGCTATCTTAGATCTAGTATGACTAACGCCGCAATAGACTAGATAAACTAGACAAGGACGTTGTGCAGAAAACGTTCGAAGGTGAAGCCATTAACAGCTTAGTTCTATTACCTATATTTATGAAGGCTATTCTAGCGTTAAGTGGAGTCACGCAAAAAAAGTATATAAAACTTAGAAAAACATTTTAATGTTGGCTTTCTGAGCTAAACGGTTTATAAACTACACAATAACTGGCTCACTTTAATTTAACAGTTATTCTTGAGTTTGAATTTGGCTTTACAGTGGCGGCTTATGTTATTAACATTGAACTGCTTTTGTCTGTTTAAGCAGTGAACGCTAGCAAGCAGTCGGTGAGTTGAAGAACTGCTTGTGTTTACAACAGTGTAAAGCAGTTTGCAAGCAGTGAAATGGATTTACATTTGAGTGTAAGGTTGCCATTTTTAGCAGCTTTATTTTTTGCCTTTTGTTAAATTTAAGTTGATCTGTTAACAAAAATTACTATTGACATGCAGTACGTTTAATCATTAACAGAAATCTTGAGTCAGTATAAACAACACTTTAATTAAAACGATATCCCCTATTTCCTTTGAACATATTGCTACTAATTTGACCCTGTACATATAAAGAGTAAAAGGGTATTTAGAATTAATTTTAAAAATCAGTGTAAAAGGCAGCATATGGCACTATTAACTAACTAAAAAAATGTATATTAGTTATTAGTAGTATTCGTCGAGTGAATGTTCCAGATTCTAGAGTTCATAGCACCACTAAATTTGGCTGGTATAAGCACCACTAGCTTGCTTAAAGGTCTATAACGTCTTTATATTAAGCTACTTAAGTACAGAGTCTTTAACAGTCGTCTCGCTCGACAGTAGCCTGTAAGACGTTTGTCATTTGAGCGGCTCAATCTGATCGGATGGGAGAACGCTGAACCGTTTTGTTTGAATTACATAGCCTTTTTCCCATTTATTGTTTTGCCTATTCATTGACACCGAGTCCCCGTCGCACTCATTGAGCAATGACTTGCCTGTCAGACGATGACAGACGTTATATATACCCGTACTTAAATTGGGGGTGTGTGTTAATTGGTGTGCGCGTGTGTCGTCCTTTTGTGTGTGTGGCAAAACCCCTTTGTGCCTTTGTACTCTGGCTGCCTAATAAGATCTTGGGAGGAATTTAACGAGTATTGAGCAAACATCTGAAACATCAGAAACATCAATAAGTTCGATGACGTTTGACATTTGCAGAGGCCTCAACTGTCGTCCCTTTTCGTCTACTTTTGAGTTGTTTTCGTTGGCATTTAAAAGGTTAATGATGCCCACTCGACTGGCCACACAGGCGGATGTGTCTCCTGGTGTCTCTTGGCAACTCGCCTTGTCTTCGCGACTTCTGATAATCTTCGACTGCAATTTCCACAACCTTCTTTACTTTTTTCCCTTTTTTTCCCTCGTTTTGTTGGTGTGTTCGATCATTTGCACTGATAGGCGATCGGAGCTACCTTTCTGCGAAAGGCCAAGACTTATGTGTCCCACTGTGTTTGTTTGTCAAACAAATCATTTACAGATCTTTTTCTCTGTGTGTAGTTGTAGGTGTGAGCTGCAATTTTCCAAAGAAAACTACGACAGAAACTGGACACACTCGAGTTCGAGTTTTGATTAATTTATTGCCCAGGTAAAAGAAAGAAACGTTTGAGGTAAAACCATAAAAACTAAAAAATAAACTATTGAACATTGTAAAATTTCTGCGGGCTGTTCGCATTTCTATTTAATGGTTTAACGGCGCCAAATGAAATATATTTTGGAAAAAAGATAGATCATAAATGCATTGAGACGCTAACTGTAAAAAAAGACAGTTGAAAGCGGAGCACTAAAAATAAACAAAAGGATAGTAAAAAATAAAGTAGTTTATCGTGTTTGATTTGAAATTAAAATATTGTTCAGTTTGCTGCCAAATTATATTGTGGCTGAGCTGTATTTCAATTTCCAGACCTAAAAAATCTCTGCTTTTGCAATGAACTTTGCTTTTTTGTTGGTTTCGAAAAGGATTTTTTCTAGCTCTGCTACTTTTTTCTGGGGAAGAAATGCCAAGGTTTGTGTGCGACTTAATTATTAGAAACGTTTACGGATTCTAAGCCTGGAACCAGCCGCAAACATTCGCATCAATTATGCATACGCCAACGCACTCGGCATTCTGGCCAAGTTGGGAGAGCAGCAAGGGGTAGAGCCATGTGGCACACAGTTGCAGAAACAATGGCCTGAAGCAGTGGCAGTGGCAGTAGCAGTAGCAGTGGCTGTGGCACTGCCAGCAAGGACTGCTCCTTGTGCATCCTTTTTGCCAAGCTGAGAGACCAGTTTACCGCATGGCAAATTCGACGAATTTCCTGCGGTTTTCAAGCATTTCGGTTGGTTGCAACTTTGATTGCCAAATGGGACGGGGTGAGTGGCAGGGGCAGAGTATGGGGCACTGACAGGGGTTGAGCTTGTGCTGTGGGAACTTGACCGCAACAGCATTGGTCGAATTCAATTTATTGTAAATGCCAAAAGGATTTGAGCTCAGCTCGGAATTTGCTGCACTGAAAATTTTGAAGCTTTGCAGCTGTGAGTATGGAATTTTTATGGGGAAAAAGGGGAAACGATGGTCATCGGAAGGTAGAGCTTCAATTTGGGAAAGGTAGCAATAATTAAAAAATAATTAATCTTTAGTTTACCTTACTACGTTTACTAAAAGGGAAATATAAAACTCATTTAATTTTATTTTAATAGTAAATTTGAATTTCTAAGGTATTTAAGGTTTACTCCAAATATTAAAAGCAAAATTAAAAACAATCTGGAGAAAATTCCAGTGAAATACAGCACGAAATAAAGGGTTGCAGTAAAGTCTCGTTAACATGGCACATCCGCATGTCAAAAATGTCGCACAAAAATCAAAAATGTCGTCAGCGTTTCAATCGGACAGAAAGTTGGACAGAAAGACAGATGGACAGGCGAAGAGACTGACTGAGAGACAGACAGACAGACAGACGAACAGTGAAGACAGACAGGAACCCAATGTGCTCGCAGTGCTCGGCCCACGGCCCAGACCCAGACCCAAACCCAGACCCAAACTGAAGCTCTACACACACACAGCACACACACGCACACACACAGGCACTCAGACCATACAAAACTTAAAGCGAGCTAAACAAACTCAATAGCAAATTAGCAATTCCGATGCGGCCATTTATATTGTTTATTCTTATTGTTGTTACTGTTTCTGTTTCAGTTTCTGTTTCTGTTTCTGGTTGACGATCGCGTTTTTATTTTTATTTCATTTTCTATTTGGGTGTTTTTTTCTTTCGGTTTTTTTCCCTACTCTTTTTTTGGGTTGTTTTTTTGCGCAACGCAGCTTTTTTGTAATATATTCCGCTTTATAGTTTGAAGCGATCGAACGTTCTCTGTTATCAAGTCCCGACCCGAAACCGAACCCGAACTCGAACCTGAGCCTAGTCCAATGCAAATTACCACTTTGGAAGTCAGGGAGCAATCGGGGCATTACAATGTCTAATGTCTGACTCGCTGACTCGTTGACTATCTGACTTTCTGTCTCTCTGACTGATGACAGAAATCATGAACTTAAAGAGCCAATTTCAGTAGGTAATCAATAATACGAATACTACACACAAATATGTTTGTCAGTCATGCAAAACTGTCCCGCAAAAGTAAAACAACAAACCCACAAAATCTTTTTGCGTGCTTTGAATTTTATATATACAACGATTTGTCATTAAAAGTCATAGCGAGAAATATATATTTGTTATATATTTATTATTATTACTACTAAATTTTGGGTGTGCTCAGTTGTTTTGCTGTGCGCAGTTTCCCCTGCTCTCAACTGTGACACCGTTAGGCGCCACCAGGATAACATCTCACACTTTCACTCTTAATCCGTGTCCTTTCTAAGAATTGTATACCTGTACTATACTTGCCACACTTGTCTTGTTTTTCCTGAGAAAGGACACAGGGGCTGTAAATGATCATTGTATTAACTGATCGTAATCGATCTTCTACTTGACTTCTTGTCCTTTGGCTCATAACTCAATTTTGGACAAATACAAAATAACAGATGAAAACTACGTGAAGTCTCTATTAGCTGTGGTTGTTCATTATAGCGTGATCACACCGTTTTGACTTCCGTTTTAGCTAGAAAACAATGCCAAACAATGTGTGGAAATTCTTGTTCCTGTTTCTGTGGGTTTTTCATGAGAACAAGTGTTAAGGATGTGCGTGACAATCATTATATGTTTTGAGGGATATAAAGATATAACACGTAGCGATCATGGGCGTGTTAAGATCCTCTATAAAGTTTTAAGACGTGTCAACAGCGTCTTGGGAAAAGGTGCTGAATTGTACTGTTATTTGGGTAGTGGAAACTATTTCTCTCAGGGGATTTTAAGTTACTTTGTAAAGGAAACTCTACATAAATCAGCAAAACATTTTTAGATGTTTTTGTAATCTTTTATATAACTTTTTTAATAAATTAAATTTTAAAGCCATATTTTTATTGCTTTTAAAACACTTTCCTTATGAAATCAATAATAATTCTTTTATAGTCTATAAAACATTCATTTTTATGTTGTATAAACATTTAATAAATATTTAAATCATTTATGCTATGCATAAGACAGTCATAAACATTAACATAAACTTTATACATATTGTAATCCCTTTTGAGCCATAAAAATCTTTGAGTTAAGTGTTTATGCCTGTTTAGTGGTTTATCCTTAAATAATTGATCATATAAACAGTAGTTTACCGCCCAATTAATAACATAAAAATAAGCAATTTGAATTTGGATTTCTTTCTTTATCCTTATGAATTTTACGATGCCTACAAATCGATGTTTAATGCAGCCACTTCTTTCGGGCCACATTCTGTGCTCATAACCGGGTCGTAATCTCACTTCATCAAACTTTCAACAGTCAAAGAGACAGACTGAGGACTGTCGACAGTCATCACTCGTTATGAATGTACAATCTATTGTTTATTTGTTTTTATTGAAGACGACATCAGAGTTGGCATCATAAAAACACAACTATGAAAGAAATTAAGCAGATAGCCAATCAATTGGTTGTAGTCGTGTATTTGTGTGTGTATATATATATTTTATATATGTCTTTTTTTTTGTTGGGTGGCACTGCGTGGGGTGTCTTCAGACTGGTTCATAATGTTTACAATCTGCCTTTCTTCGGAGAGTTTTATGTTTGTTTCGCATCGTAACTTTTCGATTTGATTTGATTTGAGTTATTTTATATTGTTAGCTTTTTAATTATACAAGTAAATATACATATACGTATATGGTATATATAGACTCTTATTTTTTTATGGTTCCACTGATAGCTAGTAGCGTGTGATGATTAAAATGGGAATTTCGCTGAAATTTATTACACTTGGCCGCAAACAAAAGACTCACAGGAAGTTCTCTTAAAAAAAGAGTCACCAAATAGCGACAAACATATATCAAATGAAGTTGTCGATTGGGGTCTCTGTCGGGGACTTAGCCGTGTGTCCAGGATGCGCTTAAAAAGAAATCCTTCCGCTTTGCAGCTGGCCAAATGAGTTGAACTTCCGGTTTAGCGCGTGGCCGACTTGTCGCTAGCCACGCCCCTCTCCTGCCGCAGTACCAAACACAACCCTAATGCAGTTGTCAGCATATATAAGTATATAAATGTATCTATATCAATAAGTAAGTACAAGTAGCTGGCCAACAACAACTATGCTAATCGTTGCCTTGCCAAACGGGGCAAGAGCCAGAGTTGGCCAAGAATGGGCAGGGTGTGGGGGCTGGGCAGCAGGCTTGCACCGGGGATGGAGAATCAGCTTGTCTAACCAAGGCGACGCCATTTGCAGTTTCACACTTTTTTTCGCCAAATGGCTCGGACCATTTTTTATGGTCAAGCGTGCCAAATTGGTAAAATGCGTCAGCGACAAGTGTAAAGTAGACATTTGTTGTAGTTGCTGTTGTTGTTGCTGTTATTGCTGCATTTATTTATTGTTGTTGTATAATACCTATCAAATAGGCCTTTGGGGGTATTACTTTGTAGTGCCCCTTTGAGAAACTTTCCATAATTTGTGCAATAAATCAAATAAATTTCACTCAAAACAATCAAATCTCAAGGCGAGCAGCCAATTATTAACAAATGCCTTTGCCACCACTGCAACAACAACAACAGCAACAACAACAACAACAATTTAAACATATCAATAAAAGTCGACACGCAAACAAGCGATTGACACGCAAAAACACATTTAAAATTGATTAGACTGATCAGTTTGAGATACGGATTGGAATCCACCACGAAAGCATAGAAGATGTCTAGACATAAGCCCAGTGTGACATTTAACCCCGAGGGCCATATCTTCCTCTTCTGCTCCTATCTCTCTACCCCTTTGTCTCCCATCTTCTCTGTTTCTCTCTCTCTCTCTCTCTCTCTTGGCTTGTTTCTGTGTCGCGTGCTATAAACCACGATATACAAATTATTTGGCCAACAATTTTGGGCATTTGTGTGGAGAGAAATAACAAGTCTAATGAAATACTATTATTAAATTAATTTAAAACGAAGCGCTGATACACTATACTTAAGAAAATGGTACTAAATTAGACATGAAAGACACAAATTTTGGTTTTAAAAATACGGAGGATTTTTAAAGATTTGAAATATAGCGGCATGTTAATTTTAAGTTTATACGAATTAACTTATTGCTTTTATTTGAGAATGTTTTGGAAGTATTAGATGAACCGATATTGAATAAAGCTTAGACTGGGATCTATTTTTTAACCATAATATAGATTCAAATAGTTATAAAAAATATGTATATGTTTTTATAATTAGACGAAAAATTAATATCTTGTAAGTTGCTTAGTCTCAGAAAAGTAATCTGTCTTAAATATTTATAATTTAACACCAAATAAATTTAGTTAAATAATTAAGAAAATATTTTTAAACGGTCTGTGTCGGTAGATATATATTTTTTTCCAAAAATATAATGCTTTTACTCAATTAATTTATTTCAAAAGTGCTTTTACTGCTTTTGTTTGCAAAATCTATTTATATAAACATCTACAAGAACTTAACAAAAACAAATTTAATATCAAGAATTTAACATTAGCTCTTAAAAACCCTTGAACTCTTGGACCTCTTAAAATTTCTGAAGATCCATTTACAAGTTAAGCGCAGTTCAGGTATTGTGCTATATATTCAAAATTAAATTTGGCAATGTATACAATGCTTACTACGAACTCTTGAAATAAATTAATCTTAAAATTAAGTATTTACAAGGTTACGACATTGCTTAATACTAAGCTGTAGTATCTACATACATAAATATTACAACATTGCTTAATACTAAGCTGTAGTTTCTACATACATAAATATTATATACAAAGTGATATCTTTAGCAATTTTAATCAAGCTTTGAACTTTTAAACCTTAAATTTAGTAGTTTTTTTCTACATTTTAAGCTTGAGTCTCACTAACCAAGTGATAAGCAAAAATGTTTGCTTCCAAGCCGCGGGCGTACAATAAAAAAAAATGAATAAAAAAATGTATCTTATAGATATGGTATAGAATGTATCTTGGCTTAGGTTTCACTCTCGGTTTCTTAAGGCACAAAAGGGGCATAATTATTGGGTCAGTCAGCAGCACTCAAAGCGGGAACATCGAACTGCGAACGACGAACGCCAAAAACTAATTTGAGAGCCTGTGCTCCCCTCTTGCTCCGCTTTCCTACCTCCCTCTGCCTGTCCCTCTCTCCCGCGGGCAATTTCCAGTAAAAGTTGTGCGCATCTTTGGCTTAAAAAAAAAAAGAAATACAAAAAAAGACAACTAAAAAAATGTTATTTTCTTTATTATTATTATACTTTTCTTCTTTGTGGCATTTTATGATTTATTAGCTTTGATCAATTTGATGGATACATTTTTCATATACATATATATATATATATTTCATTTTTTGGCAAAAGCCGATCGATGGATGAATTGATCGTTGGATCGATCGATGAGTCGTTGGAGTAAGTTTGGGCCTACCTTAAGGGCTTTCCAAAAAATGCTTAAACCAATTTTCACAAAAAGCGCGCTTAATTAAACGGAATCTCTCGCTCGCTCTCCCTCTCTCTCACTTACTCTCTTGCTGTCTCTGTCGCTCTTTGTGCCAGTTGTCTGCTGCAGCTTTAGTTTTGCTTTAGTTGAAGATTCTTTCAGCTTTTTCGAGCTTCAATGGTGGTCGTCGCCCCAGAGACACGATAAACGCGTACAATTGTTTGCACTTAAGATTTTTACACATGATTCAGTAGCCAGGGCCAAGACTAAAGACTGAAGACACTAGGCTGTAGACTGTAGACAGCAGCCTCAAGATTCAAGACCGTCTTTTTCCTTGGGCTTTTGTGTCCTGGCAGTCATGTCTGCATATGTTGCACTGGCACTCAAATCACAGCAGACTTCCCTACCTCCCTACAACCCCCTCTGTCCCTTTCCTTGCTGTTGTTGTTCTATCAGATGCAATATTTGCTAACGAATAAATTGGCATTTCACAAGTTGCCCTGACAGACGACTGCCAACTGTTTGGACTGTTGGACTGACTGCCTCACTGACTGCCTGACTTTGGCTCAGAGACTCCCTGGCTTGTAACTGCTTGGCCAAAAACTGGTTAAAATGTCTTGACTTGGCTGTCCGTCGCCTCTCGTCCGCTGTCTGTCTTCCTGGGCAGCCAACATGCATTGCAATCATTTTTGTTGAATCTAAAATTGACGCATCGCATCGCATCGCGGCTATGACTTCGTCATTCTGTTAGCCGTTCCTGCTCCTACTGCTGCTGCTGTTGCAACAAGCCAACTTGGCTGCTACTACCGTGTTACGCGCCCGCCAAGCTGGCCAGCTTTCCAATGGGGGCTAAAATGGTCAGCGCGTCGCGCATTTTTCGACGACATCTGAATCTGATTAGAAACTGAAGCTGAGACTGAAGCTGTGGCTGAGGATCTGCCTCCAGGCAAACAGCAGCAGCCACTCGTCTTCCAGTTTGACGTTGACGTCCAGACTCACAACAAAACAGCTAACTGAACCAGAGGCAACTGCATTTCAAGGAACAGAGCAACACTACAATAATGTACATTGGTTAGAGCTACATTATATATAATAATTTATTATATATAAACACTCTCTAGTGCTCATTTACTGATGGAAATATGTATACAATCTTAGTTTTTAATATTTTTATGTTAAGAATCCTTTTTTCTCTCCAACAAACTATTTTCTGCGTAGAAATATTTGTTTTTAGTCAAGAGCATTTTGCTTTCATTCATTAAATTACTCAAGAATGCTTAGGTATAACCAAATTTAATTTAGTTGTATTTTCTTTTAAATTTATGAGCATTAAATAAATTGTTTACTGTACACAAATGTTTAATTTATTATAAAATAAGTAAAAAGTTTTTGCATTATATTTAATATTGTAAAAAATTATTCTTTTTTGACTAAATCTATGAAAATTCCAAAAAAATATTTTTTTGTTAAATTGCCTTTAAATTCTAGTTATATAACGAGTTTATTTTTCTATAAATTATATGTGTTTTTCAGTAATGCTATTTAATGTAAAAATTTGCACAAATTTAACAATTAAAACATTGGTGACGCAGATTTTACTATTTTATTTTTATTTTTTTATAAAAACCGAAATCTTCAGAAAACGCTTTTTAATTCATAAAAAATAAAATATAAACAGTTAAGTTGAGGCTGAATTGAATTAAAAGAAGACTCTAAAAAAAGGATCGAAGGCATCATCCTATCCAAATAGCACTGTAACACTGTGCAATTGTCGAAGGGGGTGAAGTGGGAACACGTGTGTGGGGGCTGCTGCCCACATTCTGTTTTGGCCGTGTTACGCGGAACTGCTGCCTGTTTCGATATGCCCTAAACAATAATTTTGTATTCCTTTGGCTGCACATAAATTCCAGCTGCTTGTCATTGTCATATGCATGTTTCTGCGCCTTCAAAACGAAGTATCTTTTTGGCAACACATTCAGCAGATACAAAATGAAAGAAGCTTGAAAAAAAAGGAAATTATTTATAAAATTTGTTGTTTCTGTTACTGTTTTCGGTGTGGTGTGTTCCAAGTTAAGCCACGTTTTGCACTTTGCATAAATTGAGTTCAGTTCAGTTTAGTTTAGTTTTTTTCAGTTTTCTTCGGTCGGCATCCTTCTCAAACTGAATCCTGCGCATAATCGTGTCCTTGTACAACAAAAGCAATTGCTACTGTTTGCCGCATTGGATCGTGGTCATCATGTGGCATATATCATGTTGTCGAGGCGAGGCGCAGTTGTGCCAGCCACGCCCCCGCCTTTGCCCTATTGTCTGCCGTTGCTTGTTGCGACTGCGCAGAGTCGCGAATCGCGTATCGCGTCTTGAGCCGCCTGCGAAAATTTACATAAAATTATGCAAAATCATGCAATGCGCTTAGTGTTTGTTGCATGCCTCCGATGCGCCTAACCTGCTCTTTTTGTACCCCCTCTCTCTTTTCTCTTTCCTCCCATTTCCCCGCAGACTTGTTTGCCTTTTATGCCAGAGTTGCGAGCATTTTATGAATGGAATCACCGTAACCAATGCCGATGCTGCTACAGCAGATTTGGATGAGGATGTGGCTGAGACAGAGACTGAGACTGAGACTGAAACTGCAGTTGCCATCGCGTCGATTCGCGTCGATTCAAGTCGAGTCGAGTTGCAACTTGTTGCCGCTGTTGTACATTAATGAAATTTGTTAGTATCACGACTTTTATGCCTGTTGACTGCCAACTTTGCTTTTGTTTTCCCAGTTGATTGTTGTTGGGGTTGTTGTTGTTTTTTCTACCTTCTCGATTTGCAATCTGTGCATTATATTAATATTATTTTATTTTAATATATTTATTTTATGAATATTTTGTTTGGTCTGCTTGCGGCTTTGTTTACACACTGAAATTGAGTTACAAGCTAACCAAAATGAAGACAACTTTTCAAAATGGTTTTTATCTAAGATTTTGGGTAAGTCTTTTAAACATTTTTTAATGTTGTGTGCAGGCTACTTAAATTAATATATACATTTGATTTAATTTAAATTTACATTATGCTTAGGTAAAATTAAGTATAATAAATTTGGTTAAAAATGTTGTTATCCGATAGTAAAATTAGTTATCTAAAGTTTTTTGGAGACTATTATTAACTACTCACACTAACATGTTTATGTTTTAAACATTAGACGGTATTTTAGAAACTTATAGTTAAATAATATTTAATATAGTTCAAATTGGCATGCTTATAATTAGGTAAGATAATCTTCTCTTTTAGTATTAAGGCAATTATTATTTATTCCGTCATGTATTTAATAATTCTAAATTTAATCTTTTAATTGAACAGTTATTTAAACAAACAATATACATTTTAAAATCCCAGTAATTCATAGCATACTTTGTAGAGCAAACTATTAGAGTTATCAGCTGAATTCTGAAACTTTGCATAACATTTTATAAAGAAGATGTCAATCTAAATATATTTAACTAATAGCCAATTAAAAAATTTATAAATAAATATGCTTTATTACTTAAAATAACTGCTATAAATAAGTTCCTAAGCATATACCATCAAAATTACATTAAAGAGCATAGATAAATTATTTATAAACATTATAAATCACATATAAATTTAACATTAGTTTGAGATATATATTTTAGATATTTACAGATTATGATTAATATGTGTTTAAACTACCATAACCAAGGTATATCTTATATTTTTATAATCTACATAAATGGCTTGTTGAGTAGCGAACGCAGAACTCAAATTACTCTGTCATTCGCTGTACTCGGCAGCGCAGATAGCATCTGTCTTTGTTTCTCCGAGTGCAGCTGCAACAATTGCAGCTCCTCCACTGCCACGCCCCCTCTCTCCCCTCTGAAGATTCGTTGGAGATTGGTTGGCAATGCTGTTGCCAACACACAAAAGCCATGTCAATCAAAGTTTGTCACAACTCGCAGACGCTGACGCAGACGCAGCCGTCGGTTGTCGGTTGTCGCATTTTAATCGCAGTTTTTAACATATCGATCTTACAAGAGGTGTGGGGGACAAAGGGGAAACAGACAGCAGGAGAGAGGGGTGGAAAATGGAGTAGACAGCAAGCGAGAGGGGTGGAAGGGGGAATAAAGAGTGGGGGACACTGGAAAACAAACCCAAAGTGGAGAGCGTTTAGCCAAACGTTGATGCGTATCTGATGTGCTCTAGGGATGTGGATTGTGTGGATTGTGTGTATGCTGTGGACTGTGTGTGCCTGGATTATGGATGAGAATTGTGGATATTGATTGTGTGAAGCCTTTGGGGTGTTGGAATTTGAAGTGGAATTGGAAGCGACAACTGCTTTTGGTTTAAATGGCGATGACTTTTGGGCTTATCGCCTGACAAACAACAACAACACCGAGCACCGAGATCAGAGGAAGGGCTAATAGGCGTGGAGAGGGGTGTAAAGCGAGAGTAGGGGGAGGGCAAACCATTCTGTAATTTATGACAATTTATGCAGCGTTAATGTCGTTGATCGATGTCTGTCAGTCAGTCGGATGCTGACTGCTTATATAAGTGTCAGTAGCAAAGATTGTTATCAGAACTCTTGACTGTTTCTCCATCTCCTCCTCCACCCAGAGAGACAGACAGAGGGCGTGGCAGTGGAAGGGGTAAAAACAACGACATATTTGGCACCGCCAGCCTAAAGTTGTTGGATACCCAAGTTTGATTATCGACTGGCTGTTGAATTTTAATTGATTTCGGATGCGATTTGCATGATCTAGAGCTACTGCGAGTACGCTTGCCTAAGGAGGCCAATCGAGCGCATGTTTTATGGATGTCAAAACAATTGCTACATATTCTAAGTAGCGATCCAATCCGATCGGATCGGAACAAAACTTGGATCGTTTTGGATTCGATTGGATTGCGCAAGTTCTGCTGCCCCACACCATTCAAAGACGTATATAATATATATATATATATGTATATAAAATGTTGTATATGCCACAACACTCACACCAAAATCGGATATCCAATGCCAAAAACAAATAGTTGTGCAGGAAAAATATTCTACAAGGTTTTGAGACTTGTTGTGAAAATATTCAGCTTTTTTGCTTACCATTTTAAATATATTTCTATAGGTTTGTTTTTTAAATAAATCTTTTGAAACGGAAGGCATTTTTGATTGCTTGTAATTTTATATAATTCTTTTCTTTCTTTTCTTTCCCTAGTTAGACCCCGTACTCCTTAAAAAAGAGTGGAAGGTTCTATTAAGTTTGTCAGTAGCAAAAAGCGTAACAAGCAGAAGGAGGTGGGACCAACCCCTTAAAGTATATATATTCTTGATCAGAATCAACACCCGAGACGAACTAGCGATGTCTGTCTGTCTATCTGTTCGTCCGTCCGTATGATCACCTGGATCTCACAGACTATAAGAACCAGAGCCACCAAATTTGGAATGATAGTCCGTCCACTTCTTGGAAACTATTAGATCTTTCGTTTACTCATTTTAACATTATGAGTATGGTACCATTATAGGTAACCTCACGAAGTTTGATTCATATCAGACAACTATAGTCTATAGCTAGCTATAGGAAAAATCGGTCGAATATACAAATTTGTATGAAAAAATGTACATTGGATTGAGTACGGTGTCTTTTACGGTAGTATCGCTCGAATGTAGCCTATCTTACATATTTTATTATAGTACAAATAATTACTAAATTTTACGATTTCTTAATTCGTTCTTATAAATTTTATGTAAAAATATTTTTGATGTAAATAATTTTATATTGAATTAAATGAATCAGTGAAATGCAAATTTAGTCACTTGAAAATTTGACTCAAAGCTTAAATTTTAAATGATCCAATTTAATAAAATGTGGTTTAAATTTAATTACTAAATTAAAATTTTTCGTTAGAAGATTTCGCAGTGTATGTTCAGTTTATACAAAACTTTACCATTTCCTCTCCTTAAAAAGGTTTAAATTTGTTTTTATTTCTTTTGGTAAATTATTTGTTTTAGGGAGTTACGCAGTTGATAAGCAAACTATGGATATTTTTTTGTGCTTATGTCAAGGGTATAAAAAATGTTGTTTATATAATTTATGCACTCGTCGTTTTGGCTGGCAGCGCAAATAAGGGCATGTCTGGTCAGTGGACGGTGGACGGTGGACATTGGACAGTGGCCATCAGCTGCGATTGCAACCAGGACATGCTTGCCATGCATGCAGCAATGCGGCAGCTCTTGGCCTTCAATTAAACAACAGCAACAGCAACGGCAACGGCAGCACACGGCAGCAATACACGGCAGCAATACACGGCAGCAACAGCAACAACAACAACAACAGCAACATAAAATACAATAAATAACTGAACGGGCCAGCAAATGAAGAGATATAAACCAAGTTCCACTTCGTCTCTGTCAACGTCTTGCACTCCCCTTGCCCAGTTGCCCCTCCTGCCCGCCCCCTTTTGTCCTCCGCTTGGGTTTTGTCTGCGTACGCAAAACTTATGAGAAGACCACAAGAAAACCGTGGCCAGAAAACGCCCTAAAACGTACTGCGATCGGTTGCTGTTGCTGTTGTTGTTGTGGTTGCTGCGTTTTCGCACGCATCGCCAAACGGTGGCCATTGCCCAGCGGTGGGAGGAGGTGGGGCTAGGGAGGCGGGCAGGTGGATGGCGGATCGAGGTGATTGCTGGTGAAAAATTCCGTTTGTGACAATGATAAAATAGTTTAACCTCGGCAAAAATCGCGTTTTGAATTTGAAATGCGTTTAATTTTTTTATTTTTTATTTTTTTTTGGCGTTTCGCTTCAAAAATTTATTTGTTGTTCACTCGTTGCGTTCGGTCTGAGTCTTCGTATTCGTCTCGAAGCGAATCGAATCCGGGCTACTGTTGTTTAGTGTTGTCTGGAGGTGGTACTCTTGCTGTTGCTGTGGCTGTTGATGGGCATAATTTGGTGACAGTTGCAAGACATGGCCAAAAAGCTACGCATTGTTGCTGTTGTTGTCGTCCGTTGTCTGTCAACGTTTGTTGTTGACATTTGCGGAGGCGTGAATGCAAGAAACGTCAACGACGTGTGTTGCCAAACAGAGATTTGAGGCTTATAGCTGCTTATGCGGCTAATGTTTGCATTTAGACAACATGTATAATAACAAAAGGTAGAGAAAAGTAAAGCAATACTATGGAATTAAGAAGTAAGTATTTAAATTCTATATAGAGATATAAAAATTAAAGATTGTTTTCTATGAAGAAATAGATTTTTAACTGTAAAATCAAATGGAAGCACCTATAAAGTAATAGTTTATATACATTTGAGTTTTTGTATCTTAAGATGTTCTGTTCCATTTAGAAACTGTCTGCAATTTGTCTTAAAACATAAGGAAATAAAAGAAAAATATAGTAAATGAAACTTACCATAAGTGAAGCCTGGCAAATCTTCAGTAAAAAATAGTTTTTCTTAAAAAATCTTCTGTTTTTATTTGAACTATTTCTTTGGGTTAATTTTGTATTATTTTCATTGGTTCATTTATTAACTCTGTTTAGAAAAATACGCCTTAAATAATTTATATTTTTTCTGAATATATTCTAAATTTATTTATTAAACTATTTTAAGTGTCACATCAAACTGATATTTTATTTTATGTATAATCTATGAACGTCTCTGCTACGTGTCTCCACTAACTGGCATTATACGACCACCTCCAAGTAACTCATCCCATGTTCTGTGTCACTTTTGGCTGTGACTGTTGATGTTGTTGTCGTCTGTTTTGCGGTACTTAAAACCAGTAGCGCCGTCAACAACGACAACGACGACAACAGAAGCGAGTGGCAAATCATAAGTTGAAAACATATTTTGACTACGAAATCAGCCTGCAAAAACTGTGTGTGTTTGTGTGTGTGTGTCTGAGTGTGTGCAATGACAATATAAATAAAATAATTGCCGACATAAATAAATTCAAAACTCATGTGTGTGTGCGTTGTGCCGCTTAAGAGCTTTGTGTGTTGTGCGTGGTACACATTTTATCATTTTTAGTATTTTTCGTTTTAAGTTTTGTTGTTGTTGTTACTGTGAATATGTGCACAAAATTGTCAATGGCAGTTTGCAGGCGCAGACAGTGTAACAGAGACAGGGACAGGGCCAGGGGCGTGTACAGGGGCAGGGATACTGGGACTAAAGTGCAATGTTAGCTTTCATTGCCGCCAGCAAAAAAAATAAAGGTGAAAAAAATCAAAAGACTTAAGACACGAACTTGCCAAGCGACTCGCAGTGACTTGAAGCGACTGCAATGTTGATTTGCTTAGCTGCTGGCGCGTGTTTTGGGACATATTCTATTTTTATAACAATTTAAATTCAGCCAATTGTCAAGGTGTGTTAACCACATTGACGAACGGGGCGAAGCTCTGCACAGCTAAAAACAACAAAAATCCAAAATTATGTCTGCATTTTCGCGCCTGTTTTGTGGCAAATTGACAACAATTGCTGCTATTACTAAGTTATGTGCTCAGTTGTCTGCTCGGCACGCTGATTTATGCCGCTGGAATGTCTGTCAAGGGCGTGGATAATCACAGGGAGTTAGAGAAGATGTAGAGAAAGGAAGAGAGAGAGAGAGGAGAGGTATGGAAAGGCGCTGGAGATGCCGTAAAAACTTCCGCTTTTTAATTGAGTTCTAAATGCACGACGCCTCCTTCCAGCACCACCAAAAGAAAGGAATAAAGTATAAAGCAGAGATCCCCGATCCCAGATCCCAGCTGAAAGATATAGACTGTTTGAATGCCTCCAAAACGTGCCCAAGTGTTCGGCAGAGGAAGTCTCAGTTCATGCATATTAATTAGTGGCAACCTGTAGCTGTACCTGTACCTTTACCCGTACCCTTACCCTTAGCTGTACCATAAAAATGTGGCAACTTTTGCTTAGACTGCCACAAAGGTGCATCTTTGATTTGATGTGCAGCCAAATTGAAAATAAAATTCATTTCATTGCTCTCCACTCACTCAACAATGTTTGCACATTTTTCGCACATTAAGCAAGAGATTAACACTTGAGCGTCGTTGTCTCGAATCGGCCACTGACATTATCTTGTGCATCTGCTGGATAAGATTTGTGGGCGCACAGTTGCATGCCACTCAATTTGTTGCACGGCGGCTTTATGACCCTTGCACTGACAGAAATGCATAGATTTCAAGGGAGAAGTAGTACATATTTGATACTAGGAAGCGCTGAAAGCACAACTAAAGAGTTTATGGAAATAGAGTTCCCAATGCTTAATAACAAACGTATATCAAAATTGTAATATTAAATAAATTTTACAAAATTTTGCATAAACGAAACAAAAATAAATGATATAAAACTTTAAAAATTATTTAACTTAGTTAGAAAAATAAATATCTTTAAAATAAATTAATTTTTTAGATTTTCTTACATTTTGTTAAAAATTCAATATTTATTTTAATTCAATAATATATATTTCTAACTTAGTTATTATTTTAAAAATAATAAGTATGTTTAAGCTATGGTAAATTGTTCACTTATATTTTATAATGTTTTATTTAATTAAAATTAAATTGTTATTTGACACAAACATTTGCAGTTTTTATGATTTATTAAAAAATATAATTTTGTACAGATGCGTAGTTTTTAGAGTTAAACTGTTTATATTGTATAATTCTTTTCATAAAGGGCTCATAGTACACAGTGTGTGCTTTCAAATGTTGTTATTTCTTTCAGTGTAGTCGCAGTGGCACTGCCACTTTGATAGCTCAAATGTGCTGCGCCTGATAAGCCTCGTAAAAGTCGACGAATTCCTTTTCCTTTTTTTTTATGTTGGTCATTAAATGGCAAACACTGGCGTCAATTAATTGTGAGCGGGTTGCGTTGCTTTAGGGATGCAGTTGGGCATCAGCAGAGGAAGTCATCAATCAATCCACAGTAAACTTCAGAGAAGACAAGACCTAAGGAAATTTGATTGTTAGTTTGGGGGTTTTAAAGCAAACCTATTATTTTTATTTAATTAAAGTATGTATGCAAAAATTTTTTTAAATGTAAAGAAATATAAATGAAAGACATTTTTTTTAGTTAATTTAAATTATATAAAAAATTATTTCTGTTGTTTTTAAAGTAAAAATGATTTAGTATTAATTTTTAAACTTAATTTTCTCTGCTTTCGCAATACTTGAAATGCATTCGTTATATGCAGCAATTAGACAATTACTAATGAACACACTCAAATTTATATACATATATTTTTTAATTGCACATCGGCTGTAACAACAATAACAAATGTAACAACATTAATAATAACAACAACAACAGCAGCAACGCTGGAAATTTTCTCACACTCTGCGCAGTTGCATGCGGTGCAGCAATTAAACAACAACAACAACAACGAATTGCAGCTTTTCATGAAGCTTTTCTTTCACTGATTACTTTATTTAAACATTTAAAGCAATTCAAACTGAGCTCAGTTGAGTGGGCGAAATCAATTGTATTTTTTTCTGCTTTAAAAAACATAACAAGTAATGACTCATTGTTGTTGTCTGCTGGCAATGAATTGTTGACGGTTTTTGTTGTTGGTTTAAAGTGTTGGCAATTTGCCAAAAAATATTATTGTGTGCGCAATCAATTAGCACTAGCGTAGCTGCAAATATTTCTAAGCACAACAATTGCTCTATTACCCACTGTCTCCCTCTATCGCTGCCACTCTCCCCCGCTCTCTCTTTGGGCCTTTCTCTGGCTAAGTGGAGCTTAGTTATGTCTTTTGCTTGTTGGCGTTCTTGTTTGCTGCGTTCGTGAGTGGATTCTCTAATTGTGACTCGATTCAATCACGTGCAATAGAACCTTTTTGTCGTTAAAGTTTTGTGTTTTGTGTGATTTGTGTTTTTTAACGATTTTGACGTAGCTGCAGGTGCAAACTGTACTCGGGGGCATGTTAATATGGCCGCTATAGGCAGCTGTTGTTGCTGTGCTAAAGAGCAATGAAAACAAAGCAAACGCACAACAACAACAAAAAGCACCAAAAGACACACCACACACTCACACTCCAACACACACACCAGCGCACTTGGGAGGCAGTCAGTGAACTCGCATGGCCGCACGAATAACGTTTCGTGACAGGCAGCAGCAACAACTACCAACAACAGCTACCAGCAATCACTACCAGCAACTACCAACAGCAACAACAATTGAAGGTTGAAGTTACACTGCCTGTGCGTGTGTGTTGGTGTCTGTTTTGGTGTGCGTGCAACGCCATTCGGGCGTACCAAAAACCCAACCGAGGCCACGCAGCAATCGACCCAATCCGCCCGCCCCCTTTCTGCCTTTGTGTTTTGTGTTTTTGTTGTTTCTTTTCTCTTTATATGCATTATGTGCATTATTATGATTATTATTACATTATATTGTTGTGTTTATTTCAAGTTTGTCGGTGTGTTGTGTGTTGCTAGTTGCACTGCCCGTTTCAATGCCTTCGTTTTGATTGAGGAAATCGAGCGACGCATTGAAAATTCAGTGAAATTTTCTTAAGGCCATTGCCGCACAAAATGGACGGCATTTGAACGGCATTTGCAGACAGAATTTATAAAATATACATAACTATTATATTAATAAAACAAAGATAAAATTTAGGGAACAAATGTGTCGAAATATTTAATAAAATTATATTTGCTTTGTACAAGTTTTTAAATAGAAAATAAAATTTTAATATCTAGGCTAATATTTGTTTCTAATAAATATTAAAGTGAATTATAAGTTTAGGTGCATAAATGATGAGCATTCCATAAATTTTTGTTTAAAATGTTTTGTGTAATAATACATTTTTCATTGCGCCTAATAATTTTATCATAAGCTGAGAATCAATGAATATTTATCCACCTAGAAGAAAAATGATTTAAAAATTTACCCAAATCTATTTACTGCACATTTTGTAGCTTAAAGTAAATAACATTTTGTTGCCTTAACTTTCTTGTGACCAAAATTTATACAGTAAATATTTATATAAAATTTTTGGCAAATTAAATTTATTTTCGAGTTGTTTGCTTAGTAATTTATTTCATGTCTTTTAATATTTACATTTATTTCACTAAAATTGCTTATATTATCAATGCTTAGGAGACCTGTTATCAGCATTTAGTTTTTAGTCCGAATTTAAGCCACAGATTTGGAGCAACTGCCATGGGAAACAAATGACTTAAGCAACGAACTTGTTGTCACCAACTGAGATTCGAATTGTCTTAGTTTTTGTTGGCTTTTGTTTTAGTTGCTGTTGTTGTTGTAATTTGGTTTGATAACTTGTTGCTTGTTTGGCTTGATTAGAGCGCTCGCCGCTGTCCGCTGTCCAGATCCCGCCGAGATGTCTGTCAGCGCCTTTAAGCCTTTTTCAAGCTAGGCAAGCCAATAAAAATTAGCTGCGTTTGCGTCGTCGTTTTCGTCTACGGCTGCTGTTTTTTATGGCGTTTCTCTACGATTTTATAACGTTGAATCTTTTGTATTTGTCTCCAGTGATAAAGTCTTGTGTTGTGCGTGTGTGTGTGTGTGTGTGAGTGTGTAAGCCGTTTCCTTCGACAATATTTTCAAATTAACAACATTAACAGCGACCTTTTAATTAAGTTTCTTCTCTGTCCCCAAACTCGCTTGCTCCGCTCTACCTCCTCCCTTTTGCCCCCTCTCTTCCCCCTCTTTCCCTACTTCATTTGGCATTGGGAACTTTATTGATTTTCTGTTTGTTGCTGACTTGATTTTCGTTGCGTTAAAAACTTTTAACTGATTTTTTTGTTGTTTTTGTCTTTTAGTTTTTGTATTTTCGATTTTTGGAGACACATGTGAAAGCTCCATGTTACAAATCGACTTCGTTAAACGATGTTAGCCCACACCAACAACTAGTAAACCACCTGAATCACCTGAACCACCTTAGCTTTCGCTCGTTATCGCGCTGACCTCTTGGGCCGTTCGTTTAATGGCCACTTTGATAGCCACAAAACCAAAAACCAAAAACCATTCCAATTCCAAATCAAAGCAATCCAAAAACCAAATCTTTCCCATGATTGTCGCCAAAGTGTTTTTCGTATCATACATCGACTACGTGTCGAGTTGTTGTTGTTGTTGTTGTTAGTGCGGTGGTTGTTGCCTTTCCACTACTTTATGTCTACGCGCCTCACATTTATGCTGTGCTACAGTCCCCACAAAACTTATCCGATACTCATCAAGTTATCCATCAAGTATTTGCCCCCTCCACTTGTTGTTGTTGTCTTCTCTTTTTCTTCTATCTTTTTTTAGTTTATTTTTTTGTGTGTGTGTCTTAGGCGCTTAAAGCTTTTTAAGGGTTTTTAAGATTTTTATCTAACAAACTCGCTGTGCATACTTAATTATGTTTTTTGAAATGTGAGACAGGTTGGCATGGAATCGTAGTCGCACATCGGGGCTTGAGGAATGGCCAACGGTGTCCACAAAAGGTTGTTTTTTTTTTTTGTTTTTAGTTTTTATTTTTTAGACAAAAGCTACTGTCGTTGACAACAGCGCAAACACAAGTGAATTTTTGTGGGAGAACACACAGAAAGTGGAGAAACAACTGAGAGAACTGAGAACAGGCAGCAGGTGCAGTTGTTAGCTGCTTTCACGGGGATTCTACTGTTTGTTGGCAGTGTTGTTGCAGAGCGCATGAATTATGAGTCAACAAACAATCAGCTGGCAGATGAGCATAGTTATGCACTAAGTTATGGAGATATATATTAAATATGAAAGCGGTTGGAGATGCCTAAAGTGTTTTAATGAAGGGTAGCTTAGATGTTTGCATGAAAATAAAATATCAAGCCAGTTGTTCAAGAAGGAAAAAGAGTGATTATTAAGCTATTACATTTTTTTTTTAAGTTTTGCATACATTTTTATAGAAATATTCTAATATATTTTAAGAATTAGTTCAATGGTTTAGTTAAGAATTGGGAAAGGATCAAATGCTTAAAATAAATGTAATCAAAACTTCAATATATTCATATTTTTTAGATTAAATTAATTTAAAATTAAGCTGATGTATATAATTTCATTCAAATATTCAAATAAATTTTTAAATATTTAAATTACACATATCTGAATTAAGAAATATCTGCTCTTATTTTAAATGCTGTACATTTAAGTTTAGATGTTAATAAAAAATTCAAAGCCACTCCAATAAACTTAAACATTCAGCATTCTCATGTAGTAAAAAAGATTAATATATATAAATTAAAAGTTTATAGCTTTTCAGTAAGAAATATAAAAATTGACATAAATTTATTTGTATAATTTCTGTCGATTCCTTTTACATTTGTGGCCAGCCTTTTCTAGTTTTGGCCACGCTGCTAGTTTTGCCCCTTAAGCCTACATTTAACCATTTGGTGCAACATTTATCTAAGCTGCCACTGCCTACCCTCGTCCTCCCCCCGCTGCCCTACCTCAACCCAATACCACCTTCAACACTGCCACGCCCCATTTGATAATTTATGCGCTGCATTGACACTTGCTCATGACCTTATCGACGTCGTCATCGTCATCGTCGTCATGATCGTGGCTGTTGCCTAGCCTGGGCCAATAACTTGGCCAGCGGCACACTTTTGGCCAGCCAGGCCAATAACAACAATTAAACACAAGCACACACATGCACATACTCTTACAAACACACAACAACAACAACAACAACAACATCAATCCATTGAATTGTATTGTTGCCATTTTTCTTTATGGCTTTATGCGAGTTGGCAAAGCAAATAAATCAATTTATTTCAATTATAATTATAGGCTCGAGTGCAGGCTCCTTTGGAGTGCAGGCTCCTCTCATTGCTCAGCTGCCTTGCGGCCCTTTGGGTATTCACATTCACATTCGTATTCACATTCGCATTCGTTTTCGCATTCACATTCATGGAATCGTTTTTAAGGAGCGCGTGGCGAACTGCTCATTACTTTAGTTGCCGACACGCCCCATTTTTGATTATTGAGGCGTATTTTGTTGGTCAATTGTTGAAAAATGAAATGGTCTTGCACATAGTTATAGCATGTATCTTTGTATCTCCTGTATCTTCATGTATCTTATGGGGAAGTCATGGCCTGTTCTGCCTGCTAGCTGCTGGCTGCTGGCTAGCATCCATAAGCATCCGTATGGAGATGTATAAATTTTCATTGATTTTAATCCATAGAACGTTACGCTTACAAACAGAGTTGAAACTGCACAAGTGTCTGTTATTTATTTTAATGCGCTACTTCACAACTTTATTTAAAGGCCGCCAGCGAAATTGAGCTGCTAATCATATGCATTACGTATACGCAAGAGTCCTGCGGAAACCACGTAAATTGACTCATAAGTTGAGGCCTAAAAAGAGCTGAAAACTTCTGTGGTGATATAACTATAAAGATAAATCAAATATAGCAGTTTTAGTGCAGCTACTTTATAGCCAGGTTCAGAGTGTTTTGTTAAAGGTATGGGTAGATATTATAGATCCTATTTTCGTTGGCTTAATATTGATTGTGATTGTAAAATGAAAGTTACTTCGATATTATTAAGTTGAACTTTTATTTTATTAGATTTTTAATATAGTTTTTATTCAAATTTATAAAGTAAGCTCACTTGTCTTATTAAGAATTTAAAAACTGGTGAATGCTTTAAATAAGTGTGTTAAATATTACAATAGATCTAAATTTTGTAGTAATAACTTCTAGAAATTTAACTATTTAATTTCTTTTAAGATTCGAATCAGGCAAATAAAATCATTTTAATAAAAATATAAAATTTTAAAACTGCTTAAAGTTCTATTCATTTTGATCACTTATAAATCTAGCTTTTTTGTACAATTCTTAAAGTTACGAATTATTGTAAAATGGTCTTAAGAATAAATCATTTTAATGATATAATTCTTGTTGGTTTTTAATGGGTTAAACTAATTTTTCTTATGAATTTATATGTCAAAAAGTTGCACTTAATTTAAGCAGTTCAATTTGAACCCTTGCTATTTTAGTAACCAAAATACCTGAAACACTTTGCATATAATATTGACTTACAGACATTTCTAGCAACTGCTACATTTATCACTTTAACAGCATTTTCTATAGCATTCTTTCACTGCTCAGCGCTACTGGTAACTCCGATTCATTATGTCTGCCATTAAAATATTTGATTCAGTGTTTTAGCTGTTATGAGAGAGACGTTTCGTTGGCTACTGTTAAATGATCACGTTGCGGTTTTGGTCAGTCAGTGGATGTTGTTGTTGGTGTTGTTGTTGTTGTGCCACTCCCTTCTAACAAACACTTACAAGTGCGGGAAATAAGCTAAAAACAACAGCAACAAAGCAACTACACTACAATCATTTTGATGTAATAATTTAGTAAAAAAATTTAGTTAAAGATAAAGTCTTATTTAACCCTTAAAAATAAATAACTATTTTTTTTCATATTTTTCCGAAGTTGCACTTATTTTTCCCAGTGTAGTGGCAACGGTGGCTGCCACAACAATAATATAAAATTGAAACCGATCGTCTTTCAGAATGCCTGGCACGTAGCGCAGTTTATTAAAATAACTTGGCTGGCGGGAGGCGTTAGTGGAGTGGTCAGAGCAGCAGGGGAAACTGTAGCCACATCACCTGCTATAAGAAAAATTAGTTTAATCATAAAAATGCTCGACATCGACAAGAGACTCCAAAGGCAGCTACCTGTTTTGAGCAAGAAGATGACTTCAATTAAAAGCTTTTAACAATATCACGTACGGCAAATCGCAGGCACCGCGAGACGGAGGTGCTGCCGAGGCACTGAGGGGGAAGGAGGGAGGAACAGCGCAGTGCTCACTGATTACATCACAGCAGCAGCAACAGCAGCATCAGAAGCAGAGCAACAGCATTTCAAAGTTTGCAGTCCTGTGCGTTGCCGATGCGTTTGTCGTCTTTGGTTATCAGGTGTAAAGCATCGCGCGCGCAGCGCACAAAACGCGTTTGTGTCTTAAGTCTTTTGTTTTTTAATATTTTTTGTTTGCAGCTTCAGTTTCCAGAGCTTATTAAAGCAAACCAAGAGCAGCGGTAGATAACAATCGCCCCCAGAGAGACTGAGAGAGTGAGTGAGAGACGTGCACGTGCTGTATATACACCCCCGATCTGTCCTTTGAGTCGTCTTTGCCGACTGGAGATCAAAGCGCTATATTCTTTCAAGTCGGGCGTCAAAATCTGGCTTTGTCGGCAGCTGTCACTGTACCCAAAACTTAATAACAATAACAGTTAGCAGTTAACAGTCAGCAGTTAGCAGTCGGCAGTTAACAGTTAAAATAATACCACTAAACAACGGCTAAAAACGACGCTAAAATTCGGCGCATGCGCAGCCGATAAGCGACCTCCGTCAGCGTCTCGTTTCGATTATAAAAATTTCATTTATGTCTTATGGCCGATTTGCAATTTCTGCGCAAATTGCGTTGCTGCTTCTTCTTTAACTTTTTTTTTTGTTTTTTTGCTCTTTGTTTTTTTTACGATAAATAAATGCCTCAATCATTTAGCGCGTGCGTTTTTGCAATAAAAATGGCGTTTATGTTTCAATTAAAAGGCGTTGGCCAAATTATGCAATCGAGGAGCAGTTTAACGATTGTAGTTACCCCCTGCCAGTAATCCTTTTGGCCATCAGCTGGAAAATAAGGCAGTTAAATTGATTGAAATACTGAAACTTAAATCGATTTATTGATCTGAAAACATTAAATGCATTTTTTGATTGATGTCGGCAAAGATTTATTGCTCAAGTTTAATATAAAAATTTTATATAATTAAGTTTATCAAAATTTATAATTTATAATAAACTAGTCAATTTCGTATTGAACGAAATTATTCAAGTTCACCAAAATAATTTGCACTTAAATTAATATTAATTCATACGCAGATTTATAGATAATAATTTATAATTGAGGTAATGATAAAAACGTTATCTAAATCAAACTTAAAACAAACTTAGTATAGATTGCAAATGTATACCAGATAAACAATTCTGTTTAAAGTAAACTTTAAAGTTAATATATGGTCAATAAAAAATTTTCTTGATAATAAACAACTTAATAAAATTATCTGTTTCTAAAAAAAATATGCATATATTTAATATTTGATAAAGAGGATCTTTTAATAAATCTAAATTATGTGTTTTCGCTTAACAAATATGATAAATATTCTGGTAAACTCTAACTAGTTACAAGCATCTATTTGACATTTTAGAGATATCTTATTTTTTTAATTGCCAAAATAATTTAGAATCCATGGCGCTTTTATTGATATTTAAATAATAAATATAATAGATACTAAACGACGAGTATTTTGGTAAAAAAAAAAAATAGAAAAACGTCTTGAAAAAATATTTTAAGGTTATAAAATAATAATTAAATAAAAAAATTTTGATCTGCATTTAACTAGTTTTGTTTTTATTAAAATATTCCGCATTCTATTCTCTTTATAGCAAACGGTTAAATTCACCACAACGCGGGTTCGTGTCTCGGCTAAGGCAAGGGTTAACGGTTAAGGGCTAAGGGTGGACTTCCGCTTCCGATAAGACAAAACACACACATTTGAGGCAGTTAGTTGGACGAGTTGATTGGCCTTTGATGTGGATGAAGAAGAAGAAGCAGCAGAAACAGAAACAGGAACATGAATCGGCACAGGAGCAGAGTTCATAAAAAAAAGTGTCAGTGAGGAAAATGTGTGCCAGTTTTTTATGCCATAGCCACAGCCATAGTATAGCACTAATGATATGCACCCCTGGTAGTGTAGGGCCCCTTCCAGTTTTCCTTTTGCATATCATATCGACGCGTTTGTTTTTTTTCAGTTTTTTTTCGAAGGAAATAAACATGCGTGCCATAGTTTGTTGTAGTTGTTGCAGTTGTCGTCTTTTTGATGTTGGCTGGCTTGTTTTTTATGTCGCTTGAACTGAGCCCTCACCTGGAAAAGTTCTGGGTGCTGGGTTCTGGGTCTGAGGGAATGACAACAGGAAAAGCAGCGAACACTCTATCGTTGCCCTTTTGACTGCATTATGCAAATGAATATCTAAAAGATTTTTATTGACATATGTTTTGCTCTTTCTCTCTCTCTGTCCCTTTTCCTCTATACTTTCTCTCCTTCTTTCTCCTTTTGTTATTGTCTTTAGTGTTTTTTGTGTCCCCGGCATTTCCTGTCGCGGTGACAACCACGTCGCTTTCAGTGGGTGTGAACAGGATTTTAATTTCTATCGCTCTCTGAACGATGATCCATAAGCGTTTTAATGCTAATGCGAATGGCTTTTAGGTTTTTAAGAGTTTGGATTTGGTTTTGGGTTCGTATTTGGGATTGGTCTTTAAACGATTAATGCCTGAAAGTGAGAGCACAAATCGCATCTTTATGGTTGTTTAATGTTTGAATGAATAATTCAATTTTCTATTTTCCATTTTCGAACTTTTGATTTCGTTGCTCTTCAAATGGGAGTTTTATTCATAAAAGTGAGTTTTACACCACAGAAAACTTTTAATTGATAAACAGAAAATGCCTTTGTTTTCACAATAGAATATTTAAAATTATTATATATGTTACACGCTTATCATTGATAGTAAAACACAAAAATATTTTCAGCTTTTAAGTGTACAGTTTGATAGTTTGTCTGGTCTAGTTTGATATTAAATATTTACATCCAGATTGGAATATTATAAACTGAACAGTATATTCAAGAAATGTTTTAGTTATAATACATTGTTTAAATTAAAAAATAATTTAATTGCTTAAATCATTATGATTGATAATTTCATCCAAAAACTTATCAAAATATGTTTGAAGATATAAATTCTAAATCGTAGCTGTCTTTATAAATTAAAACAAATTTAAACGTAGTATTGATTAATATTTATTTTAATAATAATATTAATATAAACATTTTATTAAACGAAAATGCTACATTAATGGAAGGCTTGTTTATATTTGTTTTTCTAAAAAAAACTTTATTTTATTTTACCTTCTCTGTTTTCTCTATGAATCAAGCAGTTTCCAAGCAAATTCCAGTAAATTTCAATTATTAAACAACTTTATCTCTTCAAAAGGACAATACTGCTGCTCATATCAACTACTTAAGCACCTATTTAGCGACCTCGCTGTCCTTCGCATACGGGAAGGGGGCAATAAAAAAAAACCGCGGTAAAAAAATGTATCCAGGTGTTGCAACGCTTTTCTCCCGTTGTTGTTGTTGTTGCTTCCGTTGTTGCCATTCGCCAATAATTCACGACCCTGGCGGGTTTCGCCTCTGGGACGCTAACGTGTCACACAGCGGCGCAGGAGATAAATTAGTTAATAAATAAAAAAAAGCTAACTAATTTGCATATTTGCCCTTTGCTGTTTGCTGGTCTCAATTGACAGTTGTGCGTCGCGTCGCGTTGCGCGTTCAATGCCAAAAAATGCATTTGCGCGAAGGAAACGCTATGAATCGAGGATACCCGGTAATAAAGGATAGGGAGCAGGGTTAGAAGGGGGTGACAGGGTTGCCTAAGTATAGCTATAACCATTGCCATTTTGTGCTCCGTTTGCGTATTTTATGTTTTGGCGGGACTCGAATCGACTCGACAAAAAAAAAATGTTCTATTCTATTTTTTTTTTAAACTAAACTCATTTGCATATGACAGGCGATGAGTGTGTGTAGGAATTTGGCAGACTGTAGGGTTGTACGTGTGTGTCTAGGTAGAGAGAAAAGTGAAAGGATAGAGGCCAAAGGATAAGCGGCCTGTTTCCTGATTGCAGACAGACTTTAACGGCTCTTGCATGCAAAATCGCAAAATTGCACAAACTTCAAAAATCGCATAACAAAACCGAAAGGAAAAAAATGATAAATGGTTCGTTGCATCTACTTTATAAGAAAGGCAGGGACTTGGGAGGGGTATTGGAAGGGAAGGGGGTAGGTAACTGAAGTTCGAGTTCCACATTTGCCTATGCAATTTGCCTACGTGAGTCTGACCTTGCAAAAAAAAAAGAACTTAAGAAAATGATACGTAAAAAAGGGGTTGTGTCCGAAGGGGTTGTATCTTCCCCCCTCCCCTTTAGCTCATCCTCTTCTTCGAGTGTCTTGTGTTTTGTATCTTTTACTTTTTGGCGCGCAATTTTTTGTAGGTCTCTGGGCATATGGTAAAAAGCAAAGAGTTGACCGACTAAATCGGATGCGTTGTACGCCTTGAGTTGGGTTTGGGTTGTGATGGGTTGGAAATTGTCTTTTGCATTTGGCCCGCAAACCAAATTGCAGCTGAATTTTGACGTATCTAATGAAACGTTTTGTTTGCAAATGATTATTTGCAAAGAAGCAGCAGAAGGGGTGAAGGGAGTGCATATTAAGTAGGGATTAGGCATGCAAAGGGTATCTATTGGTATTGGAAGGAAGAAGAAGATGTCAGTGCAAAAAATAAATCAGCTAATTTTAGAGGATTTGTAAGTGAAGGATTTTTAATTGAAACAATATTTAAAGAAAGTAAAATATAAGCTGTAACATAAACAACAGTAAGTTAAGAGAATTTAGAGTTGAGTTTTTAATTCAGTTAAGAGCAACATTTAGTGAGTTATAACTCAGGGTAAATATTTTCTGAATCTTCTATAAGAATTTTTCTTTAAAATTCCAGTTAAATTAAAATTTATTTCAAATATTATAAAAGCTTTGAAAAATAATAAAAAAAAATTACTTAACAATTTGTGCACAAATAGAGCATTAAATAAAAATGTTGTCACTAACTTGGCTACCAATCCAAACACTTATTTAAAACTCTTTGTTATTGCTCAATCCACTTAGTTTAGAGTGTGGAATTTCCTGAACACACTCGTTTCTAGGTTAATTTGTGTGCATTTTGGGACACTTGATTGTTGTTGTTGTGCTCTTATCGTTTGTTGTACACTTTGTTACTGTTGTTGACTGTTTTTTGTGTTAGGTGTAGTTTAATAACCCAACAATGAGCCACTTAAAAGTCTCTCCTCCCGCGCATTGCCTTAATTGTGCGAGGCGATAAATAAAGCGCTTAAACCCGACCAGTTTATGTCCGATGCCTCAAAATTATATGGCGCTTTAATTACCAAAACAGATGCAAATTCATCGCTCCCACTCTCTCGCACTCTAACTGTTTTTTATATCTACAGTTTTTTTGTTCCTTTTTGATTAGTATTTTAATATATCTATTTATGTGGCTGTTGTGGAGGTTGCTGCTTAATAAACAAACAAACAAAAACACAAATTAATGCAAAATAAGAAGAAAATTATGCTAATAATTATAAAGCAAGTGCGCCGGCCACACAGCGCTAGGTGTGAGCGAGAGAGAGAGAGCGAACTCAAACCGGAGTCGCAACAACAACAAGAGAAGAAAAAAATGCAGTCAAAATGCTAATCAAGCTCATTATCATCAAAATCAACGGCGCCAAATGGCAGAGTAAGAGAGCGGCAGAGCGAGAGAGTGCGAGAGATCTTCATTCATAAATACACAACGTTTAGTTATTTTTTTTGCGCGCTCTCTTTGGTTTTTTTTTCTGTTTTCTGTTTTTTTTTGTGCATGTTTACTCGCATAATTATGCAACAAGTCCTTTCATGGCCACAAAACCAACGCGACGCGTGCGCATTTAGCATACGCCGCTGCAGAGAGAGGGAGAACGTGCGAGTGAGAGGGAGAGGGACAGCGAGACGGTGTGAGAGACCTGCACTGTGGAGAGCGTGAAATAAACAGGATTTTTTCGACATTTGAAATTTAAATACAGTTTTTTTTTCGTCACTTCGCTCCCTCTCCCATTCGCTCTAACTCACTGTGGCTGCGGACGCCTAATTATCATGTAAATTTTGCCCAAGGACCGTTTGTTTGTTGCTGTTGCTACTGAGTGACAAACTTTGACTCCGACTCCGACTGCGGCTTATTAATTATGCCCAAGTGTGTGGCCAAAAGGACAACAACAAAATTGTAAACAAAGTAATGCAAATATGCTTGAACTTGACGGTGTGTGTATGGCTGTGTGTGTTTGTTTTGTTGTGTTATTTTTGCTGCTGTTGCTGATGGCGTTGACCTTAGTTTGCATAACTTTTGACACAACCTGGACGCTTGACCTGCCGCAAGATTTATGCACACAAGTGCGAGCGAGACAGCAGTGCACAGAACATCATAATGTGGCACAAAGTTTAAAGCAAAGATAACATTTTTGGCATATTGAAAGAGGTGTCTAGACGGCAACCAAATACGCAAACCAAATCAAACAGGTTGTTAAACACAGTTAATAACTTAATGCTGTTAGTATTTTTTTTAAGTTAACTCATTTACAATATTGATTGATTGTTAATCCTTTAATAACTTCAGTTTAGACAATAATTTGTGCATTAGGTTGTTTTAACAGCTTATTAGTAGTTCATTTTAATTTAAATTATGTAAAAGGGAAGACAAAATTATGAAATTAGATTATTTGGATATATTTGCTTAAATTTTGTTGTAAAAAATATTGAAAGTAGGCAATAAAAGTGTTTTAATTTAATTCTGATTTAACAAATCTGTAATAACTAGAAAATATTAATTTACTTTTGATATTTTTTCGATAGTTAAATTGTTTCAAACTTTATTTCCTTCGGGTCACTGAAATATTTGTCAGTGTAGTAAACTGTTGCTCAACCTTTGAGCCACAATTTTTGGCACTTTGATAGCACAATCACACAAAAGACTAAAATGTTCCATGGTCTTTTTCGTTTTTCATTGACGCTCTATTAAATCACAGCCAAAATAGGAGGAACAATGCCTGTTACACAGAGAGAAAGATTTGTGGGGAAGTGATACAAAGGAGATGTCAAAAACGACAAAGAGACTTGTTCCATATCCAAACCGTATCTATGCAAATTTTGTTGAGTATTTGTGCGAAATACTGTAAAACGTTAAAAAGAAAATCAATAAAATGTTTGGAAATCAATAACTATGCAAAAGAATGCTTAAAACACACACAGACACACACATTCGGAGTTTAGTTTAAATTGTTGGTTAAACAATGGACATTTCTTTGAAAGTAACTGAAAGAGAGGGAGCAAGAGGAAGAGCGAAATAATATGCATAACAAAAACATTAACAGAAAACGAATCGAAACGAAACGAATCAAAATTGGTCGAAGATTGAAACATTTTAACATTTGCATGCAAATTTTATTGGCTTCGCGATACAATTCAATTAATGTGCAGACTGATTTTACAGTTGTTCTCGGACACGTTAGATGATGCTGCGATATAGTGTTGGTATCGGTATCGGTATCAGTATCAGCATATCAGTAAATATATTGAGCTTTGTTTATTCGGTTAACCGTTGTCCATTGTCCACTGTCCATTTGGCAGTTTATCAGTTTAACAGTTTGTCCGTTTTGCCAGTTGCAATTGCCCGCCCATTGCCCATTGTAGTTGTGCCAAATGCACACGCCCAACTCAAACATACTCACACTCTCTCTCACACAAACACTCACACTCACGCACAGGCAGTAGCAGAAGCACAGGCACAGGCACACGCACACCAACAAAATGAAAGCAAAAGTTGGCAGCCCAAAGAGCGACAGCGAACTGAACAAAGCTTCCTGAATTCAGTTCAGTCCTTTGCAAAAGCTCTGTAGCGACAACAAACTACACAGCGACACAGCAGAGGAGAGCAGCGATGAGCGCGAGCATAAGCGCGTGCTCTTGCGCTCTCGCTCTCCCTTGTGGCTAGAGTAGGCAATTAAAAATGTCACTCTGCATGGGAATGCCGAGTGAGTGAGCTGCTGGCTGCCGTCTGACGTTTTTGGTGGGCGTCACTGGAAAGCAACAGCGAGCCCAATAGAGCGCAAGTCGACTTCCAGTTGACGACGCTCTCACAAGCTATCTCATTCGCACGACATGCGCTCACATACTAACACTGACTACGTCTCGTTTGCGCGCATGGCGTATTGGAAGACGGGTTGAAAACTGGTTTTCGTCAAGCTACAGTATTCGCCCCGAGTGTAAGAGTGTGTGAGTGTATGTTCTGTGTTCGTGTGGCTGTTTGTGTGCGTGTGCTGTCGCTGTGTCGAGAGCGCCGTCTACGTAGCGCCGTTTGGCCGCTGCATGACGTTAGTTCACTTCGATAGCTCTACGAGTTTGCACGTGAATTTGTCCCAAATAGGCATCGCTTCGCTTCGCTCTGTGTGTGTCTCTGGCGCCCGTCTCTCTGTGTGCTTATGTGCGCTTATGTGCGGCGTAGTCTCTGTCTCAGTCGCAGTCTCCGTCTCAATCTCAATCTCAAACTCCGTGTGTTGTGTTGATCTTACAAAACGAAGAAGAAATCAACAAAAAATAAATCTCAAAGCTGAATACTTATAGTATGATGAGTGTTGTGACTTGATACAGCGACAACGACGACCACAAAAAATAAATAATCGAGGAAAAAACAACTGAAACAAGTGAAAAATCAACGAAAAGCAAAAAATTACAAAACGCAGCGAAATAAAAAATAAATAAATGATAAAAGTGCCAAGTGATTTAAAACAGCAGCGATAACGATAACGATAGCACAGCTGATACTTAAACAAAAATTAAAGTGCAATTAATTTGAATAAACTGAAATTTTTTGGTTTAAATTTTTGATTGCGCCGTCGGTGACGAAACTTGTTGCAAGCACTGTGTGTGTGCGAGTGTGCGACTGTGTGTTGACTTGAACGCGTCTGTGGCCGCCCAGCGAGGCCACGCCCACGCGCAATATTTTAATCGCCGCCACGTTGCCAGTAAAAGACTTCAAGACGGTTGCCTCAAGGTTCGAGTGGAATGAGCATAGGGACCCAGGTCTTCCTTTCGATCGATCGGTCTACAAGGTCCTTAAACTGAGCCCCAATTTGGAGCCCTACCCCGCCAGCGTGGAGGGCCTGCACAGCCCCAGAGCGGTGGGGATGGCCGCTACCTCGTACATGACACCGCCCAGCGGTGATCTCGACATGGCACTCGGCGGTGGCGGTGGCGGTGGTGGCGGTGGCTATCACACCTCATCGCCCCGTTCCGCTGCCGATGCGGGCGAGATGAAGTACATGCAACATCATCATCATCATCATGCCGCTGTGGCAGCAGCGGCAGCCGCTGCCTCCTCCCTATCCCAGCATCATCAGCAACAGTTGCCATCATCGCCCTCGCCCAATGGCCAGGTACAGGGCAACAGTGTGGGCGTAGGCGTAGGCGTCGGTGTCGGCGGGGTGGGGCAAGGCAACAGTTTGGGCGGTTTAACGCCCGGCTCCGGCCTGGGCAGCTGGAGTGCACTGCATCCGGATCCATGGTCACTGCCCACACACCATACGACACATCATCATCCCGCCGCTGCAGCTGTGGCTGCTGTTGACTCTGTCAAGCAGGAGATGTCACAACACTTGTCCCAACAGACGCGCATCCAACAGGGCATGGCCTCGCCCCATTCAGCGGCGGCTGCCGCGTGGCATGCCCCACATGCGGGTCACTACGGCAGCACCGGCGGTTCCCCACTGCAATACCATCACGCGGCCATGAACGGCATGTTGCATCATCATTCGGCCCATCATGCCGCCCAGGTGGCGCCACTGCATCATGCACTGCGCGGCGAGTCGCCACAGCTGCACATACACGCCCATCACATGGGCGGCGGTGGCGGTGGCGGACTTGGCGGTGGTGATCGCGATACAATTAGCGGTGGTGAGGAGGACACGCCCACATCGGATGATCTGGAGGCGTTTGCCAAACAGTTCAAACAGCGACGCATCAAATTGGGTTTCACCCAAGCGGATGTGGGTCTCGCTTTGGGCACCCTGTATGGCAATGTCTTTTCACAGACCACAATCTGCCGCTTCGAGGCACTGCAGCTGAGCTTCAAGAACATGTGCAAACTGAAGCCGTTGCTGCAGAAATGGCTGGAGGAGGCGGACTCCACGACGGGATCCCCCACGAGCATCGACAAGATTGCGGCGCAGGGACGCAAGCGCAAGAAACGCACGAGCATCGAGGTGAGCGTTAAGGGCGCCCTCGAGCAGCATTTCCATAAGCAGCCAAAGCCATCCGCACAGGAGATTACCTCACTGGCGGATTCACTGCAGCTGGAGAAGGAAGTGGTGCGTGTGTGGTTCTGCAATCGGCGGCAGAAGGAGAAACGCATGACACCGCCAAATACGCTGGGCGGTGATATGATGGATGGCATGCCACCGGGTCATATGCATCATGGTGGCTACCACTCGCACCACGACATGCACGGCAGCCCCATGGGCAATCACTCCCACTCGCACAGTCCGCCCATGTTGAGTCCACAGAACATGCAGACGGCTCACCAATTGGCGGCTCACTAGCAATCAGAAATCCAGGAGTCGAACTCAGCTGCAGCTGCGTCCACTCCTGCCAACAACAATGGTCTGCAGCAACAACATCAGTTGCAGCAGCAGCAACAGCAGCAGCAGCAGCAACAACAGCAGCAGCAGCACACGCCCAATACGCCTTCCTCCAGTGCTGGTTCCTCGGTGACCATGACCAGTCAGGGACAAGTCATGTCCCCGCAGAGTCCCGCTGCGCAGACCAACAACAACAACAATAATAACAACAACAACACCAGCAATAACAACAACAACAACAACAGCACCGAGGAGCAGGTGAAACAACAACAACAGCAACAGGCCTCGAGCATTGCAGCCGCTGCAGCAGCTGCGATGTACATGGATCCCATGCGTTACCAGCACACACACCATCCACACCATCCACATCAGCATCCACATTTGAATCCCGCGCATCATCCACATCTGTTCCACACCAGCGATCAGCTGCAGCATCCACACGCCCAGCAGCATCAATCGCAGCAGCAGCAGCAACAACAACAGCAGCAACAACAGCAGCAGCAGCAGCAGGCGGGCAGCAACAGCTCACAGTTGTCGCCGGGCGGTAATAGCAGCAACAGCGGCTTAACGCTGCAGCCACCGGGCGCCAGTTCGCCAGGCTCTGCGTCAGCGTCGGCGTCTGC
Source organism: Drosophila acutilabella (assembly GCA_035046005.1). Taxonomy (NCBI): domain Eukaryota; kingdom Metazoa; phylum Arthropoda; class Insecta; order Diptera; family Drosophilidae; genus Drosophila; species Drosophila acutilabella. The sequence continues at coordinate 17,780,517 of JAWNOK010000013.1, forward strand.
GTCAGCGGCAGCAGCAGCATCGGCAGCGGCGTCAAGTGTTTTGGGTGGACATTTGAATTTGAATGCTCATTCGGCGGCAGCGCTGCATCAGCATCATCATCACTATCAGCACCATCATCATCATCATCAGCAGCATCCGCATACGCATCCGCATCCGCACACACATCCGCACCATCATCACCACCAACAGCAGCAGCAGCAGCTGCACGCGCGACGCCTCTTCGAGCTGAGCCTACAATTTGGCGCCGCTGCTGCGCCTGGTGCTGTACGGCACTTTAACAGCTTTGGCGGTGCGGCCGGCGGTGGCGGTGGTGGCGGTGGCATAGGCGGTATTGGCGGCGGCGGTGGCGGTGGCGCTGCCGGCGGTGGTGCGGAATAGCATACGTCGGCCGCTTGGTTTGGCTACGAGTCCTCCTAGGACACAATGCTGAACGGGTGGCCGATATGCAAACGGGAGTACCTCTAAAAAAGGGATCCAACCACGCCCCCTACGCCCTACCCCTCAACGTTCTACCAGTGCATTAATCTGTGTTAAAAAAGTAAATATATTTTCAAAAGTGGATTCAGTGGTGCAGCAAGAAAACCAACACAAAACCCACTCCAGACTATATATATATAACTCTATATATATAGCTGTATATGTAGCCCACTTTCTTTTATGCTATAAATTTTTGTTGTTTTCAAATCTAAAGTTTACAAAACTTTCTAAACAATTTTTAAAACTTAAAACTTAAAATGCAAATCAAACGTGAAAAAAAGTGATGTTGTTTTAAAATTAAAATTAAATTGCTAAACGGATGCGAAGAAAAAAACTAAGTGCGACAAAGTGTTAAGATTAATTGTTAATAATACTACTTAAAATTGTAACTATAGAATTCAGCTGCATTACCAACAAGCAAAGGTAAATTTTCTAAATCAAACTACACACACACAAACATAAAAACAAATTAAATTAAAAAATAAAAACAAAAACAAAACAATATATATATGTACTATATTAAATAATTAATGTTTAATAATGTGTAGCGAGCGCTCAAGACTCTCGGCTCTAGGTTCTATAGCTAGGGATCTTAGACTATGCAGTTAAATATATACTAACTATATAGTATATGGTACATATATACTGTATATAGCCAGTAGATCGTACTCTTAAAATTATAAACAAATAAAAAACACAAGAAAAACAAATTTAAATGAACTTAGAATTTAATGCGTGGCGCAAAAAATAAATTCATAAATATATTAAACTAAAATACAAAATGGAAAAAAAATTCAACAAAAGATTCTGTAAATAAAAAGTACAGTTAAGTCATATTTTTAGCTTTAAATGCAATTGTAGATTTTTTAATAAATATATTAAATGGCAAAAAATAAAAGTGAATGAAAAAAATCAAACAACAAAAACATAAATAATTAAAATTAAAATAAAAATAAATTGTAATTTCTAGGCATTAATTTAATAAATTAGGCACATGAAGTTTAGTTACTTAGTAAGTACTGTACTTTCTCCTTAAGCAAATCGAAAATACACACCAACACACACACCAACACACACACCAACACACACACACACACCAACACACATATAGCTAAATCTTAATCAAATAAACAACAAACGCTAAATTGTAAAATATATAAAAATTGATGTAAAAATAAAATACGAAATGAAATTATTTCAAGCAAAAAATAATAGATGTGTATAAAAACAAAAAATAAATAACGAAAAGTTAGTAAAAAATAAATAAAAAACGTGCTTCGTGTTTTTTAACAAAACTTTTATAAAAGCGGCCGTTTTTTCATTTTTTTATTGTATAAAAGAATAAAAGACCGAAAGTTTCAAAATGCAGAACTTTTTAAATATTACACAAAAAAATGTTTCATTTATTTTAATTACTTTTTTTGGGTGTAAACAAATTAATTTGTTTTTTAGTTACTTTTGTTTTTGGTATGTTGAAAACTAAATCGAAATCGCAATCGAATCGACATCGAATGAGTTGAGCTAATGATGATAATGATAAACACAATGATGATTATGATAATGAACATAATGAAGAATATTTAAGATTAAGCCATGCCCTCAATTGTATAATAAATTATGCTAAAAAAAAAACAATGGATGCACCAAGTCAACAAAGCGGTACATTCCACACACACCAACACACCCACAACACACACACACACACACACACACACCTACACAAAGAAATTAAAAACCAAGAAAACAAAAACAAAACAGAAAACTTAAAAAAAACAAATAAAAAAGAATATTATTCGAAAAAAAAAACAAAAACTGAAATTATTTTATTTAACAGAAAAGGATAACAAATTTTATTATTATTTTTTAATTAGCTTTACAGCGCCCGTTTCCTCATAACCGATAATAACCGCTACGGTACCCAATCGGTTGCCATAATTGCGGTTATTATTGTTTGTATTTGTGTTTTTTAAAGTGTTCGCAAAGCAATTAACAATTAAGTGAGCGTATTATAATTGCGATTAACTAATTTGTTGTGACTGTTTTTTGCTTTCTGTTGCAGTTTTTTATGTATTTATTTTTTATTGGTAAGATCGTTAATGAAAGTTGTTGTTAACAGTCAATTTATAGGACCTTAAACGGGATGAACCAAGCGCCTTGGTAAATTGACGATGCTTTCAGCTTGATTATAGCCAAAAAAATAAATAAAAACATTTGAGAAGATTTACGATTTTGTAATTAATTAATTAATATCGTTAAGTTGTTTATGGCTGTGTTATTTACACAGCGCGAAAGGATTGAGTATTTAGAAACAATTTAACTTTAACAAGGAATTTTAAGCTAAACTTTTTATTTATTTTTTTTAAACTTATACATAATTTTTATGACTGAAAATTATTTAATTTGTGCTTAATCGGATTAGTTTTAAATTGCATTTTTTAACCCTCGTTCTCCTCGTGTAGTGCACCACATAAATCAATCCACAGGGGTCTGATCTGTATTATCGGTTAATGGGTACTATAACCGATACTACCATATCGGAATTCGGTCGAAAACAAAATCATTAAAGTGTCAAATTGTGTCTCATTGCCCTTTTGGCTCTAATTTGGTTATTTGCACGTTATTTGCATTAAGCTCATAATTTAAATGCATATTATTTTGCAAATATTATTTGAGAAATCGGTTAGTAATTTTGCATAAAAATTGCATCAGCCGAAAGCCAAAAAAAAATAAATAAAAAAATCCAAAATGAAAGAAATTTTTAAAACGAATTGCAGAATAAAACAAACAAATTCCAAATGCGCATAATTGAAAGCCAGTTTGGAAAAGAGGGTTAAAAGCGGGTGTTTGAGTGGTGGGGAGAGGAAACCCCCGCATACATGTAAACAAGCAAATTATTCACATTCAGATAATACAGAAGCGTAATTGCAAATATATTTTTATTTATGCACCGACTTCATGTCATATTTTATCAAATTAAAACAAAAAATAAGCGTGTGTTATTATTTTTTTTTAATTTTTAATTTTATTATTATTTTCTGTTAATTTGAACTCTCGCCACGCGTTTGATTAGGCGCTTTCCTGTGTCTTTAAAATAGTTTACTATCAATTTTAGTAATTTTCCAACACCCTCGCGTTGCGCTTTGTGCACCTGAATAATATGTTTATAGTCGGATCTCTTAATTACGGGTTTATAATAAATATATATTATTCACATATATATACAATGCTATCAGAATTGTATCTATGAAAAGAAACATGGCTGTGCACAGAGCCTAACCATAAATGAGTGTGCGAGTGTGAGTGTGTGTGCCACCTGCCTTTTTGGGGTTGCTGCTGACAGCACACACACGCACACACACACAAACACATGGGCGGTGCACACCCACATAGATAAAAACCTGCCCCTGGACAGTATAACAATTTCAGCTACTTAATTATTTGAGCAAAGAACAAAACGACATGAGAATGCCCTTAAATAAAACTAAAATTCTAATTCAATTTATTTAATTGACAAATAAAATATAAAAAAAAAACATTTTTTTTATTTAAAAAATATATTTTTTTGATAGCAATGTATTATTTATTTCTTCAGCTTAAAAAATTTTATAAATTGTATCATATATGTAAATATAATAAATATTTTTGGCATAGTTTAACATATATTAATTTTTATTTTTTTTGTATTATTTATTTCGTAATAAAATTATATTCTAAGCATATATTATAAATATACATTTTAACCTACTATCAAAATTATTCCCACTAAATAAGTAGCAAATATATTTATATTTGGTCTGAAAATTATTTATAATTTTAGTTTATTTAATATATTTTTTTTAAATATATTATAAATATTTATAGATATGCATATTGTTTTTAAATAAGTTAAATACTTTACAATATAGGCTTTAAGTATTATTTAAAGTTAACTGATCTACAAAATTGTTCTCACAAAAAAGAAAATATTTAAAAATTAGTTTTAAAAGTTATCTAAATATTTAATTACTATATAAGATTTACCTATAATATTAGAGTAGAGAAATTTGTAGCTTCATTTTAAATTAAACTATAAACTCTTTACATATTTTATTGTATATAGAGGCTAAATTATTCCGAATTTATCCCGTTAAAATGAAATTATTTAATCTTTGGTAATTTATAGCTAATTCTTAGCAAAATGTTAAATGATTTAACGTCTTCATAAAAGTGCAATTTAGGGTTGATTAATTACCTGAACTCAAGCACTTGATGTAGAAATAGGAGTTGCCAAGACATTAATACTTCATTATTATTGCCTCAGTTCATTGTCATTGGCCTAATGAATTCACAAAGAATATTTTTAGGAATGGTTTTGTTATTTTTTATGGGTTCTTTGGCGGAGCAGCAAACGCAATGACATAGTTTCCATACCCTTTCCACAAGGCTATAAACACCAAAAGCATGCACATTACCCAACCGGAGTATCGCTATATATAAGTCTAATATATATTTATATATAAGTTTAGATATATGTGTGTATTTGTTGGATAAAAAATTAGTAATTTAAGCTGGCAAATTGTAGTTTTCATTGGTTTTAATGTTGGCGTGCGAGCGGTGTATCGAAGGCACGCCCCGCCGCACTCTGCCCTTCACCGCCCTCACCTCTCTCTACACTCCTTCCCATCCCGCTGTACTCTCCACTTATTTCCCTTTGCCGACATTTTCATTATTATTTCGAGCCGACTTTTATTTTTTATTATTTCGCGTGTTTTTGTTGTTGTAGCTCAGTTTCTCCTCGGGTGTATGGGTGTCTGTGTGTGTGTGTGTGCGAGTATTTTTGGGCTGCGTGCATACAACCGTGTCAATAATTACCCGTGGGACTGACACGACCAACGAGAATCATTCAAATGTTGCAAAAGCGGCAGCAGAGCTCACTAACAATGGCTAAAAACAAAAGCAGAAACTGGCAATGACGACACGAGAGGCGGCAGAGACAGTGGTAGAGGGAGAGACAGTGGAGGGTAAGAGGAGAGAGTGCCGTGTTGAGAGACAAGTGGCAGCGGAGGAGAGCGCACAATGGCAATATGCTTGGACGGACGGATTCGCTGCTGCTGCGGCTGCTACTGCTGCCATTGTGACTTGGCAAAATGGCTGACAGAAGCGGCCAACAAACTGGCCAAGAGCGCAGCCAACCAACAGAAAGACTTGCCGGACTGACAAACTGAGCGACTGTCAAACTGTCAGAGCGACTGTCTGTCTGTCCGTCTGTTTGCCAGTGTGTGTCCGACTGGGTGAGTTTTTCCAGTGGTTGGGGAAATATCCACTGGGCTCTGGTGTTGTGCTCATTATCTATGCTTCCTTTGGGAATTTTCATTTTCTTTTAAAGTTCTCTCGCCGCTGTGCGTTCGTGTGCGACAGTTCCAAAAAAAAACAGCAGAAAAAAAGATATAGAAAACCAAAAGATAACAAAAACTAAAATAAAAATAGAGACCGAGTTTTGTTTTCTCTGTCTCTTTCTTTCTTTATGTCTATGAACTATTTCACTCTTGTTACTGCGATAGCAACAAAATTAGTTTAACTACAAAAATACAAAACTACACTAATTACAAAACTTTAATGGGCTTTTAACGCATTGCACAATATTTAAAATACATTTCACAAATTTCAAATGCGTCGAATTCTCGTGACGAACATTTTTTATATTTTTTATTTTTTAACTACCCACAAATAACACCCACTAGCGAATTAAGCGCTGACTCTTGTCAAATGCAAAATGCGAGCGATAGAGAGAGATGGAGGGAGAGGGAGAGTGAGAGAGGGGTGACAGAGGCAGCGGGGGGAGAGGGCATAGACGACACCTTCTGCGAGGCACTCAAACACAACTGATCAGCAGACACCTAGACAAATAATGCGGGTATGCTTTATAAGGAACATTGCTGAGATATTATATAGGTAGGTGAGAGGGCAGTTTGAAAAGTTTTAGTTGTGGAACTACAAGCCGAAATACATATAAGGCAAAATACACAGAAAGGAAACTGTTAGAATTAGAAATTATAATATTTTATGTGTACTATTTAGTAATAGCAATTTTTTAGATACAATTATTTGTTTTCAGAATTGAATTACAATTATACGAAAAATAATAAGAGTTAACTTATCTAAGTAAACTGGTAATCAAATTTGTCTTTGGTTTATTTGATTTATAAAAATGACCGACCTTGATTATTAGCTACATTATATTTTAATTAAGAATGTTTAAAAATTGTATGTCTGTTTAAACTTTCTTCTTTCAAGTAATTTCTTAAGCTGCCCTCTTTAAAAAGCGCACACACATGCACACATGCACACATGCACACTCACACTCGATATGTAAACACGCAATCATCACTCTCCACGCTACACTGTCTTGACTCTTACCTCTGCACTCTCCACTGCTCGCTGCCCCACTCACTCCTTCTCCCGCTCGCGCTCTCTCTCTGCATCTCCCCATGCGCCTCTCTAATAAGCAGACTCAATTGATGTATGAACCATGACATTGTCTCGTGTGCAGTTTCGAGTTAACTGTTGAAAATGCGCGGGTTATTAATGGCTTTATAAGCTGCTGTCGCCCCAACAACACAAACACACACATACATGGGCAGACCTGTAGCGTTGCCAACTGCGCTGTAGACTTTGGCAGGCAATTGGCAATGTCCAGCAGCAGCTGCAGCGTTTGTGGATCGCAAATAGTGGACTGTGGATAGTAGATAGTGGATTTTAAATTGCGGATCATTGATCGGCAGTGTCAAAGCCAACCACTTTGTGCGCTTTCATAATAATTTTCTGTTTTTTTTCTGCTTCTTTTGCGCTCTTGTTTGCGCACATTTTTAACGCATAAATAAGAGCTGAAATGGGCAAGCAGAAAGAGAAGAGCGGAGAGAGGAGCAACGCAGAGCAGAGCGCAGTTAGTCGCTGCCAAAAAAATAGTTTTTTTTTTTCTCACACACAACGACGCGTCTGTCGACGGGCGGCGCTTGACATTTTGGCCAGCAAATAGAAGACAGCAAGGTCGCCCAGAGCTCAGTAGATGGCTATCGCAATGCAAATACTGCCACCAGCAGCAACTGAAGTTGGAGCCGACGTCGGAGTCGCAGCAAGTGCAGCATAGAATTTCAAATTTAAATTTTTATTGCGCAGACCGTGAATGGACGCCAAAGGCGTTCTCGGTCAAGTGCAGGCATCAGCTGCTGTGGCTGCTGTTGCAATAAATCTCTTAATGAAAACCGGCAATAAACTTGGCCAGCATGGCAAAAAAAGTCTTAAAATAAAAATAAAACAAAATAAATAAAATGACGCCGGCGGCAAAACCAACACAAATCGCGCGCCAAGCGCGAAAAAATGCGCAAAAGAATTAATAAACAAAGTAGTTGAGCATGTTGGCATGTCCGGACTCCGGACTTTGCTCCCTGTCTGTCTCCCCCGCCTCCCAATGAGCACAGTTGCCAGCACTCTCTTTTGCGCTCTCCCAATGTGCTACTCTCTTTTGCGCTCTTAAGCGGGATGCAGCAGGCTCCATCTGCAGTCGCGGACGAGTTATTTGCTGTGCATGTGCGCACGTGCTCGCTGCTTAATGTGCGCGCTGAGCAGCCAGCGTCGCCGTCGTCGTCGACGTCGACTTTGACGTGGCCGCACGTTTTAAGCGCTCGAGCTGCGCATGCGCATCATCAAAAGGCGACAGCAGCAACAACAACAAAGTCGACAATGTTTTTTTTTTGCCTCGTCTCAAACGCGACTTGAGTTCGCGATGCATTTGCATTTCTAATTTTTGCATATTCGATTTTGCGCTGCAACTTGTGGGCGTTGCATCTACATGCAGTTACCACTTTCCTCCCTTGCCACTTACTGGCTCAGCTGAGAGCCGTTCTCCTTCGTGTGGCGTCAAACAGTCGACAGTCGATAGTCGACAATCGACAGTCGATAGTCAGTGGAGGCGTCTGTTTACCTATTTACATTTGTTCAACTTCTGACTGACCACTGACCCCAAACAGCTGTTTCAATATGCTCAGCTCTCGAGATTGGCAAACAAATCATAAAAAGTTTACTCAATTTGTAAGTGGCTAACTTGAAAATAAAAACTTATATTTAATATAAGCAGCTGTTTAATATGCATGTTAAATATTTAAAACGTTTTTTTATAATATTTATTTTATTAAAACAAATCAGTCGTTTCATATATCTATTAAGTATATAGATTGGGTTTTGAAAACTATATTAATACTATACAAAGATTAATAAGTATATTAATATTATTTAAAATAAATACTTTTTGGAGCTTCGAATTTATTTGCAACATAGAATTTATTACAGAACAGGTAAGTGTATATTTCTGTGGTTCAGGTTTGTAATACAAAGAATTATTGAATTAACTACCTGGATTTCTTTTTTATTTTTTATTAACTTAAGAAATCATAAAAGTTTACACTCTAAAAATAGCTAAACTCAGAAAAGGTCTAGTGTTCTGAAAATTCCTGACCCACTGAAAGGAAACATTTCTTGCTTAATAGAAATTATTTTTAAATTTGTATATAATTCAGTATTTTTTATCAGCTGTAAGTCCCTTTGTTTAAGCTTCTTTTGAGTATATTTTTAAGCAGCTTTAAAGCTTTTGGCTTGAGTTGAGCAAGAGCAGTCGATAGGTAAGCGTCTAGACTTTCCAAAAACTATAGTTCATCATTGAGCTATAAATATCAGTTAATTCATTCACTAAAGTCAACAATTTTACAGTAGACACAACAACAACAGCAGCAACAGCTACCAGGAGTTTTGTAAATGACTGATCAATTACCTGTAGTTGTTGTTGTTGCTGTGGTTGTTGTGGTGTCTGCGGTGGCTGTGGTTGTTGGGCCAATTGACTACCGAAAAGTATTAAACAAAAAGCTCTCGGAGCGCACAGCGTCAAAAACCAATACAAACACCGCAAACAGCAAATAGAAAGAGACAGATAGAGAGGGAGGGACAGAGAGAGGGGTAGAGAGGGAGCGAGAGGGGAATGTTTAAATATTTGCAAAAGAAATCGTTGGAAAAATAAAACCTTTGGCAACGCGGTAGCCATAAATCAAAGTCGCGTTAATGAAAGCGCAATTAAAACGGTTCGAGTGGGCGGCCAAGAGGAGAAGGGCGGGCGGGAGAGAGGAGCGGGTGGAAGAGGGGGACATACCTCAAAGTCGAGGCATATTTGGGGCAGCTTTAAGCGCAGGAAATTAAATTTTATGATGCCGTGGCAGCCAGTTGGCCATTTGGCCAAAACCAAAGCCAAAACCAAGCCAACAAAACTAAAGCTAAAAATAAAAGCTAAAAGCATTGCAATTGTTGTAGTTGTCGCGCCGTCGACTGCAGTTAAATTTGTTATTGTTGCTGCAGTTTCTTTAGCTGTCTGAAAAGTTGCACAAGGTTGGCCAAAACAACAACAACAACTACAACTACAGTTAAAATCATGAAGCCGCGTTGACGGCTGCGAAAAGTTTATGCAGTTTATGCTGCAAACGGCGGCGACACCAACACCTACACACACACACACCGTGAAAAGCGGCCACTCCCTCTCCCCTCACGCTCCCCTCCCCCCGCTCTATCTGCTGTGGCCTGAACCAGACTTGACCTACAAATTGCATGGCGACCATGACGCCCCTGGGTGTTCACTGTACTCGCGTACTGTTTGTTGGTAGGCACTGTGTCTACTTATTGGCAGCTAAAAGTACGCGATTTCTGTACAAATTGCTTATGACGTCACTGAGTTTTAAATACATTAATCAATTAGTTAGGGAATTGCAGTTAAGTTTCTTAATAAGTTGGATTAAAAACTATTTTAAAAGTAAACAAATAATTAAAAATTATTAAAATTTACTTTTAGTATCAATTGAATTATTTGCTTAAAGAAAAGTTTTAATAAAAGCTTCATACTAACTAACTATAACTTAAAGAAAAATAAGCAATATTTTATTCTGAACTATCTGTATATTTCTTAATAATCTCTTTACCCTTTTAACCCTTTTAAGTAGTTGAAAAGTATTGAAACAAAAATTTCTAAAATTAAAACATTTTAAGGGTAACCCAAAAATAAGATACAATTAAAAAGTTTGTATATTAAGCTACCCAGAATATACTAAATATTTAATATTTCAAATATATCAAGGAAATTAAGTGTGCAATTCATTTAATTAAAAAGTTAAAAGTAAAAAGCCTTAAAAAAAATTAAATCGGTGCACTTATAATTAGCAATTATTAAAAAAAATATATATTTAATATTTATTTATTTTATCATTTTTTAGCTAACAAACAATGTTGATAATTTCTATAAACTTCAATAATTTCTACAAAATTAATCAATATTTAATTTTGATTATTTTTTAAAGTTATTATTTTTCTATTTCTTCTTTATATATTTTTTTAAGTATATGAAAATAAATAATTGACTTACACTTACCCTCTAAAAACTTTTTTCTTAATAAAACACAAAATTTTCTTAAAGCTTTATTAAATATTTAACAGCTTAAAAATATTACAACCAGACATGCAACTATCAACCCCATGTACTCATTAAGGCCATAAAATTTTACTTTATTTGGGTGATTAATTAGCAATCGATCAAAACTTAATTGATCGCTCAAATTGGAGGCAGTGATTACTTACTTATTAAACAGTTGTACTAACTGGTGGCTAATTGAATAAGTGCTGCACTTAGAACGCTTTGAACTTAATGCCGTTAAAAGTCTTAAGCAATTTAGCCGTTTTTTGAGTACTTGCTGTTCATTTCCGCTTCCTTTTGACTGTGGTCTACAGCTGAAATTCATGTGGAACGTGAGAGCGCAGTAAATAAAAAAGGCAGAAATAAAAAACATTTCGCTCGCGTTAAAAAAAAGCGGCTTAATTGAAATAAAAAGCCAAATCGTACGAGGATGGGCAGAGACGTCAGCTCGTTTGGCTTTTGGCTGTTGGACTGTTTGGTTGTTTGGCTTACTGACCATCAGCTTCATTACCATTAACCGACTGTGGCCACAAATCATGCATTTAACGCCTTCTTAACTGGCACTGGCACTGAGACTGGAACTTGGTCTGGAACTGGGACTGGACTCTGAAGCGCCTGCAATCAAAACTGGCAATAAGCATGCAAAGAAGTCAGTGCAGAGCAGGGGGGAAGGAGGAGGGAAGTACAGGTAACGCTGTGGTCAGGTGTAAACCACTCTTTATTGAGTTGTCAGGTGAGCTGGAAACGTAGGAAAACCCAAAGTCTCGAACCAACCTCAACCTCAGCCTGATGAGCTGTTGATCGTGCCAGTTGACAATTACAACAGCTCCAAGGGGCAATACGGTGATCAGGAAAGATCGTACAAGTGAAGGGCCTGCGACTGAAGCTAATGGAGCGATCGTTGACCAATTTTATGGGCGCCAATAAGCCCCAGCAGACAATTGGCTACCAGTTCCTCTGCATGAATGGGGAAGCTGTCCAGTCATTCAGCAACTCAGCTTTCAGCTCATTCAATTCTGCAGTTGATTCTGTAGAAAGAGCAGCTCAAAACCTGCAGATTTGCTCAGTGAGTGTGTGTGTTTGAGGTGTGCTTGTAAATCACTGATGATCACATCAGATTCAGATTCAGATTCAGTTCTGAGATTGAGTTTGGTAGTGACTCACAGTTACAGCTAAAAATATTTAGAACTTTATTTTATAAACTAGTTAAAGATGAGTCATAATTACTGAAAATTAGCTGTAAATTCTTAAGAAATTTCCCTTAAAGTTATACAAACACAAATAACTAATATATTAAGAAATTTATTAAAGAGAACTTTTATGAAGACAATATTTTAAAGCAACTTAATGCAGCTTATTAATTGAAAATTTATAAAAAATGAATTCCAGTTGTCATATATCTTTTTTTTTATAATTTAATTTAATGGACAAGAAATATATTAAAATTAATAAAAATTAATAGTTAACTGTGCAATTTATTTTTATATTATTTTTTTTAATATAATTTTATAAGAATATTATTTTTTAAAAGTGAAAGAAGTTAATTATCATAAAAAATAACATTAAAATGCATTCACCAAATATTTGATTTAAAAAATTTAACATAAATTAACCAATCAATTTTTAAATTTTAACTTACCTAGAGATCTATATATTTTCTTACCTAAATTACTTTAGATAAATTGTCTAGATACCTTAAAAAAGTGTGTCACTCATCTAATCTATAATCTTAGTTACTTAAAATAATTTATAACTACAATTAAATAACTACATAAAATAGATAAAACAGTCAAATAAATCAGTTCATTAAACAAACCATTAAATCATAAATATTTTATCGCAACAGCGCAGATAACTTCATTAACCAACACAGCTGAGGCTGTCAGTTTGCTCTTGGCCTGGCCAATTGAATGCAAATTTTGACAAGCCCAAAACGAAGTTGAAGACGAAACTGAAATAAAATAAAATAAAAGAGAAATAATATAAACTGATAGTTGCGGTATTCTAGTGAATGGGTCAACAACTTAATCAAAGAGACGACAAATCAATCCATCAGTTGTTTAGGCATTTACATTTCGGCCAAAATAGATGAGGTTTGTTTTAGCCATTCCAGATGCCGAGTTGAGTTATTTTTTAGTTATTGACTTGGCTTGATGAATGTATGACTGAGTGGCGTGTGTGTGAGTGTGTGTCTGTTTAGTTAGTTAGTAGTCACTTAATTTATTAAAAACACAGACCAAGTCAAAAAGCACTTAGCAGATACGACAGATTCGCTCAGCTTCAAGCTCTCTGCTTGGCCAAAATGGCCAGCGCTGTGTTGGCCAAGTTAAGCTAGTTGACCAAGACAACAACATCAACGACGACAACGACGGAGACGACAACGAAATTAGCCGATCGTTAAAAACCTGACACAGGCGCACGTGCCATTTTCGAAATGCTCGGAGACCGAAACGCCTCACAACACACATAATAAGCCAAAAAATAAAGCTAAAAAAAATGCGAAGCGCAAAAAACCTACAGAGCAGAGACAACAATAATTTCACCACAACAACAACAAACTGACAACAACAACATCGTAAATACCTTGTCGTCTTGTAGCGTTGACAATTTTGCGCTAAAATTTATTAACCAGAAATTGATTGGCCCAAACGGCTATCATCTATGGCTCTTTGCTCTGCTCTCCCCGCGCTCTTGCCAGCGTCTTCATAATTTACCATTAGCTCTGGCTATAAAATAAAATAAAATAGATAGAAATACAAAAAAAATACAACAAAAGTTTAAGTTTTAGTTAACTTTTATCATCTTGTCCGTCCATCAGTCCGTCCGTCTGTCTGTCCCTCTGTCCGTTTGTCTTTTTGGTGTTTCGATAACGCAGTTGCGTTGAAATTTCGCATAATTATGATGCCTATAAATTTGTTTTCTTTCATTAGCTAAAGTTTAAGTTTTTTTAGTTTTCTTGTTTTGTTGTTTTTCTTCTTATTAGACGAAGGTCAACGACGATATAAAAAACCGATTTTTATTTCGGTTGCCAAGAAATCCAAACTCAAAAACCCAAAATCGAAAAGCGAAAATCCAAAAACCCAAAAGACAACAAACAACCAAAAGGCGCTTGACTCTTTGAACATCACCCTCCAAGTCCCCACATTTCATCCTCCTCTTCCTTCCCCTTCCTTTCCTTCTCCCCATCAAAATTAAAACTGAATATCATTCTGTAATACTTTTATGTTCATTTGTTTGTTGATTTTATGAACGTTTTAAAATCGATTAAATGTATATGATTGCTTGCTTATGGGGACTGCGATTAGTCGATTGAAGCCTTAATTACAGCATTTAAACAGTTTGCTTTGGAGACAAAATGATGGCAATAATATTTGATCACGAAAAATTAAAAAAAATGGCACTAGAAAGTAGTCGCTTGTTCAAATAATTAAAAAGATTTGTTAAATAAAACAGATAATATCATTTATGACTCTATTAAATTTAGTAATTATTTAATTTTGGCTGATTTAAAATTCTGAGAAATTCTAAGAATTTCAACTCTTTTCAGAACTCAAAACAAAATAGCAGACAATTTTCAAATAGCCCAAAAATAAAATCAAAATTGTTCGTAATAAAAACAATATTAACATTTTTTTTAAAATTAATTTATTTATAAAATAAAAATTTTACATCATTACTAACAATTTAATAATTTTTTTTATAATTTTAATTATTTGACGCGAATATTATGAATGATCGGATCAGGATCGGATAACTGTATCCTATAAGTTCCACAGGACAACTCGGTCGAACAGTGCTTATTGGTATGGAAAACAGCGCTCTTGAAAGCACACGGGGCCTTTTACTTGCTTTAACATTAAAATATTCACGTTTTAAATCATAGCCATGTTTATATTATCTTAAACTAACTAACTAACTCAGCTATGTACAAGAATTTTTTATAATTTTTACTGATAACAAACTTATGTTTCTTTTTAAAATAATTTAATAATTATTATCGTTTGTTTTTTATAGATTCGATTTTCAAGTACCCACTTTTAAAACTAAATTATTTGTTTATATTAAATAAAATTGTCTATATTGCTATTTAAAAACTTTTTGAAAAAGAGTTAAACTGAGCAGTTAACTTAATTATTTGCACAAATCTTTGACTTAACTTTGCATAAATTAGGCACAATTATTAGTACTTAATTAGTACTTAAGTATGCGTAGTTAAGTCATTTGCATTTACTCTTTCATTTTGTATTTTTTTTATAGACACTTAAAATGTTTTTATTTGCTTTTATTCAGTTGGTTTAACTCCGATTCTAGTTAACATTTGTGCAATTGCACGAAATTGTTAACTCGGCTGGGTAACATTTTGTTGTTGTTTTTTAAATGTTTATTGTTTTTTATATTTTATGGCCTCGTTATACGTCCATTAGCGGAGTGCCACTTGCTCTTCAGACCCGCTTTTTATTCCCCTTTTGGACTGATAAGAAATTGTACTAAAATCTCCGAAAAATTCGATGACATTTTTGGGTGAAAGTTTTTGGCTGTCGAAACTGCCGTTTAGAAATAGAAAGTAGGGCGTGTCCAGAGAGCCCCACTCCCCCCTCTCTCCACTAACAACTCTTTACTCCATGCTCCCCTTTCTCTCTAAGCGTTTAAGCCATGAATTTAGGGCGATTTATATGCCAGTCCAGTGGCCAGCCCACGCCCCAAATGAACTGAAGTTTTCTGACCATGATTTGGCTTTGATCTGGCCTGTGGCATCTTCTTGTTGGCCGTGTTTGCTGAGGTGTTGGCCCAGTGTACATCAAATGTGCAAACAAGCCACATAAATCTCATAAGGCGAAATTATTTTTTACTACTCAATTGCAGCAACGCCAACAAAAGGGTCCTGCCAGAGTGCATAAATCTCCACTCTCCACTTCTCTCTCTCCACTCTCCACTCATCTTGCTCTTCACTTGAGGCTTGTTCTCGGCTTCTCAGCTGCAGCTTCCAATAGTTATATCCCTCTATCCCCCTCCCTCCTCCTTCTCCTACTCCAACTCCAACTCCAACTACGACTCCGTACGGCTCCGTGTTTTTGGCTCCGGCTCCGATAAATAATTGCGTACATTTGAGCAAATCGTGTTTGATGTTTGCTCTGCTTGTGGCTCGTTTTTGTTGCTGTTGTTTTTATTGGCTCAACTGACTGTCTTTTTGTTTTTTTGGCCAGCTCTTTTATTGCTACACATGTAGTTTGTTTTATGCGCACCAAATACAACAACAACCAGAGCAACAAACAACAACAACAACAACAACTTGAACAACTAACAAGTGCGAATTGTTTATAAATAGTTAACACGACTCGCTAAATACCCTACAGACTTGAACTATTTGGAGATTTATTGAGTGTAGAGACAAATAATTTAAACGTGTGGGGAAATTTTTAAATTTTGTTTGAAATATTCTTTGGTTTAAGGCAGTTTTATTTGAATGAAAAACTTATATAAAATTATAATGAATTCTTTAAGAAATTTGCCTTCATTAAAGGTCACAATTCTATTTGTTCTTTTGCTAATTTATGTATCTATTCAAGAGTTAAAAATATATACAGTAGAATCCGGTTATACCGACACCGCTTAAAGCGTCCGTCCGGTCATTGCGACCAAAATGCTATGACCCCCTTCTCCTTGGTCTCCTTTGGTCTCCTTTGCTCCCCTTTTGATTAAAGCGTCTACCGAATTTAACGACGTATAGTAGTCGGTCCCTTGAGTGTCGTTATAACCGGATTCTACTGTATATCAGCATATCTACACATTTTTTTTAAATTTCAGTTTTAATCTAATTTTAAAAATTTTTATCTCCACCTCAGGACATTAACTTTAAAATCAAAACTATTTTATTAAAAGAATATTCTAATAAAATAAACTATCACAACCCCGTACTTCCCCTAACTCTACAGGGTATCTGCTGTGAGTGTTAAGCAAATGTGCGTCATTTTGCCAATTCCCCGCTGCAGGAATACCCTTAATCTACCATTAATGTTTTTCTGTGTTTTGTATCACATTTTCGTTGAAATTTATTGCATTTAACAAAATTAGCTAACAAATTTATTAAGCACTTTGCTTTTAGACTGTTGGGTGGCCATTGATGGACACTCAGTTCTTTCCACGTGTAAATTGGCCAACCAAAAAATAAAAATAAAATTCTGAAATCAGAAAAAAACTGAAGAAAAATGTTGTGTTTTGTGGCAATCAATGAACCCATTAAAGTTTAATCCCAATCACGTAAATAAAAGTAGAACTTGTCGCATAAATTATGCGATGTGCCAGCAACAAATTTGTGTGTATTTTGCATTAGTGTTTGTGTTAGTAATAAGTTGAAAAAATTAAGCACAAATCTGTTAATGAATTGCAAATTTATGCGACGTTTCGGGGCGCGCCAAAAAGCAGAAAAAATAAAAAGAACTTGACTTCTAGTTCATTTATATAAGACTATACTATACTTAGTATATATGCTTATATATATATATATTTCTTTTAGCTTAGCTCGTAAAAAACAGCAAAAATCTATTAAATTCAAAAGCAGACAAAAGTTTAATGAGAAAGAAACCTGATGGCAAACGAATTGGATTGGGAC
Source organism: Drosophila acutilabella (assembly GCA_035046005.1). Taxonomy (NCBI): domain Eukaryota; kingdom Metazoa; phylum Arthropoda; class Insecta; order Diptera; family Drosophilidae; genus Drosophila; species Drosophila acutilabella. The sequence continues at coordinate 17,798,085 of JAWNOK010000013.1, forward strand.
TTGACTTGGGTTTGGTTTGAACTGAGACTCAGACTCAGTCTTAGATACAGATACAGATACAGATTGGTTCGCTTGACTCTACCAATTTCCAAAAATGTAACTTTCGAATTTAGCGGTACGCCTTTTATTGAAATTTGTTGTTGTTGTTGGGAAGAGCCATTCTTTAGCTTGTCAACTCGATGAGACATAAATTTACAAAAAGTCCCAAACGAAAAAAGCTGAAAAACTCACAGTCAAATGGCGGCAAATGGCCAACACACAAAGGCCGCGGCAACGTCATTGAGCTACGTCTGTCCGTCTGTCACACTGTCCCTCTGTCCCTACGTCCGCAGCTACGCCATGCTGTGACACTTGTGCCCTGACCCCAACTGGCTTTGGCTCTCTAAGCGAGCCTAATCAACACCATGACCAAGTCACAGAGCGATCTAAACTGGGCTCTCAAGCTACTAGCTCATATCATAAATTTTAGTTTTAGGCCATATGTAAAGACGCTTAGCGCTTCGTTAGCCAGCTCTCTTAGCTCCTCAGCCCAGTGCCGGCTTAATTACCAACTCGATAAGGCGTCGATGATTTGGCTTGAAACAAAAACCAAAAAAAAAATATTCATTTCTGGTAACAAGTGTCTTGTCCCAACCCCAGCCATGATTGGGCCATGGCTTATCGAATTTAAACAAATTCGATCGGTTTTTTTTTGTTTTTTTGGGACTCTCACTAATTTGCCGATTGTTTTTTTTTGAGTTACGATTTGTCAACAGAGTTCGAAAGACATTTTCAAATTGTAGTTGCTGTTGTTGTCTGTGATTTGTAATCAGTTTGCCAGTTTTGCAAGTACGGGTATTTCTTAGTCAGCCTAAGGCCGAGCTTAAGCCGTGTGCATTACTCAGCGCCAAGTGAGCAGCATTTTTAATTGAAATAATTACGGGTTGAGTTAATTAAACGATAAATAATGTAATTGTGTATAAAAAGGCGATTCACAGCGACTCAGTCACGGCGAAACAATGGACGACAACGGCAACAAACAGTAAAGCTAGTAGATAATGCTATGTTACGGGTGATCGTCTGCAGTGGACCCTGTAGTTGTAATGTGGGAAAGACTAGTCAAAGTTTATCCACAGTCCACTGTAGAGATTACAGATATTTTTATCATAATTGCAGTATTTTTAATCTGTTCTATGGCAGCTATATGTTATAGTTGTCTGATTCTGACCTGAATTGGTATAAATGCATTGATTTATAATAAGAACATTCATAAACAGTAAGTTTGCTTGTATACCAATAAACATCAGACATTTTCATATAAGTCCCTGATTTTCTACTGAGGTTTTGCTATCGGAGTTATATGAAATTGTTGTGCGAATCCTGTCAGAGTTGAACTGACTGTAAAAATCTAAATTAAGTGCCACATCTGTGAGTTGAGCTAACATGTCTCAAAAAAATAAAACATTTTTCATAGTCGTTAAAGATTTCTTAACCATCTTTGCTATGGCAGCTATAAGATATAGTTATACAATGTCAAAAAAAAGTGTGCCAAAGTCAGCAAAACCAAGCCTAAGCCAAAGCTTAAGAACTTTCTCAGTTATAGTTCTTTGTAACGAAATGCTATTGATCATGAGAGCTTGAACACAGCAGACTCTTGCTGCTATTTAAGTACAGGGCTCCAAAAAATGATTGCACAAAGGTTGGGTTGCAAGTTGTGAATTGAAAGTTGCATAATGAACATAATGCACATAATGCCAAGTCTTGACTGGCATTCTTAGCCGCAAACCGAGAGAGGCACTGTGACTGGGACTGAGTCTGAGACAGAGACAGAGAAACTGAGACTGAGATTGAGACTGTAATTAGTGGCATATTTGTTTCAGCTGCAGCAACGAGTCACAACAAACTGAGAAGTTTTCCAAGTGTCTGTTGATTGATTATGGCGCATTTGATTGACAGGGGAAGGGAGAGGGGGAGAGGGAGGGCAGCCAGGTGAGAAATGGAACTGAGAAAAGGGATTGGAACTTAAAGCTGCGTGGGCAATAAATTGAGAATAACGATCGTATTTGAGAAAAATTTAAATTAATTCACAAATGAGTTGTGGTGTAATAAGAGGCGCGTGCGCAGCGCACCCGTTTAGGGGCTGCAGTCTGTCTCTGTCACTCACGCTCTTTCTCTCTCCCTCTCTTTCGCTCACTCTCTTGCTCAGATCAGTGCGCTGTGCACGGGTAATCGATTTTAAACGCCTAAATTATGCAAAATACTTATTACTGACAGGTAATAACAACACAGCTGAGGCACAGACACACACACACACAAACACACACCTTTATGATATATATAAACATCGTACAAACATTTAGATTGCAATTATCCATCAAATGAGCCAAGTTAATTTGCTGCCTGCCATTGTTTAGCGCTGTGCCACACGGCGTATGCGCAATTTGAAACTCTACAAAAAAAGCCACTGATTATTTAACTTGTTTGACAGTCTCTTTAATTAGCTGGAAATGTGGTCAAGCTCTGTGAAAAGTTCTGTGGTCAGACTAATTGCTTACGGAATTATGAATAGATTTAGTTTGGAATTAAAACGTGAATCCCAGCTATAAATATCTAGCCTTTTTTTTGCTTCTCGCCTTTCGATCTGTGCTAAGTGCTGTGGTTATTAATCGGTCACTTAATTGCCTGGAAAGCCCGTGAAATAATCCGCTGCCTTACACCCACTTTCTAGCTATTAACTGCTAGTTTTGATTTATTTTTTCTGGACATGTCTCGGTGCATTCCCCCGATTAGCCAGTTATCGTACGGGATGATCTAAAAATTTCCATTAAATGTCATGGAAATTACAGAGCTACATGTTAAGCTATCAGCAAACTATCAACTTATAGTTCAGCCCTAAAGCTAGTGGGTTTTATCAAAAACTATACGTTTACAGTTATTGAAACCCTATTAGAAGCGTGCCTCTTATGTGATCAAAAGTGCTTCCCAACTGGGTAGTAATTCAAGTGATTTAAGCATTTTTAAAACACAATTTATTATATCACTTTAGACTTGTTAAGTAAGTGTGCTTTTTATGTGATCATAGATAATTCCCATAATTATTTTTATAATATTTAATTTATCGTTTTTTTGTGTATTTAAGTTTCCTACAATAATGCTCTTTAAAGTTGTCTTTTTAATAATAATAATAATTACATATGGATACTTATTTTGTCTAGTGTAAATGGTATGTAAAATATACTATATTATACCATAAAGTGCCTATATAAATCCATCATAATATTTTTTTTTTTTTTAATTTAAATAACAGTTTTTTAATTGATTTATTATTTTTTTAATTTTCCTAATGAACAAAACTATTATTTTTATTTTTTTCTAGTTGAACAACACTTTATTAACAAGTCTTAACTCTTAATAAATAAAACTATTAATGTTTAAAATTTTTTTAATTAGTTTCTTATTTAATTTATTTTTTAAATCTCTTATTTTTTTTTTACCGGTTTCAGTTATTTGTTTTTTAAAATTGAATGCTATTTCAAACGCATTTTATAATTAAATAATTAGTTAACCATTTTAAACATTTATTAAACAATTTTAAACATTTGATAAATTTTTTTATAATTTTTTTTTTTATGTTTTCTGAGTTATTTTTATCAGCTTTTCAATTTGGTCAGCTGTCTGCCAAACATAACACCATTAAATGCCAGATCTTTGCTCACAATCTTAACAGATTCATAACTATAACTACACACTCCCACACATGCACACACACTTACTACCACCTACACACACAAACAAGGCCAAGCCCTTAAAATGCTTTTGCGGCTCTAAGCAAAAAAATACACAGAGGGTAAATACGAATATGGCCAAGAGAAATAATTATTTCTGCGGCATTTTCAGTGCTGCTGCTGCTCGTCTCTGGGGGCGCCACAGCGCTGCAAGTTCTGCGTGTGTCCAGTTTGCCCTGGCGTAAAAGCGAAGTCAAAGTGCAGAGCACGAAGGCAGAGAGGGAGTAGGAGGCAGAGAGAGAGATAGAGAGAGGGAGACAGCTGCGGTTTGTGGCTGACCAGAGCCACTTACGCAGCTGGGACCCAGTGCCAGGATCAAGCCAAGTTGAAGTTGGCCTAAAGCGCGACCACAACATGATGAGCTGACTGACGAGCTGTTTATATTTATTTATTTATTTTTTACATATTTTTTAGTCTCATGTTTTGTGTGTTTGAAGCATTGCACTCGTTTGCTTTAAGTTAACTGATTTCGATTTCAATTTGCAATGGCCTCGTCCGCGTGTGGAATGCAAAAAGCCAAATGAACGAGCCAACAAAACAAACCAAGAAACCAAGAAACCAACAAACAGACAAACAAACGTCTTTTAATGGCCATATAGATGTAGTTGTTGTGCTGTGTTGTGGGCGCAACAAGGCTCGCAACGCTTCCTGTCAAGTGATTTATGCCAATGGCGCTGCCAGGCAAACAACAACAGCAACAACAACAACAACAACCACAGCAACGTCTAGTTGCAGTCTCAGTTTCAGTCTGAGCTGCAGACTCAGTTCAATCCCCGTTGCCAACTAATTTTCTTGTGTTGTTGGCTGCAGAAAAATTGACTGGCTTTTGTCGTCTTAGCTGTCTTGGGCATGCCACAGTGTGTGCCACAAATTGTGGCACAGTTCAATGTGTGCCTCAAACTGATCTGCGTGATGAATGCCTGCGTCTTTTTTCAGGCATTGTCTGTGCTGCAGGCAGCAAGTACCACGCACTTTGTTGAACCCTCTCTCTCTCGGTTTATGTGTAGGTGCCATTTGCGCAATCATCGACAATGTCTGCTTCCCACTACCCCCTGTATCCCCCTCTACACTTCCCTTTCTACTCCTGCCTGGGCGCGTGCGCAGTCAGCGTCTTTTTTTTTGGAATGCCTTCAGATGCTTTGGCAAAGCATGCACTTAAAAAACAATTCAATTTGCCCAATGCCTTAGCTGGATTTATGAATGAAAAACGAGTGCAGAGCGTAGACAGCAGGAGGGGGAAGAGTGGAAAGGGGAGCAGCGCTAAGACTTGGCAAACACACAAAAATAATTAATTAATGACAATCACTCAAAAGGCAGAAAACAAAAATACGCAAACGAAATAATTAAACGGCAAACAGGTATATGGTATCCATTTTCATTTTTTATCTACCCAAAACTACACACATTAGTCAGTCGGCCAGCCACTCAATCAGACAGTCAATCAGTCAGTCAATCAGTCAGTCAATCAGTCAGTTGGTCAGTCAGTCGTTTAGGCAGTCAGGCTCAGTTACAGTTTCAAATCCCAGTGCCGATTGCTATCGAAATCAATCGTCTTAACTTGGCTACAAGTTCTGTCTCTCTCCCTCTCTCTCTCGCTCTCTCTCCCTTTCTCTCTGTTTGTTTTGGTAATGAAGCTCATTTCCGTTTTGAGGTATTCAAAATTATGCATAAGACCCAGGTAGTTGCGACTGTACATACCAATACATATGTATAACTATAGTTTTTAGCTCACCTTTTAAACTAATGATGATTGATTATGATTGATCAAGTATGTAATTTGCATAATAATTAAAGGTGAATAATTTTATACAGTTACTTACGCATTTTACTTTGCATAGTAGCAAAAGTTTTTAATTTGTAGCAACAATTTATGCTTTCGTTGATTGATAATGATTGACAGCGGCACTTAAACTTGTAATTTGTTTAAATTAAAGTAAACAGCTTTATTTACTTAGCTACACATTTTATTTATTATAAATAGTTTGATTTTAATTTAAGTGCTTAGAGATTGACAATGATTGACGGTAAATTGTCAACTTCAATGTTTATTCATAAAATGTATTTATTTATTTGCACACTATTTGTTATTAGTTTGATAATATTTAAATTATATTTTGTATAATAAATAGCGCTTATTTATTGTTAGTTTGGCCTGTCTGCTTTGCATCTCAATCAATCTGCTTGTGATTGATCCACTGGCGCCAGTTCGTCTAAAATGAATTCAAAGCAATTATGCCTTTTTTCAAGTTAATTTATTATAATAAATGTAAAATACAATACAACATTCATTTGTTGTTTACTCTCTTTTATTCTTGTTTTGGTTGAGACAAATTAAAATTTTTCGTTGAGCAAGTGTTAAAATATTAATTATTTAAGCAATACACGCAGCTACGGCACGCTTCTCTTGTATATTTTATTTTCTTAATTTTTGTATAAATAAAAACACACACACACACAGTCAGACACACACACACATAGGGGCAACACATGTTTGCTGCTGGTTTATTTGTTTGTTTTAATTTTTTTAATGAATGATTTCTCAGTCAGTTCAGCATTTTGGCCAGTCAGTTTGGGCGTCAGCAAGTGAATAATTATCAGCTCAATTTGGATATTAGATGGATAGCTGTACATCTCCCTCTAACTCTCTTTGTCTCCCCCTCTCTATCTCTTTCTGTCACGCTTTTGCATTTATTTATTTGCATTTCTGCTCGAATATTTCGATTTGTTGCTATTTTATAATTGTTAATTATTTAATTGAGGGAATAACTACACAGTTTTTATCATTTTGCATTTTATTTATTTTTGTTTAATTTTGATTGTTTGTCAGCTGCTTAGCTGCTTGAAATATTTATTATTAATTAACATTTAATAATGTTATTTATTTTGATTCAACAGCGTCTCTAAACACTTTTGATTATTTTTCCCCTTAATTATAAACAATTATAGTTTGTGTCACGTACTTAGTTGCCGCTAAACGTTTATTTGTTAGCCGCAATTAGCTGTTTTAGCCTTACAACTAAACGTTTCATCAAGAAATCAGAAATCAAGTTATTGTCTTTGCAATTTAAATGTATTTAATCAGTGATTTTAAACCAGTTGTTTAGTTTTGTTACTTATATTTGTCACACGATCCAATTTGATTTTTTCCCTCACACACACAGGTGTGGGGCTGAGCTGTATCTATGCTATATATCAGACTGATGTCGGGGCTGTCTGTCGATATGTGATATCGTCACAAAGTGCACCGTCTTGCCAGCTTTCACTAACAAAACGCTAACGCCAAAGAAGTGGCCCGAACAAACATTGAGTCTTTGGCTAAGATACTTCTACCTACTAGCCAGCAATCCAATAACTTAAAACAAGTTTTTTTTCCGTTGGTTGGAGGGGGAAAAAACAAACCAAAATAATAATAATAAATAAACACAAGCCGAATCTAAGCGCGCTTGTGTCCCACTAATAAATTATTACCCAAAGGGCATTCAATGCCTTTTAACAACAGGTCAACCTTATCATTATTTTTATTATTATTATTATTATTCTCTACTCCAAGCAGAAGGGCCAAAAGAAGAAGAAAAATCGATACCAGAAAGCGAAAAAAAAACCCCGAAAATCCAAATGATCGTCGCTTAGTTATTTTCCCCTTTCCCGCTCCCTTTTCAGCCCTTCCCGTGCTCTCGGTTTCAATCATCCAACTTTAGTTTAGATGTTGTGCGTGTGTTTTAAATTTTGTTTCGTCTTCGTCGTCTCCGTGGAGCGGCTATTACAGCACCTCGCAGTGGAAATCACAGCCAAATGTTGCCCCAACCCAAGCACAAAACCAAACGATCCGATCCGACACCGATCCGACCCCGATCCGACCCCGACTTGACTTGGATTTGGACTTGTTTCTTTTCGTTTTGAAAATTTAATACAAGCGCGACACAAAAGACGCACAAAAATGTCATAAATTATGCGACCATGATACCAAAGGGAGGGGCAGCTATCCAAGATATCTATGGAGCTTCTTTTATACATACAGATATTCAGATACATTTACAGATACAGATACATTTGTAGCTACAGTATTAGGTACATAAATAGTTAGACTTGTATACAAGTAACCAAGCTTAAACTAAGTTTAATACTCTAAGAATTTAACTGGGAAATTTGATTTGTTTCGAGGTGTGGATTCACCTCTTGATCTCAAAGCGAATTATGAAGAATCATATGACAATAGTCTTACATTTGAGTCAGCAGTGACTTAACTGTATGATCTTATATAATATAATATTATATTTTTAAAATGTTCGAAAAAACTCTTTTATTAAATATTAATTAACAGATTTGGTCCTCTACCAGGTTTCATTTTCAGCGGTGATTGGGAGACACAAAAATGTATAACTTTTACTGTTTATTTAGATAAATATTTAGAGTTATCTTCTTCTTATTACTGCTCAAAAAATAAGCTTGAAAAATTGCAAGACTTTATCACTTATCTAATTACAAAGAAGATTGCTTTAGTGAAATTTAAATTGGATTATGCCTAAAGTGTTCTAAGTCTGCAGTCTATGGAATGAAGAGCCCCTATAAACTAGTTTTAACTAACTTACATTACATTTCCTTTAGATTATTATTTATATTTTGAGGACCCAAAGAAGACGTTTCTAAGGTTGATTTTGCTCTTATAATTGTCTTTATATTTATACTTGATAAAGTTCCCGACTGTCAAACTGTAAAGTAAAGTAATTGCTGATTAAGACATTTGCTATCTATCAATGTCCGATCTATCCAAACCGATAATCAAAACCCTTTATTTTCTTAGATATCTTCAAATTTCCCAAAGTTATTGAAAGAAGTTTTCCCACTCTGCAGAAATTCCTTTTAAACGAAGTTTGATTCACATGCATATCAATGTATAATTCCCAGCCAAAGTGTCTAACTGTTTTGTCAATCCTTTAACGGTGTTTCACCGACTACTTGCAATTATTACAAAATGTAGTAACGGTATTACATAAAAAGAAACCTATTTGACTGCGTGAGAACGAAATGACACCCAGGAAAACATTCCCTGCAAAACCTGTAACTGTTTTGCTTCGGCTTCTGATTTTGGGAGTACCTGCTGCACTAGATGCTTATCGGGTGAAGCGACAAACAATCTCAGAGCGAGTGTCGGATGGCAGGTGTCTTTGTCACAGGTAGAGCGACAAGGATGTCGAGGTGTCGTTAACCCTTTGGCTGTGCGGCTGCATTGTTTAACACACGGAGACACACGGAAAACGGGGAAAAGCGCATACCAAAATGTAGTTTAATTATATGCTCAAATGCGCAAATACGCAACACCTACACACACGGTAGGACAGGACGAGAGGAGGACACCGTAGGAGGACACAGGAGACACAACACTCAATACAGCAATAAAAGCGGAGGGCAAAAATGTAAAAACAGCAACAAAAAACAAACAACAAAGGAGAAAAAAACAAATAAAACTGCAGCCAGTCAAAGTGTGGTGCTCTCCTACTCACACACACACATACATACACTTCCTCTCTCTTGCTCGCTCACTCTGTTGCTACCCACTTTCGTAACGAGGTCGTTGCCTGCTCTGTCTGTCAGTCTGCGTGTGTGTGTCGGCGTGTGTGTGTGTGGAACGCATCCTGCATACCAAATAGCAACCGGAAGTTGTTGCTTCTTCTTCTTCTGCTGCTGCTTCTTCCTCGCTCTGTGTTTATCGATAACTTTTACTCGCAGCTCGCGCAACTATTTTAGCCAGCGACTGCAGTTTTTAATTGCTCACAATGCGTCTCAATTTGACAAGCAACATGTGAAAGGAGCACACACACAACACACCATAACACACCAAACACACACATTCACACAATTATCTATTTGTATACTAAATATAAAGATAGTCACACCTTTTTGGCGGCACGGCTTTCGGCTTGTTTGGCATTCAGATTGCATCGCTCTACAGCGTGTGTGTGTGTGTGTGTGTTTTGAATGTCCTGTAACGATATGAATTATTCAAAAAAGGAACATTTTTCGTTTCGCCGCCAAGGACGAATGTTTGAAGTGCTACACGGCATACAAAAAAGGCAGCGACGACGAAGCAAACAGTTGGATTTAGCCAGTTAGAGTTGAGAGCCCAGTTACATGAACACACACACACACATGTGGCTAGTGTGTGTGTGTGTTGGTGTTGCCGGCGCAGTCGTCGTCATCGTCGTCGTCGCATCGAGTCGTACATACAAATGTCCTGGTCTGCTCACTGCTGCGAGACTCGCTCTTCCTTCCTCTCTCTCCCCACTCGCTTTACCCAACACTCCCTTCCTCTCTCCCCACGCCCACTCCTCCTCTCTTGCTCTGACTGGCTACATTTGTATTGCTGTTGTCGCGCCAGTCAAAGTTATATCCTTTGACAGCGCTGGCTGCAGCTAAGTGACGTTGTACCGACGGCAGCGTCTCTGTCTCTGTCTCCGTCACAGTCTCGGTCTCAGTCGACGTTGGCGTCTGCGTCGACAGCGTGTGGCGAAAGTGAAAGTCAAGGTTAATCCGTCTGCAAAAATTCAATATTTTATGCATTAAAGTTTATGGCGTTCTCTCAGCGAATGTTTGTGTATGTGTGTGGGTGGCAGTTGGGGGCGTGGCAAGGCTGGGCGTGTGGGAGGGAAACGTCTGCATAAAATTTGTGGTGTGTGCTTTTGGGCGCCATTTTGAAGCTGTCGCATTGTTGTACCGACCATCGTCAATGTTGCATGCAACGCCATTCAGTTATTTAGTTGCGTGTGCAGCTTGATTAATGAGCCCATAAAATGCTCTATGCGATTCCTTTAAAATGCACAAATATACCATATATTTCACATAGCCCACAACGAGGTTAAACTTGTAAATTGTTCAGCTAAATAAGTGCGCAAGTTGAGGTAGTTAAAGCAAAGTATCGAGAATTAAGTATAAATCCTTTTAGTTCACACTTTCTTTGTGTCAGTTGCACAAAAGCAGCAAACAGCTGATAAATTATGGCAGGAAAACTATAAGGAAGTGATGAAAAACATTAATTTGATACCAGGAATGTTTTTTAAATTATAAAAAGCATTGAGTTTAAAGGGGTATCGGGGAGATTTTGAGATCTATACTTAACCATAAACCTTTAAAAAAGTTAAAATAGTCAAACCTTTTATTAATATTTTTATAAATAATTTAATACCTTTATAAATCAAATTTGTAAACATGCAATTAATATGGAACTGTTAAATAAATACAAAGAAATAACTATAAATATGTTAAAGAACTGTAAAGTGTTTTTAAACAACAGTTACACTGTTAGTCTCCTCTATCAATCTTCAGATTTTATGATTAATTATGGTGTAGAGGAAATTTTAGTTGAGTTCTAACTTAATCTATATAAGCATAAGCGAAAATTCTAATAAAACTGTGTAAAATAAATTTAAAACTTTTTTGTTGACTTTTTATGGCCTGATACCTGATAAATACTTACTTTAAAAAAATAATATAAAATTAGTTTTAACTGATTTTTGCCTAGCTCTTCTTTAAATATGAATTTGAGATTATTATAAACCCTTGTGCGTGCCTTTAAATGCTCGAAATTCATTCCACAAAATTTCTGCTTAAATTAATTGCAATTCAAAGTGCAAATATTTAAAACTTTTATAAAAATTTAGCCATTTAATTGACATCATGTGATTAAAATAACACTTTCTCCAGCAAATGACCAATTTATCTTTGTAAACTTTTATGCAAGTGTTACGCATTTTGCACACTAACATCATTATCATCATCTGTGTCTACTGCAGCTGAGCTCATTGACCCACACGTTTGGGATTCGTTTCAGTTTTTTCGAGTCTCTGTTACAGTTTGTCACATCAATTTGAACGCCAACGATGAGGGCCAATGAAATTGAACTTTAAATTGAGACAAACAAAAGCAGCATCAGCAACAAACGACAACATTCGATGGACAAGCTGACAAACTGGCAAACTGGCAAACTGTCACTGAGTAGAGTCACACATAAAGAAACTAGGTTAATGGGTCTGTTTTAAGCAGAGGACAGGTTGCACGCAACACAACGCGGCGTATACGCAATGGCCTTTCACTGCATTCAACTGAATGCAGCTGAGCTCAGTTGAGCTCAACTTGTTGTCCACTTGCCGCTGATCTGTCCATTTAATTGAATAATAAGCTCAAGCCGATGCTTAAATCTGAGTTACGAATAAAATGCAGTTTGCGATCTGTGTCTCGATCCGATCAGATCCGTTGCAGCGTTGACAATGCAACATTGTGTGGCACGTGCACTTGTTCACGACAATCACGATGATCACGTTGATCACGCTGACGATGATGAAATTGCGCAAATTTTTGCTTATAATTTCGTTAGTTTTACGTTGACGCAGTCACAGCTGTCGCTGCTTACGCTGACGCCGACGTCGCTGCCAGCGCTATTTGGACTGATCTGTTACAATATTTTGTAGCCTCTGGGAGCAGCGAGGTCAATTGATTGAAACAACTTTGAACTTGTTGATCTTGTCACAAATTAAAAGAAGATTTATACACAAACACACACAGAGCTGCAGACTAGACACTTATAAGGCAAGCACAGTGCGTATAGGCTATGAGCGAAAGATGGTTTGGAAGTAAAAAAGGGTTGTTAATGAATTTTAGGGTTTTAAAAAATGTTTAATTAGACTAAAAAACAATTACGGTTTTAAAATCATCATTTCACTTCAAATTCTGAATTACTTTATATATTTGGGGAAATACTTTTATTGATTTTAATATAGAGGATACATAAAGTACAATAATTTTGATAAAAATAAAATTTTCATAAAAAATAAATATATATTATTTTTAGAAATGCTAAAATTTATTTAAAATAAAAAAACAAAACATGCCAAAATATAAAACAAAACAACTAAATAATTGTTTTTCAAAAAATTCATTTATTTTTTTAAATTTATTAAACGAAAGACCATAAAAACATTTTTATTATATAGTGTTAAATATTAGAATTAATCTAAACTATTCTGAAAAAAATTAAGACCTTTGCAAATAGTTTTTCTTATGATTCATTGTTTCATAGACTAAATATTTTTGTATATTATTTCCACTTTATTACATTTTATTTAAATTTAAGTTGACTGTTTAAAACAGATCACCATAGCGACTGCACACTGTGCGTATCTGTATCTATGACTGCGTGTGAGCTTTGGTAGATGCGCTTGGGGCGTTCAAAAAATATTTCTTCTTCTTTTAAGAGCTGCGTGTGCTGCTGCTGTGTTTTGTTTTTGTTTTTATTTTTGTTGCTTTATTTTTGTTTTTGTATTTTTATTTTGTATTGTTTTGTTTTTCGTTTTGTGAAATCTTGAGCCGAAGCACACTTTGATTTAGTTTTTCGTGTTGTGCGAGTCGATGCTGGTATTTGATTTATAGTGTGCAGTGTTCGTCTCACAGAAAGATCAGTCGACGGTTTTAATTTTGATATTTGGTTTCCATTTCGAAGAGAGCTTTTAGTTGCCACCAAGTTATTAGAGTAAACTGGCGCTAGCCAGTCAAGGGGTCAAGTGTCTTTTGGCCCAAGAACGTGCTAACAAACACTTGGGCCCCAGTCAAAATAAATAGTGAAGAGGAGAGATCTTTTAACGATCGACCGCAGCTGATCACGCAAGTGTCTTTTTGTTAAGTTTTGTTGCTTCGAGCCAATTTTTATGTTTTTATACCAATTTTATTTGGCATTTAATGAGCGACCTTCGCGTTGTAATCGTTATAAAGTCCATAAACCTACAGCAGCGTTGTTAAAAACGTCAATAGAAAATGATAAAAAAAAAAAACGGATCTCGGCTCATTGGAATGTCTATTGGCCAGGTTTTAATGAGTTTTGGTATTGGATGCTAGTTTGGCAGATGTATCTGTTTTGGTAAACAAACAAACTGAGTGAAAAGAATTTCATTGTCGTTTTCAATTCGTTTTTGGTTTTCGATTTGTGGCAAAAAGTGTTTGACGAATGTCGCCGTGTCTCAGAGTCCACAACTTGAACAATAGAAATCCTTTGGGCACTGAAATGTATACATATTTTTTTGAGGAATTTCTCTTTCATTTTTAGAAACAATAAGAAAGACAGGCTCAATGTCTGTTGTGACTGTTTTTTTTTTTTTGCGGCATGGCCAAAGAAAGGGCCGAAAGGCATCGGAGTTGGAGTCGAAACGGTTCATGGAAGTCTCGTGTTTAGCACACGCGTAAATTTTCTGCCTTCGTATCGAGTGCCCAGTCTACACAGTCCCCAGTCTTCAGTCCCTAGTCTTCAGTCTCTGCGATTGTCGGTGGCGGCATTCACTTTGAGACGCAGCCGCCATTCGCAACGCATGCGCACTAAACGGTACCGCTAGCGGCTCTGCAAGTAGCGGACAGAGCGGGTGTTTGAGGGGGTTGGTGGAGGGGCTGTTATAGCTTTCTGGTTTTTTTTGTCGCCGCATTTCATTGTTGCAACTCTTGCGCACGTTTTGAGAATGAAATGTCCGTTCCAAATGTTAAAAATTTCCAAGAGATTCGCAGCTCGTCTTCAAGGTCAAAGAGTTTTGGCTTTTTGTGTGTGTTTTGGCTGTTTTGTGGTCTTTGGCTAAAAGTATTGCTTTATAAACACGTCAGTGTGTCAAATGCGACTGAGTTACGTTAAACAGGCTTCAGTTAGAGCCAAAAAGCCAGCGCTTTGGCTAAATCCGGACAACAATTGAAATAGTCTGGTTTTCAATTTCTTTGTTTCAAGCGTAAATTATCTAAAATATTAATATTTATCTTAAATTGTTTATAATGGACACAAATGAACAATGGGCATAATTATGAATTTTTATTTTTAGAAATTCAATACAATACTTTCATTACAAATTGAAATTTGTTGCTTTAACTTTGTGTTGAAACGTTCTATCTGACCAGCAGATATATGAGCTGATAGAAGGACTAACTCTTGGAGGAGTAATAAAAAATTAAACTTGCTTAGTAACAGTTGTTATTTTATTTGTAAAGGTACATAAATTAAACCCAATATGTTTTAACTTTTAAAGTTTAATACCAAAATTTGTGATTGAGAAATTGACTTAAAAAAATGAGTTTAAAATATTTTTGTATACTTCCAACTCCTGTCTCAAGATTCTGGGGTGTTGTGATAATAACAACGCTGGCAAAATTATTAAAATAATTATTTAAAAATTTATTTAATTCATTTTTTTATCTCAAACCTTTTTATAATACAGAAAATACAAAAAAATTTCAATAATTCTTTTTAAAAAAAATTAAGTAATTAAACATTTTTCCTTGCCAAAAAGTCTTTTCTTAAAAATCTCAGCAATTTTTGTGCTCATGCGTAAGATTCTCTATAATTTCTCCTTTTCTCCATTCATTGTTTTAAGCATTTTTTTAAGCATTTTTTATTTGTATTTTCTCTTTTTGGCTGTAGGATGGAGAATGCAATCAAAGTGCCAAAGTTTCTTACTCAATCTCTGTAGCTTTCCCCCTCTCACTCTCTCTCTTCCCATCCCTCTTTCACCTACGCTCCTTTTTGGATGCACTCGTCGTGGGTTGTGGCCATTTCCATTGTTTGCCTTTTGGCCCTGGTTATTTTGTTGTTGTTTTTTTGTTTTTTTGGTTCTGTTTTGTTTTTATTTTTATTTGGGTTTCTGTTTGGTTTCTCGGTTTTGTTGTATTTGCTTATGAAGTGCGCAACTTGACTAAAAGGGGCAAACAATTGCATTGATCGAGGCCCAGGCGCATTTTGGGCATAAAGTAAAGTATGAGTAAAGTATTCTGGCTGCTAGTGTTGTTGGCCATGTTGTTGTTGTTGTTCTTTTTGGTTCTGTTCAGCGCATTGTTTTGGGTCATGTCGTTGTCTCTGGCGTTGGTAGCAACGGTAGCATCCTCCACACACACACAGACAGACAGACAAACAGACAGAAAGACCAGAGAGGGCTACACTTTTGTTGGGTTTTTGGGTTGCCGGTTTGCGGTTCGGGGTTCGGAGTTTTTTGGGTTTTGTTCTTGATCGTGTCGAACGTCGAGCGCCCCCTTTTAACAGCGCATAACAGCAAAATCATGACTTGCCATTTACATTGTTCGCTCGTTTTGGACTTTATTGTTTTTGACGGTTACGTCGCAGCCTCAGCAGCCACCGCAGACAGCGCAGCCACTGTTGGCCAGGCTCAGACTGTGCCCTGGTCTCGACTTGCCAGACATCCAGCTAGCTAGCCAGTCCAGCCTGCCTCTCAATTCAAACGAAAAATAATGAAAAATTATTCAATAAAAATTATTTCGCGTGGACGACGCGCCAAAAGATGTTCAACGAGCTGAGTGCACCACAGCAGCACAGTTGGACTACACTGCTCAAAGTAAAGTGTATATTTAAGGTGTATATTAAGGCTTTCCTAATGCTGAAGCTGTAATCAGTCTTGAATCAATGACATTAAGAAAGGGTTCAAGCGGTGTATAGCTAGATTGTATGGCAAAATTGTCGGACTAAAAAATCTTTAAAAAAAACTAATGCAAGGAAAATAAATATTTTATCTATAAAACATTAATTTTAGTAGTTTTTATTTACAACTTTTCAGTCAACAAAATTACTAAATTATTGTAAATAAATTCAATTCTATGATATTTCATGTTTCCCCACTAACACTATTATATTTCGCACAGTGTAGCAGCCTGTTCGTGCGTTTAGTACGGCGAATACACGATGACGATGACGACGACGAGAACGGCGATTGCTGATCAGTTGGCGATCAGGCTCAAATGTTGTTAGCCAGGTTCACGGGCAGCTACCAATGCAGCTTCCGTTGCAAGTTACCAGTTGCCATTTGCCAGTTGGCAGTCGGTAGTTGGCAGTAGCCGGTAATCTTAATGCCCCCAACTGATCGCGATCGTGAGTTAAGTGATCGCGCTATAATTTTACGCTGACTCCGTGAACGATTCCAGCTGCCCTTTTGCAGAGTTTTCTGCTGGTTTTTCTGTAACGCTGCTGTTATGAAATTATTGTTAAACGATTTTGTGATTTGTTGTGGGCTACTGTGCGCCCAGTGTCGAAGTCGCTGGGGTCTATTATTAGGCCGGCTCTTTAACCTAGGCGGAGCAGTACACAGTTTGCTTTATTCTAGCTTGTTTCCAGCTGTTGTTGTTGCTGTTTGGAGAACAAGCTCAAGTGGCAGCCAATGCCAATGAGAGATGGACGCACGATTTTGCTTAAGTGCTGACTGACCCAGTTTGGGTCACAGTAGCAGCAGGAGATGGGGTAGCACAAAGGAGGAGACACAAAATAGAGGTGGAGGCGCCCATTTGTGATCTCTTCTCTCTGAGTTGAGATCTTTGCCTATGACTTGATAAAGTGCAATGTCTGAGATTTGCGCTTTTGCACGGCAAAATGACAAATAACAGCAAATGCAGCCACGACACAATTGACACAACAATGAGCACTGATACAAGTCCAAGACGAACAGGCGAATGGAGTGGCAAGTGGGGGGACAGAGGCGGTGGGGCAAAAGGCGCACAACCGGCAACGGATGCGCCCAATGAGCAAACAAAGCGCAGCGGGAAATTGCAGCGGGAAAATGCCTCAACTCAAGCTCAACTCTGGGATGGTATACAGCTGTGTATGTGTGTGCTTGTGTGTGTATTCGTATTTATGCGATTGCCGCGCCGCAAGTGCCACAGTGGCTGCCACTTGAGGAAACACGCGAACGAAATTAGCGTGCTGCCTTGCAATATTTTATGTATCTCACAGATACGCGCTGATTTGCCAGCTACTTGTCTATGTCTATGACTATGACTACGATTCTGACTATGTTTTTGGACGCAGTGTATGAAGACTCTGTAGTTTTATAAGTAAGTGGAGTCTATACAGTTAGTGAGACCTAATTTAAGTACTTACAACTTTAATATTATTTATTTTATTTCTATTTATGTAGTAAAAATAAATCTAAAATATTTTATTGAAGTAGAATTTACTGCTTTTAACAGCAAATTAAATATAAGTTTAAAAATTCAATACTTAGACCAAGTAATTCCTAGCAATAATGTGGATTTTCCTTTACTTTGACAACTTTTGAGATTGATTTAGTCTCAGTAGTAAAAATGCTTTGCTTATGTCGTTATTATCTAGAGTTTTTAAAAGTTTTCCATTTAAGTATTTTTTAAAAATGAAGCATCACAACAGGGTCTAAGTAAGTTGACTTAAAACTCTGCTACTACTGCTATTTGAGACATGCAGCTGATTAAATGCAACTTCCTTGGCGTAATAGAAATTAAAAGTGCCACAAAAGCGAATCAGATGAGCAGCTTCTATGTCTCTTCTGCTACCCCTGCCTTTCCTTTTCCTAGCCCTACCCCTCCCCACCCTTACTTCTTACTCCCCTCCATTACTGCACTTGTCTAAACTCGGCTTTGTTTGCCCATCACTCGACAATCAATTTCAATTAGGCACAACACGTAGCCGAGATTCTCAGTTCTCTCAATTCTCTGCTCTCCTCTTCTATGCTCTGGCTCAACTCTCGTTTTCTTATTTTTATTTGAATCTTGAAAGTGAATCATGAGAAAATTAATTTCGTGGAAATCGAGCATGATTTTTGAGAAGATCATGGCTGGCCAAAACAAAAACACAAAACCTGTTGACCGTTCTCAACTTAATGAGTCTATATGGAAATGGAATCGTTTGATCAAATAAGATTGATAAGCAGAGATCGTTTTGTTACTGTCTCCGTGATACAAAAAAAAGGAGAACATATGAATTAGTACTGAAATTTGGTTTGAAATTTTAATTTTGATCTTGTTTTGGATTTTTTTCTCCGACTTTGATTTTCCCATATTATCGGCTCATTTGTCTCTGTAAAACTGCGTGTCTTAGCTCGACTGGCTACTGTAAGCCATATAATTGACACATTAGCCCATTTGACGGATCCTTAATTGGCATTGCCATCATCTTGTGGTCTACACATACACGTCCTCGTCTCGTCATGCCCTTCAAAGGGGCGTGATCGTGTCTTTTGCACGCCCTCCTGCGGTGACTGAACGTTCCCTCTGTCCGACAGTCCGACTGTCTGTCCCTCTGTCTGTTCTTGTCGCCTGACAGGGCTGATTGATCATTGTGTTTGGGCCGCAAGGGTCCTACGACTAGACCTTGTGCTAATGCCTCATGTTTTGGTAGCAAAAGTGCCAGGATTATGCCTGGCAAAAAGCAGAAAAAAGAATCGTAAGTGTTAATGTTGTAAATTAACAGCCAAAGAGGCAACCACATGCTGGGCCAGGGCCAAAAGAACTCACAGTAGCTGTGGCCAACTGAGCATGTCTGTTTTTAGCCAAAGAGATTTCTTAATTGTTAATCTTGAGAGCAAAGACAACGGGCTCTGTGAACGTGTTAGTACAAGCAAGATTAACAGCGTTTTGAAAGAGGTTTTCTGTGCATAAAGAAAGAATTGAGTTTACAAAAGATGGCAAAATATTTTGAAAAAGAAATAATGTTTCATTTAACTTTGAAAGAGATTTTTATAAATAAAACATTAATTATAAATTACGTACAATGAATTAAATGACTTAAATAAAAGTAGTTCTCTGCTTTAAAGTAATCGGAATTATGTTAAATGCTTTGAATGACGCTTTTAAAATGATGAATGATTAATATAAGAATAAAAAGATACAATAAAGTGATAAAATACTTTTTAAATATACCAAAAAGTCCCAAATTTTGATGTGTAAAAGTATGCCCAGGGTAATCTATAAGAAATTATGTAGACCTATGAGTTCTGTTGTTGGTTAAGTATAAAAAAGTTATTCAGAGCTAATACTCGTAGTCCAAAAGCACGACTGTGCTCGTAAACTATATATTCTATATATATCCCTCTGGATCCCTCTGGATTCATTCCTGTACTATTTTGAGTGTCTTTTAAAGTGACTTTGAATCCTTAAGGTCATATCCGCAATGCTATTACTAAAAGTGTTGATTGAGCTATTGCTTTTGTAATTTAATATGCATATAATCAGTTGCCAATGGCATATTTGTGACTTTAAGTGTTTTGGCCACATTTGCCTAATCTGGGCCATCAAATCGGGCTGCCAACAGTAGCCAAGAATGAAAAACAACTGCAATCTGAGCCTGTTATTTACTCCCAGCCAAAATCGTTTTATCTGCTGCGATGCGACACATTTTTTTTTATTATTATTTTTATATTTTCTCTTTTTTATTTGCGTTTCTTATATTTTTTTTTGTTTCTTTTAGTTTTTTGATGGTCAGGTATCTGCTACCTGTCGAGTGTCGTTTTGGAAACGGGTACGATTGTTCCACTGTCCGATCGTCTGTTTGTCGTACTGTGTGTTGTCTGTTGATTCTGCAACTGTTGATTTTATTTCATGCCGTTTATGCAAATGAAGTTCAAAAGGATAAGGGCAAAACAGCAGCAGCAACAGCAGCAGAAAAAACCGCCATCAACCTCACAACATTTGGACATAAAAATTATTTCTGAATGAAATTCGTATCGATGAACGGTCTGAACGGTTTGTCCAACTGTCCAACTGTCCATCTGTCGGAGTGTCTACTGTCCAAATGCAAATGGTATCGTATCAGACGGGCCGGGAGACAGCAAAGGGTAGCTCAAGTAAAGACCAGTAGCCGAAAAAAAACGCAACTGTGATATCGAATTAATTAAAAATAAAGGAATCCGCAATCCGCAAAAATTCTACCAAAGACACTGGCGCCAAAATGTAAATGAGGCAACTGTTTGGGAAATTAGTTGGCAACTCTGGCAACTGGAACTGCATTGGAGTGGACTGGAGTGAAGTGGAGTGAACACCTTGTGCGGCCGTCTTCAATTTGGCGCTGATTTGGTTGCCGTGTTTTGTGTTTTGTTTGGCTCAATTTGAGGCTGCAATGAACCCAAAGACCCATGCGCTTGTAGTAGACCCTGTAGACTGTAGATTGGAGACAGCAAACTGCAGACAGAGGACTCTTGTGGACTGGCTGTAGAGTGCGCATGCGTGTCGTCTTCGAGGCGAACTGAGGCGACGTGCAACAAGTTAATTAAGCCGCATTTGCATGTCCGACGCGGTCTTGGCTCCTCATTTTCTGGGCCACAAAAGTCGAGTACAAGCCACACTTCCTGTGCCGCCAACGTTGCGGCTTAAGCAGCAAAACGTGTCACATGCGGCATCTATTGGCCCTGTCCCCCTACCATCCCCTCCTGTCCCTGTCCTTCCTGCTGGTCAGGCGATCGATCACATGCTGCGAACTGCGGTAATCCGCACTTCCACGCCTTAGTCGCATTTTCACGCTCGCTCCCTTTTGTTTCCATTTCTGTGTCTTTCAATGCGCTCCAAAGACAGTGAGGCAGAGGCAGCGGGAGAGTGAGTGAGAGCGAGACAGCGACAGGCAGTTTATTTTATGATTGATTGCAAATAAAAATCGCAAATTGTGTGTGTTTACTTTTGGGTTTTTTCCTGCTCAACATAAACCATCATCAATACACCCATGTGGTGTTCTATGTTCTATCTCGCTCTCTTGCTCTTTGTCTCTTTTCAGCTCACTGCTCAGCAGTGCTCCCTGGTGGTAGTTTTACTGTATTAGACATATGTCGTTCTCTCTTCACTTTGCTAAGTAGCCAGCTCCTTTTTCTCTATTCATCTCCTTTTTTTTATATTTATTTTTGCTATGGTTAATTATTGTCAGCTTGTAAATCGCATATGTTCAAATATCGGCATTTGTTACTAAAAGGGGACAGGTTTTTTATTTTTGTGGCCAAGTATTGGGAGGTGGGATTGAATGTTGTGGGAGAGAAATGTAAGTTGTAACTTTAAGAATAAATTAAATTAAATTTAATAATAAATATTAATAATTTAAAAAAATTATTAATATAAAACAAGGGTAGAAATTGTCTAAAAAAAATTGTTTTTTAAGTTTAACACTTGTTTTAAATTTTAGTTATTTACAGTAAATGAAACAGTGTTTAAAAAATTAAGGGAAATGTTTTTTTTTAATTCATGTATTAATTTATAATATTTCCTATTTAGTTGTGTATTTTCTATACTAAGAAACAATTTGAAATTCAGGTAAATATCCTTAAAATTTATAATCTATTAAAATTAGATTTTAAGCTGCACTTTTTATTTTTTTATTAACCTAAACTAAAAGCAGGTTCGAGTATTAACCATAAAATAAAGTAATGTGTAGAAGTAAAATTAATATTAATGACTATAACAAAGAGTAAATTAAACAAATTTGTTTAAACTGAAAGTATTCAAAAAATTGATTATTAAATTGATCAATAAATTAATTCATTTCACTCATGTTTTATTATTTTGTTGCATATTCCTTCGCTCAAATGTACTTTAATTATAACTAACTATAACTTATTTATAAGACTACATTTTAAGTTGGTTTCTCATAAGTGACACTTACATTTCCGCAGTGATCCATTCCCACTCGTCTGCTGACATTGAGCAGTGGATTTGTTTGATTTGTTATCACCTATCACCCGTTACACACCTGTGAGAAATCTCTCTCTTGTTGTCCTTGGCTGCGGTTAATCGAATGCTTGTGCAATAACTTGGAGTAGATTCAAATCGCCATCACGGAAACTAACAGATT
The DNA here is from genome assembly GCA_035046005.1 of Drosophila acutilabella. Lineage (NCBI taxonomy): Eukaryota > Metazoa > Arthropoda > Insecta > Diptera > Drosophilidae > Drosophila > Drosophila acutilabella. The sequence continues at coordinate 17,820,444 of JAWNOK010000013.1, forward strand.
TCAAAAATGAAAAAAGAAAAAATAAAAACGCTTTAATCAACGGCCATTGTGGGTAAATAATGGAAACTGCAAGCAACGAAGCTTTGATCGGCTTTAAAGTTGTTTATGATGAACAACAACAGCGCTGCCAACTTGTCGCAGCAGCGACAGTTGGGTGGACAGTGGTACAGTGGTACAGTGGGACAGGGGACGGACTGTACAGTGGGCACCACCATGTGCACCACATTGGAGCCATCGAGAATTTAATTCACATTCAAATAACAACAACAATTTTTATACACATTTTATTTCAAAGTTTGAATGCGTTGCACATGCGCAGTCACAGTGACGTCGACAGCGACGCTGACAGCAACTGAGGCGTCGCTCGTTTTATGCCGTTCCATAGATAAAAAATACACCTGTCGCATTACAGCTAAATTTATGTCCACCGGTAGACCTTTACTTTGGCGCGACTAGAAACGCGCCTCGTTCGTGTGTGCAGGTGTGTGTAGAGGTGTGCGTGTGTCTGTGTGTGAGTGTGTAAGACGATTGCACGCTTCGATCGAAGCGATCAGTTGCTGTTGTTGCTGGTGTTCAGTGGAGGTCCAAGTGTTGAGACATTTCAGGTTTCCAGTCAAGTTGTTGTTGTTGTTGTTGATGCGTTGCCGCTGGCCGTTGTCTGGCACTGACTTGACTCCGTCTCTGACTTGACTCTGCTTTTGCCTCTGTCTCTGGCTTTTGTTTTTGCGTCGTTTATTTATTTTGTTTTTCTTGATTTTGGGTTTGAAATAAATACATAAAATTCGATCGAAAGTTTTTTTGTGGCTCGATGGCATTTGATTTCGCGCAGATATCAAGACAAGCCACAAACACACACACAAAAGAGAGATGCTGATGACGTCAAGCAGCCACTGAGTAAGAGTTTTGTCCGAGGGAGTTGCTGAGTTGGGTTACCATAAAGTCTTGTAGTTGAAACTTGGACAAATAGTTTACGGTACTCAAGCGGCTAAAATACAAAACCCCCCAAAAAAAGCGATCCAAGTAGAAACGACTGCTAACTGTTTTGTAGAAGCTGCGATCTTTGATTAGCAAACAAGCAAACGGGGATCTATCATTAACTACAAGCCAAGTTAAGTCAAGCTGGACAGCGCACTTTGATCTAGCCAACAGCGTTGACTAGTGCCAAAAACAAAGCGCTACGTTTATGAGCTTAAATAATGGGGTATATAGACTTTATGAGGGGGCATAATGGGAGTTAAAAGTTAGAGAAACTTAAGACGGAATTAAATATTTATTTTTAATAATATTTTTAAAATATATTCTTGAAATAAACCCCAGAAGTTCTACATATTCATGGATTTTTTGGCAACCCATAAATATATTTTTATTAATACTTGTTAAAGATACCCTTGGGATTTAAATCCAATATCCAAATCAGTTCAAGTAGTTGGGAAATACCAAATTTTTATAGTTCTGGGAATTTCCTTAGCATTTCTAAGAATTTATAGAGCAATCGTTTGTCGTGTTTGTAAATTGTTAACTGATTGCGTGTTTTAAGCTTTGTATTTGCTATTTGCTTGGCCCATAGCTGCCGGCCAATTTGATTGTGGAATTTTGAGATGCTTTCGACCTGCTCGACTGTTCGTCTGCCTGTGTTGTTGGCCCAAACCGAAAACAAATACATCGCAACTAAGCTCATTTATCAAAACGTCTATTGATACTTGGATACTTAAGTTAACGCTTAAATATACCTACATATATACTATATAAGATATATATATATTTTTGCACTCTAGAAATGATTCATAGCTTTGGCTATGACTCAGCCATTTGCAGTGAGTAGTTTAGAAACGCAGCTTGCTAATTGATAGGGCTACTCATGTGTTGTTACTACGAACTAAGCCACTAACCACACCTGCTAAAAACTAGACACAGTCTGTAGACCAAAATACATAATTAACTTGGGAATAGAGTGGAGTTTTTAAACATTTTTGGGATCCGTTGTCGGTCACAGTCCTTAGAAGTTGATTTCAACACCGCTGAGAGGGTCCCAGTGATAGTAAAAAAAGGTCAATGCTATCGGTACAAGCTGAGCTAAACGCTATTATTAGAGGTCACAAATCAATAAAGACTTTATCGACGGTCCACGATGGTCCATTACAGCGTACAGAAATCTGGCCGACCCTGGGATCCCTGCGATTACAATGCGATCACGAAGAAGAAGAGCAGAAGAAACCGTCGAAAAAAAAGCCGCGTCGAGTCTAAAATTTATTGACAATTTGACTAAGAAAACTCCAACTCCAAAAAGACAAAAACATAATGGATAAAAAGTGTCCAGCCGTGAGTTGAGTCTGGGAGAAAGTCCGAGTAGAAAAGTGTTTGACTTTACCTTTCCCTTTCCCCTCCCCTTTCTCCAAAGCCATTGAGTAGAATGTTATACCAATTTCGTTAGCTGTTGCACGCATGTCAGCTCTTGTGCCATAAATTCTCTTAGCCAAAAGCAGGTACAACTTTTTATTTTAGTTCTTAGTTTTTTTGGGGATCCAAGTCCTGAGAGACCGACCGATCGACCGATCAAACGGATCGTTAGACGCCGCCTATTGCCAAAGGGGGCGACCAAAAAAAATGTATGCCTAAAAAAGAAGTCGTCTCGCTAGGCGTCCAATAATTATGCAAATTGAGATCAACGTCTCGTCGGATAATCCCAAAGCATAGAAGCTGGGCCGGAACTAAGTCGCATTTGCATTTCTTTCTCTTCTTTTCTCGGCACTCGAGAAACACGCGTCGATTTCGAGCTCCTCCCTGTACTCGTCCCTAAAAACGACGTCGCTTCGTCCTTCATAATTTAAATAATTATGCCACTTGCTGGCTTCCTTTTGCGACCCGTTTGCCCTACTCCTGTTGAGCTTAGAGATTTTCATGGCACGGCATTTGGCATAATTATGTAGGTCAAAAATTGTTTATTGACACGCAAAGCAACAAAGAAATTTGCATAATTTTACGCTGCAGTCGCCTGTCGAACGACCAGAATAAGCTCGAAAAAATACCTACCTATATATGTACCTCCCCTCGACTTCGACCACGTTTCACTCCCCCTGCAGGAAGGTCCAGCCAACAGCTGTTAATTATAGTGCCCTGTAGAGACTTGAGGGCGGGGGCAGTACCCAGAATTGGCAGCGTGGCAAATTGTAGTACCCAACAAAAAAAAAGGGTTAGAGTTTAGGTTTAACCTTAGCGTTTGGTTTAGGCCAAGTCACATTTTTGCACCTGCTGTTCGGCAAAAATTGAGACATAAAATATGAAGAAAAATTAAAAAAAAGGAGCAGTGGAAAACTGTAGGAAAATCTGAAAAGGGGAAAAGCACGAACGTCAGCCTAATATGTCGAGTACTGTAATTTATGCTTTTTAATTAAGCCGCTAAAAATATTTGTGATTTTTCCAGCTAAAAAATTCCCCCGGCAGCTTTTCATGTTTTCCATTATAAATCAAGCAAGTTCAGGTTTCTTTTCTATATACAAATATAGCTAGTTATATATTTTTATATATAAATAAATTTATTTACTTTATTTTGCGCCCCACACAGTGAGCGAGTGCTCTGAAAACGGGTAAAACTTGTTTGCGAAAAGAATTTTCCATGTGATTGTCAGCGGAGGAAAAAAAAGCTGAAAAAAATACAAAAAATACTGAAGATAAGGTTTGAAACTGTCGACTACCAGTTGGCTATATGTTTCTACTATATGGAATGTTCGCTGACAAGTCGTGTAGACTAAATTAAATGACTTGAATTACAGTGTAGCGGGTAATTGCAGACAGCGTCTAGTTTGTGAGATGCACCTGCTTAACCTTCAGACTAACCAGGCCAAGTCTAGGCCCAACCCCATAGACTTCCGTTAACAGTTTATGGCTTACCCTTTAGCCCTGCTACTTTCCTGGCCGATAAGCATCTAAGACGCGATCACATATCCTTTGTGGTTGCAATGGCATCCAGGCAAAAGGACACTCGCAATGTCAAACTGACAACAAGAGAGGTCTGTCAGGGTGTCCTTGTTGTTGTCCTGTTTGGTGTCATAAATCGTTATCGACCACGAACATCAGGTGGCACTCAGACGCACTCAGCTCTTCCTCTTGTCCCTCCTCCTCTTTCCTTTCCTTTTTTGGGCCATAATCCATGGTAACCGCTTTGCATCTGGCTGCAGTTGGCAGCGGGGTAGCGTAGAGTGCAGCAGCCATGACCAAAAGGACTTGTCGTAAATTAACGCTAGACAAACAGCCAGTCAAACTATGGCTAGCCAATAAAAGTGCTCCTGTGGTGAGTAGGGCACAACATAAGCGTAACCACTTCAAAAGGACACGCCAAACATGCAAAACAGAAAACCGCTAAAGTATCTGCAGTTTATGGTGGCCAACAGCATTAAGGCACTTCACATTTTGGCCAGCAAAGTTGTGTGTACTGCTAATTAAAGCTACTCAACAGTTGTCTTAACAATATAACAATCAATTTATAATTCTAACGCCTTTAATAACCGCCTCTCTTTGCAATTCTCATACGGTTAGCTACTGTGCAAAACAAATATCCATCAAGAGCGAAAGAAACTTGCAATACACGGCGAACAGCTGTAACTGACATTCGGACAAAATCAAACATTTTAACACGCTTCAAAGTTTTTCCAGCCAAAAGGGGGAAACAAGGGAAAATCAGCTAAAGAGGGAGAAGGGGAGAGGGAGACGGAAAGGGAAATGTCAAAAACGCGTCGTGAAAAGCTGGCAAGGCTCAACTCAAACTCAATCAAAGGCGACATGCCACACAACGAACGTCGCATAATGTGGTAAACTCTACAACAGCAGCAGCAGCAGCGGCAGCAACAGCGGTGGCAACTCTGTGTGTCCTGCCTCGTCTGGGGGTCAGAATGGAGGACTCGGCCCGTCATTCTGTCTATGTGTCTGTCTCTCGGTCCGGGAACATTGAATACGCATTACAAGACCGCGCCGAAACCAAAACCAAAACCGCGTTACCACATGTCAGCGGCAACAGCAACAACAGCAACAACAGCAACAGCAGCAACAGCAGTAACAACAGCAACAGCCCTGGGGCATATGGGAATACGAGAGCGTTGAATGTGCAACACATGTTGTTGTTGTTGTTGCTGTTGTTGGTGTTGTCGTTGCTGTTGTTCGCGGTGTTGCCTCGCCTGTTCTGGCCTATACGCCGTCTGTCTGATTTTGGCCCGCTTGATTGGCTGAAAATGTTGGCAAAACGAACATAGCCTACTCCTCCTTCTCCTCCTTCCCCGCTTCATTCTCCGCAGCAAAGTCAGAAGTTTTGTTATAATTTTTACGGCTGTCATTTTGCGCTTTGATTTTGTTACATGTTTCGTCTGTGGAAGGTGCAATGAGGCAGCCATTGTGCGTTGTTGCAACAAAGGAGTGTTGCCATTATTATCGAACTGTTATCGAAGCAGGCGCTGTTGTCGCTTTTCGCCAAAGGGAGAGGAGTGCTTCTGTTGAACTTACAGAGGAGAAAGTCCTTAGAGTAAGGCGATTACCTTTCTGTATAAAAGAGGCAAATTTGAGGATTTTGCCTGCTGTCTAGAAATAATAAGTAAGTTTGATAGGTAAACGGTTTTATTTACGGAGTTTAATGTAGAGTACACTGGGCAGTAATATAATTGTAGCAATATGTAGCAAAAGTCTCAAACAGTACTTGAATATAGTGGTCGAAAGTATAGTAATAAAGCAGATATTATGGTATTAGTAGAAATTGGAGCAGCAATAGTAGTAACTTGGAAAATAGTAGTAAAAGCCATAGAAATTGTGAAAAAAGTTAAAATGTTATTAGAAACTAAAATAGTAGTAGTAAAAATGAAAGAAATAGTATTAGAAAATAATGACAACGAAGCAGAAATTTGATCAATTTTAGTACCAACGAGAAAATAAAAGCTTGAAATGAGTGCAGTTATAGGTTAGAGATAGCCAGGGCGTCATTAGAGGTAAAGCCTTAAATAAAATTTGCTTACAAGTAATAATTATAAAAATCTACTCCGTTTAAAGCATCCAAAATAGTAGTTAAGTGGATTGAATATAATGTTTTTAAAAAAAGAGTCCCCTTCCCCCTTTTACAGCACTCCCGCCACACAGTCTGCTTGAGCACACACCTTTGGCACCACACGATTTCCAATTTCCTCCTCAAAATGCCAAGTTACTGTAAATGGGTTTACATTGGAGCGGAGAAAGAAAGAATTCCAGGAATTCTAGCAAGTGTATCAATGCATCAGTTTTGAGGCGCACTAATCTTCACACCTGCACTGAGGGGTAGAAAGGGGGAGTGGAGACGGGAAAGGGGGGTAGGACAAGAACTTCCGTTGAATTGTCGGACAAACGTGAGCTATGCGAGGCTTCCGATGAAATAATGCGAGGCTGGCGCTGGACTCCAACCCCAACTCCGATTCCATCCAGAGATGTCAGCAACTATTGATGCAAGCAATTAGTGTGCAAGCAGTTGCAAGTTGCAACTTGTCAGAAATTGTTGTGGCATGGAAATGAGAAAGGTTTTTGATGGATTTCAGTTTGAGTTTGAGTTTGGGTTCGAGTTTCGGTTTGGGTTTGGGAAGCTGCTGGCCAAGTGCAATGTGTGCCAAGCGGTTAATGAACAATTTCATGGAAATATTGTCACACTTTTGTTGACTACGATTGGCGCTGAATTCCTCAGCTTCTCAACGAAGCCTCCACAGCTGCAGCTCCGTTCGGTTCCCCTTCCCTCCCTCAGTCCCAACTCAGACTCTATTGGCTTGGCAACCATTCACTTGGCTTGTATTGCCAATGCTTGCCTAATTGATTTATTGATGTTTACATGTGCGTGCCTGCCAACTGCAGCTCCCCCCTCCCTCTTCACCGTCTTAGCCTAGGCGAGGGGAGTGGCGGGGCACGCTCTGAATGGGTCTTCGACTGGCAACTTACAACATGGCCCACAATTTGCTCTAAACGCTCGTCGAGAGCGTTGACAATTGTTTGGGCCTTGTTTGTCGTCGTCGTTGTCGTCTGTGTCAGTTGTTGTCCATGTTGTTGTTGATGCTGTTGTTGCTGTTGACGTTATTGTCGATGTCTTCGCTGTGGTCGAGCTAGACTCTTTGGTAGCCAAAGTTTAGACAGTCCAAACAATTCGTCAGTCAGGCATATAGACAGCCAAGTAATTGTTGACCTTTTATGTCGTCTCAGCTCTGGCCACGTTTGGCTTGTGTCTCTCTTTCTCTCCCTCTCTCTCTACCCTTCTCCTCTCTCTCTCTCTTCCCCTTCTCTACTGCTCTCCTCTGTTTAAATTGCTGTTGTTGTCGTCATGTTTTTATTACTGTTTGCACGCTCAGTCCTCTGTGCTCAGTTCTCAGTTCACATCTCCAGACTCTCAACTCACTTCTCTCACTTGTTTCTCCAGCTCCTCAACTCCTCGGTCTCTGTTTGCTCTTCATAAATAGCTTGAAATCTTTTGGCGCTGCTGGCCACATTCGAAATGCCTGAAAGTCTAACACGACAATTCCAAGTCTCGCACTCGAAATGTTGACGGCATTTTCGATTTTCATTGGAATTTTAGTACAAGTCTGCTTCTTCTTCTAGCCTTTCTTCTTCATCAGTTAGTAAGGAACTAAAGTTCTTCACTTTTCACAATGTTTGCCAAAGTATGGCCCAAAGGGTCTGAAGTTAGTAGCAAAAGTTGATAATGTTCTAGTTTTTCTAGACTATCTTGAACCTGTTACCAATTGGAGTTTAGCAGCTGCACTCTCTTCGTGCACCCTTGATAACAAAGTTGGTCTATATAAAGAACCAAAAAAAGAGGAAAAATAAAAGAAAAAGAAGAAAAACATCGCATACTTTCTCGCCGTGTCAGCGGCCAACGAAGCGTTAATGAATTACAACCTCTGATCGCTACGATCACTACGATCACTACGATCGCTGCATGAGCAGCTAAGAGCCAGAGGGCTGAATGGTAAGAAACACCTTGCCACAGTGGCAACGGCAACGGCAACTGCAACTGCAACTTCAACAGGACAACAACTAATTACCGTGGCCGAAACAGTTTTTATGGCATTTACGCGCTCAGTTGATCGCTGACAAAGGTGAACAACATTGAACTGTTTTTTGGGGTAGCAAAAGACACCTCAGCATGGACACCTTGAGCAGCACACACAAACACACGGGAAGCACACACAGACAGATAAACACACACACACAGGTACACAAATTATTTTGTTATGCTGCCGGGCAATAAGCAGACGTTTTTTTATTATTTTTATTTTGGTCAAGGTGCGTCTGTCCTTGTTGCTTCCTACTGCCACTTTTCTGCTTCCCATTCCCTCTTTTTGGCTATCGTTTTCCGTCTGCTGATCGATAATAATCTGGCGTGTTCCATTGTCTGCTCCTTAGGACCCATATTGGCATCCAATTATTAGCACTTTGCGGGTGTGCAACAGAAATCACGCAAGGAACTGAGTTTGGTTTGGATTTGGCTTAAAGATTTGGTATATTTGGTAGAAGCAATAACAACTCTGAGCCCATTGTCCCTAATGCAATTAATAACATTTTGTCAGCGCAGAGAAATTGCACTTAGAATTGTGAGTTTATTTTATGAAGTATTTTGGTTAGTTGGTAATGTGAGCAGTCAATTAAACTGGTTCTTTTGCGAACTGGTTGCATTTATTGATACAGTTTAACTGATTCAATCTCAAGGCCCACAAATTGCCAGCATAAGACTTAGTTATATATGTGTATATCTGTATATATCGTCAAATTAGCTGCCGATCTTGATGTCGCTTAACGCACACGCATTTCGGCGATTTATCAATTTTCAGGTCGCATACCACTTGGTGACATTTAACAAGGTTCCAAAATATACATGCATTTATTTCAATTTTATTTTTTCTTTGGCTCTAATCACAGGTAGGCAATAACAACAACAACAACAACAACCACAACGAGAACACTATTTGCAACAGAAACTAGCAACAAGGAGAACCAGAACAACTTAAATGCGCACCTGGCGATCAAAGTGGTTTTTGAAATGCAGCCAGAACAACCACAACAGGCACAACACTCACACACACACACACACACACAGACGCACACACACGCAGTTCACAAGCCACTGAACCACAAGAACAGCAGCTATAACAAATCAATTTAATATACTAAATATTTTATTGATATTATGTGAGAAAAATCACAAAAATTCTATAATTTGACTAGATTAACAGATCGTAAGATAAGAATTTATTTAAGTCTGACTTAAGATTGGAAACGGTGTGTGCAGTGTAAGCTCATATCAGTCATAACTGAAAAGAGGTGTGTTCTCTTTGCAACAAATGGAATAAAGGATTTTATAGAGAATATAAAATATATACTAATTATTAACCTTAACCTTATTTTCACTTAATCCCACAATTCGTTTCGCAGATTTTTTAAGCTTGTTGTCGAAATGACAAAGATTTTTGTAGCTCTATAAAGAGTTTATTTGAAGACGAGAGAAAATGTGGTATAAAGTCAGGTCTTAGTTGAATTTATTAAATTACAAAGTAAAAGTAAAAATTACACAGTTATTAAATGCAACACAATTTTGATTAAAAGATCTTAATAAAAGTGTCACTATATTAATAAAAATTTAAATATAAAGTATTAGGATATTCAATATTACTTTTTGAATTGAAAATGCCTCCATACAACAGATACGAATTCTAATTTAAAATATTATTGTATTTAGTTTATTACATATTATTTAAATTTATGGCTGTAAGAGAACATGGAATAGATGTTGTATAATAGTTTCGAACCTTATTAGAACTTAGTAAGATTTTATTATCCACAAATATAGTTATTTCTTAACGAAAAGTAGCTAAAATTTAAAATTTTTGTTAAATTTAACTTTACTTAGCTTATTTTAACTACTTTCTTAACTAGTAAGTAGTGAACTTTAGGTCCATTCCGTTAGAATTCGTTTTCACTTTTTGAAACACTCAAGATGACTTGCCACATGCCGCATTCGCTGTTAGTTGCGGTGCCGCAATCACAGCAAATCAACAAACTGAACATAACATTTGCTTAATATGCCAACTATGCAAAACTGTGGCAACAACTTCAACTTTCTGCTGTGGGGACTCGAAGCGACTGTCGAGTTTGTTGCACAAACCGTCAACTGGCAGCGAGACGCCTTGCAACGTCGGCAAACATGCTAATGTATGCAACACCCGCCGTCGACTGACGACCTTGAAAAATTATGCAAAATCGATGTAAAAAAAGCAAAAACAAACAGCAGGAAGAAAGAGAGAGAGCGAGAGCGAGGGAGAAGAGAGGAGAGAGAGAGTAACCAACAAAATGCGAAAATAAGTTCAACAGCAGTAAAAAATGTAAATGTGGCACGAACGGAGAGAGTAGATGTGGCAGGCATAAAGGGGGAAAGAAAGAGGAACGGGAGGATGGAGGGGAGGGTAGAAGCAGCCCGTTTGGGGTGGGGTGGGGACAACACTGAGGCGTCAACTTTTTATTTTGCACTCCGATTTTTATGTTAAAAAATTGGCGCAAATGAGGCAGACAATGTCGGCGCTCATGCGCGCTGCCTGCCCCAAAGGGGGGAGGGGAGCGTGAGGTAAGCAAAAGGGGGGCTAAGAGGGAAGGGGTAAGAGGGGGCATGCCCAGTTTAGTCGGCTGAAAGTTAAGCGTACGCTGAACTTTTGCTTGCCACAACGGCGACTGATTTGCATACGATTTTGTCTGCTCACCAGCCAAGTAGCAGCAGCAGAGGCAGAGACAGAGACAGAGGCAGCGACTGAGCAGTGGCAGCGACTAAGCAGAGACAGCAACAAGAGCCGCAATAAATTCCAGCTGTAACAACAACAATAAAAAACAGCGAGAGCAGAAGAACTTCATTTTGGCACTACTGAAGCTGACGTCGACGCAGCGCTGACGTTGGCAGCGGAAGTTGTTGCTTATGCGCTGACGTCGACGTCGACGTAGACGTCGTCACATTATGTTTTGTTTGCCATTTCCGTTTCGCATTTGCATGCAGAGCAGCGCAGAGACAGCGCAAGTGGCAGAGTGAGAAGGCGTGGGAGAGAGGAGTAGAAAAGAGAGAGAGGAGGGAGGGCGACTCTGCTCCTGTTGATTTTTTGGCTACGTCGTCGTCACAATTTAAATAATTTTGCATAATTTTTGAAAATTGACTTATGGATTTCTCATTCTTGTCTGCGATTCATTTTTATGCTGTTTTCACTGTCTGTGTGTGTGTATGTGTATGAGTGTGTGTGTGTGCCACTTGTTGATCAGTGTTTTTTGCTGTAGGTCATGTCTTGGCACCGACTCAATATTTATGTCTCATTTGCCCACTGCCACACCCCTCAAACTTCTGCCCATTCCACGAGTATCAAAAAATTATGCAAAAAATTATGAATTTTCACGCATTTTCCTTCTTTTGGGCTGTTGCATAAAGTTTTCTTTGGGGTTTGTGTGTGTGTGTGTGTGTTTAAGTGTGTGTTTGAATGTGTGTTTGCTTTTTGATTTTGTTTAAAGTTCACACTGCGAACTCCAGATGATAAATGAGACTTTAAGTTGTTTGACAGTCGCTACTGTGCTCCCCCCTGCCCTCCAGTTGCCCCCTTGTCACGCCCACTCCAACCCCAACCCCGCCTTGAGGGGGCTTTGCAAATGTTTTGTGCAACTTGTTAAATGTTTTTCTTTTGTTTGTCGCTGTCTTTTTGTTTGTATTTGTGTATTTCTGTGTCTTATCAGGCCTTAAAGTCGTCAGAGAGTTGTCTGTTTTGCATATTTTTGCAGCGTTTGTCTTATCAGCAGCGAGTTGCGAGTTGCTTGACTCACAGATACATTTGTATCTGTATCTCGAGTTCATTGTGAGCAATAGACAAGTTGTCGTCAGAGCATTTGTTGTCGTGTGTCGTAAACAGCTCCCGAAACAAAAACATTTACGAGCTGACCAAAAAAAGTAAATAAAGAAACAATTTTGACCCTTTGCTGATTGATAAGAAGGCGTGCAGCTGCAATTACCTCAGATCAGAGCAGAGAGTATGGAAAGAACAGCTCATAAAAAGCAGAGGCAGCTCAAGATTCACCGTGAGGGGGTGGAGAGAGGGGCAGAGCGGGGCAGGGGGCACTCTTACATAATTTATGACTTCCCCCGCGTTCGACACAACAAAACAAAGCAAGAAGAATAAAAAATAAAAATATAAAAAGAAATACTGAAAAAATAGCTAGAAAAATACAATAAATAAATTGAGGATCGTCGCCGGTTGCCAAACACGTAGCAAGCCAAACAAAGTCCAAGTTGGGAACGTTTTAATTTCTTACACTTGGCAATGGAGACGCGCGTGCGTTGCGATCCGTCAACGTGCGCGGGAGTTGAATGCACTGAGAGAAAATGTGTGTGAAGTGTGTCTGGCAGTAAATAAAAGCAAATTATAATCTTAGGGAGTCCATACTTTATATAGTGTTAATATCAGGTAGGTTAGTTTGTTAGTTGTAGCTAGTAGTTTGTTAACTTTTGAAGAGCGTCTACTTTTCTGTCCTTAGTTTCATTGATTCCTTTTAAGAATCAGTCACTGCACTTGGTATTGAAGTTTTCTCTACTTAAGACTGCTTCTTTTAATCAGCTGTTTATCCCGCTTCTATTTTTCTCAGTGTATTGTCTGACAGTCGTCAGTCAGTTTGCTGTATGACCAAAGGCAGTCAGTGATAACTGCTCCTATGGCTTTGGCTTTGGCTTTGGCTTGTCTCACATTAACCGGAAGCCTGCGCCAAACGTGATCAACGGTTTGGTTTGCGGCTGTGCGACAGCAGCGACTCAGTACAGTGAGTTCTCCCTTTAGCCTCCAGCTACTGCTCCATGTCCATGGGATTGGAAACAGGCAAAGGTACTCGGTCTTGGGATTGAGTTTTAGTTTGGGTTTGGGTTTGAGATTGGGCTTGGGTTGCTGTTTGGGTCTGAGTTTGGGCCATTCATTCGTGCGCTGTTGTCAACGATGAGCGCTGATACGTAAAATGAAAAAAGTGAACCGCCAGCAACAGTCAGTCCGTCAGTCCGTCAGTCCGTCCGTCTGTCCGTTTGAATGAAAAACGTGCGTGCTGCCACAGAAGGAGCGTTGACTTTGTACGTAACAACAACAATTACGTTCCGTCTTACACACACACACACACACACACACTTCTACACATTGGCACTCGCACATTTCTCAACATTTTTAGTGGCACTCAATACAATGCCTTTTCCACAATTCCCGCCCCAACGAGAGAAAAGAGCAGAGATTATAAGCAAAATGCAATACACATCGTTGAATGGATGGATGGACAGATGGATAGCTGTATGGATGGATAGATGGATGGATGTATGCTTGGCTTTCATAAAAAATAAATGCGTTGGTGTTTTAATTTTTACGTGTCGCTGAAGGTTTCTCTTTTGCGCGATTGTCACTGACATATTCCCCATCTCCATCCCTATTCCAATCCCATTTCAAGGCCCAAAACAAAAAGAAATAGTGAAAAAAGGAACTGGGGAACAACTACAAAAAAGAAGAAGAGCATTCACTGTAGTTACGCGTAGATGTAAGGAAGAGATGACTGAACTGACTGCGGACGTGCGTAAGCCAATTCAGTTGGTCTTGGACTCACTTGAACCCGGTGAATTTGTCCATGGTGTGTTATGGCATCGTGGTGTCGTCGCTTTTTGTAGTCCTTGGCGGTGCCTTTGGTCATTGTGGTGAGCTGTTAGTGGGCGGGAGGGAGAGTGGGTACGTGTTTGCTTGATTACATTTCATGTCATTCAAATTATTGAGCTAGAAATACAGTTTTTGATACACATTTGTATAGAAGATTTTAAAGTATATTATATAAATTAGGTATAATAAAATAAAATCATAAAAACACTAAGAAACTATTAAATATTATTTACTATATGCAAGAAATTAAATACTTCCCACACGTAGTTAATTAAACGTTCCAACAGTTCTTCTAGCTTTCAAAATTCGTATACTTTAAATTAATTAATACACCACTCACCCCTCCCTCTTCCACAACTTCAATGAGTGACCCAACGGCGGGACGCCTGTGGATATGCAATGATATTTTCGCCACACGCTTCTCATTCATTCGCACATAACTCGACACTCACTCGAATGAGTGCAATATTATTTGTAATAATATTGTTAAATGTTTTATGCGCTGTTGATGGCTGTCGAGTATTTAAACTTAACCACACAGAAACCTCAGGAATCACAGCAGCGACGAACCCGAACCCGAGACCGAACCCAAAGTGCCAGAGCTACAGAGAACCCAGACCTCAGATCCTTTGAACCTGCACCCATAAACACACCACAGTCGACATGTCCACAGTCAATTAAATGCGTGTGTGTGGGCGCCATATAATCAGTGTGTGTGTCTGTCTATGTGTGTATGCAAAAATGGCAAACGGTCTGTTAAGCACACATGCGACACTGCCACGCCCCCACCGCTGGCTGCCCATCAACAATCAGGCAACTGGCAACAATTTGAAAGATACGAAGCGTAACCGTAAATGTTGCGTCTACCGGTACCAGGAGCGGACTCGTACCCGTAACCGGCATCTTAGCCCGGAACGAGGAACAAGAGCTCTGCTCATTGTAGGGCTGTGTCTGCAGTTTTATCAACGCAACGACATCAGCTTAAAAGCACTCAAGGGGCTGGCCATAACAAAAGGGCAAGGGTTAAAGGGGGTTGGGTACGTGACAGGGGAGGGGTGAGGGTGAGTGGAGACAGGAGCGGAGTGGGGTGCACACAAACTCAGACTGAGGCGACAATCAACGCAGTTTATTTATGGAAAAATAAAATGAAATAAAATGATGATGATGAGCAACAACAGCAACAATAAAAGGAAACAACACAAAACAACAATCGACGTTATCTGCAAGTGTCCGCCCAACACCCAAGAGAGGCGGGGGCGTGGCAGGGTTGCAGGGGTAGCGAGTAGCGACGTGGCTACGTTCGGGTTAAGGTTAAGGGTTGCGGTTTGTTGTATGCAGAAATTAATTTCAGAAAACACTTGAAATTAAAATTCAAAATTCGCTCTCTCTCTGTCGCTCTCCCTCCCTCCCTTTCGCTCTCTCTCTCTCACTCCCTGTGCGCTCATTAAGCGCTGATAAAAATTGTTGATTATCTCGATGGCAAATTATTAATTTTAATGGCTCGTAGAAGTTACGAGCAAGTGCGTAAATCAGAGAAAAGCGAGTGACTAGTGGGACTGTGAGATTGAATAGAGAAACACAGAGAAAGAGGGAGAAAGGGAGTCATCACTGAGAGGAAGTCGCATTAGAGCAATTAGAGCAGCTTTGTCTGGCGTCGCTTGTGCCTAACTAATGTTATCCAAACTGAGCACTGTAACAGTTACTCCCAGCAAGAATGGCACCAGCTGTGCTCCCCAAAAAAAACACAAAATAGAAAAGAAAAATAGAAAAAACTAAGAGACTAATAACCATAAAGGAGGCTACATAAATTTCCCCGTCAAGTGCCAAGTTGAAGTCTCCAATTTTACTTGTGTTTTTTTGTTGGTTGAGTTTTTGGCCTGGCCAGAAGTTAGCCAAGCGCAACCCGCTGTTGTTGGCCAGCTTATCAAGGCAGGCAACTGCCAACTTATAGCCATGACTTTTTCGTGTTAACGTGAGTTCTTCTTCTTCTGCTGCTTTGAGTTCTTCCTCTTCTTCATCTAGTTCTACTAGTTGTTGCTGTTGCGGTTCAATAAACCATAAAAGGCTCATTAATTATGCGCATATCGCGCCTACAGGGCCGGAAAATGTGTCATTGTGGTAAAAGTGAGCTCGGTGCTTCGTTCCCTATCGCAGTGTCTACAGTTCCTGCTTAGGGCATAGCAACTGATACAGAAATGTTACCAAAACAATAAACAAACAAGATACAAATCATAGTTTAAGCCATAAAGTTGAATTATGCGAGTTTTGATTGGGTTTATCTAACCCAAAGGTGGTAGATAAGTAGACAATTTATAGAGTATTCCTTAGCCGACTTGTTTATGCTACAAAACCTGGTAAAGTTGTTATCAACCCCTCGTTGAATTCGACACTCTCTGGGTTGCTCTACTGGAACCAGCCACATGTCAGCGGCTGGCGATTAATTAAACAAAGAATTACGCGGGTATCAAACGCTTGACATACTTTTCAGCTCTACCCGAAAGTTAAACACAAATTGGCTAACTGAAGTACATACATATTTGCTTGGCTAAGGTGTCTGGTTTTTGGCCAAGAACACAGAGTTGGCTTGCAACAGTTTTGCATTGCATTAAACGAGGCAACAAAATGAAACAAATGAATTCAGAAACAATAATTAATTTAATTGACATCTTTTGAGGTACGGTCTTTAAACTGAGACGGAGTATGAGACTGAATTTGAGGCTGAGACGGAGACTGAGACTTGAACTGAGACTTCGACTTCGACAGACTTTTGAGTGACTGCCACGCAGGAAAATGCGGCGATGTCGGCAAACAGCGACAAGATCTTGGCAAAAGCCGGCTAAAAAACACACCTCGAAAGCTGTCAAAAAACACAAAACTTTAAAGCCAAAACAACAACAACAAAGCATTGACAATGCCAATAAAAAGAACCCGACCAGGCTTGCAAACAATTTTATTGCGTGGACTGATTACAGCCACACACACACTGAAACACACACAGAAGAGTCAACAAAAAACTTCTCTAAGGTGAGCTTCATGAATGAGTCTGGAGCACCTCCCTGGGTCTGGGCATGCCCATATTCATGCCCATGCTCATGAGCAGCTTCATTACAAGCCTTCATCATCATCATCATCGTCGTCGTCGTCTGTCTTTCATTCACAAAGTTCGGTCTCTCTGTCTGCTGAGTCTTCAGCCCACGGGCCAAGACGAGCCTTGCCAAACGGATATCATTAAGCCAGGCTTTATTTAAACTGCCGCTTGCTCCTCTTCCTCTTCCCCTTCCCCCACCCTCTAGCTCTTTCTTCTCCTTGCTGTAGACGCGTCTTTTAAGTAGGCGCGACAATTGCAACAGTTTTTCATCTTGTTTCGTTTGCTGTTCTCGTGCCCCTTTTAGTGAATGAAAAGTGAATTTGAGCCGAACTGAACCGAGGTGTGTTTTGCACTGTTGATTGACATGATCATGATTTACACCTTTCTGGGTGCGTAAGACACCCACCTGAGCACAGAAGGGGGTAAAGTGGAGACTGCGGAAACTGAGGAGGACGAGAAAGTTGAAGAAATTGATTGCAAATTGGACTACACAGCAAATAATACTTGGGATGTAGTTTAATTAAGTAATAAGCAGAGAATATAATAATATTAAGCAACAATTTAGATAGTTTGTAATCCATAAAAGGTTACTACATTTATAATATCATGTCTTGTCATCAATTTATGTGGAGAGTATTGCTTACTGGTATTATATTCAAATATAAACAAAGAGTTTCAAAGTTCAGTATTTTAGAAATATTTTAAAAGTCTGTTGATTTGCTTATCAAATTATAAATAACTTATACTATGTCCATTATTAACATTTTGCATTAAAATTGTAAGAGATTTCTAAGTTTTATTTGATTTCAATCAATTACAATAAAGCAAATATAAGAAAACTTTTGGAATGTTTAAAATTTAAGAAGTTTGCTAGAACTCAATCGATTTGATTGCAGAATAAGTTTAAATATGAATACTAGCTCTATTTTATATAACAATTTAAATAGTTTTCACAGTTTTCCCTGTTTCCAAAAAAAAATTTTTTTTAGAAAGACACTTTACTTACGACTTTCTAAGCTACAAATTTGTTAAAATACCTACGCTATGTTAAATAATAAACAGAATGTTGATTATACTGCGAATGGTTACATAATTTTCACTTTTTAGAACCAGAAATGATTCTACCAACAAGTTGTGCTGTGAGTGTGTGTATTAGCTGAGTTACGAGAGAGCTGCTAATTGTTTGTGCTAGCAAAACACCCGCACATTGGTACGAGGTAGTCAGTGCTCGTAGGTACTCAAAGTATCTGTATCTTGGAGATACAAATCTGCGTGTGCCAGCAACACGTCGTTGTCGTTAAACTACTACGCGACTTTAAACGCGCTAAGCACTTGGCCTGGCTTAAAATGTTTTAAAGGGGGAAAGGAGGAGAGGAGAGGCAGGGGTAGAGCTGGGGCGTAGATTGAGTCAGACTGACGGTTTGGTAGAGTTCATGACCCGAGCGGAAATACGCAGCGCGCAAAAGCATTTTGCGTTTTGTTTGCGCTAATAAATCAAATAAAAAGTTAATCAACAAATGCGCAACTTCTTCTGCTTCTTCTACTTGCTCGCTGACAGGCAGACAAAGTTTGTGCTTAATTTTAATCCTTTCCGTATCAAATCATTATTTGAGTCGAAAAGCGCCACAAAATTTAACCGCAAATAATCATAATGAAGCACTCGAAATGGCAGAGTCAGGAGTCAGTGATTCCCGAGAAGAGCTGCAGCACTGTCTCTGTTTGCACAGTCTCTCCCCGCTCTCTTCCGCTTACTCCTCTCCGAGGTGGTTGCGGGTGGTTGGGCAGCACGAGAATGTCGACTGTTTGATTTCTGTTGTGTTTCTGTTTGGTTCGCGCGCGGCAAAGTCAACAACAGTTCGAAACGTCAACAAAACCTTTTAAATTATTATTTGCCTTTGTTGCTTTATTTGACTTTACACGCAACGTGCAGAGACAGAGAGCAGGAGTATGAGACAGAGGGGCAGGGGATGCTGTGCTGTAGGCGGGGGCGTCACCGAAAGGGCTGCAACCCTTTTTGCGTAAACTTAGTGCGCCTTGAAAGCGTGAGAAATCTTTCAACGCAAAATACGTTACAAACTGATAGTCTCCTTTAGGTGCTGATCATCGCGCATCCTTGCAAAATCCTTGTCCCAACAACTATCTGTCATTTGGCATTCCTGATCGTACCTCGATCAAGGTTCGCTTTCTATAAATTGGATTTTTTTTTTGCACATTCAAATTTTACATTAATTTAAATTTTCGCATGCAAAAGACAATTCAAGGAAGATTTCTGATAGAGGGTAAAAATTCATTTAACATAGTTGATTGCATCTTCAATATACGATCAATATTGTCTTTTGTGCTTAGCGCATTTCCATGGGAAAGAAAATTCTTCAACGCGTATAACCCTTTGCCCGCTCGCAAAGTCCTGGCTGAGGTAAAGGCTTGGGAAAATTAAATAATATGCAAAAAACCCTTTGCACACAGATGTCATCCCATTAGGTCCCTATCTGCCACGTAGGCAAATTACCTCAGCAACCCCCTTACGATCGTCTGAAGATGCCCCTCAACCCATTTGAATACTCATCCTCATCCGCTTGCTCAACATTAACCGAAACTTCTTCCGTACAGGCAAAATAAAAGGTTGCTCAACTGCCTTCATCTGCATAATTTTCACAATATGTGGTGATCCTCAGCAGCAGCAACCCTTCCAGCTAGCACCCTTTGGCCATACACGTGCGCCCCTAAACCTTCGAGGAGAAAAGGGAGAAAGAAGACGCTGCAGCACAGACAACTCAACCAGACCAAATATCAATTTACTTCATTCTCATGCAAATCAAATGCTGCCCCGAAATAAATAACAAAAAAGTGACATCAAAGGCGACTCACAGATCGAGCTAAGATCGGAACGGGGTCGGGGCATGGGGTCGGGTTCAACACTAATCTGTGTGAGGTGTCTTAAGGGTTGTTCCTACATCTTCAGCTTCGTCTGTTTTGCTTGAGGACGTCAACAGCTAGCGAAAATTTGCAGCCCCTAATAGATGACCTATTATTACCAGGCAGGAACTCGCAGATCGCGTCTTTTTTGGCAATACCTTTTTGCCAAAAAAAAAAGTATTTGCGCTATTGTAATGCAAATGTAAGGCAACTTTGGAGGGGTGTGCAGAGAGTGAGCGACCAGTCGCGGTATTGATCCTTAATTTATGCATAAATGCGTCACCCAGAACTCAAACTCAAACTCAAATCCAAACCCAAATTCAATCCAATTCGACAAGGGTTAGGCATCCGCCTCGCTAATTTTTAATTTATGCAAAACACAATTTGGCCTGAAACTGCTTACAGTCTTCAATCCAAATGTTTCGCAATGCGTAATTCGAGACTGTCGCCAAAAAAGAAAAATTGTGAAAGGAACCAAGGAGGAAATCTTTAACAAACCATCGTTTCCTCAACACTTGGTGGTCTCTATCGCAGTCGCACATTTTCGCGTATGCAAATCCCATTGTGAACCTGTGATGCCAAATATTGAGTGCTCCGTAGCCGTTAAGAAGGGTTAGGCGCTGATCAGGGTGCAGGACGTTTGGGCGGGGTTGCCTTAGGTGCTTTGCCCCTGTTCGCAACAATCGTTTAGAAAATTTAATTTATTTCCATGCCGCTGACGTTGTCGTAGCATTGTTGTAGTTGCCAGTTTTCTATTTTCCAATTCTATTTTCAGTTTTACTTTTTCAATTTTTCTTTTTTTCTTTTTCAGCTTTTTTTTGTTGTTCAATATTTTGCTTCTATTTGGTTTTTCTTGTTGTTACCGGGGGGCAGTTACAAATTTTTGCCATTTGCTACTCTTGTTGCCGTGTTTTCTGCTTGTATGCAAAAAGGGTTTAACTCATGTGCCCTGCACATATTTGGGCAGGCTACTTTTGTGCCCTACTGTACTTAGATGGAAGTGATCAGAGGATCTGCTGAGGAAAATAATTGCTCCAAGAAATTCTTTAAGTTTTCTATTGGCCGTGTCAATAGCTCAGAGAACTGAGCTGCCGACCTGTCATAAGGAGAACTTCATGCTTATATGAGTTCGAATCTGGATGTGGATCCTAAACCACAATCTACAGTATCACTTATAACTTTAAGTTGTAACTTCAATTTGTAAATATTCTAAACACTTTAATTCAGGTTGTCAAGAAACAACAGTAAAATTAAAAGAATAAATAAAACAAAAAAAAAAAAAAAAAGTTTTCTATACGTAAAATCTTCAAAATAAATTGTATTACATTTTGTTTAACGTTTTTTCTTAATTTTTAAATCTTTTATTTAATCTTTGAACAATTTCTTTTATTTAAAGTTTCTATTAATATTACTTTCTGTATATTTTTTAACTCTATTACATTTTACCTTTGTGGAAAGTTCCCTACCAATTCCTTTACCTTATTTCTGATTTCAATCTGTGATTATTTTTTATCATTTACAAATTTCGATTGCAGTGCATTCATCAATTCAACCACAACGCAATTTTATTTTTCCATTCTTATCAAATTGAATTTCAAACATTTTTGTGCCGTACGCTTTTGTTCAATAATTTCCCACTCTATCTCTCTCGGGCGCTCTCTATTTATTGTGCATGCTCTTTCTTTCTCTTCCCTGTAGCCCCATCTCTTTTGCGCACATTGTGTTTTGATTGTGTTTGGCTGTGTGTGTGTGTGCGGCAATTTCTTTTCACTGTTTTATCAATTTGTGTGGCGCTCGTTACTTATTTTTATTTATGCTACCAGTTTGTGCCCACCTTTTAGAGTCCTTGCGAATTTTTGCATAACCCGCGAGCAAAGTTCTCTAACCGAAATAAATTCTCTTTTGCTTCTCTTTCGCTTTCTTGTTCAACTTATTTTTATTTTCATTTTCATTTTTATTTTGCATTTGATAAGCTTGGGCCAGACTACGATATGTTGCCTTTCTCTACCAACTACAGCCCCTCTTAACCGTCCCCTTCCTTCCCCCTGGTACGCCTCTGCCCCAAAACAAAGCTCTTTCCTCCACTGCTTTGTCTCTCATAGCTCATGCATTTTGGGAGCCACTGTCATATATCGCATCTCGATAAGGTTTTGCTCCTGAGTGCTGTGTGTGTGTATCTGTGTGTGTGCTTTAAGTGTTATGTTGTCTCGTTATTTATGA
This sequence comes from Drosophila acutilabella, assembly GCA_035046005.1. Classification (NCBI taxonomy): domain Eukaryota; kingdom Metazoa; phylum Arthropoda; class Insecta; order Diptera; family Drosophilidae; genus Drosophila; species Drosophila acutilabella. Next base: position 17,842,347 of record JAWNOK010000013.1, read on the forward strand.
CTTTACACATGCAAATACCATCGTGCGACAAGCGTTTTGAGCTTAGTTCCATTTGAGACTACCCTTTTTTGGTTTTTGTTTACCTGCCGGCGTAGTTTATGCTCAGCCATTTCCCGCGTTTTCATTGAAAATTCCATGGAAATCGAATCAGTGGCAGTGGCAGTGGCATCAGATTCGATTTAACTGCCTAGGGTGGAGTCGCCTACAGTGCTACCTACTGCCAACTTGGCCAGCTGGTTTTGTCTTTTGTGGCTAATTGTTATGGCTTAATTATGTGGTTGGCTTAGACGCGCGTCTGTCTGCGGCCCTGTCATAACATAAACGCCATAGAATCCTACATGCAGTCCAAATTATGCGCATAATCAAGGAGTCAACACGCCAAAAAGGCTGCGCAATGCCATTTGAATAATTCAAAAGCTGATTTTGTCCTTACGCGCAGGCGCAGCTTCTACCTTCCCTCTCTCCCTCTCTCACTCTCCCTCTCTCTCTCTCTGCTTTTGGTCTGCATTTTAATTAAGCAAAGCGCTTGACGCATGCCACACAAAGGGGCAGATGAGTCGATTGTCCTGCTCTCTGGCTGTCTATTCAGCCTGTTGCGTCGCCGCAATTACAAATTCTAATTTTATGCTAATGCTCCTGTTTCCGATCCTTAACCAAAAGAGTCTGGGCCACATTAGCGCCACCAACGAGCAGCAAACGGCTAATTATTATGCACCATAAACGTCATTTGTGAGTATTAATTTGAATTTTAATAAACTGGATTTCTTGACCCACTAAACTAGAGAGCACAAAAGGAGTGGCTCAGACCAAGTTAAAGTGGGCATGGCTTATTGGTAAAACGCCTTTTTTATGCGCAAAATAATAACAATAATAATGAATAATTAGTTGTTTGTTTATTTCTTTATTTTTTTTTTGTCTTATTGATGTGAATCTCTCGCTTCAATTTTCTTATAATTTATTTTGGTTTTTATTTGTATCTGACACATGAATAATTCAAGTCGCTTGTCGGTTTTCTGTTTTTTCTTGACTACATTAAAAAACTTAGAGAGAAAAAATCACAAATGAAATCGTAGAAAAAACAGTAGTTAATTGCATATATTTCAGAGCTGCAACTAACGCCGAAGGTGGAAAAACTGTAAAATTCATATGGATATTAATATTTAGTGGCTGGAAAACACTGCTGACATGGGATCTTGTGTTCGACTTTGTATTTGTGTGGCTGCAAGTGATTTATTGTCTGATTGTTCAGTTAATTAGCAAATGGAGTGCAGGCGATCTGACAAATTAGCCAGTCTATAATCGCATAATGCGCGATCGGCTATGGGAAGTTTTATTCAGTACATAGTGGAAGTAAAAAAGATGTAGTTTTTTTCATAAAGCTAAAACTGTATATCTTAAGCAATTTATTTATTTATATAAGTGATTAAAAATTAGAGAAGCTAAAGAATAAAACTAATTAAGAGCTGTGAAGTACAAAGAATTTAAATTAATAGACTATAGATTGTTGGTATTAAAAAAAGGTTTTTAGCTAGAAGTATAAGCAAATTGTGCTCCTAAATCTGACGTGATGGTAGTAAAGTATTTTAAAAATATTTGAAATTGAGACAAAAATAAAATTATCTTTTAGTTAACTTAGAGTTTACTGTTATGGCTTGTATTTATATATAAAAAATTACAAGTTGCCTATAAAATCAATTAGATTCACATTTATTTAATAGTTTTGCTCTTAAATGCATGCTTAACCTTTAAATCCTTAACCCTTGAAACCCACTTACTTTATTCGCATTCTAATCAACGTTTTCTTATCAAAAAGAGCTGCGCATCTTGGTTAAACCCTGTCTCCCCAAAAATGGCAATCAGCCCATTTTGCTCATGCTCCAGAGCCAAAAAGGAAAACCAACGCAATCAGCATAGACAACAGCAGAAATAACCAAAAAAAGAAGTAGAGGAAAAACGAAGATTTTTCCGATGGGCACATAAAAAAATCGTTGAGCATAGCAAAAACCATAAAAATCACACCTACGAGTACGTTGTAATAAAATGTTATCAAAAGTGTTGCCGTCCCCCCTTGACTTTGTCTTTCCCCGCGCTCAGCTGCTTTTCTTGCTCGATTTTTGCATATGACAGCAGCAAAAGGGGGAGAACGGTGTGAGGGAGAGGGGAGAAGCTGGACGGAGCAGCGTTGTTAACCCTTTCTCAAGTGGTTCGCTGTGGTTGCCGCCATAAAAAATCCACACTGCTCGTAATGTGGGTGAGTCCTTTGGCCTCTCTGCTTGTGTTTTTTATGCCCACATGCCGTACCTCGCCCGACACTTCTCCGCTTTCTCCCCTTCCTCCTTATTGACAATTTCATGGCGTTCTCGGCTGTGTCTTTTGCCTCGTCAGCGAAATAAACAAAAATCGAGCATTGTAAAAATGCAAAGACAAATACAGTGTGGTGAACACAACAAAACAAACATTTGGAGCACAGGTTCGACTGACACGGAAGACGCTGGGGTGCTGTAAAAATCAAAAAGAAGAAGCTGAAGAAGTGCCCCGAATCCGCTCAAAAGGATAACAAGCGAGTGAACCAAAGTGAAGAGGTAACAATTTTCTGCTGACTACAAGAATCTGCTTTAAAAATGACTTGGACGTAGATTTTTATTGGTTCAGCGCGTTCTAGACAAGAGTGAAGAGTGACACGAGGTGAGAGGAAAACGCTAAGAGGTAAGAGGCAGACAGATTCTTCAGAGGGTTGCACTCAAAGGCGCACAGTGTGCGCTGAAGTGCAGTCGAAGCGCAACAACTAAAGGAGTGCATAAGTATTTGTAAATCTTTTGAATTCCAACAAAAATCACACACACACACTCACACTCACATACACCGCTAGAAAGAGAGACAACAGACAATCAAACAGAGCGACAGACAGACAGACAACCGACACAAGGGTGCATTTTGCAACCCTTCCGTGTGAGCATTTCAGGGAGTTTGGGAGGTGCAAAGGTAGGGAGAGGGAAAGTGGCAACGTCACGGAGCGGCAATCACAGCCAGCGACATCTATTGTTAAACAAGCGAACTATGCGCATGCCTAGATATTTATGTTGGGATTTTCTAATTTGAATTTGTTCAACTTTGGTGCACTCAAAGCGGAAATTGTTGCAGGAAGAACGAACATTCAATGCAACCGGCTTGGCCTCGTGTGTGTCTGTGTGTGTGTGTGTGCTAACCGGAAGTGCCAAGATTTTATGGGAAGTGCAAGCAAGGGTTAAGTCTCGACTGTAGAATCGAGACACGAGAGGTGATTAGCAGTGACATGAGGTGTGTGGTGTGTTGAGTGTTTTATCGGGTAAATATGTGTATGGAGTGTATGGATTACTATAAAAAACTACAATTAATCTATAATCAGCAAAATTAATTATAAGTTCAATATTGAATCAAAGCTAAATAGCTGATAAAAAATTAAATTTATTTTAAAAATTCTTTATAATAAATTTAAAAACTGTTCCAGATTAATCATAAGATCTTTTCGTACATTTAAAGATCTTAGCAGATTTATTTTTTCATGCCTCACATTTAAAGATGACTTAGATGACCGACAGTTTCCTTCATCAAAGATCGCTGCACATTTGTTGTGTTGCATTCTAAGTAGATGCCCCCGACGCCTCCGCCCCACGCCCCCCTTTAGTCCACAATTGATGAAAGCGCCACTGGAAAGACGAACGAATTCGTATAAAAAATCGCGCTACAAAGGAATTCACTTAACAAATTGCGCAAATTTATTCATTACCCGCAGAACAACAGCAGCAACAGCTGCTGAGGGGCAACAGCAACACAAGGCTGTGCCACGGAGACTGTGCAACACAGCGGCAAGTGTCTACAAAACGTTGCAAAATGAAATAATCCACACTTTTCGGAGGCTTTATCATGCCAAGAAGCCGCAAGCCGAATAGCAAACTAAGCTCCAAGTCGGAGTTGCACGTGGAGTCCAAGTTGGAGTTGGAGTCACCGCCACTTGCCACCGCTTTGCCCGACCCGAGTCGCTTATCAGTGCGCGCATCAACAAACGTTGTGCGCAGCGCAGGAAAAGGAAGAGGATGGAAAAGAGGAAGAGTAAGAGGCATGAGTCGAGGCACAGTGACTTCATCACCTCTTGCCTTTGTGCCGCACTGGCGGTGACGATGACTGTGCGCAGGAGCAGCAACCAGCGACTGCAACAACAACAACAACAACATAAGTCGCGGCGTACAAATTAAAACCTCAGCACAAGTTTCCTTTTCTTTTTCTTTTTTTGGGATGCAGATTTACGCTGCCCGATAGGAGCCAAAGGAGCGTCCGTTTCTCGTTTCTGGTTTCCACTTCTTACCCCCACCTTCTTCAAAGGTTCCATCGGTTGCATTCTGTGCCCAGTAGCAGTTGCGTTGTCGATACACCTCAACGAAATCGACAATAAATTCTCAGTGGCCGTGCATGAAATGATTATACCTCGTGCTCCTCCTTCTTTCCTCCTTTATCCTCCTTTCTCTCTCTTCTGCTTCTCCACTCCTTACACCATTCACCTTCGTTGGCGTCGTGTCTTTAGGTTCTGAAGCTCAGTTCTCCTCTCCTATATCGCTGCGTGGTTATCACATTTGTCTCAGTTTCGTTGCATTTCGTACCCGAAAGCAAAGCGCATTTTTATACACTTACGAAGGGTATAACCGATGAGTCAATTTGTTGCTTGTTAAGTAATTATTAGGAAATTTAATAAAATATGTTAAGTACAGAATAAATTCAATACATATTTATTGAAGTCAAACAAATCATTGAAGAAAACGGAATGTTTTTCTTAAGGCTTAACCGCACAACTTTCCAACTAGTGAAAGAAATAACAGTGCGTGCTTTGTGAGCTTAGTAGGCCACTACTTTCTAGTGTATTTAAAAGTCGCTGTTGTTTATAAATCCAAATTTAAACGCTCTTGGCAGTGCATCCAATTGCTTGGCATGCTCGGTTTGGTGCGCTGTCTGGTCTCTGGAGTGCGTCCGGGATTGGAACTGTTACTGAGGCTGTTCCACATCTGCGAAGACTCCTCGGGTTGTTGATCGTCGCTTCGATTCGGTACATTTTTATCTCCTACCGTGAATTTCGTTACCGCTCGTAGCTACTGCGGCAGCTAAAGGGCAAACCAGCTACCAAAATTCAGCGCTCCTCTTTCCCTACGCTCCCTACTCTCCCTACACCCATTTCATCTAAGCAAATACTGTTTTTGTTGGGGCTGGGGGGGATTTGCGCTGTGTCTAGGCGTGGTCGGGCGTTCGTTGGCTCAGTTGCGCAATGACATAATAAAAATCATTTAAATTAATTTGCCGTTGTTGAGACTGAGTGCGCCTCCATATGCTTTTATTTGTTTTTCTTTTCTCTTTTTTTTTTATTTTCTTTTTTATTTTTATTTTCATTTGGATTTTGTGCGCTTTCTTTCGATTCCTTGCGTCCAAATGACAAACGCGGCTGTTAATTTAGCCAACGTAGCGGGGGGAGTGGCTGGGTGGCTGGGGCCAGGACGTGGACACGCGGCCATTACAAGGACTAAGTCCGCATCATTAAATTAAAATTGTCGCACAGCAGAATTGTTTGGGGAGGTTTTATACATTCTCAGTTGTTTAGCTTTTTTTTCTTGCTCCCGCTTTCTCTGTGTTTTTTTCTATGCAAAGTTTTTTAGCTTTTTTTTTACGCTTTATTAACAATGCGCTTCAGTTTAATGGCCGCGATTGTACAAATCGCCTTATGACAATTTAGCCAAAGCCTGGCTACAATTTTTATGGCCGTTTAATGCTTTTTACTGTAACTGTCTACAGTGGTGGCCGGGGTATGCACACACCACTGTCTAAATGCAAATCTCAGTGGAAGCATCAGCTAGCTAACAGATCCTGCCTGGGTGTTCCAGCCGATCGCTGCTCCGTTGGCCATTTGCCGTTGACTGTTGGCTGTTTGGCTGTTTGGCTGTTGGCCGATGGCCGATTTCCGACTGAGTAATTAAGCCTTGTTGCAGCAGCTTGTTGTTATTCCTGTTGCTGTTGCTGTTGTTGTCTAGTGTCACGCCATTAAAATGAAATCACTGTTAAAAGGCTAAAACGTCTCCTTGGCTCGTTTGGTCAGTTAGCCAAGCCATATGGCCAAGACAGACAGTTGTGCTGCTGATTTCCACGTAAGACTTTTAGTTGGTCTTTCGACTTGGTCTTGGCCTACAAGTTTTTAGCCTCGTCTTGAGCTTATCAGCGATGCTGAAGCGAAGTTTGTTTAACGCCCAAGCGAACAAAATTCATTCGTAGAATTTTGGGGCTAAAACGCTTCACTGAAATCGATTTCGGTGGCCCTGGTAGGTTGGAATGGTCTCTGGAGTGCCATTGCCATAACCATCCAAATTGTGTCTAAGTAGTGACTTTGGCTCTATTTTTGACTGTTCCTCCTCCCTCTTCCCCTTTCTCCCTCTGTGGACCACACGTTCGCCACGCTCACACACACACACACACTTACACCCATACGTTATCGATTAGGACTACACCACACACACACACACACACACATCTACTTGTAATATATATTTATTTTTTTTGAATTTCAGTTTTTCCTGTTACGCTTTAAAATGCTTCCGCCGCCGTTGTTTTTCCTTTTTCCTGCTTCTTTATTTTTTTGTGCGTTGCGTTCGCTTCAGTAAAAGTCCATTTTGCCGCCCAACTCAATCCCAATCCCAATTCCAATTTCAGTGCCAGTTCCAATGCGAGGCAACCCCGATAGCTAGCACTCTAGCCCTGTCTCAGTGTGTGTGTCTGTGCACCCCTGGTGCGGTTGGTCACGTACAAGATTTTCTCGTTTATTACATTTCCCTTTAGGTTTATTGCTTCTTAGTGTCGAGCCAGCAGCAGCCGTAGCCGTAGCTGTAGCTGTAGCCGCTGAAGAAGCTCTACAATGTCGCAGTCCCAGTTACAGTCACAGTCCCTGTGCCTGTCCCGCTCCCCAGTCCAAGCCTGGGCTCAGCCGTGCCAGCAAAAGGCGCAGTGGCAAAAAAATGACTTGGAAGTTGACTTGCTACTGACAGCCATCGACCTGGGTTCGTCATGCCATGCCCCCTGTGCCACCCACTTTTCTGACATGTGCAGTTTCCATTTTCCTTATCGTACTACTTCTACTTTTCGTTTTCTTTTCCTCTTCATCTTTTTTTTTGTTGTTTCTTTTACAATTTTTCACGCTTTTCAAACCCAAAACGCTAAGCAATTCATTTGCCTATATCCTTAAACTTTGTCGGGCTTTAAGCTGCTGTCCTTCCTCCTTCCACTGCCCTCAAACCTAGTGATATATGCACTAGCTGAGGGCTCAACAAAAGCTTGACGTGACATCTCTGAAGCGTACTCATAAAATTGAAATTACCGGAAGTTATTATATCTTCATATATTAACTGGCATTGTCTACGTACTGACCACTGTGCGGCTGCTTTGTTATCGTTGTCTCTTTCTCTCCTCTCTCTTCTCACCCTATCTCCCCCGTTCTCCTCTGTCGGTCTCCAGCCGTGCATCCTGTAGCGTTTAAGTTTAATTTTGTGCTTTTTCCGCTTGGTCTGATTCTTATTGTGTGTCCTGTTGAAACACGTCCTGTTCTGTGCAGTCCTGTCTTATCCTGTCCTCTACTCTGTGCATATTTCCATATTTGCAAATCAAAATTTAACAACCACAACAATGACAGCAACAAATTGAGTAGCATAATCCCCGCTGCCAGTGTTGACCAGAGCTTAAAGAATGTGTTGTAAAATGCGCATAGCTCGTTACTCAAAGCATTTTATGTGCGCCTCAAATGTCCATGCAAAGTGGGCTAAAAGCACATGGCTTTGCCATCTATATTCATGGTCATTGCCAGCAAAATCAAGGTGACGTCTAAAAAAAAACGCAGGAATAAAAAAGGAGAGAGGAGTAAGCAGAAGAGAAGACTATAAAACAGCAGAGAGGCCAACATCATGTCAGAGTAGGATAAATACAGCAACAACACGGACAGGACTAGACAGCAACAGAGCGAGAATGAGTTAGGGAGAGTGTTAGAAAGAGAGAGGAACAGACAGTGAGTACGGCCAGCGACCTTTCCACACATGCAGAATATTAAAATCCATCTTTGAAATGCAAGCGGCGTTCGCTTCGTTCGCTTTGCCCAACGACGTCATCACTGTTGCTATCTCGCTCTCACTGCTGTTTAGCACTCGTGATTTGGAATTTCGGTCAGGTTGGCAGCACCGCCAACAGCAGTGACTGCCACTCAGCAAAAGAGTTGAATCGAGGACAATGTGTCGTCGTGCTGCTATTTCCGTATGCAAAGGATGTTGCCAAGTGCCAACAAAAGTTTCGCTTCTGGCCAAAACTGGCGGGCCAAGTGAAAGTGAAATTTTAGTCGATGCTACCCCGCATTAGTCGGTGCCCCTAGCCGCACAGGGTAGCCGCTCTGACCGAAAGACAAACAAATGTTTTGGACTTGAACCCAATTCGCTATGAAATCGACTCTGCTCCGATTCCGCTCCGATTTCGAACCGATTTGGAACCTATGGCGGGGTCTGAGTTTGTTTGCCTCGCGGCAAATTTGTTATGCAAATGTCCGGCGATTTAATTATCGCGCTAGACAACTGAAATATCGCCACATGAAACATAAACTGAAGCGCATTTAATTAGCGTTAATTGCTGCAATCTTTTTAAGACGTCTTAGTTGTACTTGTTGTTGTTGCTGTTGTTGTAGTTCCTGGCGACAACATCGCAGCGATTCTATCTGGGCTGGCCAACAGCCTCGACTATGTAAACTCAAACTGTGCTCATAGTTCTGGCCATTTGCAGCCAGCGACAAAATTGTTGCCCGCCGGCCAAAACTTGTTTGCCATAATTTACTTTGGCCAAGTTGGTGAGCAAGTACTCCATTTGTCTGCTACTTCGAGTGCTCGTCCTGTTCCTCCTGCTGATCCTGCTGCTGCGACATGTATTCCTTTGGCAAATTTCGATCAATTTCGTTTGCTTTTGCCCATTTGTTAATCAAATGGTCTACAACATAGCTGGTAGTAGTTACTGGTGGTAGTTGCTGTTGGTAGTTGCTGTTGTCGTCGTCATTTCGCTTTTCAAATTGCCTGGCAAAAGCCTGCGGGAATTTCTCAGTTGCAGTTTCCCTGTTGCAGTTGCAAGTTGCCGATTGCTGTCGGGTGGTCGCAGGAAATGCCGCATTTAGCTGACACTTGAACATATTGAAAATTGCACAACTAAAGCGTTTAAAAGCTAAGCAAGTCACACGCTAAAAATCAGCGAAAATTCATGCTCAATTGACAACTTAAGCTGTCGCATAAACGCTATAAATTAATAACAATTTCGAGTGCTGTGAGTAACATTTATTAAAATGTGCACAAAATCTGCTGGGAGTATTAGTTCCAATCAAGACGAGAGAGAACTGCTAATAAATCACAGAACGGCAACTTAATCCAAATGACAAGAGCAACAACTTAACATAAACAAACAAATTACAGGCCTTCAACGGAACTGGAACTGGAACTGAGAGCTGAGAGTGGAGCAACGAGGAGTGGGTGGGCTGAGTGTTGAGCATTCAGCTTGAAAGCCGCCAACAGCGAACGCCTAAAAAATCTGCATAAAAATCAAACGAAAAGGAATAATAATTTATTATAATTTTGTGTTGGTTGCTGAGCTGAAAATGCAACAGTCTGTTGGGTAAGTATGTGTACCGTCTATGTGTGTGTGTGTATGTAAATATGTGGCATTATTATTATGCTACGCTGAACTTGAACTTGAACAATTAACTTAAAGTGAAATTTTGTACGCGAGCAGAAATTGTAAAGGGGCCACTGCCAGAAAGAGAGAGAGAGAGGAGAGAAGAGCTCTAAGGGGCACAGAGGGAACGAGGCAGAGCGAGAGATGCCGGCGACTGCGCTTTACAGGCGCGTACGTAATACGCATAATTGAATTAATTTGTATAAATGAATAGTTTAAGTGGCCGGTCGAGTGCGAGCAAGACAGCAACAGCAACAACGTTTGCTGCCGACGCTGACGCTGACTGCGACGGTGACGGCATCGGCGACTGCAGAATGTGTGGCGCGCATTTAAATTTTCATTTTCCACACGCTTTTTGCAAAGAAAAAAAAACTGAAATGCTTTGGCAGCCACTGAAATTTGAATTTCAATTTTCTCGACTCTCCGGTTCTCCATCTCTCTTACTCTCTCTCCCTCTCTCTCCCTCTGTCTCTGTTTCACTCGTTTGTCTGCTGCCAACGTGCATCAAAATTAAATTATGCTGAGGCTCAGTCGGCAACGCTGCTGACCCAGACAGCGTGCAGACAAAAATTAATAATTTCAATGAGTGAGATGGCAATACTTTAATGGCGAGCGTACTACATGGCGTATAATTAACGTGCATATGCCTTGGATATTATGCTGGTGACGTCACAGACGACGCTCTGGCTGCTGTCGCCGTTGCTGTTGTTGTTTTTCCTACTGCTGCTGCTGCTGCGGTTGAATATGCAAAACCAACTCAGACTCATACATGAAAATCATTTAAAATTCTAATTTCAAGACAAATTAAATACAAAGCAAAGCTGCAAGCTTTGATTAAATGGCGCTTAAAATAATCCAACGTTTGGTCAATTTAAATGCCGTGGGTGTTTCAAGTGTTTAGCTATAAAGTCGCTTGTCTCTGTTCGCTTGTCGGTTAAAGTTCGTTGACCCAACTACCGTTTCACTGACCTAACAAATGTTATTCTTTTAGTGGGTTCCACTAACAAATCGCTTGAGGAAGCTGTGTGGGTGTAGGAAGTGTTCGGTGGGGAAATAATAGGCCAAATAGAAAGTTAACTATGCTTACAGATTTCTTAAGTTAATATTTGAAAGGCAATAAATTAAAAGCTCAAATATGGTCTGCAAAAACAATTTAATGGAGTGAGTAGTGGGGACTACTTGATTATTATATTTGTGTTAAATATCTTATACATTGCATTAGCGACTCTATTTATTAGACATGATTATATATATTTTAATTTCTTTACATTGGGGTCATTTATAAGATCAAGTATTTTATTGTTTTATGTCTTAGTTTACAGAATAAAAGATAGGAAAATATTAAAAAAAATACATTATAAGCTCTTTATAGCACACTATTTAATTCATAGTTTATGTATTTGACTACTTTAAAATCAAGTTAAAATTTTGTAGAAAAAACATTTAAGTGTTATACAAACTAATAAAACCAGTAACAGTTTCTGACTCGACTTAATGAATTAATTTCGCGAATAAAGGTACTTATATTTCCAGTAAAGGTTTTATAGTTTTTATTGCATTTATATGCCTATAAAGAGTTGCTGAAACAGAGCTAAAATTTATCACTTTCTAGCTGTCGATCACTCTCCCTTTTTACTATATTTTAGTACTCAATTTTAGATTGTTATATACTACTTAAGAAGTTATCCACACCTGAATGCCTCTCTTCTTAAACTGCGATTAATGAAAGCTCCCGGCTAAAGTAAATTTATTTGCGCTTTCTTCCGTCCAACTCATTTGCTTTCAATTTCTCGTATTGAGCTTGGAAAAAGAATTTATGACTAAAAATATTTTGACAGGACTAAGCTTAAAAAGCAGCTCGGCGACTGCTTTTACTGCTGCCCCGCCCACTGAGCAGGCGTGAGGGCAACTAATCAAGTGAGCGAGAGAAAAGGAAACTGCCGTTCATCAAATCCTTCGGCCACACGTCGCCGCAGGACTTTTTGCTCAGTGCGCTAAGCTAATCAAATAAAAAATAAAATAAACTATGAAGCAAAAAAACTGCGAGAGTCGAAGCCAATCTCCCGCCCGGGCAACACAATGCGGCAATTTAATGCTGCATCATGTGCCCGGCAGGCAACACAGCTCCAACTGTGTGTTCGACGGCTATTCCAGCCCTGCTGCTGCTCCTGCCACTGCTGCTGCTCCTGCTCCTGGCTAGAGATGAGCATTAGCGCAAAGCGTTCGCTGCAAATCAAAACACACGTGTCCGCAATTGTGGCACGTTGCACGTGCAACAGTGGCCAGCAAAATGCCAGTCAAAAGCGCACTTGTGCTAAAGCGCGAGTCAACTTTAAAATGAGACCACACTACATATATCGGGGCATAGCCTCAACATTCGTATGCTTCTAGTTGAATATAAATTGCTGGCTATAGCATACTTTGAGGGGCAACAAGGGTTGAGAGGGGGAAAGGGATGGGGCAAGTCACATGCCTCAATACAAAGGGGGTGTCGCGTAAATTGAATGAATGAATTGCCTGAAACGAGACTCGAGTTGAGGCCAAGTTAAGGCGTCGTCTTCGTCTCCTTCATCGTTGTTGGTGGTGGCACGACTGCGGTCGTTTATTTACACAAAAGCTTAAGCTAAACCTTAAAAAAATAACTGTTACTGTTATTCTTAAAAAAGAAAAAAAAACGAAACGAAGAGACGTCCAAAAAGCAGGGTTGCTTGAGGGTGAAACCCGGGCCACTTGGCTGGGGCGACAACACTGGAACTTAAGTCAAGTTCTGGCAGTAAATTGCGTCACGTTTCGGCACGCTCTCTCTCGCTCTCCTTCTCTCTCTCGCTCTCTCTCTTTCTCTCTTGCTTTCTTTCTCTCGATGTGTGTAGTGGCAAACTTCGCTGCTGCTTCTTCTTCGCGTACGTGTGCGTTTTGCACGCATTGATTTATCATGATCAACTGGCAACCCCTTTGCACCAACGACCCTGCCTCCCCGCCCCCTCTTCGCCTCTTTTGCTCCTCAAGGTTTTTGCAACAGTTGCAAATAAAAAAACTTAAAGTTTAAACTGCTTTTCAGTCGCATTCCCTGGCGATTTGCTTCATAGGAAATCAATACAACTGCAGTGCGCTGCGAAGTCGTATCCGCCTGCTTCTTGTCCTACTCCTGACCCAGCTTCAGCTTCTCCTACCCCTCCTCTCACCACTGCCTTTTGTGCTCATCAGCTATCGCAATAGCCCGCGGTCAAAATTGACTTACTCTGTTGTAGTTCTGGCTCGAATGGCGACTGATTCTGGCCCTGTTCCTGACTCTGTCCCTGACTCTGGTTGCCTCGTTACTTTGGCTGCAATTCGCTGTCCCTGTCCGCCTCCGGGCAGACACATACACATTGCTGCTGCCTTTTTTATTCCCTGCGCCTACACTTGGTTTGGATGTGGACTTGGGTCTGGTTTGGATTTCTCTGCTGTTCTGTTCAGTTCTGTTCTGGGCTCATTCTCCTTCCTGTTTTCCAGTTACGTGATCTTATTTTGTGTTATGCTACCCTGTCGCATTTTATGCCCAATTTTTCTTCTGCTTTCGATATCAATTCGTGCGTCATTCTGCCTCTTCCATCCCCTCCCTCCCTCTCTGCTCTTCTTTATCTTTTTTTTTGCTCCTTTGGCTGCGTTTTATCCTTACGCCTGTCGTGAATTAAAAGGATTTAAAGTCGTTGTGCTCTCTGTCTGAAAAGATAGCTGAATGTTTTTGCAACTTGCGGTTGCCCTGCACCCTTGTCACTCACTGTGTGTGTGTGTGTGTGTCTATGTGTGTGGGTGTGTGTGTGTGTTGTTTTTGTGGGTTATTACTTTTCAATATTGTCCTTGCGGATTAGTGCGACATGTGCCCGAAGGCCAACCGAGGGAGCAATGTTTAAGCAGCAGGACGACAGGGTCTATTTATATGAACTTGCCATACGCTCCATTTACGACTTGAGTTTACAGTTTTTTACAAAAAAAATCCAACGCGCGTTTGTGCCTAGACGCTTTTGTTTTGAACAATAGCAAAATCGAATAAAGTTAATATGTAGTATAAATATAAACAATATAAAAGTCTTTCATTTTAATTTAATAAAAAGAGAATATATTATTTTAAGTTCCTAAATAATTTTTGGGATTAAACGAAGTACGACTGTAAAATTAAAAAAATTACAAAATTAATAGAAATCCGTTTTTAACAAAGTTATGTTTGTTTTAGTTGGTTTTTCGTACTTACTTTCCATTTTTATCCAATTAAATTCTTTAATTTTCCATTACGCCTTGATTATTTAAGTCGTTGCAAAGTCTGGCAACACTGTCAGTAATTTCTAACTGCTTTGCTTTAATAAAATATTCTTTAATTTGCCTTCCATAATGCAACTACTCTTCCTGTTCAGCCTTTGCCTGCCAGAACATCTGTTTGCCTTTGATTTGGCATTAAAGTGCGCCTTTCTCTGCGATTCTCAGGCATAGTGCATAGTTTAAGCACAGCCCTTTTTTCACTCATTTGCAAGTGTGAATATGAATAAATTCGTAAATAAATTGCAGCTTAAAGCCCTTTTTGCAGACAGTCAGGGCCAATCAGGCCCAACGCATACACAGATACACATTTACAGATTCAGATATGGGATATGGAAAGCAGTAGAGGGAAAAGGGACATAGGGGAGAGAGGTGGGTGGTAGGGAAAATTGAAGCAACAGCGACTGAAACAGCCACAACACAAGGCGGCAAATATTATCCTTTCAAGTTGATTTGATCACGTACGCAAAGGGGAATTCCGGGGGACCAAAACGAAATATGAGCTCGACTTTCGTAGGCCGATGCCAAGTGAGTCCTGTGTGGCATGTGGAGGCTTTCAGGCAAATCAAAAACAGCAACAAAAGGCGTCGAGTAGTGTGTGTGTCCCAGTGTGTGTGTGTGTGCGAGTGTGTGTGTCAGCCTAAGGGACGCACTGGCACTTAAACATTAATAGAGCAGCGGAAAAGACGGGAGAAAGGCAAACGATATGCGTAATAAATGTCGGGAACAGCGACGAGTCGAGTCAACTCGACTTCACTTGACTCCAAAAGCAGCAAAGCCGACTAAGGTATACACGACTTACAGCTACCCGTTACTTAGATAACAGTTAGAAGTGCAGCAGGCGAAGTAATTTAAAAGTGTTGCCTACTTCAAGGCATAAACTTTTAGTTATAATTCTTAAAACCGTAATTCGATTTTAAAACTGTTACTATTTAAGGATGTATTTAATTTGCCACTAAAAAACTTGGTATACCTTTTAAGTCTTTGGCCTATATACCCCTATTCCCTCAGTAAAGGGCATAAACAGCTTTGGCAAATCCTAAAATATTAAAGCGACTCGAGCACAATAAGCGAAATTAAAACAATTGTGTGCAAGGACTCGAGAAATCGAGAATTCTATCTCACACTCTCTCGCTCTCACTCCCTCTGACTCTTCCTCTCTCTCTCACTCCCTCTACCCTATCTAGTCAACTGCCATAAGAAATATGGCACGACAAAGCCCTCAACCAAATGAGCCTTAGCCATTGTCGAATTCTGTTTTAGCCATGGTTAAAGTCAGTTTCTGCGTCTTAGCCCGCACAATTTATGGCCGCATCGAAGATGCCCGCTAAGACCCGGAAAAACAAACGCCGCCAATTCATTTCGTGCGCCAGTTCGACTTCATTTAACCCAGAGCAGCTAGAGTAAGTCCCCCTCCGCTACCTCTTCCTAAACCCCCAACACAATCCTAACTAACCCTTTTTTTAGGCAACGCAATGTCTTCATTAGCGAGTCCTTTGGTCACGCAACTGTAGCCTGAGAAATTAACAGAGCCCGGACGAGTCATAAAAATCGCGTTTATTGATGCTTCGCCAAATGCTACAGTCGCATTAAAGAGTTGAAAGTGAAAATCCTTCAGACTTAGCACTCACTCCCTCTCCGTCTCTTTGTTTCTGCCACTCCCCGTTGACAAACACACAAATCCTTTTCCTCTCACAGTGGAAAATTGGAATTTCCACAAAATAGCTGACTGTAAAAATTCTACAGGTTTTAATTAAGTTTGCGCACGTGTTCAAAGCGGCATTCTACGCTCTCTCTAGTCAACAATCTCCATTCTCTAATTGTCAATTGACAATTTTCCAGTTTTCCAGTTTTTAATTTCCAATTGGCCTTGTCTACAGTTGCCTCCAAGTCAATGCTTGGCAGCTGTCAAAAAATTACAACGCCAGACAGTCGCCAATCTCATCATCATCTTCTGTGGTATTTTTAAGTTATTTTCGCATCTATTAGTGCACTGCTCAAAAAGTAGTGGTTAAAGTGATTAAGAATTTTAAGTGTGTCACAAACTAAAATTTTAAACAAAGTAAATAAATGTCTGCCTTAAAAATCTACAATATATTTCACTTTTATATATTTATTAGCTTAGTTTACTTATCATTTTTGCAGTGTATCTACATGCGCATAATTGGTTGCTTTGTATGATGACAAAATGGCTCTTGACAAGCGAAATGACAAACGCTTTTCAAAGCTCGATTAAATACTTAATTGAACCACCTTTTGACTGCGAGTTAATGTTCAACTTGAAGTTGATTTCGAGTTGGTTTCAATTTCAATTTTGATTTCGATTTTGGTTTCATCAATGCGGCACGTCGCAATGCCGCATGATATGTGGCCATAATGCGTGTTTGTGGCTGAAATAAGTACATTCTAAACTTTAGAACACTCCTCGCCTAACACCTATTAACCCTCCTCAGCCCCCTGTGTTGTGGTGGCAGGTGGCACCTTGGCTTTATTGATTTCTGCGGCTGGCTTTTATGAGCCAAGTCGAGAGTTGAGTTGTGTCGTGTGCTCAGTTTTTGGTTTTGGTTTTCATTTCTTGGCATGCCAACCCCAAGGTACATGCAATTAAGCGCACATGTGTGTAGTAGTACCCCTCGTACCCCTTGCACCCCTCTTAACCCCCTCCTGGGGCACCTGTGCGAGAGGCCATGTAAAATTTTACAACTTTTTGGCGAACGCGCGCGTTCGTCGCAACTTTGACGCGTCATTGACTCGAGTGGATTCTCACAGGCAAGGCATCCCTGCTCCTTGATCCTGCCAGCCCCCCTTTGTCCTGCCCTCTTGCGTGTCACATGCATTTGGGTCGCCTTGCGAGCTCTACTTTATGCCTTATGTAGTTGTTCTCCTATATGCGCACATTGTACACGCTTTTCACTGGCTTTTCACATTTTCTTTTTCTCTTTCCATTTTTTTTTGTTTTGGCTTTTGCGTGTGTGTTGTTGTGTGTGGTTTTGGCCCCGTGTGTTTTTATTTTGGCAATTAAATGCATGCGGCGAATGTCGACGATGGCGTTGATGGTCGTCCAGGACTCGTGAATCGTGACTCGTGACTGAGCTGCTGCCATGTTGCATGCCGCATACTAAGTGTCATTATGAGCGACGCTTTTTCTGTTACATCTACACTGCCTAAAACCCTAGATGAGGTCTGTCATTATGCCGGGCAAACAAACCACAATACACACACTCACACACTGCCTGACAAACCCACACACCCTCCCACACACACACACAGAGACACAATGTTGCAATTACGTTGTGTCGGTCAAAGAAATTTGCCTAGAGCATAATCCAATTTAAAGTGTTTAAATCAAATTTTAAACATCAGAATGATGTTGCCATTGTATGGAGTTTCTACTGGGCTGTGTTCACTGATTGCCAATGGGCTTTGACTTGGCTTTGGCTATGTATTTGGCTTAGACCGTTGCGGGTGGAAATTTTGTGAATTATGTTTTAATAAATGTGGCACGGTGGTTGCTTTGCTTGGCTTTCAATTGCCTTCCCTTTTCCCTCCGTTTGTTGTATCTACGCGCCACTAAACCATGAAATGCAATCAAATTTGCGGTCGTCAAATGGCAAATATGCCTACCCTCCCCTCACACACCTCAGACACTTTAAAGCAGAGGCATAGGCATAAGGGCGGGGGTGGTAACTGGGCGCAGGGGGGGAGGAACGCTGCTGTCAGTGCACATCAGTTTGCCAGCTCGAACTGACAGCCTCCCACTACGCCCAGCGTCTGTACAACTCAATTTTGAGTTTTTGGTTTTGGATTTTTGAAATTGCATGGACATGAAACAAGCAGCACCACCGCCAACACCACCGCAACGCAGAGGGTCGCGAGTTAATGAAAAGGATACACATGTCAACTTCAATTTCTCTTTTCAGTGCCTTTTATTTTATTCTACACTTTTTTTGTTCTTCTTGAAAGGTGTTGCTGCCACAAGGGTTGCTCAAATTAGTTGCTTCCTGCCCCCGAGGGTTCCTTTCTTTGCCGTAGGTGTTGCTCAGCACAATCTGTTACATTTTTCAATGCCCAAATTGTCGTCATTGTTGGCTTTCAAATATTTGCACTTGTGCCTAGAAGCAACGCTAATTCACCCACAATTCACCCACAATTTGCTCACAATTGTTGTTTGGAGCTCACAATAGTCAAATATTTATTTGTTTGGCCTGCAGTTTAGTGCACAATCAATGTTTAAGCTGAAAGAGCTTTCGTTTAATTAGCCCACTGTACCAACTGTTTACCCACTGAATCTGTATTAAATGCGCTAAAACTACAGGCACTTTCATGTGGATTCTCTAACGCCCCAGGGTCGCATGCACTTAGGAAAATAGGTGGAAAAAAATAGCAAATCTTGAAGGGTAATCAATTAATGTCGTGAATTTGTACAAACCAGTTTCCCAGTTTAAAAAGAAAACTTCAATTTACTTGCAGTCTAAAGTGGAATAGATTTTAATAGCAGTTTGAGTGGTCAATTGCTTACTTTTCTACAAAAAAACTAAACAAATTATTTTATTATAATAATTATAAAGCAGTTCCAAGTGACTGAGAAGCGCATAGAAGAGCGCACTTTCGTTTCGTGTTGTGCATTTAATTAAAACAATTTTCACATTGAATGTGGAACTTGTTTTCCCAGCACAGTTAGACAATAAAATGCCATAGAATATAGAAAGATGATTTATCGTGTGATTAAACAGGAAGATATTTCAGATATAGATAGTTTTTTGCAGCGTGACTACAAACATGTTATTTAGCTTTTTTTTTAAGCTTTTTTAGTGACTGTTGTGCTTGTTATTGTTAATGGTTTGTTAGTTTTCTATATTTTTTTTTTATTGTTATTTATTGTTGTTATTATTGTTGTATGTATATACATACAAAATTATAGAATTGCATTTATAAGTAATATTAATTAGCTATAAATAACATGAGAAACTGCGCCGACTTCTAACTGGTTTCGCTCTCCCTCTCTCGCTCTCTCTCTCAACTGTTGACTGTCCGCTGCTAACTGTTGACTAAGCCGCCCCCGGTGCGCGAACAAGCTGTACAGTGGCTGCGAATTGTAAGCGCCCAGTCGATTACAAGGCCCACGTAAGATATAAATAACATATAGCGCACTATAAATCAATGAGCAGCAGGCAAAGTGGGCAAAGGGAGGGGACGACATTGATAAGGTTTATCGCACGGGCGCGTACCGTAATTAAGAGACCAAAACTAACATTAATTCAAACAGCAGAATATGCACGATATGTACACCCACTAAACCCCCTTGCCACTGCTACCCCAACCAGTTCAATCGCATCCGCATCTTATGCTCATTAGGCACAGCTTGTGCCTTGACCGCCAAAGCCAAAGTTCAAAATAATTAATGACCTTTGGCCAAAGTTAATGAAAGACGTAATTTCTGGATATCTTTAGCATTTTTCGTAGCAAGTGGCAAGTGGCAAGTGTATTCGTATTATGACTGAATGAATGGAATGCTCCCCAGCTTGCTCCGTAGCAGCTTTGATTTATTTATGGTCTAACCAGCTGATTAGCCCGTGCCCCTTGACCTCTCAATGGCCAACGCAAGAGACGCCAGGTGATTGAGTGCCACTTGGCCAATGTCTTGTCTAATTTGCACAGCTGGAGCTTGGAATACGTGTACTAAGCACTGCAGTGGGCGAAATCTAGTTAATTAAGCCACAAAATTAATTTAATATAAATTATGCCAAGTGAAAGTTAAATTGTAGTTTAACTTAAGCTTAAAGCTATTGCCAAATTTTAAATTTGCGACTTTACTCCCTCTTTTTGCATATTTCCAAACAACCATTATCCTGTCTTAGCCACATTTACAGCGCTTTCAACAGATTGCTAGCCAAATCGCTGCTCTTTTATCTGCTCGTCTAATGGAATGCAGCTACTCACATGTGTAACTATTTTATAGCAAAGACTATATAAATCGCGTAATCGCTGCAGCTGAGCTACATATAATAAAATCAGCAACAAGAACTACAACAACAACAACAACTAAAACAATGTCACGTTCAATGTCAAAAGCTTTGCAAAAATTTGCAAAGGAAGCGTGTAAAACATTTAAAATATTTTCTCATTAGACAACTCGCAACTGCAGCCGATTGCTGACTGTTGGGTTTAACTATTTAGTAGACCCTGTAATTATCAACACACAAATGGGGTATTAATATTTTAATCACAACAGTAGGCGGGACAAAGGCAATACAGTAAGCAGTAATGGTTTCTATAGCCAATTTCTGTGCGTTTGGAGTTTTTTGGGACCATTTAAAAACATTTTTTAAAAGGGCAAACATCGCAGACAGGCTCGGAACTTAACACTTATGTATTGAAAATTTATTTTTCAATTTAGTCTATGTATATAGCACAAGTCTATAAGATTTAGTTAACATATTAGAAGCGCCTTATAAGAAATGTGAACAACTTTAGTTCTACAGGGACCAGGAACCCATGAAAAATTGTTACTTGATTGTATTTAACTTTTATAAATTACAGTTTCGTCTAAGTTTCTGTTCAAGGCGTTTCATTTTATGAGTTCCCTTTGATTTAAGGTTGTAATGATACCATACAACATGATACAATAACATAAGATAGTCTGGTCAGTTATTTTCAGAGCACGATTGATTGTTGACGAGAAAGAATGTGTTCGGACGCATCTTTCATTTCACTCGCACTTACTGTAAGCATGCAATAAGTGTATATGACATACACGACGAGATTACCTTATATTATTGTATCATGCCATACAGAGTCTTTTGCAGTCGTATTACTTTCCCTAACTAGCTGATTTTGTGTACAAGTTTATATGAAATGTCAAACGGCAACGACAACGACAGCAACTTGACCTTCATTTCTCACAAGCACAACTGCAACTGCAACAACAGCAACACAGCAACAACAACAACTGAAACAACAACACTGACTACAACAACAGGCACAACAACCCACGGCTGCTGCTGCTGTTTATCTCTATGGTTGTCTGACTAGTGTCGACTGTGCCTGGCTTGGACCCAGGTCTGGCTCTAACTCTGGGTCTGTCTATGTCTAAGCTGCTGCTGGCGTCTAGCGGGGATCGGCTAAAACTCTGACAGCAACATTGAATTGTTGCTGCTGTTGTTGTGTGTGTGTTGTGTGTTGTTGTGGCTGCTTACGTAAGTAGCTGGCAGCAGCAGGGCGCCTGTTGAGCAACATTGAAACAAACATGTGGCAACTATCGACAGTTATCGCCATAAATTTTGACACTCCGCTTGGCCGGCGATTCACAAATGCAAAAGTGTCGTCAGCGAACGACGCAAATGGACAAATTGCCGGACTTAGACGGGCTTTCCTCCCAGCCCTCCCCTACGCCCCCCTCTGGCCCTGACCCCTTTTCGCTGTCAATTGAAATGTGAAATGTTATCTCTCTCACACCCCTGTCTCTCTCTCTCTCTCTCTCTCTCTCTCTCTCTCTCTCTCTCTGTCTATCGCATCACTGCCATTTCTTTAGTCTTTTCATTTTATTATTTTATTTTTTGCAAATCCTTTGAATGTTTGCGCTGTCACGCAGCAAAAATATTTCACACATAAAATGTACAAAAATATGTAGACTGCCACGCCCCTTTAAAGCCGCCGCGTGTCAAGAATTGAGTTCTATTTTCGCTGTGTCAATATTTAGTGGCAAATTAAAAACTAATCACAATATTAAAATAATAAGCAATTGAACAAACATGCAGCCCTTAGCACTAAACATACAGGGTGTTCCAGCCACTACCCTACCACCCTACCCCCTCAAATTGGACAATAGTAGAGCAATTATTTTGAAAGACTTTGTAGATTCCAAAACTATGTGTTCAAAGCATTCGCGCCCCGAAAAATCAGCTAAGGTTAAAGTCGCTTTTTTGGGGAGTTTTCTTTGGCCGCGAGGCAACTCCGCCTATTTACCCGCCCCTCCCACTGCCTCTTCCCACTCTAACTCATCAGCAACTAACGCAATCATCAAACCAACCACCAACCAAAAAGTGGAGGCCTCATCAACTCTCCACCAGAGAAGGACGCCATCGTCATTCTCATATCCTCAACCTCATCCTGTCGTCATCTTCGTCCTCTACCCACTCCTTCTCCTTCTGCTGCTCATTCTCCTCGTCAATGCTTCCATCAGACCCAAAAGTGTCAATCCAATTACCTGTTCGAGCGCTGGAATCTTTTGCGACATGTTTCATAACTGTGGCGAGTTTTGTTGCCCCAAAACTCGGGCTCTTTTGCTTCGTTGGCTACACTGCAAAAAAATAAATATTTGTTGCAAAAAGCAGTATGTAGCTTTAAGTCTTACAAAAAAATAATAGATTTGAGTCTTCCATATTACTTAAAATTACAACTTTAAGAAAAACGTAGAGTTTTTTAAAAGATCCATTTATTTATATTTATTTATTTACACCAGCTCAAGGTAGTAATAAAAGTTGTAAGAATAAATAATTTAGTTCAAATATAAGCTTTAAATTCACTATTTATATTTAGAGTTTAGAACTTTAATTAAATTAAAATAAAATTATATAATTTAAAGACTCAATCAAAACCTAATTTATGTCTTTAATTTTATATGAATTTCTTTGAAAATTTATAGTTGGATTTTAGTCAATATATTTAATTATTTTGTCAGTATTTTATTGGCTACTTAAATAAAAATATTAAAAGTTTAATTCTTATTTAACAGTATTTAATAAATGGTTATTAAACAGCATAATTTATTTAACGACTTCTTCCAAAAATTGATCATATCAATATGTATTTAAAGTTTTTTAAATTTGAATTTTTTTCTTAATCTTAAAATGAATTTTGTGCTATAATAAATCGTTTAACAATTTATTGACTTATAAACCCGATTTTGTAGTGTAAAAGTCGAAGAGCCTAAAGGATGTTGGGGAAACAGGAACGGACAGAGAAAGTGAGAGGGGAAGAGAGATATTTGCCTGTATTAATGTTTTTGGTAAAAGCAAAAGGTAGCCTCTATCAACCAACCATTGTCCAGTGCACTGTGTTTTCTGCTCTGTGGATTCATCTCTGTTACCTCTTCAAAGAGAAGAAGTCTCCGGAGCAGACGACAAACTTCCGCTGTGGCAGCCCACCCAGAACGTGCCACAATGTGGCGTCTCTAGTTGCCATTGGCACTCATTAACACGTGTTTACTTAGCCAGTCCTTAAGCGTTCGATCGACGCCAATAACAATAACTGCAAGCTCATGCACAGAGCAATAAGAGACAGAGACAGGGATGTAGAAAGAGAGAGATAGGGAGATAAAAGGTGCACACTCTGAAATGATCTTGATGCGTTCGGTTCATTCACCAAGTTTGTAGAGTGTTATTATTATTTTCATTGTTAATATTTGTTACACGCCTTTTGTCTGACTTTCTGAATCTGAATCTGAATCCGAAGTTGAATCTGAATCGAAGTCTCTGGATACTGAACACTCTGCTCCTTGAGACCCTCGAGCTTGTGTTTGGAGTGCATTTGATTGCAGGCAGTCAGTTGATGACTCAATGTTGGCCAACTGCGTACTACCAACATACAATTCTACCGACTGCCGACTCCCGACTCCCGACAGTGGTTAAAAGTGCTTATTTAGTGACTTGCCGAGACAGAGACACTTCTCGACAAGATCCCGACGTTTGTTGGCTGCTTTGGGCTGCCGTTTTCTTCAGTGCTCAGTTGTTGTCGGTTGTCGGTTGTTGGTTGTTTGAGCTGTTTGCTCAGCCACTAGAGAAACGAGAGACAAAACGAGCCCAGTCCTCAGCTTGGCAAGTGGCGCAGACAGCATCTTTCGATGATGTTGGCCCTCAAGTGCAGCAAGATGACCAAGTTAATTTCAAGCCTCAAGTTTTTGGTTATCAATGGACAGAGCAGAGTGCAGCAGAATTGGAGTTGGAGTAAAGGCAATAACAACAGCAATGTTGCCTCTAATTGATATGGCTAAATGGCTGTCTATGTAGCCAATGTCTGAGCTGTAGACTATAGAATGAAGACTGTAGATAGCAGACTGTAGACTGTAGAGCGAAGACTGTAGACTGCAACTGGTACCTAGACATGTTTCATGTTGATGTCGCCAGCTCGTACGTGGTAATGCGTAGAATTCCATATAAAATAATTAATGAATGTCACAGCAAATGCTTTGAGGCCATTCTGGCCTCAGCTTCAGCTTCAGTTGCAGAAAATCAGCCTGGCTCAAACAATCCGTGTAGGAACGTCCTCATGCTCGTTCCTGACCTCGCTCCTCTCCATGTTTACTGTCCTCGTTTTCCGCCAGGTTCCTTTCCTTCTTCTTTTCCTCTTCTGCCCTCGTTCCTCTACTCATTTCTCTCCTACTCCCTCTCCAACTCACTCTCCTCCTTCCCATCGTCCTCCTCCACGTATCATTTTGTCAGCATTGTCCGCATTTTTGGCGTCAATAATAAGTGAAACTGATGGATGCCTCGTTGCTTGGATGCCTGAATGCAGCAGGATGGATCGCTGGATAGATGGCTGGCTGAATGTATGGCTGCCTTGGCGAGCAGGTCTCTTCACGTTTTTCTCAACGAAAAGAAAAAACAGAGAATAATTTTGAAGCGCACTGTGGAACGCAGTAAATGACAGAGAATGAAATCGTGAAAATATTTTGCGTGTGTGTCGTATGGTTACTGTCACACTTAACGGCAAAGCGGACACATAGATACAGATACAGATACAGCAACAGATACAGATACATCGATTCATTTGAGAGGGAAACAGGTAAGAAAGGGGCTAGGGGAGGAGTGTGAGCTACAGTCAACCAAGTTGCCTTAAATGGATGCAAAAGGATGCAAGGCACAGGGCAAAAATGCTTTATTCTGTTGTCTGCGTAGCAAATTTGTAAAATTAAACAGTCAACAGCAACCAGAGGCAAAGACAACACAGTGTATGGCTAAAAGGGGAGTGGTGAGAGGGGGTGGAGAATGGGGAAGGGGAAGGGGAGCAGCCATACTTCAATTAAACCAACTTCATTAAATTTCAGCTAACAAAGGCGTCAACGTGGGCGTGTTGGGATGAGGCATGTGCCATGTCTGCTCTGTCCTTTGTCTCTCTCTCCCTCTCTCTGCCCAGCTCTTTCTTTCGCTCGTCATCATCAACATGGCAGTTACACGTATATATACATACACAAATATATATGTATACGTATATTACGTATATAAATGAATGTGTATATACATATACTAAAGCATAGCCTCGACTAGATTGAGCAGAGTGCCTGGAAATTTTCAGTAAATTGGCTCAACAACAACGAAGATGCCATCAACAACATTCACAACAACAACAACAACAACAACAACAAGCAAAATAACAACGAGAACAACAAGCAAAATTGCCAAGCAACATTTTACTTCGATTTCTCGAGATTTTGTGTTTTGTCAGCAGAAATTTGCTTATGTACAAGCCATGAATGAATATGGCTAAGGTGAAAGCAATGCGAACAATAGCCAACAATTTTAAGCTAGAATGGAAGCAATAGCATCATCAGTCCCAAAACATGATACACGGCAAACCAAACTAGCAAACTAACTAACTATAATGAATTCTCAGCCCCGAAAAATAAGTCAAGAGGCAACAATGGGTTAATTTAGTGCAAACTAGGGGAAATTTTAAGAGCACACCGAATTTAATATTGCTACATTTTTGATTAAATAACTGAGGCTAAAAATAATACGTTTTTGAGTATTTTAAAAAAGTAAATAATGTTTCTTAAGAGCAATTGGCATCTAAAACCTTTCCTGCTTTAGTGATCAGAGTGCACTCTAGAGAGACTCCAGTTTTTCCTCCAAATTTAATCATATATATTTTAAATTATATATTAATTCAGATTAATATATTTTTAAAAATCTTTCTTACCACTAATTTATATATTAAAGTGTTAATATCTTTATTTAAGGTGATTACCACAGATTTTCTAGTAATTCCCTATTTCATGACTTCCTTACAAAGTATTTACCAGATTTCTTTACAAGATATCACTCCGCCTTTGACTCAGCTCTTCAATACTGCATTCTAGGCCATTTCAATTGTCACTTTCTGCAATTTCCAACTCCCCCACACCCCATTAGCCCAATGTACTCACCAACTAATAGAATCTGCTCCCTAGAAACATTTAACAGCTAACAGATTTGCGCTATCAAACGCAGTTTCGACCAGAGACAAATCACACGATGGTCACATAACATAAAACTACTCGTGCTAAAATACTCCCCCTAAAAGAAACACAAAGTCTTGTAAGATACAGCAATTGTGACATCAATTTCCAATACGCGTCCTGAGCTTTGATTTCATCTGATGTTGGGAGTGTGTGCGAATACCCAGTACCCATTTCAGAAAAAACTTGGCAAATTATGCTGTTATCTTCATTAGGTTGACATAAGTGCAGCACAAATGCGCTACCCCAAAGGAATACCACCCACTCCTCCTAGGGTGAAAATGGGGAGCAGGTCAGGCCAAGAAAAAAAGTGAAAATTGTTTATAGAGCGCTAGGGTCGAACAAAGGAAATGGGGACACTTAAACTTGGGGGTCAGTTTTTTAGTTGGACTTAACGCCTAAGATATCAATGTATTTATATATATCGACTGATGTTGGGGGCGTTTACCCCAGGGCGTAGCAGAGGGGAGAGGAGGGAAAACACATACATATGTGCAGCGTCAGCTATTTGTCTGTTTGTTGACTCAAAGGACTCGTGTGTGTGTGTGTGTGTGTTTGTTGTCTACCAGTCTAAGAGTACTTTGTGCTTTTATTGTTGTTGCTCTTGGCATTTGGCTGCGTGTAATGCGTATTTGACAAATAAACAGTTGATTTGCCCCCAAACTTTCCACCGCCTTCGACTACGTCTACGATTCGCTTTGGACTCGATAGCAATCAAAGTTGGACGACGGCACAAGTAGTTAAGTTGTTTGGCTCTGGTAAACAAGTAATCGACTAGCTCAAACTGATAGCTGCTTAGCTGTTAAGCAGGTCAAAGCTCAACCTAAACTCACTCACACCAACTACTTACAAAAATGCCCACATGTGGTAGGGGAAGAGTGGAAAGTAGGGAAAGGGGGATAGTTGGGTTAGCTGGCATGTGAAGCATTTTAAATTTACAAATTCCAAGCGAGCACATAAAATCAACAGACAAGCTAAGGAGTCGTAGGAGAGCAGGAAAGAGGAGACACCCAGCATCCAGCTAAACGCGTGACATTGTCGGGAGTTGTCCAAGAATCCCTCGCACAGCTCAATATCGATTTCTTTAGAGCTCAGTCTAGATGCTATGTTGTATTATTTGTGCTGGACACACACATTAACATGCAGGACGCATAGCAACAGGAGTCAGGAACAGGAGTAGCATCGGTAGTAGGAGTAAGAACGGCAGTAGGAACAGTTGCAACTGAAGCTGGACAAACCTATTGATTGACACAACTTCCACTGAGCTCGTCCACTTTTTTTCATCACTCCTTTTTTTATGCTGTTTGATTTCTGCCTTTGGTTGCGCATTTTTCGCAGAACGCCGGAAGCGCTTGTTTAAAGCCCAAAATGTGCTGTGCTCCTCCTGTTTTTTTGTGGGTACTCGAAGCTTTGATTGCCGGAATGGCTGGCAAACAATGGAGCTGACGGTTTGCTTGTTGCAGATTTAATGAGCATAACGGTGAAGTTTTTGATGAAACAATACGAAAGTTTCACTGGACTGGAGACTGGAGAGTCCTAACAAGGCCTCGTCGATCTTATCGCCTTTTGTCATATTCAGCAAGACAGGCCAAAGACGCAGCTTGGATCACAGACGTCTCGTCAGAAGTCGCCACGGGAGGGGGCAGCTGAAGTGGACACTGTTGTGGCTCACAGCAGGCACATAAATCGTCAGCTGTCAAATGGTCAAGAATTTGTGGCCAACAAGCTAAAGTTGGCCTGCCTTGGCGTGTTGGCCAAGATCGGAAGTGCGTAGCATTGCAAGTTGGTAGTTGCTAGTTGGTTGTTCGATGTTGGTAGGGCTCGAACCAAGGCTTATCGACCAGCCATATAATGCTTAAACTTGGCTCTGACGCTGGCCCAGAGGCGGGGTGTCAAGACATGCGCCCGTTGGGGCATTGCAGCGCGTGATTTAGTCGAATTCACGAACTTAATGAAGCCCTTTAAATCACGCAAACTCTTGCGCCACTTAGCAGCGAGGGGCAGCAGGGGAGGTGGAGAGGGCAGCGTTGCCAGATTGAGCCACAACAACTAGTCGATGGCATGCCATGAAGTCTCAGGACGGCAAACTCCTAAAGATCTCATTAACACCACGCGGGCATAATTAAAGCCGACGAGTTACAAAGTCAAATCGCGATTGCAGCTGGGCCCCAAAAGCGTGCACAGCCAACAGAAGCAGCCTGCAACTCGAAATGAGATCCAATCGATCCAAAGACCTGAAACTGTAGCCACAAACTGTAACCAGCAGCCCAATTCCCAATACCAGACACAAAGTCTTAACCAAAGACAAGGCCTTAAAGATGCTCTCCTGGCGCTAAGTGTTGCCAGTTTTATAATGAGCTTTAAACGTGGCTTGTTCCCCTATTTACTTACCAATTGCTGTTTATTATCTTTATAGCCAATGTTCACTACACTACGCTGCTTATTTTCCTTCTCCTTCTTTTGTTTCTTTTCTGTTGACCACAAAAGAAAACTTTCTAAAAATTGTGGCCACAACTTATGTGGTTTTGGCATTGAACGAAGATTGCAACATTTGTCGCTGACATTCCCTTGCAGTTTGACATACGCATTGATTGATGGATTGATCGCTGGGTGGATGGATGGCTGGATTCATGGCTGGCAGCAGCAGGCTGCTGTCCTGTAGCTACCACAACAACAGCAACAGTTGCCAGTTTCTTAACAATCGCCAGTCAAGTTCACACGTCTCACAAATAACTGACAAAATTCTTTTTTATTTTTTTAAGGGGGAATAAAATTTTACAGAATTTAAGAATTTTTTAAAAATGATTTATTGTAAGATTGTTAAAGGGTAACTAAAGGAACAATGCCATTTTCTTTGTTATAAACAGTGAAAAGCCTTTTTGAAGGTAAGAAAATAAGGCAGTGAAGAAAATAGATGACAGATTGAAAAGTAATAACTATTTAATGTTTGGCATCCTACTTCCTACATGCACTACTGACTACGCATTGCACAATCGTTTTCGCGTATTATGCACTCAATATAACGAATACTCTTTCTCTTTCCCATCTTAAAGCTTCACTTTAAAGCCAACTCCGTTAAATCTCTGATCTTTAGGGGCAGTATGTTTGGCATCTTAGCCATTCACGCGTTCCTTTAAATCAGAAATCTTTCGTGATTGTTTTGGCATACATTTGCATTGATCTATTTGGGTTTTCCCCAATCCTTGCAACAAATGTTGGATAAACTTCTTTACTTTTTTCCCAGATTAACTGTTAATTATTAAAAAATTTATAATTTTATTAACTAAATTTATATTTTGGTAAACACTGCACTTAGTCTGCGTTAATAAATAAATAAATAAAATAAATTTACAAATATTTCACAGACGTTTCTAAAAAAAACGTGCCATATTGGCCAGATGGGCCACCTTAGAGATATTTTTATATAGACCCGAAAGTGATGAACACAAGTTTACAATCTATAGATAAAAGTGTCAGCAAAAGTCTTCTTTTCTAATCCCTACTAATGGTAATTATACTTGTATTAATTATTGCAAATCCTCAATTAATCTTTTTAAATAATAGCTAAAAAACATATTAAGTTCTAGCCTTGTTCCTTATGATTTTAACAATTTAGCGCTTTATTTAATTCAAGCACTTGTGTTGTGATTTAGATTAATTTAAGTAATTTCTTTCAATTGCGGATCTCGACTAAGTTGTGCTGACAGCAAAAGTGTTCAAGGCGGGGATTTCTGAAAAATCACCGCGATAAGAGCGAGACACATAAACCAGAGAAATCTCACACAGAACGAGGCACATAACTTAGTAGCACCCACCAGCAACTGAGCTGATAGACAAAAGGGCCACGAGAGCTGAGAACTGAGAGCTGGGCCAAGACCAAATAGTATCATTGGCCATTAATTATGATTACCACGTGGCAAGACACACGACCTGGCGGAACTGCCGTTCACTGAGGGAGCAGCGAAGTGACCACTGATAGCGATATGCCAGGGCAACTGAATTTGAGACCGACACCGACACCAACACCAACATAGACTAATAAACGGACATTTGTAGCACAATCAATTGTTTCGAAATTGTTGTACACCATTATGATCATTGTGCCCCAGCCCTGGGTTTGCGCCTGGCTTGCTAAATGGTTATGGCCTGTCATAAGTTGCCAGCGGGTGGTTGTAGGTGGGCGTGTGTAGTCGACACCCCCACGCAGTAATGGTATTCCCAAATGAATATGCAAAAGTGCAGAGCAGCAAGGAAGAGAGAGCAAAAGAGGATATCTCATGGTCGTTTCCGTTTGCACAATTATGTTTATTAAGAGAGTAAGACAGGAGGGGGTGGCAGGAGGGAGAGAAGAGGAGAAGAGCAGGAGGAGTAAGAAAAGTCTGGAGTTGTGGCAAAGGCGCAATCGTCAAAGATGATTTAGTTACTTCCGTTCCACAAGCTCAAAGTCAAGTTCTGTCTATGGATTTGGGTTAGAATTTGTGGGGAGAGCATGAGCAAAGAGAGGAGAGAAAGAGAGGGGAAGGAGCACTGGCTCGGAGAGGTGTGGGTGCTGGCAATAAAAATATATTAGTGCAATTACAGCAGCCAACTGAGCCAAGAGTCCACCGTCTAATTTAGGCGGCCCTTACCCGCTCTCCGCTTCATTCCCCACCGCTTCCTGCCTCTCCCCTCATCTCCTCTCCTCTACACTTCATTTCTAGTTCCTTTTTTGTTTTTGTTGCTCTTCCATTTGTTTTTCAAGCGTTTCAATTTCAATTTCTCTGGGGAATTTTCGGCATTTTCGACTGGAGCCGTCTTTGGTCCTCTTTAGACCTCGTCTTGTCCGTAAGAACCTCCGCCTATTTATGTCCGTCCGTACGCTGATTAAACCAAATTTGCTGTCGATTTACAGTCGCAGAGTTGTGCGTTCGGCGAACAAAACTACTTTTCTATACCCAGTAAGTTGAGTAATACAGGTTTGTTAGAGGTAGATTGAATTTATAGAGCCTTTGTTGTCTTTAGGTACATATCGAAGCGGTAGCAGCTACCAGCACCAAATTTAGTAGGTTGATTTTGTATTTTTATAGACACAACTTGTTTATCAAGGACTTGAGCTGGCACGCACCCAAAGCTATCAAATTGGGAAACAAACATTTGTAAACGTCTTTAAGCCTCTGTTTCTCAACGCCTAATTTTCATATTAGGTAGTTATCAAGTAAACAGTGTTGTGAAACGTTTGGGTAACTTTTTATTAAATCGACCGAGAAACAAAAAAGTTATGAAACAAACAAAAGTCAATACTTTTACAGTAGAATGCATGAGGTCACTACCATCAAGTGCCTACACTCGACACAGGGTATCATACTGACGTTACTACTCCCCTCTACGTTCTATTAGTTTTCCTTTTTCCTTGTTACTATGAATACAATTTTGATCCTGCCGCGATAGCTGCGTTACGCCATTCAATTTGCCCGAATTGGCACTGGCGCATGTTAATCAGGCAGACGGCAAAAGACTCACAGAAAAAGCTGCTGCGAAAGGATGTGCGAAGATGGTCATATTAAAGCGTGGCAAAGGCGCTTAAAACTAAATGTTCAAAGGATATGCACTTGGCATATAAGACATATATACCGTTCTGTATATAGTCCTTTGGGTGTCCTGGGGCACGCAATAACCTCAGCGAACTGCAGACAATCAATCTTACTTTGCGCTTTAATTCAATTTCGATTGTGACATCTGCCTTTGGTCGCTATCTGCTGTCTCCCTTACCCACTCGCTCTGTGTGTCTCTGTCTTGCTGTGTATCCTTTACGTAGCATGTCCTTACGCAGCAATCGTTTCTGCAGAAATGTGCACTTTTGGCAATGCGTTCAGGCGTGCCACTTGCCTCTGCACAGGATTAACGACAGCGACTGCGACCGAGACTGCGACTGCAATCCGTTTTGGCCATGTCCTTGATGCTTTCAGCCGTTTTTTCTTCGCCACCACCATAGAGTATGTGGCTGTAGCTGTAGCTGTGTCATGCGTGAGGGCAGCAAACGCTACTCAATTTTGGTTGGCATCGTTGGCAAACCAACAAAAAATTGACAGTCGCCCAAAGGATATTGTGACAGGCATTGCTTCGTTCGGCGACAGGACAGCACAGGACAAAAGGATTCGCATTTGGCATTTTTGGGCGGACTGCTGACAAACATGCCACAAAAGGGTGCCACACACACAGATTTCACAGCACACACACCCACACACTCTCGGTTATTAGAAGGTCCATCTGTGTGTGAGCCGAGACGAACTGAAATTCCCGCGTCAAAGTCATCGACGTCCACTAAACGATTTTGCCAATCGAATTTGGGCAAATTTCACAAGCTGCCAGTTGAATTGGGAGATGAATTTCGATTTTGGTATAGCCACACACACTCACACACACACACTCCGACACACAAAAAGGGGTTACTTGACCGGCCAAAGTTAATCGGAAGTTAATACGCTGAGTTGCCAGATTTTGTTACTTCCCGGCGAATGTCTGCTGTGTCACGGCCTCGCAACTATTCCAGATGGAATTTTCATTAAAATCAGCTCATGCACGCGACAGTTTTGGGACACAGGACAATCAGGACACAGGACACATTCAGTACAGTCGCGTAGGTGGCTCAACTGACAGCGGCAACTAATGAGAAATTCATAATCTGTTCGCAAAACTCAACCCAAACCCAAAATCTGTACGAAACTTCAACATATGCGTTGCCACACCCCCTAAACTCACCGCCTCTGCCGCCCTCAACCAGACACAGCCCCTGGCCAGGAGCCAAACCTCAACCCTCACCCTCAGTCCGTGTCCCTGTCTCTGCTGTGATCGATCACAATTTCTGTGTACTTAATAAATAATTGCAATATAATTATGCACGTGAAAGCAAATAGCCCAAATATTGTAGGCCAACTCGTGACAGGAGCTGCCATTATAGCCAAACATCTGTCGCAAAAAACAAGCAGAAAATTCCCAAAAAAATTTTGGAACTTTTGCAAAACGAAACTAAAATACACTCTCTACTTAAACTATTAATAATGTATTATAAATAAATTGTTTTTATAAACAAGGGCATAAAGAAATTTTATGTTAACATTCACAGACAGAAAATAATATAATTAAAGACAATTTGTGTTGCCAAAACACTATGCAATATTTAAATCAAAAATTAAATTAAATTTTTAGAAATATATTACATATTTCTAAAACTTAACAAAATGTATAACAAAATATATTAAAACATTTTATAATATTAGATTTAAAGTTTCGCTTACTCTTTAACAACTAAAGACAATAACTAATCTTATAATTGTCATCAATTTATGTACAACAAATACTTAAAACATATTTAAAAACGTTTAAAAGTGTTTAAGTTTTTAAAACATTATTTTATCCGATTAAAATTATTTTTATTGCTTGAATTTTATCAAAAGGATTACAAACCTAAAAATTATAAAGATAATATTTAGTTTAATTTAAAACATATTAAAAAAATTTAGATTGAAATAAGAATACGAAAACTATGTAGTTCTGTTACTATTTTATTTAAGATGTTTAATAGTTTTTTAAGAACTTTATACATAACCCTGTTAAAAAAATTCAACTTTATACTTCAAATTAAGACCGATTTTAAAGGTTTAACGCACACAGCTGCAAGAAGACAGTGCCCAGCTGATATAACCTTCCGCCTCAGCTCAACCAGTGTCTATTTTAAAGGGTATAAATGAAGCTGCTTGTTGTCTACAACTGGCATAGAATTCGAATGCCAAGCTAACCTCAGGGCAAAACTGGGCCAATCCAGGCCACTCTGGAGCACTTCTTGTAATTGCCACAGTGTGAGGAGTGAGAGAGAGAGGAGCTCGACTCAGTTAAGCCCAGTTGAACTCAGCGACAACTCAAGCATTCAATTGTGCTGTCAATTGTCGCTGATGTCGAAGATGCAGGCTTCTCCCCCCTCTACCCCTCTTCCCTATCTACTCCACTTAAGCGGAGTGCTGAGAAGTGTAGTGAAGTGGCAAGGGGTGGAGTAAGGGGTGTAGACCAGACCAAGAGTAGTTGCCAAATTACCGCCACTTTCAGGTTTGGCATCGTCAGCATCTGTGCTCGATTCTTGGCCCGCGGCTAAAGGCAGCCAATGAGCCGTGTGTCGCTCCTGTTGACAAAGTCCTCAACGTATTCCAATTCGGCATTAGGATTCGCATTCGCAATCACATTCATCAGTAGTTTGTGCCTACTGGCGATATATCTACTATATATATATCTTTATATACTATATAGAGAGAGAACTGCTCGTAATTATGGGCACAGAAGTTTGAGTACGCCGAGTGAGCTGTGCGCTCGATATGGGATTGAATATTTATGAATGTGGACAGGAAAGGACAAGAGCGGACAGGACGGGGCATGTCAGGACAGCAGAGAACAGGAGTAAACTCGGTTAACTGGTCACAGTTGCTACGGCTCTGATCAAACGGCAAGTGTAATCAGTTTTACCTCCCTCTCAGTGCGTGCCACTGTCCAACAGTCCGACTGAGAGGACATTCGGCAACAAGGACACTCGTTATGTGCTCGCACATTTTATTGCTGCAAATTCGATTGTCGCTGATCAAAGGCGAACGCACTTAAAAATGCTAAATTGAATTTGACGCCAGGCCCTGTCCTATTTTGGCCACGTTAACAGCTCGACAGCTTTGATATGCAATTTCCAACTGTGTGTCCTTTTTTCATTGGGTTCCTGCCCGACAGACTGCGTGAAAAACGCATTAAGACTCATTTACGCGCCTCAAATGTGCCAGAGAATTTCCTGTCTTGGAGTTGTTGAATTTCCCACAGGAGTTTTCACTTTTAAGACTAAGAAAAAGTCGAGCAGTCCTTCAATGACATGTGAATGGCAATTCACAGCGGTCATAGGTGGCGCTGTTGTGCAATTTGCGCTTTTTTCAAGTGCACACAATTGCGTAACTTATAGCCCCGGGTCAAATTACACAGTCAGCACTTGGCCATGGCCAAGTGTGCCCATTAACAGGTACTTCACAATTGTGCTCGTCACAGCAAACCAACAAAAAAGGATGCTGCCAAGGACCTTCAACCCCGTTTTGTATTGAGTGAATGAAATACCAGCATTTGGCATGGCACATCGGCAAGATTTATCGCCGTCGTTTTCATTATTAATGATTAATGATAAGCAGTACGGGCTGTACAACCAACAACCCTTCTAACGGTACACCGTACCCCCTTCTCCCCTGCCCCTGCTCGCACGCGCTTGAGCTTTTGGCAAACACTAAGCGCCGCTTTTCGCGCCTTTCCACGTGATTAAAGGCAGACGAGGAAGCTGATGTCGCCATCTACAACCACCTCCAAATTCACAGCCACTTCCACAGTGACAGACTCGCAGTCAGAGTCACCCAAATATCGACACTTTCACACGCAAATGTTCATAAAACAAACTGCGGTGCGTTTCTTACTTTACTTTACTTTATTTCACTTCAGTTCCGCATCTCCACTGCCCCGCCCCTTTTGGGATAAAAGGGTTAACACGCCTGCAAAGGCGTTGCCCAAAATATTATGGCTCTACGAGTGGGCTGTACTTTGGCTGGGATTGTATTACATTGGGGGGAGTCCATGACTGCTCGACTGGTGCGTGCGCCGGTCGAGTTTTGGTTCATTAGAGCGCAATGATTGGCCTCATTTGGATTAATCAAGTGCCGATATTAGTTTCATTGTTGCACAACAGTTGCCAGTCAAATTAGTTAAAAAAGAGGCAGTTTAAAGGGTTAAAAAGTGCAGTGTTTTTAAGGGAGTAGGTTTAAATTTTTATTAGTTTATTTGACTGACTAATAGTTAATAAACTTGTATATACTTTAAACACCTTTGAAATAGTCCAACAGTTTCCATTATTATATTTGTAGCTCAAACTGTTTGTCTCAACCAACAAGTGCCAACAACAATTGTTTGCTTTTGGCCAAACTCGGAAATCCATCACTTATTTACCCCCCCACACACCCCAGTCAGTCCACACACTTATGTGCCACGCCTAGCCCGTCCTTTGGGTGTCAGCCTATGAGCACTTTCATCTGGTATTTTGGCATAAAGCTTCCACACTGACGTTGCCGCCATTTGTCGCATTTGCTGCTTTTTGCCACTTACGCATTTGCCATTAACGTGGCTCGCTTACCCCTCCCCTTGCCCCTATGTGCCCTTTGTGTGCCCAACTTACGCCTGCTGATGCCAACTGATAAAAATTGATGCAAAATACGCAAAAAGTCGCGAAAATCCTCGTGGAAAATTTTCAAAATTTTCACAGCTGATTTCGTGTGGAAAAGCATGGGAAATGCGACTGGTTGTTGCTTCCTTATGCATATGCCTTACAGTCCTCCCACTCTCAACCCTCTGCTGGTTGTACATTGGGTGGCTTCACTGTACTCTGTTCACTGTTTGTTTGCATTTGCGTATCATCGACGCATGTCGCCTTCTCGCTCCTGTCTGGCTGTGATGTCCTCGCTGTCCTCGATGTCCTCGTTGTCCTCTTTGTCCTGGCTGGTTGCTGACAACAATAATTCAGGCGAATTGCGTGCCAGGGTTGGGAAATGCCTTTAATCTGCTGGAGTTGCCAACTGTCACGAAGCGAAATGAAATGGAAATCACACGCACTAATGGCACAGACACAGAAGCCATCTCCCCTCGAATCCCCCACGATTTCTCAGCTCCTAGACCCTCTCTGATCCCTGACCAACAAAGTCCGAAGCCCTGCTCAGCCATACTCTAATGGCGGCCTCGTTTTTTGTTGTTGCTGTGAGTGTTGGCCATGGATTCATTTTTACACAATGTCTAATTCGATTTGTTCTACGCCAACACTTTCATAATTTTCCATGTCCTTGTTCGCTGTCTATTTCCAGCCTGAAACGAGGGCTGTCTTATCTGGCATCTTTGCTGTGCTTCAACCTAACCTCAAGTCTACCCTCTGGGCCGTAACCCCTCTCTCTCTCTCTACCACACTCTTTGTGCTCTTTATCTGCTGTCTAGTTTTTTATACACTTGCCCACGCTATCAGTCGCAATCAATCTGCCCCTTCGCATATATCTCAACTTTTGCGTTTTTCAATCTGAACATTTTGTGGGCTAAGTAAGTCCGCGATGTCTTTTGCTGTCCCTTTTTCAGCAGTGTCCCCTCTCTCTCCCTCTTTCCCTGACCATCTCCCTGTCTCTTTCCCTGTTCATGTCGCTGTCACTTTCGCTGCCACAAGGTTTTTTAAAGCTTCGCAGGCAGCCCAGCGGGAGGCCTTTTTTGATGTCACAAAAGGATTCACTTGATATTCATCAACATCAGTGTCTGTCAAACAGTCATTCAGTCAGTCTGCCAGTCTGTCAGTCTGTCAGTTATTCAATACCCCAGACCATAAGACAGTTTCGATTCCAATCCCACTACCAAACCCATTCCCAATCCCATTCCCAATACCAATTCCGTTTCCAACGTTCAACATTTGCAAATGGGCACATGGGTGGCAACTCTGACTCTGTGGGTGTGATTGTGGGTGGCTTTGTCCGTTGTGATACACTTCATAGTCGTAGTCGTAGCCGTGTTGCAATTTGATGCGTCTGCCTCGCATGTGCATCGCATCGAAAATTATATGACATCGCGTTGGCGATACTAATCTGATTAGTGTCAAACAAAAAAAGGTTGCCTCAATTGCTGACAGACACTCAGACAGACAGACAGACAGTCAGATGAAGAGCATTTGACAGGTCCAACAGACTATCATATTTAGAGTTGTCCATGTCGATATTATGAGTGATATGCCTACGGTGCTCACAAGCGGGGCAACTTTAACAACTTCTATCACAAACAAGTTACTAATCTAAGGGAACTGTGAACAGGATTATTATTTCAATGAACTAATTGAAGTTCTTTAGGTAAAGTTATTGCATTTTATGCTTGTTTAATTTATTGGAATATTTATTTGCTTAAAGAACTTAAAAACGCCTCTGTTCAATGGCGCTTTGTTTGAAGACAAATATAAAAATAAATAAAATAATCTTAAATAAACTTAATTATTCACATGTGCTGGAAAGGGCTTCGTAAGCTTTTGGATTACTTTTTGTAAAATTAATTTATAAATTATTTAAGCCACTAAAATATTAGTTATTTTTTAATTTTTGATAAAAAAAAACTTTTTATGAAAAATATATCAACCCATTAAAAGAGATATTTCTCTTTAGTTGCTTGATCTTTTTTAAACCTTCTGCAGTTTCTGGAAAGTCAAGAAAATATCAGGAAGTTCTTTACAACAGTTTCATTTTCACACCCAATTTATGATACTCATTTCCAAATAACATACCATATCAAATAGATCATTTCAATTACCTTTAAAAGCTTTTTGCAATAAAATGATTAAGCAAAGTCTAAAAAATAATCAAACTTATGTTTTGAAAAGCCGCTTTTATTTGACAAGATGGTCTTTTTAAGCAGTGGGACATCGGCAGTGGGTGCACTACATTGTACTTCACATCCTGGCATATACTGACTACTCCTCCACTCTCCAATCTGGACAGCGCGCATCACGCTGCGTTCAATTAAAACGCATTTAAACGAGAAATTGTGGATGAAGCCCAAAATACTTTAAAGTGAAAGGAGTGGGAAAGAGAGAGAAACGCAGGGAAGAGAAGGGGGGTCAAAGGGCAGGTCACCAACTCCCACAGCTCATTTTGTTGCTGCATTCGCATCGTTTTAATTTAAAGGTATTTAAGGCGATCCATCATACGTATCAGTAAGCCTGAGACAGAGAGAAACTAAAGAGAAAGGAAAGGAGGTAGGAAAGGGGGAGGAGGAGGAGACGCACACGGCTGCAACTTGATATGAGCGCAGCAATCTGTTATGCAATCGCTTCCTCTGCCCATCTTTAATACCCCCACCCCCTACACAACACACTCCAGCTCTCCTCTCGCCCTCACTCTCCTCTCTGTGCCTCACCCACTGTTCGCCCCGTGGCGCATTATATTGGCCTGTCACAAGGGAGCAATTCGATGTCTCTGCTGCTGTTTCTCTGTTTCTCCGAGATGCAGTCGTAAGAGACAGTGAATGACAGAGGGAGGGCAGGGGAGAGTAAGAGCGAGAGAACGGACGCATTAGTGGCGGGTCGGTGGGTGACAGCACTTGCGTTTGACTTCCAACACTTTGGGCAATTGTTTAGGAGCAGCGCAGAACAGAAACAGGAACAGAAGGCGGAACAAACGCCGGAACATAAAAATGCCAACAACAAGAGCTGAGCACCAACCAACAAAAAAAAAAAAAAAAATTAAAAGGAAACAGGAAAAAGTGTACCGAAAAAGGGATGTTCTGCAGTGGAATCAGCGTTTGAGCGTTGAGCGTTGACAAAAGGCCTTGCCGTTTCATTTAGCAGCCTTGCACACCGCACCCCCTACCCACCCCTGCTCTACCCCTGCCCACAACTTACCCCTCGTGCTGTTGGGTTGTCGCCTTTCTCGCGGTCTTAAAACGATGATTAGGTTGTTATTTTAATTTGCCCATTGATATATCCTTCGTTGTTTTGGCCTGACTTTGCCTTTGTCAGGGTGGCTGGTGTTCTTGTTCTTCCCATTGTTGCCCCGTTGTTCTTGCTAGCGGGGTAGCACTGTCAGCGTATTTAGCAGTCACGCCGTACCCAAACCCAAACCCATACCCCTTAGCCCTACCCAGTGCCCAAATCCCGCTCGTCTTGAACTCAACTACGCGTAACGTGTCCGCAATTTGTCATCGATTTTG
Organism: Drosophila acutilabella; assembly: GCA_035046005.1. NCBI lineage: Eukaryota > Metazoa > Arthropoda > Insecta > Diptera > Drosophilidae > Drosophila > Drosophila acutilabella. The sequence goes on from JAWNOK010000013.1 coordinate 17,882,362, forward strand.
CATTGCAGCGTTTTAGGCGTAACCAGGGGTTGTGCATAGCCGAAACCAGGGTTGATTGACGCTACAATTATAAGTTGACTTTCTCTTTAAATTATACTAATTAATTAATCGACTTTTAATGCAAACATTTCGCACAAATGTCCAAATAACTGTTGACCGACTTTTCCAGCAGCAGCAGGCACCGCGTGACCTTAAGTTTTCCTCGCTTTTCTTGCTGCTTAAGCGAAAACTTTTACAGCTTATAAACTTATTTATACTATATAGTTATATATAGATTATTTTCATAATTACAAGAACTCATCGCGTAGTTTATTTAAATTTATTTTAATGAAGCAACAGTGAAAATTGCTGTGGGCGGTGTCAAGTGGGCGTAGACGGGGCTGTAGGGGAGTGTAAGGCTACGCACGCGGAAATTTCATGCCTGAACGAATTAAGCTCGGAAAATACACGAAAGGGTTGCGAGGACACGTGAAAAGGATTGTCTGGCAGGACTAAGGACTCAGGACTACAGTGTTAACTCGCTCACAGACAAGTGCCTCGAGCTGGCTTTTGCCGTGAAAGGAGTAAATTAAATGATTAATACGCTTCGACTGTTCACGTTTAATTATCCTTCGAGCCGTGTCCTACGCATACTGTGTGTGTCCTCCTTGTCCTGGTTAGGCATTGGCATTCGTTACGGTTTTACGCTTATCAGGCAACTGTCAACGCTCGCACTTGGCTCATTAGGCTCGCACTTCTGAGTCGCCAACGAGATGAAAGCGAGCATTGTCAATCTATCTATCTGTATAGCTCTCATTCTCTACCACTCCCTCTTGCTTTTCACCTCTCTGTTGGTCTGCCTGTCTCTCAACTTTTTGGACAATGGCCGAGCAGTGGCCGAAAAACAAACAGCAACATTTTTGCTTGTCAAACACTGCAAATCAAGAGGCGAACTCGGCACAGGATAGCAGCAATCCGTGTGTGTGTGTGGGTTCGTGTGCATGTGTGTGGTCAGGAAGAGACCATGGACATGCCCATCGAGTTACCTACGTATGAGTGTATGTTTGTGTGTATTTGTGTGTGTCCAATGCAAACTACATGCAGAAAGAAGTACACAAAAGGCTGGAACTAAACACGTATTTATATTTATCAATTGGATGCTGTATGTCTCACTTGATTTTAAGCTAAAGTCGGCTTTAGATATTAAAACTTTTGTGAAACTTAAACTATTTTTTTAAAAAAGAAAAAAACTAAACTGAAAATGGATAAACTCTAAAAAAATGTTCTGCTTCGTTGGGCCAATTGCAAATCAGAACTAAAAATAAAATATAATATAACATGTAAAAACATACAAATGCACATTTAATAAAAATAAATAATTTTTCTATGCATTAGTTAATTTAACTGAAGCTTTAAACACCAAATACTTACTTTTAATTTACTATTATTTTTTACTATTGAATTAGCTTACAAAATGTTTGCTTTAACCTTTTTATTCTATTCTTTTTTTAAATTTCGTTTCTTTAGAATAATTGAATATTTATAATAATAAATAATAGCAGCTAAATAATATTTTTTTTATATTTTGATATATACAGTGAATAAATTAAGCTTTATAGCAGTTTCAAAATATTCCTAAAAATAGCTGAACTTTTCCTTACACCCAAGGGCAGAACTAGTTCAACTCTAATAGTGATGCACAAGTGACCGGGCAATGCCGTCCAATTGAAATCCCAGAAAACACAAATACACAGATATACAAATACAACGACAACAACAACAAAAACACATCAACTAAATGACGAAAAAATCCACACAAAAAGAAAACACAGAGAAGAGAAGAAGCAAAACAAATACACAAAATAAAGCGAGTCCCGTAAAAGCTTCCAATCACGCTGTCTCTCTCTTTCTGCCTTACAGTCACTCGCTCTCTGGCGCGCTCTCTTAGCATGTGTGTTTTTTGTGCGTGAGAGTGTGTGTATCGTTGGTTGTCAATGGCGAATGCTGCCACAAAAGCTACAACGACAAAAACAACAACAACACGAAAGGGAACGAGAGCGAGAATGAGAACGAGAACGACAACGAAAGCGATCCTCATTTGTATTCCAGACGCGCGCTGCGTTGTGAGCGCTGCTTGGAATACAAAATAGAGAATCCTCGCAACGACACTGCTTTTCCACTTGCCAATGATGATGAAAGTGGGTGTTTTATACACAAGCACACACACACACAAACATTTATGTATTTGTGTGTATTTTGGGTCGATAGAAAGGAAGTCGCTTTAGTCAACGATAAAAAATATTAAAGACTCGCGGCTTTAAGCGTAAGACAAGTCGAGAATTCGGCCGAGTCTGGCTTAATTGAAAACCGTTATGTGCTGCTGTTGGCAGCAACGCAATTTACCGTTAGTTGGCTGACAAACTTTGCGGCCATTTTGTCGTTCATTGCGAACGGCGACTGCGCAGTTCATTTTTAAAGGGTGTCAAAATGATAAAAACAAAAGAAAAATTGGCAAAAGCAATTAAAATTCGGGCAGATCTTAAGTTCTCCAAATGCTAGACAGCTTTCAGTTGAGTTCAAAACAATAATCAGCTGTTGCCAACACACACGCACACACCAACACACACACACACACACACATACTTAGCTATGCGCATGTAGATACAGGACCTTCGTCTAGCGAAACTCGTTGCTCGTAATTCAAATGCAAAACTCGTGCGAAATTTTGTTGCCGTTGTTGTTGTTGTTTCAGTTGTTGCTGTTGTTGCTGCTGCTACTTGCCACAGTTGTCCTTGCTGCATCCTTTTCGATGACGTCATCGTCAGACAGCACACAAAACTCTGTCGTCGTCGATTTGTAATTCAAAATTTGTTTTCGAATACATTTTCCACTTCGACATTCACACGGCTGCGTTTCCAGAATTTCAAATTTGCTTATCTGCCCTCTCACAGCAGCACGGGAGATTCTCTCTCTCTCTGTCTCTGTCGCACCGCTCTGCTTTCCATTTTTATGCAGCAGCCGTTAAAATTCAACAGTGTGCACAAATAAAAAAAAACAACAAAAAGAAACGAAAACATCGCAAAAATATATAAAACTCGGTAAATGTGTGTGTGTGAGTGTGTGTCGCTGCATTTGAGTGTCCATGTGTGTGTGCGTGTGTGTGGAAGGGCAAGGTTACGCGCACGCGACTCTGGCGACGACTCATAAACTAATTTATGATTATTACAAGAGAGCTGATTTTTTATGCCTTCAGCGTATCGTTCAGTAACCCCACAAGACACACACACACTAGTGTGTGTATATACAGTGAGTGTCATCCTGGTATGCTCCACTTTCCATTTCATTTGCACACACACACACTCATCTCGTCTCCTCCAGACACCAAAGTCTCGAGTCGCCTCCATCGTTGAGGTAGATCACGAAAAACTTTTTATTGCAGAAAATTTACTTCTTTTTTTTTGTGACTCATTTGTGTATTTTTTCTTCTTCTCTTCAAACACATGTAGGAAATTTGTGCTTTTGTTTATTGTGCGATTTTATGAGCGAGCCATAATTTGTTGTTAATATCGAATTGACAGAGAGGGAGAGCGAGTGGAAGAGGGGTAGAGAGAGAGACGCGAGAGCAGATGAAGACGAAGCCAAAGTCAAAGTCGTTGGCATCGTTTCCAATGGAGGAGGCTCGTCTCTGGCTCATCAGTGATGCAGACGAGCATGTGACCCACTGATATTGAAACTTTTTATGCACTTTACATATACACACACACAGAGTAAGAGAGACACACACATATACACTTGGGTGGGAGGGAAGGAGGAGAAAGAAATGCAGCTTTGCTCTTGACCTTAGGCAATTTGCATGAATTGTTGATAGCTTGAAAAGCCGGGAAAGTGAAGGAAATTGTGTAGCAGTGGGGGAACTTTTACTCAAGTCACAAAAGTAATTTCAGACTTTAGCTGTAACTGATACATAGATCAATGTTTTATTAAAAATGAGGAGTAGCAGGAAGTATATGAGTTTAGAAGTATAAAACAAAAAATAAACTTAATTAAATGTTTTATAATTTATATAAATTTATTTAATTTTGATGTCATATAATAAAACTTATTTTTTTTACTGATTTAAATTAAAATAAATAATTATTTTCTAAAATAAAAATATATTTTTCTATTATTCTATCTATGTTCTTCTAAATTTATATAAATGACTGAAAGGGGAAGTTACATTAATTTATAATAAGCAGTACATAAATGAAATGAACCTGTAAGCACTTAAACTGCTACTTAAACTAACAAAATTTTAACATAAAAATATTTATTTTTAGAAATATTAATTTTGTATTGCTAATAATTAAATTTTATTAAATTAGTTTATTTATCTTAACATTTAGTGGTTTCAAAAATTCAATTTTAAAATTGTAAATTTTAATATCAACCATTAAAAGTAAAAATCTTTTTAAATTGCAGTCCTCCTTCCTTTCTTAATCATTCTAAATATTTAACTAAAAATCTTTACATCCCAATAATCTCTAAATACACACAAAGAAATCTAAAACTTGCGTTGTGCAAACTTTGTGGCCACTTATCATGTGGAAAATCTGGGAAAATCAGCGCAATGCAATCGGAAAACTTAACAAATTTCCTGACAAAGCAGCGAATATACTCTTAAGTTGGCCAAGACAGGGCTTGACTTGGCTAACGGCTGCTGCCACATCGATCATAATTTTCAGTTGCCAGTGATTTGTACCAACTCCTTTGAATAATGTCCCAGAACAAACAGGCCAAAAGGGACACAAAGAGGGCACATGAAAAGCGAGGAAAAGGGGGAGAAGGCTGTGGATGAGGCAAAGCGGAAAATGTTAAAATAACGCGCTAACTTGGTTACCAAGTTTGCGCATTTTTCACTCGACTCGCTGCCAGCTTCTCAGCGCTGCTCGACGAGAGCCAGTCTTCAGTCTCCTGTCTCCTGTCCCCTTGTCTGCCCCTAACCCTACTCTCCTACCATTTCCCGCTCGAGAGTTTTTCTTTTGTGCAATGTGGGCAAAAGTTTGGCGTTGTCGCTGCCAGAGCGTTTATGCAAATTAGGTGCAAACGCATGCACACAGCCAAAAGAGACAGACACATGAAAGGAGAGACAGAGAGAGATGGAGAGAAAGGAAGACAGACTGCGACTGAGACTGGCAGACAAACATGGCGGGAGACGCCTTCGGCTGAGGCAGATATAGACAAACAGTCAGACATTATCCCGTGTCGCTTCAGAGCATAACTTTCACTTGATGTACAACAGGAAAAGGAATTCGATGCAGACCAAACAGTTTCCACTGGAAAAGCGCAACTGTATATCAATTGTGATTTGAGAAAGAACTGAAAGAAGAGCTGAGAAGTGTTGCAAAGTGTTGAATAGTCGCTGTAGAATCTGAGTAGTGTTAATTATACTTCAATTCATAAAACAAATTTAGCTGGAGTTTAAAAACACCTATAAAACTTTCTTTACAAGAAAATGTATCATGTACAATATTTATATACAATATTTCAGCTACATTTTTAATTATAAATAAAACTAAAAAAATTATTTAAATATTTGTCAAACTGTCACTTATAAAATCAGCAGATATCCCCAAATTTTTTATAAAAATAATATATTAAAAATAATATATTAAAAATAATATTAATAAAAATAAATAATTAGATATTTTGTTTTTTACTATTTGAGACAATTAACAGACGATTTTTTAATAAAAAAAAAACTTGGTGAAAAAACTGCCAAACCAACCTAAATATTAGCTGCTATATGGTATACCCTAAGTAAGAAAAAATGTTTGATTTGCCTATCAATTAAATTTATAATTATTAAATAATGTTTCTGCTAATTTAAGCAGCCGTCATTCGCCAAATAATTCATTTCGTTCAATGTTTTCAAATGAAATTTTAATGCTGCACCTTTCCACATATGCTTAACTACCCCTTACTCCTCCCAACTCCCTACCTCCTCTAGCTTTGTCTAAAATCTATGAAACTATGCAAAATATGAACAACTGCAGCCAAAAACAAAACCCGCAAATCAACAACAACTCAGCTGTCTATCAACCAATCCTCGAATGTGTCCCAAAGCAAGCGAGCTCCCTCTAACACATTACTGTGTAGGTGGGTGAGAGTGTGTGTGGGTGTGTGGTTGTGTGGGTGTGTGGTTGTGTGTGTGTGTTTGTATCCAATTTGTGTCTGGCTGCAGTCGCTCTTTCATATCAATTCATCATAAAATGAGATTTATGACAAAAACAAAGGCCTTATCGCAGACAGTATTTATGTAGACAGGTTGCAACTAGCACCGCCCTCTAGCCACACCCACTTTCACTCCTGTCCCCCTTTTTGGCCAACTGATAGACAGACACGGCATTTGAAATGACAACACACAAAACAAATGGGTTTTAAGCCAAATTTAAAGCGTTCACCATCGATTAGTTTTAGTTTAAGAATTAAAGCAATTTATTGGCATATTAAGTATACGCCGAATGTTGCGTTGCTTTTTCAATCAACGCAAATTTAGGAAAATTGTTGGCTTTAATTAAGAAAATGGCACGAGAAAAGAAAAGAAGGAAAACAGTAAAAGCAGGCGATGAAGTAAGGGAATAAGGGAGATAAGGAAGCGGAAACGGAAGCAGGAGGAGGGTAGAAGGGATGAAGAGGTGTGTAGAGGGGTTTGGGGGTAGTCAGTACATTGGGGTATCCCATTTTGTTGTTGTTTTTGTTATTGTTGCTACACCTCAATGCCAACTAGCAATTATTTATTATTTGGCGCTGCTTTGTTTCGCAGGCCAAACGTGCACGGCTCCCCAATGGGCTGTCCACACACACACGCACACCAACTCCACAGCAGCAGCAAAAAAACGACTACGAAAGCAATACGCATGCGTCTATTTCCTGTTGCTGTGGCAACCCCCACACACACACCCATACCCATACCCACACACACACACACACTTATACACTCACGCAGTATTTGAATATTCACGCATACAATAAACTCTGAATACTTTGTTGGAAAGGGAGCACGAGCACCTTTCCATGCAAATACGCGACATTCCCCCGATGGGAGCTGCTCCCAATACCCCCCTCCCCATCTCCTACCCCCACCTACTGCCCCCACCCCTGTATTGTTTGTTATTTGTCGCTGCCAATGTGCGTGCGTGTGTGTGTGTGTGTGAATGTCCTTTCAACCCTCGCAAAACGCCGCACGTTCGTCTGCCTGTCATGTTCTCGAACTCCCCTCGTACCCCCTTCGCATCGCCCCTAAGAATCTGTAGGTATTTCCAGTTGAGCCCCAAAACTTTGCTGTTGCCATATTGTGTGTGTTGTGTGCGTGTGTGTGTTTGTTTTTACACTGTCGCCAAATAGAAAAACCACTGTGCGTATGCTTAATACACACACGCACATGACTACACTGCTAGAAAAAGGCTCAAGCCTTTAAACTATCAGCTGAAAAATGTGATTGTTGGCTGAAGATTAACAAGAAAAAAAATATATCTTTAAGGTAGCATAAATTACAATTTTTAGACTAAAATCTTTATAGTTAAACTATAAATTTATGTTAATTTTTATATTTTGGAGACTGTGTTTTAAATATTTGCAAACAAACTAATTGTGAAGAGATTAAATTTAAATACCCCATACCAATTAGTTATAATATTGAAGTGGCAAGCAATTTTTAACATAATAACCATTTTAAAAATTTTTAAAATTATATTAAACATCCGTTAAGTTATATTTCACTTTAAAAATCACGTTTGAATTTGAAAATCCTCTTCGAGTTCAAAAATTCCAATTAATTCTCGACAAATCACTAAAAATTACTGTGTGTTGTTAATTTCTAATTTGATTTAATTTAATATTGCTTTCTTGTTCTTTTTTTAATTTTACTTCAATTTAAAGTAACTTTTCATTTGAAAATCTTTACATTTTTAACAGTGTACACTCATATCGATAACTTTTTTTATTAATCATCGATTAGCTTGAGCGATTCCTTGAATTAAAGCCACAACAACAAAAAATAAAATGTAAATCTCTTCTCTTTTCTCCTGTATTCCTAATTCTACTTCTTCCTTTTCTTCTTTAATTTCTCTAGCAAATCAACGCACTTTATCGATTTGCCAGAAAGTGCACAATGTAATAATAAAATGGCACAACATGCAAATCAGTTGATAGATAAAACACAGTGCCGTTGTCGAGGGGGTGAAGACAGCAAGAGACAGGGGGAGACAGACAGAGAGAGAGAGGGGGAGTAAAAGAGATAGAGAGTGTTGTAGAGGTTAACCAAATGGTAGGAACTCAGCACGCACGACTACGGAAGGGTTAAGATTGAAAGACATTTTGCTGGGAACACACACAACACACACAAACACATACACAGATTTGTATCTGCATGTACAACACATACACACATATATCAATGAGCATGTGTGTGCATTTGTTGAAGCAGAGGCTTAGGGGGAATTAAATTAAAGGGGGTGTTAAATGGATAAAAGTCTCAATGAAGCTCTATGAGTTTTAAGATTATTTAATAAGATTTTACGCTGTTTAAGGTAAATAAACCTTTTTTTAACTATTTTATAAAATTTGGAATAAAGTTATGTGGTTTATATTGCCAAAAAAAATATAATTCTCAACATAAACTACTGCAACAGTTTCTTCTGTTATTTTATTCACTTTATTTTTGATTATTTCTTAGTTTAACAATTATAAACATTTATTTATATATTTTTTAATTTAATAAAAATTAGCAAAGAAATTTTAAATCTTCTGACAACTGTAAAAGTTTGAAAATAAATTAATATAATTTTAAAATAAATTATCTGATATATTAAAATTAAATTGTTGAAAACCTTAAGCCTTTTTATAGGTAAGTGATTAATTACTCTTAAGTTTAAATATTTAAATATATTTATTTTATTTAGTTAGCTAACCCTCCACCACCCCCTTTATTAGTTTGCCTACGCCACTGTCTTCGCACAATCGTCAAACATTCACATATTTCAAGTGTTTTGGGGGCCATAATACATAACCACAAACAGCACACACGCAATCCGACAACTCTCTGCCCTGCTCTAACCCCCCCACACATTCCTGTGCGCCCCCCTTCCCTGGCCTTCCACCCACTCCACGCCCCTGTGCTACCTTGTATGTTTCGTTATCAATAAAGCGAAATTTAGTTTTGATTTCGTGTTTGTTGTTGTTATTGAAATTCATTGAACCAATTTTAATATTTTATTTGCTGCAGCACGCACAGGACATGCAGCCAGGACAAAGGGCGAGAGGGGGTAAAGGGGGTGGGGTTAAGGGAACAGGGGAGAACAGGGAAAACAGAAGACAAGCGACCAGGGACAACTAACGGTACGTAAAACCCTTTCGCACACACAAGTGCCTGTGTGTGTGTGTCTGTGTGTGACTATTTCCGGTGGCCGCCATTGTCGTTGTTATTTTTGTTGTCGTCGTCGTTGTTGTTGTTGTTGTCATAATAGCGCGTCTCTGTTTCTGTTGTTTCTTTTAGGCTTTGTTTTTGCCCACTGTGCTTGTTGTTGTTGTTGTTGTTGTTGTTGTTGTTTTTATTGTTGTTGTTTTTGCGCATCGTAACAAAATTTGAATATTTTTTCTCGCCGCCGCCCTGCAAATGGATTTTTTTCACTGATTTTTTTCGTTGCCTTTTTGTTATATCTTTTCGAGTGTGTGTGTGTGTGGTTGTGTGTATTTGCTCGGTTTATGTGTGTGTGTATCGCCTTTCGCTTTGTTCGCTCGCTTATGATACCGTTATGATGTATTTTATTGCCACAACAAAAAACAAAAAGCCAAAAAATAAAAGCGAACCCATCGCAACGCAACGAGACGTCACGCCCCCCAAAAACGCCTACCATGGGCAGCACTCCGCCCCCTTACCCTGACCCTTTGCTACCGCTCCATGGAACGGAAACCGGCGACATTGTAAATTTTCTGTTCCCTCTTCTTTTTTTGCTTTATTTGCCCGCTTTTTTGGTCATTACAGATATACATACATATATGTATATATATATAGTATATATATATATATATACAAATATACAGATATTCTTTATACATATTGCGATTCATTCATTCTTTTTTATGCAGCAGCTAAAGCCTTTTGTAATTGTTGTTCTTGTTGTTGTTGCCTTTGTTGTTTGTGCTTTGATTTAATGTTGATAACAATAACAAGAGTCAACAACAACAACAGCAGCAACAAAAAGATACCACATCTATAAAAAATTTAACCCAAACTTTAGCACAACGTTAAGAAAATAACAAAAAAAAAAGAAAAATCAGAAAAAACTTTGACGCGTTTTCCTCTGGATGGAAAAGTGGTAGGAGGGTAGGAAGTGTGTGGGGTTGGTGGAGAGCGCGGTAAGCAAATCAACTGAAGGGGTTAGACTTTTATAGTTTGTTGTCCTGATTCCCTGTGATGGCCCCAATAAGCGTACTTAATGAGCACCATAAATGGGTTGTCCCCAAAACAACTCAAGGAATCGCGTCAATGGGAAAATTATGAGGAAAACTACAGAAACGAATTCAAAATACACTGTAAGAAACCCTACTAAAATGATTCATTAAATACATAAAGATGCTGATATTGTTAACTGATTAAATTATGTACAAAACGGCTAAAGAAAAAAATTTTTCATAAAAATAATTCATAATGTCACCTCAGAATGTCAAGCATTAAATTATTGAAATAAAATCATGTTTTGAAGTATTTGCTATACAAATAGTATTTTTTTAATTCTAAAAATAAAATAAATTTGTTTTGGTTCTCTGTAAAATATTATTTAACGAATACTTTTACTTTTAAATACCAATTCTATTCAATCTTTCATCTATTTAGTAACATTTTCCTCAAAACTTTAAATATTCGCTTAACTATTTTTTAAATGCAATAAAAATTGTATCAAACATAACTAGTCCAAATAAATTAAAATTTCCTCATAGCCCAATATACCCTATAAATGGCAAACTAAATATACATTGATGTTTTGTCGTGCGTGTTTTTCTATTAAGTCGAATTAAGGTTTCCTCTGTTTTCTTTACTTTGTTTATGTTTTCTAATTTTTCTTTAATAAATAATTCTCTTATAATTTATGAGTATTTATTAAGTTAGTTATTGCTAGCATTTAGCAGACACGCTAAATTCAAGTCTTAGTTGGGTTAACTTAGAGCAGTAAATCCACCGCCCCCGCACACGCCCACACACAGAGCGCCCTCTGGTGCTGACGGTTTAAAGCAGCCTTAAAAGTTTTGCTGCAATTTTGCCTTTTTTTTGCGCTTCGCCGCGAGACTCATTTGTTTTTGTGTGTGCAGCAATCGGCAGACAATGCGTAAGGATATGCCAGCAAGGATATGCGAGACAGTCGAGACACACACACCCACACAAACACACACACACACACATTTAAAATTATGCAAATTTTATTACGCAAACTGCTGTGTGGCGTCGAAGTCGCTGTCTCAGTCTCAGTCGCAGTCTCTGTCGACACTGGCAGCGTAGCAGGAAGCATGTTTTACCGAGTCTCGGACACAAAAAGGACCTCAACACGGACGCAGGAATCGGAGTGCAGTGCACATTGTGTTGCTGCCCTTAAATGAAGAGCAAAGCTTTCATTATGGCAACAATGTTGGAATTATTGAGCACACCTCGACCCTCGACCCTGTCAAGCATAAGAAAAAGAAAGAAGAGGCAAAAGAGGAAGCAGTGCAAGAAGAACAGTCGAAGTAGACCAGAAAGAAGCAACAGCAAACAACAGATGAACAGGACCAACAGCAAACAAACAAAAAATAAGACACATCCTGAGATCCCTTTTGCTCCAGTCTCAGAAAATGCACTCAGTTTCTTCGTGCAACGTCCAACGTCCTTCGTCCGTCGTCCTTTGGCCAGCGTGGCGTGAAAATCGGCAAAGGCGGCATTTTGTGCTCGAGTGAAAAATTGTTCAACTCTCTTGGTGCACGGCACGGAAATGCGCGCCTAAAAGACCCGGAAAAGCGGGGAGCGTAGCACTGGGCGGCGAGCTGTGCGATGACGGTGACGACACTCCTAACCCAAATCGCTTAGCGGAGCGCGCCAAACAGTTTAAAGTTTGCGAATGGGCCAAAACACAAGCAGCTGCAGTGGCCGCAGCAGCAGCAGCAATAGCAGCTGGCTACCAAATGCCGGTATTGGCGCCATCTACCGGCTGTTGGCTAATGATAGCAGCCATTTTGTTTATGTCCATCTCGCTCGCATGCATGCAACACACATAGCGTCGTTTCACCCGTTCCAGTCACCTGCTGCACTGCGACTGCGTCGATCTGGCAACGCCCACTCTCAGAGCGCAGCGACTGCGCATTTGCCATACGCCGACGCTGAGTGCGAGACACGCCCATCGCACAGTCTGTTAGACAGAGACACAAACAGAACACGACGTGCGCTCTCACAAACACAAAGCCAGACGAACACACGCACGCACACACACAGAGGCACACTTCCAGTGTGAGAAGAGCACAAGCCAGCTGGTTGACGCTGTCGCTCTTTAAGACGATTTTCAACTCTGTCTCAAAGCTTTTTTCGCACGCGTGGAATTTTTCAAATTTGAATTTTGCGCCCAAAAAACATGTTTAGGCTAAAAAGTGTATTGAATTTGTATTGCATGACAAACAAGTGACTGCTTAATTACATAAACAAACACTGCAGCTAATTATTTCAAATTTGTATGTGAGCGTGTGGGTGTACAAGTGTGTGTGTTCATCTGCATAAAAAGTGTAACGATAACTGGAAACGAGCTGTCTGATTAGCATGTGACGTTGTTGCCATGTTTAATAAACACTTTGCATGCCCATTAAAATTATCTAAGCATAACTTAAAGCAGAGCGCGCACAGCAATAAAGTTGATCAGCTGTTAGTTAAGTGCGCGACGCTCTCTCTCTTTTGCTTACTTACGTTCGCTCTCACACTCTCTTCGCTCTTGCTGCAGTCTAAGATCGTATACAATTGTGTGCGTATGTCTGTGTGTGCTATGCAAATTGCTGGCGCTCTCTGGCTGCTAGCGCTCTCTTTGCTTATTATTCATTTATTTGTTTGTTTTAATTTAATGCTTTTTTAGCCCGCCAAGTTGTTTCCATTATTTTTTGCTAGGCAAGCGATTAACATACTAAAAATGCATTTAGGTGACTTTTACTTTCAAGGTGATCGAGAAGTGCAAGTCATGGGAGCTGCTCCTTAATTACAAATTGAAAAGAGAGCGGCGCTGGGTAGGAGCCGACGAAGAAGAAGGTCACAGGCAGGTGCAGATCCTTTTTAGCTGCTCAGTGTGTGTTTGTGCTGCAAGTAGCATATCAATAAACTATTTAGGGTCCTTTTTTTCTACTCAGATGCTTATCGCTGCCGACAGCGTAACCAACTTTAGATCCCTTGAGATCCGTTACATTTTTTTTTATATTCTTTCAATTTTATGCTAATGACACGCTGCCGACGTCGTGAACTTGACCGTGGCTATCAGCGATCTATCTCGCTATCCCCCCTTCTTTTCCCTCTTTCTTTGCCAGCTTTTGCAGCGTTCAATTTTCGTAGTGCTCTAAGCCAAGTTGGAACTATCCATTAATAATGCTGCCGTCGCGACGGGGCTCACGTTACGCTCCAGTGAACGCCCAAGGCGGAGACCACTGTACTACAGTGCAGGCACACTGCAATTTTGGGTTTAAGTTCACGCTCCGATCCGGTTATGATACGCTCCACGGATCTCTGTCTCTGCTCAGCGCAGCGTGCCATGCATTCCATTGAAATGGCCAGGCTAATGGATATAGAGCTGTAGACTGAAAGAAGACTTTCAGAAGTCTTGGCAAAAGACTCGCGGTAGACTGGGAATGCGATAAGCAAAGTTGTCCAATTAGAAATGCGATTTGCGCTAATCCCCAAGACATGCAAACAATTTCCCAACAACATGTTTCTCCTATTTTCTTTTGGCGAAAGTTTCCAGCAGATAAAGAAAAGCTGACACCTTTAGAAAACTCTTCGCTTCGAATTCTACGAACTGATTCCATTGAGTCATAACTCAAAATCCAACTTAACGTGACTCCGACTGCCGAAAAAGAAAGAAAGAAGCAAAAAGAAGGCAGAATCTGACAAGCATCAAACGCACCCAGCAGAAAACTCACAGAGTTCCATCAAAAAATAAAATGAGAAAAAAAATAAAATACCAAGTCACATTATAATCTAGCAGACATGTGTGAATTTGCGGCATTATCTGTCAGCCAAGATCTGTTTTTGGCTCAAAAGCGAAACACAAAGGCGACAACAACAGTCTCTCGCACAAGTTTTCCCACAGTCGATCAACATAAAATGAGATATGATGAGATATTTGACAGTTACGTGATTTCTTTCTTGCCTTCATTTTTTTTCTCTTTATTTTTAATTTAAACATGCAATTTGTTTGCAACAACAACAACAAAAGCAATGCGCTAAACCCACAACAGATGGCGCTGCCTTAGTGAAGCCACAAACCCAACAAACTCCCCAAAAATCACAATTCAATGGCTGTGTTTTAAGGACATGCGTGCTGGGAGCCACAGGGACCTTCATGCAGGGAAGTTCTATCCACACTTGTGGAGTTAACTGGAGTTCCTGTGGAATTAGTGTGGAACGGCAGCTGTTCGGGGGAGGACGTTGCTGTGCGATTGGCGGAAAGCGGCGGAAAATGTTTTTTAAAAATGTTCTATTTTTAGAAATTTTTTTAGGTCTTGAAATATTTTTAACACAACTTAACTGGAAGAATAGAGAGTATTCTATATTATGTTTATTTTATTGTTATTATTTAATCGCTTAAACATATGATTTTTATTTTAACAGTTTAAGAATATTCTAAATCTAACAGATTTCAAGTAGCTTTAACTAGAATAATACATTAAGAATAACAATACTCTTTTTATGAAATATTGGAGAACATATTTAAGTATTAAAAAGACTTAAAAACGAAAGATTAACCTACGAACTAGAGCTTTACTTAACAACTTATTATATATATTATTCGAGTAAAGATCATTAAATTGATCAATCCCTTAAATTTTTTTTTTTATTTTAACAGCTAAAGATTATGAAGCACTTATTTAATTTTGAGGAAAACAGTAAATATTTAATAATAAATTATTTAACTATTAATAAATTAATGTTTCAAACTCATAAATTATCTAAAATATCATTTAATCAGTTTATTATATGCAACAACTTTTTATACTGTGGTTAAAAATCAGTCTAAACACTTGTTATCCACACAAGTGACCATAATTTAAGCTACGAATTCAAAATACTCCTTAATTCACCGACTGTCGGTAACAAAACAGAGAACAAATTGCAGAAGCGACAGAGAAAAGAGATGAGTGATGAGAGAAAGAGAGTGAGAAATGAGAGAAATTTGCATAATGTTTTTAAATGGAATAAAATAAACTAAAAGCGTGGCGTAGACGAAACATTTTACACAACTTTGCGTTAATTTTCTAAATATTTTCCAAAAATGTTCAGAAATTGCATTTGTGAACAGAAAGGGAGACAGAGAATGGAGGAGGGTAGAGGCGTGGCGAGAGGGAGTGAAAGACAACGCGACCGCAGGGCAGAGAAAACTGTCTAAAGTTGCCACGTTTCCAGCTTTTACAACTTTTTCCTCCAACTGCGCGTCAAACGATGAAGTTGAATTTTATAATTTAAAATTATGAACTAAAAATAATTTAATTTTTGTGCTTTGCACGCAGAGAAACGAGATGCAGCCGCAGGCGAAGACCAGGTGGGGGAGTGGGAGTGGGAAGGGGCGGAGTTTGTCAGGAAATTGAGTGCATTATATATATACGTAGTGTGTATGAAAAGTTAGTTACTGTGCACAACAATAAATACAAAAGCGCGTCGACTTAATAAATATGCATGAACATTGTATGCACAAAAGAATGCAAGGCCCCTCCCCCAAAGGGGAAAAGGGGGCACTGTGGGGGGCGTTGTGGTGTAGGAAACTGCATCCATTTGACATCGCGTGCCGTCGAGTGATTTTCCCGCCACATTGGCCAATTCTGAAAGCACATGTCAGTCCGGGCTGGTGCTGCCCTGTAGCAAAGATAATAACAATAATTAAATCGTGCAGCGACAAAGCAAATCTCAGATTCTAGTGTCATGCAACAACAATCAAAGACTAGCTGCTGAACGCACGGGGTCGCCATTTTGGGGGTAACTCACTTCCGGCCACCATCAACAACATCATCATCAGATGTGTGACAAAGCGTGATGACTGCAGCTGGAATTGGAGTTGTAGCCACAACTGGAACTGGAACTGGCACTGACACTGGAACTGGCACTTGAACTGCAGCTTCGTTTGGGCTTTGGCTGACATTTGATTGTTTTATTCCCAGTTACTGGAGCTGATTTTCTGACTGAACTGCAGCTGCTGTGCTTCCCATTGCGTGTGCTTGATTATGTTGTTACACTGAGAGAAAAAGTGGATAAAGAGTGCGACATCTTCCCCTTCAAAAAGTAGACTCAATTCTGTAGACCCCAAAATACCTTATGGAAACCCTTGTTCACATCAAATGTGCCTAGAAATCATCTAAAATCAAACGAGTCACATATATAAAATAGTTCAAAAATCTCTTAACGAATAAATATATATATTTATTTGCTAAGCTCTTAAAACCCATCAAATGCTCAGACTCAAAGAATTCTTGTTACGCTGGGGAGTCATGGATAAACCAGCGCCCAGTAACTACACTTGTACCATTTGCTTTGAAACGGCCAAGGACGATGAAGATAATGAGGGTCAGTCGCTAGAATGTGGACATGTTTTCCACAAGAAGTGCATTGATCGTTGGATTAAGCTCAAGAGTGTCTGTCCCATCTGTCGACGTCAAGTTGGCAATACCGATCAGGAAGGTGTGAAAGTGGGGACCCGTTCGTATGTGGCCGTCAACATCAGTTCAAGGGTTCGTCCACCAGTGTCCACTTATGTAGCTCGCTTGGCACAGCTGGCGGAACGGACTAATCGGACTAATCGGGCTAATCAGGCTGATCAGGGGGACTAGCGATACAAGGAATAGTTTAAAGGGTTTCTGAATTTCTCTAGTTTCTGAGGAGACTACAACCGTTTAGTCATTTCATCCATTTTCACACACTTAAACTTATATTTTTATATTCAAATCGCATTAGAAATTTGTTAATATTGCGGGGTGATCTTTAATAAAATTTATATACACCAGGTAACGATTTGCGGTCCAAGCTTTTAATGATTTGAAGCTGTTTAAATTTAATACTTTTTAAAGTTGAAAAATATTAACGCTGCATATTTTCCAGCCCAACAAATTAATGTTATTTGTGCCGGTCATTGTCAGGAACAGTTCTCACTAGACTTATGCTCTCAGTGTACGCTTGGCGCTTGTTCATTGTGTGTGCCTGATACCCAGCCAACAACAATAGCAAAAACAACAAGTAAGAAATGTACAGTCGAGCACGCCCAACTGTATAATACTCTCTGCATTTTTCCCCGATTAATTTATTAAAATCGGTATCGAGATATTACAATGTGTAGTAGTTGCATTAAAACACGTTAAAACAAAAACAATCTATGCATACTCAAACATACATCTGTTTGACTGTATGCGAATACACATACGAAAGACAATATATGATGCATATATGCATGTATGTGTGTTTATTCGCCGCGGCCAGCGTCCGCGGGCAGCGCTGCCGCCACGCAGGCAGCGAAAACATTCGAACATGTGCTTGTATGTTTCTGTCTCGCTTGCACTCATACATGATATTGCATTCATTTATCAATATTGCAACGCTTCCAGTTTTCTTGTTTATTGTCCGATTTTAATGCACCTTTCAGGATAATTGGATATAGTTAGTCTCCACACGAATTATATTATTACAATACTGTACGATAAGAACAAATGCCTTTAAAATGGTATTGAAATTTAAAAATTATTTTATTTCTTGTGGAAAAAGGGGGCGTGGCAGCTCAAAAATTTTAATGACATTGTATTTAATCTGCCGCTATGAACATCTGTACCAAAATTGGTGTTCCTAAGTTCCATAGTTATTGAGATATTCGCCGAAAACACCGATTTTTTTCGAGGTGTGTCTGGTTTTTAGCTCATTGTGGGCGAATGGGGCGTGGCATCGAAAAAAAAAAAGATTCTTGTATTGACTGACTAAATATGTGATCGATTGAGACCAAACTCAAACTTGTAGCTCTTACCATCTCTGAAATCTGTTTGTTCATACGGACAGACAGACAGACGGACAGACAGACAGACAGACAGACGGACAGACGGACATGGCTATATCGACTCGGCTTGTGATGCTGATCAAGAATATATATACTTTATGGGGTCTGCCACGCCTCCTTCTGCCTGTTACATACTTTGCACAAACCCAATATACTCTTGCAGAGAGTATAAAAACAAGAGCAACATCCGCAGTCAGAGTCGTAGTCAGAGTTGGACTCAGAGTTGGAGTCAGAGTCGTAGTCTCAGTCTGTCTACCATTGCGAATTTCTACATGGTCGCTCAACTGAAAATTGTTTGTGTACTTTTATTTATTTTTCCATTCTTTTTATACGCTTTTTTTATTGTTGTTGTTTTGGGTGCCGTGTTGTAAATTGCAATTTCCCGTTGGTTAAGTTTTTGGTTTAATTTTTTGGTGCTGTTTTTTTTTTGTATTTGTTTTATTATTTTAATCATTTTATTTTAATTACAAGTTGTAATCAATGCAAAGCACCTGAAGGCATACAATTTATATGCTTGTTGTGCTCATTGGATGATCGGCTCATTTAACCAACAATTAACAATTAAATTAATTTGTTGAGACGAAAAATACAATAAAATAAACAACACTTGTGAATATTTATTGAATTGTTGTAACAAATAAAAATGGAATAATTTTTATTTATGTAAATGGCACTTGAGTCAGTGAGGCATTAATGAGAAGCTCATAAATTAAATGTAAGTTAACTGTATTTATTAATTATATATTAACAATGTTAATTCTTGTAAATATTTAATTTTTTTTGTTAAACTTTTCGCTTTGTTCCAAAATTTTGACTGACAACTTTAAGTTTTATTTCTTTCACAGCACATTAATCATTTTGTTAACTTGATTTGTAATTTAAATATTTAAATGATTGAGAAACTCTAGTTTCCATTGGTCTGTTGTCTGTGCTGGTGTCACTGTCTTCCCTAGGGCCCCATGTTGTGGTCAAGAAAAGCCTTTTAAATCAAATTACCAGTTAACAAGAGAATTTACTTGTACTCGGGTTAAGGGGCATGCAAATTCGCTTTTGGCCAAGCCAAGAAGGCAGCTTGTTTATTGGTCCTTTTGTGTACATACTATGAATATCTTGGCCAGGCCAAGACGGAAGTTTGATTTGCTAATGAACTGAAAAGGATGTCCTGACTGCAAAATGTTGTCCAAGACTTTTCAAACGGACACACACTTGATTTGCCCGAAAAATACATTGAGCAGAAAATCACATTTGATTTGTTGTCGTTTCGTTTCGTTCCGTTTGTTGTTTGTTTCCCTGTTAGCCAGTGCATACTGTAGTCTGTTTAGCATGCGAGACACGTTTGCGTGTTTGGGCCAAGCAGGACATTGAGCTGGCCTTTTGTTAGCCTATTTCAGACAACTTGTTGCGTTCAATTTCAACTGTTTGACATTTGCGATATTTAAATTAAATTTTGTAGCTGGAGTGGAGTAGGGGGTAGGGGAGAATGGCACATAATCAGCTAAAGCCATTTCATTTGCATTACTTGGCCATAATTTAGCAAACAAACACAGACAGAAACGCACTGAAAATATTTACTTCACCATTTGACTCAATAATAAGCTTGATTGTTTATATGATGCTGCTTTTCCTAGCCTACTGTGCCCCTCCCACCCCCTTTCTGCTCTCCAAATTTCTCCCTTTTTATTAAATTGCAGAAGCAACTTTCCAAAATTTATTGCAATTTTTTTTACCACTGCTTCTTTGGCACTAACCTTCAACGGTTACCGCAGCCACGCCCCCACCGCTACACGCCTCCCACACTGGCACTGCTGTCTGCTTTTGTTTTTGAAGTAGGCAACACTGTGAAAGTGCAGAACAGGAAAAAAAGCGAAGAAATAACATGGGGAACTTAAGTAAACATTAATTTACATAACTTCTGTGCAAATGACGACAACGGGCAATGGCGATGGCGATGGCGATGACGAAAGCGGAAGCGGAAGTGGTTGGGGAAATGTAGGTGGAGACGTGGAAGCTTTATAACAGGGTAACCAACACATCGTACTCCTCCTCTTTCTGCTCCACTCCTCAGCCGGATCCGAGTCCGGACGCAGGCGTCAGCGCTCTTGTAGCCCGGCGTTATTAAAAAATTTAAAGTATGTTTTGTGGCACGGCAAAGAACTGAAGATGGCAACACTGGCAATATGGCTCCGCTTAGTTGTCACCGCCCTTCCAGCTCTCTATGTATGTGTGTGTGTGTGTGTTTGTGATCGACGGCGCACATAAGCAGGCTACAGTATTTTTTCTCCCTGTTTAGTTTGCCTTCGGTTCGGTTTGGTTTCGTTTGGTTTGGTTTCATATCCTTGTAGCAGCAACCGGCGTGGATTGTGTCAGAGCGAAGTGCCAGCGTCTGTTTTCAATGTTGCCAGCGTCATTTCCTTTTGTAGCCACTTGTGTTTGTACTTGTGTATGGGGAAGCGGGAAATGACAGTAAAATCAAACAGTCAACTACAACGACTCTAGGAATGCGCTACAAATAGAAATGAATATTTTAGTGCAACACAGAAATTCATCAAGGATCTTTTTCTGGCATAAACTTCTGACAATTAATATTAAAATTTAAATAGAATTTTTAAAAGTGCAGTTCATTTTAGGAAAAGAGATCTTAAAATTCAATTTATCAAAATAGAAGTATTTACATGAATTTAATAAAAAGAAAGTATTAATAGATATTTAGTTTTTAATTGAAATAATATAAGTTGTAGGAAAACCATTGGTAAATATAAAAAACTTAAAAAAAAATGTTTAATAATAAATTAATTAAATAAAGTTATAAATCGCACTATACAATTATTTAAAACAACATATTGAATTCAAATCGAATAAATATAAATTTATTTTGGAATTTAATAATTTAATTCATTAAGCTTAATTCATAATTTTTGTATTTTTCATTAATTTTTAAATAACATTTATTTTAAATGCAGAAAAATATGTTTATATGAGTTCAACAAATTTTAAAATTAAGTAAGACAATTTAATCTTAAGAAACTTATATACTCACCGTTTTCGTATCATAGCAAATGTTGCCCATTTAGCACCCTACACAAGAATTAATCAAGCGAGTTACAATGACAGCGCATATTATTTTCTTCTCCATGTCATTACCAGAGCGCCAAGTCGCACATCCCGAGTGCTTCCTCCCATGCCAAGCGAACCATAGACCCCAGCACCAGCAGCAGTTCCAGGCCAGGACTACAGGACTCCATCTCCTGCCACTACAGCGCAGCGCAGCTTAGCGAAATTGTTTGCGAAAATACAACACAATATTCAAGAATAATGATGACATTGTTGACTTCAGAACCCCGCGCGTCATAAAAAAAAGAAAACCTTAGAAAGGAAAAAAAAGTAGAAAAAGAAAAACACCACATAACCGCAAGGACATCTTCCGCAGGATTAAACGCCCTAAACGCCTCGCTTTAGACACTGCAACGCCCTCCGACTGACAAAGAGCGACAGAGAGAGACTGGCATATGATTACCATATTGTATGATATGCGGCTATAACCGGAACTCCAGAGACTATGCCCGCTTTTTGGCAAACAAAGTTTCGAAATATAAATTGAAATGAATTGAAGTTATGGCATTAGACAGTTTTCGAAATAATCACGCGATATGCAGACTAATCCACCAGCTCCCTTTGTAGTAGAACGCCCCTTTCCAAACAGCTCCCCACCCATAATTATTTGCATTTGCATTTAGAATATGCTGCATACTTTTCAGCGCTTTGACCCCCATTGCCAAAAAGATGGTAAAAAGCTGAGATGCTTAAAAGTCTGTTAAGCTATGACGAGACTTTAAACAAAAGGGAAGAGGGAAGAGTATAACTAAGCTACAATATGGTGACTTAATAATTGTATAGCACATAGTAAAATGTTGTTAAATTTAGCAAGTGATTTATAGTTGCTATTAAGTTATTTAAATAAATTTTGTATAAATGAAATGCCTTGAACTAAATGTTCAACACATTGTTATAAATCTTAAACAACAAATTGTTTATAATTTGCTGCCTGTTTTAATGACTGCAAATCATCATAAACAAAGTAAGCTTAGAGATCTGTTTTAATATATCAGTTAGCTGATTTTAAAGTCAGTTTAAATTAAAATAATTAGATCTGCCAATAAGTGCAATAAAAAACAAGTTCCGCTGTCAACAGTTTAATATGCAAGCAAATTGTTATTAAGGCAACTATATACAGTAGAATCCGCTTATAACGACACTTAAGGGGGCCGCTCATTTTACGTCGTTATATCCGTTAGAGGCTTTAGCCAAAAGGAGACCAAGGAGAATGGGACCCGAATTTTCGTCGCAATGACCGTACAGATGCTTTAAGCGGAGTCGTTATAACCGGAGTCTACTGTATATATACTATATAAGTTGCGATCCGATATCGCTCAAAGGGTAAGCACCGGCTAGTCTATTTTGCATGGAAACTGATTATCAATACAATCAAAAATACCCCCTGCAAAACTAAATGATTATTTATTTAAAAACCTTTACTAACTTAATGAGTTTTTTAATTTAAACAGATTAAATTGCGCTCAAATGAACTTTAGATGAACTAACAGATAATCAATTAAACTCGATGAAAAGCTAAATGCTAAGCTTAAACTTAGAATCCTTTAGGTGTCTACCAGCTGAGCTCCTCGGGTAATCCACCTGGATACTCTCCTGTTAGACAGGCCGTGCAGTAGCCCGACTTGATGGGATTCTCATGGGATTTGTTCATCTGAACCGCTTTGACCAGACCCTCCACACTGAGATAGGCCAAGCTGTCGGCTCCCACGTGGTTGGCCAACTGTGTGGCATTCAATTTGTTGGCTATGAGCTCCTCTCGTGTGGGTATATTGATGCCCATGTAGCAGGGATACTGCAGCGGTGGACTGGCAATGCGAATGTGCACCTCTGTGGCTCCAGCATCGCGTAGCAGTTTAATAATGGGACCAATTGTATTGCCACGCACAATGGAATCATCGATGAGCACAATTCGCTTGCCCTCCACGTTCTGGGCTAGGGCTCCGAACTTCTTGGCCACGCCCAGTTGGCGCAGACGTGTCGAGGGTTGAATGAAAGTGCGTCCCACATAGCGATTCTTGCAGAGCACCTCGCCGAAGGGCATACCCGACTCACGAGCATAGCCATGAGCTGCTGCTGTGCCTGATTCCGGCACAGAACTGACCAGATCCGCTTCTATGGGGGATTCCCTTGCCAGCTGGCGTCCACACTGCAGCCGCGCGGAGTAGACCATTTGACCCTCGAACATGGAATCGCTGCGTGCAAAGTAAACGTACTCAAAGATACAGAATGCCATTTTCTTGTAGTCCGGTCTCTCCACAATGTCCACGGTGCGATAGCCATTGCGGGAGAGTTCAATGATCTCGCCAGGTTCCACTTCACGCACATAGCGTGCACCGATGGAGAGGAAACCACAGCTCTCGCTGCTCACAACCCAACCCTCGGCGTACTTGTCCTCAATATTCGCATGTCCCGCATCGAAGGGCACGATCTTGCCCAGACACAGTGGACGATTGCCATACGAGTCACGCACCGCATAGATCTTATCCTTGTGCATGATGACCAGGGAATAGGACAGCGGTGCCAGGGTCATAAAGTGGCGTATACGTGCTGGCCAATTGGGTCCATCGTGTTCGGAGACATCCTCTGGCGCACAGCACAGGGATTGGGCAATCAGTTCAGAGTCTGAGTGTGTGGAGAGACCCACGCCCCTTTCGAGCACCTCCCGGCGCAGGGACTCACAGTTGACCAGCTCCCCATTGTGGGCAATCGCCAGGGCTCCATGGGCCGTGTGCACTACAAAGGGCTGGCAGTTGACCGCCTCCGAGGCAGCCGATGTGGAGTAACGTGTGTGACCTATTCCCAGATTTCCCTTCAGTTTTCGTATGGCTTCATCGTTGAAAATATTATTGATCATTCCCATGCCCTTGTGGACACTGAAGTTCTTGGAGCTCTTGCCCTGACTGGTGCAGATGCCGGCGGATTCCTGACCACGATGCTGCAGCGCCACCAATCCCAGGCATATCATCTGTGCAATGTCGAGCTGCAATTGAGGAAACACTTGATTTAATCAGCTGAACACGTTTGTTTACCGTCTTAATCGGTCATTACCGAATTGATCCCATCCCTCAACTCATGTTTTTCTGTTATTTTCCATTTCATTACAAACAAACAACAACAAACAGCAACAACAACAACACCCATAAGGCAATCAATACTGTATGAAATAATGTAACTGATTATGTGCAATTACAACCGCAGTGAAGATTAAAGCTGCTGTTTTTCATTGACGTCATCAATAGGCGTTGGCTGCAGCCTCAGCATGGGCCAAGTTACTAATGACCCACTTGCGATCAGCTTACAGCGAAGCTTTGCTCATGGTAATCAGCTCGACAGAGTCACATTGTCTGGCAGACAATTGTGTGGCATTTATTTATCAGCTGATATAGACAAGTAGACCAATTAATACAGGGGGCAATGAGGGATGGAAAACAAGGTTTATAACCTGATAATGGGGAATATTTAAACATGTAAATTTCTCAGCAAAATATTAATCAGTTGATTACAGGAAAACCCTATGGAATATTTTGAAATGTGTATAAATTATATAAATATAGTATTAAAGAAAATCAATTCCTATTTTTATGAACAGCTTGCTATTAATACAAAATTTATAGATTATTACAAATCGCGATGATTAATTTACTAAACCAAAATGAATGTCTTTTATAAAAACTATTCTGTTCTTCACAGCCTTAGAAATAATTTACGAAATAATATATTAAAATAAATGATATTATTTTAAAATTATCAAATTGTTAGAGATAGTTATCTAATGCTCTAATCTAAAATTGTTGTATGGCTGCCATTCAGTTTTGAAGCTCTAGGTTCTGACAAAAAATTATAAAAGTTTTCCATTTTAATAAAATATTTAATTTCATATTAATTAATTATTTAAAAGATTTTCAATAAAATTTCAATTTGAAATTTAATAACTTTTTGTAAATTTGGTTATGCTTCGCTTTTTAATTCACTTTCTACCATATTTCTAGCCCCATAAATATAATACACTCAATACTTACACTAGTCGGATACTCCCCACAGGCAATGGCGCCAAAGACGCCGCACTCGCACGTCATACCCGTGACATCTTCGCCTTTGGCTTGAACCGATTTGTAAATCTTATCGGGAAATACTTTTGGCTTATTGCAGCTGGAAACTGTTAAAGTTTCCTTTTGGCAACACGTGTTCGCATCGGCAGTTGCAGCATCTGACAGATATAATCCAAGTTATTAATCAAGAATTCACAGCTCTCAGCATTTTCTTACCGCAAAACTTGCCACAGTCACTTTGGGCCATGTTAATATGTGTTTATTTGTGTATATTAGATATCACTGCACGCGTAAGTAATTTGATTAACTGTGTTTTATTAACAAAGTTGAGACACTTTAAAATTGGCACGAGATCAGTAATTTTAATTGAAATTCTCCGTTTCACATCTGCATTGATCGAATGACAGTGGAATTGTGAGCGTTCAAGTTACAAGCGCGGCTAATTAAGGCCCTCAAAAATCGAATCCCAATACGATTCAGACATACATTTTATATATGTGTATATATGTTTATTTATAGTATACAAACATGATGCTGATAACTGCGTCGATTGCATTTTCAATCGATGGATTCCGAGCAAAATAATCTGATTTTGTTTTCTTTGCAGCAAAGCCAAACAAAAGCATAAATAAACAATCGCAATGTTTGGCACATAATTTATCTTGAATTGAATTAAGCTAGATAAGTCACCGAAATTGAAAGCATCACTCAAAAATCGCTTAGAGTTTGTTTGGGTTTCATGTTAGTTCACTCACCTTGCACCACTGTTCTTGTACAGTGCAGCAAAAACATTGTTATGATCGGTCTTATCACTCGATTGAAAAATGCGTTGATTGACGCATTTTAGTTAGACGCAACTCTTGCGTAAACAATAACAGATTAATGTTTGTTTTCCTTTAGTCAATTACAATACTCAATTAATATAGTATATATGGCATATATATATGTGCTCATTAAGGAGCAGTAGCATTATCTGGTATATAAGTATTCAGAGGCCCCCTATGAAGTCAATGAGGGTAGAACGATAAGTATTGACTCTGCAGCATTTTCCCAGCGATATTTCAAGACGATCACACGATTTCAATCAGGCAAAGCTGTAAACAAAAACAAACCAAGGGGTTTTACCTAAACAACGACTAGTGCATACCCTACAAAATGTATATAAAATAAATAAGCTACCAATTTAAAGGTTTTTATAGAGGTAAATTAACTTAAAACTACTTTTTCACTTAGGCTACTATTTAGTTAAGTTTTAAAAGCTTTTTTAATCATTTCTTTATTTTAACTTTAAGCTATAAATCAGTGTTTTTATGTACAACTGTTCTGCGAATTGATTTCAATTTGTTTAATGAACTTTTGACACTTGTAATTGATAGCAGATAACAACATACCTTAGTAACAAACGGCACTGAAAGTGATCATCGATTTACAGCCAATGGGAAGTCGTCTATTATTAGCACGTGTATACAAATACCTACAACTATACCCATATATATATACCATATATTTATATAATATGCATTTGTTTTGATTTATGAACAGCGTGTTTATGAGTTATGTGATTAAGGTGCTTGGCAACTTTGATCAATTCAGACCGATCAACTGATAAGAATCTGATGCAATAGCTGCGCCTGCAGGCATGAGATCAAGACAGACTAGATTACAGGGTAGACTGTATAGACTAGCATAGTAAATTATTAAATCTATTTTCATCAGAACTTTTTCTTGCATAAGAACTGATCATTCGCATCTTAATCTAAGCAAACACTTTATTTTGTTGTGAGAAGTCAAAGAATGAAAGCTGAGGCTGTGCATACGCTTAGTGAGAGTTATTTGAGGCAGGCATTACCTTATTTTATTGTTATCAGAGACAAACAGAAAAATGCCAATAAATAAGCAACAATAACAAATGGAATGGCAAACAAAGCGCTAAGCAAGCAAACAGGCAAACAAGCAAAGAAGAAAACAAAGATAATGAGATGCCGCATAATGTGGAAATGAAAATGGCCAGTGGACGGTGAGTGGCAGGGGCAAGAAGAAGAAAAATGACCGACCAAAAACGGACAGCTTGGATAAGTTTCGGCAAGTATAGCCCAAGGGGGAGGAGAGGGGGAGGTGGAGTAGTGAGAGGAGTCCCCACCAAATGTGTAACCACTTGAATTTCATTTGGCGAAAAGCTTTATCGAAAATTATGCGAACGCTGGTGACTTTTGGCAAGTGGCAGCACCACGGGTGATGGCTCCGCCTGCCACACCCACAGCCGCTGCTGCCCCCGCTCTAACTCAACTAACTGCTTAGAAGCCTGATAAAAATCCAGCACACACAACTAAACAAACAGATAATAAAGAGGAAAATGATGCTGCTCCTTGGCTATTTGGCAGAACCGCAGCGCACCACTCCACTCCACACCACAGCGCAGACTGGGTATTTTTCGCATATGTGTACCCCCCGCGATGTACTCTGCTCCAGTGGCGTCCAGTTGGGTAACCAGGGATGCGGACTCTGCCTGCCTCATGCATAATTCAGCAGAATTCTGAATGATTATTCTTTATGGGACTGTTTATTTCTTTTGACCATTTATTTCAAGTTCTTTCTTTTTGTCCCCCTCCACTTCTCTTATTTTTCTTTTTTTGGTTCTTTTCATTATTTTTATACAGTTTCCAGTTGCTTGCGCTCGAAATGATTTTGACCAACGGTGACGCAAAAATCATCAAATGGCCACATCCACATGTGTGTGTCTGTGTGTGTGGAAGGGGCATGTGTATTGTCTATTGAACCAAAAACTTCCCCCAGTCCCCTCCAGTTCAGTCCAGTCAACCAACCACACATAGCCGTACTGCCCCTTCCCCTACCTTGCCCCATCCCTGCTCTACTCGAGGGCAATACCAATCCAAAGTCCTTTCGCTGAAAGTAGCTTCGGGGCTGCGTCGCTTTCAACGCATCATTTCATTTTATTTTATGTCCTAAAAGTGGCCAAAAAAACAGAAAACAAATAACAAAAATACAAAATGGAAAATAAAAAATAAATTTTATTTGTTTTTGTGTGGCTAGAATTGAATAAAATCTTCGACTAATGCAAGTCGAAAGCACTTTTCGATATTGTTTCTCTTATTGTCCAGCGGCCAATAGAAAATGGGCTAAGACCGCAGTTAGCAGTTTTTCCTGCATGGAAATAACTTTATTAGGAAGTTCCACACTTTCTTAACGGTAGTGGGTATAAAAATGTAAAAATAAATTGACTTTCCCACCAGATAATGTTCTTGCCCAGACGGCTTTATTATCTGACAAGTTGGAATCATTAAAAACTAGCTTTGGTTATTGTAAAAAAAGGGAGATAACTTATCTTACAAAATTACTAGATTCACTTATATTTATCAGATAATAAAAGCTTAAATTCATTAAATTTTTAGAGCTTATAATTAATCTAACATTCTTAATACTGCCAATTTGCATTTACTTTTGACACTCATTTCGTATTTATTTCCTCAAAAAACTTTAAGCCTTTTGTTTATAATGCTACTAAAGCTTATTTTAAATTCTTTCTACCAACTTAAAAGATTGGAAATACTTAAAAGCTTCATAATATACTAGAATTCTTAAAATTTCTACTACTCTTTCTGAAAGTGTCACTACTATTTTCACAATTTCGGTTACAACTACTACTATTTATACTACAGTTACTTCAATTTCTGCAAAGACTTTTAAACTTATTTATCATTAAAGAATATTTACTATAAAGTCAAATTCTCACAAAATTTAAAAAAATATTTGTTTTTACTTTCGAAGATACTTAAGATCTAAAACTACTACTACTACTATTTCTTTATATTTTACTACTACTTTGTTAATTAAACTACTTAGCTTTCTCCTACTTCTTTACTATATTATCTTCAAACTGTACAATCAATTTTGTCAAGTTTTAACATTCAAAAAGTGTTAACTAATATTTCTATGCTTTTAAGTTGATTCGATAGTCTATAATCCACTACTAATTCTAAAATGTATACTACTTTTCTCTAGGTTTTAAGATTATTATTAATGGTGGCATTATTTAGCTTTGAATACAAGTTCGGTAATTCTAATCAAACTAAACTAAGTATTATATTACCAACTACTTACGATTCACCCTTTTATTCTTAATCCAAGTGCCATTAGCCAACTTTAATTACACCAAAAAATCAAATATACTTTTGCTCACTAACTGTTTGTTCCCCTAGTGCCTGGCAAGGCATCCAATCAATGGGAATTTCAATTAAAACTAATTGAAAAGCGCATAAACTTTGTCTGCCATAAACAAAATAAACAAAACCAGTTCGTGGCCAGAAGAAGAAGAAGTGGAACTTTGATGGCACCGTCAATATTGAAGGGGCAGCTCCTTGGATCAACTTGAAATTGCTTTCAGTGGCGTTCCCTCTGATCTATCGAAAACTCAAGACTCACGACTGAAGGACTCAGGGACTCATCCAAAGTTGGACAGTTCGTTTGGCAACGTTTTTAATTCGTTTACGTTTATTATTTATTCCGAGGGAAAAAAACGTCTTTGTCTCAAATTGTTGTTGTTTGTATTTGTATTTGTCTTTGGCATTTCTTTATATACAATTTGCATATACACACTATACTATATAGTATTTTATATAGCCCGTCGCTCAAAATTTTCATTTAAGCTCGCGTTCTGCGCATTTTCTTTCATTTTTTCTTCGCTTCGCTTTGCTGTCGACAGATTTGCATAACGAAGCTGCCACAACAACAACAACAACAAGGAGAGCTGCCTCCTTTTTTTTTGGGGGGGCGGAGGGCGTGTGCGTCCTGTCATTCTGCTGGACAACTTTTAAGTTTGCAGTCAAATAAATTTATTTAGTTGCCATTTCCTTTTGGCTTCAATTTGCTTAGCGATGCGTACGCGCCACGCCCACCCAAAGCCCCCTTACCATACCGCCCTCTAGCTCTAATTAATTTTCCAATACTGTTGTTTGCTCCACAAAAAGGTAGCAGCTGTCCAGATGATATCTGTATCTGCATTTTGTCGCTGTATCTTTAAATCTAGCTACAAATTTGTGTCAAAAGCGCCACACCGCATGCCTAATGAGCGACAGGGAGAATTGGAGAATTGGGCACCAAGAATTGGGCATAGAAGATTGAAGATCACTGCTCAAAAAACTGATTGATGTGTGTCAGCTGCCGGAACGTGCCCCCAAAGCACAAAACCTTTCCAAAAACCCCAAAAAAAGAACATAAAAAAGTAAAAAACACGACACATAAAATCTTAATGGGTTTCAATTTGTGGCGCATTAAGCGACTGGTAATTGATATACAAACAAACTCGGTTCGACTTGGGTTTGGGTTTTGGGTCTGTGAACAAGAGCAGCGACTACATGTGTAGTGTAGAGAGAAAGACACCCAGTGAAACTCGAGCTGGCAAGTTAATTAAAATTTCAAAAACGTAAATTGAATTACGAACACAAATTGTAACCAGCTCTGACTACAGTGCCAGTTCCATCTCCAGCTCCGTCTCCGACTTTGAGTGCACAAAACAGCCACCAACTGCTCCAGTTACGCGTGAGAATTTCTGCCACTTTTCGATGTGCATAAAATTTCAATTTGAAATCGAAGGGAAACGAGATGGACACACAGATAGACAGGCAGCAAAGGAGTGAAAGAGAGGGGGGTAGTGTGAAAGAGAGAGGGAGAGCATAGGGAAGGCATATGAGGTAACGTTTTAGTTGGCAGCGACACATTCCCAAGGCGGCTGCTCAATTGCAGCCAATAATCATAAAATTTAATAAAGGTATTTGGCTTGACCGTTAACGTGGCTACAACCCCAACACACAGCGGGTAACAGTGGACTACAGTGGGCAAACAGTGGGCAACAGTGGGTTAATGTATGCAAAACGCATTCAAATTTTATGTATCGCCCGCAACGATCTCCTCAGTATACGAGTCTACAAGTCTTCTACTGTACAGTCGCGCTCTTCACTCCCCTCTCTCTCTCCCTCTCTTCGTCTCCCCCTCTCCATCCCCACTCTCTCTCTAAAACAACATAATTCGCTCGCCATTTGGTTGACTACCTTTCATGTGAGTTCATGTTGTCTGCCACAGTGAGTGCCAGAATTCCACTGCCACTGGCACTCGCTGCTGCTACTTTTGCTATCTTGCATGGTCTATTGACTTTTTTGGTCAACATTCGTGGCTTTAACTCGAATCCCGTCCGTATCTATGGCACTTAACGGACGCGGCCTTCTCTGCATGTAAATTGCATACTTTGAGACACTTTGGGTCACCTTAATGAGGCCGATTTTAAAACTCACTCTAACTCGGTCGTCACTCGTCTCTGCCTCTGTCGCCTGCCATGGGAATAAGAATTGGGATCAGAATGAGAATTGGTATTGGAATGGCATTGACAATGACTTGCATAAAAGTCTCAATTCTTTTTATTTGCTGTTTCTTTTAAATTTCTTTGGCGTCTATCGGAAACATGTATAATCTCTGCTAAAAAGAAGGTGTCATAAGAGAGAGTAGTGTAACTCTGAGTATTTATTTTCTATTGAGCATTAAAAGTCCTTCTTGAAGACTTTCCAGGAAGTAGGGAATTTACATTTTGTACTTACTCAATTCTTATAACAAAAAGCAGCTTTCAAATCAAATCTCAATCAAATCTGAACTTGTTCATTACTAAAATTATTTATAATAAATAAAAGTACAGAATTACTTTTTTTAAATTCTATACTCGAATTTAGTATAAGGCAGAAAATAAGCATGCTAATTTAAGACAAACACCTTTATGAATTAATCTACATCAAGACTCTTAGATGTGAACAAAAAAAATATGACAAAAACTTTATTTTAAGAATACGTAAACAAATGTGCTTTTAAATTAGAATAGTTGGGTTAGATAGTTGCTTAAAATAATCGCTTTATTAATAGCTCCTCTTCACAATGTAAGCGCCAACTTTTCTAAAACGTTTTGAAAATTGATAGAATGGAAAACATATTTATTATAAAATTATTTTTTAAGACTGAAGCACTTTTTTAATATAATTAAATATTATAATAATAAATTTTGACTTTTTTAAAAATAATTTAAAGAACTTTACTTAATTAAGTAAATTAAACATTCTTCTTAATAGTATTTTTTAATCAGCTGCCTTTTACTTAAACTAAAAATGTAAGCACTTTCCGCAGTAATTATCCTTAATATTTAGTTGCTTAAAACGACTATAAAATTTTGTGTTTACAGCATAATTTCCATGCTAAAAAGGCGACTTAACTTAGGCAAATAATGTGCTATTTTTACAGCCCTTTCTCCGCACCTACCTCTGCTAACAAACATTCTGCCTTTTACCATTTAATAGATGAGAACTCCAAAACAAATTACTTAAAAGGCAGTAGAACTGCATAACTTTGGCTTGTCAACAACTTCCGAATTCTATTGAGAGCCAAAACAGGAATTCGCA
The DNA here is from genome assembly GCA_035046005.1 of Drosophila acutilabella. Lineage (NCBI taxonomy): Eukaryota > Metazoa > Arthropoda > Insecta > Diptera > Drosophilidae > Drosophila > Drosophila acutilabella. The sequence goes on from JAWNOK010000013.1 coordinate 17,915,233, forward strand.
AGCAAAAATCTCGCATATGTTTAAAGTATTCACCGAGTTCGAGTTCGGATTTAGGTTTACAGACAATTGCACTTTATGAACCGCAAATCGCATCAATTATAAGATGAACTCGGTGTTGAGAAACTTTTACAACTTTGCGAACAACTCGACGCTAAGTTTTGGCAATAAATCAAATTTGCTGCGAGCCATAAAAACGCCACACATTAGCACAACAAAAAAAAGGACACAAAGCGAGTGGTTTTAGTAGTGTAAAGCACTTGAGGAAAGAGACAAGGACACATCCCCTTCGAGTTGGAGTCGTAAATCTGAAAATCACTTGTCGCGATTTCTCTTAAAAGAGGCGCATTAAATTTTACGCATTATTTGAAGATGATGCCTCATGGCAAGGACATGCGCCACAAAGGATAACAACGAAAAATTAGGCACATTTTGCGGTCAGGGATGTCAGCTTGTCAAATATCCTGGAGGGGAGAGTTTCATTCCACTTCATTGGCGGCATTTGTAACATTTGTTTGTGACGTTAATTTATACAATAATTGTGACAAGGAGCAAGGGGATGTATAGCCCACAGCATGACACTGAAAGTCCTTTTTGGTAGCCGCTGTCAGTTAGCCAAAATAGTACACACAGCGCGGCATTTAACTAAAGATCTTAATACGTAGACACTTTTGGTACTGGCCATTATGCAGCTCTCTACTGACGTCATTTTAATGGAGTTTTAATGTATTTGTTTTGCCAGCCACATACATGCCACGCCCCCTCTCAGACTGTGCTCACTTTGCTTCAAGCCCAAAATTTATTCTAAATTATATTCATACAAATGTTAAAAAAGTTGCACGTTTCTGAATTTACATAGCACACACACACATTTGTGTGTATATACTTTGTGGCACATGAATATTGAAAACGTGTGTGGCGCCTCCACGCCCTCCTGCCGCCCACTTGCTCCTCCCTGCCCCTGTTTAGTTCTTTGGCAGCTCAACTTTCATTACGAAACGCATTTCATATATGAAAAAGTTTTGCGGCTGAGTTACAAACGGGCAGCTTGCCACGCCCCCTCTACACTGGTGTTAAAAGCCAGGGGTCTGCATATATTAATATCCCAAATGCGAATGACACAGGTACAACTCACACACAAACTCACAGGTGTCTAAGCCCAACAGAAAAAAATGTAAAATAAACATTAAAATTTTCATGAAAAATGTCATCAACAAAAGTTTGAAATGCAAATAAATTTGGAGGCTGTTGGCTGTAGTTGCTGAGTGCTCTCAAGGCAGACAAAGGCTCTGCAGCAGACACACACACGCACACACATACACAATCATAAAAAAGCATGGCTCAGTTTTGGGGGCCTTTGCTTTTTTGTCACACACATCACGAACGAAAAGATGATGAAAATGTAGCTGAAGATGAGACTGAAATCCATCAGCATTATCATCAGCAACATTCACATTAGAATGCATTTAGAAACGCATTTATCATCACGTTGGGATTTGTATTTCGCACACATTCAGTAAAAAAGGAATTTATAGAAAATATCGAGCAAATCCCGTGCACAAATCCAAAGCAATCCTGATCGATTATGATTGATGTGTGTGATGATATAAAATACAGAATTCTGTCAGCGAATTGAGGCAATTAAAATTCAAATTAGAAATAAATGTGCAAATCTGAGTATATAACTGAGGGGAGGAGGGGCGTGGCATACGTGATTTCATTAGCAAATAGCAGCAAATAAAATCAAAGCGATGCTGTCCACACTTGAGTTTCTAGCTGGTGCTCCACTGCAGCTTTTGCCAGCTGGAGTGCTGGGCACCCTCTGCTGCCTTACTTTCCACTTATCCTTATACTTATCCTTATGTTTTTTTTTTTCTGTCCCTCCACTCTTGACGCTCCAATCTTTGCTCTCCACTTGGCTGCACTCAAGTGTCGCGACGTCGCCATTAAAACATTCGCTACGCTCACTTGGAAACATGGACACAAAAATTCCGAATCAGAAACAGAATCAGCTAAAGAAACACAAGACAACTAAGGATTAAAAGGGAATGGGAGAGGGAGTAAAAGAGGAATAAGAAGCAGAAGAAGCACCAGCAGCGACAACAGTTATAAAAATGGCGTCTTAAGTTAGTTGACGACGCCCCCAACTGAGCTGGTAAGTCATTAACTCAGCTCAAGAGCTTTTATCTCGCCACTTGAGCGCATCTCATTCCCCTACTCTTCAACCCCCTCCCCCATGCTGTCTTCGCTGTCATTGGCAGCGCCATTTTAGCTTCTGTCTCTGTTAATTTCTATGGGGCAATTACACGCAACTGATAAGCACACAAATTGCAAAAGCAGATTAAAAAGCAAGCGAGCAAAAGCAGCGAATTTTTATGGTTTTCTTCACAAGCGACTGACTGGAGCCGACATAAAACTTAAATAATTTCTTTGAAATTGTCTCATTTGCCATGAAAGAATCAAAAGATTTATCTACACACACGACAACTGGCTGTGCTTAAATGGACTGTCGTTAACTAGAAGTTTAAATGGAATTTACCAAGAAAGTTAATTTAAGGAACAATAAATATATATTAAACTTAATAATGTTTTGTTAAGAAGTTTTATATATCGTTTTAAACCAAATCATGGCTCTTATGTGCTTTAAATATAATTTAATTAAACTGTTTTAAGCACAATTTTTATATGAATACACATTCAATAATACTATCTTTATTTTCTATTAGTTTTTAAACGATTCTTAACCAAAAATTATGCATATACTAGAAAACTAATAAAAAACAGATTGGAATGAAATAAAAGGTAAATATATAAATATAAAATTAAATACTTGTGTATTAGTATGATGGGCTATGGACATTGAAATTGACCTCTGTTTTTTAAAAATATCGGAATCTTACTGGCATTCTCGATTACCAAGGCACATGCTTGTCATATCCTCCATTGTTGTCAACTTCATGGCTGTTGTCTCCTTGGATGCCTCCTCCATTGTTGTTGTTGTGGCCTCCCTTGCTGCCTCCATTGTTGTTGACTCTGTCATAACTTCTGTGATTTATTCCAACATTTTAAATATAAATTTTGCTTTTTAAATAAAATTCTGGTGTGTTTATTTGCATAAAATACATTTAAAGTTTGAAAAATAATATTTAATTAATCCAAAAAATATAAAAAAATATTAAAGTATATGTATACTTTCCATCAGAACTATATTTAAATACCTTCAACTAAAATATTTCTTTAATAACAAGGAAAATAACTTTCTTTTTCACTAGCTTCTATCGTAATATACGGAAATGTCATTTCCAAATCAAACTAAATTTTAAGAGTTATTTTCGCAAGCAATTTCATTTATGCGAATAACAATAAATTAATTGCTGAGTTGTCAATAAATTTACGAGCCTTTTACGAGCTACATTATATAAAATTGGCAAAATAGCTATCATATGGTATAAATTAAAGAAAATTGTGAAAAATTCTATTAACTAATTAACTGAGCATGGCCATAAAATCAAATTGTGCAGACATCGAGCGGAGCTCCGTTTAGCCAATGGCAATGATCAATTAATTTGTGGTAGAGGCGTCGATAGACAAGCGTATCAATTATTTTAATGAGTTCGAGCAGGGGCGAGTACCAGGAGAAAGAGAGGGGAGAGAGAGAGAGCTGTTGGTCACTGGCCAGTGGTCACATTATGATGCACCCTTCGAGGTGGTCAAACAATTGACAGTCTATCAGTTTCATGAGCGGAACAAAGAACAAGGGAAACAGAACAAAGGGGAAGAATGAACAGGGAAGAGGAAAGCGGGAAAGTCGAACAGTGCAGAGTGTTCAATGAGCCATTGAGGTGCAGATTTGACAAAGAGTCGAAAGTCAACCCTCGAGCAGCTGTTGCCAATGCAGTTTTAAACAAAAATTTCCAATCGAAATTAACAAAAACAATTTGTTAAGCAATTTGCGGTTTAACGCGTCGCACACGACAATAAATTAGTTCGATTTGTAGCAATGAGTCGAATGGGGCGAGGGAGTGTGACACACCCACTATTAAAATCAGTTTGACAACGTGTTAACACTAATGGGCAATATCGAAATGGGGCACATATGTGTAGCGTTCATTAAACTTTAATTGCTCATTAAAAGGAAGTAGGAATTTTATAAAATATATATATATAACTCTAGTTATCTATACACTTTGGTTAAGAGCGAGTTTTGCATATAAATTGCGTTCGTTGCGAGGTGTTGCAATTGTTGCAATGCAAATGATTTTAAAGTTTGCCACAAGACCTGAGGCATGAATAGATCTCAAGTCGTTGTCTCCCTCTACCTCTCTATCTCCCACTCCCTCTCCATCTCCACCTTTGGTGGGTTTTGCGAATTAATGCAGTTCTTTGGTCATTTGCATAATCGCTGTCAACTCAACTCAACACTCAACAGTCGACAAAAGCCCAAAACTCTCACGGCAATAGGTACAAGGACTAGTTCAGTGCCAGTGCGGGGATAATACAGGGAATTCATGCAATTGACACACATCATTTCACGCACTGACGCCTTTCAATAAACCAAATTTATCACAAGCGCACAATCTACTCGTAGGGCATAAACAGGAGCAGGGAGTCAACAATTTAAAATCCTTCAGCATATTGCGACACACACACACAAAAAACAGATACAAGTGTAATCAGTCAAGCGTTTTGTCAACCGCACGGTGACATCATCATCATCAACATCATTGTCATCTTCATCATCATACATTTTCAAGCCGAGGACCATGTCAGGAATCTGCATATCAAATAAAAATCCCAAAAAACTCAAAAAATAAGAATGAAATAAGCGCTCGTTGCGTACCCCAATTTCCACAGCTTTTCCTCCCCTCTGCCACCCCCCTTCCACCCCCTACTCACCGCCTCTCTTAACGCACACTAAAAGGGTTGCTGATTAGAGTCCTGTTCGAGGTCTGTGAACCATGAATGAATGACTCAGTTTGCGGTTCGACTGCGTACCACAATGTCGTTTATCAAGCCATCGCAAGGTGCGACAAGCATCCCACTCACACACCCCAATCCCCGCTTCCTACTTCCTCCCTCCACCCCCTTACCCTTGCCAGGCTCAACTGCAATCCGTTGTGAAATTATCTACACTAATTCCGGCCCAGACCAGACACCGCTTCTATTTGTAAATCTCAACGCGTTATGTTGATGTTTTTAATTAATTTTCAGACGCGAGGGGAGTTTGACAACTTCTCGTTACTCCTTTGGAGTTTGGGTGCTGGTTCCCAGGGCTTTCATTTTTTTCCAAACTTATTTTGTTTATGGTAAACATTTCGAGTCGTTGATTTCTGATCCGCTTTAATTTGTCAATCACAAGTCGTGCGTTGTCTGTCATTTTTTGTGGATGGAAATAGATCAGATTTTCACTATGTAAAGTTTATTTTATCAGAAAACTTGTGGCTGCTATAAAAAGTCAATGAAATTACGCATACAGCAGTCGAACACCTATGCTGTAGGTTTGCTAAAAATGTATTTTTAAATAAGTGAGAAAGAGTTAGAGTAAGTAAGAAAAGAGTTAAGTGAACCGACTTAAAAGGACCCCATACTCTTTCTTACTGATCTTGGTGGGGATAGTTGGAATGAAACCGTTTACACAATGTGTTAATTTAGTCACAGTTTGCGGGGACGGTAGTGGGCATGGCGAAAAATCTTACCAACCTCCTAGACCCATTGTACTCCTTTTTAGACGTGGTCTGTTTCCTTGCAAATTTGCGAAAACTTAACAGATTTATATAAAACTGCATAGATAATGTATAAGTAAAAGTATTATTGTTTAGTATTTCTAGGATTAAATAATGCTTAATTAAAAATTAAATAATAAATGAATGTATGGATTCTATACAAACATTTAAATTCAAATTTCATTTATGTAAAAAATTCTGGGTAATAATGTAAATCAAAAATAAGAGACTGATGAATTCAATTGAATATTTCTATGAATATACTACGCTACAATAAACACAAAAAATGCAATCAATAGAACATTTCTAAATTGAATAAACTGATCATTTACAGCTCTAGTACCAGCAATGTACAATGTACAAGCGATATTAAATATTTCTATAATTATTCAATGCTATAAAATGTTTGTAGAATACTTTTCCCCCAACTTCCACTCTCAGCTATGATTAATTAATAAGGACTGCTGCTGCTTGGAAGCTGTTCAATCAACATTGCATTGATTCATAAGCCTCATTACGACACCCAAGAAATGTTGATAGTCGGATTGTATTGCTATTCGAAGCTTCTGTTCCTGCACCCAATGTTTCCACTTCATACTCGAGATATTTTCATCATGTGGCAAGTTGCAACATGGCATTGTTTTTGTTGTTTTTTTTTATTTTTGTTTTAGTTTTTGTACGAGACTGGGACTTGGAGTGGCTGCCGTCATTCTGGACATTCACAAAATTGATTTCATTCACAACATGCCACGTTTGCCTCATTAAATCATCACTCAGAAACTATCAATGTTCGATTTGCCAGTGAGCAAAACAACATATGCTTCCTTCCAGCTGCCTTTGTGCTTTTGCTTTAACTTCGACTTGATATTCATGTAAAAATCAGTTGAAGAGCACAAAAATGCAGCCAGAGGCAGCAGGGGGCTGTGGTGGAGGTACACAAATAAATTAATTATGAATCAGAGAACAATGTAATTACATGAAATCCGATCGATGAACATGGAGTCCACTAAGCACAAAAGCCACTACAAAAGCTAGAGTCGGAGGGGGCAAAGAGGGAGAGGGGGAGAGGGCAGACAATTGACATTTTTACAACGTTGTAGTTACAATGGAACGCTAACCATGTCGAGATCTGGTCATCAGAACAGCAGGGAAAGTTACTACCACACAAAAAAACATGACAAATATCTGTGACAATCGACTGATTGTTGTTGGCTGCTCCACTGGTGCTTCACTGGTGCTTCACTGTATCCAACTACAACTACAGTGCTTCAGTGCAGTTTGGAAAACTCGTTTGCGCACGCGTGAATGCCGCTGAGCCAGCGGGAATTGTTTAATGGCGCTAAACGGCCTGTTGTGCCAACGGATGCACAGTCAGCGCCAAAAGTGCTCCCCAGTCTGACTGTTGTGCTAATAGTTAAAGATAAATATCACAGCGGGTTGGCACTGCTCACTCTCTCTCTCTCTTTCTCTCTTTGCTGACTCTAAAGGCTGCCGACGGACAACGCCTACTTTATCCCAACGACAAACTCGACAACATCTGCTTGCCGTTTTCCAAAAACATCCCAGAAAAAAGTAGTAGCAGCAGTAGAGGCAGTAAAGGAGCAGCTCCGCCTTTTTCGCATTAGTTGCTTTTGGGGCAAACCCTAAAAAAATGTAACAACTACACATAAAAGGGTTAGCTGACAGCCCAAAACAGTTTCCTTAAAGCCAAGGAAAAAAGCGAATGAAATTATTTAAAGCAGTTTTTATTTATGTTATGCAGTAGAAAGATATTTCTAGTAAGACAATTTTTACAACCATGAGATAACATTTAATATAAGTCATATAATTTAAAGATTCTTAATCTAAATAGTTCATATCTCGCTTGTTTAAATAATTGACTTTATTCAAGAACCATATGGGGAAATAGGAATACTTTAAAACAAATATTATAAACGTAGAACATGGAAAAAATACCCTTTGGAGAAATAGAATTTTAATCTTAATGAAAATAATGTTAAACAAATGAGGTATATTTTAGCATAAGGCTCAATGTTAAAATTAAACAAAAAATTATTGAGGACATCTTATTTAAATGATTTTTTATTTTATAAAAATAAACCTCAATCATCATTTGCATTAATACATTTGTTATCTTTTTTTTCTCACTTGTTTTACTTTCCTTTAATAATGGAATGTTTGGTATGTAAATAATTGTCTTTTAAGCTAACCTTAGGCAACTGTTTTAAAGTAAAGACCATAATATTTTAACATTTAACAGTCAGTAAAGACAACGGTTAAAGCATTGTTTACACAAATATTTGTTTTTAATATTTTAATAAATATATTTCTATCTATATTTTCTCAGGATTATTTTTATTTCATTTTTGACATTGGCATCTGCGCATGGAAAGTTTCTGCACTGGAGCTCCTCCTATTTTCAGCGCGCGAATGGCAAAGCGCACACTACACTCACACACACAAGCACACGCACTGAAAAGCTCGCCCATCACCCACACACGCATACAGACACAGAGATAACTGTAGGAGCTCTCACATACGGCTGCTGCTTCGACTATTTTCGTAGCATACTTTTAGGTGGTGGCTGCATCTTCGTAGCATCCGCTGGACGAGTGCGAGGATATTGTCGCCGTTGCTTATGTACTACACATAGCCCACTGTATATAGCTATATATATTTATTTACCTAACTGTCACTGCAATGGCACGCCCCCAAACTACCGCCCACCTGCTCAACGGCGTTGTATATTTCAATTTGTCTGCAGCTTGGAAATTGCTTTTTTGTGCATTTTGTCAAATGAATTTTCCACGTCGCTCACAGGACTTATTTGGAATTTGTTTGCAGCGTCTCTTTCGTTGATTCATACGCATTATATTCCTGTTTTTCTCTTTTCGTTTTTCCTTTTACTTGTTCCCTAGTCACCCCCGCTTTTCAGCTGCTATTGCTTGTTACTGGCACTAAAATTCTTATCTCGTCGTCAACTAATTTTGTGATTGCATGCTGTGAGCTGCACAAAGAATCGCTCTGAATTTAAATTGGATTTTTGCTCACATTAAAATGCATTTACATGCTGTTAGTTATGAATGCATATGAGATGGCTACTTTCTCTACTAACCAAAGCCCAAAAACCATTTAAAGACCCAACTAAATTCCAAGGACCAGAAACCTTGCAAAACTACACTAAATGTTTACATTTCCTGAGCGTTCGCAAATATTTTGCAATGTCTTCAGAATTCCTCAACAAATAATTGTCAGCCGGCAGCGAATAGAGCCATAAAAAGAGCCCTGCCTAGGTCAGCTGACGTGACGACTGGCCACAAAAAAATATAAGGTAAATATATTTACAAAAGAGAGTATAAAAACACACTCACACTTAAAAGCCAAAGAATTAAAAGTAAAAATACAGATACAAATGTAACTCGTTTTCGTTGACGTTGTCGTTTTGGCTCTTCTCATTGTGGCCATAACATAAAACATGGCTAATTCTTGCATGACAATTTCACATTCATAACCCTTTTGTACGGAATGTCCGTTTTGGCTGGCCGCCAGTCTTTCGACTCATAACAATGCTCTCTTGCACAGTTAAAATTATGAAAAAGAGTACTATGAATTAGTCAAGTTGTTTGTAACTTACAGAAATTAAATTGGGAAAAATAAGTTAAAGAAAAAACAATTTAAAACATTTTTAAATAATCTACATGAAAAGAAACAAAATTTTAATTAAATTTGTAAAAGAGTAAAAGAGAAAAAAAATATATTTATTATGATTTTATTAAAATACGTGTTTAAACAATTTATTAAAGAGTAGAAAATAAATAGTTTCTAAATAACAAAATTTAAATACTAACAAAAACTTGACAAGCACCTAATATACTTATATCAAATCTCTTTTAACATATATGAAAGCCATTACTCAGATGTATACCAAACTAAATTATTAATAAATAAAAATAAATTAAAATTTGGCTTAAAGATATGATTGTTAAAGTAAACTTTTATTTAAAATACTTTTTAGCTACTTTTTTTATGTCTATAGTCTGAATTAAATGATTCTTTTAGTTTTTTAAATTTTTAATAAGTAGAAAATCATTAAATTCCAAAATGCTTTACTGATAATATTTTATTTAATTTATCTAAATAGCGCATTCAGCAGTCGTTTTCTACCTTTCCTGCCCTCAGCCTTAAGCGGAATTTCCATTTTTTCACTTCTACATTTGTTTCACGGCAATTTTGTAAGCCGCGATTTCTGATTGTGCATTTCAAGCGTTGTGTTAATTGTTAATTTTTATGGTCTGGCAATCAGATAAAACTAGACAAACAGCGAAACAAGCAAAATACAAAAGGGAAGCGGCAAAAGAATGCGAATGTGAATGAAAATGAAAATGAAGAAATTAAAGTGCTGCAGCAAATGTTGGAGGAAAGTGGAAGGAGACGAGAAAAGCGCCTATAAAAACAATTTATCCAGCAATAAAATTTGGGAAATAGCTTCAAATTGAATTTTCAAGCTGCGTGCAACGTCGTTTTATTGATAGAGACCGTAAGAGGCAGCTACTATCTGCTTATAGGAAAAAGATATTGGTGGGTGGCAACACTGAAAGGAAACACTCGGAAAACATCAAAGCTTAGACCAGTCAGCGATACCCATTAAAGGCCACTTTTTTTTTAAATCCCCTGTACTTTTTTTACCCTTTCACGCACTTACGCAGCTTGAGCAAATATTGGCAGAGAGGAGGCAGAAGGAGGAAGAAGGGGTTGCTGTGTGTGTGTGTGTGTGTGGGAAAAAGGGAGAATGTGTTTCAATTTTTAAGTAAATATTTGCCTCCAGGGTGCTTTTGATATTTATTAGCTCTCGGGTAGTGCGAACAGAGGCAGCGCTTATCGATAGCAGTGGTCAAGTAGTGGACATTAACTTGGCCAAAAGCAATTTCGGACAGTCACTAATGGCCGGGCTATAAATTTGGGACTTTTAAGTGGTGCGGTGGTTTGGTGGTTGTTCTGTCGATTGGCGACTTTTGCTGTTAAATTCAAAAACAAATTACAATTATGCCTCAGTCCAAGAAATGTCAAGAGTACAAGTAGAAAATCCTCCATGGACAACTGACAAATGATGCCAGAGCTGGGACGACATTAAGCGATTAACTCGTTGAGACCAAGACTTGGAAGGGGAGACAGTCTAAGGTAGAGAGGCGGAGGGCGGGGGGCATGGCAAAGACAGCTTAACATATTGTTAACGTGGGCAATGGCATGTTAGGCACCGATGTCTTAAGGGGATTTCGGTGTCCTTGCCTGATGATGCGTTGACTGTTTGACTATTGACTGTTTTGCCTGTTGACGGTTTGACTGTTGGCCAATGACATGCAAATGTATGCAGATCTGCGCTTTTTTCATGTCAACGCAGGCAAATCGAAAGGCAACCCAAAAATTTTCTAACCAACTCAACTTGTCCCCTGGATTTTGGTTTCAACTTGAATCTTTTCGTTTCAGTTTCTTGCTCTTTTTATTTTTATTTTGTTTGGTATATAAATTGTAGTCCTTTTTGGATATTTGCTTAAATCTGCGCGCATGTTTTGATTTTTGTCTCCTTTTTGTTGTGGCCAAATAAAAAATGCAAAATAAATGCGTGAACCTCTAACTGCCAAAAAGAAATGGAGGGCCAGCAGCTGCTACACCAAAAAAAATGGCATTTTGGGTCGTTTTTGGGGGCATTGTAAATGTGTCTGCAAAGTTTTGCAGGTGCCATGTCTTTTGTGTGTAGTTCTGTGTCTGTACGAATTCGGTTTCAATGCAGACGAGAACAATAAGAACAAGAACAACGACAATGACAGCGATGACAACGAACAGCGACAGTTCATCAACTTGACTTGTGATTTCCGGTTTATTTTTTCCGCTTGTTACTTTAAAAGCGGATTAGGCGGAGACAACGCCCACGGTGGCATGAGATCAACAAGAAGCAGCAGAAAGGGCCAAGACAAAGGCTTAACATGCATGTCTGATGTTTGACTTGAGTTGAGTTGAGTTGAGTTGGGCATGCAAAGCCCACGACTAAAATGTCAGCACAAGAAAGCAGCCAAGGCAGTGAGAAGCGCAAAGAGCGGCGCAAGCGATTAATCAAATGAGCAGTGCAAGGAGAGGTCTAGACTTAGAAGGAATAGAAAATAGTTGCGAGTTGTTAACACTGAGATTTGTTCACGCTTAGAAATAAGAGAATCACAGAGAGAGCTATAAGTTTTAACATAAATGAAAAGTGCAAAGAAAGACACAAGCTAAAAATTAAAGAAGAGGTGAAGAAGGAAAAGAGATGTTTTATAACTAATAAAAGAAAACTAAGCTAAATGAGAAGTACACAGAAAGGTGCCAGCAAGTCAATCAAATGAGAAGCGCAAACAGAAGTGCAAACTAAAAGTTAAACGAGTGAGAAACACAGAGAGAGCAAAATGTTTTTAAATAAATGAGATGTGCAAAGACACTAGCTAAAAATTAAAGAAGAGGCGAAGTATGTGTAAAAAGTTTTATTAATAACAGGGAACTGATAATAAATAAAGGTGCCAGCAAATCAATTGAACGAAAAGCGCAAAGAGAGGTGCCAACATTAAAGTAAATAAGAATAAATAAGATAAGGACAAGTGCAAATCATAATCCAACTGAGAAGTGTAAAGAAAGACACAAGCTAAAAATTAAAGAAGAATGTGAAGAGAAGTTTTATTAATATTATAATAACAGAGAGCTAAGGTGAATGATAAGTACAAAGAAACGTGCCAAGTCAATCGAATGGGAAGAGCAAAGAGATGAGAAAATTTTAAAGTTGAACAAGAAGTAGAGGGAGAGAGGGACAACTGCAAATCATAATCGAACTGATAAGCGCATAGAAAGGCACATTCAATTAACACAGTTTATAAACAAAAGAACACTAAACAGTTCCTTAAAATTAAAACTTGTACTAAATACTTCGACTACATTTAAATGCTTTGATCTGAGGTCTGTTTTATTTTGCTAAGCTGAACAGGAGAGACATGGAAAGCACTTCCACAATTCAGTTCAACAGCTGCCGCAGTTTGTTTAGAATTCTCATATCCACAACCACTTTTAAAAGCCACCCACTCACACCTCACAAGGTGTGTGCCGTGTGCTGTGCCCTGTGCTGTGTGTGTGTGTGCCGGAAAGCCACCACTTTGGGCTGAGAAGTGTATATCAAATATATATGGTATATGGTACATATATATTTGGCGAGATATTCCCACTCTGTGTGGCAGCAAAAACAAAATTTCGAGCGTAGAAAAAATAAAGCGAAAATGTTTTAACGCTTCGATGCATAATGACAACAAACAAATCGCTTCATTTAACAAATAATAGCTGCCAGCAGCGACGCTGAAGAGCAAACAACAACAATAAAAACCAACAAAAACAACAACAACAGGAGGAGGATTGGGAAGCAACAACTTAGTGAGTGAAACACAATTTACGGCACAAAGAATTTTCAACTGAAAAAATAATCGCTTATTGAACACGTCGCCGTCAAAGACACACGGCAATGTGCCACGCCCCTGGCAATACCCACGCCCATCATCAAGTCGAGAGGAAAGCCAAGTGGCACTTGTTCTTTTGAGATTGGATCACACGAGCGTGCATATTTGGCAATTAGAAATGGATGCCAAACCACAGCCAACAGGTGTGCCCAGCTGCATTAATTATGGCCCTCACCCCTCAGTAAGCGCGTAAGGGGGCGTGTTCTGCGCCCAAGCAACGCATGAACATTTTGCTGCAAGTACAAGTTGGCCTTAATTAACCACAAGCCAAACTAACACAAGGCAAAGCCATAATTATCAAGATAATAACCACAATTCATTAATGAAGAATGGCCACAGAGCACGCAGCTAACATGGCCAAGTCGCCAGGTACTTCTAACACTTACCTGTGTTCCAAGTGGGTCCAAACTGGTAGGTGGGGCCTTGGGCTACCAACTTTGCCAATTATCCAATTGTTATATGGAAAACATTTGCTATCTTTATAATCACATAGTTAGCTCTAAATTAGATACTGCATAGGGTTAACTGGGGATAGCAGACAACGGTAGAAACTGTCTACTGTACTCACAAAAGTTGCATTTAAATGTAATTGTAATAATATTTATGTAACTATTGAAATTTATATTATTTAAAGAACATAAGTTTTTTGTGCAAATATTTTTATGAAGTTATTCTTCAATCAGAGCCCTGTCTTACCAGAGATTTATCGCCAAATATACCTCCAGAGAGTTGAAATAAATAAACTAAAAGTCAATATATTAAATTATTATTACTTTTACAATAATGTTCCAAACTAAAATATCTTCTAAAGCATTACATTTTAATTTCATAAAAATAGATTTATTTTTCATTATTATTTTATTTAAAAATCTTCTTTGGTGTTTAGTTTATCATTTTAAATATGCTTTAATAGATACAATGGGTATCTTTATTTCCTTTCTAATATTCTGTATTTATTATTTGAATTTTTGACTCTTTATTTAAACACTTTGTTTTATTTTGTTCTGATTTCCTAGTTAAAAGATTTTTGTTTCTCTCATATTCAATTAGAAAAGATTAAAGAGCCTACACGTATTTTTTAAACGTTTTTATAAATACGAATAAAAAGAAATGATTTTTAAATCCAATTTACTCTTTTAGTAGCTTAACCTATTGAATCCTTTAATTATTTTTAAAAAAAAATATAGGCTCTATTTATATTAAACTTTATAAGTAAGCTAAAGGTATTTACTTAAAAAATGTAAACATTTTTTTACTCCTCTCTTACTCGCTGAGCAGCGGAAGTCTTAGCCGGAATTTAGTAAATACTTGAACATATATCATAAGGAGAAAGTCCTTCATAAGCTGTTACCAACTCACAGCACACTGTGGGCCAACTGCATAGGTCTGAGCTGTCCAAAATGTTGAGGCAAGCAAATTGAACTTGAAGCAAACATGCAACTTCCTTCCTAGCGAGTCCTTGCTGTAGCTTTCCTTAGCTTATCCTTGCCTACCCTCTTTGCCAGAATGGCATGTAAAGTTGTCATTTTGTAAGACATTTTAAGGCTAATTAAATCCACAAAACATGTTGGTAGGAAAAGCCATGGCAAAGGGGAATGCTAAACATTTTCCGGCATTGACATTTTTTTCCTCGTAAGCGGCAAATATTGCGCATACGCCGTGTCCGCCTAAGAAACAGCAACGGGTTAAGTAGCGCAGAGCGCAGATTTATGTAATGTGAAATGTTTTTAGCCGTTTTTAGCAGTTTTTTTTATTTTTTTACAATTAACGAAAGAAGTGGAAAAAATGCACAACAGGAAGCGGCTGTCCGGAGTATTTATGACATTTTAAAGGCTGGCATTCGGCTAAAAACAAGAGTCCTTGTCTTAAAGACACTCGAGTGTATGCTTTAGCAGGTTTGCTGTGTTTCTTTGACTGTCTGACCAATTAAAAATGCAGCTTTGGCTTATCGCACGCGCACCCTTGAGTTTCCTTTGGTTAAAAACTTTTTACAACATTTCCACACGCCCACCTGCTCCGTCTTCTCCCCGTTAAGTGTAAAGGTGTTGAAACTTTTGTGGAACTTTTCACCATCCTTTTCTTCTTTTCCTCCTTCTACCGAGACGGCTTTAATCCGACTTGCTTGCCTGCTTTAATGCGCTGATAAGAAATTAATGTGCTTGAATTTATTGGTGCGAGTCGCTGCCTGCTTTGGCAATTAGCAAGCTAATCAAATAAGCTGCAGCAATAATTTTACCTTTAGAATATAAACTCCCCCGCTCGCACCAGTTGTAGTGCCCAATTTAACATTATCATCGCAATCTCCACGAGACCACAGAACTCCAGACCAAATATCAGCAGAAGTTTGCTGAAAACCCCAAGCAGATTAGTTGACATCAGCACCGGAGGCTTCACAAATGTCTTGCACGAGTATTGCACATTCATAAAGAGACTATAAGCGCAGTTCATCAAGTATGGCAGCAAAAACACCCAGTTAAAGTTACTTCGCATTCCCTTCAGCATCCCACAAGACTTGGAGTAGTAGCCATACATCACTAGTATCGAACAGATATTGGCCTTGACAAACGCTGACCAAATATTCGGCATCTGAACGCCCAACTTGTGTCCCTGCATTTTCAAAGGCATCGGTTGCGTCGTGAGCACAAACTGCAGATTAATCGCCCACGAGGCGCTCAGCAAAATGATGTACAGTTTCACAGGACCCATCTGGAATAACTTTCAGAGCTAGAATTCAGCAGTTAATATGGGTATATACTTTTTAAAGTTCTGAAATCAACTACTTACTTTTGAATAGCCAGAATCTCTAGGTTTACTAAGTTACCTAATTATACAGTTTATCGAAAAACACGTTAGAATATATATTTTATTTACTACCCCTCTGTGCATAGCAATTGTTAGCGGAAGTGCTGTCTTTTTTTAGCTACTTTGCTTGCTGTTCCTTGGGGAGCAGGACATGCGAAAGCCTCTTTGAAGCGGCTTCTCTGAAGCTGCTCAAGTTGCCACATTTATAAGCCTCACACTGCGCAGCGGTTAATAAAAAACACACGTTCGCGCACCTCATGCGGTGACAACAACAAAAACTACAACACAAAATATGACCAAGAAGCTGAAAGTCCTTTAAGCACTCGCCACAGGACAAGACAAGACAGGACCGAACAGGACAGCACAAGACTTTGCAGGCATAAAAAGGCCTAAGCGAAAAATTCGCACTAATGCCGGCGACAAGTCAAAAAAGTGAAGGCTCAAATCTCCGACAGTTTTAGCTGCGAAATTTATGTGCTTCGGGGCGGTAACTTCATTATGCAATGACCTACAATGAAATGGGCTGCCGTTGCACAAAATTTATGTGGAAAGTTGAGAGACGGCCTAAGTACCGAATACCAGACACTTACAAGTAGTCGTTGTCGCTGTCGTTAACCAACTTTGCTATACAAAACTTCCCACTGTGCCAGATAAAGAAGTACAAGTAAAAAATCGTCTAGATAAAAGTCCAATTGTTTTAGTTACTCGATGTTATTTAAACCCCAGCGATAACATGGCCTAATCAACAAGCAATTAAATCTAGTTGAGCTAATAGACAGTTGTGAATGAACTGTTGAAACGACAGGTATGAATTTCAAACTAGTGCTGCTCTTGGCCACTGTTAGCCTGGCTAAAACAGTGGCAGAAGTGCGCTATGATAACTACAAGCTCTACAAGCTGCAAATTGACAATGTAGAGCAGTTGCAGCTACTAAAGACACAGGAAAAGACGCTAAAGGTGAGCAGAACTTTATAATTGGTAACAGAAACTACTAGTGAAAATTCTGCGTTATTTTCAGCTCAGCAGCTGGCGTGAGGCGCGTCAGTTGGGCGACTACTCGGACATGATGTTGCCACCTGAGAGTCAGGAGGCCTTTGAGCAACTATTGACCAACAATCAGTTCAACTACAGCGTAAAGATTAACAATGTGCAGTCGATGATTGATGCACAGCGTCCCAAGCAACGCACGGGGTCTATGGAGTGGACACAGTACCACACGCTGGACGAGATCTACGCCTGGTTGGATGTGATCGAGGCACGTTATCCCGATATAGTGACACCCTTTACCATAGGCAAATCCTATGAGGGTCGCATCATACGTGGCATTAAAATATCCTACAAGGAAGGCAACGATGCGGTCTTCATTGAGTCAAATATTCATGCACGTGAGTGGATCACTTCTGCCACCATCACCTACTTCATTGATGAGCTGCTGGTGCCTCGCAAACCGGCAATTAGGGATATCGCCATGAACATGGACTGGTACATCATACCCGTTCTAAATGTTGATGGTTTCGTTTACTCACATGAAGCGGTAAGTTCAACTGACCAACAAATGGAGCCCATAAGAGATTAGATTGTATCCGAATTACACGCAGTTACCGACAGTTTTACGACTCGTCATTTAAGCTTATCGGTTTGCAGAATTTGATAAAAGCTAAAAGTAATTTAATAGAATTATTTATTTGCCTTTTAGGAACGTCTTTGGCGCAAGTCACGTTTGCCCTCTGACCCCAAGGGCGAGTGCATTGGCACCGATTTGAATCGCAACTTTGATTATCGCTGGATGAGTAAGTACAGAAGCTTTATCTACTCGACAATTTATAACAATGCATATAAATTATTGTCAGACGATTAGGTATAAAACACTGACTGATTGATAAGACATAAAGTAATGACTTGTAATTTTTAACTCATAACTTAACAACAAACTAATTACTGATTGATTGACAGAAGTGTTGATTGAATGGCTCATTGACTGACTGACTAACTATTGCATTGACTGACTTTTATATATAAACAAATTAATAGGTGAGAAAAAAATTAAACTCAAATTGCTAGTCTTGTCAGATATGACGCATTAATTATTTCTATATGCAATTAATAATTTGGAAACTCACCTAATTCATGTATAGACAGTGATGGCAAAAAAGAAAATAATTTCTGGGTAATAAACACATTTTATTTATTTATTTATTTATTGTCAAACTATGAACAGTCAACACAAAAAGAAAAATAAATTAAATTTTATATTATTTAAAATTTTAAGATATTTTAAAAATTAATTATAAATTCATATAAAATTTCAACAAGTTAGTTTTATCAAAAGAATGACTAGAAATCTCTCATAACATAAAAAATACAACTGATTAAAATATTTCTTCACCAAATTATTAATTTTAAGCTTTAAGCTATTTGATTCCACACATTTATAAATAAAATTAAAAATGTACTGACTTTCTTTTCAATTCCTTTACAGCGATTGGCGCCTCAGACAATCCCTGTGAAGAGACCTATGCTGGCCCCTATGCCGAATCCGATCCGGAGATTAGTCAGTTGACCAAATACATAAACAACTCGATACCAGATGGCCACATTAAGATCTATATATCGCTGCACTCCTATGGACAGTACGTGCTCTCTCCCTGGGGCCACACAAAAGATGAATTCCCCGATCACTATCCTCAGATGATGGGCGTGGCCAAGGGCTTTGCCGATGCGCTGGTCAGACGATATGGAACTGTCTTTACCTATGGCTCGAGTGCTTCAACACTCTGTAAGTCAAATGATGTTAAGTTTAAAGTTTTAAAAAGTCTATAACTTATTTCTTAAAACAATTTTAGATGGCGTGTCTGGATCTGGTAAGGACTGGGCCTATGCTGTGAAGAACATAACGATACCCTACACCATAGAGCTGCGGGATAAGGGAGAACTGGGTTTCCTATTACCTCCAGAGGACATCATACCTGTGGCACGTGAGCTGACCGAGGGATTCGTGGGCATGATAACGGCTGCTCGGGGCATTGGTATAGTACACTAAGCAGCTACCCACTCAATAAAGGCAACTGCCTCTTAACCCCCCTTAAAAAAAGACAAGCAAAACAACCCCCCTTGAGTGGCAGACGGCGCCACTGTGCACTGAGCTTTTGCTCCGCCCCAAAAAACGAGCAGAGAAAAACCGAAGCTTCCAATCAGCGACGACGATGCGAAAAAAGCTGTAAAAACGAAGCGAAATCTGCCGAGTTCAGCTAACGGTACTCGCTGTCAGAGTCGGTTGCATTTTTCTTGTTGTTTTTTTTTTTAATTTCTTTTTTGTTTTTTCCTCGTGTGTGTGCGAGTGTGTGTGTGTGTGTTTGGGAAAGTGTGAAAGGCGCCGTTGGTCGCTAAGTCTCCGCCTATTTTCAACGCGCGCGCAGCATCCGGAAGCCCTCCAAGAGGAGCGAGTGGGAATTACACATAACTGTACTAAAGGCAGAGGGGCATAGAGTGGATTGGGGGGGACTCCTACACGTATGCGCGTCAGCAAACAAAAATAAACGCAGCGAATGGGAAAACGGCGAAGGAAAACTTCAGTTTCCACAACATGGCGTCCATCTGGCTTATGTGCCCAGTTCATATAGACACCATAAGTACATAGCTACAGATACATATCTATATCTATAACTATGCTCCATATAGCACTCTATGCGGTGTCTACTT
Organism: Drosophila acutilabella; assembly: GCA_035046005.1. NCBI lineage: Eukaryota > Metazoa > Arthropoda > Insecta > Diptera > Drosophilidae > Drosophila > Drosophila acutilabella. Next base: position 17,934,977 of record JAWNOK010000013.1, read on the forward strand.
GCTGTTGTTGTTGTTGTTGTTGTTGTTGTTGCTGCCTTGCACTTATTTTTTTCAATTTGTCTAATGAAATTGCGTTTTCCACTTGCGTCGCAGAGCACACAAAATAAAATAAAATAAAAATAAAAATATAAAGAAAAAAGTCTTGGAAAATTCGAGAAAATATAACGTTGACACTTTTAGCCATACATAGACTGCGAGTGTGTGTGTGTGAGTGTGTGTGTTTGTCTTTTTTACTCACTGCTCATTCTGCATATAAATTGAAATTTACGAGTCGCTCCTCGCAGCTCCTCTTCTTCTCCTTCCTCTTCTACTTCTTCTACTGTCAGTTGCACCTTTATGACAATTTTCCTTGCTGCCACTTTTCTATAATTTTTTTTTGGTCTTCTTGGTACATTTTTCTTGTATGTGCTGCGCATATTGCGGTGATGAATTTTTCTCTTTGAGTTATGCAAGGATCACAGCACAGGTGGGTGTGTAGAGGAGGCTGGTGTGAGCAGTAGGAAAAGCATCAAAGTGGAAACTGTAGAAAGCTAAAACAGCAGCAATAAAAACTTACTTAGCCAAATTGCAGTAAAGCAAATGAAGGATACCAAATTTGACTAACATAATTTGGCTTAGAACAATGGAAAAATGAGATGAAAAACAGCTAAAAATAAGCTAAGAAATAACATATCTAAAATTAGCTGAAAGCAGTTTGATTTTTTAAAGAAACTTAGTATACATAGCTTGAAGAGTTTACTAAAAATGTATGGCATAAATATAGAAGTTACTTAACAAGTTCTCTGACAAATAAAGATAATATTAAAGGAAAAAAAAAACATTATTGATAAGAGAATGTAACTGAACAAATAAGAGTAAACTAGCTAAGAATTATTTGGTTAACTTTTTACTTGAAAGGGATAACATAAGCTCTTTAAGTCTATAAGTAATTTAAGTAAAGAATTGATATAAAATAATATGAAACTATACTATTGTAGTATTACATACATATATTTAAATGTTTATTTCACAAGTGTAGTTTTTTACTTAGATATTTAATTCTATCTTATATAATCACAATTTAATAGTCACAAACTATTAATTTCGACATTCTTCTTGCTGTTCGTACTTTGAGAGCTTCTGCTCCTTCTTGTAATTCTCTCTCAACTAAACTCCTTTACGTTCTCCTCATCATATTACTAATCATTCTTCTGATTATCTATGTACTCTTATACTTACACTTATATTCTAACAGCTGATTAGGTATGACCGTTTGATGCTGGCCTACTACACTATACATTGTATTTTACTACATGAAATCCACCCTCTAATAAGCTAAATGCTAGCATTAATTAATGACAAGAAAATACAAAAATTACTATAACTTTCAGTTTAATCAATTGAATTAATAGCATAGTTCCAAAAAAGTTCCCTAAAAATTCAACAAACAGAGTTTTATAACTTTAAACGAAACTTTTAATTGTTAAATGTCAAATTTATATAAGCTATATACGTGTGTCATATAAATATATATTTCATTTAGTTTTTTTTATGCATTCATTAAGCGATTCGTTGCGTTCTCTTTTGAGGAATCAGCTCAGTTGTCTGCACTAATTTGATAATTCAATTCTGCAATCAATTGCGTTTGACAGCCAATCAAAAATCAAATGACATTGGCCAAGCCCCAAATCCCCAGACCAGTCCCAGTCGAAAACCGCAACGAAAATGGCTTTAATTGCTGCCAAGGCAATAAACTTCAACGCCAATTGACGCTTGACACTTGAAAGCTGAGAACTGAGATTTGATTGGAAATGGAATTGGGAATGGGAATGGGAATGGGAATGGGAATGGGAATGGAACCTGAGATTGTGTGTCTCTCTAGCGAAAGTATGACGACGCCAAGAAGATATTCCCAACGCGCGTCATGAAGCTGCGGCGTCTGTGCCATTTTTGGGCTGCTTTTGACCACAACGAGAATTGTGGCCAAAGAGGCATAGTGCACCTTAAGACCGAGTTAAATGTTGGCGCTTTAAAGGAACTCTTGGTACGCCTACCCAGAGTTATGACAGTCCACAGAGTTTCCATATCCTTAAATGGCAAAAGTTGGCTCCGTTTATGGACTGACGACAACGACGACGACAACGACGACGATGAGAATGATTGCTGTTTCATAAGAAGCCAGAAGGGTACACCTTTCCCGTGAAACAGGAGAAAGACAGAGAAACAGAGAACAGAGAGAGTTGATCTGAGAATCGCTGAGACGTCGCCGTTACCATATACGTTGCGAAGAGACATTCGTCTAGACAGGCTGGAAAAAATCACAGCAGAATCATTCAGCAATGCCAAGTTTGGAGTCGACTACTCAATGATTGCCCATGAATGAAATCCAGCAAGCAATTAGTATGCGCAGATTGTGATCACTCGGAAGTAATGCTAATTCGCTGTTTTTTTTTTTTTAGCTTTTTATTTTCTTTTCTTTTTGTTACTCGTGGCTGGCAAGCAGTTGTGCTAGTTTTTGTCTAAGACCTCCTAAAATGGTCTGATGCATTGGCCCAGGAGATGTCATTAACATTAGAGAGCAGGTGAATGAATGCAGCTGACAGGCGACAGCTGAGTAGACCAAGAATTGGACAGCAGCAGCAGCACAAAAAGATACAGCTACAGCTAGAGCAAGAGCTAAAGATACAGCTATAGAATGGCAAACTCCATTATGCAGTCAAAGGCAGCTTGTCTATGCCATTAAGAGCGTTAACAGTGCGCATTAGTATCCTGCGAACAACACCTGACGCACTCACAACAACAACAACACCAAAGTGGATGACAACGACGAGGTCAACTTCAGACAAAGGCATGCAAATGCGAACAGACTTTACTTCTACACTGAACAAAATTTGTGCATACCGCTTACCAATTTACGAGCCAATCTTCCTATGAGAGCTGTTGTGTCGCGAGAGTAACACACATAAGTATAACCACGAGTATAAGTATGAGTACTGAATTGTGACTGATTATTAACATAAGGGAATTAAGGCATCTAACATAGTTATGTTACTTAACATAGTTATGTTACTTAACATTGTTTAGTGTGAGTTATGTTAAACTCTTAGAGATGGAAGTATACCGAACTGGCAATACACATATATAACACGAGCTGTATGATATGCTATCCGTACCAAATTTGATTTTGGCATAAATTAACTCGATTTACATTCAAGATGTGAATTTGGTTGAGATCGCTCTTTTAATTCTGTAATTTTCATAAAAATTATAAATTATCATAACAAATTGAGTATTTATCCTAAGGGAGCAAAAGAATATAGTTGCTCAAACCATTACAAATTAATCAATAATTTAATGCATACACCAAATGTGCTAATTTGGTTGAGTTAGCTTTAAAAACACTAAATTCATTCATACAAAGCCACAATTTTCAAGCGATTTGGCCCAAGGGAGCTTTATAATATAGTTGCATGATCTGAATCAGCTTTGATGTCAATACAGTAAAATTCGGTTATAACGACACTCAAGGGACAGACGATTTTACGACGTTATGCGAGGTAGACGCTTTAACCAAAAGGAGACCAAGGAGAGGGGAACCAAATAAGGAATCGAATTTTTGTCGCAATAACCGGGCGGACGCTTCAAGCGGAGTCCGTATAACCGGATTCTACTGTACATACAATCATGATCTACACCTAGTGTGTGAGTTTAGTTAAATTTGCACATACAAGTCAACTATTTGCAGCTGATTTGAGATATGACAGCTATATGCTATAGTTGCTCGATCCAAACCAAACTTGGACCAGACACACCCACTACTTTCATACACCTCAACTGTGAATAAGAACGAGGTAGTTCTTTTAGTGTCCTAAAGTTTTTTAACAAGTTTTGGGTGACATTATTAACATAAGCAGCAGGTGTCTCTTTTTTTTGCCAGTGTAGCTGAAGTAAGTAAGAAAACAACTTTTACGCTAAGCAGATGAACAGATGAATTTGCATACAGAGCCTGGCATGTACTGGGAAGTGCCGAGTCCTGGTTAGTCCCTGGCAGAGCAGCGCAGTCAGAAAGGAAAATCAAAAGCTTTTTAAAGGATATTTCATATAATTTCACGCTTAAGAGCGACAGCAAACGGTCGGTACTGGACGTGGTTGAGGACGTGGCAGGTTTGTTTGTTTAGCGGCCAAGGAAATTGGAAATAAAGAAAAGAAAAGCGGCTGTGAAAAAGGCCAGGGCTGAAAGGCAAGAAAAAACACTCGAGACTAAGGCCAGGACCCCGTCAAGAGCAGCCGTCGCTTTACCCACGTGCCAAGCTGCTTAAAAAACTGCGACTGCCTCGTGCTCTTTTCGCGTCCTTTCGAGTCCTTGCGATTCCTTTATCCTTCGCTGTTGTCTTCGCTGTGGGAAATTTGCATGCGCCTTTTAAATCAATTATTGTTAAATATTTATTTCTTGACAGTCCATTTTTATTTTTTGTATGTTGTTGTCGAGGGGTTCGACTGTTTGACTGTTACAGGGCATATTATCCTAACATAAATTACATGATTGATTTCATTCGAGTAGAGCACAGAGCACACAGTAAGGACTCGACACACACACACACACGCACAGTGCGTAAGCACTAGAGAAAACAATGCCAAAAAAAAAACAGTAAACAAAATGCAAATGCCAAAACAAAAAAAAACTGAAAGGAAAACGCTTCTTTCTTTGGTTTTGGCTTTAGCATTTTGGCTTTAGCTTTGGGCCTTGATTAAAAAGCTTCTGAATTAGCATATCATTTGCTGCTGTATTCATAGAGTATTCATATTCCTATCTGGGGCAAGTATCTATAAATACGTAGGGGTACGTGATTGGTTAGTGAGGGGTACGCACACATAGCAGCAAATAAGAAGGGGAAGGGAGTTTTCAATAACTCAAAACTCAACCGATTGACCTGTAGCTATAATTATAGTTTCATTAGTATTATACTTAATAGTCTGCATTTAAATTTTGATGGGTTTTTGAGTCTTTTCCCAAAAAATCACCATTTTCCATACAAACCCCTTTAGAAAATTTTGGAAACTATAAAAATGGATAACTGACTCAATACTCTCCCGACTTGGTTTTAGAATTAATCAAATTAACTTCTAATTTCATTTTGTGTTTTTGATTTGGATTATTAACTGATTATTTTTAAAATATCATTAGTTTGAGCACTTTTTTTAACACTTTGAAAGTCTATAACTCTGTCAGAACTCTTCCCAACTCATCTAATTATCATATTATTTATACTTTTACTAATTATGCATATAAATATTGATTTATGAGTTTTAATTATTTTATAAGAAATGCCTCATTTTACTAAATTTTTGAACATGTTTATGGATTTTTTATAAAGTCAAAAACTTGCTTATGAAATACCTGTACGCCTTATTATAATTAACAAAACTATTTTGATTGACTACACAGCATGATACATGAGTACCTTGTATGATTGTATCATGTTACAGAGTAGCTTTTGTTTCTCAAAATATCATATTTTTTTCTTGCAAAGCCTTAATCGAATTTTTTTGGGATAATCATATCTTTTTGGTACTTTCAATAGTTTAATTTCTTACTATACTTTAAGTTCTTTTTACTGTAATTACTGCTTTGTTTATATATTAACCAGATTACTTTGCATTTTAATTGTTAGCTATTTATTTTTGTATATAAACTTCTTGTTTTTACTTTGTTGTCTTCTTTTCGGCATTTCACTTGTCTTGGGATGAGATCTGAGATCTAAGCGAAGACAACTGAGATCTTCCCGTGCGCAACTCTGGAGCAAATGTGCAGCGTTGTGTGTTTTGCTCAGTGGCGCGTTGACATCGCCATCAAAATGCTTTGACGTGGTTTTTGATTGACAGGAAACTCATAAATAATTCATGTCATTAAATCATGTTACATTTTTTTTTTTATTTTCAGCTTTCTGCTCTCTGCTTTCTGCTTCATCGTCTTCTGCAGTCGCAGTGGCAGTGGCAGTCGCAGACTCGAGCAACTTCAGCATCTTCTGTTGGGTTTGGTTTTTGTTTTTGGGGTCGGGACCACGCCATTGAAACGAGTTTCCTTGGACAACAACTGGGTTGGGTAGAGGGAGAGGTAGTCTTGGGTAGGGGGCGGTGTAGGAGTTACGAGTGCTGGACATTTAGTGGGCTCAACTGTCGCAGGCCTAGCAATTAAATGTGAAAACAGTTTCGTTTCCCCTACGATGCAAGTTCTCTTAACTGTAACTCAATTCAGCGCACCACTCGGATTTTTTAATATTTTCTTTGCCAAAAAAAAAAAACTTGAAGGAAATAAGTTTTCAATGAATATAATTATGCAAAGCAGGCGCCAAGCAGAAGGACACATGGCCAGGACACTCGCTGGAGCCCCCAAAAAAAAAGAGAGACGAGAAAACGCATTAAAATTACCAGAAATGACGAAGATGCCCCACAAAAAACCCCCCCAAAAAAAAGATGAGAGGAAAATGGCAGCTTGGCCATATTTAAATATTTTCCCACCACTCCACTCCATGCTGTCATAATATTTTCATATTATTGCTTGTTTTAATTCCTTGTTTCACGATTTCATATTCTATTTTTTCTTCTCTGCTTTTTTTTGCTGTCATTTTCTTTGCATTTGCTGTCAATTGTCCAACAAAAAAGAAAATGGAAAGTTTTTAATTTTTGTCAAAGATTTTTGGGCGCTGTTTTTAATGAAATTTCTGACATTGGTCTGCCAAAAAGGATTTTTCCTGCTGCTTTGCGCATAATTTGCATAAATTGTTTCACAGCGGCAGCACCGACAGAAGCTGCAAATTTTTAATTTCTGATTTTTGCTCGAGAGTGTCCTTAAGGAAGTTGCTCAACAAAAAAGTTTCTCAGTTGCGGTTTTAATTAAAGTAATTTATGAGCTTGTTGCCACTTTTTTTCCAACTTCTTGCTTTAAGCTGGCAAATCATTTTAATTGCTTTGCAATTTTTCGCAGCATCAGCAGCCACGCCCACCCAAGATGGTGTGTGTGTGTGTGTGTGTGCTTGTTGTGGCGCTTTGTTGTTGTCGATGGTGTGTGGCGATAATAATTACACGTCACGCTGCCACGCAATCAAAACATTATTTGTGCAAAATCACGGAACTGAACTGAAGCGGAAGTGATGAAGGACTTCACGACTGCAGGACTACAGGACGACAGGACTTATTGGCTGCACGCGTCCCCATTGACGACAACAGCAAAAATGTTTTTCAAAAAAATATACGAATTGTATCCTCGACCGCACCCCATTTAAATAGCAGCAAAAGCCGCGTCGGAGTCAGGGTTAAAGTCAGCAAAGCCAGAGCTACCGTCTGATCCTCCCGAGCAGCGACGTCGCCATCCCAGGGGCCGCCACTTCGCGCGTGTTAAATTCAACGCAACGCGTGCGGTCACGTGGCGGACAGGCGATGGGCGGGAGGGGGCGATGCACGCCCACTTTTATGATAGTCGCAATCGTTTTGCTGTGATTTCCTACAAAACAACACAACATCGAACATCAGCAAACCAATCAACACACCAGAAACAGCAGCAGCAGCAGCACAAAAACAGCCAACGGAAATGGGGAAAATGGAAAATGTAAAGCGAACGAGTAACAACGGAAAATCGTTGAAAATTATGTAAATTATTGACAATTTTTGGGGGGTTTGGGGTTGAGCACTGTGTGGACTTGACAGTGCGAAAATTTGCCTAAATGCTTCATAGACCGGGAGACATGACGGCTGTCTGCTCTGCGGCAACGGAGGAATCAAATCTCCAAACTGTTGCACGCTCGGAATGTGACAGAAACATATGTTGCCACAATCAACGCCAACAGAACCCGTTCCCTGGCACCGACAGGGCTGCAACCCTTTGGGAGCGCCACAAAATGTTCGATAATCGTGAACATGGAATTGGATTTTGTGGTAGCCAATAAGGATTACTGAAAGATTGGACGGCAAGTGGAATGGAAAAGGGCTCTTAGTCGCCAAAAAAATATTTTTTTAAAAAAATTGATATTTTTAAAGGTAATCTATTTAAAATACTCCCAAAGAGGACATCAAGAGTATTATAAATATATTTTAAAAAATATATTGCTTTCGATTCAAATTAAAAAAGAAACTAGAAATAGTATGCAAAATATATATTATCATACAAAATAAAGCAATTTTAAATATGTACTAATTATTATAGTAATTTAAATGAAAAAGAAAAATAAACTTTAAAATTTATAATTAATCAAAGTATGAGAGTTTTGATGTACGAAAGTGATTAATTATAATTCTTAAGTTTGTATAACACTAAGTAAAAATATTTTTTATAACTTACACATTTTAATTTGATTAAACTTAAAAATAAAATGTACTCTGTTTATTACACTAACAGATTAAAACTTCGCAACATTTCTGATGCTATTGTTAATAACTTGAGAATAACACGAGAATTCTAGCAGATCAACATAATGGATATTGTTACGCATTTGTTGTATATTACTTCCCGTCCATTGTTATCAATGTCATATTTTTTTCTCACCATTTAGGACCTCTCCCCGGAACCCAGTTACCACCCCCTGTCAGAAAAGTCGTCAGTGGCACACGTCCGTGGCAATAAAAGCGCAAACGTTTCAATTCCGTTGCGGCTGACAAATGCACATGAATTGCGTGTGTTTCTGCCCCAAAAATATTATAATGATAAAAAAAAAAAAATATATATATATATATATATATATATGTATGGAGACCGAAAACAAAAACTCCGCAACAAAACTTTATCTCGATGCTGTCGAGTGTTTTGATTTGTAACGTTTCTCACTTCATTATTATGCAATAAATTCACATGGCCAGTTCGCATAATGGCATAGCCAAACATGTCCCATATTTTTACAGCTAAGGGCGAGTTTTACCCAAAAGAAAAAATAGCATGAGAGGGTAGTTCTTGGCATTGGGCGGAAGTAGAGCATCGTTCTGTAACTGCGAAAAGTAATGAGGCATAACATGACAGCATCAAGATTTTTTATCTGTCCGCAGGACGCCTAAAATTTGTAGTACTAAAACTCCACGGAGATTTGAAATCATGACAGCTTTCAGTGGCTGGTTGTAAAATAAGCTAAGTCAGCAAGCAAGCGTTGCCAACCACTTCAGTAATACACACCACCAAAAGCTCGGTGTAGCTTTTGCGCACTTTCTAGCTTAAGTGCGTGCAGAGGGCGCGTTTATCATAAGCTTTAAGCTCAGATAAATAATCTGTATCTGACGGCAGCTTTTATTCGAACAACTAGGCATGCCCTGTGGCGCTGAAAGCTTTAAAGAAAACAAACCCCCACCCACCAAAATGTCAGCACATACGAAACCCACCCCAAAACATAGTAAGAAAAGTGCTGAGCATGAAAGCTCTCGCATGTGTTGGTATGTAAGCTGCGCTCCGCTCTTTTACGCTCAGTATTGTTCGCCGCTTTCTCTCTTATTGTCTCTCTGGCTCTCTGTGTATGTGTGTGTTAGCGCGTCGCGACGCGCCGAATGAGAAAAGCACAAAAGTGCTGTGCGACACAAAGAGGAGTGTCAGGCAGCATAAATTTCAGCATACAAAATTCCACACAGAAGCGTCGCGTCGCAGCTAAAACTTTTTCGGCGAGTTTTCCGCAGAAAATCCATAAAAATGAAAGAACCGAGTGTAAATATTAACTGAAAACTGATGCGCAAAAGTTCCTTTAGTCTTTAGAATAAATGTGTAAATAAAAGTAAGCGGTAAATGCTGCACGGCAAACGTGCCGCCTTACAAATGTTTCCGGAATCTCAAATTTGATTTCAGAATTCTCAAATCTTAAACTGAATGTGAATTTTGTATGTGAACGTGATTGTGATGGTGAATATACACGCTGGCCGAGGCCGAGTGTGTGCCCAAGTGGCGCTGCGTATAAATCAAACAAGTTTCTATAAAAACGCGCAGAAGAAAATCTTCGAAATGGGCAAATTATTAAAGAAAATGCCAATGGGAAACGAAAATCATAAATAAAACATAAATTATGTTTTTGGCAGCGGCAACCAAAATAAGATTTCATATAAAAAAAAAAAACGCCGCGCAACAAACGAAAATACAGATATATTTTGATTTTTTTTTTATAAATAGAAAAATCAATTTCGCACGCAGCGCGCACTCAAACACACACACACAGGCATACACTTGAACGCATACAGGAGCAAGCAGAAGTAGCAGCAGAGGTTGAAGAAGCAGCAGCCGCAGCAAAAGAGAGCGCTTGCTGGAGCTTGCTCTCTTTACTCTCAAAACGATTGTTCGGCTGTTTGGCGCCTCGCTGCCTGCCTCATTCGCCAGCCTGCTGTCTATATGTTTGTGTACTCATATGTGAGTCAGTGTGTGTGTGTGAGTGTTTATTCTATTATAAGCAATACTGTGAACGAAAAAGAGTCCGACGCTCTGCTTTGGTCAACGCTCTGCTCTGCTCAGCTCTCCGCAATGTGAGAATATAATTGAATATAATTCAAGTGTTTTTGTTGCATTTATTTGTTGTGCTTATTATTGTTATTTGTGTAAATTAGCAACAACAACAAAAGTAACAACAAAGCACGCGAGTGTTGAAAGCTGTAAAACGCGCGCGTCTCTTGAACAAAAACAACTACAATAACAGAGACAGCAACATAGCACAACAGAACACAACAGAAGAAGCAAACGATAAAGAAAAGTAAAACGAGTAAAGTTAAATTGCAGCCCTGGCCAAACCCTTTTGATGGTTCTGTGCCGCCCTGTGTAACTGTCCTGTGCCGTGCATGTTTACAAATTGGCGCTGCTAAGTGAATTTATCGCACACAGAGCGAAACAAGTGGTTGGTCAGTGTGTTCCTCTTTTTTTTTGTCAGTGGGTGGCGTTGCTCCGTTCTGAAGGTGGTCCAGTGGGCGATGGAGCGGCACGGGTAGCGGTCGGTCGGGTTTGTTCGTTCTTTCCAAGGTAAAAAGTTAATTTCCGCTACTTTTCAAAGTTTTCTGCGTTAATATGTTTGGTTTGAACTGGCTCTGAAGTGGGTGGGTGGTCGGCCTGGGGGGTGGGCGTGTTACGCACGACGATGACGATGACGATGACAACAATAAAAGCAACAACGAAGAAGTCGTCGTAGATGTCGACAAATGAAATTCTTGAACAAGTGGCTAACGGCGGAATGTTCCATTCGCTCAGTTCAAGTTGTTGTTGTTGTTTCTGTATTTAATTTGTTGTCGCATAAAAAGTGATTTCGTAGTAGCAGCAACAACAACAACTGCAGATCAAATAAATTAAATTTACACACATAGTTAAATTAGTGAAAATTGAATAAAAACACAAGAAAAGAAAGACACCGAGACGTGTGACAAAAACGTAAATAAAAGAGAATCCGAACATGCAGAAGGAGAGCTAAAGAGAGCGAGCGAGAGACAAAGAGAAGCAGAGCGTGTGTGGGACAGAGGAAGAGATATATGTATATACATTTGTATACAGGTCGTCAGCAGACTACGCAGAACGTGTCGAGCAACAAATTAATAAAAAATTGAAATCATACAAAAACAACTTAGAACGGCAACCTCAACGTCAACGTCAGCGCCAGCGTCGCCGCTAACAGTAGCAGCAGTCAGAGCAGCAGCAGCCGCAGCAGTCGCAGCAGCACAGTCAGAAAATGGGCTGTGGACAAAGCAAAATACATTTATATCCCAGGAAATCGAAGAGTAAAGCAAACGGCAAGAAAGGAGGACATGGTAAGCAGGCAGTATTTCAAAGTGAATCCCCACTGTATGTGTGTGAGTGTATTGTATCTGTTTGCATGTACATATACATATAAATATGTATTTGTATGTATATAACAAAAGCTTACACGCATGACGACATCAATTTACCCGCAGCTGTGTGTGCGTGAATACTGAATTGAGTGTATGCAAGTATGTGTGAGCACTTCTGTATGTGTGTGTCTGTGTATAAGCCACCTGTTTTCACAATGAGGACATCATTGATTAATATGTCAGCATCAAGGCTTATGCCGTGCATTCGCCTGACTATACACGCGCAGACACGTAGACCTAGGCTTATAACATGCATACTATAAATATTACGCGGGCTTGTGTGTGTGCGAGTTATACACACACACTCATACACGTTTAAAAATGTAAAAAAGTGTTGCTGTAGCCTACATTTCAAACTTTTGGCAGTGCCCCGAGAGCCTTTCGCTTTGTTCTTGTTGTTGCTTTTTCGCAGCCTTTCTCTCTCCCATTTTCAGTCTTTTCTGTGCGTATACGCGTGTATGTGTGTATGTTCACGTTTGTGTGTAATTAACTGCTAAAAGGCAACTTGTTGTTGCAGTGGGCGTAGCTGTTGAGTGGGTGTGGCCCCTTGGGAGCCTTGCCTCTATTTATGTATGAATGCCTGTGTGTGTGTTTTTGAGTGTATGTGTGTGTTTGAGCTTCGTTCAAAACGGGTTAACACAAAAGTGTAGCATACACAAAGGCGCCATTGTGCCATAAACGACCCAAATTCTGTGGGCCTAAGGTTTTGTCAGCCTCTCAGCTTCATGCTCCTGCTTCTTCTTCTACATTTCGACCAAGCTAGATTAATTATAAAGTTTTTCATTCATATTTTGTAGCGGATGCCAAATTGGCATTAATATGCATAGCTCGTTTTAGCCAAGTTTAAGAAGAATTGCACAAATACACGACCTTTAAAAAGACTAAGAGATAGAAGTAACCGTTTGTAGTCTGAAAGTTATTGAGATATCTTTCAAAGCAGTTTTTTATAACTTTTAAATTCTTTTTTTTTTAACCCAGTAGTTAAAGGGGGGTATAAGGCATTTGAAACTCTGTTGTAGACATGATTTAAAGTTTCTGGCATTTTAAAGAATGGGACTGATTTCTATCACTCCATTGTAGCCCTGTAGTTTTATATTGATATTTAACGGACACTTTGTTTTGCGACTTCTCAAAGTGTACTTCGTGACATTTCACGGCCAAGAAGCAAACATATTACAACACTTATGGCATTTTATTGCTCAAGTTTGCAACTAGTTTGCCAAAACTTGATGCCTAGTTACATTTTATACATATGTTACTAACTTCCCATTCTCCCCATCTCCCCACCCTTTACGCAGCCGACTCAGATGCCGAGACGGATGAGGACGAAGGCCACATTGAGGACGCTGAGAAAGCACAGCAACGTGAGCGCGAGAAGCATGACGAGAGCGAGGAGCAAAGCAATAAGGACATACAGGACACAGAGGAGGACGTGGCTGTATCGCTGCTGCGTGCCAAGAACCTATCACTGTTACAGAGCCAGTAAGTTGTCTCCGGCTTCTTCTCCACCCACTTCCCCCTTTTCACTCCATTCAACTAAAACTGCCTACACTTTGCAGAGAAATATCATCAAGCCAACAGAATTTCTTTCGCATGCTGGACAAGAAGATCGATGAGGTAAGCACTCAATAATTCTTTTCAACTGTAATTAACTTTATTTTTAATACAGGGTCCGGACTATGACTCAGCCAGTGAAACGGAAATTGCCTTGGAGGAGGCACGACTGAATGCGCTGGTGCAGCATTGGGAGTCCGCCAGCCTCACAGCATCCATATGCTCCTCCGCCAGTCGATCGCTGCAGACGACGCCCATCAGGCAGGTGGTGCAGGTGCAGCTGCCGTTGAAGGCGAGAGGAGCAGGCGGTGCGGGCAGCAGTCTGCTGCTGCAGCCCTCATCGGCTTGCAACACGATGCCTTCGACGGAGTATCTACCTCAGCACGTCTTGGCGGGGAGACAACAGCAGCAGCAGCAACAACAACAGCAACAACAGCAGCAACAGCAACATCAAGCGGCCAATCTTTATCAGCAACAACAGCTAATTCTGTTACCTCAGCTCGATGCCAATCTTGTCAATACGTCCAATGCGAACGCAGCGGCGGCCGCACAGCTCGCCCAGCTGCAGCAACAGCAGCAGCAGCAACAACAGCAGCTCGTCATGTACCAGCAACAACACCAGCAGCAGCAGCAACAGCAACAACAACAGCAGCAACAACTGGCTGCCTATGGCGGTCATTTACTGTCGCTGCCTGCAGGCGCCAAAGCCCAAAGTGTTAGCCCCAAACGTTTGCTGTACGGCGCGGTACCTGCGCCACCAGTTAGCGCTCCTGTGCAGTATATTGCCGCCAACTCTCCGTTAATGCAGACGGGAGTAACGGGTTTCCTAAATGGCGCTGGCGCCACAGCCGGACGTGCCCCATTGCAGCTGTCCTACTACGGCGCACCGAGCACTGCCCCTCAAATCGCTGGACAGGCAGCGACCTCAGTAGTTCCCATCGCCTCCGAATCTTACGAACCTCAAACCGCTCCACACAGCCAAAGTCAACAGCAAGCGTTGCAACCGTTGTTGCAGCCACAAATGTCGCAACAGCAGCAACAGACGCAGCTGCAACTGCAGCAGCAGCAACAACAGCAATCGCCACATCCAACGGGCTCGTACTACGGCGATGTTATGCACGCTGTGCAGGTAGGATTCACAGGAAATCTTTAGTATATATCCTTCAACCAATGTTACTAACCCTAATCTTTCTGCTGACAGACGGCACCGCCAACGGAGTACAAGTTCCCGCCGGCAATCAGTGTGCAGAGATTGGCGCCACAAGTGCAACGGCAGCTAAGGGAGACGCAGGAACTAATTAAAGACTCGTGCCCGCAGCTGTATGCGGCGGGCTATGGCAGCCCTGGACCACCGATACGCAATCCCAACCGGAATCCAACTAGAACTAGACCCACCCTGGAGACGCAGTTCTCGCAGGAACTCTCGTGATATCTATATATGTAAAAAGCAAGCAAAAACCGTAGCAAAAAACAACAAACACACACACTCAAACACACACACATACACACACAGACAGAATTAGTCAACTGCGCCAAAGAAAAAACAAAAATTAAGCAAAATTAAACAAGAAATCTATATATATATATTATAAATTAAATTAATTAAAACTAACAAACAAAAAAATGCGAAGAAAATCGATAAAAAATTGTAAAACTGCACTCAATGTTTCAGTCCCCGTCTCCCGCCCTCCCCCAAAACCAAAACGGGTAGAAAATCCCCAAAATGGGAAGAAAGCAAAGAGAAAAATCAAGAAAAACTACTACAACAACTACTAAAATGAAAAGCTTTGCGGAGCAAACAAATAACAAATAAAATGCATTATAAACTACAAATTTAAAAGTCAAGTATGTAATCAACCGACAGCCAACAAAAAAAAATGAAGAAAAGTTAAGAGAAAATGCGGAAAAATGAAAGATTAGAATGCGCCAGACAAATAGTTTTAGGATCGAGTATAACATGATGTATATGTACCATAAATATATGCAAAAGGAAATCACATAAACAAATTACAAACAAACAAACAAAGAAAACAGAAAATGACTTCTACATTCTCTCACAAATTTTGTTAGTCATAATCTCATAATCATTGTGTAATTTTGAAAACTTATTTCCGTAAAATGTGTGAGGATAAACAACTTTTGGAACCGAAAGTGTTAAAGAGCTAGAAAGATCTATCCACCATACATATACACGTATATATGTATATGTAGGAACAATGTCTCTAAGCAACCAGGCGTGAGATGGTTTAATGGACGGATAACTGATCCAATCGATCAAATGGATCTAATGGCGAACGACGCTGTCTAGTAATATTTGTATACTTTAGTTCTATTTATTATTATGATAATTTTGGATGTATAATAGTTTTTTCTTATATAAAATATATATTTAAAACTGAAAATAAAAGCAAATCAATTAAGTTTAGAAAATTTAGTTGGATTTCATTTCAGGAAGTCGACAATGCAGGTATCCCAGTAATACAATACTACTTATAACATTTTAAGTATTCCCCATATAAAGGTATTCTTAACTTTGATTACGCCTTGAGTATAATTTATTTGCTTTCGATTTAGAAACTCTACTCTTTTTATGCTTTTTACAACTTTTTTCTTTAATCTAGAAACTCCTAGTTATAAATATAGTTAAATTACTTATTTATTTCCGCCTGAAAATCAGTATTAAAACAAAACACAGGATAAATCTAATTAATTCCTTTATTCATAATTTGTAAATCAATTCATATGTTTACATTTAATGGAATTGTACATTCATTTCATTATTTCATGTTCTTGTTGTGATTCATGTAGTAGTAGTTGTTGTTGTTGTTTTTGTGTATGTTCCAGCTAAGCAATTAATTAGACTAGTTACATAATATGGTTTAATATTCATTTGATTCTAATAAATTGACATTTGTTTTTTGTCTGTGTGTCCGTGTCGTATTAGTTTTATTTTGAAATTGGAGCATTGCAAATAGTTAAATTTGCACAATTATCTATATATTTTTTATATATATGCATAATATATCTATATCTATATAGGATTGAATATTCGAGAATAATTACAGAAATCAAATACGCTATTTTATCGGGTACGGAAGCTATAAATGCCAACAGTGAGAGCAGGCAAGTGAATAATGCCCTTGTTTTTAGACGTGACTGGATTGGAATTGTGGGACAAAGCCCCAGTAGGACAGTAGTCTAGCAACTATACGTGTACAGAGATTAGTTTGAAAGAGAGTTATTTGTTAGAGTTTGCTTATGTATTGTTTTTATCATATAGTAAGCGTATTTGATTCCAATTTAAACCATATTATATTGCTAACATGTGGGCGGAGGAGATCTACACAAGTCTGGGACCCCAGCGTGTCTCAATGAGGTCGTAAGTATACTCATATATATATATATAGAAATAAATATATATGTAGAAATTTCTTACGCTGATGTGTGAATGTGTGTTTATGTTAGTTTTAGTGTGTGTTTGTGTCCGTGTGTCAGTGTAACTGTGTGTGGAGCCTGTTTATGAGTAGGAAAGGAAATTACAATAGAGCAAAAACCTTGGGACCTACAACTATAATACTGAGGTCCTCTAATTTAAGCTCATACAATTTGGCGTTTACTGTTTAGTTTTGTACGGGTAATGGTGGTGGCGGCATCACATACGGCATCGCATATGGAGCACGGTATGCGCTGGCTGGTATGCTAGGAGCGCCTCCATTCAAGGACACCGTCGCCATACTGCTGGACATGCTTGTATATTGTCCATAGGCCTGTGCCGGGGGCATTGCCGGCGCTGCACCACCAACTGGCACCTGCTGCGGTGGTTGCTGCTGCTGGTGCTGTTGTGGGTGATGCAGTGGCTGCTGCTGCTGTTGTGGTGGTTGCTGCTGCTGCTGCTGGGGAAGCGGTGGCGGTGGCATATTGAAATTCAAGGCAAAGCGAGATCGTTTCTGTTCGACACCATAACCATAACCAGCTGCTGCCGCTGCGGCGGCTGCTGCATTTGCCGCTGCTGCCTGAGCTGCAGCCAAATGCGGTGGCGGATGTTGCTGCACATTTGGTGGCTGAGTCTTTGGCTCAAAGCAAGCCGCATTTGGATTAAAGCGAGAGAATTGCACTCCATTCGGTTGATGTTGTGATGGTGGCTGTTGCTGCTGTTGTTGCTGCTGCTGTTGTTGGTAGCCACCGCCTGGAGGACGATAACTAGCAGCCGGAGCAGGCGGTGAGTTACGTGTCGGCTTCTGATCATAACGTGGTGGACCTCCAGCATTATAGCCACTGTTGCTATTGACATTGCGATGCATAGGATTGTTGTTCTGGTTGTTGCGATAGTTGTTGCCAGAGCCCATCTGAGGATTGCGACCCTGATAGCCGCCACCGTTTCCTCGATAACCCATTCCGCCACGCTTCTGATAGCCACCACTGGCAGCCATGTTCATTAGCTTGGGATTAATGGTCTTTAGTTTGGAAAAGAAGACAAAAGTAAATACCAATTTTTATAGAAAATTTCAACACACTCACCTGATGGGCCTCGCGCAGCACCTGGATCAAATCATTAGCCTTGTTGGCATTCGAGAGCGTGAACAAGGTGTATGCAGTGCCCGTATTATTTGAACGTCCGGTGCGTCCAATTCGGTGCACATAATCCTCCGAGTTCGAAGGATAATCATAATTGATCACAAACTTGACATCGTCAACGTCTGTTATGATTTGAATTTAATTTGAAAATTGAAGAAGTTATCAATATGTTAACAAGCATTTTTCGCAATTCTACATTTAGCAAATACATATTTTCAAAAGAACTATAAACAAAAACAGAAACTTATGTGTGTGTTTAATTATAACTTTTTTTTTTTGCTTGATATTTTTTTTGATTGATTGATAAGCTAAACTTAAATAAGCACTTGATTAATTCATAAATGTTTCATTAATTGTTTGCTTTAAGTTTTCTTTTTTATGTTTAATATTAATTAGTTTTATATTGTTTTTTGTTTTTTTTTTTGTAATTTCTTGTTTAATTTGTTTTGTACTTTGAACAAAAATTTCGCCATCAATACTATTTAGCGTATATTAACAACTATACATCTTTGGCAAACAGATATATGTTTTTTCTATACTGCAGAAATGTGGACCTCGACCTTTGTGTTTTTTATTCTTATACTTTTTGTTTTCTTTTTTTTAAATACACAAATCATTTTTCATTTACAAGTATATATATGTATATATATTTATGTGGTATATATACTTTTAAGCTTAATGCATACAAGAGACGGCTTGATTAAACTTAAGATAAAGATTATATAATTATATTAAAAATAATAATAATTATGTTATGATTAGTTGGGTGCTAGGATAAATTTTAAAAATTTTTAGGATTATGTTAGAGGTGGTAGGAAAACTCAGTTGGTGAGATAGACAGAGAGAAAGAGAGGGTAAGTCAGAGAGAGAGAGAGTGAGAGCGAGAGAATTGGTTCAAAATTATCCTAGTACTTACCCCGTGTGCGATCTATGATTATATTAGATAGGGCTTACGTAAATAATGTTGTTACAGCTCTGTTGTTGTTATTTATTTATTGTAGTTGTTGTTGTTGATGATGTTTTTATTTTGTTGTAGTAGTTGTTGTTGTTGTAGATGTCTGTTGTTGAGCCTGGAGCCGCGGAGCTTAGGTGATGAGAGTTCCGCGTTGCTAAAAACTTAAGAATTCAACCCTCACCTTGTAAGTATATAAAGCTTAACTTTCTTTTAACTTTCTTTTTTTTTTGCAACTATTTTGTGTATATAACTTTCTTTTTTTAACATTTAAAACTTTGTTTCGTTTCATTTTGTTTACTTTTGCCATGTAAAAATCGAAGTCCATTTCAAAAAGTGCTGATGATATTTTTGTTCACACACAAATTTAGGTTTTATACATATAGGATCGACGTAAAATACGATATATAAAATACATAATACTGTTTGTTTTTTTTGTTTTTAAATGGTAAATACAAATAAGCTACGGATAATAATAAATAAGCATCAGTCAAAAACTTGTTGGCCGCAAAATTTAATTCACGTTTCAATTTTTTATATTTTACCGATAACAGGAAAAAAAAAGAAAAATTAAGAAAAGTTCCAGCAGCTGGTAAAAACCATTTCCAGCACAACTTTCCAATCAAACTATAGATGGTTTGGAGCATTAATTCAATTATTAATTATTTATCGGATTTTGCTAAGCCATTGACTCCTTGACTGACAACAAATTGCGTATGGTAAAGTTAGTAATAATACTCAAAATGTGATTTCTGACGAGGCACAACTAATGACTAAATAGATAGAGAATAGAGGCCAACAAAAGACTAAAAGATACACAAGATACAAGATACATACATAGATGTATATATACAAATAAAAACAGATAAAGAAACAACATCATATAACCAGCAAAATGCATGGAGAACACATTCCCCTCATTATTTTCGACCACACCATTTTTATATCATTTATAAATACTTTTCTTCATTTAAAATAAAAGAAAATTTAACTTAAAAGGGCATGAAATAAAAATAAAAACTTATTGGATGCTTCCCCGGGCGAAAGCTGGAGAAGATTTGGGAGAGAACGGTTTAGAGACATGCAATGCACAACTTAAACTGTAAAACAAACTCGCAAAGGTCAAAGTTCGCTCCCACGGGAGAGAAACTCTTTGCGACGCAGTGAGAACAAAAAGAGAGTTATAAATAGAGAGAGAGATTGAGAGAGAGACATTAGGAGACTTGGTCGGTGTTGGCCGATTCATCGCTGACAGTCGCTGCTGCTGCCAGACGACGACGACGACGAATCAACAAAATAATGAATGAAAAACCATTTGGCCTATTTTTCGGGCATGTTGTTGATCCACAGCAATAGTTGCTTGGTTATTGGTTATTATTATTATGGAGAGCGCATCAAAAAAGACAACAGGCGCAGCTTGTTAGCCAACTGCAAGCGCAAATAATGCTACAGCATATGACTCACCCAATCCGCGTGCAGCCACATCGGTGGCCACCAGTATGGAGTGGCGTCCGTTGCGGAAACTGGACAATACAAAGTCACGCTCCTGCTGTGACTTATCACCATGAATAGCGCATGCGCGCCATCCCTGGCGGGATATATTACGCGTTATCTCATCCACACGCTTCTTAGTTTCGACAAATATGATGGTCTTTGTCTCATTCTCGCCAGAGATTTGGGTCAGTAATTGTATTAGCTTGACTATCTTCTCGGACTCATCGCAAACATCAACAATCTGGAGTATATTGTGGTTGGCGCTCAGTGAGAGTGAACCAATGTTGACCTGTATATAATTGTTGAGGAACTCTTCAGCCAGCTGACGAACCTCCTTTGGCCATGTGGCCGACCACATGAGCACCTGACGATCAGGGCGTATTTGTTGCATGATTTTGCGTATTTGAGGCTCAAAGCCCATGTCCAGCATGCGATCGGCCTCGTCCAGCACTAGGTAGGTGCAACGCTTAAGCGAGGTAGTGCCGCGCTCCAAGAAATCAATGAGACGTCCCGGCGTAGCTATCACAATTTCAACACCTCGCTCCAAGTCACGTGCCTGCTGACCTTTGGGGGCACCGCCAAAGATGCACGTATTTCTGACCTGAGTATTTGAGCCAAACTCACTGGCCACCTGCTGAATCTGTTGGGCCAGTTCACGTGTGGGTGCCAGCACCAAGGCGATGGGTCCATCGCCACGCTCTAAGCGCGGCTGATTATTGATATGCACTACAGCCGGCAGTACATAGGCCAGTGTCTTGCCTGAACCAGTTTGAGCAACTGCAACAAGATCACGTCCGCTTAAAGCGATGGGCATACCCTGAGCCTGAATGGCTGTTGGCTTGCTAAATCCCTGTTTACGTATCTCATTCATTACGTAGTCGGGAAAGCCGCCCTCCTCAAACTCAATGCTCGGTGTGGGTACTTCATTGCCCTTGATTGTGATCTTGTTGCTACTCAGAAATGTATCTGTTTCCACTTGGGTGCGTGCTAGCACGGAATCGCATGGCTTGTAGAAGTTCTTGCGGAACGGCGTAAGCGACACTTCGGACCAAACAATTGTCGGCAAATGTGCACCATGAGTCGAGGTACGATTGTTATTCTGACCACCAAAGCCGCCATTATCGCGATCATTGCGCATTCCTGGGCCACCGTTCATGCGACCTCCATTGAATCCACCGGAGCCACCTCCGGCACCGGGTCCGCCGCGAACATATGGTGCGGATCGATTGCGCTGAAACATTCCGGAACCGCCGCCTGCACCCATGCGATTGTTGGACATTCCACCGGCTGGAGCATCTCCCATATAACGATTTACCTGACAGTTATACCTGGAACGAGCGTTGTGCGCCATGAATTATAATTTTGAGCATCAAAAGCAGTTCTAAACAATTATTTTCTACTTTTCGATGTGATTTTCACTAGCTACTCTCTGCCATTTTGAATTATCGATTTTTAGCCAGAGTTCGAGACAATTTTTTTTTACCCAACTGCCCCTGAGCTCATTAACCGCCACATGTCGTTAATTAAGCAAAAAATCCAACAAATACTATATGCCCCCATTGCATATGATGTTCACTTACATATTCATTGATTCCACCACGTTAATTGCACAAAAATTTACCAAATAATTAACTTTTTCACTTTTTTTTGCAATTTTCACTTCACCTAAAAATTTTCCAGGTTTCAGGTTGTTAGTTATCGAAATCGTCAAGAGTAAGTGCGACCCTTCAAAGTGTTGTTAACAGTGAACAGTTGTCTGTTTTTATCGAAAGCTGTCGTTTGTAGTATTTTGCGTATTTACAAATTTTACTAATGTTATAAAACGCAAAAAATGATAGTTTTTACAAAATCGTATGCAGCCGTTAACTGTTTGTGCAAAATTGTGGGTAAATTTAGATATATCGAACGTATTTATATCAAATGACGAATTATAACAGAGCCTTTACAGAACAGCTGACAGTTAACATTTTTCGATTATGCACCGCTCTCAGGAAATGGACTCCAAAGAAAGAACTGATAAATGCGAAATCAAAGAAGAGAACCAAAAAACGTTCCGGACTTTATTTTGAGTGAGAGAATTGAGGAAAAAATAATAAATTTATGTTTGTAACTGAAAATACATATTCATGGCTGTGGATGTTTTAAAATTTTAACAGTTTCCTTTTGTAGCTCCGAATATTGACTTCCAAAGGAATTAGCTGAAACGCTGGACAAAAAAGATGCGCACTAGCTATAAGAAAAATCGTCCATTTGATTTCAAGCTAATTGATCATGTGGAGCCCAATACAATGCTCTATAAACGACAGACGGGACTGTCCAACTATGATGTGATGAAAGCCAAGACAGAAATCTGGTCAAAAATAGCAGAGATCATGGAGTGTCATGGTAACTGACAGAAGGAATCCTCGTTCAATTGAATGCAACTTTTAACTCCGTTTCCTTTTAGTGGATTTCTGCCTGATGCGCTGGAATAATCTCCACTACCAGTATCGCAAGGAGTCACGAAGAACTGGTGGCTCCACCTGGCCATACTTTGAGCGTCTACGATTTCTATCTGACTCCCAGCAGCGTACCAAAACCAAGTCTAGGGCACAGACACAGCAACTGGCAATGCCGGAGGTGTCTATGGTGGATCCGGAAACCTGGCAATCGTATAATGATTGCGTTGTTATGCATGTCAGTGAGGTGGAGCAACATGCAGACAGTACATTTGTGATAGAGGAGATCATCGAATCCAATGATCAAATTCTGCAAGAGGAAATCATATACGAGGAGGATAACCAGGCGGAGCAGGAGCAGCTGCGGATAGAATCCACAGCGAAAACAGTTCCTTCGCATATTGCCGATTTATGTGCATCGCCTGCCAATGATTATGTGAAAATGGACAGCATTCTGCGGCAACTCCAGGGTAATCACAGGAAATTTGCGGAGCGACGCATTCTGGCATTTGTGCTTAAGTGCCAGCTAAGAGCATTGGTGGATGAACCCATCGACGATCTTGTAGTTTAGTTAGATCTCCTTTAGAGATAGACTTGTATATAATTTGATTTTAATAAAACAAACTTAAAAGAACATTTTACACTTTGCACTTGTCCAGGTCATGCCAAGCAATCTTGGGTTTCGTTATGAACTGTTCCCGCTCTAAACTGTCCAGCATGACAGACTGCTTGCGTACATATTTGACCAGGCGTTCAATCTGAGTATAATCATTGCATTCCATCTCAAAGAAGCGACGCCACAGAGCACAGGCCAACACACGATCATCGGACATAATACCCTCGTCGTATGCAATGAGGGCAGCTTGAAATTGTTCTGAGAGAGTTTCGATTTGTTGCCTTGTGCGTGATGGATTGTTGGCCTAAAACAGAAAACATGTATTTTAGCCATAAGCCTTTAAGCCGCCCTACTAAGACTTACTCCCAATTTTTTGGCTCGAGTATTGACATCTCCCCACATGGCCTCCACAATACAGTTGCGTAGGAAGCGTCCGTCCTCGCCCGTCTCAGAACCCTCGGCCATGGACCGCATGAGAAGCAGCCACACATGCAGTTCGGTCACCAGGAACCAGGAGTTAAACGTGTTTGGTAAATTAAAATCGCGAAAGAAAGCCACATAGTTGATCTTGTCCGCAACACTCTCGTATAGCAGATGACTGGCCACTTTTAGGCGCTGCAAATTTTCCTGGTTAATAATTTATTTACATATTTAATTAATTGGTTTATATCTTACGGCCTTTGCGTTGGGTGCAAACCCGACTTTTGTCAACACACGCTTTAATATGCTGCCATCCTCGACTGTTTGCTTTGATGCCTTTCCGGCACTGTCCACCACGGAGCCCGTCGAGCAGAGTCTGCATTGGTCGGTTAATCTGGTTGCTGCCACAGCCGCCGCCACATGATGTGTAGTTGTGTGTTGGCCCACCTTAAAGGTACAAAAAGAAAGAGTGTGGGTTTATATAAGAGCGGACAATTGCAGTTGCAGCAAGTTCCGCACATCCGTAAACATTAAAATGCGGTGTAGTCCCTTACCCTCGTCGCTGTGATTAAACCAGTAACTAGCCGGGATGTTGCGCGTGTGCACAACATGCTTTATTTAAACCTAATTTGTTTTGTTTAAATAAGAAACGCAATGTTACAGAAGCAGACAGTGCTGCCAACTCGGCAAGAACTGACTGCAAAAACAGCTGATCAACAGAATTACTCAAGCCGAACAGTTGACGGCAGCTGTTGCCGGCGACGTGAAAACTATTATGAAAACAATCGTATGCTCCCGTAAACCAAATAAAAAATTGAATTAATTATACTTAAATAAACATAATGCTGCGTCTTAATCTTCAAGTGTTTAAACAAATCAGCACGCGGCAATGTCTGCCGTCGGTTGTGGAGAGCAGAAGTCACAGCATCAGTTTGCAGTTCCGTAGGAAGATGACACAACAGACGCAGCAGCGGGCAAAGATTGTTGAGTTCACCACGAGCATTCAAAGTCCCGGAAAGGACAAGGAGAAGATCACAGCGCTTGGTTGGTTCCTACTTGTGAGTTCAAGTCTAATGAATTAACAAATCACTTTGCTAATCTTTGCAATTTTTGCAGCTTATACCCGCTACAACATTTGGCCTGGGCTGCTGGCAAGTGAAGCGCAAGATCTGGAAAGAGCAGCTCATCAAAGACTTGGACAAGCAACGTCAATCGCTACCAGTGCCACTACCAGAGGAGTTAGCGTAGCAGTATACTCTTAGTTCTCTTGGAAATTAAATAGTTTCATTCACAGCTTGAGCGAGTTGTCTGAAATGGAGTATCGCTTGGTTCAGCTGCGTGGTCACTTCCTGCACGACAAGGAGATGCGAATGGGACCACGTTCGCTGATTCGACCCGATGGCGTGGAGACCCAAGCTGGTTTGTTTTCCCAGCGTGACGGTGGCAATGGTTATCTGATAGTCACACCATTCAAACTGGCCAATCGAGAGTAAGTAACACTTCTCTACCAAGTGCTGTACAGCAAATTAACACCTATTTTCCCCAGTGACATTGTACTCATAAATCGCGGCTGGGTGTCACGCAAACAAGTGGAGCCCGAGACGCGTGCTCAAGGTCAGATTAAGCAGGAAGTGGAGTTGACTGCAGTGGTGCGCAAAGGAGAAACTCGTCCACAGTTCACGCCAGATCACAAAGGCGGTCAGGTATATCTGTATAGGGACTTGCCCCGAATGTGTGCGGATACCAATGCCGCTCACGTGTTTCTCGATGCGGTGTACGATGCCAAGGCAGTGCCAGGTGCTCCCATTGGCGGACAGACACGGGTAACCCTGCACAACGATCATCTCTCGTATTTGATCACTTGGTTCAGTTTATCGGCAGCTACTTCATTTCTCTGGTATCGCCAGATTGTGCGCAGAATACCATTTTAATTAAGCAAAACTCGAGTATAAATACATGAATTATTGTTTTTATTTTGTAAAAAATGTAAATGCTTGTTTAATTATCGTACAGAAGTGAGAAATTCCGTAGTGATACGTATAAATCTAATTGCGGTTGTCCGTTTGCAACGGGTAATGTTAATATTTATATTGCAACTGGAACGACATTTGGTTGTAGGAATAGAAATATATATAGGAATACTTAGGCGTGTCTAGCGAAATACTCATACATGATCTATTTATATTATTGTATATAAAAAGATAAACAATCAAATAAACAAACAAACGCATATTTACAATTTTAAAGTCTCGTAAATACTGGAAATTGTTTGACACTTTTATTTTTCTTTTCGTTAAGTCACTCCTCTTGTGCCACAGTCGTTGCCTACAGTTGTGGCACAATGCCCCAGGATCTCAGCAGACCCGCACGCTGATACTTCTTGCCAATGGTCTGCACATGGAAGCCAATCTGCTGCAGTCTCTCGTGATCCAGAATTTTACGTCCATCAAAGATGTAGGCTGGCTTCATCATGGACTGATAGATGCGTTTATAGTCCAGATCCACGAATTCATCCCATTCCGTGCAGAGAACCAGCGCGTGTGTGGCACGCACAGCGCTGTACGGATCACTGTGAATCTGGACCGCTTTCTTGACATTCTCGGGAGATTCAGTAACGCTGGGATGCGTTAAATCATCAATGATTTGCTCCGGTTCCACTTTAGGATCGTAAATGTCCAGCTTGGCGCCCTCCTCCAGCAATGTCTGGCAGACAGTAATAGCTGCCGTTTCCCTTGTGTCTCCAGTGTTCTTCTTAAAAGCGAATCCCAGAATGGCTATGCGTTTATCCGACACCGTGTTGAACAGACTCTCGATGATCTTCTGGGAGAAGCGCCGCTTCTGATAGTCATTCATGTCGATTACTTGCTGCCAATAGGCAGCCACCTCGGGCAGATTCAAGTTCTCGCAAATGTAAATCAGATTAAGTATGTCCTTTTGGAAGCAACTGCCTCCAAAGCCCACCGAGGCCTGCAGAAACTTGGAGCCAATGCGCGAGTCCAGGCCCACAGCTCGGGCCACCTCAGAAACATCCGCACCAGTGGCCTCGCACACGGCGGACAAGGAATTGATGGAAGAGATGCGTTGCGCCAGGAAAGCATTGGCTGCCAGCTTGGAGAGCTCACTGCTCCACGTGTTGGTGGTAAGTATATTCTTCTTTGGTATCCAGTGCTCATAGATCCATGACAGCTTCTCCACCGCCTGATGACCCTCGGGCGTTTCCTCACCACCAATCAGCACGCGATCGGCATTCAGCAAATCATTGATAGCCGTGCCCTCGGCCAGGAATTCAGGATTCGAGAGTATGTCATAGTGGATACCAGGTTTCTGGTTAGCCCGCAATATGTGCATAATGCTCTCGGCAGCACGCACCGGCACCGTGCTCTTCTCGACCACAATCTTGTTGGACTGTGCAATCTCAGCGATCATACGCGCCGCACTCTCCACATATTTCAGATCTGCAGCTCGTCCTAAAAATAAAATACATTAGCATATATGTCTAGGTGTTTAAGGTGATTATATAGTGCCTACCTTTGCCACTGCCGCAGGTTTTTGTGGGCGTGTTCACAGATATGAAGATCAGATCGGCTTCTTTGATGGCCGTGGTTATGTCCGTGGAGAAGAACAAGTTAACATTGCGGCACTTCTTGACCACCTCATCGAGACCGGGCTAAGAGAGAGAGAAGATTTTAGTGTTTAGCTTTAGTTATGTAACTTTTTTAAAAATAAACCACCGTTAGCTGAACCAGTTTTGTCTATTCATGTTCTTGCTTGATTGATTCTTGAAATTCTTTTCTACTCTTAAGCATTTCTAGCTGCATAATTAGTACTTAAACAATTTATTAAAATGAACATTTTTGAGGTCCATTGAACCTGTTTACGTGAAATGCTAAGTAAATAAAAATAGAAGCAAAGCAAATTAATAACAAAAAGACGTTAATGGCAAATGTTTATTTGGAAAAGATTTCGCAATATCAACAAGCCACAAATAAAAAACCGCTGATATAAACAAAATTGATCAGTGATTTGTGAAAACCCCAAAAAATATTTCTAAAGAAATTAAAGCAGTTGAAGAAAATGTAAATTAAATGAGTTTTTTTACTCACTTCTTGATAAGAAGTGGCAAAAAGTGCAGAAAAAGCAATTTGTCTTAGTTGTTATACAGGTAAATGGACAGGTAAGTGCACACTCGCGTGTGTTTGTGTAAGTTTGTAACATTCGCGTCTAATAATTATTTGTTTTTAATCACACTTAAAGCATGGCCACCGATGATGCAATCAGTTTTTTTTCTTTCTTCTTCACTGCGATAAAACGGCAATAAATGAATAATTTAATTTCCACTCTGCCTTGGCCTAATGAGCAGATAATACGCCGAGAATTCGAGGAATGAGTGGGGCATTTGGCAGGAGTTGTTGGGGTAGAACAGTCGGTATTAGTTACCAGTAACCAGTTACTATTAATAGATATTTATTTATTACAGTCTTTTTGCAACTTTGTTTGTTGATGTAAAGTTTTAGCTGGAAATGTGGCAAACAAAACAAAACTAAACACACACACAGGCACACGCACACCCGTTAAAGCGGATAGCAACGCGTGTGTATTGTTGCTTATCGCTTATCTGGCTCACAAGACGCAGTATGAAGAAGTGTAAGCGAGAAAAATACTGATAAGGATTTGCTATTGTAGACCTAAATAAATCGGAACATGGAGTGTGGGGAAGGGCACGCAAACGGAAGGCTGGAAAACGGAAATGCGACAAAAAACAGATTGGGTATCGATAAGTGTTCCCCGAAAATTCGACAGCTTTTCAAACAATTGTAAATAAAACTCAATACGCCTAGCAGAATTTTGTTGCACAGTGTAGTTAGATCTCTGTGCTGCTAATAAACATTAAACATGAGTCTGTGTATTGTTTATGAATGACTAATGAACTCTGTGTTGCTATTTGGGCTATACGTTTAATGTACTGACCATTGACCTTGTTGTTCTTGTGGTTGTTGTTGCGTCAAGCACCTGCACATGATCGTTTGCTGCCTTCCTCTCCCTTTCGCACTCATACTCTCCCTCTCTTCCTTCCACTTGGGGTACTCCGCAGAGTAGTGCGTGTGGTATACAAATCAGTTTCAAACAGTTTCGTTCAATTGGGAACTGGTTTGAGTTTACAGAGTCGAATTGAACGAAGGAGGGGAAAAGGAAGGGGAAGGGTAAGCGGGTGGATTGTTGGCTACTTGAAACATGAGCATAAGTTGGAGTTCATCGACGTATTCACAAAAAGTATTCAGTATTCCGTATTCACAGTCAGCCCCAATCGTATCTGCAACTTTGATTGATGTGTCTGTTTGTTTAGGATTTTTAGCCTACTCACACACACACAAATACTCACGCTCTCACACACGCACAAGCATTGTTTAAATTTTCAGTGCACATTTTGTTCGTTTGTGTGCGTGCAGCACACACACACACACACTAACCAAGTAATTGTCTATATGTTTGCGTGTGCACACATGATCAGCGACCGCCGCCTGTTTGACCGTCCACAATGGGTGAAAAATAAACAAGAACCATAACTATAACTAACCTCGTAAATAGGTAATTTCTCCGAGTTCCACTGTGCAATTCTTTCGGCACTTTTATCGACCAGCGTTATGGTAATATCCGGACACTTTAGTGCCATTACCGCACATGTTGGGCCGCCAACATAACCAGCGCCAATGCAGCAAACCTTCATTATTCTTATTATTAATCGTATCGATTTTTACGCGCACTGTATTTAAGTATTGCAGCAAATATTTAAATTTACTGCCAATTGACGTTTAACAACCTTTTTCAAACAACAACAGCAATACATATGCAAATAAATGTTTAATGCTTCCGCTTCGGCGTCCGAATAACATCTGCTAAAAATAAAAGGTCCAATCAGACTGTTAGGCAAAACAGCTCTGCAGGCGCAATGTTAACTTAGCGGAATACTCTGCTTCTGCAAAGTAATTTGAATTTACAATCAAATACAAAGCGATGACCAATATAATTATGGTAACTAATTTACATTTCTGTCATGCATGAATTTATGGCAATTTTGTAAGTTTTATTAGTTATTAAAATAATATTATTTTAACGATAGTAATATATTATTCAAAATAGAGTATTTAAAATGCAAAAATACTGTTAAAATCGTTTTGAATTAGGACTGTTAACTCGTACATAGGTATGTTAGGCAGCTGTTAGATAACAGCTTGGCTCAACAGTGAATATCGATAGACGATACTAATACTTAACAGCTTTTGGCGCTAAACTGAAATCAAACAAACAAAATTTTAGTCAGAGTAGCGATGATTTTTTCTTTATGATAGTAGTTTAAATTTCTTTTCAGTTTAGAAACTTTATTACACAGGCAAATTATTAAAATTTTCGTATACTCTTGCTGAAAAACATGCAACAGTTATTAAACACTGCAAAATGCTTCCGTTTGTCTAATAGAATAATTCCAAAAACTCCCAGAATACGCAACTTTTCCGAAAAATGCAAAAAAGGTGGTAAGTTAAGCAAATTGAGTTAAAAATTAGTAAGATGGTAATTATAAGAATAACAGGAGACAAAGAGAAATCCAAGGAACCCACGGAGCTTAAATGCAAGACCAAAAAGGAGGAGAAACGGGAGACTCCAGTTTCCGGAGGCGCCAAGTGCGGCGGCGATGGGAAAAAGGCACCTCCTCCAAAGTGTCCTCCCAAGTCAAACCGTAAGTCATACAGTAAACCTAGAATGTAATTATGTTAATATGTGGGTAATTTGTAGATGACTCGCATGATCAAGCCAATCTCTGGAAGAAGATTACGTTGATGGGCGCGTTTCCATTGGTCGCCTTAATTGCGGTGTTTGTTTTCACCTCACACAAGGAGGAGGAGCACCCTGAATTCAAGTTCTGGCCCCACATGTACAAACGCTCCAAGCCATTCTTCTTTGGCCCCGATGGCAATCGCTCGGCTTTCCACAATCCCCACTTGAACGCCCTGCCTCCAGATGGTTATGAGGATGAGGTCGATAGTGGTGCCGAAGGCAAGCCGGCCGAGTCAGATGCAGAGCGTGA
This sequence comes from Drosophila acutilabella, assembly GCA_035046005.1. Classification (NCBI taxonomy): domain Eukaryota; kingdom Metazoa; phylum Arthropoda; class Insecta; order Diptera; family Drosophilidae; genus Drosophila; species Drosophila acutilabella. The sequence goes on from JAWNOK010000013.1 coordinate 17,965,909, forward strand.
TCAGCGTATAAAAGAGTTTGGCGGCGTTCAGAAGGAGTGGTCCAAGTTGGCCGTCAAACGTGAGGCGGAGGCCAAGAAAGCAGAAGCTGCGGCTGAAAAGGAAGCCAAGAGATTGCAGGCCGAGGCCGAAAAGGAGGAGAAGAACAGAAAGGCAGCTGAAGAAAAGGAGCGCAAACGTATCGAGGCCTTGGAAAAGAAGCAAGTCGCAGCCGAAGCCAAGGAACGCAAGCGACTGCAGGCCTTGGAGGCGAAAAGACTGAAGGAGGAAGCTAAGAAAAAGCCCCAGGAGGTAGAATTTGTCAATGAGAACGAGACCGATGATTTGCCACCAGAATAAATCCAAATTTACAGTACAAATTACAATGTTTTTAATAAAAGATTGAAAATTAAATTTTAGCTGAGCTTAGAAAGGGGAGTGGGAGCTTATAATTTGCTGGCACATGTATTAATACTGAATTTCCTGGAAGTCCGGGAGTTCTAGAATCTTCTAACTGCCGAGCAGCTCTGAAATACTAAGACTTGGCATCAATTTTTATTATTTTTATTGGCATTCGACCTTGGGAACAATTAAAATAAATTTGAACGTCTGAAAGTCTTAACATTTCCTCACATCCGGCACAATCTTGCACTCGGCGAAGGGATCACCGGCCTTGGCTTCCTTCTTGGCGCAGGGTGGGCACTCCACACAGCAGATGTCATCCTTGGGCGTGGCCTTGAGCAGTCCATTGATGTTCTCGCCAGGCATAGGCTTCACTCGTGTGCCCGAGTCCACGCGTGCCTGCACACTCTTGCCCTTGGGCACAGTCTTGGGCAGCGAGTAACTGGGCCCATCTGGAGGATTGGGTTGTCCCCAGTAATCCTGCGGCACGTCCCAGATGATAAGGGAACCATCAGTGCTGCCAGTGACAAAAGTCTTGCCACATGGACTGTAGGCAGCACTAATGACCGACGAAGCGTGCTCAGAACCAACGCCCACAACATCGCCACTGTTGTAATCCCAAAGCTTGACCTGAAGATCGCTGCCCACGCTGACGAAATAGTCGCCAGTGGCATTCATGGACAGCGAGTTGACCGAGGACTTCTTAGAGGCAGTGAGCTCACGAATCAGGGCGCCGTTGTAGACCATCCAGTAGATGATGCGGCCATCGGAGCCGCAGGTGAGAATCTGCACGCCCGTGGGGAAGTATAAGACGGACATGAACTGCGTGTTGGCTGTGACCACCTGCTTGCGGGTCATGCGACTGTAAATTGAAACGGATTAGTGAAGTCCAACTGGAGTTTAAGTACTTACTTGATATCCCAGATGACACACGAGCCATCGGTGCAAGCAGAGATAACCTCCGTGTCCAGGTAATTGATGTCCAAAGAGGTAATGGGACCCGAGTGATCTTTCAACACGCCCACCAGATCCTGCCGATATGGTTCTATCTTCCACACACGCACCTGACCCTCAATGCCGCCCGTGACAATGAAACGTCCCGTGGATGCCACAGCCAAGGCGCTACAACCTAAGGGAAGAAGATTACTTAGAGGGTAACTAAAGGATTGAAGCTTTACCTTTGTTGTGTGCATTGGGTATGGCATAGATGAGGCGTCCCGTCATAGGCGTGAAGGCGCGTATGATGCCATCGTTCCACACGGAGACGATGCTGGTGCCGTCCTGGGAGAAACGCACGGCGGCACAATTGAAGTTGTAGACCATGATGCGAAGCAACTCCTGCTTGCGAGACGAGGACCAAATGCGAATACTCTCGTGACCAGCAGTGGCAAAAACAGCGGCATAATTTCTGCAGGGGATTAAAGCTTATAATGGGAGTTTTCAGGCAGTGATTAGTAAAGTCCACTCACTTGGGAAACGTGATAAAGTAAACGGCTTTGGCATGACAGGTGCGCAGCAGCTTGAGCACCCAGGAGGATATGTTAAGCATGTATATCTCATTGGTGTCCGTGCAGATGTAGAACTTGTCTGGTGTGGAGCGCACAAAGGATGAGATGCGACCGGAGACACGTGTGCTCTTCACAGTCCGCAAATAGGGCCAAGTGGGACCTGGATACTCTCGGAAATTGATCAGCGGATAATCGGTGCGCTCCTCCACCAGCTGTACCTCGCCATCCCCAGCTCCAATCAGCAAACGACCCTTCTCCAGTACATAGAGAGCACGCACCCCGTTCACATACCGATTGCAGTCACGTCCCGTGGGTTTGCGTGGATTATGGGTGCCAAAGGCGCCCAGAATGCCACTGGAGGATCCCGGGCGTGTCACGTTGTCCCGGTCGCAGCAGTTGAGCACGATCTTAATGATGTCACCGGTGCCGGTGCCCAAATAGGCGAACTCATCGTTCTTGTCAATGCGAGCGCAATAGAACTGACGGGACTTGGATGCCAGCTGCACATCCTGGACATAGAGTTTCTTCTGCTCACGCAGAATGCTCCACAAGCGCAGATGACGATCTCCGGCAGTCAGAAAGAAGAAGGGATTGTTGTGCAGTGGACGCACGGTTAGCGCATTTCCGGAGATGGCACGCGAAGCCGGTTGACGGCAAATGGGTGAGCTGTAAGATTAGTTGGATATTAGAAGTAAAGGAACCTACAAGAACTACGTACAAAGTCTGCATATCAAAGACAATAACGGAGCCGTCATCTTTGCCACCAATCGAGATGACGAAGCGATCTTCGGCCGTAAAGCAAATGGCCTGCACCTTAACCTTGTGCAGATCGTGGCGTCCAATCTCCTTGCGTGTCTCGTAGTCCCACACAATGACATAGCCGCGGAATCCCATGTGATTAATCTGACCGGAGGCAATGTACTTGCCGCTCTTGCTCACATCCAGGCAGGAAATGCTGTTGGTGTGTCCGGCCACAAACTCCTGTGTGTTTTTCTGAAAATCAGCAATGGCAATCTTGTTGCCAAGCGGAAAGATCGCAGCCTGGGTAATAGGATGCTGGCGCACTCCGTTCTCCACCTTGCCATTGATGCCGAATATAGCACGCGGCTGCAGTTGCTTGCATTCTTTTGTTGTATTCGACATTTTAGTAAATCAAAATATATATATTTATATAGATTATATTGGGTTGTGTTTAAGCCGGTCGTTGTCAGTTGATATAGCAATTGCTTGTTTATTGTTTGAAAATCAAGCAACCGTTGCCTGGGTGCCATTTCCAACAGTGGCAGCACCCCATACTTTTGTTATTTTTTAGTACGTTATACTTATATCGAACCAGGTGGCAACTCAGGAAATATTTGTTAGTATTTAGTCGTGCTTTATGCAAATTTTAAAGCAGCTCAAATTTAAATAGATACTAATTAATGTACATGACTAATTAATTATTTTTACATTATTTGCAGCTTACTTGACACTTAGCTTTATTTATTGTATTCATGTTACTCTTCATGTTAAAGTGTTTAAGCAATTAAGTTTATTTCATTTTTGTACAAACTTTTTGTGCAGGCTGTGTCCCTGTTTACGCGCGGAGCGTATTGAAGCACTGTGGCAACACCGCAGCGCAGCCGGCAAGCAAGAACAAATCAAATATAAAGAAATAGAAACGCAAATACGCACATAAGTACTTACATATATACATATGCACATAAATAGAACTATATAAGCTGCATTCTTGTGCCATTTTTTACAGTTATTCAGTCAAGCAGCACTTGCGCTAATCAAATAAAACAGCTTTTTTGACCCGACACATAGCGGACAACGCAAACAAAACATAGAAAGAGAGAGGGAGACGAACAAAGTGATTTTTGGAATTACTTTGCAAAATGTTGCGATTCACAAAGGGGTTAAGCTTCCTGCTCTTTTCGCTCTGTGTAATTGCACAGAGCGAGAGTTTGGGTTTCCGTCGTGGTCGCCATGAGGATGGATTTCTGGGTGCACCCAGTAAAATTCCAAGCCTACAACGGAACATGGACTCGGAAGATTTGTGGTTCGAGCAGAAATTGGATCACTTTCATGCTGATAACACCATGACCTGGCAACAGCGTTACTACGTAAACGATGCCTATTATCGGAAAGACAAACATGCTCCGGTTTTCCTGATGATCGGTGGAGAGGCTGAGGCCACTAAGAAGTGGATGCACGAGGGCGCCTGGATACACTACGCCGAGCACTTTGGTGCCTTGTGCATACAGCTGGAGCATCGCTATTATGGCAAGAGTCATCCGACGAGTGATCTGTCCACTAGCAACTTGGCCTTTCTAAGCTCGGAGCAGGCCTTAGCAGACTTGGCCAACTTTTTAGTTGCCATGAAGGCCAAGTTTAATCTGGCGCCTACACAGAAAGTGATTGCATTCGGTGGATCCTACCCGGGCTCTTTAGCCGCCTGGGCTAGAGAGAAGTATCCAGATTTGATCTATGGCGCCATAAGTTCAAGTGGCCCGCTGCTGGCCCAGGTGGACTTCAGGGAATATTTCGATGTAGTCAAGGCATCGCTGGCCAGCTACAAGCCCGACTGCGTGGAGGCAGTGCAGCGTAGTTTTGCCCAGGTGGAGATTCTGCTGAAACACAGGATTGGCCAACACAGTCTGGATGACAAATTCAAGTAAGTAACATTACATCCAGGTTGCAGCTCCAATTAACCCATATCACTTTGCTTAGAACCTGCACATCACTCAAGGATTCAATTGAAAACGAACTGGATCTATCGAATTTCTTTGAGAATCTGGCTGGAAACTTTGCTGGCGTTGTGCAGTACAACAAAGACAATTCCCCCCATGCCAAGATCACCATTGATGAGGTATTGGTAGCCATAAAAAGGCTGGATTCCTTATATAATCTCTACTTCTGATATTAACAGATTTGCGACATCATGTTGAACACCACAATGGGACCGCCCGTGAACCGTTTGGGTGCCGTTAATGATCTGCTGCTCAATCAGTCCAAGTCAAAGTGCCTGGACTATAAGTACGACAAGATGATCGCGGACATGAAGAACGTTTCCTGGGATTCGGAGACGGCGAAGGGAATGCGTCAATGGACCTATCAGACATGCACTGAATTTGGATTCTATCAGACATCCGAAAACAAATCGGATACATTCGGCGATCGCTTCGGAATTGACTTTTTCATACGCCAGTGCATGGATGTCTTCTCCGACCACATGGACTCCAGTTACCTCGATCAGGCGGTGCGCCAAACAAACATATATTATGGTGCACTCAAACCGAATACGACAAATGTGCTGTATGTGCATGGCTCCATTGATCCCTGGCATGCACTCGGACTCTACGTGTCGGCCAATGCCAAGACGCCAACCATATACATTGAAGGTAATTGGAGTGAAGTCTATAAATCATCGAAAAAATCGAAATCTGATTCTCATTCTCTTTTTTGCAGGCACTGCACATTGTGCCAATATGTACGAGCCAATTAAAAGCGATTTCCCTCAACTAACAGAGGCTCGTAATAAGATACTTAAGTACTTGGCCAAGTTACTGGATGGCTATGCCAGCTTTGTGCCCTTAAGTTGAATAACTGGAGACACGGCAGTCATACCAAATAATACACAATGATAAATAAACAAATGTATCTTGAAATTTGAGATTTATGAGCTTTGTTTAACGTATGTGTGTGCGTGTGTGTGTGCGAATGTGTCTTGTGTGTAATGTGTGTGCGTGTACAAATGTCTGTTTGATTTGTGACGCACGAGTTGGGAGGGAAATGGCTCTAATCCTTCTTGGCCTGCTCCATCTTCTCGTGGAATCGCTGCCAGTAATACTTCACATTGGCATTCTGTATGATCTTCTCGTTGACAAAACGAATGGTCCAGTTGCCCGTTAGGTAGATGATGTCGTATAAAAATGCCAAGACACGAAAGACAAACTTCTCGACTTGCGCCTTACTGGGCAGATTGGCGGCCGCTTCCTGCAGCTGCTTGACAGCATCATCAGCCAGATTGTTAACCGATCCACCAGTCTGGCGACTAGTTTGTTCAATGCGTTTGGAACTTTTGCATTCATCAGTGCCAATATTTCCACATTCTGTAGACGAAGGTGGTGTTGCTGTTGCGTGCATCTGGGACGTTACGTTGCCCGACTTGGTAACACCCTCCGTCTGCTGCTTATCCAGCTTATCGCTGCGTGTGCCGAAGGTGGCACCTGCCAATTGCTGAACAGTCGCCGAATCGCCAGCTGCAGTCGCTTGCCCCATCGTAGCCTGCGATCCAATGCTACCTATGATACCGCCCTGATTGGCGCCCGCGGCTCCCTTGATTCGGTCATCACCGCTGCCGCCGGCGCTGGCAAAGCAGCGAGTCAACTGCAGGCTACGAAGCTGCGACTGATGCAACTTGGTCTGCACTAGCATGTAATGATCTGCGTCGTATTAAAACCATAAATATTTCTTCAGTTTGGTTGGTAATGGCTAAAGGTGACTTACCCATGCTCTTCATCAGGACCATAGCGTGGGGAAGCTTCGAAGCACGTTGGCTAGCCGAAAATACAGCGCGAATCATAATTGCTTGTTTTATTTTCTTTTGGGTTCGACTTGGTTCGATTTTGTCTTGGATTCCCGTGTATTACACAATATTAAACAGAGCTACTTGTATATAACCAGAATATTGTGAGATAAAACGTTTGGGAAATCTTGAAACACTAATCTGACCTGAACAAAATCTGACGGCAAAGGAAGTCAAAAATTTTTGATAGACCTACAAACTCCCCACAGCAATGAGGAACAGTGTTGACCAACGTTAGAAATAGTGTTTGGAAAACATGCGTGTTTCGGCACACTGGCAACAAGCTCAAGAAACGCCATGGTGAATTTGTCCTAACTCACCACTGCCAGTGTCAAACCAGGACAGACCTATATCCTCCTATTATCTGTTTCAGTCCCACAAACTCACGCACTTTTTAGTTGTTGTTTTGTCTTTATTTAAACTAATTACTAAAAAAATTAGTAAGTTTTCTAGTTAAGTGTAAAAAAGAGGGCTTAAACACAAATTTAGGCCCAGGCTCGTCGACAGACAGTGTTACAGAACGTGCCCTTCGAAATGCATGGCGTAAAATGAGAGAGAGGAAGGATCAACCAGTGTAGGAAGACCTTCAATTCTGCGCCATGCACTTAAACCACATTACATACACTGCTAGCCACATAAAGTTTTATTCTGGCCAAGTGTCTTAACCAAGTTACTGGCGCCTAATTTACATTTTTGTTTTAATTACATACATACACGTCAGTAAACTTATTCAACTTAATTAATTGCAGTTTGTTATATGCTTCACGACTATTGGCAACAAAATCGGTTCGTATATAATATATATAGTATATGTAGGTTTATCTCAAGAGTGTATAAAGCATTTAAAATGTTATCGTAAGCATATGTACGTATTTATTAACTTTATACATAATGGACTATGTATGTGTATCTCTCTCTTTCTCTCTATCTCTCAGTGTCTCTCTCTAGAACTAATTAATTATAATGTAATGGAAATGTATTTGCGCGTTTTTTCCTTTTTGTTTTGTAATACTAAGACGCACTTTAATCATACATATTAGCTGCTTCTGCTTCTTAACTCTTAGAAGAGGCCAATTTGCTTTAGATTATTCTTGATGATCACATCTGTAACCGCATCGAAGACAAATTTCACATTATTCGTGTCTGTGGCGCAGGTGAGATGCGTGTAAATTTCCTTTTGGTCTTTTCGTTTGTTGAGATTTTCGAACTTCATGCGTATATAGTTGGCGGCCTCCTCAAATGTATTGGAACCTAAGGGGAATAAGGAAAATATATATTAAATAAAGTATTAAATTTAATAGTAGTTCATGGCTCTTACCTGTGTATTCCGGGAAGCATATTGTCAGTGGAGATCGTTTGATTTTCTCCTCGAACAAATCCTTTTTGTTCAAAAAGAGTATTATGGACGTTTCGACAAACCACTTGGAATTGCAAATTGAGTCAAAGAGTTTAAGGGATTCAATCATGCGATTCATTTCCTCATCCTCAGCCAGAACCAAGTCATAACCTATATAAAGAAGAGCTTTGTTAATTATTTGAGGTACTTTATTTAAATAGCTCAAACTGAATCATACCTGAGAGTGCCACACAAAAGATGATGGCAGTAACACCCTCAAAGCAATGAATCCACTTCTTGCGCTCCGAACGCTGACCGCCCACATCGAAGAGTCTGCAAAAAACAAACATAAATTAATAATTTGTTTAAAGAAACTTAAATTAAACCAATGTACTTACTTAAAGTGCAACTGTTTGCAGCTGAAATGCGTCTCGATGATGCCCGTGGTCTTCACACGTGTACGCAGCACGTCCTGCTGTGTGGGTATATAATTGGGTTGCGCAATCCGATCCAGGGAGTTCAGATAGTAACCGGCAGAGTCGTTCAGCTGATACTCGCGAGAGCGTGCAAAGGATTGCTGAACACCGGCGTCGGACCAGAGTTTCTTCATGAGCATTACGATTTCCGGTAGAAGAATTCCCTCGTCTGCCGCAGAGGCGTGTGTGAAGAATTGACGTGCTATATCGGTTTTACCGTTATCTGCAAACTCGATCTTTAGCCGACCCATGGCACGAATGATCACCATTAAGCTCTGTACGGTATTGCTATAAACCACACGACGATACTCCTCGCACTCCTCCTGCGAGTAGCCCGTCTCATGAATGATCTTCATTTGTTTGACTATCGTCGATTTGCCCGATTCGCCAGCTCCTAAAAAAAAATAATCAATACAAATGGCAATTAATATAAAATGCGTTCATTCATTGTTATCGCGAGGGGGTGAAAGAAAATTTGCTTTTCTTTGTTTTGTGGCATGCGTAAGACGCGCCACATGAATGGAATTTTACAATAAGTAAATGACTCTATGAATGAACGAATGATTGAATGAATGGATGTTGCCACAAATTGCTCAATTGTCTTTGCGGGTCAAGAAAGGCCAAAAAGCTCGCTGACTTCCGAGCTTAATTTGCGTTGCTCGTCAAGTAATCCTAACTAATTGAGATGGTTACACAGCGAGGAAAAAGTGGATAGAAGATGGGAATGATGATCATTTGATTGATGTAACTTAAGTCATTAATTAAAAAAATAATAAATAAATGCAAAAATCTATTAAGGCAAAAAATACGATTTTATTTTTATTTGTTGTAGTTAATTTGTGTAGCAAATATGACTTGCCTTTTCTCTGTGTGTACACAGCTAACTTTTTACTAACTCAAGATGATTGCCAATTTATTTATGTCTATTTACCTTTGGTATCTTTTTAACTCAAGAAATTCCCACTTATTATCATGTATGCAATGGAGTTCGTTGCACTTTAAGTTATCAAAAAAAACATAAAGTTTCCACACACACCCAAGTTGTAAACAAATAAAATGCTGAGCATGATTAAACTGTATACCACGTACTAATGGTAGGGGAAAAGAAGTAAAACTTAAAAACATGTTGACCACATAGAAGGTGCTGCAACTAGTTCAATAGATAACAAACGGTATTACGGCATTACGTGTTTTCTAGTTTCCTCTATTTCCCAATAACTTCCCCATTAGTTTTTTTTAGCTACCTAAGTTTGGCAAAGTTATAAAACGATATTTACGATTTGGAAGATTGCAACAATGGAACATTAAACCAACTATTTTTTCTTCTTCTCTTCATTTTATTGTTTATTTGTACGTGTGTGTACGTGTACGAGTACGTGTGTTTGGGTCCATTCCCAGACAGAAGCACACGTGAAGACGTAGACGAAGACTGATGGTTAGATAATTGCAATGTCTCTTTTTTTTGCTGTACTTTCACTTTTACTGCGCTTATCGTACTCCCCAAAGTCCAAATGTACGGCCCACCAAAGCGGGCATTAACAGTACGTTGATATATTAAGTAAAGTTTGCTTTTTAGGCCCTGTACTAAAATAATAAATACAGAGGGTTTGCTGTTTTAGTCAAAGGCCAAATAATACTGGGATTATAGTGAAGTTATTGTACAAAAGTGTGGTATTTATGAACAACTCAAGTTTGTTTTTCATATCTTGTAGTACAGGGCTTTTAACAGTTGACTCTCCTGCTTGTTTGTCTTTTCTACTAGTTTTCTTTTGTTGCCGAACGAACTGAAAACTCCAACAATGCACACTAATTTAGCAATAAACAAAAATGTCGTTATACCCCAAGTTATGGCTTAAAAGACGGTCAAGCAAGCGTCCAACTTGGTCTACAATAATGACGGCCCTTGCCAATCTGAATACGAATTAGGAAATGTTCGAAGTTTGCCACCAACAATAGCGAAAAAAGGTCAATTTAATAATAACAACTCACACATACAGACACACTCTCCCATAGGCAAACATGCGTTGTGTATTCATTTATCAATGCACCGTTAACTGTGCCATAATAAGCGATCAGCAAGAGAGAGAGGGAGCGAGAGCGGGAGAACGATAAAGAGCTGAGAACGTTTCAAAGGCGCGAATCAAACGGCGGTGAGTACAAAGCGTGTCTGAGCACGATTACAACAAAGTAACAGTAGCAAGAACCACAACAACAACCGTATAATCATCATCACAACGCTCATCATGTTAATCAGCGGTATTAAAATTAACTTCATTAGCACACTCTCTCACACACACCCATACACGGGCAGCCTCTCGCCGTCACCACGGGAATCACTGTGAGGCGTGTCACACAAACTTACACATTGATGATTACGTTTCTATGACTGCAGTTCCTAGGCAATTAGACACTCACACATACACACATCTGATTATTAAAGGTGACTAAAATAGCAAACATCGATTCTGATGACAACAAATGAAAGCAGAAACAATTCCAAAGCATTTAACTCGATTATTGCTCGCATGAGTAATCGTAATCGAGGTTTATTGGCGCCGCCAAGCGGCTGGCGTCTGAACTTTTAGATAAGTATAGTGTGAAAAAGAAAAGAGAAGAATGTGTTAATCAGGCAGATTAATGGAAGTACTTGCACTTACTCGTAAATAATAAACACACTCGGAATCATTTCACAATTGGCCAACGGAAGTGGAAGCAACATTAATCGAAATGTAATTGTTATGTGTGTGTGTGTGTGTGGTTAATAACTATTTACAGAAACTATTTATCGCAGTAATACGCATGTTGTATGGTCATCCAATTAAAGGAATCAGAGTTCGAGTAAAAATAATAATTTAGTTGAAAATGACTGTTGATTATTGGACGCCTAAGGTCATTTATTGATAATTCTGATAAGGCGGGGAATGAATTATTGCGCCAAGTGACAATAACAACACATAAAGTACATTATATATGTATGTACACATGCACACAAACACATACTTAAGTTTATATAAATTCTTAAAAAATTGTTGATTAAGTTACTTGTGTTGACAGTTCGTGTTGGGTTTCAGGGGTGCTTTATGCATGTGTGTGTGTGTTGAATATTGTTTATCTGTGGAACTGCCAAACGTAATGGGAAGGCATCATGTGCCTTAATATTTATTAATTTCATTTGCTTGTACGTTCACTTCTTATACATTTCTTACTCATGTTGAGATATTCGAGACTATCGCAATCTTATGTAAATATAATAAATTATAAATTTCCAGACATATTTTAGTCATGATATATTTGGATGAAAAAAAAGCGACTGCTCTGAAGCTTACAACAAATTAAGTGACACAATTCAACTGAAGAGGCTGCTGCCAGAGCAGGGGCAATGGTCAGACACCCACTGTAACAATAGCAAAACTTTTTTATTAAATATACTCAATAAAATGTCGCAATAAGCAGTGTCAAACCGCAAACAAATATACAAACACACAGATATATACGCATACCATCAAAGCCACTCAAAGCAGCTGCATTTGATGTGGGGGCCATTTATTTGCGCTAATATCGTTCACCCCACTTTAAATGTCAGTGTAAAAGGCAACAACAAAAGTGGCTGCCCCGACCAATTAGGTATGCGTGAAAGAGTCGGCTAGCTGCAAAGAGACAGTGCTAGAGAGCGACAGCGCAAATGAGAGAGCAACGCAGGCGCAGCACAGCAGACGAAAGCAGCAGTCAAAACAGATAAATGTGTAAAATAAAATAAAATAAATACGAGTGCAAGCAAATGTTAGCTAGTGTTGCAAGGTGTTTTTAGATCGACTACACTAACAACACTATCACGCATTGTTGCTGAACTTGTCACTACACTGTTTGATTTAACGAGCAGCTGGAAAGTGCAGCACACAATTAAATGCTGTTTTAGTTAAAATAAATTATTTGCTTTACATATTTAAAATTCGAGTCACTTCTAGCTGCATTCCATTTAGGGGCTGTCGAGTGTTATGAGTTCATCTCGAGTGGTATCATTAACCAGGCATGTCGAATATCCCTTTCACACCCCCTGTTGCTACACTCACAAGCCCCTTTTTTTTGAGTCATCGGCGAGCTGCAAACGAAGCGCCGCTTCATTAACAAAGCGGTTAAATGCAACTACATATGTACGTATGTATGCGTGTGTATGTAGGTATGTATTTATGTACTAGGAATTGTTGTTGTTGTTCGACTGCTGCTGGAAAGTTGAATTAAAAAAAAAACCATTTCATTGTTTTAAACATTGAATGGCAATGAATGAAAGTGCGCTTGCGAAGCATTCAAATACAGTTTCTCGTTGTCTGTAATTTTTTTTTTTGGTATAGAAATTTAATTGCAGACGGCTAAAAAAGCGACGCGGTGTTTAATTTCACTCTGCAAGTGAGTGGAGTGGTTGAGGTCAAAGTTGATATGCTGGCGTCGCTGGTAACGCTTCAATGCACACTTCTCACAGCAACCGCAACAACAAGTGCCACTCAAATGCACATACATGACTGTGTATGTATTTGTGGGCAAGAAGAACTGCAATACAGACATGTTTCCATTGGCAAACCGATTGATGGCGCCCCAATTGCGGGAGTCGCAGCCAATGCCGATTCCGATGCCGCCAGTTCGACATTTGGTTTCAATTTACGTTCAATTTCTTATCGCAATCGAATTATTAAACATGTGTAATTCGTTTGTATGTACAACTGTGCATTGCATCATGTCTAAACAACGATCAAAGATGGAGAATCGGGTTTCAATGCAACTTCTTTTATCACAGCATTTAATTGAAAAAGCAACAAATAAATTGAAGCCAACACGGTGTGCGGTTACATGTTTTTTTTTTATTTAAAAAAATTATAGGAAGCCTGTGAAAGTCACCCCACGTAAAACGAGTGTACAATGTACAAACATTTTTTTTTAGCTTGTGTTGGTAGATGGCGTCGCATTTTTGTATTCCCGAAATAAAATATAACAAACATGAGAGCTTGTTCTGGAAACGCACCTAAAAGCAGCAGTTTAACCTCCGAGGCGGCACGTTCTCCTTCGGCTCTCAGCGCCCGGTCGATGTTTTTCGAACGTTCGATGGCTTCTTTATCTCGTGCTGTACTCACGGCACAACCCATTTTGTTATTTTATTTGTTGGTTTTTTCTTTTTTCAGTAAACTAAATCTTGTTTTTTTTGGCGAAGTTTTCGCCAAAATAATTAAATGATTTTCACTCGCGTTTTTCGGTACTTTTAATTAGCCACTGCAGATTGTTGCGTCTGCGCGTCGTCTGTACACTTTTTTTTTGGTCGCTTCTCCTCCTCCTTTCACACAGGCACATACACACACATGCACACGCGCACTCAATGTTAGAGCGACGCAGACTCAGTGGAATTGTTGATTAGCACTTTCCAAATCACTCGCGGCGGCTTTAGACAGTTATTTAAATTTTTTAACGCTATGTCTGGAGGCAATGCGAATTATAATAATAATTTTTGTAAAATTGCTATTGCCGTTCGGGAGCGTGAATCACTTTTTAACTTCTACTGCGATTGTCGAGTGTTGAAAAACTATCGATGCCGCTATCGATATTTGATATTGATTGCACGAGCTATCGAGCTTCGACGGCAAGCATTCCGATATCAAGGGAATTGCGCTAACAAATTAAGATTTATAATAGATTACTTGAAGAAATTGCTTGTTAACATATTGCAATTTATATAAAATTTAATTAATTATTTTGAGATCGAAATCTAATATTTTACGCACTTCAGCGATATTTTATTATGTGCGGAGCATCTTTCACTAAATTTAAATAGATTCAGAAACACCCTTACTGTATTAACAGAATTTTGCTTGTGCCAACTATCGATTGCAACACTACGTTATCGATTAATAGTTACAGCATATAATCATAGGTGGAGTAGATTTTTTCAACAAACAAAAGGTGGCGCTAGTGCTAATCTTAAGATCAGTTGCTGCGCGGCAAGACAATAAAAAAAATGGGCAGCCCTAAGCGTCGGTTATAGCGTTGCCAGACTGTTTGTGTAGTCTTAAAACTTGCTGATTGCTATGGAACTTAATTTATTTAAAAATTCAAAATCTAGTTTGACAATCACAATTCTACGGTGTTTTATAACTCCATTAAGAATATTTATATTTAAATGTGTTTAAAAATGACACTGAAAAAATTTCAAATGGAGTTTGTATGATGGCAAATTTTGTTACCAAGGAGACATATGCAAAGGCTGCATAATTTGTGGAATGTATCAACATTTTAATATTAAAAATGTGCCCTTTGCCTTGCGATGTTTATTGAAACAACGCTTTAAGTATAAACAAACAGAAAACAGACACACATACATACAGCCACAAATATGTGTGTGACTCGGAAGTGCATGGCGTTCGCCCAATGTGGGCACAAACCGAAAAAAAGTTCTCAGCACACGAACACACACACACACATGCATACATGCATAAATAATATTTGCTTTTGCCTTTTGTGGGACAATGCGATCTTGATGATTATGAGATTCAGTCGACAACGTTGGCGGCCAACAACAGGCGGCGCCAAATGGCAACAGTTCGATTAACAAATTTCTCCGGCTCCTTGGAAGGGGCGAAGAGTTGAACAATTAGAAGTCGGGGTGGGTGGGTTGGCACAGCTTTTCTAAGATAATTTTTCGATATAACAAAAACAATTTTAGGGTCGTAGTGCAAAACTTATTGGCTTCGTCAGGAGCACGTCACATGTTGAGCCGTTCACATACACACCGCCAACCCCACGACACTCCTCCACCCTCACACCGTACATTGTCTACGTGGAGGCCATCAACGGGTCATGATTTACACATGTTTACACGAGCCGAGAGAATGGTATGGCAATGGAAGAGGGGCAAATCGGGATCCCCTCATGAATGAATGATTGCAGCATTTGCTCTGATGCTGCTGTAATTTATCGTAAAAAGTAAAAAGGCAACAGCAAAGACATTGGCAGCGGCAGCTAGAGAAATATGGATTTATGCGGTTTGGGGGTTTTGGTTGAGGGGCAGGGAGAGAGGCGGGAGTATCGCGGACAGTCGACTCTTTGGGTGGTCCAATTGGTGGTCGTTGAGGTTGCAATGCAGCGAGCAGGGTATGCAAAGCGCATGCCGTCTTCCTATCTCTTCCCCTCTCTCACTCTCTTTGCTGCTACTCTCGGCTGTCTTACTCGTCATCGGCATCATCATCAGCATTGCTGCTGTCGCTGCTTGTACTTGTTGTTGTTGTTGTAGAATTTCAAACCGTTTGCGTTTGCTGATGCCAACAGTTTTGACGAACGTCGACGTCGGCGTCGGCCAAACTTCAATCGGCGCGCGCACGAAAACAAAAACCAAAGCAAACAACAAAAACAGCAGCAGCAGCAACAACAACAGTTAAAGGACGCCAAGGCCTTGAAATAGATATGTGTGCATGTACTAGAGATGTGCAAGCATGTGTGCGTGCGTCCATGGGTATGTGTGTGTTTATGCTTGTACTTTTACAGTTAGCTCACTTCTACATACACGCACACGCCGTTTGGCACATGTGTTGTTGCTTTGCCTTTGGGCAAACGCAAGATTAAGATTAATTTCGTCGATAATTCGGGAAAAAAAAATACGATTGGAAAACTTTACGCGTCGACTTTTTATGCGTTGAAAGGTTGAACAGCTAGGAAAATTGGTGGTAAAATTAGAAAAACTAAGCGTTTTATTTAGGGGAACTGAAGGGGCAAAGGCGACGCAGTTCCATACTCAAGTGGAGTTGCCAGACTTTAGGCACTGTAGTGATGGATTCTTGACCGCCCATCGTTCGTCACCTGCGACGATCGATTGATTTTCGGCACTTTTCAAAGCTGACGATAGAAACTGCTTGCTGATTGGCAGACAAGCAGTGTGCAGTGGTGAGAGTTGTTTAGGGGAAGGGGGAATAAGTGTGACCAGAGCACAGTTAAACAAAGGAAGCTTCAGCTAAATGTTTTTAAAACCTTTTATACTAAATTGTTATGCAGAAATAATCAAAGCTCATTTTAATTCATTTTAATTGATTTTAAACGTAGTACATGCTCACGAAGCTCACACAGTTACAACAAAAACTTTTTATTAGCTAAACAATAATTTGATCAGCGATTCCAACTGAATTGCTGTAATATTTGAATGTTTTTAATGATTGCTCGTCATTCTTGATGCGAAATGGGGCCGTAAATTCAAATTCAAAATCAAAATAGACTAAAATTAGCAGCGTCATCATTTGTTTACATGAAAAAAAAGTAATAATTACCCCAAAGAAAAGGAAGACTAAAATGTGGCTGCAACAACGGTATGTACAGCTCATGTGTAGATTCGATCGATCGGGCGGAGACCTAAGGAAAAGATAAAAAAAAAAAAATTAGGAAAAAATATCGTATTTTAACTATTGAACACTGCTCGACAAGTGCACGGGACGTGTCTAGATATTGCTTTGTTTACACAAAAGCATAGGGGAAAACTAAATCGTGTATGACCATACGGCAGCAACCTGCAGCAAGGGCAGGGAAAAGGGTGTGGGAAATGGTCTGGGAATGGGAACGGGTGCAGACCCGGTAGCGGCGTAAGCGGCCGGGCAGGAAACAAATATCGGTGCCAGTGCAATTGAATTGCCATAAAAATTAACTCGTTGGCTCTGGGTGTGAAAATTTATGAATTCCCGCTTGCAAGTTGCACTGGAAAAATCGTGAAAAATCCGCCGAGGCGGTTAAGAGTCGCATCTCGAGGTTACGTGGGAGCTTTTAAGCACCTGCCAGCTGACATAGTGCAGTTTTTCCCAAGAATCGTGCAATAATTTGTACAAAAGTTTCTATATATTTTGAAATTGTTTTTCTTACAAAAATTTAAAGCATTTCAAAGATCTCAGCTCGTCAGTTCGGCAAGCGAGTGTACTAAAAGTTTTGATCCACATGTACACTCTTGGCAGGAGTAGTAGTAGTAGTTGTAGTAGCAGTGGCATCATCATAAAATGTCCATCGGTTTATGGGTTGTTTCTTCCTTAGTTTTCTTTAGTTTTTCCTCTGCCACCACCGTCCACCGCCTTTGCTGGCCAGCTATCCATCTATCCATCTATTTTAGCGTCGATTTTACTTGTTGCTTTATGGCTTTATAATGTCTGAGCGTTCTGGGTTTTTATGATCTCTGTGCCTGTGTGCCTCTATGCCCGGCCAGCCGTAAACTACTGCTGATTCATGTTGCTCCGCCAGCAGTACAACAATTTTGTGATCTATTTTGTGGACTACAACTACCCTGCCCCTTTTTCTGGTAGACACAGGGCAGGCGCCAAGCGGTCAGTTATCCGAGATGCTTTTCATTGGTCAAGAAAAACAAGAGGAGTCTACATAAGTCTAAGAGGAGGTCTTTAATAAGAAGGCTTTATTTTTACTTACCTATTGGCAAGTTCACTTCTTGGCTTTGCCACCTTTCGCCGCCTTTCCACCCTTACTGTTGCACTTCGGAGCGGTTGGTGTGAGTACTGAAAATGGCAGCAAATTAAAGAATTTATTTCAATAGTTTTCCCCAGACTCTTTAAAGTGATCAGTGGTACCTTTACTACATAAAGATTTTCCTTTTTCACCCTTTGCGTTCTTATCGTTCTTTATTTTGCAAGGATCTTCCTTCTTTTTACAGGGATCATCCTTTTTCTTACAGGGATCTTCCTTTTTCTTACAGGGATCTTCCTTTTTCTTACACGGATCTTCCTTTTTCTTACACGGATCTTCTTTCTTTTTGCAGGGATCCTCTTTCTTTTTGCACGGATCCTCTTTCTTCTTACAAGGATCTTCCTTTTTCTTACAGGGATCATCCTTCTTGCATGGATCCTTCTTCTGACTGCTCAATCGCCGAAGACCGGACAAGTAAACCTCTCCCAATCTTAGAAATGAGTAATTTAATAAACGGTTCATTCTGATTTATTTACTGTTTTTGATCTGTAATTTTTGATACAAGTCCGAAATAAGTTTCAAAACGAATTTTAAAAGTTTTTTTTTGTGATATTACACCGAATGCAAAGTAGAAATGAAATGAACTGAAGTTTCCCTGATGTGTTGGGACTATGAGGAGTTAAGTAGATTTCAACGATTACTTTTGTTTTGTGTTTTATTTTAGTGAATAATACATTTTATTTGCAACATTTTGAAAGTAATTTATTATAGTCATTTTACAGTGTCTCGAGTTTGGTGTTTTTGAAATTTGTGTCTCTGGTTTCAAACTCTACGAAGTCGTTCCAGTGCCCGCTACTGGAACTCAAGTGCCGACCACACATTAGCCTCGTTTTGTCGGGGACTACGACGACCCAAGTCCGAGTTTCAAGTGGTTTTGGAACCACAGTGACAATTTATATATGTATATATCGCTGACGCCATGTCAAAATATTTGTCAGCGCCTCAATTTACGGTCTCTAATTAGACGGTTGTTGGTGCGTCGGGATGTCGCCTCGGATTAACCCAAAATTTACATGTTTTGAATTTGGTTTTCTTTTAAAATTTAGTTTCTTACCTCCCTCCAAGACACTTGAGCTGCGGCTCTAATGATGAGCTGCTCAGTTCTCTACTTTTGTTGTCTATTTTCTGAATTTTTTACTTTTCATGTCCATACGGCACACAGGTGCGCTGTTTTCGAAGGCCAAAGTTCAGTTGGGTTATAAAAAATTCACTGAAATTGTGGTATAAAAATCTACAAAAGCCAAGAACAAAGCACAAAATGTGAGCGACACCATCAAGAATAGTATCCCCAATAACAACAACAACAGCAGAAAGAGGAAGAAAAAGAAGAGAAAGAAGCAGCAGAAGAGCCACATCGAACCAATGACGACAATACGCGTCGATTGAGATGAAACAGATGGCCAACAAGTTCGAAGGAACGAAGATTGGCTGCACGCTCTACAAGCTACACTGGGAAAAAAGAGTGTACTGCACATTAAACTATAAATTTCTTGAATTTGACTAGCGAACTTGTTTTCTTTAAACAACAAATTCAGTGTTTAATAATAGACAAAATGAAATTAAATAAATTATTATAAAAATATTTTAATTTCGGTAGTAAAAATATTTACTAAAATCAAGTATTCCCTAGTGGGGTATAAAGAATCCTCAATTAATCCCTACCTCCAACATCGTTTACTACTCCCATTGTTTCCCAGTGCAGCCACATGGCTAAGAGAGTTTTGTAGACAACAACGCTATCGGCATTTATCACATAATCAGCATGTTTTTGGGCGGTTTCACCTGATATTTGGGCGAAATTACCTGTAATTAATTAATTACGAGCTGCATTGCAAAATTGTACATTGAAAACGTTGAAAGCAAAAGAAAATTCCAACCGATTATTGCTTGCTGTTCTATTTCCTGTTTCTTTCTTGTTGCTCAGTTTTTCATTTAATACCCAGTAGTGTGTATTGAGTATAAAGGGCTTGTTATGCCTAAGTAAAGATGAGTGCTATAGCTGGTAGGCATACAAAAGTGTCAAAGCAATTAGCTAAGTAGTAAGTAAGAAAGTTACTTGGTTATAGTTTGAAAACAAAATGTATTCTATCTATGCTTATACAGGGTATACCATAGTTTGGCAGTCCTGTTTGACAGCTTTCATCTTGCTTCCGCCTTCAGCCTGCTGTGAGTCAACGTGTTTTTAAGTACCGGCTATTAAACTAAAAGCTAAACAACAGACTCGCCAAGTGCCAAGTGGAAATGGCTTTTGTCAGTTTCGACCAATTCGAACAGTTCGAACAGTTCGACCAATTTAAACCATTTCGACCTATTGCGACTCTGCAACCAATTGATACATGGCTCTCGTTCGCTCTGCCTCAAATGCCGCTCGCCTTTGTTGTTGCGGCCTTTCAAAAGTATTTCTTCGTGATTTTTTCTCGTTTCTCTTAATTTCTGGTAAATTTGGCGCAATTATTGCGCACCAAATGGATCGCAAGTCTATAAATTGTTCAATTTTATTGCGCCAGTTTCGACAGCTGAATGGCGCTCGCTCCACCGATCCCAGGGGGGTCCCCCATCACTGTGTGTGTGTAAGTGTGTGTGTGTGTGCTGGAGCTTTTATTATATGCCATAGTTTGCATAGTAGTTTGGCAATGGCACACAGTTCGTACTGGCAACTGGCAGCTGGCGGCCTAAACACACACGTCGCTTGTCTTGGCCATCTTGTTGCGCAAAAGTTGAGCAGCCATTTTGAAATTGTAATCGTGTGGCAAGGTGTTTATGGCCGCCCCTGCCACTTACGGTGTGGCAACATGCAACAGCAGGAGTAAAACAGACTAATTCTGCAGACTCAAGAGCAAACCAACACTAGGAAACGTCAAAAAAAATAGAATAAAATATTAAAATATTTAAAACTGTTAGCAGAGAAACCTTATAAAAGATAATAACATTTTTTGGGACAAAAATTAAAAGCTGTTATAGAAAATGTATTATTTTTGAGACCTTTATGTCACACGTCCTATAAATAGAATAAAATATTAGCAGACAACCCTGAGAAAGGATAGTAACATTTATTGGGACACAAATTCAAAATTGTTTTAAGAAATTTATTTTTTTAAAGGCCTTTTTGTCTGAAATATGTTAAAATAGATTGTTCTAAATAATGGAAATTATTTTGTTTATTCAAAGCATTTATATTAAATACAGGAAATTCCAAAACAATTCAATACTGCAGACTCAAGGGAAAATTAATACTAGAAAAGTATAAAATAAAACTAGACAAAAGTATTTAAATATGTTCAGATATATAGCTGAAATAAAAGAAGCATTAAATTAAAATTTATATTTTAATTTGAATAACAAATCATAAATAAACGATGTTAAATACAGGCAAGTAAAATACAATTTAGTTCTGCAGACTCAAGAGCAATCTAACCCAGAGAAATGACTGAAGCAATTATACAAAAGTATTAACATATTTTAAACACAGTTTAAACAAATAAGTAAACTTTAACTGTTAGCAGACAAACTTATGAATAACATAATATATTTGTTTGGGATAAAGCTTCTTAGCTTTGTTAGAAATATACATATATATTTGGAGACCTTTTTGACATAAATAAAGTGTCTTAAATAACAGAAAAAATGTATTTATTTTAAAGATGTATTCTAAATATATTTAAAATTAAATAGACAATTAACAATATATTTCTGTATTTAATTTTTATTACAAACCATAAGTTAATAATCTTATATACCGAAAATTCTGTAGTAAAATGTACACCGATCAAAATTGAATTTAAATTTTAATTAATTTATATTTTAAAGAATATAGTATTTTCTTACTTGAGTCATAATTGCTTTCTCGTTTTAGCTAAGTATTTCTCCTCTTCTTTTATTCTTATGCCTTTGTTTTATTTACAGATCCCTTTCCGTGTTTAGATCAAAAGTATTGGATTGACTGTCACCAAAAGTTTATCCAAACAGTAATTTCCACTTAACGGAAAACCGAAGCGTACTATAATCATTTTTATAAATATTTACAAACAGTCAAAGCCGTGGGAAAAAGCAATAACAAACTGGCCAAAGTTTAAAAAAACAATAAGAAAAAAAATTTGAAATAGAAAAAATGAAAATATTTTTTGTTAGCAGAAATAAATTGTTTGATCACGTGATGAGATGGATTTAATAAACAAAACTTACTAATAAAGTTATGTAGAAACAGTTGGCATAGAAATTGGCAAAATCTAAATATTTAAACAAATGAAAAGCAAGTGAAAAGAGAAGGAAAATTGTTAAACTAGACGGCATAATTTTCTGGCTGAAGAAACTCTGTGTAAATATTTGGAATTTTTGGACTATTTGATTATTTATTGTCCGGCGGATCAACGCGGATTAATAAACGTACAAGAGATCGGTGTGGGGGTGTAGGGGGCGTGACTGGGAAGAAGAGGGGTCGGGGGAAGCTGCAATTGTTTGCTTTGTCTGTTGTTGTAGGTCAGTGTGCAAAAACAAATGCGCCGCAGCTCCAACTTGTATACAACTTGGATTCAGAGGGGACAGGGCAACCCCAAGGGGGCTCCAAGGGGGGAGGGATCAAGTGTTTAGAGTAGTGTATAGTGTATGTGTGTGTTGTGTTTAATTGTTAAATGTTTATTAAAACTACAACACGAGGCACGAGTTTAAACAATTGCTGCCCATGGCCGGCATTTGCTGTTGTTTGGTATTCTTCGATTAGAAAGAGACGGGAATAGTGAGTAAAAGAGAGAGACAGAGAGGGGGTTGCAGTGATTCAATGGGATCGCCGCTTTGTGTACTACAACTCAACTCAACTTGGTTGTGGCAGACGCGTCGTATACATAATTTTGTTTACAAACCATGCATAATAGTAAACAATTTGGCCATTTAATAACATTAACATTAAATTAAAAGCAAAACAAACGCCGTACAAGAAGCGCAAACAACAGAGATAGAGCTATTTGTATATGCTTATCTTTATTATGATTATTTGAACTTGAAAAAAAAAAACTGAATGATGACGAGTTTTGTTTGGGAATTCCCTTGTCGGCAATCACTGCTTGTTGTGGGCGTCTTAAGGAGCACTTAGAACGGTAGCCAATGAGCTCCATTACCAACTCAATTAAAACAGTTCCAAAAGGCAAGAACTTTTGGCGGAACTGTTGACCCAGTTAAGATGACGCACGTTACGCGTTGTGTGGCATTTTGCACTGGAATCGAAGGCTATAAATATGTATATATGTAGTATGTAGTACATATGTATAGTCCAAGGCGCGATGTCATGTCGAGGAAATTTGGATTGCGTTTAAAAAGTTTTTTTCCACTGAAATTCAACAGAATCGAAATTGAAAATCAAAATTCAGCATTTTATTTGAATTTTAAAAATGCTTTCTCAAGAATTAGAAATAAATTAAGATATTTAGCAAATTTCTTAGCCATTCAGTTAATTAATAAGCATAAATTAAGCAAAAGTTTTCATTCTCTACATTTCTTTGACTGTGTCATTTATTAAGCAAATGAAATCAATTTCCTGTCATTTATTAAAACCACAACTGATTGGGGGCTGAGCAATTAATTAATCGCCAGCGTTAAACCAGCACAATGTTAAATGGTAAATTGCGATTTTTCTCAGTTGTGTTTTTGGGGTAGGAAACCTGTTTAATTTATTCCTCACTCACAATAAATTCCAAATATATTCATTTGTATGCACAAAAGAAAAACAGAGCGCAAAAACCGAATAAGAAGTAATAATAATCAAACGTAAAAATAATTTATGGCCTTGCCACAGCGGCCAACAGGAAAATAACCAAAAGAGTTTAAGATACAAAAATATATGTAGATACAAAGATACATGTACAGTCACAGCTTACCCCCAAAAACACACACACACAAGTGACTTTAAATGCTGTGGTTTAATTGTTGTTGTTTGACTATTGTCTGCAAATTCCACGAAATGCTGTGAAAAGTGCTTGGAAATATTATTTGAATGTGATGTATATGCAAAACGAAATTGAAATATCTTTCCCAAAAGTCAAGCAAAAATAAAAAAAGTGCGTTGTTGTTGCTGTTGCTGCCAGCAGCGCCAATCGTGCCTGACGTGTTCGACAAATAGAATTCGTTTAATGTAAACAAAACTCCGCCTCCGTGTGTATGCCGCAGCTGTGTGCGTGAGTGTGTGTGTGTGTGTTTGAGTGTGCGTGTGTCTGTTTGGGGATTAAATCGTTGCTCGATCACGAAAACAAATGATGCGTTTGGAGAGCACAGCGTGGAGAGCGCACAGAGAGAGAGAGCAAAGAGCAGAGAGCGTCGCCATCGATGCGTCGTCACGGTCGCGACTCGCGAGTCGGCGTCGTGTTGACAGCAATGGCGGCACTCAGTGAGCAGCCGTGCCAGTCAGCAGCTAAGGCCCCGAACCAAAACGAATCGAACCCAATTCACTCCCACTCCCATTCCCCTCTCCCTCCCCACATTACTACACACCCGAACCCGCTCTCTTGAGCCATGCAGCGACTAAATCAATTAACAGCTCGTTTAAATGCCGCCAGCAGCGGCAACAGTTTCCTATTTTCATGAATGCTAAATGTTAATTCATTCGCCGTAATTTGGGTTTTGAGATCTGGGTTTTTCCGACTATTTATTAACTGTTGACTGTTATCGGCCGCAGCAAGGAGCAGTAGCAGGAGCTGTACAGTGTACAGTGTACACGCTCTGCGGGAGTGAGACATTGAAATGGTAATGAGGTGTGTCATCTTCTTGTTGATTCTTGTCATTTCAGTGGAGATCGTTGTACTTATTGGAAGCAAGTCGTAGTCAACTAAATAAATAAACAAATTAATGTTTTAATACGATAATTGTATAAAGTCAATATTTCTTTAATAATACTATTAAAACATTTGTTTAAAAGTTTTATTACAATCAAAAGATCTCAATTCTGTCTTAAGATTCAATAATTTTATGACTTTTTAAACTAAACTCAAAGAAATTCTGATTGATGCTGATGATGATGATTAAGAAAGATTTATTTTTAAATAAATGTTTTGAATTATTTCAGAGCTTTTAAACATACCTAACTTTGATTTTAAAAAGGATATTTCAATCAGGACGGTACAGTTTTTAATAATGTTCGTACCATTCCTAAGAGTACTTTAAATTAAACCATATATTTTCTTTGTTGTTCTATAAATTACCTTTCTTAATTAAAATATTTAATTAAAACATATTATTTAAATTTATTTAAAATCAGAATAGTATTTATGAACTTATATTAATATTATGCTTAAATTCTGGTACGCTTTCCAAGAATGCCACAATAGTTTTTCAGAAAATGCAAATTTATTCAATTATTCTTAATTCCTATACTCAAGTTGTGTAAAGTATCTTTAATGGGAGCGTTTGCAATTTTAAACGTTCACATTTCTAAGCTTCAATTGGCATTAATGAAGGTCCAACTACAGTTCCTGCACTGCAAAAGCGCTGCTCACACCTCCGCTACGCCAATGTCATACAGTTCCACATTCCAATGGTTCGCAATAAAGAGAGCGGCCAATACGCCAATTGGATGCGAGTAGAGCTAGAAAATGAGAGAGTAAGAACACAGAGCACACAAACACACACGCATAAATGCAAGAAGGCACAAGAAGAGAGCGTTGGTGAGCGTAAAAATGGGAGCGTGAGCTGCATTTGCGCAAGGCGTAGGCGAACTAAAAAAAGAACAGAACCGAAGAGAAGAGAAGAGAGCGTTGAAGTGAAACGACGCTACAAGGCAAGAGGAGATCACAGACAGTTTACAGTTAGCCGAGCAAAGCGAAGACGCGCAGTTCTGTTCAAATTGGAGCGGAAGAATACGGAAAAGAAATTGAGAAACAGTTATTGACAAGCCTTCGAACGCTACACACGTGAACACAATAAGAATATTAATATAAATAAAATAATTAAATAAACTAGAATTTTAATTAATTCGAAAATGATCAAAAGTGAAGAAGCTGTGAGTGAATTGAATAATCGCGCGATGGCCGTTGACCAATTGGGTAGCTTTGTGAGCACCTCACATTATCATCACCCACATTCGCACCATCATCACATATCGTCGCAGCACACACACCCACACACACTCGCGCACACACACACGCACACACATACACACACGCATCCCCATTCGTTGGTTCATCACACGCCATCGCATTTGTATCGCCCTGGAAATTTACTTCCTGCTGGCAATTTCCAAACAATTTCCAACGGGGATTCACCTACGGATCTGGTAGATGAGAAACCGAACATTAGCTACATGGATCGCAAGTACTATACAACAACAGTGGATGCCGCTGGCAATGTCACGCCCACAGCCCAACATTTTGGCCTCAGTGCGCTACACAATATGGGAACCCCGCCGGCATCGTCCAGTCCCATTCCTCCCTACGGTGTGCTAATGTCCACCCATTCGGCTGGTTCGATATCCCCCAATTCTAGCTCCAAGACCCCGACCGATCAGGAGATGTATGTTAGCTCCTCGGTGGGTAAACCGCTCCAACTACAACCGATGAATCATCAGTATACCTCCACGATCAAGTACTGCTCCAACAATACCATACTCAGTGCGAACGACTACCATCAGCTGACCATACACGAAGCAGATCAGCAGCAGCAACAACAACAGCAACAACAACAGCAGCAACAAGCACAGCAGAATTCTCCAGTTTCGGGTAGCTTCATGCCTCGGATTTCCGCCTCGCCCACACAGGTTATATCGAATGCCCATGGAAACGGCATGTCCGTGCTGAACTACTCCAGTGCCAGCTCTTCGCCGGCCAAATCTCTAAATGGCTCAGAGTCAACGCCCATAAATGGTACACACGATGGCCCAAACACACAGCAGTCGGCCAAATCGAGTGGCTCCAATGGCCAGGAGAGCAGCACTCCGGATACTACCAAAAAGTCGGGCACTCGACGCCCCGAGAAGCCCGCTCTGAGCTATATAAACATGATCGGACATGCCATCAAGGAGTCACCAACGGGCAAACTGACGCTAAGCGAGATCTACGCATACTTGCAAAAGAGGTAGGTACACACAGTGTACATAGGGTATGTGTGGGGTATATACTGCATAATATGTAGGGTATATGGCTTATATATATGGGAATATACATAAGTGCCTGTAATGAGATCCGACTTAGTTTTGGCTCTTAAGCTTTTGGGGACTTGAAGATCATTGCATATAAAAATAGGAAGGAAAAGGAGTAGAAATATCAGTGGGAGTAGGAATAGGAGTAGATGTAGGAGTAGGAGTAAGAGTAGGGTAACGGTTGCGGTAGGAGCAGGAGTTGGATCAGGGATAGGGGTATAATAATTGGAGTACTCAGTTTCAGAGAGTTCTCAATTTGAATACACACTTTAGTATCCATTATAGTTTATAGGACCCAATCTCAAATAAAGCTTGGATTGAATTGCTCTTAAGTGGACAAGAATTAAGTCATTAAGAATTCAGCAATTTTTAAAAGCATTAAAAATCAAAAGAAATTGGAACTCTTATCAAATGATCAGCTATAAATTGTGGTGTCAAGTAAATCAATGAAAACTCGTTTACAGAGTAAGCACAAAAAATAACATCGAAATCTTATAATAAACTCTTTGTAATGAATAATTTAAAAATTTGATAGTACATTTCTAAAGCAACTTTATATTTGGTACAGAGGTTGAAAGAGGTTAGGATTCAGTTGAAGATCCCATCTAGGGAATATTTATAACTCTACTTAAAACTCTTTAAGCGCATGTATCAAACCTTTTTTCAAAAACCGTGAAATTTAGAAAGTTGTGAAATTTTAGCTTAAAATCTGTCAAGCTAAACTCTGTCTCGATATCGTTTAACGCATTCCCAAGCGTCGAGTCAAAGTTTTCCGTCGCCGACTTTCAATCCCTGCCGCCCCCGCTCCCCTTTGCCGTCTACGAGTTCTCAAATGTCGAGTGAGACCCATTACTGATATCGACACCGCGCCAAATGGCAATGGACGAAAGTTACAGATACACTTACACAGCTACAGATACAGATTGAAATTGGGGATTGGCTTAGTGTTGGGACTGGGGTTGGGGTAGGAGTGGGACAGGGCTAGGGGCAGGGGTGTGTCGGTTGTCATGGCGTTTATTTACTTGCCTCCGATTTTATTTACTCAACATAATCTGATCGACTCGTAGGCGCATCCTTCTGATTGCTCATGTTTCCAACGCTTGATGTTTGGATATCGGCGACATCCGCGACTGGGAAAGAGACCAAATAAGTTCTGAGGCAGTCAGTTGAGTGGAGTTGAGTCGGAAAAGCTTTTAAGTCATTTGTTTGTTGTTCTCGAGTCTGTGAAGTCCGAAATTCTTAATTGAATTTTGTGGTGACGACAAACGAAGCTCATTAGAAGAAAGGAGGAGTTTAAGGGGGTAAGAAGGGGTTAAGGGGTTTGGGTAAGGGTGCCCAACCTACTGCTGATATCGTTTACAGTTGGTTATAGGAAGGAATCTAAATCTTTTTAGTTCTACACTTTTTTTCTCCCAGTGCAATAATATTTTCAATCCTTTATCTGTTTTTCAGCTATGAATTCTTCCGCGGACCCTACGTGGGCTGGAAGAACTCAGTACGCCACAATCTGAGCCTCAACGAGTGTTTCAAGAAGCTGCCCAAGGGCATGGGCGTTGGCAAACCCGGCAAGGGCAACTACTGGACCATCGACGAGAACTCTGCGCATCTGTTCGAGGACGAAGGCAGCCTGAGACGTCGTCCACGTGGTTATCGCTCCAAGATCAAGGTGAAAACCTACGCGGTGAATGCGAATGGCTTCTACACCGGCAGCTACGGGGATGCTGGCATGGTAGGTGCTTCTTACTTCCACCAAATCCACCATCTAATCTTTGTTTTCCTCTCCAGGACAATGCCAACTTCTATGCGGCACCAGCTTATGCTAGCTATGACTATGGTGCCCCAGTGGGCGCCACAGCCAATGGCATTTCTTCAGCGGCACAGGGCTTTGGGGATGCCTGGAACGTGCATGCAGCGCACAGTGGTACAACCGCTCTGGGTGTGGCCACCTTGCCGCAGTACTCGAACATCACCTGTCTTACTTCAGTGGGCAATAATCTGAATGGTTCCCTTACACCGCCACTGGCGCACTCCGCTTTGGGCATGACGGCAACGGGGGGATCTTCCAGTTCGCCGGTGACGGCGCTTCAAAGCGCAGACTATGCGCCAGCCGCGAGTCTTGTGGCAGCAGGCTACTCATATGCAACAAGTGGCAGCAGTCTCGATAACGGTAAGTGGGCTTGCAACGTCGCTTTGGGTGTTCGCGTCAATCAGAGTCGAGTAATTGCTGACGGAGAGAGTTGTGCGGGTGTGCGAGTGTTAGTGTGTGTGTGCGTGATCTCGGATTACCGCCGCATAGCAACACATGGCACTGTTTTTCTTACCCGCTCTCCATGCCCTACTCACTTGTATTTTTTTATAGCTGACGCTGCCGACTACGCGGCTCTGTGTGAATTTTAACACCAGATCATAAAAAAATACGCATTTTAATCGAGTTTTTTGTTCTCTCTCCCTCTTCCTCCTTTTCTGCAGGTCTGCGCTCCATGTCGCTGCAGCAACTGCCCGCTTTGTCCTCCATTCAAACGGGGCAATCTCAATCTCAATCGCATCACAGCAACTCCAACAACAACAATAATCACCATCAGCAGCATCATAATCATCATCCGCATCAGCATCATCTTCACAATCATGGCACCATGACGCCACCGCCATCACAATCCGGTAATCATGCCGTTGATCGCTCACCGATCGATCTGAAACCGGTTTACCTGCCACCGATAACTCCGCCTCCGACATCGGTGAATGGCGGCTACTACGAGACAATTAAATATTCAAACTAGTTTAAGGGGTTAAGTGGTGTTCAGAGGCTGAAACTAAGCACTTTTTCAAACATTTTTTTTGGGTGTTTGCAGTGAGATATTTTATTAGAACAAAAAACAGATAACAAGATTGACATTTCCTTTGTACGTTAAAATTGGTTTCATAAAAAAATTTTTAAAATTGAGCCGACGGGAGCCAATGTCCTGGAACACTAAAAAAAAAAGGACCCTCGTGTTTGACACGATTTGAGGAGAACGGATCATCTGAAATTCAAAAAAAAAATTTTTTCTGTTAGTAAACACTTCAGCCCTGAATCTGAACGAAGGAAAATCCAAAATATTGAAAATTGAATATTTGACAGCGTTTTGAATTTTTTTTGACGAAATTTTGAACTTCAAATGTCCTTAAAAAATAGTAAATGTTGAAAAAAAAAAAATCCTTCGTTCAGATTTGTCACGAGGTCATATTGAATAAGTGTTCAAAATTTGAAAACAATCGGTTCAAAACTGTTCGAGCAATCGTGTCAAATAGCTTCAAAAACACGGTTTCGAGAAAAACGGGATTAATTGCGCCGCTTCATGAGGAAATACTCTAATGAGCGGAACTTCCGAAGGCTCTATCTCTTACAATTTTACTCGGATCGGCTCCAAATTTTGGGAGAATATAGTAAACATATTGAATTAATTTATAAGCAAAAAAAAAAAAATCGAGTTTCAAAATTTCTGAAACCCACTTAACCCCTTAAGTATTGTACACACACACACACATAAACACGGACACATACAACTATTTACTGTAACTATTTACTTCAGTTATTTGGCATAATTACCTCGAAGGATAATCAAATTTCATTGTTAGCTCTTAAGTAGTTGCCAAAATTGACAAA
The DNA here is from genome assembly GCA_035046005.1 of Drosophila acutilabella. NCBI lineage: Eukaryota > Metazoa > Arthropoda > Insecta > Diptera > Drosophilidae > Drosophila > Drosophila acutilabella. The sequence goes on from JAWNOK010000013.1 coordinate 17,996,422, forward strand.
AAAAATCTAGTTGCTTAGTGCGTAAAAAAAAAGGTCTTATCAAATAAATATAACACTTAATTAGCAAGTATTTAAAAAAAAAACACTTAAAACTGCAGTTTAAATTATGGAAATCGTATTAAAGGTTATAAGGCGGGCGGGTCCCGTACACCCGAACCTGCCCGGACACCGCCTTCAATCCCACTCAGTAGCACTTCGTTGCCCTTCGGTCGAGAGCAGAGCTGACACTACGGCATCTTAGAGCCACGTCTTGATCTGGCCAAAACCTCCATTCCGACCGATAGCGACTGCGGCTTCCACGGTAACTTGGAGCCACAGTTCTGATTTTGCGAGACATTGCCCTTCCATTCGCGCGAGAACAGCGGCGGTGGCCACGGTATCTTGGCACCTCGCTTCGACCTCCCGGGTTCCCACGGTGCCCCCACCTTGTTCGTGCTTAACATCATTCCGGATAATTTTTCTCCCTGGACATATTGGGATCTGTACCACGGTTCAAAATATAACATAACTAGGCAAATAGATTTAATAAAATACTTAGATGGCTTTTGTAGTAAAAGGTCAGTAATATTTTATATTATGCAGTGTTGAATATAACATGCATATTATTTTACTTTATTTGACACTAATATAACATTTTTGCAATATAATTGTAAAGGTTTGAATATGGGTCTAAAATTTTAGTACAATTTTAAATTAGTTCAAAATGGCATTAGTTGAAGTTGGCTGCGCTGCGAGTTAAGCAGTCAATGAAGCAGTACACCGCAGCAAAAACACTACTTCTAAAATAATAGTAAGCAGTACACACACTGCTTTCACTTGTGTCGAGCAGTGAACTGCACAATTTTCCACTGCTTGCAACGGATTTTTGTATTTAAAAACAAATTAAACGTTTTTCCAACAGTCTGGCAACGCTTTAGCGTTTAAATTTGTATTTTCCTAGAGGCTGAAAAAACTTTAGCGACTTGGCCTTTAAAAGTTAGAACGTTATTAATATATTTACAAATATGTATACACAGAAATAAGCAAAAGTGAACTTTTTATAAAAATTTTTAGTGTTAGTTTAGTAAATATTATGGAGTAATATATAACAATGGTAAATGTTTATCCCTTTCGTTTGGCATGGAAATTAAAAATCGGACTTTAACGCAGCAAAAATTTAGACGATATGCATAAATGGTAAGTCTTTGGCCAAGAAGAAACTTAAATTCCCAACTGAGCTCGCTGCATTTGTGGTTTCCTACTATGCCCAGTTGGTATACCCCTACGAGCAATCGAACAAGTAATCTAAAATATGACCACATTTACCAGTTTTCTGCTGGACCCGACGGCTCGTGAATGACGTCACCAACAACTAAATTAGGCCTAAAAATTGCTTTTGCTTCAGTTGTCTATCTATCTAACGCCCTTTACTTTTCGTGAGCTAAACACAAAATATTTGCATAAATAAGTCATTAAAATGTTCTGTTAACTGAGATATACAGAATCCGAGCTAACCAGATCAAAGGATAAGATTGTCATTGTCTTGTACTTGTCGTCTAATTTAAGGCACAAGCCCAACAAACCATTGTTCGCTGGACTAACAATCCAATTATTCAGTTAATTGTCTCACCTTTATGAGCAAATTAAAATCTCATACGGAGTCAAATGGAACACACTGCGAATCCTGGACGAAAAACCCAAAATGCAGTTGACCATTGTGCGAGTCAGGGGAAAAAGGAAAAGAAATCGCATCAAGAAGTCGTCGCCATTGATAATTATCAGTAGAATCGGAAGGGAGGATAAGGCTGAGGATGCGGTTGAGGATGAAATGTGGACAGAGGAAGACTTAAGCTTGGTAAAATCGTAAGACAAACAACGCAACGGCAGTCGAGGTAACTTTTGAGTGAAAAATTGTACAGTCAAAGGATAATCGGGATTAAATCTTCTTGAAAAGTTAATGTTTACACACGCACCTACCGTTCGGGCGATGCGCCGATGACAAAGGCAGCATCAGCAACAGCAGCAGCAAAGGCAAAAAAAAAAAGATGCAAAAATTATGAAAATATTGTCACAAGTGCACAGGCAGCGAGGGAGGAGAGCGGTGAAGGGAGGTAGAGGGACAGGGAGAGGCAGAGGCAGAGGCAGCGCTGTGGTTGCAGGACAATTGCAGGCGGCAATCAAAACATGCAATTGTCCTTTGCATTCGGTTCCATTGCGAATCGAACTGAACCAAACTGAACCAAAACGAACTGAGAGCTGAGTCCGAGCCGGCGTAAGAGGATTTGAGCGTCAAGTAAACACACGAACATGGCCAAAACCACAGTCATAGCCACAACCAGAACCAAATCGAAGATGCAGCCACAGCCACAGCCAAAGCACCAGCCTGCATAAATAAATAAATAAAATGATTTGAACATTTTTATTTTCGCACACACACACACAAACACCCAAACACACACACACAGAGAAAATAATGTAGAAACGAGCATTTTTCTTTGCGTTAAAATAAACAATTTTTTACAAAAATTGTTTGAGTATTATTTATTTTAAATTTATGTGAAATTAAAAACAGTTTTTCGCAAGGATTTTTCCAACTGTTTTTATAGGCTCGCATAGCAAATTGCCAGGTTTTCCAAATAAAAAGGGAGATACAATTTGGTAGGCAGGCAAAGGAAACAATAAGTTGGGAGTGTACATTTGATACCAATAAAATTGGCATACACAAATACATGTATTCATAGATACAATATCTATGTATCTATAGCGAATTTCGTTGGCTAACCAATCACTTTGCATTCGAATCGTTTATACACAAAGTCTCGAGTATGTCGCGCGTATTTCCCCTATATAAATAAACAAAAGTCTTGTTGGAATAACATGGCCTGGAATATTTATAAAATAAACATTAGACCAGCAACCAACAACCAACAACTTCAGTGAGACAAGTTAAAGTTTTTCTGAATGAAATGTACTTGAAGAGTCGCCAATGGAGACGCTGTTTTATGAATGAATTAAGCCTTGTAATGCACAGTGTTTTGGGCCAAGTTAGCACAGACAGGGTATAGAAATGAACTACTTCAAGTTGTGAATGAATGCAGTTTTACTAAATAGCTTATAGTTATCTTAAAGCGCAGTTCTTTCAATAAATCTATAGATAGTTTAACATTTTGTATTTATATGTGTATCATTAAGAATAGTATGTCTGGAGGTTTTAGTTTTTTAAAAATTTGAGCAATCTGTTTCTCGGAAAAAGTAGGATAAACTGAATACATTGAATGTATTTGAATTAAAAAAAGGTTGGGTTGTCTATTAACTTTAATATTTAAATAGTAATAATACCAATATTATTCATAGGCTTCTGAACCAAGCCAGAGTGTCAGTACTCTTAAATGGAACAAATTGTATTTATAATTTTGAATAATAAGTTAGATATTCAAAAATATCTTAAACATAAAATTGAAATAAATAACTACTGTTAAAAAGTGTTAAGTACTTAAAAGATTAACACGATTTTAATATGTAAAACAATTTAAAGCGTTTGGTCCATTTTACTACAAATTTGAATACTTTTTTATGGTTAAACATTTTTAAAAATGTATAATTATTTGTTGTTTAACAAAAAGTATTTGTTTCTTTTTACAACAGTAAAAGAATGTTTGCTGCTTAGAAAATAGTGTTGATATATAACAAATATAGTTTATTAATTTGTTATAAAAATATGATCAAATTCTTTGCCTAATTGATGATTAAATTAACCAACTTACAGTTTAAAATAAATTACAGTCCACACTTTACTAATTCATAAAAATAAAATATTTGAAATCAAAGCCAGCCATTAAATAAATTAGTTTCCAGGAATCAGTCCAACAGCGACTGCATTAGATCATCGTTTAGGCAAAAAGACCACACCTTAACGCTTCCGTATTAGCCAGAAGCAGTGGACCCTGACGGTTTTGGTCAACACCCTCTAGCAGCGGGACACTTTTGGGCCATAAAAACTGTAAAACCGCAAATAAGCCACAAAATCGACGCGACACGCGTGGCATAGGTAAATCACATCATCAGCCAACGACCCATCATCATAATCATCATTATCAACAATATCACTTAACCATTTTTGGGGGAAAAACCGACCACATGAAGTAAGTGAGAGCACGAGACCAGTAGCAAAAACCGGTAGCTGGCCAGGTATGTTAGCCCAAACTAAGCCAAACTGGCCTGGGTCTAAACCACACACAGAAAATCAGGGAAATACCCAATCGATTTTCAGTAGGTTTTCATTAAGAATTCCCGCGGCGCGTATTAAAGTCTAAACATGCCAACCCCGCATCCAAAGTTTTCCCCTGCTGTTTTGCCGGTGATCATCAAGCGCGCTTAAGCATTGATGATTAGCATCCGGTGGCCAGGGAACTCAGACATTTTGTTGGTGCTTCTCTGTTCAGGTAAACTCAGGACTTAGCGCCGCCGACGATGATGAATTTCCGCTGCTTATGGCCTAAGACCGGAAGATTTTCGACATGATTATGATTGCGATTATTATGATTAAACTAATGGCGGAAATTTCCCATACTGTACATCCAACCCCTTTCGCAAAGCTCAGCCACATCAAATTTCCAAGAACAACAAAGCCACAAAACCACAAATTTTGTGTCTACAACTAATCTGCTAAATTGGCTATGCAAAAAAGACGAGTAGAAAAAAAAACGAATGTACGAACTATGCATAATGAGAGCTCGAACCATATACAAATCATAAATTGTAATGAGTGTCCAATATCGAGCGTAGCAACCACCCAATTATCAAAAACCACCCCCACACGCAGAGGGTGCCCTCAGAGAAGCCAACCACAACAACAACACAGGAGTCGGTAATGTGAGTGCAGTGCAGTGTGCAAGCAGTGCAATGCATGCGCCATTGCTGCGCTCTTGCTCTCTCTCACTCTGCTCTGTTTGGCCCTGCTTGCTGTGTGCAGTGCAGACCACGCCCAGCAATCGCTGCGCAATCGTCTGTGTATGTGAGCTCGTCGTACTGTGTAAGTGTGTGTGCGTGAGTCTACGCTTTATTGGCCCAGCAGAGTCAGCTGCGACGCAGCGTCGCCGCATGCATATTCATAAGAGAGCAGTGAGCTGTGAGCAGAGAAGAGCAGCGCAGAGCAGAGTAGAGCAGCGCAGCGTCAGCTACAGTTACAACAACAGCATTTGTATGCTCGTATTTGTGTTGGTGTTGGTGTTCGTGTGCGTTCGAGTGTGTATGTGTGCGTGCGCATATTTCGCCTTATCAGCATTTTTAGGAGTGCGCGTTTTCAAGCGAAAGATATTTTTCAATTTCTTTTTTGCCAGAAATTTTATTATTGTTGCAGCTTAAATCCTGTTTCTCTGTGAGTGTGTATGTGTGTGTGTTTTTCAAGTGCCGTTAACTGTCTGATTAGGGCACTCCTTGCACTCTGCGCTTTAAAATAAATATTATTCTTAGATTACTACTACTAAAAATACTAAAATCTGCCTGAACCAAAAAATGGGAAATAAATTGCTAAATTTAATAGGCAATGAGTTGCCATATGTTTCGGCTGCACGCCCCTAACTTCTTGTCTGCGACATGTGTTGCAAATTGCCCTCTAGACTTCTAGCATCAGTTCAGTCTAGCCAAACACTACTGCCCCTCCCGCTGCAAGATCGTGGATATCACAAATGTCGCGACGCCAACTCCTCAACGTCAAGCGTCAGCGTCGACGGCAACGTCAACGTCAACGGCCGTGTCAACGTTCTGCCTGCGTTGACTGCCTTAAATTAAGCGTGCAAAATGGAGAGATTTTTGCCCCAACTCGAGTTCTGAATTGTTCCACGCAAAGTTACTTTTTTTTTTATAATTTTAAAACCAAACTGTCTCTTAAATTAATATGTTTCATATGCTTTAAGCGTGACCAGACAGCACATTGCGTAATCTAGCGTTTTTGGCTTTAAAATGGATTTCAAGTTCATTCAACTGTTTTCCAGAAGGTCGAGGAAAGGTTAATAAAACCATGACTTCTATATTTTAGTTAGTTATTGTTTAAAGTAACTATTTATTATAAAGAGAGTAGTTTTTTGATGAAAGCAGATTATTTCAAAAATATTTCAATAACTATAATCAAACATGTTGCAAAACATATTTAAAATATATAGTTAAGTATTTTTAAAAATGTTGTAAATTAAGAAAACAATGAGTATGTAATTGTGGTCCTTGCTCTCTAGCCCTGAACTTTAAGCTACTATTTATTGGTATGGGTAGCTGGAGTTTAAGCAAATTAAAATAAAGTTTTTTTGTATAATTTAAATATATTCTTATTATAAAATCTTTGGAAAAACTAATTTCTCTTTGACTTATAATTGTTTAAAACAAATAAAGGAAGGAAGAGAGGCTACAGTTGGGCGAACCGATTGCAAAAGACCACGTTATTATTCTAGTGCCCATATTACCATACAAATAAGCAATTTTTGACCGATTTTTTCTGTGGGAGATAAAGGATACAGTTGTGCGATCCTGATCAAACTTGGTCAAGATAATAGTAATGATATAACTAATACGTGGTGATTTGTAAAGAATCTTGATGTAAAGACGGACTTTCATTCCAAATATGTTGTCTCCAGCTCTTATAGTCTCCGAGATCCAGGTGTTTATACGGAAGGACGGACAGACATACAGACAGATGGATATTTCTCTATCTTCTGGGCTGTTAATTCTGACTAATAATATTTATAGTTAATGAGGTCGGACACGCCTCCTTCTGTCTGTTACGAACATTTCACAATTACTCTAACTCTTTTTGAGTACGATGTCTAGAAATGTATTTAAACAGGCTTTAATTTTAGATACCTTTCAGTATTTGATATCAAAATTCAATATTTAAATTCCAATTCTTTTTAAAGCAAGAAATCAATAGCTGGACCAACTTAAGCTCTAGTAAAACTTGAATATTTGTTGATTTGATAAAGAAAGCATGAGTGCTAAATTCACCTTCGCTGTTAAATTAAACTTTGATTAAACTTTCACTGCAGTTGGCTAAACTTTATGCTAAAAACAGAGATAGAGAGAGAAAGAGAGAGAGAAATGAAAGGGAGAGAGATTAAAACAATATTTTCATAGGTCAAATGACAGACAAAATGGTGGGAGTATGGATGTGGGGTATGTAGACGGTTAAAGATACGAATGAGCTCGAGATACAAGCGCTATATGAGACTGAGAACTGAGAGCTGAGAATTGAGAGCTGAGACCTGAGAAGAGGGATCGGATTGGGACAGACGGGCGAGGCAACTGTGCAAAAAATAACATGAACTGTGCAAAATGCAAAGACTGACAAAAGTTACACACACACAGACACAGTTAAACACACACACACATACCCACTTAGGCACACACACAATCAGAACGCCAATGCCAAAGACGAAAATTTGTAAAATCAGCAGCGACGCCAAAAAAAGCAAAGCAAGGAACGAAATGAAATGCGAAAAATGGCGAAGGGGCGATAGAAGAGGGGAAAAGGCGGAGAGCTAGGGGTACTAGGTGTGGTGGGGGAAGTGAAGAGCAGACGAGGGCAAATGTGAAGCTGCAGCCTCATTCGAATTTCAAATGCAACTAAAGAATGCTTCAGCAGGATAACCGGACGGAGCTGGACATGAGCATATGAGTTGGCCAACTTGGAACACTTCCGTTTACACCTCATCCCCCCTCCGCTTCCACACTGTGCTCGTCCTGTGCTGGCAACAGCTCGCATGCGAAAAATTATGTTAAAACAATAAAAATATTTGTCAAAATAATGCGATTGCGCTAATAGAGCCAAATATTATTCTTGTATCAATTATCCAGGCTATCGAAATACGCCCAGACAAACAGAGAAACACGAGCAGAGCGTAGAGAGAGACAGGGAGTAAGAGAGAGAGATAGAAAGAGAACGCAGGAGATTGCATGAGAGTTTTATTTTCTATGCAGAAATGGAATTTTTTTAAGATTTTTCAATTTATGGCAGGCAAATAAAATTAATTATACTTTTAAATTGTCACAATAAATGCAAGTGTTTTTAAAACAACACACACTCGCACACTCGTTTTGCTATTGAGTCAGTCTGAAACACACACACACGCACTCACACACACACTTACCCAAATAAACATATAAAATTTACTTTAAAGCTGACAAAGTCAATAAATATTGTTGTACGAAAAAATATTGTTTCAATAAGCAAAAACAAAAAAAAGCAGAATTGAAAAATGAAGTCTGCAAAAAATCGCTTGAGCTCATAACAAAAATAACAACAACAAAAAGAACAAGAACAGCGACAACAAGAACAATCAATGAGATGTGAAAAACGTGAGAACATATGGGAAAAAACTGCGGTTCGGGAATGTGTGGAGAAGGGCTCTTAGCAGCAGGAAAGAGACAGAGAGTCAGGGAGGCAGAAAGAGAGAGAGAGAGGGGCAGATAAGGACAGCGAGGGTATATTTAAACTTTCTGATTCACAATTTCTGTGTGTGGGCGAACTAAAACCAGAAATTGGCACAATACTAAAAAGCTACTCATAATTTAAGCAAATCGAAATAATGCAATATTAAGCTTAATTAACGGAAGTAGCGTTTTAAGCTGTTTGAAAGGCACTCAGTTGGCTTTTATAAATAAAATATTGCATTTTAATTACGTTTAAACAAACAAAAATATATTTTTCCAAATTTAAAGAACAATCTTATAGCTGCACATAGAACACTCATAAAAAATGTTGTTATTAAGCTTTTGATATTACAATAACTGGCCACTTTAACAACTACTTGTTTAAGTCTTTTAACTTATTTTCTAGCTAATAATTATTTTGTTAAGCGAAAGTTAAAGTCTTTTTATGATATAATCCTCAAACAACATCTTTAAGAATGAATTAAAATTGTTCAGTAGTAAAAAGTTGAAGACTTTTAAATTCCATATAATTTACTGAGACTTTTAATACGCCTTTTTAAATACGCCTAAAAAAAACTTTTAAAAGTACCTTTCATTTATATTTTCGTTTAAAAATCCAATCCAATTTTCAAGTTAAGCAATTGTTGCCATCAGAAATTAATATTAGTAATAAATACATTATTTTAACTTTACTTTTCCCATGCATTCCATTATTAATTTTTTTGATTCCTATCCACAAATAAAATGATTTTAAAACAATTAAATAGTTTTAATAAAGTTTCTATTAACTTCTTTCTTCAAAAACCAGTAATTTGCTCTCTTTAAGTGTATGGCTGTTTTCAATTTGTTAATGAAGAAATACTTAACAAATGCTTTTAGCCATTTCCACTAGCCAGCATTGTCGCACAGCTGTGAGCCAAAGAAATCGAAAAAAAAGAAAACGATAAAGAACTAAAACTTGTGCCCACTAATTTATGCTGAAACCAGATACCGAAGGCAATGTGCAAAGCCAAAGCCAAAACGAAAGCTGAAGCAGAAGCGGTAACGGAAGCAGAAGCAGTGGCAAAAGCCACCCACAAATTGAGCCTGGAACTTGTCAGCATTCCCAGGTGCTATTCCCATACCCTTAACTGCTCTAACAGTGCGCTGTTAGTGTGTGAAAGAGCGAGAGCGCTGCAGTGGCTAGGCCGCATTTTAAGCATTAGTTTGAACAACATAAACAGACAAAACGGGGCAGAGTTCCAACTGACAACGAGTAGCAACTATTTCCATTCCCAGTGCACGCACACACAGGCATATACGAGCAAACACACACAAACACTCTCATACGCACACAGCAGAAGAGAGAGAGTGCCACTTTACAGGGCGAAAAGGCGGTCGCATGTTAAAAATCATGAATGGCGGCGACCAGACCACCACACGTCTGCTCTCTCACTCTCTTTCGTTGGCTCTCTAGCTGTGTGCGTGTGTTTGTGTGCCTGTTTGTGTGTGTGTGCGCGCACACATAGCTGTAGGTCTTCACTTACTGACTGCAGCAAACAGAACGTGCTGCCGTCGGTGGTTGGTCACAGCTACACATACACACGCATACGCCGAGCATGCTGTGTGCGCTGCTTACGTTAACGTTAGCGTCGCTGTTGGCGTCACTGCCGCAGCCACTGCCACTGCCACTGCCGAGATTCGTTCGCTGCTGCGTCGCATTGAATCGAGCTGTATGTTATTTCAGTTACACAGATTCAGTATCAGACGTGTTACTATCCCGAACGGTTCTTCGACGCACGTTCGTTGCGATTGCTTGTTGTTGTGCTAGCACAGATACATTTGCAGCTACAGATACATTTACATTTGCTTGTAGACTTGTAGATACAGCCACAACTTGTTTAAGCAAATATTATTAGAACAAATAATAAACGCGACGCAGCAGCAACAAAAAAAAAATACAAAAAAAAAACAAAACTTTGTGAAGTGAACTGCAAAAAGAAAACACAAACAAAAGGAAAAGGAAAATTCTTGTGCCTGAACGGTGTTCGGTGGCGGCTCAGTCCCCACAATAAATTAAAATTAATTAAATTCCGATATTGATAACGATAACGATTAAAATGCATACGCTATTCAGTGATCAGAATTCGTTCTCCCGCCACTATGCGCAAACAGCCGCCGGCTACACATCCGCCTCAGCGGTGGCCGCCGCCAGCAGCGCCTCCGCGGCGGCAGCAGCGCATTACGCCTACGATCAGTACTCGAGGTATCCGTATTCGGCGAGCGCCTATGGATTGGGTGCACCGCATCAGAATAAGGAGATCGTTAAACCGCCGTATTCGTACATCGCACTCATTGCAATGGCCATACAGAATGCATCCGATAAGAAGGTCACGCTCAATGGCATCTATCAGTATATTATGGAGCGGTTTCCCTACTATCGGGACAACAAGCAGGGCTGGCAGAATTCCATACGTCACAATCTCAGTCTCAACGAGTGCTTCGTCAAGGTGGCCAGGGATGACAAGAAGCCCGGCAAGGGATCCTACTGGACACTGGATCCCGACTCCTACAACATGTTCGACAATGGCTCATTTCTGCGACGACGACGACGCTTCAAGAAGAAGGATGTGATGCGGGAGAAGGAGGAGGCCATCAAGCGACAGGCCATGATGAACGAGAAGCTGGCGGAGATGAAGCCGCTCAAGCTGATGACCACCAATGGCATACTGGAGGCCAAGCACATGGCTGCCCATGCGGCGCACTTCAAGAAGGAGCCACTCATGGATCTGGGCTGTCTCAGCGGCAAGGATGTCTCGCATGCCGCCATGCTCAACTCCTGCCACGACAGTCTGGCACAGATGAATCACTTGACGGGGGGTGTGGAGCATGCGGGCTTCACGGTGGACTCTCTCATGAATGTCTACAATCCGAGAATACACCACAGCGCCTATCCGTATCATTTGAACGATGACAATCTGACCGTGGCTAGCAGTCAGATGCATCATGCCCATGCCCATCATGCCGCCGCCGCCCATCATGCCCAGCAGTTGCGCCATGTGGCGCATGTCTCGCATCCACTGACGCCTGGCAACGGTAGTGGCATTCAATCCTCGGGCGCTTCACCCACCACGATCTCAACGCCCCACGGACCCGCCCATGGGGGCTGGTACACCCCGGAGACGCCGCCGTCGGAGCCCATAACGAACGGCGCTGGAGGATCGGCTCAAAGCGGCACGCCCACTCACAGCAGCAACAACAACAACAACAGCATGCACAACAACAACACCAACAACAACAATAATAATAACAACAATAATAACAATAATTCTAATAATAATAATAATAACAATGCTGCCATCTCCGCCTCGTTACTGACCAGCAGTCCCAGCTCGGCTCTGGGTTTCCGCGACATGATCTTCGAGCAGAATCAGTCCTGTCAGCTGGACACGGGCAGTCCCACGGGCAGCATTCAATCGGCCAGTCCACCAGCCTCTGCCAGCGTCGCTGCTGCGTCGGCTGCTGCGGCAGCGGCTGTGATTAATAGTCATCATCATCATCATCATCATGTGTCGCATCTGAGCGGGAATCTGGGCAATCTGGGGCAGTTGAGTAACCTCAGTCACTACAGGCCGCATCATGTGGGGCACTACCAGGAGTATGGCATTAAGTACGGTGTCTAAGGGGCAAAGGGGCGTAGGGACGCTAGGGGCGTGCCAGCTGTGCTCTCTTGTATATTCGTGTAAATATATTTCCAAGCATGACTCACAGCACTACAAGAACTCTTATATATATGTAGTTATATATATAAAAAATGTATCTCAATGTCAACGAATTTACGATTGTTTTCGATTTTTAACAAATTTTGTTTTCATTTTGTTTAATTTTGTACTCCAAGAAGAGTCAAATATCACGTATACGCAGCGTATTTAGTTGTTCATTTTATACATGTAATAGCCAGTAAACAATACATAAACTATATATATAATAATAAAGTAATTATTAATAATTGTTATCGATTTAGTATGTAGTTATATCTGGTATGAAATTTGTGATGAGTTTTCCTTCAAAACAAATGAAAATTCAATGAAAATGTAAAACGAAGTCGAACGAAACGAAGCAAAAGAAAATTGATTAAATATTTAACACTTAACATTAAACAATTTACATTAGTGAATCGCTTAGTAATACTTATTATAATTAACTTAGCCTAGACTACGTAAGCAATAATAAATTATAAACAAAATAACTATAAAATTATTATCAAAATTAGCATATACAACACAAAACTGTATTAAAAAACGAATATGTTAAAATATCATAAAACACAACAAAAAAACAACTACACTTGGAGAAATTTATTGGGAGTTTCATTCGTTTGTCATTTAGTGGAGAATTCAAGTTGCACTTCCACTTGGCATTGCTGAAAAACAGATTTTCAATTGAAATCGATATCGTACGCAAATTCCGCTGATAAACATAATATCACACCATATTGAATGACCAACTGTTGAGGCAGAGGGGCGGGAGGAAGTGGAGAGGAGGAGGCAAGCGGAAAGGAGCTCTTTATGCACGCAATGAATGAGTCAGTATTGGTATTGGAGCCAGTAATCAGACAATGCATTACGATTAAATGTACTTTGATGAGGTTTGTAAAGTTTATCGTTTTTTGTTTTATAGTGATCGAAAGTTATAAACGTTACAAATTTAATTAACTTTAATAACGTCACGCTGTAGTCCTGGTGACGATTGCAGTGCGTAAAGTTTTTAAGGTAAACTCCCATTTTGACTAGATCGCTGTTAGGAATTGCTTTATTTTATAAATAAAGTTTATTAAAAGCAGACACTTTTAGCACTGACAATTTAGAAAAATATCTTTTATTTATGAGTGTTAATTTTAACCAAATAAAAGCTTAAAGTAAAAAAATATCTCTGCAAATCAGACTTACAAATAGTTTAATGTAAAATGTTCTATTTGATTTTGAAGTAATCATTTTTGCATTTTTTAATATTTTAACTATCAAAATGCAAAATTTTTCAATTGAATTTATTTATTTATTGTATATTTTAATTATATATTTATATATTAATTATATATTTTATTAAAATTAAACCAATTAGTTTCTTTAAAAGCTTTAAGCTGTTCACTAAACTTCTGAATAATAAGTAATTTGTATTCTTCTTTGGTCCAAAAAGAATCAAACTTGCAAAGCAAACTCAAGAATAAAAGCTAAGAAAATTTCCTAAATGCTTTTGGAACATTATAAAAATACTAAGCTTTCACTTGGTTATTTCCAACCGCCAACAATATCGCGTAAATTATAAACCTTTAGTTAAAATAACTGACAAATACACGATTTAATAATGGCACGCCTCTAATTGGCCAACAATTGCAGTTAATTGGTAGAAAGTAAAACACAAAAGTCCAATTCCAAATGCGTAACGTTAATGATGGGCACAAAAAGAGGTAGTAAGGTCTGAACTGAGTGGGGGTGACTGCAAAAGACCCTGTACACCGTTGTAGTAAGTCAAAAACAGACAAACTTACATAAACAGACAAACTTACCCTCTTACTTTGTATTAAATACAGGGTCCAAAAAGCGGCGAGGACAGCTTATTAGCCCAACGAACCAGTTACCCAACCGATTCATCAATCTATCTATCTATCTATGTATCTATCTGTCTGTCTGCCTGTCTATCTTGCGATCTATTGATGATGTTGTTGAGCAAAATGTGAAGATTGTTGTCATGGTCTGCGCCTCCATTGTGCGTCTGTCATGTTTCCACCATTGTCACTTGAGCTTGAGTTACTTGCCTGGCGCCACTGCGGCATTGAGACCGAATTGGATAGACGATGACCATTGGTATTGGTAATAGAATTGGTATTGGTGTTGGTCTTGATGTAGGCTAAACTCTGCTCAGGTGTCGCTTGAGTCTCAACTTCATTTTCAATCTCAGCTTCAGCTACAGCCCAATCTCAAGCACGAGCTTGGCTAAGGGCCTTTAGGCCATTGGACCATTGTCTTTAATGGCGTTCAAGCTTTGAGCCGAAAGCACTTTGGGTGGGCACATAAAAAGTGTGCCAAAGCCAGCTGAATTTGTGTTTTAGGCCTAAAAGTGTTCACACATACAAATTAAACTCTCCCCACATACCACAAAAGTGTAGAAAAAATGAAATGAACAAGCTCTTTCCTGCTTCAACTCTTTCCGCTGTTACACTGAGAGAAAATAGCAGTAAAACCGTAAGTAATACATATTAATTATTTATATAAAATAATAAGGAAAGTTTCTTAATTTAGATATGCTCACTGAAACTAAAGTCAAAATGTATTTAATTGGGGTTAAAACTCTTTTAAAGAAATTATTAAACATTAAAAAAACAAAAAATTAAATATGAAATGAAATTTAAACGCTTTTTAAATTTGTTTTGAAGCTAATCCAATTGGAGCTGAAAACTTCGATGTATAATCTACACTTAGTAACTAAATATTTCTTTATATAATTTCCTTATATTTATTAGGTTAGGTTAAGCTGGACGCCCTCAAAGGGCAGTGCATAGACCACTTGGTGACCCGTAGTAATCCGATCTTTCCTTATATTAAAGGAACTTTCATTTATTGGAGTTGTACTCATGTCACTTGTTAGGTTTACTACTTAAATAACGTTAAAAATAAATTAAAAAATAATGGATTTTATTTCCTATATAGCTTTCATTATATTTGTTCTGATTTATACATTTAAATAATCTTATCTCATTTTAAATTACTAAGAACAAGTCACAGATTGTTGTCCCTCTCTCTTTCCTTCTTTTAATTTTTAACTCTTTCGAACCCCCTCCGACATATCCCTCCTTTCATATCCCTCTTTCCCCAACCTCTTTCACCAACTGTCCCTTTGTCCTTGTGACTTTGTCTACACAAATTCGTTAGAAATTCATTTGGAATCATTTAGAAAATTTGTTTGCTGCTGCGTTGACAAAGCTGCGTCGGGCATGCGAGTCCATTCGGTGTCAAAAGCAACAAAATTTGGTAAATCACTTGAAAAGTGGTTAAATGGAAAATTGAAAATGTTAAATGTGTTGAGCATCGCGGGGCAGTGTCAGTGGCTGTTGCTGTGGCTGTGGCTGTGGCAGATTGCGCGGGTGGTCCCAAGAAAAACAAAAAACAATTGACGATGGCGACAACAGCCAAAATGCGTTGCTGTTTGCATAGCGATAAGGATGCACACACACACACATACAGAGACACTAAGCAGATGCAGGACACAGGCCACAGGACATGCTGTAAACACACACACACCCACACACACACTAACACACTCACTACTCGGTAATCAAATCAAACGAGGCCCAAAAACGACAAGCACAAATATTGACAGCTGCTGTCTGCGTTCTGTGTCCTGTTCGTCCTGCAGCCAGACCCGATTTACATAAATATTATTGCAAGCCTAATTAAATGCAAGTATTAGCCGAGTCCACGCCCATTCAATGCCCCCAAAGGGGGTTATCTATGAGCTGAGCAGCTCCTTTTGTAATTAACGCTGCTTATTTTTCGCGATTGTTCCCCTGTCACTCCTCCTCTCTCCCCCCTTTACCCCTTCATCGACTCGTGTTTGGTGTATATACTACATATTTATTTACCTGCCCAGTTGTGCTGATGACCTGTTATCATTGCGCCGTTATAACAATAAATTCAAACGACGACGATGACAACAGCAGCGAACAACGCTTGTTATCCTTAGTGTTGTTGTTGTTATTCTCTCTGTGGTTGTTGTTGTTGTTGCTGCTCTCGCTGTTCTTGTTCTTCTTGTACACTTTGTTGTTGTTGTTGTTCTTGCGCGGTTTGCTGTTGTTTTGGCAGCTGTCGTTGCAATTAACCAGGCTATAATAGAGACACCGGGTTCTAAAGTAAATTACGTGCTGCAAACATAGAAACACATAATATGTGTCACATATATTATAGTTATATAATAGGGAAATAATACTATACCCTGGCAAAAGGGTATATTCAGTTTCAAAATGGACTGAAACTGATATCAGAGGCCATCAAAAAAATCAGACAGTATAAATAATGTTTATAGTTTTTATTATAATTATTATTTAATCCGCTAAGTAGATTTAATTTGATTTAATGCATCTTCAACATCAAAGAAAATTTCTTCGCTTAAGAAGAGCGTCCGATTATTAGATGTGCTCCTTGCAAGAGGTTTCACTATATCTAAATCTACAGTTTATATTAAGATAGGTTTTTCAACATAAGGTATTTAACTTACATGCATACTCTTCAGAAATGTGATGTTTTTATTTTACACGATCTTGTACATAGATTCCATATTATATATTTTTCCGAGACAGTCGACACACAATTTTTCTTACTTTTAAATGGCAGTACCCAAGATGTTTATACCTAAAGACTTTTGGTTTCATATGTAGCAAAAAGGCGAATTTTTTACAGTCATTTTAAAGCTGACAACTAGATACGCTTAGTCTTAAAACATAGGAACATAATTAACATTAGAAGCATTCTAGGCATTCCACTAAAAAAACTCTGAACATTATAATATGATAACAAAGAATTAGTTTTAGGTAGATTTTGCAGTGCCCTAGTCATATGAGAGACAAGTATACTTAATTTTATTTAAGTTCATTAATAAATTTTATATTTAACTGAGTTTATCAGATAAAGCAGTTTTCTTAAGCTCAAAAAATTTTCAAACCGAAATTATAAGTATGCCACCAAAGTGCCCAAAAATATTAAAGATAAAGGCTACTAAAAATACCATAAAATTCAGATCAAAGCTTCTTTAGTGCCCCAAGTTCTAGATCAAAGCTTGGGGTAATTTCAACTTTGTAGTGTTGATTCAAAGTTTGAATTTCAAACGGCAGAATACGAGTAAAAAAATACTTGATCAAAATGGTCCCTAAACAAAAACGCGTACAGTAAACTTCCGTTTTCCTCATATTGGCAGTTATAGAGCCCATAAAGCTATGGCCGAGTTTTAGTGTCGACCATGGGAAGCCAGGGGAAGGGGAAACGGGAGGGGATAGAGGACAGGGGGAATAACCAACAACAAATGCATTTTTATGGCATTAAACAAACTTTGAGAGCGAATGTTTTCGAACACTTTTGAAGTTTTATTGAGTTATAAATACGCAAATGGCTTTGGAGTTGCCTCGCTGCAGCACAAAACCAAAGGCAGCAATTTTCAAATTAAATTTATGATCGATTTATGCAACAACAATAAGAGCAGCAACAACAACAACAACTACGGCAAAGCAAATATGCAAAAAAGAAAATACAACAAAAAAATAACAGCGCCAGGCGTCGACATTTGAGTAAATTAGCCTGCAGTCAGTCAGTCAGCCAAAGGAGAAGGGAAAGAGAGAGAGAGGTGAAGCGATAGATGATGGCAATTTATTGGCCTAGGCTGACTGACGTGGACGGCAACAACAAAAGCAAAAATTCATGCACATTTATACACACATATTCGCAAGAAAATTGCAACAACAACTTTTTTGATTGACTGTTGCGCTTGAAATGCTTTGATCTAAACAGGGAGAGCAAGTGAGCGCAAAGAGAGAGAGCACGTGTCGGAGAGCGGCAGAGCAGCAGAGCGTATGTGAACAGTGGAGGTGGAATGCAGTTGCCAGCAGACGCCAGCAGATGGCGCTCAAACGGTGATTAAACGAAGCGTCGCGACGCAGTAGAAAAAAGAAAGAAAAGAAAAGACGAAAAAGGGATAGAAAAAAGTGGAATGAAGCTGTCTCGCTTATGCACACACACATACATATATTTAATTATTGCACTGCTGATGTGCAGTTTATTTTGCTTATCAGTTACACAGGGGATGGGGCGATAGGAGTAGGGGAAAGGGAAGGGGACTCTGCTTTGATGTCACATTTTGGTATTGGTATTAGCACATCAACGTGGATAAATTTGTTTATGCGTCAGCCAAACAGTTGTTGGCCATCAGCTTTTGGCCATTTGATGCTGCCGACCGAAGTTGCCAACCAGTTGGCGCGACATAAGCAAATAAATAATGCCGCATACAAATTGAATTGGAAATCGAAAACGGGACCGATTCCCGATATCAAAATTAGCAAATTCAGCACTATCAAAGTGCCAGGCCGCCGTTAAACCCAAAGTTAAATAATCAAAAAAATCGCAGCTCATATGGGGTTCAGCTCCTCTGCTCGCCCCTCTGTGCCTCCCGAGCCCCAACTCCTACACCAAACTGTAAAGATATTGCTCCCTGCAAATACTTACTAAAACCCATTGTTTATTTTCGAATTTCGTTGTGCGTAAATCACGGAAACGACTTCTTTCCAACTCGTTCTATAGCTGCTCCGGTTCTCGGCTGTGCTCTTTAAATTCTCTATGTTTTTTTCTTCTGCACAGCCAGACAAATTGTCGACAATTTCCATGGAAGTGCTATAAATCAAAAAAGGAAAAAAAATACTTTCCACACAGTTTGTGGAATCGCATTTAATTATGTTTTCAATTGACTTATTTTCTTAAGACTAAACCATTAACACAATTTTATTACACATTTTATGCAATCGTAAGCAAATTTGATTTAGATTTTTATACACAAATTCTGTGAATAACCTATTCGGTTATTAAAAATTACTGAAAAAATATTTACTACTATTTTTAAGCTTTTTAAAATTAAAGAATTTTTATTGTAATGTATTTGTAGTCTTTTTAAAAGATTTTAGTTTACTTTAAATAGATAAATGAACGAAATTTCCGTAAATTATAATAATTAGTTTATCTACATCTGTTAAAACAATTCACATTGCGTATACTTAATTTTTGTGAATTAAAAATCGAAATCTTTTAAATGTACAATTGAATGAATGAATGCAAACCATTCAGACGCGCATGCTTAAGGCATTTTCATCGTCTATTTCATAACATACACAACTCCCCGCCCTTACCACCCCCTCCACACCCTCCTCTCACCTCTCTCCACTCAAGTGCAACCGAAGTGCCAGCCAAATATCACATGCAGAGCACACGTACAAATAATAGTGCTAAAGTGTATTGTTTAAACAATTAACAATAACATAAATGCATGCATAATTGCCGCCATATAGTGTGTAATTTCAAGCGATTTCAACGGAAACTCTCACCGCACGACGCCCGCCAGAGAGTCGTCAATATTATCGGCCATCCTAAGTGTGTCTATGTCTGACTTTTCATCTGATCGATAGCCATATGCTTCACTGATCGGAAAATGTATTTAAAATCTTGGAATTAGATTGTGCAAGGAAACTTTTAGTATAACATATTAAATAATAATGTTATAAACTTGAGAATATTTTATATTTTAAAAAGAAAACTGTTGTGATAGCATAAAAAAGTTTAAAAATATTATACTGTTCAATTACTAGGGACATAAGCAAAACTTAACTGTTCAATAACTTAAATGAATAAACAGTTATAAAAAATACATGATTTAATATACCATTTTTGAAAATTATATCTAATTTAAAAATAATTAAATATTACATCTAATTTTAAAATAGTTGTTCAAAAAAGGTATGCATTAAAATACTAAATAGTTTTGTGGTACAAATCAAAGTATTTATAAACCATAAGATCTATGGTAAACACTTCTATGATAATCAATTCTCAATTCGCGTATTACAATTAATAAAAGTTAATGAATTTCGGTTCTGAGGAATTTTATTCTGATTGTAAAATTAAAATAAAATTTAAAATTTCTTAGTTCAAGAGCACGACATTATTTTGTTTTAAGAGGTTTGTATTTCAGCCTAGTTTCCCAATGCCCAAAGTACCGAAAAACATTTAATGCCAGTTTATGTGGCTAGAAGTCCCTATTATTTTGGCCATTATCGCTGGCAAAGAGGTAGCATGCAGTGCTTAATGAAGTGCTCTCAAGTGCTTTTTGGCACTGTCAAACACTGAGTTTTTTAATAAGTGCACGTTTAAATGCTTTACGCATTCCTGGCTCCCTCCACCCTCCCTCTTGGCCCCACCAACTACCGCCTTTACCCACAAGTTGCTATAAACTGGCGCCAAGGTGTTTATCGTCGCCTGCAAACTAAACAAACCACAAACGACTTTCGGGAGAAAGAAGAAAAGTGAGGGTGGTAGAAATGGAGTAGAAAGAAGAGGGGGAGAAGGAGAAAGCAGCGGTGTGGGCGAAGGTGTAGCAGTTGCATGAAGAAGCTTGTCGATGGGCGAGTTCATTGCGCCACAGGCGAACTGCAGATTTATAGCCCACGGAGGTGGTAACGCAACGCCGCCCACCGCCTCCCACTGTCGCGCTGCCCACCGACCTGCCACTCCTAGCACGTGGCTATAAAACAGACATCCAAACTGGCCTGCAGTAGCGCCAGCTCATGCTGTGCGAATGCAGTTGCCACCTCCGACCATCAGGCGATCTCACTCCATTCCATTTCGCTGTTCTGCCAATCCTGTGCAGCTGTTGAGAGCGTAGCCAGCACTTGGTCCTAGAATAGTTAAGCCTTCGGTTTGAGGTCAGTCTGGCAGTCACAATTAGTCCGAATGCAAGGCTGTTGACAGTTAACAAATGACTGTGGTCAGCAGTGAGCAGTAGTAGCCAAAAAAAGGCTACATTTTTAAATGTAACTAGGAAATTAGAACAAAATTCTGGAAATTTGGAAATATTTCTATCAGAATTATTATATATAAATTTTTATTTAATAATCTAAATGATTTTAGGCTAAGTAAATTTAAAAGCTAGCCATACTTGGCTTGGAGCAATCTATCTAAATATCCAACAAAATGTCCACTACACTGGAAAGTAAATGTATCTTATACTCGATTTTGTAATGCAACTGATTATTTAATCCGATTTTACATCGAGCAATGTTCCAACTGGCGGAGAACTAGCTAAACTATCAACACTGCTTATCAACAATGATCATGATCAGCTGCCACTTGCTGTTGCCTCTGTTGCAGCCACTCAACATTAATCTTTAGCTGCAGCTAGAGCCAAAGCTCAAGGGCATTTCTTTGGCTTGTTTACGGAAGCAGCTAGAAAACAGCGAAAATTGTAAATATAATAATTGGAATTGAAAATGAAAATGGAAATGGAATTGAAACAGACTACAGACAACAGGCAGGCAGAGAACCGTCAAGACAAACAGCCAATACAGAATAAACTGTTTTCTGAGCGACTCATTTAGAAATGGATTGGCAGATAAATCTATCGGTTGAATTCTGCATTCTGCAGTTTTTATGCAAGCCATATGGCAGATATGGCCCAGAGTCGAAAGGAGGTGCTAATTTATGGTTACGACAGCTCCCGGCATTTATATAAATAGTACACAGTTACATGGAAAACACAATGAACTGCCCTCGCGAGCAAACCTGCAAAGAAAACCACCTGAATGGCATTTGGATTGAATTGAATGGGATTGAATTGGATTGGGTTAAAAATGATAGAAAATATTTATTACTTTGTTTAGATAACCCAAATTATACACACAAATTCAAATCCGCACACAAACCGATCAAATCAGTTTTGGTTTGAATCGAATCGGATGAGAATGTTAACCGATCATTGATCATAGATGGGTGTGTTGTGATCTGTTCTGCTCTCTGGCAGTTTCAGATCGATGGATATTAATTTGTTTGCAAGCCAATTTGGCTTTGCCCAATTTGTAGTAGTTGGCAAGTATCTGGAAGATACAACACATGTCTGCTCACTGTATCGCTAAGTATCTGTATCTGTAACTGCACATGTATTTGTATCTGTAGCTGTAGCTGTAGCGCTGGCCTCCTCAATGTCTGCTGCACTCATGCTGAGCGTCGAAAAGTCTACGATTTCCGTTCGTCGTATAAATCAACTGAAAAACCTAAAGCAACAGCATTTCTACATTTTTATCGGTGTTGAGCATTTTCTTTTCTCCTCCCTTCCCACACATCTCCACCCTTCACCACTTCTTCCCACCCATCAGCTATTTATTTGTGCATAATAAGTTTTTGGACTGAAGTTTTCATTTTGGAATGGGAATTGGGATTGGAAGCTTCTTGTCGACATAGACGCCAGTCTAATGGGTGTATGTGTGTGTGCCTGGGTGTATGTGTGTGTCTGGGTGTATGTGGGAGTGTGTTCCTGATGGTCTGGTTGATGCCTGAAAATGTTGTGTTGTTGTCGATATCAAAATACCAAACAAATCGTCAGCTCGTCATTTTTCAGTCAGTTTTTCCCTTAATTTGTTATTGTGTGTGAAGCTAACAAGCATAACAGTGAGAAACGAAAGTAATACTACCATAATGAGCTAATGAACTGATAGACTGGTTTGTAATAAATTTATTTTATTTATTAAGGCCGCAATACATTTTAAAATTAAACAAAGAATATAATTATTATTCAGGGAAAATTACTATTTTATTCTAAAAATCTAAAATGCCTTTTATAACTTTTGATACACAAAATAAATAAAATATACTTCAATTATAATCTACCAAAAACTCGCAATTTGAAAAAGATATACACAAATGAATGATTATATTAAATAAATTATCAAAATTAAATAATATTCGAGATCTTAATGAAATATTAGACAACAAAATTCTTCAAAAACTTCTTATTTATTTAAAAAGAATAATTTGCTTACAATTTATTTTCTGACTAACATTTTTTGTTACCCACACACTCATTAACTCAGCATTTCTCTGAGCGAGTGTGCATTAACTTTTGATCGCCACTGTGGCAATGCCAACCTGCTTCGTCATATAGACATTGGGGCGCGCATGTAGCTGATTATTTATGTACATAGTTTTGTTGTACGCACATATCTATATACAATTATACGTACACAACGTATATATTTTATTATTGTTGTTGTCTGTTTGAGAAACAATTCATTAATGAATTTTAAAATGCGCCTAATCGATCGTTTGCGCTATAATTAATGTCAGACAATGGCAATTGGAATGTGTTGCGTGAATGTGAAACGATGGCAAAAGTTTTAAAGGAGGTGGGGAAGGGGGAGGGAGAGAAGTAAGAGGTGGAGGTGGAGTAAGCGAGAGACAAGAACAAGTGGCACTCGAGGAGACAAAGTGGAATGCAGTGGAACAGAGTGGAAAACGGGAACAGGATCCACAACGAAATGGACTTTGACCGCATGAACGACCGTTTGCTGCTAGTGCTTGGAATTTTTGTACGAATCAGTTTTGTTTCTATTGCCGTTCTCATTTTTCATCGTTTCTTTCGATTTCAATTTATTTGGTTTTTTTTCTCGTGTTGTGTTTTTTTGCTCAGATGTGAAACACTTGGTGCCGCGCTGTCTGCACGAGCTACAGCAATAATAATAACAACAACAACAACAGCAGCAATAACTACAACTACAACACCAGCGGCAGCAATAATTGTAACAACAACAAACACAGACACACTGCATGCAAGAAGGCAACCACCAGATGCATATGAATATAACTCAAAAAGAAAAAAAATCGGAACTCGCCTGGGAAGCTGTGCGTTGTTTTTCCACGCCTTGCGTGAAAAGTGAAAAGTGTTGAATACAAAAAAAAAGGAAAAAAAAATATTAATAAAACAAATGGCAAAGAGACAAGACAGCAGACCATATTAGAGGCAAGAATTTGTTGTAATTTTTAACCAGTTTACTTAGCAAATATTTTAACAACATATTTTCAGAGATAACAAGTAAATGTTTGTCTTGAAAATATTTAAATATTTACATTGTGAAAACAACTACAGTGGGCGACTACGACGACAAACAGACACGTTGCTCACGAAGAAACTGCAGAAGTTGCAACACCGGAGGGGTCCAAAGATGCAATACGAAGGTGCAGAGGGCACGGAAGGGGAAGGTGCATGTGGCAAGTATGTTGCATAGCGAGTAAACAAATTAATATACCCGGCCTTAAAGGTGTTTTCACACAGATAAAACTAAAATGCCTACAGAAGTGAACATAGAAATTCTAAAAATAAGTAAATTTCAATTTAATAACAGACAGAATAGTCAAAATCAAGTAACAACTCAAAAAATTCTTATCAAACTCAGATGAACATTTTTTACTTAAATAAATTTTAATTTTTGGTGATAATGTAATTTTTTTCGTATTCTTTGCTCTGAAGTTAGGTTTTTTCAAGTGTGTATCCATTAAATTCTTTTACATAGTCCCAAAAGGCAATAATTATTAAATGAATCAATTTGCATTTGTAACTGAAATACAGTTTAGTCTTTTTATCAGCTTTTAAGTCTGGGAAACCCTCAAAAGATACAAAAGTATCTCAAAACTCGCCGTCAATATTTTACAAGCTTAAAGTCTACAAAGATTTTGCAGTCAATTTGACAAGCAGAAAAAAATAAGTCACTCAAATGGTTAAGAGGCGCGTGTACAAGAATCACAAATACCCTGCACGCCATACCCAAAAACCCAAGAAAATGGAGCATATTAATTGGTATGTGGTTTTGTGGGTATGGGAAACACAAGTTTAACAAGCCTGTTTGAGTTGCCATAACTCTAGCCAACCCTGGCCACAATGAGCAATTTCCTGCTGCCTACATGCACACACACACACTTAGAGCACACTCACACATACATACACACGCTGACAATTTGTCCTAAATAAACATTTCAACACCGAGCAGAAGAAACGACAAACGACAACTTTGACTATGTGACAGTCGCAGCCTCCGCATCTTTGGTGTTAAAGCGTTTCGGAGAGCGCTAAAGAGTGTGAGTGAGAGTATAAGCGAGAGCGGGAGTGAGACAGTGAATGAGAGTCTGTTAAATTGTCTGGGCAAACAGACCACCGTTTAACCGCAGCAGTTGCAGGCACTTCCCCTGCTCCTCCCGTTCCCTCTCCTGCTGCCTCTGCTCTCCCCCTCCCTACACTTCCGCAGCAAACGAAGCGTCGCGTCGCTCATTCGCCGTCGCAATATGCTAAATAAACATTGGGCCACGTCATGGCTTATTGAATTGTCACTTATGCCCGAATTTGAGTTTTTGTTGCCATCGCTGCTTCCCCTACTTCCTTTGGTCTCTTCCTCACCCTCTCTCTCTTTCTCGCTCTCGCTCTCTGTTTGTCAACTGCTCTCAATGGGCATTCATAATGGCGACTATGTACCGTTTCCTTTCGGCCAACGGCTGCAAAGTGCTTCCATTTAATTAGTTTTATCCTCCCTGCAAATTCAATATTGAATTTCAAGCGTTTACTCGCCTTTTTAAATGCTCATATGCCACATAAGGGGACACCCTGTAATCAATAATCGATTTATGTTGTTTACTTTTGATGGGCAAAAGGGAAATCAATTTGGAAATCACTTCAAGTGGAGTAAGTAACGATTGTCTTTTAACTTGGGTACATGGATTATTCTGAATAATAATTTACTAAGATGCTCTTTAAAATATGCATTAGCTTAGCTTGAAAATACATTATTTTACAAAAACAATTCGTTGAATTTGAGTTCTAACTAAGATTAAAACTGATTTAATCAGCTATTTAAATATAAATTTTAATCCACATTATTGTTTGGATAATAAAATTTCCATGTTTGGTTAAAGAATTTTTAGAACTATTTTATAAATAGGAAAAAAGCTCATCAATTTCGCTGTCTCCACCTACTGAAGGATTTTCAAACAATTCAAATTTGTTCCACGAACTCAGCTAAAAAATTGATCATAAATCGTTCTATATTACAGTCGATAAATCAAATAATTCTCGCATTTTATTATGCCACATGTTAATAAACCCCTAAAACCCCCTACCACACCTACCCCCACCCCGTTTAAACACTTTGGAACACATGTATATTGATTTTAAATTATGCACTGACAATTTAATTGAAATATTACAAATCAATGCATCATAAAATGTTAGAACAAATCTTCCACAAAATAACAACAATAGAAATAACAAACAATCAAAATGGAAATGTTTCAAGCTTCATTTAAAAATCAAAAAACAACAAAAATGGAGGAAAACCAATAAAAAAAAAGTGAGTGAAAAAGTGTGAGATTTTCTGTCTCGCAACAAAATTTATCCGCCGGATACCATTTCAAATAAATAACAACAATAGAGCTAACGAAATGCGAAATAACAATGGTAAATTACAATTACAATTTTCGATTTCCATTCGGCATTCGGCATTTTCCATTTTCAATTTTCATTTTCATGACTTCCGTTTAATAACAAATAAATCGCATAATCCAAAGCATAATATTTTCACAATTAAAATTTCAAATAAATTTTAGGAAAGCAGCAGAAATCAAAGCAATTACAAATCAACGGACAGCGGCAGCAACAACAACACACACACACAGATACAGATACACACGCACACACACTCAAATACAATAAAATAAATTAGCGCAATCGACAGCGAAAAAAAGAGAGAAATAGATAGATATAAATGTATATAGATACAACATATAAAAGATTGTTGACACAAACACAAAGCCAATAAATGATTGCAGGGCCGAAGTGGCGGTGCGGTGGGGCGGCAGGGGGCCTGTTCGATTGTGCGTTGTGCAAAAATAAACAGCAAAATTAGCGAAATTATGCAAAACGATAATAAACACAAAAAACAAAGGCGAAAGGGAAGAGAGTAGGAGACAGCGAGAGCGTAAAGAGAGCGACAGAGAGAGACTAGGAGAAAGAGAGGAGCTGTCCAGGTATATTCAGCTACTGCTGCTTCTTACTCTCCTTGGCGGCATGTAAAAAGTCAAAAATCGCAAAAACAAATAAATAAATAAATAGCAGACATAAAAAAATCAATAATTTAAAAAAAACTTAAATAATTACTGCAAAAAGTGTGCTGTGTGGGGATAGGGAAGGGGGGTAGTGGCAGCCATTTCGCATTTCTTTTTTTTAGGTCGTTTGCTAAACTTTTTCATAATCTTCAGCAAGCAACGACAACAACAACAACAAGTTTTGCACCTTTAGCGCAGTCATTGTGTATTGCTATCTCGCTTTGGCTTACACTTTCTACTACGCTTAAAGTCTCGCACTGCAGCAGGCGTTCTCGCTCGCACTCAGGCAGTTTTGGCAGTCAGGCGCAGTTCACACCTTGGCCAAAAACCTTAGCAAAAGTATCTATGGTGCATAAATATTTATGTATCTAACTGGGGCGTGCCGCTACAGCAACAACAACCACAACAACAACAGCAGCAACAACAAAACAAGTTTCAACATTTAAATGAGCGCCAAAGCTCGCCAAAAATTGTTTTGCTGGCTCCGCCCTCTTGCGGCCAAACAAGAGCACACGCAGCGCAGTCGACGCCAGCAGCGACTGTGACTGCTGCAGCGACAGCGACCGATGCTTCGACAGAACGACCACAGATGTACAAATTTATCTCACACACATACAACGAAACACCGACACAGGCACCAGCACACACACAGACAACGCGTCTCTCACTGTTGTAGCTGTTGCTGTTTCTGCTTAGAGCATTTATGAAAATAACCACCTCGACTGCGCTGCCGACGCTGGCAGCGCAGCAACGACAGCTACAACAATTGTGGGCATCACTACTCGTTCGGGTCGCGCTGTTAGCGTCGTCGCTGGCGTCGGCGTCAGCGTTAGCGTTAGAGTAGTAGTCAGCAGCAAAAGCCACACAAACCACACAAATTTACACACGACCAGTGGTTACTTCAATTGTTGTTGCTGTCGTTATTATTGTTGTTGTCTTTGTTTTGACCAGTCGATCGTTGGTACTGGCCTGGCCCTCTCTGCCTAGCCATGGCCAACGCTTATGGCCGCCACCATGGCTCGCACATAAATTACAAGCACTTCTGCGGTTTGTCCATCTTTCCCACTGACTGTCTGTCCAACTATCTTTCCCACTGCTGTCTATCTATCTATCTGACTAGCTTACCTGTCGTCACAAAGATACATTACACAACTGTGTTGGTGCCTTTGCAGCCAGGCCTTTCTACTGTTTTGCCGTCGCTATTTTATTTTGCATCCACTTGAAGCAACATTTTAACAAATTTTCAGCTAAAGATATTAAATTTGTATAAACAAATTTTTGGCATTTGCTATGCTGTATCTTTTAAAGTTTGTGGTAAGTCTAACACCTGCAAATTGTAGCAGTTTCCAGAATGGTTTAATATTAAATTTCTAACACTTTCATATATCGCATTTTTTACAGTTTATAATAAAGATTTCTTTTACGAAATATTGTGAATTTAGGCATTGCAAATTAATATAATAACTATCTTTTTATACACAATATTAAAAAAAAGTTCTAAAGTTATTATTCAACATTTTCTTTTAAATAAAATATAATATTTATGGCTTAATACAGAAGGAGTTAACTCGGGAAGAAATTCTGAAAACAGCGAAGCTTACATAAAAACATTAATTTATATGTGTATTCTAGTTCTATATTTAAAACTTAGCTCAATGTTATTTTAAAAGTCGTAAAATTACTTGTCATCACAATATCATAATTTAGTAAGTAAAAACATTGAAACCCCAGTTTTTATTTAGCAAAGTTATTTAAAAAACTGTCAAAAAAATATTTAAGTAATACAAATTTAAGTAATACAAATTTTTACTTTATTTAAGTTCAAATAAATTAATTAAGAATATAATTCTGAAAACAATAAAGTATTAAAAAGGCATTCAATTACTTATGTTATGTTTTAATGATCAGAAATAATTATTTAAAATGGTGCCCCATAAATAGATGAACCTAGTCTGAAAATATCTTACAAATAGTCCATTAAATCTTAATTTAATTGCTGTAGGTACTAAAAGTATTAAAGAAATCAGTAGCGACTATAATCGTCTTTAATATCCGCCAGAATTCATGGATATAACTGTAATTTGAATCTGTCTCTGAAAGCTTAAGCCAATCGATCACAGCTGTTGTCTATTAAACCTCAGACCACTGCGGGCAATTTCAGCACTTTCAGCCCACAATATTGCAATGGAACAACCACAAGTGGAACAATTGCAACAATTGCACAATTGGAAAACGCGTCAATGGAAATTTTAAACCAATTAAAACAGCTGCTGCAGTTGTTGCGTGCAACGCTGCGTATGCGTAATGAAAAGCAAATATTAATAAATCATACGTGACCAATCAATTTGATGCTGCGGGGAATGCACACGTAGATACAACAATCAAGATACAAACTCATTTAAAACATACCTATACATATACATAAATATATATTTATATAGGTATTGCTGTGTGTGTGTGTGTGTGTATCTTGGCCAACTGGCGTGGAAGATTTGATGAGCGCCGGCAACTGGCGCTAAACGACACGGAGTCTCGTACGCCGGAGTCGCAGTCGCAGCCGGAGCCGGAGCACACGCCACAGAATCAATATTTAATTTATAATTAACTTTACAACATGAAAAACAAGCGCGGAGCAAACAACGACAGAGAAACTCAATGGATACTTTATCTTTTTAGCACACAGACGTAGGTAAAAAGCAGGAGGAGGAGAAGGGGAAGGGACTGCTCTTGACATTCTGGTTTTTGGGGTGCAGTTGGATTTGTGGCGGCTTTAAACGTTCGCCACTATGGGCAATTAACGCGTCCATATGCAAACACAGCGCCTGATCCTTTAGACAAACAGACGCAGGGCAGCACACAAAAAAATGTTTCCAAAAAGCGAATGAAACAGGGAAGTTTTCCCAAAGAGACGGCTGGAAAGAGAAGGCTAGAGAGTGAGTAGTAGAGTGAGGGAAATAGAGCTAGTACACGAGGGTGAAACTTTCATTTGGGGGTTGATTTAACTCAATGTTTGATAAAGTTTATGGTGGTCTTAGCAAACCCAATTGACGGCCATTTTGTGCTGCACTTTTCACACTAATCATGCTGATCATAATGAGCAAAATGATCATGATCGTTGACAAATTGTTAGAGTGGCAGAGAGAGGAAATGTTGTGACCTGTTGTTAAGTGGAAGTGGAACACTGAAATCAGTTGAATAAACAGGAAGAGGCTCAGGTTGTAAGTTCAACAGGGAGTAACGGAGGAAGAGAGGGAAGAGGAAAAGAGATAGAGGGAGAGAGAGTGTCAAGGGCACTTTCCCCGCGCGAAATCAGCGACAAAAAGCCATGTTATTAGAGACATTTTGAGCTTGACAATCTACCAGTTTTCACAATTGACCCACAGCAAGTGATTGTCTTGTTTTCTTCGCGCTGAATAACAACTGCTGCAATTTAGTGGCATTTTATATACATATATATATATGTTTTTCTGATTCATTTTTGGCCTAAACGTTGCGGCCATAAACTGGCGCGTTCTGCACCTTTTTAATGATCATTTGCAGTTATGCGCTTGTCTGAGTTTTATAGATCTTCTGGCACACCGTAGACGTTGCGTCGACAGTTTTTTCCCAGAAAAAAAAACACACGCAATCAGCCCCCGGTCAGATGCAGATACATTTACACAGTTACAGATACATATGCAGCTACAACTACAACTGCCAAGCACTCAGTACTTATTAGACTTTTTTTTATATACACACACACATATATATTTGTGGATTTGTAGAAGCAGCGACGACAACGACGTCTGCCAGAATGCAAGTTTGGAATAGGTCTCGAGCTGCACTATAAAGAATGAATATGTTACATATGTACATATGTATGTATGTAGGGCCTGGTTGTGCCGTTAATGTTTGTATTATTGTTGGAAATAAACTCTGATTTTATATTGTTGGAATTAATGATTTTGTTCCCCTAAATTTGTTAATTACCAGCAAACAAATTTGTGTATACAAACCATGCTTGAGTTTTTATGCATTTTCTATAGAATTTTTGAGTGATTACATTGCCCGAGTACCGAGGGCTTTTCTGCATTTGAATATAAAATCAAGATTCCCAGATTGAATGCACCAAAAAATAAAAATAAATTCAGAAACAAATGTATCGAGTACTTTGGTTCGCAAGTTTCCTGTCAACATTTATAGTTTCGGAACTAGATTTAAAATACTCGCACAGTGAGTACGAAAAACTGTAGGGATCAGCATTAGTTTTAAAACAATCGAATGTAAACAAACAACGTCACAACATCTGTTAAGTTGGCTGCGGTTAACGGGGAAGTCCCCTACTTTAGTGCACGCTGCTGCAGCCAATATATCAATTACATGTCCGTACATGTCGAACATAATGCAATGCAACCGGAAAAACCCCAAAAACAAAATACAAATCGGCTAGAGATTAACAACAAACAGTGAAAAGTGCCTATATTGGCAGGAACTGAGATGGATTCCAAGTCTTCACAACGGGGGCATTAGGAGTGAGGGGGGTTTGAGGGGGCTGTGCTGGTCGGGCTGTCAGCTCAAGTCAATCAAATCGTCAGCCAAAGATCGCTGAAAAGCTACAAATGCCTTATTGTCAAAACAAACGGCAACAATTAGTTTACCAAATTACAAGAAAATATGTTTTAAATGTTCCATAAACATGGGACTACACCACACACACACACACCCGCCATACACACTCTGTGCACACCACATTTGACACATGTCTCCCTTGGTAGTGTTGGCTGTGGCTTCTTTGCTGAATCAGTGTGTGCCTGTCACAACGGAGTCCATTTGTGGCATGTCTGTATGGGATTCACTTTGTCCCATCCCCGTCTTCGACCCCTGCTGCCCCACTTCCTATTTATATATATCTCCTACAATTCCAATCTCCGCTCTTACTTCCATATCTACTCTATCTCTCTCTGTCTTTCTCTCACAGTATACAGCTGTAGATCTGGCACAATCATTAATATTTACCTCGATAAAATCGATTTTTATTTGATAAAAATCGATAAATTTAACCGAAAGGTGTATGTTATGGTATAGAAAAGGTAACAATAGTTTATATAATCAACTTCCGTAAAGAATAAGTTTAAATTTAAAACTAATTTATGTAATTTTTGGATGTCGATAAATTCGATAGTTAATTAAACGATTATTGATAAATTTATGTAACAAATGTTATAGTGTTATGTTATTGTTACAAATAGCTTATGTTACAAATAGTATAGTGCAATTGAAACATGAATTCATTTTTGTTAGCTATGCAGTTAACGATTTTTAACTAAATTTATCGATTTTTTATCTGCACAACCGATTACTGTAAAATCCATCGATTTTTGTCAATTCTTAAATGATACATCGCCATAAACAACGATACTTTTGCCAGTTCTAGTGTGCAGTGTGTTTTATTTCAAAATCCAATCGAATGTAGAAGCACGCGATTGCCTCGATTATTTTGTTTCTGAATTTGGTTAGAGAGATTTGAAAATTTGTTGTATCTTTGTATACAATATATCAACCGAGCCATGGGGAGTATATGTCGTAAATTAACGGCGTTCTCAGCCAGCTAGCCAGTCAGGCAGTCAGCCATTCAGCCAGTGAGCAGACATAAAATAAAGTTTCGAGAAGCGTATAAAATTTATAGCGCCCGCTACACAAGAAAATTGGAAAATCTGACAGCGCACACCTTACGTATTTTCTGATTGACAGGACCGCAGGGGCGTTGAGTTTTCATCATCATTATCAGCATCATCATTGCTGTTGTTGTTGCTGTTGTTATTGTTGTTGGTCTAATGCAATTCGCATTTCAATGCAATTTCACAGGCAATTGCAAGCGACTGCACAATGGTTATAAGCAGCTTCCCACTGGATTTTCCTACTCATTCCCATTTCCCTTCCCATACCATTGCCATTTTCATTCCCATCCCTTGCACCCTCACGGACGATTAGGTTCATGTGAGAGAATAGCAAAAAAAATATAAAGAACAGTAGCTGTAACAGTTACAGTTACTTTTAAGGCTGTTCACTTATTTAAGGTGCTTACATGGGTTGCTCTTTTTTGTATGCCCTGTGAGCAGGGTATGCGAGGTTTGTTGGGAGTATGCTAACAGAGCCAATATACTAATATAAACAAGAGGATTTGTCTGTTGAGTGAGAGCTAGTAGAAGCAAATTTAGTACATAATCACTTAAAAGTTCAATAACTTTATGATACCACTCCCCTTTGGGCCAATAGCTGTAAAACTCAATATTTGTAGCCCCATTTATGCTTATATTTCTAAATGTAGACTCTTTAAATTAAAAGTCTCTAAACAGCATGTTGTTGTTTAACGATTCTGCAAGTTTCATTTAAATCGGTGCACAAACAAAAAAGTTAGCCATACTTAACACAAGTGCAAGCGAGACAGAGCGACATTAAGTGCGCTGCAATTGCATATCATTGAGCTACGCAGGCAGTGTGAGGTACGTAGCAGTTAGCTCTTGCTCGCTGCCTGTAATTCACTTAGACTTGGTATATAACAGTCGTGTGAACTCCTGTGTAGCGCTCTCCTTCGTGTTTTATAGCGAGAGACTTTGTGAGACTCTGCCAATTGTACTGCAATTTGTCCTGGTGGTGAGCTTAGCTTGGCCGCTGGCTAACAGCCGTTTTCTGAGCGGATTCAGTTCCACTCAGTTCGGTCCACTCGACTACACTTCACCGTACCGTGTGCACTCTCTAACCTGGTGGTCCTTGGGCTGAAAAGCAACCCCTTTTTTCTGCACACACACACGCGCACACCTCCCTCCTTTCGAGGTCCCTGTCTTACCTCAGTTAGCATAACAATGGCGTTGCGACTTCTTCAGTTCGAGGCTTATGGAAATTAGCCCTGTACACAGCCTCCAGCCTGAATGGGTTGACTGCAAAGAGATAGAGAGCAATGCAGAGAGTGAAAGGGTGTGAAAGAGAGCGAGGTAGAGTGTAAAAGGGATGTAGCTACTGTAAATTAATTCATTTATATGCAGAAAATTCAACGTTTTGTTGTTGCCCAACAATGTTACAATGTTATCAATTTTGGCCCAGCGGCGATTCTTCGTTTCGCTTTTTCGTTTAGCTCAAAGGTGTTTTGAAGCGGCTCAAAAGATACGGCTTGAAATACGCCTCGAAATTGTTTTGGCCATCTGCTAGGCGTTGTAGTTAATTGATTGCCAAACGTTGATTGCTAACATGAGCTGATTATAGCCCCATTCCCCAAGCACAAAACACTCTGTACTCTCAATGGAATTTTAAGCTTGGGCTTTATCAAAACTTGCATAAGTTCTGTGGAATATTTTATAAGTGAAAACAAGAAGAAATTGATTGGGGAAGAGGATTTGCAATGTGATGACTTTATAAAGCACAAAAATTTAAAAGAAAGAAATATATTTGGATGATTTTATATTAGAAAATAGGAAATTTAGAATATTTATTACTTTAAATGTTTTATCCAAACAATAACCTATACATATAAAATTTGTTTGATTAAGCTGTGTTTTTAGACCCCCTACTCAAAAAGAGGTTTGTCAGAAGTGAAATATGTGTACGAGATAGAAGAAAGCGTATCAATATCCATCTAACCGATGTCGCCATGAGCACCAACATCTAAAAGACTATAAGAACTGGACCCACCATATTTAGAATCAAGTTTCAGTTTATTTAAAATTTTTGACGCGCCTTCTACAATTTAATAACGCTTTAATTTGGAAATTAATAGAGCTATAGTATCCAAATTTATAAATAATGTGGATGGTATCATTGTTACTATCCTCACCAAGTTTAATCCAGATCTAAAAACTATATCCTTTGGCATCTATTGGAAAATTCTGTCGAAAATGGCTTAGATGTATAGAAAACCATGCTCTGATAATGGAACGGGGTCTTTTTCAATTGGCTCTTAAATAAATAAATTTTTTTAAGTATTTGAAGTACTATTTCTTAACATTTAATATTAGTAATTTTATATATTGGTAGTGTGCTAAAGTGTAGTATTTTTTGGTTGTATTTTATGCTACACATTTGTTGCATTATATTTTAACCAATAAAATCTACACTTTCAGCATCCGACGGCAATGATATCAACAGCAGAAGCGCCGGAACTGTGCTGACAAATAGGAAAAAACGGTAAAATTAGTATAGACAAAAAATATATTTAATGATCTAGTTTTAAACCATTTTTTTAGGTAAAAGTTTAAGTAGTTTCTACTACGATTCACATTCCCATTAGGTTTCCCCTTAGATTTCTACTGTTACTCCCATTATAATACGTAAGTGTAAATTCACATGCCACACCCATTTCCCTTAGGCTAAGACCATGACAAAAGTGAGCCAAAACAAACAGTGCTGCCACTTTAAATTAATATCCAGAGACTTAAGTACGAGCATTTCCGCATTGCAGTAGTAAATGACCGGAATAAAGTGTAAGAAAAGTCCAACAAATAATTTTCATGCAATTTCAAGTGCATATTCAAATTACACACCGACACACACACTCGCACACACACATGCATGAAATACTTAACTGCCCAAAATTATTTGGACCCCGTTAATGAAATGTGACACGTATTTCCCCCTTAACTCTCAATTGGAATGCTAAAGATCTGGATGAGGCAAGTCCCAATTTTCAATACCAATCCCAATCCCAATACGAAGCCTAAGCCCGTGCCCATCGTCCGTCTGTCGGTCGTTCGTCCAGTGTCAGTGTAATAAATATGAGACTCATTAAGAAAACCATAAATAAATGCAGCGTCAGTGCATGACCAACAATTAAGTGCGAGGAGAAGTCCCAAGATCAGCGGAGGGGGGAGTCAGGCCAGCCAGACAATGTAGTAGGAGAGCTGATGCAGGGCCAACTGAAGATCATGCTGCATATCAATATGTACATATATATATATATATATATGTACATATATATATGCAGCCCTGTCGTATGTAACATGAGCAAATACTACTAGACTCTACAAACTGTCGCCTCACAGTCTGGCATGACTCGGGGTCGGGGTCGGGAACGGGAACGGGAACGGGATCGGTATCGAGGTCGTCCCTATCCCCGCCACTTGAACCAAACGGGCGACAAATTTTGTATTGCTGCGCTGCCAAAAAATAGCATGACACTTGAATTTGTTTAGGGATAGCAATTGGAATCGGTCTTTTGGGCTATCTGAGAGCGTTACAGGTTTTGGGTTTTTATGGTTACGCATTTATTGTATAATTTACTGTATGCAGATGTTGCTCATGCCAAAGGGCAAAGGACACAAGTAGTCTAGGGAGCACAGGGAATGCCCGACTGCCCAAAATTCTATTGAATTTCAACAGAATCGAAAGAGCAAGTTCCACATCAACTTGAAGTCGTTGTCGTTGTCGATGTCCCTGACAACTTCCCCTGTCCTCCTTAGTTCTTAGTCTTTGCTACTATGTCCATGTGAACTTTTGCACCTGTGCAACAGATACAGTTACCAAATACACATACAGTTATGTACATACAAACGTAGTCTATTATAAATGTGCCCGCTGGCTTGTTATGGATAAAAAACAATCAGTTTCTGACACAGACACGTGCTACGCTGCATATATTACATAGAAAAATATGAGCGTGTATCCTACGAGGAGAGGAACCTTTGATTTTCTACACAGCAAAAAAAATGGTTTTAAATAGTAGGAAAAATGATTGGTAAACTTAACTTGTATTCGTATTTAGTATATTTAGGAACGGGTTTTCCTTAAAGGAATTTTAAATAAATAATTCATATTAATTCGGAACTTATACTCAGAAAATCTAGATGTAGTCAGTAACTGTCAGCATAAATTCCAAAACTATTCTAAAAAAAAACTTACTCAAAATAAACTCTAACTATGGTTAACTTTATTTTTTTTAATTATTTAACCTTATAGATATTACCTTAGATATATAACATGAAATATTGGATTTATTTGCGTATTTTTATATCCTTAATATGATCTTAAAAGTGAATTTTAAAATTATTCATACTTACATAAAATATTTCTTTTTTGTTAAAGAGTAACATATTCTGATTCTAACCCAGAATCCCATATTTCTTACTGTGTACTTTTTATTACGGTCTAGCTAACATATTTTGATTTGAGGTCAGACCACTTCCCCATTTCATATGTTGCCATCGGCTTCCTGCTCCTTCCGCTCCTTTTCCTACTTTAGCTCCTTTTGCTCCTTCTGCAAATTTTGCCAATCGATTGCACAATTTTTCGCATTGTCGCGCTCTTTGGCCAAGCAACCGGCGGCTACACGGCCACGCCCTTTGTGTGTCCGAGTGGTGCCCACGGCTTGCATGCATAATGATGTATCTGCCACACATAATAATAATTATAATTGCATTTATGGTTCAAACATACATATATGTATGTATGGTGTACATAGGTACAGCTACATCCCTGGGCTATAACTGCAATATTTACCATCATAATATTATTCGCGCATCTGGACTTGAGGTCGTAATCCTTAATTGGTTTGCCCCATTGGCTCTTAGGCAATAAGTTTAAGCATTTCTGCGATTTTTCTGCTAGTTTAAGTGCAATTACCACGATCTGTAATAAAGTTGGCACCATTTAAAGAACTAAATTTGACAGATTGATCGAATGGAAACTAACATCAGTTACATGGAGTAAAAAATAATGCTTAAAAATTAGGCACCTAGAGGCAAGCTACAGATATCGATTTTATAATTAAAAGCTTTGTTTTATTACTCACTTTTTATTAATTTTTATTTTTAAATGTTTTATAATTGATCTCACTCTTCGAATGTCTAAATAGAATAGGTTTCTAGCTATTAAAACTTTAACTTAATTTTCTGTGTAGGACTACACAAAATTGATTAAATTTAGTTATATAATAGCTTTTAATAGCTTTCACTCGGCTTAGTTGATTGATTTCTGTCTAAATTATTTTATTGTAATGTGAAATATGTAATTTAAAAATAAAAATAAAATATTTAAAATGCGAATTTCCAATTGTTCAAAAATGTTCAAGTAATTAAAAATTATTGATTTCCCCAATTTAAAATTTATTAGCTAAACTATTCTCCCAACTCTAATGCCAATTAAACTGTAGTGACACTAAAATGCCATTAATCCTCAGCTACTTAGCGTGGCTTCATTTCATTGATAAACCCCAAAACCAAAATCTAAACTAAATCTATAAATTATTTGGCCTAATGCCATTCAAATTGGTCTAGCATTTATCAAATCTTAGTGCAGACTGTTTTAGACTTGGACTCACACCAATTGGCATATGAATCATTCTGCTTAATGAATGTGTCTGTCACATGCTGTCAACACGTTACTTACTTGGAGTCCCCTCTGATCCATGGGATCCAAGCACAACTACTCCCAAATATGAAATGGAGCTGGCAAAGGAAACGATGGTCTTGGTCTCAGTCTAAAAGATCACGAGTTGTGCGCTATATTTAATACCGAGTGACATTAATGTCAGGCACAATTAGCCAAGAAGGGCGCCAATGGATAGGCGGAAAAGACTGCAGGCAAAAAGAAAACAAAAAACAATCAAAAAACGATAAACGAGGCGAGGAGAGGAAAGGAGAGTAGAGAAGAGATGAGGAGAGGCGAGTAGAACGCGCCACCAGAAATAATTTGACGTGCTCCTTCCTATGTCTGTCCAAGAAGATATACTGCAAGAAGATGATGATTTTGTTATTGCAGCTTTACAATTTGATTCATTTTTTCAATGTTCAATGTTTTTTGTTGGTTGGTTGGCTGATTGGTACGTGTGTGTGAACCGCTGAACCGCTGAACTATAAAATCTTTTGGCCATGGCCTTTTGTCTGGCTTTGTAGCAAACTCGTAAACAAACAATTACACAACAAAGCGGCTGCAAATGGGCCAGAGATACAGCTAGAAACACCTACCAAAATAATAGATCAGACAATAGGCAATCCCAAAAACTCAAGCACGGTGGCATCTCCTATACCTATCCCTATCCCTATTCCAGATACCCTATGCTCTTCTCCCTCTCTATCCATCAATTGTTTGCCCTTAATCCCGGCCTGCGGCTTCCACAGACAACTCAATATACACTTTCATTATACTTCAGCTACAGTTTCAATTGAATTTGCGAATTCTGCTGATGTTTCCACTGCTGCTACGCTTGGATTGATCTTTCTCCCTAACGCTTTGTAGCCATATCTTTTCGCTTAGCTGTAGGTAGGGGGCTTCTGGGTGTAGGGGTGCCCTGTCGGGTGTTAATTTATAAAAAACAGCGCCCCTCTTAGTTCGTTTAGCATTTGCCATTTTTGCATCGTTGACGCTTTTTTCACTGACGGGGCGCGTGGTATAAAAGCCAAATCCAAATCATATAAAAGATACACTGCATGTTTATATTGAATATATAGTACTTGCCACGTACAGCGCAAATGATAGCAATGTGCTACGGTGGAGCAAATTGTGTTAATTGTGTATAAATATATGGTTTTGTGGAAGATTAATTTAAAGGCAAGCTAATTTTGAGTTATATTTAAGTTATTTATTTTATGGCTACTAACAAGAATTCTCAAATTAAATCAAATAATAGTCTTTATATTTAAGATCAGTAGAAATAAAATCATTTACTGGGATTAAATTTAAAATTTACCTAAAAGAGAATGCTCTCCCGCTGATTCCCCAAAGTTTCACTAGCTTACAGTAATGGCCACAAAAATAGTAGCACTCTTGATTACAATATGTTACTATGATAAAATGTATACATTTTTTACAATAATGACACTTGCAGCTTTCTGTTTCATAGATTTATTTACTTGATCTGTAGTGTTTGCTCCACAGTGGCAGTAGTCGCATTAACGGCACTACTTGGCGGCGTCTGCGTCGGCGGCAGAGATCAAAGCGTACCGCCGATGCTAGGCGGCCTGCAAAACGGTTAAATCTTTTGAAATGTGCGCACTTTTTGACACCCAATTTGTTTAGAAGTGTGCGCACCCCCACACACCCCAGCCACCAGTCAATACCAAGAGGGGCAAAGGGGGTGGATAGAGGGGTCGGAGGTCGGGGCTGCAGCAGCAGTTCATAAAAACGGGACGTGGCAAGGTGAGCACTTCATACGTTTAGTGAGTGGACCACAATTTCTGCGAATTTCATTAATAAAAATGTCGAAAGTGTTGGACGTGAAGTGAGCAGCACACACACACTAACACACCCACACACACACGCCAGGCACAGCACAATCAAACGAATTTTCATTTAGCCTTTTTTGTTTTTAATAAAAATTCAAAAGATTTACAGGCCACAAGTAATTCCACTTAAATTGCTGTAATGAAGAGCAGCGTGAGAGGCAGCTAGGGCCAGGAGGGCGTAGGGGTAGTGTAGTGGTGTAGTGGTGGGCGGGGCACAGAAACAACACGTCATTTCATTCATAAAATGAAATTGTTGCTCTGCCAAATGCTTAATTAAGATTTTTCCAAATAAAAAAGAATGCAAGAGGGCAGGAATATGGGATATACTCATACTACTCGTAATAAGTTTATTGATTTGGGAAATGCCATAGCCGGATGTTTACGTCTTCGTCGCTGGATGGATGGATGCTTCGATGGATGCTACAGGCCATAATATCATAAGGAACGTGTGAAACGTGCAGGGATTATAAGGGGTTCTCTTACAATCGTGGCCGTATAAACCGTTAGCAGCGTTACCAATTATTTGGTTTGCTCCACCAACAATTCTTGCCAGCAAGTTGGTAAGTCAATCCACGGCTAAGCAAGTTGGCTAACAAAACGATTTAAGGAATTCCCAGAATATGCACATCAATATGACCATACAGTGGGTAACAGAATATTCTACAAGTAACTTAATGAGCTACCTGAAGAATAGAAGACATTCAGTTTTAATGTTGAAAAATACTTTAAACTGAAAAAGTTATTAAGGAAAACTGGAATGAAGTCTAGACTTTCTTTAGTTATATATTTAAATTAAAACAAGTCAAAAAACTTTCTGAAAATGATAAAATTAGTCAAATTTGAATGGATATTTGGCTAGTTTTCTGTAAAAATGAGGGACTCATATGCTACCGAAGTTTTAGACCCCGCACTCTTAAAAAGAGTAGAGAGGTATATTAAGTTTTACATTTACTTAAGCTTACAGAACATAGTAATCATAAACAATTTGTTAGCCAAACCTTTGAATCAATCTTTTCGAAAGCTATAATTAATTTTTTAATTATACCTTATATTATAACTTTTATTATACCTTAAATATTGTAAGAAACGTATTACAAACTGTTATTTGACAAACAGTTTGCCCGTAGCATACTCTTGTCACCCACTGTAGCATATATTGGCAAAGTCAAAACATGCGGTTTGTGTGTCCGCGCATTAAGTTGGGAAAAGAAGCGTTTCCAGGGGCTGGATTTATTTGTACAAAATGACTTTGCAAATGAGATTCGGTTCTGACCACCGAATGTGTCAATATTATTATGGTCTGAACCCTATGCAAACACTTCTCTCACTTCTCAACTCTGTTCTCCTCTGGGATTGTGTGTTACTCTCTGTGTTTGGTTTGCGTGTGTGCTACTACCTGCTGTGCGAGGTGTGCATAGAGATTTGTTAATGTCCAACACCTTCGCACTTGAATCAAACGCAACGTGACCTGTGGCCTCTAAACTGGATTTCATCTTTTTTTTGGTCCACTGTTGACGAGTTATGAATGGAATGAAATGGAAGTCTAGCGGGCCAAGTGCCATATGTACATGCACCGATAATCGATGTGATTAGGCCGTGTCGTAAACTCTGTGTCTGCTAAGTCCCTTCCAGTCAACCAATCAATAATTAAAAACCAAAAGAGAAATGAAAGAAAAAGGGAGAGAAAAAAAATACTCGGTGACGTATTTGGACAGCCACTGACAGCCGAGCAGACTCAAGAGAATCAGTAAAAACTAAAGACCCTGCAAGGAGTCGATTCGGAAATACTCTAACGTGTAAAAAAATACAGTTAATCAGAGAAATGTTGTCACAAAGAGACATATTTAATAACAAAAACTAAACCTTTTAATTTATGTATTTATTTGGAAAGTAAATTTACTTAATAATATAAATATAATATCTCTAAACTGCATGCGTATATAAGCTATACATTAATTTAGAAATAATGAAATAAATAATGAATTTTTAAAACTACCTCTTAATGTTTCATTATTTTATTGAGCAAAATAATTAGTAAAATAACTCAAAATTTTCTTATTAATGAGTCTAGGATTTGCCTTAGTTACCAGCATTAACTTTTACCCTCAGAGCTAAAGCTAGTTGAAATTAAAAATATTATATCTAAAAAATAATATAAAATATTTTAACATTTGGTGAATAAAAAATAATTAATTCCATCAATAAAATTACAGCTATCATTCAAGATTTTAGCTGCGCCAAAAAAATAAATTACTCAGTGCCAAAACTAAAATATTTATTAAAATTTCAAGCACTCAATTATGATCAAAATTTATAACCAAGCTTAAGTATGATGCGAAAAGTTAGAGCATTTCGACGACTTGGTATTAAAAATAGCTGCATGACACGGCACAAAATGTTATTTTGGCTGCCCTCGGGCGATAGAGAAGGAAATGAGCTGCACTTAAATGCATGCGAGAAAAAAACCACTTGTGGATACCAACAAGTGGATAAGAAGCCACCACCACGACACAACGACACAAACGATGCCCAAACGAACTATCAATGTCAGTGAATTGGCAAAAATAAAAAACAAAATGTAAACTCAATTTGTATGCAGCAGTCCAGAGTCCGTACGGAGGAGGAAACCCTTTACTTGACACACCTCAACAACGGCTGCGGCTCAAGTGGCATCGACACACACACACACATACACACAGACATCACCACCTCTACCACCACCAACGATCGTCTGCCGTTGCATTAATGTGAGGATGAACACCCAGTTGGCCAGCCAGTACTCCAGTACTCCAATACTCCATACTCCAGTCCAGTCCGTGCCAGGGGC
This sequence comes from Drosophila acutilabella, assembly GCA_035046005.1. Taxonomy (NCBI): domain Eukaryota; kingdom Metazoa; phylum Arthropoda; class Insecta; order Diptera; family Drosophilidae; genus Drosophila; species Drosophila acutilabella. The sequence goes on from JAWNOK010000013.1 coordinate 18,039,534, forward strand.
TAAGCCCCTCAAGCATGCGTATATCATCAGTGCACAACACAAATCTTAATGATCGTCATTTGCCATGACCAGGCATTTTATGAATGCCCAACGTTCCAATCCATTCATTGATTCATTCATTTCATGCATTACTCCGAAATGAAGTGCTCGAAATGCTTTGTAAACTGATCTTAGCCTGCATTCAGCTCTTACATATCATTTTAGACCATTTGTGCCAAATTATGGGCAGAACACACACTACAAATGGGCAAATAACAGCCGAGTAGCTCTGATTTATTTATTTATATATATTTATATTTATTATGTACCATCGTATATGCATATAATTTATACGTTCCTCTTAAACATAAATAGTTAAATTACAAAAGCGCTGGCAAAAAGGAGTGTGGAAACGTATTAGAATTTTGCAGCTAACCGATTTGAGAATGCGCCACTCAATCAACATAATACAATACAATACAAAGTGCATAACTGTTACAAAATATAATAAGATAACTGGTTTATAGAATAATAATAAGAATTATTAATAACATATTGTGTTTGTGTGTGTGTATGTGTGTAAACGCCGCTTAACTTTAAGGTGAGTGAATACTTTTCGATACATGCAACTGAGTTAGCACAATATTTGCCAGAAGTTTTTCAACTTTCCCTTCTTCATATCTATGTCCAATATTTGGAAGTTATTTTTTAGTTTAAGTTTTAGGTTTTTTTAAAGCCACAAAATGCGTCTAAATTACGAATAAGGAGGGCCAGCATGCGCCAACACTTGTCTTTTTTTTCACAACAATTTCCTAGATTTTCTTTTCATTCATTTAATTAGTAATTGTTTGCGCTCGTTGCTTAGTTTCTAAATTGAAACACTAGTATCAATATGACGGCCAATAGCACAGCGAATAGGATGGCAGCGAGTATCAGTTTCTTCTTGCGCACTTTGTTCTAAAAATAGCAACAATTTAATTAAATTATAGCCAATATTGTGGGACAATTTCAGTTTGTTTACCCTGTAAGAACTGGCCTTGCGCAAATTCTCCGTTCCTTGGGATACAAAAATGCTTGTCTGCTCCACCTGCGACTCAATGGAGTCAACAACAACGCCCTGCTCGTACACCATTGCACCCAAATTCTTATAGATCTCATTGACACCGACAATGTTGTTCTCTAGCTCGCGTATGGCACGCTCCTGTTCCTCCAGAGCTTGCAAATCGGCATCCTCCTGCATTTGTGTTTGCATTTGCTGCTGTTGCGGCTGATTTGATTTGCGATTGAAAAAGTTATCCTCAAAGAATGAACCATTTTCGCTATTGCTAGCATTCGCTCCATTCCGCGTCGAACCGGGCGGATGTGCAATGCTGTAGTTGTTGGCCCGAGCTTGGTGCAGAGCGCTTCTCTCGATATCCGCCGTCTTGCGTTGAACAGCCTGTAAGCAAAACCAATACACACAAAGTTTAAAAGTGATTAACTAAATACCCCCGACGGAGAACAGTGACTAACTACGTTATCAGTCTTATCACTCGAACAAAAGATTAACTTACCTGAAAGGCTGTCAGCGCCGCTGTAAACTCATCCACGAGACGATCACGTTGTATCTTCAAATGTCGTTCCTTGCACTTGTCAACCTCCTTCAGCTGATTGTTGGTATCCGTTACCAGCTGTTTGGTGTAGGTCATTAACTGATGACTGTGTGTAACGTTCATTGCGTTTAGTTATTTTGTTTTACAATAGTTGAGAGCTGAGGCAAAGCCCTGAAAATTACTTACAGCTTTTTTTTCAATTCCGGTGAGTCCTGTGGCGTATTCAACTGATTGACCATACGTTGCATAGTGGACACTGAGCAAGTGGAGCAAAAGAGAGTGCAAAGGGGTCAAGGGAGAGAGAGAGAAAGCATAACGATTAGTCATAGCCTAAACATACGCCCCAAACCATTGAGTACTCACCATTTTGTTGTACTTTTTCAATGCTTGTCGCAATTATTTGTGCCAATCGTTGAAAGTCACTCTCATTCAAGCCTCCTCCTCCGCCTCCCGATCCACTACCACCTCCACTGAGGCCGTTCTCCATATGCTGCAAATCCATGCTTTCGTATGCAGACACTTTGATGGTTTACTTTTATAATTGTCCAATGCAAGTCTTTGTTGCTATATTGCTGTAAATTTCAAATTGATTAAACTGTGCGCAGTTCGCTTTTCGTACTTATATCATTATACATATGCGTTTCAACCAATAATACACCTGTGTGCAAACATTCTATGTGTCTGTGTTTGTTTTCTGTTTTAGGCTCTTTGTTTAACTTTTTTCTTATGTTCACATACCCACCCACCTCGTTTGTCCGTTGCTGCCAATCAGTGACCTTCACGATAGGCGATTTATACAGGGCATATCAAACAAATGCAAGAATTTTGCACACAAAACAAATATTTTTTACAAGCAAAAAGTAAATTTTGCAAGAAACTTGGGAATTTTTAGTGGTGGTCCGAAATATCAAAAATATCGATAGTTCCACATACACAGTATCGATAAATTCTAAGTGAGTCCGCCATTTATTAAATGTTGATAGTTGTGTGCACACACTGAACATATCGAACAGCTGATCGCTAAACAGGTTTTGTACACAAAATATTTTAAAATAATGACAATACCCGGGCTCATACTTAACCAACTTGTCCGATTGAACCAATGCGTTGAATTCATGGAGAATAAACACTAATGGTTGTGTATGTTAAGGAGCAACATGGCTTACACTATACTAAAATGCCCTAAATATGCCATCGAAATTTTAAGTGCACGTTGGCGCGCATATTTGAATCTTTTATTGTGTGTTCATAAATAAGTTGAATGAAAACAAGCTATTTAAACAAGTGTATTAAAAGCTATGTGCACAATAAAATTATGCACACGTTTTTTAAAACCAGCTGTTAAGACCAGTACAAATCTGACTTGAAGTTGTTTCAATAATACCTACACAAAAATATATATCTCTGTCTAAAAACATTCGAAATTAAATTAAAAAAATATATTTAATTATCTTTAGCTTAAAAATAACGTAATATTGTTGTGCAATCTACATTTATTATTAAAAACAGGAATTTAAACTCCCTCCAGTGCAACCACTGTGCTTACACAATCTGATTAGAGGTAGTTAAACTCAATCAGTCACGTTTAATGGTTATTAAAACAACCAAAAAATACAACGCTATATTAATTGCTATTGAGACAAAAAAGTAACAAAATGTAAGCACAAAAAAGAAACGAATTTAAATAAATTAACTTTATGGAAGATTCTAAAACTACGATAATTTTAATAAGTCTTTGGAAAGAGAAAATTTCATAGCCTCACATTACATTTCTAGACGATCGTTTGAATTTGTGTGGGTTGAAAGTCTATAAACTGAATTTTAATGTCTTGACCCTAAAGGCAGCTGCAGTTGCAGCAGAACCGACTGGGCTAGAATAGCGGTTTGTTCCATGTCGAATAAAATCAGTATTAGACTGCATGGGACTCAGGTAACTCAGGTAAATTAAATATTCTTGGATATTCAAATTCTTCTCTCTCAGTAATCTAATGAGACCGGTATTTAAATTAAGCGATCACTTCTCCAATATAAATTTAAATCGACTTCAATCTTTTCAACCTACTAGTATAAATAAGACAGATATTCCCTTAACGCTGCTTAATCGGTTCTCAAGCGTCGCGTTGTCAACTTCAAAACAGTTTTTTCCTCAACTTAATTTAAACATTCAGTTACTATTACTTCCCTAAAGTCGAAAGTGTTTAAAAAAAAAAAAAAAGTAAAAAATTTGGGTTGTCGAGCATGCGTGCTTTCTGGTTAACGCTCTTGATCCAAATTGCTGTATGCTACTGCCATCATCACAGTTATGAGCCAGGTGCGTGACTCTTTGACAGTGTGACACATTTATTATATTATGTGCTACTATATAAACAGTAAAAGTGTGAAAGATCGAAAGCAGAATACTGAACAGGGTTAGAGCACAAAAAGAAGTAGTAGAAAAGGTTGAGTGACGACTATGATAGACCGTGTAAGGAGCTTACAGAACAAGTTATTTATTTTTATTTATTTTAACAACCACAAGTTTTATGTACTTGATATGTAAACGTAGCCAAACGGGGAATAAATTTTAATTAAATAAAATAAAAAGGAGCATCAAAATATATATAATATAGATGGACTAATATACATTTTGGGACTCTAATAATCTCTGATAGACTGAAAATATTTATACTTATAGAAACTACTCCTATCTTTTATAAAGCTATTCAATACACCTTTGTGGTTTGCTTAGCTACAGGGTCTTATGAAACAAAACCTGCGAACTTTTTTTTTGGCACATAAAGTGACAATCAAATGTGTCAAAAAAAATTTGCGAACTGAATATTATACATATATCAATATATAATTAATAAATGATAGCAGAACTTTCGCTTCATATGATCCCAAAACTCGTTTGTCTCTTTCAGATTCCGCTTGGAACATTCGCACCGCCAATGAGCTGAAGGATAAGAAATTTTGGTTCTACGATGCCCAGAAGACGGTCTACGATAAGATATCGATGCTGCCCAATCAGTATTTGGCCAAGAACGTGATCTTCTTCCTGGGCGATGGGATGTCAGTGCCCACAGTGACAGCGGGACGCATCTATGAGGGGCAGTCGCAGGGAAAGATCGGCGAACGTAATCGTTTGGAATTTGAAAAATTCGATTTTGTGGGATTATCGAAAGTAATTAAACTTGTTACGCAGTTAGAACAATTTAATTTAATCAGTATTTTTTTATTTATTTGTAGACGTACTGTGTCAACAAACAGGTAGCTGACTCGGCCTGCACCTCTTCAGCGTATTTGTCCGGTATCAAGGCCAATTACCTGACCATAGGTGTTTCAGCCGATGTACAGCTAAACGACTGTGCAGCTGCCAAATTGCCACAGAATCGTCTTTCCTCCTTGGCAGCTTGGGCACAAATGGGTCACAAATCATCGGGTCTTGTGACCACAACTCGTGTTACCCATGCCAGTCCTGCTGGCGTCTATGCGCACACCTCGAATCGGGACTTTGAAAGCGACAAAGATGTAAAGGAACTAGGAAAGAATCCAAGTGATTGTCCCGACATTGCACAACAACTTTTGGGGGATGTGGGCAGAAATCTGAAGGTTGTCCTAGGCGGTGGCACCAAGAAATTCCTACCCAACACCATGACGGACATGTATGGCAATGCTGGTGACCGCCTGGATGGACGCAATCTGATTGACGAGTGGCAGAAGAGCAAACGTGGCAAGGCCCGTGTCGTCTACAATCGCACGGAGCTGCTAAAAACAAATCTTCGGCACACCGATCATTTACTGGGTTTGTTCAATGCCTCCCACTTGGCGTACCATCTGGACGAGAGCATAGATACACCCACTCTCTCGGAGATGACTGAAGCTGCCATTGGCGTGTTGTCTGCCAACCCACAGGGCTTCTTCCTGTTCGTCGAGGGCGGTCGCATCGATCATGCCCATCACGAGACCAAGGCCAAGAAGGCTTTGGATGAAACTGTTCAATTTTCGAATGCCGTACGAAAAGCACGTCAAATGACGAATCCTTGGGAGACTCTGATTGTCGTCAGTGCCGATCATGGACATACCATGACCATTAACGGTTATCCGGACATCAATAACAGCATAACCGGATTGAACAGCGAATTAAGCGATGTCGATAATTTACCCTACGCCACTTTGTCGTATGCCAATGGACCCAATTACAAACGGTTCTATAATACAGCGGCTGATGGTTCAGTGAATCGTGTTGATCTCAGAACACTCAAGATTGGTGACAAAGACGAAGTGTATCCACATGGTGTGCCAATGTCGGAGGAAACTCACGGAGGTGGCGATGTGGCCGTTTATGCTCATGGTATGTTTCACAAGCAATCTCCTTTTAAAAAGATTTAGTCTTTAACAAGTCATATTTTGAATTTCAGGTCCTTGGGCACATTTATTCAGCGGCGTTTACGAGCAGAACGTAATTCCTCATCTATTGGGCTACGCCTCGTGCATTGGTCCGGGTATGAAAGCCTGCGATTACAAGCCCACAAATTTAAACCCTTATAGTCCCCTTAACCCTTACCCTACCAATCCATTTTACGATTCCAAAACTATGTAAAATATCTCTTATTTATCTTATGTAATAAAAATTGTCACAAAACGTAACGTAAGACTACTGTTTTATTACATTTTGAACGGAATACTAGCATATAAAGATATTCGAACCGGTTATACTGTTAAAACTAAATTTTAACAGCAATGTTACAGAAATATCGATTTACATTAACGCTTTTTTTGGCGTTTCTAGCATTTGTTAATACGGTCACTCTGCACATCTCCGCCATTTTAGCTGAAGCTGCAGAAAATTTTTTCGCAACAAAAGTGAAAGAACGCCGTGTTGTTTATAATGTAAATATAATATATGTATTAATCGCATATAAGTAACAATATTATCAAGAATATCTTGTCAACTACGGTCGCTACATTCAATTGTACGTTCGCCGCTCGCCGGTGGCTGCTTGACTGTACGAGAGCGGCTTTTCATTGTGTGTGCGCGAGTGTGTGTAAAAGTGAAAAAGTGAGCACCGCACAACACCGCTAAATAAATAAGTTGGTCGCGTGCGTTTCAAATAAAATTTGGTCCAGTTAAAGCTCACGCAACCATGGCCGACGGCGTGGTGCTGGATTTATATGCGGAAGACTTAGACAAAGATTTTGCCGGGCAAGCTCAGGTAAGTGACAATTACCACGCGTTGTGTATACCGATGTACAGCTGTATAAGTGTGTTTGTGTGAATATACGTTTGTGTGCACGTATGTATGCGTTAAGATTGGGGTGTAAATATTAAATAACATTGTTGATATTTAAAAATTATATCGGTATAAGAATATTTACACTCTGTCCAAAAATTATTTGGGCTTTTACTAGTAACGATTTAATGAATCATTAAATATTAAATTACTGCATACACGGGCTAAACATTTTTTTTTTAAATGAATCAATAAATAAATGTCTACAAAAATAAGAAATGAATGTGAATTCTTTATTCGTTAAAATTATAATTATTTGTGGCATTATATTAACCTATCAACATTTTGTCTAAAGGATGAGTTTGGTGGAGATGGCGTTGATTTATACGATGACATCGGCGGACCCACTGAACCCGTGAGCTCAGGCGGCGGTGGCGGTGGTGGCACCCCAACTGGCGATAGCACCTCTGGTCCTGGTTCAGTAGATGGCTCTTCGAGCGGCGTGGGACCCAATGGAGTTTACCATCAGGGTAGTGGTAACCAAACTCCAACAATGAATCGCCGCTATCAGCTGTATGTTGGTAATCTAACCTGGTGGACAACCGATCAGGATATCTCCAATGCTTTACGTGACATTGGTGTTAACGATCTGCAAGAAGTGAAATTCTTCGAGAATCGTGCAAATGGACAATCGAAGGGCTTCAGCGTAATATCGCTCGGATCAGAGCCAAGTCTGCGCACCGTGTTGGATCAATTGCCCAAAAAGGAAATGCACGGTCAGACCGTGGTGGTCACCTATCCAAGTAAACAGGCCCTCACGCAGTTCGAGAGCCTGCAGAAGACACGTCCAGTGCCGCCACCGCAGCAGAATGGTCCACCACGTGGTCCAGCACCGCCCAGTATGGGCGGACCAATGCAACCGCATCCAGGTGTACCTCAAGGTGTTCCCCCTGGTCATGCGCCACGAATGAATCCCAACATGGCGCCCAATCAATATAGACCACACATGTCGCAAGTGCAGCAGGTGGGACCCAATTCTGGACCTCCACGCATGCAGGTAAGAATAAGTATTTCACACACTTTGTTCACGATATGATATTAGGTTTATTAACATAAAAAATATTGGATTTTGTTGGGATTAACAATGTCATTCACATTTGATATTAAACTAATTTCATTGAAATTGTTCTGAATGCAAAATTTTATATTTTTTACACACAAGTCGAATAATTGGTCACAAATGTATTTATTTCCAAGATGTTTCACAAATAGTTATATTAATTTCATATTAGTAATGGTGATATAGATAATAGTAGTTATGATAGTTATCATCAAAAACTTTAGTTAAATTTATGTTTTATTTAAAAAGAATAATAATAATAAAAGTCTCAATGTTTTAAGTACAAGTAGTCTTTAATTTAATCATTCATTTATCATTAACCAAGAAAAAATGTAACTTTTAGTAAACCACGACCAATAATTTGACTGCGTGCCTTTGGTAAATTAAGAATACTTAGAAACAAAAATGAAAAAAATCTATTATAAGATTGTTGTTGTTATTTATGATTTTAAGTGAAAATAATACATGTTTCGGTTTAAATAAAAGTAATTTCAGAGCAATTTTTAATCCAACACTTTGCTAAGTCATTCTATGTATTTGTATTCATCATTTAAACTTAAGTCTATAATTTATCATTAGATTTACAAGTAATTAATTGCTGATTGTTGAGTCAACATAATTGGTAGCTAAAATATTTACTATTTTTCTAAGTTTATTATTTATGTAATTTAACAGCTAAAAAAGTATTCAATTACCAATTAGTTGGTAGCTACACAATAAATATTATTATTTTGTAAATGTTTTTGATTTGTTATGATCATGTATCTAATATGTATATGTATTGATGATATCTTTATATAAATATAAATATATATAACTAAAAAAAATGTTTATGTATTACGCTTTATATTTATATTCCATTCCATGTGTTTATTGACAACGCTTACGCACACTTCTACCCACAACAACAACAACAACCACTACAATAATAAAATACGTAATTTATTAGCCGCCAATGCATCCTCAAGGTGGGCCAATGGGTAACCAACAGCCGCCTCCCAGGTATCCGCCAGCGCAAGGTCAATGGCCAGGTCAACGTCCCGGTGGACCCAGACCGGGTCCACCCAATGGACCACTCCAACGACCACCAATGGTAACAAATTCCTAACCAACAAAACAAAAAAAAATCAACTACTTTAAAGTCCTATATCTATAATAATTTAATTATATTAATAGTAGACAAAAAAAAGTCAAAAAACAAGTTAAAAACCGAATCCAAAACTAACCAATTTAAGATAACTAAGTGATCGACCTTAGAGAAGTCGAGTTAATTGTATTCAGAACACATGATCGATTGTAACTACAAAACACCCTCAAAAACAAGCACCTATGTACTATACTCCATAGACACCAAACTCATGCACTTCCTCAACGAGGAGCCTTTAACCTCTTTGACCTTACTTAAGCTAGTCACTAAGCTATGCATGTTTTTTAATTTCCTATTTGCAGTTCCAAGGTCCAATGGGTATGCCAGTGCGTGGTCCGGGGCCAGGTCCAGACTGGCGTCGTCCACCTATGCACGGTGGTTTTCCGCCACAGGGACCACCGCAGGGGCCACCCCATATGCAAGGACCACCCCGTCCTCAAATGGGTCCTGGCCCGCCACCCGGTTCGGGTGGACCACATGGTGCTCCAGCGCCGCATGTGAATCCAGCATTCTTTAATCAACCAGGTGGTCCACCGCCGCATCCAGGCATGGGTGGTCCTCCGCATGGACAGCCAGGACCACAGCCAGGCATGAATATGCCGCCACAGCACGGACCACCCCCACATTTTGCACAACAGGGAGGACCACGTAATCCCTGGCCAGGTCCACCTCAAGGCAAACCGCCTGGCGCTTTCCCCGATCCCCAAATGGGTCCCCAACTAACGGAGGTGGAGTTTGAAGAGGTTATGAGCAGAAACCGCACGGTCAGCAGCTCTGCTATTGCCAGGTGAGAAGACTTTAATTAGGATACTTATTTGATGCTTGATAATAATTGTCTTTAATTCCCCCAAAACCAGAGCTGTGTCGGATGCTGCGGCAGGTGAATATTCAAGCGCAATCGAGACGCTGGTTACTGCCATTTCGCTTATTAAGCAATCCAAAGTGGCGCATGATGAGCGCTGTAAGATTCTGATCAGTTCACTGCAGGATACGCTGCACGGCATCGAGGCCAAGAGTTACAATCGTCGGGAACGTTCGCGCTCCAGGGATCGTTCCCATCGCAGTCGGCAGCGACGGGAACGCTCCAATTCACGTTATCGTGAACGCTCCCGTGAGCGTGAACGTGATCGGGATCGCGAGCGTGAGCGCGATGGAGGGTAAGTTGAAATCAATACATATAACTTGTAATTTTGATAAAAACTATAAATAATTTGCATAAATTATATTCTTTAGCAGCTATCGAGAACGTTCACGCAGTCGTGAGCGTGAACGCCAGGCGCAGGATCACTACAGAGACGATAGGTAATTGAAACAGTTAAATTAAGTGATTTTCAAACTGATGAACATGTAAACTATTTGATGCAGCAGCAGCCGCTCCGCACGGCCACGAAAATCGCCAGAGCCAGTTGTGGCCGAAGCCGCAGAAGCGCCAACATCAAAGCGATATTACGAGGAACGCGAACGTTACCGTTCATCGGATCGGGAACGTCGGGATCGGGATCGTGATCGTGAGCGCGAGCGGGAACGTGATCGGGATAGGCGTGAGGAGCATCGTTCCAGGCATTGACTGCTACAAAAGCGATCGGGAAAGTTACAAGAACCACACACAAAACAACCACTCTCTCACACACACATACACACCTCCTAGACACTCTAATTAACACACATAATACACAAGCTGATGAAGGCACCGACGACACACAAGTTTAACAAATTCTCTGATTTGTATCTAACATTACCAATACGTAGGAATATGAATATGGCATAACATAGTTTCTCCTAGACGTACTAAAGTAAGCCGAAATATTGACAAGCCTCTGCAATAAACCAATAACAATGAACACACAACCGAACGACGGACTGTCACGCCCACACAAAAAATCCACACTCAATCTTCGTCATGATATACTTCTACTACTACTACTCCTATTACTACTACTACTAAAGCTTCAGTCAGCCATCTGGATTACAGCCCTCAACGCTGGACAGGACGCGTTTGGACAGCAGCCTACAGATAACTACAACAACAATTTCCAGCTTAACAGGCGTCGTCTTCACCGCAGAATTTCAATATTATATTGTACTTTAATATTTCGGTTTATTTAATAAAACATATATATTTAAATATATCTGAAAAAAAAATTAACAAAAAATATTGTTCGATAAAAATACTCAAAACTGTCTTGCGTTGTGTGTCTTATTGTACCTTATAAATACAAAAACCAAACAACAAATATAGTTTACGAAATTATATATTTAAATTGTACAACTACCAACGCATTTATTCTAAACAATAATATTGTTATAAATAACACTTGCAACTTTCAAATCTTTTGCCAAATGAGGCCAAAATGAATCGTAATTTGTATTCAAGCAATATTCTTTTTTGTAAATCCTTTTGCAAGCATTTATTTAACATTGATTTTATTTATATACATTTATAAGACGAGCTTAATGTTGCGCGTGTGTGAAAGTGTTTTCCATAGTATTAATTGTTGACTGAGCTTATCACATTGATAAGTAATATATCGAACTATAAATCTGACTATAGTTCATTATTTGTAAATATAATCAGTATGAATGGAAGAGTGAGTGACGATGTTAGACTTAATAATTTAATACTACTATATAACTAAATCGAGTCCTTAACAACAGCATTTATCGTAGTCAATTCTGATCGCGACCAAAGCATTTATGTAGTTGCTATGTAATATCTAAATTATTTATTTTTATTCTTTTACGTTTATATATTTTTATTTGAACAATGTACTCGAACATTTGTAAATGATAATTCAGCTTGAAAATTGCTACACTAATCTTATGAAATTTGTGTAAATTTTAGTTTTCGGCATTTTAGTATTTGTAATTTTCCTAGGTCTGATCTAACACGAAGTATTATTAGCTTAACGGCCGGCTACTACTTACGATAAACAATACCAAATCTGTCTTATAGAAATTTTAACTGTGATTTTGATAGTAACTGAACATATATATACTACTGTAAATCATGAAAAATACAGGTAACGTTTACATATAAAAAGTATATGAAAATCTAGTTTATAAGTGCGCCCCTTGTTTAATGAAACAATAATAACAAGATAAGGTAATTGCATTTATTGTCATCCGTATTTAAGACCATTCGTCATTTTTAATATTTATACTTTTGATTATTGTTTACAAATATATATATATGCATTCACATTCAAGTTCCATTGAAAACAATTCTAAATTTGAAACGTTTTTCACACAAATGGCCAAAATAAAATGAATACCAATAATTTAGTAAGAGCATTTCGTTATTGATCGGAATCTATCCATAATATTCCTTGTTCACAAAACACTGGGGTCAAGTATTGCATCTGCTTGTTTCAACTGTTCCCAACTGTTTCATTTTAAATATTTACTGCGCGCCGATAAATATTAGAGATGTGCGGAATATTCACAATACAATAATATCGCCCACCACAATGACAAGGAAACTAGTTTTTTTATGCACTCTGTAACCGAAAATAAATAAGTTTATAATTGTTTTTAACAAATAAATGTTAAAATTAAGTCGGACACAGCAAATTTGCGAATAGAATAAAATCAGACACCACTTATTTATAAGCACACAAAATGGTCACCTTATCATCTGGAAACTTCGCATATTTTGGCACTAACCAACACTGTATTGCAATATACATTAACCCAGACGAAATACAGAGACAAATTGGACAACCTAGTATACGTCGTAAAATCAATCAGTACTTGATTGTGAAGAGCAGATAGTTACCGTTCACATTTCTAACTCCTCCGTTCGATAATAAAAATAATAAATAAACAGCTAAAGCTAGTCATCAGGTTGGTTAAAAGCGAGAGACATACATAATGGCGGATACAGCACAAAATTTAAATGATCGTTTCCAACGATTCATGAATGGCGTCGGAGAGCGATAGTAAGTACATATGTACACACAATTACATATATTGGTGCTCATAAACTTTGTGTCCCGTGCAAAGTTTGTTTGCATTGTTCTGTAAATTAGAGTCACCTGAAGACACCCTATAATTTGTAACCTTTGCTTCACGACCTAAGGTTGAGGCTGACGTGTTGTTTTGATATTGAGCCACATCAACAGTTGGTCGTACCAAATCAATAGTCCTTGAATACAAACCACAAACCGACAAACACATGCACTCACACACAAATTTATTAATATATCGTTCTGTTTGTTTGCTACAGTGAGCCCTATGTCCGACACCACTTGTCGAAGGTATACATGGTGCTCGCTAGCACAACGGCTGCCTCGGCAGTCGGAGCACTCCTTCAAATGAGGAATATGTTCGATATGGGCATGTTGGCGGCAATTGCTTCATTGGTGCTGGTTTTGGGTCTGCACTTCTATCGGGATGATGGGAAAAACTATTACACACGCCTAGGCATGCTCTATGGCTTTGGTTTCTGCTCTGGCCAGACTCTGGGCCCACTCTTGGGCTACATAGTCAGCATAAATCCTGCAATTATATTAACTGCACTTACTGGGACCTTCGTGACCTTCGGATCGTTGTCGCTAGCCGCTCTACTGGCCGAGCAGGGCAAGTATTTATATCTGGGTGGAATGCTTGTTAGCGTTATTAACTGCATGGCCCTTCTGAGTCTCTTCAACATGATCTTCAAATCGTACTTTGTCCAGATAGTAAGTCTGCTTTAATTTGTATACAATTGCGTATCAGTCTAATCTTATCATTTTATTTATAGACTCAATTGTATGTCGGCGTCTTTGTCATGGCCGCATTCATCGTCTACGATACTCAAAACATTGTGGAAAAGTGTCGCATGGGCAATCGGGATGTAGTCCAGCATGCATTGGATCTGTTCTTTGACGTCCTGAGCATGTTCCGTCGTTTGCTCATTATTCTTACGCAAAAGGTAAACTATTTACCCAATGGAATTACAATTCCTTACCTTTTAAGGCGGCGCTTACATTTGTGCCCTTTTTTAACAGCTCAAGAGTTTTATGGTTTAAAGTTTTGAAAGTCAAGCAATCAATGAATATTACCTTGAACCGCCTTGAACCTAGCAAAAAAGCAATAACTTAACATAATTTAAGTTTTGAATCAAGTCAACGGTATGCCGTTTTATGTGTATACCTTTAATTTTCGTATACGCCAAGGGAATAAGTATACTTTCACAAAGATCATTTAGGAAACAGCTAAACACACTTCTAATATATCAAAGTAGAAGTATATTTATTTCCAGGTTTACGAAAAACATTAAATAATATTTGACTTTGCTATTTGTGAAACTATATTTATAACCTTTAAAGTGTGTTCAATTAATTAAAATTTCGAATTTTCTTTTATTTCTAGGAGGAGCAGAAACAGGCTGATCGTCGCAAGAGGAAGTAAAGAAATAGTGGGAATTATTTTCGCAAAACACACACTTGCAAATATATATGTTATTGGCAAATTTATGAAATTTTTAAATGAAATAGCCGTGTATAACTTTCGGGCTCTAAATCATATCTCACAAAGTATATATACAAATTACACACAAGTAACAACAAAGAAAGAAACAAAAAAAAAAATTGATTAAATCCATGCAAATCTAAAACACCAAATTCCCATACCCAATAAAATGTATACTATTCATACTTATGTTGTATTGTGTGTATTTTTAATATATATAGTTTAGAGATGTACGAGTTGACCTACATCAGGTATTAATGTTGTAATACTTATTTTGAGCTCATATATGTTTAAATATTTTATGTGTAGAACAAAACATACTTGAGGATGATTCAATAAAACGAAATATTCCCTTCATATTCATTTCTATTCATTAAATATGTAAACTATTCAAGCCTTAGCGATTGCTGGCGTTGATTGTATCGATTTGTGTAGCAATTTAATCAGTCAACAAGTCAATTTAATTAAGTAAAGTGCTTTAACTGGGCTAAAATGCTGTGCATTCAATATTGACCATTTGTGTACGTATCGGCAAATACGAAGGATGTCTCGAGCAACTGAAGTGGTGCAGCCTTTGCTACTGCAATTTCAGCAGCTATTTTTCATATCCAAACTTGCTGGAGTATTGCCGCAGGATCTAGAGAAGTTCCGAAAGAAGAATATGTTGGAAAAGTCTCGCAATGGCATGTTTTATGTGCTTGGAATCTTGATTTTCTATGTGGTGTTCTATAATCTACTTATCTTCTCGTTTGATGAAGACGACCGCACTCTCAAGGCATCCCAAAGTAAGAGCTTTAAAAATAAATAAATCCTCAAAACTAATTACTTTAATTCTATTAGGCACTTTAACATTTGTTATTGGACTGTTTCTGACCTACATTGGATTGATTATGATGGCCACGGATCAGCTTACGGCGGTCTTCAATCAGGAAAAGCTAGGCGAACTTTACGATAGGATTCGCGTGGTTGACGACCGACTCTACCGAGAGGGATGTCTGGTGGACAACAGCTGCATAGCGCAGCGTATTCGTGTCATGCTCATAATGACAGTTCTCTTTGAGTTATCCATTGTGGCATCCACTTATGTTTATCTAGTCGACTACACCCAGTGGTTATCCCTGTTGTGGTTTTTTTCCATTGTTCCAACATTTATCAATACCCTGGATAAGATTTGGTTTGCAGTCTCGCTGTATGCACTCAAACAACGGTTTGAGGCCATTAATGCTTTACTCGATGAACTCGTGGTGCAGCATGAAAAGTACAAGGCCTGGCTAACTGGGGATGAGGATGGTCCCTCGCTTGGTAATCAGACGGCAGAGAGTATTGAGTCACAGCCACCGCAATATGACAGTAATCTGGAGTATCTGTATAAGGAATTGGGTGCTATCGATCTCAGAGGCTCCCTCATAGGTTCTGGCGGTAAAAACAGGAACAGAGTGGCACCTAGTGAGTAAAGTTTCCTTATGATTTAATTTGATTGACATTCACCTTTTTATATCATTAGTTGCCCACTCACTGAACTCCTTTGGAGAACCTATTCAGACACCGCAGAAGCCAATGCAGATTCAGTCAAATCAAATGTCTAACATGGCCCACGAGAGTGAATTGAGTAATGCGAGCAAGGTGGAGGAGAAGTTGAATAATTTGTGTCAAGTGCACGACGAGATCTGTGAGATTGGCAAGGCAATGAACGGACTATGGAGCTATCCAATACTTTCCCTCATGGCATACGGTTTTCTAATCTTTACGGCTCAACTGTATTTTCTATACTGTGGCACACGCTTCCAATCGATTCCATCGCTATTTCGGTCTGCCAAAAATCCATTCATCACCGTCATCGTACTGGTGTACACCTCCGGCAAGTGTATTTATTTGATTTTCCTCAGCTGGAAGACTTCGTTAGCTTCCAAACGTACCGGAATTAGTTTGCACAAGTGCGGTGTTGTGGCCGATGATAATTTGCTCTATGAGATTGTGAATCATTTGTCGCTCAAGCTGCTCAATCATTCCGTGGACTTTTCTGCTTGTGGTTTCTTTACGCTGGACATGGAAACGTTGTACGGTGTCAGTGGAGGTATTACCAGCTATTTGATTATACTCATTCAGTTCAATCTGGCGGCACAGCAGGCTAAGGATGCCATACAAGCCGTCAATGGTTTTAATGACACTACTGGATTTGTGGGTGCTGCCACTGAAATAGATAATATCAGCAGCTCTACACTTTTTGATATGGTGTCCACCACAAAGATGACACCAATTAATTAACAAAGTTATTAATATTTCTAGTTATTTTTAGCACCATATTGCACTTATATCTAAATATTTCAACACGCAATAAAATAATCACGTTGAAGTCAACTCCTTGTACTGAACTCGCGCTTCATTTAGTTCATGTATCAGTTGCTTGTATGTCTCATTGGCGCCATCGTAGTCCAAGATAGCCACGCAGGAGATTTGGGCACGTTTATGTAGTGCATAGGACAACTCTCTCCGCATCAGAGAAAAGCAATAAGGCACTTCCTGCTTCTGACACAACGACTTTAGCTCCTCTATCATACCATCCAGTCCACCTAGTGAAATTTCATTAATAATCTTGTAATCTTTTGTTACTATTACAAGCTTACCTTCCTCGGCACATGCTTCACAATCGGGTGCGAGGAGCAGCAGCTTCACTTTATTAATGCGCAGCCTAGATAGCGCTTCCCGAAAGCCGACAACCAGACGAGGATGCGCTCTGGCTTTGATCTGATTGTTGGCATAGGCGCGTTTCTGAAATCGTTCAAGGTCGTTTAACAACTGAGTAGTCAGCTCCTTTAACCGTTTTGTTGTGCAGTTATCACAGTAGCTAATAAATAAGAATTTTATTGGTATTGAAGGCTTTTTTAAAAGAGTGCACGTTTAGTATTACCTTCTAAAGCGGCGGGAATGAATTTTATGCGTTGCCTGCTGCGGCTTTTCAACCTGTGCTTCCAGTTTATCTTCTGGAACGCATGGCACCGATATATTGGTCTCTTGTATTCTCTCGGTCAACTGTTGACAGTTTGACAGTTCGCTTGTCTCCTCCAACGGTTTCTCATCACTGTTGTTCTCGGACGATTGCAATTTCAGTTGGCGAAACCTTTTTATTATGCGTTTTAAGCGTGTTACCCTGTGCTTTGGATGTAAACGCGTTTTTCCCTTCCGTTTGACTTGAGAAGTAAAAGAGTTTCTGGCTATGACCAGGTGTGGGAGTTTCTTTTTACTTGGTTGTTTTGATTTCTTGTGGCGCACAACAAGAAAGTCGAACAGTGTGCATTGCGCATCTTTTTTGTGTTTGTTCTTGTATTTGGAGTTGCGTAAAAACTTTGGAGCCCGATCTCCATTTTCATCTTTTATATCCTGATATGTGTTTTGATCTATTATGTTAAGTTTACCCGACTTTCGTGACATTTTGGGCGACGGTTTATCTCGCGCATTAACTTTCAATAATTTCTAATAAGTTTACGTACATTTGTGTTCACCACCTCTGGTCACTCTACAATGTCTGGTGTCAGTGTTGAATAATTTTTTAACCCATGTCGATCGTTTCATCTCTTTGTGTTATCGATTTAGCATATCGTGTAGCGCGGACGAATTCAAATTTAAGCACTGATACTGTTTAAAAAAGTGACCAAATATTTGTTAGATTTCTAAAACCGAAAGTTGGTAATTTAATACACATGCAGAAATTACATTTCTTTGAGAATTTACTAATAGCTTAAAGTAGACTTATTTAGTGATCAACATTTTAGATAAATTACTTTTGGCTTATTTAAGTTATTATTTAAGTGAGCTTTTGGTAAACAATTCACCAGATTCATTTATATGCTAATTAAACCAACAGTCAGAGGTGAAGTACACATAAGTAGCTATAATTTAATGCTTTTTTCGATGGCCAAGTGCATCTCATTAAATTGCTTAAGTTGCAATAGTATTGAATCACGCTCCTTCACAAAGATTTCCCAATAACTCAAATATTTACTAACGTGTTGAAGCACCAATTTTCCAGCAAAGTCCAAGCAACTACGAGCATTCCGCATCCGACGACGACAGCTGGCCAAAATGGTGCGCAACTGTTGCTCCGGCTCCAACTGAGCCAATATGAATGACATAATATTTGCCGTGTCCGGCCGCACATCAAGCGGAAATGTAACCGTTTCGGTTGGCCGAGATACCGGAAACACTAATAGAGCTGGTGTCGTCGGCATAGAGAGCTCCCAAGGTAAATCATTGGCTTGACTATTGAAGCGCATAAAATGAAGATAGGGGCTTCGTAATAAAGCTGACACCTGCATCAGAGCCTGCGACATTACGACCGAGAGTGCACAATCCGGACGATACATGAACACTACATTGGTCGCATTCTGTTGCTGCAAGGCTTGAAGCAACAATTGGCGGTTGTAGCTGTGTATATAGGATGCCTCTTGAGGGACTACAGCGCTGGACAGCTTCGAGTTCTTTTGCATTCGTGGCAAAAGACCGGCGTAATACTGCTTGATGAAATCCTTCAATGCTCGATAGGAAAATTTCTGTTTTTGAGACATAACGTACACTGACTCTGCCCCTGGATCCACAATAAAAACTTGAACGGCAGACGCGGATATCTCTTTCATATGATAATCTTCAATGCCCAAATGATGCAGATAATCACGGTAGTTGGAGGCATCAAATAACACCACGCCCAGCGAACGATTCTGGGCCGTTTGTCCGGCCGCCTGTTGCCATAACAAGTGACTGTATTTGGTGACCAATTTGTTAATGCCAATCTTCAGAGCCGGTGTCCCCTGTTGGGCATGTGTGTGAGCCAAGCAGCGATACCGGGTGTGCATTGCCAACAACTTTCGGGCCTCTGTATCTAACTGAGATTCCTTAGTGTACTGTGACCACAGAAAATTCAGATAACTATTGATTCGATAGTAATTTGCAAATACTTTTGCATGCGGCTGCACTGGAAGATAGCAATGCTTGTCCAGTTGCTCCGTTGACTTCACGTTCCTGTATAGTTCCGTAGGCATTTCCATACGAGACCATTGATGCGTTGGAGTGCCATCCTGAACATCTTGTTGCCAGAACTGTTCACAGTCGAGATTCTCTTCGATCGAGCGTTCGGGGCTTAGAAATTGTGTAATTCCGGCATGATGCTGATGCATTCTTACTCCCATGGCAATGACAGGCATGTGTCGCGCCTTTAGCCCTATTTTTACGGGCGTTCCATAGCCAGCTGCCATTAAAGGATTTACCTTAGGTCGCAGCCAATGCATTATATCCCTGGGAATCCAAGTAAGCGACTCGTTGTAGCTGTGCAGCCCGTGCCGGCTGTCAATGACGACCAGTTGGGGCAGGGTAACATCCTGTAGCTTAAACATTTTCATGGCACTGGGACCAAATGTGACGGCAAAGCGTACGTTACGCTCGGGATCAAGTTCCAGCCAATGTAGAGCAGTTGCTAAAAATCGCTTGTAGGCTAACTCATCTGCAGAGTTAAGCAGAGCCAGGACAACGGCATCTGATGACTTCCAAAGGGCTCCCAGCTCTGCAGTAGTGTGTAGGCGGTCAATTGGTTGTATAAGATTGTTCATAAATCGAGTTAGATCCTCAAAATGCCATCGACCCTGATACTGCAGCCTCAGATGACGTCCATAATGCACTATCAGCGTGGGCCACTTATCTGGGTAACCACCATTGGCAGCCATCCCAATCACCTGGGGATGTGTTCGGCTGCAGTTGCACTGCAGATGCCAACAATCGATGGCTCCAAACGATGCGTAGTCTTTGTAGTAATGGGCAATGCCATTATATACCAAAAGCGCTTGCCTTGCATCGCTCGACCACGACACGTAGTAAAATAACAGTGATAAGTCGCCTGCTCTCTCCAAATCCCTTCGTACCTGTAGGACAGTGCGTGAGGGACACTCGCTTCTGGCTGAATCAGCACACGGTAGCAGTAGGCCGATGCCGATCCAAATAATGTTAACAAGTAAAATCATTTTTTTAACGACAGCAGTAAAGCTGCTTAATTTAATATTGAATTCAACAGCGGCAACAACAAACAGCTGACTGTAACTAAGTGACCGTATCTTGCTAAAAGCTTGTGCACAATACTAAAGTATTTTACAACACTACACACATTTGCGATTGAAAGCATTATCTTTTGTTTAAGAATACCGCGCTTGTTACTATTGACTATTTGTAAAAATGCAGAACCCCAATTCGAATTGGCAGGATCTCAGGTAAATTTAAATATTATTTATTAAAATTTTGTAGTCTTTATTTATTCTATTTCAGACCCCAGCTTCGCATGGAGTATTTACTGAAAAGCGGCCATTTATCCGACTGCAGCTTTGTTGTCTATGACGACGATGGACAAAAGGTCGTGTTGAAATGCCACAAATTTGTGCTCATGAGGTAAGTTTTTATACAATTCTTGCTGTTAAATATATTACTAAGGAGATGTCTTTGTTGCTCAGCGTTTCGCCAGTGTTTGAGCGCATGTTTGACGGTGACTTCGAGGAAGCTAGTACTCCAGATAATATTGTACTGGACGATGTATCAGGAACTGATTTTAAGAAATTCATTTCCTATTTGTATTGGCACGACAATCAGCGCCTAGACACCTACGAACTTAAATCCTTGCAATCGTTGATCTACCTGAGCAAAAAGTTTATGATACCCATGATGACCACGAAGTGTTTGGGTGTGATCAAACGAAGATTAAGCAACGGCTTAGACCCTGATGTGACTATAGATCTGTTTGAATATGCTCATCAACTGGAAGACAATGAATTGATTAATACCATTCGATCGGTAAGAGTTTAACAATATAAAAACGAACATTTTGAAACGGATCAATATTTATTTAGAAAATGCTGGCCAACGCCGATGTTTACATCAACACGGCTGCTGTCTTTGATCTCAGCTCGGATATGTTTTTCAAATTTATTAAGGAGTTCTTTGGTAGTACTAGCGAAAAGATACGTTTCCATGTCATCGATCGTTACTGTAAGATCCAGGGATTGGGTCCAAATTCAAAAGAACTATCAGATGATACCGTCTACGAAGATTTCGATCAGGTTTTCTCGAAGGGCTTGGAGGAAATTAAACTTGAAGAAGGTGATAAAATTTCTGAAAAAAAGGATGAAAACGAGAACGAAGTTGACTCGAAAGAGGCGGATGAAAGCAAGCAGAAAATCAACGACGAACGTGAGCAACAGCAGAAGGATTGGTACGTTGCCAAGTTATTGAATACTATCAAGTTTTCATGTATGACTGCATATGACTTCTGTTCGGGTCCTGGCGCCTCAAATTTGCTGAGCGTCGAGAAGAAATACAGAATTTTGTCATTAATTTGTATTGCCAATCACAAAACTAAATCTTTAAATGCAACCAGCATTAAAGCAGGTTTTTGAAATCAAAATAATCAGCCGAAAGCAAGTACTTTACATTTTTAACCGTTTTTTCCTTGTTTAATATAAATTCTATTGTATCAACAGAAAAGTTTATTGAAAAGGTGGTTTTATTGGTTCAATTGGTAAAAATTTCGAAATACAAATGTAGAGAGTTTGCATAGTTAAAAAAAATATTCGATTCTTATTGTGAACAGATATTGAAAAATTAATTTAATTATACCCAATATGGTATACGTTTTTACGGCTTACGCTTATGCTAAAAGACACTTGGACGACATACGTTACTTTATGATAATATCTTAATGTTGAAGGCACAGATAATTTTTGAATCGGGATGATATGATGGTTGATAGTTACAGTTAACTAAATGTGGCAGGCACTTTGTACTACTTTAATGAAAAAATAGATTGTTAAACTCATGCCGAGATTACTTATGTTCCGGGGATAGTGTAGAGTTAGTAAGAAGTCAAAATAGCAACTTATAATATAAATTGTTAGTTAATATGGACGTGTTTAAAATTTGCTGGCAATAAAATAATTTGAATTGTTGATTAGGCATAGCTAATCTCATGCTCGTAGGTTTTCTCGCGCATGTCATAATTGTCCGGTAGCGCATGATGGCGTAGTCCGCAGAGGCGTGGACCCCAACGGAGCATGGTGATGATGACGCCAACGACAAACAGTGCCAAGACAGCTACGGCGGGATATAGAAAATATAATGCCATGTTGCTTAGATGTCGCTTTCACGCTTCTGCAGCTCTACGTATTCCTCTCGTTGGCGCTGTTGATGCAATGTACGACCCTCGGGACGTGGTGGACGCTGCTGATGATGAGATAGATGTACGGACTCTAACTCTTCCACAGGTATGACAACGTCGTCTGGGAACACTTGTTGGTGTGTGGTTGGCTGCAAGGGAGCGATACATGTCATAGGGGAACTTATTAATGTAGTTTAAATGACTTACATGGAAGCGTTCGAAATAGGATGCGTCCTTGAGCTCAGTGAAATCTAGTGGTGGTTGTTTGTGGGGCGTCGAAGACCAAATGGATACCAACCAGCGGTTACCTGTGTGCCTGTCTTGCCAATACTTACGATGCTTTGAGCAGCAGCCCAAGATAATGTTCAATATAATTATTGAAAGTAGAACAACTGTGCAAATTGTAATTGTCACATAAAACGGCTTAAAGCTGCCGTAGATGTGTCCAGTGAAATATGGATTATTTAGATATGCTTTACGCTCGTCTTCGATTGTGGACATAGTCCTTCGACGCGATCCGCTATAATTTTAATTACAAGTATAGATAAATAATGCCGTTGACTAATCAAAAGTCAATGGCCTTTTTCTGAATTATCCACTTGCTGTTCGCTTGCTGTACGCACACACAACGCCGTATTGTCTGCAATGTAAAAGTAAACAATAAGGAAACGTTGATGACGACGTCTAACTTTCAACCCCAAGAACTACTGCAAAGAATTTTCGATTTACTTCTACTTGTTTGTAGTCGCAGTCACATTGGGCGTGGCGTCAACTGCGGCATTGCGTTCATTGGGTACACGTTTATTAATTAACATAATTTCTTGAGCTTACCATTTGCGATCAATGGGGGTTAACTGCAATATTAACGTAAAACACTTTAATTTGAAGTTTGAGCAAAACTTGTGCGTCTATAGATGGAAATTTTATTTATTATTTCACTGCTGCAATGAATACAACGCCCAAAGCCTGGCTCATAAAAGCTAAGTTATCGATAATTGAATTGCATTGCTGTATTGGTATCGATACTTACTTATTTACGATCGATATATTTGGTATTTTATGTATTTTTTCTCAGCGAATTTAAAAATTGTATTTTTTTTATATCCTGAAACAAGGGTGTAATAAGTTAACTAAAACAATTGATAAGAGATATATTTAATAATGATCTATTTGAAGATATATTTAATATAGCATTTTCTCGGCTCAAAACATAAGATAGCCAATTAACTTAAAACAAACGTATGAAATTGGCTGCAAACAATTCAATTGGCAACACTTCTCACTGGTCATATGCCAGAAAATTATCATTCTGTGTAAAGTGACGTGCAAGAGCACGTCCATCATCGGTGGGCGTGCTGAACGCAATTCTATCACGGGATATTTCACTGCCAAGTATGGTGTGAAATTGCACAGCCCGAAGCAGGTAGCTAGCTATCTTCCGGCGACGATGAAGCGGAGAAACCCATATGCGTGAAATACCGCAACTGAAATATTAAGAGTATTTTTAATGGCAAAGCCGAAGAAAAAAATATAATCCAAGATTTAATATCACTTTTCCCTCACCTGGCCTCGAAGGTTTCCTCGCTAAAATAGTCAATGCCATCGACTTGAATGAAGCGATTCGCCTTCTCCAAAGGTTGGACCAAGCACAAGCCCACAATTTGCTGTTTACGAACCGCAAAGAAAGCGACAAAAGTCTTTGGCACAATATATGATGAAAATCCCAGTTCTTTGTCAACAACCTGGACGAGCTCCGTAAGACGCTGCAAGCGTGCTGCTGGCGCCTGCTCGTTGATGCGTATTATGCGACCATCGGCACCCCAATCCGGATATACAGCCACAATGTCTTCATCAATCCAGCCTTTAAAGCGTAGAACATGGACGGAGTTGTGGTATTCGCGATGCAATTGCTCCTCTTCCGGCTCATGGACGGTGTAGACCAAGCCACATTGCTGACATTGCCTAGCGCCAAAAGCCTTTTGACCGGCATCAATTTGATATTGGTTGGAACCCGTCGCTGCTGCCATTAAACGGGTGGAAACATTCATCTTGCGGCGCGTTGATTTTTGGGGCAAGGGTTGAAGGCGTTGAGTGAAAATGGGAAAGAGTTTTCCCTGCGGTTGTGTATCGAGAGAATCCGTTGTGGTTTGCACAATTGGATTATTGCTTTCAGACTGTTCCTTATTGATCACCACGTAGAGCTCATCGACTATACGGTTGGCTTCATCCTTGTGGTTTTCCGGATCAGTTATAAAAATCTCAAAGTTTTTGTCGGTGCAAATGTTATTACTTATTAAGAACTCCAGAAGTATTGCCTGCTGTTCTATGGTAGCTGGATCATCAGTCTGATATGGTATTTGATTGCGATATTTAAGATATGGATCTTCTGACACAACCTCTACTTCCACCACCTCGACATCCATATCTGGCTCTTCATGTGGTTTTGGTGCAGGCAACGGATCCGATTCTACAATTTCATCCACAACGGTATCATCAAGATTACGCAGTATGGCGTCCACGGTAGCCTGCTCCGCGGAAAATATCGTGGCTGATCTAACGCGCACCTGTCGCTGTTTCTTTGGCGGTGCCTCCACCAACATGATCTTGCCCTGATTTACACTAGCCCGTATGTTATCCGTGATGCGCACCTCCATGCAAGTGCTACTCCGACGACCCGACTTGAAAAACTTTCGTTTGGCCAATGTGTCTGGGTCAGTAGTGGGAGAAATGTTCGTTGGTGTATCTGAATGTCGTATTATTGGAATCACTGGTTCCATGTCCATTAAAATTGGAGCGATCGAAGCATCCTTAGTTTCGTCTTCGTCCGTGAAATCGGAAAAATCAAATTGAGGTGTAAAGCCACTTTCGTTGTTATTATTGTTGTCATTGGCATTGCTGGCTGAGATGACACTTAGTGGCTTGGCCATTTTAATGGGATCTTTGGCACAGCGCAGAATATTATGAACCTGCTCCACTTTGGCACGCTCCTCCCGTTTCGTAGTTATCAGTTTACGCAATTTCTCATTCCGCAGCGATCCCAGAATGTCATCCAAAACAGTTGGACAGTGGGAGGGGCGTGCTGGTTTTCTAATCTTGTGTCCCACACCCTTGTTAATGCCCAGCTTCGGACGGGACGAGGGTGAAGTGACCTTTGACCTTCGCTGCCTTCTTCCCGATTGCTGTGTACTGGATGTTTTTACCGGATTGTGCGAAGCAACCCGAGATGCGGTTCCGGAATAGAATGCCATCGTTGGTATACATTCCTTATCCATTTTGCGCAGCTTGCACTCTGGCGAAACTTTGTCGTACGCTGGCGAGGACTCAATGTTTTTTGTATCTGCTTCCTTGTATTCTCGTTTTACCCCCCTGCGGCGCAGCTCAGTGGACGATCCATCCGTATCAGTATTTGAGTCGGAACGTTCTTGAGTTCTGAGCTTACTAGAGTTATTTTTATCGTTGCCATTAATACGCATTGTAGCAGTAAACAAATGCGGCAACTGTTCATCAGAACCAGATGGGCCATCAGAGCGACGAGTCCTCTGTGTTGTTTTGTTTTCCTTGTTCGTTTCAGGTGAACTGCCAATACTGCTGCCGCTGCTGGTGCTTGTGCTTAAGACGCTATGTATGGCTTCCTCTGCACTTTTTGTGTGCGACTTCCGAACTTTAGTGTGCTTACTGACATCAGTGTTTTCACGTTGGTGCCTGGATTTCAGTGGTGTTAATCCGAGCAATATATCATCAACATCGCTGTCGTCATCTATTTGATCCATCATGGAACTGCGGCTTCTGAATAATTGCCTCTTCCGAGCTGAAAGACGTGGCGTGAGGATACGTGTGGGACGGGTAGAACGCCCACTGTTCGTCGGTGTTTCCATAATTGAGCCACTTTAATTAAAATATTACAGGAATGTTTCCCGCTTTTTTAATCCAGCGCTATTCTTAAGCTGCAGTGCTATACAACGACTATATTTGTTCATCCCTGAATGTATTTTAATCGATAAGTACTGATAAAATGCAGACCTGATCACAACCGCTGGTTATCATGGGTAGTCCTTAAACAATGAATAGATTATATACTGTGATCTATCGAAAACGGCCTAGCATTAAGAAATTAAAGTCTTAATGGATAAATTAGAGTTTTTAAATATAGAGAAAATATGATCAATATTATTTAAATATAGAAAAGATATTCTGATAAGCAATGTTCATCGAGAGTGAGTATAATCATTCATAATTTATGGAATCCCTTTAACATAGGCTTATATCGATTGTGCATAATTTCCTATCGATAGTTGGTAGCCCCTCGTAACGCATACACATAAAATTCATTCTCTGCTGAAAATTTGTGAGAGTTTGTCGTTCGATTTAGTTGCTAAACAAAATAAAATAAAGATTAAATAAGTATTTTTTTTTGTTGGTTATCAAGAAGAGCACAGGTAAGAAGTCTTTAAATATTTGAACATATTTACAAATATTGAAGTCGCCGTCCTGCCATTAACTACGGTTTCGCATAGCCGCCGTCGCAGTCGCTGTCGCAGTCGCCGCCATTTTGTTTTGTATTTTGTGTGGAAATAAAAACAAAATTGTTCACGCGTTGCACACAAACGAACAAGTCAATAACGCGTTAAATTGATAATAATCGCGTACGGACGCCTAAGCTTCCCCAAGAAATTGATAATAACTCAAGAACCGTGGACGACGCCGCAGCCGATACCGTCGCCGTGATGCCCGGAGCCGGCACGTTCAAGTTGTTCATCGGTAATCTCGATGAGAAGACGCAAGCAACCGAATTGCGTGCGCTATTCGAAAAATACGGTACTGTCGTCGAATGCGATGTGGTGAAGAACTATGGCTTTGTGCATATGGAAACCGAGCAACAGGGTCGCGATGCCATACAAAACTTGAACGGTTACGTACTGAACGATAACGGAATCAAGGTAGAAGCCGCCAAGAGTCGACGCGCCCCAAATACGCCGACAACGAAAATCTTCGTTGGAAATCTTACGGATAAAACGCGTGCGCCGGAGGTGCGTGAATTGTTTCAGAAATACGGCACCGTCGTCGAATGCGATATTGTGCGCAACTATGGGTTCGTACATTTGGATTGTGTCGGTGATGTGCAGGATGCCATTAAGGAGTTGAACGGTCGCGTTGTCGATGGCCAGCCGCTCAAGGTGCAAGTATCAACAAGTCGTGTTCGCCCTAAGCCGGGCATGGGCGATCCGGAGCAGTGTTATCGTTGCGGCCGCTCCGGTCATTGGTCGAAAGAGTGTCCGCGTTGGACAGGCACTGGTGGACGCGAGCCGCCACCACCGCTTAGTGCCGGCGGCTACAGAGATCGCATGTACAGTCGTGACCCGTATCCGCCACCACCGCCGCCGCCGCCATTCCTGCGTGACCGCATTATGGACGGCTTTAGGGTAAATGCAGTTCATCTAATTTGGCTATTCGACGGGTCGTTTAAAAGATTCCCCTTTAAGTACAAAACTGCATGACAACTAAAAACTGTTTGATTTTTTAAAATAACTCTCGACTGTTAGTTCGGTAGTATTTCCAAAAGGAAACTAACCAAAGTCTACGCGTTTTCTGAGTATATAAATAACCAAACTCCTCTTATGATTTTGGCAGACTTTGACAGAATTGTCACTAATTCAATATATTCGTTACTGGTTCTTGGTTTAGACCTTTGATCTTTAATTCGACCCGCCGTGACTATTCCAAATATCATCCAATACACATGAAAAAATTAGTCTCAGTAGTAAGAACAAGATTACTAATTCCCGTTACTTGTGTCCCACAGGACTATGATTATTATGATCGCCGGTTTGAGGATTCACGCGATATGTACGAGCGTCGCTACCAGTCATCGCGAATGCGCGATTTTCCACCGCCGCCGATTTCGCGCCGCGAACCCATGCCACTGCCCCCACCGCTGAGTGGCAGTCTGCGTTCATGCAGTGTCTCTCGTGGCTATGATACCCTCTTCAGTCGTCGCTCTCCGCCACCACCGCGAAGCAGCAACGGGATGAGTCGTTATGGGTGAGTAAACATTTTTCCATGATTTGAAATTTTTAGTTATCTTATTGTTCTAATTTAAAACTTAATTATAGCTCGCCGAGTCCTCATGGATATGAGGACTTCAGTCGGGATTCGTTTGATGAGCGCATGATATCGTCGCGTGGCATGCGTGGTCCATCACCGCCAGGACGTCGCTATGCGCCTTACTGAGATGAGTTGTATTATCACGGCAGCAGCTGAGTTCCAGCAGCGGCTGTTATTGACGGTGCATTTGCAACAAATGCTCCATCATTTCTACCAATTTACAACCACAACCACAGCACGTTTAGCGGTGCATCATGTTGGCTTCTGTTGTGGTCGCCAGCGCATCACCAACACCATCATCAACAACAACAACATTATCAGCAATTGCCGTATTTACAAATGTGGCTAACGCCGAGTTGGTAGTCGTCGTGCATAATTTAAATACAGAATTAAGAGTAAACAAAAACCATATACATAGAATATCCCCTCTAGGCATCCTACCTTCTCATACCTATTCATTAACTTTTACCTAACATTGTTTGACTGATAGTGAGGACATTAGTGCAAAGCTTTGCACTCATGTTTCATCATTATTTAATTGAAGTTTGTTCATTCTTAAGCATAAATACTACTGCAATTTATTATTGGATTTGTGCGATTGAGATGTGAATTCCAATAAAATTAAATGAGCACCATTCATTTTGTGTGTGCTTTGTGAAAACTAACTAAACTTTGTGTTTGCTTTTACCTAATTGCTGTTCTAATGTAATACAAATTCCGGTTTGCAAACAAACTTTTAATGATAAATTCGTTAAATAATGAAATTGACTGAATTTTAAATGAAATTTGTCAGAGAATGCGATTGGTAATGAAGTCGTAATACTGTGTATTCAAGCAATGCTGATTAGTGTGAAGAAAATAGTGAAAAGGGCAAGCATTTGGTGACTAGACCTTTAGTCATCAGACACAGCTGAAGCAAAGAGGCTCATGGTTGCTATCCATCTATACTCAATAGATACGGAAACGCCTCTAACTGGTTAACATAATCTTTAATTACAGCCTTTAATAATTTAACATTTTCTTTATTATTAAATAGATTTATAGTTGTGTATTGCTTCAGTACATAATCTTTAAAAAGGTTTATCCCTCAAAACTGATTCAAAGCTCAGCCAATTTTCTCCATACAGTATTACAGTTAAGAGGTATTCAGACTTGATTACAAACATACATATACATGAACACAAAATACTAAAGTTATTATCTAGAAATTCATTGAGCACGTTTAGCTTTAAGGCAGTTAGAAAAATATATATTGCACTTTCCCGATGCCTGCTACGCCTCGGAACTGGAAACTATGCGTATGTTTTTCGATGACTCCAGCAGTTCGTCCGCATCATCGTCCTGTGGTGAATTTGAATCAGGCGATCGATCAGTGGTTCTGTTTAGCTCTTGAAGCTCCACAACCTTCTCCAGCTTCTTGATTGTCGGTGGTATCAGTAAGCGACTGAAAAAGACAGAAACAATCAAAAATTGGAATCTCAAGAGGATTGCGTAAGACTTACTTTGTGCACAGCAGCCAGATCATAGAAATTAACATCATAACCGATGTGAATCCAAACGTCCAATATGTCCCAAGTCGCGTATAGATGGAACCAACGAAAACTGGGCCCATGACACGGGACAAACAGCCAGCACCAGTCATCAGACCCATCCAGACGCCTTGTGGACGTGGACCCAGCACTTTGGAAAAGATTGTCTGTATGAGGGTAACACCAATGGGATAACCCACCGATGTCAGCGCAAATCCGATAATAAACTGGGACAACGTCAGTGCCGGCAATTCGGGGCACCAATCCTGTGTAGGTGGACAGCCCAAATATATGGGATCACTGCTGCTCAGATTGGCGCTGGAATTGTAGGCTATCGCCTGCTTGGGCGGATCCGGTCCCCATGGTATATAGAGCAGGCGTCCAATTACCATCAGCGAGAAGCCACCCCAGATAAGTACATAGCGCTCGGCAAACAGTTTACACATGGGTTCAATGAGGACAAACGTGACGAGTGAGATAATGGCAGCGGTGGCCATAAATATGCCCATGTAGTAGAGCGCTTCATCATTGGTCCAGGCAAACATGTCCATGGTAAGGGAAGTTCCCAGTCTGCAACGACAACACGATCTCTTAGAACCAAGAACTCTGGCAACCAAGCCAGGCAGGTCATTACTTACGTCTCGAGCAGCACAAAATTGAAGACCAGCACAAAGAAGGCCACAATCAGTGTCCAGGCGGAAAAGTAGTTCGGTTTTATTCCCTTCCAGGTGTCTCGTTCGGAGGTGCCGCCCTGCATCACCATGACCTCTCTTGCGGCAATTTTGTGCTCCTGCAATAACAAAGGCGGATGAGATAATGTCTTTCAAAAGAATACCACAAACTCACCTGAAACATGAACGGCAGAAACATCACAAAGTTCGCTGAGCTCATGAGCACATTTATCCAACCGGCAGCGGTGTACATGTTCATGTGTATGCCTCCCCAGAACCACACGTGTCCCTCGCGTCCCAGCGGTGTCACCAGTGCCTGCAGACCCGGACCAATGATGAAACCCAGCACCTGGGCAAGTGAAACCATAGAAACGGCATGCGTGCGCTCGCTGAGCCGCGTGGCTGCCGATAGATAAGAACGGCACAGGGCAATGTTTGCCGAGCTGACTCCGATTAGGAATCTTGAGGCCAACATCCAGTACTTTACATTGTTTTCACACAGCTCCAGCGACGAGTACAGCCCACTGGCAATTGTGAAGAGTCCCAAAGAAATCAGCAGTGGCAGACGGATTGTGCCCAGTTTATTGCCCCACCAGCCAAAGATGGGACTGAAAATCATTTGACCAAGAGGATTGGCGGCTACAATCAGACCCATGAACTCCTTGCCCGCACTGGGATCTAGCTATAGTAGATTTTGCGTATTATAAACAGTAAGGATTACATAACTGTGTGAGCTTCGTGAGCCCTCACAGCACAAGACAATTTACGCACCTCGTTTAAAAACGGCCAAATTCCGGTGAGAATTATGCTAAATCCCAGCGCCATGAGAAACATTGTAAAGTATATGATGCGCACTGAGCGCCATCGTTGGACATAATCCTCTAGTCTTTCCAGGCCATCGTCCAGATCCTCGGGAAGCTTGGAAGTCTCGAGACGAGCGCGCAACTTGCGCCAGGATTCCATCGTGTGTTTCTTTACCTTCGAGGGTGCCACATGTTGCACATAGAAGAAACGGGTTGTGGTGTGCATAATTAGTTTATGGTAAGATATGATAAGCGTAAATCTACCTGTACATTCTACATATACATATATACGATTAAAGATCTGATATAATGTTTAAAACAAAAACAAATCAATTGAAATTCTGGCTTGCTTTGGCCTTGGAACTTATCGGCAGGTGCCCGCTAAATTTACATGCCACAATTAATTGACTTAAAAATTCATCAATAAGTTTATCACTTATCGCCGTTTAGTGGAGAAAAGTTCAAGGTTGGTAAAATTTGAAAATCTACGAATTTCAAAGTATACCCTTAAACTTTGCCAACAGATTCGTATTTTTATATATTAATTACTAGATCTGACGTACAACAAAAGGTTTCCTTAAGTTAGAGTATTTTGTAGTCGTATAAATCGGATTGAGTTGTCTTCAGCGTTTTCCAAACCAGCTTATCATTCACATTGTTGCAGTCTCAGTTCTACACAGATAAATAAACTGAGCAGCGTACGCCGATTTCTCAGCTGTTTTAACTTTTATCGTCCAGCCAATTCGACCGCTTATCTGTAGTAAGTAGTAGAAGTCGAATAAACTCACAAACACACACACAATCGGACATAAAATGTTAATGCGCACAGACACTACAAAACTTTCTCGTACGCGCTGTTTTATTCTTGTGCATAAATACTGTTTAGTAAGCAGTGCTTACACCAAAAATTACTTCAAAATCACAGCTGTACGAAAACAGACAGCGCTGACTGTTGGCATTACTGAGTGTGTTGTTAGTTCAAGAGACTTGTCGTTATCTTTTATCGCGTAAACCGTAAAAAGTGTTGTTGGTGCCAAATTGGGATCAGTAATTTGTTGCTTTTTATTTATTTATTACATGCCGTTATTTAACATTTTAAATACATGCACCGCAATTGTGACTCTGCTTTCTGATTGGATTTGTTAGCATATCTCATTAGACAAACAAATTCAACAAGTGTTCGGAGCACTTAAGATTTTCGCATTCCCTTCAACCAATCTGTTCTTTTAAATCACTTTTATTGAATTCAATCAATTGACAGAAAGTTTGCTGTTTAACGTACTTTGTACATGAGTGTGCATGTGTATGTATACACTGATTTGTTGTTCTTTTTACATTTCTTTTTATGCGTCTGTATTTTTGGGATTCATTTGCCTGTGATTAAGCTGTTTTTCCTTTATTTCCCACTTCTACTCTTTTATTTTTGTTACTGCACACACGCAGCGACACACACTCACGCACACACACACAGTCACACACGGCATCACACAGATAGCCATTGTCATCTGTTGATGCCAACGCCGTCAAACAATTGTGGGGCCAACACGCAGCGTCAGAGTGAAAAACACACACATACAAATTTACTTGTATGCCTATGCTATGAGCTTCTGTATTTGTTTTTGTTTTTGTTTTTGTTTCGTTGCACTTTGAAGCGTTACAAATGCAAACACACTAACAAGGAAGGGCAAAACACTTGTTCTCTTTTGTCGTTGAACTGCCGCTTCATTTCCTTATAGTAACAATGTTTATTATGTACTTCTCTTTTTACCAAAATTGTTAACTGCCCTGCCCGCACACACAACCTGTTGAGACTCGCGCTGTAGCTACGCTACCGAACCGGTCTGCGGTAGAACAACAACTGAAGACGCTCTGTGCAGCGTACGATCAACTCAACTCGACAACTGTGCAGAGCGGGGCAGTGTTGCTCTGTCCGTTTTTCCCCGCCACATCTAGCTTTTTTAATGAGAGATGTTTATTTATATTAGAAATAGAACTATCTTTGATTTCCACCAAATTTTTTGTATGAAGTGATACTATGTTATTGAAGCTTCATGTAACATTCATAATTACATTTACTCTCTGTTCTGTGGGGAACAAATAATTAATATACAAGGGCTCTCGTATTTTATCGGCTGCTTAGTCGTCTCTGCCTAAGTGTTAATGGCTCCATTATATTATATTGGGTTTTAGCCGCTAATTTATAAGTAAATCTAAAAGTATGCAATTGAAGTTGACTACTTCATTTATATTCCCAGCCCGAAAGCATGCAACTTATATTGTAAAATTCTATACAACGGAAACTTCTTTTAACTTTAAACAAAGGTTTTAATTACATATATCTTACTTTCCACCGGCTAAAACATCAAAAAGTGGTATAGCGAAAATATTAACATATGTATATTTTGTAGCTAATTTAAAACAAAAAAATTAATTTACAGCACTCTTAAACATATTACTAATGAACGATAAAATTGTATGTTTTATAGTTTAAACAGAATTACGGCTATTGCTCTCCACGCAGAAGCTTCAAACGTTGTTGCCGGAGCCAAGGCAGTAGGCGGCCACGCGGTGCCAGCGGAGCAATGGGAGCTGGAGGCACCACAACTGGAGCCCTTGTGACAGCAATGTCGTAGGATTTTTCAACTTCCTTCTCATTTTTGCGGGTCCTTTCGCTTAGACGGCGCTTGAGCTTCTGCTTCACCTTGCTCTTGGTGGGTTCTTGGCGCTCGATGGGTTTGGGCAAAACATCGTTCATGATGTTCAAGCTGAAGACATCGCCGCTGTTGTTATCGTTGGCCAGGTGACTTACCGTATCTTGAAGCACACGGGGAATGCGTTCCACAACCTGCAAAGCGTCGCGGAACGGACGTATCTCTTGCCTAGGCTTTGGTGTGTCTACTTCAGTTTCCGTATCCGTGTCCTCTTCAATAGAATCGGGTTTTACAATTCTCTTTTTAGTTTTCCTCAAACGCTCATTGTTCTCGTTTTCCCGCTGCCGCCTATAGTTCAGTGGTGCTGGGCGTGTCAGTCGTGGAGCGGTTTGTTCTAGAAACCATGGCTCCCCCAGAGGTTTTGGGCGAGCAGCTGCCTCAGTTGCTTGACGCTTAAAGGCCGCTTCGCGCTGCCGTTGCGCACGTGTTCCCAACGGCGAGGGACGCACCAAAGAACTGGCAAAATCATTGAACCACTCCAAATGTTCCACGGAACGCTTATGACGTGCAATCTCTGATTTCTTTAATCTCGAGGTTGGTGTGTCCAGTGCATTCAATGTTAGAGCCGATCGCTTAGTGCCCAACCATAGGGGATCATAGATTGTGATAGTAGAGCGACGATTACGTGTAGTTTTGCTCTCAACGGCATTCCGGTTTAGCTCCTCCCCCCGCTTCTGCTCAAACTGGCGGGCGTTGCGCACAAAGCGATTGTTGCTCGATCCCTGGATGAGGATCTCGAAGGGTGCCTCAAGAGTGCGGGCATTCACCTGCATTGTCTGAATGCATTCCGTGTCCGAGTTTTCATTGTTGCATTCACAAATGCACTCCTCGCCGCAATAGAATCCCAAGCAGCCACAGTGCTCGCATAGTGCCTTGCAATTCCTCTCATGCTTGTGCTCCACAAGTGGATTCTCATAGGGGGAAGTGGCTGCTTCCGTTGTCGTCGTAGTTGTTGCCGCTGTTGTGGCAGCGGATGTGAATTCGGATACGGCCAGTTGGGTGTAGAGCAAAACCATTAGTAAAATGGAATTGGTGTAGAAACTGTTATTGGATTTGTTCCGTATCATGATCTCTGTTCCGTCTTCTTGTCGCTCCAATTGGTTTTTGCTGCTGCATTTGCCGTGTGTTCTCTGCTTTATACGCTGACTGGGTGAAATCGTACACGATGTTTTGAGAGCATTTGTTGTATTTTCATTTTGTTTTTATATTTTTTTTGTTTTGTTGTTGTTGGGTTTTTAGCTACCGCTTCGTGACTGTCAGTCGAAATTTCGATTTGTTCGGTTCGCCGGAATATTCGCTGACACCGTGTGATCTTGAGACATTTTTCAATTGAGCACATTCATTTAACTGCTTAAAATCTTTTTAGGGTCATCTTAAACTATTTCCATAAACTAATTTTCCATTTTCTTTTTCGAATTTTTACCTACCAAGGTCGAATTCTTGCACTTGAACTTTGTATATGAATTTATTACAAAAAATCAACTAAACAAATGCCATAAAGAAAAAAACACATAGTCGCTTCAACGACGCTTTCCCTTGCCCTTCTTGCCACCACCTCCACCGCCGCCACCACCGCCACTGGCGCCGCCTCCGCTGGAACCAGCTGTATTCCCACTCGACTGTAGCTGCGCTTGAGGTTCGTTTGGCTTGTTTTGACGCGTTTTCAGCTGCGGTATTTTGCCGGCCACATGCTTCATGATGGCCTCACGGCTGGCAAAGTCACCGTTGCAGAGTGTTCCGTCAGCGTTGCGCAGTTGGACGCGCACACGGCCTCGGAATTGAACTTCCCTGCTCTTTTCGCGGCAGTATTGTTTGTTTTCCACAACGAAATGCACATTGGACACCGAGAGCACATCCCGAATTTCTACATAAGTTGGATTCTCCACGCAGTTCTCTTTGGGCAGACGACGACCCTCTTGACGGGTCTTCTTGCTGTTAATGTAGGCCGGATAAATGCAAATCCACCTGTGACAGGAAAGAAAGCAAATGTGATTCTTGTTCGGGTTGGTGTTACGGGTTTTTTTTACCGCTCGACTTCGTTGTGCTTCATATTGGGATGCCAATTCGTGCGGATTGGTCCTGCTGCTGCCATTATTCAAAGGGTATCCTGATGAAGTGATGTTAATTAAGTCAAATTAAGACAATTTTTAAATAATACAAAGTTTATTTTCCACGCAAGCACCTTGATATATTAGGGATGTGCAAAACAAGAACGTTGTTCGTGTTATCGTTATCAATTTTGTGCGATATATTAGAGTTGTTCATTTGAATAATAAGGGGACTCCTATAAGGAACGCTGTTGAAGCAGCATGAAGCATGGAACTATTTTATTACATAATTAAACAAAATTTTAACTTATATTTTTCACTTCTCTTGGATGCTAGTTGCATTTAAAAATACTGTATCAATTAATAAGCTGTTGCGTCATATATTATTTAAACATCTTGCGAAGAAAATTTATGTATACAATTGATTTAACCTTGTTTGTATAATCTTAATTCGTTAAGGGAATCCCTCTAGCGATATGCAGTGGAATCACCTCTAATTGTATCGAACTTATCGATATTCCGAGAGAACATCAACAACACTGCATGGTTATTCAGTCTGTTTATAGTGTTTTAACTGGTGTGTGGTGCATTGTGTCTGCACTGTCTGATTAAAAAAGAATTAACCACGACGAACGGGCCAAACAAACAATTCTAGTCACGCGTAGTGGGAGCTTAGCCGATACTTTAACGCTACATCACCCCCGCATTGCCAACAATCTACCAGTCGTGTTAAAAAAATACAAAATAAACGCAAAACACACAACACGCGCCACACAATGGACGAACTGAACGGCATATTGCAAAAAACCAAAGATAAATCAACGCAAAAGGAACAGGACGAGGTAGACATCATCATCTAAACATAACCATAACCATACCCAAAAAATATAAACCCAAACCAAAACCAAAACCCAATTCATGCCAATGCCCATGCCCATGCCCACAAACAGTTAACCGTTAACCAGTAGCAGAAGCTTTGTCACTTGAACTCTGACATTTTTGTGCTGTTTTATGTGGTGCTTGCTGGGCCAAAAACCTTTTTGCGTTTACTTCTCATTCATTTTGCGGTTTATTTACATGTTGTTTGCCCGCCCACGCACTACCAGATTCTGCTGCAGCCCTTTACGTACATACAACAAATTCCGGGCAAACAGTTTCGCTCCGAATTGGCCTTGGCCTTCAATCACTGGTTGCTCATACCGGCCGAAAAACTGACGCAGATTGGCGAAATTGTACAAATGCTGCATAATTCCAGTTTGCTGTAAGTGAAAATTTATTAATGTTATCTCTATTTACTTATAGTATATATTAAATTAAATATGCATATGTATTTCTCTGTTTATTGTGCATTTTGACCTCTGCTGTTGGCCATTGTTTGCGATTTATTATTATTTATTTTCTTATTCAGCTGCAAACTCAACTCACACCATTATTTTCAACCCTATTTATACTAAATCAATGTTTCATCTCACCTCGCACATTGTATATTTTTGTATTCCCCTTGCTGAGAGTATAATCAGTTTGTTTAAAGCAGGCAGAATAGCTTGGAAGCCATAAAGCTTATGGATTTCTTTTTAACTCACTTGCTGTTAACAAGTGTTTTGTAGTGGCACAGGGTATTTTATGGTCGGGTGAACCCTTTGCTTATTTCTATTTTTGTTTGCTATTGCTCGCCTTTTGTGGTCTTGTTTACATACGATTTTACTTCGAAATTTAAAAGCGCGTTAAATTTAAAAAAGAAACAGAAACAGAAAACCAAACAGCAATGTTTCCTGTGCAGGAAAGTCATAAAAATGATAACAACAACAAAAAAAGGTTGAAAACCCATTCGAGCTATAAATAAATGTATATTATTGACTTCAAAATCATCATGAACTGGCAAAAAAACCAACTCTGTTTATTATTACGTTTTGAAGCATATTGTGAATTGTATGTTAAGCATTCAAATGCAATTTTTATGTCTATATTTAGGCCAGATTCTTGTCTGGCTCAGATGACCGATTTTGCTTATCTGGCAGCTGCTATCACTCAGGCAACAATTCAATGAATTTCATATTTTTCATAAACCCACGTATGTGCATAGCACGAAATACATATCATATCAAATTTTAACACATACAAAACATATAGATATCAGCATTGTTTGTCGGGTGGGTCCAAGGTAAAAGGAAGCGAAGTGGGTGAAGTGGGTGAAAGCAGGGGACATAGGGGGGTCACTTAGTCAAGCGATTTTGTTTAGAAGATTGCAAGATGAGTCACACATTCTTTCTTTGTTGTGAATTTATGCCTCTGCGAAGTACAATATAAACATTTTCGGTATCTGCCTCAAATCAATTCCAAAAATTTTAACAATAGCTCCAAGCGTTCTGCCTTCTCACTCTCCCTGCCTTCCTTTCTGCCTCCCTTTGTCTCTTTCTTTCTGTTTACAATAAATTTCAATTGTTCTGCCTTTTCTTATGCCTTCAAAATGGAATTGCATTAATTGTTTAGATTTTTCACTGTCAAATTCAATCGACGTGAGAGGAGCAAAGTACACATTTTTATGGACAAATACTCTTATATATAAATATATATTTCTTCAGTCTATATATGCTTGAGATGCGCAACAGTTAAACTCTGAACTTGTACAATTAAAGTGCTTCTCAGACCGTCGAACACTTCAATTGAAGTTTTCCTCATGTCGAAATTATTAACTTGTTAAAGATTAAAGTTATACGACAGAAGATTGCAGTTTCAAAACTGTAAACTTTAGCAATTTAAGGGCTTCATACGCTTCAATTGAAGTCACCCTTATGGAATGCAGACTTATGGTTTTTGTATTTATAGAAAAAATTAATTTTCTCTACAGCTAACAGAAAGCTGAATTGAATCTGCATTATTTAAGCTCTTTCCGCTTCATATCACTTTCCGCTTGGTATCCACGTTAATCAGTTAGTCATTTCGAACAAAGAGTTTTAAATAATTACATATTCTTATCGTTACTTTTGATGCCATGCTATTGTGCGCTTTCTCCAACCGATTTGTTGTTCTGCTTCAATCAGGCAAACTAATCCATTCTCATTGCCACCTGTCGCTCTGCTTGCCAGTTTGATAATCACACCTGGCTGACACCCTTCAAGCCTTCCGTTTCATTCAAATGCAAATGTGATGAAAAATGTCCTTAATGCTTCTTAATATCCTGCATTGTTCGTTTTTCGTTGTTCGACAGTTGTTGTCTTGTAGGCGTTTGTGACTGACATTTGAGAGCTGCTGAGCTGCTATCAGAGCACAGCTCCCCTGTGTCCACTTGTAAATGGCATTCATTCAACACAAGTCGCACTTGTTCTTGTTCTTATGTTTTTCTGTCCAAATGCATTTTCATATCGACAAAAACTTTGGATTTTTCACAAGCGCAACATGAGACTAGTGTTGCTAAAAGCCATGTCATGGCCAAGTTTAGCTACTTACCAAAATAGCTATAAATGGCTAAACAACATCAAGAAAAAAATTTACTTAATAATGTGACTGGTTTCTAAAGACATTCAAATTTATAATATGGAAATTATTATTATTATATTTTTATCTCAAAAATTAATTAAATTTTGAGTAAAGTGTTGTCAACATAAACGTAGGCTTAAAACTAAAAAATTTAATTATGAAAGAGTTTAAGTAACCGATTCCTCTATATTTTACAAAAAATCAGCTCAGTTTGTAGCTTAAATCATTTTATAAAACTCTGTACCTCTTGCTTTTATTAAATTACGCAGAGTAGCTATAAATTAGCCAAAGTGGCAGCACTGTAAAAGGCATTCATTCAGTGGCAAGAAGGGCTTCAAAGGCGTCATCAGCATCAGCATCGCCGTCGTCGTAGCCATCGCCCATTGTCATTTAGTCAGCTTGTCGACAGGCATTGTCACAATGTGACTTGAACACTTTGCTCCACTGTCGTTTGTCCTATATACTCAATCCCCCTGCTCCTTTTGCCACCCACTCTCCTGCTTTCTCCCACCCGTTTGCCTATGCGCTTCGCTTGAGCGCCGACACTCACACTCACACCCACGCCTCCAATTTCAATTCCCTTCAAATGATTCCAGCTTTACGCGCCTCGCAAACATTTTTTAATTACGCAAATGTTGGCTGCCCAGTTTGCACTGTTTCCCAGGCAAGCAGAGGGGCAAACGAAGGGGGGACGCAGGCAGCCAGCGGGCGTGTTATTGAAGCGATATGGGCCTCAAAGAGAATCTTAAATTTATATACCCAAGCATACACAAATACAAACATACGTACATACATACATTACGTACATTTATTACGTACATACTCGTTCATTCGTACATGTTGTAGCATGTTGTTACATGTTTGCTTGTTGCCACTGTTGTTTAGCATGCTGCGAGGGTTGCCAAAATACATTTTATTATTCATATGTTTACCTTTTGTTGCACGTTCCAAGCACTACAATGGGTAAACACACATCTCCCGCCACCACAAATTCCTGCTAGTTAGTTTGCATGCTAATTTGTGTACACAGTTCATTGGAATTTTAAATAAATATATGTGGGGTAAATAAAAATATGCTTGTCATACACCTAAATTAAAGCTAACTTTATTAATCATCAATAAATAATATTTTTATTATTAAATTTGTATATTATTTACGATTGCTACTACTACTACTATAAGGCTTCCTCTTAAACATTTAAATTTAATTATGTATAATAAAAAAATTTTAATTCTAAATGATTAAACACTAAATTAACAAAGAACTTAAGTTCAAATAATTTAAATAAAACTAAAATAAATGCAATGCTTGAGCTTTTTGACAAACTTTTGATTGAACCCCCCCAAAAACAGCTTAATTGTTATTGGTATGTTGTAGAACATTAACAAGCGCACACGCACACACTCACATTCTTATGCACACTCGCACGCACCACAATTAAAACGTTGAAACATATTAGCTCAGTGTTCTAAACGTGTTCTTAACACTAACTTACAGCATTGATGATATTGAAGACAATTCGATACTTCGCAGAGGTGTGCCCGTAGCGCATTCCATTTATGGCGTGGCCAGCACCATCAATGCGGCCAACTATGCCCTGTTCCTGGCCCTCGAGAAGGTGCAGCAATTGGGACACCCAGAGGTAAAGCTTTAAGTACATCGATTAAACCCCTTACTAATCACATTGTTAATTATTTAAATAGGCAACCAAAGTGTATACGGAACAATTGCTGGAATTGCATCGTGGGCAAGGCATGGAGATCTATTGGCGTGATAGTTTTACATGTCCCTCCGAATCTGATTACAAATTGATGACTATAAGGAAGACTGGTGGCCTATTTATGCTGGCCATACGCCTAATGCAGCTGTTTAGTGCCAATAAGGAGGATTATTCAAAGTTAACAGCCATTTTGGGCCTTTATTTTCAAATACGCGACGATTATTGCAACTTAAGCTTGAAGGAAGTGAGTACAGCCTATAAATTTAATGTCATTTAGGTGCTTAAATCAATACGCTTTTTAGTATACGGAGAACAAGAGCTTTGCGGAGGATCTGACGGAGGGCAAATTTGGATTTCCAGTCATTCATGCGGTGCGCTCACAGAAACAGGACAAACAGGTTTTGCGTAAGTAACTCCAACTGGGCTGAGAGAACCTGATCTGCGGGTGACACAATTAATTGTTAACTGTTTTCTGTTCAACTTGATAGACATATTACGACAGCGCACGCACGACATCGAGGTCAAGAAGTATTGCATTAGTTTACTAGAAAAACTGGGCAGCTTTCAATACACACGCAAAGTGCTGGAGACGCTTGATGCTGAGGCGCGTGCCGAGGTTGGTCCTAATAAATCTAGCCACTTACGTTTACTCTAATCAATTTGGTTTGTTATGGCAGGTCACACGACTGGGCGGTAATCCCTATATGGATCGGCTGCTCAATAAGCTGCTGTCGTGGAAGAGCAACGATAGTGCCAGCATTACGCAATCGAATCAAATCAATCATAACAATGTCACACGCAGTCCTGCCAATCAGAATACGCTGAATTGTAATTAACAACCAAAGAGGCAGAAGAGGGAGCAGTCCTGAATTGCAAATGGCAGAGCCAAAGTCCGTGCCGCCACCTCTTCTGCTGCTAATCCAAAAGCACCGCAGCACTCACCGCACCAACAGCAGCAGCAGCACCAGCATCAACAACAGCGACAAGCAGCCTGCATGAGTGCGAATCTGTTGCGTTTCCTACAAAAACTGAAAATCTTCTAAGATTCAAGTTACTACACATATATGCACTTGTTTCACTTTGCCTCCCAAAGCTGCTACAACGCAAAGCAGGCGATTCAACACGATTTGCACTTTGTTATAATTTGAATACCCAAAACAAGAGAAAATAATAATTTTAGCAGCAGCCTTAAAAACAACATTGTTAAGCCAAAAGTTAATTGATAAGCCAAGCTTATGATGAAAGGAGCTAGCAAAGAGAAGAGCCATAGCAAAGCTTTCCAAGAATTTCTTTATGTTAATCAATATTTTCCCTTTTTTCTCTTTTGTATTTTAGTCATATTATGTGTTATAAATTTATTGAATGATAAGTATTTAAGTTGGTAACTAGTAAGTAATTAAGTAAGGTTCCTTCCTTTTTGACTGTTGTAATTTCTAAATGTCTTTTTGTATGTACTAAGAGGTAATTTTTCAAAAATTTCTAAATGTATACATTCAATTTAAAAAATCGAAATTTATTGAGCACTTTCTTTATTGACGTTGTTCCATTTTAAATTTGTTAAAAAATGTTGTTTAAATATATACAAAACAAAATTGAAAATCAACTACAAATCATATACCTAAATATATATATCTGATAAATATTATTATATACATACCAGATATATGTATCTAAGTATTTACTAACAAATTGTTAACGTCTTAAGCAACAACAAGCAAGAAACTTGAAAACTATATTAAAAAATTGTTAAATTATGCACTGCACAGCAGATTTTTTGCACTATATATATATACTATACACATAATAATATTGAAATATGTCAAATATATATATTTTTTAATGGCACGTAAGAAAGTATTTGCAAATGCTGATGAATTGAGAGAAACAACAAACACATTGAAAAGAAATAAGAAAAATATACAGCCAAGAATTTATTGTGCACGCCAAAAATGCACTGCGTAATCTTTACGGCAAAACGACCTTGTTCCGCCGATATATGTTTAACCGCCGATTTACAAGCGACTTGAGACCGACAGTATCTAAATGTTATCAGATTTGTTTTGATGCGCTGTTTCTTAAGAACATTTCCCCGTATAGTCTCCAACACTCCCAAACTTTGTATTTCTTTTCTAAACCCTTATAGAAACTTTTAAGCGAGATCTCGTGGCGGAATTTTGTCGTTTTTATAGGCGATATCGGTGGAATTATGTCGATATTATATATATATTCTACTACATATATTGTCATACACGAGAGTATCATTTAAATAAATATTGTATTAATGGCACGAACAAACGTCTCTTAAAACTCTTCCCTCTCATACAAAAATTGGATTTAAAAAAAAAAGTATTTTAATTCATTTGTTTCTTCCATTTATCCATAAATATAAATATATATATTCGTATAGCTTATATTCTAGATGATTTTCGCAAGCTACGTATCCTGCTCAATCATATCCATCAGCTGCAGAAACTCCTGCGATGTGGCATCCACTTCAGCTACGGGCTCCACATACTCATCGTATTCTGTCTGGGCATCATCCTAATTAAAAATACAAAGTTAAAGTATAAATCAACAGTATAAAACTATCAATATATAGAGTGAATTACCTCAAAGCCAAAACAGTTGTTGGCTGTGATCTTTTGACTGTTGGGTTCACGTTTGACCACAACGTCGTTGTCATTGTCGTTGACCAGCTGAACGACCATGAACTGATCGTCATCACCCTGAAGCTCTACGGTAAACTCATGGGCATCCGGTTCCTCCTTAATGCGAAAAGTTCCCTGGGTTGTAACCTCGCGATGCACACGAGGAACCTTCAATTGCCGGTTTATGATGATCGGTTGTGACCTCTTCTCCCGTTCCCTTATGATCACTGTATTTGGTCGGTTTCTTGTTCTTGGTGCTGCACTGGTTATAGGTTCAACAATAGTTGTCCGTGGCGGCTCTTCCTCCTCCTCTTCGTCATCCAATTGCTCCAACTCAGAGATTTCATATTGCTCATCCAAGTCAATGGTGGTATCTTCACTCCTTCGTAGTACATCGATGTCGGT
Organism: Drosophila acutilabella; assembly: GCA_035046005.1. Classification (NCBI taxonomy): domain Eukaryota; kingdom Metazoa; phylum Arthropoda; class Insecta; order Diptera; family Drosophilidae; genus Drosophila; species Drosophila acutilabella. Next base: position 18,084,333 of record JAWNOK010000013.1, read on the forward strand.
ACCATTCATCAAAGTTACAATGCTGCCATCCGGCTGCAGACGAACATTGCGTCCCAGCTTTAGCTTCAGCTTCTCCTCGCGTGCATTTAGTGTATCATCGTGTGTCTCCATGTGTCGCATTAGATTGCCTTTGTGGGTAAAGACTCGTGAGCAGCTGGGACAAGAGTGCAGCTTTTCACGTGGCTCCGGCACCTTATAGTCATCGTTGTGCATGAGATTCTTATGACGACGCAACAGTTGACGCTGACGGAATGCCTGAGGACACAGATCGCACCTGAATGGTTTCGTGTCGGTGTGTATCAGCATATGGGAGTCCAAGTGCCGCTGGGACACGGAAGCATAGCTGCAAAGGGTGCAACGATAGCACTTCTCGCCCTCATGTGACTTTATATGCAGCTTGTACTGATAGCGATCGGGAAGCTCTTGGCCACAGCGTTTACATGTCAAGGGCTTTTCCGAGGTGTGCATGTTGGCCATGTGGGTGCGTAGATCCGCTTTTCGACCACATGTGGTGGGACAAAGAGTGCACTGAAAGACCGGCTTGTCCACCACACTGTGGATCAGCTTGTGTGCCTTCAGAGAATTCGATTGGGTGAATCGCGACTTACAGATGTCACATTGGTACTTTTTCTCGCCCGTGTGAATCACCAAGTGACGCTTCAGCTTAAACATATCTTGCGAGGCGTACGTACAATGCGGACACTGATAAGGACGTTCTCCTGTATGGCAGGTCATGTGCCGACGCAACTTAGTCAACTCAACGCTAGCATAGCTGCACTCGGTGCATTTATGTGGTTTTTCCTTTGTGTGCTTGTAACGTGTATGGCGTATGAGCTCTCCGCTGGTAGTGAAGGCACTATCGCATTGCTTACACTTGTGTGGCTTGTTGCCCATGTGCGTGTTTAGATGGTTAACCAGTCCCATGTTTGACTTGAAGCCTCGCTCACAGATCGAACACTTGAACGAGAGCTCAGCGTCGTGGGAGCGCACATGACGAGAGATGAGGAATTTTTTGTTGGTCGTATAGCTGCAGTGGGAGCAGGCAAACTTATGCGAATCAGATGCTTGTGTGGCCAAGGGCTTCAGTTTGTATTCCTTGCCAGAGAGCACAAAGTCCACGTCCGGTTTAGCAGACATGTTAGCCGCATTGTCCTCAAACTCAAAGACTTCATCGTCGCTTTTCAACAATGTCGAATCGTTGGTGTCGTTTAGGTCAGAGTTCTTGGCGGTAATCACAATTGGATCATCCACCAACTCCTCGTATACATCCTCCACGTGCTCAATGATCACTTCATTTGGTACGGGCTTTATGGCTTTTGTCTGTGACTTTCCGCTCGCAGAACGTAAGTAAGCTTTGGGCGTGCTGCTCGGAGTTGAAACACTCTTGTTGAGTGCTCTTTTTTGGGCAGCTGAACGCAGGTTCACCGCTTTGGGAGTGGACTCCGCTTTCGGCGGCTTTTGCGGCACTGGCTCCGGTTTAGATTTAGCTGGACGCAGATTGATTGCTACACGAACAGTTAAGGTTTCATTTAAATGGACAACTTTATAACAAATGTTACAAACCTTTGGAAGCAGCTGCGCTGCTGGATCTGGTTGCACTGCGTACAGTGATTGGTGCTGGTGTTGAGGCTTGTGTTGGTTTTGGTTTGGTTTTCAGTTTAATGTTTTTTTTTGGCGTCGTTTTGATATAACAGTTGCCTTCATCGTCAATAAAGTACTTATCATCATCATCTTCCTCGTCCTCTTCGCCTTTCTCCTCGTCCAAATCAACGACACTTTCATTTTCCTTTGCAAATTTGGCGTCAGCGCTCCCATCCTCGATTTCTTTGTGAAAGTTCATGAGAAATGATTGCAAATCTTCAGAATCGGAGTCGCGCTTACGATTTGGCATTTTATCTGAAAGTGTTTGATTGTAGATTGTTATGAATTTTGCGCCAAAAACAAATGATGTTGCTGGTGGCGACCTACAGCGGACATTAAGCGTCCAGCGACCCCAAGCGGCTATTGATTTCTCGCAGACCCAAGCTACAGCAAATAAGGTAAGCAAATTGATATTTAACTTTAAAGGTATACTTACTTTTCCTTGCACTGCTTAAACTAATGCAGCGCTTGCTTGAAATTACCTAGTTTGTTGATATATTGTTTTATTTTTAACAAAGTGTACTTTTAGTGCAAAGAATTACCGTCAGAGGCGAAACAGCAGCTGCGCAAAAGATGGCGGAATGACTCAGCGTTGCCACTTTGGCGAGATCGACAATAACATTTCCTTTTTGAGTTTAACATGATTGTTAACAGAGTTAAACAGTTAATTTCGCGCGCAAAACTAAAATGTATTGAGCTATTGTTTACATTTTCAAGAGTTCGCCAACAGACTTTAAACAAAAACAACGCAATTTTTTGAACCCAAAACAAATTTATTTGAAGTTGTAATAAATTACACATGAGGAATTTCTTTACATATTTCTTATGTCCAAATATATATACTTATGATAAATATTAAAATTGTTTAAATTCAAAATCAAAAATGATTCTTTGCATATGGTATATTATATCTTACCCACATACATATGGTATTTACATGTACATAAGTGTGCCATTAAACTGATGAACCGTTATTCCCGTGCGAACGCCATTTTGTAAAATACTCAAGAAAATCAATCCCACACTAATGTTAAAAGATTAAACATTAAACCAAAATACTCACATAACTAGGCCAGTTTTGGTTTAGAACGCTTCATTATTGTGCAACATGAGAAAGAAATTAAGTAAAATATGCATTTTTGTTGTTGTTTGTTTCGTTACTACTAATGAAATTGCTACAAAATTTATATTGTTTTTTTTTTTTTTTTAGAAAATACGTACGTTGCAAATGTCCTCATCGAAACCTACGGAACCCACACAATTCTTGGCTGCAGCTTGGTTTAAATACGTACCAAATTTGAATACACAATGTGGGGGCTATAAAGTGTATGTATTTCTAACGGTTATAACAAATACGCATACATACCAAACAAACATACACACACACTCTCTATCCCAACGAATGAATAATCACTGTGTTCGGGTTCAGTATCAGTATCAGTTTCGGTTTTGAACGACGAAATACGTACCCAAAAAGCTATGAATGAGAATATCAGGCATATGTACCCAGTGTGTAATTATCGAGACCCCTAGCATGAAAGGCTAGACGAACGTTCAGTTTATATATTCTGTAGTATATTCACTCTATACGTACCCAGCTTTAACGGCTGCTAAAAGTGACTTCATCAAGTAGAAAAGTTGCTTTATAAGGTTACAATTTGACATATATAATATATATTTTGTTTGTTTTAGTGAGGAGCAGTGATTTGAGTTTTAAGGCTTACCCTAAACGGGCCGATAGGTAATACACGTACAGCACACGTACATACACGTCTCGGGGGCCAAATGAAGCTGAGAAGCTGGCGAGAAATTACATACGTAGCTGTATTTCTTTAAATTCTTTTAAGTATCTTGTTTTTTTTTTTTTTGTTTTTTTGGCGTTGATTGATTGGGTACATCTTATGGGTGGAATTATAAATAGAATTTAGTGGTTATTTAGGGTCTCTTGCTCTACGTACCGTTAGTTTACAACTTGCCCGGGGCTGTCGAAACTATATGGGAAATTATTTATGTACTTAAAAGAAGATTACAGTAGTTGTTTTCAGCTTACAGTTATTGTTTTCTGTTCTATTTCTGATGAAAATCAAAAGATAAAGATTAATATTTTACAAAAATATTTGATATCTTTTTGTTTTGCTATGTATGTATTCAAGTCATAATTTATTAATTAAATATTAATGCAATTAGTTAGTTTATACTGCTTTCTCTATTTGTTTGTTTGTTGTTTGTTTCATGTTTTTTATTTTCGTGAATTTTGTTTATCTGTTGTGATTTTAATTAATTCTACGTACGTGCGCTGGACACCATATTGTGTGTGTGGAACAGAATCCGGTTTCCTCTTGATCTCTAGCGACGATATCGCTCACGGGAAAAGGAGCGACGTCTGTTGCCAAAGTTACTGTTGTTGTTGTAGTTGCGTCGATCGCGTGGTGAACGTTCTCTGGAACGGGATCGCCGTCTATCATTGCGGCGATCCATTCCACCTCCTCCGCCACCACCTCCACCGCCGCCATAACGCCCTCTGTCGTTGCGTACATTACGATCTCTGTCCCGTCGACCGTCGCGTTCTCTGTCGCGATGATCGCGTGGGTTAGCATTATCGGGACCTCCACGACCAGAGCTGCGTCCTTCGGCATCACGACCACGTTGTGAGGAGGACGATGACGTGGGAGGCGGACGTTCACCATCACTGTCCCGGCCACCTCCTCGCTCATTGCTCCTCTCGTTGGGTCTCTCGTTTGATTGCTTTTCGGCATCACGCTGTCGCTGACGTTCTCTTGAACGAGAGCGATGCACGCGCGAGCGTCTGTCCAGCTCACGTCCACCTACAAAGTATCGATTTCTGCCCCTTCCGTCCTCTTCGCGATCTGGTATCTTACCCGAGCGCTTCAGTTCGGCCTTGCGTGGTGCCGCCGTTTTCTCCAGCTCGATGAGCTTCTCGCGAATGGTTAGAAAGCCCAGATGCAACTTACCACCAAAGTGGTCCGCCAGACGAATATCATTGTCGTGGATTCCCAAGTAGGCTGAGCATACTTCACAGACGCGTAGCTTCTGTTGCTGGTATGTAGAAGCTGGCATCGATGTTCTGTATTCGTGTTCGGCTTTAATCTTCTTACCACGTAGTTCGTCGATTTCCTTCATCAGCTCCATGCTGTCCTCTACTTCACCAGCTTCGCCGAGGGCCTCGGCCTTGGCAAGCTTTTTGCCAATCTCCTCCGCTAAACTGTGAACGGCGTTTGCTTTCTCTGCTACTTCGGCCGTTAATTCTTCCTGTGTCTCCTTTAGGCGTTGCTTAGCCGAATCTGTGCGTCGATCGCAGTCCGCAATGAAGGCTTGCAAGTGCTCCATGGCCTCAATGTCATAGAAGTAGTCACGGGACTTGGACGCACTCTCGTAATCTGCACGAAAAGCCAGATCATGCACTTTGGGACACTCACCGAGATCCATTCGCGTGGATGCCAGTATGTCGTGGGGACAGCAGTCAAGCAGAAAAGATTTGCAGACGCGTGCATCTGAGAATTTAAGACCACGTCCGTCGTCGCCATTTCGTGTGGTACCCATCAGCTGGTCTAACATCGCTCGCATTTGATCTGTTGCTGACATCTTGTTGCTCGGCGCGCTCATAATGCAGGCCCAATCCTGATTTATAAAGTTTTTTTTCTCCCCGACTTAATTTTCACCGTGAGAAAAAATATTAGAGTAATATCGAAATCGAAATCGAATAATTAACTCAGTTGAACTGACTCTATCGAAGTTTACTCAAACTAGTTCAGTTACTGAGCCAGCACGAACCAGGTGCCCGTTTCAACTAGTTAAAAACAGCTTTAATTTTTATAATCAATTTTAATTTTTTTATAATAAAACAGCAACCAACGACTTGACACATTATTGGTCTATTTATTACAATTATTAATTATGCAACTGAGGGCGACACTTTTCCATTCAATGATCTATTGTTTTGATTCACACATAGTCGATATATGATTGGCAAAATTGCGATGAAATATCGGTAATGAGATATCATCCCTGTAAATTTTGCAAAATTATGATCGATATAGCGATACGATAAACGTTTGCAGTAGAAGAATTTTTGTTGTTTATTTCGTTGGCGTGATTTTTGTTTTAAAAATTAATTATTTTAGACCAAAAATATAATGTCCGATGATGACGATATTCAGTACATTAAGCGGCAACGCACAGTGCATTATGGTTCGCTTGAAGAAACGGAAAGAAAGCGTCTAGCCGCGGCGGCGTCAGTCGCCGGCACAACGCCGGCTGCAACAACAGCAACAACAACTGCCGGACAGCTGGAAGACATCGATTCGGACGAAGACTATGAGGAAACCACCAAAAAGTCAAGCTCCACAAAAGGCGGACTGCCACCACCCACTGCCGCATCGCTAGCCAATAAAATAGACGATGACTACTTCGATTTGGAGACGGAGATGGAGCGGGACAAAGTGGCGTTATTAGAGGAGTTTGAGCGGAAAAAACGTGCACGACAAATAAATGTGTCTACCGACGACTCCGAGATCAAGAACAATCTGAGGCAATTGAACGAACCGATATGCTTCTTTGGCGAGGGTCCAGCAGAGCGACGACGACGACTTAAGGAATTGCTTGCTAGTCTGGGAGAAAATGCCATCAATAGAAAGCAATCAGAAGAGGAAGAGCGCAAGATACAGCAAAGAGAACAAGAGGCCACATGGTATCACGAGGGACCCGAAACACTGAGAGTAGCGCGTCTCTGGATTGCAGATTATTCTCTGCCGCGAGCGCGAGACCGTCTTGAGCGGGCTAGAGAAGCACAGGAAGTGCCAAGTGCTACTCGTGCTGGTCGCATGGTGGAGATGCAAAAGAAGCTACAATCTTTGGCGCCTCTTTGCTCGCAGGTGGGCGACACTCGGCCAGTGAGTAGTGCAGCCTTCAACGAGGACTCGACGCTTCTAATGACTGCCTCGTGGTCGGGTCTTTGCAAGCTTTGGAGCGTTCCCGACTGCGAACTGAAGCAAACACTACGTGGTCATGCCAGCTATGTGGGAGGCGTGGCATTGCGTCCCGGCGTCAAGCTGGACGAACAGAATGTGGTAGCCATGGCCTCTGGAGGACACGACGGTGCCGTTAAGCTGTGGGGTTTTGGCAATGAAGAATCCATTGCTGATATTACGGGACATATGCCTCATCGCGTATCCAAGGTAGCATTTCATCCTTCGGGTCGATTTTTGGCCACCGCGTGCTACGATTCCTCATGGCGTCTGTGGGATCTGGAGCAAAAGACGGAGGTTTTACATCAGGAGGGACACGCCAAACCAGTGCACTGCCTCAGCTATCAATCGGATGGCAGCGTCTTAGTTACCGGCGGCTTAGATGCCTTTGGACGGGTTTGGGACTTGCGCACTGGTCGTTGCATCATGTTTCTCGAGGGACATTTGGGCGCCATTTTTGGAGCAGACTTTTCCCCAAATGGCTTTCATATCGCCACCGGATCGCAGGACAACACGTGCAAGATCTGGGACTTGCGGCGTCGCCAGCCCGTCTATACGATTCCTGCACACACCAATCTCATTTCAGATGTAAAATATCAGCAGGATGGAGGCAGTTTTCTGGTCACCTGCTCCTATGACTCGACCACAAAGATCTGGTCAAACAAAACGTGGCAGCCACTGAAGACTCTTCAAGGGCATGACAACAAGGTTATAGCCGTTGATATCTCCCCGAATTCCCAGTATATAGCGACAACTTCATTCGATCGGACCTTTAAGCTGTGGTCTCCAGATAGTTGATTATCTTCTATTACTATATCCATTACTATTTCCATATACATCGGCTTCTTATAGATCTGCCGAACTGTTATGAGCCCATTTTGTATTTACTGTTTTCGTTGAATCACCACAATAGCCCCAAAAACTTTACATTTTCACATTTTCGTTTTTTATAACACAATTTGTTAATTTAGTTAAACGGAACGATGCATTTCGTTAAATTAAGAACTTTGTATAGAAATTGTTGATTAAAAATAACAACTTTTTGGTACAAATTGTCGTTTGTTTAATAAATTTAATTGGATTTTTACTATGTATAAAATTGTAGGACACAAAGTCAAATGTTGCCAGAGCGTCCTAAGGAAAGTCTAGCGTTGCCGTAATATTTTTTTTTAGTTAGTACACAAACCAAGCGAATTCATCAGCGCCATCTATTAAATAAACCTAACAATTGCAATCTGAATTGCAAACGCTCATTTGACCATAGATGGCGCAAAACCATTAATTTTCTAAAACTATTAAATGTAGGGAATAATTGAATAGAGCCATCTATTGAAAATATAAGAATTTACTATTCCCAGTATTAAAAATAAAGCTAAGAGATGGCGCTTAGCCACTACAAATTTAATTAGTGTGTTGAATTTAAATTCCTTTTTAAAACATCAGATTATCAAAAACAAAGTAGCAATATAATCGCTAATATGCTAAATTGGACCATTAAACCGGTCGTCTTTTATGTGCTGATTTGTTTAAACAGCGAAACTAGATCATTAAAACCAAATATCTGAAATTTTATTAGTATACTATATAGTATTATACTAATCAGGTTCCATTCGAGTCATAAACAAAAATGTAGACGAAGTTTTTTGAATTGAGTTGAAAGTTTGTAATTTATATTGTTTAAGCCGCTTTGCCGCTAATTGAATACGCAAAAGACCAGAAAGTTGTTAGCTATTACTTGTTTACTTGAGATGAAGTCGTTGTATGTGTATATATGCAAATCGGGCAAAAAGATGTTTTACAATTGTGTTGAGTATACTGATTGGAGGGAGGGAAGTTCACCTTGTGTCTGCTTTGCTTTTAGAGCCATAGATCCGCTGACCTAATCTGAATTGTTCAAACTTTAGAGTGCTGCGACTGGCATTTATGTTATTTCATTAAATTTACAATTCCAGTTAAGCAACAGGTGTACTTTTTTCCATTTGCATAGGCCTTCTCGCATACATATACATGTATTTATATAGACTTTTTGCTGTAAATATTTCGGCATTCATCAGCTGCATGGAGGTATGTCTGCATACAGTATACGACTTGTTAACAAAACGGAAATTACAGTTAAGCTAACTCGGCCTATAAATACCCTGTGCCTGTAAAGCTTCTGGCTGGGCACCAAACAAATTAATTAGCTTAATCAGTACTAAAAAGGAAACTTCATATAAAAGCTTTCTCTGCTGGCTCTAACTCCCTTAAAGATCTCTTAGTTTTTGATGCTTTTACAGGGTATACAAATACGCATCCGCATATATGTATTTGTGTGCATAATTAAGGAGTGCGTGTGAAAAAATGCAGAATAACCAATCGACGAGCATTGGCCATTAAACAGATTACATGCTGGCTCAGACAGTGTCGCTAAAAGGCCGTTTAAGCACAACGAAAATCGGCGATAACACAGTCACGGCAACACCAACTGAAAATGCAGTGAGTGGAAAGGCGTATCGAACAAGAGCAGCAATAACAAAACGACGCGATAAACAGATGAATGCGACTACAAAAGAGGAAACTCGTTCTGGCCACTGCCACTGGCCACATGGATGCCAATGGTGCTTGAATAAACAATTGCGAGTCGACAAACAAACCAGGCAGCAAACAGCGGCAGCGACCATCACAACAACAACAACAACAACTACAACAGCAAATGGAGCGCCTTTTAAAATAAAGTTTGCCTGCTGATAACAGACACACACACACTTGCACACACACGTAAAAGTACCAGCAAAAGGACACACACTTGCAATGTTACGCATACGCCACATGCGATGCCTACAACGCGTCTGCTAACGCTGCTGCTGCTGCTGTTGGCGCCAACGTCGACGCCAGCGTCGTAGCTGACTTCATTTGCCGGCTGGCATTCACTGTTGCTAGCTCTCTCACTTCCTCCCTTTCGCTTGCTCTCTTGGCGCCGGCTGTGTACAACAACTTGTATGAATGTGTTTCTATTTTTTGGCTTTTTTTTTTGCACAGCAGCTTCAGCTACAACAAGCATTGGTACATTGAAAGTTGCTGTGCTTCCCTAAGGGTTTATTGCAATTCTTATCAACTGCTTTTCAAATTATTTATAGAATTTCAAATGAAGATATGAAGCTGCGACACACAAACATCCCCATACACACACATATCCATCTCCCATGCGTGTGTTGATAGTTATAGTTGTTTCGGCTGGGAAAATTATGCTCAGTTTTATTACTTGCGAGTTTGTATAAATATTTAAGGAAAATGGCGAGGCACCTGTGGGATTGTGCCAGGCAGACACATGTTGTAGCTTTCAGCAGCTGTAGAAAACACATAATTATATTTTATATATATAGTTGAATGAATGTTGTGTTCGTCTTCTTAAGGCGCTGATTTTATATAAATTCTGAGCAGATCTCAAAACTACAAATCGTATAACCAATAATAAAATATTTCTTAAAAATGTTTATTTAAATGTATATTTATATCAATGCGTTTCCGAAAGAAAGCGCGAAAAAAATGGCGCTAGCAATCAACAAACAAAAAGCGTCAATGCCAAAGGCGACACAAAGCACAGAAGAGAAGAGTAGAGCAGAGCTGAGCAGGGCAACGTTTACGTCGCAGTCAGCGTCGCTGCTTACTGCTTACTTGCGCTTGGTCGACGCTGGCGCTCTTTGGCGCTTTGCTGCCGCTTTGCTCAGTCAGTGTTGTGACGTTCAGCCGGTTGGTCGTCTTGTAGGCGGGCACCAACACACGCGAATTTTCTGCCAACGGCATTCAGGCGTGCGTTCGTATTTTTTGTGTGTCTTTGTATCCCCGTCTTTGTCTCTTTGTCTTTGTCTTTGTCGCTCGTGTCTTGTGTGCGTTTTCAATTTCGTTTGACTTGCAAGCTCATGCAGGCAGCAGCAAGAGTTGCAATCACAGTGTGGGTGTGAGTGTGAGTGTGTGTGTGTACTGTTGCCGGCTGTTGCTGATTATGCTGTCCGTCAGTCTGTGTGCACTTGTCCGTTAGTCCGTGCTACTCCACTTTGTGCTATTCTTTCTTTCGCCTGCATCCCGCGCATCATTTTTGTTTTCTTTCAATATTTCAATATTTCTTACATTGCGTCGCATTTATTGCAGTTTTGCTGATTTCATCTGACAGCCGTTGAAAATGTTGCGTAAAAAGTCTTTTGTTTTTATTCAGCCATAAAATGCATAATTTATTTATTTATGTAGACACATATAAGTGCTCGTTCATTGCCAATGTCAAGTCGAATTTCAGTGGGCATTTTTTATATCGAGCATAAAAAACTGACCATAAGGTGTACTAGTGTGCGTGTGTGTGCAGTGCCGGTGTTATGTTGTGTGAAACTTCTGATTGCTAAATTTTAATCAATTTGCAGCATTGCCTGCCAAGTGAAGTGAACCATTAATAAATACAAAGAGTTAATACTGCAAGTCCAAGTTACTTGCTAAAAAAGCACGATAAAAAATAAAAAAAACCTAGTGACGTCCAAGTGAACGATAACGTCAGAAGCATCCGCATCCGTATCAGAGGAAGGCGTCTGACAGCGGAACGGAAGCAGAATCGGAAACTGGAAACTGGTGCCCAAAACTATGCAGCACTAGAAGAGACCTGCGAGATATTGGAGACTGGAGACTGGCTGAATAGATAGCGACATTCATAAATTCAAACATTCATCAGAGCTGAGGTAAGTGATTCGATCGGTAAAGACTCTATTTATAACGACTACTGTTTGTTGATCAGGTTTTAAAAATAGACAATGAAATAATAAACCAAAATAAAACGCAGTTAAAATTCGGTATCTAAATCATTTTACGAGTGTTTTGAATTTAATGTGTATACTGAGACGTGTTTTCGAAGGTTTGCCAACTTATTACTCATATTTGCCCAGTTAAGACAACACAGGGCTTTAATATATTGTGTGTACTTGTCTGACATGTCTTTAATGTGTACACAAAATACTTTCTGCAGCTTCTTCTTCTTCTACTTTGGCAAATTCGCATGCGTTTATCAATTCATTCATTCATTCAGTCAGTCATTCATGCAACTGGGCAAAAGGGAGAGTCAAATAAAAGACTATGAAAATAAATTATGCATATTTGTGCGGCTTATTTTAAAGCACATATTTACATATGAAATCAGCGCATAAAGCAAATAAGCAAGGCACATAAATACCCTGTAAAACAAAGTATAGCAACACGGTGTCTAATAACTCAAAGTCTGCATATATTAAAAGTTCAATAGATATGAAACTTGTGCCCTAAGACACCCTTTGCCTCTTCTGTCTATACAGGGTATACGGGAAAGAGCGTATCGCATGCGAATAAGACGGATGCTCGTAACTGTGATTTTACGAAATCTAAAACGGTTTACTAGGCAAATAGCAAAACATGTTGAATGTTTTTTATTAAAAACCCAAATTACATGACGATGACGAATTTGTTTATTGTTTAGTTTAGTTTACTTAATTTTACAGTTGCGGCATCGGTTTGATTGATTTATTGAGCGTATTGAAAGCAGCTCAATAAACACGTCTTCCACTTGAATATAATTAACTTAATTTAAAAGTCGTTCCAATCGATTAAAGACTCATTTAAATTACTCACTTATGCTAAACAGTTTTATTTTATTTCTATTTCATTCATTACTTATCACCCAATTATGTCATAGTTTAATCTACAAAATTATTTGGAAGAATAAATGAGTTGAGAAATGTGTTGGCTTACAGACACATTAAAACAAAACTAATTTCTTAATAAATTATTAATATAATATTTTAATAAAACCAATTGAAGTCATATGAGTCATTTAGCCTGATTGCACCAGATTTGAATCCAATTTGAATATTATTAATTCCCTGACATGTGCCACAGTGAGACAAAATACAGATGTTACAGTCTCAAATTGATTCAAGTTCATTTAGCACTCATTTTGCCATCAATCAACTTGTTCTGGAATGTGTAACAAAACCTTCGCTTCGAAACATGATACGTTATGTTGTTAATAATTAATTATTAAATCAGTCAGCACTCTTAGAATTGAGTAATTTCTTTCACAGATTTCAATGTCACAAATTGTGCAATATGTTTATAAGCTACTTTACTTATCGCAGTAATTTCTTTCGCCCTGTTTGTGTATTTTCCCACAGTTTCTATGTTAACATGCTCAGTTCTCAAACAGTTTCATGATTCGGTAAACAACTAAATTCCAAATACGGGCTTGTGTTTACTTATTTTAATTAAAAACCAATTCTTTTTTTTTTGTTTTTTACAGCGAGGTAGCACTGTTAACCAGGCCAACTTTCAGCAAAGTTGGTAGAACATTTGCAGCGCTTGCATATATTTTAACTCTCTGACATGCATCACAATTTGTGTGCTGTTGTTGTTGTGTTTCTTGTAAAATCAGCAGTCAGCCAGCAGCAAATTTTTAGAAACAAACGTACTTTGATGTAACACACAAAGAGACATCTGTATTTTGAGAAGTCAGGGAAAGGGAACAGTAGGGAGTAATGGGAACAGGAGCAGGAGTAGGAAATTGGAACAGTATGGGAACACCGCGATCAAAACATCACAGTGGAAACTAGTACACAAACAAACAGTATGACAATTATACAAAGGGTGTCTCGACCCGTACCCAGAGCCCTGCCCAGACCCGTAGCCGTTCCTGTGCCCAGTCCGGATGTGAGCTACGTGCTCGCCAGTGAGTTGACACAGTATGATATAAATATGTACACACACATGATTCCTATGTGTATCAGAAGAGTCTAATACGAATATGTGCACTGAGAAAAAAAAGAAATAAAATGGAAGCATATAAATTTAAATTAGCTTGGAGTTCTTAGCACATGTTATAGCTTCATTTAGACATCAATTTAAATATACAAACGACTACTGATATCATTTATGATTTAGTTTCAAGGACTCCGATTCTTTCAGTGCATAAATGCCTCATGTAATAACTGAATTTAGAACTTGAAAGAATTATGATTCAGCTGCTCGCACTTCTCTGAACTCGTAATATCCATTGAAAGCGAAAATATACAATTAAAATTTACATACAAATTGTGGGCCTGCAATCTACGAGTGCAATTTGCCAAACGATGACACTTGGCTAAATGCTCGTTCATGCTTCAGTCGCAAGGGTGTTGGTGGAGGGGACGGCGGGGCAAGGGGAGCGGAAGTGCTGAGTCAGCCAATGTAAAAAAAATGATACAAGTGACGACAGCATGAAAACAAATGTTATATCGTAATATAACAAGACAAACGCCCAGAAACTCAGAAACTCGCGACATGCTCCCAATTGGGTCAATTCTGAATGAACAGAAGCTGTACGTCCATCTGTCTGTCCATCTTTCTATCTGACTCTCTAGCTCACATTGTGTCTATTAGCTTCTGTGTGTGTGTTTTTTTTGGGGGAAAATATTTAAATGGGAAACATGCGCGTAGCCGTAGCCGTTGGCTAAGCAAATTGTACAACTTGTTGCTTGACTTCACCAAATTTGAATTGATTAAACAAAACCAGCCAAGAAATCTCTCCCTCCCTTCGTCTCCTCTACTCCACTCCTGCTCATTATGTTAATTTCTAAATAAAGTAGCAACTGTGTTGCAAATCGGATCAAAAAACGGCAAGCTCAGCGTTAAACTGATCAAAATATGAGTCCGAATGCAATTTGCAGTCGAACAGGTTTGATGACCACAGCACAGCACTACAAAAGATACTACACTACACTACACTGACTTGGTCTTTTACATAAATATTCAAATCGCTTATGCGCATAATAATTATGCAAAACTTGAGCTTAATTTATGTTTGTTGAGGGCGTATGCAGCAGTTGATTAAATTTACCGCCAGCTAAGTTTAATCTGCATATTAAAGTTGATAACAATTTCACTTTCCCACGTTAAGTAAGCTTAGCTCAGCACTTAAGATTACAAGCTTACAAAACAATATAAATTAAATATATATATTATTAATAATTACTACATTTCTTAAGTATGTAATTTACTTTGATAATTAGCCGAGAGAGAAATGGTGGCTGATAATGCTGCGACATTTCTGCGTACATTTCACGACTCATGTGTTGTACATTATGAAGTTTTATGTCTTTTGAATGGCTACTCGTCAGGGCTTGACCTTCAGTTTGTTTACAATTCCTTACCGACTGGTGACCACTGTTTGCCCTTGAAACGCAGTGTGCACTGTACTTTGTTGTTGCAACTATAAGTTTTGGTTTTTTTGTGTATTGTTATTGCTGCGATTGGCATTGATCCCGACGCACTCTTTGTTGCCTCTTTGTTTATGGCCCAAACAATGCGCATTGTCTCAGCTGTAGGCTCTGACTGTTTATGATCACAAAGTGCAGTCAAAGCACAATAAAAGTAATTCAGAACAATGCAGATTTATGATACTTCTTGTAATTAAGTATAAATTGATTGGCTACGATAATTCCAGCTAATTTTGATATATATTTTTAGCTCAGTTCCCAAAGGGGTGATTGGAGATTATGTGATTGGGATTTCAAAACGGTTTTCATTAAAATAAATTAATAAGTGGCATATAATGTGAGTCAGATTAAAGTTTATTGTAACTTTAGATGTAATAAAATAAAAAGAAAATATATTTAAAAAATTAAAAATCCTTTTTGGACACTTGATTTCAATTATAAACCTGTATTCAATACACAAACTGTTTAGACCTTGTTTTAGTTCACTCTACTTACCAAAACCCCCCAACTGGGCATACAACAGTCGAGCAGCTTTCGTTCAGCCTTCTCCCTCATGATTAATATGTTAAAATCCGTAACTATCTGCCTTTTAATTGCCCTTCAAGTGCGTCGTCGGAGCTGTCCAAGTGGAAGACTTAATAACAGTCATTTAATGTATGCGAAAATCGTTTAGCGCTTAGCGCCGTCACCTGTACAGGCGCCTCTGTCAGTCACGCCCAGCGTCTGTAATTGTTTATTGGGCTGAGGCTTGAAACCTGTACCGGCATCACTCGCTTTGAGCGCATGTGCAACCAGTTCGTTAAATTGATCGAGTTTCAAGTTAGGAAATATTTGGCACTTATCTGGTCAGTTAGATCGCAGAGACAATTAGCCAAATGAGTTGGCCAAGAGCCGACACACGGTGACCGTGCCAACAAAGTAAAAAAAAGCTGGCTAGTAATTAATTGGCATGCATTGTGTGATTTCGTTTGATTTTGTGGCTGCTGCCTGGCGCCGTTCATTTGGCGGCATTCCAAGTTGGCAAAAGCTGATAGACAATCGATTCGCGCGATTTGATACCGATAAAGTTTAGCATAAAAGCCAGTAGCAACGAGTATGGAAACGAATACAAAACGACTAAAAGAACGACTAGTAAAACGAATTGGAATATTCGTACACAGTTTGAATGCAATTCGGCTACTCGCACTGTCAATTTAGTCACTTAGCGTAAATTGTCATAAATCATGAATGGGCTTTGAAGTTTATGTGCTGTAGAATCCCGTCTGTCCAGACAGTCCATTTGTCCAGCTGTCTAGCTGTCAACTTGCTAAAAATATGCAGACTAGATTCGCTTTGAGCTCAGCTGCTGGCGATTGTTGTTGTCCTCCAGCTGTTTGGCTTAAAAAATGCAACAAAAATTAAAAAAATTATTCTATTGCCAGTTAAAATTTATGCTAGTTATGCACACTCATTTATTGGACATCAATTGGACGTAATGGGAATTAGAATAAACATATAATTTGTAAACAAACTGGTTTAACTTGGCTAGAAGAGGTAGAGGGAGGGAGGGGAAAGCTCAAGTGCATTAAACATGTCAGCAAGTGATTAAATTACAAATAAACTTGATAATTGATTTGACTCTTATTTTTGACAGACTAAAACTGTTAATTCATTAAAAATTGCTCTTTATTTTGGCACTAGACTAAAATCGATTTAGCCAATAACTACTCAAATTACTTTCTTTCTAAGAGCTGAATGTATTTGAGTTCCTCGAACTGCATAATTAGTTATTCACAGTGAACTTTAAGATTATTGCTTAATTGGGTTAAATTTATAGTGCCAAGTGGCGCATAGCATTTTGGCCAGCATAACTTTTAGTCTAGCCACCAAAATAGCACTTTGTTTTTGGTAGGAAAGAGGGAAGAGGAGTGTGGGGTAAAAGTGATTTGCTTTTATCGCCTGCTCATCATAAATTCCCGTTTAATGAGATCTTACATAATACTCATATATGTATAGTTATATGTTTTAAGACGCT
This sequence comes from Drosophila acutilabella, assembly GCA_035046005.1. Lineage (NCBI taxonomy): Eukaryota > Metazoa > Arthropoda > Insecta > Diptera > Drosophilidae > Drosophila > Drosophila acutilabella. The sequence continues at coordinate 18,101,210 of JAWNOK010000013.1, forward strand.
TTGGGCCCAATAGTTGTAGGCAGAGAACTTGGTATGGGAATGGGAAGTACTTAAGTGCCAGACGGCAGAAAAGCAGAGCAGTCTGCTTATCACATAAATTACTAAAGATGAGAGATGATTTCCACTTGCACATGTCCACACAGAAGTTTATATATAAGTATATAAAAAATAGAATATATTGTGAGTAATCTTTTAGCGTTTTGTTGCTGGGAGTCACAATAATAAACATTAAATCATTTCTATTGTAATCTAAGCGGTTTCATACAGAAATACTTACTCTATATGCAAATAGACTGTGACTTTGCTTATGACACTGAACTAAATACTTGTAGGCATCTCAGACTTTTTCAATTACACACACATGTATTTGCTAGGAAAACTTCATTATCGCTGACACGTCACTTGTTGTGTCTCACAGCAGACGAAAGGCCAAAATCAAAAGAGAAGGAGAAAAAATAAACTTGACTAAATTGACGTGCTTTCGAATCAATAAAGTGCTCGAACTTTTTGCCTAGTTGGTGTAATGGCAGCTACTACAGTTCCAAGTGTGTGTGGGAGTGTGACTTATCTGTGTCCATCGTCAAATAACTTCCGTTTCCTGCTCGTTCAGCCTCAGCCCAAAATAACCAAAGCAGTGCTGGCAGTTTCTTTGGGCTAAAAAAGCTGGCTTAATTAGCTAGCTAGTTGGCTAAAGCACTTGGCTAAAAATAAAATTTAAAAAAGAATTATTAATATTTTTTGTTATATTTAAAAGTTGTTAAAACACTTATTTATCGTCACAAAGTAGTTTTTTTTCTTGTTCCTGTGCTAGTGCTACTTATAGCTAAATTTCTTTTAACTAAGTGTCCTAGCGTTTAGCTATAAATAGGCTAAAGTAGCAGTGTTCCCTAGTCTGCATCTTAGCTTTACCCTAGCGACAAACTCTCTAGTCGATAGGCAGTCAAGTGCCAATCCAATAACTCAACAAGAACTAGTAGGTACTTGACCTTTGAAGCAGCACACTTACACCCATACACCCACAGGCACACTCACATTCACACGCATCCCTAGTGATTATGAACTCAGCTCCCTTTGGTAGCAACTCCTGGTTACAGGTTAAGCACTCTCCACTCTGTCTCTGCCTGTCTCCTTCTCCCTCTGCTACTCTGCTCTCAGTTTTGTTTTTCCACGTCCAGTGGCCTGGCAATCAGAAGCATCAGACAAAATGAGTATTAACTTCCGTCGTGTCAGTCGTGAAGCTAATAGAATTTTTGTGTGGACACCCATTGATTGGCAATCAACTTCAGTCAAATGAGTTTCCCATCAATTTGTTTTGTTTCGTATTTCGCTTAACGCATTTCCCACTTACCAAGAGAGCGAGCGCTTTAATTTCATATTCAGTTTTGTTCAGAGTTGCCAAAGCGACTGCAACACCACTGATAATGGCAGTCATAAATATATACACACATAAATACAGACTTCTAACTCGTGCCATGAGTCAAATCTGTAAGCAACACACTTTGACTGCGGCATTGGCAAATAAGCCGCATTACGCATACGCCACCGCACCCGACGTCAATTCAATTGAATAGCAGTAGAGTGTGTACTCATGAATAAACGCATTAAACGCCAAACACGTCGTTAATTTTGTAGCTGAATTTCTTATGGTTTCTATATAATTCAACTGAAAATGGTTTATTAACTTTGGTGTGAAACAAATTAATCTGAGCTCAAAGGGGATTAGTCATTCGCTGATAAAAATTAAGTCGTTCATGGCTTAAGAACATGTGGCTTCTAGTCTTAAGAAGTTAAAATTTATTTAAAAAACAAATAAAGGTCGTTGAGTTTTGATAATAAGTCTACCAAAACTTGTTGCAAAGGACTTTAAATTCAGTTTATTATGTATTAAAAATATAATTTATTGCAGCAATTAACTGTACTTTCAAATAGTCTAAAAATCCAAAAAGGAATGCGAATAAAATAAATATATTTCTTTGAAATTTATTTAAAAAATAATTTTAATTTATTAGTGTAGTCAAAAAGCCGTGTATTTAAATTAATGTGAGCAATTATTTCAAAAATAAATTGTCATCATATAATAAAAGTCAAATACTGTATACACTTATTTTAGACTATAAAAACTGCTCACAAAGTACTATCATCTACAATAAAGACATTCCAGTGGAACAACTGTGCCAATTTATAATGTCTTTTTAATTTTAGTAAAATCTGCTGACGACAGAAAATCACATGTTAGTTGCATTTATTGATCCTACAGAGCAAGGTCAGTTTAATGTGGTCGTGTAAAGCAATTAGGAAATACATTGGTTGCTGGACACTTGATTGATATTTATAGATCTGTGGGACTTGTGGTGCAATTTAGTTGTATAAAATGTTAGAAGGTGTAGAATGTTTATTTAAATGTTGATATTTTGTGCATTTAAACGCCAAATGAACTTTTGCCCCATTTCAAGTCAGAATTCGCCGTGCGTGGCTGGAGCTGGCAAAGTGCCAAAGATTTACAGCTAAATGTCGCCTCCAGACTGCATGAAAGACATAATCTTTCTACACAAATAAGACAACCTTGGAGTCTGAGTTCGATTTGGAACTTCTGACTAAGTCAATGCACTTTTTGAGATCAGTTTAAATCAAGAAAAATGCTAAAATAAAAAGAAAAATAAAAAAGTGAGAGTTCATCTACCCATTTAAGAAACGATAATCCCGCTGACAAACATGCAATTGGCAAAAAGGAAAAAGGAAAACAAAGACACTCGAGGGAAGGCTATAAATAACTGCATGGCATATTATAATGACAGCAATAAAGAACATGATGATGACTGTGGCACACCCCATTCATCAGCATCGATGAACAGACTGAGAAACATTGTTTCTTCGTCTCTCTTTTCCCCTCCATTCCCCTTCTTCCCCTTTCCTTTTCTTCCCCTCTTTCGATCATTTATTGAACTGCTTCTTTTTGACGTTTTTCGCCTGCTTCGTTTTTGGTTGCAACAACGTGTTGCACATGGCCGTTTTAAGTGCAATATGAGTAGCACTCGACGCTTCAAGAAGATTATTCAAATCGCTGGAAGCTGTAGACACCACCAAATGCAGAAAGAGTAGGATGGAGAGTGGGAGAGGAAGAGAGTGAGAGAGTGAGACAGGGACTGGGCATTGCCAGTGGGTTTGCTTCTGTTTGCTGACAGCAGAGGGGAATTGCTTTTAGTGTTTGTGGCTAATTACAGCAACACAGACATAAACAGTGCTGACTGAATTTTAAGGCTAAAATTGTAACAAATTAATAAATTGAACAAAAAATTTATTTTAAGGTACAAACTTATATTATACACTTTAAAAAGACAACTATATATTTTCAATAATATATTAAAAATTATATTATTTATTTGGGCAAAAACATTAATTAACATTAATTTTGTACCCAAAATTAAGTAACTCTAGAATTTTAAATTAAAAACATTTTTAAATTTTATTTCATAAGCCTTTATCCGAGAATATATAATTAATATTTAAGGCAAGCTAATTTTCTATACAATACCATTTTTAAGAGATTGGCTTGCTGTTGACTACTCTGATAGTTCACCCGCTTTCAGCTACAAATAAGCTAAAACGTCACCACTTCCAACAACTCGACAGCTCTGTGGGCCTATTGGATAGCAAAAGACTGAAAAACTGGGCAACTTGTAGTGCAATTTATGGTTCGCAGTATTTATAACTCGATATTGTTGTTTGATTCTGCAACTCTGTGTCATTTGGTTCCTTTGGCACGAGTAAAGACTGTACAGTATGCCCGCACTGTAGCTGGATAAATTGACGTCTTATTTAGTTTTGCTTTGTGCTAAAAGCGAATTTGGGGCGCCATTTGAATGGGAATTAACCTAGTTACAGCCCACAAATATCGCACTGAATATGGCTAAGAAAATCTAAAGACAGAAACTCTAAATAACTTGGTTATTATTGGTTAACACAGTCGAACTTGTCTGAAGTAAAACTAAACCTAAACAAGCTACAAATTAAATCATGTCATAAAGAAATATAAAACATGTATATTTTAAACAATAAAATGTCAAACATGAGCGTCTTTAATGATATTATTAAAACAATAACTGAATCATAATGAAACGAGACGATTCTATTGGATTATCAGCGATTTCTATGCTAAAAAGAGAAATCAAACTGGTTTAAATTAAAGAGCTAAGCGATTTTGAATTCAAAACAAATAAATTTGAGTCTAAATTAGATAGCAACTTTAGTAGTGATACTAAAAGAGGAAAAGTTCTGCAATTCAAATTGCTATTTGGGATTATTGAATGATGTAACTTATAAGTTCTTTGATTTTAAAAATAAAACAATCAAACCCATAAAAGTTGAATACTGAATTAGCTATTTTAAGCCAGAAAAGATCAATACTTAAAGCAATAAAAGTCTTATAACTGCTTTTAGCCAATTTTACTTGGTTATTTAATCTTGTTTGTGCCCAAACCTAAATGAGCTAACCCTGGAAGTATTTCTACAAAGTGTAAACACTTTTTTCACTCATTTAACATGCCTTTAATCATTTATTTACCTTTATGCTATCAAGTTATTTTACAGATTTAAGTACCTGCCTCTGGTATCAGGTTACTGGTTACCTTTTTGGCATTTTGCTCGTTATGCCGATAAATATACTCATAGTTTATGCTCACATTAGTTGGGAAGCTGAGCCTGGATTTGGATTTGGGTCTGGTCTCTGTCTGGAGATGGCTTTAAACTTGACTTGGGTGCAGGTTTTCTGCGTGTCGTATGCGGGTTAATGCTCCGACTGGGATGTCGCAACAACTTGTGCCACTAACCAAGCCAAGTTAATGCATGCATGTGTATGCAAAACAGTTTTGGAAAATGTATTTCCACCTTGAGAGCCCAATGAAGATACTTTAATGTTTAACATGCAAAACATACACACAACCATGTGCCAAGTGTCAAAACTTGTTGATGTGTACGTGTGTGTGAGTGTGTGTTATGGCTAAAAACAAATAATGTCAAATTTGGCATGCAAATCCTTTAAATCAAACAAAATGAATGTTAGGGTGGCCCAAAAAAACCCAAAAAAGGGCAATAAACGTTGACACAAGCGACACGCGTATTTTTACACGCCCCCTTTTTTTAAGGGGCTGCAGGGGAACAGCTGCTGCTAAGATAAAGTACAACAAATTGGATAACATAAAATCAACAGAGCTAATAGTTCACTTTGGGGCAACAAGTTACCGCATTACAGACTAAAGCAGACGTCAATAAGGGTGGGGGTAGGGGCAGAGGGCAGGGCCAGGGGTGTGAGTTTGCTTTGCTTCTTATTTGACATACTGGCATACATTTCCTGTCTCCCTCACACACACACGTAGCGTCGCCCTTTTCATATTGAGCCGATTTACTATTGAAAATAAATTTTTATTCGATTTTCTTTTTGCCTCTGTGCCTCTGTGCCTTTGGCTTTCTTGGGTCTTCCTCTCTTCTGGTCTGTCTGTCACGCTCTGACGACTTTTCAATGTGTTCTGGAAGTGCGTAGCACATTTTTTACGACCATCACTTTCGAATTTCTTTCGATTTTGATTTTGGTTTCCATTTCAGTTCCATTCAGTTCAAGAAACTACTTTGAGTTTGCTGATTTATGTCTCGGTGAGTCATGAAATATAATTCTAACTCGTCGCCTACTTGTTTGGCGTCAAATCATAATGAGTAAAACATTTTGTAACCGACAATGCTTATTCAATAAGCAGACAGACACTCAGACATTCAGAGAGCTGGTTAGCCACACCTCCCAAAAGCTGATTCTACCAAGTGTTTCCAATTTGTAGGTTAGGCCCCAAACTAATCGGAGTTACGTGCAATCCATCCCAAGCACTTTCTGTGTTCTCTGTTCCCTATTAGGCAATTTCGGTAACTTCAGGCACTGTGTGTACTGCATAAATGTTGCCTCATTATATTTGGATATAATTCAACTCTACACGAGGGTGTTTATGGTGTTAAAAACCCCTGCAGAACAAGCTTGTAATTCAAACATGTCTTTTGTTTTTGACCAGAGTTTAACACATAACACCCAAGCTGACTCAGAATTCTAAAAAATTCTTTAGTGGAAAGCTTGTTTATTTTGACAATTCCCCTTAAAGTTCATTAATGTTATGTGTCAATTTGTATTGAGATCTTTGTTAGCTGTGAAACACTTATTAATTGGGTTATTAGTCCGAACATTCCAGTTGTTATATCATCAATATGATTTCAACAAATGTCTTCTTAATTAATAGAATAAAACACTTTTACTTTATGCCTACAATTGAAAATCGTTTGCATGCGCCTATGAAAGTTTCTTTTCTCTCACTCTAAGCCCATGTATGTATATTTCCTTCTCTATCTATTTATCTGCTCTGTTTGTTGCTTTTGTTGGGTACTTTTGTGTACTCGAATTGGTTTGTTCTTGTTTTATTTGAAGGCTACTTGTTGCCAAAAGCAGAGCAGTGTTTTACACAGACAAAAATAGGCATTCAAATTAGTATACTCCAAATTTTGCACTGTAAAAATATTCTAGTTAATAGATGACTAAAAATAACAAACATATATTAAATATTTTACTAAACTTAAAACTTATAAGTACATAAATTCTCAATTAAAAAATTTTAAACTTTCACACATTTTGCGCTGTGTATGCTTGATATAAATTATTTGTCTTTTGCCCATTGACAATTTGAGGTCAGCACACACACACACAATTGTATGTAAATTTAAATGTTGTGTCTGTATGTGTGTGAATTATCACGCATTAATTGCCCATATGGTTAGCAAAGGGCTCGAATTGGTAAACAGCAAACGCAAATTTTTGGAGTGTGTTGACAATTTGGGTTTAAATGGCAGCTGCTCCGGCTGTTGGTCTAATGTGTAATTAGTAATTACCCAAAAAAAGAGCCCAACCCTAGAATGATTTATAGAGTGTGGGGCTTTGAGTGGAGTAGTTCATTAAGTACAATTTGATTTAGCTGTTAAGTTGACAAACTTTATTTATTGTCTATGGGCAATTTGTTGCATGATCCCTGACATTCTTATATGGATTTTCATGACCCCTGAAAAACAAACGGCTTTTTGGGTGTGTCTAAGCCACTCGTTCGCTTCGCTTATCTATCAACCTCCGTGGTATTAATGAAAATCTATAGATTCAGCGATCAGCACCACTTTACATTGCCATCAGTCTCGACAAGTTTCTTGGCTTGACGAATCTTTTGTCTGGCAAAAGTGACGCACAAAATTTATAAATTTACCACAAGTAAAAATTGTTTGGCTTCTAGCCACATAAAAGGGGTCTGACTCTTTTGCTTTTTCGCCCACCAAAATCATAATTACAACTGCAGTCGTTTGTAGTTTGAACTCTGCAGGCAAAATTGTCTGAGCACGTGGCTTCCTCCTGTGGCGTTCCGACCACGTTAAGAGTTTCATATTACCAGTGATTGCGGCTACAATTTGTGGTTACTTAAATTGTTAGCACAGGTGCACAGAATAAACTTGTATAAAATATTATTAACATAACGGAAAGCAACAATTTCTTTAAGGATGTGGTTTTGAATTTTTAAATAGAATTTTATAGAATAAATTTGCTTACTTAACTTTAATGCTTTAAATCTTTTTATATTTCTAGCAATGCGACTACACAAAATGCGTTTATTTGTGTTCGTGCTATGCCTGGCGATTTCCCAGCTAAATCAGGTGCTGGCATCCATAGAACTAGTCGGACAGACTATTAAAGGTAAGCAGAGTATTAACTAAAATCCCATTGACTGCTTGTACAAAAGTGTTGCATACTTTTAAGCGCATCAATTAAAATACTACAATGAGATTATTTGTTGCATACTTTTAGGTGCGTCAATAAATGTGCTCGATAGAGGCAACAATCGTTTCGAATTTAAATACTATGTCACCACGCTAGTGACTATTGTAGTAGACTGATTCAATATAAAATTATTATATTTTTAGATGCCCTTGGTGAATACATGCTTACGGATATCATGAACAGCAACCAGGCGGGCATAGAGTTCACAGAAGCAGAAGATGGCTTTCCAGCATTCAAATTCCTAGCCACGGCAGATGTGAAATCTCCCTACAAAGTGCTGTTACCCGAGAAGCTCTCCGAATTTGCCATATTAATCACTTATCGACAAAGCTCCCTCAAAGGCGGCTATCTGTTTAGCGTGGTAAATCCGTTGGACACAGTGGTGCAATTGGGTGTACATCTATCGCCGGTGGTGAAAAACAGCTACAATGTAACACTAGTTTATGCACAGCCCGATGAGAGTGCGGGCCGTAAGCTGGCTAGCTTTCCGGTGACCCACGTGCCGGACAAATGGAATTCGATTGCGTTTCAGGTGTACAGCGATAAGGTGCTCTTCTATTACGACTGTAAGGTGGTAAACACGACGACAATTGTGCGAGATCCCTTTGAATTGGTCTTCGCATCGGCCTCAACCCTTTATCTAGGACAAGCCGGTTCTATGATTGGTGGACACTTTGAGGTAAGTCCTAACGGATACCAATTTATGCTGATTGAAATAATTATTGCAAAATATTTAAAGCGGCTAATTGAACACTTTTGTGGGGCTAATAGATATTTGAAAGATTCTTTGATTACTCTGTACTTATGTTTTGATTTGTGCGGCACATCAAAAGACAGAAAAACATATGTTTTTATTACTGCGAGTACTTTAATTGTTGAGCAATGAGTTGTAATGGAAAACGAAACAATTTAAGTGCCAAATGGCTGCTTGAATCGCATTCAACCACCAACAGATGTTTCTTGAGGGTGTGTTGAGTTTACAGCTGGTGAGCTTTTCAGCAGCAGAAACTCACCACGGCAGCCCTAGAGGGCGCCACTTTGCCATGCAGCGGCCAACTCTGAAATCAGTTAAAAATTGTCGCTCAACTCAAGTCACTCAGTTGCTTCTCTTTGACTCAACGTGGAGTGCGACTCGAACGTCGCATTACGTATACGTCGAGTTGTACTGCTTTTCACTCATTTCTCTCTCTCGCCGTGTTATTCAGCGCTCGTTCTTACGAAGCTGTGGCTTTGACGAGCGCTTTCATGTTGTCTGTGGCACGAGTCGAACGTTGCCCCAGTGTCCTGTGTGTCTGTTTGTCGTTCTGCAGCGCCATGTTGCTGTGATTTGCGTTTGGGTAGAAGTTTACGCTTAGCCGAGACGAGTGCGTTTACCTTTTAGTCGCGTTCGGTGCCGCAAACAGTTAACATGTGCGAACGGCTCTGTGAAAGTTTGCATTTTTTTCATACCACTGCCACAGCACGCTGAAGTCGTGCTCTGTCTCTGACTCTGAATCTGATTCTGACTCGCTGCCAATTCGTTCCACCTCGTCCACGTTCACATTAATTTCGCCATCGCTATCGCCATCGCCTTCGTCTGCGTCCTTCTCGCCAAACGGTTTACTCGTCGTGTACGTCGCGTGCATTTGTGTGTGTGCGAGTGTGCGAGAGTGTGTGTGAGCGAAGCTATGTGTAATCCAGGCGAAAATGAAGCCATTGTGCAAGTTTAGAGGCACAAAAAAACCGAAAGTGATTTATGCCTAAATGAAATATGTTTGCATAATTTGCAAGTGAAACAAATATCGTGCTGTGTGCGCTATGTGAACCATAAAATTATCAAACGTAAAAAACAAAACAAAAAAACGTCCAGTCAATTAAATTTCAATTATGCGACCAAAAATGAAAGAAAGACGGCGCAAACGATTCAAAATGCGACCGTTAACTTAGCCGTCAACACAATTTGTTCATCGAGATCATATCACACACACATATCAAGGCATCAAGCCCAAAAGAAGTCTAAAAACAACAGCGAATTCGATTCAAAACACACATTCGTGACGCTGATTGTTGCATATATCGCGTGTGCTGTGCTGAACCGAGTTGTGCTGTGCGGAGGCTAAACTAAATGGTAGTCCAGATTTTTGTGCTAAATTAATAAACATAATGGTCAAGTATTACCTATAGCCAGCAAATTACAAACATATCCTGTTTCCAACTTCACGCAACATTGTAAAAACCCCAGGAACCCAAGAGGAGAGCACAGAAATTTGTTTGCTCACTGTGCAAATATTTACAATTAGTTTTGGCTGAATCGTGCGGCTTTTCTCCTACCAAACTGTTGTTGCTGTTATTGCCCATGTTGTTGCCGTTGGTTTTTTCTCATTCATAGTGCCGTTGTTATTTGTTTTCTTGTTGTTATTGTGATTTAAATTAAAGAAAATTCGTTTTCGCCGTCGCCGGTGGTAAAAAAATAAAATTATAAGTTTCGTGGATTTCGTGTTAACTTAAAGATGTCGCATTTAAATGACAGTAAGCATTGCCGCCTCCACTGCCCCGCAAGTGCTGACAATAAGAATTTGTTCAATGAAAATCAATCAATTACACAAGCCAAAAATGCATGTGGTGTAAACGAGAAAATTAATTGCGCTCAGCGGGCTATCGACTATCCGGCGAACAAACGACCTAGCCTGGCCTAGACTGCTGCGACCTTCGAGCAGTTGTTGCCACAACTGTTGAACACGCGCCACAGAAAGCCAAGAAATAAATAAATACAAAAAAGAAAAACTGAGTCACAAATAATTGTCGTTGTTTTATTTATAAATCCAAATAACAAACACTGTCATTTGTAATTACAATCGGGCATAAAAAACCAAGTGAATAACTTAAGCGGTATAAAACAATAAAAAGGAAAAGATTATTATGTGCATAAATAACGCAAACTATTTGTAATTAAAAATTATCTGTGATTTTTTGACAACATATTCAATATAACTTTGTACTTATAAATAAAACGCATATCGCAAAAAATATCGTAGTTAATCAAGTGACTTTAAGCGGCGTTAAACAATTCAAAAAGGTAAATATACTTATAACATAAAGGATGTGATTGTATAAACATATATATGAGTTATGTATATGTATGTGTTTAGTTGGAGTTAAGAGTACAATGGGCCACACACAGAAATGGTTATGCATGTCGCAGGCTGTCGCCTATCAAATTGAGCATGGGCTGCGCATAAATTATGACAAGCTAGGCGAACTAAGGCTAGAACTCATAGACAAAAGCCTCCAGCTGAGGGGGTGGAGTGGCAGGAGTGGGCGGAAGAGTTGGCTAAAGGTGGTGAGGGGTGGAGGGAGGAAAGATGGCTCCATGGATTGGTTGTGCGCTCTGCTCGCGTTGTGGCCCAAATCAAAGGCAAACTCATTAAAGCAGCGCCAAACATACACATCGCTCTCTCTTTCCCCCTTCCTCTTTCTCTCTCTTCTTCTCTCTACACATATAAAGAACACTCAGTCATGCATATGCATATTAAAGCAGCACTGGGCGTATGTGTAATATCGTGTATACGTATATATATATTTAATATATATATAAATGTGTATATATTTTTGTTCTCAGCCGCCTTTTGTCTTTATCGTTAACATTACCATTTTACCGCAAGGCAAAACGAATATACGTTTTATTTATTAAATAAAAGGTCCTTTTAATGTCTGCATTTGGTACAAAAAATGAGATATATGTATGTGTAGTATATATACTTGTTCTGACCTCTGGCAGCAGCTGAAGAAGGTTAGCTCAACGAGCACATGAATATCTAGGCCTTAAAATATCCTTAAAAATTCGATTTTCTATAATTGTACACGTATTTCATTACAGCGCTTCATTTGCACTACTTTAAAACAATCAACTTTTTAAACTACAATGGCGTGCACTAAATTAATTGGTATTACTTATGCCAGTCAACAATATCAATTCCAAAAGCTACAATCATTTTAACCAGAAGCCAAAGCCAAAGTCAAAACCAAAGCCAAAGCTTTCAATAGTTTGTGTGAGACTTAGTTCAGTTGTGTTGAAGACTGAATCATAAATAGTCATAAATTCATATGCTGTGTGTATGTGCGTGTGTGTATGCTGGGTGTGTTATGCTTGTTGTTGTTTACATTATTGACTTACATGGCCCCCTCCAACACAACCCAATTCAACCCAATCCCTACTGAAAATGAGCTTTATTTTCTGTAACATGAAGTTTTGATTTACAAATTTATCAATTTGGCATCATAATACAATATTTTGACCCATTATGTTGACACAATTTAAAATTCAATTTAAAATGTTTATTTACATATTTGGCAGCTTTGTCCTTAGCGTTATTGTGTGTTAAAATTAGTTTTTACTAATCCATTGTATGCAAATATAATTACTTAAATACGTGTATAATTGTTTAGGTGCGCAGGCATTTTAGGCTCTTTACCTTTGGCTTAATTTGGGATCTACTTAGTATTAGCCAAATTACAAATATTTTAAGCTAAATTGCTTGAATAATTTATATAGAACTACAGTGACTTTAATTGAAACTTAAGTTGAATAAATTTTTGTTTGTTTGATATTAAATTTCCAATAAAATTGTGTTTAATTAGTAACATTTTAAATTGCTTAAAAGTCAAACGAATTTAATAAATTAATATAAACCTACATACCTTTATATTTGTTAAAATACAATTTAATTAATTTTATTCGACAAACATATCAGAAATTTATACAAGTATTAATTCTGTTTAGTAATTTACCTACTTAATATTTGTCTGGTATTTAATCTTCATTAGTTTACCAACAGTTTTCTGTGAGTCTTTCATATTTCATAAGTTGCCTTTGCTTTATATATTTTGTCACGACATCCCCTTATGCATAGTTTTATGTGCTGCTGTATATTTTATTACTGATGAGAATGCAAGTCGTTAAACTTTATAGCGAAATGCTGATTTTATGTTCGAATTTCATTGTGATTTTCATAGAAAAAATGTGCAAGCCAAAGAAAATAAAAGCTGCTTTCAAAGTGTTGTAGAAAATTAAAATGCAAGAAGAAACTACATGGATTTTATGATTTTATAGCTGCCCGATTTGAAGCCTTAAAGCAGCTGGCAACAGTGGCACTAATATACATAAATTATGCAAATGTTGGACATTAATTAACCGACGTTAGTGAAGCGGTTAACGCCCATTTGCGCCCCCTTTTGTGTTATATAGCCAGGAAAATGCGTTCCTTCGTTCACTCTTTTGACTAACTGACTTCTTGTTAATTTAACCAGAGCATTGTAACGCCCCCTCCAGACAAAGCCACACACACACGTATTCCCTTCCCCCGCTCCGCAGTCATATGTGAGTTGAGGAAGTACACTATCGATCAAACTTAGACACATCTGTGTCTTGGGGTTTCGACATTGCTACTGGTGACATTTTATTGTGCTTGCTTCTTATTAGGAATGCATGTGTGACACATGCTTAACCTGTTCCCCAGGCCCCTGCTCCACTGACAGGTATAACATCAGTTAGCCTTTGTTGCTTGTCGCTTTGAAGCACACACACACAAAAACATGTCAAATGAAATTATCTAAAGCGGAAATTTCGTGTGCAAAACGTTGCTTATTAAAAATAACATGTCAAAAGATTTCCACATGGCAATGAATAGACATAAAACATTCTTCTGACAGACGCTGCTGTGTGCTTGTGCTTGTGTTTGTGTGTGAGTGAGTTAGGTCTGTCCTTTTATACATGTCGGCCCATTAACTTCATTAGGCGTTGAACGTTTTGGGCAGCTAGCCCACAAAAAAACAAAGTTGGTTTCAAGGGTCAGGGATCAGGGATCATGGGTCATGTCTCCCTCTATGCATTAAGCATTATTTTTGGTTTAAGTTTGCATTTGCACGGTTTACTTTTTGGTTACCATGACAACTTCAAAAGTCATTACTCATTTTGGCGTACTTAATTTGGAGGAAGATATGAAATTCCTTATCGTTCCCTGTCTCTGGAGGCCGCCAGCTCACAAAGTTTTGCCCCTTTTCATTATGCGGCCAAAAACGCAGTCCAAAAAAAAGTAACACAAAAAAAAAAACAAGTCCAAGTAGGTAATTTCATTAGGAAACTTGAGCCATGTCAAACTTTAAGCTTAAGCTGCAAAAGCGAAAGCGGCTGCCAGTGCGAGTGCGAGTGCGAGTACCAGGGCTGGGCTGTACTGCAGCCGTAGAATTTTAATGCTGCGTGAAGAATGCCACTGAGGCAGCAATAACGCCAGCAAAGCCAGCAAAGGCATAAAAAAGTTTCACTTGGCTTTCTTATTTTTTTTTGCTCGCTTTTTTGGGCCCACAAAAGTTTGTTTTACACCAAAGACTCAACCGTTGACTCAATAACTGGCTGCCATTTCAGAGCAGCACAAATGTGGGGATCAGGGAAGTGAGACGTAAGCTATGGGCGGAGGTGGGGTATGTCAGGTGAGCTGCGTTTGTTTGGACTCTGTTGCTGCTGGTAGACAGACACGATTATCGTAATTATGCGCTGACTGTAGCATACTTTTGTGCGCGCTGAACCTCTTGCTAAACTGCTTGCTGCCTATGCCTGTCAGTGTGAGTGGTTGTGTGTGCGTGTGTGCTTTTTCGTTAAAGGATACTTTGTGTGTGTGGATGTACGCCAACTTTTACCGCAATTATGTAGGTTGAAAAGTTGGCGCTCGGTTTTTTATTTCATTTTCGGGGGCGCTCAAGGACACGCCAGCTTCAGTGCCAGCTCCCCCTACCCATCACCTGCCACCGCTCAACGTTGAGCGCCCAACACTGGCATGCGGCTTATGCCTTTATGCGCTCTAAATAAAAGCCAAGACATCTTGAGCATGTGGCCAAATCTAGGCAACGCATTTTCACTCCTCATTCTACAATTTCAGTTTTCTTTTTTTCATTTTTCCATTTTTTTTCTCTCTTTGCGTTCCGTTTCGTATCGTTTATTTGTTCTTGTTTTCACCGTTTTGCCATGACGTTGCTATAATTCAATATTTTCGCAAATAAACTTGTTGGCAGCTTAACTTTTCATAAAGTTTTTCTTTATATATATATATAATTTTTTTTGGGTTTTTTGTGGTAGCTTTTTATTTTTCAGCCGCTGCTTTGCGGCGTAAATCGGTGAGAAAATGCTGACAAGCGGCAAGGCGGCAAAAGCAGGCAGTCAAAAAGAAGCAGGCAGAAAAAAAATAAAGAAAAATTAAATAAAACGTGTTACATTTGTAGCGTTCGGCGGAAGTGCCTGGGAACGTGTGTGTGTGTGTGGGAGTGTGCATGTGTGAGTGTGAGTGAGTGTGTCTGAGGGTCTGTCAAGAGCTTGTGGTGAGAGCCGTGTGTGAAAGCACAAAAACGCTTGCTAAGGTTAATACGTGCCACAAATGCCATTAGGCATTAGGAAACAGGCAGCAGGCAGTTGCCCAAAACCAGTTGGCCAAAAGCAGCCTGTGAGGCAACAGTCGAATCTATGTAAGTGCCCAAGGGTCAAATACATTTCAAGCCGAAAACAACAGCATTCAAACCATTTCTGTGTGGGTGTACGTGTGTGTGTTTGACTGACCAACAACAACTACAAAAGCATCCAATTAATATTCCAATTCACGCATCTGATTCTAACCATTTTTGTTTTTGCAGGCAATTGTGAGTGTCGTGAGTGTTACAAGTTGAAATCGTCGTAGTGCTAAAGTGTTACAAATTTGTCCAACTTCGCGAGTGTGTAAATACCACGAGTTAAACACAATGGCAATGGTGATTTCAACGCGCGCGAAACTCGTGATAACCGCGTTAATTCTATTCTTCCTGCTCGGCATTGTCCTTGTGACGGGCTCAACGAAGGGCTGGTTTATACCGCAGCGCTTCAACGGCGAGAGAGTGGCAGCCAGGATACAGGTAACTAAATCTTACACCTTAAACTTAAGCCCAAAACCAAGCCCAAAAATAAGCGTACAAAAATAAAACATAAACCAATGTAATCCATTGTCAAAGCAACAAGTTTTGTCTGCGCTTATGTTAAATGGCATTTCATTTTAATTAAAAAATGCTTGCCAATTAATTATAATTATAAGGACTACACGTGGCCGGTCTGTGGCTACTTTATGAGTTTTAATCGCAGTCTCGGTCTCAGTCTCTGTCTCTGTCTCCATCTCCATCTCCATCACCGTCACCGTCTCCTTTATGGTTAAACTGTGTAATTTGTAATGTGTAATGCTAAATGCTTCACTTCCTGTTGCTGCTCCAAATGCAAACAAATGTCTCCACTGTGAGGAAGTTGACATTGCTGCTTATGCGCCCCCAACACGCACACACTTTCTCTCAGACACACACACACACACTCACCCTCACCCTCTCTCACACACTTTCACCACAAAAAACTAACATGGCAAAGAACCACAAACAAGTTGAGACTGCTTTTAAATACGCAGCGTGAGCGCTGTGCAAATAAAACAAGTATACGACTAGTATTTCTACACTACACGAAAAGCAAATAAAGTTTATTGTGACAAATGTTTCATGACAGCCAACCATTTGACCATTTTGTTTGCTACTCATATCTTCATACCCTCCCTCGGGAAGAGAAGGCAAAGGGGCAGGGGACACTACCTACGAGCTAAAGGCTTGACCAGGTGAACGACGAATACTTCAGAGTCTGCGTGTGTGAAATATATGAATTAAAAGCCATTGTAATTATCAGAAAACATTAGACGAGCTTGTTAAATTTAGCCCATTTTAGCTTTTAGCACAAGATAAATTGACAAACGTGACACGGAA
Organism: Drosophila acutilabella; assembly: GCA_035046005.1. Lineage (NCBI taxonomy): Eukaryota > Metazoa > Arthropoda > Insecta > Diptera > Drosophilidae > Drosophila > Drosophila acutilabella. The sequence goes on from JAWNOK010000013.1 coordinate 18,117,843, forward strand.
CTGTGAGAACTACTCGAAAATGTGCTAAGGTTTTAAGCCATACACGGCGTATGCGTAATTTGACCTTTCAACTTGTTGTTTTTACGGGGTCCGTCGGCTTAGTGTCTATTTATCTGTGTGCTGATTAACAGGTGGGCTCTTGTTGTTTCCCCACAAAAGCCGTTTGTTTAACCATACTCAAGTGGTATTTTAATGGGATCACATTTGTGAGCTGCTTTCTCTCCGGGGGCGATAAAAGCGTAGACAAATGACGGGCATAACGAAATTTTAAAGCATTATATTATATTATTTATGCTCTTTATTATGGGGTGTAATAATTATGGGTATTTATTTTTTCACAATACAACTCGCTTTATAAATTGTATACTTTTGTAGTAGCCGACGGTGGCTATTGTATTCCTATCTAGATTTCAGAGTCTATAATGGCTAAGGTAATAAAATATGGCACTCTGACTGCGTAAATCAAGTTTGCTTTCAAATTTTGGCATTGCTCTTCATTTGAGGTTGAAAAAAAAATTCAGTTTCCTTTCAGTCAGAGCTTAAAATTTATTCGAACACCAAAAATTATTGAATAATGCGCATGACAAATCCGTAAAAACTTTCTAAAAACACTCTAATATATTTAATATTAATATTAATATTAATTTGTTTTTTGCACCATGATCAAATACACTTAGGTGAAGATTTTACTGCTTAAAGCAGTGCACTGCAGTGGGCAATAAAAGCACCTAAAAGTAGGCAACACTTTTTGTATAACTGCAGTTTAAAGTTCTTGGAAATACTAATCAAACAAAATCAAAGCTTCTTAATATATCATTCCAAACCTTTATTTTCATTATACTCCTTAGACCTATTTTTAGTTTGTTATTTAATTTAACATATTTTATTTTAAGAAATTTTCCTTATTTGTTCGTAGTGTGACAAATAATAATTTTATTTACCTGTCGCCGTTACATAGCAACGTTTTCCTTTATTTACACCTTTTGGTTTGGCACTGAAGGAAACGTCTGCTAATATCTGCATAATTGTTGTGCTAATTTAGCTAGAAACGCCCTGTTAATGTTTCCATTGACACCCGATGGTGGTGCGAGGGCGGAGTGTGTAACTACAGCGTCTACGAAGTCTGCACTGCTTTTACATTGTTTACGCTTACTTATGGCTTTGACTCGCTTTTCACCTGTTCTGTTTGACTGGCAAACCTACTTTCTGCTAAAACCGCCGTGTGCTCTGCATAGTGATTAAACTAATTTAATGCAGTAGAGCAACATAACCACAACAACAACACTGAGAACTAGGCGGGTTCGGACAGGCAATAAAAAACCATTTAAAACATTCAAAGTGTCGCATGAGAAGGACGTCCTTCGAGTTGGTATAAAAGCAAACCGACAGTTGTCGTTAACTGGCTGACTTCGATACTTTGTTGCCACCCCTCGCCAGCCAGACGAATATGTGTGTTTGTTTGTGTGCCAAAGTGGCAAGAACAGGAACAGAAAAAAAAAGTGAAATGAAACAAAGTTTAGCAATAAAAATCTAAATAAAAGAGCGAGTAGCACCAACGACACGGCGTAACGCGAGAGTCTACGCGACGCAAAGCGGCTACTAATAAAGTCATTTCTGCATGCTGTCGTCCCAAACGCCTACCAGACCCCATCTACTCACCTTTTGGCACGCCAACAGGGTCGAGCGAGTCGAGTTCATTAGCAGTTGCTAACATTACAAAGCCTTTTCCCAATTGTTGTTGTTGTTGTTCCGTAGTTTTTCGCACAGTTGCCACGGCTGATGTTAATTATGGCTGAAACTCGATGCGAACGCGCCGCAAGGCGTTTACTTGGTTCGGGGGCGTGGCATGGGTTAGCGTGCATATTCCCAACTGGAAATTTATAAAAGTTACACGTAGATTGACAGGCAATTTGTTTTTGTATTATATTGAGGCGGTTACTTGGCCGCCAATTTGTTGGTTACCAGTTGCCAGTTGCCAGTCTATTGACGGTGACTACTCCCCTCTGTCTCTGTATGTGTGTCCTGCGGTTAAAGCATGCGGTTTAGTAGCAACAACATTACCAACAATGCCCATGTCTACTTTTACAACAACAACAAGCAGATTCTATTCACATTGATTAGTGCCCAATTACCCGAAAGTGAATTTCGCCAAAAGGCAATTATTGTAAACGCGTTTAACTTTTGCCACACGCGCCCCATTGAATTAGACTAGCTGATAACTCGTACGACACTTATTGACCATTATTAACCGTGTGAATTGAGTATTGTATTTACTGTATTACTGTAGTGTGCACATTACCAAATGCTCTATTAAGCAATACCCTGTAGTCGTAAATTAGGCTATAACCGCTGCATTAATTGCAAATATATTGGTTGAGAGCTCGTAATGAAAAGGAAAGAAAAGCAAAGCATGTCAGTAAAATGTAAAAATATATAAATAAAACAAGAAATTCTATGTAAAATTCTTTTTTAAATCAGTATACCGTATATGGGTTTAATATTTCACTTAGCTTAATAAAATAAATTCTATTTATCAGTATACCTTTTTTTTACATTTTTAGCTGACTTTTGTTTGAATTTGTAGTTGTTTTCTATTGTAAATTAAATTTTGTAGAAACCACATTTTCAATGAAATATTTATTAGCCCGTTTGATAAAGTAATAAATAAATAAGCATTTAAAGGTCAAAGCAATTTCCAATTTCCTCAATTTACCTTAATTTTCAAAGAATGCGCAGTTTGTTAACCAATTAAATTGTATACTCTATGGGTTAGAGCTTAATATAAAGTTAATTGGGTGCATCTCCTACCAAAATAATTATAACATGACTAGCCAAGAAAATTAAGGTCAGCGCGCAATAAACTTGGAAAGTGTGTGCCTTGAATGCCTTAGTTCGATCACAGAAAACAAGCTTAAGTATTTTATATTGATAGATAATATCTAAAGTTGAAACTCTGTAGAATTATGTGCTCCCTCTCTGTTTGGGATATAAACTCTGTAGTGAAGATTTATAATGTAAATCTTACATATGCTCCCCAAGTATGGGATATCAAATACATATGAGCGGGCTAAAGTTAGAAAGAAAGGGACAGCGAATAGGGTTAAAAGTGTGAGGTCTCTCCCTCTCTCTCTCGCACCATGCACACTCTCAGCTGGGCAATAAAAAACTCAAGGAAACACATTCCATTAGATTTGTTCTGCGGCATTGCTAGTCATATATTTATGAATGTTAGTCGTATTCGCCGACTACTCCCGCAGCTGCTAATAAATAATAAAAGTATCAAAATGTGTGCGCATCTGAAGCAGTAACAGTAACAACAACAGCAGCAACAACAGTAATAACAACAGTAACAGAAACAACAACAACAACAGTAACAGTAACAGTTATAACAACAATGTAAGCGGAGAACGCAAAATAAATGTAAAGAGTTTGCTGTGAAGTAAACAGAAACGAGCAAAAGTTTCACACGCACAGACGCACACACACACACACAAACTAACATACACACACACTGCTGAATAAACATATGAAAAACTATCATCCGTTACGTTTATGATAATATTTTATTAAAGGCTGTTCTGTTGGGCCAAATGGCAAATGGCAAGGGAGTGAATGAATACTCGCACACACACGCACACGCACACATACCCATGCAAACACCTAGAAGTCAGAGTTGAAACGCCCTAAAGCAAGCAGTAGACCATTATATATTTATTGTGCCATGGATACACACACAAACACACACACAAACACTTCCAAACGCTGCTTACGTCTTTTGTCTGTCATGCCCCACGGTCACAGCACAACCTTCTCCCCCTACCCCTTTCTACCCCTTCAATTCCCTTCCACTCTCTTCAATCCTTTAAACGAACTCTCAACTCGATAGCGCGACATCGGCAACTTTGCAAATGATGCGTCGACTTTTGCGGTTTGGCAGTAAGTGTGATAGGCAGTACAAAGTTTTTGCCAGATTGTTCACCTCCCTATCCTACCCTCCCCTGCTATCCATTCCACACAATTCCCTTCCCCATTTCTCATCACGCGCTATCTGCCCTAAACTAAAGTTGTTGCATTGACAGTGCAGCTTGGAGTTGCAAGTTGCGTTCCTCGATTTTCTGACAACGTGCACTGCATGTCAAAGATAAGGGAAAATTGCTGTTTAGATACCCTAACTAAAGGGGTATTACAGTTTTGTTAGCAAGTGTGTAAAATGTTCAATAAGTGACGGTATTTATATAATAAAATATAATTATATATATTAGTCAGTATAGGCAGGTCCTTTATTTTCAAGAAAAGTATAAGAACTTGTAAATATATATATATAGAATTCTGATCAGTATAATGTGTTATCAAATTTCTCTCAGATTTTTAAACCTTTTGATAATTTGCCCACAAATAACTTTTTACTTCAAATAAGTGCACAAAACTCAGTAGTTAGTTACAGTCTGTTATAAAAATATATGTATTTTAAGACAGCCTAAGTTTTCTCAAGCTTTCTAGGTAAAGATCAAGTAAATATATCATTTAGATGAGCAATCGTTTTTATATTCCTAGCATAACGCAACCATTTTCATAGCTAGATACCCCCAAACATTCTGCTCAAACTTGTTACGAATTACTAAATTATTTAACTGCCATTGAAACAATTATTTAAGCACTGGGTTTGGGGCTCTACCAACGTCTGAGATCTTTCAATCCGCTTGCCTTTTACTGGCAATGCAGCTGAACTTTTGTAGTGTGGTTGGAAAAGTGGAGCAAGTGCAGCATGTGGGACAGATATTTTAGTGGTTATTCTTGCAAATTGGATACAACCGGAGCAGTAGCAGTGGAGTTTGGTGAGCGTGCTGACAGACTACGCACATTGCAATGCCAACATTTCTCTATCTTTTACCACTCCCCTTTTTCTCCAGCACTTGCTCCTTCCCCCACCTGGCTGCAATATAAATAGCACTGATTTGTGCTCACAAATGCGAGCGGGACTTGTCGCTGTCGTATCAGAGTGCGACTGAGACTTGCTGGCAACCGAAAAGTTAAGCCAACCAACCATACAACCCATTTGTTTATTATGATAATACAGGGTGGCACAGGGGGTGGTAGGGGAAAGGGAGGGGGAATGAAGGGAGGGAGAGCATGTGAGCTGTGCTCTGTTGCTGCCCACAAAAACCTTAAACTGATGACACACTTCACATCGAGGTTTTTTTTGCCTCCGGCCCTTAAAAATCAGCTCTGTCTCTCTTACTCTCCTACTCTCTCTCCCTACTCTCTATTCCTCTCTAACTGCTGTTTTGGTGCTGCATTTCCGCCTGAATGGCGTTTGTGCTTGAAGCAGCTAACTGCCTGCCTCTCATATTGTGAGCAAGGCCAGGCAAGGAGAAGAGGTCGTATGGGCGGCAAACACAAGTATGTCAACGTATGGCGAGAGAAAGAGACACAGACAGAGGAGGAAGAGGGAGATACATACGGCCGTACATACTTACCGTACTAAAACTGTGCTCTGTACATGGCACACTACTCGTATATTGACTTTGAAGCATAAAAAGCTTTTCTAGATATCCCAATACACTAGAGGGCGGACTCTTTATTATCGCCATGTGAATCCAAGAGTTTAGGTGTGTTTTGTGTATGTGTGTGTATTTTTGTGTTGTTATTTGTGTGTGTTTGTACAACCTTACCGCATTAAGTGGTAGTACAATCGAGTCAAAAATTAAAACATTCATCCTTGGAGTTAAAGTCTCAAAGTATATAGTACTTTTGCAAACTATTATCAGCCAGAAAGATTTTAATTCTCGCTGAGCTGCTAAACAGATTTGAATGGAATTTTTGTAAGCACAGGTGTAGCTGAAAGGGATTCTACCTTTATGAATGTCTGTCCATTTTATAAGTGAAGAATCATTATAAATTTATGAACTTTTAATGAGAGGCACACAAATATACAAATAGAAAAGATTTTAAATAAAGTTATTACAACTGTTTGTTAAGCTTCTTAACTGCTTTTACATGTTAATCAGCTGATTTAGAAAAATTAAAAAATATTACTATCAGTTAATGTTTTGAAATATTTTCCATTTCAAACTTTCTTTTGTTATACTCAAAGCTGCACATTAAATAAAACCTTTTTGTGCAAAAGAGCATAAATTAGAAGGGTATGGAATGGAGTGTGGGTAGCTAAGTTAATAAGATTAGCTGCTCAATAAGTTGGTTTAAAATAAAATGAAAAATTAAATCTAATTAATTGAGTTCTCTTTATGGATATTGTACTTACAGTAGTCAAGAGATTTATGAAAACTTTGTAAAATAAGTACACTTAATCGTAGATAAATTGTTTGTTTATGCAAAATATAGCCTGATTTCTTTTTTTTAATGCATATTAATATGTAATGTATATGGTATGTGTGTGATTCTTATGTATATGTGTGTTGTTTTCTTTGAACTAATTGTAGCTAGCATTTTTGCCATTGTTACAGCTTCTATTTTTTTGTGTTTTTGGCTGCTTTTCCGAGTGCTCCGAGCACTCCACACACTCTATGTATGCCAGCAAGTGTGTGTGTTTGTGTGTGTGTGTTTAAACATTGTTTGTGTTTTAACCACAAACAAAAGGCTGAGAGACGGAAAGACAGAGAGGAGACAGCTGGACAGAGCTTGGTGACAGTTCTGGTTTTCCAGGTCTGTCGGGGCTATTCGGTGGGCGTGGCTTCTGGTTTTGGGGGTTTGAGGGTTTGAGGTTGGCGTTGCAACTTTCGAGATTTGTGTCAGCTCGTTTGAGAATTAGTCGTAGGTTTTAGCAAAATTAAAAAAAATATCCTTCCACTGTCTGCTGTCTCATTGTCTTTATACACACACAAGCACACACACTTATATACGCTCACACACATGAATATTTTCCTTTATGTAGAGTTGGAAAAGTGTGATGAAGAATGTAGGGTGTTGGGTGTGCGTATGGCAGCTGTGGGGAAAGAGGAGCAGTGCGCCTTTTAAATTATTTATGCGCCGCAAAATGTGCAAAGTAATTTATTCAGATTATATGCAAGAAAAAGGCAGCTTCAAATAAAATGAAGATGAAGCCCTTTTCAAACGGCCGCCAAGTGTCCAAAGTCAAGTGCACAAAATTAAGCTCTGCACCTGCCGGATGTTCCGGAGGCTTCTTCAACTTGGCCGTAAAATTTTATGTTGCTATAATTTAGCTTTAAAATCGCACAGTTTTCAACTCCCTCCTCCTCCTTCTCCTCCTTCTACCCATTCGCCTACTACCCCGTGTGCGGTGGGTGTGGCCAGCACCTTGGCGCACGCATTTAAACGGAAATAAAATAAAATTACAAAAAGTGGGCAACTTTTTTGACGTTGCGATTGTTATCCTTGCTGCTGCTGCTGTTTTGTTTGCTCCTGTAAACGGCTGACAGAAAGTGATTTAGAAACTATGCCAATGCTGTTGGAACAGTTACTGCTGCTACTGTGGAATTGAGTTGGAAGTAAGTTGAGTGAATTGGTTTGGGCGTTTTGTTTGGGCATTTGTTGGCAGCCATAAAGGTGAATTTAAATTTGGCATTCTCATTTTCATTTGTGCGGCATTAAGTATGCCATTTGAGCAAGTTTTGAATGAATTGTAACATAAAATTGAAATTGAAATTGAATTGCTTTGAGTGTTGCAAACAAGCACTTAATAAGTATGGCTGCAATGCAGTTGCTCTAGAATTGCCAATTAATGTTAAATAATTAATTGGCTCTTGTAAATAACATTTGTGATCTCTGTTATTGCTCGTAAGAGCAGACAATGCTAAGCAGCAGCAACAAGCTTGAAGTTAATGTTAAATTATTAATTGCATATGTAAATAACATAAGCGATCTCTGTTAAGCTGTAAGCGCTGGCAGTGTCCAGTCTGGCAGCACTATAGCAGAATTAACAGCTTGCTCATCATGCACTGCTTCGAACTGCTTGCCCACATTTTATGCAATGTAATTACCTCATTTTATTGGTATTCAATAATTACATAACAAAAGCGTTGCCGACTACATTTTCTTACGCACTTTCAGCTGACAGTGTGTAAATATGCTAAACATGTTTGAATGCCGTTTATATATATTTAAAGCGCTCAAACAGGCTTAATCAGCATTACAAAGTAATTAGAGTTAATTCTTTTGTACTTGAACTCGTCTCTACCTGACACACACTCACACAGCGTGGAACACCTGCGAGTGGCACACACAGCACAAAAGGAGACGATGACGTTGAAAATATTTGTAAACTGTTGCGCGGCAATTTGCATGGTTAATTATCTATTAACTTGCGCATAACTTTTATACAAACGGATGTTGGGGGCAGAACTCCTACTGCTCCTACTGCTGCTACTTGTAATGCCATACATATATAATCATACTCTCACAGACAGCCATACGCAGAGATACACACGCAAGCAAGACAAAATTGTATATCCGTTTTCGTTGGCTGTGTTGTTGTCTCTTTTAGCTGCCGTTGTCTGCTTACTTTGTTGTTATGACAAAAGGTAAAAGGTAAAAAAAGCACCACAGACATCAGCAGAAGCAGAGCAAAAGAACGAACGAACGAACGAGTGGTAATAAAAGCAAGTTATGCTAATCTTAATGTGTCGCCATTTTCAGTTGGCATTCATTTTAAAGCAGCTTTTTGTTTCTGTCGTCGCTCGTAAATTATGTTTATTAAGTATTTGTGCATAATTAAAGTTTAATTTTAACTACTAATGCACAAGAGTCTCACAACTTACAGCTGCCAACTGGAAACTGTCAAGGCAAAGACATTAAATATGAAATCAAGTTCAAGTTGTTAATAAACTAATAAAAATAAAAGATTTTCTTATGAAACCACAACGGAGATTAAACGATGTGTCTAAACCCAATTTTAAATTGTGTGTTGAAAGTCTGTCAACAGTTTGATCGTAGTTCAAAATGGTCAACTGTTTTGAAATTTAGCTGGAAAATGGAAAAAATCAAGTACCATTCGCAAACAAGTAAACAGATTTAAAAGTGAATTTATTAGTAGCCGAGTGTCGTTTATGTATGTATAATCAATTTGAACCCTTTTTGCTTAATTTTTAAAGGGTCCCGCAAAACGTCCTCAATCGATCTACATTATTGACACATTTTTGACAAATTGCCAGGCTGCCTGGATTCCATTTGTGGGTTGAGTCCTTTTTTTCTTTGGTTGCTTATTTTTTTTTTATATCAAAAACGTGTTTGGCATGCCAGAGCTCAGAGCTATGAGCTGACTGACAAAATGGGTCGCATACCTTTCGGCCTGTAGCAAAATGTTTTTGGTAAGCAGGTCAGCGGGTATTTTATTTGTGTATTTCGTTTGTTTTACTTCCAATGCGAAACCCTTGTCAAGTGCAACCCAAACCTAGCCAAGTTATCCATCCATCCATCCATTGTACCAGTTTGGCTCACTGAGTGACTGAGTGACTGTCTGACTGACTGGCTGGCTGCTCACATTGTGCTAGTATTACCACAAACGCTGTCGTGTTCTTGACGTGCATTTCTGACTGCTCTCCTGGCGTGTCCTTGCTCCGCTTTAGCTCTGCTCTCTCTTTCTTGTTCTGCTGGCCTTAATTATGTGCGGGCCAAGACAAGTACTCCCACTCACCCTCACTGCAGTCCCTGCTAAAAAACACACATGAACATTACTCAGTCTCAGTCGCAGTCTCACTTTTAGTAGCCCAGTTAATTGCTGGTGGCGCCACTTGACCAAGCTGCTGCCTCTGCTGTCACTCCTCAGCCTCAGCCTCTGCCTCCGTTGTCTCTGTCTCTGCTGCACTTTAACGCCATCTAGCTGGCTGCTGGTTCCGTTTAGGTTGACAGCTTAAAACTAGAAGCGGTAGCAGCACCTACGAAAGCCATGGGGCCAACAGACACGTTGCCTCTGGGCCACTTTTGATTATTTTGAGAGCAGAGCGAAACCATTGTCTGCACTTGACCCTAAGCCCCCTCCTTCTCTTTCTTTTCCTGCCTATCTCTCTCCATCTTTGTCTTTTGCTTATTTATTTACTCACGCCCATTTCATACTCGTATCTATTCACTGTACTGCACAAACTTTTAAAGAGACAGCTTTGATGTGCGCCTATCTACCGGTTCATCGCTCTCAATAGGCTCCACAAAACACGAATAAAACTAGGTAGGGCCAGCTGTCAAAGACCCTGTACCGGCTTTATGTAACTGTGATTGATACAACAAATGTTAGCTCTGATAGTTTAAAGAAAAACCTTGATCTGCGAATACTATAGAGCCAACTATATAAGCTAGAATAACCGACTTGTTAGATTTTATACTTTCGTTAAAGCATTTTCTTGCTTGTTGCTCTTAACAAGATTTATACACCCTTTGTACTTCTAAAGTACAGAGTCAAAAAAGGGTTCAAGATACAGGGTACTCGTGCTCCAGCCTAACAAAAGCATTGCTCTTTAGTCCGGTTTCCAAGATGCTTCGCCTGAGCTATTTTTGTTTGCCTTTTGTAAATAAATGTATTAAGTATGTTTTGAGGAAGCGGACTGATTAAAATTAAACGATTAAATCATAGCCTGTAAGTGCTTATTGTAGTTGTCATTCCAAAACGAAAAACGAACAGGTAATCATAATGGTCACGCCTCGTCAGCACGGGTCGCAGTAAAGAACACAGAATGGCTATTCTTGCCCCAAAATGCCACATCCTGCTACATAATTTCCGTTTCAAGTGAATTTCCTTGCTGCTAATTTTGTTGCAAACACAAACAGACACACACAGACACACACACACATGGGGCACACAACAAGCGAGTGGCATCTGCTTAAAAATAAAACTAGGCCACACTCACAGATACATATGTATATTTATATCTGACACTATGTGTGTGTCTTTTGGAGTGTGTTGTTGAAAGATGTGTGCGTGGGCCTCACTTTTCAGGCCATGGAAAATATATTTTCACAAAAAAAAAGAAGCGTTTAAAATCAATTCGCATTTAAAGGCAAAATCGTAGTAAAAGTCAAATCTTGATTTAAATGGCAATCGATAAACAAATCGGTTGAGTGTTGACAGCGTTCGAGTGTGGAAGTGTGAAAAAGTTGAGGGAAAAACTTAAATATTTCGAAGACAAGTAACTTTTTGATAACATTCAAAATTTAAATGTTTAACAGTATATAAAATCACAATCCTTTGGTTGAATTATAAAAAAGCTATTAAGCTTTAAAGTAGACATAGAAGTGTTAGGGGTTAGCGTTAAAAATAGAAATATTTTTAATAAATTTCTGTTTTAATGTAGATTACTTAGATTGAGATAGACAAACTATACTTGAAATAAATTACCTTGAGTTCATTAGTTAAGTCTAGAGACCACATTTATATATTTCAAACTTAAATAAAAATGGTAAGCCAATTATAATGATCTAACTATAAATAAAATGACAATACATTGTTAATACGGTTGGGTTTTCGAAGTGTGAAAGGACGTTTTGTGTCCTAAAAACACAACCCCACAGGGAATTCCTTTTAACAAACTATTTCTATGTATTTTATTAAAGAAAACTTATAAATCTGTTTTAATCACCAAAATATTGTATTTTTTTAAGTCAATAAATTAATAATACTATAAATAATTAATACTATCTACTGTATAATTTATCAAAATTGACATTTTTGTTATAACTTATGACTGTTTTAAGTTCTTGAAAACAAATCAAGTCAGCTACACTCAAGTGCTGATCAGAATTAAGTACAACTCCATGGAGCAGGTCATAGTTGTCGCCTGCTGCATATTTTAGCCAGGTTTATGGAGAAAAGGCTAGCACTACACTCTAGGCTGTCAATCGAAGCTACAGAGTGGAGGTGGAATAGAGCAAAATGGGGAAAGGGCGTAACGAGGGGGACTACAAAATGGAGTAAAAGCGAAGGAAGCGCACATTTCAATGTTTATTGGCGGCCATTTAATGCACTGTACGTGTGTGTTTGTGTCCCTGTAGGAATGTGTAGAGAGAGCATGGAGTCCCTCAACTCTAGCTCTAGCTTCTGGCTTGCTTTCAGTGTGGTCCAGTGGGTTGTTGGGGTTTGTAGGGTTGCTGACTGGTTTTGGAGTGCATATTAAGCCATGTTGAACGCCGCTTGCACGCTTTTAACCCGAAACTCAACGGATCGTCGTCTCAGACAAAAACTTTTAACTGGGATGCATAAAAGCTCCATGGCCATTACTATCAGTTACAGTCCTTCCTCTTTGCAAAGGACAACAACGTAAGCGTAAGAGCAGCAAAACAACAGAAGCAACAGCAACAATGACTGGATGACTGCTGTCATTGTGCTCTGAGTGTGTGAGTTTTGGTGTGTATGGGTATGGGTATGAATGGGAATGAGTATGAGCTTGGAGCGTGAGTGCTTGCTGCCATTTTTATTTGAAAGAACCCGGAACAGGGTTTATGGCAGCTGTGCATACACTCCCACTTCTCTTCCCCTCTCTTTCACTCTACATACTTCCATCTCTTTCTTAGTCTGAGTTTGTTGCTGCGCCTTTTGCCTCTGCATTGTCCATAATCCATTGTCTTGGTAACTAGAACCGTTAGCGTCTGCGGTTAGCATACCAACACACTTTAAAACCTGTCTAAATACACCAGACAGTAGTTTGTATTGTCAGGTAAGTCTGCTGTTGTTGTTAGTGAAATTTGAGAGGAAAACCAAAACACATTAACATCAATAATTAATAACGCTTTTCAGCAATTATGTTTTGGCATCCAAAACAGTCGAGGGACAAAGGGAGCGTGTCCTAGAACGAGATAGAGTTACATTTGGCAACTAATTTATGTGTTTGCATTTATTGAAATGTTTTGCAAATTGATTGATTTATGTATTATTTATATCTGAATAGATATGCATTAGCTGTTGATGGAAAAAAGGGTTTTTAGGTCCTCTGTGTATGCATTTTGGCCGCTTTACAATAATTACAATAATTATTTCAGTCGCATTACCTTTCAAATAAATATGAAAATGCACTTATACATATTTCATGTGCACAGGGATTTTTAGAAAAAATCTATGTCTATGGCAATCCAGATGCCATTGGGCTCCAATGTATGGCCCCACCAAAGCCAACGGCTGCCGTGGTATCGGTAAGTTTTGAACTTCCAATCAAAGTGTATCGAACAGATAAAATATATTTAAATAAAACATAAATTGGATAAGTCAATCAACGAGTCATGACAAACAGATGTGTAAATATTCCATATTAATCATAATTTAGGCCTTTTATTTCATGTTTTCATTTGTTTATATTTTAATTAAATTTATTTCAAAGGATTTGGACAATGAAATTAACTCCGATTTGGAGTCAGACCCTGTTTTTACTGACCCTGACCCAGATCTAGAAGCGGTACGTTTCCATTCTCCATTTATAATTTAACATTTCTTATTAATTTTCGTTTAATTTATTTTAATTTGTTATTTACGTTCAGGGTACACCGCTCGATGAGCCTGTTTTTGATGACGACGATATTACCAATGAAAGTTTTTGGGCTGCGGCCAATGCTGAGGTTAGGTTGATCAAATGGTGTATTATTTATAAATTTAAAGTGCATGCCCTTATAAAGTGAAATGTTTTTATAAATAAGAGTAAAGTTTATTCAAAATGGAATAGGTAAAGGATAAGCGTTACCAGTCAATACTTAAAGTACATCTACTTGATGACGCTACAAGTCTCAAACCTCAACACTTCAAGACTTGAATATACTAATCTTAACTATTAATATTTAATATTTAAAGTTCATAATTTCAAGTTCTAGAGCTTTTAACTGACTTGTTTTTTTTGCAGTGTAGCACTTAGCAGCGGTCTGTAATTTTGCGCTGCCTAATTGATAATTTACCGTAAGCCAATAAGTAGTTGGCACAACAAACTATTCGTACTTGCATTTGCACTTACGATTTAATGAGTTTTTAATAAGCCAATGTGCTCTTCCCCTTACCTGTTATCAGCTGCTTCCAACCTTTACTGATTTTCTCATCCTTTCTGCTCCACAGGCAACTGACAACTACGAAGGCAGTGATATTCAGACCCCGGGACAGACGCAGTATATGCACGAGAGACGTAAGTTTTCACTGGACTCGAACTCTTTTTATATTTTCTTTTCTTTATTCTCTTTTTAATAAGACAGTTATTTAATGGAGTGACTTTTGCTTTTTATGTATACTTCTGTAGCTTATCGTGGCATTAAGGGCGAGAAGGGTGATCGAGGGCCGAAGGGGGACAGCATACGTGGTCCTCCGGGACCACCGGGTCCTCCAGGTCCCAAAGGTGAATCGCCTGCGTATCCACCCTTTGTGGAGGCACCAAGTCCTGGGGCTGTAAGTATACCCAACAAAAAAAGTGTAATTTCTAGTCCGAGTTTTGCTCGCAAATATTTGCACGACATTTTAGTCAAATATTGAATCCAAAAACTCGTTGGCAATTACACAAAATTTGCTAAATGTCAATTAGATCTGAGTACTGAATTTCTGCGAAAAACCCGTCTTTAATTTCACAGAAATACACTGGCGAATGTACATGTAATGCGTCTGATATCCTGGAGGCCATCAAGAACAATGACACGCTGCGGGAAACTCTGCGTGGCCCGCCCGGTTCGCAGGGCAGGGATGGAAAGACAGGAGCTCCTGGACTAACCGTAAGTACATCAGAACTTCTAAATAAATATAGATAAACAGATGTACACTGAGACTAAATTGTACTTAGGCGTGAGCCTTTAATTCTGGATTTTAGCTAAGAGTTTTTAAGAAGGAATTAAACTTATATTTATTAAATAAGATAAATTATCTTATAAGGGTTTCAGAAAATATTTGATTATAGTATTTAGTACTTAAATCGAAATAATTACTAGTTTTAAGAAAGAAAAGGATTACTCCACCCTGACTTAGCTTAAAATTGTCGCAAAGTCCACAATATTTTTTTCCGTGTATTCGTATAGAAAGAGTGCCCCGCAAAGGGTTGGCCAAATTGGCTTGCAGGCCATATTTGACATGGATCTAACGCATTTTCAATTTCATTACACACATCGTCTAATCTTGAAGATGGTAAAGGGCGTTGGGATTGGATTTGAGAGCTGTGAGATGCGATGCTTATCGCCAAGTCGGATATGTGCCACTGTTTCCCTAGGTCAAACATCATAATTTCCAAAGAAATTGAGTGTATGGGGGGAAGTACGTGTGTGTGTGTGTGTGTGCGTGTGTAAGTGGGTTTTATGTGCGTGTACCCGGAAACGGGAAAAACGTTAAGAGGAAACGAAAATTTCTTTATGAACAGAGCTGAGCTGAGCAGAATCAACTCACGCTTAAACACTTATCCACTTTTGGGGCACAACTGGCACTCGTTATATTATCTCATGAACTGGCAACGTCTTTGGCAACCCTAAGAGTGTATGTGTGTGCGTGCGTGTGTGTGTGTCGAGCAGAGACATACAAAGGACTGTTTCTCTATTGCCTCGAAGCTTCAATGTGTACTTACCATTTCATTCACTATCCTTGTGTCCAAGAGTCCATGTGTCCATATGTCCATGTGTGTGCGTGTGTTTGTGTTTGTGTCCATGTGTGTGTGTGCGGGTCAAAGGCTAAGTTCACAATGCCACAAACGAGATGTTGGCCTCAACAATCCACTCGACCCAAAAGTGCCTGTCACGCTACAGAACTCAAAGTAAAATTCACTTTTCTATGTAACTGAGATATTTGTAAAAAGGATGCAAAAGTTGCATTTAATTCTATCTATCTCTTCCTGTCCGTTCGTTTGTCTGTCTGTCGTTAGCAACCTGTGGAACGCAGCATCTTCAATACCCTGCAATACATCAAAAGAAAAGCGGTATGCCAAACATTGTTGTGGCTTACAAAAATATGCCAAATTTATAGATAAGGGCTAACTTTTGACCCTTGTAACAAAACTGTAGGCCTGAGTTCTTGACGTGCCACGCCACCCGCCCCTTCCTCCCCTAAATGCTTGAATAAAATATTGCAAAACAGTCGCGCGCATACCGGAAATTTCAGCGACAATTTAGCTGCTCTACTGCTAATCCCTTAACTAATAGCAATTAATTTAAAAGACGACGATAAGCAACATTACAACAACAACAAGAACAAGAGGAGTTGCTACTGGACAAAAGAACAAGAAGAAGAAACACGAGCAAAGCTGAAGGCAAACACAAAACACGCAAATGGCGCACAGCGTGACCATTTTGCATAAGATTAAGGACACTGGGAGACACACATTTTTTTCCTGTTGTTGTTATGTCCTTAATGTTGCTGTTGCTGTTCCCAATTCCCAATTTGAGTGGCAAAAGCAAGCCACACAGAGCTGACCTCGTCCAGGGGCAGCTGAGCCTCGCGTAGATTAATGAGTTTGGGCTAAAACGCAACGATTATGTAAATCGACCACAACCAAATAGTTTGCTGAATATGCTATGCTATATATACCATATATATATACTATAAATACCTTATATATATACAAAAGAGTAACAGACTTTGTAGATTTTAGACTCAGACGTAGATGTAGACATGAATGTACATGATTTAACACGCCCACTAATGTGATTTATTTGTTCGTTCGCCTTTGGCGTCGTTTTTTCCCTTAAATACAGGGTGCCACTGGTGTGACTGGTGCCCGTGGCCCGGAAGGTATCCAGGGGGAGAAGGGTGAGCCAGGCGTCGACGGTATGCCCGGGGTTTCGGGTCCACCCGGACCACCGGGTCCGCCTGGTTTGCCAGAGAGCTACGATGTGAGTATAAAATTTATTTACATTACTAAGTTAAATAACACGCAACTAACAACAAATTTAACACAATAATTTAAACCAGTTACGCATTTAATTTTTGTGAATTGACGATTTCATTTAGAGTCGTTGGACAACAGTTTAAGACTAAACAATTTATGTGTATGAAAAGTGTTGGAATTAGAAATTAAATCGATTTTTCGCACACTAAATCAAATTTGTCAATTCATGAAAAGATTTATTATTGTTTAAAGCTTTTAATTAAATTCAAGTTTTGTTATGAATTTGTACAAGTTTAGCAATGAAATTGATATTTGAACAAAGATTGTCAATGCCCAACTAAATGCCTTTGCAAGCTACCACATTGGACAGTGTAAATATTTGATAAGTTTAAAATTAATATTATTCCGTTGGATTTAAACGATATTAAAGTCAATAAAAGCCTTGCAAGAGTATTGAAACTTCGGCAAGCTGAAGATTGTAAGCGATTTGAATTTATTTTACATAAATACCCTGTAGCCATTTTAATATGCAGCCAGGGTATGCTTAAGAAAGGCTGCTAAACGATTGCTGAACAATTTTAAATTCTTACCCACTTTAAGTACTGGCAGCTCTTTAAAGTGGCTACAGGGTAGCGCTAAGTCGTGACCACCTCGACTAGCTCAGACTTAGCCGTCTTATGTAAATTTTGGCAAACAGAAAAATTGCACCTTTCACTGTACAAACCTAAAAAACTTCAGACATAGCTCAAAAGTTCCTCGTCCGTTTATTTTTATCCCCTTTGAATTTTTTCAATCACGCACATTCTTATGAATTGTGTTGGGCGGGTTGGATAGGTTAGGTAAGGGGGCGTGGTGAGCGGTGCTGCGTCGGTGGTAAACGTCGGTCATGTTTTACTAGCCACACAATTTGCCTAAACCAATTTCCTTCCTGGCGATTGGTTGACTGCACCTGCACTGTGAAAAATTGCTGGGCAGTTGTTGTGTTTTTTTTTGTGCTCTGAAGCAAGCATATTATCTCTGCTAATAATCTTAAAACCACAAAGGTACAACACTAACACGTTACTAGGCTTAACAGCAACAACAACAACAACGAGAACAGGAACAAATTTTGCCGAAACGTAAGTGTCCTGAGCACGCAAGCCAGGCCAAAACCAGCCAAGCCCAGTTCCCAGTTCCCAGCCCAGCCCCAACCCCAACCACACCCCCTTTTCCCACGTCTCCACGCCTTATCACTTCTGGCTTCACCCCAAACGTCTGCCCGGGAGCCCTGCCCCCCCTGGGGGTGTGGGCGGGCTGGGAGACGTGCAGCTGCCGTTGCTTGCGGGCTTCTGTGTGATTCAGGTCTTGGCATGCCAGCTTGTGGCAATTACTGTTATCAGCGCATGGCGCGCAGTTCACGCGGTTAAACGCGCTAACACGCATACAGATACTGCCTTAACACACATACGCGCACACTAACATACACACATGTGAGCACATGCGGCTTTTAACCCTTTTATGCAAGCGAAAGTTTTATTTTTCCCTGGCTTTATCATCGCATTTCAACGCCGTATGCTGCCTGCTTAAACGTGTATGTGCGTGTGTATATGTGTGTGTTGTGGAGGCGTGTGTACTGGCGTGGTTGTGGTTGTAATCATTATCGCGCTGTTACGGTTATGAGAGTGTCAAGCTACTTATGGCTAACGCGCCAGTTAAATCAGACGCTCGCTTAGTCAGCCTCCCATTGTTTTATGCCCTCGTCCTGGGTTTATTATCATTAACGGCAGCCCCAAGGATGCCTCAAGATATGGGGCCAATTTTGAAGGCGTTTTCCAATTGTTGTTACTCTTACCAATGTTGTTGTTGTTGACCTTGTCGCAGCATCGCGCAAAAAGGGGAGCAAACAAACAAAAAAGAAAAAAAGGCAGCAAAAAAGCTTTTACGTTTATTGGAACGACTTTTGATTGTTGACACGACAACAAGTCTGTCGTAAAGGCCAACGTAGAAAGCCAATTACGAGTACGAATATTCAACTAGAAAGCCAGTAAGATAAGCAGAAAAGAAGGGGAGAAAGAGGGGGAGAAAGATAACAGAAAAGTTGCAATTTCTCAACAGCCGAAATTGTTGTAACAAACTTTATATTGAAATCATATAATAATACGCTTTAATTTCATACCCATTGTTTTATGCTATCTACATTTAAATATTATTCACACACTGTGAAAAACTATATGTATTACTTGTAACAAATCGACACATAAATAACAGATAAATTGGAATCCTACCAGGACTTTCAAGGTATAAACATTTAACAATTTCAATTTATGTATGCTCCCCAATACTACTACTCTTTGTACTACTACTACTACTACTACTAAAAACAAAAGCACAAGTTTGCTCTGGGTAAGCAATGGCCACAAAACCTAATGGACTCGAACCCCTTGAAGTCATTAGTAGTCCCCTCAATTGACGCGTCCTACAAAAACAAGAAAATAACAAAAAATAATAGGAAAAAAATAGAAAAAGGGGAACTTTGAGATCATTAATCAAATTTCCTGAGAAGATATTTACGGTAGTATTCTTGTGTGTGTCTGTGTGTGTGTGTGTTGTTTTTGGAGGCCATTGGCAACGAAGGTCGCTTGACTGCTGCTTAAAAAATGGCCCCAAAACGAAATACAACCTGTATCGAAAATAAATTGTACAACAAGCAAATATTTAACAAATTACTGTGCTTACCTTCCTTACCCACACCAACACACCCACATACCTATACAATCACACAGGAATCCTTAATGGGCAACTCAATGGGCAGCATGCGCAGCTCGACGGGGACACAGGCCGGACCTAAAGGAGCGACCGGCGATAAAGGTGAACCCGGACGTACAGGAGATCGCGGTGAAAAGGTGAGTCAAAGTGCAAAACCAACACTTGTTTGCCAAATGGCCAATTCAATACATGTGTGTGTATGACTGTTTGTCTCTATGTAAGTGTGTGTGTGTGTGTGTGCCATCCTGTTTGCATTATAAAGTTTTGTGTCTTGCCCACATAGTCGCATTGTTGTGTGAAATAATAACTTCTGCTCCATTGATTACTCAATTGATTTTGAGACCATGAAGCATTAGAAATGTGAAAAGACGAGTAGTTTAACATGCATACAGCGCTGGTTAGTCAATTAGAAACACTCAGCCTAAATAAATATGAATGTATGATTAATTTTATGAGACTTTATGTAGATTTAATTTAGTGTCATGAGTAGTCATAAAAGAAAATCATTTAAACCCTATTATAATTTAATTTACTGCATTTAAATGAATTACATTTCTTTACTGAAGTGATACTTCTTAAATATACAACATTTTGAGATTTGATCGTATAGTTACTATATTTTAAGAGCCATAATTGTATACATTAAAATAGGTCTATTTTGTTATAATTGCCTCAAATGTTCTTGGGTTTTCCAGACAATAGAAATTTCTATAATGCTAACAATTTATAACCATAAATGTATTTACTGCAATCCGCTGGCAATTTAGAGATTTATGGCAATTCAATCATTTGCCTGGTGTCAACTCGAGGCGGAAATACATAATTTAAGACATAAATATTTATCAGGCTATATAAAGGGGGAATTGGGTAAGTGGGGAAAGGCTAAAAACAGGGATGCTGAGAGGCTCCCTCTCTGAGGAGCCGTTGTCGTCTGATTTCTTAACTGACGAGGCAATTTGCAGGCATTTATAGCTCATTTGGTTGCCAGTTGATATGATCGGAAGACTTCTATATGGTTTATTGGGAATCATTTACCCAAAGACACACACACAAGTAGGCGGTAGAGTGGGCGAGTTAGGGGCGGAGGCGGCGGTAGGGCGCTGGGTTCATCCTTAGCCAGTCATCGTGGCGTTGTAGTCCCTGGACTTTTACACACTTGTATGCTGTATTATTTTCATAATAAGTTTTGGCCATTTCTGCAGCTCATCCTGCTTAGTTGGTGCTTACTTCCCAGCCATTACGCTTCATGTTATTTGGATGACTCCCCTACTTCCCAGCCTTTATCCCACTTGGACCGTTACAGACCCCTTGTTAGTACAAAAAGCAAGAAAAAGAAGAAAATCGGACGCGCATATTTCTTTTATGTCTAACCTCAAAACTTTAAGCTGCCATCGCAACTAGATGTATATAGTATATATATATATAGGGTCAGTGTTGTGTGACGGGGTGTGTCGCACGTGGGCATTTGGGGGAGTGGGAGGTCAAGGGGCGTAACACGGATTGTCAGCCCACTTCTGGTGGCAATTCCGTGCCATATATAACTCAAAGCGAATGCTGCTACACTTAATTCTGTAGCTGTTACACCTCCGTCTCATCTGCCTTTACACGTGTGTGAGTGTGTGTGTTGTGTGTGTGTGTGTGTCAAGATTTATTTGACCTTTGATATATTTGGCTTGTGGCAAAGTTTTTGTTAGGCGTTTATGCAACCTGAGTAGTTGCTCGCTGTCTTGTGACAAACACACACCCATCCCACCCACACACACACACGCACACCCAAAAATCCATTGGTGAACCGTATTTAATCGGGCGTAAAATAAAAAGAAATTACGCAAAAGCTATAAGCTTCTGCCCTAACTCCCAAAGCTTCAATCTTAACCCAAGTATGTTGTGTAATAAAAATCGATTTAGATTTTCTGATGAATTTACGCCCAATTTACGGTTACACACCACAACACACACACACACATGAAAGCTAAGCCAGCAAATACAAAAAAATAATAATAATGTGATTTTGCATTTGGAAATTTGGAAACTAATATTGAAATTAGCATTTTAAACGTATGAATTCACGCACAATTAGCTCCGTTTCATTAAACTCAAAAGACAGCCTCCAGCCGCGAAATCAGACCTTAACCTAAACCCAAATCCAAATGCTCACCCAAGTTTCAGCCACGCCCACAACATAGTCGGGGGCTCTTTGTAGTAGCCTCGTATGTGAGAGGCCTTATGTGTGTGTGTGTGTGTGAGTCTCTGTGTGTGTGTGTGGGTGGCTTATTAATTATTCATTAGTTGGCATTAAGTTGCCGATATGGAGCAAGGCCTAAGGCAACGCATACATCCAGGGTCAATTTAAAGCAAGGTTGCCACCCCTCCCTGTACCCCCTCGTAACACAGTCCAGGTCTTCAAATACTCAACTCGTATGCCACATCAACCCAGCGAGGACCCAAAAAAGACCTCACACCATGCGAAGGCGCGCGCAAATTTATGGCAAACCATTTAAGGCGCTGATGATGTGGAAGACGACACTGGGGATAAATCGGGAGTACTTCTTTGAGAGCATTGGGTAGAGGGCGGGGGGTAGGTAGGGGCGGAAAGGGAAGGCGTGGGGAACTGAGCACTACTCTACAGGCCGACAGTCGTTTGGCAAACTTCCACAAAGGCAGGCGGTAGATACAGTTGGGATACGACTATAAAATACCCGTACTAGAAATTAAAGAAATAATTTTATAAATACAATAATTATAAGTATTAAAAAGAAAACTATTTTATTATTAAATATATATACTTTTACTATATTAAAATAAATACAAATTTATTTATATTTAAATCACAGAAATAGAGGTCATAATAATAAATGAAATGATATTGTATATTGTATTATAGTTATACTGAAAATAGTATTTCAAAAAATTCTGTTTAAAATATAAAAAATAGTTGAGTTATCGTAGATAAAGATATGTAGATATAGATATATGTAAATATTTAAAGATATAGATATATGAGTAGATATTAGCATAAATTTGGAAGTACTTATTAAACTCATGGGAATACACGACTGCTACAGTAATTTACTTTTAGAACCCTTAAGTTATTTTTCGCAGAATTTTAATTCGAAAATTCAGCCTTAACAATCAAAAGAATACCTGGAAACTCTTTGGAGACTTGGGCAAGATATACATAGGTTTAATAGGCACCATGGGTCTTGGGTGTCTGTCGGGTAGAAAACGCAGGAGCCGAAAACTCGACTCGGGGCGTCATCTTTTGGCAATGGTTTTGTGTTTTCGGGCTTGTCACCAACATTGCATACAGTTGGTCGCATAAATTTATGTACGCTTTGCGAATGTGTGTGTGTGTGGGGTGTGTGAGATGTGTGTATGCTAGTTGTGTGTATGTGCGTGTGAGTGTGTTTGATTGTGGGGATTGTGGATTTTAGAATTGATTTGATTTCAAAATGAGTTTGAATTGAATTTTTGGCCGACGACAAAACGTTTGAAATTGAGTTTTACGGCCAAATTAGGCGTGAGTGTGCCCCCCTGGGGCATGTACCGTATATTTAATACCGTAAATCAATTTACACACATACACCAACATACTAACATTTCTTTGCTGCTCCTTTTCCGAATCGCATAACAGGGTCACAAAGGTGCACACGGACCCGCTGGACCCAAGGGGGAGCCCGGCAATCCAGGGCTACCGGGCCTGGCTGGTCAACCCGGCGATGGAAATGGCACCAAAGGCGAACGCGGTGAGAAGGGAGAGAAGGGAATGCGCGGCAGACGCGGAGGCACCGGTGCGGCCGGACCAATTGGACCACCTGGCAAACCAGGACCCATGGGTGATATTGGACACTCGGTGAGACATTGCCCAAAATGAAAACCAGTAACATAAAGAAAAAGAAAAAAGAATTTTATTTGCATCCCAATATTCATTGAATCGAAAGCAACTTTCGCCGATTGTTCAGACTGTTTTAGACGGTGAAGAACTTTTGCTGAAATCAACTCAAACGCAAAAGTATTTTAAGTGCATTTTTCAACACGGTTATGCAGTGCGCCAAAGTTCGCCAGTTTTTTGCTTGCCGACTTTATTTAGCCGCGTTTCCAATTGCAGTTTTCCCCTAGAATTTCACTAGCTGCCATTATTCTGCAATAACGGCGTCAACAATGGCAGCCATACGAAGGCAAAGTTTTTCCCCTGGCGTTGGCTTTAACTGTCTGCTCTTGTGCCAACTGGCAGCGTTTGCCGATTCTCGAAATCAAAGTCAAGCAAACGTATTTACATGAGCCGCTTTCAGCAGCAAACAAACGAAACTTTGGCTCAATTTCTGGCCAGAATCTGATCAGGCTGTGAGTGAGACTGCCAAAAATTGTTGCACTCAAAAGTTTCCGTCGTTTCGGTCGTTTTTAGCTGTCATTTTACCGGCTTGTTGGCCTAAGTTCAATTTGGTCAACAGCTGTAACCTTTGTTGATTGTTTTATTTACTTTTTTGGCTCAAAGACTTAGCGATTCTTGGCATTACAGGGACGCCCTGGAACCACTGGACCCAAGGGTGATACGGGCGCCAAGGGAGCCAAGGGTGAAGCCGGTGGACGCGAGGGCGTGAGTTTCAAAAACCAACAAAAAATGGTTTATATTTGAAATGCATTTTCCAACTCAGTTAAAGGGTGAAAAGGGCGATCGCGGCAACGATGGACGCGATGGTCTGCCAGGACCACCTGGTTTACCTGCGACTACAGGTGGCGGTGATGGGGACAGCAGTGGTGTACAGTATATACCCATGCCGGGACCACCAGGACCGCCTGGACCACCGGGTATGCCCGGTCTGTCGATCACGGGACCAAAGGGTGAAGCTGGCATGGATTCTAGAAGTAATTTCTATGGTGATGCCTCGTACTACGGTCGACCAGGTGAGCAAGAGATCAGTTAAGCCTAAGTTAAGCCAGTTCACATGTATATACGTACATACATCCAAATACATATATGTATAGTTAGGCCCGTGACTCACAACTGTACATACACACACACAGCCAAGTACACACAGAGTTACACACCTGTATCTAGCATTTATCCCATGCATAAACGTATCCACTTCCAATTCCAAATCATTCTGTATCGCAATCGCAATGAAGGAGCGCGCTCATCCTTGGACGAACTTAAAGCCCTTCGAGAGCTGCAAGATCTGCGCGATAGACCCGATGGCACAGCTGGTAAACCATCAACCATAAGAACAAGAACCCAATTTAATCACAGTCAGCTATCGAAATATATATACACATACTAAATTGCTGTCAATGTTGCATGAATTTCTCCTTAATTTTATTCCTTCTGAGTATGCATTGTGTACAGGGTATATTTACATATCACACACCCTGGCATGCCCCAAAAAAAAAAAAGTAAAAGTAGAAAGAAAAAAAAAATAAAACCATTATATCGTTCTGGGAACGGGCTCATTATTTGCACATCATCATCATCTCATTTACCGTTAATGAAGTACCTGTAAACATTGTGTTTACCATTTTTACATTGTCATGCATTCAACAACACGAACAACAACGACAACAAACAAAACACCCACAACAAACACAAACAAAAACAGACACACATACACACAGTAACACACCCACATACACCCAAATACAGTCAAGTAATTCGTAGAATATTGCCCATAAATGCGACCACTTTTGCTCGACTTAAGTATACCCTAATAATACTGGCATATTAATTTGAGCATTAAGTTAATAATTCAATTATTGTACTTCAATTGTAACACGTTCTTACCGTGGTAATGTTTGAGGAAATGCATGTTTTCATAATAAAACTGATAACGATCAAGAAACGTGTAATCAATTGATTGAACTGCTTACAAGCAGTGCATTCATGAAACGGTTAACAGCGGTTATATGTTAATGCAAGCTGTTGTACTGCTTTAACCGATTGCACTTTCACTGCGATTTCTCTTACAAATTTAGCTTTTTATAAATCAAGCTCTGTATAAAACAATTTAAAGATTCAATTCCTAAAGACATTCCATTTTATAATAAAAATAAGTTCTTTAAAATTACTTGTATTCTCTTACTGTCCCAATCCTTTTCTCACAATATCTATACACATGAAACACACAAAAAGAAAACTTTTCTTTCAATTGTTAATTGGCATGTATTATTTATACTATACTTAATTTAATAAAATAAATAAAATACTTGCGTAGTAAATTGAATATTTAACTATTTAGCTAATTTAACTAATTCTTAGCCTGGCTGTTTTTAGCTAGTTTTTCGTATGGAAATCACTTATCACCGCGCACAGATTCAAATGCAGCTGCAAGCAGAATTTTGAAATTGATGTTTAACGCGTTATATCATTTACAGAGACACCTCGCCAGACCGCACACTCGCACAAACACGAAGAGTCCCTGGGCATGGGCATGGGCATGGGAGAGGGCGAGGAATTGCCATACTTTTCCGCATCATCATCGAACATGAACATGAGAATCGTGCCAGGTGCAGTCACCTTTCAGAATATTGACGAAATGACAAAGGTGAGTCAAAGGAGAGAGCAAGAGAGGAAGGGAGACACATATACTCATCTGATTTAAATTTGGATATCTCTCTGTTGCTCCTACATAGAAATCGGCATCCATTCTGCCTGGAACCCTGGCATACATTACCGAGGAGGAGGCGATGCTGGTGCGCGTCAACAAGGGTTGGCAATACATAGCGGTAAGTTGAGTAGGAGGCCCTGGTAACTGCCACGCATGGGATTGAATTGAATTGGGCTACGCCGATCAGATTGGGTTTTTGGCCATGGCTTTCTGTGCTGCAAAAGCCAACAGCCCACAGCCAACTGGCAAACTGTGTGCGTGCGTTTTTTAAATGCCAAACAAAAAAGTCGTTGACGGACGCTATTATTTTATGAGGCTCTTTGCCTTTCCAGCCTGTTTTTCTATGTACGCGTATTATCAAAATATGGCTCAGCAAAGCAAAAACAAAAAGAGGAGGAAAAAAAAAACAAAACCGAATTAAATAAAATGCATATAAAAATAGAAGGCGGAAAGACGTTTCTGCTCTGTTCTGTTAAGTTCCGTTTGGAGTTTGGGGCAAAATTGACGTTCTTCTACATATGTTTGTTTATTTTTGCCTCTTGTTTGTTTTATTATTTTTGTTATTTTTTTGTTCTCCTTTCTTTTTGTTTTTGTTTTCTTGGCCATAAAATAAGGTTTGTTTGGCATTGTCCTTGTCTTGGCTGCTTTTTTATTTGCACATTAAATGTTGCAGACGTTCTGACTGATTGCCAATGGATCGGCAACATGCTTCTCTACGTGTGTGTGCGAAAGAGTGTGCGGGGGTGGGTGGGAGTGTGTGTGAGTGTGTCGTTATTCAATTATATTGACTCGCGCCTGTCTTTTAACGATACAACGCGACTTTTTGCAGATCCCAAGAAAGCGACGACTTGAAACTGCTTTTGATGCAGTGCAGACAGAGCGACAGAGGGGGGAAACAGACGTAAGGGGGCAGACAGCCAATTCGATTCAACCTACTTGCTAGAAGACATTCTGTCAGTCAGAAAGCCAGTCAGGCAGTCACTCTCTCAGTCTGTCAGTCTGTCAATCGGCATCTGTGCTGCTCAAAAAAACCTTTATTGACAAAGAATAAAACATGCATATGCTTGCAAAGCTAACCCTCTGCCACGCCCCCTGGCCGACCCCCTCAAACAACAACAGGCGGCTGTGTCTGCTCGTGTGGGCTATAAACTGTAACAGGAGATTAAAAATAATATTAAACGGAAATGGAATATTTTATTCCGACTCTCGCTTGTGTGCCCATTTTCACCAGTTTCCTTTTTTCTGGTCCTTTGTTGAGCGTTTGCGAACTGCATCAGTCACTATTGCCAATTAATCTTGGCCAAAAAGAGCCAATTGAAAGCAAAGGTGGTACGCAACTGCAAAACTTCTGGCAATTTGCCATGGTCAGCACTGTGGCCGTCTGGTTGGTAGCAGGGAGCGGTGAGGGACTAAGCGGATGTGGGTTTAAGGGGCTGCAAAAAACTTCACAAATTACACGCAAAATTGAACCAATTTGAAAATCGCTTGTTACCCATTAAAGTGACCGCAAACTGTGAGCAGTGAACAACTGGAAAGAGGGGAAAACTCTTTCTACTTTCAGAGTTTTATTAAAAAACCATTGTATGATTTTTTTGTTGGGGGTGGAGAGGACTTTACATCGGTATACAAAACACATATTCCAAAAACTGCTCAAGATTCGATTTCCGCTTCCGTTGTTGCAATCACAAAGCCAATACCCATGCTCAATGCTTAGAGAGCTCAGACGCAGACGAGCTGGGGGCCGTGGCAGTCTCCCAATCCCATAGCAACACTCAACTGTTAGCTGGTGGCTGGGAACTGCTGGCTGCCACTGTTCCTGGCATGTGTATAACTGGGAAATGGAAATTGTCCTGGTATTTATGATGGCAAGAAGAGAAAGACAAATCTCATGCCTTTGACGACAGCATTTAAATACTTTTGGCAACAAAACGTGCGTAAGGTTTGTCTCTCCCCCTTGCCTACTTTCCTACCTTTGTTGCCCCTCTTCCGTCTTTCGTCTAAATAATGGTAGTAAATCAGGCGAAAGCTCATTGCCACTGCTGTTTTGGGGCCGCTCCTTTTGTCCTGCCCCGAGACAGCATCCGGCTGTCTAAGCTCTTCGACTCTGACTCTGACTTTGACTCTGTCCCATACTCATTCTTAGAGCCATACTGTTTGTCATACTCGCAATCAGTGCCTCACTTGCTGCTGCAGTGGTGACATTGGTGGCACTCCTCATTCTAATTAGATTTCAGTACACGAGTCGACTACTTAAAGTTCAAAATAGTAATTAAAACTTTTGTCCGACGGCGGCAGTACCTAAATCTGCACAGTGTCTCATGACCTATTTGCCAGGCAAGCAAAATAATAAGTGTATTATGAGGAAAGGCATTGTTTTATTTAATAAATATTTGGTAAAAGCTACAAATAATTCTCATTCTAATCATATATCGGCTATGATAATGTAACATTTAAGGTAGGCAACTGGTGCACAAAAGTGAGTAGAAGTAAATTTAGGTGCAACCATTCTTTCCATTGACTTTTAAGTGACTTATTTTGCTTTAGAATCAGTGTAATTCAAAGTGTCACCATTTCTTTATAGTATTAGTAGCATCAACATTTTAATCAAAATTATTTTTACTCATTTTATTCAACAGCTGGGCACACTGGTGCCCATTGCAACGCCGGCGCCGCCGACGACAGTGGCGCCCTCTATGCGCTTCGATCTACAGTCGAAGAACCTCCTAAACAGTCCACCTCCATTGCTCAACACACCAACGGTAAGTTGTGTCTGATATTAAAAACAATTCATACATATACATAACAACAGTCTTTAAACTCTTACTAAACTTAAAGCGGTTCTTATGCAGTTGAACTTGGCTTTTTAGCCAAATTAGGCTGCATAAGAATCGGCGTCACCCACATAATGAGAACTTGAATAAACTGAATAACCACAAAACAATAAAATGTCACATAAATAATAAAAAAGTTAATACACCACACACTTTTGTGTGCACACTCGATAGTTGGTAATTGTATTACTAACAACTCGCAAAGAAATTACGCAAATTTAGTTAATAAACACTACTAAAACCATTTATTATTAATTGTTATTAAATGCAGTTTACAACCGCGCCCGAATACGAAACGGTAATTAAATTCTTTAATATTTCACATGAAAACTCACTCACACAAACAAACACACATTGAATTTATAGAATTAAATATATATATACTGTTGTACTATTTGTGAATCGAATTAACGCATTTCTTTTACACACACACACACGCAAAACACATTTACTGACATTATAAATAATCAGATTTTGGTTTGGTTTGCTCTGCTTACAACAAAAAATCGTTTATAATTAGCGTAAATTTATTTTAAGTTAAGGGTTCTGTAAAATACCAAAACAGAACTATATGTGTGTAGTTTAATTATATTTTCTCAATATCGAAGAGATATTTATTTATGCAAATTCTATGTGAGTTATTCGCTTTTTGTGTCTGAATGTTTTATTTACTCAACTCAACTCAACTCAACTCAACTTGGTTAAAAACTCCTTTTTGAAGGAAAATAGCAAGAGTTGAATGCTTTTTTTGTGTGCCAAATTGAAATCTATCAAAATTATTTAAATCTAGAAAAAACATTATTTAAAATTTGACCATTGTTTGTACTTATTCTTACGCTTGCCTCGTCGCCGCCATTGTTCGGACACAACAAAAATATCTATGTGTATACCCCTCAGTGGTATCCGCGCATGGTGAGTTCTATTTTTCCCCCAAATTCTCCTCTATTGTTCGAGGGAATTATAAGCCAGCGAGTTTCCCTTTTAGTTTTGTTAGCTGTCTTTTGTGCAGGGAGTAGATTTTGTGTTTGTTCCCAAGTTATTTTCTTATTACATTCTCTCCTTATTATTATTATTTTTTATCATTTTAAAGCGCCCCCTTTTGGTGGGCATTGAAAGCTTCCCTAACTGATATTTCTTATGTAAACAGTTCGCAGCTATTAAATTCTATATTAATTAGATCTTAAAGTGCTTGACATAAATTCCAAATTAATTTTGTGCCATATTTTCTACTCTCCCGTTCTTTCTCTCTCTCTTCACTTTCTGTCTGTCATTGCCTGTCTCTTTTCTACTTTAGCTTCGCGTGGCGGCCCTCAATGAGCCTTACGTAGGGGACCTACAGGGCATTCGGGGAGCGGACTTTTCCTGTTATCGCCAAGGCCGACGAGCCGGTCTGTTGGGTACATTCAAGGCATTCCTCTCCTCCAGGTGAGTAATACGCACCAGTGTGTGTGCTTTGGGGGTGTAACGGGAAGATAGTGGGTGTGTCTTATCTGTCTTTAGATTTTTTACGCGTATTAGGGCATGTTTTTGTGTATTCTTTTTTTTTGTGTTTTTTATGTTTAGTTTGCCACTGTGCGTACTTTGACCTCGCACTCGACAATTCCACGTGCTTTTGTTTTTTTTTGTTTTGGGAGGACATTTTGGGGCATCATCCGGTGGCGTTTGTGGAACTCATTAACTCAAATTTAATCTAGAAAAGAACAGAACAGAAATGAAAACAATCTTGGACAATTTATTTACACAATGAATGGATAAATTAATGCCCAAAAAACAGAAGAGACGATAGAATAAAACTGAATAAATAAAGCAATGTGCAGAGGATTCCCACAAAGCAGCCTATTAATAGATTGTCTTTCATCCAACTAGAGTACAAAATCTGGACTCCATAGTGCGGCCCGGGGACCGGGATCTGCCAGTGGTAAATACCCGTGGCGATGTGCTCTTCAACTCCTGGAAGGGCGTCTTCAATGGCCAGGGCGGCTTCTTCTCCCAAGCACCGCGAATTTACAGTTTCAGCGGCAAAAATGTTCTCACGGATCCTTTATGGTAATTGTGGGCTTACAGCTGATAAACAAATAAATCGAATTATTATTTTACTTTATCAATAGGCCACTTAAGCTGGTCTGGCACGGGTCACTGCCGAATGGAGAGCGCTCCATGGATACGTATTGCGATGCCTGGCACTCGGGATCCCACGAGAAGTTCGGCTATGCCAGTAACCTATTAGGCAACAAACTGCTCGATCAGGAGCGACAACCCTGCGATGGTAAGCTGATTGTGCTCTGTGTGGAAGCATTGTCACAGGATCGGCGGAAAAAGCGTGATTTGAGCAGGTGAGTGGGGGTGGGGAATCTGAAGCACAGGTGGGCGGAGTTTGGAGTCGGTGGGCTCATAAAAGCAATGAAATGCTTACACGTGTAGTATTGATTTGGCATTAACTTTTTTATGGTGCTTACCACGCACCAAAACGAAACTTTGCTCATTACAGTCGCAGTCATCGCAGTCACAGTCACAGCTACAGTCACAGTAGCAGTCACAGTGAACTGGAGTTCACAACAGCCGAGGAGTATGGCGAGTATTTAGACAGTTTACAGCTGTAAGACGGCGGAAAGGAGGCACCAAGGGAGCGGATACTGAAACTCGTAATATAAATACATAAACACTCAGTCGCAAAAGTACAGCAACACACACACACACGACATTACATTAAATGTAAACGTATATCATGGCCATGCATATAATCAGCGAATTCCAAACTAAAACCAAATATTACTCAAGTAAGTGACCAGCAAGTGAAGGGAATAATAAATGCATGAGAGAATGAGTATGATTACTCATGAATACATATGAATAATTAGCATAATAACATATGATTTGTAATCTATAAACTGTAATTTGTAATTTGTACAATTCTTATGTTCAAGCAGGCAACTAAAACACAAAAAAAATAAGAAGGAAAACATTTTTGTATTCGTAGTTGTAGCTACTAAACTAAGCTAATTTTGTAATTTAGTCACAGCGAAGGCAATGGGCCGTCTCTTAAGTTAGTTAGTCTCGATAAGAATACTATCAAATATTGAGGCCAAGCGAACCAACCAAACAACTAAATAAAAACCAACAAATTCTTCTTCAGACAGCATAATTTACTGGCCAAATTAGATTCCTATCTCCACACTGTATGTAGGAACGAAGTGAAGATGCATTATTGTCACATACATACAAAAGAGCATACATAGATACATACATACATACGCTGTATACGTGTATAAATGTATTTTGTGAAAGACTTCTAAATGTGTAAATGTTTAAGCAACTGAAAACCATAAACAATTATAGAGAGCAACAACAATTTTAAGGCAACCTTTTAGACCTACTCTGCCACGCCCTCCCTCCCTTACTCCCCCCACTTTACCACCAACCGTTTTTAAATATCGCAACTGACTCCAATGTGCATTATGTTTTATGCCAATTTTTTAATTAAATTATTATACAGTATAAATAAAGAAATTATATATATATATATATACATACGGTATAAATAAATATATATGAGATTTATCAATTATTATTATGTAGCCAGATTTTCTACATTGAAATACTCGTTGTTTAGAGATGTAAAATTCCTTTTTGATATGAGCGTAAATTAATTGTAGCATATGAAATGCAATAACAAATACATACATGTGCACACACACTCACACACACACACACATACGTATTAAAATGTAACTTATTGTAATTCTAGTACGAATACTTAACGATTAAAACAAAAGTATAGTTAGTTATACTACTTAAAGCACATGTATGTGTGTGCGTCATTTCTTTTTGCATTTAATTAATGCATTTCTGCATACGAAATTTGTAATGTAATTAATTGTAATTGTAATACCGACTAAGCCTATAATTTAACAACACATAATGAAAGAAACGAATGAATAAAAAACAGAATTAATTGGGTCGTCGTTAGACCCGAGAAGCAACTTATATATAGTCGATAAGTATAACTATAACAGACATGACATACATTCATTTAAATGATGCAAATAACTATATTTAGTGGAATCAAAATGAACACTTAAATGATTACTCTAAGTCGAAGAAAAGAAAAGAAAAATATCAGCAAAGATAAAAGAGAAGAGAACATCAAACAATAATACTATCAGAAATATGATAAATAATAAATAAAAATTAAATTATCAAAGCCACAAACAAGTTGTTTTAGTTATGGGTATAAACAGAACTTTAAAGGCTTTCCTTGAAACTTTGATCAGTTATCCTTGTAATTTTCTGAAATTTTCTTTTGCCTTTTTTTATAATTTTTAAATTTACAAGCTAAGAAATTTCCCACAAAACTGTCTACGCTCAGACATTTTACTTTGATCCATATTTTTATTTAATTTTAAATCAATTTTCATTTTCATTTCCATTTCAAATGCGGCACTAAACGCAATCACAATCACAAAACAAAGCAATTCTTTTTGTGCTGCTCCTTGCCCCTCTCTCTCTCTCTCTCTCTCTCTCTCTCTCACAACTGTAAGTGAATTTAAGTCTGTGTGTGTGTGTGTGTGTGTGTTGATAGCGCACCGCACGTTTGATTACCAATTTAAATAATTTTTCACTTGAATTAAACCAAATGATTTCAAACAGAGAAGAAAAAGCGCTATAAAATATCGTATCGTGTACGACTTGTACAGTGGCCGCCCACTAGCACGAACACAGTGCAGGTTCATTGATGCTTTATGAATTTCAATGGCAGACAGCAAAGTTTTGGTGGTGACTGTGTCTGCGGTTTGGTCGCAGCAAATGATGCTCGATATTGATACAGGTACAGATACAGCTGCAGATACAGCTACAGCCATCGATATAGATACAGTTAAAGCAATACAAAAAGCTGTTTTTAAGGTAGCCAAAACAGGCTGACAATCGTCAGACAAAATAAAAAAAAAGGACAGAAAACAAAGGAAAACAAATAAACAAGGCCGACGGACCAGGAAAAGCCAACAATTGCGATTACGTTTGTGATTGGAACTGGGAATGGGAATGAGAATGGGAATGGGAATGCGAATGGAATTGAGAAATGTTGAGTTTGGGGCTTTTGCGATTGGGATTCAAATTGTGGCCACAGTCAGTCAGAGGAAGTCAATGCCAGACACTTAGGGCCCAGAGCAATCAAACCAGCTGAGCTGAATGAAATTTTAATTTAATGAATGAATACATATAAATCCTTATTTTTTTTTGTATTTTTTTATTAGTTGATTAGTCGCTGTGCCTTTCAACGGCATCAAACACAAGTCAGTTGAGCAGACAGTTGTAAAATGTAAATCAAACAATTCTTATTAAATGTACAGAAATTAGAGTAAAACTTATTATTAAAAATAACTAAATTTGTTGCCTTGGGGCGATTGCAATTTCACTTTTCAATTATAATACTTTGCCAGGCACTTGGAAAAACTTTTAAATTCCGAGTGCGCCTGACAATGTCATTCATCATAACACGTTTAGCCGTGAGCTTATTAGATTCCACTTTTGTACCCAGGCGCGTTTACAAGTTTCTTTGCTTGTTTTCTCTTTTTTCTTTTGCTTTTCTCCTCCATTTTCCTTCTCGGGCGTTTTTTTATTGGGAGCAAAACACAAGTTGTTCACCAAACCACACAAAAGTTACGCATTTGGCATCCCAGAGAAGTTTCTTTTCGAGTTGAACGTGTGTGTGTGTGTGCAGTTGTGTGTGGGTTTCGTATGTGAAACACATACAGACACATGCATACATATGTCACGAATAAAAACAATTTATCATTTAGCTTATCAAGCGAGGCCTAACGTCCATTATTTTGCGGACGCTATGCGCAGAATTGTTTTTTGATGATAGCCATAGCCCCAGGCTAAACAGCAGACAGGCAGACAGACAAACGGACGGACATGGAGGCGTGCAGGGAAATTGGCAGATAGGCAGACAGGCGAAAAAGCTGAGAGGGAGGGACAGAGGGGAGCAGCACGAAACCAAAGCAAATGTAAATAGCTAAAGAAATGTCTGAGAAATGATTATTGCTCTTTTAGGTGTGAGAGATTGTGTGTGTGTGTGTCTGTGTGTGTGTGGTGTGCCTGTCTCTGATTTTGATTAAAGTCCATTGTACTACTTCTGATGGTAAGACTAGTTTTGGTACTTCACGAGCATATTCAATTTGAATTTGTAATAGCAGTGCGGCCAGCAGACTACTCTGATCTATTCCATACATTCCATTCAATAACAAGCGACTTTTGCGCGTCTGCGGCTCGGTTTAACGTGTAACTAAAAACCAACAATTATGCATGCCAAACCGCAGAAACCGATGCACCAGAGGCAGTGGCAGTGGCAGCGACAGTGGCAGCGGCACTGGAAGCGGTAACGGTAACGTCATCGGCGACAGCCACATCAGAATTTGCATAACTTTGTATGATTTTTCAACGGCACAACGCCACAAAATCATTCAAACATGCAGTCACAGCGGAGGCGTACAGCAATGTGAATAAGGATCAATGACCAGAAAATACCCGGTAAAAGGAGTTGATAAACTTTTAGCGCTATTTGTTACATAATCCTAGAACTTAAGTTAAAAATATTTATTGCATTTGCAATTATTCATGACAATATAATTAAGTGCAGATGCATTTTTAGCTGCACAAATATTTATTGAAAATAAACAGTAAATTAAATTTATTTTTCATATGTACATATATTTTAGATTTTTTAAAATTTGGCCTTTAAATGAAAATTCGACAATTCTGTAATCGCATTGCATAACATAATAAAATTTGAAGTCTAAATTGTGACTTAAAAATATATGATACATTTTAATGGACGATTACTTACACTACAGACTATGCATACCCTCTCGCCAGACAGCAAATTCAGTTATTCGCTCACATACACACACACTGGCGGCATCAGTGAGCCGTCAACATTTCAACTTGTCATGTGAGCAGACATATTCGCTTATATGCACACACACACACACTCATACACGTACTGAGAAATATGCACATGCTTGCATGCATTTCACTCTCATACATGCGGCAAGCAGAAGCAAGCAGCAGGAGCAAGCAGTAGAAACAACTAAGAAGTTGTTGCTGCTGTTGTTGTTGTTGTTGTTGTTGGCCTACCTTCAATTTGTCGGGCTTCAGCGGGCATTCGATAGCATGGCTTTTGTTGCATACTTTGCGGCGCTGTGGTGACGGGAACATCATCAACGGCAGCGGCTTCGCCTCGAATATCGCCAGTAGGAAAACTACAAGTAAAGTCTGAGCAGTAATAAGCGATACACACACTCACACACACACACACTCAAGTATAAATTTATGTATATGGTACTGGCTCAGGTAACGTATTATTTCAGTTACGTTTTGCGGAAATGCAACTGAAAACTTGCAATTTGTTTGACGTTTTGCTATTTTTGTGTGAATTTATAATGCCCTGGACTTCAACACCTGTCGCTGGCATTACCATTGTTTGTTTCATTTGATTCCGCATCGTTTCACATGGGGTTCTTTTTTAATACTTGTGCCTTGGTGTTGATGCAATGCGAGCTCGGCAATGTTACTTATTTACCCTGTGCTTTATTGATATTTTCTAGCGAAAAGCCAGTACTGAAAGGCATACATGTGCAAACACACAAACACACACACACACACACACGCACAACAAAATGAAACTCACATGCGTATTTATGTTATGCCGCCGCAGTAACACAAAAAGGTAGCAACTTTTAATTGAAAAACTTGAGCACTTACAACTTGTTGGCGGCAGCGAGGGAAAATCAAAGGGAATGGGAATGGGAGCGAAAAAGGCTCACATCCAGCGGAATATATATTGTATTTCCGTGCACACACACACACACACACACACACACACACACCCGTTGTTGCCCTCTATTAGCAATTGTAAAAGTAAAAGTAACAGAGCAACTGCAGCTTTCTATGGGATTTGGGCTGGGAATCGCTGAAGGTGCGTTGTCGCCGGCATTACTCAAGTTGTTAGCAATGTTTACAAACACAATAAGCAAATACGCTGACGATAGCGACAACAACAACAACAACAAGACACCTAGTTGGAGTTGTAGTTGCGGCAACAACAATTGTAAGCGACCTACACAAGGTGTTGCAGACTTAAAGACGCCGCTGCTTTTACTGTAGTTGGTAGTTGCTAGTTGCTAGTTGGGGCTGTAGCTTTTTCTGTTTACACACCAAAGTTTTTTTGCGTGGGCTGTCGTCGACTTGTGCGAGTAGTTATAGTTGCCACTGTACTATAGTTAGCTGAAGCATGCAGCTAAGTAAAGTCTACCAGCGAAACGTGCGAATAAGTTTACAAATTTTGTTGCTATCTTACTAAGCAAATATTTACCAACCAGGTAAACTAAGAAGCGATAGCAATTTTAGCTCAAATTCAACTCAAACTCTTCACCTCCACAAACTTTTTGCAATTTAATAGTGTGATACACAAGCTAGAGAATATTAATTTATGTTTATTTAAACGCTATCTTTGATATTAAGTTGATTAATTAAAGCTAAATAAAAAAACAGTACTTTAATCCAAAATAGAATATAAGTTAATCTATTTTCTGCGGTTGGGAATAAAATATATTTCTATTGCAATTGCTAATTATATTATTGGCTATACTTCTAGCTAGCCACATTTAAATTCTGAATGCATTTAGTAATTAACCGAACCGATACAATATTTAACAGCTGCAGAATTTAAATTATGATTTGGCTTTTGCGACTAAATCTATTTTCCGAAACATAATTGACATTTGCTTAATGCTTTTCCATGTCCACTGTTCGATGGCCTATTGTCCACCGATAGCTGTGTTGGCCATGCCAATGGCAACAACAACAGCACATGCAAATTGCACCTCATGCAATGGCAACCACACTGATTATCGAGTGTCGACAACAAAACGGGGCATGCAACTAGAGCAGATGCTGTCGATGCTGCTGTTGCTGTTGCCATTGCTGTTGCTGCTGCTGGTGCTGCACGTGCATGAGCCAGCAGCGGCTAATGCCCCAAAGCCACATGGCTCCACAGCTCAGTATATCATATAAACCATAAGCCTATTAATAGCCCCTGTCTGCGATCGGACAAACAATTAAAATTGACGACACTTTTAAGCGTTCAGCGAGCCAGACTGAACTGCCACACCCTCAGCTACCACCCACACCCCTTCGCAACCCTTTTTGTAACCACCATTGTTAAATTGGGCGTAAATTTGCAGTGCTCCCCTATATTGGCCAGGGCTCCAATTAGTTTGCCCACGTTTGTCGCATTGAACTCTCATAAATATTTGCGTTTGCAAGCGAAACTCATTGTGGCATGTAGAATTCCAATTAAATTAAAGAGATTTTTACATTTGCTAGTTAGCTGCTCAAATCAAGTATACGACATGTGTCCTTACAGAACATTAAGTTCTGCTCTTTGGCTGATTAGATATTTTTGAATTGATTGTGCGCTTAGAAAGCTCTGTGTTCAACTGCGGTACTAAGCGGAGCTTTTAACGAGCTTTTGCTGTACGTAAAGCTGTCGTGTTAAAAGCTTCACAGACTGCGCTTTCTTTAGTTAGTGGAAGCCAAATCCTTCAAGTTTCAGGGAAAGCTTTAACCAAACTTACAAAAAAAGCTCCCAATCAAACATTAAGTACATAAAACACCTGTTTAATTTCTGAAATTGTATTTAAATTTTTATTTAATTGTAATAAACAATGCAAATCCAAAGCATTAAAATGTAAATGTAAATTTGTAATTCTAAGTAAACAATGCAAATCTCGAGCCGTTACCCATAATTGTTAATTGTCCGTATGATAATAATAATAATAATAATAATTGTAATAATATTAACCACAAACTTGTAGGTCCCGTCCCCCAGGAGAATTGTAAATATTTGCACTTCTTGGAATGAACATGAATTCACGTTTACGAAATTCAAATAACTTTTCCATTTTGTTTTCTTCTTGTTAACGCAATTTTTGATATTAATTAGTATATAGTTTATAGTATATATATATGTATATATGTATGTATATATGTTGGTTGTATATAGCTATAATAATTTGGTCTTTTTTTTAACTCCGTTATTCATTATAATAATTTGTTGTAATTAAACTCGCGAAAATTGTTGCTGTTGCTTAGGTTAAATTGAAACTCGAATTTACTACACATAAATTCGGTTTAACGCTAGACGTGTATATGTATGTGTAATATATATATTGTATATATAATTTTAGCATTATTAAGTTTAGGTTTTTGGTTTATCGGTGTACAAGTTTAACAATAGTGTTTAATTGGACCCCTTTAGGTCAATTGATTTTCGGCTTCAGTTTTGCTTTCTTGTGGGATTTTCTTTGGCTGATATGTGACAGAGGTGTGTGTGTGTGTGTGAACAAAAGTGTTTGGTAACATCAACAACAATTAACAATAACAATTAAAATTAGCATATTTTCCTCATATCTTTTGATTCAAATTCCATATAAATCGAAAACTGAATCGAATCGAATAACAAGTACAATTCCAAGTACGTCATAACATTATTGTCTGCCTGCTTATTTTGGTTTTGGTGTGCAAGAATTAAGTATAGAGTATGTGCCAGTCGAGTATAAAAAATACATTTGTAAATGGAATAGAGAATTGGAAATTTCGGGTGATTCAGTGTGACAGGAAGTAGAGACATTTCAATGGAGGGTAAACTGTATGTTTGTGTGACTAGTGTGTGTGTGTGTGCGTTAATGTTAATTAGTTTAATATATATGCTATTTGCAGATAGCTGAATTTAACGATGCAATGAGAAATGCAAGTAATTATAATTAACTTTACTTGGCTTTGACTTAGGCTAACCACATAAATATTCAAATATTTATTTACATTATATATCGAAATCACCCAAACGCTGCGTTTAAAATTAAAATACGAGTATTTTCCAGACACGAACTCCAACTACGACTACGACTACGACTCAGACCCAGACCATGACCGCTTCTGACTACTATCACATGGACGAGGTTCAAAGTCCGAGGTCCTTTGAGGGAATCGGCTTACATGAGTGCACAGCGATTCCAACGGGATGTGCTGCGCACTCCTTCGCCCCCCTCGTTGAGGGCCATCGTCTTGGAGCGCATCAGATTGAGGTCGGTCCGTATGCTGGGACGTCGGGCATTGGGCGTGACCACGCCACAGGCATCACTGAAGCGACGCTTGATGGAGAGCGCGTTCTTCTTGCTGCCACCGACAACTGAGCCATGTGGCGGCAGTGGCGAGGGGGCACCAAAGACCGAGACCAGACGTCGATGGTGATTCGGTGTCATCTCCAGTGGCAAATTAGACACCATGAACAGAGCATAAAACAAATCATCAATGCGATAATTCTGTCGTGCCGAGCACTCGACAAAAGTGCAGCAATTATCCTGGCCAGCAATGTAACCCATTACCTCATCCAATTGCACAGTTCTAAAACAAAGCGTTTAACTTAATTAGTTTTGGAAAGTGTTTAATTAACTTTTACTCACTTGAATTCGCGATCACATTTATTGCCAGCGAGTATCATTGGAATCTTGGGCAGACTTTTCTTTTTAAAGCCCGAGCCTGGATTCAAAGCGGCCCATTTGGTCTCCAAAATGTTCTCCCGCAGACGTACGACCTCCTCGAAGGACTCGCGGGAATCCATGCTAAAGACCAGTATAAACAGATCGCCTGTAAAGACGCATACAAATCGAGGGACATCAAATCAAATATTTATCCTTTACCGATTTAGTTGATGCAAATTTATTGCTTATTTATTATGTTCCATTTCGACTACCGAAAT
The DNA here is from genome assembly GCA_035046005.1 of Drosophila acutilabella. NCBI lineage: Eukaryota > Metazoa > Arthropoda > Insecta > Diptera > Drosophilidae > Drosophila > Drosophila acutilabella. The sequence continues at coordinate 18,158,566 of JAWNOK010000013.1, forward strand.
GGCAACTAGTGTGTGTTTGGGTGTGTGTGTGAGTGAGTGGGGGGTGTGTGTAAGTGACTAAAGTAGACTGCTTCAGCTGCGTCTGATTCTTATGATAATTTATAGCACATTAAATAGCACCAGGCACTTGGGAGCTTAAGTGATGAAACGTGCGTTTGATATGATTGCGGTTAACAAACACACACACACCCTATACACACACATGCAGATACACACACTCGACTCACCCGTTAGAAATGACAAACGACGCATTGCAGGAAACGGATGATAGCCAGAAGTATCCAAAATATCCAATTGAAAGACCTCATTTCGTATGCGATACAATTTACGATGGAACTCCTCAATAGTTGGCGTATAGGCTTCCTCAAACCGATTTCCCAGAAAACGTGCCACAATCGAAGATTTCCCAGCGCGTGAGGAACTGCCAAAGAGAATGTGAGAGAGATAGCAAGCGTGAGAGAGAGAGAGAGAGGGAGAGTGGATATTGGTTAGCCACAACTTCAAAGAGAATTGACAGAGTTTCTTGACTCTTCAAAGCTAGTTTGACAGAAACAATTGCTTTAAATGGCGATAAAAAACTTACATCACAATTTTAAAAATTAGGCAAGTAACAAAGCTACAGTCGAATGAGCCGACTGTAAATATTCACAAACCTCAAAAATCCCTTAAAATTCTACGAATTTAAATGCCAGTTCTTTGAGGAATGTAAAATACATTTCATATAAAAAACGGTTAACTTGAAGGCAATTAAGAATTAAATTTTTTTTATGTTCATAACCACACAACTTTTAAATTGAATGGTTTGAAGAAAACGTAATAAACAGATAACATAGTTCTTAGATCTCAAAGTTTTTGGCAACGTTTAAAAGCCAAATTAAATAAAAACAAAAATTCTAAACATTTAAATGAATTTTAAATGTCAATTTTAAACCACAAACCACAAAATGTTCAATAAAGGTAATTTAGTTATACAAAATGTTAACAAACTTTGTTGCAGTGTAAGCTGTGCATTTACACTTATTGCTCTACTTTGTGTACCTACCCGAGCATAACGAGTCTGTAGCAGTTCTTGGCCGACGGCAGGCTGTCGTCACATAGTGAAAGTCCTGCTCCGGGACCGTAAATGAAATCGTCAGCCTGCTCGATGGCATCCAAATTGGAGTGGTGCTCCAGCATGTGAGCTTGATGCAGCTCTGCGGTGGTTACAATGCGGCTGCTGGTTATGCCACCGTTGATGCCACTGCCGCTTGGTGCATCCTCCAAAAAGGTGACCACATGAGCAGCGCCTCCTGGTCCCCCAACCGCTGCCTGTGGTGGGTCATCGGTGGGCGTGGATCTGGCGTTTGCCTGCTGATGCTGATGCTGATGGCTATTGGGTTTGTTGCGCGCTCTATTGATGCTATTACTGTTGCTATTGCTGTTGCTGTTGCTGTTGGGCAAAAAAGGTGTAGTTCCTGCTGTTGTTGCTGCTGGTGTAGTTGTGCCAGGTTCATTTAGTGCCACATCGACGTAGTTGTTGTTGTTGCTGCGCGCACAGAACCAATTTTTGCAACGATACATTTCGTCTGTGTCATTTCCGCCACTTTAATGGTCGACTGCCACCTTTTACCTCTCCTGTACGCTCTGGTGTCCCGGCGCTGATTACGCATACGCAGCGTGCAACCGGGTTATACCTGCATGCACTTGATTGCTTGTTTTCCAAGCCACAAAATTAGTTTTCTTTTTCCCCGGTTCCCTTTTTTTTCAGGTATTCTGTCAGTGGCTGTCTGTTGCAATTTGCATTTTCAATCTCACAACTTTGTCGGCGTTAACAAGCCAACATTTACATACTTAGAGCTCGTATAATTTCAATTTTAGCAACAGCTGAAGGTCCTGCTCTCCTTTCGTATTCTGTGAAGAGTGAGAAATGCATAAAATCATGTTTAATTTACAAACGTAGCGAATGTAGCGTGAAATGCATAAAGATACGCCAGAGTAATGGCTTGAACATGGACCATTCCAGGCGAGTTAACCACATAATAGGATGTGTTATGTTATGTACTTGTTTGTAATACTGTCGTCTACAACAAATTTTCAAATTGACTGCACTGCATAAAGTATGCACTGTGCACAGAGCACAGTGTCCATTAAATGGGGATTGATGAGGGCCCTCAAAATGGACACGATTCTGGCTTCAATAATGACCATCTTGCAGCAAATCTAATTAACTTTGTTTTAGCTTACTACGTGTTCGGCAATATGGGCGTGGTCAGCATTGAGTGGGGTGTGGGGGGGAGGGGCTTGGGTGCAGAGCAATGAACGGAATCGAAACCGGAAAATTCCGACCGTAATCGAGTGCAGCAAAAGGGCTCGATTCACAGTTCGCTATTTTGTTCATTTTAGAGCAATTCTGTATCTATCTTTCCCTGTCTCTTTTACCAGCTATCGGTCTCTCTTTCACACTCGATATGCACTGGGCAGCGCATTTAACTGCCAACGCCGCGGCTCGAAAAGAATTCGTTTGGAAGAGGAAAAAAATTGAAAGTAAAAAAAACGAGCATGCCAGACAAGTATACGCCTCGTTAAACAAGTGCTCGTACGAGTTTGAGTTTTGGGTTTGTTTTGCACTCAAACACATTTAAATATCCTTTCCCCAGTTACCCACTGCCGTTGGCATTGGCATTGACTTTGGCATTGCCAAACAAAAGCCATTTAAGGAACTACTTGAAATAATATCGTAATTGAATTCGAGTAATTTCTTCTCATTTTTTTTTGGATTGCCTTCTGCTCTTAGCTTGAAGCGTTTCGCAAACGTTTTGGTAAGAAAGATGTTGGCCCAATTATGTTGGCAACGCCCAAAGACAATGGCGACAGTTGAAAGCCAGCGATGCAAGCATTATGCTCAGCAACACAAACAACGAAAGCAATTTTTTAATTAAAATTCTTTTTTTTTGAGTAAGAAACGAAACTATTGTCGATTGTCGAAACTAAAACTCAACTTTGTTAATGAATATTTTCTTTTGGCAACTTTGCAAGCAACTCAATAGTTGCACTAACTAACAGACAAGACACTTAACATTATTTGAAACTCTTAAATAAGCAAAAAAAAACTATTTAGTTTTTGATGCATTAAGCAAAGTCAAAAGTTAGTCGCTTTTAATAAACTTTTAGATAGTTAATAATTAGCTTAGAGGTAGTTTCAACTTTTGGGGAATAACTTTAGACATTAACAAGTAAGAAAGGCTACAGTCGAGCGAGTCTGTCAAAGAACCACGGACTTCTTCTAATCTGAAATTCTCCATACTTATGAGCAATTTTCAACCATTCTATGAGAGCTATAGAGCTTGGTGAGGATAAATATAATAGTACTATACTCTGATATCAGTTTGTTTATTTTGAATTTGGGATTTAAGATCTACTGAAAGTTCTGTTCGCTTGGTATTACAGCTGGAATATGCAAATTCCCAGTTGAATTCTCAGGCTAAAAGAAATCCACAGTAAGATACAACAAAATTTACAAGGGCCCAGGTTAAATAAATTTATGCATAGCGAGCAGCTGTTAATTCTGTTTGGCTGGAATTTCTGTTAAAATATGTGCAGCCCGTGAGCTCCCAAGATTAGCGAAAAACATCAGCGATCAGCTAAAAGTGAAGATTTTTCAAGCTGATTCACCAGGCTAACAGAAACAGCAGGAAGCGACGTTAATGATATTGATAATGTTATTCACTGTTAATGTTAATTCACTGTTAATGTTATTCAATGTTAATGTTAATTCAATGTTAATTTTAATTCAATGTTAATGTTAATTCAATGTTAACGGTAATGTAAATGTTAAATATTTGCGACCTACTGATCTTTCTGTTCGCCTAGTATTTCAGCAAGAATTACTAACGATTTTGGGCAGGGCACTGCAGATCGCAGCGGTCAAGAAAAAAAATCTGCGAAACCCCAAAATCGAAGATTTATTTGTATGAAACATCAGGCGATCAGAATCAGCATCAAGCGACAGACTGTAATTTAAATACAATTACAGAGAGTGGAGTGCGGGAGCATACGTAAACAGTAATCAGAGACTGCTCCTTGTTAGCGGCACAGATGACAGCGAACAATCACACAAACGGTTCGTGCGCTCTGCTGGCGTCCCGAACAATCACACAAACAGCGGCAGAGATTTCTGAGCGCAATTAGCGCAGAGAATGGGAGCCTGCTTAAGCTAGTTAATAACTTGTGAATTATTTTGTAGCAACGCTAACAGTTATAAATTATAAATTCTATAAATTATTTAGTCAATTTGATTAAAGCTTGCACGTAAATGACGTAAATTGTCGATAGTAGCTGTTGGAGATGGGTAAATGCTAATTGGCAGTGTTGGTAAACACCAGCAGGGCCAGCAGAGATTGAATTGGGGTAGACGATTATTAACAATTAACAGAGCTAAAGAAAAGTTCAAGCGGTTAAATTCTTTTGCCAAAAAATTAATTTACGACTTTTGAAAAGGCTTAAAATATTCAAACTATTCAAAAGTCTTATAAAATTGCGTTGCCTAATGGTAAACTTTTTCTGTAAAATATAATGTAATCCATTTAGTGAAAATTGAAATATTTTGCTGCATTCTGCTGCATTCACACTTTATTCACTCCATTCAGACAGAGAAAAATGAGAGAGTGACAAATGAATAAAGACTGCAATTGCAGTTTCTTACATTATTAAAGTTTTCAAATCCAATGCCATTAACAAATGTCGACTGACATTTCCATTTGCACCTACCCCCATTACTTAACCGCTACGCCCTGCCACGCCCCCTTGCAGCAGTTTTAAGCGACGCCCTTGCGCGTGGTACATGCTCGTAAAGTGATTCCATTGCCACAGTCACACTCAGAGTCATAGTCACAGTCATAGTCAGAGTCACTGCCACATCGTCTTCATGTTCACGTTTTTGCGATGTGGCAAACAATTTCTCATATTTGCTTACACAGTGCCTTCTGCATATAAATGCGCAAGGTGTAACCACTTTTACCCTATTCTGGACTCCAATCCATTCCACATCCCAATCCCATTTCCAATCCCTATACGAATCCCATTCTCAATCCGCTGCCTGTTGTGCCAGATGACACGACGAGTAGCAAATGCAATCGACACCTAATCTGACGCGTACATCTGCGTTTTATGCTCAGAGCGTGCAAATACAGCAGCCATTACAGTTACTGCTAGCAGTAGTCGTACCAAAAATAAACACACGAAGAAAACAATGCTGTTCATATGCGACTATAGAGTACCCGTTACACAGTTAACATAAGGAAATTAATTGTTGCTTTATGTAATTATAACTTATATATTATTTTATGTACGGAATAATTAAAAACGTTGTATCGAAATAGGTTTCTTTCTGATTTTCTATATAGCAGAGCAGCTTTGTGAAAAACAGTTAGATTCCTTGTGATTGGTTTAAGACATATCTGTAAAATGGAAAGTTTTATTTAGTAATTTTGATTTATAGTTTATTATTAAACGTTTTGATCTATATTAGGTCGATATTCCAAGTAAGTTTGATTTAAATATATCAATCAGAAACTAAACTATTAATAGCAGCTTAGAGGAACAATCTTAAGGCTGAAAATTTAACAACTGTGACTGATTACACTCTAAATTATTTGTACACACACTTTTGACACATAAACAGCATACTCTCTTACTCAATAAAGAACAGGTACAATAACTGAGCACAATTTGCGGTACGGCGCTAGAAGAGATAAGCCTCAAGCTCGGCAGAGACTGACAATGTTGGCGAGACCACAAACAGCAGTCAATTACAATTCGAAAACAAAGCAAAACATTCATCTCTCGGCTAATCGATCGAACTGACTGACTGAGTGTATGTGAGTGTATGTGTGTGTTTGTTCGTGTCTGTGTGAGGGTTATCTCTCGGTACCTGAGTGTATGGTTGCGCCACAAAGCCTAAGCCTGTATCAGTCGTAGGGCAAGCAGCCCAGTTGAGTGTTGCTTGGCATTAAATTAAGTACACTGATTAACTTAGTCGCTAACTTGAGCATGACCACAATTTCCAATGGAAGTGCCGCACAGCCAGCCGCCGAGGAGGTGGCCTTTGTGGCAGCCCTGAACCCGGAGCCACAACGCGACCCCCAAAGATTTATAAAACATGAAAAGTGTCGCATTCGAAATCTTCTAAGCGCTGCTGGTATCTTCTTTGCTCTCATGCTCATCGGTGGGGCCATTTTTTTCCACACACGACAAAAAAGTCACTTTGGACGCATGAATATCGAGAAATGGGAAAAGTTCGAGCCAGAAAGTGTCACGGATACAGCACAAATTTTGGAACTGGTTACCGCACCAGCTGTGGGTGAGTAACACTAACAACTACAATATTTATTATTGAACTTGACACTGATCGATTTACTAATAAAGCGTTTATCTCTTCTAATAAATTCTGATTGCTTTTATCAGCTTAATCTGTCGACTAAACTAATATAATCGTATTTGCTAAACATTATTATTATTTGCTAAAATCTTTGTTTATTTTAAAACTCAGAAATTCGTGAATATTTCATTTTAATTGATATTTAATCACTCGATAACCCCAAAAGCATAATCAATCTGCTCTTATCAGTTTCAAAATTAAATAGTCAACATTTGGGCGTTTAAATTATATTATATCAATTTTTATTTATTTTAAGCAATAATTGAACCGATAAATTCTCCGCAAACAGTTTAAAACACACATTACCACAAGCTATAAATCAATTTTTAATGTCATTCCAACTGATTTACGCCATTGTGTATTTTAAATAACAATAAAAATATATAAAAACTGAAATTTGTGCATATAATAAGACTAACTATTTCCAAATGGATTTGTTGTAATTTTGCGCATTTTTAGCTGCTCTGAGCTCGGGTCTTGTCACGGCGGATTGTCTACTCTGCATAGCCGAAACAGCAACGGAGAATACGCCGAAAATGTGCGGAAAATCGCCGTGCGGCATCTACGGCATTTATCGTCCTTACTGGCAGGATGCATTGCGTATGGTGGGGACACCTGAAGCCGAGGGTAAGCCAAACACAAACACTTTGCGCTCATGGCCTATTTGGATTGACCATTAACCTGGGCAAACATCATTCCAGATTATGAGAGCTGTATGTCGAATCCCGACTGTGGAGCGGCAATTGTCAGAGCCTATATGAAGACCTATGCTACGGATTGTGATGGCGATGGAATGATTGGATGTAAGGATTATATAATGTTGCACCTACTGGGACCCACTGGCTGTATCAGCAAACCGCTGACGTTTACATTCCGCAACAGAATGGACAAATGTCTAAGAGTGAGAGAACTTGAATAGAGATGTATCCCTCTGCCTTCCCGTAAGGGATACTGGGAGGGTTTGTTGGGGGCTACGGAGGGCTAGGTGGATACTCGTATGTGTGAAACATGGCTTTTATTGTCGGTCGTCATGGGTGGGCTTCCAGTAGAAGGTTAGCATAAACAAGGCCAGAAAATCGGTAAACAATAGCAGTGCGGCAAGCTTGTCATCCTTTAGGCTCACCCGTGCAGTCCCGCTTCCCAGTACGTACTGCGTGTGATATACAACAACCTGCAAATGGCAAATATGTTGTACAGAGCGGGCGAGGCAAAGATATTATACATATATGGTGATATATGATAGGTGAAGGACTCTGACAAAGTGTAGCAAAGCTTACGGGCACAACCATCAAGGCGATGACTCCAGCATACACAAAGAAGGGCCAAGTCAGCCGCAGAATGGCCAGAAAGACGGCTGTATAAATGCTGAACAGGAATGCGCAAAAGGACAATGTGAACATAAAGCGTATATTTCTGGTGAGGTCATACTAAAAATAAGGAAAGTGAGGATCAATTTCGGCTTAAATTCTTCGACTTACCGGCATCAGGCAGCCCAACAGAATGCCCAGCAACATAAGCAATAGAGTAACAATCAAGCACAACATAAGGTACACCACATTGGTGCCAATGGCCAGAAAAATTATGCCCACAATCTCACATTCGACAATTAGTAACGTAACTGTCCAATTCATGACAAGCATATAGCGCACTTGGGTGCTAAAGCCGAATATCAATAGGAGGAGCAGACCAAAGAAAAAGACCAGGATGAATGATAATTCATAATGCTTGGCCAATTTCACGGCTTCTGCTCTATAGGAAAGTCTGATTAGGTAGTAAGTAATGAAAATCTGTAGTATACGATACCTTGGAATGAACATTACGGCCACCCATTGACTTAGACCCAGAATGAAGAAACAGGCTAACATAATAAAACTTCTTAGAACAAGACTACGCCGTTGTTCAGCGGTTTCAACACTCGGTGGCCAAAGGTTGAAGAACGTTTTAAACATGGTAACGGTAATAGAAACGGTAACTTAAATTTAAAATTGTTAAAAACACAAAGAGCTGAAATGCCGACTTGGATTGAACTTAATATTTTAGGCACGACGGCAAATAAAACAAAACAAGCAAGAACTTTATACTTCAAATTAGCGGAAAAAGCATTTACAAAATGCTCACAATACTCGTACATAATTGAAGTCTACAAAACTTTATAATCCAGCAACATCGCGCACAAATTGAACGAGCCAAGTGTGTGATAATTAAAAGTTTACTTAGCGCACTCAACAAGAACCAACTCGTTCGCCCCTGCCAAAGTTTTGGGCCAACTTTTTAATCATATGGCCCAGACAGACTTACAACTTTGTGCTGGACAGAACAAATTTCACGAAATTTGACCGATTTGCTATTGTTAGCTTGTTTTATAGAGGTAATTTTGGCTCAGACTTTTCGTTCAAACTGTTTCGTAATTTAAGCTTCATAGGAAATTCTACTTTGGGATATCTACAGTACACAATGTAGAAAACTGTAAATTAAAACACACAAATTTAATTAGGTGGGGTAAGCTGACTTTTAACTCATGTACAATTAATTTCGTTACCCACTGTAGAAGGAGCATTGCTCTCAATTTTTTACATTTGCTTTCTTATCTTAATTCTTTATTCGAGATCAACAGCAATGCTCAAATGTCATTGTCTTGCCAGCCATTTTACACTTAAAATAATCTGCTTGAATTTCTAGTTGCCAGCAAAATTATAAACAATTCAAAAGAACATTTGAATGTACTCTCTTTTGCAGTGCATGTACAAATTTGTTACTTTTGAGTGCTTGTGTTTGTATTAACATGTATTGGTAAAAGCTCTAGGGCAAGCGTCCGTGGCACCCTTTGTTGCCATTCTCCCTTGCTTCGTTTTGCTATCTCCGCTTGCAATCGGGATCAGCAGCTGGCTATCTCGCTTTGACATACGGCCTGCATAAATAACTGACGCTCTCACGAGAGCGTGACTCTCTGTCGCTTTGTTGCTTTCGACCCGCGAGTTATTGTGCATTTACAGTTAGCACGATAATCTGTGCACTGCACACTGGTTAAATAGTTGTGATAATTGCAGCACAATTGCATTTCTAATTTCTATCTGCCGTGTCCTTGCTGTTAATTTTAAATTTGCTTACGGTTGTATAAAATGGGTTTTATTTCATATATATTCGCTTTGCATTGCCATTTTGACTGGGCCAATCATAATCATCGTATTGCATGACAAGCGCATATTACGATGTTCATTCGAACTGCTAAATATATAGCTTAGGGCGCTAACAGAAGTTCTTAGTCCTAATGAGCACACTGAGGCAGCAAAGTCAATTTATGGAATAGTAATGAATTAACTAATTGCAGATACTGGTAGCGACTAAACGTTTTGGATACATAAATACAAATATATATAGTATATCTCTTGCTTGTTCGACTATTTGATTGATTAATGGTTGTTCTGTCCCGCGGCCAAGGACAATAACAATCCCAAAGAGTTTCGCTTAAAAACAATTACGGGAACGGTTGAATGGCTACCAATGTCCACAAACTGTAGTTTTTTTCTCACTGTTCGTTTATTTTTTTCAAGTGGCCCTTGTTAAAGGTGTTGCTCGATATCAAATCCCGCAGACTGACACGGGAAGGCTGGATGTATGTATGGGGTACAAATTGATTGCTTTATGGCAGTGTGGCAGAATGGCAGCCAGTGTTGTGTAAAATTGGTGGAATGCTGGGCAAGTTGTTAAAAGAATTTTGCGATTCTTTTTGCCAGCTGCTCAATTTCGAAAACTTTTTTTTCTTTATTTCTTGCTCGTTCACTTTTTGCACACGGAAAACTTGCAACTGCGAACTTTTACTCAATTTTGCATTCAGTGCAGTGGGTTTTGGCTCCACGGTTCCTTAATTCTTCACTTCACCCGCTCACTCGCTCTGACTTGTTTACTCTCTCTCTCTCTCTCTCAGTCTCCCGCTTATGTACGCCCTTTCATCTTCATGAATTTTTAGCGCTTTGCTTTTGGCAATTTGTTTGCATTGCCGCCGTAGGAAAAAGGGCCAATGAAATAGTAAAAAATGTATTACACTTTTCGCTGGCACGCTAACAACATTTACTATATGAAATTTACATAGCATTTGCAAGCAGTCAGTTTTCAGTTGCATCTGAACTGCACAAAAGCAGCAAATCCTTAACAATAAAGTCACGAGAAATGCAACCGACTGACAAACCCCAAGAGCTTCACTAAGTGCTTGACTATGAAATACCTGCACTCAGTGATGAGCATGTTATAAACATGCCAATGCCAAGAGAGAGAAAAACTGCAATTTCTCTAAGTATGCTTAAACTTTCATAAACATGAAGTGGTGCAAACCCAATGGGTCTCTGCAGTAGCAGGAGCTGAATAAAGGATTGTATGTCTGCCATAGATCGTTGGCAATCAGCAAGCGTGCCACATAATTAAGTGTACATCAGAGATTAGCCACAAAGCGGACTAAGGACCACGGACTGAGGACCACAGACTACAGACCACAGACTAGAGACTGCAGACTAGACACACTACACGCACCCAAAGGGGACCCCCATGGCCCGCAGGACATAAATCCCGACTAGGGACCGTAGCTTTTATGCGCATATTTAAATAAGCATTGACAGCCAGAAGGCGGCAAGGCAATAAACCCACAAGAGTGTTGTCGATGGCTTTACCCGCCAAAAATAAAAGTAACCACAAACATTTGAGCAAAACTACAACACTAAAATTCGCCAAGTAAGCAATAAAAACACTGCACACTTATATAACCCAAAGTAAATCATTTCATGTGTTTATATTTTGCTTTTATGCATAGCTGGAATTTATTATAAAATTCAAATCTTATTTATGCCAAAGGTAGTTCGATTTCTGAGCATGTTTGGCATAAGAATCGTTAAATGGTTTCTCTAGTTTCGTTAAATTTAAATTTTATATCCCAAAACACTATTGCCGTACTTTTATTTTATTGTTTTATTATTTTCCTAGCTAATGGACAACGGGGTCTAGTAGTCTAAGGAGTTGAGGGGTCCATTAAGTTTGGTTTTGTTTGTTTAAAGAATAATTGCTGTAATCTTCAAGCTTTTATTTTAAAATGTACCATCCTTAAATTCAGTTGTTCGTTCACTTGACTTCAAAAATTTCTAATTGCAGCCATAAAACAGCCAGCGCGACAGCACTGATTTACAAGAGCACTGTCAATAAGAATCAGAGCAACGAAAGCGACAACTTTAATGTCTCTGTTGAGGCAATGGCAATGGCAATGGCCGCCAGCTGAAGTCGCTTCATTAATTTTATAGTCACCAAGGAAGCTCCGTTAAAGAAAGAGAGTGGGGAGAGCGGGGTAAGAAGAGAAGAGAACGAGCGTTACAGTGTGTGAGCGAGATGAGTTGAGAAATCTGAGGTCGCTAGGTGTGCTTTTTGTGGTTGGTATTGGTTGCTGTTGGCTTAACTTTGAAGTTGCTGCGGATCTGCTAGAACAAAAGTTTTGATTGTCTAGCCACGCACTAATAAACACACTCACACACATACATACTCACGCGTTCCCTAGCACACATGCCAGCCACACACATACATACACGCTCATATGGGTGCTTCTGTGTGTGTGCGTGGGCGAGCGCTGCTAACTCAAGTGGTTAAACGTGAAACTTTTTTAATCAGAGTTGTTGTGGGCAGCGCATGAAACGATACGCTGGCGCATTGTGTAAACAATTTTTGTAATCTTTGGGCGCATAGTTTGGCCGTCTTGAGCTTCCTGTTTCCTGTTTCTTCGCGTCTCAGTGCCTTACTGCCTTCCTGCCTGCTGCCTTCCTGGCATCCTGGTTGCTGTCACGCCATTTGCCTACATGAGCTGCAGCCAAGGCCAAAAGCAAAACAAGAACAAGAATTTAGCCAAAAAAGGCTCGTCAAATTGGCAACAGAGTGTCGTTCGTTGTGCTCCTTCGTTCGTTGGTCTCGCCTCTTTCTTTTCGTGCTAAATAAAATTCATGAGCCTTTGTAATAAAAACGTCAGCACAGCGAGTGCGCGCGATGGTACAAAAGACTCTAGACAGGGCAAGTAAAGCAATCACAACAATAACAACAACAAAAAGACCAACACCTACAACAACAATGGAAACTTCGAAGCAGCTGTCACCACTTGGCAATGACAATGGCACCCTCGAGAGCGGAGCGCATAAATTCAAGACATCCTTTGTGCAACGCCAAATTCACAACAGTTTGCATTCATTTAATTTTGCTATTATCAAAAAATATATACTGTATATACATATATATGTACTATATATATATTTATAAATAAAAGGCTTTGCGCTTGATTGAAGCTTTTGGGGGACTTGGCTCAAAGTCCCGCCAAATTATACGTAAATTAAATGCGGCTGCCAATCCAATTTGCGCTAAGGCAAAACATTATTAAAGCTTAAGCATTATAGACTTATAAACACTGTAGTGCTAGTAATAAGATGCCAAAATAAAGCTAGCACAAAATTAAAAGGAATTTTAAGCAGTAGAGAGAGATAAATAAATTCCAGCTAGTTTTCGCCAACCAAATGAATCACAACTTCGCTCAGTCCTTCTCGAAATCGCTTTGTTTACCACTCTTAAAAATTCCTGATAAACATAATACTCGCTGATGGCAATGTCTTGTTAATTTTCTTGCCATTTCGTATGTCAATCAATTTCCATTTTTTTGCGGGGAAATACAATTTATAATCCGATTAAAATTTATGAAAAAATTTAATGATTCAGATCATCGTGTACAGCGAGCACACATAACGAAAAAATCAGCGAATGAAATTAGATTTGAATATTGAAATTTCGTGTGTGTGGAAATTTTTATACTCAATTTTTACGAGACAAAATGTAAAAAAAAAAAAATAAAAATCGCTTGAGTGCCGCCATTGCCATCGACGAGGCTGCAAATATCCGCAGGATGCGTTGGCTGCCGGCTGTCAATGCGATTTTGTCAACGCAATCAGCCAGCTACTGACAGCCACGCCCACAAAAACACACATTTTCCTGTTGTTTCTGCCAATTTTCGTTGGTGTTTGGAAACGAAAGCGACCCAGAGCCAGAGCCAGAGAAAATAAAGAAAAACACAGATGGAATGTTAGAAAATGGTATAAACGAGCACACAATCGAACATTTACGATATACAGAAAATTTCGTATGGAAAAAATGCACACGTATTTGAGTTTTGTACGATATGCCATATCGTTACAAATCGCTCGCTTGTTTGCGTATCAATGAAGAAATAGCCCTTATAGCATACTTTTGCGCGTAAGTATCGTCCACACACACACACACGCTCCAGACAGAGACACTGCGCGATGACAAACAATTTCCGTGTCTCTCGCCTTGCGGCTTCCGCTTTTCTATTTTTTTTTTTCTCTTTCAGCTTTTCTGCTGTTTTGCTTGGCCACTTTCTGTATTTTGGTCAGGTCACATTTATGTTTATGTTGTACGATGAGTATACATTAATTATGGCTATTTACTTTTCGTCTGCCCCTGCCAATTATGTGCACGAAATGGCTTATTATTGGTCTATATACATACATACATACATACTAGACGCATAGAATCAGCACGCCAAATGGCCCTCAAAGGCCACTTTCATTTGCCCCTAAACGCACAATCAACACCAACAAAAACAGCTAGACAATTTTTTGTTTACCAACAAAAAAATTGGTTCTGTTTACTCAACGGACAGTCTAAGCCTTAAATGTTGTTGTTCTTGTTGTTGGCAGTGGTTATGGTGTTGTGTCATCCCAATATAGTCCGAAATGATGGATGTTATTATAATGTCTTCTTGTACTACTGTCACGCTTGACCCAAAAATAACAGAGTGAAAAAAAAGATAAAATCTTCTCCTTTCTTTGCTGTCCCAAGTCACTCATAACCCAGCCATTTTAGCCACAATGCTGTTGGCCATAAAACTGCTTCATAAAGTCCTCACAAATTAAAAATTAAAAATAATTAAATATAAACTTGTGGTAGCACCACAGCAACAACAACAACAACTCATAGAACTGCGCTTTTTGTGCTCATTTTCTCTGCTCTTATTCCGAGCCAGGAGCCGTAGCCGGAGTCGGAGTCCGAGTCCTAGTCCGTGTAAGTACATTCTCTTAGGTAATTACACTAATTGCTGCCAGCAGACACAAACCAGGCATTATAAATGATGAGCTTAATGCAATCATTTACTCAGCTGTATCATTTCTGCTTTGCAGTTCGCTTAAACATGAATGCACTCGCTGAAAACACAGTGGATTCAAGCACAGAAGTTTACTTTAACTATTCGTACCATAAAATGTTGAAAACCAGCTGTTATACTTTGTATAAAAATAATTATATTCAACTCTTAAAATTGCAAAAAAGTGGAATTTCAAATGCATCAACTATAAGCTAAATGAAATAGTCTTAGGCAGGAAGTAAATATTTCAGAACCTATTTCAATTGCGTAAATCATTGAATGCTCTTAATTGAGCTTATTTAAAATATTTTTACGCTTATTTTTTTAAAAAAATTTATTTGTTCTATGGGAAAAATTAATCCTGCTCCTCTTAAAATCTAGGAAACCAAAAAACCAGCGCACTTCAATTAAAAATGTTTGCCAACACACAAATTTTCTGTTCTTGGCTACCGTAAAAAGAGCAATTTGTAATATGATCATTATCAATGGCAAGCATAATACTTTTCCAACAAAGTTTGATTCTTTGTAAGCAGAACTCCCAAATGTGTAGTGGCTAAAAAACAGCTGTAGCTTTTACCTGACAAACTGACATCAACTAAGCCAAAAGACAAGAACATGTGAACAAATCACAAAATCCACTTTACGACCACAGAGCAGAGATTATGTTATAACAGGAATAGAAGGGGAAAGGAGTGAGATAGATAGGGAGAGAGAGAGAGAGTGGGGGAGTTCCCGCTTAGCCGACTATCATTTTAAAGCTTTACCTTTTGGTTAAGCTAACAAAATATGTACGCAATATGTAATCATTGAAATTGCTGCAA
The DNA here is from genome assembly GCA_035046005.1 of Drosophila acutilabella. Classification (NCBI taxonomy): domain Eukaryota; kingdom Metazoa; phylum Arthropoda; class Insecta; order Diptera; family Drosophilidae; genus Drosophila; species Drosophila acutilabella. Next base: position 18,173,972 of record JAWNOK010000013.1, read on the forward strand.
AAAAATTCATAACACTGATATAATACATTGCTCATATAATGTGTGTGCACACACACCCACGCACACCCAAACACACACCCACACACTCATACAAACATACAAAAATCAAATGGTTTACTGCGGCGGCAACACATGTCAAGAAATAACAACAGACAGAAAAGTGAGCATAGGAATGATGACAGCTGGGACGACTGTGGGATACCCTACAGTTAGTCATACAAGTAACAAATGTTAAATTGATTAATTTACAGCTTTAATACTATGTTTAACACACCAATTATAGCATCAAAAATTCATTTTAAAATAACAAATGTTTGAGAGCAAGTTATTAAATAAAAGTAGAACTTTTAGAGACACTCTTCCAACCCAGACGCAGCTTAAAATTAATGGCTCTTTATTAAAATTATTAAGTGGCAGCTTAACTGGCATTAATTTGATTTATAAGTGCCTAATCCATTTATGACTGATTAGTGAATAAAAGCAACTAAAGAACAAAAGCAATAATTGATAGCTCTAGAGATTGAATCGAATTAGGCAACGAAGCTTAAAGCTGCTCAGACTTTACAGGGTATACGAGCAGCAACAGCTGCAGAAGAGAATGACGCCACAACGCACCCTAAATTCGCTTCAGCCAAAACATTGCGAGAATTGTTGAAAGATTTAAAAAAATAAAGGAGCAACGTAAGAAAAGCAAACTCACACAACCAAACCATAAGTATATAAGTATATTCCCATATATATATATATGTTTAGTATATGTATTTCTTGCCGAACTCTGAGCACTGTCAAAGCGCTAAAAGATGTGTGAAAAGGCGGTGAAATGGCGGTGAAATGGCGGTGAAAAGGCAGCGTCGGCAGGAAACAAAGGATTGCGATGGCGATGGCGATGGCGTTAAAGGTTAAATTTAAGCTACGTATAAAATTACTCTTGACTATCGCACAGCAGTATGTTGAACTTTTCTGTTTTGAATACCCTGGGAATCCAATGAATGGGCTAGGGGATGGTTTATTTTTGTGATTTGTGGTGCCAACAAATCAGAGGACAGACAGACTTCAAAGCTCAATTTCATTTCACTCACACTCAATTAGTAGGAAAGACAGACATGCAAAATGCTTGCTAATTTATTAATGGCTCATGTCAAAATTTCTGCTGCCTTCAAATGACATTGAAAAATTAACTAGAATGTAAGTGTATAAAAGTCCCAGTGTGTGTGTGTGAGTGCTTAATGGGCTGGCAAACTTGGTAGGTCTTTTCGGCGGTACTTGTGGTGGAAAACAATTTAGATAAGCAAAAAGTTAAAGTCATATTCCAGGCTTCATACCTTCGGGCTCCTACGATTTTCCAGCTAATTTTTCATTTCTTTAAAGCAACTTAATCAGCTGAATTTCACGTTGACAAGCGCACAAAAAAAGGCAAAAAAAAATTAACTGAAATAAAAGTGAAAGAGGAAAGCGGAAAAGCAAAGGGACTTTCCAAAGTGGCTCGATTAAAGCTAAACTATAAAAGTGAAATGTAAGAGACAAAAGCCAAAAGAGATGTGCACTTAAGTCTTTGGTCATAAAAAAATTGAGTGTTTAAGTGGGTAACCCAATCCCTGATTCTGTCTCTTTTTTATGGCCAAAACTGGATGCGGACTGGTCACGACACACAAGTGACAAAAGCGAAAAAAGGAAAAATCCCGCGCCGAAAACAAGGAAAGTAAAATTAAATATTTGGCCAAGGTGACCAACAAATCAAATAATAAATATAATAAAAATTCGAGCAAATCACATTACGGAACAAGTCGAGGGGAATAATGGCTGGCTATCTGTCGATAACAATATATTCCATTATGGGAATCACAAATTGCGACTCACCTGAAGGGGACATCAACTAGATTGCTTCCACTGTGCAATTATAATGTATTTCTTCTATTACTTCGACACTTTACACAGCACACAATCACACACACTTGGACACAGACACAGACACACACATACACTTATACACCCACAAAACATAGACGAACCATTAACATTTCGACAGAGCCATAAAAAAGCCAAACACACGGACTGAAGTCGTTGTCCTGTGACTGTGACCGGCTCCGAGTTTGTTTTGCTTTCACGTAATATTTTATAAATTTCGATACGAATTTGAATTCTGTTTCAGTTTTGCCGCTAACTGAGGGTAGAGTACGACCTGCCCCGAAGCCGACGTACGGTTATCTGAAACATATTGCATCCATTGTAAGGAAATTACTATGAAATTCAATTGAGGAACATTTCACGCCTGCGCAGTCGCTTAACAGCAGCAGAGAGTAAGAGTGAGTGTGAGTTAACAGTCTGTTAAACTGGCACTGTTAATGTTACGTACAGTCGTTGACTGTTATGCTCGCTTGCACAGCAGTTGAGCAAACAAAGCAAAAGTCAAGCTCCAAAGACTATAGCCCCCATTTAATGAAAACTTCTGTCAGCCAGAGGGTTTCCCCCTCGCTCTGTTACTTTCTGCTGTCCCCTTTGCTTTCTGCAAGTCCATAAAAATGTCAAATGTGCCAGCGTTAACCACATTCATGTATGCAAACACACATATAGTCGTAGAGCGTAAGTCTGGAATCTCTCTCGTATGTACATATAATTAAGAAATCCTACATTCTGTATCCCAAGTCAAGTATTCAAATGCCTTTTGGCTATACAGTGACACAGTGACTTCGTAACTCCGTTACACAGTAAGTAAGCTGTTGATTTTAAAATCATTTCTGTATGTTTATCAAGACATTTATTGACACGCTCAAGCTCGAGCTCTTAATCTTGAACGTGCTCTCGGTTTTAGGGGGCTCTACGTGGATGAGAACGAGGACGAGGACAGGATGCTTTTTAATGAAATGCTAAGATGAAGGCAATTAACAAAATGAGCCAGCTCTGTAAATGTCGAATGGCTAATGTCCTTACGCTGCTGTCACCGCTCGGCAAATCATCTCTCTCACTTTCTCTCTCTCCCCCTCTCCAAGTCCCTTTCTAACTTGTGGCACCGCAAATCTCGGGCTTAGCTGTTGATAGCACTAGCTTTTTGACGCTGAAAGCCGCTTTGAGATTTGTGCCTTAACTCAAAACTGTTTTCAAAGTGAGCAAAATTAAGTAAATTATCTTTGTCTCAGCGTATTTGAAGTTTCATAAATAAAAGTAATGCTTTAATTATTTTGTAAATGCCTTTGTTATTCAAAAACTTTGTAGGTAAACAATTTTCTTAAGTAAATAGAATTATATTAAAAACAGACAGAAAAAAATTAAGTAGATTTAAATGTGAGTCCAAATTCACAATTTCCATGTAATTGTAATTTAAAGAAAATTAAAAATGAATGCAGCTAATGCAATAAATACTTCTAAAAAGAAACTAAAATAAATATAATGGATAATTTAGAATAAATGACAATTGAACTGAAATATTTAAGCTAATTGAATAAATTAAATAAAACGAAGCAATTCTTTATTTTGAAATGGTTTTAGTTTTGTTTAGTAAAAACAAATAGAAAATCAATAAATGTATGGAAGTATGTCTAAAATCAAAAAAAATTTGTTTTTAAATATTTTAATAAATTTACATGGCTTCTTTGAATTCAATCTTTATAATAATGTTTTTTTAAATGCTTTATAACATTTATTTTTTGGTACAAATGTTCACTTAAAATCTGAAGAAGAGAATAAGAACTGAAGATTATGAAACCAAATACCTGGAAAAACCAAATGAGAATTAAAATATTAGAATTATTGTTTTCGTCTGTTTTAAAAATAAAACAATCAATTTAATTAGATGTTTTGAATTTTATTACATATTACATGCTTTATTTCTAATTTAAATGAGCCCAAATAACTATAATGCCAATCAGTTAATTACAAAAAAAAATCATACAGTCATGCCAACAGTTCTATCGAAATTCATTACGCTAATTAAAGCATTAATTAACGTGTCTGCAATTAATGTGATAAGTACATACGAAAGGCTCCCCCTCTCCACCCTTTACCCTTGTTAACCCTGCCCCATTTGGCGGCAACTGCCACACTTGACTGCACATGCAAAGACGATAGCGCAACTCTGCAGAAAGCTTAGCGCCCAATAATCAGATTTCATATCAATAACCAATCACCAATAAGCAATAAGCAATAAGAAATAACCAATGAAGCCATTGAATGAAAATACTCACACACTCAGAACAAATGTATACAATAAATATTTAAGTATATAAGAACAGCTTGATGTACATTGTTCGTGGCCATAAAAGGACACAAAAGACACCAAAAGGAGGGGGCAAGTCAAAGTCAGTCAATGAACTGAATGCAATCAGTTTGTTGTGTGTGTGGAAAAGTGTTGAATGGCAAGCGATTTCCTTGAGAAAAGCGATACCTGTAGCACATGCAACAATTGCCAATATCAGGTGAAGCACATAAAATGAACAGAACAACTGACAAGCAAACAAACAAACAAGCAAAGAAGCAAACAAACAGGCGACAAACGACAAGCTTGACTTGATAGCATCGCTACACAATTCCAAGGAGACAAAGCGAACGGTAAAAGCTTTCAAGCAACTGAGTGAGTGACTGACTGACTGACCAGCTTTTAACCCTTTAAGCTTCTCGCTTTAACGCCCCGATAACATTAATGCGTAAAGTCTGTAAAACGTTTTATAATCAAATTAATTGCCTCGCTGCAGATAATAACAAATATTCATAATCTGAAACAATTTTGCATTAATTAAAAGCCAATCAAAGTGGAAAGTATCAGGTGAAGGTGTAGGTGAAGGTGTAAGTGAAGAAAAAGCCTGACATTTTACGCTTACAACCAGTCAACCAAGCCACTGCCACGCCCCCGCTGCTGCCTACACTCCGCAGGTAAACAATCAAACGCGCAGTTTGTAAATAACTCAACGAAGGGCGGCAAATACGTGGGTTGCTCGAAGAGTAATGTAAGGTAATGAAATAAACAATTTGTTGCCAAAGAGCCAAGTCGATTTGTCGTTTTTTTCGTTGTGGCGGTTCGCTGGTTCGCCGGTTCAGCTTGTTGGCCACAATTTGTTTTAATTAATTGAAACCGCAGAGACTCTTGACCAGACTCTTGACCCTCGTTGTCCGTTTAGTGCTGATTCAGATGGATTGAAAGCTTTTCCGATTTAATGGCAACTCAAAAAGAGAGTCTGCAAGTCTGCAATACCGCGCCTCCTCCACCTCCGTCTTTCCCCTTCCATGCCGCCCCCATTCTGTCATCGTCAGCCTAATGACAACCGACTGTCACGGAGCGGGCAAAAGCCTACAAGTGAAATGTGACAGGCTTAGGCTTCAAATCAAGCGTGAAGTGAACGTCAGTCGAGTCACGACTAACTTGGCCAAAGGACATCAAATATTTACATATGTATATACTATATGCAAATACACTGAACGAAAGTGTTTTCCTTTAAACGATTTAAGCTGACGAGTCAGATTATTCAACCTATTCTAAAAACATAAGAATATACAAGAATTTAAAGTATATTTGTGGAATATGAATACCCATCTTGTCTTTAGAATATAGCTATCAATTAATTGTCTTAAAACAAAGCTAAAAACCAGTTAATAGTTTAAGCCATGAAAAAACTCATTTAGTTTAAGGTCGTTTCAATTAAAATGCTCACAACTGTTTTAAAATAAAGTGTATAATTTTCTTGTATCCTGCACGCAATTCGAGATGCTAATCAATTTTGTGCAGTGTATGTATGTGTGGGCGCATTATGTATGCAAGGGCCAACTGTTGGCATTGGTCGTTATCGATTAAAGTGGCTTAGTGGCCAATGGCCGATAGGCAAAGTTAAGTGCCCGGCAGTACGATTTAAGGTCATTATTAGGGCTACACGTTGAAGCGTATTAATATATAAATATGTAGTGAGTGTGTGTGGGTATGTACATGTAACTGTGTGTGTTTGTGTGTGTCTCCCGGCAATAAAGTTGCAGCAGAAACTTGGCAGCCACTAAGCGTTTTTACCCCAAAAACGAGGGCTGGGGCAATGTAAATATCACCGCCGGGCATTCCTTCAACTCGGCTTTGTATGCCGAGTTTGCGTGTGTTTGTGAGTGTCGGTGTGTGTTGGTATGTGTGTCGGTGTGTGAACCACAACATGTGTCGCCGGGCGTGAACAAAAGTGCTACGAAAATCACATTACCAATATGCTAACACGGTCCCAACTTTGAGCATCGTCGTCGTCATCATCATCATCATCGTGATGATAAAGATGATCATAATCATCGTTGGCACCGACATCAGGTTGAAGTTCTCACTGTGGCTTCAAGCTAATGCCTTAATGCGACTAAACTTGCTGTAAATCAGACTGCTTTTAACTAATTTACCGTCACCTCAAACCCTTAAAATCCCAAACCCCATTTACAATCCCAAGTGAAGCCAATCCAGGTGTAAAGAGCACCCAAAAAAAACCCCAAACCAAAACAAAAAAATCCGAGCAATCGACTTCAAGTGGCCTTAAGAACCTGACCAAATTGCTCCCACAGCCGTCACGAATTTTAATGGAAATTTTTTTTAATAAACAAGGCTCAGCCAAGCCATGTGTGCGTATGTGTTCCTAAGTGTGGGTGCACATACACACATACACACGTGTGCAAATCCCGAGTGCGCCACTTTATCCTTATACAAAATGTACAACAACAATAACGATAAATGCCCCAAAACTTATTTGAAGTAAGTAAAAAATATATGCACACGTACTCGCACACACTCCCATACCCACTTACACACACATATACACCCACTTTTACATGCATACTTTATGTTGTTTGTGGCCTGAAGAAAAAGCAGTTCGAGTTTAAATATAAAAGCGCGCCAATATATCGCATTTCGCATATAATGCAATTTGTGTGTGAACTTTTTAATGTAGTTTCACACACACACGAGCATACACAAACACACTCACACTAAGATAAAGAGCGAGAAGGAAAGGGAGAACGAAAGTCCAGAGCAGATATCCAAACAGAACGCGAGCTTATCAAACATTAATATTTACGTACGACAACAGCAAACAATAACAGACGACGCGTCGTGTTCCGTTAACTTCTGTGAGCAGCGACAAGAAACTGCGACGCGTTACACGACCTTCGGCGGCAACGAACGAATGCCAACTGGCATCATAACAGAAGCTTAAGCAGGAGCACACGAACGTGCTCTCCGTTAAGTACAACAGCAGCCTAGCAGCTCTGCTAAGCGTAACAGCGGCTCTGTTAGCAGCGCTGCTGTTAACACAGGACTGTTAGGCGCCTGTTGCAGTGACTGTAATCTGCATGCACTGGGAGTTTTAAATGAAAAGTACACAAGTTTAAGTGCACGTGTGTGTGAATTGTTGAGTGTTGTTGTGTGTGTGTAGCTTTATGCATTAACTGCATAAATGCAACGGCTATAACAAAAGGTATACAAAGTGCACATATTTTACGCACTCTTATTTTATGAAAGCTGAGTCGACTAGACTCACACCTGCTCAGGTGATCAAGTGCCATCAGAAATATTTAAACTGCACTCGGCAGCAACATGAAGTGAAGACTTGACTGATGAATCCCTGCATGAAGTAACCATATAATTTATGCTCACAGTGCAAGGCCGTTGGGAAAATGAACAGGAAACGGAAATGGGTACGGAAATGGATAATGGCGAATGGCTGTATTAAGAAATTATTGAATTTCATCACAGCATGTCAAATGCATATTTTAGCAAGCACATGTGCCCAGACATGAGTGCTCCTTTGGTCACTGTGCACAGGTTGTTAACGGAAACTCTTCAGGCCAAGGCATGAAGGAAGGTAGGCGGGAAATGAGTGAGTTGCTGATGGAGGTAGGTAGGAAGGCAGGAAGGTAGATCTTCACTTGAGAATGATTACGTGGTTGATGGAACACACTCGCACATTCGCTCTTTCGGCTGGGTCCGAGAATTTCGGTGTTCGATTTTACTTTTACAGTCTTTTGCCGTATTCTTTTTTTATTGGACAAAACGTTAGTTGAAGCTCTGTCCATTACTGTGGCTCTTGGCTATTGATTTTTACTTTAAAATAAATTGGTTTCGTTTGTCTGTCTGTGTTGTATGTCATTCCTTTCCGCACTTCCCCGTACTGCCCCACCGAATTCCACTTTGTCAGCTGCCAAAAGGACCTGCTGCCCTTTCCCTCTGACCAACTTGGCTAGCCAAAAAAAACTTTTCTATAGCAATTATTGTGTGAGATTATTTTTCATTTCGTCGCCTCGACACTGCATTAGCTGTCAGATCCAACATCGGAGAGAGTCGGAATTGTTATTAATACGGCCAGCGCATTTCCGGACAGCTGAAAGAAATGCATTGCGAATGAAAACCGATGTAGTCAAGTGTACACTATTCAACACCAATTCCCCTTTATTTTTTTATGATGGGGTGGGAGTGACCCACACTCTAAGTGGAATTTTTACCCAAACCAAACGAGCGACGCTTTTGTGCCATTCTCCACTTTTAGCTTAATTGAAATGCTTGTTTTCCTTTTTTCTCGTTTTTTTATTTTTTTTTGGTTTTTTTGCCTACTTCCGAGTAGTGTTTGGCCGTGTCATTTTCGACCATTCATTCGCATATTTTGCCGGCTACGTGACACATACCGGAACCGTAAACTCCCCTACATTATCCGTGACCGAACCCAAAATGGAATCGAGGAAAGAGTAACAAAACAAAGCTATTTTTTGTTTAATATGAACAGTGGGACATTTGCAAGAGACAGCAAAGGATAGAGAGAGAGAACGAGAGAGAGAGAGGGAGACATGGAAACCCTCTTTGCATTAGAACTGTCACAAGGGGTTACATCTAAAATGTTATCCTACACCCACTACCCAAACTACACTCCGTCTATGTATTTTTTGTTAACCTGTCTAAAAGCCAGAATTGGTCAGTTAAGCTGTGAGCAAAAAGTAACAAATAGAAGTGACAATTGGCATAGTTCCTAACTAATATTCCCACAGTTCCGTCATTAAATTGTCTGTTTATGTTCAGTTGAAAAAAGAAAACTGTGAAAACAAAGGGAAAATCTAACCAGATTGCACATTTAATCAATAGCACTTAGTAGTGCTATAAATAGAGCAAATCGAGAACACTTTTAGCCATTAAAATGCAGAAGGGACTTCAATTGTATTACTAGAATGTCAGTTAATAAAAATTGAATTGAAAGAGATAAATTAAATTTACAGCAAAGCGTTTAAACTGGTCAAAATGCTAGTTGAGTTAGCAGCAGTAGGACAGCAGTAAAACAAGTCTACATAATTTATAAAAGGTTTTCATTCGAAATGTTTTGGAATGTAGAGAATAGGAATTGTTTTGACAACTGTTTATGCTTTTATACATAATAAAAGAAACAGAGGATAAAAAAACTGAATGCATACATTTTGAAATGTATAAACATGCTTCAGATAGGCACACCCAGCAACACACGCACACACACACACATACAGGGAGACACACACCGATGGAGCACCCAGCATAGCAAATTAGGAGGTCGCTTTTGTCGAGCAGAAACGCCCACCGTGTAAATAGGGACCACATTTCCACAAAGCGTTTATCAACTTTGAAATAAAATGTTAAATACAAGTTTTTGATTACACAGCAAGCTTTTGTTTTGCCAGGTAGTCAAATGACAAGGACCAGACGAGCACAGCTCATGGGGAGGGAGAGTGATGTGTGGGGAGTGGAGGAGACGCAGGCAGGTGGGAGAGAGACTGGGACTGGGACTGGGACTGCCACTCTGACGGTGTTTAAATTTGATTTCGTTTTCGGGCGATTTGCATAAGTGTTGACAATAGCTCGTTAAATTTATGCACAAATCAGACAAGTTTATGCATAAATCATATTTACGTAAATTAACTAGATCTTGGCATAAAAAACTCGTTGTGTGCACTGATCTGCGTGCAGGCAAAGTGTAAATGAACGGAAGAAAGAAGAAACGGGAACTCGACATGTTTTAGGACACCCATGGGAATTACGGGCACTACCAAGTGAAAGATTGGAAAATCAGGTACAGGGACTTTAAAAAAGAAAAGCCACCAGCAAAACTTAATTATATTTTAACTTGCACATATAATTACTTGTATATTTATATATTCTTCGTTACTTTACTACTAGCCGCAATGAAAATTAAGCTTATACCACTACACACAGAGCTGCATACTAATGTGTGTGGGTGTGTTTAGGTGTGGCTGTGTGCAAGTGCTCGTTTGTGCTTAATTTTATCATGTGCCTTAATCTTTTTAATTAACTACTCATATCCGCCGTAGAGCATGTCTAATTGATATGAATTTGTTTCCCTTTCCAACAGCTTCAATAGTTTCCCCCACTCCCTTTTCTCCCATCTCTTGTTTATGTGTGCCTGTTTTCATGTGCGTGTCTGCGTGTGGAAGCTGTCTGTTGTATTCTTAATGAATTCCCATTTAATCAAAGGGAACACCTTAACTTCCTAGAATAGTAAAATTCAAGATTTCACTCAAATTCTGTTAACTGCGATTTTTGCCTTGAAGCGTTGCCTGTGCTTAAAGGTCATGGCAAGCGTTTCCGGACCAATTGGCGTAAATATTCTAGCCTGCTGGGAATTTTGTAAATAAATTTTAAATATGAAATACTGAGAATTAAAAAACCAGCAACTAGGGATAATCTTGTATTTATATGTAAAAATCTAGTAAAACGAAATTTTAAATAAAGTAAATGTATTTTTCATTTGATGTTGTCTGGAATTTTAAGTGAGCTTAAATTGATTTATAGTTTGTGATTTTCAAAGAAACAATATGTAAATCATTTCAATTCTACATAATAATGACTATAAAAAAGCCAACAAAGTTGTTTAGAAAAATCGCTTGAACATTAAACGATTTCAATTGATTCTTAAAATAATATTTAATATTTAAACAATCAATAAAAACTACTTCTGCTTAAAATGACAGAAAAGTGGCTGATCGTCAGCAACTAAACTGCTTTGCACAACCTTATCAAGCAGTGCATGGTGGTCAAAGAAAGCTGTGCAAGCAGTGTATGTGCGCTGCTTGCTGTTTCAGGCTTGTAGCTTTAACAACTAAATACCTTATGCCAAACAAGTTAAGGCCTTATCTGCGCTATGCTGTCGAAATCGCAGTGATTTCTCGACCGTTAATAACAGACTAATTAGGTTAAGCGCACGAAATTGGTGTTAAATCAGTCCCCAATTAGCACAGACTTTAACGGCAATAATTTCATTTGTAACTAGATTCACTTATATATTCAACTAGTTTTGTGTACGATGTAACAGTGGATGTATGAATGTCTTAAATTAAGAAGTAAACTCTAAGTCTAATGAAGATTAACTTAAATCTGAGTCTTGCGCACTTCACGATCAGCCAACTCTTCGGGAGTAGGATGCTCCTCAATGTAGCGAATGGCTCTCAGAATTGCCTCTGGAATGGGAGGTGGTGTGGGCAGAATTTCGGAATCGGGATGGAATCCACTGGCATCGGCCACATAGTTAACGTTGATGGGAATGCCCTCAGGTGATATGTAGCCATAGGTGCCCCTGACAGCTTCACCGCCCCTACCTTCCTCGGAGAAATTGGTGCCATCGCTGAGACTATATTGGAATCCGTATCCCGATTCGTCGGCTACTGAAGCAAACTGTTGGATTGTCACATCTGATCCTGGAGCTGGAGCAGCCAGGACGCATGCCAAGAGTGGAGCAGCGATCAGTAGCTGTAAATATTAATAAAAATCCAAAATTAATTCACTGTATTGAAATTGGGTAGGAAACGTAGGAAACTTACGAGCTTGTACATGTTGATTAGGGTTTGGTGTGCTGTTTTTGGTGGTTGACTTCAATGTGTGATCACTTTGTGGACAACCTACATTATTTATAGTATTCCAGTCGAAGGCACACGCCAGCCTCTCCCTCTCGATATTGACAATAAACACACAACATATGCAAATTGGCTATGCGAGTGGCTAACCTAGATAAGCGGCCTATTTGGCAATCCAGCTTCAGCAGGGAAAGTGAACGAAATGAACGACTTTGTAATACTCTAACACCAAAATAATAATTTTAATATATAGATAGATTTGTAATAATTATTTTGCAGTTAAAACGGTATGTAGTGTACGTATAGAAATCTTCAGGAATTATTTGGAAAATTCTTAGATTAACTAAGTTAATCCGGATAAGTCTAAAAATTAATTTAAAAATAATATACAAAAATTATTTGTTTAGGTAATCATATCATATATGTACATCAAAAATATGCTCAAATATAGCAAATATGTACCCTTCTCCTTCGAATAACTCTCCAGCTTGTCAACTTTTACTCATAGCTCATACTCCAATCCCTATACCCTAACCAAAACAAATGGGTTGTCCATGAAGCAATGTTGTTCAACAAATTGTTGCTTCAAACACTGCAAAACATGCAAATAGCAATAACAACAAAAGCAAACAATAAGTTGATTAAATTAAAAATAAAATAAAATACACAAAACGATATTAAAATCAAGTTGCAAGTTCAATATTGCAACATGCACGAAAGACAAGTATCAAAACAAGTCAATCAACTCAATGAAGCTACAAATATGGCTAATTTGCATACAACAACAGCAACAATAATAATCCCAACAACAACAACAACAACAGCAGTGACAGTAACAATGACAATGACAGCGGTAACGAATTTATTAATTTTTAATTCAATTTGGGCCAATAAAGAAATTCGGATTTACGTATGTCCATAGATGCGATTACTTCTGAAGGGAGACGTGGGATTTATGGTACAGACAGATGCGCATAGGCAGGCGATGGAATTTGATAGAGTGGGGGAGGGGGATGGAGAAGAAGAGGAGAAGAAAGGGAGGGGAATGGAAGAATGGTGAAGAAGAGTAGAGTGGGGAATGTGGAGTGTGGAGAGATGCGTGAGGACAGAGGAATGCAGAGAGAGAGGAATGTGGGGAGAGGAGAGCTGCTAGAGGAGTGTTGGTAGAATATTGTGATGAGAGTGGAGTGTGTGGGAAGAAGAGTGTACTGAGAGGAGTGTGAAAAAATGTGTGTGAGAGGAGACGAGTGTGGAGAGCATAGACAGACGACTACACAGCAGAAAATAAAAATAATCGTATCAAAAAGGTTAGCTTAAAGTTATGTGGGAAAGCAGACATATTTTAGGTCATTTTAAAAGTTACCCTGAACATAACTAGTTGCATTTTATTGCAATACTTTTATGTGGTTTATTAACCGTTTCAAACACATTACGGACTCGATTAAAATAAACTCCTAGTTAATCTAAAGCTGCCATCGTTTGGAATTGCGAATATTTTGTTTGCTGTGTAGATGCTCGCAGGGGCCATATGGGCCATTAGTTGGTAAGAGTCTGGTAAAAGCAGCACCATTTGTACATAGTATAAACAACAATATTAAATTGTATTTTCTTTCTTTTTTTTGTGTTTTATTACATTATTATTATCTCTGGCAATAAATGTCAACGTCAGCGAAGCCGACAAAGGCAGCAAAGGAGCGGACACGTGCATGTGTATGTACAATGTTAATGTAGGTGTGTGTGTGTGCGTTAGTATTTGTGTGTATGTGTGTCAACGAAGTGAGCTGCTTGCTCTTGTTGTTGTTGTTGGCATCCATCAGCTTCAAAGCTGAGAACAGTTGTTGCTGCTTCGTTGTTTGCTGATGTTTCTTGCTTCGCTCATGCACACACAGACACACAAACACACGCACACTGGGCACTCGAACATGAGTGAACACGAGTGAGCGAGAGGTTGGACTTAAACTACATGATGGACACGAAACATGTTTGCTCGCACGCGTGCAAGCAAGAGGGGGCGAATGAAAGAGAGAGAGCGAGTGCAAGTGAGGGTGAGCGATAGCTGCAGCCTTATGCATATTTAAATCTTTCTCTCATAGGGCAGACCCGATGCGGATGCGGGTGCGGATGCGGATACTGGCGCCTGCAGGAATTGCTCAGCATGAGAATGTTTATGATAGTGCAACTCCTCCTGCTCCTCCTCGGGATGCTGGCGATTCCATTCAAGGGACTTGAGAATGGCCTCGGGAATGGGATGCGGTGTTGGCAAATGCTCACCCTGTGGCTGGAAACCGTTCTCATCGGCCGTATAAGTCAGCTGAATTAGCTGACCCTCGGGTGCGTAATACTGAGATGAGCCACTTGCATAATATCCCCCGACGCCCTGTTCCTGCTGGGCAATGCCGTTGCTCGTCTCAAACTGATACTTGTAGCTGTTGTCCTCCTGCTTCAGCTCATTCACATAGCTGCGAATCTCCGCATGTGCGTCCGCGGTATCCGATGGCACAGGTACCGATTCCACTCCACACACAATGACGGCAGCAACAAAGACGACAAGATGCTGCAAGTTTATTGGAAAAAGGATTTTGAGCAGTTCTTGACAGGAATTTGGGTAGACGCTGCACTTACGATTGGAGACATTTTAGCCGGGCTTAGGTAGATTTTTTGGTTAATAGTTAAAGTGTTGTTAAACCCTAAAGAGCTAAGCTATGTTTGATGCCCAACTTGGAGTCGACCTCTGTTTTATACACTCTTCGATATGGTATGGTGCCCTACGTTTGACCTGAGGAAAGTAAACTGAGTATTATTAACCAATATTGATGATGATTATGAATCTGCCACGAGCTAAAAACGGTTGCAACCCAATTAACACAGCAACAGCAACAGCAACACCAACAGCGTGGCTGTTAACTTGGCTCAGAGCTAATCAACAATAATTTCCATTACGATCTATGTATCTGTAATAAATGGATTAGCTTTCTCACACATAATGAAAACGAAATTAAAACCAAAACCAAAACCGAAACCAAAAGCTAAAATTGAAACTGAAATTGAAGCCAAAAACCGTTGGCAACAAGTCCCCTACGATTTGGCCAGCTAAATCTTTGCTTTGCAGTTGGGTAAACTGCCCGAGGTTCAAGAAACTCCACAGGTACAAGCTGTGCCCATTAAAGTAATTAAGTGTTGGTGTTAATTCGTTAATTACAGATGAGTCAAGTCGATTCAAGTTGAGTCATCCACACACATCTTTGGCTCCTCGTTTTAGAGTTTCCTAATTCCAAAGTGAGTGGAGATTTAATCTATGTCCAAATCCACATGGGATTACTCTACATGTCAGCTGGACATTTAAGTTATTTGTTTAGCGATCATATCTCTGCCAATATGCATACTTAAAACCATATAGCTATTTTGGTCTATGCAAATGATGGCTATAACAACTTGTCCGATTCCTCAAGCATAACGTGTTTAATGTCTCGTGCTTTCCTATAACAAAATGCAGCCAAGATTATTAGATTTCAGTTTGTTTATGTTTTACTTAAGACAAGTTTAAATTTGCTACCCAAACTTAAGAAAAAGTACGCAATCGCTTGGCTGATATATCGAATTACCCAAATTTAAAATCTTTAAAACTTAGCCGCGAAATCCTATACCCTATAAAGAGTATCTTCTTTCGCCTATTTTGACACCCTTTACACAAATTAGAAAGTGTAATCAATATATCGAGCAGAAATCCATGTTGCTTGTACATAAACTACTCAAGTATTGATTAGTTCACAGTTTTTTATTGATTTGACCATGAGACGAATCAATTAATATTACAATCGTTTATTTGAATAGCCAAAAGAGGTAAGATAATTTATGTTTGAGTTTATTGTCTTAATCGCTCGCTTCGTTTCGCTGGCCAGGAGCGGTTCAGCTGAAGTTCGGTTAACTGGTGGAATACAGTAGTAGCTTAACTGTTACTTTTTACTACCACACTACGCCATAAAAAAATGCGAATAATCTGGCGAAAGAAAAGACTTAAAGACTTTAAAGAAAGCTTCAATAAACGGCAATTAATCGCTTGGGATTTGAGTTTGTCTACAGAAATGAAGGTCAGTGATAGAATGCCCCTTTGTGGACATGTTTTTAGTTTCGAAAGTAGTTGACATTGGTAAGTGAGTAGCTCTCAAAATCCCATATCAAAAGCCCACACAATAATCCCATTCCCGAAGCAGTCGGTCAGTCGAAGCAGTCGACCTTACCGTTAAAGTTACATCAATACACTGCTTGACGACTGCTTGAGTTGTTTGACCGATTAGCTCTGAGCTGAGCACAGAGTGTGGCGTGTATTTAATTAATTGGATTTTAATATATGCAACGACTGACTAAATGTGGATCACTTCAAATCAAAATATTCAAATGATCTGCAGCGGAAACATGAATTGAAAGTAGCCAATTCCCTGGTACACAAGCCCATTAAATAAAAAAAATACACAGAAACTGATATGCTTTGAGCCACACATGAGCACAAGAGCATGTGTTGACCTTGGGGCGAGACTTGTCGCAGCCACTATATATTTAGGTCAATTATTTTTGCTGTAACTGTGACTCTGTGTGTGTGTAGCAAGTACAGGTTACCAAGGAAGAAAGATTGATGAGCGCCACGAGACGGAATAAAACGGAATGGAATGAAACGGAAGGGAATGGAACGGGCTTTGGGCTGACGCTTCAACGGAAGCCACTTAGGCAAGGAAGTACCTGAGAATCGTAACAAGTTTTTCTTTCATTTAAAGTCAACCAAGCGCAGACGATGCCCGACAAATTTGCCCTGTACAGCCGGTTCCGACAAAAGGTAAAACACAACAACAGCAACAACAATTAAGAAGCTGAAGAGAAAGAAGTGCAGATTATGTGGACGGCAAAGCCCAGCTGGAATACGGTCGGTTGGTCAGTCGGTCGGTCGGAATACGGTCAGCCTGTCGGTCTTGAAACTGCGAATGCCGCTCGCCCATACGATACGACTACGAATACTCGTCTTTATAAAAAGCATTCACAAATCTTTTAAATGGCACAGCGTGAAGCTGGTGCTTATTTTCATGGTTTCGCTTTGTCGGTTCATTCGCGTTAGCGATGCACCACTGTCCCTCACGCCCAGCGTGTTATGAGAAATACCCAAAAAAGGTATTATAAATTTTATTTCATTCATGAATAATACTACAAATTGCAATTAAATGGCCATTTAATGATATGCTCCACTTTTAAGCCGGCAATATTAATGCTAATTTAAACAGTTTCAGTTCTGTTAAACTAATAAATTGATTTGGCTACAGAAACCTACACGCTGAAGGTCAAGAGAGTCGGCTCCTTAGCTAAACTCAACGAAGGAGCGAACGACTTGAACGATAGGCAAACGATTATAAGTGAACTGCTTGAACTTGTGCTCACGTGAGCACGCAACTGCTTGCTCTCCTCGCTAATATCCTTATCAAAAGAAAGAGTGCAAAGTAGAGTGCAAGCAAAGAGCGTTTTTCATCACACGTTCGTGTTTCTTTCGTGTTCCTTTTAATTTTTTTGGGCACTCAGAAGCCGACACATGCTGTGGCAAGGTCGTTCATCTGCTGTGACTTTAAAGCATGAACTTTTGGCTTTTTGGGTCTTGCTCTTTGATATGCATACCCAGCATTCTACGCATGGCAACAAAGGGGTATGTTCAGCGTCAATAAGTGTTAACTGCCTTTGACTCCAGGGCAGCTACAGTGCAGCCGCCGACTTGACTCTGCTGTAGATCTGAAATCGATTTTTTGTCTTTCTTGAACCATTTATCATCGCACTTTGCACATGATTTATAACAATATGTTTTTGGGAATTTCTGTTGCCTTAAATCAATTTAATATATACAAATATAAATTAAAACTAAGGAAGTCGAAAAAATCAGCTTCTTTGTGTAGTTTTTTTGCTATGGTTTTGGCTTCACTAATTTTGGAAGGTGCTAATGAATAATTACCTAAAAAGCGTCGCCGATATTTAATTATTCGAGGATGAGGCGTTGTCTACCATCATGTGTTTGCAAAAACTAAATCAATAACTTGCGGCGAGAAAAAAAATTGGCAAAAATTAAGGCAAGGGCAAGGCAGCGTTCAATTTATGTGATCAACTTCCCACAGTGGGGCAAAATGTGCTACAAAAGGGGAAATAATTTAAATGTATTCTTATTCAGCTGAAAAGCTTCACAAAAAAAGATACACGGGGCTTAAGTTATTACAGAGCAGAAAAATTGTGTAAAATCGAAAGAAAGGTCAAAGCTTAAATATTATAACAAAATAAATTCAATAAATTATTGAAAAGAAACCAATTTTGAAGAATTAAGTTAAGACGTCAACTTGAATTGATGTGGTATCTTAAATATACTTATTAAAAAAAATTATTAAAAATAAATAAATAATCTTTAAAATACGAATTTTCTATAAGTCGGTCTTAATACCCGATTTAAATATTTTATAACAAACTACAACTACCTTTAAATACTCGTAAAAATCCCCAATTTGGGCTTTTAGCGCTCGTTCGACGTCATATGCCAAGATACAGATGAATTTATTTACATACTTACGATAAATTGATATATGTAGGTATATTTGTGAATGGATCGACAGTGACGATGCCGATATGGAAGTCTTTTTCGGCCGCAGTTCAGGTTCAATGCTGAAAACCATAAATGTTGTCGTTGTTGTAGCTTGTAGTGTATTGTCTGTCTGGTAATTGGCTAGTTGGCTATAAATGCTCTGGCACTACACCCAGACAGCACTCATTCTCGCACTGACTTCACAGAGACAAGAAGTACACACACGCCACACAGACCACCATGAAATTCGTAAGTTTTAAATCTCAAAGTGGATCGAATGGAAGGAATCTCAGGCTTAATATGAAACTATCTTTTTGTAGCTCATCCTAACCGTTGCACTGCTTGCCGTCGCCCAGGCGAGACCTGATGCCTATGACGCCCAGGCGGAGACCAGGGAATTCAAGTCAGATGTTCATGAGGACGGTAGCTATGGTTATCAGTTCCAGACCTCCAATGGCATTGCCCAACAGGAACAGGGCGTTGGTGGCCAATATGCCAGCGGCTCCTCTGCCTACTACGCTCCCGATGGCCAGTTGGTTCAGCTGACCTATACCGCCGATGAAAATGGATATCATCCACAGGGTGCTCATCTGCCTACCCCGCCACCAATTCCCGCTGCTATCCTCAAGTCCTTGGAGTACATTCGCACACATCCGCATCAGGAGGAGCGTCAGTTCCGCAAACACTTCTAAGTGCCATCCGAAAGGATTTTAAGTTCTCTTTGTTAACTCATACACTTTTATATTAGGCATTTTTGCAAGAATTAGCTGATTTTCAAGCTGATTGGATAATAAAAAATATCATGTTTCACTAAATTCATAGTTGTGTATTTAAATTAAAAGAAAACTAAGTAAAATTTTATTTGTTTATTCAGGTAATTTACTTGGCCCAGGGTAAATTAAAATTAAGTTTACTTAACTTACAACAGTCGTGGGAATTAAACCAGAAAATATGCCAGATACTTTGTATCTTTGTTTTAGACGAAAACAAACTGCTGCGATTGACTAGGCCGGCAAGCAGTTCAACTCATTCGCAGCGTCTTCAGCACTGCTTGCTATTGTAAACTTCTGCTCCGGCAACTCCGGCATTCTTCTGAGCCGACTGACAATTAACGAATTGTCTTAATTAGCATACAAAATTCCACACATTGTAAAATTGAATTGCGTTGGCTTAAGATAGTTTCCTTTATGACTTGCAGCGTCATAAAGCAGCAGATGGATGAGGTAAGTGTTTATGGCAACTTGTAGTTCCGGAAGACAGACTAGTTTTAAAAACTTATTTGAAATGTCAAAGATCGAGAGCATTAGCACGCATGTGTGTCATGTTGGTCTACAAATGGAATTTTCAATCATCTACTTAATTTTAATTTATCTAAAGCAGCTTTAATCATAAAGTAAAAAAAACTTAAACTAAAAACAGTAAAACTAAAAACTAAACAAGCACAACAACTTTGACCATATAATTTTTATATAATTTGACTACCAGAGTATCGTATAAAAAATATTTACTGCTTAATATTAAAAGTAATTTCCTCTGATTAAGCTCTTTTGAATGGATTGCCAATTGATCATTATTATTATTAATATTTATTATGAATGAAGCTTATCGAATGCTATTATAATTCATAACTTCTCAGTTCCTATCAAAATCAGTGTGAACTGTAGCAGACGATGGGCGTTAGACGTCATTAATATGAATTTGAATATGTGTCACACTAATCTGAATTTTAAAAATCATTGTCAAAACAAAAGGCACTCGATCATTCATAAACTAGTTTATTTGCATAAATTGTGATTAGTTTTTTCTCTATTTTGGCTGTCGTTGCCATGAAGAAGCGTTAATATTTATTATTTAATGGCTAAAACAAAAGTAAATTTCGATTTGCATATTTAAGCCATTTTTATAACAATTAATATATTTTAAAATAGTGTTTCTATGCAAGTGCCTAGCGCTGTAAGGCTTCTTAAAAATGATTTTATTTACCTAGAAGGTGTTATAATAATTAGTCCACTATCAAATGATTTAATGAGGTAAATCCATCAATTTAACGACAGCAAATGCTGTTGAAAGATTTCCACTCTCATCACTTGGGGGATCAAGAAAATCCAGTTTTGATATCTCATTTAAGGCGACTAAATTATCAACTCAATGTTATCGGCCAATTTGTTAAGCGCACACATTTAGCGCCTCTCTCAAATTAGTTAAACTCAATAATAAAAAGAAAAAAGCGAAATTAACATTTTTAAGACATGAAAACCGAAATGAAGTTCAAAATCAAAAACTGTCTGCCTAGTGAAACCATAAATTATGCTAAATATTTATTGCGATACACAGAGACAGATACAAATACATATATTTAGTTAAATTCGTTTTATTTTTTTTGGGTGTGTCGGGTTAGTCCCCCTTCACGACCCCTTCCAAGAGAGAGACTGGCTCGACATTGACACTGCTGCATGGAGCGATACTTTTGCTTTCAGTTCAAGCTCAAGCTTGAGCTTGAGGTGATCTCTGGGCCAACCCACTCACAGATGATACCGCTTTTGGACTATTAGCTGCTGCTTTTATTGTTATGGTTATTTAGATTAATTTCCTGAAGTTTTTTTCATTTATTTGTATCTCTTTTTTGACTGATTTCTGGTTATTGAGAATATCAAATCACCGAGTGAATTTTTACTATAAAACCATTAGCAATCGGCAACTAAGTCAACACACCGCCTAGTGTATCAGTTGAAGACACAGCAAACAAACAGCTCAAAATGTTCCGCTTCGTAAGTAATCCCGGCTTGCGAATCTTTGGGATTTCGTACTCTATTTAATTCTCTGATTTCTCTGTAGGTCCTTGTCGCCTCGGCATTGATTGCCTGCACCTATGCTGCAGCCGTGAGCAGCGATGCTTACGCAACTGGCAACAGTGATGTTGACATTCAGCCCGATGGTCACTATCGTTACAATTCTCAGACGTCCAATGGCATCAGTCAGCGGGAATCTGGACTTGGTGGTGTTTCTGTCAACGGTGATTACAGTTACTATTCGCCAGAGGGTCAATATATACAGCTCGCCTACATTGCCGATGAGAACGGATTCCAGCCACAAGGCGCCCATCTGCCCACTCCACCACCAATTCCAGTTGCCATTCTGAAGTCCCTGGAATACATTCGCACTCACCCACAATACGAGGAACCACGTCAGCAGCAGCAATTCCGTGCTCCTGCCCGTAACTCATTCAAACGCATCGTCGGTTAAATGTTTGAAACAAATTCGTATTAAAATCTACGAAAATACTGAAAGCTTTGTTAATATATAATTTCCAATAAACGATCGTGATGTAAAGTAAACATTTCTTTTAATTATTTTATAAATTAACTTTTCAAAACTAACCATTTTTTTTTTTTAACCATTTTTTCTTAAAATTGAATAAAATGAAACTGGAAACTTTTAAACTTTAAGATTTCAAACATGATCACGAATGCTTGCAAGCAGTTTAGAGTGCAAAAGCAAGCAGTCCAAACGAGCCAGTAATATCAATGGGTTAACTGTTAAGTGACAATTAATTCAGCACTTGAATAGCAAATAGGCCAAATTTAAAACTCTTTTTGGTAGAACAGATTACGAAAAGGAAATTGATTATTTTGTAGCTCATGTAGTTCATGATTTAATTACAACACGAAATAATTGCTTTGATTGGTTTTTAAAATATTTGTTTTAGATCAAAATCGTAAAAGAATAACATCAAGGGTCTAAACGGATTGTCAAAAGCGAAATGAGCGTAACAGACGAAAGGAGGTTCTTCCGACCCCACAAAGTACATATACTTTTGGTTTGCATCAAAAAAGACTAAAGAAGCTGTTGTTGAGTTCTTCGCATCAGCATATGGAGTTTGAAATAGTCGCCACGCCCCTAGCTCCCATCAAATTGTGAAAGCACCATTTTCAGATCCCCATAATTTGGAAACTGTTAGATCTATCTTTATGTGCAAGTTTCCAATATAGCAGACAACTACATATATCATATAGCTTCCATACACCAAATTCGTAACAAGAATAAGTACGGGGCCTTTTACAGTCGACTCGCTTAACTATTGCCTTTCTTAGTAGTTTTGTAGCTGTTTTAATGATTATGTACCAAAGCAGCTATTTCGGCAGTGCTCATTTTGTACACAAAAAATCGAAATGATTTTAACCCAGCCTAAAAGTATGCTATATTATTTTATAACAATAAATATTTTTAATAAAACCATTAATAAGCAAACCCATAACCACACGGAAACTAGCATTAGTTTATATTTTATACGCGCTTTTGTTTAAATGTAGATATTGTGCAGAGTCTCTGTAGTAAATTAACTATTTTGCTTCATTAACTCATATTCATAAAATTTAAGAGGACAAGGTAGAAAAACAATCCTTGTAATGATTTTCAATCTTTTCTGAACTTACTAGTACCAAAATGAAAATTTATATTGTCATTTAAGAATTTAAGATTTTAGCCCAAATTCCTTGACCACTTAACGTCTCCAGGAAATTATAAATTGTCTAAAAGTTCCCAAGAAATAATTTCTGATTTCAACCCTTCCTTTGAGTTTCCCAAAGTAAAGCAGCATGATTGAAATTGTCTGCGACTCGCAAATGTATTTGCTTTTGCATTTGATTAACATCAAAACTGGTAACGACTGAATGGCTCCGTTCAATACGATGGCCAAAAGCAAAAGCCAATGTCTAAACACTAACTCACACCCATACACTCACAGGTCAACGTTTTTGTGAATTTATGTAGTTTGATAAGAATGCACACATTTATTATCATTAAAAGTAAGTCAGTATGATTTAGTAGTAATTTATGTCATTATTAATCTGTTTTAAAATTTGCACAACAAATATGAAAGAAAAAATAAATAAATGTTTTGTTTGTAAATACAATAAACTTTGATAAAAATCTTTCGATTTTAAAGTGCTCTAATATTTGAAAAGCAGAAACGATAAAAAATGTTAAAATTCATTTAAGTATTAATTAAACGATTGATTTACGATAATATTCGACTGCAGTTGAGTAAGCAGGTCATCGAAACAGATAATTGACTTGGCATTGACATTGGATTATCAACAGTTTGAAAGTGCATGTACGCAAAGTCTGCAAGATAAAACGGGACGGCAAGCTAACAACTGATCCTTGCAGCTAGAAGAAGACAGCTACTGCATATAATAGAGATGATAATGCAGGAGACGGCATTGCTAGAGATGACAGTTACTACAAGGAGTTGAACTGCTTGCCCCTAATAAATTCAACGCAATATTCTTTTAAAAAATAGACAACATTTACTAGCTTAAAAAAATAATAACAACAACAAGTAAACAAGATTTACTAAACGCCTATGGCTTATTTCTTAAGCTGAATTCTTGTGAAGGGATGCGCCTCAATATATGCCAAAGCCCTCAGGATGTGCTCCGGAATTGGAGGAGGAGTGGGCAAATGATCGCCCTTGGGCTGATAACCATTTTCGTCAGCAGTATATTCCAGATGAATGGGTTGTCCATCGGGAGCGGTGTAGGAATAGGATCCTTGAGCATATGCGCTTCCAACTCCAGTTTCCTGAGCCTCAATGTTGTTCGACGTGCCGTATTCATAGCTATAGCTGCCATCTTGGTTCACTTCTGATCTATATTTGGTGACTACAGCATCAGATTCATCGACAGCGTAGGTGTAAGCGGCCAGACACACTACTGCCAGGAATACGGTCTGAAAGATTGAGGATAGAGTTAATAAGTTTATATAAATTCAACTAATTAAATTTACACTTACTATTTTAAACATCTTTATTGTGGTTTGGTAAAGTCGAATAGTTAAACTGATCGAATGACACACGTTGCCGTTGAGGGTGATACTGATGTTGAAATAAATATTCGAAGCTTATATACTACCAGTTAATAGCCGGAGCAGTGACCTACACCTACGACGCTAGGGCTCTAAACTAAAATAAAATATGCATATCATTATATTCGGTTTTATGATGCGGAATTATTAATTTACGCATCTCAAATATGAATCTGACCGCATTTTATCAACGCTTCTCACGCCATTAGTACATTTGTGGTAGTGGCTAATGCTAGTTCAGTAGTAGTTCAGTTTCACTTGGACTTATGCTATTGTCTTACTCATAAAGAGATGCATATTTATTCAAGCTACCAAAGGTCGTAACTCTTTGGAAAATGCATACACGTACCTTCTATTCAGCGATGCCTCTCGATATCAACACAAATGATTATATCGCTCAGCTTTTGCGACAAAGCCTATTATTGGCATTGATATATGAGCCTATAAAATAAACAGAAAAATTATATTTTATTAAAGAAAATATTTTTTAACCTTGAATATAAGGGACGGTACTAATAAAACCATTCCAAGAATATCACTCAAATTAAAATAGAATTTCCAAATGAGAGACATACTTAATTATCAGAATCTGTAATATATGTGACTATTGGTTCAATACATTTGCCTTACTTTGTAGATACGTGACTGCACTGGCATTCCGAATTAATATCTTTTTTTTTCAAAAAGATATCTTTATGGTAAAAATATATATATTTTTATATCAATTAATTTATTGCATTTCAGAAAACATTATCAACAAACATCACCATGCACAGGGTTTATTTCGGTCGGGCTTACTCCAATGAACTTTCCTTTATTTCAATAATCGATTATATTAAAAATATCGATACTTGAACTTAATAGGTTAAAAAACAACCCTGAACCGCGGGCTTGCACATCGACTATATTTTGAACTGATAAATGGTTCGTTCATTTGGATTATGTAGCAGTGTTTGTTGATTGACATTGGCTTTTATTATAGCTCAACCATTTACCATCTCATCTAAAATTTTTTTATTTATGTATTAAAATTGTAAATTGCTAAATTTTAGCCGTAATCACTTATTAAAAGTTATTTTTATAAGACTAATGTTTAAATCTAACAGCTGCTTCTGTCATAGATGAATCACTGAATCAGTTTCGCTCTCAGAACCAATCCGATAGCAATCTTCCCGCCTCGTTCAAATGAACTTGTTCTGAACGAGTCGACACAGTCGTATAAAAAATAAGAAGAAGAAACACGAAGAAAGAAAGAAAAAACGTAAGAATTCCATAATTATTAATTTTGTGCGAAAACAATAAAGCAAAACAGTGCACAATGTGAAAATAGAAAAGTTAAAATGTGTAATAATGCAGTATTTACTCAAAAACAACGTGTTTAAATTGACGTTCTGAATTTTTGCAAAGCAATAATTTTCTTGCAAGCGCGCCATTTTGTTTTTGGACTTTCTACTTCTCGCCGTGTTTTCTTTTGTGCCAAATAATGGAATCCCTCCCCCACAACTCACGGAAACATGAAACAATATCAATTGCAGCAATTTAATGAGCATATCAATATATTGCAATGATGTTGGTGTAAAACATTTGTACGAAAAACGCGCGACATATGTAAATATGTATGTGAAGATACACACACGCACACACACACAAACAAGTATATCTAAATAAAGGCTGCTGAAAATGTCAATACGATGAATAAACGAAGTAGCGATTAGCACGACGTCGGTCGTAGTCGTGCCTGCGGCAGAAAGGCAGAGGGTCAGACGCGCTAATTACGTCATAACAATCAAAGAAAATTCAAGGTCTCGCTAGCGCACATCAGACAGACATTCATGCCTATGTATTAGATTTCGTTACGTTTTTATTAAAAATAAAATCAAAGGTAAAAAACAGTACACAGACTCCGTTCAATTTTCGAGCATCTATTTAAGTGTATATGGAATCTGTTTGTTTACGTGTGTGAGTGCTATTCGCAAATGTATAATTACATATACATATATAAATATATATGTATGTGTGTATTTTGTTGTTTCTACTGCTGCTGGCCTGTGTTATTGTTGTTGTTGTAAGCAGCGTGAGCGAGCGCGCCGCGGCGCAGCCTGTGATACAGAAAGAAAGAGCGAAAGAGTGCGCGCATAGGCAAAAAGAGATTGACACTTGGAAGAAGCAAAAATAAAAGCCAAGCTAAACAACATATTTTCAACACTGTTCTTATCAAATAAATATTAAATATGTCTATGCATAATAATGTTTATAATCAAATGTTGCATACAATTTTAATTGTTAAAATATTCTTATTTCAGAAGTGTACATAAGATGCGTGCATCTGTGTATAACTGCGCGGCATAGAAACCGCCGCCAAACGCAGAAATTCATTCATACATACATACACTTATGTATGTATATATGTATGTTGGCCATACAACACACACACACAAACAAGAAGAACAACAATAACGTCAACATCATCATCACTTGAAGGCGCCTCTCTTCTCCCCCAAAAGAAATAATATTCTACGTAAGTTTTAATTAAAGAAAGAAACAAGAGCAACCGCGGAACAGAAACGAAAGGAAAGAAACGGAAAATAACAAAAAAAAGAAACAAAAATCAATAGGCGATAAAAGTGTGTGTGTTATCAGCGTGTTTTCGTCATTTCGCTTTGAAATTGAAATTTGTTGTTGGTATCTCGTACGGCATTTCGACACATTGTTGTTGCTGCCGCGAGCCCCAAAGTACGCGGCAGCGGCAACAGCAACGACATCGCTCATTGTTGTTGTTCGCGTAGACGCTGACGTTGACGTTGAAGCTGACGCCGACACTGACAATGTCTGTGCAGCAGTTTTGTCTGCGCTGGAACAATCACCAGCCAAACTTTATATCCGTCTGCTCTTCGCTGTTGCACAATGGAACGTTAGTGGATGTTACGCTGGCCGCGGAGGGCCGCCAATTGCAGGCCCACAAAATCGTGCTCTCCGCGTGCAGTTCCTACTTCCAGGTGAGAAAGACGAATAATAAAAACTGTAAACGATTAGAAACTAATTATTTATTCTGTTTGACAGGCGCTGTTTACGACAAATCCATGCCAGCATCCGATTGTCATACTGAAGGACGTGCAGTACGATGATCTCAAGACGATGGTGGACTTTATGTACTATGGCGAGGTTAACGTGTCCCAGGAGCAGCTGCCGCATATACTTAAAACGGCCGAGATGCTCAAGATCAAAGGTCTCGCCGAAATGCCCACTGATCCGGCCAATCTCACCAAATCCGATAGCAAATCATCCAGCGATGCAACCGAGCTGCTTGGCCAAGCTGGCGCCAATGTGGCAGGAGCGAGCAATAGTGCAGCTGCCTCTAGTTTGGGTGCAGCCAGTGCTAGTAGCAGTGCCGGTGATTCACTTTGGAGTAGCAGCGAGGCACAGCAATTCCAGCAGCATCATCAGCAACAGTTGCAGCAACAACTGCAGCAACAGCAGGCGGCACAGCAACAGCAGCAGCAACAACAGCAGCAACAACAACAGCAGCAGCAACAACAGCAGCAGCAACAGCATCATCACCACCATCATCATCATCAAGCCCAGCAGCAACAACAACAGCAAGGTAGCCAAGCTCAGAGTTCCCAAACGCATCATCATCAACTAAGACGCACGCCATCGCCCCTGAGTGCTGGAACATCACCGGCAACCCGACGCAAGCGATTGCGCAAGTCCTCGAATAACGGTGAGTGCGATTTGGGTAAAGCATCGTCGCAACGAACAACATTATCCCAATGATTATCTGAAGAACATGGTATTAAAGTAATTTCTTTCGTGTGCAGGCTCTGGGGAACGCAATAACTCTGAGGATCAGCATAGCAGCTCTTTGGATGCAGCTGGTGCGGCTGGAGGGGCTACTGGCCTCAGCTTAGCCCAAATGAGTCAAATGTCCTTTGGCGCTGGAGCCGGCAATCCGGCAGCTGCTCTGGGTGGCCTCACGGGACACTCGATGCATGCTACCAAGCTGATAAAGGAATCAGCGAGCACTGACCTGGAACAACAGCCACAGGATTCTGATCTGGATGATGCACACGGACACATACATATGCAAATTGTAATGAAATTGGTCACGTTAATCTATTTGTAAATTGTCGAGCATTTTACTGAATTTGTTTTTCTATTTGTTACACGTTTTTAGAAGCCCGAAGTGGACATTGGCGTGAATCAATCAATGCCCCTGGACATTTCTGGCACCACAACGCCATCGGAACATGACGCACCCAATTCACAATCGTCGCACTCTGGTAAGTTTTCAATACAGATCAATTATGTTAGTTTTTTTTTTTAAGAAAATGAAACGCACACATAAGACTGAAATCTAAGTAATCCTTTGGAACCAAATATCATTATATTCTAAGAACATAATTAAAATAAAATATTTATTAAAATTTAACAATATTTTGCTATAATGATGTGCGATTCATTTTATAAACATTTTTTTTATTTTGAAAACACTGTTCAACATACCAAATTCAAGTCATTATAATCATACCCGATCATTATCCGTATGAAAATTGTAATTTCCGCGATTGGCATTTAGGTAGTCTCATCATTAGTGACTCTTATCAAGCTTTGGACCCTCTTGTTTTATATTATTTGATTATCTATTTTGCTTGCAAGTATATCATTATCATTAAATTATTATTTTCATTGTTGCTTATTTTACGCAAATATTGCTACTCCTACAACTCTCGATTCTCTGCTATCGTAACAATCATAAGTCATGCATTTCATGGAAATACACACACGCACCCAAACACACCCACCCACACACACACACACACACACACACACTCAAGAAGAACAACAACAGTAATAACAAAATTTAAAAGTGACGATTTGAAAGCGCTTTAAAGAAATGAATGCTAAAGCTAAATATGAATATGAATATGAAACATAAGCATAAAGACTATCGTTACCGTTTATCGATAATCGATGACCGATTACCGACTAAGTGCGCCTAATTTAAAACAAAAAACAAAATGAAAAATAATAATTGTTATTATAAAATGAAATTAATGCATTTGTATGTACATACTATGTATACATATGTTTAACTATTGTGTATTCTATTCAAAAAATGATATCCTACCTGAAACTTGGGAATGGGAGAGAGCTAGCACAGAGTCCAAAAACTAAATAAGTGTTCTTTTTTTTTTTAACTGATTTGATTTATCCTTTTGTCGATTTTGAATACTAAACTCTTTTGTTTCTATTTTTTTTTGCAAGTTTTTGATTTTAATTTGTTTTTTACCTTGGTTCGTTTTGAGAATCATTTTTGTAGAGCGGTTTCCGAAATGATAATGATTTAGCATTAGCAATCTTTCTACTACTCGATACCGATACCAATACCATTCTATTACTGTAAAAAAAACAACTATACTATACCCGTTTTGTTGAAATGCAATCTCAGATCTTGAACTCGAACTTTAAACTTGGCCGTATTATGAGCCCCGATCCAAAAATTTGAGAGTATAAAATCCATAGAGAGTAAAATTCAATTTCAAAAATAAATCTTCCCGCAAAACGTACAAAAGACAAACCCAATCTTACGCTGTCTCTATCTCTCTCTCTCTCTCCCCTTCCCAGGTCTGCAATGGACAGTTGTTGATTCCAATTATTCGCGCTTCTCGATGCCCGCCTGTCAATCCAACTTGATTGGTAACGGCAATGGTGGCAATCAAAACAGTGGGGCGAATAACAGTGCCGGCGTCGGCACAGCCGGCACCAACAACGATCAACGGCAACAGCAACAGCAGCAACACGATGCACAGCAGCAGCAAGCAACGCAACAGCAGCAGCAACAACAGCACTTGCAACAGTTGCACTATCAGCAACAGCAGCAGCAGCAACAACAACAGGGCACAGCAGCTGGTCAAGCGTACTCATCGCAAATAATAACCGTCAATAATCTGGTCAGCGGTTATGCAACAGCCGCACAGAACTTGTCGCCGACGTCACCCAACGAATCGAACATGGTGCAATCCGTTTACAGTCAGGGTCCAACGCCCACGCAGTCGCCAGTTCACTCGGGTGTGGGTGGTGGCGGAGGCGGTGGTGGCAGCAGTGCGGCTGGAAGTGCAGGCAGTGCTGGTGGCGGTGGTAACAGCAACAGCGGCGGTGGTGGTGGAGCCGGTGGTCAAGTGCCTAAACGGAAGCGTTCAGTCAATCCGCAAGGTGATGAGAACTTCATAAGGGCCTTGGAGGCGGTGCGTACCGGTGGTATTGGATTCTGCAAGGCAGCTCGCCTGTATGGCGTCAACAATCGAACACTGTGGCTAGAGTACAAGAAGCGCGGCTATCCGGTGTCGAGGCCGAGCATTAAAGCGCGTGTTGTTAAGCAGGAGCCAAATCTATCTCCATCACCGACACCATCCACAAATCCCGGAGATGATACTACCAACGAAACCTATGATCATATAACCGCTGCTGTTGCGGCTGCCCAAACCGCCGCTCTCAACATGCAGATACCACCACAAACGGAGGCAGCAACGCCCTCGCTAATGTGTACACCGCATCATGCGGGCGCCACGGCGGCCAGTGCAGCTGGTGGCACAAACACGCATCCGATTGGTGTCATGAGCCTGTTCGACACACGGTACATGGAATCCCCGACAATGTCACGGCAGCGGTACATCGATGCCTCGGGTGCTGGCACAGCAGCTGCTGCCACAGGCGCTGGAACGATCAATGTGAATCCGGCAGCGGCAATGAATCTACAGAGTATTAACTTCAACTCAATATAGAATACGATTTCAAGTCACATGGGCGCTGTTGCTGCCGCCGCTGCCGCTGCAGCTGGTGTAATGCCGCCACTACACCAGATGGATCAGCTTAGCAGCGGGGGTAGTGTTGGAGGTGGCGCTGTCGGAGGCGGCTGTGGTAGTGGCAACGTCAGTACGGATTCTGCCACACTGCTGCAGGCAGCCGCTGTGATGGCCGCCAGTGGCGACCCAGAACCAATGAGCATATCAGCCGTTCCCGTTTCGGTCTCAGCAATGGGAACTGCGCACAGCGCAGCGGCTACCGCGTTTCTATTTAATAATTTTGTAACTGTAACGGCGCCACCGCATCCAAATCCAGCACAGCCACCGCCATTGGTGGCCAGTACGCTTCCGCCGCTGGTTAACACTGGTCTGCAATACTTGGACAAATCCTAAGCCTAAGGCACAGTCTCCCCCTCGCTCTCCCTTCAACATCTCAGAACAGGTATTAGAGCACATGGCAGCTATAAGAAACTACGGAAATAGAAGTGAATTTACCACCGGAAAAGAAATGGAAATTGATATGGAATGGGGAGTGTGACTATCATATAAACAATGTAATATCCCTCAAGATAAGCAGATTTAATGTGCCGGCAACACAAACCCACACACCCACAACCACACACACACATGTAATAAATAATTCATAAACTTAATTCCTTAAGCTAAAGTAAATGTTTCAAGCCGAACATTATTTGTACGATTGTTAACTAAGAAAGATAAATCGGTAGAATCGGTTACATGACGTGTTTGTAACCGCTATTTGTATTTGTACATAAATTTATACAATTTTATTAGTGTTAATAACCCCCCTCCCAAAAAAAATAACAGATTATTTAAGCTAAACTAAAAATCAAATGATTTATAATTGTATCAACTTTAGCTAGCATGTACATACAACAATTAAAAATTAAATACTTGAAAAAAGGCCTAATTATTATTTTTTTGGCAATACCCTGTGTATATCCAATATGTACATTTCCCCGCATTTTCCTACATTTCCCGGCACTCGTATTACAAAAGCAAACTTTTCATTACATACAAACATTCTAATGCAGATACTAACTACGAAGATAAACATTTACTATATAGTTTCTATCGGTTTTGTGTATAGTTTAGGGCCGCCAAAACCTGTTTTAGTTAAGTTCAATGTTTGTAGCTATTTGCGGGAGGGGGCGGGGAATTAAAGTCAGTTCCGTTTGATATAAAAATCAAAACAAGAAAAAACCATCAGAAATTGAAATAAGCAAACTCAATAATGTATGATATATAAATGTATGTAAAAAATTATAATTATATTTGTGTGTATTTGTAAATGTATTATTTGTTCGATTTTGGGATGGATTCAATGAGCCAAAAACAAAACTTTTGTACAGAAACAGGAATTAACTAAAGAAACTAATTTGTTTAAACTGTTGTTTTTCGTGCAATCCAATCACACTTAAAATACCTAGACATATCTTGGAGAAGGAATGCTTAATTTTTGATTATTATTCTGTTTAATTTGATTATGAGAACAAAGTGAAATATGACTAAACATGGGCAAAGCCATAAAAAAATATATAAATATGCAATAAACAGAACTAAGAAGATAACTCGTAACCACCCAAAATCCTAAATGGAGACTGCAGAAAGTGAATGGAGAACGAAACGAATAAGAATAAAGTGTGTTTTTAATATACATTCAAGAGAAAACAAAACAGAATTCAGATAATAATATACATATATTATATATTATTATTATGTGTGTAACAATTAGTAAACTTTTTATATACTAACAAATAATTAAATGATAAAAAAAACTATGCGTGATTTGTTAGAAGTCATTGTAATTGTAATTGTAATTACATAATGTAAAACTTTGGTAATGCATTTTAAAATTCCTACAACTCTAGATGCAAAGCTCTACGAAAAACGTCTATAAACAAATTACGAAAAACAAAACAACGTGAAATAATTAAAATAAAAATAGAATAAACAATAAGTATGACTAAATCTGTTTCCTACGATTACAAAAGTACCAATAACTATGGTGGTGTGCGTGTATGTGTGTGTGTGACTGAGTGAGTGTGTGCTTATGTGAATGTTTAGTTATATATATTTAATTATTTAAAATTAACTTTAAAGTACTTTTAGTGCAGCGGTAGTAAATGGAAAACAAACGACTGTAAAATAAGTTACGCAAATATTGTATGATATAATTATAAATAAAATTAAATTGTAACTAACGAAACGAACCTTTTAGACTTTAGGCTTCGATGTGCAAGAAACGAATAAAATTTAAAAAATATATATATATAAAAATAAAATTAACTATTAGTCATACATTACTCATTAACCTTTCATCTTGAAGATTATATTATTTTTAAAGTAAAAGTACTGAACGGTGAGATAGATTTCTATGTGAGATAAATTTATCTAAATTTCGGACTAATTCTTAATTTAATTCTATTCCAAAACCGTCTTTGAGTTTAAAATTTCATTTCTAATTGCATTAAATATTTAATCTGGAGTTTTAGTGATCATTTTTCAACTTTGATTTAATTAAAATACTTTCTTAATTTGATGTTTTCGATATTATATTTTTAAAACCATTAAATTTCATCGTATACATAATTTTTTTATATTTTGGGAGATTTTAAATTAGCAAATAATTTTCCTTTATTAAAAATAAATCAAGTTTTAATATTTTATTCAATTTTTTTGCAGAGCCGAGTCCGGCGCACGTGAGTCACCATGCGTCGCATCCCACGTTGTCCATTAGTCACACACAGAGCAGCAGCAGCGGAAATGGCAGCTTCGAGCGTACGCCGAGTGAATCGGAGATGATTGGGGATCTGCAGACGTCACAGGCGACATCGGGCGTGATGGGATCGAAGAGGAATCGCGTGCTGACGCGACAGCCGCGTGTGAAGCGGGATAGCGATAGCATGTCGTCGACCAATCAGATTTCACCGGATACGGCAGCGACAACGCTGGACTTTGATCCATTCAATGCGGCGGGCACGACTACGGTGACGGCAACGGCGAGGGATTACTCGACACATCACCATCATCATCATCATCAGGCGCAGCATCAGCATCATCATCATTTGTTGACCGTACCGTCACGGATTGAGCGGCATGCCTCGGAGCCAGCTCCTAGCCTGGGTCCAGGGAGTCCGCATCTGCTCAGTGTTCCGACCAGCACACCATATCTGATCAAACAGCATTCGGATCCGCTCCTGCCACGACAGCATTCGCTGCACGGCACCAGCTCCACTAGCGGTATTACGGGTAGCAATCCGTTTGCACCACTGCATCGGCAGTACTCGCATCCGTTGTCCGGCAGTAATGCTGGTGGCTATGTGCCACCGGCTGCACTGCATCATCCACATCATATCTCTTTGCCCGAGTCAATCTATGCCTCTGGATCGCCGCCGCCAGCCGGCTCTTCGCAGTACCTGGTTCCGACCCGTGTTGTTACGTGCACCTCCGCCTCCTCCAGCGAGACCGCAGCCACGCCTACAAACACCAGCGGCACACCTGTCTCGGTGGTGACATCACCCACCGCCGGACTCAATAGTAGCGGTGGTGGAAGTGGCAGCGGCAGCAGTCGCCAACCATTTTCACCCACGTACGGAGGCAGCACGGAGCCGTCTCTCATTCCGGAACGACGCTCACCGCACTCCCCGCAGACGCACGTCATCGAACGGACTAGCGTCAAGGTGGAGGCAGCCAACGGAGGTGCCAACAAGCTGCGCACCTCCAAATCCACCGGCAGCAGTAGCAGTCATCTGCATCCCGGTGGACAGCAGACCACGACGAGCAGTTCATTTGAGCATTTGCCCACGCTGCGCGTGAAGAACGAGGAACTGCAGCGATCGGTGTCGTCTCCACAGGTAAGCGGAAACCTCCACTAAGCTAAGAAATATATAATCATAATCAAAACTGTGTTAACTCCCTTTTAGACACAACGTGAAATCATTACCTTGGAGAATCCACGTTCTAGTCATTGCCCCGTGATTCGTCCGGGTCCAGCGCTTGGCTGCAACTTTTGCTGGAATACCATCGATGGACATGGTCGCATTTTGCGTCGCAAAACGAAATACCACTGTCCGGAGTGTCAAACGAATTTATGCATTGTGCCCTGCTTCCAGGAGTACCACGAGCGGCTCAATAACGAAGCAGCCGCTGCCGCCGCCTCTGCCGGTTCCGCCGCCGGGAGCAGCGAGAATCAACTAAATGCCAGCGGCAGCAGTGCCAGCAAGGGAGGCGCCTATGT
This sequence comes from Drosophila acutilabella, assembly GCA_035046005.1. Lineage (NCBI taxonomy): Eukaryota > Metazoa > Arthropoda > Insecta > Diptera > Drosophilidae > Drosophila > Drosophila acutilabella. Next base: position 18,209,316 of record JAWNOK010000013.1, read on the forward strand.
TTCAGCGGGTGCTGCTGGTCGGGTTTATACCAAAACCGAATCGATATAAGCTCCGAGTGCACCCAATTTTTTATTTGGCTAACACATTTGTATTTGTGGCAGGACGAATCATTCCAAATCACTGGACGTTTCGTCGCTTGTCGAATTTGTTGTTGTTTGTTGTCGCCAGGACACTGTGCGCTGGGCAGCGTCATCGTCATGCGCAGCGCACTCATCAATCCTGCATCCGAAATTTTTTGATTGTCACAGTTCCACTGTGCTGATAAACACACTGTACACTGGCTGCCAAAAGTACGTGTGTTGTTATCAGTACAAGAACTGTTCACGCGCTCTGTGAAGTGCAGCTAAATTTGTTTTGTAACTGCCGCCGTTAACTGCGGACGCAGTGTTGTAAAATACGCACAGACATGCATGCACAGTCGCATCTACGTATACATATGCATATGAGGGCGACTGTAAGTGTGTGCGTGTGGGTGGGAACACATTTTTAAAGTAATCACAGCCGAGCTACACATATTACTGTAAATTTTACCGTTACGTACAATTATGTATGTACACATAATTTGTATATTCTTGTACAAATCAAAGAAAAAAACTTAAAACGAAACAGAAAAAAATACAAAACTAGAAAGAAACCGAAAAAATCGTGTACAACTAAATGAAGCTCGAATTAACAGATAGGTATTCAAAAAGTTCAACTTCTATCGTAAACATACATACACACACATACATACTTAAGTAACTTCCCGCCAAAAAAAAAAAAAGAAGAAATAATAATTAAACAATAAACTTGAATTAAAGGCGCAGGCGCACGATTTTTTGAATAGGATAATAACCTGGTAAACTAACGTTTGTGTTGATAATTAAATGTTTTGTAAGTGTATTGAGACACACCCATTATAAAGATATATATGTATGTATGTACGCCTATCATGTGTGAATGTGTTAATAAGTAAAGAAATTTGTGGAATGCGAACCGAATAATGTAATACATTTGAAAAAAATCAACGTTTTTGAAACAGTTAAACCTAATACTAACTCTTAAATCTTTTGCAAAAGGCCAAAACAATGTCAAGAGTACAAAAATAAAAAAAAAAGATAACGAAATTTTATTGAAATTAACAAAATTTTCTCTTGTCTAGAACTCAACTAAAGAAATACAATTTTTATGCGGCCTCATGAGATACCTAACATAATTAAGAAACTTTAAAATTTAGAAAATTAGCAAACTCAAGAACTGAAGGAAAAAGAAAACTTAATTGGCGATCATTTTCAAATCGCTCAAGCATATTTTGTAAAACTTGACTCTGTCTATTTTCTTATTGGAATCTAAAGCTAGAGTTTTTCTTTGGGAGTTCAAAAAAAAGTAAACGATTTGTGTGGACGTGGTGTGTCGTTGATTATCAATAAATCACTGTTTTTAATTTTACAAGTTCTTCTACATATCGTTTTTATTGATAGTTTGTTATTGATCTAATTACCATTTGAAAAAACTTTACTTTTTAACTGCGGGAGCCTCGATGGCCTCGGTTGGAGGATTAGCATTTCGGAAATTGGGGAACTGTTCCCATGGTGCCGACAGGTCAAACTTGCGGAACTCCTGGGCCAACTCCAAAGGTTCGCAGACAACGCGTTTCTTCTCGTCATCGTAGCGCAGCTCCACATATCCTGTCAAGGGGAAGTCGCGACGCTGTGGATGCCCCTCAAAACCGTAATCGGTAAGAATACGGCGCAGATCGGGATGATTGGCAAAGAACACACCATACATGTCCCAAATCTCACGCTCATACCAGTTGGCAGCCTTGTGCACCTCACAAGCCGAATCCAAAGGCGTCAGCTCATCCGTATAGGTCTTAACACGAATACGAGCATTGAAACGCAAAGACAACAAATTGTAAATAACCTCAAAGCGATATTTACGGCACGGCACATCCATGCCGGCTATATCGATCAGATTGGTGAACTGTGCCTGATGGTGATCCTTAAGGAACTGCAGCACGGGCACAACACCCTCTGGAGCAATAAGCACCTCCAGCTCATCGCCAGCGGTCAGTTGTACCTTCTGCACGTACTTCGGCATGCACTCGGCCACATAGCGACCGAAATCCGAGAGCGAAGAGCGAGCGGCAGCGTCCGGTTTGCGCACAGTTGCTGTTATAGTCCGAAATGATATACGTTAATAAATGTTGTTTAAGCAAATCTAATAACTTACGCTTTTCTGGAGCTTTAGCATCGACGGCTGCTGTGCTGGACAAACGCAGAGCAGCTGTTCCAGCGGGCACCACTAAAGTGAATAACAACGTGAATTAGGCAACTATGTGATGTGAGCTGAAGTTTGGGTATTTACCATGCCTGGCCGTCAAAGCGGCCGAAGCAATTCTGGCACTCAGATTCCTAATTAATGCGGCCATACGCTTGATTAAACTAAATATTTGAGTGCAAATCCAATAATCTGCACAATATTTTTATGTAATAACAAAACGTCAGGCTGCCAGTGTTGTAAAGCACATTTCTGGTCTACGTGAACTAGATCGTTCAGCTTTAAAATTTATGAAATTCCAGTTTCACAGTTGTAACTGCAAAAAATATATGTTTAATATTATAATTTAAATAGGTATTGCATTTTACTTAATGCAACCCATAATTTTCAGTGAATTAAAATGCGAAAAATGAACTTGTTCCGTTCCGAGCTACCACTAAATTAATGCTTGCACGCAGCTGGCAACCCTATCGCTCTCCATTTTCGTAGCGTTTCGCTTGGGCTCTGAAATAGAATAGAACAGATTTTTGGAAAATAAAACACAACAAACGAAAATGGTAATGGTTTTTGGAACAAGCGCCAAAAAATAAACAACAACTAGTTTTCGGCAGTTAATTATAATTGGTTTTTTCTAATCTGCGTACAGAATCATCTAAAATGGATGGGTCACTCGTCCACAATAATGGATATTCAGCGTGTTCTCCTCAGTCAGCAGAGCAACAACCAAAGCTGCGAGGTATTGCTAGTGGCCAAGGATGGAATCAGTGTGCGAGCGCATCTCTTTGTGCTGAGCACATGCAGCGATCTAATGCGCAATTTATTGGTCGATTTACCAGTTGGCCAGGAGGCGACAGTTATTCTGCCCGACATACGAGGCGAGCTGCTGGAGAGCATGTTGTCGTTTATTTACATGGGTGAGACAAGCCTGCCATCTGCCCTGCTCACTGAGTTTCTGGAAGCTATCAATCTGTTGGGCATCAAATCCGCCATCAGTTTTGAGACGAATCCTACAGCAATGACCACCGCAAATGTCGTCAGTAGCGCAATGGCTGTTGAGGCAGCCAAGTCTATCAATGGTTTGCATATTGCGAATACAGCGTTGATGGAAGAGGAGGAGGAAGAGGAGACTACCAATGTGGTAGTCGGCAAACTGGATGTAGGTAATTCTGTACTTAATGATCCGCAGCAGAGTCAACAGCAGGACGGCAGATCTTTGGAATTCCTCGATGTGTACAGCGATCAGCCAAAAATAACATATTCCATTGAGCACATGGGTGGCACATCCAATGGCAATCAGTATATACTGACTGAGAACACGGGTACGTATACCATAACCCAATCGGCATCGTCAGTGACCAAGTTGGGTGGAGCAATTGGCACAGCTGTAGTCGACTCCGTTACCGGTGGCGAGTTAGCCGTTGATGATGGGGAGGCAGATGTAACTGACCACGATCACGAGGAGTCCGAGTCACATTTAATCGAGGAGGAATATGTTCAAACCACTGGTCCGCTAATTGATATGGGTTCTGGGGATGCAGAAGTGGATATGGCTGAGGAGGCAATGCACGAGGATGATGCTGGCGATGATGACGAGGAGGAGGAGCTAATAGATGTTAAGCCTCGGAAATCCCAGCTCGATATGAAAATCTTAAGAACTAAAGTCCAGGGACAAGGACTCGGACAGTCACGTTCAACATCCTTAAAGGCATCAAAGAAGACGATGACGAAACAACACCAACAATACGCGGCACTCAAAAAGGAATTCAAGGACGACATCAATGATGCCCTCGAGCAGGCAGCAGAGGCCGTGCTCCATGAGGGACTTAGTCTTCAGAAGGCTGCCGATCGCTTTGATATATCCAAAACAGTTCTATGGCGGCGAGTACGTTCCAATCCGGCCTACATGAGAATTAAGCGCGAGAAACCTTCACTCTCGGAGGCGTATGAGCGGCTAAAGAACGGGGATTCGCTAAAGAGCATCAGCCAAGATCTTAGTATACCCATGTCCACGTTACATCGCCACAAAGTGCGATTGGCAGCTCAAGGGCGCCTGCCGGAATTCGTTGCCTGTAGGCGGCGAGACAGTACTCCCAAGGATGAGCTGCGGGACAAATTGGCCAAGGCGGTGCATGCCTGCATCAATGGCGGCATGTCACAGAATCATGCCGCAAATCTCTTCGAAATACCCAAGAGCACACTTTGGCGTCACCTGCAGCGACGCGTAACGGATGCAGAGCGGAAGGTAAAGGAGGAACAGGAGGAGGAAGAAGAGGAAGATGTTCTCAACTAAATATCCTTACATTCGTACGTGTAGTATGTATGTAGATGTACATTTAATTCTTGTAGAAATCGTTTAGCTTAAGTTTTAATTGTCTTTAGTCCGCGAAAAAACTGGAATAGCTATGACAAATAATAATCTGATTTTATTCTTAGTTAACTTGTCGAGCATTGTGTAAATATTACATGCAATTGTTTATGCATTTCATTTTATAGTCAAGTATTGGCGTATACTATTATGTTTACTTTATTAAGCCACTAAATATTTAAATAAATCACAAACAGTTCAACAGCCCTGTGTAAAATTCGTGAGCCCTGGCATTACTATCGATAAATTCCCTATGTTATCACAAACACCCATATTAAATTTCCTATTGAAATCACGGTTACCAGTATTAGTGTGTAGCGCAACTGGTGCTAAGGGATTTTGGGGGACGCCGTACAAAAAGCCGGCCGACAAAGGGAGCGCAAGGATTTACCGGCTACAGTGACGAAACGAACGTGGAGAGGGAAGGTCGTTCGTTGATACAGCGTTCAGCAGGAGGTTAAGTGATCACATACACAAACAAAATGCTCAAGCTCGAAAAAGTTGTTTACTTTGCTGTTTACATAGTGTATATAGTTATTGGACTGTATAAAATCTATGCGCTACGTGATCGCATCCTTAGCTCCTCCCAGTTCAAGTTCGCCCAGGGCTGGCGACTGTTGCAGCGGAACAATGAGATTCGGTTGCGGGACGACAGCAACGACGAACTGGAGAATTTCGGTGATTTCATATACAAATTTTGGCCATACTACCTGTTGCATGCGGTTGTGAGCGGCGTCTCGCGTTGGAAGTGGCCACAGCTGCAGCGCCATGGATTTGTGGCAGTCAGCGCCTTGGCTCTGGGACTCCATCTGCACTGGACGTCGTTGACCATGTTCGCGGCACTGATTGTCAGCTATTACCTGACTGCCAAGCGACGCTCTAAACTTTTGACATGGTTGCTGTCTGGAGCTTGGATCGTGGCCATAAACGTGGCAAAGAACAGCCAGTGGTGGCTGGAACAAGTCGGTTACGCGGAGTACGTTATGGTAATAGTCACGCTCTCGTGGAGCCTACTGCGAGGCTGCAGCTATGCATTGAGGAGTAAGGACTGTGGTGGAGATAGCTTTGTGGATTACCTGGGCTACGCCATGTACTTTCCCTGCCTCACCTACGGACCGTTCATCAGCTACGAGAGGTTTGTGACTGCAGCGAGTTCTGGCAAGCAGCAGTGGCGAACTTTCCTACTGTCCCTGTTACGTGTGTGCTTCTGGTGGCTGATGATGCAGTGGGCACTGCACTACTTCTACATCCACTACATGGCACGGGATGTGCGTGCCGTGGCCATGATGGACTCGGTGTTCTGGCAACACGCCGCTGGCTACTTCATGGGCCAGTTCTTCTTCATGTACTACGTGGTGACTTACGGCTTGGGCATTGCCTTTGCCGAACAGGACGGAATTGCGGCTCCAAGACGTCCACGCTGCATTGGTCGCATACACTTTTACTCGGACATGTGGAAGTACTTCGACGAGGGCCTGTACGAGTTCCTCTTCAGGCACATCTACGCCGAGCTATGCACCAAGCAGTCCTCCATTGTGGCCAAGTTCTGTGCCACAGCCTTAACCTTTGCCTTTGTCTTCGTCTGGCATGGCTGCTACACCTATGTACTTATCTGGAGTGTACTTAACTTCCTCTGCTTGGCGGCGGAGAAGATCTACAAAGCACTCGTCTCCATGCCAGCCTACCAGCGGTGGGCATTGCAGCACTTTGGCCCCGCAGGAGCACAGCGCTTCCATGCTCTGCTGGCCACTCAGCTCTTCATACCGGCTGCCTTCTCCAATGTCTACTTTATTGGTGGCAAGGAGATCGGGGACTATCTAATGCGTGGCGCCTACTTAAGTGGACTGGGAAACTATCTGGCTTTGTGTTTCTGCAGCTACTGTTTCTTCCAGTGCTCCGAATTGCTGGTGAGCAGAACTGACCACGGGATTAAACCCGCAAAGATTAAGAGCACTTGACAAAAGAGTCCTGTGATTTTGTACATACTACTTAAGTTGTGAATTAAGTCTGAAAGCAATTAAAACCGCATTGAGTAATTAAGTTTTTGTTGTCTTTAATCTTGAAAGTGTTCAGTGACTAGCGTCTTCGGTTTCCTGCCAGTCCAACCATCTGGTCTGTGTACAAGTGGATTGAAAGTTCTCCAGGAACTCATCGAGCATCTCATCGCACGTCTGCGTGTGCTGCGTGTTGTAGAGACCATCGGGACAGTGGGTTTGCGTCTGGATGTGGGACAACCCGAGCTCCTCGAACAGCTCATCACAGGTCTGGGTGTGCATATGCGCTGATGTCTGCAGACCGAACATTACTTCCCCCGTTTGCTGCTGCTGATAGGAAACAAAATCACTAGCTTCGTTTTGCTGTGTCTCCGTCTCGAGATCCAATTCGGTCATGGTGCCTTGGTGCTGTCTATTGTCGAGTGTTTGGGTTTGTATGTCGCGTAGCAGCGGCACAAGAACTTCATGACTCATGTCCAGCGTATCCAGATCGACGTCGTCGGTTTGTGTTTCCATGTCACGTAAAAGTCTTTCCACTTCCTCGTCCGTGAAGTTTGGTATGGGCATCTCATTGTCATGGCCAACAGGCTGTTCTAGCTCCATGTTCACATTGGTACCCATCTCAGCTTGCAATCCGACAACGTTTGCCGTCTCTGTGGGCAATTCCAGGGTATCTGGCAGGCAATAATATAGAATAGATTGAATAGGCGGCTCCATCGAATGGATACTGGCTCCACTATTTTCATTGGGTGGTGCCATCGGTTTCACTTCTTTCGGAGCATCGTTTGATACTTGATTGGCCTTTTCCTGTGACCTCTTCCAAGTCTGTAGAAGCGGTAGTGGCACCTTTGTCGTTGTTGGCGGCTCTTGCTCATTGCTGGATACGTCCAGGTGGTTCTTGCGCCGCATATGGGTTTGAAGGCTCGCCTTACTAGTGTAGGTGAGTCCACAGACGGGACATGGATAGACCGAACAACACTTGTGCTTCTCCAAGTGCCGCTCGAGCAGGAAGGTTTCGTTACATTCGTTGCATTTGTACTCCTTGGACATGTGAATCTTCTGGTAGTGCTGACGCAGAAATCTAAGGTTCGCAAACCCACGACCTCCTTGCCGATCAGCATGATAGATGCACTTGTCTACGGGACAATGATAGCTGGATACTTTGGACAGGTTACTTGGTAGTATTAGCTTGTGGCGTCGTCGTAGATGTAGTTGGTAATGACTTTGATTGCCAAATACCTGATCACTACAATGTTCGCAGCGGTATTGACGCACGGGAAGCAACTCGGCTACATTGGGTGTGTATTTATTTGTCATGGACTCGAAAAAGACACTTGCTTTAAACACGAACACACAAATTGTAAAAGTAAACAAAACATTCACAGAGTTGTCGTAGTATCCAATTATTTATAAGTTGCAGGAATCGATGGCGCAAATGCGTAATGTGTAATCGATATATCGCGAGTACACTAAAACATAGCTGCATCGATACTGGAATCGAGTTTAGTGCCAGCTCTAGTGCTTGCTTGGTTGTTTTCGTGCGAAAGTTTTTTGCTTACTTTGACAATTTTGAGGTAAATATTTACTATATTTGTGCTAAAATTCTTCAATAAAATTAAACAATGATAATTCCAAAGTGTTATATTGTGTCTGCGTGCTAGTGAAATATAGAAAACGTTTGTATATTTATATATACTGAATTATGTGCATACGCATGTGTATATATGTGATCACATCCATTTTTTGAATACACACACGTAACTTTAAACACACATATTGTATAAACATACATATTTATTTCATCATACATATATAGAAGTTCAATGTTTTGTACATAACGTTTGGTTTAAGAAAGGCGCAAAACCAAAGTGAAAACAACCGATAAGACTTGAGTATTTATAAATATGTTGTGACGTATAATCAATCAGTTATAATCCGCCAAAGGCGAAAAAATAATTTCCAATTTAATGAAGTCTCAGCATATGCAAAGAATTATTAATGTCAACATAAGAGCTCCATACATATATATTAATATATCTACATATTTGCGTATGTGTGCATGTGTGAGTGTTTATGTTTATTCGTAGCGTGCACTTGTACATCTCGCTTTCGTCGATTATAGCACGACTACGTCATCGCCAAGGCAGTTGGGAAAACATCTGTTTTTAAAATCGCGCTTAAATTCTTTAGAAGCATTTATAATATTTGCTAATATTTAAATTCTATTGAAAGTGTGCGGTAAATTCTGAAAAAGTTATTAAATAGTATGTACAACTACTTAACTATTCGTGACTACAGGCTATAAAATATAGTTTTAATAGCTGATTTTAGTACATGTGCAATTACCTATACCTTCACCTGGTGTACAACATGTTTAAAATGTGTGCTTGTAATGTGTGTGTGTGTTTGCTTACCTATGCCTATTTTCGTTTTTGCCTAATGACGTCACAGCTGTGAAATGAGAGCGAAATCGTATATTATAAATGAACGCTGCTGTATTGTCTGATCTGTATGGTCTAAGGTCGTCTTTTGCTCTTAATATAATGACTCAATTAAGCCCCAAAACAACAAATAGAAGACTTGGTATAAAACAGACTTAAAATTAAACGTAATTCAACTCAATTTGCGTTATTTTCGCCTTGCTTCTAATTATATTAGCACGTCTTGTGAATGAAATCTGCTTTGTGTGGGCATCTTGGGGGTCACATCGAGCAGAACTTCTGTAAACTATTAAACATTTAGTATTTGAGTGATAAGTCATGTTCTTGGCCCAGAAACCTGTTTCGACACTTTGTCAACATTTCCGGTTGCAGCAAATTGCCACTTGTGATGTTCCTGTATGGGCGGGGAAAGTTGTTGGCGGATTCCATTCCAATTGGCCATGTGTATCTGTTGCATACAGTAGCCGGCAGATAAATAGAAGCATGTTACGATTTATAGAGCGCACTCGACCATAAGATTAACAGTGCATGTCATTAGAAATATTCTATTACACTGGTCACATGTTCATCGTCCTCTATATAAAATGTCTGTTTCTGTCAATTACTCACTTTAAACAAATTGGCCAAACCCCCTATACAGGGTATGTCAAATACAGTGAACACATTTGTGGAACACACAAGCATAACTTGGCTTTTCCGCTAATTGATGTACAGAGCAATTTGAAGTCGGAATGCGATTGCAATGTTCACTTCAATTAAATGTGTCTCAAGAGCTCTCAGAAGGGCAGTGAAGTGAACTGAAATGACCTTAATTGAATGACGTTTGCATACGCTTTAAGCACAAAAGGATGATGTGCTATTATCGTAAAATGGGTCTTCAATGATTGACTAAACAAACGGTGCGAAACGAGTCTAAATTAATAAACTTTTTGTGGCCTTCCTCTCTTTTAAACGCTGAAAAAATAGAACTTGTGCGTCTCTTTGCTCACGATGAATCATCGAAAATTCTGTGCTATTTTTAAATATTTTTGTTTTATTTATTTAACGTCTCGTTAAATGGTGTATTAATTGTGTTTTTCAGCTCGTTTGAAGACTTGCATTTAGGAGACTAACTACATTGGGAAACATGAGCAAATCTACGGGAAATGCGCCTCCATTCACATACGTTCCACCTCCTTCGGCACCTCCATCTTACCTGGAGGCCGTGGGCGGAGTTAAGCCTGTGGGCCCCTATACGCCAGTTGCGGCGCCGGCAACCGTGGGCACAAACATTCTGACGACAGTGGTACCCATTGGCCGGACATCGACACACATGATATGTCCCTCATGCCATGCAGAGATTGAGTCCACGACACGCACGGAACCGGGCATGATTGCCTACCTATCCGGTTTTGTAATTGCATTGCTTGGGTAAGTATCTTTTACCCACATGACATCAAACCCATTTCTAACTCTGTGCATCCTTGTTAATTACAGTTGCTGGCTGGGTTGCTGCTTGATACCTTGTTGCATTGATGACTGCATGGATGTGCACCACACTTGCCCCAACTGCAGGGCCTATTTGGGTCGCTACAGGCGATAAATTTACACATTGCTTCACGCTTCTGCCACGTGTACCCCACGCACACTTATATATATCCACAACGGGAAGTGGAGGAACGAAGGAAAATGGAGACAGGACGGAGGAGAAGAAGAGTTAAATTTAAGCGATTTGTTTTTGCCGTTTTATTTAATTTTGTAGTGATTTCTCGATTACCGAAAGGGAATTCAAGCGCTTACCTCTAATCTAAAGCTAATCCAATGCTTAGTTGCTCAATCTATCAAGCTAATCGCACCTTATTGGCGATCCGAATATTAGTTATTGATTTACCAATAATTTCTACTTTTTGTACCAGACTTGTGTACTTAGAAACAGACTAAAACTGTTAACTAAATACTATATTCTTGTGACTTGTAAATGATTGTACAATATTCCGTACCAAAAATCAAATGAATTGAATTGGCTTATCCCAAACATGTTATAATTAATTGGCATATCCCAAACAAGTAATAATTTAACTTAATATGTAAATAATTTCCGAATTGTTCAACTCTTATGATGTTCAGCGAAGATAATAGAATGCTCAAAATTCTCTTTATGTTCAGTTTGAACTTCGAATTTGTTGATATTAATTATTAAAAAAAAATAAATATTTTTATTTATGTATGTTAAATGGCCAGGGACGGAAGAAAACATATACACAATATAAATTAATTTAAGAAAAGACAAAGCATTAAACGTGAAAATGGAAAATAATATTTTGTAATTGCACCTGCAAATGTCTTCAGTCGAAACGCATCACATGAGGTATACTTAAATGTGTATTTGTATTAAAACAACACTTACGCTATCAATGTACGTCGTCTAATATTTTGTAATAATAAAATCGAATGTAATAATAAAACTTAAATGATGGAATAACAATTTAGTGTTCAAGAAGTTTGAAAATGCCGAATTATAACAATTTAATTGTCAAATGATGGAATTTCTTGATAAGCTCCACCTTTCCAGACTCTAGACAACTTGAAGAATATATTCTTATTTAAATTAAATAATTTAAAAATCAAATTTTTAGAGGGCAGTTCAAGAATTAGTATTCTTTGTGACCATTCTAAAACCTCTTACCAATATCCGCAGACCTTATCAAATAATCCCCCAAATAAAACTCAGTTCATGTTCATTTTGTCTATTTATAAATTGTATTATTTGTATAATTGTAGTTCGTTAGTTTCGCATAACATACGCTTATTAACACAATCGGCCCCAATCAGTTTGGGAGCTGTCAAATTCTATACCACGATTTAATTTCATATCATTTAACATTGTACGATTATACACCACGCACATACTAACATATACTTATGTGTTAAATAAACAATTAATACGTCTCACACCTGTGGTCTGTTACCTCAATTTGTTGTTAACATTTTCGCATGTGGTGCAATTATTTCTCTTCTTATTTAATTTATTTCCATTCAGTTTGTAACATGATTAACATACTCATACATATACACTATATATAGTATATATATCTTTCTATATATAATATATATAAATTTATTGCATGCGATTTTCCGTATTTAATTTGTTTGTTATTTAAACTACTTTAAAGAACGGAAATTGCTCATCGTCTGGTAAAAACTTAAATATACAAAAATTAAATGCTATAACTAACCATATACAAGTAAGTTTTCTTTTGTATTTATGTATGTGTGTGTGTGTATTTTATGTATATATATATTTACTTGTATTTGCGTTATGTATTGTATAAACAGTATATTTATATTATTTATATATATATTTAGGTATAGTATTGGTTTATTCATTCATTCATTTTTAATGCTTTTTTGAATTGTTAACATTGTTCACCACGTTCTTTTTGTATATGTATATTTATTTATATGTACTCGTATTGAATGTTTATCTCTCTTTTGTTTAATTACCGTATTTTCTTTATCAATTAACATATTTATCCATTTTCGATTTATTTATATATTTATATGCGAATGCGTAACGCCTTAAGGTAATATTTTAGTTGTTGTTGTATTTTGTTGATAGGTTTTGTTTGTGGTTAAGTGTTTGCATTTCGCTAGAACCGGCTTAAAAATCAGTTAAAAGTAAAGACCCAGTAGCTGGCCTTGTTAACACTTGTTTAGTTAAAAGCTGAAGCTCAATGGTAAATATTGGCTATTTACAGTTGGGTTTTGGCAATGGGCTGCTTGGTAAGACAGTTGGCTAAGCTTAGACAATGGGCACTCCGGCCGTGTTGGCACTGGACTTGGCTGTCTTGACCAGACAGGACTGTGAGTTATTGCCCATGCTGGAGCCATCCAGACTGTCGAGATCGAGTGCTGTGTCAATCATCGTTGTGTCGTGTAGCATACGCAAGCGATCCGCTGATTTAGCCTGCTCGGCACCATCTCCGCCCGACTTGCGATGGTGACCCACAAAGGAGGCACTCACGGGATCATCCAGATCGAGATCATCACTAAGCAGCGTAGAGGACAGCACTGTGGTGGCCTGCAGTTGCTCACATTGCTGTCGCTGCTGTTGGTGCTGCTGTGCCCGCTCGTCAATGATATTGGAGTAGACATGAAGGGCGGCATCGTTGGAGGAGGACGAAGATGTCGCCACCTGCGGCACATTACTGTACATATTCTCCGACTGCGACACGGAGTTTGCCAACACATGCTGGTCACCGTGGATGGCAGCTGCCAGTAGTGCAGCACCAGCTGAGTTGGATGTGTGGTTATCACCGGGGGAGAGCGGTGAATTGACCAACGTTGCATCAAAGTCCACATCAAAGAGATTGCTGTAACTGCCACTGCGGTTGCGGTTGCGCATCTCACGCGCCTTACTCGAGGCAGCGATGGCTGCGACAGCAGCAACCACCTCAGTGTTGCCAACCACAACGACATCAGCATTGTCCAACTCATCCTCACTGCCAGCAGCAGCCAATTGATTCTCGTAGGCCAAATCTCCGGTAGGATTCGAGGACAACTGTCGCTGCTTATGGTGCCGGAACTGACGGCTCTGTGTCGCCGTCTGTTGGCTGTACGTTGGTCCAATGTCCATGTGGGCCAATGGGATTTCATTGTCAACGAGCTGGGCTAAACTATTGGAATTACCTGTGAAAGAGAGTGGCCAAAAGAGAAGAGAAGAGGTGGAAAGTCGGTGCACATAAGCGCACGATTAGTGATAAACATTTATTGCAGTTTTCCGTAATTTTGTTCAATAAATAGTATTGCATACATAATTAATGTGAAACGTTTAAAATGTTAAAACTCTCATTACAACAAATTTGACAACTAATTAAAAATTCAATTGGTATTTCAATTTCGTGTACTGGATTTGGTTTTGGTTTTGGGTTTGCTGTTGGTGTAGGTTGTTCTACTGTTGTTGTAATTGTTGTTGTTGTGGGCGTGGCTTTGGTGGTTTTTTTTAAATACGCAACAAATTTTAAATGCTGAAAAGTTTGCAAATTAAAAATTAACAATTAAATATAATTAAAATATACTTTGGCTGCACAAAACTCAACTTAACTCGAAATGAAGTTGAGTAATTGACAGGAAACAGACTGGAATTACTCTCAGTGTACAAAATTGGAAATGAATATAACATAATTAAAAATACATAATTCAGTTGGTTAAGCACTTAAATCAATATTAAGCCAATACAAAGGAAATAAAAATATAGATAATAATTTCAAATGATTTCATGTTTGGTTTTTATCTAATGAATTTAATTTGTAATATTTCTAATTTATGCGGTGTTAATTTAAACACATGCTTTAACAATTTTCAATTAACAATTACAGGTAGTTACTAAAATTTTAATTGCCAATGCAGAAATAAATAACAATAATAATAAACATTGCCAAACAAAATGTATCATGAGTTTTATTTTATATTTTATAGTAAATGTTCAAGTGTTGGTATATTATTCATTTGTGTCCAGTTTCGTTTGTATTCAAATAATAAAATCTCTAGTCTTGAGTACTGGTTTTCGAAAACAAAGAGAATGCAACAAAAGGAGGCTCCGAAATGATATTGATATAGGGATATATATCTGAAAACTGTGGGAGTACACAAAGTACAGTATCAATCGTAGCTCTTCAAATAAGATAAGCATTTAATTAAGAATATATATATATTTTATACCATTATATACGTGTACAACAACAAAAACGTTTAATATATTTAAATTTATTGATTATTACTGTTGTGTGTGGTTTTTTGTATGTTCTTTTTATGGAGGCAACTCACCCAATTGAGCCATATAACGCATTTAGGTATGTTTTACTCTAGTTTTAAGCGGCCCACGAAAGCTTTCACTCAATTGCATTAAGATTTTTTTTAGATAGATTACAAGACACAAATTTTTTATGGTATTTGTTTTAAAGTTTTGATTTGGTTTTTTTTCCATAGTCAAGTTATATTGAAAGATACAAAAAAAAAAGAGTTTGGCATTAGTGTGTGTGCGCGTGTGTGTGTTACTGTATGTATGTGTGTGTGTGAGTAAGTGTTCGCCTTCGATTCATGTGATATGAAATGGTATCACGCAAATGGAACTCAAACATTGACTGCGAACAAGAAGGAGAAGAAGAAGCAGCGCACAATTCTTGCAAAATGGCGTTCAATTTGTCTGAGTGTTAGAAAAAGAGGGAGAGAGTGGGAGAGTGTGTCGAACTGTTTCAGTGTGTGCACACAAAAAGATCTTCACTGTTTCGCGTATTCCTTTTCAGTGTGTACACACTTGATCTGAGTATACATATATTTGTCTCGCTCTGACACGCTGCTAAGCGTATGCAAAGCGTTTCTTGGTTTCTTTTCATTAACATTTCAATTATTAGCGTACATTTATTGCCCAACATTTAAATATAATTATTCATGTTTGCTTGTCTGTAAGTATGCACGTGTGAGTGACTGTGTGTGTTTGTGTGTATATATATCATCAATATCTTATTATATTCAAATACGTATGCATTCATTTCATAACTTTTCCATTGCTAAAAGGAACTCATGTATTGTATATATAATATATATATAGATCTTAACATATTGTTAATGGTTAACATTTATAGCCTTTAAGACCGGGCACAAAGCGCTAATGCTGCCAGAGTGTGCCATTTACAGTAAGCTGACTTATTGTTCTAATCAAGTATTTATCATTTCACTTAAAATCCATCCAATCCTCAGTTTCAATAATGGGGATTAGCATTGTTAACATTTACAACTAGTATTATATTTGATTTATTTATAAATATTTGTCTCTCAGTTTTAACACATTTCTTTATATTTCAATTTATGTTTATTTTTTTGACATACTATTTGCAGTCACTTGGCAATTTGTTACCTAGTAAATATCCAATATTAATGCATTTGTTTAGTTAATATTACTAGAATTGGTTTTTCACATCTTTTAAAATTACATATCTATTAAAATTGATATCAAATTCTTATTGAATTTTAAACGTTTGTTCTTCGCATCGATTTCGACTACGATTTGTAAAAAAGATCAAATAAAAATGTTTATATTTTAAACATAAATGTTTAACTATTCTTTAGCTTTTCTTTTTTAAATATATTAGTTTTTGTCGATAAATGGCAGTTGTTTGGCTATTTAATTTATTGTTTGCTAAGTTCATAAATTTTCTTTTGTGAGTTTCGCATTTGATTGAAACCTTACAAATTAAATATATGTTAACTAAATTGCACAAGTGACTGCCAAGAAATAAATCAAAGGCTAAATATATAAATGTTATACAAATGAAAAGTCTCAAATTCACTACGAACCAAGCTCAACATGCAAGTGTCTTGGCAATGCTTTAGCTCTCATTTTAAAGTTTAATTTTTGGTTTAGTTATTTGGTTTTGGTTTGGTCTATTCGCTATTGGAGGTGGCGGCGTCGGGATATGGACTTTCAACATTCAAGTAGTATATATATATATAGTACTATATATAGTGTTTTATGCACAAGTGTATGTGTGTGTTTGTGTTTGTTGCTGCGACAACTGAAAATTATTTGGCCACACTGGCGTTCCGCTTGCGGTGCGACAGCGTGGATCTTGCCTATGATTTAGGGTGCTAAATAAACGCAAAAGTTTGTATGAACCAAGTTATTAATTTTTACAGTAAGCATGGGAAATTTTGGATACTTTTCGGGGAATTTAAATACAGAGGGTTTAAAAAAAAAATACATACGCCAACGCGACACTTTCTGCTGCGAAACTACGCGTGCAAAATGAATGTACAAAAAAAAAATGAAAAAACAATTCTACTAATTATTTAATTCTATATTCTTAAACGCGTCACGGAAGCCAATTGGAAAGTTACGTTAAGTTTTATATAGTAGTTTAACATACGACTATTTAGTTCATTCAGACAAATTGCAAATTTCATTCCGAGTGCAGCATTAGGATGCCCAATTTGATTCGGAAATCTGATCGAGCTTAGTATCGTTAACAACCAATCAATGTAGTAGTCAATATGAGTTTTGTTGGCAGTGCTTTTAGCTATTAATTGCGAATTTAGAGCTGCGTACTAGGACGAATCACTGCCCGCGGCATCCTCGATAATCGAATTGAGATCGATGTTGAAAGAGTACTCATATAGATTCGAATACCGATCACGCTCCTTCCACGGCGACCGATGATTCATATAAAGATTTCGTTTACTAACACGAAAGATCTGGCTATCCTTGATCGACTGATCGTCGTCGCAGGGTTCGCCGCCACCGCCAAAATCGCATTCACGAATTGTCAACCGATTCGTCGGTGACTTCAGCTCAAACATCACCTCCTGATGTTTATAACGCGATCGCATCGGCAACGGATGGTAACCAGCAATGTTAACCTTCTGCGAGTCCACCGATTGTGTTGACTGACGTCGCATACTCCGAGCCGTCTTGGGGAATGGATAGTTGGTGTGACGTTGTTGCGGGGAGTAGTACTTGAAATCACTCGGTGCGGGTGCCTGTGGTGCCAACGTTTGGATGGTGGTCACAGTTGTTTGACTGGCCGAGATGGCTGCACTGCCCTGTAGCTGCAGTGTGGAGGGTCGTCGCGGTGCCAGCGCCGGTGCGGTGGCCAACGATGTGGACGTGGGCGCTGTTGTTGTCGTCGAAGAGGATGAACCACAACCACCGCCTCCCATGCCACCGGCACCAGCGGCAGCGACTGCAGCTGCTGCAGCCGACACGCTGCCAATCGCAGTCGTTTGCTGTGAGTGCACGTGATGGTGCAGCAACGGCAGCGGTGAGTTACGTGCATCGTACGAAGGTGTTAACGGCAGGTGTAACGAACGTTTTAGATTCAAGCGGTACGAGGATGTGGCCGGTGAACGTTGCACAGATGGAGGCGTGGTCATGCCAACAAGTGCCTCCTGTTGCAGTTGCAGCTGCAACTCTGCACCAATCAGCTGTGGCTTTTGATGCAGTGGTTGCAGTTGTTGTTGTTGATGATGGTGTTGTGTTGTTTGGTGTTTAAGTTGTTTGTGTTTGTTGGCTTTAAACTGTTGCTGTGCACTGGCAGGCAACAGGGTTTGCAGCGAGCACCGTTGATGCTGCTGTCTACGGGACTTGGACTTACCATTCTGGAGCATATCATAGCTGGGTGGTCGGTCGAAGCCGACACCGTTCCCATTCCCAGTACCATTTCCGTGGCCATGACCATGACCATGACCATTAGCAGCTCCTGTTGTTGTCAAACCGTTGCTCTCCATGGTAGAGGAGGAGGGATTCGACTGATTGGTGATCAGTATGATTATACACATACAGATGTATATATATATATATATTTATATATTTATATATTTATAGAGTTGATGATTTGTGTGGTTGATTGTTGTTGTTTGATTGTTGTTGTTTGGGTGTGTTGTGAGTTTGTTTTTTACCAAAAACAGAATATTGACCAATAAACCAAAAAAAGAAGAAGGTAGAAAAAGAATAGAGCGTCAAAAATCAGGTGCATTATATAAGTTTTATATATATTCATAGATAGAGAGAGACAAGTTTATTGTACGAATTTGAGATCTTTGAAGCAAGCAATTGTGCCGAGACATTTAGATTTGGATTTAGTTGGATGTACTTGAAGTATAGAAACATAAAGTGCTTCAAATCTGTTCACATACCTCATCATAAAAGCGTGGCTTTAACTCGGCACCAGCACCAGCACCGCCAATGCTAACGCCACCGCCAGCACCACTAATACCACCAATGACACCCATGCTACCACCACCCAGCATCGGTTGTGCCGTGGTCACCATTTGTGATGCACTGATGACATCACTCAACGCATGCCGTGAATTCGAATGATGCATCTGCTGTATGTACTCATCGGTGGCAATGCCGCGTCTGTAAAACACCGAAAAGTGGTTTAATTAAACGCTGGCATTCGATTGACACTCGAAATTTACCTGTCGATCAGTGAAGGTGTCATGGGACCGCACAGAATGTGGCAACAGTTAAGGCAAATATTGCCACGGGAATAGGGATTCTGGGTGCGTGGTCCGCCCTTCGATGAGAACGATCCTTTGAGCTGGAATGGGTATTAACAACAACAATAAATTCACATCTTAACTAAATATACTCACATCCTCGTTCGTTGTCTGATCGCTGGTTGTCAGGTATGTATGGAATCCAGCCAGCCCGATAACCGACCAGATCGAAAAGAAACAAATGAACACAACAATCACAGTAAACGGTGCCTTCTTTATTACTTCGAAGACCTCCTGTTCGGTTTTCATCACTGAGCAGTTTGGGAATATTAATTAAAAAGATAATGCTGCAAATATGTGTTAATAATAATAATAAAACTCACATAAAACTAAATGCGTCACAGAGCACGAGAATATAAATACAGCTAAAAATGCCAGTGAGACTAGAAACAAATAAAAGAACCGATAATTTCGCTTGCCAACGCAATTTCCCACCTGCAAAAGAATGAAAAACAAAATTTTAATTTGTTGTAGAAAATTTCAATGAAATGCTTGTTTTGGAAATTTCTGCATAATGCTCATTACGTGTACACACAATAAGGTTAATTGCCCTTTCATGGCCTGACTAGGCTCGCTTCTCTAATGGGCCCAGGCCCAAACAGGCTGTGCTTTATAATTGGCGCCCCCAAAATGAAATTACGCGCCGTGCAGCGACAACAACAGCAACAGCGACAAAATGCCTCAATTTTGGCGAGCTTTAAAGCAAATGCCATGCGGAGATGCCCGCCCACCTACAGGCAACACTGGCACTGAGCGACCTTCAGGCTCTGACAGCAGTTCCACCGACTCATAATCAAGCCGACGCGGCGGGTCGCCTCTAGGAGGAAAGCTTCACCAAATGAAAAATTCAAAGCCCACTTTCTTGTGGGGAAAGGCGAAAGTGACGTCTCCGAAACTAGTGACAATAAATAAACAAACTTAGAACGACTGTGTGTTACCCTGTATAAATAAATAAATTTCTAGACATATTCAAACTTTGTAAGATTTAAATTCAGTTTGTTAAAGTTTGCACAAGTTAAACAAGTTTATTTGAATTGCTGGCTTGAAGTACAAGTTATTTCAAGTTATATTTTGTATTTATAATTTCGAGTGACTAATAAAAACTTTGGTCCCTTTTTTTTAAGTCATTTAAAATTTATATTTTATTTTATTTGATTTACTTTGAAGTGCACTAAAAGCTAAGAATTTCTCATGCAGTTGCATATTTGATAAGAGTTGGTATTTCAATTACCTAAAGTGACAAAGAGTGACTACTGAGATACCCTATACCAAAATTACAAAATTACCTCTTTGCTCTACTAAACTGTTTCCTTTGTAGAACAAACACACTTGGAAAAACGTTTTCCAACATGATTTTAATCCAAGCATTTAATGCTTTAATAAATAATAATGACCAACCATGGAAAATGTTATCTTAAATAAATACAAAATAGATATCTCATAAATATATTGTATAACACTATAAAAGCATGAGGACAACGAGGACAATGTTGCCTGCAAAAAGCACGTTGCACTTGATGCAACAGACTCTTACGTACACTAACACACTCAAACCCCCACACACACATTTATAAAATCAGAAAACGATGAGTGTGCGGCTACTTAAGTGTATGTGGGTGTGTGTTATTGTGTGTATGTTTTCCGTGCAGTGGTTTGCTGGCTTGGTCCGCAACTTGCCACATCTTGTTGCATCTTTTAGAAGCTTGTGGGAAATAATACAGTCTGCTCTCTCAACTGGAGTGGGATGAACTTGTAAATACCCTTGTAGAAGAGTATTGAACTTAACTTACCCCATAAAAATAAATATTCTATTAAGACAAGTTAATATATCCTTTATCCTAATCGGATATATTTCTATATAAAAAGTTATAATTTCCATACCACTTTTCTCCCTGCTTTGACATACCCCTTTGTCGAAATTAATAGCTACAGGGTATACGTAAAAAAAAACTAAAATTGGTTAGTTGTCGACGGGGCGCGTGGTTGACTGTGAATGCAGTGGGTTGTTGGGGCTAGTGGGTCTGTTGGTGCGCTACAGTAAACACACAGTATACAGTACACCATGTACAGTGGTTTGTGTCGCGCTGTGTCTCCTTGTGACCGTGTGGCCTTTTTGCATTTTACATCCCGACCGAAAACGCGTTCGCTGTGCGCTCTGCTCAAATTATTTTTGCTAAAAAATTAGCAACCTCAGCGGTTGCAGCAGCAAAAATTGGGTTAAAGTCAACGACGGCGCCGCAGGGCAATGCAAAAAGCAAAAGCAAAAGTTCTTCGTAGTTTCGTTTTTTGCCTTTTGGTTTTTGTGTTTTTCTGTTAACTGTGGCCCACATTTGCGGCTCTGGCAGCTCAATGTCAGGGCAGAGCACAGTTATAAGATGCACACCAGGGGGAATTGAATGAAGGGGGACGAGGAGCCGGAGGGATAGTGAGTTGAATACTTACCCAGGGACAGTGGTGATCAAAGCGATCCACGCAATTGTCACACAGACTGCAGTGCGAGGCACGCGGTGGTCGAAAGATTTTACAGGTGAAACAATATTTCAGCTTGACCGTTTGACCCTTGACGAGCACCTCCTTGGTCCGCGGGGGCGGCCGGTATGTGGGACTGTTCAGTGAGTTTGGCACTTCTTTGTTTTGTGGGTTACGAGGGTGTTGTGAAATGTTCATCAAACGGAAGCGGAACCGGTTGTGCGCGTTGACGCCGGAAATGCAGCATCAGCAGCAACATGCAAATAGTAAAGAGAAGGGCGAAAAGGGGAAAAATGAAACAAAATAAAGTGCGAAAAAGTTTTCTCATTTTAAAAATATTTTTTCAACGATTTTTCAGCAAGCAGAAGAAGAAGAACAACTCATTAGGGTAAAGGCAACGCAGCGTTTGCCTTTGATGATTTTCCATACAGTTTTCTATGTCAGGCAATGCTCATTACTTTTTATATGCGCCCACAAACGCACACACACACACAACACACACAGATACAGACACAGCTACAAAGATACAGATACAAACACTCGCCAACTTAATGAAGAGAAAACAAATACATATACATATGTATATACTATATACTGAATACTGTATATAAATGAGTGCTTCCCTCTGTCTCTTTCTTGCTCTCTGTATATGTGTGTGTGTGTATTTTTTTTTAGCTCATTCAACAGGCAAACGACCTTGCCCATAGTCCAATCTTCCTCCCTTTTACTTAAATTATCCTTCCATCTCTCTCTTTCTCTCTGTACACTCACCAATTTGCTTTTCAATATAGGCAGCCTCATCATTGGAGGCACGCGGTATAACGCCCGGGTCCGTGAAGGTTGTGCGCAACAAGGAGCTCATCGTGAAGAAGTATAAAACCGCTCCCACAATGGGAATCACTGGATTAATGCGCGTCGCCAAAAATGGACAGCTGTAAATGAGCAAAGAGCAAAATGGCAACAAATTAAGGTCAGTTGAATACTTATGTTTAAACAGAGTAAATGTTAAGTGTAGTTGCTTGAATTTTTAGGAAATTAAAGCAGTTTTCCTAAGCGGCTATAATAAAAGTTAGAATCAAGTTATATAACTGTTTGCTTAAAATTACAAATTTAAAAGCTTAAAGATTTTAGAAAGTTTATCTGCACAGACTCAATTAGTTGACCATTGTGTAGCCTAAACGGGAGAAGATATAAAACATTATATAAATAAGTATTTTATTTAGGAGATATAAAGACAAACTTGTTCATAAATCAATTAAATTTATCAATTTAAGAAACTATTCAATGTTTAATAAACAATATTTTAACAAACGACAGAATTGGAAATTCTAAAATATATGAAACAAGTAAGAAAGGCTATAGTCAAGCGGGCCGACTGTAAAAGACCCCGTACTCCTTCTAGTGTGATGATTTTCATACGTATGAGCAATTTTCAACAAATTTATCCTATGAGAGCTATAGGCTATAGTCGCCCGATCCGGACCAAACTTGGTGAGGATAGTTATAATGGTAGCATAGTCGTACAGATCTCATAGTTTGGAAATTGTAGTTTAATGAAAATAGTTTTACAATTTGCGGGGCCGGTAGGTGGCGTTGAAAAAATTTTAAATAAACTTAATTCCCGCTTATTTAATCAAATATATTATTAAGCAATAAATTTAACACTATAATAAATTTGCTATATTTATTATGTGTTGGCTATTCTAAGCCATAGCTCTTTCTCTGATATCAGTTTGTTTAGTTTGAATTTTGGATTTAAGATCTACTGACAGTTCTGATCGCTTGGTATTACAGCTGGAATATGCAAATTCCCGGGGCCGGCCACGCCTCCTTCTGCCCGTTACGCACATTTCGCTTCCGACAAACTTAATAGACCCCTCTAGAGTACGAGATCTAAAAATATATTTTTAATCTCTGAAAAACCTGATAATTGCCTTACGTTGCTCAAAGTTTCGTTTTTAAATTCCTACATAAAGTCCACTCAAGAGTTCTTAGAAGATTGAAGTCAAAATTTCTGTGATTTTATCTTAATCAAAGCTAAAGAGTTTTATCACTTGTCAGCCTAGCTTGTCCAACTGTGTAAAAATTACAGATTTTTAAGAACAAATTTAAAGGCTACAGAAACTTTATTTAAAATAGCAATGCCAATCAAAGAACAAAGTAGTTGAAAGTAGGTTTGTTTTAGTAAACTTTCGTTTAGTTTAGATTTGCTCAAAGATGCATGGAAATGTAGCTGGAGTTTCGGCAATGCCCCAAATGCATTCGCCCGCACAAAATATGCAACAAGGGAATTACATTGAGCAAAGTCCAGGCACAGACATAGAATAAAACTGTAGGCACCCCAATGGAATTGTGATTGGAATAGGTTTTTGTGTGGCTACAATGAAACTGCCACTCACTTTCTCTCCCCGCACCAAATGTGCGTGGCAACGATTTGTGAAAAGCAAACAGCAAATTCAGGACATACACAATTGAGTTTTGCGTTGGCGTTGGCGTTTGCAGGACACAAGGGATAACCTAAGCATAATGAAACTAATGTGTGACAAGAGCCCTAGAGCTGCTGCTTTCAATTGAAAATGAAATAAAAAAAAAAATTCAAAACTAAAACTAAACTAAACGAAAATAGTTAAATACATTTGTCATGACAATGCATCCCATCATCCGTTTCTTTTTTCTATACCAACACAACGGGAAAAAGCATTCAAAAAATGTTTTCCTCACATTCAGCTGGTAAATCGCTGACAATGCCACATGAAAAGGAAGCCATCGCATTGCCATTGTGTTCTACCTTTTAGCGAATTTTGCATTGCATTTGCCGTTGAGCGCGTTGAACGGAATACAATTTGGCCATAGCCGACGGGGCCTCAGTTCAGTCGCTGCAACGCTGCAACGGAAGCTGCCTCAACGTCTGCCCCGCACTGGTGGCAGCTTTAGTTGCAACTACAGTTAAAAGCATAGGAGGAGATATTGAAATGCCCATAGGTTTATTCAGACATACACACTTACACTCACACGTTCCCTGTCTCACGTCTCACCTGCAGCGAGACTCTGCGCTAATATAAAGAAAGCTAGGAAAATAGAAATTTCATTGGGCAGAAGTCTTTTGATACACTATAAAGTACCCTAGAAATTGATACTTATTTTCTCTTTTTTGATTGATTTATTTTGATTTTAAATGAGCTTCTTTAGGACTTATAGTTTTTGCAACAAACTTAGTTATAAAATGCTATCAATTTCTTAAACATTATAGTTAAAACTTAAGCCTATGGGTTTAATATAATTTAATTTAATAATTTATTATGTTTTTCGGTAAATTTTACAGGATTTTTGATCGACAAACATAGGCAAACATTTTATTTGCTTTATTATTAACTAGAATGTTTAAATCAAATTATATCCAGCTCAAGATTTTTGTTAAAGAAGAACACATGCTATCTAAAAATGTTGTTAGCATCGTACGACATACAACAGTTTACCCTGTCTCATTAAATTTTAATTTTCCTAGGGTATTAGAATAGAGTTGTGCAGCCGACGTTGCAGTTACCGGCGGCACCGACGTCGGCGTCGCTAGCTTTTCGGCAGCGCATAAATTTGGATAGCGAAAGTTTAAGGCGGCAAGCAGAACAGCAAGAACAACAATAACAACGAGACGTGAATTGCAATTTCTATTTTATTTATGTGTGTGTTAGTGTGTGTGTGTTAGTGTTTAAGTGTGTGTGAGACACACATGCAATTTCTTTGGCGGCGTGTTGAAACGATTCGTGCAGAAAATGTTGAGCATAATTTTTTCTAATCGTGCCCTTTAGAAAAATCGCATCATTATGCACCTTTCACACACACAAACACACTCACACACACACGCATACCTATACAAATGTAAATGTGAGCACATGTGAACATTACCTAACGGCTTCTGCTCTATTTGTATTTGTGCTACGTGCCGTATACGTTATTTGCCATCGCCCATTGCGTATACGCCATGTTCAACAAAATATACATTGCAATCGAGAACTAAACATTTGTGGTATTTACATTCTATTTATTTGCTTAATAAACGAGACTTCAAACAAGAAATTCACCCTGCATGAATTTTGTGTAGATTATTTTCTTAATTAAATGGGATTTAAAGAGCAGAGAAGAAGAAAGCTATTGAAATTTGACTAGTTATTTAAAGCCGGCTGTAAATAGTGTACGTGTAGAACATAATTTTGTTATATGGCTCATTGTCACCATCAACTTGTTCATAAATTAGTCACGTAATTAAAAGTGTCGCTTGATGGCTAATTAAGATTAACTGACAGCATAAAAGGTGATGCACAAAACGTGATTGAAAAACTTGATTGAAAGTTGGTTGTAAAAGTGGAAAGTTCAGACCCACAAAGGAAGTTTTTAATATGAAGTACTCTAAGAAAGGAAGCTTACAAAATGAACCTGAAGTTTTGTAAACTCTAAGCAACAAGTTGACTAGTATTTGGTCTCAACAACACAAAGACATTTAATCCGACACGCCTAGTGCAGCTGTCTAATGCTGCTTATCCTGTCCTGCACAATCGTTAAGCTGCTTAACGACTTTCACTCAGTAAAAGTCATGGACTAAATTGACAAATCAAAAAGGGGCTGCAACTATTTGCAATATCTCTTTTAGGGCATGGAGATAAGTTTAAGCCACAGAGCGAAGCGAAGCCGAAAAACATGCTTTCGATAAGGAAATGGCAAATCCTTTGCCTGGCCAAGCATTACGCATACGCTACGTTGCACAGCAATAATTACATGCCATTGGATACAGGGATAGCGATAGGGAAAGGGACAGAGCTGGACAGGACGGGACGGGACTAGACACGACAGGATAGCACCGGATAGGACTTGGTGAGTGACCATTAATGTGGGCGTAATTGGAAACCAAGTAGACCAACATGGGGCGTGGCAGGGCAATGCTGTGCTGCAATGCTTAATTAGCAACGTATTCATTTTGCAAACAATGCAACCACAGTGCGGTGCAAATGAGAAGCAACAACAAAAAGAAGAAGAACAACAAGAAAAGAAATCACAGTCGGGCTTACTAGACTGCAAAGTACCCTTTCAGGTTAGATAAAGGTTAAACGGCGGTCTGAAAACTAATATAGATAGTTTAGAAACACAATTATAATTTGAGTTTAGAGAAATACCCCGCCGTGCAGGGTATTTCAAAGGCTGAAGCATCTGGAAGTGAAACTCAAACTTGCAGTTTAGCCACACAGTGTGGCAAATGGGGATTGGTCAACAGGATATACGGTTTACGGTATAGGGGATATGTGTGTGTACTCACTCGAAGGCAAAGAAGAGGGCACTGGTGCCAGTAATCAGGATGCACGTCAAGTAGAAGACACCCGTGTGCGGTGCGGACATTAGCAATCCATCGCAGTAGAATTTATTGCGTCCGGCAAACAGTTCCCATTTGCGTGTGACGCGTTGGTTCGGTGCCATATTACTGCAACAACAGCAGCACAGCAGATTCATCGGGTCTCGGGTAGTGCTGGGTATTTCTAGGTGTACGTTACGGTTACGTTTGGGGTTTCGGTTTCAGTTTCAGTTTCAGTTTGAGTTTGAGTTCCAGTTGTAGTTGTAGTTTGAGTAGGGTTTGAGGTTAGAAATATGGCATACAGATGATTGTATTGTGTGGGTTCAACTCGCTCCCGACACTGACAACACCAGATGACGAACAGCTGGGGGAAAATAGCTGGAATCGGTGCGAATGGGATGCGCTGCGGTGCACAAGTGGTGGGGAATGAATGTCTGCCACGTTGCGTTGATGGCCTGAGGCTGACACTTTGTGCGCTGCTGCAGTTGACGAAATTGTGATGACGTCACCTCCTCGTCCAGTTCCACTTCCACTTCCACGTCCACGTCGTTTGCTCGTCCTGTCACAGCGGCGTGTTCATGTGTAGCTGTTGATGGGTGTTGGCTCCTTTAAATGCCTGAGGCATGCAAAACTGACAAACTGGTCCTCAACTATTTGCCGTCACCTGCTCTTTTCCTCGCCTGGCTCGACTTGCTCTTATTTGCGGCTATTTCATGCGTTAAATTCAACAGAAGTTGCCCTGCAGAAGATTGATCTGTTTCTTTTGGTAGTTTTCTGATTTTTGCCACTTGCTTTTCGTTGCTCGGCTAATTTCCCAGTTGCGTGTCAGTCGTTGAAGTGGTAGTTGTTGTTGTTGTTGTTAAAAGGTAAATGTAATCAAAATGAATATCTGTTTGTTGTTTTCGGCTCGCTGTCCGTTTGTAAATGCTCCTTCAATTCCAAAAGCAATTTCGTCCACTTTGTTCTGTTTTCCACAGTCCAGAGCGGCATCAGCCACATTGCGTTTCAATTTCCTTTCTCTTTTTTAGTCCTCTCTTAATATTTCTTCTTGCGTTTCCTTTTGGCCAGTCTCTAGCTCCACGCGCCTCATCCGCGCGGCAGCTTTAATTAAAGCAGCGCGGCTGTCATTTCTCAGCTTCTACCTCCTTCCTTAGTGCTTTCTTCGACTTTTCCGTTACTTCAACGTCCTTTTCGCTTTCGCTTTACAACAAAATTATTTGCCTGGCTTTGTTAACATTTCCTGTTACCAAAAACTTGGCTCCGATTTGCTCGTCCGTCTTCGTCTGTCTTTTATGATTCAATTATTCGCGCTACGCGTTGACTGGCGCCTCAAAAAATGAAAAGGAAAAGAGTCCAAGAAATCCGTGAAGTAGTTAAAATCGGTCCACACAGCTGCGACTGTTCTGTACAAAAAGAGCGAGAGAGAGAAACGTTTTGGAAATTAGAAAGAAAGTATAGAGTGGGTGGAAAGCAAATATAATCATTAAGTTGTTTTGATTAAGGAACTTTTCTTTCTTTTCTTTCCAAAAAGTGCCAAAAAGAATTCCAGTTGGCGCGCACACAATGAAAAGCTGGAAAAGTGGCGCGAGGCGCGAGAGGAAACCTCTTAGTTGCCTGCAAACGATTCTTTAATGTTTCTTTTATATATTTGATTTTCATTTCGCTCCTTTCTGCTTTCTCCTGTCTCCTGTCGCGCCCACGCCACCCCCTCGTTTTTGTGTCTGAATATTTTTGTATGAATGGGGCAATTTAAGTGATTTTTACTGCAATTATTCATGCTAACCAACTGTTATTGACAGAGAGATATAATTAATGCTCATAATGGAAGGTAAACTTTGGTGTTATGCCATGACTTTTGTATTAAGAGCTACCAAAATGAAAACATCAACTAATTAATGAACTGAATGGAATTCTATAAATGCTGCAAACTTTTTTATTACAATGCTTTAAGCGCACGTGGCTGTCTGAATTTCTTTGGAGTTTCTTTACAATAAAATTGTATATTCCAGGCATAAATTTAAGTGGAAGCCAAAGTTTTAATTATTAAAATTCTGCATTGAAAATATATGAATAATTAAAAGTAAAATACTTAAATTAAGTAAAGTATTGGCTTTAAATCTTTTAAATTCTTTCTGATTAATTTACTCTATTCAAACCAATAAGCTAAGCAGGATTATATGCATATTTAAAGGTCTGCAAATAATATGTTTATATTCAAATTTAATTAAAAACTATATTTTTAATAACCAGAGCTATTTCAATCTAAACCACACGTGACTGTCAACTAATTGCAGCGTTTGCTAACGTACAGCGAACATAATCCGGAAGTCCATAAATTAAGCATATTAAGTAGACAACACACACCCACATAACACACACAATCCAAGCAAATACCCATTCATTTGGCGAATATTCGTTTAATGCGCTTATTCGCTGCATCCCAGCAAAGATAATTTGTCGCTAATAAAGTTAAGTATACGCACAGCGGTACAAACTGTGCTCGCTCTGGGTAAATGTTATCTAAAGCCAAACAGACGAAACATAGGCAAGCCATAAACTAGCGAAAACACACACACACATGCAAACAAATAAAACAACGGCAAGAGAGCTGCAAATGAGAACGAAGATAAAGTGAAGAAAGGGGCGAGAGAGTTAGACAGAGAGAGAGTGAAAGTAGAGATACTCCTGCCATGGCTAAACTATGTTAATTAGGTGAATGTCGTCCATTAAGTAGAAAAGCTTTTGGGTTTGCTGTCACGCAGTGTTTATGCAAATTGAGCGTCAATTAAGAAGGTAACGATTGCACGAGCTACTCTGCTGAATACCAACATGAACGTTGAACGCAATTAACAATTAAATACACACAAAAATAACAAAATACAAGAACAAGAAGTACAGCAATCATTTGAATGCAATTCATGGCGAAAAGTGCCAATTAGAGAGGCACAAAACGATTGCACAATTGTCTAGTTTGCTCCAAAATCCCCACTCTCAACTCTGCAAAACTCATAAATTGCACAGAATGACAGAAAGTGGCCGTAACAACAAAACCCATCGAAATGTGTGGCAAAATAATAACAATAAAACAAAACAGTAGTAGCAACGAGGAATGTGGAGGGGAGTTGCCTGGGGGGACAAGGTTGAAGTGGCACTTGGCAAAGCGCGGCGTCGCTCAACGCAAATATGTAAATAAATGGCCACTTACGGCAATTCAATAGAGGGTATAACCAAGCAGAAGAAGAAGCATAACAGCACATGCTACATAGTTATGTGCGAGTGTATGTGTGTGTGTGTGTGTTGGCCACATATGCAAACAATATGCCAATTTAATGTTTATTAATGTAATAAAACAAAGACAACAACGGGTCGCGCACATGTTTGCATTATTAAATAACAACAGACAACAAACAGAAATAGGCATTCATTCAGTTAGAGAGAGATAGAAAGATAGAGACAGTGTCCGTGTTAGAGTGAGCGAGAGAGAGTGAGACATTAGTTTCATTTACAGTCTAGAGAGCGAGAAGCTGACATTGTAATTGCGGTTGTGGTTGCGTATGCTTCGCATATTTTGTAATACATCAAATACTTAAACACCAACACAGTGCACTTGATGATATCCCACACTAAGAGTGAGAGTCACAATATTGCTTTCACCTCTCATACTTAGGCCCACACATACTACTGTAGCCACATGCTCTTTACCATTAACCTTTGTGGACTATGGAAAGTATGAAACTTATTTGGGATAAAGATTAAACTGATCTTTAACATTAAAATATTAAAACAGAACATAACTAAAATAGTATTAATTCATTTCTATTTGGCCTGTAAAGTTATTTTTAAAGACTCCATTTATTTAAAGTTTATATTAGATCAGCGTTTTAACTATTTTATATGATTTTTTGCATTTAACATTTAAACATTACCAAAAGTTTGCTAATAACTTTAAAAATAGTTTGAAGCTTTCGCTAAAAGCAGCCAAATAAATACACTTAAGAAACTTTTCAAAAATCCTTTACATAAATTGCCGCGCTTGTAACAGC
Source organism: Drosophila acutilabella (assembly GCA_035046005.1). Classification (NCBI taxonomy): domain Eukaryota; kingdom Metazoa; phylum Arthropoda; class Insecta; order Diptera; family Drosophilidae; genus Drosophila; species Drosophila acutilabella. Next base: position 18,240,261 of record JAWNOK010000013.1, read on the forward strand.
AGATTTTTAAACGTTCAGCTTAAAAATCGCCAAATAAAAGTGCTATTTATGCCCATTGTTTTGTGGCCGGCACTTTTGCATCGCTTACCGTTACTCATACGCATGCATAGCGAGTACACTTAACATTCAGGCGGGCACACTCGCACTCACACACACACACACATACCATGAGTGCACTCATAGCCACGCGTCCAACTCAGACTCAGACTCACGCGTAGCTCGACAGAATTCATTCATTTACGCAACACGCCCACTCGCCCACCACTTATTAAACAAACAAACAGAAAGAGTAAAAGAGTGAGAGAGACAAAGAATGAGACACACATACATATAAACACACATGTCCATGTAAGGCCTGCAAATGAATAGTGTGACTCTGTGTGAGTGTTTGTGAAGTGCGAGGCAGTTCAAGTTGTTGTCGCTATTAAGTGTTGCAAGCGAGAATAACTGGACCATCCAGATGTTATAGAGTCTGTGTGTGGTAATCAACAACAACAACAACGAAGGCTCTGAAATCAACGTGTGGACAAAGCTATCGAAGTTATGTCAAACAGTTTAAGCATGCGATGTAAACAATTTAAAATGCAAACACTTTTTATTCAGCCAAAAAGTATGCTACATATTTTGTACAGAACTTAACCGATTTAAATAAGAAGAAAATAAAATTGAGTACATTACTTAGAACAACTCTTATTTTAATTAGTTACTTTCTGTTTTTAACAGAACAAGTTTTTTTAGAAAATCAATTTTAATCCCATTCGCATACCAACTTAAAATCACCCCTCTATTAACTTTTGAACTGTTAATACAACTTTTCTGCTCAAATGTTGCAGCATAAAACCACAAATATAGTCTGCATGTCTGCCACAAAATACAAAAACAACAACAACAATAATATAATCGACCAAAATCCGAGAAATGCTAAAATATGAAAACATATTTGCAACAATTCCGTTGGAAACAACACGAACATTTCCTCGCATCCGACAACATGGCGTTCAATTCCGTTAATGTAACACTGTGAAGCACACAGTACACACACACACACACACACATGTTCTTAGATTTCTATTGTTGTTATTCTTTTTTTGTTATTGTTTTTTTGTTGTTTGCTTTTGTTGTCGTTGTAATTGTTGCCGACGTCGACGACGATTTCCTCGGTATTGCCATGGTCATCATCCTCGTCGGCGTCGTTGCCATCAGCGTTTGTTCCACGTTTTGTCGCACATTTTATTCCTCTGCTCTTCGAAAAGAAGCAAACAAAGGAACAAGGCAACGAAAGTGATTGGCCAAAAGATACCCTGTGATTTTTGGTACTAACAAAAATGCTGTTTGATTACTTTACAGTCGTACAAACCCAATTTATAGATTAGTTTCATGTTTTCTTAATAAGCATTTAAGTTTTCAATAAGTATTCAAGTCTGTCAAGCTCCTTGAGCACTTACCAATACAGGATATAAAGAAAAGAGAAACTAAAGCTGCTATTGTCGTAAAATAGCGAATTTTATACATTGTAACGCGTTCGAATGTTGTGTGTGTTAGTTTGTTTGCTGATGGTGTATGTGTGTGTTAAGAGTGTATGTGTATGCATGTGTGTGTTAGTGTGTTAGGTTTGCTAGTATCTGCCGCTGTTAATCTTTGCGCATTGTTTTGCTTTAATTTCTAAATTCCTGTCCATTTGGCAGCATTTGCCAACTTTTGTTTGTCCATTTGTTGTCGCTTTGCTTCCATTTCAGTTTCAGTTTCATTTTCAGTGTTTGTCTGTTCGAAAACTATTCAACTATTTTTGCTGATGAACTGTTTGTTATGCTCGGGAGGGGGTGGAGGAAGCGAGCAATAGCGGAAGCTATTCAACTGGCTTTTCTACTCGTTTTTCCATTTCTACAGATGCCCATTGAAGCGCATTAAATTAAATACCAGTTTGGCTTTCCTCTATTCCCTTTTCCGCCAACTTTGCATAATTGTGGTCGAGTTTTCTTATCACAGCCTCCGTTAATTTGAAAATGCTGTCATTGTTGATTTCCAGCCAGCAAATTCTTGGGAATTAAACAATTTAGTCCACAGAATAAACAATGAATTCCGACCGCAAACCAATTAAGTGGCAGCCAAGATATTATTATAGATTATTCACAACTTTGCCACTAATTGATACACAAATTCCATTAATATTAGATTAACTGTGTCAATATGTTTGAGCTCTACAGAAGAACAAGAATTGTGTACTTGCTTTTAAAGAAAAGATTTCAAAATTGAGTAAATTTAATAAATTCTATAACTAACAAAGTAAAAGTCAATTTAATCATTGCGCTTTGAACAACCATAAAAAAAAAGATAAGCTACCAATAAGTAATTGAACTGTTTATACAACAGTTTTTGTTTTCTTTGCAAAATAGATAAAATTCAATATTGCTTAATCGTCTGCTAACGCCCAGAAAAAAGATACTTATGATTTACTTACTATCGCCTCGTAGATATCTTTTTTCGCACAAACGCACACTCACACACACAAAATTGCTTTTGGCTCAATAGCTATTATGTGTAAATGTGTATTCGGACTGATGACTATTTGTTTATCATTTTTTTCTTTGCCCACAAGACCGAGCAAATGCCACGCCTTCACACTCAACGCACGAACATCTTGAAGATTTTTTACAAACGACTTGTTTGGCCGTTACACTTTGGATTATTGCTTCTAACAGCTTTTATTTATCATCGATTTGGCAGCGAACTTGATCCCGACTGGCCATTGGATAAGCAGGCGAAAGTAAACATAAATTTAAAAGAGATACAAGAAGAAAAACTTAAGCTGAAACTCGACTTAAAAATACTCTTTACTTCAATTAATATTTGTTCTTTAAACTTAAAAACATAACATACTTTTGAGAGCGCGTGGTAGTAGAAATCCCTGCTCCTTACCCAGCATTACCATCACCACATACGTATATTTCAACCTACCCTTGGGTTCATACGTGTAACGCATAAAAAAAATTCATATTTGCTTTAGATTTAATGCCTTACTTTCGTTTTCAACTCACAAAGCTCTGACTTTTCTGGCCAGAATTTTTATTATTTTTAAATTTTGAATTATGATTCAATTAAATTTCAATCAGAAATCAATGAATTGCCAATAACATACCCACACTCTCGGCATATATGTATGCGTAACTGAGTGTGTGTGTTTGTTGCACGTGGCACTATTTCCGTCCGTAATCAAAAACTTTGTTTTACATGCAACTGCAGCAGCCCCAAAAACTATGCAATGGCAAAATTGCAAAAATCAAAATTGCAAAGCTGTGTATGTAAAAGGCTTTGTGTCCGTGTGTGTGTCTGTTTGTGAGTGTGACACAAATTGAGCACGACACGAAAAACTGCCAAACATTTCAATAAAGTTGCGCAGCGACGTCTACGTCGACGTCAGCAGAGGCAGCAACAGAAGCGACGGCGCTTCTAAGATTGCCAAACGCAGATTGTTTAGAAATTTAGTTTTATGAGCAGCACAGTCTGTCTCTGATGCATGGTAAACTGACACAAACATGTGTTAGACGCTGCGGCAACAAAGTGGGCAAGACAAGCATGGGCGGTAGGTGGCCTAAAGACGGGGCGGGGTAGTAGAAAGGAGGAGCCAAAAGCGCCATTTGTCAACTGGCTCCCATGCAGATTTCTACGCTTGTTTGTCTGCAAGCTTGTTTGTTTGCCAGCTGCTATGAGTATTCACATACACACGTACACACACACACACACTTACAGTCACACTCATGGTAATAGTCATAGCCATGTTTGTGCCACAATGGACGAGCGCCTTTTGTTCTTCAACTTGTTGTTGCTGCTGTTGACAGCTTTTGTTTGAGTTTTGAGTTGAGTCTGCAAAATTGAGCATTACTTTGCCATATTTAAGCTATGTAGTAACAATTTAGCCAGGCCAATAACTCGACTGCTGTTGGCCATTTGCCTGATTAACCCAACACGCCAGCAGAAGTAGTCGTTTCATGATTAACAGCCATTTATTTGGCCTAAACGCGCGCGTGGCCCAAAACACGTTTAACCAATTTTGCCACGCGTTGCCTACACTTTACCATAAAGTAGAAGCACCAAAAAAAAGGCAAGCGGCCAAAACTCAATAGAGAAAGCAACAGCGCGAGAGAGAACGAAAGAGAGAAAGGGAAGATGTCAAAAAAAAGGACGCAGTTCCTTGCTTTTTATGATGCTTGTTCGTGTTTTTGTTGTTGTGGCAGCCGATGATGCTTTTTCCTCGAACATTTGCGCAATAAAATTGTAAAACAAAGTGCCAACACTCAAAAATCTATTGTGCACGCCACACACACTCAACCAAACCCATAAACAGGCAGCAAATGTAAAAAAATGTAAGCTAGAATGGAGCGTGCTTGTTAAGAATATACCCAGTGTTTAAAAACTCACTCTTTTAAATATATATTCAGATTGAAATTTCTTTTACTTTAACAGACACAAGCTGGATTATAAGTATTGAAAATGGTTTCGTATAGAGCAATCAACATTAGAAATTAAGTTGAGTAAGATTATATATTATACATACACCCATCATACCCTCTATAAAGCGTACACAAAAGTAAACAGAATCAGCAGCGACAATAACAACAGGGATTTTAAAGGACTTTTGCCACATTGCGTTCTTCTGGGTTTTATGTTCACATCATCAAAGAAAATGGCCAAAATCAGCGACATGAATGAAGCAACTACACAAAGTCTCAAAGAGTACGAAAAAACCCTTTATGATCGTCATTATTGCCTCAAAAATAGACTCTATATTCATATGTTTAAGGACGCAACTTTGTACACTTGTCAGCAACTGTTGTCTAACTGAATCCTCATTTAAACTTTAAGTTTATAGTTTAAACAGCATTTAGAAGTAAGTTTTAAATTTAATTGAATAGCAGTTTACAAAGTAACTACTTTTTAAAAGCAGAGTAAGAAAATTGCTTATAAATCTTGTGCAGAAGTTTTCAAATTGTTTTCCAATTTAATTTACTTAAAATAAACTTGTTATAGCAAGAAAACAGTTTACACTAGTTAATAAAAGCCTTGGAGTTTCAAGACAAAAGATAATTATCTATATTAATTTACAACTTTAACTACTTTCAAGTTGTTGAGTGCTGCGAGTGATTACTTAACTGAAGAGAGAGAGTATCTGTGTGTCGAGTGTTGGGTTTCTTTTGGCGTTGATTGCTGCAGTTGTTATTGAGGTTTCAGTAAGAGTTTGAGGCTGTGCTCATCTAGCACTGCAGCCACTTCGTTAAACTCATGAAAATCATTTAACACCAGGTATACACCACTCACGTATACAAGTGACAGGTGGGAGAGGTGTGGCAAGAGAGCTGCACAAGGTGCAAGTGGAGCCAGACAAGTGAGACGAGTTGAATCAGAAGCTGGAGAAACAAGAGGAGCCACAGCAGCAGCAGGAGCTTCAGGTAAAAAGGAAATAAAGGAAGCTGCTTTTTGCATCTTTGGGAAAAGCTAAAAAGGTGTGCACAACACAAGGTCGTAGTCGTAGTCCCTGTCGTTCGGCAAGGAGGATGAAAAAGGCAGGCGATAGTCCTGGTAGCGGAGCTTAAAGAGCAAATTGATTTAGCGCGTGCAAGCGGAAACAGCAGTAGACGATGAGGTGACGTTGGAGCACGTCAGAAACAGGAAAAGAGGTAGGAAGGCGCTGAAACAGCACCAGAAACCAAAAGCATGAGCTTCAGTCTACGTTCAGATTCAGGTAATGCCCGGCCCAGATGCAAAGCTTTAGTAGTGCCTTAAAACGTACCCAAGAGGGGATAAAAAGGTGGATTGCACGAAGGCAATGAAATGAGATTAATGCAAAACAGCGCCAACAGATGGCCGTAAAAAGAGCACGTGGTAAATACAAACCATGAGCATCGAATGCGACGCATTTCCTATCCAACAAAAAAATAAAATAAAGTAAAGAAAACCCCTTTTATTTGGCCACAGTAGGAGTGGCGCAAGGGGGGAGTAAAGAAGGCGACTCACTGGCTTGGAAAATGCAATTTATTATGCAAAATGAAAAACACTTGAAGTGAGACGGCTACGAGAGCAAGAACGGGAGAGAAAATCGACAGACAGAGCCACAGCGACATGGTGTCATCGAGTCAAACAAACAGACAGAGAAAGAGAAATGGCGGGAGAGGGGGAGACAGAGACAGAGACAGAACGCGGCACAATGCGCGTTATTACAGCGCCAACAATAACAGCAACGGGCGAATATAAACATAATTCAATTTTTATTTAATTCTGTACAACAAACACAATAAATTCAACTCGACTTGTCGCTGCACGTTTCCACTTGGCCCACTTACCCCCCTGCAACCCTCCCTCACTCCATGCCCCTCAACTTGGCTTGGAGTCTAGCCAAGTTGTCGCGTCCGCAGCGCGTCGCACTGTGGAGGCCAATCGACTCCACCAAGCAGCAGATTCTACCCGAAAAAAATTCCCAAAAAAAAAAAAACCTGGCTAAGAACACAAATGTCGCTGACCACTAACTGTTGACTCATTTGAGTGCTGGCCGGGTTCTAAATGCGATGCGGGTGACAAGCTGAGTAGTCAAAGCCTCAAGTGGGCAGTGCGGTTAAAGCCACTTTGCTAACATTTAAGCCAACATAGCCAGACTAAGGCTAAGGTACAACAATAGTAGACAGAGTTCCGGGACTTTAAGAAGGCTGAAAAGCAAAGCCAGTGGAAGCCTTTAAATAAACAAGATTTGCGAGTCTGCCATTTAGGCCATGCCATTATCACTTCATTGCATATTAATGAGTTTTGGCTTAATCACGTCCCGGAAAGTCGGCTCGAACCAAAAGGGTTTCAAGCTTAAAGGTTGTATGGTTAAGGGCAAGGCGCAAAAAGTCAAAGACCCTCACTAATTGTCAGCCCCAATCACAAGTCCCCAGAGCAACAAAATTGTATAAAACATTTACACGTCAAGTGTCACGAAATTCTGTCTAAAGATATATGTAAAATATATACATGACAAATCGCCAGAAAAAAGTAAGGAAAGAAGGAAAAGCAACAACAATGAAAACCAAAATGCGACGTAAATTGTTTATTTTTAGCACGTTTATAGGGCCATCAGAAAAGGTTAAGTCAGCCTCGCCCTTTGACCCAACCCTAAGCTCATGAATATGACGGCACTTTCTTCCTCTTCTTGTTGGCTTAGGTCACACTTTACATAATTAATTGTAATTGCTAGCAAAAAGGAGAAAAATGCCATTGGAAATGAGCAGGAACAGCACAAAAGCAAGTCCCTAAATCCGCAAAGGATTCTATTTTGATTAAGTGTCAACTGATTGGGAAAGAAGCTAAAGTTTCTAAAGTAAAAGTTGTATGAAGGAACAAAGGGTATTACTGAAAGCACAGTACTTTTGGCAAGCGAATGTGTTTAATTCGATATCCTGTAATTACTATATATAAATTTTTTTACTTGATTAATGACTGGGCTTAGCTAAATGCAAACAGAAATTTTAATCCTTATCATTTCATACAAATTCAATTTATAGAAAAATTTTAACTATACATAGATTATAGCGCTTGATTAATTAGTATAAAAAAGGTCGTGAATAGAAAAGCCGTTAAACTTCTTTTTACAATTAAACGCTTTTCAATTTAATTTTGCATGTAGCCAACGTTTTTTATTAGTTTTATTCATGAATAATTAATCGGAAACTTTTTGCTTGCATAAACATAAAACACTACTGAAAAACTTATCAAATTTAGTTGATATGCAATCTTTAAAGAAATTAAAAAATATACAATAAAACCAATTTTACATTGGCTTCTCTCAAATTTAACTTATTTTCAAATTTTAAAAGCAATGTTGTAATCAATATCAGCTTAATTTAATATCACATAAATTTTCTAATTAAATTCAGACTAAATTTATAAATTTACTGCATTGCTACTGCATTTAACACAGATCGAATTTTATACTTTAAAAGAGACGTGTTAAATTTGAAAATTTTTAAATTTGCAGTACATTAAAAATGTTGCTGACAGTTAAAGCCTAATCTGAAAGCTGTTGCCAATTTAGATACCGATCAAGAGAGTCGTGTTTGTGGCCCTTATGTTCAGCTAATACTTCAGACACAAATGCCGAGAGATCGAGTTCAAAGGCAAAAAGCAAAAGCGAAAACGAAAGCAAAAGTTATTTATGCGTAAACACGCGCACTTTGACATGAAAGTTGAATCCAAGTTGAATGTCAACAACGCGAATGCGGTCGAAATTAAATATTTGGTTTCAAGGCATGCAGAATCAGGCCTAAATGTGCTGTAAACACACACACACACACACACTCACATACACACTCTGACACACACAACGTCTAAATAAATTGATGTCATTTGAAAAATTTCCCAAAGGTGGCATGTTTAACTTGACCCGACAACAATGTCGAGCGCCATCGAGAGGTCAACTAGCAGGGAGGTGAAAGGGGTGAGAAATTGGGTAAGGGAAAGCGGAAGGAAAATGGGGCTTTTGGTTGGAGCTTAAGCTGAAAATCAAACCATTTGTTAAGGGCAGCAAACAGCAGACATGACAACGCTGCATGTATTACACTCCAACACACACACACACACACACACACACTAACGCTCACACACATAGCATATGTCAGCCTGTGTGTGTGTGACGCATGGCTGCAATTTTGTTGTGCTGAGCTCCTTTTGCTGCGCACTTTAACCGCAATGTACGAGAAGGATAATATTTCAAGAATGATTTCTTATATGGCTTTTCAGCCTGCAGCACGCCCACCCCGTTTGCCCGCCCACTGCCCACCGCCTACCGATCCACATTGACCCTGCTGTTGCCGCCGTTGACACTGAGCTCTGGGTCAAAGCGAAAGTGGCACATTTTGGGTGGAAATTTGTGCACTATCTAGGTTACTGTGACAGTTGTTGTAGTTGTAGTTTTCCCTCGACTTGTTGTTTTTGCTGTTATTATTATTGTTGTTTGTGCTTTGGTTGTGCAGCCTGGCCTACTACACACACACTCAAACACACACACACACACTTGCTCGAATGAGCCAAATAAACATTTCTGGGCTCTCGGACTCACGTGCCACGTGGCCACGTGGTTGAACTTGTGCGCCATTTTTATTGCCGCTGCCTGCGCCATTGTTTTGCTAGTCTATGCTCTCTCTCTCTCTCTCTCACACTCTTTCACTCACTTTCTCTCTTGCTCCTCTTCCTCGAACAGCTTGTTTTTTGTTGATGTTTTTGCTTTTGGAAGATTTGAGCTCAGTTTATCTGTTTACTTGCCGTCAACTTCCCCTCTTTCTCTCTACCGCCAATTCCTAGCCATAGTTTTCGTCCTGTTTCACTCGGCGCAACGACGCGAGTTTTTGTTTATCCAAGTGCTTAAAACTCTTTGCAACCTTTTTTGGTGCTTTTTGTGTGTGCGTTTTGCTGGCTGTAGAAACTTTAAACAGAAACTTGGCCAAAACTTGCTAAACCAATTAATTGCAATTTCATGCGTAATTAATTTGAGCTGCATAACGTGTTGGCAAGTTTTAGTTTACCCACAGTCGTCTCGGCCAGCGGGGCAATGAATGGGACTTAAGCAGGACTAGATAAAATAGCACAATGTTTTCTTAAGTACATTCACTGCAAGCAGCGGTAGCTTGAAGGCAACAGCAGTACGAACAACAAAACGCAAACAACATGCATACACCTAAAACTTTCTAGTTGCCCCAAATAAGTATGCTACAACTTATTTCGAGCACTTAGCGCATACACTATAAATTTAGATTTTATTAATGTTATGAATTTAGAGCTTTAAAATGATACCTGGGGGAACAGCCACCCATTTTTTATTTAATTTGCAGTTTCGATATAAAGACTACTGCAGAAAAGCTAACAATCACTGCAAGCTTTGACTCATTATAGTACCTACATAAGCATATTAGTAAGTTAAGGCTATATGTTAAGGCTGTATAATTAATTTTGTTTATTTACTTTTTGCTAGTTTATTAAAATATTTTTTTTATCTTCGTTGTAATAGAAATGCTAATATTTCATGTAAACATCGTTTTGAAATAAACTGTACAATTTGCCTGCCGTGAAAAGGGTGCTTTTAACTGCACTCCACGTTCGTTCATTCACTTTCTGGCCATTGAAAAGCGAAAGTCGAATGTCAGCGCAATTGAGAAATGAAGTCATGTCCATTCTGCCGCTGACCGGAATGCAGCTTATAAATTGGGTCATTTACCAATAGCCGAGTAAGCCACTTGCACTTTTAATAGCCGGTCGTACTCCCCTAAAGAACGTGCTCAAATATGAGTACGCCTCGCTCCCCTACTCTTCATGCTTGCACCATCAAAACTCGACCATAATAATTTTAACCTTATAAATTGAGCAAGCAATGCAGGCGGCAGCTCGTTGCCACAGTTTTGCAAACTTGCGTGCAACCAAAGAGGCAGAAAGAAAACACAGAGTGGGAGAGACAGAGAGAGAGAGGGAGAGAAAGTTTCGAATGACACCCGCACATCCGCAGTCAGTTGGCCCGTTTCCCTTTCTTCCTGCCTTCCATTCCCCCATCCTTTAGCCGAGAAACCAAACTGACAAAGTAGCAGCCCGACCACTTCCTTTTGTTTAAGCTCCCTGTGACACTGGCCCTCGTTTGCGGCAAGTGCTGTGGCATAATGGCACCGCCACACACACACAACCACACACATGTGCATACGGTCACCCAATTGTCCATATTGAATATGCAGTTACCCCAATTTCTACCCGATCTCCACCTCCTATTCTCTGTTTCTCTCTTTTGCTCTCTCAATCGGTGCAACGTTTTCGGTTCGTAATAAATTGACCGCATTATTTTGCTCAATTTAACATGAGTTTGTGGCAAAGTTTTCAACTTAATATCTCATAAGTGCTGAGTGTGCAAATCGAACAGTTACCCTCTTCTTTTAGTAGCCCACGCCCCCTACCCCAATTACCGCCCACTTGCATATGTTTTATGCTCCTTCAACGTTTATCTCACTCACACGCTCATTTCCGACGTCCGCTGCCAGTTGTAAAATTAACACTGCTCCTATGCCCCTTTACCCCAACCGCGCTCCACTTCCCTCCACTACTGTCCCCTCCTGTGTGTGTCCTTCACCATTTACCGTTTTGCCGTTTTCCGTTCGGTTTTTCGCTTTCGTTTGGCATAATTTTTTTATTGGGTCACGACGCGGCAGCCATTGCATTGGCATCGACGCCAGCAGCGTCGTCAGCAGCGATGCGACTGCATTTCCCATATACTCTCACTCTCATTTGCTGCATACTTTTCGGCAGACTATTAAAATTTTATGCATTTTGGGTGAAATTAAAAAAATCCCCTTTTATTTCATAATTTTAATAGCCGTAAAATACTTTTGGCCGTTAAGCACCCTTTAGCCTGCGATGAGAGGGTATATGTCTGTAAATTACGGCTCTTAGTTGCCATGATTGAAATTCTCAAAGAGATTGAACCTCATCAACGACAGTTTTTTATATAAATTACACATTGATGGTTTATTAATATAAATAAATAAAGTGCAAATATTTAAACGGAGTTTTAAGTTTATATTGATTTAAAAGGTATGTACTTGTGCTAAATTTTGATAAATTTAGGATATTTAAAAGGCTTTGAATCATTTTATTTTCTAATCATACGGCCTTAGTCTTTATAACTAAAGCTTTTTTATACAAATTCATAGCTTCACTGGCTTTTAATTAAACATAAATATAAGAAAACAAAATAAATCTTTTTAATGAAAATACTTTCATCATTTAAAGAGTCTTTTACATAGTTAAATTCCTACTTTTTTCTTTTCTTCAATTACAAATTTTCTTTAAATATTTTTATTTTCTGTCTGCAGTTTTCTTATTGTCGTGCTTAAATTAAAGTTAAATAAATATGCCAAGAATATTCATGTTCAGCTTAATGATCGTTCAAGAACAACAACAACAATGTCGCATTCATAATTATATTTGAAGTGTACTTCGTTTTGAATAGCAAGAGCCCTGAAACTCATTAAAAGAAATGTGCACAACAAAAAAGTGAAAAAAAGAGAAAAAAATTAAAATGATAATTCAGAATACTTGAAGCTCGTGCCCAGAAGGCAGCACAGACAAAAAAAAAATGCTCAGAATGGTTGTGCTGACTGTTGCTGCAACCTATAACCTGACCCAACCTGCCACGGCGACCTAACTAAACATTCAGCATATTTTAGCCAGGTCAGAACGGAGTGCAGACCAGCGAACGGGTTCAAGTCTCCCACAAAGAAGAAGCCAGAGCAAATCAATGCTGGGCTGCGGTTAAACCTGCGGCACGTAGTTCTTTTCTTTTATTTACCTTTTCAACAGATCAGGAAGAAGAGTGAGACAGACAGACAGAAAGAGATAAAAGGCCATTCGCTCCACGAGCAAATAAAATATGTCACGCTGCAGTTTTTCTCCTTTGTTTGAGAAGTGAGACAAATATATTAAACAATCTTTAATTAAAGCTAACTCTAACATAAAAGATTTAGAAAATTTAGAGGTCGTTGGTTTTATTTAAGCTTGGATTATAATCAAATTTTAAAGTATTTTTTAGTATACAAATCTAACCATGCAAAAATTCCCTTTTAACCCTGTGTGCAATGAATAATGTCTAGATTAGAGAAAAGCCAATGCAGACCAAAAGGTCCAGCATCTTTTATACCATATTTCTGTTGCAACAGGAAGCCTCAGTCTCTGCACAATGCAAATATATAACTCGAGGATAAATTGCAAGTTAGTAAATATAACGAAGAGTTGAAGTACATCCACTTGTACTTGTATATGATGTATAGTACTGTACAACAGTCTCTGGAATTTTTTCATATTTTTTTCGCTTTGGCCTTTGTTGGCCAGATAATGAAAATGGCGAGTCAAAGGAGAGCGACCAAAACTTTTTAATATAATTTGGCATTAACTTAAGTGGCAGCTGAGCTTTGTGAGGCAGCGTTAGAGTCAAAGTTGTTCTAGTTGTTGCTGTTGTTGTTCAAGCGCTTTCTTTATTACCACTCCCACGACTAAAGTTGCTCTGCTTTTGAGTTGTGTTGAGTTGAGTTGCGTTCCATTGCGTATACGCAACGTGGCTGCAGCTAAAAGTTTGCCCTACATTTTCCAAATAGGTATAATATTTTGCATGTGGACACTTTACACAACTCGTTGAACGCTGAAGCGAGTTCATAAAAACTTTTTGTTCACTCCACAGTGTCACATTGACTAACAAAGTCCATAAATAAGTCTATAAATAGTCGGGAAATGAAATTTTCCGGAGCATGCATAAGCTCTTCCTTATGAGGAGATCGGCCATTGGATATTAACTTTAGTTAAATCAACTTGCCAACAGTCGGATATATATCGCATCGATAACAATTTACATATACTCTGATAAAATGCAGTGAGGAAATGTTGTGTGTGTGGGAGTGTTTGTATGCGTGTGTGTGTCAGTTACTGTCAGTTTTGGTCTGTTTGCTGTCCCTCTGTCGCACCGTTGTCAGAACAAACTTTCGACTTATCTCTTAAGCCGCATAACTTTGCATAAATATGAAGCTATTCAGCAAAAACTACCACAAAGCTTCAAACACGAAACAGACGCACATAGAGGCCAGAGGAGGAGAAGGATAAGAAGAAGTAAAAGCATAAGCATAAAAACATTACAAAACTGCCCTTAGACCGCCAACTGTTTTCATGTCAACAGCATCAACAACAACACCAGTAACAACAACAACAACGACATCAGCAAACTATTGTATTGCTAGTGTGGGAAGCTGAAAAATCCCAGAATCTTATTATATTTATTATATTAAAACCAACAACAACAATAGCAACGCTAACAAAACTAGACAACTTTTCCGATGACGGCACTACTTTAAGAGATTTGCATAAATTTCCAAAATAAACAATACACAAAGCCATGAGTAGCCTAGGAGGAGACTAGGTCAAAAACTCCGCCATAAAAGTCATTCATTACAACTGTCAACTGGATCTGAGCAAAAATACTACTTTATACCATATAAATTTATACATTTAATATACGATTATTACTCTGAACTTGCATGAATATAAATATATTTCTGAACTTATACATAAACATATACGTATCGATGTATATATAAACATAATCATGCGTATACTGTTGACAAGTCGACGGATTATCGATAATTTTGTGCAAACACAGACACAAACAATATTGTTGTCGTCGTCGTCAGCTGCAGTGAAGAAATTTTGTTTTTCCGCATGTGCTACACACACACACACACAAACACACACGCCAAATACTTCATTTTATCTGACAGACAAGCGGCGACATCGCGTGCTTAGTAAATGAGTGTACACTGATAAAAAACAGTGATTAAAAATCAAGAAACTAAGTAGTTTTGAAAGAAACACTTGTCAACATAAGGTAGTAAAATAAAGAGTAGTTTATTTTATTTAAACAATTTATTAAAGCTATGTATTTTAAGCATAAGTTAAGAGATTTATTATCATATTTAAAAACAAATTATTAATAAAGCAAACTAAAATAAATTTCTAACACAATCTAAATAGTATAGTTCTCAGCGATTTGTTTGTTTTCTTTAGGTGTACTTTTATTTCACAGTGTAGTGATGAAGTAGAGTTCAGTTGTGTTAAGATGAGTGGATGTCACTGGATTGGGATAGTCAATCCTTACCCCTAAAGTCCCTCCCAAACGTCCCTAAACCCACTACTGCCCTTCTGCTACTATTATTCTCAGCTCTGCTGGCAGATCTGTCGTTCTGCGGTTGACATGAGAGCTGTCTGAGCGTTGTGTTTATCCCTGGGTCGGCGGTTATTGGGGGTTATTGCCCGCCAAGCTTGACTGACTACAAGCACATACTCACACACACACTTATTCACACACACACACACAGCTCACCACCCCCGTCACATGTCGTAGGTCAAACAAAATGTTTGCTGATGTTGTTGACGCTTGGTTATGGATTTATGACACTTTGGTCATTGCGGTTGTCAGTTTTCGTTAAAAGTTCCACTTTTTTGGTAGCAGCAACTTTATGACTTGGCCTACTCCAACTCCCCCAGCCCTCTAAATGTGTAGAGCTTGTCAATTTGGACACGCTCTAGCTATAAATGAGCACGGAGATAGAGTAGAGATTAAAGGGGGGTTAAAGTCGTGAAAAGTTATTTACCTTTTGTCGTTAGCCGGTTTTTGTTTGTTGAACTGCAAATAGAGAGACAAGTAAAAATCAGATTATTAATAGTCAGAACGTGACACACGTACAGTTATCTATGCACTAACACTGACAGACACATACGCAGCTGGCGCCATCATTTATCAAAGAAAGGAATGAATTTTTGTCAACAGAACTTTGCGCGCATTTCCGTTGAAATGTTGGCTATTAATTCAGTGGACATAACAACAAACGGATGCTCTCATACAAACTAGCCATTAATAATGCAACAGCTGGGATAAACGCTTGTCAATATTAACTAAAACCAATTATGCAGCAATTGAAAAACTATTAAATTACGTATACGACATGTGCTGCCCAGACACACAACTACAACAACCGAGTGGAAGTTCAGTTCGTGTTGAAAATGAAATTAAATCAAAATATAAGTACATTTATGCGCATCCTGTCAACACACACACACTCACACAATCACACACTCTGGCACACACACACATATAATTGGGAGTTTGACTTCTGGCTAACAGCATAAATTTTATTTCATATTTTTTCGTTTATTATACTCTCTGCAAGAGTATATTGGGTTTGTGCAAATGTATGTAACAGGCAGAAGGAGGCGTGGCAGACCCAATAAAGTATATATATTCTTGATCAGCATCACAAGCCGAGTCGATATAGCCATGTCCGTCTGTCCGTCTGTCCGTCTGTCCGTCTGTCTGTCTGTCCGTCTGTCCGTATGAACAAACAGATTTCAGAGATGGTAAGAGCTACAAGTTCGAGCTTGGTCTCAATCGATCAGATATTTAGTCAGTCAATACAAGAATCTTTTTTTTTTTCGATGCCACGCCCCATTCGCCCACAATGAGCAAAAAACTAGACACACCTCGGAAAAAATTTGTGTTTTGGGCGAATATCTCAATAACTATCGCACCTAGGATCACCAATTAATAAACAATAAATAAACAATAAATAAATTTTTGGACTGCCACGCCCCTTTCTCCCACAATTTATAAAAATTGTCCTCAAATTTCGTTCCGTTTTTTTGGCTTTTGTTTATATAGTACAGTATTGTAATTTATTATTCGTGTGGAGACTAACTATATCAAACTATCCTGAAAGGCGCATTTAAATCGCACGATAAACAAGAAAACTAGAAGCGTTACAATATTGATAGCTGAATGCAGTATCTTGTATGAGTTCAAGCGAAACAGAAACATACAAGCACATGTTCGAATGTTTTCGCTGCCTGTGTGGCGGCAGCGCTACCGCATTCGTATCAATGTATGAGTGCAAGCGAGATAGAAACATACAAACATATGTTCGAATGTTTTCGTTGCTTGTGTAGCGGCAGCGCTGCCCGCAGTCGCTGGCCGCGCTGAATACACACATACATATATACATGTACATGCATAATAATTGTCATTCGTATGTGTATTCGCATACAGACAAACAGATGTATGTTTGATTATGCTTAGATTGTTTTTGTTTTAACGTGTTTTAATGCAAGTACTACACATTGTAATATCTCTAGACCGATTTTAATAACTTAATCGGGAAAAAATGCAGAGAGTATACTACGGTCGGGCGTGCTCGACTGTACTTTTCTTACTTGTTTTTTTTTACACTTTTTTAATGCAATTTTCATATGTATGAACGCAGCCAAAAAGAAGAAATCAGCGCAAATTCAATGAACTCGAAATGGAATCGAAAATTCACAAAAACGAGCAACTGACGGACGGACTGACGGACGGACTGACCAACTGGCTGACAGACAGACTGACTGGGTTGACTTCAATATGCCAATACAATATACAGAAAGCACAGCAACTGCAGTATCTGATGGTGTAGAAGTGTATGTGTGTGTGTGTGTGCCTGTCCTTTGCCTCCATTTTCCGTTTTGCTGTGTCCTCATATGCCGGTGTCCTTATGCCAGTATTTGCAGGACTTTAGCAGCCGTTTGGCCGTTGGCGGTATGGAGCTCGTGTTTACAACGAAAATATTTACACTGCAGGCATAAAAACTGCATAAATGTGATTATATTTTCATTGGATTTTACACTCGCACAACCCACAAACATATACACACCCAGTCGTTGTAGGCCTTGTCGAGTCATGTAATTCGATTGCGATTTCAATTAGCGTAAAATGCATGGCGAAAACATCGAAATAAAAAGACCATAAACAAATGGAAAAGGGCGGAAAACAGACATTATAAGCCAAAGGGAAAAGTACCTTATTATGTAATCTATTCAATGAAATGGAACTTAATAACGCTGGCTTCTAAATAGTAGAGTTTCAGTAAAAGACTTCAGCCTGTCTTATTTAAAGAAAGGTATTGTAAAGGTATTTTTGCTTATTAAAATCATTCACCGTTTTCCTACAGAAAGAAAATTCTGTTCTTCATTTTATTTAAAAATCAAATATAATTGAATAAGCGAAACCTTTTAAGAAAACACTTCATAAAAGTGATTTAAAATTGTGCAAAATTGAGTTATGATTTAATCACAAAACGACGTTTAATCATGTCACAGCCATAAATACCTATCCATCTACACAAGTGAGTGAACACAGTAATTGATTGATATGCGATGGATTCATTATTTCATTATTTCTTAAATAAATATTCGCTTAAGTGGCTGTCATAAGCCTGAAAGTATGCAACAATAAACACATTAATTGCCATTTCATTGATTTTACTGTGGGAGAGAAACGTTTAAACGAGATTTGTTTATAAGCCGCACACGGAAAACCAGACAAAAGCACAAAACAAGTACTTATAGGATCATTACAAATTGATGCTTCCTGCTGAGCAGACAGACAGTCAGTGGAGCAGCCTGAGGAAGACAGTTGATAGCAATTGTGTTGCAGTCAGAAAGACGATAAACTGAGAGGTGGATAGAGGCAGAGAGGCAGATAAGAAGTGAAGTGAAGGGCAGGCAGGTGGGTGTAACTTGCTGTGTCGCCATCGTCAGAATGCCATCTAGTGCGCTTCAGTGCAAATCCACCATAGTAAATGTTATCTCTGCAAACATTTGACAATCAGAAATGCTCAAGCCATTGTTTAAACTAAAAATCGAGCATCAGAATCAGCAGCATCACTAGGCAACGGACAAACAATGAACTGTGCTGCACAGTGGCACCAAATAACATATACATTGTTACAAATTGAAAGCAGACAATAAATCCAGCTAAATGTTTTGGTCTAGAGTTTGTATGAGTATAAATTAAAATATCATTTTCAATTATAAAATGCATTAAAACCTGTCAACCTTTACAAAATAAGTTAACTAGTTTAAATAAGTTGTCAGCAAATGTTTCTTAGCTTAGTTCCTTTAAATATGTTGTCAGCATATGTTTCTTAGCTTATCAAACATTTATGCCACTGTGCAACACCCCCGCTACCAAATGGCTGCTACTGCAGATGCGGCTGATGACAAAGCGAAGGCAAACACCCAAAAAGCTTCCCCAAAAAATAAAACACCCTCAACTAACTTTGAGGAAAAGCAACTCAAATGCACAGAGACAACAATTGGCGCAATGTCGTCGCGTCAATGCAATGTTGCAACTTGCTGCAAGCCGGGGTTAAGTTGACAAGAGAGAATGAGATTGCAATTCGCTGTCGTCGCTGCCCGAGTTCAATTCATTTCCACTTGAGCAAGTGCACGTCTTAAAGGCGCTATATACTCCCCCCTGTGCCACTCCCCTTCCCCCTCCTGACCCTTTTGTTTGCCTTCGTTGCATCATAAAAGTAGCTGCAAAATGGTGTCCCGCGGCACGCCTAGTGGGAGTCACTCTGATGTCGCCTTGAAAACGCTGTTTGTCTTAGAATTTGTAGAATTTTGCGAGAGGTTCGGGGCAAAGCAGTAGACAAAATTCTGCAGCAAATAGTTGTTACATATTCTCGCAGCGTAGTGTAGCCTTGTGTTGATGTTGCACAAATTGCTGACACTGTTGACATTTGACAGGGCAAGAAAATGATTATTGTCAAGGGTCGGCACAAGAAATAAAATAAAAATATAAAACATATATGAAATAAGAAGTATTTTACTTCTAGCCAGATACATATGATGCCTTAAAAGCTAGAACACCGATTACCATTTATCTGTTAGGAATATCCCGGATATCCACGATTAAACATTAAGAGGCCTCGCGCGCTAATGACTGCGGGAAAGCGCTAAAGCGCAGGACGTAGCAGAGGAAATGTAGGCACAGGTGTAGTAGAAACTGCAGCCAAAGTTGTCAGCTCTCATTTGAACGATACTTTGTCTTGCTGAATTTCTGCTTCAACTGGCACAAGCAAACAGATAAAGTGGGAGTGGGACAGAGAGAACAAACTGACATTGTCGCTGTCTCTGCATCTCTACTTTTGCCTCTCTTTCTTTTGCGCTGTCAGTGCCAAAAACGTAGATGCTAAAATTTAGGTTAATTGATAATTGATAAGAGCGTCGCAAAGTCTTCTCCAGTGTTTCCTATTAGTGTCGAATGCGGCGCACTTTAACTGCTTTTCATGCATATTTAAAGAGTCCTTCTGTAGTTTAAAAGCTGACATTTTTGTGGGCGTGTCAGTCATTCACTTTGTCTGCTGTAAATGAAATCAAACCACAAGCGCATAGTCTGAAGTCAAAAGCGTGCACACGAAATCAATAGAGTGGTGGGGGAGGAACAGAGAGAAAGGTACAATAGCAATGAGGTCACAAAACGCTGTTTGACCCATAAACAGATGTCCCCGAGGCATGTCTAATGAAGACCTAAACTCACTCACTCACTAACTCACGCACACAAATCATTTATAATGTACACGACACGACAACTGACAATGACTTGTAAATTAATTGATGTTACCATTTAAGGCGTTAGCACAACTCAAACACAACAAGGGTGAAGAAGGCAGCAGAGAAGCTCAAGACAGAGACAGACAGAGAGAAGTCGTTGGCATTGGGAATTCAATTCACATTAAATGCCATTATCCATCATTTTACAAAAGCCCCAAGTCAAAATACATTGCGGAAATGTCTGTGGCATACAAATACGCAGAATGCTACACAGACACACAAATACTCGTACACTCAAATATTCATCTATTACGCACACACTTACGTTACGTATACGCAGAGTACTACACTCAGAATGCTCACGATTTATATGATGTGAGAATTTGAAATTGCCCTGCAGTCAATAAAGCACCTTTTATCCAACTAACACACACATTTTCATGCAGTCAATTGAAGGTTTATATCTGACATATATATTCAGCAAATTTATTATTAATACTACTGTTGGAACATAAAAAACAACTTGAGAAACACTTACGTTTCAATAAGCAAGTATTAAATTTTGTAGCTGGACAATAATATATTATCATTTTATGTAAGTACTACTAAAAAGTGTTAAGTAGAAATAAAACTTTAATTTGAAAATAAACTAGCGAATAACTGCAACTTAAAATTAAGAATTTGAAGACATTTTTCAAATTATTATAAATTTATTTAAAGTATCCAATAAAGAAGGCTTTATGATTGCTTAAAATATAAATATGTTTATTTTAGTTATAGAAAGTCAATCAAAAGTAATGTTTATTTAAATAAATACTTGTATTTGGGTTTAATTGACCTATTAAGGTCAATTAACTGCTTTAGTTCTGCAGTTCAATTCGATTGAATTTTGTCAGAAATTAGAAACACAAAGTGAATTAAAATAGTCCTTTATTTAGAGATGTTTCGAACAATTTAAGGGTCATTAAAATGGGAATGAGGCAGAGATTTGAGGCTTAACATGAAAAGTGCATTAAATGCCAACAATGGAGCGAAAAGTGTCAGGCCGCTTGTAAAGTTACAAACCAACCAAATGGCAAAGCTTAAATATTTTATGACCAGACTTAGGTATGGTACTAACTGTGTGTGTGTGTGTGTCTGTTTGTGTGTAAGCCTGTGGGTTGTGCCAACAGCAGCAAACTTGGCTTTTAAAACAATCGAGTGACGACATGGAAAATTAGTTTACGCAACTATTGCCAAGTTTTTGGAGACAGACGAGAGAATTCCTCATTCTTCATTCTTCATCTCGTCCTTCAGTCAGAGCCGTCAGGCAGTCAGAAGAAGCAAGGAAGCTGTGCTAAGTCAACTCAATGCAAGTCAATCAGCCGGAAGTCGAAGAGCAAAATGGAGGACCGTCCAAAAACTTTGCCAACTTACGTGCACAGTGGTGCAGAGAGGGGAAACGAGGTGGCAACTTCTGACGTGGCAGCTGTTGCAATTGTGTTGGCACTAACTTGGCAAGAAGAAAGCTTTAGCGTTGTTGCGCCATTTCAAGTGGATTTTGGTTTGCTTCACTTTTTCCACCAGCAATGAAATTGTTTTCCTTAGCTGCACACGCACACCCATTTCTGTTACGACCCACACCGCACCCACATACCATTTCCATCACTTTTTCTTAATTGAGTGCAAAGCTGGCGGTGCACAGAGTGGATTTAAGTTTGGACAACTTTTGAATTGATTCAAAAGTTTCATTGTTGCCATTGGCTGCAACTGAGGGGAAAACTTGTAATATTGACAGACTGATTAATCTAAACTTAAAGCAGCAACCCTTCAAGTGACCATAATTTATGCCCAATTAAATACAACCAGTAGACAAATTTAGCCAACCGAATTAACATTAAATTTCGTTACATATACGTAATGCCTACGAGCTAAGGAAGTTGTCTACTTCACAGACTATTGCCTGCCTGCTTGCTATGGCCAAAAGTTGAACTTTAGATATATATATCAGACTGACAATCGCACGGCAGGCAGGGAAATTTATAGCAGACAGGCAGACAATTCAGACAATTACAATATATATAGTATAGTTGTACGTATACGTAATATTGCTGCGTATCCTGACAACTAAGAAAATATATCGATGCACAAATTAAACTGCAAGTGGAGTAAAAAGCAAAAGGGGTAAAAACCACAGAAGCGCACAGAAAACAAACTAAAATAAAACTGTGTAAACCCGACAAGTGGCAGGAAGAGTGGGAAGAAAGTAGAGGGAAAAAAAACAGTGTATGAGTAACCAGTTCGTATGCTATTTAATTTTCTACTATAAATTTCAGTTTGCCTGGCTAAAAACAAATAAAAGGAGTTGGTCGAGAGTAGCATTTGCGGTTGAGTTGAGTGGCTGAGCAAATTGGCTTTGAGAGTATTTGTCGAGTGTCGCAATTGGCTATTGAAATTGCTTAGTCCGAAATTCTAAATGAACTTATAGCCACAGCATACGGCACTTCTTTCCTAACCAATTAGTTTGAAACTTTAAGAGTGTGAAGCAGCTCAATGATTTTCACATTAACAGCTTTTCAGACACTTTGCTCATTCCTCTGATTTTTCACCAGGTCACACGCACAGTGCCAACAGAGTCATAAATACTACAAAAGTCGACAAGAAATAAATATTGCAAAAGCCTCAACACAAACACACACACACACGGCAAAACTGACAAGGCACAACAATAAATAACGAAATAATTTTTACCAACAACAGCTGGACCAAAACCAAGACCAAGACCAAGCACCGGACCAGTATCAACATCAGAATCCAATGTCCTGCTTGTTCCTGCTGTATCAAGGACTAAAAGTAAGTATATTGCTGGGCAGCCAACCCAAATGACGCCTAGAACAGAACATTGTGCACCCTTGTAATTGTGGCCTGCAAATTGTACAAAAATGCGACACTAAAAGCAGTAAACAGCTAAGAAATACCCTAGAAATTGCAAGTTTATAAAGCAAAATCTTTTGATGTTTCAAACGTCTTAAAAATATTAAGTTTATGTAGCATAAACTCCTGACTAGCCATCTTAATTTGCTTTAAAAGCTTCACAACCAGAAACAGATTTATTAAATAAAATACTTTTAAATGAAATCTACAATAAAAGGCCTGTGTAAAAAATTTATTCTACTTCTTAAATTATAAATAAAATCCACAAGATAAGGCCTCAGTAAAACATGTATTCTACTTGTTAAATTCACCTCCGAGGCATTAAAATGTACTACGAATTGAAGTAAATTTGCGTTCAACATAAGAATGCTTTTAATTAAATGAACTGATTAATCAGACAAAGTGTTCTTTTATTTATGTGTGAAATCATTTAATTACAAAAATGCTATCAATTTATGCTATGAATCATTTCATAAATTGTTGAAAATATATATATATATTTGTATATGTAGTACAAGCTCGTTTAAATGTGGGGACGTGGTATAAATATAAATGTCCTTGCTGCGGCAGGTTTTCTCTTTTTTTGGCGAACGTCGAGCAACTTCCTGAAAATTGCGAGGACATTGCAGGAGGCATAGCTGTAAATCACAGTGAACACTGCAGCCACAGCCACAACAACAACAGCAACAAATGCTGCAGCACTATCAAATTTATAAATTATTATCGCGAGAGCTTTTGCTTTTGTTGGCCAAAGCAAATAACTTTATTATTGGCTCGAGTCTGGAACGTAAAGTGCGTTAATAAAAGTCGCAAGCACGTCAAACAGACTCACCTGGCTCTTTAGAGCCCCCTCTCTCACTCGCTGTCTCTCTCCCTCTTTAGCGCTGATTGCCAGAGGTAATGTTTGAACATTGTCTGGGCTTATCTTGGTTTACAGCACTGTGGGCTATCGTCGTCACCAAGAGTTTAAGTTGGATCAAGTTTGCCAAAGTATCTTAAAGTTGCATGTTAACTCAATGTGCGTCGGTTTGCCACAGCCGACACGCCCTCTATAGAGGCGGCAGGCAGTCGGCACCAGGTTGGCAAACTTTTTGGGGAAATTGAGCAATAAACTTGCCAACACATTTGTGCAGCACACACAGAGTAATAGTAGCAGCAGCAGCAGCAGTTGGAACACTAACAGGATGTGATCCACACACCAGATGTGAGAAATATGCAAATATTGCGGTTTAATTATGTCGACTGCGAGTGCAAAGTAATCATTTTTGACTCGCATTTAATTACCTGACGACAGCCGACTCCTGAGCGTATGCATATTATTGCAGTGCCATAAGCTCCATTAAGTTCGTTGCGCATACGCCACGTGCAACGATTTTCCAAACAATAAATTATGCAAAAGCAAAAATAAAACACTCGACAATACAGTAAAGCCACTCAGCTGTCATTTGTACTTATTTATATATATGTAAACAACAACAAAGCACTTGTCCTATCAGTGGGGGGAAAATAAGGAAACGATGGCACTTAAGAAATTTACAACCCAATTTTGCACAAGGAAAACTAAAGAAAGTGGCAGCTTTCACTTCGAGCTATTCAGCTGCTTGTAAGAGTAATTTTTGCTCATTTAAAAAGATGTCAGGAATGGCAGAGAAACTAAGAGAAAGAGAGAGAGAGAGAGTCAAGTCAACAGTTGTTAATGTTGATGAAAATTGCGTTGGTGTCACCGCAAAATGGCAAGTGTTAGCTGCTAAGTACGTGAGGAAGAAAGAGAGCAAGAAACGCGCTTTCGGGTGGGAAATTAAATAGAAAGCAAACGGGGACACAAAGGCAGCTACAAGTTGTCAAAAGGCACGAAATTAAAAATGGAGCAGTCGAGCGGCGCCAACAAACCGGAAATTAAGTTTATGCCAACGCGACAAGCGGAAATGCAATACAAACGAGAAATATGCTAAATAAATGCAACCAACAGCAGCAGCAGCAAGTGCTAAGATGGCCAAGAAAATGTTAAATGGAGTTGTGCACTTTAGACGCCTGCACCACAACACCACGCCCCCTCCACTTCACTCCACTTCTCCTTAAAGCCAACCCCAACCAACTATATGCGCCTTGAGAGGCAACACGTGAAGTGAAATGAAACGAAACGAGACGAAACGAAACAAGTGCATTATTTGCATTAAATTATGCATGCGACGTTTGGTGGGCGGCGAAGCGTCAAACAGCAAGTAAAAAACTATACAAATTGCCAACAGACTGACGCTTAAATACCCTGCAGTCATTAGTTAACGAGAAAACAATCAGAAAAACTTTTAAAGTTATTAAATTACCAAAAATATGAAAAAATTACATAGTAAAAAAGTGTAGAAAAAATCTTAAAAGCTTTAAAAAAAAAAAGTGGTTTTAACGAACAAACAGTATGTACTATCGCATACCCTAGATTAACTAAGTAAAACTTAAGTCTGTTTGAGAAGCACAGCTTAAGCATACATAAGCAATGAAATAAATATTTTAAAACGTCTATTAGCATGAAATGCAAGCAATGATACCCTATAAAATTTAGAGGTTTATTTAATGACCATTATAAATTAGTTTAACTATAATTATATAATTAGAATATTATATTAAGCAGTCAAACCTTACCTAAAACATTTTCCCAACTGCGTTAACAAACTTGCTGCACATAAAGTATATACCCACCTGACCCCACGTTGTTCACAGGGTATACTACAAAGTGTCAGCAGCCGCGTGGATTCACACGCCGGAGCCGCACTGGCGTCCGGAGGCGGCAACGCAAGGGGCAGGTGCAGAGTTGCGGGCACAAACAAAGCGCAAACAAAGAACGGATCGCGTGAAAAGGCAAAGGGCCAGCCTCAGGGGAGCGGAAGGGGAAGTGGTTGGGGCGGTGGGTGGTGGTAGGGAAAGCCGCTGCAGTTACTGGCTTTTCCCAACGCAGTTTTTCCGACTGATGGGCAGAATTTTTGTACAATTTAAATTGAAGTGCTGCCAAGACTACGAAGAAAGCATGAGAATACTTCATGCCCACTAAGTGTGTCAAAGATGAAAATGTTAAGCAATTTAAAAATAAATATGAATAACTACAACTTAATCGTCTGTCGAAAGTTAAGCACAAAAGTTGCTTCAAAATCAATGAATAGTTTATTTATCAATTGCTTGAGATTTTGAAAGACATTTCAGATAATACCAAGTCATTTGTAACAATTCTCAGTCAGCAGCTTGTTGAATTTCCATTTCCAAGCTTTTTCTTTGGGGCTCCCCCTAATGCGCGGCATATGCTCTTTGCTCAGTGGGTCCCATTACAGCTGCTTTGGGGCGCAACAACAGACTGCGCTGACCACTGAATGGTGCTGGTGATGGCGACGACAACGAGGACTCCCAGAGGAGCTACTAAAAGTTCAAGTCAAAATGGAGAAGGAAACGCTTATGAGATGCCCACAACAATGGGGCTGACAACAAGCAGCAAGCCATAAAATGCAATGCCAACAGCAACAAATGACTCTAGATTCCATCTTCTTCATCAAAACTCCCCCTCAATTTCACCGCCCAGCTCCCTTTTTCCTGGTGCAATTGGGAAGCAGAAAAACTGGGGATAGTCGGAACTGGCAACTGACGACACTGCTTTGCATAGTCAACTGATTTTGATGGCATTTTCGCACAGCTTAAAACAATTTGCCATAACGCTTTTTATGGCATTGCAATGTCATGATGTGGGTATAAAGCTAAAGAGTCAACGGGATGCCAATGATGATAGTATTAAGGGTGGGAGTACACTGATAACAAATAGAGAGCTGCTTCTTACATTATGAAGGGAAATCTCTCGACAATGTGCTTATATTAAAAAGGGAATTAAATCACAAAACCATAAGACCATTTGTCCTTTTACAAACCATTTTATACAATCCAGTTGGTTTCTCCTAATTTTCTCTCAGTGTATGAGGGCTGCTGGCAGCTTCTTTTGCTACTCGGCAAATTGAAATGGCGAGTCCAGCAAGCAGCAAGCAAGAACCAGCAACAAATGCTCATAAAACTCTGTTGAAATTGCTTTCTCTTGCTTTCTTGACGGCCACTGAAAATGCATTTCCGGCATGCGAGTATGTGTGTTTGTGTATCTGTATGCTTGCGTGTCTGTGTGTGGGAAAAAGGCGTAACTGCTTGCCACATTCAACTGTTAAAAGCTATGGACGTGCAGCACGCAATCAGCGGCAAACTGAAATCCGTATCTGAATCCGAATCAGTGGCTACTTTTGTTTAAAAGTTGAAAAGTTGAAAAAGCTTGCTATAGATTTTAGCGCAACATACGCATTAAATAAGCCAAAAATAATAATAATAATAATAGTAATAGTAATAACGAGCCATGGCAGTTTGCTAGTTTGAAAAGTTTTGCTTGTTTGTGCCCCGTTTGGTTGCTGACTTTTCCACAACTTTTGCAGTACGGGCCAAAAGCTGACGAAGCGTGTGGAAAATCCTATTGGGAGGTGGATCCTAAGTCCTTCATGCCAGCCAGAATCAAAAGTTATAAGCAGCTCAACACCAGCAGCAGGTGGAGGATTATAAAATGATTTTGTTGCTCAAAAAACTATTTAAGCCAACGACTTTACAACAACAAACTCGACCTCAAAGTGATTTTTAATGCAGTATTTGAACATGTTTCTGTTAACAACATTTCATGTTAAACATAAACGTCATTAGCATGTTCTATTATGTCCTTATACCATTATTTCTATGCCATTCTCTATAGCTCAAATATCTGTTCCCACTTCCATTCTATCTATCCTATTGGCTTTGCCATTGCCTAACCGAGGCAGGAAGACTGGTTGGCAGGCGAGTGTCTGCGCACGAATCACTAAAATGTATACAAAAGTTAAACTTCCGTTTCCTGCCGCTGCCAGCGGAAGTAAGTAAAGCTTTTTCGCATTAAAAAGATGTAAAGCACTGCGACAGGCAAAACGAAATGTAAAAAAAAGGAGAGATACCAAAAACTAGGCGCAACTTTGGAAGTTGACAGCTATGAATACTCTTTAAATAGTAACAGTACTTGAATTTTATAGCAATTTAAATTTATATTTATTTTTACTTCTACGGATTTAATTACAAAATTGTTTATAACAAACCTACAACAATATCAATAAACCAGAAACTATTTTATAACCATTTACACAGTTTATTTTAATGAGATGATCAGGTTACATGTTATTCTACTAATTTTATCATGTTATTTTTACTATAAACTCATTTATGTTGCTCATGTTCTACATCATTTACATAAAATTCAAACTTAACTAAATTTGTACAGAAAATACATTAATTTTATTGCTTTCCTGTCGAAATTTTGGTAAAAATGTCGGTAAAACGTGACGAAAGTGAAGGATTTCTGAGAAATAAATCTAGATTAAAAGCTAATTTATAGCAAAGCCCAGAATTTTGGCACACGAGTAAAAGTACATGCGTGAAATGAACATTTCTCCGAAAACTCGCAAACATGGTTCAATAAATATTTACCATAAGATAATAGCAATCAAATTCCTTCACTTTCGCTCAGGATAAACAGTGTGACAAAGTTGTTATACCTGAACCTGCTATCAAAATTGTTTTAAAATTGCAAAGCAGCTATGGAAAACTGTGCAAAAATACTTGGCAAACATACATACACATATATCTGGATAAATGTATGTACAATATACTTATATAAAAGTGTACGTGAGAGCTGACAGGAGGCTCGACCTGACAGTGGAAAGTAGGAGATAAGCTGCGTCAACTTGCGCGAAAAACCACGACCTCATAGCTCATAAAAAAAGAAGCAAAGCAGTGTCGAAAAAAAATAATATAGAGTGTGAGCCACAAGAAGACAGCGAAATATTGCGGGAATATTCAAAACATGCGCTTAAAGGTATTTTGCAGCACATGACATGGAGAACAGGAACATTAAAAAAAAAAAAGAAGAAAAAAAAAAAACACCGGTCTGAGGCCAAAGTTGACGCTAAAATATGCAGAGCATTTAGGCAGGACATGGAGCAGGAACAGAGGCAGGAACAGGACACGAGTCACGTGCCGCCACCTGGCAAACACCTGATCCAATATGGTGAGCAAACTTTTCACACACACTGTGCACAGGAAACGCTGACCTAGAGTATTTGTGCTTATGGTTTAGAGATTTTTTTATCTTTTATTTTTTGCTTATGTTTTTGACACACTGCAAATCAATCAAATGCATTAGAATGAACAACAACTAGTCAGAGATTGGATCAGTAGCTGGAGAAGGAAGCCAAGCAAATTTGCTGGAAAAGATTGGTGAAATAAAATAATAATAGAGAGAGAAACGAAGATGGAAAAGAACTGCCAACAAAAGCTGCAAACGTGACAAAATTAGTGAACAATGGAATGAAGGAAGAACCTTATGAACTCTCGATATTATGGCTTAGCAGTCGACCAGTCGACTAGTCAGCTAGCCATTCAGGACTGTGTGTGATCCCAGGCCCCAGTTAGACAATGACAACCACAGCAACAGCAACAGCAACAACAAGAAGAAGAAGGAAAGCAACAACAGCAGCTACAATGACATAGACAACAACTAAATGTGGTCAGCCACTGCGGCGAACAAAAGCGTCTGACAATGACAACGAGGTAGTCGTCGAGGTGGAAGACCATATTAAAAAAGCATAAAGCCAAAGCACTATGTTGTCCCTCTCTCTCCCTCTCCCTCTCCCTTTCACTAGCCCCCCTCTCTGTGCTCTTTTGATGCTGCTGCTGCTCTTCGCTCTCTTGTTCTGACACACAAAAGCGGACTAGTCTTTATAGCAAAAGCTCTGCAAATGGTCACATAATGGCACGCACACACACACACATACAAATATATACACTCACATACATGTGACTAAGCATCTTCTTTTTCTTTAGCTCTCCCGCTCCCCATACCTCTTCTTCTCTTGTCCTACAGCTGTTTGAGGCCCATGGGCAATTGGCGTCGCTGCAAATTGAAAGCGAAACGAGAAAGGAAACTAAAAATCAAAACGTTTGACCTTTTTGGGATGACTCAATCGAAAGTTGGCCATAAATACACAAATACGTACAAACTTTGGTCCAAAAGATAGAAAGGAAAAAAATCGGTAAAGAAAGCCAACCTTGAGGACTTTTGGCCAACTTAAAGGTAGTACGTCTATCTTAGCCACAGCTGCAACCAAAATGTTTGTGCGGACAACTTTTGCCGAGATGGCGAAAACCAAATTGTTGGCATAGTGTACTGCAAAAAAAGCCAGTAAAAAAAATAAGTAAAACTGCAAAGGCTGTGCAAAAAAAAAAAACAAAAATGTTAGAATACCCGTAGAATTCACACTCATACTCACGTACTCTCAGTCATAGTGGATAAATAGTTTGTGGAAACTTTTCTGCCCAGCAAACATTGGACGAGAGTGAAAAGTTCCAGGTGATGTGCAGCTATGGCTTAAACGGGAAAAATGTCACCACAGAGCAAACATTATGCTCTGTAAATCGCTGAGCAGCAGCATCCGCAGTAGAATCAAGGAAAATCAAGAAAATGGAAAACATTTCAGGCACGCGCTCAAAATATGCATTAGAAAATGTTATAACATAAATTGAATAAGCCAAGACGGCATCCCAGACTTTGGATTCCAACTAAGCTGGCTAAAATAAGGCAGTCGAGTTCACTCGATTTGAATTTACCCAGTGCTGATATTACAAGCAGCTCTTGAGGATTCATGGAATCAACTTTTATATATGTACATTAAATTTGAGGGCTAGACAGTGCTGCCCACTGCTGCTCACACACTTTCGTCAAACCTAGCAATCCCCCGCCACAGGGTAAGAAATAATACTGCGTCTTATACGCACTGTTGTCGATCGCAAAATTTGAATCGGAATGGGCCACTAGGAAGTTATTTGTGGGTATGGGGAATTGTGAGCTAGGCACTGGTAACTTGGGATTGGCAGCTTCTGTCCGGCTTCTACTCCAGAGGCTATCCGACGTACACTGCTGACTTGGCAACATTTCTCATTTTGGCGTATGTTTTATGACATGAGCATGTTGTTATTAGGCATACAGCTTTATAGATTTCACACAGCACATTTGTCTTGCTTATCGGTACAAACTTGTACATAAATGCATACACACTCACACACACATAAACAGCCATTCACTGGGATGTGGCGACGTAATCAGTCATCTTGTTTGGCATATGAATGATTAGATAAGTACGACAAGTATTCAAACAGTTCTGCCCATTGGGAGCTGTCATCTCGCTCTGCTCTGACTTATTTGCCAATTTCTGCATCATTTCTCGTTCTCATTCGCATTAAATGCAAAATAATTCCATTTATGACAGCTCTTAGATAACACAGATTTACATCTGTAGCTGATTAAAAGTCTAATTCGAATCATTAATGTGCATAAAATGAGGTCATGGAGTTTAGTCTAACTAATAAAAAGATTTTCAGCAGGTGAACTAATTTAAACTCCACTTTTCTTTTAACAGAAAATGTTATGTATTGATATTGATCAGAGATAAGCAGCTTTGCTGATAAGAAAACAATTTATGTGATAAAATCAACATAGATTAGATTTAGTACAATTTTATTATTTATAGTTTTATTATTACACTCGGAAATTAATTTGTTATATTAGATACACACAGTTCTAATGATTGCAATCGAAATATTTATAATTCAGTATTTATAAGTATAGATAAGAGCACTGACAAAAATTATTTGATTGCATAACTTAACTCATAAAGTTCAATATATTTGTAAACATTATTTAATTTAATTTTATTTCAACTTAGTTCACAATTTATTAGATAATTCATTTGGTTATATGTTGAATGTTTATCTTTCAATGGTTTAAAATAATTCTGTGGTGATAATACTAGTTAATCTACGCATATTTATCATAAAATTAATACACTTTTTTGTTTAATGTGTCAACTCGTAAGTTTAGCATTTATTGTATGACTAATATAGTCATAATTAAAGGCATTGAAATGTTAAATAAAGAACACACAATTAACACACACGCACTCCACACTCTCACACAGATTGCGTCTGTTTGAGTGCAATGTCATGGGCAATGTGTCAGCCTGGTGTATGGAGAGTCTAGAGATTAGCTAATGACGACAGCAAAAAATAATGAGGCATATACACAAGTACTAACAAGTACACATAAACACAAAAACGTGTGTGTGTGTGCACAGCATGTATGAGAGCTGTGCTCCTTGATTGCGACCAAGGTAAACAAGGTAAAATCCAAAATAGTTGCCCACAAATTTTAGCAAAGCAAACAAAACAAATAATTGTGAAGTAAACAACAAGCAAAATTCTAAACAGAAACCAATGAGAGGAATGCATTTAATTAAAACTAAAAACAAAAGGGAAACCAACAAATAAAATACTGAAGAAGTGATTAAAAACATTTCATTAAAAAAAGGTCTCTGGCATGAACATTTTCCCATCGATTATGTGGCCAAGAAAAGTCGAGAACAGGAAAAGCGGAAAAATCTAATCAGAAAACTGTTTAAATAACCGATTGCAACAACAAGAGTAATGAAATGGAGCACAGGGCAGAGAATTTATTTATTTTATATCGGGCAATGCTTGATAAGAAGTCAAGGCTTTTCAAGGTGATACTGATAAGCGATAAAAAGATATATCATTTAGTAACTTACAAACAGCAATTACGAAACAAGTAAAACAATTTAATTAACTGCCAAAAATCATATAAAAGAGCAATCCAATTGTCAGCTTGCAGCGACAAATTTGATCTCACGATAGAAATGTAAAAATATGCAAGGTAGCGAGGGAGAGAAGAGAAGGGAAAGAAGAGATTAGGGAGAGAGAGAGAGAGACCGAGAGACAATGCGTGCTCGTTGCCAGAAAGGCAAACTAGAAATCAATCTCACAATCACATGGAGATGGAGAAGCAATCGACATGTGAGTTTTTTCATCTTCTTCTTTTTTTTAGCTGTGCAAATTGAAACATGCCTCTGATACGTGCAGGCAAATAGTAGAATAAAGAGAAAAGGGGATCGGCGAGGGCAGTGGAGTGGGAGAATCAACAAACAAAAGGGAACGCAAACAAATCTGTTACTGGCAAACATGCAGTGTGCCCAGCACGCCATAAAGTATGCAGCAAAAGCAACGTCACATCAAGCGAAGCCAAGTCGAGTCGAGTTCAGTTGAGTTGAGTAGAGTCCAGTTCAGTTTCGTTGCGTTGCGTTGCGCCAACCCTGGCACAGTGGCGCCACCTCCCTGGTCAACTGACCCCTGCCACTAAACTGCACGCGCTGCGCTTTTGTTAGCGTTGCGAGAGTCGTTCAAGCAGTAATTAAAGGTAAGTACAATACATAAAATAAAACTTCATAAAAATAAATTAAATTGTATTTCATTTTATTTTAACTCAAATATATGTATATGGTTAAACGAAAACTTTTCAATCAATCAGTTTAAAAAAGTTTTTCCAATAGGTGCAAGTTTTTAGGTTTTACTTTTTAGCGTTGCTTTCCATTTTCTGCCTATTACTCTTAAAGCTTCCCTCGCCTGCCTGCATGTCGTGCTCATTTGTGTGTGTGTTTGTGTGGCAGCTTTGCTGCCTGTTAGCTTCCCTATTGCTTGTGATTCATTCATTGCACTGAACCCCATTGGTCACTCTACCCCTGCTGTCCGTCCATCAGTCCATCAATCCGACCGTCTGTCCGTCAGGGCTGTCGCAGCACTCAAACCGCATTGGCATCGCCATGCATCACAGTGGCAGCCAACCAATTTGAGTCAAGTGGTGCGCACGTAAAAAAATACCAAAAAAAAAATAAAAGAAAAAAAAGGCGCACTACAAATTTCATTTTTCAACATTTTCCTCGGTTTTTACCCGCACTCTTTTCGCATTCAAGAGGGTAGAAATAACAACCAATTTATTTGGCTATACTGCAAATTGTTACTCAACTTGCATTCGATCATCATCAACAACATCATCATCATCATCATCAACGACATGGTCGTCATCAGTTCCAGGTTCTGTAGGTTAGACTTACGTTCACTTCTCATCGGCGTCATCATCAAAAATCGTTGATTGCAACAAAACAAATTGCATTTTAAGGAGATTACTCGTTGTGCTCGTTCTTTTCCTGGCTTTTCACTGACCCCCATCGAAATGAATCAAGACGAGCATGTGAGTGTGTGAGTGTGTGCGTGTGTGTGTGTGTGTGCCGTGTGGCTATGCTATTTATAAATCATCGAGCACTTTTACGGGTTGTTTGCTGGTTCACACTGTGCACAGTCCCTCAAGTTCCATTTGTAACTTATCATAACTTTGTATTAAAAAAGATTTCTTTACAAAACAAAGCCAATATTTTAAACTTTACAAGAATTTCATTTATTATTTGTAAATCCAGCAAAGCGTTTAATATTAAATACTTATAGAATTGTTGAAATTTGCACAACTATGTAGCAATTTAAAATTTCAAACTCAAGTCTGTTTTTTTTATAACATTTTAAGCCAACAATTTATTGTAAGCAATTATAAAACAAACAAAGAATTTGTGATTTATTCAAACTGTTATTAAATATGCTAGCATTTCATTTTCCGCACTCAATACTATTTTTTCAAACAGATTTTCCTTTTAGTATATTTTACTACAAATGCTGTTGCTAAATAAATATTTATGCAATTCATAAACATAAACTTTATAGAGTGTTCTGAGTGTAATTTAATTAAACATTCTGAGCACTATGCGACTGCTTTTGACAAAATCCTCCCTAAAGTGTTGTAAAAACACTTGCTATCACAATTGTCCTAAGCTGTTTACAGCGATATTAAAGCGAGTTCTGCTCGCAAAAAACACACACGCACACGTACACCCACAAACAAAACGAGCCATACAAACGACCAATAAAAAACACAAGAAATTATAAAAAATTCATAATGCAAGTCCTAAAAACCGAAAGTGACGAAGGGCGAGTGTGGGAGGTGGACAATCTTTCCCATGACTCACAAACTGAAGCTGAATGGCGGCAGTTGTGGAAAAAACGCGAATAAAACAACAACAGGAACAGAAATAAAAAGGGAAAGGTGTTTAAGGATGAGAAGAGGGCGAACAAAAAAAAATACATAAACTAAGCTCTGCAAAACGAATAAGGGTTTCGGACTCTAACTGGATGAAGGAAAAAACCAGGAGCGAAGGTTGTGGGTACAACGAGTCAAAGTGCGAGCCGAAGGCTCAGACTCTCATTAGCCTTTGGGGAGCCTTTGGGGCCATTTATGGGGACAGGCATTAGCTCGGTAAATAAATGCAAACAAATTGCAGAATGAATGCGATGCTACAACTCTCTGTCTCACTCACTTCTCCCTTTTCTTTCACCATCACTCTGTACCATCTTTGTATGTCTTTGTGGCACATTCGCGCACAACGTGGCGTATTAGTAATGTAATTTGATTTGATGTTTATGCTCTGACTGCGAGAGGCAGCAGGACAACAGCCGCATAATTGCGTTAAACACAACAGACACACGCACACACATACAGCACACACCCACATAGGGCAAATTATCACAGTTGCAACGCTAATTGGAACAAGTGATTAACTTTAATTGCAGCAGATAACAGGAAAAAAAGCTGGCAGTCCATGATCGACTGCTCGACACACAGATACCCTCTGGCCGCAGTCAAACAATGAATACTCATATCATTCATGTTTCTGCCAGTCACGTACATAATTCCTCTTCTTGTCCAACAAGTAAAATAATAAACAGAGAATGACTTTGGACAACAAGCACGAACACGCTCAACAAAATTGGTTACAAAATGGCTCAAACATAAGTAAATAAATAACTTTGTGTAACATAAATAAACGACTGTCCATTTTTGTATGCCAAACCAATTTCAAGTTAAACAATTGCACAAATACCCTACAAAGTAGTTAAATATTAAGTGCGAAAAAAAGGAAGAGAAACGAATTGATATTGATATTGAATATTAATTTATTTAAATGAGAGAACTTTTCGAATTAAAAATTTATAATTTTTAGACAAAGGCAATTAAATTTGGAAATACAGAAGCTTGAATGAAAGTGATAGTTTTAATATAAAGCGTTGCCAGACTGCTGAAAATTCAACCAATTAATTGAACTCTGCAATTGAACAGTTTTTGCAAAAACTGCGTGGTTGATAGCAAAATAAACCCAAAAAATAAACAAACAAAATAAAATACAGAACTCTATCGTAAAGGTGAATACTTTGCCAATTAACGTATGGATCGTTAGCACAAAAGAGTGTATTAAAATGCTGAACTTTTTTATACTTTGTGTAACTATCTATCTTGAATAAAAATAAAATGTATGCTAACAACACTTGTGCTAAGAGGCTTTGCTATGCAAATTTATACAGAGAGGTGTGGCATGCGTGTGTGATGGCCACACACATCACTAGTTCAAAAGTCAGGAATTGTCAAACATTTAAAAGCCATTTGGCATTTTGCAAAAATGCAAAATAAAAAAATATATATATTTTATGTGGCCAAAGTGCAGAAAAGTTATTGCAAAATGTACGGATTACAGTTATTTTTATTGTGCATTCGTTTGCATTTACCGTTTAGAATTTTCATTCGTTTTCCAATCTATTTTGTTGCACTCAAAGCAATTTTCGCATTCATACACCGAATCACAACAGTTCAGGAATGTGCATTCAATTTTATTGCAATACAAATTATTTTGATAAATATGGTATGCAAGGAAATTGATTGGTTGCTGCTCTCGGAACCCGAATTAAAACAAATTAAAGCCTAATATGTACCATAAAGTTTTATTTCCATATCAACCTACCTACATAGTAAATACCTCAAAACTCATCCTCTTTACGAAACTAATTGAATAGACAGTTATTTAAACGGGTATCATTTCAATTGCAGTGGTTTTTGATTAATTGCATTGCAATTAAAGTACATTTAATAATTGACACATAAATCAGCTCGCTTTTAAGCAACAAATAATTGTGTCATTGTGCGTTTTATTATGTGCTTACCTAATTAAGTAATTTAATTACATTAAGCTTAAATGTACTCGTATATGGAGTGAGAAAACCTTTCTCAATCTGAACTTTGATCGCTATAAAAGTGGCTCATTAAATCTATTTGAACTTGTTGCGTATTCATCATTTTTATTTTGTTTGTTTACTAACATTTTGAATCAGTTGCTGCTTAAAAAAAAGAGTAAACCAAATGGGTTTATTAACGCTTTTGTTTATTATTGTTTACAAATGTACAGATGCTAAATCAATATTAAATACTGTTAATATTCAATTTCTTTGCAATTATTTATTTATGTTGATAAAAGAAAAACAGGAGTTTTTGACGTGCATATAAGTACACAAAAGGCATATAAAAAATAGTTGAAAAAATACGAAACAATTTGGTTGCTTTTGTAGTTTTCTCCGTTTCTATTGAAAATATTGTCAGACTTTAGGATTTTTTTATTAACTCTTTTAATAATGGAATAGACTGAGCTACATTGTCAATCATTAACAAAAATTAAAGCATGGAATAATTTGATTCATTTATCAGCTGATTAACAACAATTGAATCGTCAGTATTTTTAAGTAAAAGTTAAACAAATACTCATTGGGAACATTAATTATACCATTCAAGACTTATCGTAAAAATTAGCTGATTAATACAAGAATGCATTGCGCAGTAAAAATGCACGCAATCAGTTTTGGGTTTCAATCAGTATAAAGAACATGTTATTTTTTACCATGCATTTCATTGCATAAATAAGGCGTCTACAAAAGTAAAAAAAATTATACAAACTATTGGGCAACGCTCAATTTCTCAGCGCATCCCTAAGAGTGGTGACCTGTCAGCTGTGCTTGCGTTGTTACGAACGATCGGAGAATGAGGAACACCAATTGGAACTAAATGAATGATCATGAACTACTAACTATGAACTAAATTGTCTCGATTGAAATCCCACACTTCTTTTGCTGAGAGCGTGTGAATGTCAAATTAACAAAACAATAACAATAAAAAGCATTCACTTACCACACTGACGACGTTGTTGTTTTTCTGAAGTTGTTGGTTTTTTTTTAGCAGCAACAGACTCAATAGCATTGGCCCCGAAACACTTTTTCAGTTTTTAAATATTTGATGAGAACACGCGATTTTTTCGATTGAAAATACATATGTTGATGATAAATTACGTTGTTAATTTATTTGGACTCGCGACACTTTTGTTGACGTTTGTAAAGCACTCTTAGTATTTTTGGTATATTGCTGGAATATTTTCTGTTTGATAAAAAAGAAAGATTAAATTCAATCGGATCAAATGAAAGACCGCAACAGAGTGTGAAATGAGGTAATTTTTATATTTAAAACGCACACACTCAATCAACTACGAATTGTTTTACTCAAGCCAAACAGGTTTTCTTTTTATGTACATATGTAATATAGCATAGATAACAAGTAACAAGTCGAATCTACTAATGGAAACCGAAACTGAAACCGAGCCGGGAAAGAAAAACTTGCTTAGACCGTTAAGAAAGCGAAAAGTCTCAAACAACAGTAATATTTAACAAATTACATACTCTCATATTAAAATATCAAACAGAATTCCAGTCACGACAGCGCAAAAAACAAACACAATTAATATCACTGTCTTGCTCGCACACACAACCACAACCAAAGGCAAGTCAAAGGCAAAGACAAAAGCAGAAAAACAAAAATACAACAGACAGCAATAAATACGTAGCGAACGGCACAAAAGAAGAAAAAATAAAGAAAGAAAGAGTTGACGTTGGCGTTACGCCGCACGGGACATAACGACGTCGCAATGTCAAACGTCTCACAAATCTAATTAAAAATAGTTAAAGAAACATAATTTAAATAAAACTGCTCCATACGGATGGGAGCTTGACCAATACGAAAAGTTATTTCTTGACTTTTGGCGTCACCGCCGCATTGACACAGTTCGCGCTCTCTCGCTCACGCTCTCTTTCTTTTTTTCATTCATTCTTTTTGTTTTTGCTGTGTGTCTTTGTTTTTTTTTTTTTATGTCTTTGCACTCCACGTTGCTGGCGTTATTTTGTTGTTGTTGCTGCTGCTGCAGCTGCAGTTGTACAACTGTTACAATTGACGTGCACAATCAATTTTTAAGTGAGATGCATTTTATTTTTCAGAATCTACGTGTATATGACGAAATAAAAAACACAAAAAAACCCGTTGACAAACACAAACAAGGCGCACACAACAGTCGCAATCGCACTCACACACTCACATGCTGGCATACTATTTTAGATTAGTGTGCGAGGCAAGCAGCAAACAACAGGAACAACAACAACAACCAATGTCTGGATGTGTATGATTCACAACAAAAGCATTGCGTGTTTTTCTTTTATATAAACAAATGAACATGCAACAATGCAGAACATTTAACGGAAAACTAAAAAAGGCACTTATTATTATTAATTAAATAATTAACAATTACAATTATAACACGACGCCACCGGCGGCTTCAAAACCCAGCAGCTATAACTGCTGTATTAACTTTTTAAGTACTCAAGAAAACCTTGTTTGTTCTGTTTTGAATGTTGTTGTTATAAAACGTGTTTCCGAATTGTCGTAAAATAATAATATTGAAATGATGTTTTCGAATTTAGCGCAAACAGACGCGAGTCAAAAATTAATCCGCGCCTAGAAATCACGACGGCCAAAAGAAGCAGACTGACTGCTGTTAACAGAGACCAATTACTGGAAAATGCGCTTGACATTGGAGATGGGAAAAATAGAAGCGGGTAAAATGACTATATTTATATGGTTTTAAACGATTGATATCGATATTTAAATTTGAATGCTTGCCCCACAAACCGACCATTAATCAAATCAAAATATACAATCATAAAACACTCAACGTCTTTTTAGCTTATTTGCATTAATTTGAACAAATTTCCTATAAGGGGCAGCATTATTAATTAAATGTAGAAATATCGATAAGCGACTTGGCTATCGCTGCTACATTGTATACAAGTTTTCGCCGCAAATCAGATGTTTCATTATTCGCCGGAGGTTTCGATCAAACAGCAACAGAATTTGCATATTTTTCTTGGCTACCAAAAGTTTATTAAAATGTCTGCTATAGAAACATAATAAAGGTTAAAGTTTAATTATTAGTATGGCCAACATGGAGCAGCTGCTGGAAGAGGTAAAACATATCTATAAATTTCATTTAACTCCTTAACAATTGTTACTGTTCTCGTAGGTTAAAACAAATGTGCAACAAAAATTTAATGAAATTCGCGCTGCGCTGCATATGCGTGAGAAATTGTTGTTGCGTCAACTCGAGGCGATAGCAAATAGACAACAACAACAACAATCAGCACCAGTGTCAACAGAGACCAACAGTGACAAAGTAAACAAAGAAAATGCAAAGTGTGAACTACGATTTTTCACTGGCGACAACTGCGAAGAGGAAAAACTTTTGTTGGCCATTCGCAGTTTTGGCCAATTTCAGCTTGATAGTAACATGCAGCTGGCACTGCACAGGATTAAGGATAATATGACAGCCGGACTGCGTAATGAGGATTATATTGAGCCCATGGATGATCACGAAACGATGTACAAATGTCTAGAGGATCGGGAACATCCCAATATCGCCTACTACGATGATGAAGTGCAGTCGGAGGCTATTGTAGTGGACTTCTCCCGCAGCAAGGCATTGCTGGAGGACACTGCGAAGCGTTCGATTATAAACATAACGCTACAAGAGGCTAAGGATCTGATACGCAGGGCCAAAGTAAAACGGGAGACATATGTGCCACCGCTAAATCTCGAGGAGCTGGACGATGAACTGGAATCATCCATCGCGGATGCAGTGTCCAGTCTGGGACGCAGCTGCTCCGAGCAACCCACTACGAAGCCAAAGGTGCGAAAGCCGCGTTTAAAACCAAAAATCACTATTAATAATTGCAATGGAACTATCAATTTGAGGAACATTGCCAGTTTGACCATCAACTGTGCCAGCGAAGAGGCCGTCAGCGCTGAGCTGCCCATCATTGCGCCTACAGCAGCGCCGGCCCCAGACTCAAGCAGCAACAGCGAGGCGCAATCAAGCAGTTCCAGCAGCAGCTCCAATTATTCGAGTACTGCTAGCTCTCGATCGCAGTCAAAAAAAACTAAAGTACCAAAGAGTAAGGAGAACTCAGAGACCAACAAAGCAAAAGGGGAGCAGAACAGGCAGCAGCACCATGTGGCCAGCTCCAGCAGCATTGAAACCACAGAAACTCATGATGTCACCTGCGATTTTTACAATCGTTTGCTCAATGAGATCAAAAAGAGTCTCAAGGAGAAACCGACGCGGGTCTATATACCTGAATCCACCACCAACACGACAGCTACAGTTACCAGCAGCAGTGCACTAGGTGCGACAGGTATGCCAGTTGCTGCTGCCGACTCCACCTGCGACACCCATAACAATACGAAAGTGTCAAGCACACAGAATTCGACTATTTCCTCGCAACTGCAGACTGGGAAGCGTTTGGTACTCAAGAACTTTGAGAATCTTAAGATCATATTGGAGGCCAACAGCGGTGACGAAGACTCCTTTCATCCGGTGCAAATCGAGCAGTGGCTGGCCGAGATTATATCCGAAACAGATCTCGAACCGATGCAAAATACAGATATTCTGGAGCACAGCAAGATCGAAAACAGCGAGAGCAATACTTGATTCTAAAAAAGACAAAAAAAAAAAAATGCTAAGCGCACAAAGAATTTAGGAAATTTATAGCTACGTACTTCTTACTTTTGGGCTAAGCAATGATCAGAGTTTTATATACAAATCACAGTATTTTATAGTTTAGTAGTTTAAAGCCCGATTTCTCAATGTCTAGTTAAGTTCTAAGTTAAAGTTACTTATAGCTAGTTATCA
Organism: Drosophila acutilabella; assembly: GCA_035046005.1. NCBI lineage: Eukaryota > Metazoa > Arthropoda > Insecta > Diptera > Drosophilidae > Drosophila > Drosophila acutilabella. Next base: position 18,282,059 of record JAWNOK010000013.1, read on the forward strand.
TAAGAAAAGTTTCAATAACTGATTTAAATTGTTTGAGCTTTTCTCAACTTTCAGCTATAAAATTAAGAAATTTAGCTATAATTCTGCTTAAAACTTAACTAAACTACAATGTTAACCCGCCTTAAACTAGACATTTCCTTAAACCCAATAGCAAATTCTAGTTCTAAATGTTTCCCAACCCCAAAAAAAATTGAGGTCCAAAACTTTTTGCATTTAAGATTTCGAAAAAAAGACATTCGTTGTACTTAATGTAAGTATGTATGTAGTTAATTGCACTATACTTCTGTAATTTAACATTCAGATAGCAAGACTTAATACAATTACACCACTAAACAAATTATATTTAATTAAGATTAACACAATTCATTTGTTGGGTTAAGATTTCACTTTGATCACGTATTATATGTACCTAAATTCCATTAAAGTACGAACATTTAATTACTACATCTTAATTTGAGATTATTTTATATTTCAATTCAAAATCCAAAAAGAGTTTCAACCGATGCGATACAGTCGGTGATGCCATTTTAGCTTGATTTTGCTACAGTAGCCAAACGAGTACATCATCTTTCCACAAAATTCACCACAACGACGTCACGGAAATGCTGGACTCTAAGAACGACGTATAAGAGACTAATTTGAGTCTTCCTCAAAATTCTCAGCATTTTGTACTGAGCCCGTGGATTCAAACATTTCCACTAGACGCTCAATTGTTGATCTAGCAGGACGATTAAGACGACCATAAATTGGACGTAGCGCTGTTAAAGTTGAGGCCACTGACTCCGAATTTCGGTAGTAAATTTTAATAATTTCGACTCTTTCTTGGGTCGTATAATTTTGAAAGCCATCAAGTCTGTCAAAATTAAAACGATTTTCATCAGTAAAGTCCACCGAACACAGATCATTAAATTGAGTGTCATGTTGGACAGCCGAAGTTGTGTTATTTTGTTCTTTGTGCATATCATTTAAATGTGGTTTTTTCTTAACTTTTAGACGCTCAAGGCGTTTACCACTTCTGATTGTGCGCTGAACAGTTGAAAGGCTTGCATTTACTCCTGCTAAGTCCTTAATTTTAGCTGCTGACTTTGTCGAATTGGAAGCGATTCGTACTATTTCACGTTCAGCTAGTAGCGTAAGTGCCTTGCTTCGTCCTTTAAAGTGTTTTCCATATGATTTGGGATCTTTTAAATATCTATCAACAGTTCTGGAGCTGCGCTTTAGTTCATTGGCAATACTTCGATTCGATAGACCCTCTGCATGCAGAAAGTCTATTTTTTGGCATTCCAACAAGCTTAATGTAACAGCTTTTCCCATTGTTTCTTTAGAAATTGCTCAAAAGTAATTGATATCCTTATTTTAATTAGTGTGCGTCTATTTCAAAGACCAACAAATTTCGAAAGCACCATTATTCTCGGTCACTTTTGTAGCGAAATGAACATTTATGGCGAATGTTGCCAGACAGTTAAAAAGGTTGCCTTTTCAAGCACTGGTATAGGTTGCCACCGGACAACTTTTGAGCTGCTTCGAATTAGCTCTCTTTGGCCACACTGTCATTGCTGTTTTTCGTTTTATCTATTGTGTGACCATTTGTCGTTGTTTTTAGTTGAAAGTGCATAAAAAGAGTTCATCATACGTTGTTAAAGGCAATACCTACGTTGTAAACCAAGAAAAACAAAGAAAATACATACATGCTAATGTATGCACAAAGAACGTTAAAAGCGAAATGCAGAAATGAAATAAGATAAGCTGTATATGTATGCAGTTTGCTGTATTTATGTACGTACATCTGCATGCATACATATATAATATAAATATGTATGCATGTGTGGCAGTGCGTTTTTTGTTTTTACACACATTTTAATTGCTTGTGTATGTGTTGTTGTGTGACTGTGTTGTGTGTGCTTGACACAAAGAGTAGGAAGTTGTCGAATTTGTAACCCATTTATTGGGAATTATAAAATCTAAAGTGTTTGACGGAGTGTTTTTACAAAAAAATAAAATTGTCTACATCAGTTCTATACACACGTATATGAGTGTAGTAAATACGCATTTGTATTTCTGTGCATGAACTGTATGTATATGTATACATAAGCAAGCATGTACATACATATACATCATTCAAGACCAAACTATGGAAGAAAGATCCACCAAGCTGTGCAAATGTATTGGTTTTCACCAGCAGTAGAAGCAGAAGCAGCTTTGTTTCAACTTTGTTTTTGTTTTGAATGCATTGTTCCATTTCTGCCACACTCTCTGCCCTTAAGGTCTTTACGTAGGTGCTCGTATTGTGTCTGTGTTAAAACCCGATGATGGTGTTCGGGCCCTGATGTTGAGTTATGGATAGCCGAACCTGTATTATAAGCAGAAATGCATTTTGTACACACACACACATACATATGTTGAAATGCATGCTCATCTATGCATATGTGTATGCGTACAATGTACATGCGTGTGTATGTATGCAGCTATTTACATTGTGATTGGGGGTACATTTTTCATCGTCGATGTAGATACATACATGCACACACAAACACACACGCACACACACTTGCATATGAACAGTTGTGCAGCTCGGTGTTAACATTGCCATAAATTAAAATGGAATATATTATTGATTAAATGTGTTGATAACTTACATTGCTTGTTGATCAGAAATCAGACTTTTTTGACACAAAGGCTTAATCTTCACACAGTTAATCAAGTAAACGATTTGACCTCATTTTATTTAATTTTGTTTAAAACAAACTAAATGGATCTTATTATTTACTCTACTGAAGCTTTTTTCTACGAAACAATAGTCGGATTTCGATGAATCAAAATAATTATGATAAAAAATATACATATAAAAACACCATTATCAGTGAATGCAGCAAACTGCGTAAATTAAATATATGACGACATGTATTTCTACAAATTTATTTATTTACCTGTATAAAATGAATTGTTTAATCAAAAATGTTCGTGATCAACTTTTAAATGTTAGTTAATTATTATATTTACAGTCGTATCGCGGCAGTGGATCGAAGGAGCTCTGTGTTATAGAAGATCCCAAGATCCTGAAGGGTGTGTGATAACTTAGAAGGCTGATTCGGATAAGGATAACTTAGGTGAACCCCGGTCGAAGAAGTAAAGTGGTAGAAGTGGCTGCTTGTTGCCGTGCGGTTCCCAAAAAGTACTCAAAATTGATAGAAAGAACAAAAAGGCTGCTGCAACTGGTGCCTCAGCCGGGGACCAGCCGCCGCGCAAAAAGGGACGTCGCTCCGGAGGTTCAAATTCGGTATCTGCCTTAGATTCGAACGCCGCATCCACGTCGAGGGCGGCGCAACAACAGTTCATCTCGGAAAGAAGAAGTGATTCGCAGCAAACCCGCAAATCCAATTTGGACACACACAGACTGCCACAGAACTCTACGTCCACACAAACCCAAACACGCAATAACAGAAGTATAAACGAGACTAACAGCAACAGTTCAAACACAACGGTTATGAATATGCAAAATACAGCAGCGTTGACGACCTCCTCAGCCGGTTCCGGTTCTGGTACTGGCGCCACTGGCTCTTCAGATGGCTCTAGCTCTGGTTCGGGCTCCGGTTCCGTTGCGGCTGTGGAGTTACCCGCCGGCACAGATCATGTGACCAACGAGGGAGGTAGCAGCTCCGGCGCCGGCACTGCACCTGGAGCTGATGGTGCATCCGATGAGGCTGCCCAACCATCAAGCGGCCATAGCAATAATACCACAAACGGACACGACGCAAAACACAATGGATTCGCTGCAGCCAATAATAATGGCAGTAACAACAGTTGTGCGGTTGATGGCGAAAACAATCGCGAGAATAATGGTGGTTACAGTGGCGTTCATTTGGACAAGTCTAATCAGGAGATAATACGCCTAATTGGCCAATATCTGCACGACGTTGGCTTGGAGAAGTCCGTTAAGACTCTAATGGGTGAATCCAATTGCTATTTAGAGCATCCATCGGCAACGAAATTCAGGGAGCACGTATTGGTTGGAGACTGGAACAAAGCGGATGCTGATCTCAAGGTAAGTAGTGGAACACTCCTAGTGTTAGGCTAGAGATTGGGAAGATATTTCTTAAACAAATATCTTAATTTTTAGGATTTGGAGCCATTGATCGACAATGGCAGATCTTCAACAATAACCGAAATGAAGTTCATATTGCTGGAACAGAAGTATTTGGAGCATTTGGATGATGGGAATCCATTGGATGCACTGCATGTGTTGCGCAGCGAACTGACTCCACTGCAGCACAACATTTTGCGAGTGCATCAATTGTCCTCGTACATGATGTGTTCGACCAATCACGACCTCTATCAGCGGGCTAAGTGGGAGGGCAAGGGCATAGCATCGCGTGCCCTGGTTATGGAACGACTGCAGACATTTATGCCGCCATCGGTGATGATGTCGCCACGTCGACTACGCACTCTGCTTCAGCAGGCGGTAGAACTGCAAAGCCAGAACTGCCCATGTCACGATATGGCCTGGGAGACGAATTTGCAGACTGTATCGCTGCTGACAGACCACTGCTGCACCACAGATGGCTTTCCCATGCAGACAATTCAAGTGCTAACCGATCATTGCGATGAGGTTTGGTTCTGTAAGTTCTCACCCGATGGCCTTAAGCTGGCCACGGGCAGCAAAGACTCCACTGTGATCATCTGGGATGTAGATCCATACAAGCTAACGTTAAAGCATCGCCGTGTCCTCGATGGTCAGGCGCAGCTTAATGTTAGCTTCGTTAGCTGGAGTCCAGACTCAAAGCTCATTCTAGTTGGCGGCACTGAGGACTCACACGAGCTGTTCATCTGGAATGTGGATGATGGCAAATTAGTTACTAAGTTCTCACAGTCCCTTGAGGATAGCCTTGCGTGCGGCACATTTAGTCGCGATGGCAATCATTTTGTTTGCGGAGGTCAGAAGGGTCAGCTCTATCTATGCGAACTAAATGGCAACCTCATCGATTCCTGGGAAGGTGTACGAGTCAATAGCGTCGCCTTCCGGGCGGACAACAAAACCATATTAGCAGCCGATAATCATTATCGCTTAAGAGGGTAAGCTTCGATCAAATCAAACCAACCAAATCAATAACAATTACATTAATTTCAATTTCAGCTATAATTTCGATTCACCACGATCAGATTTTGATATTCTGCGGGAATCACATCCAATAATGACGTTCAGCATCAACTCCGCCGATCGTTTGGCTTTATTAAATGTCTCCAATCAGGGCCTGCATCTCTGGGACATTGAGGACAAGTGTCTGTTGCGACGCTTCCAGGGCATCCGTCAGAGCAACTTTGCGATTCATTCATGTTTCGGCGGTGTTAACGAAAGCTTTGTGGCCAGCGGCAGCGAAGACAAGGTTGTGTACATTTGGCATCTGAAGCGGGAGGAGCCACTGGCCAAGCTGGCCGGTCACACCAAGACGGTCAACTGTGTGTCATGGAATCCAGTGTATCCCTCCTTGCTAGCCAGCGCTAGCGATGATGCCACCGTGCGCATTTGGGGACCCAAACCAACAGGCAGCAGTGCAACGACTGAGAGCGATGACTGTTCATCGAGCTCGTCGTCATCATCGTGGAACATGACCTAAATCCAATCCGCATATAATAGTTGTGTGTTTGTGTGGCTTAATTGAGGATTGCACTCGCACTCAATGCTAGTAAGAAATTTGGGTTTCTTAGACAAAAGCGATTTCGATAGCTCAAAATAAGAGTGCTTGGTTCGCAGGCAATGCTACAAAGTTCAGCAGTTAAAAGTGCGTAATGCTGCACAAACAATGACTAAATTAGCTCTAAGTGAAACTCCCAATGTCGATCTAAATGTGGTGCGCACATCCCTGCAACCAGCTTATATTTGTTTGCAGCGATGGCGAAAACACTAGACTGCCATTACAATACTACGATATGGGTATTGTCTATTGAGCAGCATGACTTACAATTAGCATTAAACTTAAATAAGGTACATTGACATTGTCTCACACATAATCGGACACAAACGAACACACAGGATTACGAAACACAGAGTGAATACGATTTGTGCACTCTGGCATTCTGTTCAATACTTTTCAAAACAACAACAACAATAGTATTTTTAAAAACAAAGTTCTTTATCATGTGTGTATGTATATTTTATATTAACATGCCTTTGTATTGTGAATTGGCTTTTAGTTAATATTTAATTTCTGAAAGGGACGCCCCTTTTGCCATTTTAATTATTTTACTTAGCTTTCGATAATTCGATCGAAAACCAAACGTTCAATGTTCTTCAGAATTATACGCTATTAATGCATAACATTTTAACACAAACATTAAGCAAAAGGGCTTTTCATAATTTACAATTCTTTATAGAATATAAATTTAGACTTTTGTTGTTAACAGTGTTTAACTTACATACATGAAAAAACGGGCAGAAGAGCCCACAATTTAATTTCATAATCAATACATGCAATAAAGATAGCGATATATACATATGTAATTAATAATTGGGCATAAATTGATTGGAATTAGCACGTTAGGAAAGATGAACTTTTACCATTGATCAAAATAAATGATATTGCCGTCTTTTTCCAGACATAAATTACTTTTATTTTATATATTGATAATGGGAAATGAATATGTACAACGTATGTTCATACAGACGTTGAACTCAATTCAAATGTCCCGCTCTACAGTCTTATCGAAAATGTTCGATATTTATCGATAAACTTAAATACCAACTCATGATATCACAATCAGCTGTTTGTACAGCGGTCTTAGAAATAATCGACACTGAACTGTAACAGTACGAAGACGCTCATCAAAACATTAACAATTGAGAATATTTTTAAATGTAATGGCTACTGCAGGAGATGGTAAAGTTAATCTGCGCGATTTGGCCTATCCAATGAGCGCCAAACAGGCACTTTCCCGCTTAGGTTGGTTAATACATAGCATTAGTAAATCCAAATATATAGAACCATTTAAATTCTTGTTGCAGAGACTCTCATTGCCAGCAGAAATAAACAAAACTTGGTGATGCAGATAATTTCCGAGTCCATTTTCTTGGAGCGCAGCAAGGATGGAGATGTACGCAAAATGCAGGCAATGGGCATCAGCCAAATGAATATATACCAAGAGTTTCAGCTAATTCTTGCGCTGATTGAATACTTCTCGAGGCCAGGACGTGATGCGACGCGTAATGCAATCTTTCTATCTCTATTTGGTAGCCATCTTACACCACAAAGATCTCGTTTACTATCAAGACTTATCAGCACTGCGGTATCAGGCTCAGTGGCTCCGCTGCTTTCCTCGGCGGGCACTTGGATGCAACAAGTTGGTTGCAAATCGCAGCCAAGCTTAGAGGTTGCTCAGAGTATTGTTAGCGATTTCATATCGTTCTCTCGCAAAACTCCGGATCAGCTGAAACAGCTGCCGATGGTGGGTCCTCACTTTGCTGCCAACTTCATGGTTGCTGTTTCCGATCTTTATCTGAACGATAAGCGTGGCGGAGTTTTGACACCGCCACCGGACGCCCTTCTGGATGCTATCACCGAGTGGACTACGGAAAATCCGTTGTTGTGCCAATCTCCACAGCAGCCGCTAGTTTTGCCAGCTGGCGCCATCGCTATGCCCTTTGCAACTCCACTGGCGGGACTACTGCGTTGGGTTGTGCTTGCACCGTTGGTCTCCAATCGTCAGGCTTACAGCAATCTGCATTTATCCTTGCTGCACACATTGATGCAGCTGGTCAACAACGGAGAGTCGACGCCACTGCACGCTCAGGATTTGCTGCAAATCGTTACATCCCTTCAGAAGTACTGCACACGTCTCACAGAAGCGAATGTTTTGCCCCAGGACGATGCTGCGTACCAGAAGTGCATGGAACGCTTTGCCCAAGCCGTCCAAATCGCTCTAGCCTCCAACTGCATCACCAATCACATACAGTTGCTCTGTGTCCTAGACACGCTGCCTCCCCACACACTGATGAAAATTGTGCTGGCAACGCATAGGAAACTATGATTTAACTAATTAATTGTATGCATTAATTTTTAAGTAAGTAGACATTCTAATTGCACAATGACCGCTGAATCAGCTCCAGGATTTCTAATAAAAACAATAAAACACAGCTATATATTCCTGGGTATATCATAAAGAACAATTTTAAATTAACCGCCGAGGAAGTGAAGAGAATGGGATGCCAGATGCGCGAAGTTTCACTGCGCAGGATCCAAAAGTTGGAGCAGAATAAGCTGAAATGCTTGAAAATCAATATTCTTCGAGCTCACAACTAAAAGCGCACAAACTTTGCTTTATTGTAGAATAAACTGTTACAAAAGAGCATTTGGCAGTTTAATACATAGAATAGGATGCAATGAACCCAGTGCCAAATCGAGACTTTATGGAGGTGCATCCGCTGCATCAGCATCAGCCACATTGCAAGCAGCAATGCTTTGTGTTCACGGAGATTGCGGACATCGAGCTGCCAGCGGAGATAACTAAGTTTGGTGGCGGAAATGAGAAGCTGCGCTGCTCCAATGGCGGCATACCCACATACAATTGCAAGAAGGATTCGTGCAGTGAGTCTTCCGCTGAGCGTCCAGGACGTTCGCGTGGTCGCAGGATTTTGATAGGCGTTTGCCTTGTCCTAGTCTGCATTGCCATGGCGGGTGGTATACCCTTGGCGCTTCAATTGCGTTCCTCATCGCTACTGGAGGCACGCTTGGCATTCATTCGACGTCTGCTTACTGAGTCCCCGTTGATCGAGGGCTCCTGGAAACCACCAAGTGACATTAAGGGCAACAACAGTGGTTTAGCCGACATCCGGCAGAATCATATTGGTGCCGTGCTTTGGCCGATTGCTGTGCACTGTGGTGCCCAGTATCTGGATGCAGTGCAGCTCGCCTTGGAGGGCATCGATGAAGCCAAACGAATTACAGCTGCTACAAACTCAATGCATATCGTGGAGTCAGCCGACGAGATGGAACAGACCCACATCAGGGGCGAAGTAGCCGTTCTAATGGGCATCGGTGGTGGTCATGCCTTGGGCACCAGTCTCGCAGTGCTGCGCTCCATCTATTTGCTGGGAGCTCGCTTCGTTTCGGTCACAAGCCTCGAGTGCACTACTCCTTGGGCTGCTGCTGCCATACGCAGGCGGGATTATCTCATTGAGGAAAATGCCACCAATTCACTCAACGAATTTGGAAAGGTGAGTGAAAAGTCTATAGAGAGTTGTGTTTAGTTGTAATTTTGAATGCCCACTTGGAACAGACCATGCTCTACGAAATGAACCGACTAGGAATGTTGGTGGAGATTTCCCAGCTCAGTGAGGCGGCCATGGTTATCGCCATGCGCACCGCCAAGGCTCCTGTTCTTCTCATGAATGCAGCACCGCTTTCCTTGTGCAATGGCACAAATGTGGCTTCCATACCGGATCACGTGCTCAGGTAGGTTTTATCGCATTTGGAGTTCCCCTTCCGACACTAGAGTTCATGAAATCTTTTGCAGCTTGTTGCCGGAGAACGGAGGAGTTATTTTGCTGAATCTGGAGCGATGTGGCGAGCGTTCAATCAGCGTTCGAGAGGCAATCCTGGCCATTAACTATGTTCGCAAAATGGCTGGCGTAGACCACATCGGATTGGGTGGTGCCCCCAAGAGCTATGCTCTGCTACTGGCAGAATTGGCACGGGATCGTGTGTGGGGCAATGCTGCCATTAAGAAGTTGGTGGGTGGCAATGTCATGAGAATTCTGCGCGAGATCGAGGCACTCAAGAATCGCTTGCCTCTTTATGAAGAATGGATACCCAACGAGTCCATTGAAAGCAACTCTTATTGCCGCTATCCGGAGTCGTAAAGTATTTACTCCAATTTGCACATTTGTTTGTTTACTAAGAAGTATAGCTCAATAAATCTCAAGAATATGTAGTTGAACAAAAAAATCAATGTGTTATTATACCCTGTCTAGAAGATGTGAAAGGGTTATTTAACTCGGTGGAGATATCAGAAGACACTTGTTTATATATTTATTTTTATTTTATTGTGTAAATTAAATTTACAAGATATTCGTTTACATGAAAATCGTTCGTTTCAAGCTGAATTTACTTATAATGATCCTATTACTAAGATTCGAGTATATTGGAATGATTATGATTAACAGTACTATACATAAATATGTAAACTTAATACATTTTTACACGTTTAACTTATGGCGAGAGGTTTAAGGCTTTACCCCTAATTCGCTCGGCCTAATTCACTTGAATCCCCGTGCGAATGCCGAGGGTGAAGGAAATTATCTCTCTATCCGGTGGTCGTTCGCTAAACTCACGTTTCATGATTTTCCTTGACAGAAGATCTTCGTTGACGTCAGAGGATGTTAACGGATCAATATCTAGATTGTTTACGTCACGTTTACTTCTTTCGTGCTCGATCTCGTCATCATCCTCGAGCTCAAAGACATTGTTGTCCGTCAAGGCCAGTTTGTTAATCTCAGTGAAGAAAAGGCTTTTAGCGTCTCTAACTGTCCGGTCATATCCGGGATCACTAAGTGGAGGCAAGTACGTCGCAGGAATGGGAGTTGATCCCTTATAGGTATCAGGGCAACGAGGGTCTACAGATCCAGGGAAGCAATATACAGGCGTTGTTGCAGGTGAAGATGTGGTCCTTAAGCTCTGGGAGCATCGAGGATCACTTGATCCAGGATAACAGTTTGGAGCAGATGTCGTCTTTGGCTGTTGTGGACAACGAGGATCAGTTGATCCTGGATAACAGTTTGGCTTGGATGTAGTTATGACTGGTCGACGAGTAGTTGGGGGAAGATAAGTGGCCGGTTGACAATCTGGGTCATCGGATCCTGGGTAACACCGGGGCTTCGTAGTAGTTCTGGGCTCTTGTGGGCATCGAGGATCATTTGATCCAGGGTAACACTTAGGCGATGCTGTCGTCTTTGGCTGTTGTGGACATCGAGGATCAGTTGATCCTGGATAACAGTTTGGCTTGGATGTAGTTATGACTGGTCGACGAGTAGTTGGGGGAAGATAAGTGGCCGGTTGACAATCAGGGTCATCGGATCCTGGGTAACACCGGGGCTTCGTGGTAGTTCTGGGCTCTTGTGGGCATCGAGGATCACTTGATCCCGGGTAACACTTAGGCAATGCTGTCGTCTTTGGCTGTTGTGGACAACGAGGATCACTGGATCCTGCATAACAGCTTGGAGCAGCTGTCGTCTTTGGCTGTTGTGGGCAACGAGGATCAGTTGATCCTGGATAACAGTTTGGCTTGGATGTAGTTATGACTGGTCGACGAGTAGTTGGGGGAAGATAAGTGGCCGGTTGACAATCAGGGTCATCGGATCCTGGGTAACACCGGGGCTTCGTGGTAGTTCTGGGCTCTTGTGGGCATCGAGGATCATTTGATCCAGGGTAACACTTAGGCGATGATGTCGTCTTTGGCTCTTGTGGGCATCGAGAATCACTTGATCCCGGGTAACACTTAGGCGAAGCTGTCGTCTTTGGCTGTTGTGGGCAACGGGGATCAGATGATCCTGGATAACAGTTTGGAGCAGCTGTTGTCTTCGGCTGCTGTGGACAACGACGGTCGGTGGAACCTGGATAGCAGTTTGGTTTTGATGGCGTATTTTGGTTGTTCGGTATTTTTGTGGTACTAATAGGAGGAAGATAAGTGGCCGGTTGACAGTTTGGATCACTGGAACCTTCATAACACCCAGGTTTTCTTGTAGTTGGTACCTTGGGGCATCGTGGATCTGGTGATCCAGGGAAACAGTTCAAGCATTCTGGATCCTTAGAACCTGGGTAGCATGAAGGCGCCTTCGTAGTCTTGGGTTCCTGTGGGCATCGAGGATCACTTGATCCCGGGTAACACTTAGGCGAAGCTGTCGTCTTTGGCTGCTGAGGGCAGCGAGGATCGGTTGATCCTGGATAACAGTTAGGCTTGGATGTAGTTATGACTGGTCGAATTGTAGTTGGGGGAAGATAAGTGGCCGGTTGACAATCAGGGTCATCGGAACCTGGGTAACACCGCGGCTTCGTAGTAGTTCTGGGCTCTTGTGGGCATCGAGGATCACTTGATCCCGGGTAACACTTAGGCGAAGCTGTCGTCTTTGGCTGTTGTGGACAACGAGGATCAGTTGATCCTGGATAACAGTTTGGCTTGGATGTAGTTATGACTGGTCGAATTGTAGTTGGGGGAAGATAAGTGGCCGGTTGACAATCTGGGTCGTTGGATCCTGGGTAACAGCGGGGCTTCGTAGTAGTTCTGGGCTCCTGTGGGCATCGAGGATCACTTGATCCCGGGTAACACTTAGGCGAAGCTGTCGTCTTTGGCTGTTGTGGACAACGAGGATCAGTTGATCCTGGATAACAGTTTGGCTTGGATGTAGTTATGACTGGTCGAATTGTAGTTGGGGGAAGATAAGTGGCCGGTTGACAATCTGGGTCGTTGGATCCTGGGTAACAGCGGGGCTTCGTAGTAGTTCTGGGCTCCTGTGGGCATCGAGGATCACTTGATCCCGGGTAACACTTAGGCGAAGCTGTCGTCTTTGGCTGTTGTGGACAACGAGGATCAGTTGATCCTGGATAACAGTTTGGAGCACCTGTCGTCTTCGGCTGCTGTGGACAACGAGGATCAGTTGATCCTGGATAACAATTTGGCTTGGATGTAGTTATGACGGGTCGACGAGTAGTTGGGGGAAGATAAGTGGCCGGTTGACAATCAGGGTCATCGGAACCTGGGTAACACCGGGGCTTCGTAGTAGTTCTGGGCTCCTGTGGGCATCGAGGATCATTTGATCCAGGGTAACACTTAGGCGAAGCTGTCGTCTTTGGCTGTTGAGGACAACGAGGATTAGTTGATCCTGGATAACAGTTTGGAGCAGCTATCGTCTTCGGCTGCTGAGGACAACGAGGATCAGTTGTTCCTGGATAACAGTTTGGCTTGGATGTAGTTATGACTGGTCGAATTGTAGTTGGGGGAAGATAAGTGGCCGGTTGACAATTTGGGTCGTTGGATCCTGGGTAACAGCGGGGCTTCGTAGTAGTTCTGGGCTCCTGTGGGCATCGAGGATCAATTGATCCCGGGTAACACTTAGGCGAAGCTGTCGTCTTTGGCTGTTGTGGACAACGAGGATCAGTTGATCCTGGATAACAGTTTGGCTTGGATGTAGTTATGACTGGTCGACGAGTAGTTGGGGGAAGATAAGTGGCCGGTTGACAATCAGGGTCATCGGATCCTGGGTAACACCGGGGCTTCGTAGTAGTTCTGGGCTCTTGTGGGCATCGAGGATCACTTGAACCTGGATAACAGTTTGGAGCAGCTGTCGTCTTTGGCTGCTGAGGACAACGACGGTCAGTGGATCCTGGATAGCAGTTTGGTTTTGATGGCGTATTTTGGTTGTTCGGTATTTTTGTGGTACTAATAGGTGGAAGATAAGTGGCCGGTTGACAGTTTGGATCACTGGAACCTTCATAACACCCAGGTTTTCTTGTAGTTGGTACCTTGGGGCATCGTGGATCTGGTGATCCAGGCAAACAGTTCAAGCATTCTGGATCCTTAGAACCTGGGTAGCATGAAGGCGCCTTCGTAGTCTTGGGTTCCTGTGGGCATCGAGGATCACTTGATCCCGGATAACACTTAGGCGAAGCTGTCGTCTTTGGCTTCTGAGGGCAGCGAGGATCAGTCGATCCTGGATAACAGTTTGGCTTAGACGTAGTTATGACTGGTCGACGAGTAGTTGGGGGAAGATAAGTGGCCGGTTGACAATCAGGGTCATCGGATCCTGGGAAGCATCGAGGTGTAGTAGTTCTTGGTAACTGTGGGCATCGGGGATCACTTGATCCCGGGTAACATTTAGGCGAAGCTGTCGTCTTTGGCTGCTGTAGACAACGAGGATCAGTTGATCCTGGATAACAGTTTGGCTTGGATGTAGTTATGACTGGACGACGAGTAGTTGGCGGAAGATAAGTGGCCGGTTGACAATCAGGGTCATCGGATCCTGGGTAACACCGGGGCTTCGTAGTAGTTCTGGGCTCTTGTGGGCATCGAGGATCACTTGATCCCGGGTAACACCTAGGCGAAGCTGTCATCTTTGGCTGTTTTGGACATCGAGGATCAGTTGATCCTGGATAACAGTTTGGCTTGGATGTAGTTATGACGGGTCGACGAGTAGTTGGGGGAAGATAAGTGGCCGGTTGACAATCAGGATCATCGGATCCTGGGTAACACCGCGGCTTCGTAGTAGTTCTGGGCTCTTGTGGGCATCGAGGATCACTTGATCCCGGGTAACACTTAGGCGAAGCTGTCGTCTTTGGCTGTTGTGGACAACGAGGATCAGTTGATCCTGGATAACAGTTTGGCTTGGATGTAGTTATGACGGGTCGACGAGTAGTTGGGGGAAGATAAGTGGCCGGTTGACAATCAGGGTCATCGGATCCTGGGTAACACCGGGGCTTCGTAGTAGTTCTGGGCTCTTGTGGGCATCGAGGATCATTTGATCCAGGGTAACACTTTGGCGATGCTGTCGTCTTTGGCTGCTGTGGACAACGAGGATCAGTTGATCCTGGATAACAGTTTGGCTTGGATGTAGTTATGACTGGACGACGAGTAGTTGGCGGAAGATAAGTGGCCGGTTGACAATCAGGGTCATCGGATCCTGGGTAACACCGGGGCTTCGTAGTAGTTCTGGGCTCTTGTGGGCATCGAGGATCACTTGATCCCGGGTAACACCTAGGCGAAGCTGTCGTCTTTGGCTGTTTTGGACATCGAGGATCAGTTGATCCTGGATAACAGTTTGGCTTGGATGTAGTTATGACGGGTCGACGAGTAGTTGGGGGAAGATAAGTGGCCGGTTGACAATCAGGATCATCGGATCCTGGGTAACACCGCGGCTTCGTAGTAGTTCTGGGCTCTTGTGGGCATCGAGGATCACTTGATCCCGGGTAACACTTAGGCGAAGCTGTCGTCTTTGGCTGTTGTGGACAACGAGGATCAGTTGATCCTGGATAACAGTTTGGCTTGGATGTAGTTATGACGGGTCGACGAGTAGTTGGGGGAAGATAAGTGGCCGGTTGACAATCAGGGTCGGTTGATCCTGGGAAGCATCGAGGTGTAGTAGTTCTGGGTTCCTGAGGGCATCGAGGATCACTTGATCCCGGGTAACATTTAGGCGAAGCTGTTGTCTTTGGTTGCTGTGGGCAACGGGGATCAGATGATCCTGGATAACAGTTTGGAGCAGCTGTAGTCTTTGGCTGCTGTGGACAACGACGGTCGGTGGAACCTGGATAGCAGTTTGGTTTTGATGGCGTATTTTGGTTGTTCGGTATTTTTGTGGTACTAATAGGTGGAAGATAAGTGGCCGGTTGACAGTTTGGATCACTGGAACCTTCATAACACCCAGGTTTCCTCGTAATTGGTACTTTGGGGCATCGCGGGTCTGGTGATCCAGGGAAACAGTTCAAGCATTCTGGATCCTTAGAACCTGGGTAGCATGAAGGCGCCTTTGTAGTCCTGGGTTCCTGTTGACATCTGGGATCAGTGGAACCTAGATAACATCTTGGCTTCGAGGATGTTACTGGAACGCGAACAGTGGTTGGTGGCTTATAGGTTGCAGGTTGGCAGTCAGGGTCAGCTGACCCTGGGTAACACCGAGGCTTTGGAGTAGTCCTTGGTTCTTGTGGACACCTTGGATCAGTGGAACCTGGATAACATCTTGGCTTTGAGGATGTCACTGGAGGTTGGACTGTGGTTGGTGGTTTGTAGGTTGCAGGTTGGCAGTCTGGGTCAGTTGACCCTGGGTAACAGCGAGGCCTTGGTGTAGTCCTTGGTTTTTGTGGACACCTTGGATCAGTGGAACCTGGATAACATCTAGGCTTCGAGGATGTTACTGGAACTCGAGCAGTGGTTGGTGGTAGGTAAGTTGCTGGTTGGCAGTCAGGGTCAGTTGACCCTGGGTAACACCGAGGCTTTGTTGTTGCTCTAGGCGATTGGGGACACCTTGGATCAGCGGAACCTGGATAACATCTTGGCTTCGAGGATGTTACTGGAACTCGAACAGTGGTTGGTGGCAGGTAAGTTGCTGGTTGGCAGTCAGGGTCAGTTGACCCTGGGTAACACCGAGGCTTTGTTGTTGTCCTAGGCGATTGGGGACACCGTGGATCAGCGGAACCTGGATAACATCTTGGCTTTGAGGATGTCACTGAAGGTCGGACTGTGGTTGGTGGCTTAAAGGTTGCAGGTTGGCAGTCTGGGTCGGTTGATCCTGGGTAACAGCGAGGCCTTGGTGTAGTCCTAGGTTCCTGTGGACATCTTGGATCTGTGGAACCTGGATAACATCTCGGTTTCGAGGATGTTACTGGAACTCGAACAGTGGTTGGTGGCTGATACGTTGCAGGTTGGCAGTCAGGGTCAGTTGACCCTGGGTAACACCGAGGCTTTGGAGTAGTCCTGGGCGATTGGGGACACCTTGGATCAGTCGAGCCTGGATAACATCTTGGCTTGGGCGATGTCACTGGAGGACGGACTGTAGTTGGTGGCAGGTATGTTGCTGTTTCACAACCAGGATTATTAGATCCTGGGAAGCAGCGGGGCTTCGACGTGGTTCTTTGATCCTGGGGGCACCGAGGATCAGTTGATCCGGGATAGCACCTTGGTTTTTCATTAACCGTTGGTGTTTCTCTGGTTGAGGCTATGTATTCCCCACAAGTATAGTCGCGTTCGCAGGAGCCATTACATAATTCAATATCACATTTTAGATAAACCTGAGATCGGTCGGGGAACTTAAATGCTTTAAGTGTGTTATAATAAGTTAATGTTTGAGCGGGAAGCGACTCTAATCTTTTCCACTCCCCAAATACTTTTTTCTTCAAAGAGCAGCCGTTTTTATCAGACAGTTGTAACTTATTCGTTGTGCGTGCATCGAATTCTGGATCATCGGAGGCATAACACTGCAGGATATTGATGTCCCATGTCTGAACCGATTGCTTAACGTTAATGGTGAAGGTTATGTCTGTGCCGAGCTTTAAAGTGTGATTGATTGGCTTTATATTCGGTGGTATTCCGGTTCCGATTTCCATCCAGCACTGTACTGGTCCACTTGGTGTCTCAACCGAGATTACTTCCAGCATATCAACAACAAATGGCCGGAAGTAAACGGTTTTTTCCTGTTCATCGCTGCGACTACATGTGATTTTGCGAGCTGTGTCCCAACTTTCTTGAATATCCTCATCATTCTGAATGATAAGGATGTTATCAACAGATGCACACAGTGAGCACGAAGGCTTGCTACCACAACCATCAAAAGGTACTTTAAACACGTATCTTTTGTCATCACTTCCAGCCTTCACGTATCTATGAGAGTTATGTGGACAAGTTTTAATGAAATGTTGGTATTTAAGTTGCAATTTACGTACTTGCACTTGGGATCGTTGTAGTATCCCTGACTGTAGATAACTCCATTGAAAACCTCAGCAAATTCAATCTCCACAATCATACCATTTGAGGTATCACATTTAACATCAATTTTATCAATATTACCATCGAGGGCTGAGGTTTTGCGAGAAACTCTGGGGAAGGAAAGTGCAAATTCGGCTGGATCGACTTCATTATTAACAAAGTCATTATCGTCTTTTCGCAGATCTACGCCGCTTACAATGACCTTTAAAAGCAATAAACTATTAGCCAAAAATTAATAAAGTTATGCCAAACAAACATCATACCAAAAGCTGCGTCAAAAGTATTATATGGCCAGCTTTGACCATGTTTAGTTATTTGCGGCTCAATCAAAAACCTGTTGTAAATGAAAATGAAAATAGAAATAGAAATGGAAATTGATTACTATTTTGTGTAGCTAACTTTTGCATAAATATAACTCCAGGCAGTTCAGGCTAATTTGGCTAAGAATTCCCAAGAATTCGCTATATTTAGCTAAAACAGTTTGTACATTTAATTAACTTTGAATAAATTGTTTAATTGTTTTTATGGAATTGTTATGCTATTTTAAGAAACTGTGATCATGTTAACATTTTTGCTTGATTCATGGAGATTAAATATGGTAATAGAGTCGAGACGTTGACAGCTTTTCAAATCTAAAATAAAAATGATATTTGATGCGATCCTGGTTCTCGGAACCGTTTACCTTAACTACCATAGGTACTATTGGAAACCAGTTGTAGATCCGTATCTAACCGGTTCAGTACTTACAATAAATAACAAAAATATTTAAAGTTCAGTCCAAGCTGTGTCCAGTCACCAGATACAAGATGTTATATAACACTGCATCTAATTAGCTTGTGATTGAAAGAACGCCTTCTACTCATCCCAAATATATTAAATAGTCAATTGAATAATTAAAATTAAATCGCTTTGCAATTAATTTTATAAATGAATAGCAAATAATCTAAATTAAATCAATAAAATTGATTGTATCCGCAAAGTTTATCTTTTGGTCACTTTGAGATTCTCGATGACTTAAAGTGCAATTTCAACACTCTCAGATTTGTCTATCAGCCAAGCAAATCAAGTTTGTAATTATAAATTTAATGGGCACAGGAAGCACACATGCACATACAAACATATATGATTGTTTATGTCTTTAGGGTCACTAGCGTGGTGATGTTTATCCGCCCGTCAGACGATCGGACTATCGGACAGTTTATTTATATGGATGCCGAAAGTTTGAGTGTGTGAATTTGAAATGTATTCATTCATCGATGTTTATTCAATCTCAATCTGGTTGTAAAAGCAATGAAGCGACCTTGAACGTTTTGGAATCCCTAAATTATTATTATTTTTTATTTAGTGTCTTTTGTTGGCGTGTTAAATTATTAATGCGCAATTTGTGCATATTGTATTTACATATATGTACTTTTATTTGTTTGAGTATATCGATTTGAAGTCGATTCCATATTTAATTCAAGAGTTTGATGTGACGTTTTTTGAAAAATCGAGTTTTATTTTTTTTAGTACGTATTGAATACTTAATTTATTGCAAGTAGATTCTAATTTGTTTTTGTGCGCAGTGAAAGTCGTTGGTGCAAATCGGCGTTAATTGAAATTCGTTTTATCTTAGATGTATTGTTTGGGGCTTTTGTGGCTTTTGGGTATTCTTAGCATGGTTGGGGGTCTCGACGGCTTGGGGATGGTAATAAACGGCTAATGTATGACATTATGTTCCCAGGCAATAAGCATATATTAATTACCAAAGAAATGAAAGTGATATTCTTCCACTTGTTAGCTATGCTAATTAATTAAAACTGAAACTGAAACCGAAACTGAAACCGAAATCGAAACTGACTCTTGTACTATTTATAAACTTAAACAAAAGATATACTTGAGATGGTACCGTTAATCTTGCAAATGCCACGGATTAGCTAAAAACAAATAAAACCTTAAGATTATATCTTTTTTCTGTGTTTAACTAATGATAAGCAAGAAATCTGATGTAGTACTTTGCGCTTTGGGGCAAAAAAACAGACTTTTTATTGACTGGTTACAAAATGAGATAAATAATAATAACTTGGACATTGATGATCTTGCCGTGAACTTTTGCCATTTGGGCACATCACACACTGGCGTCTATACTCATCTTTGTATTCGTATTCGTATTCGTCATGGCAAACAGGTGATTACCCAACAGGCTTTGAGTCTGCCACAGCCACGCATTGTGTACATATTATAAAAGTCGCCATACAGAGACGAAGAGAGAGGGAGAGAGAGGCTGATATCTACATACAAATATAGCATGTCATATGTTTAGTGCACTGCTGCCCACACACATACAAGCAAACATTGTGTTAGTGTGCTTCGCACGAAGTTATTATGACGTTTTACAGCTTTACACTGACAAAATCAAATAAACAAATATTTGCAGCATCGACGACGAACTCAAGCGAGAAGAAAGCAAAACTGACAGTGTAGGAAGCAAATCGTGCTCTGTAACCTCTTTCCCCATTGAACGCTGCTTAGCGACTGATCTTATTTGTCCTGTTCCTTTTGCTCTGTCCCAAGCTGCAGCCGAACCAATCGTGTCGTGTCGGCAGCGACATCGGCAGAACTTTAACCCCACGCTGGGCACGCGTGCCATTTGGCCACCACTGTTTTGTGGGTGTGTACAGTGGTCAGTTAACTGTGCTGCAGGTGCACAGTGGTATGTGTGTGAATAAAATGGAATGTCGTGGACCAAACTAATTATGCAAAATTATAATTGCGCATAATTATACATGTGATATATGCTATAGTTCATTCGACAATAATGTCAAGTTAAAGTCATTTGATCGACACGAGTATATCCGGCAATTTGATGTCTAGTTTGATTGGAATTGATTGCTGCATTTTGGACAACACTCAAATTAAACATAATTATCATTTTTTTATTAATGTCCTCACACACACAAACAGATTTTTTGGCTTAATTATTTAAATCTCATGTTCGCGAATCAACAGATAAAACATATATAAAGATATAAAGATTGCTCAATAATAAGCGACTTTAAATAAATTTATTCAAATCAATTTGTGTGTTTTCAATGCTTTGTAAAAGTTATTAACATTTCTCGAACAATAAGTCGTAAGCGGTAAGCAGATAATACCTAAAACTAGCGATACACCCAACAAAAGTAAACAATCTCCACTCTTTCAACTTGGTATTCCATTCACTTCAGTGCAAATTAATTCACTTTTGTGGGCAGAGTATCTGTAATTCGCCTTGGAAACAGGGTTTATTTAAGTGTAGTTTGTTTTAGTCGCTAAATATTTAGTGGCAGTTGCCGTTGTAGTCTTCGGCACCTAAAACTAGGACAGATTGGTCAATCTTTATTAACCTCGTATGCGATTTCAGCAATATCGCAAAAAAATATATTTGATTTGGATGCAATTAATGACTGTCCATTTGATTTATAAGGGACACATTCTACAGTTGAGTCCTCGACTGAAGTTTTTGGAAAACCTTGGCTAATTGGTATGACTTTTAAGACTATTAACCTGGGATTTTGATCACTTTGCGGCACTAATGTGATTTATTCAGTTGGCTTCGACCTTGTATATCTCTGGTTACATGGCTAATGTGTGTCTTAATCTTTAATTAAATCTACCATTTAATAAACGTATTATCCATCATTTATTAAATCAGAAATAAAACTCTTAAATTAAGCAAGTCTGCTAAAGTCGTGAGTGGAACATAAAAAAGACAAAACTATTAATTTGAAATGAAGAATGATTTCTGATCATATTGATTACTAGAGTTCAAACGATCAAATTTCAAAAGCTTAAATTTATGCCAAAGAATACAATAAAAATTCAAATTATTCACAATTTTGAACAGGTTTTCGAAACGGTATACGGTTGAAGTCATAAAGAATCATTTTTGCGTGTCTTTTTTGTTATTTATTATAGAATTTATTCATTAACACTTGCGTTCACTTTCAATAAAGAAATTTCACTTTTACTTTAATCAAATCTCAGAATAGAATCCCGTAAATTATTGAGAATTGTGAATTGAGAATGAAGAAATCCGTTAACTGTTTTTGGTAGACTTAATTGCACTTACTGGAATTGTTCAGTGGTCTTGGCGGTTTGGAAAAGAGTTAATTTGAACGCCGGCTGGTTAAGAGTTTGCTGTCGCACTAAGCTCCGAGAAGACGCGTCTTCGCTTATATACACACAAGCACAACAAACACACACACGTAGCATGTTTTAACTAAAAATCGTTTGGAATACGGCTTTCAAAATCAAAAGGCGCAGTCAATGCAAAAACAACAACAGCAACAACAACGGCAGCCACGCTGACGACAGCAGCAACAATAACGGCTAAAACAGCTAAAACAGCAGCACGGCTAGCCACAAAAAGAGTTATTTACTTTAAACATTTTTTTCAATACTTGCGAGTCTGGATCGAAGAGTTATTATAATTAAAATGTAATCTTAACGTCTTTTTGACACTCATTCAACACTTTTTTAAACCTCTTCTTTTTGGCAACTTGTCTTTTAGAAAACTGTTTGGTTTGCAAAACCTTTCGATCAGCCCTCGTGCTTGCACACGAATACGCTTACCAAATGCTCACCTGCAGAGTATTTACATTTATTTAGCGGCGAAGCGTAGCAGTTGGAATACTTCGAGTACTCTTAAATTTTCTAAAAATAAAGGTGACCGTATTAGCTTAAAAGGCAACTAATTATGCCAATATCCTGACAAGGATATTTCTAACTCTTTTATATTATTTTTTAAAAAAGTATTGCTATGACATGGGTTGACATTTCAGCTAATTTATAGCTGGATTTCAACCAAATTTTCGGGCGTATTTTGCAATCTGCTTTTAGCTATAAAACTCACATAAAAAATAAAGATTAAAATGCAAAAACTTTTCTAAGCAGACATAAATCTATTTGTTTTTGTAATTCAAGTGTTTTAAAGATACATTTTGGAACCAATTTTAAGTCTTTTAAACTCATCCCATAGTTACTGTCTTTCTACACAAGTGTCACCTAAAAGGGCATTCATATAGCGTATCTGTAAGTCATTATTCAAATCTTTTTTGCTATGCATTTGAGATTTATGCGCAAGACGGTCGCGTGAGCTGAACGTAGTCCGCGTAGTTTTGGCGTCTTCTTCATCTTGACCCGGTCCCGGGTCCCAGCAGCACCAATACCAACACCAATAGCAACACCAGTACCAGGTGCTGCAACGGCGACAACTTTAGCCAAAAGATCCGCAACGTCAAATCAAATGGCTAACACCTCAGTATGTATTTTAGGGCCGAAATGCCAAAATCCGTCATTGTCGTAACTGCAAATCGTGGCCGGCTTCGACAACAGCGTAGATCTGGTCATGCAACTAGTGTGAGTACACTCATTGAGTATGACTATGAGTGCGAGTGTTAGTATGAGTTTAGTCATTGCGGTCCGATCATCCCGAACAGGTATTCGCACTAGCACTGACTTTTTGGATGCCCAGCGTCCGCTTCACGCTGGTGACAGACGCCAAGCGGTCATGGCGACAGGGCAGAGGCAGACGGTAAAGGGCGAAGGACGGGAGATGGAAACGACAAAGACGTTGGAGACTGCTGGGCCTTTGCTCAAAGTTATGGATAGTTAGGTGACGTCTGACGTTAGAGGGACGTATAAAAAAATACAGAAAAATTCCTACAGCCCTGAGGCGTTTTTATAATATTTACATACTAGTTAACTGTGTGTGTGTTTGTCCAAATTTTCAATTATACATATTAACATATGCTTAATTATTGTCTATCATTATTTCTTGTGCATTTTTCTTAATTTTTAGCTAGTCAAAAAACAACACAAACTCAAGCATTCATCGTTAAACTACGCCTAGTGTCAAAGTATTTTCAATATTCTTTTTTGAGGCCATGGAGGCGCATTGAAGACCACAAAAAACCGAGATACGAAACAAAAAAAAAAACAAAACCCAAAAACACAAAAGGGAAACTTGATTGACGCCTGAGAGAATTCTTTCAATACTTATCGATTACGTCGCCATTTTGTAGGTGCAAATTGGTAGAGTCGAGTGCTCGTCGTCTGCCTATTGTAAAAGACTCTCCGATCTTCGATCTGACGAAATTTCAAGAACTTTTCGATATTTAAGCCCCGAGAAATATTGTAAAAAAAAAGTAGATTACCGGTTTCTGTTAATTTTTTCTTTTTGTTTTCTTTATTTTACGATAACGAGTTTATTAAACCTAAAGTCGGCTTGAAGGTTAAAATATATTTTATTATTAAATATTTATTTCAATTAAGCTTATAAATTACTGCTGAATTGAATTTTTACCATGATCTATCTAATTATATGTCAGCAGCACAAAATTTATTTAATATTTATTTATATACGAAATAAGCAATTACCAAATACGTTAATATATCGACGTTTTTAGCCTTAAAACAAATAAATAAATAAAAATCACGTTCCAAGGATTTTGTTGGCCTGAATGTAAGCTAATGGGTTTTAAGATTAACCAAAAGGTAAAAACCAATGTTTTTCAGTATGTTTAGCCTTATCAAATCAAAGGAATCTCTTATCTCAAGTCTTTTTTGGTCCTTGACCTTAATCTCTATGTTGTCAATCATTTTCGTTGACTAATCAATTTTTAATTACAGTAAAATTAATTTGATTTTAATAACAACGGTCACGTTTTGCTACTGTGTTTTACTACACCAGTTTATTATAGTGTTTATTTATTATAGAGTTTATTTATTATATTGTTTGTGTTTAAAACACTTTGTAAAAACTATAAAATTGCAAAAACTGTTGCTGCCCACGTAAATACAGGTTTTCTGGGTGTTGCGCTTTGTAGCCATGCCTGAAAGTATGCTTCATTTATTACGTGAGACTGTTAGTACTGGATGTTGAAAATATTGCTGCACACTTTTAAGCGCCAAGCGTTAAATGTAACCGCAATGTTTGAAAAATGATTAGAGCTTGTGTTTTTGTTAATTCTGAGAGCTTAAATTTAAATATCTTAGATTGATGTGAATTAAACAAGTCGAGAGAAAAATAAATTGTTTTTTTTAAAACGTTATTTTTCTAACCTTTTCCGTTTAAAATATTTTTTTTATGTCTTTCCATTTCTGAAGTCAAGCTAAGCTCTTAAAATACCTTGAAAAAAGCTTTGACACAGTGCTTCAAATTTGTTTTTATTACGCAGTGTTGTGAAAGCTCTGCGTGCGTAGGCGTGTGTAACGATTAAAAAGGAAAGGGGGGACCAAAGGAAAAATCGATAGTGTCACAGCTGTTTCGTGTACAACAAGTGTAACGTTGGAAAAGAAACCGGAAATTATAGAAAATTCACAATTAAACCAAGAAAAGGTGTAAAAAAAATTTTAAAAAAATTATAGTGCACTTAATTAAATAATAGTGGTGTAGATAGAACAATTGGAAACCAGTGGGAAGCTAAGGATTATGTGGCATATGTTTGAACAGGGATTCAAGTGGCAATAGAAGGACTCGCTCGAAAGCAGGAACAGGAGGGAATATGCCCAGCTCACGTCGTGCAATTCTGGGACACATCATGTCGGGAATCTGCATGAAAATGAATCGCACCAAACCGGTGCCCGCTGACGTCATGGAGACGCCACTAAAGCGCTGTCTGACCACCTTTGACATTGCGCTGCTGGGTAAGTGTACTGAGATGGAATCTCCAGGTAGTTCTAGTGTATATACTTAAATCATGCGACTTCCTTCACAGGCATTGGGCATATGGTGGGCGCTGGCATTTATGTGTTGACGGGCACTGTTGCCAAGGAGATGGCTGGACCGGGCATAATCCTATCGTTTGTCCTCGCCGGATTCGTCTCGATGTTGGCTGCCCTGTGCTATGCGGAGTTTGGCACTCGAGTGCCCAAGGCTGGATCGGCTTATGTCTATACCTACATATCGATTGGTGAGTTCTGGGCCTTTGTCATCGGCTGGAATATACTGCTCGAGCATATGTTGGGCGCTGCTTCCGTGGCACGCGCCTGGAGTGGCTACGTGGACTCCATGCTGGGTGGTTGGATAGCCAACACAACCGTCTCCCTGATGGGCGGCCTACATGAGCCGGGTCTTGCCCAATATCCCGACGTGCTGGCCTTCCTTGTCTGCATCCTCTATGCGGCTGCCCTGGGCAGTGGAGTCAAAGCGACTGCGGTGTTCAACAGTGTACTCACCCTGGTCAACATTGGCGTCATGGTGGTGGTAATTAGTGTAGGCTTCTGGTATGCTGACATCAACAACTGGTCCGAGGCCGAGGGAGGATTCCTTCCCTATGGATTTGGGGGTGTGATTGCAGGAGCTGCTACCTGTTTCTATGCCTTTGTTGGTTTCGATTCTATAGCCACGTCGGGGGAGGAGGCCAAGAACCCCTCGGTCTCCATACCCATTGCCACCGTGCTCTCCCTGTGTGTCGTCACTGTGGGCTACATCCTAGTGAGTGCGGCTCTCACCCTGATGATTCCGATTAGCGAGATTAATCCGGCTGCTTCGCTGCCAGAGGCCTTTGGACAGCTGCAATTGCCGTGGGCCAAGTATATCATCTCCATCGGAGCACTCTGTGGTATGACCACTACCCTGCTGGGATCCTTGTACGCTCTGCCCCGCTGCATGTACGCCATGGCCTCGGATGGTTTGATCTTCAGCTGCTTTGGCCGCATCAATGCGAGTACCCAGGTGCCCCTGCTGAACCTAGTGGTGTCTGGCTTGCTGAGTGCCCTGCTGGCACTGGTCTTCGATCTGGCCAAGTTGGTGGAGTTTATGTCCATTGGCACACTGCTGGCCTACACCATTGTCTCCGCCAGCGTGATCATCCTACGTTATCGTCCGTTGAACCACGTGGGAAGCCCCAATCCCGTCTATGCCCCCGACACGCCCGACGAAGAGAACGACGAGGATGCCGAGTCACAGTCTAGCATCGACACCGCCTCCCCCACCAGTGATCTGATCGAAGGAGCACTCGCTGGTCGCCTCAAGCCGCAGTTTCGTTGGCTGGAGCCGGTACTGGGTCGTTTCGCACCTGGCTCTGTGGTTTCCGTGTGTGTACTGCTCTTCATAGTGCTCAGCTTTGCCATCTGCCTGGAGCTAAAGGTTTCCTGGACGGAGCTCTACACCGGCACCTGGTGGGCTCTACTCGTCTACGGTTTCATCATCTTTGCGGCCAGCACCTGTGTGGCCATCATGGCTGTGCACAACCAGAACACCAGAGGACTTAACTTCAAGGTGCCACTGGTGCCGTACGTACCGGCTTTGGGAATCTTTAGTAACATCATGCTGATGGTACACCTGGATGCCCTCACCTGGGTGCGATTCTTTGTCTGGGTATCTATTGGCATGGTCGTCTACTTCCTGTACGGCATTCGGCACAGCAAGGAGGGCGAAGTGTGCTCCTCATACTCCATTCTCATGACGTCATCCGAGGCAGGTAAACTGAATTGGGGATCCTTCAAGGGTTCTAGGGCCACAACTAAGCACACGGTGCTAGAACGATTCATGGGACGCAGTAAAATGGAAGATAAGAAACCCATTGTAGAGGAGGAGGAGGATGAAGAAAATGCAGATAGTCCACACTAGTGAACGAACATATCTGCACTCACTGTATCTACGCTTAGAAACAAAGCACAAAACGGTCTGTGAAGCGAAATGTTTGGGTTTATTTCCCAATTTGTTATCCGAATTGCAAACAAAATTGCTCGTTAAAGGACAAAGTCAGAAAACACACAAATTAAAGTAATTTCCAATCAAGTAAATGTTTTGATAAAGACAAAAACAAAATAGTTCATTTCCGGTCAGAACAAAATAGAAACATTTTTTTGTGCTTTATCAGAGCAATTACTTGAGACACTGTACACTTAAAGACAGTGTTGTCACAGTTTTATGGCCTAAAGTAGCTAGAGGGAACGTAATAGTACTAGCAAAGAAATCTAGCTATAAATTAGCCAAAATGGCAACACTGCTTAATCAGCCTATAACAAAGTCAATATGTCTACTTATACATAGATGTTTATATCTACACAAAGTATATGTATGTATGTATGTGTGAAGCCTGCTTTCGTCACTAGCGTGTGATGTATATGTATTACGATGATTCTTAGTGGATAGCCCTGTAACAATTGTTAATAAAGTACCTCCAATTCCTGTTACCACTAACAAAACTGTCAAAGTGTCTACCTAAATGCTATTATACTATATATACTTATATCTCTTCTATTGATCATATTATACAAGAAATATGAAATTCATTTAAAACAAACAAAAAAACCATATTAAAGATGATTTTAAAATTGTTTGATATATTAATATATTAAAATATATATATATATGTATACAATTAAATATTTATTGAAACAATATTGATACGAATTGTTTTTGTTAAATTTCTGGATTATTTCCTTTGTATTTTTATGTGTCATCTACAGCATGACTAAAGAGCAAGATGAAATATACTCTTATCAAGATCAGGGTAGGCAAATAAGCAAAGAGCACGTAGTTATTACTCTCTTTCTGAGCTTTGTAATCTAAGTGATAACGGCACAAAGACACACACACACACACATGTGTCATTTAGAACAATCGTGACTTTTTGCATGCGTTTCGAACTTTTGCATTTCATGCGAGAGTGAAACGTGTGACTGGCAATTTTTTATGCATTTGGAATGTCGCCACTCAAACATTGTCTATCGAAATAAAAGCTGCAAGGCAGTGAGAGTTTTGTTTGGCGTGCGAAGTGGGAGTGGGGAGTAGTGGAGACAAGAGCGTACGCGTCATCAACACAAACAAGTTCGCATTTCATGACGCAGCCGTGGTGACGCATACAATTTGTGGAGCACATTTACACAGAAGCGCACAAGAACTTGAAAACACACATGTACACACAAACACATATGTATACAATGTGAATGTGTTCGTGTGTATGTGTGCAATCCCGAGCTCTTGTGAGAGAGCTTACGAGCTTGGCAACAACAAAAATCTGCTGCTAGAATTTGCGCCGAGTCAAAACGAGTTCCCAGCGCGCATGACTTTTGGATGGAGCGTCAAAATCGGCGCTTACATATATTATGAAGCAAAGACAACGGAGCTTGGCGCTATTTCGCAAGCGAACATATCCGTTGATACTGGAACGTAACGTATTTGTATTTTAAATTTAAATTCAAAAAGTAACGTTCGCAGCTTTCGTACACGCGTTCTTTTTGCGAGCTTGCGTTTTCAGCTGCTACGATACAATGACAGTGTGATGCATGTTTCACATCATAATATTCTCGATGGCTACAAATTAATCAAAATAATTTCACCTTTATATGAAATCTGTTTTTCATTTTAAATAAAATTTTGTGTGCCGAGCTCTTCCGGCTTTGTTTCTCTGCGCTCTGATGGCCCCCAAAAACAACAGAGTGCACGACTACGCGCCTGTACCAATGCCATTGACAAGTTTTGCTTTGCGATATTTCTGTTTATGTACAAGTATTGAAGAGGCACAAGGTGATAGGATGGTGATGGTGATGGCGATGCCGGCTGCTCAAAAACGTAACGTTACGAACATAAAGAAGAAAGAGACGAAGAAGAAGAGGCACCAATGCCAATGCGATGAATTCAAACCAAGCAGACAATAAGCATGCGAGGTTTGATTTAAAATAATGTGATAATTGCAAATCAAAACACATGAATTTGTATACAAATAAAAAATAAGTGTGTGTACTAGTAGAAAAAGCCTGTGTGTGTGTTAGCATACGTTTGATTATTCATAAAATAAGGCGATTTTAACAAACATCAAGACGACTACTCCAAATTACTCCCAAATTTTGTGTTTCTTGGAAATGGTGACAGTACTTCTTGAGCAAACCTCGCACTCTTAACGACAGATGGATGCCCACAGACACAGAGCCAGAGACACAAGCATATGCTTTTCGAATGTTGAATGTACTTGGAAATCACCTTGCAACAGCTGCAACATCCTACATCCTACAATGTACAGCCATCCCTCACAATTTAGGGGATGATGCAGACGCAGAGTTCGGGAAATGGAAATCTACCTGTAGTTGTAGTTGTAGTAGTGTTCGTTACCTGCATACACACACACTCACTCAGAAAGAGTACGCAGTTTGTACATGTGCATGTCTTTGATCTGCTGTGCTCTGGCATAATTCCCTGCGCAGGCCAATGATCTTTATTTTGTGAGTCGCAGCTGCTCAACGAAATCATAAACTGCGCTGCGCATATCGAATAATTACTTCGGGCATGCTTTATATTCGTAAACTCGTACGTATGTTTGTATGTATGTATTTCGATGTACAGTATGCTCAAGAAACAAATATTAATTTACGCATGTTTGTTTGTGTTTACATCACATTGGCTATCGATAACTTATTTTTCGACATTTTGCAGCTAAATACATCATGCACAGATCTACAAGTAGAAAGTGGAACATGGCACGGAATTCAGAGTTGCTGTGCTATAAAAGAAAATACAAAATAATATTAAATGTGCCTGATCGCAAGCATCTTTTGGTATTTGGTGCAAGAATACAACGACATTAACGTTTACGTATACATACAAGACACACACACATGCCGGCATACTTATACAGTAAGTGTATGCAGCCATTTCTAGGGGTTGCTTGAAGCATTGAAAAGAAGAAAAACCAAAAAAGACGCTGCTGGCATATGGCATTCAAAATAAACGTTTCGTTCTCAATCGAAAATTTCCGTACACATTTAATTATAAACGTAAACGGAGAACTCGTTGCAAAGTATGCTTAAGCGCGAGCATTTCAACGTTCCACGCAATTGTTTTCGAAAATAACGTCGCACAAGCGCTCACTTTCTCACACATACCAATGCAAGAATTGCACACGAAGCCCTGGCAGTTTCATTTTCATACGTTCCGTTGAGAGTACAGAAAAAGGTTGCTCTTTGAGCGTAACCACTGAACATGTTTACTAAAACAGTGAAACGAGTGAATGACGTCACATTGCCAAAAATTTGAAAAACAACTTTTTTCTCCTCTGGAAATTTCATTATCTATTATTATCTGTCTGTATACATTAATAATATATGTGTGCAAAGCAACAAAAAGAAAATAATCAGTAGGCTTTGTAGGAGAAAATAACCTTTAGTTTGACAATCAATAAAATGAAATGACAAATTGCAATTTCTTTTGCAATTAAAGTCATTTTAAAATATTAGTTGAGTCGTATGATGAAAATAGATGTACAAAACGATATCCAGCATGTACAGTTCGCGGTTCTCTGACGTCAGCTGCTTCTGATTTTCGCTCTCTCTCATTGGTGTGTAACCTGGAATGGTGGACCTTGCGAAGCATACATAAACGAAACGAATGTTGAAAATGGAACCATTTACATTTCGGAAAGCAAAGCAGACAGACGGGCGCGTTCGTTTTGTGTGTGCGAAGTGAGTGAATTTTGAATCGTTCGATTTGTTTTAAAATCGACAAAAACAAAAACATACGCGAAATAATATTCGTTTATTAAAAATATTTCGTAAGAAATCTGCTGCATTGCGTCAACCAAGTGAAATTAAAGTCAGCACAAAAATTCAAAATAAACTACTGACTGGCGTCTCGTAAATAAACGCGCGCACACAAACACAATAACAAATACAAACACAAACACGCACATTCATCACATTTTAAAACGTACATATCAAAAAGACAATGAAAATGCCAATCGTGAGTTAAAGTCAAAAACACAAGTTAGTAAGCAAGTTAAAGCAATAACTGTGATAATTGTAAACTGGCAAGCAGTGCATAAATAACATTTAAACAAACAACAACTATAATTAAAACAAAATGGATAACAGCAGCAATAACAGTGTGGTGGCGGGTAACAAAATATTCAACTATTCGTTGTCGCCTCTTTCCTCTCTTTCGCCTGCCGTCGCTGTAAGCAGCAACAATAACGGATCGGCCGTGAATTCAGCAGCTGCGAGAGAGCTGCAGCAACAACTACAACAACAGCAGCTTCGTCTGACGCCCGCATCGACTCCTTCCCCTTCTCCTTCGCATACCTCCAGTCCGCACTCTGTGCTGTCTACCCCGACAAAAGAGTCGCCGAATGCTCAAATGTTGCGCACCATTCGGGAAAAGCTCCGTTTGACACCCGGCGGCGTTTGTGAACTGCATGCTTTGAGCTTTGCCGAGCAGTCGAGCTTTAGCAACGGTATTCCCGGCTGCGGAGTGGGAGGCGACCAGCCCGTTAAGGTGATCAAGAACCGTTATCTTATCAGTGCACAGCCTAGTCACATCTCAGCCGCAGCAGCGGCCAAAACGCCCGCCTCTTATCGCCATCTAATTGATTTGACATCGTCCAATCTACAATGCGTGGATGTCTTCACCGGAGAGCACTTTCTTTGCAAGATCATCAATGAACCACTCCATAAAGTCCAACGCGCATACTTTCAATTGCAACAGGATGAACAACTCTGCCGAAGCACCATCTACGGACATACGCTGATCCGCGGAGTACATGACCTCGTGCCGCTCTCCAAGAATCGTACCTACATCATCATAGCGCCTGTCCAGAAAGAGCAGCAACAACAACGCGTCTATGAGAACCTGCACACGTACATAAGACACGAGAAGCGACTGTGCGAATCCGAGGCACGTGCGATTTTCCATCAAATCTGCCAAACGGTGCAAGTGTGCCATCGTAATGGGATCATTCTGCGGGACCTGAAGCTGAAAAGATTCTATTTTATCGACGAAGCGAGGTTAGTATCTCCCCCCCCACTTTACTATACAGTACACTACAGATAGGGTAACAAGGTCACCAAAATTATGTTTCATATCGTAAACTCAATCACAGCTGTACTCATTGTATTGCGACGCTACTGTAAACAGTTCATATGAAGTTCAAAAGTTCGAAAACTATTCTAGCATATGTGTAAATTTATTCATACACATTCACATACATATTTATGAATGTATGTACATGTGCTGATGACTTTCGTAATCGATTGGTAGTGACCCTTCCCCTCACCCGCATGATACCCACCACTAACAGCAGCAACATCAAAACACACATTCTCATACATACAAACACTCACACCTCGCTCACATTTGCTCGCTGTACTGGTTGCATATCTTTATTTTGCAATTCGATAAAACTCGTTATGAGCAACAGTTTGTTTTTTTTTCTCGTGCTGGTTGTTGGTGTTGTTATTGGTGCCACAATTGTTGCTCTTGTTATTGGCCGACGCTGCCGTCGTCGTCGTTGCTGTTGGTGGTGGCGGCCAGTTGTGGGTAACATTGAACATTTAAGAAGTGTTGCAATAAAATAACCAATAGATCAACAGCGACAATATGAATACAGTACGGCTCACAAATTATTGTACCTGATGTAATATCCCAAACTATTACACCAAATGGAATACATGTACATGTGTGTGTATGTGTGCCTCTATAGAATATTGCGTATCTTTTTGAGTGAAATGCTACGTATTCAATATTTTGGTCAACACTGTACAGTACACACGAAGCACTGATAATAAAGCGTACGGAGACGTGTGTAAATACAGAGACACGGTCACATGTACACGCATACATCCATGCTCATACAATTAAGTCACTTGTATGAAACGAAGTGTTATCATGTCAATCAACTTTGTTATAGTTTCACAGCTAAGAGTTGTCTAAATTTCAAAACTTACGTGGATAAATGAGTCTTTATAGTGTCAAGACCTCAAATCATGTGCCAACTGTTTGGCATATTTATTAAATGAACACTAAAAATATCTACGTATATTTCATGAAATAATATGTCAACAATTCCAGTTTGCAAGTTTTCTTTTCAAAATTTTAAATTCTGCTATAAGTAAAAACAAATAATCTAATCGAGAACTCATGAGCAAAATGAATTTAGGATATTTTGTAATTTTGAGGGAAAATCCTAAATATTTTATGTTATTTTCTGATCTAATCAGCTATCGCCATTATCAAAAAATAAAACGCAATAAAACAACTACGCAAATCGGTTATAACATAAAAAAATTTGGCATTAAATACTGCCTTAATTTTATGAGAGTGAGTGTACGTATATCTGGAGCGTACAAAGTGCTCGCAGCGAGGTTCCTACTTTGTACTCATTTACCCGTTTCACTCTTTGCGGTTTAAGCATTTATTTGTGTGTACTGTTTGTGAGACAGTATGCGTGTACGTGTGTATGGTATGAGTACAGTACACGTCGAAATTTTAGGTTCACCTTCAAACAGTTGCTTGCAAAATAATTCATATCTGTTGTTATTAATACTTACCATGTGAATGGAGATGTTTTTCTATGCTACCCGAGTGTATATATATTTACTCACACATACATTCTGCAAAATATTTCGTGCCAAAGTGAAAAACTTTCCTTTTTTCTTCGTTTTCTCAGTCGCATTTGCTGTCTTACCTGTTGATTGTGAGAAAAACCACTTGCAAATCGTTTTCTCTTATTTGTATATATGTACACACACATGAGCACATGTGTGTGTGTGTGTACATATATAGTTCTTACCAATGAAGCAATACGTTGAATGTTTTTGAACTTTTTGTATTTTTTGCTTTACGTTTACGTTTCCATTGCCAATGCAATTAGCAAATTTATTGCATTGACGTTTTCCGCTTTTCGAACAGACGTTTATTTTTATGTATTTATTTTTTCTTATACTCTGTACATACACATACATGTACATACTTTGTATGATCAGTTTCTATAGTACAGTTGTGCAAGATGCTAAATTATTGATGATACATGATAAAATTAAAATTTTGTACATGGTTTTGGTTCAGATTTCGTGTTAAAAATATTATATTAGTACTTCCCCATGTATATTTGTGTTATAGACTTTAAAGTCAACGACAATGCTAAAATTATCTGTAAAATAATTAAAATTTTTAAAAACAAATATTTTTTGAGTTGAATGTACCTTTTGCCTTTGTTCTTTTCGTAAATATATAGTATTTAAAATAATACCTAAAATTTATAAAAATATATTTTAATGTTTGACAGGTGGGTGACTTGTTTACAAATACTTTAAACTAAAGCAATTCACACACACACATACGTACACGTTTATTTGTAGATACATAAGACATTCGACAGTAAGGTCAAATTATGTGTTGCGTCCCTGACTCTGATCTTCTGTATATTTTGTTCATGTGTTATTATATTTGGTACGCATATACTACATAAATATTTAAATAGCATTTAAATTAGCAGCACGTATTAGCTACCTTGTCCTCTCTTCTCTACACTCCACAATACACCGCTTCTCTAGCTAATTGAGTGTGTGAGTATCTTTTGGAAAATACATTTTGTTAATTTCAAATGGCAACAGCAGACCCGATATTTGTACAGACAGAGGGAGAGAAAGAGAGAGAGATCACAAGCGCTCTTCAAATGAATAGACTGCGCAATGTGCGCTCTCCCCCTCTTCCAAATGCCAACAAGGTCGCTTGTTGTAACAGCAATCGGTGAGCGTTCTCTTTCCCTCTTCCTCTGCCTCTCTTGCACTCGCTTGCTCTGTCTCTCTGAGTGACTTGTCTGCTTTATAATTTTGTTTAATGGCAAGAGGTGCGCTCAGCTTTTTTGGTTGCTCGTTTTTGCTCAGGGTCAGCTCGAGGTTTTTAAGTTCATACATATATGTACTGTGTACATATACATGTGCATGCCTACATACGAGTATATATATGTGTGTATTTATGTATCTTTAATTTTGTTTGTTTCATGGCACAATCAACAAAAATTTTTGGTTGGGTTTGGCGCTCACTTCATTATCTTCTCGTATTTGTTTCTTTCGATGTTTGGCAGCTGTTTTCATTGTCTCTCAACGAGAAGATTTGAAACCGTAGGTGGAGTTGTTGCAATGCAACGTCACTTATAGCTGAGAGTTTGTCTCTCTTGCCCAGTCTCTTATTATTTTTTGTAGTTAAGCTTTTTTGCATGGAAATGTAGGCCAATGTCAACATGGTGTCACCGCTCTTGGGTGTTTGGGGTCGCCAGCTTTGTCAGAGATGGGCTACGCGTTGCTTTTGTTGTTGTATCAATTACACACGCTCACGACAAGGCAAGGCTCTCAAGAGCTGGCAACACTGGCAACGCTGTCAACGCCAACGCAATGCCAATCGATTTGTGAGTGTCTGTTGTAATGCGCCAGTAAATGGCAACACCATCAAATTCAAAAATTGTGCAACTCTGAAACTCTGCAACTTAATGTGATTATTGCATACAAAAAAAAATTTTAAATGCGATTAATAAAAATGTTTATTGTTTTATTTTATTTGATTACAGAACCAAACTGCAATATGAATCACTGGAGGGCTCCATGATACTCGACGGCGAAGATGATACGCTAAGTGACAAGATCGGCTGCCCGCTGTACACCGCACCGGAGCTACTATGCCCGCAGCCCACATACCAAGGAAAGCCAGCGGACATGTGGTCATTGGGCGTCATACTGTACACAATGCTCGTGGGACAGTACCCGTTTTACGAGAAGGCCAACTGCAATTTGATTACGGTAATCCGACATGGTAATGTCCAAATTCCCATGTCGTTATCCAAATCTGTGCGTTGGTTGATGCTGTCGCTCTTGCGCAAGAACTACACAGAACGGATGACAGCCAGCCACATATTCCTAACGCCCTGGCTGAAGGAGCAGCGACCGTTCCACTTGTACCTGCCTGTCAATGTGCAAATTGCCGATGACTGGGATACCGATAATGATCAGGACGAGATCGAGTGCATGGACCAGGAAGATGTGAGCGACATGTGTGGCCTTAGTGGAGGAGAAAAACATGATCACGAATACGAGGATATTGGCGTGGAACCCCTGGACTACACGCACAGCACCCTGCAAATGGCCGAAACCAGCAGCTCCAGCTCCCTCACAACGGAGACGGAGGCAGACGCTGACGAGGACATGGGCTGACCAGCATTGTGCACTGAGCCGGATAGAAAGCCACTCGCTTCTCGTGTGCGGTGAAGCGTGAACTTGGTTCGATATATAAATATATCGTTTCGAGATTTGAATTTCGATTGGCTTCGACCCTTTTGGGTCAAGTAAATCGATCGATTGTCTGCTACGACGATAGCCGAGGCAATGGCAGCCGTGCTCTTTCTCTCTCTGTCAGTCCACGTCATCCCGACAGAGATGACTAAACCCAAAACTCGCACACTAAAAGACTTTGAAGCCTCGCTCACGTATACATATACACGCATACAAAAACATACAGAAACAAAAAAAAAACAAAAACAACTTAAAAATAAATACGAAAACTCACTGCCTTCCAAAAGAAACGAATTTTTATCGTTCTTTTCATGTAGAATTCTCAACCCTGTACAATTGAGAGAAGAGAATTTGAATCCTCGTAACTCGTAGCGCGTAATTGCAACTGATTCTTCCTAAAGCAACTTATGTACAATACATAAATTAATACTTTGCTGTAAATAGTTGATTTTATCAATTGATAAGAAAGCATTATTTTTCAATGTTTGAAATGCAAATGCAATTGCAAACGAATGCAAATTGTTATTTATTATTTAATATTTTTTTGAAGTTTTGCATATGAAAAAAGAAAACAAAAAAATGAAAATGGCAAAAAAGTGAAAATTATGATACGAATAAAAACATAAAATATTGATCTCACTTTAAAAAAAAAATAAATAAAATGTGTTTACTATATCAATTAATTCTCTTAATTTGCTGACGTCATAAAGTCTTGCTGACGTCATTGGTATGGTGCACCTGCACCTTTGAGTTATAAAAGTTATAACTTTTTTTTAGTATGTGCTCGGAAAACATGCGTTGAATACCTTGCACGAGGGAAATTTAATCTTTTGATAAAGCTTATCAGTTATTGCTGGAATGAAATGGCATATTCAATGTCAAATGCCAGCGACTGTGAATACCCTGTATTCGGCACAAGAGGGTGACAGAAATTTAGCAATTCATGTGGGATTTAAAAAGTGGAAACATTTTAAACATCGAAAGGTTCAGCAGATTTATGGGCACGCTATCTGATTCAGTTCTAACAATGAATCGTAAAAACCTGGAAATGTTCAAAGAACGAACAACAATTATATTAACTACTACATTTCCATTCTAACCAGTTTTGCAAAACTTTTATTTGCTCTATACACACACGTATGAAATCCATTAGCACAAAGGGGAATACGGATTAGAAGTCTCGTATTATGGCCACAATTTGCATACAAACAAAAGTATTAGTTACATTAATTTGATTTCCTTGAATTATGTTTCCACCCCCAGAATTGGATTCAACTAGTTAATAACTAACGAATTTTCGTATTTAAAACGACGCAATAACCGAAAAAAACAACTACAAAGAGTCGACGTGACAAATTCTACGTAGACTGAATGTTCGTACTTTAGTCATCACATTATGAAATTGCTGAGAGAATTTCGTAAAAACGTAAAAACCAGCTGAGAACGACGCCAAACTGACTTCCGTGACTCTCTTAACTTGTTATATTCAGGAACATTTTTTCACTGGGTGTGTTATTGGTATACTTCTAGAAGAGTTTTATAATTGTTCTATAAAGTTCTAGTAAAACCGATAACTGAAGAATTTTGCCAATTATCTATAAACGTTCTAAAAAGATAAAACCGCAATTTTTCTAAATTTTTTTGCATTCAAATTTAAAGAACAAAGAACTTTACTAATTTTTTCTAGAAAAGTATTACTTTTTAATGTTTTTAACCGGAACCAATCTACTTTCCCATAAACGATTTAATAGTTTACGTGGCCTTGATAAGAGCTTATCATATTTATAAAAACTTTCGTACACAAATATTTACTTTTTCGGCTTTCCAATGATGTTGCAATTTAAAGTAATTACGTTTCTCTCTGTAAATAGGCAAATGCAAGTATTGCCAAAGGGGGAATTTTTCAAATTACTTAATGCGCTTTGTTTTCGGTATTTAGTTCAATCATTTACGAAAAGTTCTGTGATTAATCGGCGACAGCGTGTGCTAAATAACTTTAATTGTAGAGTATTTTTATTTGCGGATTTTTCTCGCTGGCATTTCATTGATTTGATCAGCGATGTAAATAGGTTTCATTTGATGCTATAAATAAATGCGAAAAAGTTGAATTCGGCCTATCGACAGTTAAAATTTGAAATGTTGTTATCGACAAAAAAATAGTCGAGCTTTTGGAGCATCGATAGCAAGCATCGAGTATATTAATACGCTATGTAATCGAAGTGTTAAGTTTGTTATCGCTGTTATGGGCAAAGAAGAGGAAAAAGTCACATTTTTTGTTGTGCATTTTTATTATTTTGGGTGAAAAATGCCGCGAGATTGTCTCCGATGCTCATTATTTCATCTGAGCAGCCGTTAAACTAAAATGGAAAAGTAATAGCATTAATGAGGCTAAATTACAACGGAGGACAACGATCCTGAAACACAAGTGGCTCAATCACAATGAAGCTGACGGATTTAAACATTGACTGTCTGTTAGGGATTTTTAAATATTGCTCGGAACGCGAGTTAATCATTTTAAGCCAGGCCAGCAATTATTTGGGCGCTATCATCGAGCAGAATATTTTCTACGCAATGACCAAGGATCTCTTGCTCTGTGGCCACAGAAACAAAGGGTATAATTCAAATTAATATTTTACGGAATTCTTTGTTTAACTCAAAATATGATTTCAGGAATCAGAAATCAGCGTTAACTTACTTTGAGCGCCTTCAAATTGGCAGGAATTGGTTGAATGGCGTATACCAGGAACGACACTACTTCCACCACTCACAGATGTTCCCCTCCAAGCTTTGTCTCTGCAACGACTATCTCTACATAACGCATGCGAATTATTTGCGGAAGTATCGACGATCTGGACCCGAATCCCTGCAGCGTCGCTACGAGGAGGAAATCAGCACATCCACCGTATCAGATATATCTGATTTTAAGCTTAAACAGAACACAATCTTTGCGGGACGAGTGAATGGTTCGTGCTTCATCAGAGACGACGATGGAATCACCGAGCAGACACTGCACCATGCCAAGGAGTATCTCTTCTGTGTGGACTTCTTGGACAATTTGTATGTGAGCAGCACGGATACCTGTTGCAAGCTGTGGAAATGTGAACGTGAATTCGGATTGTCGCACTTGGAGTTTTTTATGCACCTGAAACATTCTTTCAAAGCTGTGCAAATCAGTCCCGATGGTCAGTGGCTTTATGGTGGTCTCTACACGGACAAAGGACGCAGAGCTCTGCGCTCCATTCATGTGGAGAGGTATGGTTGCAGCTCTAAAGTCTTGACGGTTTATTGACATAGTTTAATTTCCACAGTGGTGAAGAGCAAGTTCTCAACTCGAATACCATTTCCATATACGATCTTAAGATGAAGGATGATCAGGTGCTGTTCACTGCCAACTTTGATACCACATTCCGTGTCTTTGACCGCCGCACTGACCGCGATGTCTCCATTTGGTCGGATCCCTTCGACTCGTCCTTCTACTGCCTGGAGTACGACGGTCTCTACGCCGTCCTGTGTGGCGCCAAGTACCACGGACGCGTAAATCTTTACGACATACGCGTACCCGGCAGATATGTACAGCTCTACTTCCCCGGACGAACGGGTCAGCGTAATAGGAGCTCTCCTGTGTATAGCCTCGCCTGTGATAGTCAGTATATGTTTGTGGCAACGGATCATAACTTGAGGGTCTTTGATTTTAAGAACAGCTACGGTGTTTCAAGGGATTACCGAGTTTTCCAAGATTACAAAAATTGAATTATATTTAGAACTGTTTGTTGTCAAATAAAAATCTGTGATTTGTTGTTTGCCAAGACGCGTGTCGATTAAATTTGGTAATCGGAGAACTGATATTCATTTAGGATTTATTTAAATTCAATCGAAATGTTTTCGGTGAACAAAACAAAACAAATTGTATTGAGTTGCTTAAATTATAGAAACATCGTCGACAAGGTAAAATCTTAATCTAGTAGACCACAAACTTAAGCTAAACAAAGAGGCCTTAATAGATCCAAATAATATAACAAATGTTCCAAAACAAATGAATGTGTAAGATAAAAAAAAACTTAAGTTTATGTGTGTATATTGCATTTAGAGTGATTAGTATTAGTACTATCTACTACTATCCATTTTAACCGTTTGATCCATATTTAAAATTTAAATACTTTGAGAGAGGAGAGAAGCGATAATCCGACAACTACTGCACAAAATTGGTTGCGTATTCCAAGTATGTATTAATACTTGTATGTACATATAAACTTAGCATAGAAATTGTTTTTAGTTTTATATAGAAACAAAAAAGAAGTATATTAATTTATCAATATACTACCAGATCCGTTATCAAATAAAATGAGCTGACATTTGGCATCTTCTACTAATCGGGCTGAAAGCATTAACCGAAGCCCTAATTTTGTTGCGTTTTAACAGGCACTTTATCCCTTTTTTTTATAAATTTAATTTCATACATTTACAATTTGTGCATTCTCTATTTAGTGTGTATTTAGTGTGTGTTCTTAATTAATTAATTAGCAAGAAAATGCAACTAACGCATCTGTTGTCAAATCAGTTTCAGTGAAACGACTATCTATTTGTGGAATCTGTGCTGTCATTTGGCGTTTCCGTTGCGGATGAGGGACCTGAGGATGCTGTGGACGGATCCGTACCGGGGTGTGTTTGTGTTGTGCGTGTGCTTGGTGGTGCTGGTGGATGATCCAGGCTCTCGCTTAGTGCTGCAGCCAGTTCGCCATTGAACTGGAGCAGACAACCCAGAGCACCAAAGTAACCCTCGTGCTCCAGGAAGAGACCTTTCATGGTGCCATTCGACCAGAATTCCATGGCGTAGGCAAGCAGCTTCATCGAAATTGGGTTCACACGCAGAAAGTTGCCCACAAAAACGACCTGTAGACAAGAAGGAAGCTTATATAGTAAATATAAAAAAGATAGATAACTTGTTGACTTACTCTATCGATCTTCTCGTTCAATGCACACATTCTCGCTATGGAGCCAATGTTGTTGGTAATGGTGACAAGCGTTGCATTGGCCAGATCCTCTCTGGACACCGACGTACGCTTATCGTTTATGTGCATTTGACCAAAGCTATGAAAAGCAAAAGTAAAGAATTGAATGAATCAGTTTAATAGTGTTAGAGGGCAGTTTAGTTACCTGGAGGCTACTAAATCCCCGGGCAGACTGAAGCGATTGTAGTCGCCACCGTAGATATCCTTGACCAGTTTGTCCACTTTCCGGTTATCACCCTTTGTGGCCAACTGTATTGCCTCCTCGAAGGTCGTGCACCCGGTAAGCAGACAACACAGTCCTAGGAATGTTCCGCCGCCCAAGCTATAACCATAAATAGATTTAGTATAGGCATATTATAAATGTTAAGCGGGATTTTACCTTGTGCCCGAAATGCGTTTGTAATTGTCTGGTCCATAGACAGCCAAAATGGAAACTCCTGAGCCGACATTAACCAGTATAAAGGGAAAAGGTTGTGAGAAATTGAAAGCGCGTTTCTCACTCTTACTGTAGTGGAAGGAGATTTAAAAGGATTAGACCAATGATTTACTTTGGTATCTTATTGAAGGACTTACACAATTTCCCGTGCGTTCTCATAGTAATAGCACTCGGTGCAGTTGTGCATATCAGCAAAGAGTATTCCCTTGATAAGCGTGTCCAGTTCATCGAATTTGGCCAGTTTCATGTTAACCTGATCACGGAAATCCTTTTCAAATTTAAAGGCGCCTCCGCCCGTGGCACAGACGGTAGTCACCAGTTCAGCCATTCCCTTCTGCTTGGCCAGCGACAAAAAGTTACCCATATCTGTAGTCTGGAAGCGAATGAAATGCAGAGATCCTCTTCGCTTGCGGATCTCCACATTGTCCATCTGAAGGTAAACCAAAAAAAAAAAAAGCAATTAAAAATCATAGAATTTGAGATATAAATCATCACTGGTTAAATTTAATTACAGCCTAAGAAATTAAATTCAATTAGATCCATTGACTCATTATCGAGTCACTCGGATGCATTACAAGGCTTAGACAAAAAATTCTTGACCACGAGCTGTGCACGCAATTAGCAAAGCCCCGAAATGCATATTTATTTGCCAGTTAACATTTAAGCAGACAATAAAACAATAACAAATAGAACCAAATACAAGTACGCACATCAGGAAGTCAAAAGTCAATGAATGCTCTATGTAAACTTGTCGACAAAATCGAGACGCGCATGTGATTTAAGTTCCTGACAGTGCTGAACTTTTAGCTTTTTTTTTGACGGCTCCAAGCTAGCTCGAGTGGATATTTATTCATTGCATACGTAACAGTTGAGGTAATTAAAATGAAATACAGTTCATTGGACTATTTATAAAATTAGCTAACAATTGACATACTTTAATTTTAATTTATAATTTTAAGAGCACTGGAATTTCGTACAAAAAAAATTCTAAAAAATTAAGTAAATTAAACAGAATTTGTAACTGTAAGTAGAGTTTCTAAACTTAGAAAGAATTTGACGTAAATGACATCCGAATTTACATAACGGATGCAAAGTTCCGTTGAAAGCATCACAAATGCAACACATGAATTAGTTGACCTCTGACCTGTAAACTTCCTCGGCTCGT
The DNA here is from genome assembly GCA_035046005.1 of Drosophila acutilabella. NCBI lineage: Eukaryota > Metazoa > Arthropoda > Insecta > Diptera > Drosophilidae > Drosophila > Drosophila acutilabella. The sequence continues at coordinate 18,325,149 of JAWNOK010000013.1, forward strand.
GTCATTTAGCGCGAGATAACGAATCGAATGATAACGTAATGTTCACGCTACGCAACCGAAGTTGATTCAAAGTTATTACTGTGTGCATTCTGAGAATATAATAATCAGGTATGCATTGCAAAAACCAATCACAAAGTAACAATTTCGTCTCATAAAATTAGTAGATAAAATATTGAAATTTACTTTACCTGCAAGTGCGTGTCTCGGTGGCCGGTCTTGCCATAAGCCGAATTTTTGGTCAAATATCGCCGGATATTACGCAGGATTCCAGCTTCCCGATCCTGCTCATCGGGCGTTATGTCCTTCGGCTCGAAATATACCAGTTTTGTAAGTGTTCCACCGATATCCATGCCAAACCATGGCATCGCTGCAATAAAAGACAAGTATCAATACTTATTCAATCCAGTTATACTCCCGATAGTTATATAGCTGTACCCACATATTAAATATCTATTCCATGAGGATACGAAAGTACTTCTAGTTGGCACACATATTACTACGTGTTTACATTTGCGCATTATATTTTACATGCTGATTATACAATTTTTATATCAAATTTTGGATTTTTGATTGCATTCCGAAAAAATATAGATTTTTAGTGTCGAATAGTTTAAAAACTTGTATTCATTATAGCTCCATAGAAATCATTTGTGAAACTGACAATTTATAAGAAACTCAGGAATATATCATTTTAATTTAAAGTTAAAGATATTCTATATGTTGTTAAATATTTTCACATAATATCCTATTACCCAAATGTAAACTTTTGAAAATTAGACTAGTATGTCATAGGAAAACCTTGACTGAAATCGAAGCTTATGAATGAAATAAGGTTACTGAATTTGAACTGATCTAATTTAAAGTAATTGGAGAAATGCACAAACATTGCAAAGGTTTCTTTAAATCATTCCCAATTAACTTTAATTTTTTTTTCACAAATAAGGAAACAATTTTTACTGTTAAATATAATTTAAAACTAAAACTTTAATGGGTTTGTTGGCTGGACTTGGGATCATACCGCTTTTGATGATCAGATCAAAGATCGTCGTAAAGTCCAGCAATTCAGTCATAGTAAAATTTGCTTAGTATTCTATTAACTTTTAACAACAACTAAACACGTTATCACGGTGGTTATTAAGCTACAAGGAACGGAGATTTTAAGTGAAGAGGGGACACATTTTGATCAATTAAAACAGGTGAATACGACAGTAACTCCGGCGGATAACTGCTGATCTATGCGCTATAGCGAGTAGTTGAGCCTTTGTTAACTGTGGAAATCAGACTAAAACCATGTGCGACACTCAAACTAGAACAGTTAGGTAAAAGAGAGAGCGATATCGATGCCTGTGTGCTTATCTACCCCCTGTCCCTGTTGTACTCGCTAGTTATCGGCAGTTAAAAGTTTTCAACTTGACCGCTGGCCCCCGATTTGGTTACACTAAGAGTCGGCAATTCACAAACTATCCAATAATGTTATCTAATCAAAAAATACATATATTATAGAGTCCTCAAATTCGGACATATGTATATTTTTAATTTAACTTAACCACAATAAACACACTAGTTAACTTTAATATCGAGTGCTTCAAAGAGCACAGAAACAAAATATTGCAGAAAGTAATTGTCAAGCACCAATACACGTTCAGTTTTTTAATCTCTCATTCTATATCAGCTGCCCAGAGAGAGCAAGCAAAGAGAGCGGCGAGTACCTGACTGTTTTTTTGATACGCGCGTGCTATGGGTGATAGTGAGTGGGCGAGAGAGAGGGAGAGAGTGGTTGGGTCAATAATTCTGATGAGCTTTCATTTCTCTTTTGACACCATCTTAGCAAAAAGCAGGTTGCCACCCTGTAAGAATAACTCTATACAGTTATTAGCTAGTTAACTGAGTTTAATTCATTTAAAGTTTGGTTTGCTTCAGCTAACATTCTCTGCGCGGCATAGTGATCATAATTGAATTAAATGACCGATAATCGTTAACAGTTATAAACAGCCTGATTCTTATCAACCGAACATTGGTATCATCAGATGCTGATTAAAGTATTGAATTTTTGTTTTTTTCGACTTTGGATGGCGCACTACTTACACATTAAATCATCAACGTTAGGGATGCGATCGGGATTCAAATTTAGTTGAGTGAGTGAATCATTTAGCGACTTTTCAATAGCCAAAGATGCTTTCAAATTGTCACAGTTATTATCATCGTCATTGTTATTGTTGATGTTGACGGACTTTGTTTTTTGGCCAACTCCAATGGCAGCACGCCACGAAGTGCGCCATGAATTTCTTTTAGTGGAGATCATTGGAGAAGTCGGTGGACTGGCTGTGGAAGCCAACGAGGCGTGAGTTGATGATGATTTCTTGTCGTTATGCAATTTGAATATTTTCAAGTTGAACGAATATTTTGAGTCGCGCGCGGGCACTTTCATTTTAAATGCGTCGTCTGTGTAATTTATAACTTAACAAGTTTTTTTTAGCCTCAGAGCATATCAGTTATTCTCGTAGTAAACACACTTTAACTACGCTTTGAGTTAACCACTTGCACATGTAAGTAATTGTACATACGACTATATACTATATATAATATGTATTTTTTGTTATTTACATCCCCACTTGCACGGTAAGCGATCTCAAAACGATCAGCATTAGTTAGCTGTTGTTTTGAAAAACGACGCGCGTAGATCTTGAGGCGCAATCCGTTTGACCGACCGACCGCTCGAAGGCGTGAAACGTGTTTGAATGAAATTTCATTGTCAGTTTCAGTTCGTTAAAAACGATGCGGCAACGCCGATAGGTAGTGTTAGCATTTCAGCGGTTTTAAAGCTAGGCGTACCTTCTTGGTAGTTTACAATAGCTAGAATATGTTAATAGATGGTTTCAGCCAATTTTCTGTTGATTATTCAATATAAATCAAACGAATTCATTATTAAGAATTCGAATAAAATGTATTTTCTTAGCAAATTGTTCGAAATGAACAGTATAGTTATTTGTTTAATAATTCCAAAATTATTGTATACATAATTTTTGGTTAACAAATCATTTTAAAATACACTTAAAATCAGTAAAACATAAAAGTACTCCATAGTAACTGAAGTTTAGATATAAGTCTCTTTTATAACAAATCTAGCTTTTTGTCTCTTAAAATTCTAGCAACACTGTCGATAGCAACAGCCGAGCTGGCGTCGACGTCACGATCGTCGAGCTTGCACAAAAATCAAACCGATCTACTCGCACATACATGTACATGTGTGAGTATGCGTGTCCGTATTAGCTTTTTACATATGTATATATATACATACATAAATAAGTATATTAATGAGGAGACACCGTCCAAGCAGAGCCAAACTTAAGCATTACGAAAGCACATTTCAAACAAAGCAAAAACTGAACTTTACTTCGGAAACAACCTAACAATACCCTTGACATGAGCTTGAGATAACTACGCGATAAGTCTAAGTCAAATCAAAGATCATTTGTGTTGGTATATAACAACCGTCAAAGTACCTTAACTTCAATAATTGGTTTTTTTTAAATATTCGTTTGGCAGTTACTAGTTGCTCTCCCTGCACGCATGTGCTGTTTTTACAGAAACAAATACAAATAATATACACAAACACATACTTACGGACATTATTTATAACAGTAAAAGAAATTTTGGACTCTTGCCCTAGAGAGTGAATGGGCGAATGAAATTGTGGATTATAAAAGTTGCGCTTAAATTAAAAATGTAAAACTTTGCTTTGCTAACCTAATTTAAATTACTATAAAAGACGACAAGTACTACAAAAACAATAGAAGACATGCGACGTTTTGCCCAATAAACAATACATTTCAAGTAGACACTGGAGACTCGACTTACCTCTGCCCAATTTGGTGCAAAATATAATATCATCACACATGACACAGCTACTCTCGATCTTGATGCAACCACTAAAACCAATAAAACACCGGTAATTCGGTATCTGTATATCCTAACAAGATTTGCCAACGACAATGTGAGTCAGGCGCCTTCAATTGCAGCAGTGGTTGGGTATGCAAACGAAATATGCATGAATTCAAATCAATGGCGGTGTCTCACATCAGTGACGTGTAAAGTATTAAGATGGTTTTTATTTTCACTGTGACGAGATTAACAGAAACACAAATAAACACACGAGCTCCTTTTGTTTTGTTTACAATCTGTTTTGCCGCGGAAATATGTGAAACTGCAGGGGGTTTATAGCGTAACCCCAAATAAACCAAATTATTCAATTATTCTTGTAACACAATTTCACACTTTGCAATCGAAAATTAAAAACAATTAGGAAATATAACTAAATCTAGTGGCCTTGCACGTTTTCTTCTTCTTTACATTAAATCAGAACAGCTGTGGTGCAGCAGTACAACAACACAGCTTAACAGTTTGCTGAAATGTTATTAACAGAAATACTCGATTTTTGAGATTAAATTTGTTTTTGCTTTGTTTTCTATTACAATTTTTTGAAGAGATGCTGTGAAAATGATCTAATTATTAAATGTTTTAATAATGCTTAGCTCTAACTTATGACTTTTATTTTAAATAACTTATATTTGCGTTTTAAAGCAATGGAACATTTTCTGGCGGAGAACAGAAATTTAAGTAAGCAAGAATATCGATTGCTTAATAACAAACTACTTTTATATCGATTATTGTTTCGATCAAATTCGCAACACAAATTAACAAACTGCAAGTGAAAACAAAACAGTAAATGTAAATATAAATAATATATTGAGCAATTGACGTTTAAATATATTTTATTAACGGTTTCTGTAGCACACACAAGACCAAATTGGAAACGCACTGACTGTTTGCTTTTTAATTGCGCATCATTTAAGATAAGATAAGACTGACGCTATGGAAACCAAAGCCAATGCAATGGAGAACAACAACAAATTGGAAGAATTCAACTTCCCGCCTGTTTGGAAGGATAACGTAAAAGTAAAGGAACTTCTATCGGCTTTTCATCCTCGTCACTTAAGTCCGGGAAGCTATGATGCCAAGATGGTATTTTGGACGGACCTGATAAAAAAACACTGTGATCATTTCGGAAAGGCTAATTTTAGTCACAGAGAATTGCAACTGAAATTTCTACGAGGAGAACAAATTCCTGCCTGTTTAGATACGGTAATCGCAGAAATGGAGCAGCGGAAGCTGATTCGTCTACGCAGTGAATATGAATACGATCCAACAAACACATGGAGCGGCTGGTTAGTGAATAGTTTTGTAAAGCGCCCTCTATCGCAAAGTTGGTTAAAACTTAAGCATAGCGTCATTGCTGAAGATTTTGAAGCTCGTGCGCTTGTGGAATGGGTCCATGTGGAAGTAATTCAAGTAAGCTATCTTTAAATAAATATATTAAACAACTTAATAATTATTGTAATTGTTTGTAGAGCCTGTGCAACCAAATAGACGAAAAAGTGCTGAAGAAAAACCGTGGAAAATTGCTCCATTTTGAATCGTTTAGAAAGATTTGTAGAGATGCCCAAATGAACATTCATGATGATTGCTTAATCTTGTGTCTAATGACGCTGCAGGCACGTCGACTAATAGTCATGGACTACAAGGTTGAGCGGAAAACAAGTAGCATACATCTTATTAAAATTCCAGGTAAGCAGTGGTTACAATTATGACCCAGTTAATAACTAACTATGATTTTTTAATAATTCCAGCTAACGAACACGACAATTTGGTTATAAGTGAAGCCGATCGTGCTATGCATAACCTGGAGATGACTCGAACAAGTCTGCTAAAACAGCTCGAGGACATTGAGGATGATATCAAACTGAATGATAACAAAGCTCGCCAATACGTTAAGGAAAATAAAAGACAATTGGCCAAGACATATTTGCGCAAACGGCGATTGTTGGAAAAGAATCATGGTGGGATGCAATAGAATTTTTAAATTAGCTTTTATTTATAACTGAATTACATTGACAGAGAGACGTAGCATTGCTTTGCATAACATAGATACACTGCTCTCAAATGTGGATGAGGCACAAAACACTGGCGCCGTGCTGGACGCTTACAAGATTGGCTCAAAGACTCTGCAGAAGGTACTCAATGAGTCGGGTCTCAGCTACGACAACGTGGATGAGGTGCTCGCCGATGTCCGTGAGACATTGGATCAGCACAGGGAAGTACAGGACGTCATGTCAAATGCCGCTGGAGAAGTTTCCATCTGTCCCGAGGAGGATGAGTTGGAAATAGAATTGCAGGAACTGATGGGCGAAAAGCCATCCTCTCAAGCAACCAGTGCACCCACTAATATTAACAATAATAATAAAACTGAGATTGTAATCAATGATGCACAGTTGCTGGCCATGTTAAATGATCTGGAGGTGGAGGACGGCACGATCTCTATTGCTAGCCATCAAACACTAGAGTCTGTGTAAAATGTTGTTCATATTCTATATATTTGTATGCCAGTTGTGAGATTTTAAATAAATTATGTTTATGTTTTTTATAGAGTTCGTTAGTTAATCATTAATGGCTTTATTCTATATCATTTTGTACAAAATGCGTTCTTAGATTAAAAATTGTAGCTTAGAAGCTATGGCTAGACAAATGTTTCCCTAAGTTGGAATTTAAAAATTTATACATACACATTTATAAGTATAAGATTACACATGATTTGGGTTTATCATACAGTTCTTTTGTTATAGCAATCGGCATTTAAATCATCAATCCGTTCCTCATACATACATACATCCTAAGTATGTACATATGCACTTGAGTTGGGCATATTTGGTGAAGCATATCAGAAAAGCAATTTACGAATCCTTGTGTGTCCTTGGGCGGCATTTGAATGTCAAAAGCAGAGCAATCGCCACCAAACCTTTGTCCTCGGCGATTGTTATGTGTGTATTTGGAAAAGTATCAAAATACTTAAAATTGTACAGATGAAACAAATCAGCACGGGCAGAATCACAATGAATCGCAGTGATCTGAAATGTAAATAGATTTTTAATTAAATGTATTAAAGACTTGACAATAGGATTACGCTACCTTCCATGCCCTAAGGCTGGGTGTCAGAGATTCAGATCGATGTCAGCCTCCAGGTCGATGTGGTTCATTGAGTTGGCCGAGCTGTTAAAGATTTGATTCTCGGCCGTTGTGGCGCTGCTGTCTCCATTGGTTGTGCTGGATGTGACAACTCCATTCCTCTTCGATTTACCTAGCAGCCAGCAAGAGAACACTTTGTCCAAATATTGTATATTAATATTGTGATGATGATCTGGAGAGTGTCTAGCATGATGCCAAGGAAAACACAAAAAAAACGCAACAAATACAAACCGCTAAATGCACCTAAGCTCCATGATTCTATAACTTTTGATCTCCATTATGACAATAATTGGAAAAATGCTAACAATTATTAAGAACAAATTGGTTTTCGGGGTCATCATGTGGCAGCTATAGCTTGTCTGGGTAATTGTCTGGTGTTTGTATGCATGTGGGTATGTGGGTGCGTGCAGGTGTGTGCATGTGATGAGCAATGATTAGACTTACCTCCTGTGAAGCAGAGACAACCTTCGTCGTCGTTTGGATAGTCCCGTCGAGAAGTTTTCAATTTCAGCTCCTTATTGATCTCATTTATGCAGCGCTGATAGTAGTCATAATCCTTCAGATACCAAACTGGTGGCCAACGATGCTCTCGCAAATATTCTTGATTATCCTGATGCAGGGCTTTCAGACCCTTGAGTGAAAACTTACAGATTACATTGTAATTGACGCACAAATATGACATACACCACTCGGCCAACTGATGGGCATTGTGCAGCTGCCATTTTTAATGTAAAGACGATTAATTTTAGTAATTATAGCTATGTTTTATGGTTAATCAAAATACCTTGACTGGCTCTAATAACTTGAGGCAATGGTCCACAGTTTCATTGGTTTCGTTTTGTGAAATTATTGTGAGATCTTCGATAACGCGACACTCAATTAGATTGATTAGACGCGGCAGGCACAATCGGTTGGCCAATTCCAGCAAATTGAGGCATTTAACCGCTGAGATGGGCGGAATCTGATCAGTGTATAGATAGCACAGCAGCTTATGGAATGTGTAGATGGTAACTCCAGGGAAAACAATCTGCAATGAATTACTTTAAGTCGATGTCTTCTACAAATATATTAATTGGTGTCTTACCACATTGGAGTGTGCCTCACGAAAGTCACCCAATAGCATGGCCCGCATAACATCACAGCGACCGACTAGGACAGCTCGATGTGCCTTTAAAAAAAAGGAATCTTTTTAATAGATGCAGCTTTAAGTTGGTAATAGACATAATTAAAGAAATTCTCTAATTATGGCCGTAATCTTTGTTTTTATGAATGGGTTTCATACATAAAACGCTTTCTTATATTTAATAACCGCTCTATTTCTAACTGGAACAGTGCTAACCTTCATTAAACCATCGTCCAGTTCGAAGGTAACATCGCTAAAACAACCGTCACCAATGCAGTGCCTTTCCATGCTTTCTTTTATGCGCTACAGAAGACCAAACAATAAGTTAAGCTATCTTCAGAATTAGTTTATCAGTTTGATGCTCACAAGACAGATGTGTGGATTTGGTTCATCACTGGGACTGTCCATGATGCTTTGTGGCTTGGAAAGTAGCATGGTCAATTGCGGCAGTTCTAAGAAATCGGCTGCTTCTCTAATTTCCTATAAAGAGAAACGATCTTTTTAGTTAATTTAACAAATAATTCAGGCATTAAAGTAAAAGATTAACCTGCAGATTACTGCAATCTTTGTCAATTGTGCCTGTGTAGACGAATCTTAGACATTGATGGAGAGCCTGGGGTGAGATGAGCTTGTTTAACGTAACGATTGTTTGGATTGCGCTGACTCCACGTTGATTCTCCATCTGGACCAAGCGTAAGCTTTGTAGCACTGGATGATGCAGCTCCTTATGCAAATCACTTGAGCGCTTTGACTCGACCAATGGTAATGCCTGATAGCTGGAACGTCGCTTCAGGTGCTCCCACATGCTAACAGATAAAAACTTATTAAATTACTGATCAAAGTAGGTGACATTATGTCTTACCGCTGTGTGCGTGATTCGTAGCGTATAAGATATTCGGTATCATCATTAAAGTCGGCTATGGTGGCCTCTCCAAATGTTGAACTGACCATACTCGACTCACTGCTGCTTCGTCCGCCCATGTCACTCATCTCTGTGGTCAGAATGCGTTGAAAAATGCTAGAGGCTGCGGCAAGCATGAATCTGTGGACTGCAAACTTGGTTCCGGCAACGACAAGAATGAGATCGGCATAGGCCTGCGACAGGAACATGTTGTAAATGTCCTGGCGATAATGGCCGACCATAACGGTAACCTCTGGTGGTGGTGGCTTCGGTGGACGAAACGGTGCCTGCAGCAGTGGCTTCTGCACCTTTTTCAGGTTCGTCATCCAAAAGCGCTGCTGTCGGCGTGCAATCAACGCCGATCTTATCGCGTTTTCGAAAACCTCATTAACACCAAAGTAGGTAAAGACGCTCGTCTCGTAGTAGCTCACGCCGAGCTCCTTGGCAACGGCACGTGCCTCATCCGGCATGACTAAATCGCTCTTTAAGGCAGCTCTGTAAGTTTACAATGAAAATTTAAATTAATTGTTAGGAGTTTTCTTAAGTGGATGCTTTAAACAAATAAGAAATTTTTGTTTTACAAGGTCCAATTGGCACTAAAGTTGGTCCAACTATACAATCTGATGTTTATTGACATTCCAGCCTACATATAGGATGAGTGGACTGTGGCTTATTGTCTGAAAGAAATCAACATACCGCACAAAGGTTCCCTTCTCGCCAAAGTAAGACAAATAGTTTTCATCGCGGTACATGTATCGCAGATCATTTTTGCAGCCAACGAGTACTACAGGGACGTCCGGGCAGAAGCGACGTATCTCCGGGTACCACATTACCTTGCAGTTGCGCAATGAAATCGGGCTTGCAATGGAGAAACATAGCAGCACCACATCGGATCTGGCAAACAAAAAGGGATTTTCATCTCGGTGTTTAAAAAGATAAAAAGTGATTTCTTGTGCTCACCTGCCATAGGCAAAGCGACGATCTTTGTCATGATCACCGAATGTGTCCCACAGGCGTAGGGAAACATTAACTCCATCCACAACTTCCCAAGATCTCTCGAGCACCTGTAAGACACAACAATATCGACATGTGTAACCAGAGAATATTATTTACAGCCAAAAGTGTGTCACTTGCGTCTTTGTAAATGCGATACTGATCGATGGCCCAGACGGTTGGAACGTGTGTGGACAAAAGCTGTGACAGGGATACGTGCTTGTTGCAGGCCCTGGCACAAATTAAACGGGTTTTCCCCACCGCCGTGTCGCCGACTAAGACGCACTTCACCAACTCCTGATGCGGCTGCTCGTTGTCCATTTTTGGGCATTCACTAGGCGAATTTGTTCACTGAATATCTGCAAAATTTAAAGATATTTCATTCAAGTGCTTGCTCAACTCAAAAATTTATTAAGATTACTTTTCAAGCACTTCCTTATGTGCAAATATATGTACTTAATTAGCACATACGTAGTATGTTTGTAAGTTATTGACTATGCTGCGCAGTTCGAATGCACTGAGCTGGGTAATGAAAGTGAAAGGAAAAGGAAGAAGAAGAAGAACAACAACAATAAAGATAAAGACAAACCCATTGCGTTGTTAAAAATACTGCGGGAAGCTCTTTTAGAGTCTAAATTGAACTCAATTGAAACTGAAATAAAAGTATCTTCAATCAAAAAACAAAAGTAAGTCGCACTTTAAATACCCTGCACCAAAGTGGTAATTCTTAATTCAAATAGTAATATAATTATTTAAAAATAATTGTTTGCTCAGTGTTGTCGCTTCAGCTTATTTATAGGCAATTTAAAAGTTTATTATTAACCAACTTTTAAAGTTTGTTAAAAAAAAAGCTTAAACATTAAAAATAAAAAATTAATTGGTTTTAAGTTTATTTATTTGCTTTTCTATATAAGCTTATATTACCAAAATAAAAAAAAAGCTTACGTTTTTTTAACCTCGAGTTTGGATATCTTTTAAAAGTTAGGGTATTTCCGATGCTACCACGCTCAGACGCAAACAGTTCATTGATTGTTGTTTATCTCTTTACATAGTATGTTGAACGTGCCGTTTTGTTCCTTTGACGTCTATTTTTTACACACTCCAGACTTACAAGAACATAATGGGCCCTTCTTTGTAATTATACGTACTTGGCTTAGCTTTGGACAGTAAAACATTGAAAGCACATAGAATGTTCAGCAGAATTCTTTAAAATTTGTTAAACAACCCTTGCCAAACTGAATTTAAATAGTTTACGTTTATTTTAATTGTTATTTTATTCTCCTTTAATCACTTTTACTTTTGTCAACACATTTCCTTGGCTCACTGTATGCGTATATGCGCCAAGGAAGTTGGTATGAATTTAACAATGGACAATAATATTAATGAGCTCCTTTGTGGGAACGACCGGCACCTAAGATGCCCCATTACCACTAGGTTTATTGATTTTCTCATTCCATTCTCAAGTGGCGCCTCCAGACCTCCTTCGACCCAGACTCTTTGGTCGAAGCGACCGCGTCAGCGAAATTTTCAAATGAAAGAACCAAATTCGTATATGTATGTGTGTATGTTTATAAATATATTGAGTAGCGAAACTATATTTATTTGAAATCAGCTTCAATATATTGACATTCCATTCGTATTGTTTTTATTTTGAAATATTTAAATTAATCAATGGAAGACACTTGCGATTTTCACAGAACATACTACTGCTTACATACATACACATATCAGAAACATTTTGATTAAGTGTAAATATTGAGTTCACATATTATTTAATTAGCGTTAATTTTAATTGACACCTTAGTTTACATATATACACAAATAATTGTTAAGAAATTTATAAATTAATACCTTTTTAGTTGCTTCTTTATTTGTGTTTTGCGTGCTCTGCTCTCCCAGTTCTTTATTTGCGTGTTGCACTTATCACGCACACACTCACACAGTAACACAAAATTTACAAAAAATTGCACTTTTTACTTGCACCAATACGAATACAAAAATAGAACACGAACTTTGCACGATTTACATATCTTTGCGTTGCGATTTCATGCATATTCGATCTTATTCGAGTTATTCCTTTAGCATCCACTCGAAGCTTGCATGTTAGCAGCTTTTAATTGTTAAATAATAAAATGCAGTTACAACAACTGTTACAACAATCGTGCACCGCCGTCGATATATGCGATTCTCGATAAATGCAGCGCTCCAGTGTTGAGAAAGATCAACACCAACAAAATTTAATGCTGCCAGACTAAATAAAGATATAATTTAATCAAAGTTGTATTGAATTTATTGTTAATTTGTCAAACATAATTAAAACACTTGTTATATTTTATTTAAGAAGAACGATATTTGCTGTATCTTATTAATACATCCAATCTGCACAAATTTAATCCCTACAATAATCAGGAAAAACAATCAAGTGTCATTCTTAAAATTTGTCGCAAGGTGGCAACTCTAAATCACATATGTTTTGAATTGTTGGTGTTGTTGCGAAACGAGGTGCATTCATAAGTATTTTGGTAAAAATAAAACTGTTAGACATAAACACAAATTTTATGTTTATATCTTTTTCTTATAGTTTTTCCTATTATATATTTCATTCGCTTCGATAATCGCTGCTATAGAATATCTGCAGCAATAGCATCATCGCCCCTATGTTTGTCAGGCGAACGTGTCAATCTCTTTCCAGCCGCAAATCGATTTTTGCCGTTACAGCTGTTCTGAATCGACAGTACGCCATAAATAAATAATAATATTAACATAATAAAAATTATTTGTTGTGTCAACAGTAGCGGCAAGACTGTCTGGAGCACTTTAACTGGATATCGATTTGTATCATCTTCCACAAAACCCAAAATGACTTTGTCCGTTCAGCCAAAGGTGGATGACATCAAACCAATTATGCGGTACGATTTGCACATTTGTTTAAAGTGCAACAATAATTAATAGTCACTATTTGTAGGATCACCAATATTGAAAAATCTCAACAAGATACACGGGATTATCGTGGACTGCAGCTTGAAAATGGTCTGAAGGTATTACTTATTTCTGATCCAACCACCGATGTCTCCGCTGCTGCACTTTCTGTGCAGGTTGGGTAAGAATAGAAATATTTTCATACTACCCATATAATGTGGAGTGTGGGTGTTCAGCACAAAGAACACTTCCGTGCTGAAGTAATCTTAGCTTGGGATCCCATCGATAATATTAAATCTTCGATATGATAAGAATTGCTTTCGACTGCTTTTATAAACGTCTCAACTATATTTGCTAATACTTTGTTTATAGACACATGTCGGATCCACAAAACCTTCCTGGCTTGGCGCACTTTTGTGAGCACATGCTCTTCCTGGGCACCGAGAAGTATCCCCACGAAAACGGCTATACCACGTACCTCTCCCAGAGCGGAGGCAGCAGTAATGCTGCTACGTATCCGCTCATGACAAAGTATCACTTCCATGTCGCTCCCGACAAGCTGGACGGTGCTCTCGACCGTTTCGCGCAGTTCTTCATTGCTCCGCTCTTTACATCGAGTGCAACTGAGCGAGAAATCAATGCGGTTAGTACTACAAATTAAAAATAGATTTATTTGTATTAAGTAATAAGTTGTAATAATTGCAGGTTAATTCGGAGCACGAGAAAAACCTTTCAAGCGATCTGTGGCGCATTAAACAAGTTCAGCGTCATTTGGCTAAGGCGGAGCATGCCTTCAGTAAGTTTGGAAGCGGGAACAAGGCCACACTCTCCGAGCTACCCAAGTCCAACGGCATCGATGTGCGAGACGAGCTACTCAAGTTTCACAAGTACTGGTATTCAGCAAACATCATGTGCCTTGCCGTTATAGGAAAAGGTTTTAAAATCAGCGAACTCTGTAATGAATTCAAATTAAAAGTGTCTATTATTCACAGAATCTTTGGACAAACTGGAGGATATGGTGATAGAAAAGTTCTCGGAAATAGAAAACAAGAACGTGCAAGTGCCAGAATGGCCTAGACATCCATACGCTGAGGATAAGTATGGTCAGAAGGTCAAGATAGTGCCCATCAAGGACGTGCGCTCAATGACAATCAGTTTTACCACGGATGACTTGACACAGTTCTACAAATCAGGAGTAAGTTTAAACTCAAGCAAACACAGATTTATTTACTACTTATAATTCTAATTGGCATTTCAGCCCGATAATTATTTAACCCATCTCATTGGTCACGAAGGCAAGGGCAGCGTCTTGTCCGAGTTGCGCAGGCTTGGTTGGTGCAATGAGTAAGTTGACTGTGGAGTTAAGGTAATCATCTCTAATGGTAATACATCGTTGCAGTCTTGTCGCTGGACACCAGAATACTCAGAACGGATTTGGTTTCTTTGAAATAGTTGTGGATATGACACAGGAAGGCCAGGAGCATGTGGACGATATTGTGAACATTATATTCCAGTATTTGAAAATGTTGCGACAGGAGGGTCCCAAGAAATGGATCTTTGATGAATGCGTTAAGCTCAACGAGATGCGTTTCCGTTTCAAAGAGAAGGAACAACCGGAAAACTTGGTCACCCACACCGTATCCTCCATGCAAATATTTCCATTGGACGAAGTGCTAACGGCACCATATCTAAGCAATGAGTGGCGTCCCGAGTTGATCAGCAAACTGCTCGATGAACTGGTGCCCTCCAAGTGTCGGATTTCCCTCGTCAGTCAGAGCTATGAGCCATCGGTCAATTTAGTTGAGCCCTACTACAAAACCAAGTACTGTTTAGAGCGTATTCCCAAGGATACACTGCAGGTAGACTAGCCCAGTTAATCCTTTAGTGAATTCTTACTTAATTCATTATTTACAGAGCTGGGAAAACTGCGTTGCAAACGAGAATCTGAAATTGTCACTGCCAAACAGTTTTATACCGAACAACTTTGATATCGCCGAAGTTCCCAGTGATGCACCCAAGCATCCCGTTATTATAATGGACACACCCATACTAAGGGTGTGGCACAAGCAGGACAATCAATTCAACAAACCCAAGGCTTGTATGACCTTCGACATGTCCAATCCCATTGCCTATTTGGATCCCCTTAATTGCAATTTGAATCACATGATGATCATGCTCATTAAGGATCAGCTCAACGAATACTTGTACGACGCAGAGTTAGCCAGTTTAAAGCTTAGTGTCGTCACCAAGCCCTGTGGCATCGATGTAGGTTGCGAATGCTGTTTATGATTATGATCAAATTATAATTTGTTGCGTTTTGTAGTTTACTATACGGGGCTTTAATGACAAGCAAGTGGTGCTGCTCGAGAAACTATTGGATCACCTGTTTGACTTTAACATAGACGAGAAGCGTTTCGATATACTTAAGGAGGAGTACATACGCTCCTTGAAGAACTTCAATGCCGAGCAGCCGTATCAACATTCCATCTATTACCTGGCACTGTTGCTCACCGAGAATGCCTGGGCGAATGTGGAACTCTTGGATGCCATGGAACGTGAGTTGTTGTTAGCTCTGTTAACTGTTAAATATTTGCTTATATTGATGCCAATTTGTTTGCATTCTTTGCAGTTGTTTCCTACGATCGAGTCTTAAACTTTGCCAAGGAGTTCTTCCAGCGTCTGCACACGGAATGCTTTATCTTTGGCAATGTGACTAAGCAGCAGGCTAGCGAGATTGCTGGCAGAGTCAACAAGCGCTTGGAAGAAACGAATGCCTCCAAATTGCCCATTTTGGCCAGACAAATGCTCAAGAAACGAGAGTACAAGCTTTTAGCTGGCAAGTTAAGAATTTCTACAAAATGAATATTTCAATTAACTAATATTCCAATCATTTTGTCCAGGTGATAGCTATCTCTTTGAGAAGGAAAATGAGTTCCACAAGAGCTCCTGCACCCAGCTTTACATGCAGTGCGGTGCACAAACGGATCGCACAAACATCATGGTCAATTTGGTGTCCCAGGTGCTGTCGGAGCCGTGCTATGATTGCCTGCGTACCAAGGAGCAGCTGGGCTACATTGTGTTCAGTGGAGTTCGCAAAGTGAATGGATCCAATGGCATTCGCATTCTTGTGCAATCAGCTAAGCATCCCTCATACGTTGAGGATCGCATTGAGAATTTCCTGCAGAACTATTTGGTAGGAACAAAATTTGTTATCTTTCAATCAATCAGTACTTAATCTATGGTTGATTTTATAGCAAGTTATTGAGGACATGCCCTTGGATGAGTTCGAGCGACATAAAGAGGCTTTGATCGTTAAGAAGCTTGAGAAACCGAAGAACATATTCCAGCAATTTAGTCAATTCTACGGAGAAATCGCCATGCAAACTTATCACTTTGAGCGCGAGGAAGCAGAAGTCGCAATACTCCGAAAAATAACCAAATCCGATTTTGTGGACTACTTCAAGGTGAGTGCTTTAATGTATTCCAAGAAGTGGTATTAACAGTTGTGTTTTTTGCAGAAATTCATAGCAAAGGACGGAGAGGAACGACGGGTTCTGTCAGTGCACATTAAGTCCACACTGAAGGATGCACATGCCTCCGGTACGTGCAAGGAAGATGTCAGCGAGGTGACGAACATGGATAGACATGCGAAGATTAGCGATATTGTTGCATTCAAATCCTGCAAGGAACTGTATCCCATTGCCATGCCCTTCCTGGACATCAAGGCGAAGGGTGCTCGAAGCAAGCTCTAAGTGCATCCATCTCCCTTGCTCTCCCTCTATCTCTATCTCTCTGTATCTGTTGCTGGTTATGGCACAAATCTTTTAACTGGTTTTGGTTCGTTTTCTTAAAGTTTAATGTATCAGTGGATGATTAGACAACTCCTCACAAATATAAAATAACTTGTACTAGAAGCGAGTTGTGCCTCACGTAATTGCTGCCGAGAAGTGCACTATTTGGTATAGAGAATCCCATGTCGAGTTTGCTCAGCTCCTGTGAACTGAGATCCTGGGTGCGGCGATGGCTTTGACTCTGATCCAGCAGTGCTATCTTGTGCTTAAATGTTTCATGCTCTGACCACTTGAAAAGCTTCGTCTGTCCTCCCATGTCCAGTATGATATTGTTCTCCCGTCTCTTGTCCGGGTCGTGCATTGGATACGCCAGCGTCAGCTGCAAATTAATCATCTCGCGATGCAGGTGCTGAAATGTGCATCTCAGCTGAACAGTACGACCTGGATGAAAACGAGAAGCATCTCAATCAGATGAAGCTATTAATTTCAGCATTTACACTTGCCTCTAATGCTAAAGATGGGACTCTTGATGGACATGGTTGTGGCATTGCCCATGTGCTCTGTTATGTTCTCCAGCTTCCAGTAATACGTAAACAATTTAATATCCTGATCGGCGAGCATCGTGTTGTTGAATTTATCCACCTCATCCTCCCGTTCTTCAACACTCTCCAGTTGTTTCAGCTGTGGATAACGCCGTTCTTGGACTGGTCTCATCGTGATTGGCTCAAACTTGAACTTTTTCATCACCGAAGGCTTTGTCACGGTTACTTTGTCCAGCACTGGAGCTGCTACTACGGCTGGTGGCACTATTGGTATAGCATTACTGTCCTGTTCCTCTGGCAGATGCGATAGTTTCCTGAGCAAATCTTTAATTTCCCGCAGTTCCTCTAAGAGTTTCTGCTCGAGATTCCGAAAGGCCAGATTCATTTCATCTAAGTGGACAACTTAAGCGGTTTAAATTCTGTGCAGAGCAAGTAGCCTAGTTGTGTGTCCAGCATACCCGATCCACAGACTCCCTTTAGCGTTTTGGTGGTCACCGCCTCCGCGGATGCCTTGACCTCGCCGGCATTAACCGTGCAGACGGCTCGCTGCACTTCGCTGGGCAACTTGCCAACGGGTCCATCATCTGATCCTTCCGATTTGATGTGGTTCTGTTCCAAATCCTCGAAAGTGTGTCCCGAGGCAAAGAGCACACAGAATGCTCCAAGTAATAGCCACCTGGGCATCTCCACGTAACAATTATATCTTTATAAATATATATATTTTCCGATCCACGACGTTTGCCACGCTATGTTGTGATCCGCTGTCTGGGAGGCCACTTTGACAACTGACGGATCGACGTTTATTTGAATGTATATGTATAAGTGTATGTGTATGTGTATATACATATATCCACTTTCAGAGGGATTCATATTTATGTTTATAAATATGCGACTGGGGCGTGTGTCTTGTCCGATCTTCTAAATTTAGTGTCAATGTTTTTTGAATGAAATACGCATAGAAATTCGATGGCGAGTCTGCTCGACTGTTAAATACCCTGTACCGAAATGTAAACCTGCAACCAAATTATTTAGTTTACCAATAATAAAGCTAGGCGTTCATGCTGCCTGTAATAAATTCTGCCACAAGTCGTGACAACCCCTCGCACTGGTTGCTGGCTGATCTTTAAATGAAATGCTACAACTTTATTTGTTTTAGGGCTAGAGAACTAATTAAATTGGTAACAAATATTGCAGTGTATGTGTTAGCCCATTGAGAAGAAGGACAGTCGGAATGCCATTTCGACCATGTTCTGTGGCACCTCCGGTCGGTGGCAGACATAGACCTCCTTCGCAGGGGATTGAAAGAGACGACCGATGACTACGAAACGCATGCTCTCCTGATCTTTGGCGGGATTTGTGATTTCCAGGGTTATGCCGTGCTCCTTAACCAGAGTGATGTCATGACTGACATGTCCCATAACGCTGGAGGATTCAGCCAGCTGGCGTCGATGTTGCTTGGAGCGGTCCAGCACCAAGTGGATCATGTGACAAGCACGCCGCATTTCGGACAAGTGTGGAAAACTGTCCGAGCTGGCGGTGAAGGGGCACAAGAGAACACCGTTGGCCATGTCCACGTAGACGTAGTGCAGCACACAATTCTTCCAGCCAGCGGATATTTTGACTGGTACCACATTGTTGATCTCCTTCCACAAGGATGTGGTTATCTGACTTTGGGTCTCCGCATTCAGACTGAGCCCGTAATGCAGCGGATGCTGCTCGGCAAAGTTCTCCCAGTCGGAGCCACTGTCCTCGGAGTCTTCGGCGGGTGTGAGGCGACGACGGGAGACATCATCCTCACTGGGTGTCTGGCTGTGTATCGATGAGCCACCCAGTGATGAGCACAACTGAGCCTCGTCATCGTTAGGCTTCAGCTTGAGGAATGATTCCAGCTTGCCATTGGCTTCCTGATCTTCGCTGGATTGTTCGATCTTGAGCTGATCCAATACCTCGGGTCTTTTGTTTGATATGGACCAGAACCTGGCCAGCGATTCAATTCCGCACTGGATCAGATGATCCAAGGTCTCCTGTATTTCCTCGATGTAGAACAACGAAGGAGGCACCGAGCCAAAGGCCTCCATTTCTGGAGCATCTACATACATCTTGAGGATCACAGTCAGGATCAAGTGACTGCGCGAGCAGACGGTAAGAAAGTAGCGACCGGTGGCATTGGCCAGCACAATCTCCTCCCAGACGTACATTTCACGCACCCGAATTCCAGGAGCGGATCCAATAAAGTCAAATATGCCGCGACAGCGTAGGAAGAGCTCCACATTGGATCGCACCTCGGCCGGGAGCAGGCTGGCCAGCAGGAATTGATCGTAGTAAAGTGCACACCCATAGATGAAAAACTCCCGATGGGTGGTCAAGGGCTCATCGTTCCAGTTGCGGTAGTCCATGGCTTCCATTTCACTGAGGGCATCGAAGATGCGAAGTTGTGCCTCCTTGGGCAGGGGAAGATTCCGTGACTGCTGCAGCAGCTGCTCGAACTGCACATCGCCACGGGGATGGGCCAAGAGACGTGACCTTTGGATGCCACAAAAATGACGCAGAAATCGACGCAATCCGTTGGAGCTATCGTTGACAGTGGAAAAGTTCTCGAGGCTAAGTCCCGGCAAGGAGAACCGTATGTAGCCAATGAGCTCATCTGACTTCAAGCCGCACTCCGCGGAGGTGTACAGTTCCGCTGCATAGGCGAACATCACAAGGAATCCGTTGAGCCGGCGATAGTTGACATAGTAGGGAACCTGCTCCACCAACAAACGCGACGTCAACGGCTCCGTTTTCAGCTCGTTGAGCACCGATGTGAGCGTTAAGAAACTACCCCGTGCCTTGTACAGGAAATTGGTCAGAGCAGACTCCGGATAATAGTACAGCGAATCCTTGTACTGATCCTGCTGATAGCACTCGGGTGGCAACAGCAACATACCAAATGGAGTTAGTGTATCCGGTATAACCACCGCTGGTGGCATCAGCTGCTCAAACTGATCGGCAAACATCGCAAAGCTGGTCACCTTCCGTACCTGCTGCACTTGGCTGATTTGTCCAGGCGATTCAGCTGCTGGCGCACTGGGGTTGCTACTATGCACGGTGCCCTGGAAGCACAGACAGACCTGTGTGGGTTCCAGGAACTGCTGAAGCAGTTCATCCAAATTACTGGCGTACAGTTCAATGCCATTCAGGGACTTGAACCAATCCCCACGCTTTATGGTGTGCTCCATAGCGCTGATGTCATGCACAAAGCTGTCCACCATGAGACACTGGGGCTGGTCGGGAAAAGGTAACACGCGGAAGCCCAGTATGGATTCCACAGCTGTGGAGCGACGACCAAAGCGGAAGCGATCCGTGGCCGTTATAACCAATTCCAACTGTTTCTGGTTCTCATGTGAATTTACAATGTCTGCGAATCGGAAAGAGTCGGGGTTGTTGTTGTTGTTACCCGAATCGGGCTGTGGCTCTGGCTGCTGCACGACACTGGTGTTGTTGTTGCTGTTGCTGCTGTGGCTGCCATTGTGTTTGCCCTGTTGGCCTCTATTCTGCTGCTGCTGCCGACGCGTTGTCTTTTTTCCCAGGCGCAGTGAGCGACGCAACAATTCTCCACGTCGATCTGGTGCATTGGTCTTGACACTGGGCTGGTATTCGGCATAGAAGAGGCTGCCGTCTTCAGCCACGTACTCCTCCCAGTTGACCAAATCGCTGCCATCGCTAAAAGAGCTGCTTAGCGAGGAACTCGATGTTGAATATGTCTCAGAGGCATCTAAGCCAAGTCGTCTGTCTGCGCCCAAAGACAAGCCCTGCGACTTACGCATTTCCCAAATAAATATATATAAATATTTATCAACACACAATCTATTGAAAATTCTATACACTTTTATCGCGCTCCGTGCTCTGTATTCGTGCTCAAACGGATTGCAACTAAACTCAGCTTAATCTCTGTCAGACATTTACTCTCTCTCAAAGCAAACCGGTTTTTTTTATTGTTGAGATCACGTCGTTTGGCTCTCACGCTCTGTTGTAAATTCCATTGGTTTGCTCTCTCTGCTCTCAGCAATAAGCCGCTCTCTTGAGCGTTTCGATTTACTGCTATTGCTCTTATTTACTTTGTTAAAATTAACCCCGCTCGATTTAAATACTATACTCAGCGTTCCGTTTCCACTTGTTCCCATAGTTAGTGGCATGTTCGACGTTAATTACTTCTTTTAATAGCTACAAATTAAACATTATTAATTACATGTAAAACATGCGTTAAGAATGTGGCTATTTGCAATAACGATCCGCTTTCATTTTGCTGCGTCTGTCCAAAAGAGTTTCATGCAGAAGTCCCTGAGCCTTTGCTTCTTCCAGCTCCTTTATAGTGTTCTGACTTATGCGCATTTTCTTGTCTTGGAACTTTTGAAACTTTTTGCTGTGGAGATCAAAAAAATTATATTTGGGAATTGATTATGCTTTGGTTATACATACACATAGTTCTTTTCAACCTCTCCCAAGTCGCCTTTCTCTTCTTTTGGCTGATCATCAACAACCACATCTCTGGCGGCATTGGTGCGCACTCGACAGATTTCCTGCTCTCCCACTTTCTTATGGAGAGCCACACAAGCATCATCCTCTGGATCAATGGACATGAAGTGTCCCGTTTCCGATAGCAATGCCATTTGTTTGCCCTAAGTTCACAAAGGTTAATACATAAAAGATTTTAAGTTCAATACTATGTCACTTACTTCAAAAACTGGTTCCCACTGTTCCATGCTGCCAACGGCTTCTGATCTGCCTGTAACCATGCCATCTTTTTCAATCTTCACATACTTTCCGTAGCCCGATTTGAAGGAAACCTTGCGGTCGTTAATTGGAAACGCTGTAAATATCTCTTCTGGATCAGGCCCATCGCCTTCATTATGCGGTGCGCCTAGTGTAAACAATCTGCAGAATTAATAGTTTTAGTTCAATTTTTTATCTGTTTATATTGCTGTCATACCCATTGTCCAATGCCTTCAAATAGCAACGCTCGCCAAACTCGATGGCCACCGAGCCAACAATGTTTGCTGCTGTCGACGCTGTCCACCAGCCTCCATGTTGAACTGCATCCTCATCTATTACTGATTTACTCTTCTTGGCTGAAGTGTCGTTTTTGTCTTCCTTTTCCTTCTTACGTTTTTTACTTTTCCTGAAAACCACAATAAGTTTACTTCTGATATTCTGAGTGTTTATATATGTTCATACTTGTGTTTTTCTCCTTTCAAAACTAATTTTTTTATACGAACATTATCGTAGTCGGCCATTATTTATTATAAACAATATTTTTATTTTTGCGTTTATGGACAGGCGTGTTATAACAATTTTATCGGAAAGTAAAGTATCGATTAATATTATTAGTAGTTGCTTTGCAATTGGACTATCGATATTTATTGTTTACCGATAAGTAGTACGTATGGCGGTAATTCAAATTAAATATTTAGATTTTGTTATAAGTAATTTAATTTGTTTAATTAATATCAGATTTCCTTTTTGGTAGCATGTGTATTTTGGCTGTAACTATGAAATACATACAATTGTATCCGAAAGCTGGTTTAATACATACATACATATACAAATAAATACAATAAATCAATGGTCTTAAGCATTTAAGTTGGCTAAGAGATAAGATAACTTAATAATGACTAGTAATAATCCGTATACTTAAATGTTGCTGAAGAAAATGTATAGGCGTATATTTAGTAACTATTATTTCACTCAACAATGACAATGACTGTTACATAAATTTGCAAAGCTTTATTATACCCATTATTGGTACAGGGTACATACACATAAATACTGAAAGCGGAATGCAATACGATTACATATAACCCTCCACGGACACCTGTTGCCACTGGCCCTGTAATAAGATGCAATTTTAAAATCATCACATAAAAGATTATTATATTTTTACTTACCGCAATGCCCAGGTTCCAACCAGCACCAGCAGGATTCTCGTTGGTTATGCCGCATCGTCGGCAGATAACGCCATTAAGGGATATAGCCCAGACTTCTTTGCCAACGGACACGGAGCGAAAACCACAGTGGGTCTCAGTGTGTGGAGGAACATTGGCAGCATTTGGAAGAAATTGCCAATGGGATCCTTCCGGGAATGTACGCGTTATTTCCCTGCGTACAGCCAGTCGCTGTTGATTGTCCAATGCCCAAATTCCAGCACGGCCAACGCTTATTGCCTTAAAGGTAACACCAGGTGGTGCTTCCACCTGTTGCCAGGCCTCGCCGCTGGGATTCAGTTTGTTGATGCCAAAGCGAAAAAAGATCATGCCGTTGCGGGCCACAGCCCACACCTGTCCTGTAGGTGCTACACTAATACCAACCAGCGGTTGGTCGCTTACAATATGCTCCCAGGTGTCGCCACGGGGATTAAGTGTGGTTACACCATGTCTGATCAGAACATCACCATTGGAGGCAATGGCCCAAGCCGCCACTGGCATATCTTCCACATTGAGAGCACTGTCCACATCATCGTCCAGCACTTGCAGCGCGGCATCCAGTATCTTGGAATGACTAAGTTCCTGCCATGGTCCACTGCTGCTAAGGCGGCATTTTTTCATCCACCTTCGGCGGCGTACACAATCGGTGAGCTTTTTGTGCGCATGATAGGTGGCCGGGAAGTCAATGGCATACTGCCAACCTTCCTTGTCAGCGCCTCCTGGAATGTTGTAGTCAATGGCCCAATCAGATATCCACTCGCAGTGCGTGGACAGTAGTTTTGTATGCTCCTTGCTACGCTTCTGTCGACCACTAGCATCGCTCCACATGTGCCTGTCCGTAGGCAAACTCTTGGCAGTGAAGCCACTGATGGGATTCCATCGCTGGTTCTCATACACATAGTATGTGTGCGTGTCAATCATAGTGTTTATCTTGCCCGATCCCTCCAGTCCCTTAAGAAACATTCCTCCCCAGCCACCATTGTACGCCCAGGCCGTATTATCGCAGGAGATGCCCCAAACAACGTCGACGCCGCTGTTATAGACTCGCTTCACATGTCCGCCCATCTGGCGCCAGTGCATCTGCTGCATAGACACAATCAACGACGGCGAGCGGTACAGAACACTAAACAGCTTAACACGTCCACTCACATAGAGACAGGTAACTGCAGCCGGATCCGTGCGGTACTTGTAGTCTGCATAGAATTCATTATTCACAATTATCTGATACTGATTTTGAAGAGCTCTGCAATTATTGGGACTATAAGAAACTACTACAACAAGGTAATTCTCTGCTTACTTACCTGATTTTCACAGTAAAGCTCGCACCTGGAGCAAATACCATACGATTATTGCAGATTTCCTCGAGCCACACCGAATCCGCCATGGTGTTGAGCACCGTTGTTCGCTCATTGAAACGTGGATTCAAATGCATGGCTATCACCCGGTACTTCTCCACTCGATGAGGCAAAGCCTTAATATTCGAATGACACTGCAAATCAAAGCGAATCTGGTCCGCATCATCGTAGACACACCCAGAGATTTCCAGCTCACTGCCACACGGCATTCTAACCAAAAGAATTTCAATATTATTTAATCATCATAAATAATTAAATTAAACTTACCCATTGTAGAGCGTGTTATAGTAGGGTGTCTCACAGGTGGATAGGTCCATTCGCTCCACGTAATGACTCTGACCATTGTCGGTCCTTTCCAGCTGCTGTGCCTTCATGTTGGCCGCATCGAAGACAAAGACATCGCCCAATTCACTGGTCAGCCAAATCGCATTGCTGGCGGGTTTGCCCATCAGCATATTGATTTGACTGCACACGGAGGACAGGTGGGATAACCAATCCTCCATTTCTGCATCGCTGGCAAACTGCAGTTTGACTGGGCTGCAGTTAACGGGCAAGTGGAGTGCATGAATGGCTAGACGTGGTGCTCCTGCCTCACTGCAGCATTGCACACACGTAATATCGGAGAGTGTAAATTGAATTTTTGTTGCGGCGCCATCGGGACTGAGTACGGTGAATGTGCCAGAGTCACTGTCTGTGTTGTCGCCATTACTGTTGCTACTGCTATTACCGCTCACCCACTCCAGCTCTATGATGCAGTCGTCGTAGTCACCAGCTGGATGCTGATAACGTGCCTCAGCCGACTTAACCCAAGATGTCAGCTCAACGGCCTTCTCGAAGTGCGTCACCTGCTGTAGCTTGGCCAAGCTTTGCTGTCTTTGTTTCAGTTTGTCAAGTATGTCATTGCGCCACGTGGGATTCGCATCGGTTTTACCATCAGTGTTGAGATGATCATTAAACCAGTTGGGAATGTTATTGGTATCTACAGTGACTGCCCCTGTGGCTATACAGCTCCACATCACAGCACACTCAGTCCAGAACTGCGAACCATTGTGATCGTCGTCTTCGCCCAGAAATGCATCAGATCCGTGTGCCGATTCCGACTCAAAGACAGCCGAATCACTCTCGGGGTGTGCCTCAGTGCCTACCACAGACCCCACGCTACGCACTGGTGACCAGGCTCTTGGATTCTTTAGCTGTGTTTCAAACTTTCCGCTTATCTCGGCTACATCGGCAGCAGGAGCACTCGACGCATGCGATGAAGTTTCTCGCAAGGCGGTTGCTCGATGTTTCTGCCGTTCGTTTAAATTAAGGCTTCCAATTGTGGGCGGTGAGTCAGCGGTGAGCTTCCAGCGTTCACTTTTTAATCGACTATTAAGTCCATTATTCAATGTCGCCGTACTGCGGGTGGCGACTGTTTCAATGACGGCGCAAGTCTCAACAACGCCCTTCTCCTTCTCCTTGGAGTAAAGATTGGAAAAGCTTTGGTGTTTGGAGCCGGGCGTGGAGCTGCTGCCACCGCTTTTACGTGAAACTATCGATAGAGAGCTAGATGAGCGGCTAATTTGCATAGAACACTGAATCTTCAGCCATTTCTTGCCGGTGGGATCGGCGGCACTTACTCCAGATCGGTAATATATAGCTCGATCTGACGCACCTATAGCGAACACCTGTTGAACACAAATATTCGTAGATCATAACAGATCATGAATGGATAAATTGTTATTACCTGATCATTTGGAGCCACTGATATCATAGACAAGTTGCCCACCATTTCCACCCAACCTCTGCCTATGGCGGCATCTTCACTTATGCCAGCAGCATCTCCTTTGATGCCACGCCGGAACCAGGCATGATGGTCATTCGTAATACACCAGACAGCATCTGTGCCCACAGATACTTGCAAAATACGCAGCCCTCGCGGCGTGTCTGATTGAGAGTTTGTAGAAACAGGTGGTTTCACATCCAGCCACGCCTCACCCGACAGATTGTCTCGCGTAATCCCAGTGCGCACGATGACGCGACCATTGTAGAGTACGGCCCAAACTAGACCTGTTGGCCCCACACTTATTTGGGAGAGCTCACTACCGGTGGGTGTATTGATGGCTGTCCAACGCAGACCCTCGGGTGCATACTGTGTGACGCCCGTGCGAAACATGGCCCGACCATGGGCAGTTATGGCCCAGACACAAAGTGTTCCGGCACGAGCATTGGGCACATGTGTGCCACCAATGGCTACATCAATGAACGGCTCCTGGGTGGGATCCTTATGCAAAGGTGCAACCGCACACCAGCTGTTGAGAGCGGCATACCGTCGGAAGCGTATCCACTTGCGACGTCTTACATACGAGTTCCATGACTTTTTCGCAGAGTACGACGCTGGAAAGTCTAAAGCATACATCCAGCCATCTTCTGGTAGTTGGTGACCATCAAGTTCCAGATCTAAGTGCCAATCGCCATCCCACTGCCATGCCATCGATGGTAGGCGTATCTTGTCCACGCTTCTCTCCACGCTACCGTCCATATTTGAATATTTATAACGATCAGTGGGCAGCAGTGTCTTTGAGAATCCCTCGATGGGCAGCCAGCGTTCATTCTCGTACGATTCTTCTTTGACACGAATCGGCACATCAAGTCCATGTACATGTACGTACACCTGTCGATCTCCTCCAATGGCCCACATATAGTTTGGAACAGCAGAGATTTTCTTAAATTCCAAACCAAGATATGGAAACTCGCGCCATCCACTCGAGCTCGTTGACAGCGTGTGGACGCGGCCTTCACTGCTGGTGGCAAACAACAGACTGCTAGGCATGATGGCTTTATGCGGTTTAAACTACATGTATTTCTTTTGCTACAGTCTTTCTTTGTGTTTCATTGTTGAACCCATTTACCAAATAATTGATTTTCCGTTCGTTGATCTGGAGTTGCCACATCATCAATTTTTTGTTATCAGCTGTAAAAAAAAATCGAGTGGCAGCTCCAGCCATTGCGCAGGCTCAAAATATTTACATATGGTTATTCCCGATAAAGACTACCGGCAGTTAAAAATGACAATGTCTTTATTTTATAAATATGTTGGTTAATTATATCTGCAATATTATTTAATCGGAGTGAACGATTTTACCATTGAAATTTTGCTAGTCAGATGTCAAATGTTGGAAGTACATCTAGTTACAATGCTTTCGGCAACATGTAAATTGTAAGTGGACGTCCCTCGCATTAAGCGGGCGGTCTGGCAACTATATCGCCACGCATTTGTGTTTACTTAAGTTGTCGTTAAACTAACCTCGAGATTAAAACTTACTAAAATATTACTCATTAACAGTTGTCAATTGACCAAGAATTTGGGAACACAGGCTCTATCCTCTTTTTCAAAGAAGTTCCCCTTTCCGTTTATGGGCTTAATTCAAAGTAGTCTACGAAAACCAATAGTCAACATGGAAAGCGTTGAAGCCCAATTTGTCCGGGATGCCATTGCAAATAACAAAGTTGCAATATTCAGCAAAAGCTATTGTCCTTACTGCACAATGGCTAAGGAGGTACGACTTTGGTCAGTTTCGAAAATACAATGCTTCAACCTATTCTAATTTCAGCCTTTCCGTAAGTTGAATGTGAATGCATTGATTGTGGAGCTTGATAACCGTAAGGACGGCAACGAAATTCAATCCATTTTGGGAGAAATGACTGGTGCTCGCACGGTAATTCTGATTTAAACTTGTATTTTAAGAATCTTTCGCATAATTCTATCTGATTAACTTCTTATGCACAGGTACCTCGCGTTTTCATAGACGGAAAATTTATTGGCGGCGGCACTGACATCAAGCGCATGTACGAAATGGGAGAACTTCAAAAATATTTCAAATAATTTTATAACCAATTGGTAAAATAAAATTTCCTTAATTTATTAGCAAATTGTAATACTGGTGTAATATAAACTGTATTTTCAACTTTTCGCTTATATACATTTGTGGTTTATATTTTTTATGATTATGTAATATTAAATTATAAAACCACAGCTTAAACAAGTAAATCCAGTAAGATAAGCGGACATTACCCGCACACACATACATACATACATAAGCGGGCGCAATTTTAAGCTAAGAAAGAATTTCAGTGAGCGCAATACAGTGTACGATCGCTGTGTGTGTGAAATGTCGGCTGCGAACTCTCCGCTTCGCCTACATCATGGAAGAACGCGCCAGTACTGCTATTGGTGGGTATTCATGTTCTTATACTCGTTACAGTTCTCTGATGAGTGTGCTATACAAGTGCAATGTATGAACAAACTATGTATTGGTGCTTATACTCATGTGCGGAGAACTTCTTTGAGCATGTTTGTTTTGTTTTGTCAGTATGTGTGATAAATTAGGCGCGAAGTTTGACTATAAATATAGCAGCAAAATTGGAGCCCAAATCATTAATTTTTGCGGAGCGGACCTCAAATGTCTTAATGTATGGGGCCGCGAATAAGTTAAATAGAATGCGGATAGCCAATCAGTGAAGCTTTTAATTTAAAATCTTTAATATCTTCGTTAATTAATAAAGATTGTGTTCTTAATAATTCCTCAAATTGCGTATACAAATTAAAAAAAAGTGTTTCTTATCAGGAAAATTATTTTAAAAGAGCCATTTAATAGGTTTATTTATCGATAAATAATTTTTTCGGGCTGCAATCTTATTTTTTAACTGGTGGCAACGCCGTTGTGGGCTCTTTAATAGTTGTGGTTATTTGTCTTATGACAATGTCAACAAACAAAATAAGGAAATAAACAAAGTCTTAAACATGACTGACTTGGTTCGCGGTGAAGCTCCTGAATCGGATGAAGAGCAGGATAAGCATGAGGCAATTAATAAATAATTTTACAATAATTAAATTCAGATTAACAACAAGTGGTTGCAGATTTTCGCAGCTTCTGTGTCTGGCGAGGCAACGGAGGAGGAAGACGATGAGGACATATATGAGCAGCCCAATAACGCCAGTGTTACACCGTCCATCTATCGGAATAACCTGTTGCAACGCAAACTGAGTAATTATTAGCATTCAGATCTAGCAACAATGTAAAATTGTTCCTTATTTGTCTTTAGTTGAGAGTAACATTGGCATTTGGAGGGCTCTTACTGCATTTACCCGCAGCTTCGTGGTGAACGCCTCAAAGCAACTGGTTAACACTGATCAAATGCTCATCAAATCACAGGTATCCCTACAAGCAGCACACACAGCATTGCAACAGGCACAAAAGAACACAGTCCAGTTGCAATACCGCGCGGCATCCGCATTAACGAGCAGCTTTTTACCCGTCATCCATATAAATAACAGAAGCACATACTAATTAGTAAGTGCAAAGGAAAATGTTTATGCAATATACTTTATAAATAAACGAACAAACTAGGTTAATCCTCTGTATCCGAGTTAGGAGCAAAAACTTGACTATTTGGTGATGGTTCACGAGGCCTATAGGTGCTCTGAAAACAACGCGAGAATATAATTCTCATCTTTTCACGTTGCGGCGACTGTGGTATGCTCTCGTCCTCCTCCGCAGCGGGGTCAACCGTTGCCGCTTGCGGGTCCTCCGATTCGAAGAAAATCACTTCAGTACTGTTGGGTACTGGGACCACTTGGCTAGCTTCCACAGCATCTGATACAGCCAGCAGCATTGCATCCTCGTCGGCATCTTCTTCAATCAGATCAACAGTGTCACCTTCAGCAAGAAGGCGTGCGGGTTGCACGGATGCTGCTTCGGATGTGCGACGGTCACGGAATTGAAACAACGATGTATTCTCGTCTGATTGAGTTGTGTTTTCAGCTAGTCGACGTTTTTGTTGCACAACTGGCCCTGGTGTGCTGCTTTTACGCTTCTGAGCAACATTGGTCAAGTCGTTCTCCCCAATCTCCCGCTGGCAATATTCCTCCGAGAAGCTAACATCATCGGGTGAGAGCGTGGATAAAATCAACAAACACTCTATATCAGAATGCTTTTTAATCTTCAAGAAAAAGGGACTTCCCGCATCATCAAACTCCACAGTCATTTCTGCATTCAGTGCTTCAGCGAATAAAAGAAACGCCCGAAATTCCTTGATGCAAAATGTAATAACAGCATCCTGTGCTACTTGGTAGTGTGCAAACTCGCTGGGTTTCAGTTTCAGCTGTGATCGCATGAACTTGTCATTGACACGGGCTCCCTCAATGTAATTCTTAGCTGACAAACTATCTGTTTTCGCCTCTAAGGTCAGCTCCTCCTCAGAGGCAATAAAGCTATTCGAAATTTCCATGAACAACTTGTAGTCACCTCGTATGCTGAACAAATTGAAAATTATTAACTTTGAAAATATGAAGAAAGAACCTTTTGCTCACCTATTGGAGCTTTGATCCGTGGGTACAGCTGAAGTTATATTCTGTTCGTCGACAATTGAAATGAGTGCTTGCTTCATGGTCTCCAATTTACAGCGTAGAGTAACTTTGAACTTAGTCCGATTACCATCTATGCTCATCTCGCAGTGCTCCACCTAAAGCAATAGCAGGCTTGAATATACTGAAACTAAGTTCAGCTTTGGCTGCTGTCCTAAGCTTACCTGCTTCATATTCCGAAACACACCAAGGCATGGCTTCATGGCAATTTTACAATAGCAATCGCCGCTGGGTGGCATTTGAAATGTATCAAACATTGAGCGACTGAAGCGTATGCTACCCACAGCGGATTGTGTGGCATTTATGGTGCGCATCTGCATTCCTTGGGCGTCTGCTTCAATGAACAGTTCCTTGCCCACTTTGGACAACGATTGTATGGCCTTCGCAATAACTAAAAAGAAAATTTTATATAACCTGTGATAACATTTATCTTTAATTGATACTTACCGCGCGCATTGCTCCCTTCTAATGTGCACTTCATCGAAGTTCTACCACAAAATTTAACTTGTGCCTATTTACAATATACGCGCGCTTTATTTTTATA
This sequence comes from Drosophila acutilabella, assembly GCA_035046005.1. Lineage (NCBI taxonomy): Eukaryota > Metazoa > Arthropoda > Insecta > Diptera > Drosophilidae > Drosophila > Drosophila acutilabella. The sequence continues at coordinate 18,356,763 of JAWNOK010000013.1, forward strand.
AATAAAGTTCTTGGAACAGCTGATTGGACATCGGGTGGCTCGGCCGCGATATTATTGGGAATATGCAAACGGGTGGCCATATGCGGCGCTTATCAGAGACGTTTTCGACTCGATCTTAGTTCACTTGAACTATTTACATTTGAGCTACTGAACTACGGCGTTGAACTGCGATAGACTGGCAACGCTGCCAGACCGGTAAAACGCCACATCAGTTTTTCGCCTTAAATTAAATTAATAAATAGAAAAGAGTGTGCAAGGAAAGTGCATTGTGCAAGTTTAAATATAAAACTTAACTTTGCATGCGTCATGTGCACGTAACAAACATAATCATAGTATAATGTTGTGTCTTGTGAATTTTTTCCTGGTGATTACGGCGGCTGTGACGTTAATTCTGCCCTCATGTGTCCCTTTGTTGGCATCAGCAGAGTCCGGCCAAAGTTTCCCAATTACTACGCTAATTAATGCCAAATGGACGCAAACTCCGTTATACTTAGAAATTGCTGAATACTTGGCAGATGAGCAGGCGGGTCTGTTTTGGGATTATGTACAAGCTGCGACGGCATTGGACACTGCGCTCAATGATTATGGTAGGTGGAGAAAGAATAAGTAAACAATTGTGTGACCAGAGTTGTCGAGAATTGCACTGAAAGAAATACTACACTTAATTGAAAACATTAATAGATAAATGGTTTTTATGGTGTTATACAATTTAATTCAGTGATGAATAAATTACAATTTCTTTTCAGATACGGAGTCGCAGCAATACAATGCCGCTATGCAGCTGGTGCGCTCCCACATGAGTGCCCCACAGTTGCCGCTGTTGAAGCTAGTCGTCTCCATGCATAGTCTGACGCCCAGGATACAAACCCATTTCCAGCTGGCTGATGAATTGCGCGCTGCGGGAGCGTGCCAGGGCGCAACCTTCGCTCAGGTGGGCACCGAACTTGCCTGCAGCTATGTGGAGCTGGAGCAGAAGCTAAAGCTACTGAAAGCCCCGAACAGTCTTGATGCAGAAGTAGGAAGCTACAGCTTTGATCATATCTATCCCGGCAGTGAGAACAATACGCGAACTGTGGTGCTCTATGGGGATTTGGGCAGTGCCTCGTTTAGACCATATCATAAACTGCTTGAGAAGGCTGCCAACGCTGGCAAAGTGCGTTACTTACTACGTCACCAGTTGGCCAGTCGGAGTGAGAGACCCGTGCGTTTGTCTGGTTACGGCGTGGAATTACATTTAAAGTCCACCGAGTATAAGAGTCAGGATGATGCTCCCAAGCCAGAGGCTGGCACTGGCGGTAATGCTCCAGACGATGAGTTGGCCAACGAAACGGATGTACAAGGATTCGACTTTAAAGTGCTCCAAGCTAAGCATCCCACGCTGAAGAGCGCGCTGAATCAACTGCGTCAGCGTCTGTTGCAAGGCAACGATGAGATTGCCCAGCTAAAGGCCTGGGAGTTTCAAGACTTGGGTCTCCAGGCCGCTGCTGCTGTTGCGGAAATTCAGGGTGATGAAGCACTTCAGATCCTTCAGTACACTGCCCACAATTTCCCAATGCTGGCACGCACTCTGCTCGCTCACAAGGTGTCGGATGAGATGCGGGCTGAGGTTAAGCACAATTCGGAATCACTGGGACGCAGCTTAAACGTATCACCTCCAGACGGTGCACTGTTCATCAACGGATTGTTCTTCGATGCGGACACCATGGACTTGTATTCGCTCGTGGAAACACTGCGCTCAGAGATGCGTGTCCTGGAGAGTCTGCATGGCAACAATGTCCATGGCAGCCTGGCCAGTTCGCTGCTTGCCCTGGACCTCAACAGCGCCAGCAAGCGGGAGTTTGCCATTGACATTCGGGACACATCGGTCCAGTGGATCAACAATATCGAGGAGGACACACAGTATAGACGCTGGCCATCATCAGTCATGGATTTGTTGCGTCCCACCTTTCCCGGCATGCTGCGTAACATTCGCAAGAATGTTTTTAACCTAGTGCTAGTTGTGGATCCATTGCAGCCAGAGGCGCGTAGCATCATAAAGTTGGCTGAATCATTTGTAATCCACCAGGCTCCCATCCGACTGGGTCTGGTCTTCGATGCCCGAGGTGCTCAGGATGATACTACCGCTGATTATGTAGCCATTTCGTGTGCCTTCAACTATGTGAGCCAGCAGAAAGATGCAAGAGGTGCTCTTAGTTTCCTTACCGACATTTATGCCGCTGTGGGTGAAACTGCTCCAGTTACCAAGTCCCACATCCTCAAGCAGCTGACCAAGGAGTTTAGCTCGCTGAGCAGCAGCAAAGCCAAAGAGATCGTGTCCGAGGATTCCGATTTTGACTATGGACGCAAGTTGGCCGCCGAGTTTGTGCAACGCCTGGGCTTTGGTGCAGTGCGTCAGTCTCAGGCGCTGCTCAACGGAGCACCCATGCCCAGTAACGTCATCAGTGCTGACAGTGACTTCGAGGAAGCCATCTTCACTGAGATTATGAGCCAGACAACAGCGCTCCAAAAGTCTGTTTACCGTGGCGAACTGAGCGACAACGATGAGATGATCGATTACCTGATGAATCAACCACATGTCATGCCGCGTCTGAACCAGCGTATACTCAGCCAGGAGGACGCCAAGTACCTGGACATTAATGGTGTGCCTACCAAGCAGTTGGGCAATGCTGCTGCTCTCAACAAGCTCTCCAATCGCGACATGACAGCCACTTTAATGTCCAATCTCAAGTACTTTGGCGGCAAGAAGAGCACAGAGCGCATTGGAAGCGCCAAGTTACAGTTCCTCACAATCTGGGTCTTTGCCGACCTGGAGACCCAAGAGGGACGTGATCTGATGACACACGCTTTGGATTATGTGCAGAGCAGCCAAAGTGTTCGACTGGCCTTCATTCCCAACACGGAAGGATCAAGTAACAAGCGGGATCTGAATCGTTTGGCTTGGGCGGCCATGCAAACGCTGGAGCCTGCAAAGGCTACAGATCAGGTGCTTCAGTGGCTGCGCCAGAAGACGCAGCGCATTGAGGACATACCCAGGCCACTGGAGGACATTCTGGGCAGCACCGAGCTGCATCTGAAGATGCTACGCGTGTACTCACAGCGTGTGCTGGGCTTGTCTAAGTCCCAGCGTCTGGTCATTGGAAATGGACGACTTTATGGACCTCTTAGCCCCAGCGAGATCTTCGATAGCGCTGACTTTGCTCTGTTGGCCCGTTTTACCGATCTGCAGTATGGCGACAAAGTGCGAGAGGTGCTCAAGGAGGCGTCCAGTGAGGTCAACTCCGATTTCAATAGCGATACTCTGCTCAAGCTCTATGCCAGCCTGTTGCCCCGCCAAACGAAGACACGCTTCAAGCTTCCCACGGATCTGAAGACCAAGCACTCGGTGGTGCAGCTGCCAGCCAAGGAGCAGAACATGCCACATTTCGACATTGCCGCCGTGTTGGATCCCGCGTCAAGAGCGGCACAGAAGCTAACACCGATCCTAATCTTGCTGCGCCAGACGCTCAACTCAAAGCTTCAACTTTTCCTGACACCGGTGGCACAGCATAGCGATATGCCTGTCAAAAATTTCTATCGCTATGTGGTTGAGCCAGAGGTTCAGTTCGAAGCGACGGGTTCTCGGGAAGATGGACCATTGGCCAAGTTCAGTGGATTACCCGCTAATCCATTGCTTACCCAGCAGCTACAGGTGCCCGAGAACTGGCTCGTGGAGGCGGTACATGCAGTCTACGATCTGGATAACATCAAGTTACGTGACATTGGTGGACCAGTGCACAGCGAATTTGGCCTGGAATACCTATTGTTGGAGGGTCACTGTTTCGATGCGGCCAGTGGTGCTCCGCCCAGAGGATTACAGCTGGTGTTAGGCACTAAAGCACAACCCTCGCTGGTGGACACAATTGTGATGGCTAACTTGGGTTACTTCCAGCTTAAGGCAAATCCTGGCGCCTGGACATTGCGCCTCCGCGATGGCAAGTCCACTGACATCTATGCCATCAGCCATGCCGAGGGACCCAATACACTGCATCAGCAGCAGACGGGAGCTGTTCAAGTGCTGATCACCTCACTGCGATCTCATGTGACCAAACTGAGGGTATCCAAGAAGCCGGGCATGCAGCACGCTGAGCTGCTCTCCGATGACACGGCTCCAGCTCAGTCCGGCATTTGGAACAGCATTGCTAGTAGCTTTGGTGGCAATGCTGGAGGCGCGGGCACTGATGAGGATAAAGAAACCATCAACATCTTCTCTGTCGCCTCGGGACATTTGTACGAGCGTCTGCTTCGCATCATGATGGTCTCGCTGCTGAAGCATACGAAGTCACCGGTGAAGTTCTGGTTCCTCAAGAACTACTTGTCGCCCCAGTTCACCGACTTTCTGCCACACATGGCCAAGGAGTACAACTTCCAGTACGAACTGGTGCAGTACAAGTGGCCACGCTGGCTGCATCAGCAGACAGAGAAGCAGCGCACCATTTGGGGTTATAAGATACTCTTCTTGGACGTGCTGTTCCCACTGAACGTGCGCAAGATTATATTCGTGGACGCGGATGCGATTGTGCGCACCGATATTAAGGAGCTGTACGACTTGGATTTGGGTGGAGCACCCTATGCGTACACCCCGTTCTGTGATTCACGCAAGGAGATGGAAGGATTCCGCTTCTGGAAGCAGGGCTACTGGCGCAGTCATTTGATGGGCAGACGTTATCACATCTCGGCCTTGTACGTGGTGGACTTGAAGCGTTTCCGTAAGATCGCGGCCGGAGATCGGCTGCGTGGTCAGTATCAGGCGCTCAGCCAGGATCCAAACAGTTTATCAAATTTGGATCAAGATTTGCCCAACAATATGATCCATCAGGTGGCCATCAAGTCGCTGCCGGATGAGTGGCTCTGGTGCCAAACGTGGTGCAGCGACAGTTCATTCAAGAGTGCCAAGGTCATTGATCTCTGCAACAATCCTCAGACCAAGGAGGCCAAATTGACGGCCGCCCAGCGCATTGTGCCCGAATGGAAGGATTACGATGCGGAGCTGAAATCGTTACTGGCTCGCATCGAGGATCATGAGAATCACAGCGGCAGTGCCAACAGGGATGAAGATGACAGCGACCATGTGGTCGTCACAACGGAACCGCCCGCACCTGATCATGTGCACGGCGAGCTCTGATTGCCTGTCATCGATATTTGATTAGTTTATTCTTAAGCCTAATGTCCTTTAAACTTGGTAAATACCAAATAAGCTTGGCCTAATCCTCTCTAGCAAGCGAAACACACACACACTTACAATAAATCAATAAAAGTGACTATTTAATTAGCAACTAATTAAAGAGCAATTAGCTCCAAGTCTGAATTAATTTTGCATTCCAAGAGCCGCTAGAAAAGATTCGTACTAAGCTGAAATTAACTCAATAAATGCAAATAATTAAAAGTTAATAAAATGATTAAAATGGGTTCTTTAATTTCTTTTTTTTCGCAGCTTAAAAGGATTCCTATTTAAGAAGCAGTGTTGGCATTTTAGCTGTTTTATGGCGTCTCCGGTTTTCTTCAAAAGGACAATTTGAATGGATTTACAGACATAAACTGTAGTTAAAAATCGCATAATTATTATTTCTCCCAAAGTCATCAAAATTGTTTCTATCTTAGCCGAAGAAATTTATTGAAAGAAATGTAAACAAGTAAGAAAGGCTACAGTCGAGCGAACCTACCGTAAAATACCCTGTAGTATTTCTAGTGTGAAAGTGTGATCGTCCGATCCGGATCAAACTTGGTGAGGATAGTTATATTGGTACCATACACATAATGTATAAGTTTACTGTAAAGTTAATATTAATTCAATGTAAATGTTAAGTTAATGTTAACTTAATGTTAATTCAATGTTAATGCAAGTTCAATGTTAATGTTAATATTTGCATTGCAAGCTGCTGATTTTTCTGTTTGCCTGGTATTTCAGAAAGAATTACTAACGTTTTTGGTCACTGCAGATCACAGCGGTCAAGCAAAAAAAAAATCTGCGAAAGGCCAAAATCGAAGATTTATTTGTGTTAAATACCAGGCGATCAGAATCAGCAGCAAGCGACAGACTGTCAGATAAATACAATTACAGAGATTGGAGTAAACAGTAAACAGAGAGTGCTCCTTGTTAGCGTCACAGTTGACAGCGAACAAACACACAAACAGTACGTGCGCTCTGCGGCGTCCGCGAACAATCACACAAACAGCGGCAGATATCTCTGAGCGCAATTAGCGCAGAGAGTGGGAGTAACTTCAATAATTTTGATAATTCTATGAAATGCACAGGGTATTTTTCCGTCAGCTCCTTTGTAAAAAGAAATAAAACTCTTTTGCTCTTGTTGTTTTTTTCTTTTTATTTTAAATTATAATATGAATTCATTGCATAAATTCACTTACTTTTTTATCTACGTAAAGAAAATAATTATTAATATTATCATAAGTTTTGGGATTTCTTTTCGTTTTAGTTATTATTATTATTTTTCCAGCATTTGAATTGCTTGTTTTAATTTTGAATTTTGAGTTTTTTGTGCCCGGCCGGGGGTTTTATTTATTTTTAAAATTTATTTTTAATGGTAAGGCAGACAATGAAGTCCAAGTTTTAGCTTTGGTGTTTTGGGAAATCATTGTAAATATTTGATGTATCATTTTAAGATTTTAAAATGTTTAAATTTTAAGCGTGTATTTGTTAAGTTACCTAACGTAGTGTATTTGTATTTGATCTTCCTTTGTTTAATTAATTTAGCATAGTACAAGTCAATAACTTTATTTATTCTTTAGTTTGTTTTTGTTTTTAAAATGTTTAAACTAACGCTGAGTGTAGTATACGAGTGTTAGGTAATTAAAGCTTTGATTTTTATTCAATATTTTGTTTTCTTTACTAAATCTTCTCGTTCTCAAATATGTTTATCATGTATATGTTTTCGTTCAGACTACGATTTTGTTTTGAAACATTTTCTCACCTCAGAACTAAAGAATTGTTAGAAAATAGTTAACATAGAGTAGAAGATTTGTTTGTTAATGTGTTAAATGTTAATTGTTAATTGTTTGATAAAGTGCCGCGAGTCCTCTATTAAATTATGTAGAAAAATGCTTCTGTCCAAAAATGTTTCATTGCTTTAGTTTTCTTTTTCTAATTTGTTTGTTGAGAAATTGTAGCTTTATCTCTATACGTATTTAGTTTTAGTATATAATTTATGTATATATTTATTTGTTTTTTATATTGTTTTATTTGTTGCGCTGCTTACGTGCTAAGAATTGACGGAACTATAAAAAATTAGACTGCTGCTCATTTAAGATCTACAACAATATTATCACAAATATTGTTAGCATTTTCGCATTTTTTTTTTTTACTTTTAGTTTTATTTGGTTTTCTATTTATTTCTTGGTATTCAAAATATTGTATTGTATTGTATTGGTAGTCTTTGTTATGTGTCAGTTAAGACATACTATATAAAGTTATTCTATTATTCATGTCGAATGCTCTTTAAACTTGTTTCGTTGTTCTGATTTTAATTATTCATTAATCCAAATGTTTATACATATCCTCCAGTTGAGGCTTGAAATAGCTCTTCAATTGCGGTCGCTTAACTTTGAATGTGGGCGTCAGTAGTCCATTTTGTACCGAGAATGGATCGGGATGCAAATACACATCCTTGACCTAAACAAATAAATACATTTTTAGTTTGCATACAAATTTTATAGACTCTTTTACTTGACTTACCTGTTCGAATGACTTCAGTCCACTCTGTTTGCCCCAATTGAGCATATCGTTCATAATCAGTTCCTTAACGTTCTTATTATTGCACAGGACGGACAAAGTGCCCCGAACATTGTTCTCCGTGGCCCATTGCTTTAGTACATCGACATCAGGTACAACAACAGCAATAATGCAGCTCTACAAGATGAAAACAAGTATAGTTTTAGTAGCGTCTGCTTGACTGACAGACTATTACTTAGTTTACTAAAAAACACAAAAATCTAGCAATAAAAAAACTGAATCGCGAATCAAACCTACGACCTCAAGCACGCTTCGCCAGGACTCTCCGAACTATGCTACTTTAAACAAATATTAAATCTTAAGTTGACATAATTTTTTGCAAACTTGTAAATAGTCGAATTCTAACCTATTTTAAATGGAAAAACTGTGAATTTATTTATTCTATAAATAAATTTTTAATAGATGGCTTTCATTAGTCAAGAAGGAACGGGTGTATTTTAACAAATGCATAAGGCTCTTGTTGCAGAGTATTATTGCCAATTTGCCCTTTAAGCTACAGCTAAGACATCCTAAATAAATTTATAAACGAACTTCTACAATTTTCCAATATTCTTTTATAGCTAATATTATAGCCAAATTGTTTTAAATTTTTCTTGACCAACTCTGACAACTTTTGAAAGATATAACTATGTGTGTATGCTTCCCAAACTTAAGATGCCAGATCGCCTTTAAAGCTTTTGTTGTACCCTAAGACATTTAGACTCACCTTTAAGCTCTCGCCGTAGACATAAACTTGATTGACATATTGGCTCAGCGTGTAAATGTTCTCAATCTTCTCGGGCACTATGTACTCGCCCTGACTGAGCTTGAAGATATGCTTGCGACGGTCGATGATTCTCAGGGTTCCATTCGGCAGCCACATGCCGACGTCGCCCGTGTGATGCCAGCCCTCGGTGTCAATGGCCTCTGCCGTTTTCTCCTGATCCTTGTAGTAACTGTGTAGGAAATGAAATCATGAATTAGATAACTCCTTAGAAGATTGGGGGAAAAAGAAATATTACCCATGAAAAACATTGGAGCCGCGGACGCAAACCTCGCCCGTGTTCTGGTTGGCAAAGTACTCCATTTCGGGTACATCGACCAGTTTGACGGCATTGCAGGAGACGGGAGGACCGACATGATTGGGCACATGATCTCCCTGAACCGTGAGCGTAATAGCTCCCGTGCATTCCGTCTGACCGTATCCCTCTAGGACCAGGCAGCCGAGGGCACAGCGCATAAAGGTGAGCACATTACCTGCCAGCGGAGCTGAACCAACGACCATTAGCCGAAGATTTCCACCAAAGGCCTGGTGCACCTTTTTAAAGACCAGCTTGTCCCAGCAACCGTTGCGACGCATGACACCGCGGGCGATCTCCTTCTCCTTGGCCTTGAGGGCCATGTTGAAGAGGGCTCTCTTGAGACCCGAGGAGGATATATCATTCTGTATCTTGTCGTAGACTCGATTGAGGAGCCGAGGCACTGCTGGCATTACCGTCGGTTTCAGCATCTTCAGATCGTTGGTCAGCTCCTTGATGTCGCCTGAGTAGAAGCCCACGCATCCGCCCACATAGTACATGCCGTTCTCACAGCAACGCTCGAACATGTGCGCCAGCGGCAGAAAGGAGACCATAACATCTCCGGCTCGGATCCGATGGTCGCCCATCTGTAGGATGACGGCACAGACTCCGGCCACCACATTGCCGTGTGTGAGCATCACGCCTTTGGGATTACCCGTAGTTCCCGACGTGTAGCACACTGTGCACAGGTCCTCTGATGTGGGTGGCACCTCGGGATGATTACCCTTAGCGCCGAGTTTCTCCACATCAATGAAGGAGAAGATCTGAACACCACGACTACGCGCTCGCTCCAGTGTCGTCTGGCGGATGGGCTTGATGGACACGATGATTTTAAGGCTACGCGGTGCCTTCTCCAGCAGCATGGACGCCTTGAGGTCGTCCTCCACAATAATGATGGACATTTCTGTCTGGCGTATGATGAAGGCGCAGGCATCTGGACCCAAAGTATCATAGAGCGGCACCACCACGAGGGAGAAGGAGTAGCATGCCTGCTCGTAAAGAATCCACTCCGGACGATTCTGGGAGTAGATGCCAATCAATTGTTTGGGTCTTGCACCCAACGCCAGCATCCCCGCTCCAAAGTTCTTGGCACGCAGTAGCGCCTCATCGTAGTTGATCCACTAGAGGAGTAGTCTCATTTATAGAATGGTATAAGCTTTGATTTGAAGACACCTACCTGATATGGCGACGTTAGTGTCTCCCGCCAGCCGAGGCAGGGACCATTGTTGGAGGCATAGGCACCTTCGCGGAACGTTTGGTACAGGGTCCGCACATTCTCTGTGATGTAGGAGATGAATTTGCCATTCTTGGACTCCTTGTAGAACTTGGAGACGTGTATTTGTTCTGGACCCTGTAATCAGATCGATACACAAAACAGATATCGAGTTCATGCCAAATGAGTGAAGGAGTTGGAAAAGCAAGTCGTATGAGATCGATAGACGATTAACGATTAACGATATACGATAACGACTAACGATTAGAGACAGCGGGGTTAATGTGGTTAAACTTAAGTGAAACTGCGACGATCCTGCTTCATAGGTCTCAAGCAAAGCTACAGAAGCCTAGAAAATCGTTTTAAAATTAAATCAGAGTTTTCCTAAAAGTTTTCCTTTAAATTTTCCTCGGAAATGCAGCTGTAATCAATTTAAATTGCCAAGAAACACAATCCTAGGCCCCAAATATTTATATTTATTTGTTTTGTCACTGGATTTACCGGTTCCAAAACAAACTGAGAGAGTGCGAAGACAGCGAATCGATTGGGCTTTTCTTCGGCCCATAAATCATTTTTCCATTTTGATGGACATAAATCAATAATCGTTCGATTTGATGTACACACATTGTACGATATGCAATTGGCATGATATATGGTTTATTTTAGGCCAAAAAGGAAAATAGCCAAAAAGATACATAAACCCATCAGCCAACACTTGGGTATTTTAATGGGTGCGATGGAGCATCTAGCAATAAAATGACTGTACTATATAGTATACCGATATGGATCTGAACTTTGGTTATTTGGATATTTTAGTGGGTGCAAAATGCTTTCGATTCGATTGGCAATTGAGCACTTCCTTTATGGCCAACAGCTGCGAAGATAATTCGACTATGGCCAAAACGAATTTCAAAATAGACCATAATGCTGTGAAACTGGGAGAATTGATTTTCGATAAGGGGAGGTGGATTGGGTTTATCTGCTGCCGTACTTAATGTGTGAATGCAAATGTATTTCAAATATTTTGGTAGATTATAATTTTGATTTCGATATGGAATTGGAATCAGAAACAGTAACAGAAACAGTATTGAAATTGAAATTGTTTAGATTGGGAATAATAATGATAATGATGACGCACGAATGAAACGGTTTCGCTATGCCTACCCCTAGGGGCAGACCACGCCTACCCTATGATGTGGATCTTGCTGCGGATTGTATTTAAGCTGAATATGAAACGAATTATGGAAAAAAAAACCAAAAATTTGTTAATTATTTTGACGTGAATCTTTAACAAAAGCAAGGTTAGGTTTCGTAGCTAACGGGAGTGTTGGTAGTAATGGGGTTTTTGGGTGGTGGGCAGTGGGTGGGTAATAGGGGCCTCTAAACTTCATGGTGTTTACCTTGAGCACATCGCTCTGATTGTTCAGTTCGATGGGCACGCGTACCGTCGTCGTTTGACCACAACAAGACATTTTAATCACTTGATTAAATCAGCACTAAAATTTACTGGTTTATTGATTATTTCTGACTTTAATTTGAATACGATTATTTTGATTTGATATAATTATCTTTTTAGCTTGGTCTCTTTATGGGTCATTCAGTTTTGGCAGTCACTGTCGCTTTTAATATGCACATTTTCCAAAAACTACATAGCTGCAAATTGAATGAATTTTCACAAAACTGTTCCACTTTAATTATAAAATATTCACGCACTCAAATAGTTGAGATATATTTAAACACACATTCGCACAGGTAGGCCACAAAATTTGTTTATATCCATCTAAATATAACTCACAGTTTATTCTTTTGTTTTATTCATAATTATTTCCCTTTTTCTGTCTTTGTTTTTCTTTATTTTGTTTTTCTTTTTCTGCCTGGGGAAAACTCATGTACAATTAGGGCGCCTTCTGACAATTTACATCTGGCAAGTGTAGCCCATTCAATATTGTTTATAATTACTCAATTATTCAATATATTGTCAGGCTGCAGGCCCAGTACCAATCCCAGTCCCAGTCCCAGATATATCGACAACACGCCCGACTTTTGTTGGCCTGCCCCAAATGTTTAAAAATAGTTGCGCTCTTCTCTGTTCTTATCTTTTAGCTGAAAACAAGAAAGAATGCTGCACTCGCGCTGCTCGACTGTTAGACGCCCAGTTTTCGTAAATTTGGCAGGTATTTGAATCGAACTAAGTACCCAAAAAAAAGAATTTTATAAGCAAACACTGCCGGTATTTGTAGACAGCAAAATTACCTAAGGAGTCTCTTTAAAATTACTTCCATATTATTTCTAAAACAGACAAAAATAAGCACAAATAGAATATCTTCTTTGGGCTTTCGAAACAGGGCTAAAAGCTTTGAAAACAACGAAGCAAAAATACTCTAACACTTGAATAACATCAAAGAAATTTGAATATAATTGAAATCATTTAATTGAAATTTTAATAAAGTACTTAATTAGTAAACTATTTAAACAAATATTACTGAGAACGAATCGAGTGCAAGGGGTATTATATCAGAGGCATGACTAAACTGCAATTAATTAGCTAAAAAGAAACTCAAAGTGTCCAACAATTTTAGCAACCAAAAGGAATTGTTTGTGTACCTGAGTCATGGGGAAAGACTAAAAGATTTCGACTCGTTGACATGACTAGAAGCTATGGCAAATTGACTAATACAAATGGGCAATTGATGCTTGAGTTATGGTAATTGTAGATACCGTAAAAATGCTATAAACCATTGGTTAAGATGCGAATTGCAACAAGTTGGAAAATTTGACAGTAAAATAACAAATTAAATTAAATAATGGCAAAGGTAAATGTATATTTTAATTAAAATATGTTAGACGAGTCAAAAATGTTTAGATTTTAAATTAAATTAAATACAATCTGGTCTTTTCGGGAATTTTGTATGACAGCTTCGTATGACAGATTTAAAACAAAATCCGAAGAATTGTTTTGTGTTTTCCCAATAATTTTATTTGTCGATTTCTTGCCAATTTTGTAACTTTCATAATGGGCTTTGTCCATTACCCCAAAACGTATTAGGCCTTTAAACTAATGCTTCTTCTCAATTAAAGACATTTTATTATTCTGGTTAAATAGATTTTATGGATTGCTATTCTCTTAAACATTTTTGTGATTCATATTAATTAAATTTTATTCTTTCATATATCAAAATGAATTAGAACCAAAATCTTTTTTGTTTTCCAACCGATTTTAATGTGACAAATATATATTTTTTTGGATTTTGGATTGGGCGGTGGCCACTTGGTATTAAGGTGAAGAAAAGCACTGATCACCGATCGACGATGTGAACTTGAACTTGAGGGACTGAGTTTTACAGGCCCAGCAGGCAGTAGCGAGGTTAACGGTACTTTGACACTGTCACTTTGTCACATAGACATGGGTCTATTAAATATGTTGTTCTCTGTATTCGGATTTTTTTTGGTTCGTGTTTTACGTAATGATTAAGCGACCGTATTTTTGTCAATTTGTTGCAAATTGTCAAGCGACTCGTGTATTTTTCTTTCAATTTTCTTGAATTTTTTTGTGTTTTTTCAATTTTTTTTCGTATATGCGAGCTATTATTTATATAAAAAAGACTAGAAAAAATAAAGCAGAGTAATACGCGTCTTATGTATATAAATGATATGTACACGATGTTGCTTTTGCCGTTCTTGTTGCTGCTGTTGTTGTTGGTTTGTTAGCACACGAATTTTTTAGCTGATATTTTTGTTTTGTGGACACGGCCAGAAAAACGGCGATCTCGACGACACGATGTTAAATTTCGAACTGAACAGCAATTTTTTCGGTGTCTGAAAATCATTTTGGCAAAAGATCTGTGGGGATCGTCTTGATCAGGCTGACTGAGAGAACGGGTGAGCGCATTATCGAATCGTTGGGTATTTCAAGGGGGGCGCAGGCCGAGGCGGAGAAGTAGATGATGGCGGGACAGGAATCGCGGGGGGAACTGGGATTGCTTGTCTAGGAATTTCATTCGTTTATAATTTGTATATTAAACGGTTTTCGTATGTTGTTTTCTGTTCTGTTAAATATAAGTCAACATATGTACGTATGTTTGCATGCTTGCATATAACACACACAAACATAATACGTATCAAATTGTTCTTCTTCTTCCATCTCATTTTGGCTTGATCAAATTGGTGTGTCTGCCTCTTTTTGTCTGTTTTTCTCTTTTCGTTTCTTGTGCTGTGTGTCTGTGCACGCGATTTGCCATCACAAGAAGTGGGCTGATTGACAGTGGGCGGGGTAGGACTGGGGTAAGGGGCACAGGTGACGTCGCTATTGGGAAGGCGGGGCGGCGTAACGGTTAATGGGGCGATCGCCCTTTGATTTATGAATTATTTGCTTTAACAAGGTGTTGTGGTTTCTTGATTAAAAAAACGAGAATCGAATAAACACTAAAATTATTGTTTACATTTCGGACATAACCACAAAGCGGTCTGAACCGTGACCATAGTTTCAATTTTAACCTCAAATAAAATAAGTATTGTTAAATCAATTACTTATGTGTCACAGTGACATTGTCATAATTTTAATTCATTCACTTACACGTAACATGAATTTTATTTTTAGCAGTCGGCAGAAAATGCAAAATGCATTCTTCAAATTGCCGTTGCATCGGCAGACAGTTTGTCCCTGTCCTGTCATTCATATGCACAAATACTAATGTGCACAAACATACATAAAAGCATAACGACACACACACACACCCACCCACAGATATTTGTTTTTGCATTTCCGCAGTGTTTTTGTGTGTTTGCTTCTTATCATTCGTTGAACGCTCAGCGTTGCCAGCTAGTTCAAAAACTTAGTTTTAAGACTGGCGCTTTTAAATAACGTCTTTGGTAAGTAATGGTATTCCGTACCAGCATTGCAGTTCTGTGCTTACTTGGTGGAAATAACGTTACGGATGGAAATTGTGTAAACAAACCCATCAAAATACAATTTATTGTGTAAAATAACAATTAAATATACTGAAAATTAAATGAAGCGAGGAAAATCGAAAACATTTACAGATCTTCGATGTGCATTGTTGATACTTGAACTCGTGTGCATCGATTGTTTATTTCAGATGTCAATACATGTATGTATGTACTATGAGTGTGCCGCGTTTGTTTATTTTTGTGGTAAGTAAATAGAGGAAAAGTGCGTTTCCACAGGTCAAAAGTTAACAACTGTCGACAAAGTCAATAAATGCATGTGGGAAGTGTTTATAACAATTTGCATATCGAACGATTATCGAGTTATCAGTAATTGAGCCAAAAGCCGACTAATTAAGGCAAAATACAACGTCAATTGAGCCATGACATGATTTATTTATCTACATATGTCACGATTCTTGCAGGCCACTTGATAAATTATAAGAAAATAAAACAACGACAGCGTCAACAAGAAAATTGCACATTTTGGCAGCTACCATTAGCACAGGACGGCAATTGGAGCGTGGGATTTGAACGTTTTGCACCACGGTAGCCATCACGTCATTGCAGAAATAGAAAATAGAAAATAGAATGTGGAAATCTCTTTAAAAGTTCTGAATGAGCAAACCCAAGTGAGGAATCATGTGACGACAACAGAAGCGAAAATTCTGTGAGACATGTGCACATCAAAGGCCGCACAAAAAAAATTCTGTTTTACCTCAACACAAAAAAAAAAAGGAAAAGGAAAATTTTCAAAATAATAGAAAAAACTTAAGGCAAACAAATCGAGCAATCGATGATGTAATAACAGTCACAGCCAAGTGTTAAGGAAACTCAGGTGAAAATGCAAGTATGAAACGATTTCGATGATGGATGCTTACCTCCAACATCGGGGATTGATTTTCCAGAGGCACTAGTGGTTTTTCCGGTATTGGTCTAGTCACAAAATAGTAGGCAATACTGGCCGCAACGCTGGTCAAGGTCAGTGCTCCCAACGTTCCACCAAAGTAATTAAGATATCCATCGATTTCGTCCCCTGTAAAGATGAGAATAAAAATTTGCATTATGATAAATAAATAATGTTAATTATAATTTATAATATTGGTTTTAAAGTGAATTAAATTGAAATATGATTGATATTGAAATATTTAAATTGTCTTATTAAAAACAGAAAAAAAAAGAAATTTAATTAATTATAGCTGTTTGATATATAAATACTTACAGAAATATGAAAAATTGCTGACTATCAGATGATTGATATAGGCTAGGACCGATTTCTCTGGCGTCATTGTTTTTGCTGTTGTTGTTACTGTTGTTGCTGTTGTAGCTGTAATTTTTATTTGTTTTTGGTGTTGTTCTTAGATACCTGAGTGAACGTTACGTGTTTAGCTTAATGATTGCCCACAGAACTTTGCCTGCAATGAAAACGAATTTATAAATCAATACACAGAATACAACACGTCAGTTTAAATATTACAGTATATAATTTTAAAGGTATCCATTGACCAGAACCGAAATAACAAACAAAAATGAACATAATTAGGCAATTTTCCACGCCATTAGACAGTTATCAATAAATAATTATGGCTTAGATCTGATGATAGCATAAGTTCCTTTTAAACTGACCAACTTATTATTTTTGTTTAAAACATTAGTTAATAATTATTGCGGTGATGAGTTCAAACAAACCAAATAATTAAATCTCACCCCTTCAAGGTCTACTCTCTAGTAGTGGTAGTGGTAGTAATAGTTTTCCATATTTAGATTGCTCCAGATCAGAGGTGTTATTGGATTTCTGTTTTGTCTCAGGGAATTTCTCTGACTGATATAGCTGCTCTCTAAAAACAGAAACTGCTTTAGACAGAAGAGAAATGGAATGTGGAACTCGAAACACGGAATACGGAATAAAAACAGCTGTGGCACTATCTTCTCAACGCACTCATACAAACATCCACTATCTAAAGTGATTTGAAGCAATACCTAGAGCAGTACCCAGATATTTAATAGAAACACCTCTTTATTTACTTAACTGATTTTACCTTGCATTTTAATACTCTTACTCTTACTTATCATAAATGTATCATATACAAATTAATAACATTTTAAAAATCTACTGGTAAAACTTAGGTTTAATTCTGTTATCATGAGCTATTTTACACATTTCGCAAATTTTTAATTACCCAATAAAATATATAAGTTCCTTTCTAAAATCAGATCAAAATGATTAATTTTTACTAAGATTTCAGCAACTTCTTCCTCAAAATTAAGCTGATTTTGGTTATTACCAAAGCAGTACTAGTACTAGTACTAACAGTACAAGTGCTAATCAATTATTATATGTATTAAATATCGATTTAGTACTACTAAATGTTAACAATCCCTGTTGTTAAACTTATCTTTATGATGAGTATTATTTGTGGACAAACTAGTTAAATTCAATAATAATCCACAAACTTTTTGGGGAATGGCTGTGATGCAATGTTATTGTTGCATAATAACTATGTTGGCCAATATTTGTTTTCCACATTCTTTTCTTGAAGAGTATTTACCTATACGCAGATCTTTTAGGAAGCCTATGCTGATGCGATTTGGAGCTTTGGCTTCTTAAGCACATATTTGTACAGTATTGCACCACTGTGCCTCTTGAAGTAAGCGGGCTGCAACCAGCCAAAAGCAAAGCTGATAAGTGCAGACATACAATCATATAGGAATACATGTATATTTATGTCTGAATATAAGCCCATACATATATAAGTCGGCTTTATCAGTCCCACGGGATGTGTGTGAAGCTGAAACTTTGCACTCATCCTAATGAGATTATGCAGACGGGAACCAAAGAGCAAAGAACGACCTATTTCAAGGCGGTCTAGACTCTCGACTCCCGACTCCCGACTCTTGACTCTTCACTCACCTACTTGTAGAAATTATGCAATGTAACATGAATAAAGTCTAAGTCCATAGTAGAAACTACCTGGCCCCATTGATTGCCTATGCGATGTTTCGATGGATCAAACACAACAACAAACACCAAAAAAGAGAGTGAGAGAGCGGGTGAGCGGCGGAGTAAGGAAAGAGTGTAGAGGGAGAGCAGGAGGAAAGTGCAGAAATAAAGAGCCGCAAGCTCGTTCACTGTGAGGTCAAGGCGGTTTCTTTTTTTTTTGTTTCCATTTCATTTTTGGCTACTGCATTTTGGTTTGGGAGCATTGATTTTTCCCTAAGTGGAGGCCAACAGACACGTGCACTTTAAAAGGCAAAGCTAAGTAAAAATGGTAACAACTTACCACCACGCATAAAAGTCTCAGAAGCACGTTTCCGTATTATGTGTGGCACAAACTCATGTCATCGTTTTGATTTAATATTTGTTTAAAGCAATATCCATAAATAAATGTTGGGAAAATCAATGAAATTAACGTTTAACACCAACCCGGCGGCAGTATATAGACCAGACAACGACGGGGGGACACGGCGTAATGCAGAACCAGAAACAAGAGAATACAAACCGAAAATGCGGCTAAACGTTTCGAGCGACTAAACTGAACTGAACAGAAACTCGAGTTCCGAGTCTCAAGCCAAACCTTCCAGACACAAAGTCAGCTTCAGTGAAATGGCGAACGGGAGAGCTGCGGGGCATGCGTGCATCGTGGCGACAACGAGACATGAATGAAGCCGAGAGAGTGCAGCCACACACGCACACAAATACACAAACACCCAAACGAAAATACGAGAGCGCCAATGAGTGAGAGCGGTGCTTTCAAAGAGAGCGAAAGAAGTCAAAACAATGTTATCGAGTAAATTTTAACTACCAGCGACAAGCGGCTAAAAAGGCAAGCACACTACACGTGCAGGCTCCAGGTTAGTTTCGGAGAGAGTATGAGAGTGAGTGCGAGAGAGAGTTCAAGTCTAAGCGATGGATGGGAGCACTGCATTGTGTCGGCGAAAGAGTAGCCAAAGCAAACATAAAAGGGGCGTACAAGGGAAGAGGGCCGTGTGCGTCACATGCGAAAAAAGGAAAGCCAACGTTATGGGGGTGGTTACCGTCTGTTTAGTTCGGCCAGCCGATTCTTGTGACGCAATTGCTCCTGCACTGTGACATGTGTTTGCGAGGGCAGTTCAATAACGACAAGTTGTTCACCTGTTCAACTGAAACTTTAAGTAGACTTAAATATTTATGGAAGTAGTTTGTAAATAAATGATTTATTTAAATGAAACTTGGTAACCTTTTTCAGCATGTCAACAGTTATCGAGTAGCCCTCGCATTTAACCGGTCACCGGGGGGAAGTGTAGTTAGCCTTTGTTATGTATGTGTTCTTTTCGACAGCTGTTGTCGTCGCTTCCACAACGTTTTGTGGATTCGTTGGCCCGATTTTAAACTAACTCTAGTACTTGACTCATCAAAAATTCAAAATGTGTTTGAAGTATACCATTTGTTTTTTATTACAACAGGACTGGCAAGCACAGGGTTTGAAAAATCTTGGTAGAAATGACGAAGGCAGCGAACGTTCTGTAATGTGCTGTGCGAGCCAAATTGGCACTAAAGCAAGCAAATGTATCAGTATGTGTCTTCTTGTTTACACTTTGCCCAGAAATAAATACTTAGCATACTTTTAGGCTGTTTGCTAAAAGTGCGGACATGAACCCAAGCTTTGTGGTGTTTTGGTGTGAGTTTGTGACACCATTTCAGCTGGCACAGTGGGGTCAATGTCATGGTGGGTTCCTTTTATCAGTGGATCAGCGGATCGACCACAAGTTAACCGCAAACTTTTCAACGAATGTTTGTTTTTGTTTTTCACAAACAGTTGCACAGAGCTTTCATGTTGTGTTCAAAACTATGCGCAGTTTTAGTTAGTTAATCCAATGCGCACAGTTCACAACATTTCGTCATAATGCCCAGTTTCAAAGAAGTTGTACTCGAGGTCGAGGATACAATGAGTTCCGAAGGCAGTTTTGCCAGTACCGCCACGGGTCAGTGCTGCAATTCGCAAGGGGAAGTGGAGGAACAAAAGGCAATAAAACTAGATGACGATGGAACAGAGACCACAGCAAAAAGCAACGGCAAAATGAGTCCTAGCATACTTTCCGGAGGCCACAATTATGCGACCAGCAAGAACGTAGCTGAGGGTGAGTATCTGAGAGATTCACGTTATAAGGGTTTAGCTTAGAGATCTTTTAACGGTCGACAGAAACCAACTCTAATTTAGATTAAGTACAGAGATATCTAAAGTAGGCTCAGCTAATAATAATTAATCTTATTTCAGGTCTCATGGACATTGCGTTGCTCTCCGCAAATGCAAATCAGCTGCGTTTTCTAATCACCTACAACCACGAAGCCTCCACATTCTACTACAGCCTCGTCCTTGTCATACTCTCCCTCGTGCTCCAAGTGCTCGTGGGCATTGTGCTGATCTTTAAGGTAAGTCAGGGAATACTGCAGCATAGTCAGCTATGAAACTGATTTAAATTTATCCCACAGCGCCGTTTGAAAAGATGTCACAGTCGTCACTATATGAGAACGAACGAAGTGCTCGTGATGGGAGTGTTCCTTATCACTGTTATCAATGTACTACTAGCTGCCTTTACCACAACCGACAAACACTCCAAGTAGAATAGTCAATTCTCTTACTCTTACAAAAATTTCATTGTATTTTATACAATAGTATAACAAGAACAAAAATCTATGAAAATGCGTTGGAAACAATCGATCACGATCAATGATCGATCGACCTGTTCTGATCTGGGTTAATTGTTAATTGTTAAATGCACTTGACGTATCTGACGTACGATATCTCAGCTTTGTATATATGTAGACTTAGGGGATTAGGTTAAGGCTTTTAGCCGGAGAACTCCTTCTTGATGCACTTGGCAATGGTGCTCAACTGCATGTTGGTTGTGCCCTCATAGATGGCGCCGATCTTGGCATCACGATAGTATTTCTCCTGTGGGAAGTCACGGGTGAAGCCCACTCCGCCCATCCAGTCAATGCACTTGGTGGCCGCACGCTGAGCCACCTCAGAGGCATAGAACTTGGCCATGGCAGCCTCCTTAAGGAAGGGTACACCTGCCTCCTGCAGGCGGGCTGCGTTGTAGGTGAGCAGACGAGCTGCTTCGATCTCGGTTGCAATGGTGGCGATCTGGTGCTGCATGGACTGGAAGTTGTAGATGGCATCGCCGAACTGTTTGCGCTCCAACAGGTATGGGATGGTGGCATCAAAGGTGCCCTGAGCCAGACCCACCATTTGGGCGCCAATGCCGATACGGCCTTCGTTGAGGAAGCCAGCAGCATACTTGTAGCCATGTCCGAAGGTACCCAGAATGTTCTCCTCAGGCACACGGACATTGTCGAAAGTAAGCATGCAGGTGCCAGAGGCACGGATGCCAAGCTTATCCTCTGGCTTGTTCACAATCAGACCGGGAGTCTCCCTGTCCACAATGAAAGTGGTAATGCCACGGTAACCCTGAAACAACAATGATCCCCAATCAAATCCCAATCAAATTCATGTTTCCAATTCTGCTTACATCCTCTGGCTTGGCATTGGCGAAGACTAGGAAGACGCCAGCGACATCAGAGTTGGAGATCCACATCTTGGTGCCGTTGATCACATAGTGGGAGCCGTCCTTCTTGGCCACCGTCTTCAGGGAGAAGGCATCGGAGCCTGCTCCGGGCTCCGTGAGCGCAAAGCTTCCAGCGTATTCCTGAGCCAATTTAGGCAAATATTTGGCCTTCTGCTCTGCGTTGCCAAACTTGATCATCAGCGAGTTGACCAAAGTGTTGTGAATGTCCACAAAGGCAGCCACAGCGGGATCGATCTTGGACAGCTCCTCGACCACGATGATGTTGGTCATGAAATTGCAGCCACTGCCGCCCAGCTCCGTGTCGATTTCAATGCCCATCAGACCGTTCTCGAACACAGCCTTAACCACAGAGGGATCGAATTTGTGCTCAAAGTCCATTTTCTTCACCAAGGGCTGAATTTGTTCCTGTGCCAGTTTGGCCACTGTAAAGAAAAAAACAAAAACATTTTGAGTAAAAAGCTTTCGTTTTAAAATCATACGTTATTACGATCGCATGGAGGAGCTTTTGAAAGCTCTCGGCTAAAGCTCTTCAAGACGTTTATCAAACAACTGTCGCTCCCCAACGTTGTTATTTATCTGTCTGACATGGGTGTTAGTGGATGTGTGCATGTGTGTGCGTGTGTGTATACGCTTTATCAATAAAGCCGCTAGCTCTCAACTCGCGTGTGGCTCTCACACTCATGCCGCTCTCTCAGTCTCCATCTCTCTCTCTCTCTCTCTCTTTCTCATATGTACACATATGATACATGTGTGCGTGTGTGTATATATGCATTATTAGTTTTTATTGATCTTTTTTTAAGCATTTGCTTGGCTTGTTGCGTTGTTCGTTTTGTTTTTGTTTTGCTTTAAAAAACCGACTGACGCGAGAACGCTACCGTGTACACGCCCACATTTTTTTACAAGTGATATTTGCATATAGTGAATAGTTATAGTTATTGCAATTAGTAGGAAACTGCTGCATAATTGATGGAATTTGTAATTATTTGCACAATTTTCTCGTATTTAATACTGTGTTTTGACCAACAAGTAAAAGGATAGGGTGTACTTTTAGCCATCTGTTGTCCTTTCTGGGTTCACTGTGGACAGCTGCCCTTGATAAGCAAACACTTGTCTTATACTAGTCTAGAAAATACAACTTTTGGACTCAACTGTACCAACAGATCTTTTGTCGTACATTCGCTACGATTATTTATTTTAGTATTCACAGTCTGAGAGCTTTTCAATTTTCCACTATTTACTGTATCAACTCATTCAGTTTTACAGCCCCTCATTAAACCAGTTTAGTTCGAGCTTAAAAGCAAAACACTTAAATAACGCAACCATTTAAATAATTTGCAATGCAATAAATATTGTTGCGCAACACTGATAAGAAAGAAAAATCCAAACAGCAGATCGCATTTGAAATTCTCTTTCTTCTTAAAATAAAATGTCAACTCTCCAACTAAGAATCAGGGGTGAATTGGGGGATAAATCCCCCTTCCTCTGGTTCAACTCTCTAGGGGAGTTACGCGACCAAGTACCGCGCACACCCATTGCTCGGGCACCCACTAGAACAGTGGGCACATTGAGCGGGGGCGTGGCACAGCCGCATATTTGCTCTATCACAAGTGTAACGCTGTGGAGTTCATTAAAATGGCAACTGAACAGCTGACTGACTTGTGAAGAAAAAACGCAAACAATTTAAGGACATTTTTTTTATTGAAAAAACAACTCTCCTTTTTTTCTCGTTTTTAAATTTTTCAGTTCCCAATCACACACACGAACGCGTATTTGAACTCGAACTTCCACAAACCGACGTATCAAGCTCTAAAATTTTGACAGCGTTTTAACGCTCAGCACCAAAGACTTCCATGCGCAAACGCTGTCAAAAGCAGTGCCAGAAGTTGCGGCTGCGGACAAATCTATTTATAGCACACGCGTGTGTGTTCGACACCTCTTCCCCAGACCAGCCCCCTTCCATTCTTAAGGTGGTTATTGTTTTTAAGCAAAACGCAATTGTGAATAAATTTAAATGCGGCTTTTTCTATTGTTAATTGTTAAATGTGTTTCATTTTTTCTTATGTAAAGGTAAAGATAATGATTTGACCAAGACCTTGAAAATGACACGTTGGCTGATTAAATTTAATTGTGAGTCAAGTTTAAAGAGTCCTGTGTGAATCGTTTGAAATCTAGTCAGCATTTTTTTGAAGATGTATAGCCCTTATTGGGCATATCCTTTTTAAACTTCAATAAATTATATAATGCGATTAAGCTATATTGTGTAAATTGATTAATTAAAATTATAACTGACAGCGCTGCTCTCGAAAGACAAAAAACGAATTGCAAAAAGCATTAAACACACACACGCATTTGTATTATATGGTATATAACATATGTATATAAGTAAACCCTGCTGAAAATTCAGGTTTCTATTTGATTTTCCCATTATCAAAAATATGCTTATCTGCCAAACCCTCTATCCACGCCTCCTCGTCCCTTTGGACACACCGTTCATTTTTATCAGCGCGCACACACTTGCACAAACAATAAAAAAAAAAAAAAAATAAATGTAAAATGCATAAACTGTGCTGCCTAAAAAAACAATAACTAAATACAATAATAAATACGCCGAGAGCAACAACATGCGATGATCAAATTACGTAACACAGAACTAAAAACTGAAGTTGACCGCAAAAAAATAAATTATCTAAAAATCTTTGTGTTGAACTGAAGCAGCAAAACTGCCTTTGCAAGTGGAGATCAAGTGGAATTTAATGTGGATCGTAGAAAGGCTAGGTGGGGGACGTAAGGACTTACCCGTTTCCTTCATCATCTTCTCATCGTCGGTAAGGTATGTCAGTGGTGGAGGCAGGCCAGGGGCTGAGGACATAGCGGCACTTTGCTGACGTGCTGCATTGGCCAGCTATAAAAAGCATTTTTTAAGCAAAAAAAAATGGAATTTGCGAATTAAATTTAAAATTAAAGCTCAGTGGCATTTACTTACCAAACGCATGGGCATCTTCTTCAGGCTGTTCATCATTTTGTATGTGTATATGTGTTTGTGTGTGTGTCTAATGAATGTTAAATCAATCAACCTGAGCAACTTTCAAGCTCTCCCCACGTACAACAGCAGCCGTTGACTACAAACGCGCGACTAATTTCCAATTAGGCTCCAGCGGCAGATTTTTGTGTCCGATCAGCAATAAAGAAAATCAAGAATTTAAAAGCTCTTTTTGTAGAAACTCAACACAGCCAGTATGTTGCCTTTAAGGGCAGTACGGTGTTACAAAAACAGCGTGACAAATGAGAGAACTGCTGGTGATCGCGGCCAAAAATCACTATGTAAAACATATCCCATCTTTTATTTAATTTAATATTTAAACCATCAACTTTTTTTCGGAGTTTAATCAAATTTTTATCTAACTTAATCACACAATTTGTTTAATAAAATAAACTGCTTTTATAAACAAATACCATATTCACCATAGTCAAATGTAGCGGCTGTGCAACTGTTGAGCAACATATGATTTTTAGGCCAGTGTTGTAAGCGTTCAGCTACCATTTTGAGTCAAAAATTTTGACACTTCCGCCGGTCGCAGCTGTCAAAATTCTTTCTTTTCGTTGTGTTTACGACGGTAGTTTGGTGTAAGTTTTCATGTTCAATATAATTTTGCATTTGTTCTGCAATCAATGTTTATTTTTGCGTGTTGTTAATAATAATGTGTAGCACATACTTTGGCACACACTATTTAAGTGAAATTGTGCCGTGTTTTATATTATGTCGTGACGAAAATGATTCCCAAAAATAAACAAATGCAAATAAGAAGCAAAATTATTTAATCGTACGAAAGCTGATATTAACTAATTGAAATTATAACTGTTGTTCCCACAGCCCGCACAACCAATCAAAATGAAATTGAATCAGTTTGTGTCGTCGTCGCGCAGGAAGAACCGCAAGCGTCACTTCCAGGCTCCATCACACATCCGCCGTCGTCTGATGTCTGCCCCTCTTTCCAAGGAGCTGCGTCAGAAGTACAACGTGCGCTCGATGCCCATTCGTCGCGACGATGAGGTCCAGGTGATCCGTGGCCACTACAAGGGCAACCAGGTCGGCAAAGTCGTCCAGGCCTACCGCAAGAAGTTCGTTGTGTACGTCGAGAAGATCCAGCGTGAGAACGCCAACGGCACCAACGTCTATGTGGGCATTCACCCAAGCAAGGTGCTTATTGTTAAGCTGAAACTTGACAAGGATCGCAAGGCTATCCTGGAGCGTCGCAGCAAGGGACGTTTGGCTGCTTTGGGCAAGGACAAGGGCAAATATACCGAAGAGACTGCCGCTCAGCCCATGGAGACCGCGTAAAAGCTTACAAACAACGACAACAACAACAGCATCATTTACATGTGGATGAGCAGCAACAGCAGCAAAAACAACATTCAATGCCAACGTCTCTGTTTACAGTTTTTACCGTAACGCTTAGTGTGAATAATAAGAAAACAAAAGTGTGAAGTGTGAGAAAATGTCGCAATTCTTTTACAATAAAGAAGAGTTTAATTTTCCCATATTTGTTAAGTTTAAATTATTTTCCTGTGTCGTTTATTCGCTTGCGCTATTAACAAAATAATCAAAAACGATTTAAAAAGTGCTACAACATAAAGAATTAGCCGACACCTCAGTTTGGGCCAAGTTTATAGTTATTGAACTGGAACAATAGCAAAATTGGTGATTGGATATTTGTGATGAGTTTTGAACAAGGGTTAAAATATGATAATGAAAACCATAGTGGCTGCAACAACTAGGAAGAGATTTCTTTTAACGGTTTTGGTAAATGCGGTCACATTAAGTATTTTGACAATAGTGTTTGGAATATTATTGACCAAAAGTCATTTAATAGTATAGGCATAAAAGTGACACTGTTATAAAACAGTTATTGTGCTGCAACATATTTATAAAGTCAGTATCATTTAATTTTGTTCTGTTCGTGTCTTTTTCAAAGCGCAATTCAAATTCGTAGTTAGATTTGAAATATGGAGCTGAAACTAAAATCGATACCAGAATCGAGATCCTTTTAATAATGTAAATAAACAGTAGACTTGGCTACTGATGCTTATGAAAAATTTGTTGAAAAATTTCCATCTTAACCACTCTTAATCGATTTTATCTTAAAAATGTCTAGAAGATCGGTTTTTCCCACCCCTAGTTCGAACTGCCAAAGATACTTTAAGAATTATCGAAGACGTTCCAGCAATGATCGATTTCGTGAATGTAAGTAATTTATCGAAATCAGTCTTAGGGACACAATTACAGAAGAAATCTGCAGCGTTAGCCAAACACAGGATCAAACAAGAAGATAACACAAAAATGGCAGACTCAAATTCATTTAATGATTTTGTAACTTGTCCGTACAACAAGGCACATATATTGCTACGAGGACGACTAGCAAAACATTTAATACGCTGTAGTCGAAATTCAGGAAAATCTAATAATTTACTTGTTTGTCCATTTAACACAAATCATCGCTATAATGAAGAAGATTTAGCTGTAAGTGGAAGTTTACAATATTTTGTAATTTTCAAGACTTTTTTTTAATTATATCTGTTAGGCTCATATTAAAGTGTGTCCAGAATCCACTTCTTTGAGAACCATCGACGAAGATTACAACTGGCAGAAATCTCCGAGTAAAACAGAAGATCTGGTGCAATGCAATGATGATTGGGACAACGAGCCCGATGTTCCCGCCTACAATCCCAGTGTGCATTGTGAGGAAAATTTAATAATTCGCACCAATGGACTAAAGGGAAAATCTAAAGCTGTGCGTCGCGAGTTTCGCGAAAATGAAAGACGTCGTTTTGCTGACAAACAATAACAAAAAGCTTTATTTGGCATAGGCAACAAATTAATGATTTTATTTTACTAATAATGCGCATGATTACATTTTATTAAATTAATTAAATTCATTCATTTTTATTATTAATCAACTTATTCGTAGAGGTATCTCAAAAAGTATTTGGTTTGTTTAATTATTTTGGTGCTTGCAAGGAACTTATCAAAGGCTCAACGGTGTCGGTTTGCTACTTTATAAGGGGCCGAACGTTGTGCAGTGGAAGAAGAGGATGCGTAGGTCTTTGTGGATGCTTTAGGTAGTGCTTCCTTAATTTTATCTTCATCGTCGCTCTGGTCGTTCAACAATCGTTTTCGCTCTTCCTTAATGAATGCTTTGCGCTGAGAAGGGAACAGGCCCTTAGCCTCCCGCACAACTTTCGCCGACGAAACATATACTTCCGGATCATAATCGGGTGCATCGTCGTCGTCCCAATTCTCTTCGCATTCGATTTTAGCGTGTCTCGTATCCTGGTCCAATTGCGCAGGCGCAGTGTGCTGGTAATGCGCAACGATTTTGCGGTCGATACAAGATTTGGTGTGTTGCTGGATGTCCATGAGTGTAAAGTATTAAATTTAAAATTTCATTTAGTATACATTGCTTACTTACGACATATTCCGGCTCGGGTATCAGATGGGCTTTGTTAAATGGGCACACGAGTAGTTCGACCTCATCTTTATAGAATTCCCTGCATTTCAGCAAATGCTGTTGCAGTTTTTTGCGCAGCATTTTGTGCGCTTTGTTATATGGGCAGTATACCATATCATTTGGATCCATATTATTCATAATGAAACTACAAGACTTTTAAATTAAATTCAAAATATGTTAATCTCGTAGTTTCCCACACGACAAGTGTTGGAAAACGTGACTTAAATCTGCGCTGCATTTTAAACGATAACGACATACAACAAAATTAAAGTGGAATTTAAAAACTACGGCTTTAGTTGTGTTTCTTTATTTTAAAATATTAAAATTATTCCTAATATCTTTACAAAAAAAAAAAAACTAGTAGTCGTTAACAAATATTTTTAAATTTATTTTTGCACATAGTTTGAAGCAAAACTATCGATAACTTCCAGAGCTGCCTACATTCGTACCGATAACAACACACACTCATACCATCTTGAAGAAAATCTTGTAAAGTCCAGCAATAAATTGTGAAGTGTTTGTTTTATAAACAATAAAGGATAGTAAATAAGAATTTATCAAAATGGGAAAGGGTTTTAACAACTACATGTGTAAGAAATTCTTCCATCCCGCCTCCAGGGACAACCTAAAGAGGGTAAGTAAAAAAAATCTATACGTTTGTTTGGAATGTCAAGAATTTACCAAATCTTTTTTAGGTATGGATGGCAGAGCAGCAGGCGGATGCGTACAAAAAGAAACAGGAAGAACTGCGCACCCAGTATGAAAAGGAGCAGAATCTGCACGAGAACAAGGCAATGCTTAGCAAGGATAGCAAAGACAAGTTAAGCGTGAATTTTATGTACGAGCCTCCTCCTGGAGTGCGCAAGGAGCGTGAGAAGGACGACAATGAGCCGGAATACAAATTTGAATGGCAACGTAAATATAATGCACCCCGTGAATCCTACTGCAAAGGTGACACCGAGATCCGCGATCAACCCTTTGGCATACAAGTGCGTAATGTGCGTTGCCTTAAGTGCCACAAGTGGGGACACATCAACACAGATAAAGAGTGCACCATGTACAGCATATCCATGAGCGAAGCACGCAAACTGCACTCTGAGTCGGAGGCCAATGATATTATGTCTAAAAATGTACTTGAAGAGCAAATGAAAGAAGATGGATTAATGATGAAACGATCAGCATTGGAACTGCAAAGCATTAAGGATGTGCAACAACGCCATCAACTTGTGCCCAGCGACGACGAGGACGAGGCTACACGTGCATCCAATCAACAAAATCCCGAATTGTCGTTCCTCAAATCCCTGAGCAAAAAACAAAAGCTGAAACTGCTCAAAAAACTTGAGAAAATTGAACGAATGAAGCGCAAAGGTGAGAAAAGATCATCCAAGGCCAGCAAAAAAAAGAAGGCCAAAAAGAAGGATAGCAAAGATAAGAAAAACAAAAAAAGCAAAAAGTCATCGCAGAGCAGCAGCGATAGCTCTTCATCCTCTTCGTCCTCCTCTGGCTCAGACTCTGAGAACGAATCATCCAATGTGCAGAAAAGTTGTAACCAAAGGAACGGACATCGCGACAGATCCCGTTCTCGATCTCGCAGCAACAATAGGGAACAGCGCAGCAGACAACCGGCCAATCGCCACAATGGCTACTCCAATGACACCAAGGAGGAACCCCATAAGCGCAGTAGAGACAATTACAGAAGCAATGGACATCATCAGGATGGTTCACGAAGTCATCGTAGAGAAGATCGCTCACGAGAGAGACGTCCACGTTCGCACAGTGCCGACAATCGTCGTGATCGGGAACACAGAGAGCGCGATAGGCGTTGATCTGAAATGCATTTAAATTTTTATACAAAATCTTTATGGTAGAAACCCACCAATATAAACATTTTTATAGTCCTTTTATAAAACCCAAACTTGTACACAAATTGTATGTTTACCAGTGTACACAATTGTATTCAACATTAATAAACTTTTTCAACAAATTGTCTCAAGAACTAAATTTTAATTAATGGAAAGAAAAAGTCCGACCTATTAAGCTAAATTTGGCTTTAAGTACACAAATATTAATGGACCCCAACTAAATTTAATATACAATTCAAGTAAAACACGACTTTCATTAATTAGCTTTGCTCTAAGACTTTTATTTCGTCGCACAAATGAATGGAAAACACATAGTAATTAGTATTAGCTATCAAGTTTCCCAAATGTTTCGAATGTTTCTTTGCAAATTTATATATTTTAGTTTGGTTTAAATGCGAACCAGTGGTGCGGTCGTGCTGGAGCCGGCGGATACACAGAGTTCGGCACCATGATTGCTGCCACTGTCGCGGGAGACGCTCTTCACATGGATGTGGCTCTTCAGCATAGCGGCGCGCAGGATGAGCATGCGGGTGTGTCGTTGATACTGTTTGCCCATTAGGAGGGCACGCTCGAAGGTGCTGTTGCGTTGATCGGCCTCCTTGGCATAGAGTATCTTGTTGTGCGAGTCGATGCGTGCCTGAATCTGTCCATCCAGTATCAACTGCATCACCTCGTTCTCCAGATCACTCACAGACGAATTAAAGGCAATGGCCATTTTGTGCATATCTGCGGACATATATGGACTAAAGTATTGGATGAGGGCACGATTACGTATCTTGGTGTAGAGGGTGGTGACGTGGGGAGCTATGTACATGTCCACTAGCAGATTATCCCGGATTTCATCGAGCAGCGTTAAACAACTGGCATATTTGCTCTCGTAAAACTTGAAAATGATATCACGCAACTGCGGCTCCAGCTCCAAAAATAGCTTAAACGAAGTGGAGGCAATGACCAAACGCTTCAGCTCCTGGCGATCAAAGGTGGCCAGAGCACAGAGGCCGCCATAGACAGCCACATTGCTGGTGGAGATCATTTCTGGAAAATCGCAATGATCAAAATTGGCGGCCAAAAAATGCTTGGCAGCCACTTTGTATTTCTTTTGCTGCAGTTCCGCCAAACCGGCAGCGCACTCCAGACGTGTATAAACCTGAGCATTTGCCTCCTTTGATCCCTCGGAAAAATCTGGTGTGCTCTCCGCCTTGGATATGTAGCTCATGACATGTGCCCAGTTTTTTAAGTAAATGGATACTTTGATGACATTGAGGCACATATTGACAACATGCTTGCCACTTGTGCAATAGTCACGAGCACGTGAATAACACTTTAATGCGTTTGTTAAATCACCACAACTCAGGTAATGATCAGCTAGATCGTCGTGTCCACGCCTGATGCTCTCCTTGATGGAATTCGATTTATAGTTCTTTAGATCGGAATCTAGTTTCTCCAACTTGAGGGCTGCCTTTTTCATTTTCGCATCCACCCAGACTGCGTCATAGGCAAATGCGTCCTTCTCTCCACCGTTGTTAGCGCTTCCCTGAGCCGCTGCAGCTGCTGCCGGTTGTGCAGCAATAGCAATGTCTGGCAGAGCAGCTGCAACTACAGCGGCAGCAGCAATTGCCTGTTCACCTCCAGCACCGGCTGCGGCAGCACCAGCCCCACCAGCAGCAGCATTTCCACCTCCATTGATTGCCTGTAAATCACTTAAACGCTTGTGCAGCATCTGATATACTTTAACATTGTAGGTCGACTGAACGTAGGTAATGGCCATTTTGAGAGCTTCCAGTGCCAGTAATGGGCACACATCGGCCACATAAATCAGGCGATCGAGACGTGCAATGCCCGTGTATTGATTTGCATACACCTCCAGGTCAATGGTAGGATTCTCCACCACAATTTGCAATTCCTCATTGTTTTCATTGTCTTCGTTTGGCGGTGCATCTACTTGCATTGGCTCGACGGCATTCTGGAAGCACGACACTGCAATAACTACTGAGGGATGATACAAATTTAATTAATTACCTGCATTAGCGGCGGCATGGGCAGCACAGGCATCTCGCAACGTTTTAATTACACGCGTAGATTGTCAAAATTTTTATAATATGTCTTTGCTGCTAGCCGATTTGTGTTAAACGATACCAAAGCCTTATCGATACAAATATATTATTCAGCCTATGTATATGATAAATTTAGTATATTCCTATCGATAATTATTTGACGGTATTTGTGCGTTGCCCAACACTTAGTACACATATTAGGAATTTAACAGCACTAAAACTTCACAAGCGAAGCAAAAAAATTTTTGCAATTTTCTAAAATCTCAAGAAACGTTAATGTAGCTAGACATAAAAAAAATATCGCGATGGGCTACGACGTCAATCGCTTTCAGGGCGAGGTGGACGAGGAGCTAACATGTCCCATATGTTCCGGAGTGCTAGAAGATCCGCTTCAGGTTTGACAGCAACATTAAATGCCCTCCAACAATAACAATTTTGCTTGATACCCAATAATTACTTTATTAGGCGGTCATGTGCGAGCATGCCTTCTGTCGCGGTTGTATAAACGAATGGCTAACACGCCAGCCCACATGCCCAGTGGATCGAAATGCACTAACAACGGCCAACTTAAGAGCTGTGCCTCGCATATTGCGCAACTTGCTGTCCAGGTAAGTCGCCCACACACACACAAATTGTCATGGAGGTGCTATTAAATTTTTAATTCACTTAGATTGTCAATTACTTGTGACAATGCACCATACGGCTGCACAGCAGTGCTCAAATTGGATGCCTATAATTCACATTTGGAAGAATGTGTACACAATCCGAAGCGGCCGTTTCCGTGTGAAAAGGGCTGCGGCTTCGACATACCCAAGGACGAGCTGAAGGATCACAACTGTGTGCGAGAGCTGCGCACGCTGATTATGAAACAAACAGAACAAATGGGACAATTAAAAACAGAGCTAACCGATCAGCAGCTAACCATTAATGAGTTGAAGCGGGAGTTGCAACTCTTTAAGGATTTTATGCGAGCAATGCGCGTATCTAACCCGGCCATGCGTGCCATTGCTGATCAAATGGAGCGGGACGAGGTCATACGCTGGAGCAGCGCCCTGGCCAGAGCGCGTGTTACACGCTGGGGCGGTATGATCTCCACACCCGACGATGCACTACAGGTAAAAGTCGTGTTTAGCCCAAATTGGTACACTATTATTTATTTTTTAACTTCTCTAATAGCTCATGATTAAGCGAGCTCTTTCGGAATCTGGATGCCCGCCTCATATCCTGGATAGCCTCATGGAGAATTGCCATGAAAGACGCTGGCCCCGGGGCCTGAGCTCCCTGGAAACGCGTCAAAACAATCGACGAATCTACGACAATTACATCTGTCGACGCATACCAGGTGAGTATCGGATTTAGTTTTGGGTTCCTGACGCCCAATTAAATAAGCCCCCTAAAAATGCACATGCCCCTGACTAATTAAAGGCTTTGTTATTGCAGGCAAACAGGCGGTGCTTGTGCTCAGCTGTGACAACGTTCACATGACAGAAGATGTGATGGTGGAACCAGGTCTGGTTATGATATTTGCCCATGGCATAGAATAGAAAAGCTGTTGGACATGCATTCAGAAAGTGGCACCCGAATTTCTGTAGCTACATTCAACTACATACATAATTTAGAATCTAAACTACTAAATGTAAACAGTGCTCAGTTTTTGTTGTTCCCTTAAACTAAATGCATAAGTCTTAAGCATACAAAATAATCTCACAACTCGAATATTAAGCATGTCTAGCATTAAGATAAATTCCCGAAAATTGTAACAAACGGGAGACTAATCAATTCAAGCGCCTCATGACAACTTTCAAGTTGTAACAAACAAAATCATATTACATAATGCTATAACGAAAAATATATTGTTTTTACATTACTACATACATGCATGCATTTAAACATGCATATTCCATTTACGTACATTTTAATATAGTAAAAATATTTTTTTAATTAAGAGATCTCAAACAAAACAAATTATGTTAAATTTCGATCGATAGAATTTTTATCTATTCATTCAAATTATTTGTGTCTTTTTATTTAAGAAACATACAACATTTACTTAATTATTAATTAAAATTAAACGAGTATTAAGTGAATACAATTAAAACGAATTTTAATTGGACATAGTGGATTTGACAAGAAAAAATGTTTTCGAAAACGACATAAAATAACAAATGAAGCACATTAACGATACATTTGGAATTTAATAGAAAAACAATGCTTTAATTGGTATAGAGTATCTAGCAATTCACTGACTCAAATCAAATCTTACAGTAACAGCTGCGCAATCGCTTAAAAAAGTTTACTGGGTTGCGACGCCTAATCTCTCCATCGCCCCCAACTGGCACGCATACATACAAACCCTACCAAACGCACACACACATATAGAGGTGTAAGAGTTCTTGGCATCAGATGTTCCAGAAAAGGAAATTCAAAAAGCGGCTCCCAACAAAAACAACAGCCACGAAATCAAACTAGTTCCTGCATGAGCTTTGGAGTTAACGAAAAACCGGTTACAAATTTTGTAGACTTGTTTTTTCCGCGATTTTTATTGTACAAAATACAAGACCAAATTATATTGTTTAAATTTCGTCTAAGTCGCTTTGTTGTGTAGTTACATATGCCAAAAAATTGATTATCATAGCATTTAAATATTTATAAACACAATTAACGCTTTGCTGCGTAAGGGGCGCCCCCTAGCGTTTGAAAAGTGAGAGTTTCTGTGAAATAAACCGCAAGCAGCGCGCGCAGCTTCCAACAGTCGTGTCTGGTGCTGCAAAGCTAACGGACGTGCTTTGTCTTAATTAATTTAAACAAAACAGAATACAAAACCATTAACGAAATGAATTTATCCATTTGTATGCTAATCGTGGCCACCGTTTGCCTGGCAGCGACGTCAGCAGCACCGCAGCAGAGGCAGCGCAACGAGAAGCAGGTTCAAGAGGAGGGATTGCGTAAGTGTCAAAACAAATATCGATTCTTATCAATAATCGATTCCTATCAGCTATCAAGGGCGCCACCATCGAGGAGGTTGTGCTGGAATCCAATCTGCATATTAGGCCCAAAGCCCGCGTGAATGTGCGACGTGTGCGTTCCACACTGGAAGAAACCCTCGAGGGCATCTACGCAGCCCACAAGCGTGTGAAGCGTCAACGTAGAGTCCAAGCTGGAACCAACGCAGGGGCTGGACGCACGCAATCTGGCGTTAATGTGGGCGTTGGTCCCAATGGCGGATTTGCCGATGCCAATGTGAACCTCAAACCACTTGGTCCCCTGGGCCCCAATGGATACAATCAGGAGCAGACAGCTTCAAATGGTGCCGCAAGTGGCAACTTTAATGGCGGTTCATCTTCGGCCATTGGTTCGGCTCAGGGTTTCCAGTCACAAGGTGCCAGTGGCTCCTTTGGCGGATCATCTGCCAGCACAGGCACACAAAGCTTTGGTCCCTTTGGAGCCAATAATGCGGCCGGTGCCTCACATAGTCTGAATTTCGTACTGCCCAATGGACAAACCGTTAACTTCGCCTCTACAAACAACTTCGCCAATAATGGACTCAACTCGGGTGCCAGCCGAGGAGGTGCTGTGTCTGTCAGTGGATAAATAAATGGATTAATGTGTTTTGCAAGTCACTTCAATTTATAGTCGTCTTTTTTACAATATTTTCTAATATTTAAAAACCGGTTTTAAAAATTATGCTGGAATGACATTTGCAATAATTAAAGAAAATACTAAAACGAAGATTTGTGAGCATTAAAAAGCCCCTTTGTACTACGACAATGTTTTGGTATTATTTATCGGTTATCGGATTCTCAAAAAGTAATCATATTTAAAACTTCTAAACTTTGATAAAAAGGTTTTTGTTTATTTGTAAGTTTAAAGTGCAGGTTAGTTGATTAATCGGATTCACTTTCGCTTTCTGATTGGAAATCACCCACTTCGATGGAGAATTTGTATTCCTGATCGCAACCTAGATACGAGTCGCTCATGTAGTACAGGGTATAATCATGTTTACCCGGACTGGGTGCCACAAAGTCCAACTTGACCTTGGCCTTTTGCTGCAACGTTAGTCGCTTGATGGATAGCAGAGAGTTGGTCTTTGGATCTCCAATAACCACCCACCAGCCCTCCTCACGTTTCTGAGGGAAGAATGGTGCAATGACCGGACCAGTAACTTCATCCTCACGCTCCAGTTGCACCACCACATTGACTGTTGAACCGGAATTAATGCGATCCTTATCCACGACCTCGTAGTTTAGCTCAATGTTGGGATAACGATTACAGAATCTCGCAACATCGGCCATTTGGGCATCCGATAGTTGCAGCAGCCGCGTACGATCCTCATCCTCCAGCTCCATGATGTCGAAAACAGTTTCGATTTTCTAAAGTAAGGAACTGATTTAATACGAATTCATTTGTGATTAATTATTAAATGTTACCTTATCGGTGCAGCGTTTGATAATCTCGGCATTAAAGTGTGGCAACTGTCGCAGATAAGAGTCCTTGCTCCACATGGCCTGGGTAACCATCTGAGCCAGTTCCATAGCAGCTACAGCTGGCGATAACCAGCCATTGGAACTCAAGACATCCACACAAGCTTGAATTAGCCGTATCGCCTTGCTGAGGATTTGTTCTGTATCACCCTGGAGTTCTGGATCCAACTGTAGACGCGACAGATGCGCCTGGAGCAGCAGATTGGTTTTAATATGAGGATCATTAAATCTGCCAAAGAAATTCGAATTAGAAAAGCGTAAGTTTTCAAGTGGGAATATTAGCTTACTTGGGTGCTGTTTCGTTGGGTCCAGTTAGTTTGTTGGGCAAGCGCTGGGAGAGTGTGCGCAGTACCTTTTCCTCGTGATGCCTGACAACCACATCCTCATACTCAGCAGCCGATGATATAATCTCTAGCAGACCGCGCACCTTTGTCTTACTATTAAGCGACAAACTGAACAGCTCTGTTAGATAGAAATGATATAAATAAATGTTAAAATATATATAATCTAGAACTCACCAATCGTTGTATAGTTGATGTAATAATAGGCTGCAATCATGCCCAGATTCAGTGGCAATGTATCCATGTCATCCTCCACGCTTATGCACTTGGATTGCTCTAGATCACTAAGCGTATTTTCCACCAGCTCGGACAGGTGATCAGAAAGATGACGATGTGTGACACCCTGTAGATTGTAGTAGTTGGGATTCTGGGTTAATCTTCTATAAAGGAATGTCCATGTTAAATAATCCACGGCATCCTGTTTGTTCTCAATGGTTTTGGTCACAACTTCGGCATTGAAATGATCGTGCATCCGATGATCCAAATGACTTTCGATGGGTAGTGGCTCATTGATGAACTTCTTGAAGAAATCTTTCTTGGAACTTTGACACATTAGCACACACTTGGCATCCGCATCATCCTCCTTGGGTCGATTGGCGCGTCCAATCATTTGCAGCACATCCGTAATAGGATAATCCTCATACGAATGATTCTTGCCATTGTAAAACTGTGTGTCCATGATGATTGCCAGATGGGCCGAGATGCTCATGCCCCAGCACATGTCCCGAGAGACAACAGCCAGCTGAATGGCCCCCGTATCGAAGATCTGTTCGACCAGGCGATGATCCGAGGCAGACAAACCCTCGTGCAGATAGGCGACACCTTGGACAATCATTTCTTTAAGCGTTATGTCCGACATGCGATCCAAGAATGGTTGGATATCCTTTTCCTCCGCGTGGAAGAAGCGATTAGGCTGCAGATCCGAGGCAGCATAAGTCAAGATATCGATGGCGGTCAGACGTGCCTGTTTTCGGGATGAGACGAACACAATCACAGGCTTGTGGGCGCTGTACTTGAGTATGGCATTGTAGACGGGCTTCGACATGGTCGCAATTCGTGTGGCATTGTGGGTAACATTGAATCCCTGGATGTGCAGCTCAAGCGGTATGGGTCGCACACTGGGATGGAAATTGAAGGTAGCATTGGGATTGCAGCCCAGCCATTGTGCCACATCGCGGGCATCGGTCAAAGATGCCGAGAGGGCGACAATACGGATCTGTTTCTCAATCTGTGAGCTGATGTAACGCATGCGGGAGCACACAATCTCCATGACGGGACCCTCCTCGCCGCCCACGAGCTGCAGTTCATCAACAATAAACAAATTGACCTGTTGGACATTCTTACGCTGCTTCCAGCGACGCGACAGCACATCCCATTTATCCGCTGTGGTTACCACCAATTGTCCCTTGGCAATAAGCTTCAGATCCGTGCCAGTTTCACCTGTCAGCTTCACCACCTTAATGTCCAGTGATCCGAACTTCTTGTGCCAATCGGCAAAGACCAGATCGGCCAGAGCCTCCTGAGAAACCAGATAAACACAACGTCCATCGGTGCTTTGACTGAACAGACGCATGATGGCAAACTCGGCAATGGTCATCTTGCCCGAACCAGTGGGAGCACCCACAAACACATTGTCATCGCTGTTGTAGACGGCATTGAAGACTTGCGTCTGGATAGGATTAAATTGCTTGAATTGATTTGAATGACTTGTATAGAATGCCTCGAATTTCGGTTGACGCAAAGCGCTAATGGGCAATGGCTGCAAGTCCAGTAACTCCGTCGGTGGCATATTCTTTTCGGGCAGGATGAGATGTCTAAAGGACACTGGCAATTGGGTTTCGGCACCAATCCAACGATCCGACACAATTCTCAAGAAATACTGCGGTGGCAGTGGCTCAAACACGGGCACAAAGAACTTCAATTGATGCTCATCCTGGGCATACTTTTGCTTTAGCAGGAAGAACTCATGATGCAGTATCAGTTCTGAGTCCACGTCTTCAATCAATACCCAAAATCCTTCTGATTGTCCGTGCACCTTTTCATCCCATTGAAAGTCGGGAGTGATTGTTAGCTCCACTCTCAAAGTGGCCCGGGTGATGGGCTGTATGTGCGTCGAGAGTTCTAGTTTGGGGAACTGATGTACGAACTTGTGTATGGTTTTGCCCAGCTTGGGCACACGAATTAGTTCACCTAGCTCATGGGGCTCCAGATCGTAAAGACGCGACCACGGGAAGTGTTTCTTCTCCAGCTTTTTGGCAATTTCATCGGGCATCTTTTTGAATTGACGCAACGGCGTCATCGACTGCCACATTCGGCGGTCAATCATCTTGCACAGTGTTAGCGTTTTATCTGCCAACTGTGCCCATCCTCGGGTCAAGACAATCTCAAAGATGGCGCGCATCAGTCGTGCCGCTGATTGGGTAATGAAAACCATGTCGGACATCAGCGCAAATCCCTCGAGTTTCAGCTGAGAGATGTAGGCTTGAAGCAACACATTTACCTTGGCGCTGTGCTCCTCAATGGACTCCTTGATGGGTATCGGGACACGCTCCATTAGCTTCTGAAGCTCCAGTTTCTCCTCCTCCCGCACCGAGATGTGGCGGAACTCCGAGGACAGCGAGAAAACACGGAACAATTCAATCTCACTGAGAGTTTGCTTTAACAACTGATTGTAGGTCAACATTGTCTCATGGGTTAGATAGTAATGCGATGCAATGCGTCCCAGATCTGTCACCTGGAAGTGTCCTGTCTTTCGTTCATATTTCACCAAACCGCTTCTCTCCAAGCAACACGCAGCCGTGTGCAACAGATCCGCTCGATGCTGTTCCAGCAATGGATCCGCATCGATAGCATCATGTGAGACGCCATACAGTGTCGGATTACGTAGCATACGAATGTACAGATAGGTGTATCCCAACCAATTGACTGCATCCTGCAGATGCTGCACTGTACCCAACACAATCTCAGCATTCAACATGTCCGGCAGCTTCGATATAAACTGCGATTCAATGGGCAACTGCTGGTTAAGCAGCGATAGGTAAAACTGCAGCTCACTGTGATTGGTTATCAGGATACCCTCGCCCTTGGTATCGTACTGTGGTCGACCAGCACGACCCAACATCTGAAGCACATCCAGGGCGCTAAGCTCCACCCAGCGACCCTTCTCCGGATTGTACACCTGAGTGCCCTTGATGATGACTGTGTGGGCGGGCAGGTTAACACCCCAAGCCAAAGTGGCTGTTGAAACCAGCACTTGGATATGTCGATCTGCAAAGAGATCTTCGACCAGCGTACGATCCACACGAGTCATGCCAGCATGATGTATAGCAAATCCGTAGGGTAACAGTTCCTTTAATTCGGTATTCTTGACCTGCTCGGCTTCTGTGCGCAGCACTTCCATGCTGGCAGATCCTTCACGGAGGAAGCTTCCTAAAGTATCCTGCTCCAAGCACATGTCACGAACTGCACGCGCCGTTTTCCCCGTTTCTTTTCGGGAGTGCACAAAGACCAGCACTTGGTTGCGTCCCGCATGCTCCATGGTTTTCTCGTAGACAATCTCGTTCATTACCTGGAAACGCTTCAGTGCCTTCTTCTCTGTCACACCAATGTACTGTTGTTCCAGTGCGACTGGACGATAGCTATTGTCAAAGTAGAAGAGTCCTTTATCGGGTTTGACGCGCAAAAATGTAGCTACGTCCTGGTAGTTGGGCAATGTGGCCGACAATCCCACCAGACGCACATCCTCCTGTGTTGTCTCAATGTTACGAATGGTTCGTGCCACTAGAGCCTCCAGCACCGGGCCACGTTCGTCGTGCAGCAGATGAATTTCATCGATAATCACCAGACGCACCAAACTGACGAAAGTCCGCTCTCCGCCCTTACGGGTAATGATATCCCACTTTTCTGGAGTGCATACAATAACCTGTGTGGCTGCAATTTGCTCCCGGGTCAACTGATGATCTCCAGTCAACTCAGACACTGTGAGATTGTAGCAGGCAAGACGACGTCCAAAGTTACCAACCATTTCTTGTACCAACGATTTCATGGGCGCCACATAAATGATCTTGAAATCCTGGGCATTTATGGTGCCATTCTCATTAATATGCTTGCCAATCTCTCGCATCATGGTAAGCAGGGCGACGTTGGTCTTACCTGCTCCAGTTGGAGCGCACAGCAACATATTCTCATCACTGTCCAATGCGGCTTTGTAGAGGCGACTCTGAATCCGATTAAGTGTCTTGAATCCCTCGAACACAGGCTGCACATATTTGGGCAATTTATCAATGGGCTGGAGCTCCTCGTTGGCATCGAACGGAACTTGTTTTAAAGCCGGTACATGCACTTCCTCGTAACCCTTGCGCTGCTTGCGGTAACTGCCATCGGGCAGTTGGCAACGTTTGTTGGCCATGAAATGTGAGCCCTGAGTAAAGGCCAATTCATCCAGCTCTAGTAGTTGACGCACGCCGGCTACTTGACCTGCTGCTGCTGCCCCTCCGTCATCCGCATCGCCTTTGCCGCGTTTGTGGGCACGGGCATCCGCCTCCTCCTGCTCATCGGCTTTGCCAGTGTCTAACTGTCGCAAGATTTTAGCCAGCGCTGCATTGCCACGCATCTTTTCACGTATACGCTGTCGTTCGCTGTCCGTTTGGGCGGACGCCAACATGGTACAGTAGAGTATCATCTGACGATTCAACTTCAGCTGTTTTATAAAGTCAAAGCAATCGTAGCCCAACAAGAGCACTAGTTGATTCTCACAATCTCGCTCGTCGGCAGCATCCTTCAATATCTTTAGTACGTCGGCTGCTTTGCTCTGCGAGATCATTGCATCCTTGTAGTATTTGCTGAGACAACGCTGCAACCAGTAGGCATCAATATCCAGAGGATGCAGCAAACGGTCCTTCTTCACGTTGCTGGCCGCCTCCTCGCTGGCGAGCTGTAAATTCATATGTGAACCAGTTAAATCAAATAAATTGTTTATATGTTGAATACTTACATTCTCGGCATGCAGGGTGTGATCGATGCGTGCTTCCTCGCCTTCATCCTGCACATCATCATCGCGGATCTCGCCGTACATGTCATTATCGCTCTCCTCTTCGGATTCTTCGAACTGCACATTGATGCCATAGGTTTCATCAATCTGTTCCTCATTATTGGTTGCTGCAGTGAGTGCATTAACAGCATCGCTGCCAAAGTCTGTAATCTTCTTGCCCAGATTAACGAGCAGAGCGAATCGTTCATCAGTCACTTCGCCCAACAAACTGTCCACATCGCGTTTACGCTCCCGATCCTTGAGCCGCTCATTTTTGAGCACTGCCAGAATTTCATCGGCTGCACCACACAATATATCACGTGGCTGGTCTCCCAATGCTTCTTGTATGAAACTAAGCAAAACTTCATAGGTCTGACGCGTCTCTTGTGTCTTGGGGCGATAAACAATGCCGACCATTTCATCAATTCCCTCCGACAGCAGTGTAGCACCTTTCATACGCTCAAAATCGTACTGAGCCTCGTCACGTTTCTGTCGCTTCACTTTACGCTCCTCTGTTTT
Organism: Drosophila acutilabella; assembly: GCA_035046005.1. NCBI lineage: Eukaryota > Metazoa > Arthropoda > Insecta > Diptera > Drosophilidae > Drosophila > Drosophila acutilabella. Next base: position 18,399,123 of record JAWNOK010000013.1, read on the forward strand.
CTCTGGCTTGGTGCGTTGATAGCGATCACCCATGCGGGTGCCATCCAATTTACCCACCAAGGAACACACCTCACCGGTGGCCTCATCACGACGCGGCCGTTCTATCAGTCGTACATCAGCTTGCAGCACAAGATTTGAGTTCTGCAAAAGTGAAATAAAATCATTATCAACAAACCTTTTTCGGCAAACGTTTACCGCATGTGGCGGCACTTTTTTTGCAACAGGTTTTAAACAACTTACCGCTTTGTACTCGTACTGCAGTTGACGTGCTGCGGCATCCGCCATATTTTCTTAATGTCTTCTTAACGTTTTAAATAGGGAAATCAATTATTTTCACAATTTTATGGCGTTAAAATGCACTCAGCCGCTGTTTTTTCCCCGTTTTGCATAAAATGGTTGTATTCGACATATCGATATATGCATGTTGATTGTTATCGATATTAATTGTTTTTCTACTGCCGCATTTGCCAACACTTATTAAATAGCTGATCTGGTCACATAGTTCGGTACTGTAAACAAAGTAAACAAAATCGTGCTCCCTTGTAAATTTGTAATAAATTGAGCGTTGCATTGATAAGAATATCAGTTGCTCTGCGACCTTAACAGAGTGCACAGCAAAAGTGGGCCAGCTTTAAAATAAACATACATCCATCACAATGCTGCCGATTTCAAGTAGTACAAATCAGGACCTGCGGTGTCCCGGCTTCTGTGATTGCCGCTTTCCCAGCTCCATCGATGTAGCGAATTGCAAGGGAAATATCCTGGATATGGTGTCATGTCGCTGTGGCGAGGATAGCGGCAATGGTTTGCAGTGGCAATGGCATAAGGAAGATGAATCCGATGCCCACGTCGTTGACAGAAACATAATTTTCCATCCCACATATAGTCAGGGCACTGCAATTGCACGGGGAGAGCAAGCCCTACATCACGACAAAGTTCATTTTTGGGAGATGCGCGTAATAACAGCACTCGCCGGCACCGATGTGGTGAGTGCATCTGTCGCAGGGATTACAAAAACACTTAAAAATAGTCACAAGATAAGCATTACATTGATAAGACCAAATTGGAGGGACTGCTTCTCAAAGCTGACTGTCAGTCTAGAAATGAGGAAATCAGTGCAAGACATTAACTGATAAGATAACCCATTTCTCATACCTCATTTCTAATCCATTCATTCTGTAAAAGGTCATTACAAAGATTCATTTATTTGTTAGTATACTATATTGTAGTTTTTCAATACATTGATTATTTCTCATGTAATCTTTTGTAGATGTTCGGCATAGGCACGGACAGCGTTAATCTGGAACAATTCAAATTTCACTTTGTCTCTGCCCTGGGCACCAATTCCCAATCATGGGGCTATTCATACAATGGAAAAATCCAGCACTGTGGCGAACAGTTGCCCTATGGCCAAAAATTCTCGCAGGGATGCTTGGTCGGCATCTTCTTGGATCGAACTCGAGGTCATCTGGAATTCTATTTGAATCGTCGTTCATTGGGCGTTGCTTATACAAATATTCCAACCGATCCACATATTAAAATCTATCCCATGGTTTGCTCTACAGCTGCCAAGTCAGTTATACGCCTGATTAATTCCACGTCACAGCCGGCAACGTTACAGTTGAGATCATTTCAATCGCTATCACGTTTTCCAGAGAAACTCGATGAACTGCACCAAATGCCCGGTTTAAAGAGTATTATGCAGTCCTACTGGTTTCTAGCTCCACCAGTGCGTTATTCACGTTCCAGCAGAGATCCTGAACTGGACTTGGGCGATGAGGCGGTGCTATCAAGTTCCAAATTGCGTATGGGCCGAAAACAAAAGTATAAAGGTGAGCTCATGGGAAAGTTATACACAATTATTGAACAAAGCATTTCCTATGCCTGCAAATAAATAAAAAAATTAATTTTATTTTTAATTTGTTCATTGAATTAGCAGTTTATAATTTTCAGCAATTACAGTAGATAAAACTTTAGTAAAATAAATCTTATCTTTAAGAAAGCTGCTAAATAAACTTTAAAGATAAGGCCTTGTTAAAATCATACATTTCTTTAAAAAGACAATAAAAGAAAAATGACTGAATCACAAAGAACTTAAGAGAACAAAGAAAATTGTTTGTCAACTGAATTTGTTGTCTATTAAACATTGAATTCCGTCTATTAGTTAAGTTCTGGAAAACCTTCAATTTATTTTGTCGTCACCAATTGACAGTCAATTTTATACTATTTTACAGATAGTGGCGATGACGTCAGCATTGATGATCTATATGCTAATGTCCATAAAATGCCAACGAGACGAAACGACAGTGGCGACGAGGATTATTCTGGATCCATTACCGAATTCTGTGACGAATATTTTCATTATTTATTGTAGAGCTTCCTTGTTTCCGTATATTTCCACCTATTCTTAGCATTTATTTGAAGATCAATGTACCTTAAGTACGTTCATTGTCAATGCAGTTTAAAATACTCGATATACAGTTTATTGCCTGTGTTCTACAACATAATAGCCGTGTGATGTAGACACTCAACGACGATAAATCTGTTAGACAAATATAGTTTTATAGATTAAGTAGAGTTTTATATCTTGAATTTAATTAAATCTTGTTATAATCTTAATTAATACTGCACGATGATCAGTCTGTCAGTGCTTTGTTGTGTTAAGTTTGGACTGCGGTATATCCATCACTGAATTCAGTTAGGACACAGTTGTATATACTACAAGGGTAGAACTTTAATATTTTATCTTTTGGCTGCAGTGAGGATATATCTTTACAGTAATTTGTTAAGTAAAATAAACAAATGCAAGTGCTTTTTTGTTGCATAAAGACAGTCTGATTTAGTTTGTGACAGACTGTAAGTATGTAATAGATTTATTTAAAAATTACTTGTTTAAATATATATGTATATATCATAGTTTTTGTATTCTTTTTTTATATATATATTTATGTGCGAAAAATAAAAACCATTGAAAGTTTTAAATATTGCAAATTTTGCTGTGCGGGGTAAACTTAAAATTGGGATAATTAGTGGATTGCGGCAGATAACTTAGGAAACAGAAAAGCTGTCATTAAGTTTAAGTGTAAGCAAACTAAAATTAGTTATTTTCAATCGGCACCGTTCGACGCTCGACGCTTGAAGATGATGCCCAATGGCAGCTAGTCCATGTCATCGTCATCATCATCCGATATGGTGTATTTCTTTTGGGACCGCTTACGACGCGTCTGCTTCTTGGATGTGGTCGCTGCACCACTGTTTGCCGACACCACTGCAGCTGCTGACGAGGACTGGGTGGGTGTTGACGGGGCACTGGCCAATGATTTGCTTAGTTTTAGCTTCATTTTAACAGCTGCCGCTGATGTTGTAGCAATTTCTTCATCGTCGGAGCCATCATCGCCGTCATCTTCATCGTTATCCGAGTTATCGGAGCCACCGCCGCCACCGCCTCCATTACCGTGAGCCTCGCTTGTGTTGTCACCGGCAGCGACTGCAGCTGCATCTGCTGCTGCTGTTATCCTCTGCCTCGCGCCAACAAATACTTTTTGCAATGCTATGGAATCTAGATAGATTAGCGATGCCTCCTCGTTATAGATTTGGGCATTCTGACAGAGCTGCGTGAAATCTTTCTCGAGCTCATTGAGATCCGCATATTTGCAATCCTCAATGCGTTGCAGGATCTTCTTAATGTCCACTGGCCGCTTGATCACATCATAGTAATCGGGAAGCCTCTGGCGCGAGGGTAACTTCATGAACGGTTCGGACAGCGTGCGTCCATCTTGTGTGTGCTTGATGACAGCGCTCATGATCTTGTTCATTTGCTTCTTGGAACGCTTGTCAAGGTTCTGACGACGTCGACGTTTTAATATGAGTGAATCATCATCGGATTCATCCTTGCGATTCTTGCGCTTGCGTCGCTTACGCTTTGAGTCGTTATCCTCCTCTTCCTCCTCGTCGAATTCGGCGCCATCATCGATGGCCTTCAGCCATTCCTTCTCCGTCAGACTGTCCGTGTAATCCACTTCCTTGCGCTGTCGTGAACCGCGACCTAATACACCAACCAAACATCAGTTAATGTGATCGAAAGGAAACTATTGATTTCACTTACCCAAAATGGTATCTTCATCGTATTGGTAGTGGAAACGCTCCACTTCATCATCATCCTTAGTCAGCCAGTCAGGCAGCTCGGATTCATCAATTAATCGTTCTCTGCCTGGATGAATTTCCTCATCCTCCTTCTTCCGTTCAATATCCATTCTCTTAAAGATTTCAACTTCCTCCTCGCTGCGCGCAATCATCATGTTGATCATCTCGTCGTCGGGAACTTCGTTCTCTTCCTCCTCCTCGTTATCATCCTGATGCAGAATCGTTTGCAGGAACTGTTGACGTTCACTGCCCGTCGACTTCTGATCGAACATGCCCGCCTGGATGACCTTCTCGTCCATGTTGAGCTTATAACGAGCTGCTGCCAGAATACGCTCCTCCACAGAGTTGACCGTCATAAGACGCAACACTCGCACCTCATTGCGCTGACCAATACGATGGGCACGATCCTGAGCCTGCAAATCCTGATGGGGATTCCAATCGGAATCAAAGATCACCACAGTATCGGCTGTCTGCAAATTGAGACCAAGTCCACCGGCACGTGTGGACAGCAAGAAGACAAAGTAATCGGATCCTTTAGCATTGAATTTACGCAAGAGCTCTCCACGATCCTCAGCCTTTGTGGTACCATCCAGACGCAAATAACCAAACTGACGCCAGCCCAGATAGTCCTCAATAATGGTCATGCACTGGGTCATCTGACAGAAGAGCAGTACACGATGGTTGGTGGCCTTTAGCTTGGGCAAGATGCGATCCAAGAGCTCGAATTTACCCGATACACGATAAAGATCGGGACCTAATCCAGAGCGAGAAATCGAGATTAAAATAAAAAGAATAGACCGAAAAATAAAGTTAATATTTACCAGAAACAACGCCATGTCCGCCTGTGTGATCGCAGTACTTCTCCTCGATGTGCTGGAACATGAATGGATGATTGCAGAGTTTTCGCAGCTGGACAATGGTGTTCATCAGTGCCTTTGCGCCACCCTTGCCATGTTTACCTTTCTCGGAACCATCGGTAAGCAGGACACCCTTGCTCTGCATGTGCTTGTAGAGCACACGCTGCAGCGCCGACATGTCACACTTAATGATGTACTCGACCTTGTCAGGCAATTGATGTTCCACCTCCTTCTTGAGACGACGCAGTAGGAAGGGACGCAACACCTTGTGCAGACGACGAATGATCAAAATAGTTTCTTCCTCGTTCAGTTCAACCTTCTCGCCGGTGGTGGCAAACGGTGCGTTGAACCACTGCTCAAATGTAGAGCACGACTTGAAGATGGAGGGCAACAAGAAGTTGAGAAGTGCCCACAACTCGGGAAGTTTATTCTGGAGTGGAGTGCCCGTAAGTAGCAAACGATAGGGGGCAATGTAATGGGTGTTGAGGACCTGCGTCAATTTGCAATGATGATTCTTCATACGATGTCCCTCATCGATGATCATGTACTTCCATTGGATTTTCGCCAGCACAGCCTTATCCTTGATCACATACTCGTATGTGGTAAGCAGTACATTGAATTTCGTGGCACGCATTTGATTCTGCAGCAGGCGACGACCCTGTGGACTGCCCTTGTAGCTGACCACGCCCACCGCGGGTGCCCACTTCTCAAACTCAAGCACCCAATTGGGCAGCGTGGAGAGTGGGACAATGATTAGATATGGTCCCATGACTTTCTTACGATCCATAAGATAGGTGACCAAAGAAATGGTCTGAATGGTCTTACCCAGACCCATCTCGTCAGCCAGAATTCCATTTAGATTGTTATTGTAGAGCGAGACGAGCCACTCGAGACCCTTCAACTGGTACTCCTTTAGCTGCCCATTAACCATAATGCTGGCCTGTTCCGTGACCTTCTCATGCACGGTGTGGGCAATGCTGTAGTATGTTTGCTCCTCGGTCTTATATTCATCATCCTCGACCTTTACTTGATTTATCAAATCGCTAGCTTCACCACCCTCGCCAGACTGTGCCTTGTCTGTGGTATCCTCCGATCCCTCCGCAGCTGCATTTCGTTCCGTTTGAGGCGTTAGCTCCTCGTGCTTGGGTTTCTCTTCGCTCTCATCGTCATCGTCGTCAATCCAATCCCAGCCCGGATGCATGTTGAGCCAACGATGCAAATGCTTCAACATGGGAGCATCGTCACCCGTTAACTTCTTTCCGCTGCATTGTTCCACAACAATGACACGCATATCGGCCGCAATGCTGCTCTCATCCACATTCACATACTCGCCACTCATGAGGAGCTCCTTCTTATATTGCTGCAGGCGTTTGCCCTCCTCCTCCTTCTTCTTCATCTGATCATCCTTGTGCTGCTTGACCATTTGGGTCAGGTTGCTAATGTACTCGTCCGTCTGCGAAAGCAGGAAGGCCAAACGTTTGTCCTTCTTCTGATCAATCAGTTTTCGATAACCTTCCTCATCCTCGGCCATTAGACGACGCATACGCTCCTTCTCGATACGCTCCTGTTCCTTCTTTTGTTCTCTCTCCGCGTTCGCATGATAATTCATTACGGCCTTGTTCATTCGTGCCAATTGGGCCTAAAAACAAGAGGATTAACAAGTGTTGAAGTAAAGAAATCAGTTGCTTTCCACATACCTTGTTATTGCGATGATATTCACGTAGATCTTTGCCGTGCTGCAGCACCGCAGCCAGGAACTCCAAATGCTTCTGTCTACGCTTGCGTTCCGCCTCCAGTTTCTGTTGCTTCTCTAGCTTCTCAGTGGCACGTGCTTCGCGCAATCCTTGACGCTTCGTGCGCTTGTAGAACTTCATGTTGATCGCCGTCTCCAGCGTAGTGTCTCTCCTTGTGCACTGCACAATCTCCATGCGCAACTGACGCTGGAAATTCAGCACACGCAACGCCCTTAACTCAATAGCCGCTTGCAGGCGCAGATCCTCTGACATGGTTGCCGGCAGACGTTGTAGTTCCTGCATGCGCAACGAGATTCGAGCCGCGATGCGATTTTCACGCTCCTGCAGCAACGTTATGGGATCCAGACCCACTGGTTTGGCCACGGTGGTCACACGGTTTGGCTTGGCCATTGGCTGTTGCTGTCCCGGTGGGCCACCTGGTCTTGGTGGTCCCGGTGGTGGTGCCACAGGTAGTCCTGGAGCCACCGGGCGCACACCCTGCGGCTGCATTGGAGTGGGTGGTATCAGAGGTGGACCACCTATAGGACCCATGGCCAGTGGTTTGCCACCATTGGGCAGTTGATGCTGCAGTTGCTCTAGCGGTGGCTGCAGTGGTTGTTGCTGCAACTGTTGTTGCACTTGTTGCTGCTGCTGCTGTGGTGGCAGTGGAGTACCACCAATAAGTGGTGGTTGTGGCTGCAATGGTTGCCCTTGCATGTGTGGCAGCGGTGGCGGAGCTGCCTGCAGTTTCTGGCCTGGGACAGGTGGTCCGTATGGACTTGCCGGCGGTGTAGAACATTGCGGTGGTGTGCCCGTTGCCGGCGGCTGTTGTGGCTGCATTGGCGGGGGTTGTCCCACATGCGGTACACCGGGAGGTGGTCCTCCTGGCATGCCAGGTGGTCCAATCGGTGGCGGCGGCTGCTGTTGTTGTTGTTGCTGCTGCTGTTGTTGCTGTTGCTGCTGCTGTTGTGCCACTTGGAACGCTTGGAGCGCCTGTTGCGTCTGCATCGAGATGGGTTTGTTGCGTGCCAACATACGATACGCTGTGATCTGTGTGCGCAACAGATTCACCTGATTTCCATTAAAATGCTGGTGTTTCGAGGTGGCACGCATGGCCAACAGCTGCGAATAGCGTGGATCCTCCTGCAACCCCTTCTCCTCCATCGAGTCAATAGCACGTTGTAGAGCATGCAGATTCTCTTGGCCAGAACGTTCGGGCGGCGGGCCACCCGGTCCGCCTGGTCCACCCGGACCTCCCGGTGGTCCTTGACCAGGCTGTGTTGGTGCCTGCAATGAAAACACATACTTCACATTGAGATAAGACAGAAAAGCACAAAAGGGATTAAAGTAATATAGAAAAAGTGATTAAAAAGGTAAAAATGTCTAGAAACCGCAAGTATTGTAATAAATGTAATTAATTTTAATTTGAATACCATTTAATTAAATAATTTAACTACTAACTTTTCTGTAGAGGATTAAAAACCAAAATGTCACATTTGTTGAATTTCAAATTTAAATACTTTTCAATTAAAATCGATCATAAGTTTGCCATACTTGTTCCACTGTGCGTGTTTTTTCGTACTCTTTTCCGCATCATTTGAATGGAGTCGAGAAAAAAAAATTACATATAAAAGCTCTCAGAACTGCTATGAAGTGAATGTAAGCCGTTCACTGTTCTCAGTGTTCAGTCGGAAGAGAAGAAACAACGACGACAATGACTTGTGAATCACAACAAATTGAAGAGCTTTACCAGTTTATTTACCCGCTTGCGATTCGAGCAGGTGAAATTCTATTTGAAGGCTATCAGAATGCAGGTAAAGCGGTGGCCTTGAAACGCAATGAATTCCATAATGTGGTCACCGAATATGACAATGAGATTGAGGAGTTTCTCATGTCCAGCATACTGGAGAAGTATCCAGATCACAAATTTATTGGCGAGGAAGATACTCACAAGAATAACAATATAACAAAGGAGCTAACAGATGCTCCCACCTGGATCATAGACCCCATCGATGGCACATCGAATTTTATTAAACAAATTCCACATGTCTCGGTGTCAATTGGACTCTCGATTAATAAACAAATTGTGCTGGGGGTTGTAAATAATCCGACTCAGAAGAAACTCTATACCGCCAAGTTGGGACAAGGCGCATTCTGCAATGGAGAGCCCATTAGTGTGAGCAGTTGTGATCATCTCAATGCTGCCAATGTGGCCTACGAAGTGTGTTTGCTCCATGAGGCAAAGATAAGAGACAAACACATTAAACGCATATACTTCATTGGCTCACAGGCAAGACGGTAAGTGAAAAAACAACACACACATTTACTAACACACTCACATGCCTCCGATGACAAGCAGTTAAGTGGCATCACAAAACTAAAAGCTTAGGAAAAAAGAGAACGCTCTCTTTCGCTTAAACGCAGCACAGCGGATCCTTTATCTCTTAAGCAACGAGCCGTGTGTTACACTAGCAGCGCACCGCTCTTATTTATAACAGTAAACCATAACTAATAATATAATTCTACAGTTTATTAGGCTACTCTGCTGTCGTGGATTCACTTTGTATGGTTGCCGCTGGCAATTTGGATGCATTTCATATTGAGGACATGTATCCATGGGATTGTGCTGCGGGCTATTTACTCATACGTGAAGCTGGCGGCGTTGTTACTCATCCGTATGGCGGTCCTTTCGATATAATGAAACCTGACTTGATTTGTGCGGGCACCGAAGCACTACGAAAGCAAATTGAGGATCTGATACGTAAAGCCGATCTGACAAAGTCTGTTGGCAGTGGAAGTCTAGACGAATAACAAAGAATTTGTTTGTTTCTTTAATCAAAAAATCTTCATTAACATACTTGTTTCCAACAGAACCATTTACTTAACAAAGTAGAGCTTTATTGCTGTTTCTTGCCGTACAAAGTATGTATCTAGTTATATGAGATGTTATAATTTGCACTGTCTAAGAGATAACAAAAATGAAATCATGCCGATTAAAGCGAATAATTACTTCAATTGTTTATTTGTATAGCCTTGTGCTCATGTTAATGCATTGGGCAATACCCGTTATACCCCTTCCACTCAAAGTTCAAAGCTCTTTGTGCATACCGAAAAATAAAGCTTGCGGCGAAAAGCTTTCCGCTGCGTAAATGCCACTCAATTCAGCTGTTGAAATTTCAGTACATAGCCTCAGTTTGTCGAGACCAAAACAAAACAAGAACCATGAGTGAATCCAAATTGAAGGAATATTATGAGGTTGCTCTGGATTTAGTGAAGAAATGCGGGCCTCTATTAATGGAGGGCTATTCTAAGCCCAAAACTGACTACAAGGTCAAAGCGGACTTTTATGATTTGGTTACCGTGTACGACAAACAAATTGAGGATGCTTTAATCCAGGGATTACAATCAGCATTCCCCGAATCGCTAATCATTGGCGAGGAGGAGTCAGCAGCAAATAAGCGGAAGGCGGAACTGACGGATGCACCCACTTGGATTATAGATCCCATCGATGGCACCACTAATTTCATACATCGCATTCCACATTGCTGCATTTCTGTGGGTTTAGCTATCAATAAGGAGCTGGTAGTTGGCATTATCTATAATCCACCAGCGAATGAACTGTTCTCAGCCTGGAAGGGGCATGGCGCCTACTTAAACGGCGAAAAAATCAACGTTTCCAAAATAACAACGGTAAGACAAATGTTTGTTATGTAACTGTATAAAAACCAAGATAAGTTATCCCAGAAAATCTAACTGCCTCACGATGATGATTCACTTTTCATTTTAACATGTTTAAATTCGTTTATGGTTTGCTTGCACCCGGTACATAATAAACAAAACTTTCCATGCGCTCACAAAGCTCTCTCAATATCTATAACTTCCTCTCTCACTCTTTTCGCTTACAGATTAACCAAGCGGTGGTCGCCTATGAAATCTCATTGATACACGCTGCTACCGTGAGAGACAAGAACCTGAAACGTATTTACAAGTTGGGCTCAAATGCCACTGCGTAAGTCAGAGACCGCAGGCGGAAGTATTTAAGAGATTAATAAAAGCTCTCTTTGTTATTCTGTCTCTCTTTTGCACAGAACTCGCAGCTTTGGCAGCGCTGCACTCGCACTGTGCTACGTAGCGACGGGTCAATGCGACGTCTATCATGTCGAAGATCTCCAACCGTGGGACATTGCAGCCGGCGCTGTGATTCTAACAGAAGCCGGAGGTTGCATTTCCAATACTAAAGGTGGTAAATTCAATGTAATGAAACCAGATTTGGTCTGTGCGGGCACAGAGGATTTGGCCAAAAATGCAATTCGTCTTATTGAGGAGGCCGATCAAATTACGGAATATACATTCAAGTGATTAATTGTCGACTGATTCCAACCCAAGCCTCATAAGAAGAAATTCGTGAAAACAAATTCTGTATTTGAAATAAAAGCTTCCACAAAATAAATGTAGTTTGATATTATGATAATTAGGTAGACTTATGAATAAGGTAAAGTAATCATAAAGTGGCACCTAACTACTTGGTAACTAGGAATTAAATAAAGTATGCTTTCCGTTGAGGACAAAACGTCTAGCACAAAAAGCATACAATTGTCTACTCCACGTGCTGAAGATAAGAAACTAGCACATAATATAAAGTAATTATCATGATAATACTATTCTGCACTTTATTTGAGTTATTCTGCTGTCGAGGATTAAAACGATTATGTTTATATGACTTTATGCTTGAGAGCATTCCTTCAAAATCTCAACAGCATAAATAACACCAAAAACTAAAACTTAAGTTCAGTTGTTAGCTTCAGTTTAACGAGCATAAGTCAGAACCATGAGCAATAACCCAACTAGCGAGTCTAAATTGAAGGAATATTATGAAGTTGCTCTGGATTTAGTCCAGAAATGTGGTCCTCTACTGATGAAAGGCTTCAATGAGCCAAAAACCCACTACAAGACCAAAGGAGAATTTTGGAATTTGATTACCGTGTATGATAAACAGATTGAGGATACTTTAATGGATGGCTTAAAGACAACATTTCCTGAATCTATGTTCATTGGCGAGGAAGAATTGACGGCAGCCAATAGAGAGGCAGTACTAACAGATGCACCCACTTGGATAATAGATCCCATCGATGGGACTACAAATTTCATACATAAGATATCACAATGTGCCATTTCTGTGGGTTTGGCTATCAATAAAGAACTTGTAGTTGGCATTGTCAACAATCCACCAGCAAATGAAATATTCTCGGCTTGGAAGGGACATGGCGCCTACTTAAATGGACAACGCATAAACAGCTCCAAAATAACAACGGTAAATTTAAATTTCATATAATAAAAACTATATCGACATGGTATATAGTTTTAGCAAAACTTATTTACCACTTTTAATTACTTGAGTGCCACATTAAACTAAATAAAAGTTATTTTTCTCTCGAAGATTAACCAAGCTGTGATCGCACATGAAATCTCACTGATAAACGCTGCTCGTACCAGGGACAAGAATGTAAAACGCATTTACAAGTTGGGCTCAAATGCCGCTGGGTAAGAAGATGAGAGTAAAAAATGCTAAAAGCTTTTATTATAAACTGCTCTCTTTTTGCACAGCACTCGCAGCTTTGGTTGTGCTGCTCTCTCTTTATGCTATGTGGCGGCTGGCCAATGTGACGCCTATCACATTGACGATCTGCAGCCATGGGACGTTGCGGGTGGCGCTATGATTTTAACTGAAGCTGGTGGCTGCATTTATCACACCAAAGGTGGTAAGTTTAATGTGATGCAACCAGATTTGGTGGCTGCCAGCACAGATGAACTGGCTCAAAATGTAATTAGCCTCATCGAGGAGGCCAATCAAATGACGGACTATACATTTAAGTAAACGATACACATTAATTGTCTGTTTTAAAGAATGATGTTTAACTTTAAAGAGTAAAAAACCAAGAAAATGAGTCTTCTTAGACAAACACTGAAAACTTAAACCTATATTTGCTGTTTCTATTTTAACGCATATGTTTACTTTGAAGCTCACAATTTATGTGTTGTAATATGGGTACAACTACAATAACTACAATAAATATATGGACAAGGATTTCATAAAGATTCCATAAGAAGTCAAATGTGTGACAAAATGTAGGTTTCTTACATGTTATCTTAAGCACCACTTTTATTGTGCCTTGTTGGTTACCTCTTCTTTTTTCATTCTGTTTTTGACGACTCATTGGCACAGACACATGTCTGTTGTGAAAGATAAAAAAAACTTCTATTTGTAGTCATCAAATCAAACGAGATAAAACGGGAACGAAAGACAGATTTCAATATTCAGTGCAGCTCAGTTCATTGAGAGCATTAATTAAAGCTCAATGTAAACAATGCAAGAGAGACAAAGAAGACAGAGAGACGATGACGTGAAAGAGAGCAAGAGTTGAAACTGAAATGAAGCTCAATTCGATAAGATCAGAATTCAGTAGACGGTTGTCAGTCGTGAGGCAGTGATTGCACGTAACGGAACCACAAAAATGTCTGCGGAAATCGAAGAGTTATATAACTTTATTTATCCGCTTGCCGTAAGCGCTGGAGAAATTTTACTCGAAGGTTACGAACGTACGGAAAAGAATGTTGACATAAAAGGTGCATTCTATGACGTCGTCACGGACTACGACAATAAAATCGAAGAATTTCTAATGGGCAAAATACTGGCCACGTATCCGCACCACAAGTTCATTGGCGAGGAGGAGACGGCCAAGAATAATAATGTATCCAAGGAGCTAACAGATGCTCCTACCTGGATCATAGACCCCATTGATGGCACATCGAATTTCATTAAACAAATTCCCCATGTTTGCGTCTCCATTGGACTCTCGATAAACAAACAAATTGTGCTGGGAATTGTGAATAATCCAGCCCAGAAAAAACTCTACACCACCAAGTTGGGACAGGGAGCCTATTGCAATGGAAAACCGATTCATGTCAGCGATTGTCAGCGTTTAAGGGATGCAAATGTAGCCTATGAAGTATCCCTGCTTCATGTTCATAATGTGGCCAACAAGCACATTAAGCGTATCTACCATGTGGGATTACATGCGAGACGGTAAGTTCCATTTAGCCAATAAAATGCACATAAAATTTATGTCTTGATTTACTGCCCACAGTTTGTTGGCCTATTCCTGTGTTGTGGATGAGCTTTGCATGGTGGCTGCCGGGAACTTGGATGCGTTCTATATTGAGGACATGTATCCTTGGGATTGCGCCGCAGGCTCACTGCTGGTGCAGGAGGCAGGAGGCGTGTTAACACATCCATTCGGTGCACCTTTTGATATCATGAAACCGGATTTAATTTGTGCAGGCACTGAAGTATTGCGTAAAGAGATCGAGGATCTGCTACGCAAGGCGGACCTAGAGAAATCGGTGGGAGCTGATAATGTTTAAAAAAAGAAGAAAGAAACACCTAACAGAAAACAAATTAAGCTCGACATGTTAAACAATTAAAACTAGTATTCATCTAAAAAGCTTAATTGCTTCTGTCTATCTCTCGGCGCTCTCAATCATTTACACTCTCTGTGCTAAAGTTTGCCTTCAAAAGCTTTGAAAGCTACGCGATATTGGCGGTCACCAACAAACTTAATTTAGTACTTAAGTAGCTATCGCAGCGTTCAGTTTGATTTTGATAACAGCGTCTATATAATTAAATATTTGTTTACCTTTTAAATATGACAAGCATAATTTATGAAAAAAAGCTTAGGGAGTACTACGATGTCGCTCTAGATTTGGTCACTCAATGTGGTTCAATATTTGAAGAAGGTTACAATAAAGCAAAAAAGGAGGTTATGGTGAAATCCGACTTCTTTGACTTTGTCACCATCTACGATCGTCAAATTGAGGAAAAACTAACCCAGGGTCTACTGAAAGCATTTCCCGAATCGCGTTTTATAGGTGAAGAATCATTAGCGGGATCAAAAGAGCTACCAGAACTGACAGATGCACCCACATGGATCATCGATCCCATCGATGGCACTACAAATTATATACATAGATTTCCACATTGCGGAATTTCTGTAGCTTTGGCAATCAACAAGCAACTGGTAGTGGGCATTATCTATAATCCGGCGGCAAATGAACTATATGCGAGCAGAAAGGGTCATGGGGCATATCTCAATGGCAAACCCATTCAAGTTTCTAGAGCAACTACCGTTCGTAAATCTTATTGTAATCAGAGCTGAGAGATACAACTAACCTACTGATATAAATTTTCTTTTAGTTATCAAACTCTGTCGTTGGTCATGAGATAACGTTGATTAATGTGGCTTCCTGGCGGGACAAAAACATTAAACGGGCCTATAAACTAGGCTCACTAGCCGCTGGGTATGTTTCAGTTTAAACCAAATAAGATTGGATCAAATAATAAACGAGTTTTGTTCACAGCACACGCTGTCTGGCCTGTGCTTCTCTATCCCTGGCGTACGTGGCAAAGGGAACATTGGACACTTATCACGTGGACAACTTAAAACCCTGGGATGTGGCTGCAGGCGTAGTATTGGTACGCGAAGCTGGCGGTGTTGTGTACGCCACAAATGGTGAAGAGTTCAATGTGATGGAACCTTATCTTGTGGCAGCTGGCAAAGATCCACTTGCCCAGCAAGTTATACAGCTTATAAAGGAAGCTGATCAGCTCAATGACTACACATTCACTTAAACTAATGGACCAATTGCTGGGACTTACATTGGGGGGCATTCCATGGGTTTGGTATCCAATCGGAGACATATTCGGTCCACTAGGCGGCATTTGCATTCCCATATGCGGTGCTACAAAGTAGAAATTAAATAAATATTAAAATGTAGCACTAAATATTTATGGAATTTGTATGCATACACATGCCCTGATGATGTGGCGGCATATGATGTGGACCTTGTCCAGGCGGTCCATGTTGCATGGGGTGTCCATAAGGTCCGGCTGGATGACCGGGCGGTGGACCTTGCATGTGGGGTGCTCCAGGCGGTGGTCCTTGGGGTGGACCCTGAGGTGGTGGCTGGTGCGGATAGGGACTGTGCGGCGAGGGCGCAGGACTTTGAGACGGTGGCGCCATAGGGCTGGGGGCCTGTGGAGGCGGCATCGGACTGTTCGCCGGCGAGGGCGAGGCCATTTCGCTGCGTTGTGTTTGTATTCTTTTTGCTCCGAACAGCTCTCCTAAAAACAATTACTAAAAAGTTGTGCAACAATGAATACACTATGATTGCATTATAGTTATTGCATTTAAATCGGTCTACGTTTTGCACAAAGTTCATTTAAATTTTGTAAACTGTATATGTAATCGTTACTCGGCTTTGTTGCTCTCCCTCATCACACACACATTTTGCATTTTGCACATGCCATCGAAAATCATATAATAACTATACGCAGCTCATGTTTTCTACATTCCACACAAAAATTATTCGCAAATAAATCAAATTGCATGTTTTTTACACTGTATTTTTACCTATTTGCACAATTTGAATGCGTTTTACGTTCCACGATTTTCACACTTATATTGGACGAAAGACGCGACAATGGCGGACGTCTCTGTATAACAAAATTCAAAGTGTGGCAACCCTATGCGCCGGCAATATGTGGCCACGTTCAACTAAACATTTTAAATGCAAAAAATCGTATATAATTAAATAGTAGCTTAATATACTGCTCGATTAATTTGTTATAAATTGCAATGTTTAGGAATTTAATATTTAGTGTTTAGTTACTTTTAGAAAAATATTTAGTTGCTGCTGAACGTATGCCATGACACGTCATGTTTACGTGCCCTGTGACTGGCAAAATTCTGTCATTTAGTGAAAACAAGAGCAGAATTCGTTTTAAGAGCAATATAACATAATTAGTTAGATATTTTTAATATTAAAGCATTTAGAGGCACTTAGCACGTTGCAATCGAGCATTTATCATGGGTACGTAAGCTGCACATGTGGTAAAGCACGACACAGCTATACCGAAATCATTTCGTGATTATATTAAGACAGAAGTCTGCCTGCCGCCTGTCATAAAAGTCACCACCTAAGAATTTTTTCTAAAGTTTTTTGTTTTTTAATGCAGGTGGGGTGCTCAGTTATTTTCGTGGCTTGCTCGGATCCAGGGAGATGCGTATATTAATACTGGGTCTGGATGGCGCTGGCAAAACAACAATATTGTACAGGCTGCAGGTTGGTGAGGTGGTCACAACGATACCCACAATTGGCTTCAACGTGGAGCAGGTCACATACAAGAACCTTAAGTTCCAGGTCTGGGACTTGGGTGGACAAACAAGTATTAGGTGAGTAATGTGCTTTCTTTTGATACTTCTGGCTACTAGGCGTGGCAATCACTTTCACCCATTATGCCTTCACGAAAACTTATCATTGCACAGAAGAAATCTTAAAAGCTATGGGGTTGAAATAATATATATTTTTATTTTTAAATACAGACCCTACTGGCGTTGCTACTATAGCAATACAGATGCGATTATCTACGTTGTGGATTCGGCTGATCGCGATCGCATTGGCATTTCCAAGGATGAGTTGCTGTACATGCTTCGGGAGGAGGAGCTGGCAGGTGCGATACTCGTTGTGCTCGCCAATAAACAGGATATGGACGGTTGCATGACCGTTGCCGAGGTGCATCATGCGTTAGGTTTGGAGAATCTAAAAAATCGCACATTTCAAATATTCAAAACATCGGCCACCAAGGGCGAAGGACTCGATCAGGCCATGGACTGGTTATCTAATACGCTACAGAGCCGCAAATAGTCAAGCCACGCCACCGCCCCTCTTATCCCAAATATATATATAGATGTATATGCCTGCCCCTTGTAAAATTGTCCAAAGTTTCGCCCAGAGAAGAAGTTGGAAGTTCTTAAAACGCTTGCGCAAAAAACAACATAAAAAATGGAAAAATATCCGAAACACACACACACATACAACTTTGTAATAACTTCTAGTAATATAATTATTAAATTATAGGTTTATAATGTATATAATAATATGTTTTTTAACTGTTCAGTGGCGCTCGAGGATTACCACTCGGGCAATCCAAAGCGACGCACTCTCTTCTCCTGCGTGTCCAGCTCCATGCGCACCTTTTGCCGCATGTAGAAAATGGGACAATCCCGATTGGAGCAGATCACCTCCTCGTGCAACGAGCCCTGGCAACGCTGGCACTCAGTCCAGAGGCGGGAAAAGGTCTCCTCCAGGCCACGCTTGGAGGACACCTCTTTTTGGTAGAGTTCACTCATCTTGGGCTCACAGTGTGGGCACAGACACGCCTGCTCATAGCCCTTGGGCAACAGGGATTTGCAGCCCAGACAGGCAGCCTTCTTGGTCATAAATCCTGCTAAGCCACCCACCTTCGAGGTGACCACTGTGCGGGTGCGGGTGTGTTCTCCCTTAAGGAGCACCGATTCCGCTTTGTCGCCCAAAATGGGCTCAAAAATACGCAACAGTGGGTTCGACAGCTGCTGCTCCAGATAGTAGTTAGCGTCGATGGGCACACTGTTCTCCAGCACATAGAGCGGATCCTCTGCCTTCTGATAAGCCGGCGTATTCTTGGCCGCAGCACATATCACGTAGGGAACACGATCCCCCAGTTTGGGGGCTGTGCCCGCATCCCTTTTCTTCATTTTGGCCGCCAACTCCACGTGCGCCTGCTTGGCGGCATAATCCGTTTTTGCCAGCTCCTTGGTAATGACCAACTGGGAGATATCAATGCGATTACACAATAAATCTGCAATGATTTGCTTAGCATAATCCACAGCGCCCTCGGGATTGCGCTCGATGAGCAGCTTCTGCAGGCAGGAGTTCATCAGATTCGCCACCAGTGGCGAGTTATCCCGACGCACTGTCTCAATGCCCTTGCAATCCATTTTGTCATACTTGTCCGGCTTAGTGAAATACAATCCCGCATACCGTTTCTTGTTGATCAGCAAGTAGGGATAGTAAACCTTCTCGAATTCCAGCTTAATGGGATGCACAAATTTGCCGCTGACCAACTCTGCCGCCTCTCTGCCCAACTCCATGCTGCGCTCCAGGGTCTTAACGCCAAAGTTAACCATCACCGAATCCGTATCACCGTAAATAACTACGGCGTCATTCTCATAGCCATGCTCACGTGTATAATGGGATTCCACCACGTTCTTGGTCAGCTCAATCATGGTACGCCCATAGGCTGTGACACTGCCAGAGATCTCCAAGCAGGGTAACTTGCCCACCTGTGCTCCGGTGAAGCCATAAACAGAGTTCGCAGAGATTTTCAATGCCAACTGTCGGCCATCCAAGACCTGCCGTTTAAATGGATCCTTCTCTACCTTTAAATCATTCTTGGCACGTTTACGAGCCGCTAGCAATGACTCCAAGATCTCGGGCAATAAACCACGTCGCAGCTCGGCCTTCACAAAGCTGTTGTTGGCCGGAGTGCGCTCCACCTGGTCATTTGTGAGTCCCAGTTTATCCTTGGCACCCGGTAGAAGCAATGTGGTGTAGCAGAGATTATGGGCCATCATTATACTCGGATACAGTGACGCAAAATCGAGTGTACTAATGGGATCGGCATAATAGCCACGTTTTGGTTCAATGACAGTGGCGCCCTCATACTGCTCATCAGATCCACTGGACGTATACGAGGGCATTATGAATCCCTTGGTCTTGGCCTTGCGTAACAACTGACTGAGCACCTTTATCTGCTGACCACGTGTGAGAAGGGATTCCAGCGGCACACCTGTCACACGCGCCATTTCCATGTAGTTAACAATGGCCATCAGCTTTTCCAGCAAACGGAGCGGCAAATAAGCATCCTTGAGGCAATACATGGCCAGACGTCGTCGCGTCTGTTCATCTCCATTCTGCAGATCGGTAATGATGCTATGATGCACATCCTCCTTCTGTTCCTGCAGGAAATGATAGCTAACCGCGTTAAGGGTGTAGGAGCGGAGTTTGTAATCTCGCAACAGCACAAAGAGTAAATCGAATGGAACACGTCCCTCGAAGTTAACATATTGATTCTCTCGTCTACCCATTTGCTTGGACTGCAGCACCTGTTCCTTGATCACCGAACGTATGTTCTTAATCCTGCCTAGATACTCAAAGTTCTTGACTTTCAGATGAGCAGCGCGATTCAGTAAATAGGGTATATCAAAGTTGTTTATGTTGTAGCCGGTCAGGATGTCTGGGTCCACTTCGCGCACAAACGCTGACCATTTATCCAAGAGCTGGGTCTCCTTGTCAAAGCACAACACCTGGCTGCCAATTATCGGTGCGCATTCATTTAAAGTGAATACGTTGCGTATAAATGGCTCCGATTCTCCCTGTCTGATAACCATATTGGCAATCTGTATAACTGGATCCATTTTGGCCTCTGGGAAGATGCCTCTGCGTCCGGCGCACTCGATGTCAAAGCTAAGTATGCGAAGTGGCGCCACTTTGGACCATTCTCCTTCGGGCTCATGGGATATGAACTGATCATAAGCTACATCCACTTCTAGCTGGCAACGGGACTCGGGCGCTGGCTTTGAGTTGCGACCACGAAGGCGCCAAACACCTGGCGGCAACTCAATCCAATTGCAGCCGACGACATTGGTCTCCACCATGAAACGAATATCGAAATCAATGTTGTTCTCAAAAGCTCGACAATCCTGAAAGTCAAAAGCGCCCATGATCACCTCCTTCTTTAGCAGCCGGGATGCTGCAGCCACAAACCGCGGCAGTGTCACGGTTATCTTAATATAGGATTGTTTGTCATCCCCCTGGTAACCATGTATGTTGAGACGTTGGACCAGCTCCACGGCCAGAACTGCCTCCTGAACGTTGTCTTTGTTGTTGCGTATGTCCGCAATGACCTTCTTGTCCAGCGCCTCATGCAGATCTGTGCAATGACGCTGTTCAAAGTTCTTGGGAGCAGAAATGTAGAAGTATGGACAGTATCCATGGACATGGCAGCACACCGAATTGCCCTGCATTGTGACGCCAAACATGCGCACCACTGGCACAGGGCCCAATTGGGCACCCGGCATGCCTGGCAAGGGCTGGCCCAAATAATTCTCAATGTCCAGTTGCTGAAATATCAAACTGTCCTCGCCGGGATTAAGCTCTGGAGGCGCTGCACGTGACCAACGTTCGCTGGTCTGTTGATTCTCGGGCCCATCGCCCAGAAATTGTGTTTGGTCCAGTTCATCGTTGGGCTCAAAGGCAGCCAGTTCCGCTTCGAATCCTCCGCCCATTTCATCATCGTCGTCGTAGTTTCTGTGTATTCACAATTCAGAAAATGAAGCAACAGTTTTGGGTTCACATTAAACGGTTTTTTTACCTGGACTTCTTGGCATATCCATTGGCGGTGCCATTGCCATTCATTTTGCGTTTGTTATCCATGCTGTTCAGTTGTTGTACAATCTATTTTAAATCGGCAAACAATTCGCAAATTAAATGCTGCAGAATAACGCGGCAACGGCGCGGGAAACAGCAGAATTCGCGAATAAACCAACTGTTTAATTTAAACACGGTTGGCAGCTCTACCAACGTGCAGTATTTAAAGACAACTAAAGTACTCAAGTCTATTGTATAGAATATACGCGCAAAAATACAATGTGGTATTTTAATTTAAATGTATGTATATTGTTTTGTATATTTAGGTGTATACCTATAAAGTGAGGCTTTCAGCTATTAGTCCATAGGTGTCGCTATTTTTTTTTTTTTAAACTTCCCTGACTTATGTTTTTTCGTCGCTCTTAAAAATGTCGAATTTCGTTACTTAAAACTTTATTATGCGGACATCGTTGATTTTCTGTTATTGATTGTTTTCCAGCCAAAGACGTGCAATTTTTTTTTTGGTGCGGCATCAAGAATCCTTGCATTGTGTTTAGTATTTAATTTTGTCTTACTCTTTTGCAACTTGCAGTATTTTAGATCTGCATTTTTTTAATTTCTTTGTAGTGTATTTTGACTTTGTCACTAAACGGTCACACTGACCAGCAGCAGATATTTTCGTATGTAAAACGCATTAAAAACTAATAATTGTGTAAATATTTAAGAACTTAAAGGTGCGTCAATGTTTTTTTCTTAGTAAGAGCTTTATAAGCTGCTGCTGGCCATAATACGCAGCTAAAATGCTTGCCCTGTGAATATTATAACCAAATACCTTCATTACCTGGCGGGGGTGTGTGTAACTTCAACTGTGTGTATGTGCGTGTTCGTGTGTGTGTGTGTTCAAGGGGGATGTTAAGTGAATCACACTCACACAAATAATATAAAACACGCTGGGAAAAAAAATGTACCAAAGCGCCTGCAATGCGGCCACAACAGGCTCTTGTGTGCCTGGAGCTGGCAATCAAACGGATAACGATCGTCAGGCGGCGTTGATTGCCCAGCAACCACCCACAGCGCCTGTGGAACCTGATTACAGTGGCTTTGATATCGTTAAGGCTACTCAGTACGGGGCTATCGCACGCGTACGTGAGCTTGTTGAGTCCGGCTGGGATGTTAATCAACCCGATAGCGAAACGGTCACACTCCTCCATTGGGCCGCCATAAACAATAGACGGGATATCATAAGATACTTTCTAGAAAAAGGCGCTACCGTTGACGCGGTTGGCGGTGAATTGAATGCCACACCACTGCACTGGGCTACACGACAAGGTCACTTGGGCGCGGTGGTTCTCCTAATGGCCTCTGGAGCCGATCCTCGCATTCGTGATGCAGAGGGTTGCTCCTGCATACACATTGCCTCACAGTTTGCACACACCGCCCTGGTGGCCTATTTCATAGCCAAGGGTGTGGATCCCGATCTGCAGGATCGCGGCGGCATGACGGCGCTCATGTGGGCTGCCTGGAAGGTGAGTTTATGAATTCTGTTACAAGCGTTAATTGCTTAATCAAATTTTTGAGTTTGTAAATTTTTCTAAAAATGTTTGAAATGCCCTTTTCTGAAGAAATTATTTATTAACTACAGACAAATTAATTTTAAAAAAAATTAAAAATTAATTTTTAATTTCTACAAAGCATCTAAAAGTAACTTTAAAATATCACGATGGCATTTCCTTTTTAAATGTAAGTTTTTTAAACATTTTATTTTCCTAACCAGGTGTGCGCTTTGGATCCCGTGCGCCTATTGCTCACGTTGGGCGCTAACCCCGCCATGGTTGACTACACACACGGCAATACGGCGCTACATTGGGCCATATTAGCCCGGAATGCAACTGCAATAACCACACTGGTGCTTAAGTCGAAGGCATCGCTGGATGTGCACAATCTGCGAGCCGAGACACCACTAACCATGCTAGAGGCTCAAACCGGTGCCATTTGGATTGGCAACAAGGTTATGGATCGTGTGAAGGAGGCGGCCCTTACATCCCAACAGCGACGATCTCTGGTCTCCAAATTACGGCATGATAAACGTCTGCGATGGTGGTCCATGGTCGCCTGTCCATTCACGGCCTTCTATTTGGCCGGAATTGTGTTTACGATCAATACGCTGTACATTATCAAGTTTTTCCTGCTGGGATGCTTGTATGCCATATTCCACACGATTGGTAAAACGTTGTTTGATGATCATCTGATGGCGCTGCTGCCACTTTCCGTCTATTTGGCCACCAAGGCTTGGTTCTATGTCACCTGGTTGATGTATATCGACGATGCTGTCTCACTAGCGGCAACCGTGTGCTTCCTAATTTCATCACTGGGTCTTTGGGTATGCTTTCTCAAATCCTGGAAGGGCGATCCCGGCATTATACGACCCACAAGAGAGCAGCGATTCAAAGTAAGCACTTGGGAATTTTATTTTATTTACTGTTGTAGTTCATTTATTTATGTGTAATTTGCAGACAATTATTGAGCTATCGGAACGCGGTGGAATTGGATTTGAGCCCGCTTCCTTCTGCTCGGGATGCCTGGTGCGTCGACCCATACGCTCCAAGCATTGCTCGGTATGTGATCGTTGTGTGGCACGCTTCGATCATCATTGCCCCTGGGTGGGCAACTGTATTGGTCTCAAGAATCATAGTTACTTTATGGGTTTCCTTTGGATGCTGCTCATCATGTGCGCCTGGATGCTGTACGGTGGCTCCAAATACTATGTAAACGAGTGTAATGTGCACTTTGACGGTAAGTTTATCTCAATTGGAGAAGATTTAAGTTAAATTATTGGTTTGTTTTGATAGATTTCCTCACCGCAATGCGAGCAATTGGTAACTGTAATGCCTGGGTGGGTTGGGTAATGGGCAATGCCTTGTTGCACATGTCCTGGGTTATACTATTGACGATTTGCCAGACTTATCAGGTCATCTGCCTGGGCATGACCACCAACGAGCGCATGAATCGTGGTCGCTATCGGCATTTCCAGGCCAAGAACGGGCAGAGTCCATTTACGCGTGGACCCTGGCTAAATTTAGTCGATTTTCTGGAATGTAACTGCTTTGGTTTGGTACAACCGCGTCGCATCGATTGGATGAACTACTATGACTATGACGCTCAGGTGCATCAGACCATTGAGAAGGAGCCACTGCTGCGTGGAGATTGTGCTAATGATAACGATGGATTAACTGGCGATCATCAGTATGTGTAGGATAAGTCCTATCGGGATGCGAAGACGCTTCAAATGCCCATTGCCCATGTCTAACCCGACATGCGACGCAATGAAATGCTTTAGATATGTACAATTAAATGCCCCCCGATTAGCTTCTTATTATTTACATAGTGATTTGTAATTGAAACGCGCTGCTGCAAAACACAACGACATAACAATTAGACAAGAAAATGATTATAAACAATTCAAAAATAATGAAAACAAACACTGAATTCAACAACTTTCAGCAAAGACAAAAGACAGAAGCGTCGTCGCAGACCGATATCGGATCGAAAGTAATTAAGGCATTAATAATAATAATGCCTAAAGAAAAAAAATACATATAACAATATACAACGTAATTCGTATATTTTAACTGTAATTACAACCAACAAAAATTCTGAACATTTTTTTTCAGCACATTTTTCGCAGTTCTCAAGTATTTGTAATACCAAAAATGTAAACCGAACAAAACAAAAACAAAATCATAAATATTACGATAAAAGTGAACAAAATTTATAAATAAAACACATTTAACTATTGCAACCAAATCAAAAAATCGTAAATAATTTAAAGTAATGTGCAATAAATTTCCAATTCCATTTATAATCACAAATTGTAAAGCGCACAGTGAAATTACAATACGAACTTTTTCACAAATACCGCATGTCTGTATTCAAAAAAAATTAATTAAATTTATATGTGTATTCTG
Source organism: Drosophila acutilabella (assembly GCA_035046005.1). Taxonomy (NCBI): domain Eukaryota; kingdom Metazoa; phylum Arthropoda; class Insecta; order Diptera; family Drosophilidae; genus Drosophila; species Drosophila acutilabella. The sequence goes on from JAWNOK010000013.1 coordinate 18,424,125, forward strand.
AAAGCAAGATTATATGGTTAAATCTATAGGTTGCAGTTGCCTTTGAGTCTGCTTGGATGAAAATGATCTGAATTAATCGCAATTGCTTTAAAATTAATCCAAGCTTCGCTCACTCTCTCCTCAAAAATGAACCAAAAGAACAAAACACCAAACACTTAACAAATAAAATACTTTAAAATGTGTTTGAAAATACTTAAAAATGGAAAGAGTAAACAATTCTAAATACGCGATCCGATTCAATACGCAGTAGTCTAGTCAGCAATCATTTAAGTAATCAAATAAAAAACGAAGAAAAATTATAGTTAAAAGAACAACAAAGACGATATACAAAAAAAAAAAAAAAAATATATATATATATATATATATATATATATATATAAATAAATAATTATTGCATATTAAAAAAATATACATAAATATTTATATCGATATAGTTATGAAATTATGTACACCTAAATACGATCAATGAAGGAATTTCGAAAAGTGCAACAACCTGACAACTAAAAAAAAAACAAACAACAAAAACACGTAGCTAAAAGAATCGTTTCTAATTCTAACACGTTACTTAAATGCATTTAAATTTAAATAACAATTTCAACTATATAAGTATATAAAATTAAATCAAGAATTATGTATGTACCATATATGTACTATAATAACTCAAAACACACAATTTTCGATGTATTTTGTATTTGAGATTATACAAAAAAACGAAAGTAAAAAACAAAAAACAACTTTTCACTCTGCGATTTGCTACAAAAACTTATTTGTTTAAACATTTTTTATATATTCTTTTGCTTGCATTGTTATAAAAAAAAAAGAAATTGAAAATCGGAAATGCTTTTCCCAAAAAAAAAACAAGACTACAGACAATTTTAAGAAATGACATGAAGCCAGGCAAAAACTGAAAAGAAAAACCAAGAAAAACTCTAGAAATCCTAAGTGTTTTTTGGACCGAAGAAACAAAAAAAGCAACCAAATAAATCCATTGCCTCTGTCTTTAGTTTAGCCACTAAGTTCAAGACAAAATATGTGTATTAAATTAGTGTGTAGAAATGAAATGCGAGGTGTATGTAAACAATGTGCGTTAAAAATTTAATAATAAATAGAACTTTATTCCGTATTCAAAAACAGTAAAAAAACACTGAAGTTTTCACTTTTCAAATGATAAATTTTGGTTTTTTAACATTTTCTTTTAAGGGAATATTTATTAAAACAAAATTACTTTTTTAAATAAAAAAATTTGAAATTCTTAGAAGTTTTCAAAATTTTAATTTTAAGCTATAATTAAAAAACCTAAAATTTTTGGAATTACTCATTACTTACTTTCTGCCACTTGTCATAAGTAAAAAATTCAATTTTTTTGTGTTTTAATGATTTTTTTTATTTTTTGATGACATAATTTTTGTTTGTAGATTTAAATTGGTTTTTGTTTTTATTTTCATTTGCCGACATTTATGCATTACATTTATAGGCTCCTTTTAAAAATAGAAATTTTCTGTTTTAGTGGTAAATTAAGTGTTGCTTAGTTTTGTTTTTCATTTTCCATTTCTCATTTATTGTTTATTTTATTAAAAGTAAAACAGTTATATATATATGTATGTTTATGCATCATTATCGTTATCGCATTTATAATTAAAAATTTCGCAAGTGATTAGTTGCTAACGTTTATTACAAATTTAGCAGCAGTGTAAATGATATACAATATTTTATTTATATTATGAATTATTATTATTTTAATTATAATTATGATTTTTTTTGTTGAGGGTAATATTAAAACAATTTATTACTTGCTGCAATGCCCAAATCATAGATGAGAAAATTGCGCGTTTGTAACGTGCCAAATTGTGTGTTGTGTTGTTCAGTGTTAAAAATTAAAGAACAAATAAACAAACAAAAGCTTACACGCTAATAAAAGTGTTTTGCAAAAACTAGTTGAGAATTACAAGTGGTGTAGGTTGAAGAAAAGAAACGTTCGATCGGAAAAGCCGTTACGGCACTGTTTGAAGTGTGTGTGTGTGGGTGCTAGCGTCTTTTCGTGTTACTGTTGTATATTTATACCATATACATATATATATTTAGGTGGGTTGTGGCGTGGCCAGCTTGAGCTCAACATATATACCATGTAAGAAGTGTTATACTGTTATACACAATTAGATGTACTCGCATTTTAAATATTATTTACTTGGTCGGAGTTTGCAGCTTTATTGTAAATATTTTTTCTTATTTATTTTATTTTTTTTAACACACAAAACATGTCCGCGCACCGTACGATAGAAAAAGTGGGAAGGTTTGAAGGGTCGTGGCGTGGGAATTTATATATTGCAATGCGTTTCATAAGCGCACTTGGTAAATAAAAAGTTTTACTAAATTACAAATTTTCAGTATAAAATAATTAAAACTGTGCGATACATAAAAAAATATGTATTTATTGGGGGAAAAAATTATGTTTATGCGTCGGGCAATATCATGATTAGTGAATTCAATGGTTTGATTGCTGATACCCTGTAATGTCTGTAGCTGGGTGGATATGTTTTGTGCATAAAATGATGAGAGAGAAACCTTCAATTGTGCTTGCCACATAAATAAACATGATATTGTGCCTAAACGCATAAACCCAATTTTTAGCTACATAAATAACTGCGTTCATGCCGCAGGCTTAGGCTACACAACAAGCGGCCAACAAATGAAAATTAACAGGGTATTTTCAACGGATATTGAAGTTTGAATCGTGCCAATTGTTGTGTCGACTTTGTTTAAATTTAAACTGAATTAATTAACGTTCGTATGCGTGATTAGCTAAATGATCATGAAATGTAGAAATCACGAATAGAGAAAATCGCGCATAAACGTTTTCAAAATATTTATACATGCCTTAAGCTTAAGCAAAAATGTGCTTAGCCTATATAGTATATATATATATAAGTTGTATACATAAATTATTATTTTTATTACATTTCTTTTTTTTTGTAGTACACGTAGATTTTTTTCATTTGTTTTAAGTGTTTTGTTTTTATGTTTTAATAAAAAATATATATAAATATATGCTATTTTTTGAATTTGATTTTATCTCTCTGCTCATATGTATAGTTATTCTTTTTCTTATATTTTTTTTTTGCTCATTTTCATGTGGTTTTTGCCCACTGTTAGCCGTATTAGATTTTCCCTTTTCTTGCTTGTGTTAAATATGCGCACTTAAAATACGTTTATACATATGTATATATATAGTGTATATAAAAGTTTAATGTTTATTAGTTATACATAGTTGTTATGTATAGTTTTTTTTACGGTTTTGCTTTAATTTTTTTTTTTACTTTAGAGGGGATTTTGGGGAGTAAATACCCAGTATAGAGGGTAAAGCGTGGCCTTTCTTTGCTTTTTGCATATATAAAATTTACACACGCACACACAACTGATTAAAAAAGGGAAACAAACATAAAATAATAAATAACAAATTTATGCAGTATTTAAAAAAAAATAAAAATAGTAATTAAAACTTGAGCTTAGTCTAGAAAGCAAGTGTGTGAGTTATATTAGTTTTGAATTGTTTGCTGGACTTTACTGCTAAACAAGTGTGTGTCTATGCGTGTGTGGTGTGTGTGTATTGCTAGAGGCGGATTATGCTTTGCTTTGCTTGGTCTCAATAATATGTATAAACTTTATCATATATTTATAAACATTAATTCCCACTGATGTTACGTCTTTTGAAGCAGCTCGCTCTGTGAATTGGGCGGACTCGACGACAGCTGCAACTGTTGCTGCTGTTGTTGTTGCTGTTGTTGTGCTGCAGTATTCAGCATGGTCGGTGCAGACAATGTGGTCGCCTGTGTAATAACTGTTGTGGCAGAGATGGTCTGTTGCTGCTGTTGTTGCTGCTGCTGCTGGTGTTGTTGCTGTGGCGCTTGCTGCAACTCCTGCGTGTGTTGTTGCTGGTTTGTTTGATTGTTCAGCGGCTGATTTGAATTGCAGAGCACCGAATAGACGGAATCCACTTTGCTGAGCTTCTCGAAGAGCGGTATCAGCTCGCGTAGCTCACAGTCGGTAACGTCATCGAACCACGACTTTACAGGAACCTGCAAATGAAAGCGTAAATGATTACAAATGATTTCACTAACAATATAGAGTTATCTTTTAGTCCTTTACTTACTGCATTGTCTGGATGAAATATATAACTGGCCGGTGAATTGTCCACAATGACAATCTTTTGTAAATCCCGTCCCAGACGATTTAGATCCTTAATGTAATTACCCCTGTAATAAACGCATGATTCCCTAAACAGTCTTGCACGAAACACATTCCATCTGAAAAAATAAATAAAAGTTATACACATTAATTTAAATTATCTTAAAGAAGTAAAAAGTCAGAAAAAGTGTCATACTAAAGCGGGCGAGGTATAGGACAAACACTCCGATTATTCTACTTCTAAGAAAAATGTTTTCTTTAATCTATTTTACTGTCCAGGAGTATACATGTCCGGTCGGATCCCAACCAAACTTGTCATTTCATCAATTTACGGCGGACAGACTAACCTGACATACCCCTCAACTCTTCTTGAGTAAGGGGTTTAAAAATAATATTCTTTATTTTATGTCTCAATTTTCTTCAATAATTGGTTAATTACACGAGTTTTTCTTTTAATCATATTACTTTAAGTTCACTATTTTAACCACAAAATATACATTGTTGATTTTATCTTGAATTGTACTCCATTAGACCACAAACGTATCAGTTGTACATGTCTTACCCTTGTCCTCCATGCTCACTTTAACCGCAATCATGTCGGTTTATAGTTCAAAGCCGTATATAAACTTCTTTTAATCAATTTTATCAAATAAATTTACTATAGCGACCCATAAATATATATATATAGGGTTGCCATTTCAAATGCAGCGTTGCCACCTAGCTATAATTATGACTATAGGAGATAATACTTACTTATCTAGCAGATCAGCAACTGGATCTGCATATTTGGCTAGTGAGGCTGTAAACAAAACGCACTCGTACAGTTCACCCATCTTCTGAAGAAATTCATCGACATGCGGTCGCTTTAGCACATAGACCTGATGTATGGTCCCATCGATTTCCACTGGTACTATGAAATCGGCATTAGGTATGGGCTAAAACATACATGTAATAATATTTATTATTTATTTATTATTAACTATGAACAGTCGACACAAAAAGGAAAATAAATTAACTTAAATATAAACTAAAATTATAAAATACTATACTATGAACTATGCTTTACCTTCTACAGGAAAAGAATATAATGTAGGTAGGTTAGATAGATAACCGAGGAGTGATGTTCTAAGTGAAGACAAAGAAGTGGCTCCACACAACACGAGAAAGATTATTATAGTTAGTACACGAGATACGAAACGGATTATGTAAAGCATAATTGGATGTAGAGACTTGAAGGTACAAAAGAGGATTCGAAAGAAAGAAGGTTTATTGGCAAAAGTCTAATACGATAGGAAGGTAATCAAATATAAGTATTCCAGTTAAGACCCCTTAGCGCTAAAAGAAGAGATTGCATTTGTATGAGTTTATGTAGTTAAAGAGATGATTAACTGTATCTAAAGCCTTGCTAACATCGGTGTAAATCACGTCTGTTTGCATTTTATTTAAATTAAATATATTATATATATATATATATGATAAACAGACTTACCTTAAAGCTACTGTGCACTAGAGTTTCATCCAAATCGATAACCATGCACTTTCTGTGCATATCGGAGTGCCTAACCTGAGGTAGTAGGTACCTTTGTTGGTCCGGTAATGGGGGCGGGGTTGTGGAACCATCGATCTGTGTGCCATTTTGATTGGTTTTCGTTCGATTTCGTCGCCAGCAGCAAAGTAAAGATTGAAAGATTCCACGTTTCTGTGGTTTCAAACGATCCACATCTTCTGAAATTAAATTAAATCAAAATTATTAATAAATTTATAAAGATATTTACTATTTCTGGTCACTGACTAAAAGAGGAATTGGCCAGAGTCAAAGGTCAATTTGTTTACTATGTTAAACTAAGATCTTTTATATACTGGATTGAACTAAAATCATTTAATATATAGTCAAAATAAAATTTCTTTGTTTCTTAAAGAAAACTTACAAAAAAAAAATGATAGTATTAAATAATATAAAAAGTTGACTTCCCCTTCATTTCCTACCGATAAGTTCATTATCACACCTATTGAAAGTCCCCGACAAACAAACACCGTGATATACAAAATTATGTCAACTGTTTTCAATCGATTTTAAGCGACCACATCGACAGAACCGACCTTGAATGAGTCGTTATTATTATAATTATAATATTTATAATTCTGATTCGAGTATAAAGTGAGTGTCTAAGTGTGATTAAGTAAAATTACTGAATGAATTTAAATTTATATGACGGCGGACTGATTGTTTCAATTAAAAGCAATTACATTCCGCTCTACACTGGGCGAAACAAAACAGTTTTGTTTTATTTATCAGAAATATAAGATATGATCGTAAACTCGGTGCATGATTCACATGATCAATAATTGATTAGAGTTTAGCAAACACAGTTTTTTATCAGTTTGTCAATCGATTATTCACGTGATAAAACGAACACTTAGAGATGACAAACTGTCGATAGTTTGGGAATCGATCGTGGAACTAGAAAACTAAAAACTAACACTATATTTAGAAATTGTATATAATTTTTAAATATAGAAAATGAACACGCCCCCTTTTGTGGCATTTCAAGGTTTCGTTTGAAACAATTTTTATTGGAATATAAATATTGCATAGATCAAGAATTATGGCTTATAAGACACATCAATAAAATTATATATCCACAAATATAGTATAATCATGATCATGATAAATAAATAAATGTTTATAAACGGAGATGGTCAAATTGAAAATTTCTCTCACAATTTTATTTGATTTTCTCGCAATATGCGAAAAAATCATTTGAAACACTTTCGGTACGAATCTTAAAATAGATATCAAACGAAACGGAATGAAATGAAAATATACAAAAAAAAGAAAATCAGAAGGAAAAACCCAACCACAGAAAAGTGGGGGCGAAAGGGAGACGTGGAAGGTGGGGAGAGATAGGGGCAAGGGGGTTAAGAACAAATTTAGCATGCATACATGCGTTAAATCGATGGGAAATGCTATAATTGCATACAAACATACAGAGATACACACTCATACACACACACACGCACCCCGAGACAGACACGCACAGCTCGTTAGCAGTAAGAAGGTCGCCGATTGACCTTTAAGCCCTTTCTGTTGCCGCTGAACGAAGCCATTAAGCCAAGTTAACTCGACCCGTCGTACAAATTGCATTTGTTTTTGTGGGAAAACAAAGTGAACCAGTTAACAGAATAAAGGCGAGTACACTCGACACTAAAAGCACTTAGCCCTAATCAAATTCGATGCTAAATCAATTATGACATGCGAGGAAGATAGAAATAGAGCGTTGTCCAGCTCACAACGCTACATTTTTGTTTATAGACTGACCTTTATGGAATTTACAATAGCGTTTTAAATTACCTGTCCTATCACAGGTAAGTAATTAAATGGAGAAAAATATCTACAAAAATTATGAAATTAGATTGCTAACCTTTGCTTACTAGAAAAATCCGGGAAAGGCATAAAAAAAAAGCGCCTATTTCTACAGTAAAAGGTCTATTTATAGTCAAGAAACTGCTTAACACCCATTACATATTGTAAACAAACCTAGAGTACATTCAGCACAGGGTATAGCAACATTTGAAACAGCTTTTTTCTACAAACAAATATGGAATTGTCCATTGCATGTTGCATTTTTGCTGAGAAAGTAGGATTCCCAGGCTAGAAGCTAGACGTTAGTTGGTTCATTGAACCAGAGTAGCAGCTTAGTAGCAGTTTCCATCTAGCACCCACTACTAAGTACTTAGTACTAGTATAACCCTTAGACGCTCTCCTTCCCTTATACATATACATATATACACATATTGTCGGACGACATTGTGAAGTGCAACTGTACTTGAATATTTTATGAGCGTCGTTGAGCGCAAGTCAGTGATGCTGAACAGATCGTATAAATATAGATAAAAGGCTATAGCTAAGAAGAAAAACAGTTTAAAATTTTTACTGTTCAAAAACAAAATGTTCTTTTAGGGTTTTTAAAAAAAAATATAAGAATATTTAATAAAATCTAATTAAGAATGAATGAACAGCAAATTAGAAATCCAAGTTAAGCTTGCGAAACAGAATATAATAAATCGGATCTAAATATATCGTCATAATTATTTTTAAAAATTAGAATAATAAAATCAATGCACCACCACCTCAAATATTAATTTTGTAAATATTAGAAGAGTCACAGATAATCAAACTTATTTTCAAACCAAAAGCCAAAAAGGAGCTAAATTGTCAGCACTGTTAGCAATAGCATCACGAAAGCTTTGACAACAAAAACAATAACGAGTTGAGAACGTGATAGAAGTACACACACAAAGGCACTCACACACACACGCACACACACTCGTACACGATTATTAGGCAGTTGAAAGGTGAAACTCCCCGAGGACAATGTAGAAATCTGCCGACTTAAGCCTTAAAGTAGCTACACACACTTCAGGCCATATTTTGCATAACTTTGCATAAAGCCATTCGCGAGAAAGAGACGGAAAATAGAGAGGGGGAGGCAGGTAAAGGTGGTGTCAATTTGTCGCCTACTTGTTGAACCGACATCCGCAACATTCGGTCGGTTATTGATAGGCAAAGAGCTATCTGCTATATTTAGGTCTGTGGGTTCTGTTCCTGATTGATGCGCAGGCAGTCGGAGGGGGTGTGTCGGCTTACGAGGGCGTGGGGTTCGGCTCCATTGAACATTCAAGTCTTACGTCTCCTCTACTCGTCCACCCCCTCCCTTTCTCATCACACTCAAATAGGCTTTTGTCCTATTTTTAAGGCTTTAAATTGAATTATTGACTTTTTTGCTCACTCTCTATCTGATTTACTTTATTTTTTCATTTTTTTTTTGCTTTTCTTATTTATAGCTCCGTTATGTGAGCGCAATTTGTCTATCAGATTTTAATAGACACCAAATTTGGCAATCAGCTCTAATAATCGCGTAAAAATTAAATCAAAAACAATTTCAATTCTGTGGGCGTTACATGAAATGTGAAATGTCCAAAGTCACGAATTACAAGTGCTTTCTATCTATTTAAATTATAAAAAATAAACAATTAACGAATTGAACTCAAGTTGAATGAAAAAAATTGTGTTTATGATAAATAAAAAAATTTTAAACGTTTAAATAATTTAAATTACTGAGAAAATGTGAAAATATGGGAATTTTTATAAGAATACATTTTTCAAATAATTACTAAATATAACTAGTTATACAGCTTTTTTAAACACAACATAGTTTTAACAATTTTTGATTTCAAGCACCAAGAGCAGTGACGTAAATATTTGAACACAACGTAACTATTTTTAAATATAATTATAAAACAGAAAACTCCAAAATATAGCAACTTTCACGTTAATTATTATAATAAAAAACATTAACGAACAATATATATTTTTTAAAACCCCCAAATTTTAATTCGACTTTGAACTATTTCCAATTAAAGGAATATAAAAAAACAGCTGTCTGTGCGCTCAATTAAAATGCAGATTTATGTAACCAAATATACACACAATAAACTATATATGTATTATATATAATAATTAAAATATAGCTGCATTAATTTATGCAGAATTATGCAAATCGTGAAATCCGCAGCAGACTGTTAAACGGCCTCACGCGTCAATTGGGAAATACATTTTCATTTTCGCAGTTTCGTGTAATTTTCAGATTTTCCGACGCGGAATGGCAATGAAAATGACAAGCGTTTTCTTTTGTTTTCATTCGCTTTTCTCTCGCTTTTCCTTCAATTCCTTTATTTATTTTTTTTTTTTTTTGACAATTCTCAGTCTTTAGTGCTTGCCAAAAAAAAAAAAACACTACGTATATAGAATCGAGTAATTATGTGCGATTTTATATATCTTTAAAGTTATGGGTAGTTCGAACTAGTAACAATGAAATTTTTGAAGACATTTAAGTAAAGAATTTAGTTTAAATTATTAAAAACAACACTTAGTAATAGCAATTATAAATAACTAACAGGTTGATTTGTAATATAAAAACAAAGAAGTAAAATTTAGCTTACAAAAATCAAAGAGTATTAAAAATTCGTACTTGATTTTTTCCCCTCTCTTGTTCTCTTCTTAATAATTAATTTAAAACAAACAATGGCAAAAACAACGCCCCGACTTTAAACATTTTTTTGGGCGATTTTCTTATCTAATCGTGTTGATATTGTGTTTGTTATCTGGGCATATATGTGTGTGATGGTTGTGCGTGTTTGTGTGTGTGTACACATATGATATCATTCCTAAGTTCTTGGCCTTAAATAGGCAGCAAGCGTCGACCTTCAGCATATTTATGAAGCTTTTTTTTTCTTCCATTTTTGATATTTTTTGAAAAGTTCAGAGACACACACATTTGCACGCACACAGACATAGACACACTAATACAGACACAAAAGTGATGGCGAGCGACCTGTAAACAGTTTTTTTTTCTGTTTTGTTCTGTTTCTGTCTGTTCAACTTTGCACGTGATGTTTGCACAAGCTTTCCACAGGGGAGGGGGAGAGCGCACCTGCTACCACAAAGAGGAGATGCGAAAAAGCAAGAAAAAGAGAGCGAAAGAGAGAGATTGGGGCGCACAAGCTGTTGCCCCCCAATGCATTTGCACAAAGATGTCGTCTTTGAGGGTTGGAATTTACAAAAGTACAGAGAACCCAGTACCCATTACCCATTACCCAGTACCAAGTACCAACTACCAAGTGCAGAGGTCAATGAACCCCAACCATAACCGTTGCTCGTCCCCCTCTTAAATTTAGCTAGTATTCAACAGACGAGTTTGTTTGCCGCATCCAATTGACCTTTTGTTTTATTTAAATGTTGGGATTTAGACAAGCAACCAAAAATAAATTAGCTATCGCTTTTTTAGCTGTAAATATATATATATATTTGTATACTGGTGTGTGTGAGTGTACATTCATCCATCAATGGAATACATATAGGAAATGTTTCGCTTTGAAGACCATTAACATTTTTGGCACAGCACGCGGCACGCATATTTTCCTCTAAAACTTATATATCTCTCTATAATACACAATATGTTCGTTTGTATATAATTTTTGTGATTTTTTTTTTTAATAATTATGCATTGCGCCGTTTTTGCTAATGATTTCTTTACCAACACATAGACTTAAGTATCTTTTGGCGAAAGAAAAGAAAATTAAAGAAAATGTTTAATGAGTAGTGAAATTTAAATTTATAGTTCCTCTTGTGCATTTTTCAATAAATATAAATCCTTAAATATTTACTTATTTCGAGTATACATTTGTTGCTATGTTATTGGTACACCTGAAAACAATTTCGATTTTCGCCCCACCAATCGATAGCAAATAAGATTGCTAATCAAAACTTTGACGGATTTGGATTGACAGATGTTCATCAATCATTTTTTTTTCCGCTGTAAGAATTACTATCAATTCACAGCAAAAAAAAAACCGTATTATTTGTTCATCTTTCAAGTAAAAACAAGAGAAACAGATTAATCGATAACAAATTAGTTGCTAATCGTGCAAATGTCACAGTTTGACAGCTCTAAGCAAATAAACATGGCATTTTAGAGCGACCACTTCGTTGTAAATTATTTTAAAATACACAATACAACCACTTGACAGTTTAATTGCATTTTACAGCTATTTTGTTGCTGTTTATATTTGGAATAGTAAATTTCGAACAGCTGTTTCTACGGCCAAACAAATATTTAACGGCTTTGATTAATTGGTAATCTGAAATTTCAATGTGAGACAAAGTATCGAAAAAATCGTTTGTGAATTAGTTATTATACTCTACTGTATACATATATTTATCGAGATTTTAATCAAATAAATTATAACTTGATTTCCAACTGTATATTAACACATTTGCCTTGACAAATTAATACGTCAATAATAATAAACTTATATTATTTTTTCTGCTTTTATTTGGAAAGGGTAAAACGCTCATTTGTTTTCAATGTGTGCGTGTACACACATATATGCGCTTGTATCTATGTGTGTATAAGTGAAGACCTTGAGAAATTGAAAATCACTGGCAGCTACAGCGAGAAATGAGATACTAGAGCGTTTGCCCATAAAAACAAAATACATGAACGATTGTACGTATGTGTTTCTATATAAATATTTAAACACGGGCGGTCGGGCGTTCTGGCAAACCCAGACAGCACTTAGGCGGCACCCACTCTCAAAAAAAAAAATCATATAAAGAAAAAATAAGAAAAATAATAATAAAACACATATGAAAGCAACAAAAAATAAAATTAGAAACATATTTAAACTGTTGCCGGTTCTAACGCTCAGCGCTTTTTCTCCCACACACACACCCTAGAGTACTTTAAGTATGTAGCTGCTGTGCGAGTGTGTTTGTAGTGCTGATGACGTCGACGCTTCTCTTTATTGTCACAAAGCTCAACAAGTTAAAGAGTAAAGAAAAAAGGCCTACGCAACATATACACACACAGGCACATATTTATATAGATATGCACACGGAAGTGTGACCCCCATAATTGATAAATATTTGAGCTGAAGTTTTGTATTAAATTGGCAGCACTGTCTTTAAACGATTGAATGGAGCGCAAAGCAACGCGAGATGTCAATTAGCACCTAACCGCAAAAATTTTTCATACACACGAGTTTTAATACATATGCAAACATGCATATGTACTTAGTATAGTGTTGTCGTCTGTTTTTGCGACCGCAGATTAGATTAAATTTTGTTATTACTTAAAGGCGCTCGGTCGATTTGCTCTAACACTAGCCCCACCCCGCACTTTGCTCGCTGCTGTTCCTGCTGCACAAATAAGAAGAAATAAAAGCGCACACACTACAATAAAAAAAAAAAGAAATAAATACACACACATCCATATAAACGAGAATATTTTTATATGTGTATATGCAACTTTTAACTTTTCGCTCTTGTACTCGCAACAACAACAGCGCGCTCTCACTCTCTCAATATCGTTCATTCAAGATTTTTTTTTAAGCTACGCTTTGTTTTATTCGTCTGTTGCTGTGTTTGTTTGTTTTGCACGAAAACTAGTCGACGTTAACTTCGTCGATACCGGTTTCGCCTTCACCCTCTCTCATTCTCTCTCGCTCACCCCCGGTTTTCGTTATCTTCATTGTAAAAAGTGTGCAATTTAATTGCGGTTTCAATTGTTTCTCTCATTCTCTCTCTTTCTCTTCATTTATATAAACATACATATAAGTATCGTTCTCTCTGAGGACATGCAAAGGCATTTAAAGTAAAACAATTTGTTCTACGTTTTTTTTTTAGGTGGCGTGCACTTGGAAAATACATGACGTCACAGTTGATTACAGGTGGCGCTCTGTAAGTTGCAAGTTGGCGACGTCAGAAGTAAGCAAGTGGTTAGATCATTCACAATAGGCAAGAAAACAGCTGCGCATTAATATACAAACACAAACTGTGTGCGAGAGAGTGAAAAGATATCAATAACTATAATGTCATCGTATATGGATTGGGTAGGGGGGACATGCGCTGCGGCCTTAACAATTATTAAGGTCAGGGGGCAGTCCAATTTTCGTGGCCAGTTGTCCTTAAAGTAACTTTTTTTTTGTTTCGTCTTTGTTATGACGCCGTTTGTAAGCTGACGGATGACTCATTTGGATTTTCTTAGTGTAGTTTCTTTGTAGTTGGTTGTCATCTCTTACCTCCTTTGTCGTTTGGATAGACGTTCAGTTGTTCATCATCGCGGGAAACTTGTGTTATAATTGATGTTGCATCCATTACACTGCGTGTTTGCAAATAAAACGCTTCGTTTTTTATTCCAAATCCAAGTTATTTTAATACAGGTCGAAGTATCGAAAGCGTTTTATTTGTTAAAATTTAGCTGAACGAAATAATACACATACACATTATTAATACATTTTTGCACACATTTTCCTTAGAAAACTTCATGTTTTCTTTATATAGAAACACATTTACACACATGTGTGTGTGTATGTGAATGTGTTAAAGCAGACTGCGACGTCGACTGCGACAGCGACTGTTGCCTGCGCCAGACAGTGGAATTTTACAATTACGCTTTGACAGCCTCATTCGTTGGTTTCGTCGTCGCAGAATGCAAATGATTTTCCCTCGCGATATTCACCTTTTGCAGCGTTACATGTAAAAAATGCACTTTCGCCTTTTGTTACTTTATCATAAAAACAATTAGAAATGTATTAAATATACAACGGAAAACAACTTAAAAACACTTTCTTTTCTTGCACTCCTGTTGTTTGGGCACATTCTTTATTTTTCTTGGCGTCTACTTTTTGCACGCAGCTTCTTCTTGGCGTTTTATTTATAACGCACTCATCCGACACAGGCACACAAACACACACAGAGAGAACACAAACACTGATTTGCTTTTCAACTTTTTCTATTGTTATTGTAGTAGTTTATTTCGATATCGCTCGTATTTGCGTATTAATTAGTTATTTAATAATTAATTATAGTCAAAACTCCGCGCAAATAAACAAAAAACGTTTTCCGTGCCGTTTTTTTACGACAAATTGTGGCCACGGTTGCGCTGAAACTGTTAAATGACAGACGCAAATACTAAAACCACTTAACATTTTCTAGAAATGTTATTAACAGTACAAATTAGTAAAATTCAGAATTAAAAAACTTAAAAATATTATTTATTTGTTTACTTACTTGTGTACGGAAATTTTAAAATAATCGTTTTAGGAAAATGTTAATTTTGTCGAATAATATTGTAGGAAAAGTGGGAAAAATGCTTTAATTTAAACATAACAGCAGCAAAATCGTAAGTATGTTTCATAGTTAAACAGAAAATATCGATATTTTTTGAATGCGTCGTCCAAATGTTCTACCTGTTTAACATTATAAGGTTGCCACTTTATTATTATGCACCCACATAACAGGTTGTTACTGCTCGATAAATTAAACATAATTATAAAATGTTTTACAACATATAAAGAAAGGTTATAAAGTAGGTTCGTGCTTCAAACGAGCAACTAAGTACGATTAAACTGATTGTTTAAAACAAAAATAATTTGTTTTACCAACATTTTAAATACTGCTTGAATGTTATTAGCATAACAGCAAACTGGTAAATGGTGTTGTCTGTTGGCAGCTGTTGCTGTGCTGACCGCACAAAATAAGTTAATTTATATAATTTCTAAAAATACTATACAAAATGCCGCGAAACAACAATGCTGAACGTGATAATCCGTGTCTTAAGGTTGGTTAAGTCGATGGTCGAATAAAAAATGATAATCACCAGTTAATTACAGGAACAAGAATTATCGTATAAATGTTTAAACAAAAACAATTTTGACCGGGACAAGTGCGAAATTTATTTTGTGAACTACAACAATTGCAAAGAATTCTGGGTAACTGATCAATTATGACTGTAAACTTAAATTAAAGCTCTAATATCTCCCACAGAACAAAGTACGCAGTGACCGACGAGCCAAAGGAATTGTCCCCTATTTGCCGCCAGTTGAGGAGCGAGCGGACATTAAAGCCGAATATATGAAAAGCAAACCAGCCAAGAATTAGTGTAAATCAATTGTTCTTTAATTAAACTAGTTCAACAAGTCAAGCTTAGGTGCTGTGTATTGTGTTGGCTGCTACGATTTTAAGTCCCGGCATTGCTGATTCCAGCATCGCTGCGGATAATTCTATTTCCAGCGTTTGTTTGGGATCATCAATAATCAGGAGCTTTAGTTGGCCAAGACGATAGAGACACGCTAGTCCCCTGGCAGTTATATTTGTTCCGGAAACATCCAGTACCTCGAGGCGTGGATATTCACTGCCCGAAACACGATCCAAGGACCAGTCGTCAAAGGTTTTTACATTGTGAAAAGATAAAAACTTCAAATGCTCCAAGCAGCGTAGATTCTCTAGGCCTTCGTAGTACAATTGCATGTGGTCGCAACGTAGAGCTTCCACTTTGTAGGTGACATCGAACTTATTGGGCAGATTGAATTCACCATCTTCCGAGGCACGATGCCAAGTGGAATCGTTCAGAAACTTGACAGCCCCGTTGCGATATAATATAAAATGGGCAGCAGCCAATTCCGGTCCCAAAATCTTGTGTCTTTCGGGTATAAACTGTTGCATGTGTCTTTCGATACGCTCTTGTCGTTTACCCCATATTTGTTTTATGTTTTTTGGACTAAGATCGATGGGGCGCTGCATCATGACAATAAAGTCGGATGTTTGCTCCGAGTTTGAGAATAATTTCAACTTACTATTCCAATCCTCGGGTCGATCTCCGATCGGCGTACGCCACTTTAATTGTTGTTTGTCCTGTGCTAGTTCCTGACGGATTCGCTTGACAGTTGCACTGATTTCACTATCAGGTTCGTTGCTAGGCATAGTGGTCGCATAACGACGAATTGCACCGACACTAGGCTGCAAACGTCGCAAACAGCTCGACAACAGCATTGTTTAATTTATAAAAATAATTTTTTTATGTGAAGGTGTAAATTCAGAAACAGTTACGAGGTAAAATCTAGTCAGCTGGCATAACAGCTGGCTGTTAACATTTCAAATCGGTATGGCAACGTCAGACAGACGCCATCTTTTCAAGATTTTTGCAGCCCTGGCAGTCTGCGAGGAGAAAAAAAACGTTTGTGCTATTGCAAACGTTTGTAATTATTTTTGTAGTAAAAACGTTAAAATCCACCGAAAATCCAATTAAAGGTCAGCTAAATGCACAAGAATTGCAAGCCAAGATATTGGACACTAATAGTGCAGCAATAACATTGCGCATTAGCTGCGGAAAAGTATTGGTGAATCAGCAGTCAAAGACAGACAGAGGAAGGCAAGCGTAGCGTCAGCAGACTCCAACCTCTAATTAATATCTATACATAATTCCAAAAGCAACATGGTCAATACGTCTGGCAGCGAAGATGGCCAGTTGCGCAGCCCCAACGACGGACAATATATCAGGTGTGTACAAAAGTATAAATTGAAAGCGCACGTAAAATTGTTGCTGCACACACACGCACACACACACATGAACGGCCAATATAACACAATCATATGCATGCGCGCGTGTTGCGGTGGGTGAGTGTGTGTGTGTGTATATTGTGTGCGGCATGCATCTTTTCTTTTATCTATTTGAAAGCGTTCTTTTATATTTATTTAAAAACAAATACTGAATAGAAAACTGAATCCAATATTCCTACACGGTTTAATGATCAGAAGGTTGCATTGTGCAGGTCCGATATTCCACATGTGTACGTTAACAAAGACTGTGACGTCACATAGCAATTTTTGCATGTAAGCTCGGCATACATTGAAAAATGTATGTATGTATGTATATCAAAATTGTTGTACTTTGTGACAAAGATTTAAATAATTTGGTGTGAAATGTGCGGTATTCTTTGGAAATGCAACATGTTGTGCACTAATTTTATTTAATTTTTGTTCAAATATGGTTGACTCGAGCAGATTCGCAAACAAAGGTCTGTTTATCTGTCTCGCCACAGATGCGTAAAAGGAGTGAAGAGTAAGAAAGGGAAAGTGGCGCCCATTGCAAACCTGTAGATCACTCAATCGTGAACTCCACACAACAACAACAACATCAAATCCTTACGCTTGCTTTATAAGTAAATACATAACTATGTACAAATTAGACATTATGTACATATATTGCCTACCAAATGTTTAATAATAACAAAAACAAACAAAAATCCAATTTATTGACTTTACCATAACTTTATCAAATGAATCGTTTAATTGACTTGAGTTTTTTCATTGCAAATAGGCCAAAAAGTGTGTACTTGTCCCAAAATGACCGAGGCGCGCGATGGCCAACAACTAAAACTAAACTTAAAAAAAAAAAACAAAACAAAATCAAAAAAAAAAAAAAAATTATAATTATAAAAAGCTGAACGCAAGAAATGAAATTCAAATTTAAAGTGTGCCCAGCAGCTTAAAGGTGTAAAATGGCGAATCCGGCAGCAAGCTCCAGGCCTAGGACACGGCCCCCAACCCCTTCTCAAACGCAATATGAATACTCAAGCGAATGAGAGGCACACAGAGAAAGTGAATGAGAGAGGGAAAGAGTATGATCTCGAATGCTGGCGGTAAATCGATAACAAGTTTGTGTTTCAATAACAATGCTAATGCCTTTCAAAGTCCTGTCATCTCTATACATATATATGCATATATATATAAACATATATATGTGTGCATATATTGTATGTCTCTTTTGTCCTACGCTATTTTGAAATATCTTTCTAGCAGATTTTTGCAGTCGTTAGTTTACATTTTACAGCCCATCGGAATTCAACTCAAAATGCTCCAATGGAATTGTTTAGCTTTTTGCCATTATTGATAAGGCTTTGCCCTCCAGGTAAGTATGTATTTAAACAGTGGAACCTTGAATAAACCCATCTATAAAACTGTCTTAATGTTGTAATTTAAAGTAATCACGTAACTCTGTTATTCTACAAATGGAGATTATAAAATATAATTCTTTTAAAACTGATTAATTTTTAACACATATGACAACTGATCAATAAAAAGCTTAATACATTTTAATAGGATTTGTATACAATATCTAAAGTAAACGTTAACCAATAATTGATTTTCTTTTTAAATTAATTCAAGGAATCTATGTGAATTTATGAATATTGTTTTAAATATTAATATCTTATTCAAGGATCCACTGTACAAGTATAACTTACCATTATATGTATGTACTACACTCAGTATTATATATAAATATTTTTTTTTTATGATTGTTATCAATTTCCAAGCAAAATATATAGCTTTGGAGCACTTTGATTGTGGCACTCTTGAGATTTGAAGCCGACGGGCCTAGTAAAATGTATTCAATGACTATAAAAATGGGAGTAACTAGGATTAGGAACAACAACAAACAAGTACAACCAGAGCGCGCCTCGGCATCTTCCTTGCTCTTCAAAAATAAGTTCAAGAAACTAGAAACTGGTCCAAGACACACAAACACACACTTTCGTGGGGAGAACTTAAACGATCTTCGGCAGCACTTAAAATGATTGGCATCGTAATTTTGTTTTTCTATCTTAATTCTAGTGGAGATGATGAGGAACACGACGCAGATGCGCTGTACATACAACCACCGCAGGCCACAAGCAGTCAGGGACGCGAGGCGGCAAATACGCGACGCGAGAAGAAGAAACATTCTCGAGATCGCCGGCACAAGGAGCGCAGCAGTTTGGAGGGTGTCGAACGGGAGCGGGAAAGAGAACGACGGGAGCGTGAGCGGGAGAGAGAACGATTTGAGTATCGAACACGCGATGATCTGGAACAGCGTTATCACCATCATCAACACCAGCAGCATCATCAGCATCAACATCGCAGCGAAAGGTCCAACAAGCATCACTTAAGTCATGCAGCTTATCAACATTATCAGCAACAATTGCCACTGCCACCGCCGACAGCGCAGCCACAGAACTACGCCCATCATCACCACCACCATCACCAGCAACAGCAGCCACCACAGTCACAGCCACTTTTGAGCTTATCCCGCAGTGGTTCACGTGCCGAATACTATCACAGCAGTCGTCACGTGGACTATGTGGATGTGGAGCAAGCTGTACCTTCGCGTCGTGGTAGCAAACATGGGTACGAGCAGACCAAGGAGTCGGAGAGTTTAGAACAGGATTTGCGTTCTCGTTTGCTAAGCAAACGACACAAATACGTCAAGGACTACGAGACGGAGGAAAACTATGAGCAGCAGTCGCATAGTAGTCGTCGCAAGGAACGCGAATCCCATCGAGGCAGCCACAGTCATAGTCATAAGCTACGACATGGGCAGGTCATTGAGCTGCTGGACAGTCCGGAGTCAGCGACAACAGCGACGACGGCATCACATAATCATCGTAGTAGCAATCAGCACCGAAAAGCCGAAGCGGAAGCTGCCCAACATCGTCGAACCGTAGCCACCAGTGACTCCGAGTTGTTGGCCAGACGCGAGAAATTCTTGGCAGCGGAGCGTGAGAGTCGCCACCGTAAGCAGCACGCACGCGAGGAGTTGGAGGCACGACGAGAGCAGCTGCTGCGGGAGTGCAATGAGCACAGCGATGCACTCAGTCCCACTGCGGTGGCTGCGAGTGTCACCGCCGGCTTAAACATAGTAAAGCGTAAGCAAAAAGTGAGCCTAGAGGACGTGCACTATGAACGTCGCAAGCGCAGCAAACACTCAAGTGATGAGATGAAACAACAGTCCAAACAAAATGATAACGATGATTCTGATGGCAGCGAGGAGGAATCCGAATCCGATGCGGAGGATGATGATGAGGAGGAGGATGAGGAAAGTGGCAGTGGTGCAGAAAGTGGTAGCGAATCGGCGGAGAGCGTGGAGAACCAGTCCCATCACCAGTCTACAAAGAAAAAAAAGAAGCATAAGAAGGAACACAGTAAACGAAGACGCAACAAACACAATGAAGACGATGATGATGATGTTCCTCTGCCCGATAGTCCCTTGAGTGTTGGTGCGCTCTATAAGTCCCCCAAGCAAAGACCACGCTCACGTTCCCTGAGCTCCAAGAGCTCAAACCAGCACAGCGCTAGCAGCCGGAGCAGCGCCACCAACAGTCGACACAGCAGCCGCAGCTCCCGTTCACGTTCACCAACCCGTTCCCGCTCACGTTCTCGCTCCTTGTCAGCGGCGAGCAGCGTGGAGGATGGTGAGGAGGAGTTGGACCGGGAACGACAAAAGTCACGTAGCAGCAGCACACGCAGCGAGGAACGTGGAATGACACAACAGCAACAGCAATCCATGGATAATCTCGAATCAGATCTTGCCGAGAAGCTAGCAAAGGCACCAATTGAGGAATTGCCGCCTTGCGATGAAAAGGGTGTACCCTTGCCCAACTATTACCCGGGTGTACAAGGCTGTCGTTCAGTGGAGGAGTTCCAGAACCTTAATCGGATCGAGGAGGGCACCTACGGCGTTGTCTACCGCGCCAAGGACAAGCGCACCAACGAAATTGTCGCCCTTAAGCGTCTCAAAATGGAGAAAGAGAAGGAAGGGTTCCCCATAACATCGCTACGTGAGATCAACACGCTCCTCAAAGGACAACATCCAAATATTGTGACTGTGCGTGAAATTGTAGTTGGCTCCAACATGGATAAGATCTACATTGTAATGGATTACGTGGAGCACGATCTAAAGTCTCTGATGGAAACCATGAAGCAACGCAAGCAGAGCTTCTTTCCCGGCGAAGTTAAGTGTTTGACCCAACAGTTGCTACTCGCAGTTGCGCATTTACATGACAATTGGATACTGCATCGTGACCTGAAGACCTCCAATTTGCTGCTCTCCCACAAGGGCATCCTTAAGGTGGGTGACTTTGGTCTGGCCCGCGAATATGGTTCGCCTTTGAAGAAGTACACATCGCTGGTGGTCACTTTGTGGTATCGTGCACCGGAATTGCTGCTCTGCTCTCCGGAGTACTCGACCCCAATCGATGTGTGGTCCGTGGGCTGCATCTTCGCGGAATTTCTACAAATGTTACCACTCTTTCCTGGCAAATCCGAAATTGATGAGCTTAATCGTATCTTTAAGGTAAGAAATAATATTTATTTTACAATTTTATGTATTTATCCAAATTGTCTCTTACTTTAGGAACTCGGCACACCCAACGAGAAAGTCTGGCCCGGTTATTTGGAGCTGCCGGCTGTGAAGAACATGTTGAGTCAGAATTCGCAATTTACCGATTATCCGGTTTCGCAGCTACGCAAGCATTTCCAGGACAAAACCTCGGATGCAGGTCTGGCACTCTTGCAGGGCCTGCTCACCTATGATCCGAAACAAAGACTGACTGCTGATGCGGCACTGAAGCATCAATATTTCAAGGAGCTGCCACTACCCATCGATCCATCCATGTTTCCCACTTGGCCGGCCAAGAGTGAGTTGGGAGCAGGCAAAGCGCAGGCTTCGTCCCCGAAGGCACCCTCGGGTGGCTCTCAGTTCAAGCAATTGGGAAGGGATGAGCCTGTGATGGCCACATCTGCAGCTCCTGGCGGTGGTGCTGGTAGTGGCGTCGGTGGTGGCAAACTTGCCTCGGGCATCATAACGGGCAACAAGAAAAGTGGAGCAAATGCAGCAGCGAATACAGGGTTTGTGCTTAACGCTGGCTTAACCCAACGCCAAATGGCCATGGGACCGGGATTCAGTCTGAAGTTCTGAGATACATTTCGGATGTTTAGCCAATTCGCGTAATTGTTATGTATAGTTTAGCGTGTAAGTTAAAAACAAAAGATGGAAGACAAGTATCGTTTAATGTATGTGTACAAATATTGTTCCAAATATATAATTTAAAAAGCCATACACAAAAAAAAAGAACACAGTAAAAAAATAGAAAGAAAATAACTAAAATTCGTAGCTTATCTTTATTCACCGCCCATTTAGTCGATCGTTTAGTAACATTAACTTTAAATCTTACACTAAATACGGAATACTCGTTACCCAGGTGCCAGGTGCTAAGTCGACCACAAATAGAAGTACGTGTTCTGCCACAGTGGAATGTAATCCTTCAGCGGGCCAGCAATGACCTTTGCAATTGGCACATGATCAGCCACAAAGCCCAGGATTCGCTCAATCCTTGTCTTGCTGTAGTTGTCGTAGAACGGTGATCGCACCAGGAAATACATAAGATTAATGCAACGTCTGCTTAGCTCCAGTTTTTGTTGCTTGGACATTAGATGACGATGCTGGCGATACACGTGAATGCTGTACAGATCCATGGAGAACGCAATCATGTACTGCTTCCAGCTACGCTGACCAAACAAACCGATTGCAGCCAGATGGATCAGCGGTTTGGCAATGTACAGGTACTCGGCTTTGAGTAGTTCTCGGGGAATTTGTGTCTTGGCCGCATCCGCATTGTCTACATGCAGTTTAAAGTCGCGGTACTGAATGGGAGGTGCTCCCTCCACCTTTCGGATGAGGCGACCTGATCGCTTCAGCTGGAATGTGATGGAATGCTCTGACTGTGGCAGACTCGAGGCAGCTGTAGTTGCTGCTGCTTTACGCTGTTTGCTCAGCGCTCGTCTATTAAGGGCTGTGATTGGCGGTGAGGTGATGATGTCCAAAGTCGAATGTTTCAGTAGAAACAAGCGTCCGGCTGCTTTGGCGATTTGTATTAGCGCTATCACCAGCCATTTTCCCGTCTGACCAAAGAGTCGACGTGCTGATATCTCGATAAACACCTCGCAGTATTCGAGTGTCGTCAGTGTGACCTTTAGACGATAGCAAAGGCCGGATTGCAGACGGATCACAGAGTTTTCGCTGGCAACACGTGCCCTGTCGATGATGCTATCGTTGTAGAAGACCAATATATTGGACAGTGTGTACACCAGCTCGGACAGCACATTCGAGTTGGATATGCGACCTAATTTTCATTGCATCACCATTTAAAGAAACGTTTTAAATGCTTATCTCTGCCACTTGAAAAATAAGTTTAATTTACCTGCCACAAAATACGATACCCACTTGGCTGTGGTCTCAAAATCGCCCACCACATCGGGGTTCTTGGCCACCCATGCCTCGTAGGCCTTAATTAAGCCTTTTAGCTGGTCCATTTGTCAACAAAAAAATTATTTGAAGTAAGAGAAGCCAGAAATAATACGAGTGGCGGTGAACTGTTTTGTTGTTGTGCGCTGTGAATGCATCGGCTGACCGTATTCACCTGCAATCGATAAGCAACGTATGTCACTGCAATATCGATTGCTATCGATTGAACATTGGTATTCAGTCAACTTTAGGCGCCGAGTTAGAAAATACTGCACTTTAAGGGGTAAAGAAAAAACGCAATTTCTTTGCTAATCACATTTATTCCATAATCGGCTTAAGCCTTAAAATTATCCTTCTCCTTGCGCAACAATCCCATGGTTGCAATGGGGTCCTCCTGTCCGCCGGCATGTTTCTGGACATTGGCTTCGTTGACTCGCATAAACGGATTCCAAGACTTCTCCTCGCCAATTGTTGATGGCACAGTGGGATCCTTTGAAGCACGACGCAATTTGGCCCATTCAATGCGATTCTGTATGATGACACTGTCGGGCTCTACATGACGAGCGAAACCCATGTTCTGCAATGTATATTCGTGGCCGCAGAACACTTTGGTGTCATCTGGCAACGCCGACAACTTGGTGCACAATGCATCATACATTTCGTCGGCAGTGCCCTCAAAGAAACGGCCACAGCCGCCCTGGAAAAGTGTATCGCCAGTGAAAACAGCACCCGCATCTCCTTCACTTCCCGAAGTCACGTGATAGCAAACGTGGCCACTGGTGTGGCACGGAGTCGACATACAGCGAACGTTGAGTTCGCCAATGTTAAAGGTTTCGTTTTGGCGCACTTTGTGATTCATGGCGCCAATTCTATCATCGCCTCCATAGACATCCAGTTGTCCAGTCCACAACTTGACCAGCTTCTCATTGCCTCCAGCATGATCCCAATGATGATGGGTAGTTAGCACCTTGTTGAGCGTTAGATTCTCCTCCTTTACGGTCTTGATAACCAGCTCCGGATCGACGGGATCAACCACTGCGGCTTCACGTGTCTTGTTGTCCACAATTAAATACATGTAGTTATCTTGCAAAGCTGGCAAGATTTTTACATCGAAGCCAGTGAGCTTCACGTCCTCCACTGTGCTATGCATGCCTCTTAGTCCCACTGTCCTTAACTTTTGTACTGCGGGATGCGTGGGTGGAAGGGGAGGCGGTAAAAGGATTAGTAAACGAACGGTAAAAACACACGCACACATGCATACATATAGACAGATATGCAAAAAAGGAAAACAAAACAGAGCAAACAAGAGAGTGTGAGTGAAAGGGAGATTAGATTAAAATACACATAGAAGTACTATATAATAAATTACAATTGACGCGACAGACTTGGACACCCAGAAACCGTTTAACAAATCCAGCACCAGCACTAGACGCAGAACCAGACACAAGAACTGCAACGCCTCTCTTTGCTAATTTGGACGAACCTCGAAAGTAGTAGGAAGTCAATTGAGTTTCAATGCCGGTAGCAACACTTTTCCACATTGATGAAAACATTTCAAGCGCTTTATATGTACTAAAGTATTTCGTTTTTTAATGGCTGATGCTGGAATATTAAATCTAAGGCACTAAAAATTATTTACTGTTTGAATGTGTCAGCAGTCAGTAACAAAATGCCGGAACAAACTCCAATTTTTGCTGTTCTCCCTTTAACCTATTCGACATTTACAGTTTTTTTTGTGTTTTGACAAAGCTTTGGCACGGCGATAACAAAAATATCGATAGGTAGTTGATGCACTAACAGAAATTTAAAATAAAATTACAGCTGATACAGCTAAGACACAAACCATACACCCAAGCAAAAAAGTTCGCTTAACTTCAAATTTGTTGTGATTTTGAATGAACAAAAGTTGGAAATTGAAAATTTTTAAAAATAAATTTAATGGATTTTGTATACTAAAATACTGCCAAAGATTGTGCAAAATAAATTGTCTGATACCAGATTTATATAAAGATTTATTTCAGCAGATCAGCGTCGATTTAAATGTCGTGTTGAAATCAAATTGGAATTTTTTTATAGTAATGTCTGATATTGGAGACGAGAGTTCTGGCCGTTCGGAGTCGAATTTGATTGAGGTGGAAGTACATCATGTGGGCGTGACAGCAAGGTTGCAATCGCCCATACGCAAATTGTTGCCACAACTGGATAACTCTACGGATACGGAAGTGTTTCAAAATCCAAAATCCCAATACAATATGTTCGATAACGAGGGACAGGGCGATACGACGACCACGGGAGTCTCGAGTCCATCTCATGTGCTCTACGAGATGCACGAGGAGCCCAAGAGGACCGCGCTCAAACCGAATCGCATCGAATTCCAACGTTACTCCAAGACGAAGAAGGCAAGATTTGCGGTGCCACCGCATCGCAAGCAGACCAGGCCCAAGAGGACGTCATCAGAGTCCCAGGAGTTGGTGGTGGAAACTAAGGAGTCACGTCCTGGCTTCCTCGATCGCATCGTCGCCTCGCTGGACAACATGTGCAAGTGTCAGCCGCAGCATGCCCAGAAAATTCTGGATGATCTGCCCTCACCCAAGTGGAACAAGAAGGCGGCTGCTCGGCATACCTGTATTGGCATCTATCCGTTTGAGCACGGCTGTGCCGATTATCTGAGCACCACGGATACGCATCCCAAGATCAACTCAATTGTGCTCGCCGATCGAGCCACCACTTATGCCACCCACTTCTGGGCCGAGTTCTTTGGTCTGATGCATATTGGAGTCGCCTTCGTGGTCGCCTTTGTGCTGCAGAGCTACAGGTTCGTGTTGTACTCCCTGATCAACACGCTGCTGGTGGGTCTGCTCCACATGACATCCGATTATCTGGTTAAACCTGCGTTGACGGTGCTCTTCAATGGATATCTACAGCCTCCGATGATCTTTGTGTATAATGTCATGTGCTCACTTCGGGATATTCTGGAACCCGTCGCGGAGACTTTGGGTAATTTCCTCAAACCTTTGGCAACGCTCGGCGGGAGCATTCGTCTTATCCACGTTAACTACCGGAGTGTGCGACGTCTGGTTAAAGATGTTTGATTTTATTCCATTTTGGGCACGATTTTATTCTCCCTTCAATTTTATTCTCAAATTGTTAAATTGTTTCTTCTTTTTTTTTGTGTTGAAGTTTTAAACTCGTTTAATTTTTAATACGGCTGTTTCATTCCATGTTGTTCCTGTGGGCGGAGCTAGCGTCAACCACTGTGAGTCCTGGCATTCCCTTTCCGTCTCAGCCTCTCCCTCTCTTTCTCTCACTGAACAGCTTTGTTGAGAGCAACAGGATTTTTATGTGTGCGTAACAGTGTTGTCAGTTTAGCCTTTTTTTATATTATCTGTCTGAACATCCCATTTACTATTTTAAGGATAGTGCAGTATTTTTCCAAATTGATTTTTATATATTTATTATAGTAAAAAGGTAAAATTGGAATTTATTTTAACCTGAATTCTGTGGATTTTTTAAATAAGCCAATTTAATTCTTAGCTATATCTAAGCATTATATAAGTTCTCAGGAATCTATAATTTATTAGGAAGCATATTCCTGAGGTCTAGCTATTTATAAATGTTTTCTCTTTTCTTGCCCTGTTGAGTCCAGCTCTTGGTATCACTAATGCGTACCTTTCTCCTAACGCACAACTCGTATCGGGTTACGTTGTTTTTTTTTATTCCTGTTCATATAACAACTGTGTAGCCATAACGACCCTATAACATAGGGTCGAGGGGGGTAACAAGGATTTTCCTCGGTGCTCGCGGGTATTTTTAAGGGTGCGTAACGCAGCGAGAATTACGCTCAATTACGTTGTATGCAGCGTTTTTGATTTATTTGCTCATTTTGTGGCTGCAATAACATATGTCCAACTATGTACACCAATATGCTTGTGATTGTTTTAAAGCGACTAATTGTATCCCCAGAGAGTCAGGAGTACGCCTCATAAATTCACAATTTGGCCTAATAAACGCGTTAAAACTTTATTTAAAACCAGTTTACATTTTGGCTGGTAAATTAATAAAATTTGGGGGAAATTTTAATTAATAGAAAGCAATTAAAAAGATTTAACTTAGAAAATCCGCTATTAAATCAATTTTAGCATTTTTGTTTATAAGTAAACAAATTTAGACAGGATTTTCTGGACTCTGAAGTTTTGCCTTATAGACAAGCTAAAAAAAACATAAAAACCACAAAATTCGTCCATTTTTTTTAACTACATTTTAAGGTTTAGCTATTAAAAGCCACACTTTTAGCCAGAATTATCAAAACTTTAAATATTTGGTCTGAAAACCCATCTGCACCAGCTGAAAACCCCAGTAGATTTCGAATTTTTTGTTTTACCTGATAAAACTGCACAAAATTAGCTCGAAATTTGCAAACTCAAAATCAATTTTAAAGATCTACAAATGATTTTTATCAATGGATTAGTTTTTTCCGCTTTCCTCGCCAAGAATATTTTTCAATGAAATTCTAGGGAAGGAAGAGGACGGAGTAACCCTATCCCAAACACTTCAAATAGTGTAGGAATACTAGAAAAACAATTCAAGCTTCCAATAACGTACACAAATAGTTGGTAAGTTTTTTATAATTATTTATTATTAAGGTAAATAAATGGCAATGAACAAAGGGAAATTAATGGAAATTAATTGGATTATTCTTGCGATCATTTTACACCCACAAACCACTGCAGAAACAACCCCCTTTAACCCTCTCTGTCCCCCTTTGCCCACCTTTTTCACCACATACACCCAATTAGCTGTAAAAATGCTTTTCCGAGCATATGTTTCAAAATTTAATAATGGAAATACACGAGCATTGATTGATTTGCGTGACCAATTAGTACAGAAAGTTGAATATTATTAATTGGTCTGAGTTTTAGCTTCCCTGAGTTTTCACTATTCTATAAATACTTAGACGCCCATTAACATAAGTTTCTAATTCCCAAACATTTCTATTGAACAATTGAGGACAAGGTGCGAAAATCATGTGCTCCTTTCAAAGCAAAGAAAGGAAAGACGCAACACACAGACGTACATACACCCTCGCACACACAGATACACATTGAATAGAATCCCGAGTTTGCCCATTATTGTGCGATCGACAAGCGGATAAAGCATAGAAAGGATCAGACTGAGACTGAAAGAAAAGACTTGAATTCTGTTTGTGATGAATGGGAGACGACAGAGTTAGGAATCCCAAAAACACTTTGTTCCAAAATTCAGATTCTAGAATTGAGCATTTTGGGATTACAGCTGTTAAGCTGTTTTCCTGTGGGTTTGTCGCGATTTGGTTGCTCTATTTTCTGGTCTATTAGGCTGGGATTATTAGGACAGGTTATTCTTTCGAAATGCTCTGGTATCCTTAGCGAGAAGTTAAGTAATTTGTGCGCATTTTAGAATTGACAATGGAAGTGCCTGGAGACAATAGATAAGTGTTATGTAAGAAGTTAGAAGTAAACGTTTTCGAAATAAACTGAGAGTTATGGATTTGTGGCTTAAAATGTATCATATTCATCCGGAAACAGAAAGATTGAAGTGCATACAGTCTATACTCGGTATAGTAGTAGCTAAAAGTAGTGAATTTTATTTATTTAAATACGTTATCATATCAGTAAATCAGAAGTTGAGTTTATTTAATGCATAAGTTTCCTTATTATATTTTAAGTATCTAAAATACGTATATATAGTATTTTTTAGCAGTGTAACTAGAGGCATAAGCAATGTAAATCGTTTTCTATAGAAACTACAAGCAAAATATGAATGAAATTGTTGATTTTATGAAAGGGTTTATTACAATTCGCATTAATTACATTGTAAGCTCGCATTCTTATTCTTTAAGTTGTGTTTACTTGGTTTATACACAGAAACAAGTCAAAACTATGTCTATAGCTGGAAATTCCAAATATTAAATAAAATTTGCAAATCGTTATTTCAAATATTTTTCTTTTCGTAATTAGTAAATAAAATATTTTATGTCATTTTAAATTGATTTCCTTATATGAGACTGAACTGAAGTACGCGAAGATTAATTTGTTTTACTTACATTACTATCTTGTTTAGTATTAAAATGTTTAAGTTGCATACCGGGTATTTCTTAGTCGGTTGACCTTTTGCTTCACTCTTCTGCCTTAATAAAATATTTGTTGCGACATTGGGAAAACTGCGTTTAAGCATAAAAAATCATAAAAATAACAATATAAAAATATAAATTTATTACCAAATATACGAAATAACCCATCACACACGCGAACATCCTCAATACTCATTTTAAATGCACTTTTTCTCTCTTTTTTTTTTGGTTTATAAGCGGCTGCATTGTAACGAATCCGACACCAATTGGAATCTCAGGAAAAAATCTGCTCGGCTCAGCAAAAATATAAAAGTGTGGGAATGAAAGCGTTCGACAGTGAGCGTTTTGTTGATGCTACCGAGTATTATTTGCTTGGCAGCAAAGTCCTGACACGTGATTGTAATAATCAAATAAGTAAAAATTGGCTTAATGCGATTACAAGCACGATTGCGGTCAATTAAAGGGCACGCACACATAAACACCAATACAGACGCACACACTCGCACGTCCGTCCGCACTGTGGGTGGCGCAGTGTTAACAGTAGCGAAAGCTGTTAAGCTCGTGCACTGCGCCCCTCGTTTATCGTTATCGATAACAAAAGCTGCACCTGTGGCGATGACAACATTGTTCTCACCCCCATCAACCCCGCCACAAATTGATCGTGTTGCTGATGCTGTGACAAATTGAATATATTCCCTGTGTAGATATGCGTGTGACAGGCTCTGGGATTTTATATTTTTTTTGTTTTGGTGTGACAAATTTTGATCAACCCTCCTAATTTGATGCTTAAATTGAAATCTTTTCAAGAACAGCAATAACAAACAGCTATAAAATACTGCTCCTGGTGCTGCTGTTGTTGTTACCGTGGCAGCCATTGTTTAGCCTTTTTGTGGATTTGATGCTGTTGTCACCTTTGTCATGTCACTATTTGATCACACACAAACACACACACAGACTAGTACACACCATTAAAGTGGCGCACTGTGTGTGAGAGTGGAACATTCTGTAATTGAAATTTGATGCCATTAGATGACAAGCAGAAGCTACAAATGAATTTTCGTTCGTTTTTCTGCTTTTTGCATCGCGCCCTTTATAAAAGAGAGTCTTTTTGGTGTTTGGCTGCCTGTGACTGTGACTGACTGTGGCTTGGGCATCGTGTTGCAGCGAGTTTTTGGTGACTTTAAAGACTGATTTTATATGCAAACTTCAACAAAATGGCATTAAGCAATGCCAAAGAAATTTGATGTAAATTCTGGGAATTGCACACGGCATTCATAAGATACGAGCAAACAAACAAATGAACAAATTAATGAGGTCATGTCTTTGTTTTTGCTTAATGTTAGACAACCCATACGCACATATACATGCAGACATCTACATGTGTGCGTGTGTTTATGCTTGCCTTCTCATTGGTAATTCAAAATGGCGCCTGGTTTGACTAAGCTACGCCCACTTCTTGCACAGGACACAGGCAGTGCGAACAAACCATCCCTAATTAGCGCTCTCACACAGCGCTCTCTCTCACGCACACAGCTAACACGGCAAACACGTTCCGTTTCCAAACGTTTCAGGCGCAGCCAGTGGCAAACGGAACAGCCTCAGGCGACGCGTCGCTGTCACAGCCTTGAATGCATTTTCATTTGTTGTTTTTACTCGTCTTTGCTGCTGTCGCTCTCTTTGCCACTTGCAGTTGAGTTTGAAAAGCGAAAGCGTCGAGTTGCTCTGCTAACGCAAAGCGGTTAATAACCAAATTAATTGAACAATTGTTTAAATATTATTAATATACATATTTTGCATGTAATTGAGCCGTATTTTGTGTGTGCAAATAATTTAAATAATTGCGGCTTTTTAGCCCCAAAAATAACTGAAAAAAAATCGAAGATTATATAAATGCCAAAGTGTAGTTTAGTAACAAATTATTATGTTTGATAAAAATATGGACAGCACAAATTTATCCGTGTCCATCAACGGTGACTTGGACTCGACCAGTTCCGGCGGCACTTCATCGGATCATTCAGCCGTGCAACACGATAATATCAGCTCACCCATGGCTTACGGATCGCTTTTTCTGCCTAATGCTGGTAAGTCCCCGCCTCTCCCACTCTATGCTCACATAGTGACAAAGTCTTATCAGTTTGGCTAGCCAAAAAAAAAAAAAAAAATAAAGAGAATGACATAAAATTGATATCAAATTACTTGAAACAGGCGTCATTGAGGCGCTGCATAAACAATTAAAGCCTGGGATATATTATTTTATGTTTGAATATTATTTTCTTTTCATTTATTTTTTAATTTCCTTTTTTTTTTGTATTTTTTTGCTGAAGATTACACATTTTTTGAGTTTCAAAAGTTGTTAAAATGCAACATGCAAGTACACTGCAATAAAATGCCAGGTAAGACAGGGCTTAGCTGTAAATTTAGCAGTTTTTACTAGGTTTAGACAAAGCTGATATTAGGAATTACTAAGAAACTCGCTAAAATATTTAAAGTAATTAATTAATACTGAAAACTAGAAACTAATGGGCCATAAAATCAGTCAAATACATAATAGTTTCAAAATATAAAGAACATACTCTTGAAAACCATATATCTTGGCAGAATACTTATTTAACAGTTTTTAAATACCTTTAAATGGTTTGAAATTAAAGTACGTCGATTTTTTGCAGTGTAACTAGAAGAACAATTAATCTAAAAAACTCTTCGTGACAACTATGAATGAATTTCAGCATTTTATGAAAGAGTTTTTTTACTGAAGTTCTCAATAAAATTTGAAGCTAGCATTCTTGAGTCTCCGATTTACTTTATACGCAATAACAATGTTTAATTATTTAACCAACAAATAATTACCATATAATCGGACATATACACAAACATACATAGATACATAATTCTTTGTTTATGTGCATAAATTATGTGTGTGTACATTTAAATGTATCACATATCTTTTGAATTACATACCCATATACCCTATGTATGTATATTTACTTTATGTCTCTTTCTGATCAATATGATATTATTATTATGCACTGTCTGAGGTCTGAGGTGTCAAAAGACACCAGAATTTGATTAGTCACATGCATTTCGACGTTCGACTGGAGGTACTTCAGTCACTAGAGGGGGTTAAAGGGGGCGTGTTGAGCAGCGGGGGTAAGGGGGTCTAGAGGGGCTGTCAGTTATTGCTGAACTGCAAAGTAGCACGTGAGAAACGAATTCTCTTGAGTCAAATTTTTTGTTGACCATTGAAAACACATAAAAAGTTTATAAAAACAAGAAGTTTCAAGTGTAAAGTAAAGAAAACATTAATTAAGTTAAGGAAAATCGAATTTAATTTATGTATTATATAGAGAACATTATATAAATTACAAAAGATATCAACTTTATACGTTTGTGTCCAAAATCAAGAATTCATATTTAAGTATTAAGAGACAAAACTCTTAAGGGATAAACTTAAAATATAAAAGATTTTATGTTCTCATTCGGATAACTTATATTCTTTATTATTATTTTTAATACTAAATATTTGTGGGTTTTAATACCAGATCATGATCTTATATTCTCAAGTCGAATTGTGAACTATTTATGTTTTAGAACTATAAGATCTTGGTGCAATTTTAAAAAATTTCTGTTTTGAGGACACATTTTTTGCACTATCCAAA
This sequence comes from Drosophila acutilabella, assembly GCA_035046005.1. Classification (NCBI taxonomy): domain Eukaryota; kingdom Metazoa; phylum Arthropoda; class Insecta; order Diptera; family Drosophilidae; genus Drosophila; species Drosophila acutilabella. Next base: position 18,457,535 of record JAWNOK010000013.1, read on the forward strand.
ACGCCTTTTTAATAATCATTGTAGAGCCCAAACGATAAAATTGAGTGACTCAAACTCAAATGCTAACGTTTAAAAATAAATGTTATTAAACAAAATGAATTCCTGGAATTTTTATAAAATAACTGAACTTTATATCGTCCTCATCCCCATTTCTAAACCTTTCTCCATCCTTTATCCTGCAGGTTATCGTGGCAATATTTCATGCAAAACCGTCCTGCAATTAGATAAATTCGCACCGTACGAGACGACTGAGAAGGAACTGATCGAACGACGATTCCAGGACATAACCAACGACTATGACAAATCACCGCCGCCCACAGCGGCCACTACGCCCACCCACTATCCCTCGCTGAACAGCATAATCTTTGAGAATGGTCACAGCAGTCTGGGTGATCTCAATGGCAATACCAAAACGGATGCACTCTGTGCGGGATTACAGCGTGCACCCGTCGGCTTGAGCGGCACCGGTGGCTCAAGTGGTGGTCACCTGATATCGAATCTCACCGCCGCCCACAACATGTCCGCCGTGGGCAGTTTTCCCATCGATGCCAAAATGCTGCAATTCTCCACGGATCAGGTGAGTTCACATCTAATCCAAAGTTAATTTTTAATCTTAACAAAGTGCTTTGATTCCATTTTAGATTCAGTGCATGTGCGAGGCACTGCAGCAAAAGGGAGACGTCGAGAAGTTGACCAACTTTCTGTGCAGTCTTCCGCCCAGCGAATTCTTCAAGACAAACGAAAGTGTCTTGCGGGCACGTGCCATGGTCGCCTATAATCTTGGCCAGTTCCATGAGCTCTACAGTCTGCTGGAGACGCATTGTTTCTCCATGAAATACCACGTGGATTTGCAGAGTCTGTGGTTCAAGGCCCACTACAAGGAGGCGGAAAAGGTGCGGGGTCGACCTCTGGGCGCCGTGGACAAGTATCGATTACGCAAAAAGTATCCACTTCCTAAGACAATTTGGGATGGTGAGGAGACAGTCTATTGCTTTAAGGAAAAGTCACGTAATGCTCTTAAGGACTGCTATCTGACCAATCGATATCCCACGCCCGACGAGAAGAAAACGCTGGCCAAGAAGACCGGACTAACGTTGACACAGGTCTCCAACTGGTTCAAAAATCGCAGGCAACGGGATCGGACTCCACAACAAAGACCGTAAGTTTTAAAGATTTTAAAGCTTCCTGAATTACGGATTTCTTTCTATATAGAAACTTGGTCGGCATGCAGCATACAAGCCAAATATGTTAGCTCTACCACTTATAGTTTCTAATAACGATTTCGGTTTTATTTTCTATGTGGTCCAAAACTAATTTCAATGCGTTTCCATAGAACTCGTAAAATAATTCATTCAACGCATGTTTCTCCTACAGAAATGAGAAAAACTCAATTGTTTTCAAATTGGCATTAAAAAAATTCGTTTAAGTGACCGTAAAACACTTGCGTCTAAATTCCCAGAGCGCTGAGAGTTCAAAACCCAATCGAAGTCCCCGTCAAAGTCCCAGTTTCAGACTCGATCCCATTACGAGTCCGAGTTCCAAACTCAATTCAGTGCGGTCCGGTGCCATTTTTTGTGTTTCTTCTAAAAAGGCACTTGAGCGTGTTTTATGCCCAATTTTGCAGCTCCTTGTGCACGGTCCTATGCATATTTATAGACCTCTTCGGGCTCTGGTCGCCAACGTTAACGTGCTTCGATGGCGATGCCGATGCTGATGCCTATTCTGATGCCGAAAACGAGCGCATGCGTATAGCATGTGCCGCTCTCCGCCGTCCGCTCTTCACTCACTCCCCGCTGTGCTTGATCGCTTACAGGCGTCAAATTGCATACACTTTCTCGCACATACTCACACTCACACTCGCACACTTATACATTACTCACACATGTACATATTTCGTTCTTTTTTTTTCAGTGATATTATGCTGCCTGTGGGTCAATTGGATGCCAATGGTTTTCCGCGCATGTTCAACGCTCCCAGCTATTATCCCGAAACCATTTTCAACGGTCAGTAGAGATTAACGCGAGCTGTTAGCAGTGGACAGCAAAGGAAGAGCGTGTAAAAGAGACAGAGAGAGATAGCGTTTTACAATGAAAATGCGCAGGCGCTACATTTGTAAATAATAAATTTTAATGTTAAATCTTTTAGTCATCTAATGGCGTAATGTTTCTAATTTTAAATATAATTTAGTTTTGCTATTTGTATTGTACAATAAATCTAATGCAATTGCAATAAATAAATATAGAAATGCAAATTTTTAAAATATTTAAATTGGCATTTTGTGATCTGTGTTGGCTCTGCTTAAATTAAGTTTACTTTAATTAAAGAGGAAAACCAAATTCAAATCACGCTCATAGCGGATTTGAAAACTATTAGAGTGGCCATATTTGATAGATTTATAAGGCGATATGTTGTGAAACGGCTAATAACAAAAACCAAGTTTCGATATATCACACCAGTGTGACCATAACATCAAATCGATATATGCGCCATCGATAGTCATATCGATTGTTTGACAAGTGCAGAAAAGAAACAATCAACACATTGAACACGGAATGACAAACAACCCAAACGGTCGCTTAAGCGAATATTTCGCCAACGATCCGCCCAGTTTTTTTGATGAGCTGACAAATAACAAACCCAAAGGTAAAGAAACACAGCCAAGCGGTAGCAACAATATGTTGGCTAGCAGCACATTTACGGGCAGCTTCCAACCACCCGAGTATGTGGAAACAGCTGAAGCCGAGGAGCCTATTAAAGTGACCGACGATGTGAGAAATTTATGGCAGCTGCCTACGCCACATGAAGCCGGTGCAAATCTTGTAATGCCTGGGCTACACATAGCCAATGATTTGGTAAATGTACTATGTTTGAACATTCAACTGAAATGCTAACACTTTGTGCTTTTTTGTTTGTAGCCCGACCCCGTTACTGTGGCTGTGACTCAGCATCTGGGAGAAGCTGAATTGCAGCATCGTAAAATTCTTGGAGTTGAGAGTGTAACCCAGGATGAACGCGGCATACGGACACTGATCAACTCCGGTTGCTTTCGGGCTGCAGTCAATCTCACAGGTCGATTACTTACCATCTATGGCCAAGGATATGGCCGATCGGGTCAACCAGCTAAGCATTCACCACACTCCTTGCAATTGTGGTTCACACGTCTAGCATTGCTGGCCAAGCTGGATGAGTATGATTTGCTGCAAGCGGAAGCTGAACCTTTTGGCCAACTAAATGCTCCAGATGTGTTCTATGATTTCTACCCGGAGATGTACAATGGAAAGCAGGGATCAATTGCGTGTTTTTCGTTTCGCTTACTTCTAGCAGAACTGCCCATTTATATGGGCAAACCACATTTGGCACTGGATCAGCTCTCGGAAATACATGTAATCAGCAATGAGATTAAGCAGCATTTTGACCAATTACAAAATAAGTTAGCTGCTGAGTTTTGGCAACGTCGTGCGGAGCGCGTTTTACAATCAATAATCAATTGTGCGTTAATGGTGAGTAGCAAGAGAATGCGGCAAATCTTCATAAACTCATTTGTTTTGATCTCTATAGATGAAGAAATTCAGTATGATTGATGACATTATGGGCGGAATGATTCTCACGCGATCGACGCTTAGTAAAGAGGAACAGAGATCCTTGTATTCGGCTTGGGGACGCATCTATCTGCAAATTGGCGATATATTTGGCGCGGAACAAAAGTTTGCCGTTTCTCGCCGATTGCGTGAAATGTAAGAATATTAATTTATATTTACTACCGGATAATTTGCATTTAATTCCTTTTGCCGATTTATTTCCAGCAATTCTACGCCGGATTTGCGTGATTTGGTAGACAAGGGTCTAATAGCAGTAGCTAAAAATGACTTCCCAGAGGCTTATCTAATATTTCAAAAGGCGCTGCATTTGGATTCGGGCAACACAATGATATTGAACAACATGGGCGTATGTTTACTTTATGCTGGAAAACTCAAGGACGCCATTAATCTTTACGAACGCGCAATTAATCTGAATCCACAGAAATCATTGAATGAGAGTTTACTGGTCAATCTGTCCACATTATATGAATTAGAATCGAACAACTCGAAGGCGAAAAAGTTGAATTTGTTGCGCTTGATAAACAGATTCAAGCCAGATCTCACAATTAGTGTTGAAATTTGCCTTAAGCTTCAGGCTACAGCTAATTAGTTACAAATATATGTTTATGTGTAAATACTGCTGGTAAACATTCCACAACCTCCATCCAAAATGAATAAAATTCAACTTTAAGAACAGATTTTATCTCAAAGATTAGCTGTGCTGCAGTGCGATATCGATAGGTGTGCAGCTCTATCTCGTAGATACCAATTTGTGCATTTTTACACCTTCGTTCTGCTAGTATTATTTTTAGGTATATTTTAAAGCGGAAGACCATTTGATTTTTATCGATTGTTAACAGGTTCGCATATTTAACGACTGCTCTTTAGTTCTTTTCAATCAAAATTTGACAAAAATGTTGTTTAAAAGGTAAACAAGTTATATTGAATCCTATTTACCTTATTTGACGGTTGTTTCTTTCATATAAGAAAATGTCAGTCTTATCCGATATACTGATGCCAACGATGAAAATGTTGTTGGACTGCTCTGCCTCCACTATTGCTGATATGTGCGCCGGTTGGTCACACTTAGCTGGTGAAGTACTTCTGGAAGACAAGTTTTTCAGAAATTTATTTATAAAACATAAATAAATCGTATCTAACAATTACGTACGAGCGTTATAAATGTTTGAAAACACGTAGTGCGTGTTTTGTATAATAGGATAGTTGAAAATAGGTGAGTTTGGTGGCATTTAAGCGCGTTCGTAATATGACCACATAAAGCAGCCAGCAGCAGCAAGGCGTAGATTATATTGATGTGGTTGAAAAGAAAGTGTAGAGAAATTTTCGGTGCAGTCACAATGTTGTTTATAAATACATAAGCGATAAATGCTACAATAATATGCCCGCGCGCCAAAATGTTACGTTGCGCCTACTTAAATCAAAAGTAAAACATATAAATTATAAAAATTATCTTTATAGCTGCAATTGGTGTTTGTGTGTTTTGATGTAAAAAGCGCGCCATTATTTGTGTGTATGACATGACGTAGGCATGAACCGACGGAGAAGCTACTGAGTGTTGTTAGTGTGTGTTTGTTTTTTTTTATATATTTTTTTTTAAGGGAGCTGGAATTGTTTATGACATGTAATGCAATCGTTGTTAGTGGCGTGTGTGTGTGTAGTAGATTGCTGCAACAAAATTGCCTGCAAATAAGTTTTGTATATTTTTATTTGTGCGGTGCGCATACGCTAGGTACACGCTCGTCAAAACATATACACACAAGCAGGCAGAAAATCTCTATTCTTTTGCAATTTGTTTTGATTTCTCATTCGTGCTCTCCGCTCTCACAGCTCACATGCGCGCCGCTCTCAGAGCAAAAGCTCCAAGTTAAATGTCGTTGTTAAGAAGGGGGAAGGGGAGGGGGAATTGAGCTGTGTAGTGCGTGCTCTTGGGCTCAGTAATAACGAAATTTATGTACGTCACATTAATGACGATCCTTCTTTTCGACCACTTGCGCGTACTCTCCGGCTTGCGTTGCTGCTTCGCTGAGTGTTTCTTGCCGACTAGTTGCCGTTAAGCTGGAACCGAAGTATTTCAGTGGTTGCTAGACTTGTGGTGCTCACACACTCTCTCTCGCTCGCGCTCTCTCGCTCTTAGTGGAATGAAAAAACGTAAACAAGAGATGTTACTATATGTGCGTGTGTGTGCGTGTTTTTTGTTCTTGCAGAGCTCAAATGGCAGCTAATAACAATAATATGCACAATCTGGCAGCGCTGCAGGTTTCACCGTCGGTGATCGCCTCCACGGGTACCGTCAGTCCCATGATGATGCAGCCAAGCACAAGTGCCCAAAGTGCCTGGGATCAGTTAACGGCGAGTGCATCCAATAATATGACACCATCGCCAACAGCAACTGGATCTAGTACAGCAGCTGGTAGTGGAACAAGTGGAGATGCTACTGCAGGTGGTTCTGGACACATGATGAGCGCTGGCAGCTCACCGGTGCCCAGCTGCTCATCGCCGTCGACCCCAACAAAAACACATCATGCACCGCCCACGCTGGAGGCCATGGCGCACACGCCACAAGGTCCGCCCACCTTGGGACCAGGTGGTTACGGCGAGGAATTGACTGCTGAACTAGTGAATCAGGGCTGGCGCAAGTTTTGGTCAAAGCGAGAAAATCGACCCTATTACTGGAACAAAGTAACAGGTGAATCCTTATGGGAAATGCCAGGAGCTCGCCCCTTTGACCCCCTGACCGATCCACTGGGTATTTGCCATGCCGGCGGCAGTGGAGTAGGTGGACCAACGCCCATGACACCGCACCAGCATCAGCAGCATCACCACCACCTAAAGCGTCGTCCGTCAGATGACATGCACATACACCCGCATCATCATCATCACCAGCAGCAGCAAATGCAGCAACAACAACAACAGCATATGGGATCACACAGTGGTCCGCCGTTGAAGAAGTTCGTGCTCTCGGGTCCCTGGGATCTGGAGGTGTGCACAAATGCAGTCATTGTTGAGCGTCCGCCGACGTTGCTGCCACAACCGCATCCGGAGATAGAAGCACTGCGCGCTGCCTTCAGCATGAAGCTGCTTAAAACCTATGAGGATCTGTGTATGCGAAGAGAGAATATTAAAGCACCACGAGACTCCTTTAATCGCTGGCTAATGGAGCGTAAGGTTATTGACACCGGCTGCGATCCGTTGCTACCCAGCAGCTGCCTGCCCGAAATCTCTAGCTCCATGTACCGTGAGATAATGGCCGATATACCCATCAAGATAGTGAAGCCCAAATTCACTGGTGATGCACGGAAGCAGCTCTCCCGTTACGCGGAGGCGGCCAAACAAATCATCGAATCACGTTCAGCGCCCGCGGAATCCAAGAAAGTCGTCAAATGGAATGTGGAGGATACATTTCAATGGTTGCGTCGCACTGTCGGCGCCAGTTATGAGGACTTCCAGGATCGTTTGGCGCATCTGAAGCGTCAATGTGAACCGCACCTGGTGGAGACGGTAAAGAGTTCGGTGGAAACGTTATGCATTAAAATCTATCACCTATCGGCGGAACATGCACGCAAAATACGTGAACGACACCTGCAGCTGCTGAAGGAACATGGAATTCCGGAACCAACGCCGCCACCGCCTCCCCCGCATCTCAAGAAGGTCTGGTGCTATCCCATACAATTTGCAGTGCCCTCACCCCGTATGCCAGCCATCGAGTATCTACAGGATCGTGATCATATGATCATCAAGTATACGCCTGCGACCATCAATCAACCAGATGCACAATATATCAATCTTACGTATCTGCAAAAGCTGGAGCAACTATATCGTCACAATTGTTTTGACGACAAGAAGTTCGATCTGTTCATTGGCCGTGTCTGGTGTCTGCTCAAGCGCTATCAAACGTTCCTGGGCAATGCCCTTAATTCATCCCAGGAGGCGGAGCTCACTCAGGCGGCATTACCCGTGCCAGTCTTCGAGTGCCTTCATCGGCATTTTGGTGTTAGCTTTGAGTGCTTTGCATCGCCATTTAACTCCTACTTTCGGCAATATTGTTCCGCTTTTGCGGACACGGATGCCTACTTTGGTTCCAGAGGGTAAGCAACATTATAGATACACTTTATGCAGACTTTAAGAAGCCATTCGCCAGAACTTAAACTGTTTTTCATAGCTATTGTTAGTATACATTGCTTAACAAATTATTTAATTATCTGTGCAGGCCTTTTCTGGACTTTAAGCCCGTTTCCGGCTCCTTTCAAGTAAATCCGCCGCACTGCGAGGAACTAATTGAAGCCTGTCTACTGCACGTAGATAAACTGCTCACCGATTCCATGGAGCCCTTGAGGTAAGTCTGCTTCTTTTATATTCTTTTAATTTTAAGTGACTTTTTAATCTTATACAGCTTTATTGTGTTCCTGCCGGAGTGGAAGAGCATATCGAAGCTGGAAGAGAGCATGTACAAGCGTCGCTCGATGGTTGTGCTGGGAATGGCCCACGAATATCGACATGGCTATCAGCACATGATGCAGAAGTAAGTGAAGTTATACCGAAAATTGTTAACAAACTAACGCGTAAACTTCTTAACAGATCCGAGGTGCTTATCAAGTGCATGCAGGGAACTCAGGTGGTTTGGCTACAAAATACCGCTGGCTACGCACGCTGGGGACCCAATGAGAATCGCGTGGAAGCACTGCGAGAGGCCTTCCGGCCGCAACGTGATCGCGAGCGTGAACGTGCTGCCGCCGCCGCAGCAGCAGCAGCTGCCACTGGTAATAATTCCAATTCAAATCAACAGCAGCAGACGTCAGCATCAACAACAACAACATCGTCATCGTCTTCAGCAGCTGCTGCCATATCAACGACGCCGGCCACATCGACAACAGCAACGAGTAACATTAGCAGTAGCAGCACCAACAGCACATCAGGTGCAGCTGGAATAACATTAGCAAACATTACAACAAACGCCAACAGCATTGGCAGTCCAGTGTCTTCCATTTTAACACCCTTGTCACCGCATACACCAACAGGAACACCATCACAGTTCCCACTGACCATCAGCAATACGAGCAGTAGCAGTAATCTGGTTGCTGCCTCGCCAACAATGAGTGTTCAAAGCGATTGCTCATCACCCTCGTCCTCAACAATGTCGCTGTCACCGGCACCAGCATCCGGTGGTTATCCGGATGGTGGCACCACAGCAGCAGCGGCTGCTGTAAGCATTACGACGGCAACGGCAAGCACATCGGCAGCATCGTCTGCATTTGGAGCAACAACCAGCATAAATAGCACAGCGGTCATTAACTCGGCTGTTTAGGATTTGGCATTATTTTTGTAAACTACTCGTCTATATATACTATATATTCTCTTTAAGGCTAAGCTAACTGTGCACCAGTGGGGCTAAGTACCACTATGGTGTCTCTAGGCATTGTTTTAACAAAAACTAATTTGAGGGTATTCCCCATTAATTGTAATCGCAGACAGAAATTTATCAAGTTTAAAGTTTAAATTAAGCATTTATTGAGCTCTTGAATTTACTAAAAAAATTTAATGAATGACCAGTACAAGTTTTCCGGAAATGGGACTCCGTCTAAGCAAAGTAATTGTGCTACAAATAACATCAACATTTTTTAATCTAGCATAATTTTTGAATATTGTAAAATCAGTTAATGTGAATACCTTCAAAATTTCTAACTAATGGTTACAAGTTTAAAGTTTAATAATTGTACATATGTTTTTTATTATCATTATCAAATTATATACATATATAAATATAAAAAAATTTAGCTGATGACTACGGCCTGGCTGTTGTTAATCCTTGCAATTTACCGCTAGCTACCCAGTTGGACCAGTTGTGAGGTACAGAAATACAAGCATACATAGTATGGGTAGATGATGAGGTTCCACTTAAATGGTAATTCTCCTCAATGGGAGGCGGTTAACAAATATTTAAAATTGTTTTCCAATCTATAAACACACACACACACACAAACATGTAATTCAAAAATTGCACTCGCTCTGAACAACAATTCGAAAAACACTTCTTATTTTTTGGATTGTTTATTAAGGAGCTAGCACTTTGAAATTTGATATATATTATTATTATATAGCATAAGCCCCAAAACAATCTTTTGTGAGACTATAAACGTATATTTCTAGGATTAATACTTAAAGAAAAACCCTAATTTATCGTATGTACAAATCGATAAAACAAAAAAAAAAAACAATTTAACTTAAGTAGTCGAAACAGTAACAAGAAAACACAAACAAATAAAATATCGGATCGCGCAGAGAACCAAAATTTGTAATAAAAGCAAAAACAACAACAATAATAATTATAACAAGAAACATACGCACCGCACAATGAACATATACCTTAAAGAAATTGGGATTTTCATCCGTAGATACCCGACCTAATCAAATTTAATGGGAATTTAGCCAATTTATTAGAATCGTAGCAAAAACAGAAACTTATAAATGGAAAATTCGGAAATTTAGATACAAATTAAATACCTAATCATAAGTTAACTAAAACAACAAATATAAAAATAAGATAATCTATCATATTACCACTTTCACCTCCCCCACCACCCATAAACACCCAAAAATTTCAACAATCATTTCAGTTTTTTTCTTTTAAGAAATGAAAATTTCCGGTGCTCTTGTCGCATAGATTAACAGAAATCGCCTAATTAAAGTTTCTTTCAATTATTATGCAAAACTGTTCTTTTATTATTATAGTATATATATAATTATATATTCGTTTTAGTACATATGTGTGTGTTATCTTTTGGTAGCGATTGTGGATATGGTTTAGCCATGGACTACGGGAACTTAAATGCTAAATCGCAAACGCAAAAACCGTCTAAATTAAATCAATTCACTATACAAGTACAACTTAACACATATATAGCCAAATATATGTATGTGAAAGCCTTTTACATTGCTTATTACATGATCTCTAAACTAGAATCACTGTTCTTGGTAACTACTTCCGTTTCTGATGATCCCGAACCGGAACCCACATCGTCTGGTTTTTCATTATCATCGGATTGACTATTGTTGCTATGGCGGTGAAGATGATGATGCGGTGAACTGGCCAACTGCCAGGCCGGAATGGTGGGCATTGTCATGGATGCCACTGGCGATGCAAATTGTTTACGATTCAAAAGCAAACCCTTAATCGCATCAAGATCACTGCGAAAGTTACTGAATTCCCGATTCATTTGCTGTGTATGCTCCTTTTGCTGCAGTGTAATCATGTCCTTGACTATGGTTAACTCCTTGTTGAGGTTTTCGGTGCTAGATTCCACCTTCTTATCAATGTCCTCCAATGCTTTCTCCACGGACTTTTTCTTTGGCTTGCCAAACAGAAATGGCGCAATGTATTTCTAGTGAAGCATCAATACATTAATCACGTTTACCTGAGGACTTTAGTTCACTTACCCGCCAGAACAAATAGATGCCATAGATGAGGCCGCTAAAGAGCGCGGATGTGTGAAGTATTTCACGCAGACGTCCAAAGGCTGTTTGTTGCGGTACCACCGCCAGCTGGGAGCCGATATTGATAACAGTATTTGGATTATTCGGATCTTGGCTAAAGACACCGGCTCTCTCGCAAGCCAATTGAATTTCGTGAGCCGTAAGACCTTTGGACCGCAGAAACTGCTGCTTCTGGATTAGTGTTGTGTGCCGCACTTTGGTATTTTGCAGAAAGCTTACAGCAGTGGTTATCTATCGTCGAATGCGTTTCAAAGATTACAGATTAGACAAAGTCGAAAGGGTTCTCCTTTTCACGAAGGTCAATTTACCAGCGATTCACGCGGCTCCAATGTCTCTCCATTGCCTAGATCTTGTACAGTGGCACTTGCCGTGGCCAATATCGCAGTGTCCCCAGTGTCCGTGTTGTTGTTGGACATTTTAATGTTGACGCTTACTTCAATTTTGCTCTAATTAAAAAAAAAGTCTATATATTCAAGTGCAATTTTGGCTGGGCAAGTGGAACTGGCAGTGGAATGGAATGATAATAATATATTGGATTATCGGAATAAATTTCGATAAGTCGCTAATGCACCAAAGCTATTGAGCAGCAGCCCAGTGTTATTTTAATTATTGCAGGACAGGGTCACACTTTAGTTTTAAATTGGTAACAAAATTGTACAAGTTCTGAGCATCAGCAGGTTGAACGAAAAAAAGCAATTAAAAATTAAATTAGTCAAGAAAGCTATTCATGAACAAAGAAATAAAATACTGATCCTAGACTTTCTTATTACCTTTCTTACCTACTACTTAGCCAGAGCACCCTAAAGAAACCGTGATAATAGAGGGAAATTCGTGTTCGTGTCTCTCGTGACTTTCAATTATAATACTCATCTCTAGATTCTTAAGTGTTGCGAAATGTCAGAACAGCATTCTAATCGATTACTCAACCTCGATAAATACATTTTTGTTTTCGTGTTATTGTTGTGTGTATGAGCTAGTGAAAATTTGCAAAGAAATTGTAAAATAATTGTGGAAAAAGTGTATTTGTAAAGCTGAAAGATGCTTTCGCTGCTGCAGGAGAAGCGTCCGCTCAAGCGTACACGTCTCGGGCCGCCGGATATATATCCGCAAGACGCCAAGCAGCGCGAGGACGAATTGACGCCCACGAATGTCAAACATGGCTTTACAACGACGCCGCCGCTGTCGGATGAGTTTGGAACAGCTCATACGTCCAATGTTAACGCGAGCAAAGTGAGCGCGTTCTTTAGCGGTGTGTTGGCCAAAAAGGAGGAGCTTATGACGCTGCAAGATACAGTGCGCAAGAAGCAGCAAATTAATTGCAAGGACAACTTTTGGCCGGTTTCTCCTCGCCGCAAGTGCACCGTCGATGCCTGGTTCAAGGATTTGGCCGGCAACAAACCGTTGCTTAGTTTGGCCAAACGTGCACCCTCATTTAACAAGAAAGAGGAGATATTCATTACACTGTGCGAGAACCAGGTCAACATGCAACGTGCCACATGGTTCATCAAACTCAGTGCCGCCTACACACTCAGTTTCACCGAGTCGAAGAATAAAAAACGAAGCATTTACGATCCTGCTGCTGAATGGACGGGTAACATGATCAAGTTTATGAAAGAGCTGCTGCCTAAGCTCCAGGAATACTATCAGCAGTGTAAGTACTGAAATTGTCTTAATACGAATACCATATCAATTAATATTCCTATGGAACAGCACACGACAAGAATGGACTTCAAGCGAACGGCAACAACTCAAGCAACAACAACGGCGGCAGTAACAACAGCAATGGCAGTACAAACGCCAGCAACAACAACAGCACCGGTAACACCAACAATAGCAATAACAGCAACCCAGCAACTGGAAGCGCTACACCCAATCTCATACCAGTGCCTAGTATGGCGAGCCCATTGCCTCCCATACACAGCCCGGCAAATGGACAACCAGGAGCAGTTGGCGCTGGAGCTGGTGGCGGTGTTGTGCCTGGAGCGACAGCTCCACCCGGCACTGCTCTGGCCACCTTGGGCAGCTCAGCAGCCGTCAATGCACCTGGGGCAAACGCTGGTGCCGTGCCTCCAGGCTCTAGCATTTCAGGGATTGGCAGTCAGTTTGAGGATAGTCGCAACGCTTTAAAGTACTGGAAGTATTGCCATCAATTGAGTAAATATATGTACGAGGAGTCACTACTGGATCGCCAGGAGTTCCTCAATTGGATACTCGATCTGCTGGACAAGATGCGCACGCAGACCAGTTTCGATGAGCCGCTAAAAAAGCTGGTGCTCAGCTTCGCGCTCCAATACATGCATGAATTCGTGCAGTCGGAGAGACTGTGCCGTAAGATGGCCAATCTAGTGGCGAAAAAGCTGGCGCAACTGCTTAATGCTTCTGTGGAACAGCAGCAACAACAGCAGGCCCTTATAAAAACGCAACCGATGGATATAGATGCACCTGAGGATCAATTGCTGAACCAGCAACAACAGTCAACAATTGATCCCTATGAGCAGGCACTGCAAGATTACATGAATTGTCCGCATCATCGGGACATTGTGCTCTATCTAAGCACCATTTTGCAGGTGATAACCATCGAATGTCCCACTGCGCTTGTATGGAGTGGCATTGCTGCCCATCGTGCACCCTCCTCACTGGTGGGCAGTCCCCTGGATCATCTTCCCCTGGCGCCCTCAGTGCTTCCTATGCCGTCACGCTGTCCACGCACAAATCACGAACTGCGCCGCCAGCTACGTGCCGCTGAGGCCGATATTGTGCTGAGAACCCAACATGCGGAGCAGCGTTGGTTCGCCAGTAAGTGGTTGAGTGCGGGCAAGAATCATTATACAACAGTGTTGGCCACATTAGATTATTTGGATACACATTGCTTTGACCGCATGGATCTGTGCAACTCCATGGACACACTCTATGCCCACATCTTTCCGCCGCAACCAACACAGCAGCTGCGTCGTCCCGAGGATGATCCACAGCAGCAGCAACAACAGCAGCAGCCACAACCGGTTTATGAGCCCAAACAGGATGCGGACACTGTGCGCATACTCTGTGAGTGGGCTGTGTCCAGCCAACGTTGGGGTGAGCATCGTTCCATGGTTGTGGCCATATTGCTGGACAAGCGTCAAATCGATGTTACAAGCACACCGGCCGATATGTGTGGTGACAAGGAGGACAAGGATTCGCTTGCGTCGGGTGCAGGTCTGATTGATGGCTTGCCAGTGTTTCAGCATGTTCTTATGCATTTCCTTGACCACGATGCTCCCGTGTTGGATGAGCACAATAGCAGCACACAACAGCGCACCGAGTTCACCAATCTCGTTCAGCTTTTTAGTGCACTCATACGACACGATGTCTTTTCGCACAATGCGTACATGCACACGCTGATCTCTCGCGGAGATCTGCTGCTGGAATCCACGCTAGTTCACAAGACCGCAACAAAAAGCTCACCACCGCCTCCAGCTCCACCACCAGCTAACAGCAGCAGTGCCACTACACACGGCTTTGATGACGATGGATTTGGAGCTGGCATTGGAATTGACTTTAAGCACAACGAGTTTGATGACTCTAATGTGGACGATGATCTGGATAAGCTGGTGCAGAACATCAAGGAAAAGGGTCAACAGCATGAAGCACCCGACAGTCCCAAGATTGGGCCTCCAGGTGATGCTGACGGCGGTGGCGTTGATACTCCCGGCTCTGGTGTTAGCATTTCCCGGCATTATGTGTACACCAAACACTTTCCCATTCCACAAGATGATCCCAGCATGTCCAGCTACAGCAGCGAGAGCAATCAACGCTACATACTGCTCTTCGGCGTGGGCAAGGAGCGGGACGAGAAGAAGCATGCCGTCAAGAAAATGTCCAAGGAGATTGGTAAACTCTTTACCAAGAAGTTTAGCATTGACGTGGCCGAGGGTGGAAAGGTGAAGAAGCATTCCCGCAACGAATTCAATTTTGAAGCAACCACCGCCAAGTGCCAGCACATGGCATACTTTGATCAGCACGTTGTCACTGCCCAGTGTGCTGCCAATGTTTTAGAGCAGCTCAATGGCTTTGCGTTGGGTAACAACAACTATTTGCCGGTGCAGGAGCATGTGGCATTCCTGTTCGATCTCATGGAGCTGGCTCTCAACATTTATAGTCTGCTCGAACTGTGCGATCACCTGCTAAAGGAACTGCCCGAGGTGGAACATCAGTTGCAGTCCAAAAAGTCAAATATGGTGCGCAGCTATACCACATCCCTGGCCCTGTACATTGTGAGCATCCTGAGACGCTATCACAGTTGCCTCTTGCTATCGCCGGAGCAGACGGTGTCTGTCTTTGAGGGACTTTGCCGAACCATCCGACATGTGGGTGATCCCAGGGAATGCAGCTCAGCAGAGCGTTGCATTCTGGCCTACCTCAGTGATCTGCACGAGTCCTGTGTGCTGCTCCAGGGCAAGGAACAGTCGGTTGAGTATTATCAACAGTTAAATTGCATCAAGCGATTCAAGGATATGTTCAATACGCCCGAACAGCTCAGGTGAGTACATGCAATACAGTATTGATTGATTGATTCTGAAGGCCCCTCTTTATCCAGTTTGGCGCCACAAGGCTATAATCCGCAGCTTCTGCAGGAGTTGTTTGTGGCACCACGACGTGGTGGCAAATTGGAGCCACACTGGCTGCGTCAGCTACACGAATCCCCGGCGAATGTCTACAGCTTTGTATCGAACGCTGTTATCGCCGTCTGTCGGGAGACGGACAACGAGCGCCTTAACGATGTGGCCCTGGCCTGTGCTGAGTTAACCGCTAGCTGTAATGTGCTCTCGGAGGAATGGATTGCAGCTTTGCAGAGTTTATGCAGTGGTAGCAAGAGTCCACGCTATCCGCATCTGTGTGGCCAGGTGGACATTGGTCAGGGCAAGACGCACAATGCCTTGGCTGTCTTCGTTTGCATCCTGGTGGCCCGACACTGTTTCTCTCTGGCGGGTTTCGTCAGTAAATTCGCTCTGCCGACATTGGCGCGTTCGGTTAGTGGCGCTGGTGGTGGCGAGCTGAGTGTAGACGCGGAAGCGGGAGCTCGACTCACCTGTCACTTGGTGCTGAAACTGTTCAAAACGCTGGAGATACCACAGCCCGGCATGTATTCGGTGAGCACATCGCCCAATCCTCTGCATGCCGTGGGCAGTGACTTCAGCATTCGGCTAAGCTGTGATCGACATCTGCTGGTGGGTGCCCACAAGACCATTCCCATTGCTGCAGTGTTGGCGGTGCTCAAAGCCATTCTAATTGTGGTGGACAATGCGGCCCTAAAGACACCTTTGGCTAGCAGTGGCTTGTGCTCTGGCGGTGGAAGCGGTGGTGCCTTTGGTAGTGGTAAGCGCAGTGGCTTCAATACACCTGTGCATCCGGGGAGCACGCCCAAAAGCAATGAACAACGTCCGGCAGATCTTAGCCAGATTTTGGGCACAAGTGACTTGCAGCTTGGTAACCTGGGCAGCGAACAGGAGTCCCTGCAACAGACCACTGGCAGCAGTTTGGCTGGCAATGAACAGATCTCTCTGCTGGAATTCGCCCAAGCTGTCCTGAAACAGATCTGCGCCCAGGAGCATGTCCTGGAGCGTTGCCTGAAGAATGCTGAGCAACTGTGCGATATGATTATTGACGAGATGCTGACCGCCAAACAGGCGCAGCGTGTGCTTCACATGATCTGCTACCCGGAGGCAGAGTTCAACATCATCTCTGAGCTGGATCAACGCTCGATGATTGTTAGGATTCTGGAGCACTTGGATCAGTGGACATTGCACATTTCCTGGCTAGATTTGCAGCTGATGTATCGTCAATCACTAAGTACAAACACGGAGCTTAATGCTTGGCTCGATACAGTCGCACGCGCGGCAATCGATGTGTTCCACATGGAGGAAGTGATGCTGCCAGGTGCTCTCAAAGCTACCCATAAACCCAAACCATCCACTTGGCTAGTGGCTCCACTAATTGCTAAACTTACACCCGCTGTTCAGGGACGCATCTTACGTGTGGCTGGGCAAGTGCTCGAGAGCATGAACTACTTCTCCAAGGTGTCCAAATCCGATTGCAACAGCTCCGGCAGTGGCGATGAGCGGGAGAAAAGCAATAGTTGTCATAGCAGCAATAGCTATGGAGGCAATGGAAGCTTCACAGCCAGAAACAAGAAGATGCCACTGAATTATCAACCGTTTTTGGGCCTAATACTCACCTGTCTGAAGGGTCAGGATGAGTACAAGGAGAATCTGCTTGTCTCGCTTTACTCACAGCTATCGCAGTGCCTGCAATCGTTTTCAGAGGTGAGTCTCAAAGATTTCTATTTAAAATTAACTCTAATTTAACATGGAATCTTTAGCTGGATACAATTGGAGGCGTTGATGAACCGCAGGCACGTGAGGAAATCTTGGATGCACTGCAACTGCGATTCTCCCTGGTCGGCGGCATGTTCGATGCCATTCAAAAGAACAGCACACCCACGACAGACTGGGCTATACTCCTGGCCCAGTTGGTATGTCAAGGAGTTGTCGATCTGAGCTGCAATCGTGAGCTATTTACCACTGTAGTGGATATGTTGGCCACGCTGGTGCACTCCACGCTGGTGTCCGACAGCCAATCAGAGCGGGATGATAAGAAGCTGTATCTCAATCTAATGAAGAAACTCAAGAAGGAAATTGGCGAGAAGAATAATGCTTCCATACGTGTCATACGACAACTGTTGCCGCTCTACAAGCAGCCCACAGAGGTATGTGTAAACCCCTCAAGAAACATTTGTAGGCATTTAAAACTAATTTGTTGTTTTCCTATTGCAGGTTATTGCCTGTGAGCATGCCGGCATGGATACAAAGGGCAACAAGATTTGTGACATGGATAAAAAGCAGCTGCGTATTTCGGATAAACAACGCATCAGCGTCTGGGACATCCTAGAGGGTCACAAGAACCCGGCGCCCTTGTCATGGGTTTGGTTTGGTGCCGTCAAATTGGAACGCAAACCACTTACCTATGAGGAGGCACATCGTAATCTCAAGTATCACACACACAGTCTGGTCAAGCCCAGCAGTTACTATTACGAACCATTGCCACTGCCTCCGGAGGATATTGAGCCCGTGCCGGAGAAGATTTGCATAGTAAGTTATACAGTTTAACAGGCAAGGGTTAGTTTCTAATTGTTCCATTTACCACTGCAGAAGGATGAAATGATGAAGGCGGACACGCCCTCATCGGTGGATCAATCGCCGAGCGCTGTAGTTGGCACTGGACGTGGACGTGGCAAGGGCACCACGACACGTAAACGCAAGCCGAAAAATCCAAAAACACCACCGGTAGTTAACACGCAGCAGCAGCAGCCACAATTGGCACCACAACCCCAGCAAGTGCCCAATGCACAGCAGCAGCAGCAACAGCAAATGCAACAACAGCAACACATGCAACAACAAATGCAACCCAATCAAATGGGACAAATGCCCATGAATATACAGGTGGGAAACAAGATTATGCAACTTTATAGACCCGTTTATTTACTGACATCTCTGTCCTAGATGAACATGCAACAGTTTGGACCGAATGCCATGATGCAACAGCAGAATGCTCTGTTGCAACAGCAGCAACAGCAACAACAGCAGCAGCAGCAAATGCAACAAATGACACCAAATCAAATGCAGCAGCAACTTAATGTTGGTGGCAATGGGCAACCGAATGCTCAGATGAATTTTATCCAGGGACATGGTCCAGGTGGACCGCAGGGTATGCCTGGACAGCAGCAGCCGCAACAGCAATGGCATAACGCGCCGCAGCAGCAACAGCCACAGCAACATCACAATCAGTATCAATATCAGCAGAACATGCAGAGTAAGTCAAGCCAATGCCACACAAGGATTATCGAACTAATCACTTGACCATCACAACTCCCTTTCTAGTGAATCGCATTGAAAGACCCACATTGACAACGAATTCTAAGCAAGCGTTGTCCCAAATGCTGCGACAGCGGGCGCCTGGTTCGTTCCAGCAGCAGCAGGCGCAACAACAACAGCCACCTGGTGGCTTTAATCCCATGCAGCAGCAACAGCAACAACAACCACAGCAGCAACAGGTGCCGCAGCAACAGCAAATGAATGCACAGCAAATGCGGCAACAGCAACAAATGAATGCACAGCAGAATCCACAGGCAGCTGCGGCCTTTAATGCCATGCAACAGCAACCAAATGTGCAGCAACAGCAGCAGCAAATGAATCCCAATCAGCAGTTGCAACAGCAGCAGCAACAACAACAGCAGCAACAGCAATTCATGCGTGGAAACATGCGCGCCATGGCACCAAATCAAATGGGTGGCATGAATATGGTGGGCCAGGGAATGCCACAGAATCCCATGATGCAACAGCAACAGATGGGTCAAGGTATGGTCGGCATGGTCAATCCAAATGCTAATCCAATGATGCAGGCCGGCGGCGCTGGTGGTAATGCTGGTGTAGGTGTTGGCGTAGGCGTTGGAGTGGGCGTTGGAGCTGGTGGCAACAATCCTAATATGGGCATGGGTGGCATGCCACAACAGGGCATGATCCCGCAGCAGCAACAATTTCAAAACTTTCAAAATCAGTATCAACAGCAGCAACAACAACAGCCGGGCATGCAGCAACAAACCGGTGGCGCTGGCGGAGTGGGTGTGGGCGTGGGCATGGCACCAAATCAGCAACAACAACAGCAGGCCGGACTCATGGGTAATTTTAATCCTCAAATGCAGCAAGCACAACGCAACAATCCGGACTTTATGGCAGCCGCTGTGGCCGTCCAACAGCAGCAGCAGCAACAACAACAACAGCAGCAACAACGCGGTGTGCCCGGCGGCATGATGGCCAACAATCGTGGCCAATATATGAATCAAGCACCTAATGTGACTATGACGAATATGATGGGTCCAGGACCTGGCGGAGTGGGCGTTGGCGTGGGTCAGGTGCCACCTTATGCACGGCAGCAACCACAAGGTGGCGGCAAACCAGGCGTGCTGCCGACTCAACAACAATTCCAGCAGCAGCAACAACAGCTACGTCATCAGCAAATGATGCAAATGCAGGGCATGGGCGGAGGCGGTGGCATGGGCGGAGGAGGTGGAATGGGTGGAGGAGGCGGCATGGGCGGCGGCGGTGGAATGGGCGGAGGTGGCGGCATGGGCGGCGGTGGTGGCATGGGAGGTGGACCACAGGCAGGCGGTGGTGCTGGTGCTGGCGGCGGGGGTGGTGGTATGGTACAGCAACAGCAGAACATGAATCAACAGCAAACACCCAATCTTGTGGCACAACTGCAGCGACAAATGCCCAATCAGCCAAATATGATGGGACAGCAGCAACAGTATCAGCATCAGCCTCCTCCCTATTAGGTATAGAGTTTTTTATAGTTATTTTAGTTATTAAGGCCTGCTCTAATTGTAACAAATATTTATCAATGATAATTTGCAAATAAATTGTAATTTTATTTTTAAATTTCCCACGCAATTGTTTGGAACGGTGCTGCCAACTTATTTCTGCAAGCGATATATTTGCTATCGATAAGCAAACAACCTGCATTTTACGCAAATCAGCTGTTCGCTAGTTCATGTGTGTGTGTGTGTGAGATTATTCACAAAATTTTATAGCAACTTGGATTTGGTTTTAATTAGTTTTAAGCTTAAAGTTAAATAGTGCAATATTAAGTGTTACATATTTAAGCAACACATGACCCACAATTAGCGACGCATACACTTGCAATACGCCAACGCCAAATATTTCATTCAGATTTAAGTGTAGTATTGAAACCAGAAAAAAAATTACAGTGAGAACAAAAACCAATCGCCTTTAGCCTTTGCGCATTGATCAGTATTGTTTGCATTAGCTTAGTCGCTGGACGTATTTTTTGTGAGTAAAACTCCAAAGCGATATGAATGAAACACCTGAGCACAGCAAAAAGCGGCAAAAGACAGTGAGTATTTTCATATGTACAAGTGTGTGTGTGAGTTTGTTTGTTTGCTGTGTATAAACGAATGTGTATGTATACAAAAGTATCTTTTTGTTTTATTGAAAGTTTCTTGCGCCACAAATTCTCCACTGCTGTATTTATTTGTACAAATGTGCTAGAAATTTGGTGACTTGTTCACGAAACCCAAATTGTATAAAGTGCACGGTTATTTAAACAGCTGTTTGCATGTTCATCACATAATATTGTTAAACTTTTTATTCATAAACCAAAAAGTTTGTCCATCGGATTTCCGGAAAGATATTAAGCATTGAAGAATTTCCGAAAATAAACACTCATGTTTATTTGTAACGCGTGGAGTGGTAACCGTGTACCACTCATATCAGACAGAAATTCGCTTGCTTTTGCTTCTAGTTTATAAAATTGCAATCTTATCTTAGACGAACGGAGGACTACATACTGACCCACAGTTAATGAAAACGTACAGCAGCTCTGTACTATAAAATTGACCTATATAGATAATAATTCAATACTATTTAAAAGTCGAAGTGAATTATATATTTAGATTAGCTTTTCATACAGTACAAAATTGATAAGTTTATAAATTAAATTTGAATACATATATAAGTAAAATTTAAATTATTTTAATTAAATGTAATATATTATTTCCAAGGCTATCAGGGAAATTTGAGATTATTCAAGTTTGTTGTTCCGTCATTTATCAAAGATAAATGGTTTATCTTATGCAATACGAAGTCAACAGGTTTTTTTAGGTAAGCGTGTTTTATTACACACATAAAAGTTATTGCAGACACAGCAGCAGTAAAACTAGTTGAAATTGAAAAAAAAGTCAAACTATGTGTTTATAGGCCATGCTAACGAATTGTAAACAAGTTAAGACACTTGTATCTCAGTCACACATTGACGACTTGTGGCTGAAAAGTTGAATGACCACGTTAATAACCACATACATACACATTAACACATGTATGTTGGCCAAAATTGTTTTGGTAACATAAGTACGCTAATGTGGGTCGTCACAATCAGTTAAACAATTGTGTTCCATTCACTTTTACAATCATTTTAATCTATCTTTCTTAAATTTATCTGCTAAAGACTAGCTACAATATTTAAGCAACTTTAATCTTTTAAATGCCTTAGAAGTACGTGCCTGCACTTGGCATGCCCTGTAGCTGGTTTTCAAACAGGGGTGTTTTAAGTCAGCTCTTTGTCAGTCAGTTCCTCTGGCAGTTCTTATGCAAATCATTTATTTAATAGTTTTGCTTTCAAGTCGTTGTATTACAAATAACTTTAGTACATGACTTTTAAAAGGTTTTTGCACAGAGTTTATACATAATGTTAATGACATTCCCCTCACTAAAGATGTGAACTTGAGGTGTTTTTGCAATTCATTTATTTTTCATTTGTAATGAGTAAACAGTTATGACAAGGAATCTGTATGCAGGTGTTAGATTATTAAGCATCGAGATAATATTTTACTACAAATGGCCTCAAATGAAATATATGCACCAAGTGCTAATCTTTGAAAGTTTCCGGAATTTTCGTCTGTAAACTGAACAATTTTCTTTTGGCTTTAACAACTTGTCCACAAAGCTTGAACCTCTCTTCAGTTTCTTCCTCTCTGTATCTCTCGTTCGCTCTGTCTTCTGTACTGCTCTTTGCCATTTTGCCAGATTGCTTGGACTTTTTTGTTGTATTTCTTTATTTTTGCTGCATTTACACACACGAATCGCGCAACAAATTTCAGTTGCAGTTCCGAGCTACGTCGAGAAAGTTCAGCGCTTTTTTATTATTACATTTTGTGGACACTCGGCTTGAGGTTTTCGGCTAAAATAACAAAACGCTCGAAAAACTCTCACTTGTTTAATTATCAGAGGCTCTTATTGTTGGTTTGTTGACGTTGCGCTTTCTTTTTGTGCGATACTTGTTTATTTTTGGGAAAATGTTTACAAAGCGCGCCAATCTTCTTAAAGGTAACAACGAAAACAACAACAATAATAATAATAACAATAACAACAGTAAATGTTGTTTGTTAAAACATGAAAAATGCAGCGATTTGGTGAGTGTTTTTCCTTTCTTTAGTTCTTAACGTAAACAATTTCACAACGTGCCGAAATTCACTTTAACAGATCATGACATTGAGATATATTTTCAAGAAATTCGACAGCTAAAATGTTTTAGATGTTGGTTTGTTTGGTGTTCATTAGAATTCTCGATAAATCAATGCCACACATAATTAGTATTGGTGCCATAACAATCAAATTATTCGTTCTGCTTGTTAATATTTACCTTTTTTATTTTAATAGTGGCACAAATATTACTCAAGAGTTATTTTTGTTGCAAATTTTTACACAAATCGTTTTTTTTTAACAGTTTTATTTATAGTTACCGCAAGGTTAAACAATAAATTGTGTGCACATTACTTAAAACTAAGCTGAAACAGGTCAGGCTTCTTCAAATAATACAAGCAATCTTAGAATAGTCAATGCGATTGTTTGAAAATTTATCCATAAACACAATGCAAAAAAAAATGTCCATAAATACACACTGACACACCCTCACGCACTCACAGACACTCACACATACACAAGAGCAGTTGCAATTGTGTTTGACTGGCAAGACATTAAACGATCTGTGAACCAGCTGCTGGAGAGCGGCTCAAGAATTGAGAGATGGTTTAACACGCTCTCGCCCTCTCTCAATGACACTCAGTCCCGCGCTATCTCTTGCTCTCACTGTCTGCTTCTCGCTCGTACCTCTTTGAGCTGAGGTCGCAATATAATACGGTAAATATTATTGAAACTTTCAGTTCGCTTTCAACTCTCGTTGCGTGCGTAAATAAAAATAAAGACGAAGAAATTACAATCGCTTCGCTCTGCGCTACATTTTTTCCAAGAATTTATCTAGCGTAACAAGTAGCATTCTTTTAAGTGCAAAATAAATAAATAAAATATACAAATAGTTGAGCATAACACAAGCAACATGCCCAACCCACCAATTGGCTTTTATCCTCACATCAAACGGAGGGTACGAATACAACATACAGTGGGCGCCAAAAGTCTACAAACAAACTCCCTTTTAAAAGATAGCTTAAACGAATCTAGTAAAGCATCATGATGTGGCTCGTTTTTTGACGTTTGTTACCCACTGTACATGTGCTCTTAATTGGCTATTGACTGTTTTGAAGTAGTGCAAAGTGGAAATAACGCTTCAATCAAAAAATCTTGACCCAAAAATTGTTCAATAAAAAATAGAACTCCACAAAGAAGCAAGACTTGAGTTATGCCCTGTAATTTATAGAACTGACTTTAAAATGATTAATGTCTTTAAATATTAATTATATTTTCTATAAATTTAGTTATGGTTAATTTTTATCCCATGTCTGCCTCCTCATTGTATCATGTCATAAAGGGTTTATCTCAATGGTCTATGGAATATTCTTTTTCTTTATGTGCGTGATTATCTCATACTCCCTCGGGGTAATGCTATTTGCGATCTTTCACACAAAAAAGGGGTCAACAAACTGTGCAGAATCAGCAAATTGAATAGCAATAACGTCGATGAGACCGCTCGAGGGTCAAAAGCACGACTCTAAAAAAAAAACGTTAGCAGTTTTTGCCCTCTTGGCATGAATTTTAAATTATGTTAATATAAAGACGAAGAAAAACAAAGCTTGGCTTAAAGAATCTTGTTTACTCTCTTTACAGTGCCTCCAGGTGGCAACCAATGTGACGGAACAGAAGCATCATGTTACCCGGGAGACGCGTGGTCGGAATTTGGGTCTCTGTCGAGGCTTTAGAGGCTGCACAGTCTGGCTAACAGGTAAGTACTCCACACACACGCACACACATCTCTCCAGTTGAAGTAATGAGAGCAGAAAGAAAAGTTTTAAAAAATAGTTTGGATAATTTTTAGTTGTGTGAATTTTTTTTAATTTCTGAGGAAATTGTAAGCTGGAAATATGTTAATTTAAGTAATTTAAATAAATTACCTAAATTCCCATTAAAAATTAAACTTGAAATTTTTTATGCCTTTATTTAATTTCTCTCAATTTATTGTCGTTTGACAGGTCTCAGTGGTGCTGGCAAAACATCAATTGCCTTCGAGCTGGAGGCGTACCTAGTCTCGCGGGGTATACCCGCCTATGGTCTGGATGGGGATAACATTAGGACGGGTCTAAACAAGAATCTGGGCTTCACGCCCGCCGACCGGGAGGAGAATATACGTCGAGTGGGCGAAGTAGCCAAACTCTTTGCGGACAGCGGCGTCGTGTCCATTTGCAGCTTTGTGTCGCCCTTTGCGGATGATCGGGAGATGGCACGGAAGATACACAAGGATGCGGGCTTGAAGTTCTACGAGATCTTTGTGGACACATCATTGGATGTATGCGAGGCAAGGGACGTGAAGGGTTTGTACAAGAAGGCGCGAGAGGGTGTGATTAAGGGGTTCACGGGCATCACACAGGAATACGAGCGGCCCCAGAACCCAGAGCTGGTGGTCAAGACGGATGGTTTCACAGTGCGGGAGTCGACGCAACTTCTGGTCACACTGCTGGAGCAGGAGGGCATCATACCACGATCCCTGCGAGATGTGGATCAACTGCCCGAACTATATCCGAGTGAGGCTAGTGAGACGGAGGCACTGCGTCATGAGGCTGAATCACTGCCCAAGCTATCCATCAGCACTGTGGAACTGCAGTGGGTGCAGGTCCTCTCCGAGGGTTGGGCCTATCCACTCCGCGGCTTCATGCGTGAAGATGAGTATCTCCAGACGCTGCACTTCAATACGCTGCAAAGCGGCTTGGATGTCTCGTACCGCGAGAATCACTCCGTGCCCATTGTGTTAAGTGCCACGGCTGAAGACAAACAACGACTGGAGAATGCCTCCGCTCTGACATTGCTCTACGAAGGCAAGGCGGTGGCTATCCTGCGTCGTCCCGAATTCTACTATCAGCGCAAGGAAGAGCGTCTCTGCCGCCAGTTTGGCACTAGCAATCCCAATCATCCGTACAGCAAGCAGGTCCTAGAGTCGGGCGAGTATCTCGTGGGCGGTGATCTGGCGGTGATTGAGCGCATTCGCTGGCTGGATGGCTTGGATCAATATCGTCTCACTCCCAACGAGCTGCGCTGTCGATTCAAGGAGCTCAATGCGGATGCCATTTTTGCCTTCCAGCTGCGTAATCCCATCCACAATGGACACGCCCTGCTTATGCAGGACACTAAGCGCCAGCTGCTGGAGCGTGGCTTTAAGCAACCAGTGCTCCTGCTACATCCACTTGGCGGCTGGACCAAAGATGACGACGTACCACTCCAGGTGCGCATGGCCCAGCATCAGGCTGTCCTCGATGCGGGTGTTCTGCGGCGCGAGGATACCGTTCTGGCCATCTTCCCTTCGCCCATGATGTACGCCGGACCAACGGAGGTCCAGTGGCATGCAAAGGCACGCATGAACGCTGGAGCCAACTTCTATATAGTGGGCCGTGATCCGGCTGGCATGCCACATCCGGACAAACAAGCCTATGCCGATGGCAATCTCTACGATGCCACGCATGGAGCACGTGTGCTCAAAATGGCACAAGGATTGGACAGCATGGAGGTAAGTGCTTCAGATAAAACACATAATCCTTTGAAATTAACCTCTTACCAACTGACAGATTCTGCCTTTCCGAGTGGCTGCCTATGATAAAACTGCCAGCAGGATGGCCTTCTTTGAGCCGGAACGGAAGCAGGACTTTGAGTTCATATCGGGGACCAAAATGCGCACCTTGGCCAAAACGGGTGCCAGTCCACCCGATGGTTTTATGGAGCCACATGCTTGGAAAATACTAGCCACATATTATCAGAATCTGCCACAGGCGTAACCCTTCAGATCCTCCAGATGTGACCAAGATCAGAGCAGCACAAGGATTACTACTAGAGTGCAATTCGCTTAGCTTTTTATACAGAACTTCCTAAAACACATTTCCAACTATCTAATTAGCAAATTTAATTTGTTTACAACTATTTGTATCGTCCAGTTTATGTAAATTTTCCATATCCTATTCTCGACTCTGCTTTGTATCTGTATCTATAACTATGTGTGTGTTTGTATGCGTGTGTGTATGGCTATGTATGCGTGTATATTGTTTGTTGAGTTTCTAATTCTAATTCAGTGTTCAAAACAATTAATAATTGTATTTACATATTTAAGTTATCAAACAAAAACAAAAACAATTGTTTATGCAATTTTTTTATCTTTTTGTTTGTTTTATCTAATTAAGCATTTACTTAATTAGTATCTGAATATATTTCCACTAAGATAAAACAAAATAGAACCAAGTTTTTTAATTGATTTGTAGAGATTAAGATCGACATGCCAGCTATCTTGAAAGAACTACCAGACTGATTTTAACTACATCTCCTCTGTTGATCAAAAATCTATATATTATTTTAGATTCGGTGAAGTCTTCTGCTTTCTAAGCACATCATAAACTTAATATAACCTTAGTACTTTTTAGTTGCAGGGTTTTAAACGTTTTACAAAATACTGAGGAGTCATTGCGGTTGGTTTTTCTATATAAAACTCTATAGCTCGGTGTTTGCTCTGATCGTTGTGCAGCACAAAGGCCTAGAGATAAGGGAGTGAACTCTTTATAGGAACAGAGCCAATCAAGGCAATTGGGAGGAGAGCATACAGTGACTAAATAAATAACATTGGCTTTCTTGCACATGATTTATTATATAAAATTGTATACGTTTAATAATTAATATTACAAGTACATACATACATATATAATTAATTAATTAATTAATATCAAATATGCCTTTAGATTTAGTTACCAATTAATTTCACAATATGTATTTTACTGCTCTGCATTTGTTGAATTTATCCTTCATCTTCATCGCGTTGTTTCTCAATTCAATTTCATGTATTTTCTCACTTTCACTACTAATCACGCAATTATTATAATTTATATTCATGTTTATTCATTTGATTACAATAGTTTTGTTTATTGACAATGCCCTGTGTGTGTGAATGTGTGTGTGTGTTTATATATTAATGTATATCTGAAGAAGCACCCGCAATTATAAATACTATTTCGATATCTAAATGGATATAAATGTAATGGTTATTGTGCGTTGCTGAAACTAGTTTCAAATTTAAGGGATTTGCGATGATTTGTTAAGGGATATGAAAATTGAAATCGAAATGTTAATGAACTGAATTAATTTAAATGTTTCATAAGAATGCAAACGAAATTACATATACATATAAATATATAAAGTATTTATATATTTATTTACTAATTTATTTGTTATGTCATCGTTTTACAAAATTGTGAACAACCATGGCTGCATAGTATTTCGTGCTATAGAAAATTTGTTTATAAATTATACATAATAAAAGAAAGGAGCACAGTTCAGAGGTCGGAGCGATAGACGGCTGCGGGGGTGTGGGGCAGGGAGCGGGCTGGGCGGGTGATTGGGTAGTCGGTCTGGTTAATTCTCACAATAGTCGTGTCAGTTAGTTAATTTTTGTAAACTTTAAATGAATATTCTGTATGTATTTATAAATAGTATTTCGTATGCATATTTCGTACGCCTTGTGGTCATGTCACGTTCTTGCAAATACAAATTAATAGCTGTACTATTATTATTATTATTATAATTGTTATTATTATTATTGTTGTTTGTTTGTAATTCATTATCTCGCATATTCAGGGGAGTTCTTCTGTTGTTGATGTTTGGGGACTTAACAGGAGTTAAGAAAACTACTACCACATACACTATCATAATTATTACCACCATGCCGCATCAAAGCCACACGCACATTGCCACGTCAAAGCAGACTGCAACGCGATAACCAACTGTCCTTAGTCCGAATCTCTGTCAGCTTCAGCTGGTGTCCTCCCTTGGGTGGATTGTTCGCCTCCTAGGAATACAAATGTTACCAACACTCATTTCTATACAAGTTTTCAGCTTTTCCATTTTACCATTCGCTTTTCCGTTTTCGCTTTAATGTCGCTGGCGAGCGTGAGGAAAGCTTCTTCGACATTGATGCTTGATTTCGCGGATGTCTCCATGAATTTGATCCCATATTCAATTGCCAATTGCTCGCCGCGTTCCTTTGAAACCTATAAAATTAAGTAAAATATATAAATGTAAGACTGTTACAAATTAATTCAATTGATTAACTCACCTGTCTCTTATCGTTCAGTTCACATTTGTTGCCCAGCAGCATTTTTTCCACATCAGCGGCGGCATTCTCTTCGATATTTCGTATCCAGTTTTTAATATTTTCGAATGATTTCTCCTGTGTTATGTCATAGACAAGCATAATGCCCATGGCACCTCTGTAGTACGCCGTGGTGATTGTACGGAATCGTTCCTGTCCGGCAGTGTCCCTGTAAATTTATATTTTCTTTAAAATTTACTGTCTCACATATTAAATTTATTAGTTTTTAGTTTACCATATTTGCAATTTGATTTTCTTGTTATCCAATTCAATTGTTCTAATTTTAAAATCGATACCTGCAAAAGAACAGAACAGATAAAAGAGAAGAAAAGAGGCACGTGATAAGCATACATAACAACAAATTAATTAAGATAATTTTTGGCAAAGCACAACAAACTGCATGACGTACACACATACATATACACATCCATACATATTTACTTAAGTAAGTAGTTCAAAGAGATAGAGAGAGAGCTCAAAGATAGACATCTGTTGAAAAAAAATACGCAATTGATTCGAAACGTTGTCGTCGTTAAGTAAATAACCCAAATTGGAATTAGTGCAGGGAAATGTGCCAAATATACATATTTATAAATAGACAAATTGCTGAGCTCGTAGCATAATAGAACATTGTGTGTTGTCTTGTTGCTGCAACTAGCCGAAATAAAGAGAATTGCGCAAATTATCAGTCAACGACAGCGGCTTGAGAGCACGTATCAATCTTCTATAGAATGTGCAGATTATAGTTCAATGACACGAGTTTACATTTTCTTGGCTACACTTTTAAAAATTACTTTATTTTTTCCAATAACTTCTTTTCAGAAAAGAACCTAATGTTAATAGTCGTCATATTTATCAGCACCACTCTTTTTGTGTTTCTTGTTTTAGCACAACAATAATTAAGAGAGCATTCAAATGAGTCACATTTTGAGTGTTTATATGTGTTTGTTAACATAGCTTACAGCTGAGCCAAGCCGAGAGACAACATTGAGAGAAAGAGAATGAGCACAACAGTTTGTATGAAGTCTTCAAGTGATTGCGATTGCGACTGCTGCCCGGCGGCGTCATAATTAATTAAAACAAAATTTCATGGTGCGTACGAGCGAGAGCGCAATAAATAAAATGAGAGAAAGAAATGGAGAGCGATGTTGATTACTGAGGATGACTGTTGTAGCTGTTGATGATGTATGCACTTTGAAATGTTTGATTCTTAGCTTGTTGTTGTTGTTGCTCACTGTTGTGTGTCGCTCTATGGAGGATACTGATAACGAAGATTACAGTAGACTCACCTATTGTGGATATAAACGTCGTATTAAACGCATCCTCTGAGAATCGAAACAATATGCAGGTTTTGCCAACGCCAGAGTCGCCGATTAGCAGCAATTTAAACAGGTAATCGTACGTTTTGGCCATTATGTTTTTTGTTGATGTTTGTTTGCTTAAATCACAGATGTGCTTTTATTTGTGCCACAATCGGTTCTGCAAGTTCGTTTATTCCCCTCAGCAATCTCACTCGTACTTCTGCTTTTCCTTTTTGACGTTATCGTCCACGTCGATAACTGCTGCTGTTGGTTTAGAGCTGCTGCCGCTATTTTGTCGGGTTCGTTTATATGGCGATTGTGGTGGGTAATCAGTGGTTTTCGATTATTATTGTACACTACACTAATATTAATGCTAATGTCGGCGATTAAGTTACTGTAACTAACTGCAGCTGCTGTGGGTATACATTAATTTATATGTAGGTTTTAGGTATGTATAAAAAATTCATAGACGTAACCACATACAGCAGACACAAACAAACACACGCAAGCACGCACAGTTTTTTTCAGCTCTGACTCTGGTTTTCTTTTGTGTGTGTGTCGATTCGAGCCTGTCAAAAAAATGGCGACGTACTTTGAAACACTTTAAATTGCAATTATAAAGAAACACGCGCGTTCTTTTACAATTCTACGTGCTGCTCTCGCAACTGAGTAGTGTGTTGTTGTTGGTTACACGTAAAAATTACGCTTAATTATTGCTTTCTAATTACGCCCGTACAATAAATGATTGGCTCGTTGCAGTGTTATGTAGTGGTGAAATGAAACGATTTATCGATAACCAGTGCTGTACAGTGGCAAAGGTGTCTGCTCCAACAGCTGTCTTCTGGTTACAAAAACAGCTGTTTATTTTTCTAATGGCACGAACTTGCAGTATTTTTCATATCGTTAACGTGGTCACACTGTCCGCTGATAGTCCAAAAAATATAAGCGAACGCGAAACTTGTAAAGCAATGAAAGTGTGACAAAAAATAAAAGTTTATTTACAAATCAAATAAAACAGAAACTTGCTTTTTGCATGCATATGACTTGGTGTCTGTGATTTACCCTCAAGGCCCGGCAACGGCAACAAATAATATAAACAAATGTGAGAAGTGAAGTCACAAGACGACGACGACGCCAGCAGCAGCAGTAACAGCAGCACTCAAAGAATTTGCTGTCGTCGCCCAGCCAATAATGGGTACAAAAGAATCCAAGCACGCCTGCATCAGTTACGAGGATGCAGTTAAACGTGGTACGTGTTAACCTTCAAATTGTATTAGCAGGAGAAGAGCCTTTACCATGTATATAAAAGAAAAATGGGTCATACTACTACGAGTGTACGCAACATCAGTTTCTAGAACAAAAACACAATAATAGTATGCACTAATACAGGTGTAATTGCGCTTTATCGATTCTGTTGTTGTTTTAATTCTTATTTCTATGCTCATTCTTATTGCTGTTATTTTTTTGCCTGCTGGGTGGACTGAGTTAGTTCGTTTCATTTTTACCTTATTCTTCAGCTTTTGGTTATTGTGTGCAAATTTCAGAACTACTTGTGTGTACGCGCGTATGTGTGTGTGAGTGATGCAAGTGTATGAGTATTTGCGTCGTCGCTGTAAGTGACGTCACAATAGAAAAGCACAGCAGCCGCGTTATTTCGTTGTCTAAGCAGTTTATGGTGCGGGGCGGGATTTTCGACGCTACAAAACAAAGAAATGACTAAAGAAAAACAAAAATAGTTAATACAGCTTTATGTGGTTGTTGTATTTTTTCCAAATTTACGTTCAATGACGTCTGTATTGGCGTTTCTCTTGTCTTATTTTCTCTCCCACTTTGCATTGGCATTCATCTCGCTACTGTTCTTGTTGTTGTGTCATTTTATGACCAACCGCGAAGGTAAAGAAACACGAGTGTTGCTGATAAGATGCCTTCTATATTTGTACCTGTTCCCCAGGTGCTCGGAGTCGCTGGTTAGCACACAAGACGGCGCTACG
Organism: Drosophila acutilabella; assembly: GCA_035046005.1. Taxonomy (NCBI): domain Eukaryota; kingdom Metazoa; phylum Arthropoda; class Insecta; order Diptera; family Drosophilidae; genus Drosophila; species Drosophila acutilabella. Next base: position 18,490,091 of record JAWNOK010000013.1, read on the forward strand.
GACCGGTTTACGTATAATTATAAAAGTGTATGCAAGTCCAGTAACATTTCGCAATATCACCTGTCCCTGTTCTGCCCTTCCCGTTTTGAACTGCATGAGAGTCCAATGCAGAAATCTGCCCGTCAATTCACAACAAATACAAAGAAAAATGCAAATAGCTAAAAGTGACAACAACAATACTGCTATGGAAATTCTCTATGTCGCGTGACGTCGCATAATTGTAATACTTTGCAATCTCTAAATTATTCCGCATTGCTTTTTCATGCTTAATGTGTGATTATGAATTGTGTTTGTAAATGCTTAACCTGAGAAATAAACCCCTTCCCCTCCCAGCAAACACCCCCCTTCTCCCAATAGGCTCAATCGCTATTTGAACGCCATTTTAAATTGACAGTTAATTGATTACGTGTTTCACGTTTAGCGGTACTATTTGTTATTGTTTTTTTGTTTTGTTTTGAATTGTTTGGCGGCCCAATGTGTTACTATTTTTAATCCACAATAAACTATTGTGTTTACATAAAGAAATGTGCAAATTATGTGGATTAATAATAAGTTCTTAAGCAAATATAATATTTCAATATTTATGCCAATTAAATTTACTTTCCCACACCAACTTTATTTTGTCCACTCTTGAAAACCATAATTTTATTTAAAAGTAGATTTCTTATCTGAAAAAAGCTAACTATAAAGTTTGGCCATAAATCAGCTAAGGCTGCCAACACAGCACATTAGAATTACTTCTATAGTTTCTGATATTGGTTTCTAGTTGAACTCCAATATAAACTCTGCTTGCCATATTACAAATTGGTAATCTTTTCTATTGTATACAAAAGTAAGTGCATACTTTCAGAAAGTTCTTATCTTAAGATTAGTTTTGCAGTGGAAATAGCAATTTACTATAAATAAAATTAATTTTTTTAATGTTTCTGTTTTAAACAAATGTTATACAAATTGTTTATATTGAGTTTATTATCTGTATAAACTGCAACGCCAAAGTTTTCAATTAGATGCGATGGGTGTGAATTCGTAAGATTATAAAACCTAATTGGGTGTTCCCCTGATGAATTTTGTTTTAGTTAAACCCATTTATTAATAATCCATCTATTTATACCAAAAACTCTCTTAATTGATTCAACAGTTAGTGATGCGGAGCTGAGACGACTGAAAGATGCCTTTAAAAAATCAGCCGGAGTGGGACGACTCTATCTCAGCCGGAATGCATTCCAGCAGGATGTACTGTGCGAGGGAGTTCCTCCGAAGATCACGGACATGTTATATGCCGCCTGTGGTGGCACACAGCGTGGCATATCCTTTAAGGATCTGCTCTGCGGTCTGGTGCTGATCACAGGTGGCTCACAGGAGGAGAAAACCAAGTAAATCTAACTAACAAATAATTGTATAAACTAAACTAAAAAACTCTTGTTATTCTAGATTTCTATGGAACTTGTATTGCAATGATGCTGGCACTTATATCATTAAATCGGAATACGTGCGTAATGTCAATCTGGCGCCCTTCGAAAGCGTCTCGTTGTTTGCTCAAAGCGAACGGGCCAACTTTGAACAGTTCCAGGATTGGATAGTCAAGCATCGGAATGCCACAGTTCTGTCCAAGTGGCTATTAGCTGAGAATTGTGTCAGTCTCACCTCGGAGCTGGAAACGCCCACCTTTTATCAAAGTCTAGCTGGTGTGACGCATCTGGAGGAGAAGGTAAGAAAATATTTCAACAACGGAAGCTATAAAAACTGAGTCAGTAATGCAATTGGTAGAGATATCTAAAGATATGCAACTGTTTGTACTAACGTAAAGCTATATTTTATAGTTTAAGGAATACCTTTGATTATTCAATTAGTTACAGTAAATTAATGGAACGGTATAGGAATAGGTAGAATGCAACTAAATATCTTATATTATAAAAAACTTTTTAAGTGTTTAGATGATTAGATAAGATTAGATTAACAAATTCGTCAGATCAAAATTAGGTGAACTAAAGTGCCTCGTTAGTTATATGAAATAAAAGCGATTTGTTGTTGGGTTCTTCCAGATAATAATGCTTTATAATTTATTCAATTATTTAGCATTTCAAATAGAATTTTATTATTATTTATTTATTATTAATTATTATTATTAATTATTATTATTATTATTATTATTATTAACAATTTGGGGACTTAATAGAAACTAAACAACTAATTTATTATTAAGTGTTCAAACTATATAATTAAGGCTATAAACTGTCTTTGGCTTCTTGCAGGACATTGGCGACTTGGAGAAGGAGTTTTGGCGGTTAAAGAACACCTCGCAGAATGGTCAAATTGATTTGCAGTTTCTGGGACCGCTGATTAGTCCGCCCATACCAAAGAATGCACTGGCAGGATTGTTCAATGCCTTCGATGAGAATCGTGATGGTCACATTGACTTCAAGGAGCTCTGTTGTGGCGTCAGTGCCGCTTGTCGTGGTCCTGGCGTGGAACGCACTCGCTGTAAGTCCCATCCTCCATTATTTAATATTTTCTAATATGAACTTTATTTATTTTGCAGTTTGTTTCAAGATCTTTGATGTGGATCGCGATGGTGTTCTGAGCCACGAGGAAACACACCAAATGATCAATGTACTGCTGTTTGTGGCCAAGGAGAACCGGGATGCACAGCAGTACAAGGATCTGACCAAACAGCATGTCATCAGTGATTTGTTAGAGTTTGCCCAGCGTAAAAGTCCCGATAATGTGCCCAGCACACTAACCCGGGATAATGTTTCGCTTACGGCGGAGGATTTCATGCTGTGGAACGTGCAGTGTGGTTTAAGATTGATGCAACCGCTGCTGGATTTAATCTTTGAGCTGTGCCACATTGTCTTTGGCCTCTGGCCCCAGTGCAAGCACATGGAGTACGATATAGTCCGTGGCTGGCTACTGCGGGAGGAGCGTCGGCCATATCGTGTGGGCCAATTCTGGTATTTAATATCACGTGATTGGTGGCTCAATTGGATGCAATACACCCAACTCACACCACACACCTGCGATTATTGCAAGTGCACCGCAAGTCAACGCAGTGCCATCGACGAGGCTCTCGTCTGCGATGAGAGTTTTAACACACACAGCCTAGAGCAGCACGATAGCTACTCCCTGGGCTCTGGTTCGGGCAGCAGCGGCATCTCAGCCGGACGACATTGTGGTCAACAGCGACCTGGACCCATAGATAATAGCAATTTGATAACAGTTAATCCCCATCGCAATATACGAACGTTGACTGGCGAAGGCGGTCATCTAAAGCGGGACACGCCACTTGTACAGAGAAATGACTTTGAGCTGGTGCCCAAGTCCCTGTGGAAGGCCCTAAACCGTTGGTACGGCGACAATCTGCCACTGCCACGTCAGGTGAGTGAACTAGAAGTATAACTCAAAAGAATTCCTTTAATCCGTCAACTTCTTTTACTTTTGGAATGACAGGTGATACAACCGCTAAACTCGGAGGTGGAACTGGAGCTGTATCCTCTCAATCTGCGAATTTTGCTGCATCAGCCGCAGACACAATCGTCGTCTGCTCTGGGGGCTGGCTCTCAGCTCACCAGCTGGGGATCCACGACCAGCGGTGGCTACGGAGTACTGGCTTCCGGTGGCGGTTATGCTGCCATTGCGGCAAGCAGTGTGCTCCAGCCACCAAAACGTTACTTGGCCTATACGGCGGCATTCAGTCGACTCGCCACTGTGCGTCAAGTGGGTGAATTCCTATGCGAGCAGCTAAGATTGAAACCGGAGGATATACGGCTATGGCATGTGCCGCCGTCAAGTGCCACTTTAGATAACAGTGCCATACTGCTGGAGGAGGATACCATGTGCCTAAAGGAGCTGCTGATACGCGACAACGATCAGTTGCTACTCGAGATACGCAATAAGGATCTGACATGGCCCGAAGAGCTTGGCTCCCTGGCCAGCGCGCAGTGTGGCCAAGTGGGCACTGGTCCCAATGACCGACGGCGCATGACTCGCACCTCCATCATGTCCGTGCATGCTCCCGGTGCCACTGGGTTGCATAATCTGGGCAACACGTGCTTTATGAACGCAGCACTTCAAGTGCTCTTCAACACACAACCCTTGGCACAGTATTTCCACCGTCAGATGCATCGTTTTGAGGTGAATGCAGCCAATAAGTTGGGCACCCGTGGTCAATTGGCCATGCGTTATGCGGAGCTCCTTAAGGAGGTCTGGACAGCCACAACACGTTCCGTGGCTCCGCTGAAGCTGCGTTTCTGTGTTAACAAACATGCACCACAGTTTGCAGGCGGAGGACAACATGATTCTCAGGAGTTGCTTGAATGGCTATTAGATGCACTGCACGAGGATCTCAACCGAGTCATGGAGAAACCTTATAGTGAACTGAAGGACTCAAACGGACGACCTGATAAAATTGTAGCCGCCGAGGCTTGGTCCCAGCATCATGCACGCAATCAATCCATTATCATAGATCTATTCTATGGTCAGCTTAAGTCCAAAGTTAGCTGCCTTGGCTGTGGCCACGAATCAGTGCGCTTTGATCCCTTTAGTTTACTCAGTCTGCCGTTGCCCGTGGAAAACTATGTGTATCTGGAGGTGCTAGGTAAGTTCCGTTCGCTCTGGCGTACACAAATTATTAATTGAATTCTCTTCTTACATTGCAGTTATTCTTCTGGATGGCAGTGTGCCCATTAAGTATGGTTTCCGCCTCAACTCCGAGTGCAAATACGGAGATTTAAAGCATAAGCTGGCCACTCTCTGTCCACTGCAGCCCAATTTTATGCTTGTCTGTGAGCTGTGGAACTCCCAGATTCGTCAAATACTTGGCGATGAGGATAAGTTGCGGACACAGAGTGCCAAGGAGCTCTATGTGTATCAATTGCCAGAGCAAAGCAGCACCAGAACGCGATCCAATTCGGCTTTGAGCATGCACATCGAACAGGGACTCAAGGACATACAACGCAGTTCGGGTAAAGTGTTTGAAATGATTAAACTGCCTAAACTTCTGTTAATCTATGACACTTTGCAGCTCTGATTACAGCACAGGATTCGCTTTCGTCGCTGAGCACGTTGCAGATCTCAAATCGTACGACCTCGTCGCGTGTCGTCTGCAATGGGCATCTGGGTGATGGCCAGGAGATGGTCAACAGTTCGACGGAGACTGACCATGAGTTGACCATGGCCAAGTACAATAGCCATGCTAACAATGCTGGCCAATTGCACGAACTGCAGCCAGATGATGCCGGAAAGGTAAGCCGGTGCTTTGGAAAAAGAGAGTGCATGCCCCACAGTCTTTTTTGCTTCAAGGTATGGCTTCTAAACTATATTAACATACACGTATTTAATATGTTAGATTCATTTCCAATCGGTGGGAGGCAACTCCTCCCGCCCCCCAAAATCAATATCAAATTTCCCCCCTTTTTTTGTCTAGGATAAACTCGCTCCAGCGACGAAGATGTTATAAAATAAAATACAATTTTATTCAAAAGCGTTTTAACGCTTTCAACTTTTGCCAAAGTTTATTTCGTCAGTCATTTAATCGAAATCTTGATATATTAAATACCAATATGTTAAATCTGTTTGGTTTGTGGGCTACCTTATCTAATGTATACACACAACTGTGTCTGTGTACACACACTCTCTCCACCCTCCACTTTCCACATTCAATCTCGTATTATCTTCTAAACTTCTTAACTTTGTAAATTGTTATTTGATTTCGTAATGCGCACAAATATTTAAAAACAGTACTATATTTTAATCTACTAGTCTAAAATTCTTTCCTTCAATACTTCTGTAATTTTGTAATTTCCCCTCTGCTCCTATGATACTAATACTACTATATAATACAACAAAAAATATATATATTGTAAATTTACTGCTTTAAATAATTCTCAAGTTTAGACTCTTTGCCGTTATTTTTATCGTTATCGGTTATCGTTGCTCATTTGAAACTTCCTATAACTTTATTCTTAATTTTTCCTGTACCGTTTTATCTTTTTTGTAAATTTATTCCTGACATTCTTGGTACAGTGTAGCCTCCCCATGGAGTCTAGACATTTTCATAGCTTTTCAATTGTATATAGGGGTGATTCATGGGTTCGAAAACATTCAACGTATGTAATTTTATACTTATAATTTTTCTCATAATTCATTATTGAGTTCAATTTCCATATAAACAATTAAATGAATTACTGCTGTTCTTTTACTGTTAACAAGCCGTTCTTATTAAAAGTGCTTTTAAATTTTGAACATTAGTGTTATTTGAAGAAAATATATATTATGCCTCCAATTGGAGTTTTTATCTTTTGAATATATTTATAACCAGAATTTTTGATTGATTGCTGTTGCGAATGAATCACCCCGCAGTGTACAGTTTGCAATTGCTTTTTTTACTCATTGCAACCACAGAAACCACCACTTGATTAACAAATTGTATTACAAAAACTTTAATATTTGTTCTTTTATACATATATTATATATAGATTATAAATTCTGAATTCTAATTCTGAACACACCGCAATAATTTCAAATGTTGTAGATTTTTGAGCGTTTTATCCTAGTTTATAATACAAATGTTGCCTATTTTTGCGAGTAGTTAACGTTAATTGTTGAAATTTTCAAAAGCTTTAATCTCACCTACAAACACTCTACACATGCAAACACTAACACATAGACATAAAGTAATTAAAATAATTAATGCGTTAACTTGCTACAGGAGTCGCTGATTCTCAGCTGCAGTCCTGAAAACAACTTTATGGAAGATGCGGCCGCCCAACAGAAACGTATTGCATCCACTAAGCTTCTGCATACTGGAAGCAATACAAGTTCCCCATCGTATACGATTCATTCGGGAGAGAACTCCATGGAGAGTTCGTTGACGGAACCAATGCCGGTTGCTGAATTGGCTGCGAGTCGAAATGGCAGCAATAGCGACGATAACGTTTCCTCCAGTGGACTGAGCACAGCTAACACTCTCAACGATCGTGATGTGGACGAAGATGATGATGATAATGTGGAGCCTGTGATAGGGGAGGGGGGTGAGGGAGAGGAGCCAGATCAACAAATAACCACCTCACAGCCAGAGAGCACTAGCGGTAATCAAACTAGCAGCGGTGTCTACTCTCGCCGTTCCTCGCAACCCTACAAGGTGGGCAAATATCTGGTGGCCGTGCATCGAAAGATTACACGGCATGACAGCTACTTCCTGTCCTACCACAAGACACGACCAAGTCTCTTTGGTGTCCCACTACTGATACCCAACTGCGATGGCGGCACCCATAAGGATTTATATTGCGCCGTCTGGCTGCAAGTCAGCCGTCTGCTGAGTCCATTGCCAGCAACCACCGAACAGGCTAATCATGCTGCGGATTGGTAAGCTATATAGTGTACCTAATAGAACAATATAATGATCATCTTAATCTGTCTTATAGTGACGACAGTCTTGGCTATGATTTCCCTTTTACGCTGCGTGCGGTTAAAGCTGATGGTCTTACTTGCGCCATTTGCCCCTGGTCAAGTTTCTGTCGCGGCTGTGAAATTCGCTGCAACAATGAATATGTGCTCCAGGGTGCATTGCCGCCCATCAACACGACGCCCAGTGAGTAATACTTAGTGGTTGAAATGTATCCCAGCTTGACAACCAAATTTGTTTCTTAGTAGACAACGCAGCGACGCCAAATATGCATGAGAAGTGCCCGTCGTTACCAAATCTTGAGGCAAAACGTGCACCGGAGTACACCGCATCTTTATCCTATACGCCAACAACAAAATACTTTGAAGACTTTACCATTGCCATCGATTGGGATCCCACTGCATTGCACTTGCGCTATCAGAGCACTTTGGAGCGGGTGAGTTAGCCACAATAGAAGATACAATCAAAGAAGAGAATCATTTATATATTCTATTTTTTAGCTTTGGGTCGATCACGAGACAATTGCCATAAGCCGTCGGGAGCAAGTGGAACCCGTGGATTTAAATCATTGCCTGCGCGCCTTTACCTCCGAAGAGAAGCTGGAGCAGTGGTATCACTGCAGCCATTGCAAGGGCAAGAAACCCGCAACAAAGAAGCTGCAAATATGGAAACTGCCACCAATTTTGGTAAGAAATTCCTACGGCTTTTGGTTGTGTAATTCATAAAAGCTTTTTGTTTTGCAGATTGTACATTTGAAGCGTTTCAATTGTGTCAACGGCAAGTGGGTTAAATCTCAAAAGGTGGTGCATTTTCCCTTTGATGACTTTGATCCAACGCCTTATTTGGCCTCGGTGCCACAGGAGACGATATTGCGGCACAAGGAGCTGCTAGAGCTGAAAACGGATTTGCCAAGCAATGAAATTGTCAGCGAATTGGATGAAGTCGATGTCATCGATAAAGTTGACACCGCAACAGGAACAGAACCACCAAGTGAAGAGCGCACCACCGCCAAAGAAACTACTATCGCTGCTGGAAATGTTTTGCGCCAGAGTAAATCGAGCAATGCGGCTAGACGACAGCGTCTCATCTCTACCAGCCTCACAAAAACTCCCATTGTAGATGGTGAATTCGAAGATTATCATCAGCATAAGCTCAAAGCGGATGTTGATGAGTTCGATCCCAAATACAAGCTCTACGCCGTGGTGGTAAGTCAGAGTAATTCTACAAACCCATTCAGAAAATCTATGAATAAATCTTTTATTTGTAGTCACACTCAGGCATGCTGAATGGTGGTCACTACATTTCCTATGCTTCAAACACAACTGGTTCCTGGTATTGCTACAACGATAGCTCCTGTCGCGAGATATCGCATAAGCCGAACATTGATCCGAGTGCTGCCTATTTGCTGTTCTACGAACGACAGGGTCTCGACTATGAGCCATATTTACCCAACATTGAGGGACGGGCTCTGTCCAACGATGCCTCATTGCAGCTGGATGCTGATGAGACGGAGGGGGAGCTAAAGAAATTGTGCACGATATCGTAATATTGTAATCGTATGTCCAACTGGGCTAAAAGCTAAACGGGCTAAAGCCCACAGGCTATGATGGGCTATTCAATCGCTTAAAACTGTTTACTTTTCTAATTCTAATTAGTTCTGCTTGTTTGAGTGAAGTGTGTGTGTGTGTCTGGATGAGTGCCTGCGTGTGTGTGTGTGTTAGAGATCTTATATTCATTGTTATTTACTATTATAAGCTTATTTGCTGTTCTACTTAGTTTTAATAAGTTTTTCACCCACAATATTAGGAAAATTAGGGTGCTGATTTTCTTGCTTGTTGTTGTTGCGAGTGCTCGCACATTGGCCTTGCAAATGTGATTTTGTTTAATGTGTACCAATATTATAAAACATTTATAAATATTTTTAAAACTACGCATAATTCCAATCTTAGCTCGCATATAATTTGGTTTTTTTTTTTAATATTCCTTGTCAGCTAATTGCAAATATTATAACTAGTTTATTTAAAAGTGTATCGGTTTGCCTTGTTTGTTACCTTTGTTTACCCCTTTCGCATTGTTTTATTTCTAATATTAATTATCGCATCAATTTTTTGTTGTACTTTGCAATTTGTATTAGGCCATTAGAGCCACACGCTTGTAACTAATCTACATTTACTCGTACACTATGTATATGCATATACATCATATGGAATTCCATTTATTTGTAACTATTGTAAATAAGATCGAGATTGAAGAGATCGAGATCGCAATGAATATCCAAAATGCCTATAGATGGCAAATTTGCTTGTCAAATATTGTCGGAAACTTGATATTAATAAGCATATATTATATATATATATATATATACGTTTGCAAAGATGCTATAAAATTCACAACTAAAAATTGCACTCATTGAAGTGCTTTACTCAAATGGAATGTAATTGTTTCTGAAGTTAGTATTTCGCTTATCAAGTGACATTATAATGTCGTTATGATTATGTATTTGATATTTACAAATTATATATATATAACGAGAATATACAGATACAAACTTAACTAATTTATACTTAACATTCATCCAAATATATGCATGAGATAATAGAACAGAATCAAATGTTGCAGTATCAAATAAAAGTCTGTCGCTTGAGTGGAATTACTTTTACTTACCCGCAATTGAGATTAATTACCACATGTAGTGAGTAAATGAATTACCGTTTTGCCATTGCATACTTTTAGGTACCAAGTTAAATAATGGGAATGTAGCTGGTCACATTCAGCGAATTCAAATTGCGCTGCCTTGAAAACTGTTGCATACTTTTCGGTGCTAAATTAAAATTCTGTTAATCTGATCAGCTCTGGAATAATTTAAAAATGCAGTTGTTCGACGAAATTGAATGGTTAAATACTGAGCAGAGCTTACAAAGAGTGGAAACTTAAGTTGCAATGCAGAAAGTAGCATGACAGAAGGTCACAACACAAGAAACCAACACGCAAATACACATTCATAATTACTATAAAAACATATAGTAAAGGAAAGTTGAAATAATGTGGAGAGTAAAAAAACGAGATTGAAAAGATCGCTTCTCTATTTGCCGCCATAATTTGCTGTGCACCTGTGAAAAGCAACTCTGCGCTTGCTCTGTTATCTGTTATTACAATTTCTACCGTCCACCCCAAATTTAACACAAGAGGTTTTCGTTTGCAATGTAATTGAAATTTATATTGTATTTGCATCTATGTAGACAAAATAAAATCACACAGTAATTAATTAAGCATTATTATAATTCGCAATATGTTAAATCGAAAGTAGCAAAACGTGAAATTTGTGAACGGTTTGTTTAAAATAATTTCATTGCAAATGATTGTATTTTTTTATGATAATTATATATACATATATGTATATATATGTATGTATGTATGTAAGTGTTGGATATATATATACGTATTTAAATTCTTAGCTGAAGAGTAATTAAATTTCATGGAATTTGAATGCGCTTAGTAGGATAGACATTCAGGTGGTGCTACTGCTGCCGCTTAGGAGCCAACATTGGTGGCCAGCTGTCCGGGCACAGAGAATTGTGGCCTAAAGTTTGCAAAGTTGCCAGCTGGTCCGCCGGTAAACGCCGGTAATGTGGTGCCCTGGAAGCCAGCGGGGAATTGTGCCATCAATTGAGCTAAATAAACCAAATAGAATATGTTAGAAGGATGTCCACATATAAATAAATATTCTAGACTTACCAGCATTGGAGACGTTGCCAGCAGTTGCCGCCAGACGCGACAATATGGAACGCTCAGACATTTGCAGTCGCTGTGCGACTGGAGGAATGCGGGCCAAGGTGGCCGGCAGACGTGAGACATCGCTCTTCATGTCGGATAGCAGCTCCTCCAGCTGATTGAGCACCTTGTGCAAGACGGCATTGGCCGGTTTGTTGCCAGCCAGCGATTCCTTACTCAAGTGCTGATGGGATTCGGCAAGACATTCGACCTCTGCAAAGTGGGCATTCAGCGACATTGCCGGATGACTTGGATCCTGGGCGAGATTCAAGAATGCTGCACGACGCAGCTGCTCCTCAATGACCAGTGCCTGTTCCAACAGTTTGAAGCGACGGGCCAAGAATTTGTTTTTAATCTCCAGGAAATTGCCCTTGCCCACGTCCATTTTGAAGGGTTCATTGATGATGGCAAAGCGTATATCATTCTGGATATCCTGCCAACGTCCATAGCCATGGGTAACAATGCCCGCCAAGAGCCAGTAGTCGTGACGACGATGCCAGATCTCATATTCCCGTCCAGGCACCGCTGCCTTCTCTTCGTTCAGCCACAACGTGTGCAGCTCCGTGAATCCACCATCGGCGATATTGAACATGAACTTGCGCTTCAAGACCTCCAGGCTATCCTCAACCAGTTTACCAGCACCTGGGTTAGCAGCACCCTTTTGATCCTTAGGTGAATTGGCATTGGCATTGCTACTGGCATTCGGTTTCTCCAGTTCACCGTCCTCCTTAACAATCATCACATCGTCATCATCATCATCAATGATGTTTGTGGTAGTTGTTGCTGTGGTGGCGTTGGTGGTTGTGGTTGTGGAAGTGGCGGTGGCGGTGGTGCTAGCTGTCTTCTCATCGCCACTGGATTTCTCCTTTTCCTTGTCATCACCGCTAGTCTGTTCGGTTTTTGGCTCCTCCTTGGGTTCGAGCGATGGCTCCTTGCCCTCCTCCTTTTTGGGCTCCACCTTGGTCTCGCTCTTCACACTGACATCGCTGCCACTAGTCTTGACATCGCCATCAGCCGAGTCCTCGGCCTTCTCCTGCTTGACAGCCGCCGAATCGCTACCCTTTTTATCCTCTTCGGACGCATCTGGCTCTGATTTGGGCTCCTGCTTTTCGGGTGTTGTTTTATCGAGGGTAGACTTGTCGTCGCTCTTCTCCGAAGCAGGCGCTGGACTCGGAGCAGCACTTGTGGCCGGTGTGGCGCTATTGCTGGTGGTGGCGCTCTCCGCTGGTGGCTTACCAGCTGCTGGAGCGGCAGCGTCTGCTGCTGCCTCCGGTTTACCAACAGCCGAACGGACTGGCTCACAAGGTTTAAGGATCAACTCGGGCATGCTGTAATATCCGTTTATGTGCTCAAACTCCTGCACCTTCTTGCGAATAAGCGACATGACGCCAATCCTGGTTAGCACATGCTGACGGGACAATCCCTCACGGGGCACACCGTCCGCAAAGGTCTCGGCATTGTCGGCTCCGGGTTCGCACAAATGTCGCATAAACAGCGAGACGTAAGCCTTGAAGTTGCGCTCAGATTTACCCCGAAGATCACGCACCAACCACTGAGAGTTGAAAGCATCCTGTGGGGGCATTCCGTAGCGCATGATTGCATTGAGGAAACTCTTGCGCTGGCGGGCATTGAAGCCCAGCACCTCGATGTTGCCGCCCACGCGGGCCAGCAGCGGTGGCAATGGGCGATCATCTCGTCTCTCCAGACGACGCTTTGCCTTGCGTTCGCCGTTCTGCTCATCGAAGTCATCGTCGCCCGCATCTTCGTCACTGGCACCCGAGTACTCAGAATTGTATTCGCTGCCATTGTCCTGCCAGTTGGAGTCGTCACGAGATGTATCTGCCGCCACAACTCCTCCGTCGGTATAGTTGACCTGTTTGCGAACTCGCTTGCCTTTGCCCAGGGAGCGACCCACATCCTCCTGATGCTGCTCGTAGTGGTGACGCAGTAGCTTAACCCAGTAGGCTGGATCAGAGTTTTCGGCATCTTGTTTAATGATCTCAGTTTCCTCCTCTTCCTCCTCCTCTTTGGTGGCATAGGATGCCACTTTGAACGAGGACAGATATTCATTGGCCCATGATTCCTTCTCCTCAATACCGCGATTGGTACGATCGAGTAGTTCGGCAACCGCCTTGTCATCATAATGAATGGCCTCCTCCTTGTCGTCCTCCTTAAAGAGATCCTCGGTACCGAAACGCAGAATATCGTCCAGTTCCTGTTTGGTGAAGTTGGCACCTTTGCCGCCCATGCCGGGACGCACCACCAGATGGGTTAACATCATCTTTCGCTTGGCCACCTGCGTGACACGCTCCTCCACCGAATTGCGGGTGACGAAGCGATAAATCATCACCTTGTTGGCCTGACCAATACGATGGGCACGCGAAAAGGCCTGAATATCGTTGTGGGGATTCCAATCGGAGTCATAAATGATGACCGTATCGGCTGTGGCCAAATTAATACCCAAGCCACCAGCACGTGTGCTCAGCAAGAAAACAAACTGTTGGGCACCGGGTGCATTGAATCTATCGATGGCCTCCTGTCGCACTGGACCCGTAATGCTGCCATCAATACGCTCGTACTTGTATTGCTCACCCTCGAGGAAATCCTCCAGAATGTCCAACATCTTGGTCATCTGTGAGAAGATGAGCACGCGATGATTCTGTGACTTGAGCTGCTTCAACATCTTCGATAGCAGCACAAGTTTTCCTGCCGCTTTGGTCAACGAATTGATCTCATAGATGCCACCAGCTGAGGTGGGAGCCTCCTCGGAAGCCGAGGGAAATAGATACGGATGATTGCAGCACTTTTTCAGATCCATCATGATATTAATCAGAGAACAGGAGCCACCGCCGCTCTTCGAGTTAAGCGCCTCAAAGTTCTTGGTCAAAATAAACTTGTAGAACTTCTTTTGCATGGCCGAGAGCTCGACACGCACAATAAACTCGGATTTGGAGGGCATGTTCTTGAGTACATCGGTTTTGAGGCGACGCAGCATGTGCGGTCCGAGCATTTCATGCAAACGCTTCACCTGCTCCTCCTTGGAGACATCGGCAAACTCGCCCTGGAACGCCTGTAAGTCATTGAATTTGTCCCGACTCAAAAAGTTCAGCAAATGGAAAAGTTCCTCCAAATTATTTTGAAGCGGAGTACCAGTCAGGAGCAGCTTGTAGGCAATAGCATAGCTGTTGAGGATGCGGAAGAATTTACTTTGATTGCTCTTCAAGCGATGAGCCTCATCCACCACCAGGACAGCCCAATCAATGCTGCCCAGACACGGAGCATCCATAGATATAAGCTCATAGCTGGTAAGGAGCACGTTAAACTTGTATTGTGTGGTCCGTAAGCGGGATACCTTTGTGCCTCGTATGGCTCCCTCCTCGAAGGTCAGTTCATTCTCGCGGATCACCGCACGCGAATCCTTGTCACCAATGTAGGTGATGCAGTAAAAGTCTGGAGCCCACAGCTCGAATTCACGCTCCCAATTGACGAGTGTGGAGAGCGGCACTGCGACCAGGAAGGGACCACGGCAGTGTCCCTCCTTGTACAGCGAGTAAAGGAAGGTCACAGTCTGAATGGTCTTGCCCAGACCCATTTCATCGGCCAGAATGGTATCAATGCCCTGGCCCCAGCTGTAACGCAACCAATTGATGCCTTCGATCTGATATGGATGCAATTGCATGCCAGTCTCATCCAGAAATCCTGGTTGTCCCTCGTATTTCTTCTTCAGATCCGTTGTGGGCTTCTCTGGCGGCGGTGTATAATGCTTAACGGGACGATCCTCATCATCCAATTCGAGTTTCTTGGTTTTGCGGCCCTTCTTGCTCTTCTTGCTGCTAGCCGCACGTGTCTGCTCCGATGTGCACACGGCTCGCAAGTCCTGATAGTAATCGATGGCCTGACGCAGACCGGGTATGTCATCACCCTCTTCCTCCCAGGTGGACTTATCGTAGGGTAGCTCACGCCACTTCACCAGATACATGGTGCTGCCATCCCTAGCAGTGCGATGATTGATCACACGCTGGACAATCAGCCATTCGGGCTTCACGCCATTCTTGTAGAAGCGCTCCTCGAGAGCGGCCTCGTCTTCATCTTCGTTACCCTTCATGCCGACCTTGTCCTTGTGCCTTTGGATGCGCTTGAAGCGGGTGTCCGCCTCGTCCAAAGATTCCTCAAACTTGGGTGGCTCTTCCATGTCATATTTGCGCTGGAAGGAGCGTATCATAAGCGGATGATGCACATCCAGCTGCACCTCAGAGACCCATTCGCAGTGCCAATAGGACATGTTGTGCCACTTGATGAAGTATTCGCGAATACGATTGCCCATCTTGGCGCTCTTCGAAGTGGATGCCTCGCTGCTGCCACGTCTTTGGACTGCCCAACGCCAGGTGATGATCTTCTCGGCCTTGCCGACCAACGGGGGGCAGCTGCAGCGGGGACAACGCCAGTCGCCATCTGGTATGGTGTCCAGCGGTGGATTCAAGCAGAATGTATGATATGCCGATGGGCAGGAGTCGCAGCATAGTAGCTCGCCGCCATCCTTGCACACGCGACAGAACTCCTGATGCTCATCATCATCCTCCTCCTCGGCAGCACCGCCATCGGCCTCGCAATGCGGGCACGACCACTTGCCCTCTGGCGGCTCGTCCAACTCCGGCTCCAAGCACACAAGATGGTAGGCACGTGGACAAGTGTCGCATAGAATAATCTCTCCGCCTTGTTGGCACACCTCGCAGTAATCCTGATGCTCGTGCTCACCATCTTCGCCTTCGGGGAAGTTTTTGGTTTTCTTCATTTTGTTCTTCTTCTTGAACTTGTTACCAATCTTGGTCTTAGCCTTCTTGCGCACCACAGGAGCACCATCGTCCTGGGCAGCACCACCAGCCGCTGCTGCTGCCGACGAAGTCTCTGCCGGCTGCTTCTCCTTGTCCTTTTCCTTCTCGTCAGCACTGTCATCTGACTTTTGCAACATGCGCTCGAATTCCAGATCAGAGTCACGCTCGGAGGCGCCACTGGCATCGGGTTCCTCATCGGAGCTATCGCGCTTACGCTTGCCAAACTTGATCTTCAGTGTAGGCACCTTGCCAGAGGGACGACGTCCCTTTTTGTTGCTGCTGCGTCCGCTACGTTTGCGTCGTGGCTTCTTCTCTTCCTCCTCTTCTTCCTCCTCCTCTTCTTCTTCGTAAATGTCATCGGGTTTCTCGTTGCGTGACGAACGCGACGATCGCGGCTCATCCGGTTCCGCTGCCGAAGCAGCCGCTGGTGTCTGTCCACCCTGCTGTTGCTGCTCCTGCTGTATATGAGGATTGCTCTCGCAGAATTCACGCCATTTGGCGGCCACGAGCATCATAAGCTTAGGAGCAGCGATCTTGGGATTCTCCTTTTGCAAAATGGGACGAACATGCTGCATGAATGCCTTGTAAGTGGTTAGATTCTGCAGATCATCCTCGCTGTATTCGATCTCCACGTCGCACACACTGAATGCCGAGCACACGTCGTCCACAGAAGGCATGCCTGCAGAGACCGAGTGTTAAATACAAAGTCTTTGAAGGCATATGCGAACACTTACCTGAGGACGAAGATTCTTTTTCCTTTTGAGCCTTCTCCTTCTCCTCCTTGCGTTTGCGTCCACGCTTGGAGGTGCTGGGATACTCCACCTCCTCGTCGTGTTGCACAAAATCGCTGTCCTCTTCGCTCTCATTCTTCTTGCGCTTCTTCTTTTTGCGTCCCTTTTCTTCGCCCTTTCGAGTCTTACGCTTCTTGCCTTTCTTCTTCTTGCCACGATTATCCTCTGGATCATAGTCATCATCCTCGTCGTTCTGCAACACCTGTAGCAATAAAAATAAGTTAATTTCATATTCTGTAAATAATCGTATGATCTCTACTCACATTGGGTTTCAATGGCGCATCGGAATCGTTGGACAGTTCGGCCGCCTGCGCGTTATCCTCGGTCGCCTCTTCCTCTTCTATAAAAATCGGCAAAAAAAAAGAATGGTTATCGATTAATTATGTGTCTCTAAGAACTATCGCATGCATCGATAGTGCACGCTCTCTTTTTACCGTGGTACATGTTCAAGCGAAAAACTTCTGAAAAATTATAATTCTAAAACAAAGCTGAAATATTAAAGAATTCAGAATTTTACCCATTAAAATATATTTAAAAAAATTGTGTTTTTTTATCGATTCAATATTTTATTTGACTCTATTTTTCTTTGCTTTTTTTTGTTAATTTTTTTTTTTATTTTGTTGTCTGTTTTTTTTTTGTTGTTTTGTTTGTCGCCTTAAAAATTACTAGTATATAACAATATCTCATTTTTTTTAAGATTTTTAATTCTGCTGGTTTTGTCAGCGGTTTTGCTCTTAAACTTACAATAATAATAATAATTATAATAATAATAATAATAATAATTTTCTCATGTCTCTTGATCTGGTTTACTCCTTTTTTCCTTGCGGCTTACACAATCATGTTTTACTTTTTGTTTTTCTTTTCTCTTCTTGTTTATCCTTAATAAGTTTCTTTATTTTTTGTAATTGCAGTAGATTAGTTATGTGTGTGTGTGTAGTATTGAGTGTGTCTTTGAGTGAGTGTGTGTATTTGGATTTTTTTTGTTTAGTTTGTGGTGTGTGGGCGTGGCATTTATGCATATAAAACTAGTAAGTTCCCCCTTCATCTCATTTTCCTTTTATCTTATCAAATGTCATTGTTGTATATAGGTTTATGTATATATATATATATTAATTTATATGTATATATAGTACTTCTTTTTTATTTTTGATGTATAAATTGTATATATCATTTATTTTTAATATTCTTTGTAATTGCTACAAATCGATTTTAAACGCTTGATTCTTTGCAACTTGATCTCATTGTTTCATTTGATTTTCCCTTTTCGTTTCGTTTCATTTGTTATGTTTTCCTACTACTTAAATATGGTATATAAAAAATATTGCAACGAAATAGCTAACAAAAAATTTGTCGTTTTTTCCATCCATTACATTTGTTTAATTTTTGTGTTACTCTTTTCTCTCTCTTTTGTCATTAAATTTTAGATTTATTTTAGTTTATCTTTTTAATTCTGTATTGTTGTTTTGGACACTAGAGTTTCAGCAAATTATTTTTATAATTTGTCAAGCAAATTTATTTCACTTGACTTTGTTTTTATACATATATTTTAAGGAAGCGTCTGTAACGTGCTTAAAGTTGTTCTAAAACTAAAAGCAAACAGCTTTTTATATTTTTTCTATTCTTTTTGGGCCGCATAGCTCTGATACAACCGCACAATCATGTCTATAACTCATTTACTTAGTATTTTTACTGTTTTGTTCTCAATTAGTTTTACATTCTTTTTGAGCAAAAATTTGTCTAAAGAGGCAAATGAAAAAAATAAATAATTTTTTTGTTAGCATTGTGAAATTTTTGATATGCAAAAGAAGAAAACAAAAATAATATTTCGTGTGCGATTTGAAGACACAAAATAATATATTTTATAACAGAAAATTAACTAGTTATACACAAAATTATTGAAATTTTTTTCTACACAAGCTGCTACAAATAAGTTTATATATTTAAAAAGAAATAAAATAATTAACAAGCCGTTTAAAAAGTTCAGTCTATTGTTAAAGAGGCACGCCCGCATGCAACAACACCACCAGAATATTAAGAAAAAGCATTTGTGAATGTGTGTGTGTTTTTGGTGTGTATGGTGTGTGTGTGTGGTGAGTGTGTGCTGGTTAATCTGTAAGGCTGCTGTCAGCATATGGCAAAAACAAATTGCTCTTGGCCCACAGTGCGCAGCATCAGACTAACGGTTCTTAACGGAAGAGTTTTAGGAAATTTTTATAAACTCATGTATTTTATTTACATTCTCCACAGTATACAAAAGCAAAACAAAAAAATATTCAAAAAAAACCAAAAAAAAAAAAAAAAACAAAAGTTTCTTGATTGTGTTTGTAACAAAATTGATGTGTGTGTGTGTGTATTTCATATATAAAAATAAGAAACAGTTTTGAAAGTTGTCCAAGTGTTTTTGTTTTATAACGAAGGAAACATACGCTCTCTCATTCTTCTATATAGTATAGGTATATTAATGTTTATATTTAAAAAAGTTTCTTGACAATAATATAATTATTATTCTGCACAAAAACGGGTAGAAAACAAAAAATCAAACATTTTACATTCTTTACTTCAACGCCCCCTTTTTTTTTAGTCTACAAAAATGTGTTTAATTCTTTTTTTGATTTTCATTAAAAAATATGCGTGTTTTAATCTTCTGCTTCTTACGACACGTTTTGCAAATAATATATTTTTTTGTGTTTTGTGTTTAAATTTTTTTTGTTAACATAATTTCAACATTTTTTTGTATTTTATATTTAGTAAAAATTTTTCTTTTAGAACGCTTTGTTGTTGTTGGTTTTGTTGGTGTTTTTGTTGATGTTTTTGTTGGTGTTTTCTTTTACTATAATAATTGTGTTGTATATATATGTATATATAATATAATATATATGTAGGTTTTATGTATAATAGTTTCTATTTCATTCATTATATAATTTTTATTTTTGTTTTTGTTGTTATTTTTTACATTTGGTTGCAACTGCAACAGCAGCTGTTGTTTCCGATTGATTAATTGATTGATTGATTGATTTGATTAATTTGTTTGATTCTTTTCTAGTAGCGTTCGTCGTCATCAGTATTGGAGTTGGAATCATCGCAATCTTCATCATCATCATCATCGTCATCGTTGGAATCGGAGCTACCGGAACTGTCGTCCGAATCGCTGTCGTGGCTGCCATGATTGTTGTTGTTGTTGTTTCTGCTGCTGTTGCTGTTGTTATTGTTGTTGTTGCTGTTGTAATGGTGTTGTTGTTGTTGTTGTTGCTGCTGTTGGTGTTGCTGCTGCTGCTGTATCGTAACAACCGAATGATGTTGCATATTATTAGTGCTACTTTCGGCTAAACGAGCTGCAGCCGCTGCGGCAGCTGCTGCTGCTAACGCTTCAGCCTCCGCAGCAACTGCAGTTGTTGCCGACGCGGCCGATGCTGCGTCAGCTGGCGCTGCACTTGTCAAAGTCTTATCATAGTCCATAACCAGCTGCTTGATATGTGCCAATTTGGCATGCAAATAATCAAATCTCTGCTTCTCCTCGTGTATGCTGCGATCACTGTTGATTCGCTCATATTCGCTAACAATTTGTCGCTTTATTTGATCAAATTCATCACCGCCACGCTGCTGTGCTCCCTCCATGCGTCTGGAGAGATCCTGAAAACGTTTACTCACGCCCTCAACGCTCGTCAGAAGCTTGCAGTACTCATCGTAATCACTTTGGAACTCATTCTTGTAGCGTCTACGCACCTCCAGTGTGCGTATGGGCGCATATTGACTAAAATCATAACGTGGCGCATTCGCATTGGCGTTTGCATCCGATGTTGCTGCTGTCGCATAGGCGTGTGCTGCCTCTGCCAGTTGCTGTGTGGGCGATGGATGTTTTGCTGCATTTGTTGTTCTTGATGATGTTGTTGTTGACGCTCCTGCTGCTGCTGTTGATTTCGCTTGGTATTGGTGATGATTCGTTGTTGTTGACAGCTCACGTTGATGTTGCTGTTGTTGATAATGCACTTGCTGATTGTGTTGTTGTTGTTGCTGTTGATGTTGTTGCTGCTGCTGTTGCGCTAACAACGGTTGCTGCTGCTGGTAATTGTTACTGCTGCTGCTGCCACGTTGCGCTCGCTGTCCGCTGCTGCTGCTGTCGCTCGTTCGTTTTTTACTGTTAGAAGCGGCGTGCGTATTGTTGTTGTATGAATTGTACTCGTCGTGCGCATTATTGCTGCTACTGTTAAAGTTGATGTTACTGCGTTGTTGCTGCAGTTGCTGTTGTTGTTGCTGCTGCTGTTTTTGCTTGTGTTGTGGTTGCTGCTGTTGCTGGTGCTGCTGCTGCGTTGTTGCTGCTGTCGCTGTCTGTCGCACAAAACTGGCAGCTAGTTTTGGTGGCGTTGTTGAGGATTTTCGACTATTATTGCTGCTTGACTGTGTCCTGTTGTTGCGCTCTTGCTGAGTCTCATAGCCACTGGAGCTGCTTGAATTGCTGCCTGTGGAGTTGCGCTTATCGCTGCTGTTGTTGTTGCTATTGCTGTTGCTGCTGTTTCCAGCCTGCTTGGATGAGGAAGAGCTGCTGCTGGTGCGCCGACTGTTACCACGTTGCAGTTGTTGCTGCTGCTGCTGTTCGGCAGCTGCTGCCGCCATACTCCTGAACTCATCCATGTTATCCAGCACATTGTAGCTCAAATCGCTACTGTGCTCATCCATTATCTGTGGTTGCTGTCGCTGCGGCGGAGTATACGCAGCAGCAGAACTGCCTGTCCGACTTCGATACGTTGAAGTGGGAACAGTTGTGGAGGCGGAGCCAGATGAGGGCCCACTGATTGGTCCAGAATCCCGGGTGTAATGACTTATGCGCATCTTTTTGGTCTTGCCGGTAGTGCTGAACATTTCGTCATACTCGATGCTGCTGCGCTTCAAGCTGTTGCTGCTCATGTTGCTATTGCTGTTGCCGTTGCTGTTGTTGCCGTAAGGATGATGATTACCCAGAGACAATTGTTGTCCCATCAAAGGTGGCGGACTGCCAGTGTGTGTGGATGTGGGACTTTGTCCAGAAGTTGAACTACCCGCATCGGAGCTCATTGGCGGCGTCAGATTCTGTGGCTTGCGGCGCTTTAGCTGCTGCAATTCCTGTTCACTAAAAAATGGCCAATTCTCATCGACATCAAGCCACATTTGTCGCCGCAAATTATACGTATTGTGTGGCATAACACTTATGTCCCTGAGTATATTACATATCATGTTGCGATCCCGATCCTTGATGCCTTCGTTCTTCAGGCGAGCGAACAGCTCGGGCTTCTTGAACGGCTTCAGTGCCAACAAATGGATCAAACGCTCGCGTATGGGGCGACGTGAGACATCCGACATTTTATTGCCACCTCCTCCACCACCACCTCCTGATTTGTTGTTGCCACTGCGAGAATTGTTGCCATTGAGCATTTTACTGCGTCCACCGGCGCTACCAACTGATGCTGTTGCCGCTGCTCCTACCGAGGTAACAACAGTTGCTGCTGCTGACGGGCTTTCTCTAGGAGAATTGCCACTCAAAGCATAACCCTGCGAGATACCATTGGCAAATGTGTTGGCCAGTGTTGCTGCCGCTGTATTGCGACTACCGTTCACTGTACCGCTGGCACCCAATGTGTTGGGATTGGGATGGAGATGGGCATTAGGATTAGGATTGGGTGAACGTGAGGCAATTGCTGCTGCAGCTGCAGCTGATGCTGATGACGTCAGACCATTAAATGGTGATGAAACTAACTTACGACTACTATTGTTACTGTTAAAACTATTGCTGTTGTTGCTGTTGTTGTTCCCACTGTTGTGATGTGATGATGCCATCGTTGACTTCTTCACCTTACGCCCAATATCCGACTGATTTGGCTTAATCTCCCGTATACATTTACTCTTCTCCGTCTCCTCAGCTCTGGCCATTTTTGTGCGTGTTGTATCGTACACATCATCGTTGGCATGAATACGCATCCTTCGGGCCAGTGCACCAAGTACATCAAGCTCATGATCGTGATGCCTTTGCTGTTGAATGCACTCCAATGTGCCCTCAAGCTCATCGATGGTAAAGCCAAATTTTCGTCCATTTTCCATGCTGCTGTTGCCACCATTATTAGAAGCAACATTATTGCTATCGTTTGGTAGCGGAAAGTGGATGACTCCAGTGTTGCCTTTGCATTGAATTTTGGCACATTGGCCGGGCGAAAATCTATTGGCGTTCTCATTTCTTTGATATTCCTCGATGGCACGGTATGCAGAGTCGGTGAGCTTAAGGTATATGTACTCCTTTTTATCATCGGTGTAACGGTGGCTTTGTGACATACCATAATTGCCGGACGAAAATGTGACATTGGGCAGGCATTTTGTTGTTGCAATCGAATTGCTCATAACGTGTCCGCGCCCCCCTTCTTCAAATTGTATATGTGATCACAATTGTTGCACTCCTTTAATTTTTTTGTAGTAATTTCCTTTTTCTTTTTGTTTGTGTGTTGCTGTTTGTTTGTATGTAGATGTAGATTTGCTTCGGCTACTGTATTCTATTTTACTACGTTAAGTTGGCTGCGTTGTCACTGTCGTTGACGTTGCGTGGCGGGCGAATGGCAAAATATTTGCTTTTGACTGGCACTCACCAGTATTGGACAATAATGCAATAGTAATAATAATAGTAGTAATAACGGAAAATTTAAAACTTATTTTCTCTATGAGCACACTTTGCGAAACACGGAAGGAGCAATGGAAGTAAATAAAACTGGAAGTTTTTGTTGTTGTTGAATGTACTTTGTTGTCGTCGTTGTTGCTTTCGAGGTTTTGCAGAATGCGTCCAGCTGTTGCCGATGATCCTGTGCTGGTTGTTGTTGTTGGTTGATAATTAAGTGTCTGTACAATTTAATAAGATTTTCTTTAGTATGTTGTAATTGTAAGTAAAATTTACGTTGTTGCTAAGACGTGAACAGAGGCAAAATGCATAGCTTTTTACACACAGACACATACACACACACTTTGACTCTCGCGAGAGTTTTGAGCTGAACCGTTGTTGTTGTTTTTGCGTTTTCTTTCTATTTTATTTTCCTTAAAAATTTTTGGTTTGAAATGCACGCACACACACACACGCACAGCTCTTTCAAAAAATGTTTTTTTAGTGCTGCTTGCTGCTCGAGAATTTCACTTCCGTATAAGTCTTATTTCTCTCTTATTCACTCTCTGCTGCTTCTCTTGCTCTCTTTTGCTACTTTCAAAAAGTCTGGTTCATATTTGCACTCCACGTTGTTGCTGCTCTCTTTGTGTGCTACTTGCAAATAACACAATTTCTTTTGTTAAATAATATGGTATGTAGTATTTTTAATTGGGTTAAGGTAGGCATGTATTTATTGCTCTTGTTTGTTACTGTGTAGACGTTGCCTTTGTTGTTGCTCTGCTGGTGCTGCTGCTTCTGATAATTTTACATGTTTGCGTGAGAGGCGTGCGACGCGAGTGACTGCTGTAATTTTTTGCTTGCTTTTAGATGAATTGAGTTGAGTTGAAAGTGCGACTCCTGCGCCAGGTGCTCAAATTGACAATGTATGCATGTGTGTATGTGAATCGCTCAAAAGTCAGGCGGCGGAGGCAGCGGCAGCCATAAGCAAAATCAAAGACACAGCGCCGAGCGAGCAATCAATGCTGTTCGCACACATATATTCCGTTGCTCACTCACACTTATATGGATACACGTCGCTTGACTGCTTTTGGTGGTGTGTGCGCTCGCTGGTTTGTTGCCTCTCTATTCTCTCGTTCTCATTGATCAGCGTGTGCTAAAGCGAGACAACTGTTGTTTTGATTGGCTTCACTACTGTTGTTGCTGCTTGATCTTTTTCTTTTTTGCTTTTGCTAAAAATCATCTGTGTTTGTACGTTGATTTTTTTATACACATACATATATATATATATATATATTTGTGCTGCTTATAATATTTTTTGTCCACTTCTATATTAGTTGCTTATATGTTCATTTGTGTATGAATATCTTTTTCATAGCACACACACGCAAATAACTTCATACACTTGTATTATCCGATTCGAAATTGTAGGCACAGAGTTCAAGCACTCGAAATATTGTTAATTTTTAATGCCTTTTAACCACTTTTTTTTTATTTATGTGTGTGCGTGAGTGGATTTATACATGAACGTCGTTCATGTGCGTGTATGTGTGCATGTATTTTGGGTTTTTACGCCAACACTTTTACTCAAGACATTTTTTGCTTTGGAATTCGCTGTTTTATTTTAACACATTATTTTGGCACTGGAGAATTCGATAATTCAACTAATTATATTTACACGTTGCGTTTTGTTTTGCTTAGCAATTTGTTATTATTTCCTTTTTCACATATGTAAAAATATTGCTTGTGTCTGTGTCCAAGGTATCTTAATCAACGTACAAAAGGTATCTGCTAAATGAAATCGAAACGAGTTGCTTTCAAGTGGTTGCCGTTGCTGCTTTGCTGCTGCTGCCGTGCACTCGTTTATTATTACACCACTCACCGCCGCCCCGTGGACAATGCTAAGACAGCGACGTCGACGAGTGTGACGCGACGTAGCAGATCAACGGCAGGCAAGCAGGCTAGCAGCAGCAGTTGTCGTATCTCTCGCATATGCACATACACATACAGATGAATATGGGCATGGGTGCGCGCTCTCAATTTGGCGCTCTTTCGCTCTACTCTCGCACGCTCACTTTGTTCCGTAGAGCTGGCAAAGTATCGACGGTAAGCCGATTCGATATTTTTGATAGTCTTGTATCTTTCTAGTTAACCTTATTAATTTAATAGTTTAACTTAAACAATGTTCTTTCAAAAGTTGTATAATGGGATTTTGTGAATTCAGCTTACCAAAATTATAAAAAATTTCAGTGTTTCAAAATGAAAACAAACTATGGATTGAGACGCAAAGAACTAAAATTTTAATACTTCGATGTACCATCGAAAGTTTGCCAGCCCTAATTGTTCCGTCTGTCTTAAAAAGCAACGTCTCGATGTTTCGTTCGTTTGAAATACGTACGTGCCTTGTATCACTTGCTACTACTGCTGCAAGTAGTAGTAGTTTTTGGTGTTGTTGTTGTTGCTGTAATGTAGTTATTATGGAAGTGAAGCGTAGAGCAGCAAAATTGAAAACAAGTTTGCAATTTAATGTGCGCACTTGGCACTCTGCCGCTGGCCGTTGGCCATTCCGTTATTCGAATTGGTTTGGCTCTCTTTTATTACGCGTTTCTCAGTCACTCTCCCTCTCTTTTCTTCTTCTTATTTCTTGCTCTTTCTCCGACTCTTAGAGAGCGTTATGCGTTTACTCTACGTTTCTTGTCCAACAAAAGCAACAGCATTTGCTTATCTACTTGATGTATACGTACGTTTTTTTCTTTTCTTTTTTTTTAATTTTATACCTTTAATTGTGTGTGTGTGTGTCTCTGTATCACGAAAAGCTTGGGCCCCGTTGCACGTCTTAGCAAAAAATTTAAAACTTTAGCTTACTTTGTTGTTGTTATTATTATTATGGTTGCCGTTGAATGTGTACGCGTGTGTAATTATCTCACAACTGCTGGAAAAGCTACAGGCACAGACGGGGCACGCGTCACAATATGAAAACAAAATATACATATGAACTTAATGCAAATAAAACACAAGAAACAACTGCAAATGTACTTACAATTTGTGTATGTGTGTGTGAATGCTAGTATATATGTATATTTACATTAAGATGACAATAGTCAAAGGCGCTTTTGTAGATATCAGTGACTTTTTATAGTTTAAATGTTGAAACAGCTGTTTTTGGTCTTTCAGCCACCTGCACGATGTGCTTGTGTGAGTGTATAGCTGTTGATGTTGTTATTGTTGTTGCTGATGTACTCCCACCACGTCACACGCAGTATTGAAGACTGTTGCTGCT
The DNA here is from genome assembly GCA_035046005.1 of Drosophila acutilabella. Lineage (NCBI taxonomy): Eukaryota > Metazoa > Arthropoda > Insecta > Diptera > Drosophilidae > Drosophila > Drosophila acutilabella. The sequence continues at coordinate 18,516,774 of JAWNOK010000013.1, forward strand.
GGTGTTGTTGTTGTTATGCTGTTTCTTTTACGTTTGCTCGCTACGGCACTCAGCAAACCTTTCACTGCCCCGCGCACACCCAGCAACACAACGGGGTGGCACAATCAGCTGTGTGCTCGCTGTGGTTCGGCCAAGCAGTGTTGAAAAGTATACAAATATCGGTCAATCGATAGCAAGTCCGATTGCTAGGTTGGTGTGGAGAGCCGTCGCACACAAAAAAAGCTCTTCAAATTGGTCGACGTTGTTCTTGTTGATATTGTTGCTACTGACTGATGCGACGATTTCTCTATAAAATGTATACCAATTTCAGTGAAAATCACTTCCAAATAGTATATAAATATTTCTTTTGTCGTACTTAGTTTTGTTCTTGCAGCAGAAGGTTACTTAGTTGTTGATGCGATGATGATGATTTTGTGGTTTTTACTTGTTGATTAATATGGCCGTGTTCTCTCCTTTTTGATTTCAGCTTTTCTGATTCTTTATTAAAATTACGTTTTTGCTTTTATATTCACTCTACACTTTGGAAAGAAACGTAAATTATAATATGCACTAGTTTCATTTTTTTTTAATTAAAATCGTTTTGTTTTCCGCTTCCATTTCGTTGTGATTCGTTGCTGAATTATTTCTATATGTGTGTTGAACTATTGCACTTGTATTTGTTTACGTTACGCGTTCACGATCATACGCTTTCGTTACGTGTAACTCAGCTGTTTTGTGTTTACGTTGCATACCGTTACGTGACTTATTTTCTCTTAAGTGCTCTCTCTACATCTCTCTCTCTCTCTCATAATAAAAAGAGCACCGTCTGAGCATATTTAAGAGCGCGAGTCGGAGAACCGTTTTAATATTTTCTGTATGATACTCTTTAGCCATAGTTAATTCGTGTTCACTTTTGACATTTTTGCATGCAAAAAATTTTCCGCTTTCAGGTAGATTTACCGTAGAAACAGAAATCTTAACCGATGCGTTCGCATGAATGTTTTGTTCATTTTTGAGTTAGCATTTGTGTGCTCGTGTTTGTTCGTGTCTCGTCGTGCCTACTTTTTGGGTCTACCTAAAGTTGTACGTAAAAGTCCGTCTGCTTGGTTTGCTTATCTCTGTTTGTTTTGTACTAGGAATTTCAGCTACACCCTTACAAACACATGCCTGTTTTACATTTGGACAATTCATGTACGTATAAAGATAGACGTATGCCAAACTCACACCTGACGATCTCTTAGCGAATTTACCAGCAGAAGCAACAGGAAGTAAGTACAGTCGGTGCCATTAATATTTTGACATGTTACAAATAATACATTATACAACAAAAATTTAACTTGTCTTATTTCAGAAATAATACTATATATCAATCCATTATATATTATCAGCAGACTAATGAAATCCAAATATTAAGATCAATAAATAAGAAAATTCTAGGGCAATAGAATTAATAAATGTTTATTTACTGATGAACTTAAACCATTAGCTTGAAACGGCAAATAGATCAACGAAGTTTGTCAAAATACTTATACCATAAACTGTAAATCTGACGGTACGGTAATACGAGCTATTGCAGTTGTTAAATTGACAGCAAAACAAAGTAATAAAATGAGGAAAACTATATTCGTCTCTTTTTCTCGTACGGACAATAGTTGTTCCAGTCGAACAGGATGAGATTTATGGCAAATTGCAAAAATTTTAAAGCTCATAAAAACACAGCAGCATACACACGCACATACACGCACACATGTTATAGACTAACTCACAAATAAAAGCTATGAGCCAAGGTAACAGCTTGAAGTTCATTTAGAAAAAAAAAGCATAATAATGTTGTCCCTGGTTTGTTGTTGCTGTATGTGTGTGGTGTGTTGTGAGTGTGTTTCTGTTTCGTTTCAATAACAACAAATTTGCAGTCAGCGTTAAACAAATTAGCCAAAAAAAATAAATACAACAACTATAATAATACAATTTCAAGTTTGTAGCGCGCGCGATGATGTCGGCAGCCATTTGTTAAAACGTCGTTACTCCAAAAACCGCTTAAATAGCATTGAGAGAGCCCAGGCGAGCGAAAGGCCAATGCACTGCGCGTGACGACAGCAACGGCAACGACTCAACACAGGAAGGAGAGGAGGGTGCTTGTCCGACTCTGCCGATGTATGTGTGTGTGTGAGGACTCCACCGCAGACAACAGCTGGTCAAAGGCTTCAACAAAACAACAGGAGCAACAACCACCAGAATAAAAAATAAACCCAAGAAATCTATGAAAAACGTGTGAACGTGAGCAATGGAATGCTCGAAAAAAAGAAAAAAACAGAAAATAGAAAAAGGGCAGTAACAAAAATCTCACACGCTTCTAAAAAGAATTGAATAATACAAGTACACACATGTACACAAATCATATATGTACGAGTGTTGGTGTGTGCAGCTGACAGCTGGGTAGACAATTTTGCTTTGTGTTGCGCTTCTTGACAACAAAAACAACAACAAGAACGAGTAGACTATTGATAACAATGTCAAATGAGAGCGAGAAAGAGTGAGGGAGCAAAATGAATAGGCATAGAACTGAGAAATAACTAAGCTCGATAATCTACCACTCGCCACAGTATTGCCATCTTCGCCAAAATCGATCGAAATTCAGTCGAATCGATGAACACTCAAACCCAGAAGAAGAAGAACAACAGCAAACGATAACGAGAAAGGCAGAAACAGCAACCACCACAAACAAAACGCATTAAACACAAATTAACGGCTTTACCTCACACACATGTGCGCGTACGGGTGTATGTGCATATTTATGCAAATACATGTGGGTTTGTGTGCGTGTGCACTAAAATACGTGCAAAGCATTTAAAAATGTAAATTTTTTAAACGCTGATAGGGCCACAAAGACTGAAGCACGGCCTCTCTGCCCAAAACACTGCACAGATGTTCAAAAATGTAGTAGGGCAGCGACAGCAGCAGCAACAACAACAATTTAAGCCAAAAGTCGAGTAGTAATGTGACAAAATAAAAATAAAAAACCCAACAACAACACACACATGTATGAGCGATTAAAGAGGGCGCTGGGGAATGCAGCAGTCTGTCTTTTCCTCTCTCAGTTGACAGAGAGTCGAAGTTAGGCATGCGTATGCGTGTGTGTGTGTGTGTGAAACGAATAATCAATTGTCGCGACGCTTCGTTTGACTCTTCTCTGTCTCTCTTTTGTGTCGGTAATTACCCACACGGGAATCCCAAAATGCCATGCACTTCCAATATTTACAATAGCAATAAAGCAGGCAGCTCAATTTTCTAAGCAAAACTAGATACACACACACACTAATCAAGTACATATACATATAATGGCAATATTTTGAATTTTGTATATTCAATTCAACACTTTTGCTATTTTTAGCAAAGAGAAACAGCAACAACAATAATAACAACAACATCATTCATTATTAGGAAATGTGACTCACGATTCAGGCATCAACAGCAACAGCGTAAAATTATTTATACACATATAGCATACATTATTTATTTTCATATTGAGAAAGGCGTTAAATGCTGTTCATCCCATGTTCATACACACATACATACATTTATGGCAGTATAAACAAAGTCATTGGTCAAACGGAACAACGCTGCAATTTCATAATAAATTTACAATTATCGATCGCCGATAAACATTATTTATACAACTATGCGACATTTATTAGTTGAGTAGATTATGCATTGTGAGCAATTACTAATATTTGTGTAGTTCTGTTAAATTGACTCATGACAATGTGTTGTCGAGAAACCACAAAACCAATTATATATCCATATATTATTTTTTATGATTAAAATTCTTTGAAATGATCAACTTGATTTCAAATGTCGAGATATTCTCAGTGTTTTCCTTAGCGGGAAGCACCTTAATGCAACGCAAACAATAATCGGTGAATACCAAATTCAAGGTTAAGGTTTTTTTCAAACACACATCTAGGGATGGTAAGAAACATTTGGAATAACAATGGCAAAGCTTAGATACAACGGGAAAGAATATGATCGAGTTTAGCAGTTCAAAATTACCCTTAATACCCTACACACAATATTCACACAACAATTCTTATCTCAAACTTTTTTAACAGATAATAATCGTTTGAATCGTGCCATCACTAGAGCCAGTGCAATAATATCTTTTTGTTCTTGTCAAAAAAAAGAGACTCGATACATGAACACAAAGCAAATAAAAACGCGTACAATGAACTGTGAACCGAATGAACGGACGGACTCTCGTTCTCAGTTCACCCTCAAGAACAGCAACAACAACAACGAATAGAATGACGACGACAAAAACCAATCAAATTATAAGCGCGTCACCTGGAATGGAGGAGAGAGATCTTGTCGAGCAAGCGAGAAACTGAACTGAGAAAACAACGTTCATTGACCGATTTCAGCAGCAACAAAAACAACAACAACGTAATGAACATTGCATAATTTTTTTGCTTGCTGGTTTTTTTTTTCATGTTTATAACCAAAAGTTCAACGGAAATGCGTTTCTTTGGTATCTCTCTCGCACTCGTACTCCCTCTCGAACTAGGGCTATCGCCGACATATCAAAATAATCAAATTGGAAAAAATAAAGCATTGACCGTGAATGGGCAAAAATATTAAGTTTCTTATTTATTCTGATTAGATTGTAACTGGTGACAGTGTGTGCGTGTGTGCTGTAGCTATTTATGTGGAAAGCCTTATCTGTTAATTAGAAAACTTCAAGTAAAAGAATTACCCAATCAAATCAAACAAATAACCAACAAACCAGAAAAAGCCGCTGTGTTCTTGGCTTAAAAAAGAACTAAACTTTTAAAAGATTCTGGTTTTTATGTGTTTCTGCTGATTGAAAATCGACAATTAAAAATAAATTTAAATATAATTAAAAAAAAAGACGACGACAGACGAATCAGAAATGAAATAAGTAATAGCTTAAAACCAGTCTTTAATTATCGAAAAGCCACATTTAAAATTAACTATACAGTGATTTTTTAAAATAGATATTTTATTATATCTGGTCAGAGTCGAGTTGTTTGGAAACCCATTTTTAAGCTCCTCAGAACACATCGTAACAAATTATTAATTAAAGCGAAGCAGTTACTTTAATACACAATCAGGACAATGATCAAGCTAACTTGTATAACAGAAGTGTTCATAACGGCTAATTGTTATACAATAAATTCTATTGTGCGCTCTGCATTTGTATAACAAAAGCCATCCATTAGCATTGTATAACAAAAGCTTGTGGGGAATTCTCTAAACAAATCGGAGCTAAAGACTAATCAGTGCATTTGAAATCATTTCGAAAATACATATGTACATTCATAGAAATAGGTATAATTATAATCAAATAGAGATTACAGCAAGTTATTTTAATTTTGCGTCAATGCAGACTAATTACGCTGAGAACTGGTTCGAACTGATTATGTGAATTGTTTTGATTTTAAATAAATTAAGAGTTTTCATGCCTAAAAAAATATAAAAACAAAAACATCGACTGTTTCTGTTGTGTTTTGGTTTCGTAATGTTTTGTCTCAGTCGATCGCAGTGACGATAGCTTCTGCTTCTTCTTACACTCGAACACATTGGCAGAAACAAATACATGTGAATGCTAATCATGTCGGCAACAACACCCAAAACTGAAAACCCGATTAAACAACAACAACAACTTAACAAGAAGGCTCAGATCGTACCGAAGTCAAAGCTGCTGAGAGCGAAAAACCGAAACACAGAAAGAGAGTAACCAAGAGAGTCAAGCTTTTAAAGCTTTAAAAAAATAATAAAAACTTGTCTTCCCAGATTCAGTTGGATTATTTCTTCTTATTGGAGCAAGATTGAGAGACAAGAAGACAAAACTAAGACAGAGAGAGAGAGAGAGTGACAGAGGGAGACAGCAATAACGCTGGCAATTTCGAACTGGACTAAAAACGGACGCCAAATCAAAAAAGCAAAACAGACAGCAAAAACAAACAACAACAATGAGAGATTGGCGGACACAGACATCCGTTAACTGAGCCACCACCAATACAGAGACTGCGGACTGGTATTCCCCACACACCACACTTCGCTCTCTCATCACCTTCGCCATCATCGCCCTCACCATCTCATTTAACCCTCTCCAATCTTAAAGCTTGTCGTGAATTTCTCGCTGTTGCTGTCTGTGTGATTTGTATTTAAAATTAATAATCATACATACAAACTTATGTATATATGTATTTACGATTTGTATTCGGCATTATATTATGGCTATATCTTTAAAGAAAACAAAAAAAAAACCAATATATTACTGAAGGTCAGCCAAATTGAGCGTACAATCAACTTTTTAATATTTCATTATTCATTTGCCTGTGGTTGTTGCTTTATTAAATTTATTTCTCTTGTTGTTGCCCACAAAATGAGAATGCACTTTGCATACATACATATATTAAGAGTTGGACTTGTAAACTTCCATCAGGGTTTTCATCCATATAACATGCTTTAAATAACAACTTTTAACTTCTTTTTCTCTCACATTTTCCCCATATTTTAATGTGATTATTAATTGAACTTCCGCAGAGTTCTCCATTTGTCTCTCGTTCTCTTTTTCTCTCCCTCTCTGACTGTTTACGGTTCTTTTTAGACTTCGTAGTCAAAAAGAGTTCAGTGGTTGGAGTAAAAAATTAAACTTTTAAAAACTTTTTGTATGCCCCTACAAAATATTGAATAAAAAAAAACGTCCTTAACTTCTCTATCTTGTCAATTTCTATGGCTATTTAAACAATTATATATTTGACTTTTGAAACGGAGTGCGGGGTCTTTAATAGTCGATTTACTCGACTAAATATTTTTTCAAGTTACATTTTTTTTTTTTTTTGCTGTGTGCCATGTGCCATTTTTCTATGTTTATTCACTTGTGTGTGTTTGTGTGTCTATATTTGTTTAAGCTTCAAAAAGTAGAACGTCAGAATCAAGCTCTCACCTTCGTCTTTTTCGTTTCCGGTGTCTTTTGTTTAAATTCAAATTAAATAAGTTAAAATATTGTTGAAAAACATAAAATGTTGGCTATTTTTATCTGGAATACCATTCAAGCTCAAAAGATTCTTTTTGTGGGGCGATAAGTCATAGACACAATTACTAAGTAACCGCACATTGCAATTTAACCTAATAATAAAACACTGTACAACAAAATAAATGCATTTATCGCTGTTATTCCGTTGGTCACAGCAGCAGTGCACTAAAGCTGAGCTTTGGTTGTTCGATCAGACAACACTTTAAAACAGAAATTCACCACAAAACCCACCACTAACAGCAACAACAGTAACAATAATAAAAACAGTGCACAACAACCAATAAGAAACCTCGGTATGCAAGTGAAAAAAAGATACGAAAATTATATAAACATTATAGGCAACCGTAAATATGACTAAACCAACCGCAAAGCAGCAGCAACGACAGAAACAACAACAGCACCGATATGTAACAAGTCGGGTGGCAACTGCAAAAAACGAGGGCCGCGCAACACGAAACGTTGACGACTGTGCAGCCCCAGTTGTTGTTGGTTGGTTATTTTAATGTTGGTTTTATTTTCTGGTTTCTCGGCTAACGAAACTATGCCAAAGTTAACGACGGATTACAATAATCAAAGTATATGCATAGGCACAGACACATACGCACACAGTCATACTCAAAACTGTTCCAATAAGTGCGACAATTATCTAGATGGTTGGCAACGCGCGTGCCTCTAACATGCCGACAGTTCGCAACACTGACGAAATTAACCAATTAACTGCACAATTGTACATACATACAAATACAACTAAAAATCGATATCGATCTAGTTAACAAGTATTGTTTAAAGTTATCTAAACACATATGTATGCATGTATTTAATAATAGACATACATTATATGTATGTAGATATGTATATATTTGGATTTGGACACACCCATGCAGCAACATTGGTTACCTTCCTTTTCAAATAAAACTATTTTTGGTAACAACTGAAGCAAAAATTGTATTATATACATATGTACGAATGTATAAACATACGGGGCCCGATAACAATTACAAAACTATTGAACCACTTAAGTTAAGGTCTATAAAAAACAAAAAATTAACAATAACAGCTATCCATGTTTTCCAGCGACACACAAACACGTACAAAGATCGCCCGCACAAGTATGCGGGATTTATTTATGTGTATGTATTTGAGTATCAGAGAGAGGGAGAGCAGCGCTTTGTCGAAGATATATGTAGCCAGCCTGCTACATGTGTAGGTGAGAGCTTGCAAAACCACAATGGCGACAAAAATAGGCAAGCAGACAGGCCCACGGGAACGAGACAGCGGCATAGATACGATATGTATATGTGTTTGTTACCTACAAATGAACTACATATGTATGAACGAGTGAGCCAATTGAAGTTTTGTCATTTTTGTTACTTTTATTATACGCGTGCACTCTCGAATGCGTAAACATTCCCATATGCAAATATTAATGACCTTCACTTTCACCTCTTTTTGTTTTGCTGAGGGCTGAGGCCAAAGAGCAAAACATGCTGAGAATCATCGTTGTCGAAGCAACAATTAAAACGATGTCGATTTTTTTTGGTCAATAAGAAGAATAAAAACAGTATAAAACTATTACCCCTTTTGCAAACAAGTATGTTTTAGTCATTGTAAAGTCAACATATGTACTGTGTAAACTTCCAAAGTTTTAGTTTCGATTTTTGTCACAACGCGGACAATAAGAGTGAATTGTGGGCACATGTAAGCACACACATACTCATGTAGAGACATGCTTTTACACGTGACAAATGAAGTGAAACACCAATAAAATTGAAGCACAGTCGCAGCTACAAATTTAAGCATACATATATATTTTTCTAATGAGAAGCGATACGGCCTTCTCTGCTCGTGATCGAGCAACAACAACAAATATACAATTACAGTAAATAGGTGAAAAAGACAACAGCGCGCAGTTGCACAAATATAAAAAGCAACCACAAAGCACAAACACATACACAAGGTATTACGGTAATCAATGTCAAACGCTGCCGATTTCATTCGCATGCACAACAAGCAACAACAATATCCGACTGTCTGTCTCTCATTGTATTTTCTGTGTACTTGTACAAACACAAAAGCAATTTAAGAGCACTAGCAGTCGACACAAACATAAACACACTCACACACACACTCGCTCACACGCATGGCAAATCAGATTCGTGTTAAATGCTAAAATGAGAAAATCACCTACGACACAGCAACAAATGCGACTAGAGATCCGCTCTCTGAACTACATACGCTTTTGTATATATGTATGTTTATAGGTGAGGGACTGATGGACAGAATATTTAATGGGAATAATATTGAAATAACAAACTCGAGTAATTTATAATTGTATACACCAGGTTAAATATTTCTCATAACTTATAAAAAATATTAAAGCAAATTGGCAAGTTAAAGCTTTTAAATGAGGTGGACAGAAAATAACACCACTTGTTGTTGGTTGCTTCTTGTTTTGTCATAATTAAATACAATACGTGTAAGCGTGACAGCATCTGCATGCATGCCAATCGGCAGCCAACGCTTGCAACTTACTCTCTCGCGCATTCCCAAAGGCAAGGCAAGATCGACACACGCACATGCACAACACACACATGCACACATACAAAATCACACAGATACAATACTTTCACTTCTTGTATTGAATTTTATTTCGGTTTGGGGGCGCCTCAATGCTGTTGTTGTTGTCGTTTTTATATCTTTTCAACAGATTTATGCAAGTTTTCTGAGTTTGTATGTATACACGCACACATATGTATTTATGTTTGTGTGATTCGTTGTTTGTGGCCCTCAGCAACAGCGAGCGAAAATACAAAATATAGAAAATCAGTGTATCCACACACACACATTCAACAAAAAAGGTGAGTATTTAAAAAATAAAAAAATCTAGCGTGTGTAATTTGATCAAGCCATTCATTTATAATTGGGTTATTGAAATAACATTTATCTTTCATTTGGCTTACTTTTTTCTTGTTCTCTAATTAATAGCAAAAGACTTTAAAGTACAGAAATACATTTGTACACAAATATACATACATACAACCGTATGAAAGCTTGCTGAGCAGCTTTGGCTGTTTGACCTCAAACGTGATGATCGTATGCTGATTACGATGTACCAATACAGCAACATTTAAATGTATTTAAATACAGGAATACTTATTTCCGAAAAAAGACACTATTCATCTTTGTTAAATAGGGTCGATGAGTGTTAAATGCATTCTGCGGTTATCTATACAAGCTCAAAGTACGTAAATAAAATACCAAATGCGTCAAAGTGCTTTACACCTGATAAATGGAGTATTATGTTACTCTCTCCTATAAAATTACTCTCTTTACTTCTCTCTCAAAGCGTTCAGTGCAATACTGCAATAATTACACACACTCTGCACTTGTCAAATGAAACGAACGACTGGAATGCAGCCAATATGCGACTCTCCAACCATCTTTCTGTCTTACTTCCTCTTAAGAAGCTGATATTTAAAAGCTTTTTGTTGTGTACAATTTATAGTAAATATTATATTATTATTTGCTATGCAGATAATATCATTTTATTAGCACATATTTTTAACGTGTTAAATTTAACACTTTCTTTCTGATTTAATAAAAAGAAATCTAGTGTCAAAACTGAGAATTGACAAAAAAAAAAAAAAAGAAAACTAATGCTTATCTAAAAAACATATAATCATAAAATTCGTTTTAAATGGGCACTGGTAAAATTTAAACAAACGAATTCTGGTGAGAGCCGTCATGTCGCTTTTGTCATGAATTAGGCCTTCTCTCTCATACCAATGACAATATGCACAAAGACAGCAGACAGCTGTTGGAATGTTTAGTGGCGAAATGGACGACGACGAACGAAGTGGGTGGAAAGAGTACGACGCGTGGATACCAACGCTGACGTCAGAGTGCTTGCAGTTTGTTGTTTTTCTTAGAAATGATGCTACAACAATTTGCATGGGTATGCTATCGATAGGCGTGCCTATTTATCGATAGCAAATACACAAACAGAGATGTGCGCGCACATCACATGTTAAAATTAGATTCTGAAATTGCTGCCCACGTTCGATTTCTAGGATAACTTGTTCACGCACACACTCACACCTACATACACGCCTCCTCGCAATGCAACAGCGTCAATATCAAAGTTTCACATAAACATTTACAGGGGCATGAAATAAAAATACGAGAGCAGCGTCGTAAACTGTCAGCTGCGGGAGTGAAGGAGCATTATCGAATTAACATATATACACTCATGCTCATACAACTAAGTCACTATTTTAGAAACCTATAACCAAGGAACATTTGTTAAATATTTAGAATTAAAGCGTTTTCATTGAATTTAAGTTATTTACTTAAAGTGTAGTTCTTTGTAAGTTTACTCAAAATAAGTTACACATAAAAATAAGTTTAGAGAAAACTGGTGACTTAATTACATGAGCATGAGTGTACATTGTTCTCTATGCACAGGGGGTTGTTGCTAGCTAATATTTGTTACATGCGAGCCGGCGACGTTGTTTTCTTGTTTCCCACATTCCAGCAAATTCTCTGTTCTTCTTCTTTCTGCCACCCTCTGTTGCTTACTGTTTGAGTAGTTGTGGTTATGGCTCTTTTTGATTATTTTTTTCCTTTTTAATTGAAACACTTTTGCAACTGTTGTTATGCATGCACTATAGTTTTTAAATAAAGGTTGATAGCCGTTGATTTATATTTGCGCTTGTATTTGGTGTTATTGGAAGTAAAATTATTTATAAATTAATTGAAATCGCGTAAATAACGTTGTTGGCAGTGGCGACAGCGCGACATCAACACAGCGGCTGATTTTCGACAGCGACACGACTACTACAGCGACGGCGACGAGTGCGGTTGGCTGACGTTTTTGGTGGTTGAGCGCGAGAGAGACGACGTACGGACCCGAAGACGAGGACGGAGAGCTGCTGGAGCGCGCGCGTGCATAACATGCTCGTATACACAAGCTCATGTACTTACATACGTCTATACAAGCGCAAGCTCCATCACACCGTATTGAAGGGAGGGGAGCTGCTCTTGGCGAGCAAACGAGTCAACGCACACATGCAAGCAGACGTAAATATATATTGTTTTGTATGCATGTATATATGGACATATATAAAATATAATACACGGCTGCGTTAATGATATTGAACGTCGACTACTATAATGTAAATGGTGGCAACTGTCTTTGCCTCATTTAGACGGACAGACTAAACGACGATCCGCCCGAGGCACACGCACACTTGTACACACATATAGAAGTGGAGAAATCAATCAAGTGAATTTAACACGGCACAACGAAAAGAAGGCAGCGGAAAACAACGTAGAAACATTTTCAATATTGCACATTTTGTATTCGTTTCTTCTTGCATATGAATACATATACATACGTATGTGTATGTGAGTATGTATTATATTTATTTTTTTTCTTACACAATATATTTTTATATGATTTAATTGTTTGCACACACTATTTTTTACACTTAATTGAGCTCTTCTTGGTTTATTAATGCACGTATTCCCCTTAAGTTAATTTTCAATAATTTACAAATGTAATTTTAACAAAAAATTTTCTTAGTCAAAGTCAGAAATCACGTCATGGCTGCCACGTCCAAGCAACAATGAATCGTAAAATTTCCAAAGCAGCCCACTTCACGCGGCGTTATCGTCGGTTGCGGTTGCGAGTGCGTTTGTGAGCTGAGAGAGTGAGCGAGTCGCTGAAACAGTCTCACTTTGCAGTGTGTACACATTGTTTTTGACAAAAATATATCCATCATAGGTCTAACCTATGCGATAGAGTAAGTACACTATAGTGCGAGAGCTGACAACCCCATTATTTTGCAAACGAGGGCAAACACTTTTTGTTAGTGTATTCAGTATTATTTAGTACCACATTAAATTGCTCCGGCAAAGTACCGCCATTATTCATTTAACATGTTTATATCAAAGATTTAATTCTAATTTAGTGAAAATATTTCACAAGATAACTTAATAAAATAATGACATCGGAGGCTTAACAAAAGCCAATTGACATTGATAAATTGCATTTCGCAACATTGGGCGAAATGACTCATTTTTGTGTTTGATTTTTTTTTCCAATCAGTTTGGACAAACTTTTTATTTAAGATTGAAATCAACAATAAATGCAATTCATTTTGTGCATTTCATTATGACCATTTCACTTTAATTCCTAAACGATTTTTCAATCATTTCTACTGTTTTTTTATAACCATTTATATTCTTATTGCTTGCGCGCCGCAAGTTTTAAACGGAAGGAAAGATCAAAACAAGCGTGTAAAACATCTGTTTTTTAGTCTCAAACACATTAGATGTGCGAGCGAGATAAATATACCATACACTGGCTGCATTTGCGAAACACAGCACATAAAAATGCAATAATAAATTTGTGTAGAATGAAAGAGACACTAAAATGAGAAAAGTCGCGCGTCTAATGTAAAATTTCACCATTTTGTTAAATTAATAGGAATTATTTTATAAAATAATTAATTATTATTGGCAATATAAGATATATGGGCATAGCAAAACTAAAAGAAAACAATAATAGAAGCCAACGCACGCAGCGCGGCAGCGGCAACGAGACGTCGTCGGCAGCCGCTGACGCCTGCTGCTCACTCGCTTGAACATGACCACGGCTCGGTATTCGTATTCTGCCGAAAAATTTTCAGCACCGAAATAAACAGATAAAAACGATGTACTCACCTTGAAAATTATCGTCATTGTCTTCCTCGGATGCCATGCTTCCAATTAAATGCAAATTCGTATCGTTTTCTGCACAATAAAAGCCCTAAAACTATTTTCACAACAAATAAATTAAGCACACACACGACACTAGTTGTGTCGTTTCGTTCAGAATAAGTTCATTTGAACGGTTCATGGACTACTTGGACCAATACTGAACTTGTTCAGCGACTTTATAATGGACGAACCTCTAAATAGAAAAAAAAAAGGGAACGAAACATCATATAGGAATTGCAAAATACTATCGCGTATTATAATATCGATAAATACTAATTTAGCAATATGATGAATTGAATGTGTACAGCGCGTAAATTTTGTAATTAATTAAAAAATGTTCGATTGGATTTGGCGTAATCCAGTATGTGCTACTATAACAATTGGCGCTGGGACAGTTGTTGCATCCGAGGTGATTTGGTTTTTATTTAAATACGGACGCGACAAGATCCAATATGAAAAGTCTCAACTGCACGAAATTCTAATATTTAATGAGTTGGGATTTAATTGTGTCACTGATCATCGAGACGGCACCAAGGAGTGCAATAATATACACTGCGCACAACGTAATATTGATCGACTAAAAGAACTGATCGGCCACGCTAAATACAACATTGATGTGGCCATGTTCTCCCTGAGCTCCCCAGAGTTGATGAGTGTCCTAAGACAAGCTCTTGTTCGTCGTGTTCATGTTCGAATCATTCTGCACCCGAGAACACGTGCTCTTAGCAATAATGAACAAATTCTAAAGCACTTGGGAGCTCGTATTCGTATCGTTTACTCCAAAAAGAAGATGATGCACCATAAATTCTGTATTATCGATGGACAACAGCGAATTGCTAAATTGTGGCAGTCGAAGCTCCTCAAGTATAAACCAACGATCACGTATCCTGTAGTAATCAATGGATCAGCGAATTGGACTGAGGGAAGTTTTGGGGGGAATTTTGAGAATATCATCATCAGTACAGACAAAGTAATTGTTGAAAAACTTGAAACGGAGTTCGAACGCATGTGGAAAATCTTTTAAATTTGGACTATAAAGTTGTAGCATTAATCGTTGAATTATTATTAAGAAAATATGTAGTATATAAAACATTGTTAAAATTTAAAATCTAGGAAAGATATTTTATTTTTTCATTAAAACAGATAAATTGTTCATTAATACTATTTGATAACGATCGCTGTTAATTTATTATTGTTAAAGCTTGCGATGGAAAGCAGAAATTTATTAAACAACTTCAAATAATCATTTAAAAAATGTTATCCTTATAAACATGAAAGCCTATATTATTGAATAAAATTTCAATTCTAACTTTCTAATTTTTTACTTACAATATTGAGAATAAATTTACTCAACAATAATACACAAAAAGAGAAAGATATAAAACCACGTTCGGCAAGTTAAAGTGGCCATAAGTTTAGTAAAATAAATAAGGGTGGCCGTAATAATTTGTCTTTTTTGTAAGCAGAGTTGCCAGTGTCAGCGAAAGGAGTGCAACAACAACCCTGTCTTTTTTGCTCAAGCCATTTTCACGTAAACGTTTTTGCTAATAAACACATTAAACAAGTACTAAAAATTAATAAATCATTTACGGATTAAGCGGAATGTGCAAAGTTTTTGGTAAATAACTTTCAAGTTTTAAGTCAGATCAATTTAATTGCGAATATTATGTCGTCCATTATAACGCGCAAGGATGCCGAAAGCGCCGACGCCGACGAACAGAAATCAAAGTCAGCCGCCTCAGCCAGCAAGCGCAGCGCGTCTGGCGCCGACGTCGGTGTCGATGCTGCACCAAAGAAGTCACGTTTTGATGTCAAGGAGTCAAAGAATGGTTCCACCGTCGATGCAATGGCCTCATCGTTGAGCAGCACACAAATCAAACTAATGATGGCCCATGCCCAGCGTGAAATCGAGGAGCGAAAACGTGCCCTGAGCAATCTGCGCGACAAGGATCCTCTCCTGGCCTCCGTACCACAAATCGGAATGCCGGTTGCGCTCGCTACCCAGGCGTTATCCAAAAAGCCCACGCCCGAGGACTCCGAGAAGGCCAAGAAAATAGCTGAACTGCAGGCACAGATACGCGCCAAGTTAACTGGAAATCTGGCCAATATCATACAGCAGCAGCCCACAGCAGTGGCTGCAGCAGCAGCAGCAGCTGCACAACAACAACAGGAGCGTCCCAAGCCGCTCATTTTGGACGAGGAAGGCCGCACAGTGGATAAAAGTGGACGTACCATAAACATACCTACGGTGACGCCAACGCTAAAGGCAAACATACGGGCCAAAAAGCGAGAAGTATTCCAGCGCCAGACAACTGGCAGCGAGGGGGGCATCAACAGCGGCTCAACGAGTAGTGCTCAAGACGATGCTGCCAAGTTTTTCGACGATCGCATTGCCCAGAAGCCCACGGTGCGTAATAAACGCACACTGCGTTTCCACGAACCCGGAAAATTCCAGCAGCTGGCGGAGCGAATGCGCATGAAGAGTCAATTGGAAAGGTTGCAGAATGAGATCTCCCAGATTGCACGAAAAACGGGCATTTCCTCAGCCACAAAACTGGCATTGATTGCCCCTAAACAGGATATGCCCGACGATGTGCCCGCCATGGAGTGGTGGGATTCGGTTATTCTCAGCCAGGACATGCAGACAGTAGACGAGGCGAGTGGAAAGATAAGCATACGCCAGACGGCTATAAGTAATCTTATCGAGCATCCCACGCAAATGAAGCCACCAAGTAAGTTATTAAATATAAATTTAATACCAAGATTTGTATTAATCCTTTCTTGTCTAGATGAACCATTGAAGCCTGTCTACTTGCCTGTATTTCTGACGAAAAAGGAGCGCAAGAAGTTGCGTCGTCAGAACCGCCGTGAAGCCTGGAAGGAGGAGCAGGAGAAGATACGTTTGGGTCTGGTGGCCCCACCGGAACCAAAGCTACGTATCTCAAATTTGATGCGCGTGCTGGGCACTGATGCTGTCCAGGATCCCACCAAGATAGAAGCCCATGTGCGTGAGCAAATGGCGAAGCGTCAGAAGGCCCACGAGGATGCCAACAATGCCAGGAAGTTAACCAGCGAACAGAAGAGCGAGAAGAAGCAACGTAAACTGAAAGAGGACACCAGTTGTGGTGTCCATGTCAGTGTCTATCGCATCCGTGACCTTCAGGACAATCAGAGTAAAAAGTTCAAGGTAGAAACGAATGCCAAACAGCTGCAGATGACCGGAAGTGTTGCACTCTTCCGGGATTGCTGTGTGGTTGTCGTCGAGGGCGGACCCAAACAGCAGAAGAAATATCGTCGGTTAATGCTGAATCGCATTAAATGGGAGGAGGATGTGGTTAAGGGCAACGATGGCCAGGATGTCTCCAATTCCTGTGTCCTTGTCTGGGAGGGCACCAGTCAGCGTCGTCACTTTGGTGAAATCAAATTCAAAATCTTTCCCATGGAAAAAATGGCACGGGAGTTCTTTCAAAAGCATCAAGTGGAGCACTATTGGGATCTGGCCTATTCGGGCGCTGTGCTAGAAGCATCAACGGATCAGCAGTAGTAATCGCAATCCGCATTTACTTTCGACCATATACACACACCCAAATTGTTATCACTTTAGATAATTTAAGCTCAAAATGAAAAAATATTCAGTTTTTATAAGCAATTGCTTTTATTTTGCTGTATGAGGATCCTCTTTAATGTTGGACATTATGAACTCGTTGAGTCCCTGTTGTTTCAGTCGTTCGATGATCGCAGCCAGACGCTCGTCCTCTAGCTGATCCTCGTGCCGCTCTTGAACATCCAGCAAGTGCTGTTCTTTTACACGTTCCGTGAGCACGCGTTTGATGAGTTCCCGTAGAGATCTGTTGATCTCCAGTGTATAGTCGAGGAGTTTCACATAAGTCTCCGGCTTAAGGTAACCACAGTGCTGACACTGTGCCAGCTGCTCGAATGCATCCATGCTGGCATTGATAAGCAAACCGTGCTCCTTGATTTCCTCAGTGTCAGAGCTGTTCCCGCTGCTGCCCATCAGTGCATTGCCTCCACGATGTTGCCACAACAGTTCCTCCACTTTGGCACTGGGATTGACAAAGACATAGTCCCGATATATACAGGCTGTCGAAGCGGTAATCAAGTCATATGTGGAAATACCACACTCGACCAGCGCTACACCACAGCAATTGATGGCTGTGCTCAGCAAACAGCCATCGTCTTCCAAGATGAGCACACGAATGTCCAGCTGAAAGTTAACGAACTCATTACGGCAGACGAGAGGCTGCAATGCCTTGGTCAGCATGCTGCTTAAATGCTTCTCACGCTCGGGCAAAGATTCCAGCACGTCGCTGGCAAACGCGGCGAAATTCACATAGCAATTTATGACTCCCATGCTCACGCGACGCACACTGGATCGGACAAGCTCCCGTGGAGGAGCAACAATAGCCAGCACTTTGGTATTGCCATATTCCATGTAGGCAGATCCACGCACTGTTGTCAGAACGCCAACTCGTATAACTATAGAATTAAATTTGTTTTTAATGGGAATAGAAAATTACAATTGCTTAGTGTATTTACAGGTGGCGCGTGGTGCAGCAACTACTTCAGTTGGCTTCTCAATACTCTCGAAGAAATCCTCGCAATCTTTGGGCGTTGTATACAGCTGTCCTCCGATGGAGGCGCCGTCCAGCAGCGAGTTTTTAGTTTGTGTAACGCGCAACATTTTATTAAACAAAACTTTGCCGCAATAACAAACAGCGATCAAAACATGTGTTTAAATATGTCTGCCAGTGCTGGAAAATACTGCCGTATGCAACTGGCGATACTTTGTCGCATAACACAGCACTGCTTTGCTTGCAACAATTCGTTAGAAGTCTTTACAATAAATCATTATAAAAAAACTAAAACACAAAATTAATTCAATTAAAAGTATTAAAAATGAAACATGCACTTATTCAAAATAAAACGCTTATTTCGACGCCGACAAATACTCCACCTATGTTTCATTTTTCACACGGCTGACTCACATCAGCAATCGATAGTGGCACACAGAAATGATAGCACAATCGATAGGTTTGCAGCTAGCTCCATTTGACAGCTCAAAAAGCGCTTTGTAATTGTACTCAGCAAAAAAAAAGAGTATTAGGAAGGCGGAGAAAAGTGAACGCCGCATTATAAAAATTAAATAAATTTCGATATTTGTAACATTGAGCCAAAATACCAAAAGACTCGCTAACACAATATGACGGGTGAGTCGAAGCTTGAGAAAAAGCAATTGTCCCAGGGCGATTCCAAGGAGGCGAAGGGCAAGCAAGCGTCCCAGGGGCAGGAAGCAGGCAAAGCCAAAAAGGATGAGAAAGAGCAGCAGCCAGAGCTCTCAGATGAGGATCAACAGCTGCAGGAGGAATTAGAGCTGCTGGTGCAGCGTTTGCAAGAAAGCGACAAGAAGTTGTACAAGCCAGCACTGGAAATGATGGCCAAGTTAATACGCGCGTCTACCACGTCGATGACATCGGTGCCAAAGCCATTGAAATTCATGCGACCACACTACGAGACAATGAAAACAGTTTACAAGCACATGCCCGATGAGCAGACG
Organism: Drosophila acutilabella; assembly: GCA_035046005.1. Classification (NCBI taxonomy): domain Eukaryota; kingdom Metazoa; phylum Arthropoda; class Insecta; order Diptera; family Drosophilidae; genus Drosophila; species Drosophila acutilabella. Next base: position 18,536,150 of record JAWNOK010000013.1, read on the forward strand.
CGTCAATTATGCGCCGACATCATTTCAGTGCTCTCCATGACAATGGGCAGTGGCAAGGATTGTCTGGCCTATCGTTTCCTCTGTGATCGCACTCAAACTATCGGTGACTGGGGACACGAGTATGTGCGTCACTTGTCTGGCGAGATATCGGCACATTATCACGATACTACTGGCGAGTTTCGTACCCAGCTAATTGAGCTGGTCAAGCAGATAATCCCGTATAACATGGAGCACAATGCTGAGGCCGATGCCTGCGATTTGCTCATCGAAATCGATCATTTGCATTTGCTGGCCGAGTATGTGGATGAGTCGGCCTATCCACGTGTCTGCCTTTATCTGCAGTCCTGCTATCCCTATGTGCCCGAACCCGATAACACCATTATACTGGAGACGGCATTGCAGTTGGCTCGTAAATTCCATCAGCACACCCAGGCAATGCGTTTGGCTTTAATGCTGAACGATATGGGCAAGATTGGGGAGATCTTCAAGGAGCCCAAGGAGCCGGCAATGCAGAAGCAATTGGCTTTTATGCTGGCCCGCCAACAGGTCTGCATCGAACTGGACGAATCGGTGTCGGACTATGATGATCTGATGGAGATTATGTCGAATGCCAATTTGAACAAGCATTTCTTGAATCTGGCCCGTGAACTGGACATTATGGAGCCAAAGACCCCGGAGGATATATACAAATCGCATTTGGATAACTCACGTTCCCGTTTCGCATCGATCCAGGTGGATTCGGCCAAGCAAAATCTGGCCGCCAGCTTCGTCAATGGCTTTGTAAATGCTGGCTTTGGTGTGGATAAGCTCCTGTCGGAGGATGGCAACAAGTGGCTGTACAAGAACAAGGAGCACGGCATGCTGTCGGCCACAGCATCGTTGGGTCTGATCCTGCTCTGGGATGTCGACGGTGGTCTGACCATGATTGACAAGTATTTGTACTCCACCGATGACAACATCAAATCGGGTGCTTTGCTGGCCTGTGGCATTGTCAACTGTGGCATTCGCAACGAGGTGGATCCCGCCCATGCTTTGCTCTCCGACTATATTGATAATCAAAATTCATGTATGCGCATTGGTGCTATCCTTGGCCTTGGCATCGCCTATGCCGGCTCCAATCGAGCGATTGTCATTGATACACTGAAGACAGTCTTTGCCAGCAGCGGCAAGACCACTCCCAGTGTAGAAATCCTTGGAATTACGGCACTGTCGCTGGGTCTGATCAGTGTGGGCACTTGCAATGCCGAGATCACAGAGATTTTGCTGCAGACCATCATGGGTATGAGCAAGACCGATATGAAGGATACGTATGCACGTTTCCTTTGGTTGGGCCTGGGATTGCTCTACCTGGGACGGCAGAAGTCAACAGAAGCAGTCATGGTTACACTGGAAGTGCTGGAGGAGCCGCAGCGCAGCATGGCCACCACCATGGTGGATATATGCGCCTATGCCGGCACTGGTAATGTGCTGAAAATCCAACAGTTGCTGCACATTTGTTCCGATCATTATGAAACGTCCAATGCTGATGAGGAGAAGGAGAAGAGCAAGAAGGACAAGAGCAAGGAGAAGGTAAGAACTCGGTTTCTCTAGAAAACTTTATTTTTAAAGCTTTTTGTTTTACAGGAGAAGGATAAGGACAAGGAGGAGAAGAAGGAGAAGGAAAAAGAGAAGGATCTGTCGCCCACTCAGGCAATTGCTGTTCTGGGCATCGCTCTGATCGCCATGGGTGAGGACATTGGCGCTGAGATGGCATATCGTTCATTTGGCAATCTATTGCGCTACTGCGAGCCCGCAATTCGACGCGCCGTTCCATTGGCCTTGGGTCTGATATCCGCCTCGAATCCCAAGCTGAACATATTGGATACGCTGAGCAAGTTCTCGCACGACGTGGATGCAGAAGTGGCACACAATGCCATCTTTGCCATGGGCCTGGTCGGTGCTGGCACCAATAATGCGCGTCTTGCCTCCATGCTGCGTCAGTTGGCTCAGTATCATTCAAAGGATCCCAGCAATCTATTCATGGTTCGCATTGCTCAGAGTCTGACGCATTTGGGCAAGGGCACATTGTCTCTGAGTCCTTATCACAGTGATCGCCAGCTAATGAATCCCATGGCTGTTGCTGGTTTAATGGCCACACTGGTCTCCCTGCTGGACGTTAAGAATTTGATCCTAAACCGTTCGCACTACCTCCTCTACACACTGGTTCCGGCTATGCAGGCACGCATGCTGATCACCTTCGATGAGGAGCTTAATCAACTGCAGGTTCCCGTGCGTGTTGGCATCGCCATCGATGTGGTGGGACAGGCAGGCAAACCGAAGACCATTACTGGCTTCCAGACACACACCACCCCCGTTCTTCTGGCCATCGGAGAGCGCGCCGAGCTGGCCACCGATGAGTACATCTCCCTTACACCCGTCATGGAAGGCTTCGTCATACTGAAGAAGAATCCTAACTTTGTCAAGTAGTCGCTGCTATCGTTTAAGACATGAAATCTATACACTTAATCCTCCCTAATCCCCCCTAACCCAAAACAAAAAGAAAGCTCTTTTTCATGTCATGCATAAATAAATATAAATTTACACATAAACACATGGGAAACAATTTGTAATCACTGACTGATCATAAAGGGAAGAGAACGTGTTAGCCACTTCCATAATTAAAACTAAAGAATTGATGGAATCATTCAACTTTATTGCGTCATCTCAGCACGTCCCGCACCTTTGGGCATCTTTTTATTGGTGGAATCCTCCAGTTCCTTGGCCTTGTAGTAGTGTGGAGCAACTTCCAGCAGCCACTTGCTCTCGATTTCGATAACCTGACGCATATACTCCTTGGAGGTAAACACCAGCTCATGATAGAGCACCCAACGTGGCAGTTCTTCGAAGAGCGATGAATTCGGATGAATCATTACAGTTTGATTGTGCTTAATGGTCTTGTAGTGTCCGCCCTTAGATAACCTAGCCACATGATAAAAATAACCCGCTGTGGATGCCTTGCGTACATTGATTGTCTCAGGCAAACAGCTAACCATGTCGATTTCCACACGTTGCATAAGGCCCACAAGCTGTTCCCGGACATCGCGTGCCCGCTTCATGGAGCGATACTGTATGTAGTTCTCATAACACCATTGGGTGCTGTAATCCGTCTCCGCCCACTGATTGTACACCTGAAGCAGACTCAAGTGATCGCCATGCATGTGATTGAAGTTCTTTCGTGCGGTATCCGCATGGATGATCTTATCCTTGGGCCGATAGAATATGGCGCTATTAACTGACAGCATTGCCGCTATGGTGACCATCTCTTCAGAGCACTTGTATCTGCAAAAAACATAAGATTACTAAGGTTACTCTACATTTTTACGTTTCCACTTACTTCTCGCTCGCCAGCAACATTTTGCCCATCATGGGATCCACTGGAAACTCAGCCATGCGTCTGCCCAGCTTGGTCAGCTCGCCGTGATGATTGAGTGCACCCAGCGCGTACAGCTGCTCCAGTGCCAACACTAACGTCTCGTGTGGCGGCGGATCCAGAAAATCAAAGTGTATCAAATCATTGATGCCCAGAGCCTTGAGCATGAGCACAGCATTGCCTAGATTTATACGACAAATCTCCGGTACCGTGTTCTCCTCCAGTTCATGTTTGTATGCCCAGGCTGTGTACAGCCGGAAACACTTTCCAGGTGCCGTTCGACCAGCACGTCCAGCTCTTTGATTCGCCGATGCCTTCGAGATGGGCACCACCATCAGGGATTCCATGCCGGTGCGAGAATTGAAATTGTTTTGCTTGGCAAAGCCAGGGTCGATGACGTAGATGATATTGTCGATGGTCAGCGAGGTTTCCGCAATGTTTGTCGCTAGGATTACCTTACGCGCGTTTGGTGGCGTTGGCTCAAAGATCTTGGCCTGCATGTCGCTGGGTAAATTGGCATAAACCGGCACGACAATGAGTTCACGTATTTTGGAACCCAGGCGTTTCACACGATCCTGCAGCACCTCCTGACACGTCTCGATCTCATCCTGACCAGTAAGAAACACCAAAATATCGCCAAGCGGCTGTGTCGCATGAATCTGTAGCACGGACACACAGCAAGCATCAATGTAGTCCGCCTCCGGTGCCTTTGTGTAGAATATATCCACTGGATAGCGTCTGCCGGGTATGCGAAAGATGGGCGCATCATCAAAGAAGGCGGAGAACTTCTCTGCATCCAGTGTGGCACTGGAGATGAGAAGCTTCAGCTCTGGCCGGAACCGAGCTATATCCTTAACCAAGCCAAAGAGAATGTCTGTGTGCAGAGTACGCTCGTGGGCCTCGTCAATGATCATGACGCTGTAGGATCCCAAATCCGGTTCAGAAAGAAACTCACGATGCAGTGTACCATCTGTCATGTACTTAAGTATGGTGCGATCTGAGGTACAATCCTCGAAACGTATGCTGTAGCCCACCTCGTTGCCCAGCTTTACGCCCATCTCTTCAGCCACGCGAGCTGCCACCGACATGGCGGCCACTCGACGTGGCTGTGTGCATCCAATCATCTTCTTGTCCTTGGTAAAGCCAGCTTCCACTAGATACTGTGGTACCTGTGTGGTCTTTCCTGAACCCGTTTCACCTTCGATAATCAACACTTGATGTTCCTTGACAGCAGCGATGAGATCATCTTTGAAAGGATACACCGGCAATGATATGCGTGTCTCTTCTATCGTAAGTCTCTTGCGCTCCACTTCAGTTAGTTCTGGCTGCTTAGATGCCTTCTCACGGTGACCATCTAGCGTTAGCGCCTGAATGAAGTCGATTTGATCATCGAGCAGCAACTCATACTCCTCCTCCGCTTTGGCATCCTTGGCACCAAACTGAAAACGTGCCGAGGCCAATTGTTCCGCTTCCCACTTCTTTTGCTCCGAGTTCGGCTGCTGCTCAAACTGATCCACCTCCACGTATTCGGCTGTAGAAAGTGGGTCATTAATTCACCGTGGCTTTAATAAATATTTTAATTACTTACATCGCTCGCCTTTCTTTTGGTCATCGGGCATGCGGTAACGCTGCACCCGCTCCAGTTCACGGGCTTTCTCGTGCTCCTGGGCTATGTTCAGCAGTTGCTTCTTGTATTGACGCTCCTCGCGTTCGCGTTTGGTTAACCTAAATACATTTTAGGTCAGATTACACTATAATCTCGAACTCAATCTATACTTACACGCTATCCGAAAAGAGATACTCATCGTCCAGTATGTCAGCCTCCAGTTCGGCCACTTTGTCATCTTTGCGCTTCTCCAAATATTGTCGCCTTGATTGCACACGCAGATGCGGCACAATCTTATCACGATCCTCATGCTCTAGCTTAAGGCGTTTGGTTGCTTCCTCAATGGCCTTGCGCCCGCCGGTGGCCTCAACCACTTTTCGCGTGCGATCCTCATCGCGTTGCTTTAGGCGATTGGCGAACTCATCACGCTCTCGCAAATCCTTTAAGCGTGACTCCTCCTCGCTATCTGGCTCCTCCTCTGCACTGCTGCTGCTGCTAGCCGTCCGTTTTCGGTTTTTGCTCGACATATTTTATGAATTTCTTTTTATTTTGTTTCTTCTTTTGGTATAAACAACAAACCGGCTCTTAAGGATACGTACGCTGTTTACCAGACTTATATTTTGCTTAGCGATGTGCAGCATACTCTTTTGTTATAGAGAAATATCGATATTTTTGTCACGAAGTATTTATATATCGATAGAGCGCTGCTTATCAGCTGACCCAAAATTTAAATAAAACGGCGCCAAATTGAATGGTTTCGTCAATTCTTGTCAAACTTTAGCTTAAATAACTATTAAAGCTACTAAATATTAGTTAAATTATTATAATGGTATAATTGCTTTTTGAAATGCAGTTAAAAACAAGTTTAATTAAAGTATTTGGTTTTATTCGAATAAAATCTGTATTAAATTCGGTCTTTTAAGTTTTTAGGGCGTATTAGCATTTTGACTACTTTGTAACCCTTCCATTTCCAGTGCAGACGTGTTACATCCGTGCTATTCTTGTCAAAATATGCCCCGTTAAGATTACTAAAATTGATAAAAACAATAGAATAAGCTACTATCAAATTTTTGAAAAGGGTTCACATACCAGCCATACAAATTTCCGTCGTAATACCACCAGCCGCCATGATATTTTATAGCGATATTTTCCTTATTAGAATTATCATTATCCTGATCGTATGTGGAAAACTTATAGCCAACATGATCGGCTAATTTATTAGGTAAATTTCCAGTCATTGCACCCAAGACTTTTAATTTATACTTTTCCATCTCATTACCGATTTTAAATAAATCGTAATGAGCATAGAAAATTTCATTGTTGAAATCTGTTAATTGAATATATAGCTCATGTGGCTCATAATTTGTCATCATATATAAATTCTGCAATCCGATAAAGAATTCACCGGTCAGATTTCCAAATCCTTGGCGATATTCGTTCCAAGTTCTATAGAAATTCTCAGATCCATCGATTCTACTTTGAATCACTGCCCAGCCGGGACCAATTGTATTTCCATCGCACAATATAGAAAACGATTCCGCACCGGGAAACTCAAGTGTCACAATTTTGGAACTGTATCCAAAGCTGAGACAACTAGTTTGTGTTTCACTATGAAATTTTTTTGAGATGCTCCTACTTCTACTCTTCATTTGGTGGTGAGCAGCATCGACTGTTTTTCCACATATATCAATCAATTTCTGGTTATTTTCACAGTTGCTGTTTTGTACCTTAATTGAACTTTGTAGAAAATCTACAAAGCTTTCCCGTCCTTCCAGTTCAACTATTCGAAATTTGTATTCAATAATCTTTTTTTCCAGTTTCAAATTTAATTCCTTACAGCTTTCCAAGCTCTCTTCTAAACTCGAGTTGGAATCTCCCTTAAAAAATTTATTTAAATTTTTTCATTTATTACATAATTCAATCAAGATTTTACCTCACTTTCACTTCGAGCTTTTAATACGATTGCAGCTAAAATCAGTAGAGGAACTGCATTCATTTCAGACACTTCACTTTAAAAGACAACTATCGACTGAAATTATAGAAAACTTTCTTTAGCTTTTTAAAAGTTTATCTAATTCATTTAACCGTAAAATTTAAATTGCATTTTTATGTGGTGTAACAAAAAAGTTTGTCAGACTTTTATTATTAACTTAAAATAGTAAATTTTAATTAAATAGCCAATACATGGTAGGGTTTTCTGGGGTCTACTTTTAACACTCGAATAGAAAAATATTATATTTCTTACAGGGTATTAAATAGTCTGTTACTTTCTTCTATCAATTATTTCGTCTTGGATAGCGTGAAGAATTTTAAAATCAAATTAACTTGTTAAAAAAGTGGTAAGTTTGGGGTTTAAAATTATTTGGAATATATAGTTGACGTTTAAAAGCTTAAAACGAAACGCGGAATTTTTTTAATATTTCAATAGAAACAAGTAAGAAATGCTATAATCGAGCGAGTCGACTGTAAAAGATCCCGTGCGCATTTTACCATAAAAATAAGTAATTTTTAACCGATTTTTTCTAAGGAAGCTATTGGATATAGGTAAGTCCAAATTATAAGTGAGTTTTGTTTCAATAGCTCAACTAATGCTACGTGTCTTCATACGAATGTCCTATTTTCAACCGATTGTCCTATGGAAGCTATAGGGTATAGTTGTCCGGTCACAATCAGATGGGGATGGGATATATATAATGGTTACCATGTAAATAATTAACAGACATTTTGTATTCGATTATTTTATTATAAAAATGATTCGTTTGCTACAAGTAGGCTACCAAAAATAAATAAAATTAATATTGATTTCTGTTGCTCAAAATAAACAATATTGTGGTAAGGTATGTGATTACCATAAGCATAAATGGATCGAGTTTTAAATTACCATTTTTATTAAATATATATTAATATGTATGTATAGAGTTGTATTTATTAATGCAGATTGACAGGCGTCACTTTTGATTTTGGAAAAATCGCTATCAGAGTTAATAAAACAATAAGATGCTATAAACTTAACGACAATTTATGCAGAGTCGCAAACAACGTCACTTCCATGAATGTCTTTAATTAGCCGGAGCCATTGCTGCTGCTGGAGGTGGCGTTGGTTCGCTGCTAGAGGGTGGTGGTGCTACTCCTGCTGGTTGCGGCGGCGATGTGTACATATGTGCCATTTGTGGTGGCATCGGCGTTGGCTGCGTTGGGAACAATCCGCCCATCGATGGCTGCACTTGTGGATATGTGGGCACGGTCTGGGCAGCAGCACCCGCAGCTGGATATGAAAGAGCCGCTGGTGCAGACATATAGATCTGTTGCTGCTGTGGTGGCAGTGCAGCCATTGAGAACATCGGCACTGCTGCTGCTCCTGATGGTGGCATGGGTGCTGCCGTCGCTTGTGGGAATGGCAATTGAGCCGCTGGAATTCCGCCAACGCTCACATTTACATTCTGTTGCGCATTAGGATCAAAGACCCCAGGTATGTTAATGTTTGCCGGTGGAGGCACAGCCTGAGGTGGTACCACAGGCAGCTGAGGTACAACTGGTTGGGGCTGAGGCTGGGGCGCTAGCAGCGGCTGTGGTACTCCAATGGGCTGGGGTGGCGGTACCACTGTTTGTGCCTGTGGTTCTTGGGGATCTTTGATCTGTGCTTGGGTCTCAAGTGCTGTGGTTAACGCGTCCGTGCCATCATCGGGATTGAAATAGGTTTTGAAAATGCTTTGTGCTGGCGGCTCTATAGTTGGTGGTCGAATATCAGCAGTTGCCGAGCCAAATGTATTGGCCAGCGGCGGTATATAAGGCAACGTGGGTGCAACAACGGCACTAGCTGCTGTTGGAGCCACTAAAGGCACAGTAACGGGGTTAACCGCCACGCCGCCTACGGTCGACGTAGCCACTCCAACCGACGCTGCTGCCGGCGCTGGGGGTTGGGGCGATGGTGCTGCCTGTACAGGTATACGATGCAGATAGCCATAGCCAATGCCACAACCAAGTGCACCCTCGCCACCCCAGGCGGTGTTTGGTTTGATGGTCACCTCGCGGCACGCATCATCGTCCAGATTGTAGACGTACATCTTCAATGGCTGTTGCTCGTGCGTCTCAATCAGCGTAAAAAGATCGTCGTTCTCATGGCGTATAGCATCGGCGCCGATCACGTAGTCGCTGTAGGCACGCAGACCGGCCAGTTCGGCTGGTGAGTTGGGATGTACCTCCAGGATATGCCAGACACTTTCGTTGGCACCTTCGAACGAACAGAAGCGTATGCTGACGCCCAAGAGGCCTTGGCCACCCCAATTGTTGCACGGTGTTAAGGTCAGCTCGCGTATTGTTTGTGTTTTACTCGAATAGACTGTGACGCGGACAGGTTTATCGACGTTCTGACGCAGCAGTTCCTTAAGCATATCATTGTCCTGGTCAAGACGTGTTCCGGCTATGGCTACGATGAAGTCAAAGAATGCCTCCAGACCAGCTTTTTGGCCGGGTGAGTTGTCTTGCACCTTGAGTACGTGGTAACCTATTGTTAATTCCAAATGTTATTTACTTTATTGACAATACGTCACTACGTGTGTTTGTGTGTGAGTATGTGTGCGTGTGTTCATATGATTGGCTCTCAGCCCTTTTGGGCTCATTGACACAATTAATAGTTTACGTGGTTCTTGGTGGTTTCTTCTTACCTTCGGTGCCTCCGCCGGGTATGTGTACGCTTTGGCTCGATCCCATTCTGCTATTCCTTTATTACAGCAATGTCTTAAGAATTTGACTTTGCTGTCTGCACAGCGGTAATTGGTGGATTATCTTGCGGCACCAAAGAGAATTCTGTTCTTCGTGGCAATTTGTTGTACAAGTTTCAGTGTTTATAATGCTCTTGTTTAGTTTTGTCTCACTCGCACGCCAAGCCAGGGATGAAAAACAAAATCAGCTGCTATCGATATTCGTGTGTTTTACAACACACGGCTGCCATTTCGAGTGTAACAGAATCGTGTCATGATATTTCGGCTGTATTCCTTTGCGAATTAAATCCATGTTTATTATTAAAAGATAGTTTCATAAATTCTTGTAGTATGTGGATTTGTTCATGTATATTTCATAGATTTCAAGTTAACGTCGATAATGCCAATGAATAATAAATAGTAATTTATGTCCGCTCATTTACTTCATGGCTGCTGCAACTTGCCACTGCTGCTGGTATTTAGCTACAGCTTCACGATGTTTCAGCATATCCTTTTCCCTGCAATCAGACAATTTCACTTATAAAACCAAGCACTTTCAATAGGTGCTACTGTATAAATAACATACATGTTTTCTAGCGTATCAGTTGAGCTTTTTAGTTCCTTCGAAATGTACTCTATGCGCTTGCCAACATTTTGACGCGAATCTTCCAGTTCCTGTTTCACCAGCACTGGGCCAAATAATTTATACACTTTATTGTCTGGTCCGAGGAGATTAAGTTCATCCAGAACACATTTGTTCTCATTCAGCTGGCTGTCCAGGAGTGCACGTTGCTTGACCACCTTGAGACAAGCTGCGAGTCCAAGATTTCATCAATTTCATTTCTTTTTCTTCTTAATTTTACTTACATTTTTGTAGAGTTTGGTATGACTCAACCTCTGTTTGCATTTTTTTGTACAATGCTGCGCTATTTTTGTCCATCTTGGTAATTTCCTGCGACGATTAAATTAGAATTTTAAAAGTTTTAAAACAGTTGCCGGCATGCAAATTAATTTATAAATACAATTTTGTTGTAGCATTGGTTTTTATATTTTCGTGCGCGTGTGTGGGTGCAGAAGGTATTGAAACTTTCAGACGGTTTGTTAGTAAACTATTAATATCATAACGCACCAAACAATTTTATATAACATATTTTGTACTATAGTTACCTTTTGTTTAACGTTTAGACTTTATGTGCAAAGAAATATTAAAATAATAGGAGCTTCGCTAATATTGGCTACTGGACCATTAACAGAGCTGCAGACTACAGCGCACGCTTTTCTGTTAATGAACAGTGTTGCCAAAGACAGAATGCAACAGTTAACAGAAATTAAAAACAGCTGGTTGTAAACTTCGGGTAAACTTAGTTTTCTTTACACGGTAGAACAGTGACTAAATGTGTTTATTTTAATACAAATACAAATAAAATTCTAAATAAAAGTAATTTATTTATATAATATATTTATAAATGAGTTCTAATTAAAATTTAAGCGACAGTGTTGAAAGACGAAACGAGGGTCATTACAATGTTAACTGTACATTGAAAATTACATTTTTGTGCTTCTAAATTGATAAGGAAGTTTTATTAAGTTAGTTAGTTCCATTTATTCAGTATAAATAATGAATCTACTTACATTTCATTAAGTGACTGGCAAAGAAATATAAATATGAATTTGGTGTTCAGAAACAAGTGTTATCGGCGCACATCATACAGTCGAATCGTGTATGGACGTCCGCAATAACATCAGTAACGCTGCAACAAAGCAAAAGGTTTCGCGCCGAAAAAGAAAACGGCAAGGGCACGCAGCATATTTTATATAAAAATAAGACACAAACATTAGTTAATGCAGAGTAAGAATGTTGAAAATGTTTTAAACAACAAATACAACGTTAGTGCAGCAGCAACGCAACGTCCAGACGGGTGAAGTGTATGTGTGTGTGTGTGCGTGCGTGACTGTGTGTGTTAAGCGGCGCGTTTGTAGAGCTCGTACCCCGCCTTCCCTTTGCTAACAAAAACACGATGGCACCAACAAAAAAACGTGAGAAGGATAATGCAGATGGCGTGGGCGCTGCAGCCAACAATAACAACAGTGTAAATGGCGTGTCTAGTGGAAGTGGCCATGGAGTTGATGCTAATACAAATGATGCCACAGTCTCCGTTGCTGCTGCCGCCGCCTCTGCTGCTTCGTCCACAGCAGTTACCCCGGAAACACAAACAAAACTAAATGGACATCAACAAGAGCAGGAACTCTTTTTACAAGCTTTTGAGAGTGAGTGTAAATACAGCAGGAATGCCAATAGAGTTAACTAATCAATGAACCATTTCAGAGCCCACACAAATTTATCGCTATCTACGCAATCGCCACGAGACAAATGTAAGTTTATAATGTTTTTAAATGTTTGTAATGTTTACTTAATTATGCACCTTTTTTAGCCGATATTCCTCAATCGTACGCTTAGCTACATGAAGGAGCGCATGTCACGCAACAACAAGAAACGTGCTAATTTCAAAATCGATACAATTCTGGACACTATCACACAAAAGTCTGAGGCTGTAACCCAAAACTACCTTCATGTCATCTATGATTCACTGCACGAGAAAATTAAAACCCAGGACACAGAGGATCTGATCCGTGGTCAGGGGCAGGAGCAATTGCTTTGTGAAGCCGGTGAATCGGTTTGTGTGGAGACAACACTGTATAAGATAACTCGCAGCAAGCGCAAGGATAGCACCCTCGACTTTCAAGAGCTGCTCTCGAAGAGCTCTCAGATCATTTACAATCCCAAGGAGCGCATTGGTGAGCACTCAACCATAAGCATACCCTTGCAAACCATGCGACCAATGGGGGAACAGCATACGCTCTACAAGCTTCTCTTTCGCATTAAAATGCAGCATGCACAACAGACATGCAACGATGAGAATTCAGGTGAGATTAATTAATTAATTTAATTAACTACATAAGAGAGGTGTTTGCTCAAGAAGTAAGCGGGATCTATTAAAATTGTGAGAGAAAGGTCAATAGAATGTAGACAATAGTCTGAAATGATAGCTTGTATCTAATTATATGAACTCAAGGTTTCAAGGATTAGAAAGTGAATTAGCTTAAAGCGAAAGTAAGGAATCAATTAACAGTTGGCTTACTTTGAGCACACATGTCTTTTTACATAACACACAGATCTTTTAACTACCAATCTTTAACAGCCACTCCCCCGAACAAACGCTCACGCTCCAATGAGAAGATGTACGGCTCTGAGTTGATATTGTACGAAAAGTCCAGTGGATTTATCACTGAGGGCGAATACGAGGCAATGTTGCAGCCATTAAATTCATCTAGCATTAAGTCGTTCTCACCAAAGAAATGCACCTGGGAGACAATGCCCGATAGCTACATTCCACTCTCGCTGACCTTTGATGTCTATCAGCAGAGTCCAATGCTAAAATTCCATTTGACTTTGTCCAATGAACAACTGCCGGAAATTATTGCAGCGCCAGAACTGCAGCGTTATGTTCAACATCTCGACGTGGATACGGAACTCAGTCATGTTAACAACAATAACAACAATAATAATAACAACAACAATTGCAGTGGCTTAAAGAATGGTAGCATTTGCAAGGCAATTCCCGAGCACATACAAATTGTATACAATTTCATGTACAGCAACAATACGCGACAACAAACAGAGTATACGCAGGAACTGAATTGTCCATGGTGCGGATTGGATTGTCTCCGTCTGTATGCGCTACTTAAGCATCTGAAATTGTGTCACGCCCGCTTCAATTTCACATATCAGCCGGCGGGCAGCGGAGCACGCATTGATGTGACTATTAATGATGCCTACGATGGCTCCTATGCGGGTTCCCCATATGATCTGGCAGGACCATCGGGCTCATCCTTTGCTCGCACCTGTGGTCCGGTGAGACGCACCTCGGTCACAAGTTTAATGGTTTGTCGGCCGCGGCGTCAAAAAACCTGCCTAGATGAATTCCTGGAGCTGGACGAGGATGAGATAAGCAATCAACGCTCCTATATCACTGGACACAACAGGTAAGCTCTGAAATACAGCGAAAATCTCTTGAGTATTTGCATTAAAGTGTGTTTTGTAGATTGTATCACCACACGGAGACCTGTCTGCCAGTGCATCCCAAGGAGTTGGATATTGATTCGGAGGGTGAGAGTGATCCGCTTTGGTTGCGCCAAAAGACCATCCAAATGATCGATGAATTCTCCGACGTCAACGAGGGCGAAAAGGAGCTAATGAAGCTTTGGAATTTGCATGTGATGCGACATGGTTTCGTTGGTGATTGCCAGCTGCCTTTGGCCTGCGAAATGTTTTTGGACGCGAAGGGACACGAGATTGTGCGCAAGAATCTCTATCGAAATTTTATACTGCACATGTGCTCCCTCTTTGACTACGGCCTAATTGCAGCCGATACGGTCTACAAGACGGTTCAAAAACTACAGGGTATGCTCAGCAAATACGCAGCTGGCCAAGAGTTAATGCAGCGACAGCGCGAAGCGCAACTTAAGTTTTGGCTGGATGTGGGCATGCATAAGAAACAGGACGATGTAAAGCACAAGTCCCCACAGAAGCAACTGCCAAGCTCAAGTTCCATGTCCAGTGATCTAGCAACTACCTCATCTTCATCAGGGAACTCCGCAGCCAGTTCCATGCAGCCGCCCAAACGTATGCCAGCTAATCTTAAGCGTTCCAATGCCGCTGCTGTTGTTGCTGCTGCGGCAGCTGCTGCGGGTGCAGCGCTGGATATGCAGGACAATGGGACGGGCAGCAGCAGCAACAGCAAGAATGTGGCGAAAAAGAGTGCCGATCAGCCGACTGTAAGCAATTTGGCCAACACACGTGAACGCCGCTCTGATCAGGGTCTAAAGCGTACTGCTTCCAACAGTGGGCGTCTGAGTGCCCCGGAAAGTAGAACTGCCAGTTCCATGAACAAGCGTAAACTCAGCCCTAAAGGTAAGTACATTCAATTAATCGATAGCTTACAATCATTTCAAATGCTTTTCATCGACCGCATAACAATATTTTGCTTCATCATCTTGCGTCACAGTTTCTGCTTCATTCACATCTAAACTTTGAGGAATTACCGATAAAATAACAATGTTTTTCCAGTTTTACTGGTGTCAGTCTGCTTATCAGGAATTTGATATCTTTACTATTTCGATTCATTTTCATCTATTTGTGAATAATTTAGTACATTAATTTTATTCTTGATCGATTTCCAGTAAAACTTTCATCTCAGAACGCCTTTTAATGGTTCTGGAAGTATCCACTTACACTCCATATGTATTTAAATATCTTTTTACCATATAATCGTGCACTCACATATAGTTCTAGATCACTGCGCTGTCGCCATCGCCATCGTCATGTCCATTTGAGAGGTTCTCATTGATAACCCCAAAAATAATATACCAAAAAACAAAAGATAAAAGATTAATTCAAAATTTGTTTATCAAAATTATTTTCATTAAAACGGCCAAATGTCCCTTTTTCTCTCTTTCTCTCCCTTCTCTTTGTTCTCAATCTTTCGTTTGTTTAATTTTGGAATTACATTTGTAACAATCTGTCTTTTGGCAATCGGCAGAAATGTGTGATGTGGAGCAGTTGGAAGCAATGTCCTCAGAGAATGTGAATGGCAATAATGGTGTTAACGATGTTGAAGATGCAGCAGTTAATCATGTTG
Organism: Drosophila acutilabella; assembly: GCA_035046005.1. Classification (NCBI taxonomy): domain Eukaryota; kingdom Metazoa; phylum Arthropoda; class Insecta; order Diptera; family Drosophilidae; genus Drosophila; species Drosophila acutilabella. The sequence continues at coordinate 18,551,564 of JAWNOK010000013.1, forward strand.
ATGAGCATGATAATGATGATGTTGATGATAATGAAGTTACAGGGAGTAGTTCAACTGCCCCCAAATTAATTGATAATTGAGCTTAGAAATTGTAATTTGCATTTAAAATAATTGAAACATTCATTTAAACCACCAACTCTTTTACACACTCTGTCTTTCTCAAATACACACACACTTGCACAGATAATGCTGTGCTCAGCAAACGGCAACGTTACAGCGACGGCAGCGCCAGCATCAGCGTTGGCAATGGATCAACGACGCGCAACAAAAGCAATAATCATTCTACACTGCCAGCAAATAGCAATAACAACAACAAGCGACGTCGCACCCAATTGCAGCGCAGCAGATCAAACAGCACTGCCAGCAGTAAAGCAAGCAGCACAGCGCATGGACTGCGTACCCGCCTGTCTGTGCCAGTAACGAAATACGAGAGGCGCTGACGCAAGCGGCGCTGCTGCCGCTGCTGTTGCTGAGAAGGAGACGACTACGACGACGGCGTAAACGACGACTGAGGAGAACAAAAATGTTTTGTTTGATTTTTCAAATTTCTTGACTTCAGGTTGAGCAAATGTTTAGCAATTTAAGATAAAAATTGATTTTTTTTATTATAAATATTATTATTAATATATGTTGTGTTAATTTTTTATGCACTCAATTATGTTGGACATTTGAACAGTTTGGAAAAATCACAAAACCTCATTTCAATCAAATCAAATCAAATCAATCACAAACGCATTAAATCTAATTCTAATTAATAACTATATATACGTATAAATATCTTAAAAGCAAGTTACTTAAATATTTGCTAATGGCAACAAATCATTCAATTGTAATAATATTAACTCTGTATTCTGTTTGATTATTATTTTAACGAAAATGTGTGACAATTTCGCATCCACATAACATCAAAAAAAAAAAAAACAAAATAAATTGTAAGTAGTGCAGAGTCAGATATATACAATATATATGTGCATATAATATATTTGTACCAACCAATCAACCAGGCGAAAGTTCAATACAATATTTAATAGGTATTAATAAAAATATAAAACCGATATGAAATCAATTTTAGGACCGCTGAATAAAGTTTTGCATATATATTTTTACAATGCATAAAAGTTTGTTTTGAATTGGACCAATGAATAAATGTATTTATCTTAATATTCCGAACTTAATCAGTATGTTAATTTTTTATTAATCTGTTTTTGTTCATATTTCTTTCATATGAGTACTTCAAAACTATTATACTCATTATAACGATTCCAGATGTCGTATAGTGTTGTTATAATAGACTTTCAATTTAATTTACCTTCAAAAATGCCAGCTTATTGGATTGTAATTTTTATTCTTTGCTAAAGAAATTCAAATGCAATAAAATGTTAAATGTGGAGTGACTTCTGCCTGGAGTAACTCTGTTAATTTGCATTTGTCGCTCAGTCGCTGATAACTTTTAAAAGCCAAATCTCACATTCATTTATCAAAAAACAACAATATGATTTAACTTTAAGTAGTGTTTATTTGTATAAAAATATAACACAAGTTCAACTTTGTAGCATTCGACATGGGTTAGTTGCACTCAAAACAACACTGGTTTATTTGCTGCAAGAAAAGTTTAAAGAAGTTAATTTAACACTTTATGCCGAAGGAACAACGAAATAAAATGCAATGCTGTTAAGTGAGATATAATGCGAAATCTGGAAGGATTGTTGATATTGTGCAAGCAATTTGTTTATGTACAAAACTATAAGTGAAGAAGCCATCTAATAATAACTAATCTTGCAAGCACCTGGTCTGAAAGTACTTCTCGTCGATAAAACGGCAAAAAGACACCAAATGCTTGAACTTATGCACAGTTTGTGCCAGTGCCATGTTGGGCAACCCTGTAGTTAGTATGCTAAACAGGTGTCCAAATGCGATGGCATCCAATTCACAGGGCAATTCTCCATAGAAGAATGGTGTGTCAGGTGATTCCTTTAGTTTGTATTCCAGTGTCTCACAGCATTTCGTCACCTTATCGATGACATCATCGATGTCTAGATCATTCCATTGGTAAACTCTCAGGAGGCGTAGGGCATTCCTACGCTTATTGTAATTTTGCATCATGCTTAGGGGCCAAGGAAAAACGACTCCATTTCGCGGTGCCGTTACCTCCTTATACACTCGCTCATTCTTAAAGCTTATGTACAATTCGGCCATGGTAAATATGTTTTCCACCAGGGAGACATATGTACGCATGTCTGCCTTGGAGTCTTCATCCAGAAAGCTGCCGATTGCCATATCCTTTTGTTCAACAAAGTTTACAATTGGTTCGAACTCTGCAAATATGAAGGCTCCAGCTCGAATGAATGGCAGCTTAGTCATTCTTCCCCCGGGTGACATGTGTTCAGCATTTGCACAGGATCTAATTCCAAAAGGTAGATTGCACATCTTCAGGTAGGCCTTAACTGCCAGGCAACTTGCGTTCTCCGGCAACAGAATCTGTTCCGCCTCAAAGGGCTATCGGTGAAGAAACACAACATCGAATTATTAAGGAAGTCAGAGATTTGATTTATTTTCACTACCTGATAAAGAGTAGCGTCTTCGGGCCATGGTTCTTCGGCTATTTTGTCAGCTGTGTGCATTTGATTCAGGTACTTAGAACTTTGCATTTTAATATAATCTTAAATGCCTTCAGCGATGAAGTAACCAACAGCTGATCCAAACAAGGACTGCCAGATCGCTGAAAATTGATTTGTTATTATTATGAATGTGAACTAGTGAACCTCTTTTACCTAATCAAAGCAACTCTGATTGAGAAAGACAATGTTATATTTGAACCGGTGTATCGCGACGACTAGAAAACGATACATCGATTCTGAAATCGACTTTAGTTCCAGCTCTACTTTTTAGCAGAATTCAACATTGCACATTTTTGCTGCGCGTTCTTTCTTGTTTTTGCTTGTTTATATTAAATATATTATATTTTCGATATTAATAAAACGTATTGCAATATTGTGTGAAAGCTTAATACATCACTAGGAAATAATAAAAAGGTGAGTACGCATCTGAAGTTTAAGAATGTACTTAAATATATAATATGTTCGTGTATACATGTACGTGTTCCATTAATGCAAATAGCCTTAAGTATTGCGATTTTAATAAAAAATCTAAGTTATTTGCTTAACTGCTTAGCCAGAATAACGCCACTCCCTAAAAAGCTGGTATCAGTCAAGAAAAGGCGCTATTAAATGCCGGTGCCAGTTTCTGAAATTGTGTTGGTGTATGTGTGTATGAGTGCGTGTGTGATTCATGCGTCTGGTTCTCCACTACTGCCGTTGCGTGCCGTGCATTTCTTTATCAGGCTGCCTAAGCAGCGTCATCAGCGGAGAAACGCGTACATATTTCCTTGAACCCCATTCCCCCATGTCAAAATATTCGTCAGACTTTGACGGGGGGTCGAACCGCTTCTGTTATACTCATCTACAGTTCTTTCTCTTTCACTCTTTCTTGTTTGGATTTAGTATTTGATTTTGTTTCTTTTGATGAGATTTTGGATTGTTTCTAAAATGTACAACACACAAACACTTGTACACACTTGAAGCGATTGCCTTTTGGCCTGTTCATTTTGCATTCACACTTAATTAATTTTCGTTTTGTAATTCAATTCTAATACTACAATGGAATTTGTGTTGCCAAAAAAAAAGTAAAAATAAGCGAATGAAAAGCAAAAGTGTGTTCTGAGAAATCGTATTTTACCGATACTTTTCTTTTCTTTTTTTTTCGCTCGCTATCTGTTGAGTAATATAATGGAAATCTCAAAGAGAAATAAATAAAAATAAAATTGTATAAAAATACATTTTTATTATCTCGTTTGTCGTTGACCATGCGTCACAATAACCATAACAATAACAATAGCAGTTCCAGCAATAAGTCAACAACTATATTTAAATTAGTATGTTATGCATTTTAGGAACCCATTTTAAGTCAAAACTGGAAAACAAATTGTAATAGAAATGGAATGAAATTATCGCTTTAAACACACACATACACATACAATCACATTCACAAGCACACATGGGAAATGGGCATAAAGCCAGCGACGTGTATTTAGATAATGAAAAGCAAAAACCAATAACAATCTCAGATAATGAACGACAAAAAAAAAACACAGTAAAGAATAATGAAACCATGCTCAGTGTGTGTGTATGTGTGAGTGTGGTGTTTGAGGCGATTGTTTTAGAAGTCAACATATTCTGGTCAATAATATTGAATGCCGCTCTGACCCGTCCCCCACCCCAGCTCCATCATACGCTCTATCGCTCTGCGTGTGAGTGTATGCAATAATCTACATGAGAGTATGGGTGTGAGTCGTGTATAAGTGTATGTGTCTGCCTGCCTTATCTGTGCTTATGGCCCGTATTTGGCTGCGCCTTTACACACACACACACACACTTATACACGGACACACACCAATACTTATACAGCATGTGGACCCAGCTGCAATAATATTTTATCCATCTCTTTCGCTCACATTCGCTCGCTGCTTCCCTCATCCTAAGGTTGACATCCATTAATGCGTTAATAATTGGAATATAATCAATAAAATGTTACTGGCAAATTAAGCAGTTTTATAGTAGCTCCATAAAATGATAATTAAATCATAAACGCAAAAATATTTGTTATAGGAATTTTAGATAAAGTGACTTTTCAATCTAAAAGAATTAAATAAATCGTTTATTATGCACTATGACCACAATCTGCAATGATTAATTTGTGAACCCATTTAATGATTCAATATTAATTCGCATTAAAATTAATAATGCAATTATTTTATTACACACATTAAATAATTTATTTTAAATTTATTGCTTACAGTTTAAAGTGCCATGGCTGAAACAGAGACGAAACACGCTGACCCACATCACGATGAGGATGTGCACGATGCCACCTACCAAGCACCACCGGAGAAGACCATCGAAGAGATAATGGCCGCCGATCAGGAGGACGAGAGCTTAAGGCGCTACAAGGAAGCACTTTTGGGTGCTGCACAAGCCGAAAAGATTATTGTTGGTAAGCATTAAAGACACAATAACTTAACTTTTAAGTTATACTTAAATTATGTTTTACACTTCTGAAGATCCTAATGATAACCGTAAGGTGATTGTCAAGAAACTGGCTTTGGTGGTTGAAGGCCGTGATGATATGGAATTGGACTTAACCGGCGATATTAGTCAGCTTAAGAAGCAGGTAAGTGCTTTACTTAATTGACATAACTCATGCGTAACTAATTAATCAATCTCTTTTTTCAGCTCTTTGTGATCAAAGAAGGTGTTCAGTACAAGGTGCGAATTGATTTTATTGTGCAACGCGAAATTGTTCATGGACTTAAGTATGTGCAAAAGACTTCCCGAATGGGTATGCCAGGTAAGCACATCAATCTCTTATAAAATTAGTGTTTAAAAGCGGCAAATTGAGGCATAGGAAGAGTGTCAATCTTTTTTATAATAGTAAAAAAATTAAAGTTACATATAATCACTGTCTTTGGGGATTCAATAGTTACTATCGTTCGGGAATATTCTATCCACTTGCATTAGCAAATTTTCCTATCGATTAAATCTCGCTTGACCAGAGTCTTTCTCTATTGGCCTTGTCTCGTCTGCACTTTTAGGGCTTTTAACTGCCAAGACAGTACACAAGCTTATGCCACCAAGTGTTATGCTATTTCAGTTGGTATTACACTGTTAACACTATCAGATCACAGACTTTTCAAATGGGTAGCAGCAGTTTTGATGGCTCAGCTCTGTTCTGTGGCATATTCAGTGTGGTTTACATAGTCTTTATTACATTTGCCATATTTACCATTATAATGTGTTGAGACCAATCGTATTATTTATTCTTATTTGTTTAATGCTTAACATTTAACGGATAATATCATTTCTATTGCTTTAAGTTGTGGGTAAGCCTTCGTTTTAATATCTTTATTTAAATTGTTTCTTTGAGTCACACTCATTAAATTTTATTCGGTTTATCGCAGTGGATAAAATGACGCATATGGTTGGCTCTTATCCCCCCAAGAAGGAAATCCAATTCTATTTGACGCCAGCTGAGGAGGCGCCATCGGGCATGGTATCACGTGGAACGTACTCGGTGTCCTCCGTGTTCACGGATGATGATAAGCATATACATCTCAAGTGGGATTGGACTTTTGAGATCAAGAAGGATTGGGCATAAGATATTCAGACACTTTAACTTACACACACCCATAATAACACACCCTTAACACACACACACACACCCACACATAGTAACACAAATTGTTGCACCAAAATTGCTGTAAATTACTTTTGCAAATTGTTTGTAAATGTTAAACACAAAAATAATTCCCATTTGTCAAGTATTTTTTTGTTAACGGTATTAAACCAAAAATATTTTTGTATTTTAAAAAATTGTAAATGAAACCATGAAAAGTATTTTTGATACTATATAGTAACTTGAGTGTGTGCTGATGAAAAGTAATTATTCGCCTTTACTCCCTATATACTAATATATATAAGTCGACCAGTCAAACCTGTCAGTCAGTCAGTCAATCAATCGATCAGTTAGTCATTCAATTGTACCGCGAAAACTCAGTCACTTTAACAAATGCCATTCGATATGTATAACATAAATTTGCAAAACTGATTTATCGTTATAATGATCAAAAACTTTAAGAAAGTTTTGTGCATTTTGCCTTGTATTTACCATAATGATGATGTCCCTTTATGATTGTATTTGTATGTAAGAGAGTAAGAATTCAATATAAAATTTATAATACCAATGTCCAAAGATGTATTCAGTGCAGAGTCATCTTTATTATATTGAGTGCAGGCTCTGTAAGTCTAATTGTTTAATGCATTTTTGATTTAATTAATTAATTTTGTAAAACTTTCAAAATATACATATATATATGCAAAAATAATGCTAAAATGCAATCTGTACTCTATTTGAACTATTTGTCTGTGTAATTTGTGTACAATTTAAGCGAATGAAGAAAACGCAACTGAAAAGCAATGAGAATAAAATGTATTTAAAGATAAATGCTTTAATGATTAAGTGTTTAACCAACTAATTATACCCTCGGTATTGGGTATGCAAGTAATATTTATAGTAATGAGTAAGTAAGTGAATTAAATCACCGCTGTAATCATTTTCAGCTGTTATTATCAATGGCATAATGTCGTTTTCTGATAGATAAATAATCAACCATTTTAGTTGGGTGTATGGTCCGTGTGACGTGGTTTTGGCCTTGTTTTTCTTTGTTAATGATCACATTATCAACATGTTGCCAGGTGAGAAAACAAATTCAAAATAAAGACTAAAGGTACAGAAGAATACTATATAAGTGGACTCTTAATACTCAGAGAATTGCATGAATAAATAAGATAAGCTGGGGAAAATTATGTGAAAGCCTCGGGAAATTATGAGAAATAAAAGCGAAACGAAACTCGTGTAATGAAACATCAACAAACAAATGTTCAAATGGTCGAATGTTGGCCTTTGGGCATTTCCCGAAACACTTAAATACGCACATTTCCATGCAATGTGATTGTTGCTCATTCCGACAGTAAACCAGCGTAGGAGGAAAGCACAGAAATAAATTAAATCAAGCAAAAGGAAAAGGGACTTTGATTACAATTTGCGCATTTTGAAATAAAACTAAGTGAACTCTTGTTTAAATGGTTTGTCTCTTGTGCTATAGAAAACAACAATAATTGTTTTTAATACGCAACTGTAAATTGCATATCAACAGCTGTGTCGTACAGCCCATAACACCAACAACAGCAATACAACGCAAGCTGCACACAAACAAGTGTCATCGCAAATAACATACATGTTAATACTTGACTAGCAGCTATCCTGTTAACTTTGTTAACAGATCGCTAAGCTGTCCCGCTCTCTTTTTAGCAGTGATGTTTTCCTACGCCACGTATGTATTAGGATAACAGCTCTGTTAAGATCGCTACCGACACACATCGTGTTTTCTTTGCACCGTTCGTTCGGGTTTGGCTTGTGAGCGAAACGGGCAAAATAAAAATGATCAGTCGCTGAGCAGCGTTTAGTGTGGGTGGACTGTGCAGCACACGATTGTATGCGCTGTAATTACACTTTTTCTTTTAAGGTCTCCTGCAACGCTTTGGAATAATCGTCAAGTTCAGTGCATCAGCATCGCTTCTCACCTTACCACCTTCTCCATTATGTTGTTTCCTCCAGGGTATAAAATAACATGGCGCAATAAGCTGCACAAACACCCACACACACACGTAATCACACAAGACTGCAAGTGGCGGCCATTTTGTCGCCGTGTAGGCGCCCTTAAGTGCAACCGTTGCAAAAAGGCGCCTGACAGCCTGCATCCAATGTTTATGGTCTTATAAAATTTATAGTGCTCCAGGTATGTATTTTCCCAGCTTGTTTTCGCACTGCACTCTGCCATCTGACTTTTATTATACCTGTTTTGTCAACAACAGTTTTGTTTTTCGGATTGTAGAGACACTCATAAACTAAAGACTCCTTACATCAGCATAAGCTAAATATCTTTGATACTTTTTGTTTTAGTTAAAGCGCCGCCCTTTTGATAAGTCGTTAAATTAAATTTGGGATTTAGTCCCTTTTTTGGGGTGGCTACAAATGTGAAATGTGTCTATTAAAACTTAATTGAATATGCCCAAGATTTGTGAAACTTATTTCTGTTGTTTGAGCCACTCATTTGGTATGCGAAGGCGCAAGCCAACGTGCAAAAGTTTTGGGAAATTGCCAGCAGGGACTACGTGGCGTATGATGAATTTAATTTGCCGCTCACTGCTTATTTGTATTTGTGTAATACACATATGTATAACGCACACATGATATTTAGAAACGAAAAAAAAAATGTGTTTCTCAATAAAATAAAAATAAACTTTAATATAAACCAAATTTAAATTTTATGAACGTTAAATTGTTAACATACACAAATTCAGCTAATTTTTGTTATTCCCGAACAAAGTTTTAGGGTATCAATGAATCACACTAACAAGCTTAGGTTTGATTTTATTATTATATTTTGGTTAATATGCCTAGCCAATTTTGAAGATAAATTTACGTTAAGTCAGTCTATTGATGAGTTTTGGCAAACAAAGAGTCGTATTTAAAGACGTTAAGTAGTAAATAGCTAAGCCTACGAAATAAGTGAGAAGATTTATTGCATTTAAAGTCGTTTGTAAAGAATGTTTATGTCTTTTAATATCAAATTTATTCCTGAAAAGGTTTAGTGCAAGTTTATACATCACTTTAATGCCCCACAGAAGCCTTAAAGCTGTGAATGGATTTTGAATTTTGTATTTTACCCTCAAAGGCACTTTAAAGGTATCGACCAAAAAGGGCCAAAGTGCTAAGAGACGGGCGTTTGTGGCTTTAACGCTGTGGCCAAAAGCGGACATCAGATTTATGCGTAGCAAGAGATAGGGACATACCGACAGACACTGTGTAAACAGAGCGTACATTTTGCACAAAAGGTAGTCAAAGTTTGTGATGGGGGACTTGAGGTAGACGGTAGGGAGGTGGACAGTGCAGAGTGTGGAATTCTTTTCATTTTCCCCATTGGACAGCAAAAATAATTTGCGTTTATATTGAATTTCTTCATTTTTTTTGCTTGCGATTGAAAAAATGCGTGATTTGTGAATATATTTATTCAAATGGTTTGTGCTTTGGCACGTTGTCTCTATCTTTGCTTCTCTTTGCACTCCCTCTCTGTCTTTTCCTCGATTTGAGAGCATTGATTTTCAGATATGAGTTTGTGTGTGTCCAAAGTCTTTGATTGAGCAGTTGTCCTAATGGAATTAGTTATTAAATACCGTCTATTGAGGTAGCAAAGTCAATGGAATTTTTAGCAATAATGTAAAGTTTGCTGAAGGCTAAGAATTAAATATTTTAATGTTTAAAGTCAAAAAATTTCTGCTTAAGATATAAAAATATTAGTTGTTAACATTCGAATTTTTATCCTTTAACTCTGTCGCCATAATTTGTTTAAATGTTTTCCCTTGCATTAAAATATTTGCTGTTTTTAGTTGAATTTTAAATTAGATGCTGGCGCATAAATAAATAAATCTAAAGCATACTTTTGGGCGTTGTAAATGGCAAATATGACAAGCTGTTGTCACATATATACGCATAAACACACAAACACACACATACACAGACACCCACTCACAGACACTGTCACACACACGCTGATACCGTTAATTGTCTGTCACGCTGTTTTGCTACTTTTGTTGTTGTTGTTATTTGCTTTTTGTTGCCATTGTTTTGTTTGCTGTGCAGTTTTTGCTGTTTTGCTGTTTTGTAATTAAGTCGAGCGCACTAATTAAAGCACATTCCGTAATTAGGTTTTATGTTGTGCCCAACTGATGCCTCTCTAGCCACTCTCCAACTGTCAAATGAGCAGTTTTTTAAACGAAAAGTGGCCTTTTAAATGAGCAGACCCTGTACTTTAAAGACAAGGGGATCTAAGAGGTAGGAAGAAACCAAATAAAGTATGTAGTTCACTGTAAATCTGCACCATCAGCCTTTATACTGCTCACTGATCAGGGTTAGCTCACACAAATTCGAGTACAGGGTTTTCTACAGCCTGCTTACTCCACTCTTCGGTTAGCTTGTTACATCTTCCAACCAAAAATAAGTAGTTTTATGCTTGACGCAATTGATTTTTGTTTCGTGCTGCTTGACTAAAGTTCAAAGGTCAGCAGTCTCATGGCTTAATGCTAACACATTACCATCGACTTCGACAAGTCTAGGTCACAGCACTAATAGCACTTTATTTAATAAACAGTCTTATATTTCGCCTTCAGTCGACAGAAGGATATAACAAATGCACTGTGATTACAGTTAATCCGATTACACATTTATTCTGCCGAGTCACAATCAGTTTAAATATACGTATGTACGTATGTGTGTATATAGCTAATCTTTGGGATTGACCTGCTCCCGGTAATTTGCATTTGATCGATTACTTATTTATCAAAGGTCAAAAGAAAATTTGAGCTTGTTACAAATTCAAGACCAAGTTAATACACATTCTGAAAGGTTTCTCACGCCACCCTTTGAGTGGGGCCGCCCCCAAAGTTTCGTGACCAAGTTTGAAAATCCAACGTAAACATGTTTTGATTTCGATCGGGCCATGTTTTATGCATAATAAGAAAACATTTGCCTATAGACAAGGGAATTCGATGCCAATGTCGATGACGATGATGATGACGATGGTCGAAAGCAGTTCAGTTTACAAATTTATGCAAAATCCATTTGTGACTTCAATTAGTTAATTTTGTTGTTTGTCAAAGTTTTGCGAAACTTCTTTGGCATTTCTTAGGGGATTTACACATTTTAAATTAGTTGAGCTTCATTTTTTGTCATTGTTGTTGTTGCTGTTGTCAATTTGGAGCTTATTTATTTATGCAAATGTCAAAGGTCTACTTAATGCATTGCCTGAGTGTTGTACTGCCGTAAGCTAAATAATTGCACATCATGTGCATAATTTATGCGCTCACTGTAATTGCATTAAGCGTTAAGTCAAATCATAAGTCACAATTAACTAAAATTCCTTTAAACACTTAATTTTTATAGTGTTTGTTCTGTTTACTCAACCGATATGTGCTTAACTTCAACAAGAAGTGCTTGAATTTAAACGACTCAACGCTTATTACGTATACGCTCCATATTGCCAGTCGGAAATTGCACAAGTCAGCAAACAAACTGCAAACTGCGTTGGGACATCTTCTGTGTGTATGTGTGTGTGTGTTTGTGGTGCTGTTTGCTCAATTTGTTGTTGTGTGTAAATATATATATGTATTTGCCATGCGATGTTTGGCTGAACGCAGCCGGGAAGAAACGTTGTCAATATCCTGCTAAACTAGAATTAAGAAATAACAAGGGAATCCAATCGAATAGAACTTCTAGTTGCAATATATACTATTTACTATATATATAATTTAATTTGAATCCATGCACTGACAACATGGGAAATTGAGGTTGAAGTGCAGGCGGCAATTGCATTACTTCAAGTTTCATTGAAATTGACACTGACAAGTGCAAAAAAAAAAAAACGATGAGAAAAAAGAATTGGAAATCAATAAAACCAATTATACGTAACTTGTGGCATGCGCAGCTAATAAATAATAGTTGAGTGGCGAAGGCAATAGCTAACAACTAATTTAAATTTGAACTTTAAAAATGTATTAAAATAATTAAAATTTTATGATTAATTAGTTTTACATTTCTATATTTAGCGGAAGTTAGTACAGTACTTTCCACATTTTATCATTTAAAAATACCCATAAAATAATTTTTTAATCAGTTAATAAATTTAAGTACTAAATTTTAGTTGGTTTCTATTTTTTCATTGCTTTTATTGGCTTAATAAAATGCTGAATCAATTTTATATTGATTGATTAATTGATTAACTGCTAGCAGGCAAAGTGTGAGTAAGCATGTGAAAAGTGTCACTTGATTAAAAGCTACTTAAAGAAACGCCATATCAAACATTAAGCATAAGCAACGTTTGACGTGTATCAACAAATGGCTGAGTGCGAACGGGTGTGTGTGTGTGTGTGTGTCTAAGGGGGTTTCATTGAGTAAACTGCGCGTCTGTATGTGTGTGTGTGTGTGTTTAATATGCCGGCACTCGTGATAAAAACCAAAACAGAGCAACAGACTGTCAACACTCTCAGTTCAATTGCTCTCTTCTGCTACAACACTCACGAACCCTCTCACTCTTGCACTCTCTCACTCTCACACTCTCGCACTCTGTGTGTCTGTTGTGTTGCGTTCGCTTAGCAACATTTGATGGCAAGGTCGGCAACATTTCAGTGTGCTTGTTGCTCTGTTACAGGCACGTTCAACAAGAGAGCGCAACCCGCCGCATTCTACACTCAGCAAAGGCGGAGAGCATATTTAACTGTAAATTTCAATTACATACATCAACAACCCATTTCGATTATACCGTTAGTTTTCTTAATTTCAGTTCTTTCTTCTTCGTCTGCGCTCAACAACAACAAAACTTAGCTAAGGCTGTGCAGGTGCCTCGTAAAAACAACAAGACAGGCCTATGCTTGTGCTGAAATACTATGCAAAAAGGTATGTATGTAATTAATTGATTTAAATAAATTAATTTAATTAAATCTCAATAACTAAACTTATTCATACATTCTCTTTTGCTTTCAGTGTAGCGACTTTACAAAGTCAGAAGAAAAGAGCTGCACGACTTCGGCAACACATTGGCACTCGTGAGCTTGTGTGTGTGAGTGAAACACCCGACGACTCTGTCTGCTCTGTTTGACTGCCGCAGCCTGTTGGACATCGCTCAGTTCTGATTAGAATGTGCGCTCAGTTCTGATTAGACCGTGCTGGCGTGCGGTTCACAGCAGTTTGTTTATTTGCTCGCGTTGTTCTCGTTTTCTATTTTCATTTCGATACGATTTTGATTTCGCGCGTTTGTCGCTGCGCGCGCGTATACCGCGTATGTGTATGCGTGTGAGTGTGTGAGTGAGTGTTTGAAAGTGTGTGTGCCTGTGAACAAAATATATGAAAAATACGAATATGTTATTGATATAAATAATTAAGCTACAAATTGAGAAGTTTAATCAAATTTCCAACAAAATCAACAAGTTGAGGAATAAAATCAACAACAACCGCAGCATCATCAATAATTTAGGTAGTGTATCTGTAACTCACACAATGAGAACTTTTAATTAACGCACTGTAAACCAAAAAAAAACAAAAAGCGAAACGGCAAAAGCCCAAAGCAAAAAACAACAAACAAATAGTGGGCAACCGGCAAAATGAGCGCACATTATTTACAGTTTCTCCCACCCAGCTAATTGTTAGGTTCAATAGCAACTAAAATTAACGCTAAAAATAAAATATAAAACAGAAAACCAAAAACAATAACAATAACAAAAACAATCCAAATCAAATACTTTTAAAAGGCCTCTGGCGAGTGTGATAAGCGTTAATCGACTTTGATTTCAGATTTCTATAATTAATTTTGAGAACTCAGACGAAATGCTTGAAATTATCTATCTCTTTTCTTTTCATTTCATTAAATTAAACTACATATAATAAATTTCAAAGGTTGTTATACACAAGCCAAATTAAAGTTGAGAAAATTAGCAATAATATATTATAAAATTATGTTGCTCTCAAATTGTCAGCTGTTGGCGACACATATTGCGTCAGAATCGTGTTTATAATACACTAACAAAGGGTATAATTGTTTGCTATAAGTAATAAGTGGTGTTTTGAAAATTAAGTTGTCCTTTAACTCCATTTAAGTCTACTAAGCAAAAGTTTTTTTTTGATATATTTTAAAATAATTTTTTAATGATTGAAAGTGTATAAAAAACTCGGTGCCATAAATTTTATTTTGTTCAATTTTATTTATTATTTTTTTTCTTGCAATTTTGACGGCCGGACGCGACACGCTGTGTGTGAGAGTGTGCGTGTGTGTGTTTTTATGATGAAAGAAATGATCCAAAAAAAAAAGCACAAATAAATTTAGTTAGCGACTAGTGACTATTGCCGGGTATACAAATACATATATATACATATATTTATATGTGCATAACTATTTCAAGCATTTGTGGGTGGCATTGACTTTGGCATTATTATTACCATAAATTTTTAACTCGTTCTTTCTTAAAAAATCTATGCTTTTTAGAGGTCAAAAAAACGTTTCACTCAACTCGAAATTTTTAATGTATTGAAGTTAGTTTTATTTAAATGTTTTATAAAGAATGTAGTAAAATTATTTATGTATAAAAAGGTATATATAAATCTGCTTTGCAATGGTACAAAAATAGTCACTTACTTAGTCGCAAGATCATTTGCCAAATGTTGTCTTTAAATAAATCAAGTTATAAAAATGCTCGTGCTGATTTTGTTCTTGTTTTTGTTTTCTTTTTTTTATTTTGGCTCATGTCTTAGCGTTAATAAATAACCTCCCACACTAGTGTTTTTTTATACTTTTTGTTGTTGTTTTATTTTATACTTTACAGTTTTATTTTTTATCTTTATGGCAAGACAGCGTTGAAATTCTATAAGAACGCTTTGCGATATATTAAAATCAACGCAACTCGGCAAATAACTAAGTTTATATATATCTGATAACCCCAAATGAGTTGGCCGAGTTCTCCGACTTCTCCACTCCGTCCTCTACCCCCTCCTATTTTATTTTTAGTTTTTTTTTAGTTTGCTTATTATCAAATTCAAAGTCGCCCGCTGCCGATATCGTCGGTTTATTGAAGACCGCAATAAGCCCAATGAGACAAATTATATATCATATTTAAGTTGATATATTTACCATATACCAGCTAAACTAATCACTCATTCTATCGATTGGGCTGTCCAATTTTTAATTAAAAGGGAACTTCTCTTAGACGCACCCTTTAGTATGAGTCACATAACTTTACTGCATTTGCTGGAAATTTAACTAAGCTATGCAATGATTCACTTTGTGATGAAACTCTTTGTAAATTGTTATCAGTTTTTCAATATTTATTATATACTTATTTACTTCAAAAGTAAATAATAAATCGCTAGCATTAGCTATATGTCTATATCAGTTCTACCTCTATAATATTCTCAGCTGTTTCGCAATTAAAAAACAAAGAAAATATGAAATTAATAAACTATAAATAACTTGCTCTTTCATAGATGACACAATTCCCTATATGTGCGTTTATATATATAAACATATAGTGTTGTTTTTAGAAATGTACAACACTTTGGCGATAATAATACGCAGATTTTCAAGTACAGAAATCATGACACACATTAGTTCTCAAATCCGTACAAAAGTTTTCAATTTGATTTAAGCAGTTGGTTAATTTGGCGCAACAAACAAAAATTTGATTACACTCATAAACACAAAAAGTGTTTTAAATATTTGTTTTTGAACTTAATGTGTTTTTTAATGTGATTTTTTGGTGTTGGTTTCCTCCACTCGCAGACTAGAAAACATTTTTGAAACAAACAAAATAAATTCCGAGTGTTATTATTTATTGTTTGAATTTTTGTGAAAATTAAATTTATATGTATTTAGTAGCTGTGGTTTGTCTGTTAGTTTAGTTTGTTAAGCAAATCGTATTCTTCTTTTTTTTGCTTTCTTAAATTCAGCTAAGCACCCCACACGATATAGCATTCTACACTATATAGCATATATAGGTACTTATATATGTCGAGGCGAAGCGTTTTATATTTATTTCTCGTTTCAATTTAATTAAATTTGCACATTTGTGTAAAATTTCATATACATGTGTCGTCGCACGGGGCGTGTCTGCATCTGTATCTGTGACTAGCAGATGTATCTGTATCTCTAGCAGTAGCTGTTGCTGTATCTGTATCTAAGTGCCACCCATGTGTCAGCCTAGACGCCTAATCAAACAACAAGAACAACAATGATGATGAGTCGAGGCGGCGACACTCGAAAATTCAAAAGCCCTAGAGAGAGAAAGAAATAAAATGAAAACAAAGCAAAATAGAATATTAAATATAATAAACATGTGTAATGACGGCAAACGCGAATCCGCAACCACAGCAGCAGCAGCAACAACAACAACAAAAACAACGGGAACACAAATAATAGAAACAATAATGATACAACAACAAGAAACATGTGTAGCAGATAAAATAAAATAGAATGAAAGATGAAAGAAAGCCCAAACGACCGTTATATGCGCTGTGTCTCGAGCTAGCACTTAGGTGCGAGCGAGTCAGAGCAGGCGTCAGCTGACTGCTAGGTGCTCATTCCGTCTTACTCTCACATACATGTTGAATGGCAAACCTTTTTTTGCTTCAACTCTAAGTGCTTTTAGATCTACTCATCTTCTAAATTACATGCTAATCAAGCAAAAGTATGCTTAGTGACGTCATTAATGTCTACTTGTGCCTGTTTCTTACTTTTAATTAAGTTCAACAAACTTGTTATGCTCTCTTTACTGGGTCTACTAAATAAGCTGTTCGGGGTTTATTGAAAAAGTCCCACGAAATTATTTTAAATGAGACCGCCAATTGCCAAAAAAAATTAGAAAGCACCGCAAACAATTAGCGGAAATTTTGTATGACGAATTTTAAATACACTTAATACTAAAAATGGAAATTTAATTAAACTAAAGCACAGCTAAACAGTTTTGATAGTTAACAGTCAAATTGTCATATAGTTTTGAGTACAAAGTTCTGCCAAATGAATAGTTTAGCCGTAAGACTCTTATCAAGAAAGAGTGTATACCATTTTATTAGCTGTTTTCCTAATTTCTTTCCTAGCGTTGCTACAATTTATGTGGGCGAAACAAAAAGTATTTTTTTAATTGCTTTTAATTAAACGTAATTATAGGTCTAATTTATGCAGTGGGAGAAAAGTCAAATTGATTTAGTAAATAACTACGCTGTCAAAATTTTTATTGTCATACTTACATGTTAAATAAATACAACAATTTCAAACTATCCCGATAAAAAATGAACTTTACAAACAGTTGAACAAAGGCGTTATCTGTAAATATTGACACGACAAAGTTAAAAATAAAATTAAAAAATAAAATAAAAAAAGTTGTCATGCCAAAAACATTGTGTATTTTGTGTGTGTTTCCAGCAAATGCCATTTCGAATATTACATCTATAATAATATGTGACAACAAAGGAGTGTAAATGAGACATACACACGTCATTTCTGGTGTAAAACGCGAGTTTTTACATATGAAAATGTGAAATTTTTATTTAAATAATTGTTTAAAATATTTGAGTTTGTTTGCTGGTAAATAATAGCAAAGAATTTTACGATTGTTTAATAAAAATATTTATTTAATAATGTTTTTTGAGCTTGTTCTTTTTAGCTTCATATTTATTACATTTTTATTTAATTAATGGTAGTTTTTAGTTTGTAAATATTTGTTAATACGGGTAAAGAAGTTTATTATTAAATAAAATTAGAGTATTTTAATTCCTCAAAACAAAATTTTTATTAAAATTCAATTTAAATTTATTATGTTCGCTGGATCATATTTTATATAAATGTGTAGAGTTTTCTATTTGACTTTCCGGTTCATTAAAAATGTTCGGCTTATTTTAGTAAAATATCGCAAAGTTTCATGGAATAAGTAAATTTTTTCTTTGTATATATTTTCCTATAGCTTTTAGTTATTTAAAAAATGTGGACATATTTCAATAAAATATTCTTAATAAAAATCATTATCTTTGATTATTATTTATTTTACATTATGTTTTGGAAATAATTTAAAAATACTTCTTACTTTCCTACTAATTATAGAGTCAGATATTACTCTATTACAGAGTATAGATTCTGTTCTAAGACTTCTAAAACCAATCAAATTTCGGTTAATAAAATTAAAAGTTAATAAAGCAGGGTATTTGGTTGTTGAGCTAGGGCTAATTAGCAGCTTTAATTATAAGTATAGCTATATGCTAATTAATTTCAACAAATCGCATGTGCTTTTTTTTTCAGTTTTTTGTGTGCTCTATTTGTGGCTGCTGTTGTCAATCGTCAGAGATTTGTTTTAGCACTTTTTCACACTTGCAGCGCGTTAAACTGTCAAAAATAGCTTACAACATTTATCACAGTTTTGTCGAACTGATTTATTTGCACATAATATTTGTGCCCATAATTCAAAAAATGTCATCAACCAAAATAAAAAAAATTATTTAATAATAAAAAAATGTGTCAAGCTGAATGCAAGCTGACAACGTCATCGAAATGATGAAGATGAAGAGCATAATGATGCTTATGATAATTATAATCATTGGCACATAATAGGAATTTGCACAAATCTTTGGGCTGTTTTCATAGTCCACTGATCAAATTTGGCTGAATTGGTCAAATTGGTTGGTTTTGGTCGATTTGGTCGACTGGTTGACTGACGACTACCAAATGGGCAAGAAATTTAATTTTATGGCAAATCTGGTTTGTCTTGTACATTGCACAAATGCGTGTATTCAACAAAAATCAAGAAATTCAAATGAATTTTCATTTCATTAAAAGCACTGGAAAATTTTGAAAGAAAATAAGAATCGTTTTAAGGGCTGTTAATTTCTCTGACTTGGGATTATGTTTATTTCTTTTGTTAATCACCGGTTTTGGTGCCGTTGCTCGACTTTGGTTTTTATTGGCCTGCAATTATTTTTAGACTTTTGATGCCGGTCGTTTTTATGTATGTGGAGAGAGGGGGTGGGACAGGAGGCGGTACAGCTAATAAAATCGCTTAGCACATGTTTCAAAACATTTTCGCAGCGCCATAAATATACAATTTACATTTTACGGAATGCTAACACTCAAATGCAGCTGTAGTTGTAGCTATAGCCAGTCAGGAGTCAAGGTCGCCTCCGGAAATGGATGACCTTAACAAGGGATAAGCTAAAAATATATATATGCGGAGATAGGGCATACAATGAAAACAACGCAAGGCTAGCTGCACTCAGAAAACATGAGAATTGTAGTTTACAGTAAACAAAAATATTAAAATAATCTTCTCTCGTATAAATTATTTAGTTTTAATTTAATTTGTACTGTTGTTTTTATATAATAATAATTTATTAAGTCTCAGGTTTATTATATTAAACCCGTTTTTCTACGTGTATTTTAAGCATAATCAAAGCGAATTACCGTTCTGTTTTTCTTGGCTCTGATTGAATTCTGTTTGCACTAAATGCAATTTAAGCTATTAACCGAAAAACCAGCAATAAATTAAAGTAAAGCGAAAGTCACGCTTCTGGCGTTTATTTCTCTTTCACTCACTTGCGCCCAATTTCTGGTTACAGAATCTGCCTTTGGCTTTGGGTAAGAGCTGCGACTACGTGCCTTGGTGGCAGACTGCAACGAAGGTCAGACCACAGCACAGCATAGTACCGCAGCACCACAGCACCACCGCAACACAATCCACAGTGGCCATGCCCATTTCCATGCTAAAAGGCTGTTACACAAATGCGCATTTAAATAGCTTAACCTCTCTCCTTCTGCAAACGCGTGTGTGTGCTATGTTTGTGTGTGTCTGAGTTTTGCTAATGAATCAGCATTCATGGGCACAAAGCTGTAAACCACCAAAAAAGAAAAACAAACGGAAAATCAGCAAGCAATTAGCAGACGAAGGTTGACTGCAAAAGGCCCTGTACTTGAATACTGAATACCAAGTTTTGCTAGCAAAAAATTAGACTGTTTAACGAACTCTGTACACCCTTGTAGCTATCTATTTACCGGGTCCTTAAAAAAAATACAGTAAAACCGGCCACCACAATAGCAAAAGGCCAAACAAGACCACACCCATTTACGCCCCTGTCCACATATTGCACTGATTTTGGCTTTGAAACAAAAAATTAGCTCACAGAGCATATGCTGCGTATACGCAATGCCTTGTCAAAGCACATGAAGCTTGGCAACTTTCGCTTTGATGGCTGCCAGGGAATTCGTACATAAGTTCGAATACGTGTGCTGCACTCAATTCAATTGCATTAAAAGTGCATAACATTGTGATATGCTTTTAAGGCCACACAAAACTTATTTGGTTGTCAATTAATAAAGTTATCGAAAGTTTCATTTTGGCTTTTAATTTGGACTTTTGTTATGTGAGTCTGTTCGTCTGTTGGGTTAATTAAATTTCGTGACTTGTTTGCTCACCAGACAAACTTTGTGCAAGTGACGTACTTTTAGGCTCAGACTCTGATCTGTTTCTATTGGCAACTAAATACTAGAAGTTTCCTTGGCCATTTTAATTAAATTGTCAGCGCTTATTGGTTTCATCTCCAGAGAATAAGCATTTTCCTGTGGCAATAAAGCTAATTTCAGTGCTAAATATTTACATTTGTTCATAATGAAAGCGTGTGCAATTTTCTAAAAGATTAAAGCTAACACAAATGGCACATAAATTTAGCTTAAAGTCAACAAATGTGATTCGAATTTCAAGATAGCGTTTGATTTACCTCTAAAGTGTCGCATACAACACCAACTACTATCAATTGTTTGTAATTTATTATCAGTAAGAGAATAATTTACAGCTGCTTAACATAGCGTAGGTTATTAACAGTAGCAATGTTATTCGGAATGTTACACAAACTTTCACAGTAAATTCAATTTTAAACGGGTATCTATAAAGTCAGTCACAAATTTGTGTTAAACTGTTTGGACTGTCAGCCACTGGCAATAATACTGGCAGTCAAGAGCAGCAAATGTTTGAGCCATTTGCGTGTGTGCTTCAATTGAAATATGACAGGTTCGCTTGTATGCAGGAAACCCCGGAGAGCGATAAAAGCTGTAATATCTTACAGCACAGCACAGCACAGTAGCGAAAGGCAATAAACACGGACGTAATCATTAATCATGAGCGATCAAAGTCAAAAGATACAGTAAGAGAAACAGACACATTGCAAAATATACTCAAGTACACACACACCTACACCCACACCCAAATACACTTACACACTACTCGCACACTCAATCATGTGTGTACGTAGTGTTAAGGGAACATGCTTGGGGTCTTTGGCTGGGGTTTCTAACAGCGCTGACTGTTCTGGGTTTGCTCTAATCAATTTTAAACAACAAACACTTGGAAAACGACGCGTAGCGCGAAAAAGAATGCAAGGTTATTAAAGCAAATAAATGTATGTTTGTAGTTATGGTTTTGATACAAAATTGTATCAAATATTTATTGAAGGAAATGCCATGAAAACAGCAGATACCCAAGTTGGTGAGTGTGTGCGATAAATGAGTGTGGCAAGCAAACAAATTACTGAACATTTTTAGTCAAAATGATAAATTTAAACGCGCAACTTCTTGATGACTCTGATGGGAGTACACACGAGTGTGTGAGTGAGTGTGTGTATGACAGTAGAAAATACATGCATGCTTGTATGAAAACTTTGCAATTGCAATAAGAGCGAATAATTTATGACTTGTCATCTAACAAGCGGAATTCTGTTCTGTCCATTTGCGCCAGCGCCTAATGATAATTTCGATAATAACTTAGATGTAAATTAATGTTAATTGACGTACGTTTCGTTTTTAGCTAGAGATTGGTATTTTTGCTACCCCCTTTTTTAGTTTTCACTGTGTTTTGTAGCTCAGCACGTATACGTAAAATGAAATGAAGACTACGTATACGCTACGTCATGAATGTGACCTGAAAATATTTAAGTTCAAGTTATAAATTGATAATTGAACGCAATGCAACATTAAAGTTGAAATGAATGTTGAATTTTTTAATATTATTTACTTAGTAAATACATAAAATAAACTGTTAATATTTTATTTATTGTTTAAGACTATTTATTAATGGTGTATAACTGTTGCCTTGAAATTACTTGAATTTATGTGCAAATTTGTTTTTTCGAATTTTAGTTTATGGCAATTTGTGTAAACTTTAACTACCTGATGCCATTGTTGGGCATAAAAACCATTTGTTTTCATCAACGTTTCCCACTGCAGTGGCTTGAGTAAACTAGGTAAATGCAGCGGTGCTACCGGCGATTTTGCGGTGTAAACAAAAAATGTATACTTGTTTATTTGTGTATATGGATGTATAAATAAAGAAAATACACGCGCCAACGAGCAAAGCCAGGCAAAACAAAAGAGAACACAATGGAAAGAGAGAAATACACAGAGAAAGAGAGGGGGTCTAGAGGGAGATAGAAAAATAATGCCTGCTTTGTAGGTATATATGAGCAGTCGCATATTTATTTATGAATAGTTTTCCAAGTGGTTGCAGTTGTTGTTTTGTGTTTTGTATTTTGTGTGCGGGTCAAACGCGTGGTCGACATTTTGTTCGTTGCCTGCTTAAAAATGCGAAAATCTACAAGTGGTTGCTGAACAAAGCCACAGCAACTCAAAACAGATACACAAACAACAAAATTCAAGTGAAAATGCCATTGAAATTGCTTTGAAATTATGATACACTCAACTTAGTAGAGCATGTTTATTAAAGGTGTCAGTTAAAGATTTAATTGAATTTAATTAAATTACTTAAGTTGTTATTAAGTAGAAGCTTTGAACTAGCTTAAGCTAAGTGAGTTAATTAATGTGCATAAAGCTGTAGATATTAATCCAGTTTATTTTGTTTGTTCGTTTTTCAACAGAAATAACGCATACGTCGTGTTGCACACAGTCGTGTGAGGTGTTAAACAGTTTAAGGCCAATAAATATTATTTATTATTAAGCACGCACAAACAAAGCAGTTTCTAGCAATAATACTAAGTCATTAATTCATTAGTTTTGCTTGAAACTCAAGAGTCTGAAATATTTACTTAAAAATATTTCAAGAAGAGGGATACAAAAAGAGCTAAAAATGCTGTAAAATAATACCAAACACTTATTCTTGCTTAATAAATAAAGAGCCCTCACACTGCTTCTGTTTTACTGTCCTAAATTAAACACGAAACTGGTTAATTGTAGGTGGCGTCTATTTTCCAAAAGAACTCTCAGAACACAGTGTATACGTGTCGTATTCGCTTAAGCACAACAAAAGCACAGCCAAAGCATTGTTAAGAAAGAAGAATTTTAATTTAAACAATTTCAAGCATTTTTTCTTATTTTTTGTAGCCTTGGAAATGTCTGCGCCATGAAAAAAGAGTAATAAAATTTGTAAGATTTTCAACTACAGTTGCACGAATTTGTCGCACATCCTTTGACAACATTCCATGGGTCTTGGCTATAGAAATGTTACCTGTTATCTGTACAGTTCCCCCTCACAGCAGCATCCCAACTGTATTCAACAGAAACTTTTTTAATTGAGGCGAGGAGATTGTCAAGTGTTTCCAGCTATGCATGTACAAATAAAGACACATCAAATGTATCTTTTTGTGCATACGACTGCTGTACTGCACACTGATTTATTTATGAGTTTGTAAGTGAGACACTTGAAGCAAAACTAAGTGACAACTAAAAGTTGTTACAGTTTTTGACACGACAGAATTTACAGAAACATTTTTTAGTTGCCAAGTCAGCAACTTTATATTCAAAGGAAACATTTATACCTTTACTTTTGATTAAAATAAATTTTTTTTAAATTTTACAAATGAATTTTAAGTTTAAGTTTAGATGGGTGTAATTTAAACTGTTTGTTTGCCTAAGCGGACTTGAACTATTTTGATTAAAATGCAAATTTTCAAAGCAAAACGCAAGAGAAATAAGAGAAAAAATTAATTTCATTAATAACAGTAATTTTAATAAATTTTTTCATATACTTTTTAAGCTAAAATCTTGAAGTTTCTGAGCTTTGGATATTTTCCATAGTTTACTAGAGTCTTAACATCTTTTTTTTGTTCCTAGACCAAAGCCACTTTAATTTGATTTAGATCGCATCTATTTGTACAGTTAATTGCATGTCATTTTGCCGGAAGGAAGCCCATTTTCATGCTTTCTCTTTCAATCTTACTTAATTTCCGTTTTTTTCCAGGGCCCCATCAACAAGTGGCGAAGTTTTGCCTGCATTGGGCAGGCAATTTTCACGCGCAGCTGGCGGCTGTGAGTTTTCCTATACGGTTTACTGGCTTTTCCTTTGCTTCTGTGCCATGGTTAGCCACAATGCGAAAATTGTGAAAACGGAAAATGGCACGAACGCGTCCATTATAGTAACAGCAGACAGCGGAAATGCAGTGCAACCAACTGCGATGACGAAGACAACGACAGAAATGACGAACATGATGACAGCTTTGTCGACATCCCTGGGCGAAATGAGCGACCAGGAAAATGGTACAACGGGTAAGTGTTAAAAGCTGATTTTTTAAAACACCACTTTTAGCCATAAGCCCTAACAACGAACAGCAGTAGAAGGAATACGAAGATAGCAAATAAGCAAGGCAGTAGCTGCCTTAAAAATGGAATAAGCTACAGCAAGAAATCTTTCTCAGATTTTTTAATATTTTTAAGCAGCTGTCTGAAGTAAGCTATGTTGCTGTAAACCCTGCATTTGTAGAGAACAGGCGGCTTCATAAAGATATTAGATTTGGGGGAGGGGTTAGACATTCTCAACCAATTTTAAATCAGTTGAACATACTGCTAAATGTTTTTGGTATAATGAAATTCAAAATGTAATAATAGTAAATCAAAACAAAATTATATATTAAATATATTTATATAATTTTGATTCCAATGAGTTTCAAGCTGATTAAAATAAATAAAGTGTAGTAAATAAAATATGTTTTCATAAGCGCCTTATCTTTAGTATTTACTGAATCAACATTTTCCATTTCTAATGTGTTATTTAATTTTATTTATATTTTAATAAAGCCTTAACATTATATACACTTATCTATTGAGCATGGCATACAAACAGCTCTTGCCCTGACTTTAATTCCAGGGTAGCCGTGAAATTCACATACTTTATATAGATATCGTGTCAACCCTATCAGAGCAGTTGTTATTCCATCAGTTAGTTGGCCTTTGTCCTTGGTTTACGCATTGGGCACAGGTTACCATCCCAACGGCTCTGGGCTGTGATGTAACTACCCCAGAGTTACTTAATTTGGGTTTGTCACGATAACATCAGGCTACTCTTCCTCTTCTCCTTATTATACTTCTTCTTCTTCCTCTTCTTCTTGTTGTTGTTTTTACTGCCCACGCCCATTAAATTCTACGCAGTTCCTTTGACAGTCCTTAGATTAATTAAATTTGCAAGAGTTCAAATAATTATGTGAGTTTTCTTTTTTGATCAGTCCAAAAAGAGTTCAATTAATATGAAACATAATTAAAAACATTTATGACTTTCAGATTTTCCCATTAAATATTTAATTAAAAATTGTATACAGAAAAAATGTGTCATTTTAAATGAAAATTAATTTGCCAGCGGCGATAAAAACAATATTTGTAGCCAAAAGCCGTTATTAAGCAACATAAAAAGTAGTCTCAATGTCTGCTCAATATTTTGTGGCAATCAACCTGTTGACATGCCAATTTCAACATTTATTGATTGAAGCGTGAGGGCAATGGCGAAAACTTTTATGAATGAACAGAACAGCAGACAGAGCCTTCGGCTGGGCTACAGGCTGTTTATTGATTGAAAATTTCGAGGACTTTAAATAGACCGAGAGCCGAAAAATAAACCACTACCTTATTGGGTGTCAGTGTGTGTCAGTGTGTGTGGATGATGTTTCATGACACTTTATAAGATGCTCGTTAGACCACATAAAAAAGTTGCTGAATAAGTCAGAAAGTATATTGAAAGCAGCTGGCAGCTCGTTAATTGCTTCAATAAACTTTTAAGCATTTAAAATAAAAAATACGAAACTGAAGCTTATTGGTTAAAGTTAATTGAGGCATTTGTTGTGAAAATTCCAAAAGAGTATCAATAAAATAAAATAGAATAAGCAGCAAATATTTTAATTTAAAACAATGGACAGAGCGCTTCGGGCCAATTAAGCCAAGCTGAAGCATTCAGCCATTAAATGCCCCAAAAATGCGACAAGTCTATTAATTTATAACTAAAGAAGGCAACGGTCAATTGGAAAAATAAACAAATACCCAAAGCATGTTTATTGATTAACATTTTGTGACCCAAGAAAATGAACCCAAAATAACAAGAGAATTTGCTTGTAGGTATGTGGGGTTAATACCCAGTAGAAGTGGGAGTAATAAGTTTTTGAGCTAATTCTAGCTATTTAGCTTGTAACAGTCTCATAGAAGCACAGAGTAAACAAGAGTCGTGTTAACCCTGCAACACTCCACCTGCTGTCTGTGTATGTAGCAGAATGCAGAAAGATTTAAAAAAGCTGTAAGAAAATACTTGGTTTCTTATAACTTTTATTCATTTCGGTTTTCCTTTCTTTTTTCCTCATGATATGACATGGCTATATAAGTGAAAAAGACAGATATACCTGTAAGAAAACAGCATTAAAAGAATTAAAATATATTTAATTATATTGTCAGACTTACAACATGTAAATGCAATAACAAGCCAATATAGAACGTTAGCAAATACGTTCATATTTACAATGATATTGAATCCTTGGACGGTACTGACGATAGCATAAATGAAAATAAATAGAAATTGCATAATTTCTAGTACAATGTAGATAAGAACAGCGTATGTGGACTTCTAAAAGACCAAATCAATTTTAAATGTTGAAAACTATATTTCGTTGCACTTACTGCTAAAGTGCCGTAGAGAAGTGCTAATGAGCCTATTAAGACTAAAAACTCAGACGCATAATAAAATGCCGTGTGTCTGATTGCAGTCTCTCTGGTACTTGCGACACTTAAAACCACTACTATAAACCAGAGCTGGCAGGCAGACATTAGTACGCCAAAGCATCCAATAATTACACAACCAATTTTAAGTGAGAAACAGTAGCAGCACGAAATGGCCCAAAACATAGCTGGAATTTCAAACACTTTAACAATTAATTTTGACTGAAATCTGAATGAAAAGGCTAAGAAAAGCAGCTGAATAACTGTCATATCATGTATATTTCTAATCTATTGGCAGATTTTTCAATTTCCATCTATTAAAAGCAAGCACAGACATGTCAACGTGTTGATAACCAAATTTCACAGTCATTGCCCCTGATGATTGCCGCCCTTATCCCTCCCCACTTACACACAGCGTGGGCTGAGAGTGTTAATATTGTTGACTCAATTTTCATTTTAATTCCATTAGCATCTTGATGAGAGCTGTTCAAAGCTGTTCCATGGTACACACACACAAATATACACACACATGATGCTAATGAGGCTATAATATAAATTGCTTGAATTGAGAATAATGCAAAAAGTTAATATTTAAGCTGGCAGCAGAACAACAACAACAAGAGCGGCATCAACAGCACAACACAGGCATTGAGGCATAAAGGAGACGTTGCGCATACGCCGCGTATCCGCATAGGATTCGTGCTGCTATTAACAGCAAATTGCTTAAATTGCATATCAACAGCTGAGCAAGCAATAAAACATGAATGTATTCATCCAGTGCGGGTGTGGGTGGCTGTGTGTGTGTAGTATATAAATTATGTATACGCCATGCGGAAGATATTTCAACGAGCATAATAAAATAAGTAGACTTAACATATGTTATCTCCACTGTTCGTGTTTGTCGTGTTCTAAACAATTTTGGTCTGTTAAAAATTAGTGGATTTACTTTGAGCGCTTTAAGCTACAGTCCTTGAATAGTTGATTTTATTTAAATTATAATTAAGCCATTTATCTTTTGGGGGCATAAGAAACGGTTCACATTTAAAATGCATTCGCTTAAAAATTGCTACTTAACCTTGAGAAACTTAACTTAGCTGAGAGATAGCTAGCTGCTGCAAGGCCAACAAAGTTGTGCTACTTTGGGGTAAGAAAACTTGCCGCAAATAAGTTCAACAAAGTCCAAGTTCTTGCCATCGCTTGCACTTTGTCTTTGGGGGCTTTTGGTCGATGTTGGTCGGGTAAGTCGACGTTGGTTTCTTTATTGTTTTAATTGAAGGCAGCTGCTCGGCTGTTGGTTTTTATAAATTATGTGCGCAATCATTTGGAAGAAAGTAGATTAGACAGCAAATCAGATACACAACGCCCAGCGGGTATTACGCCAGGGAATTTGTCATAAAAATAAGGCTGAAAATTAGTTAGTTAACATTGTAGCAAGCTAGACTGATTAATAGCTTGCATAACAGCAGAATTAATCAAATGAAATCTTAATTCAATACAAGACAATCCAATTAAAGCCACAAGTTTTCAGCTAACTTAAGTTCTTCACTGCTTATATATTGTTGGCTATTAGTCTCATTTATGTTTGAATTGCTTTTCGCATTAATGTTCGATCTTAATTAGTGGCAGACGCCATGCACTCCATGTGCGGGCTTTTATGATTGATTGCAGTAACAATTTATTTGCCATCAATACCCTTTTGCATCAAATTGAGTAACTAAAGTGTTGATGAGCCATTAAAAAGCAGGCAACGCAAAAAAATCGAAAATAAAATCCCTTGTGACAGAAAAAATTGCTGGGCAAACGTATTCGTGGATAGATTATTCACATGGCCGCCAGCAGCAGCTCATCTATCATCATTGGATGGATGCTTGTTGTATCCAGGAATGCTTTTACAGTCTTCTCTCTCTTTCAAAGTCTCTTGCTGTCCCTCTCTGCACACATGTGTGTGCGTGTGTGTGTGTGTGTGTGGATAACGTGCTCACACCCAACGTATTTATAGCATCTTAATTGAATTTCAATTTTCAATTTCGCCTTTTAATTGAATTCAACGAAAAAGTGTCGATGAAACGGTATTCAGTGCTTTGTGCTATGTTCCCACATTGTCTCCCCCTATTCCTGTCTCTGTCTCTTTCTATCTCTCACTCTTTCTGTCTCACACTCTTCTATTCACATTTTTGTTGTGTTGCTGTTATTGATGTTTATTCAGCTGTTGCTGCTATTGGAAGTCCCATCGCCAGTAATGCCCCCCGTCTGGTAACTCTAGTGGCGCCAGTGATGCTCCCCAGTTTCCCTAACAACAATTGGCAATGAGACCACAATTGGCTCTGTCTGATTGCGTCCATAATTTTTCTTTTTTTGTGTTTTTTTTTTGCTCACTGGGATTGGTTTGTGATTGAGTGAAAAGTTGTAAATTGATTGGTCTGTAAATGCGTGTGCAGCGAGATAAATAAACCATTTGTCCAGCATAAGGGCTAAAATGTCTGTAATTGAAAGCTATTTAATAATTATCTATAGTTTCACACAGCATAAAAATATGTTTTCAGTAAATTGAAACACTTTAAAATAGTTTAAACAATTTGCTTGAGGCCATTAAACAAAATAGTTGTTGTATAAGTCTGGATTTATTTAGAGAGCTTTGACAATAAATCTGTCAATTATAAATTGTACTAGATACTTCTATGTTCTTCATAAGAATCTGACAGATGCAGTTTAACTACCTCTTCAATCCAGTTCCTTATATACATTTTGTATTCCATGTTCACAGTATTGGCTCAACAAAATCCTCTGTTTGCTTTGTTTGGTAATAGGAAAGTGCAATAAATATGAAATATGGCGAAAATACTACAATTATGCGATTAATTAATAATTACTGATACTTATACTAGCTATTATTTACCACAAGAAAGTGCTACCCAAAGCCAATATGCAATGCAGACGTTCTGATTGAAATTTGTAAAAATATTAATTTCAAATATGCACGAGATTACACTGAAAACTATTAAATATAGAATATGCAGTGCTGCGAGCATTATATAACCAAGCACCAGAAACGACCGTTTCTAAGGGGTAAAAGGAAAATGGAAAGAATATGAAAAAAGATAATTAAAAAGGGTAAAATACTTACCATCATTGTGGAAATTAATAGTAATAATGAGGCCATAAACAGTAGAAACTCAGATGCAAAATGCAAGGCTCCTATTTCCTCAGCTAAATTTCAAATAAATTAGATACACTTGGATAAAATTAAAAATAATTTAAAGTAAATCAGTATACCTATAAATACATAATTTGTTTCGACCGTTTTGTAATCTAGAATAAAAGTGGAAATTGATAAAAGGTGTTTTATAAAGAGTATTAAGTTCATTACGATTTAATACTGATACAAGGAAATCAATGTTCAAGCCAGCGCATAGTAGTCCATAGAATGCTATGATAAGGCATCCATTTCTCAGTGATAGAACGAAACAAAACTTTCGGGCCGGGAACATCTTTCCAAAGCTGTAGTTTTGATTTTCATTTATTTCATAATTTTGATTTTTAAATTGAAAGCAAACACTTGGACAAACAAAAATTGAATGTGATTGTGAATAATAATTATTTGAAATAGTTCTGTAGTTTTATTTATTTAAATTCAGATAAATCCACTGATTGGGTGTGTAAAATGGCAACAGCACGGTAAATCAGCTAAAAGCAAACTCAGAATCGAATGCAAGTTGCATGCGAATTGAACTTTTAATTCGTATATATATGAATCTGTGTATTTGTACCTATTTCTGCAACACCTGTATCTGTATCAATCCATCCACTTTATTCGTTAGATAACTGCCACTGTGTATGATGCTCATTATGCAGCAGAATGCGTCAACGTCATGTGGCAGCCATTGCCATTGCCGAATTCCATTCCATTCCACCGATAAAGCACTCAAAATGCACCCTTGTTTGCATTCATGATGCATGCTCGTGAATTGCCGGCTTATACCACATCAGATTTGTAGCACTCAACTATGGAAATATCAAACAATACCAACGGATTTGCATGCCGAGGGGGTTACGTGACATTTGCCTAGAAATAGATCGAAACGAGTAGGAGTGCTTTACTGAACAGTAGTCGACTAGCAGATGTGCTTTATGGTTTAGTGTATTAAAAAGTAAAGGGAATTATTAAACTACAATAACAGAATGGCAGAACGTTTAAATAACAGAGCAGAATCGTGTTTAAGTTTAGTGCAGCATTTTTGACTGTTAAGAAGCCGCGGCAACAGTCTCTGTTAACAGCATGCTAACGATCAGTGCAGCATGTTAGAATGTTATGAATCTGCCATTACAGCATCTGTTAAAGTAGTGTGCTGTCACTGCCTAACAGCACAGTGCCACTTATCGAACAGAGGCTTTTATCAAATGCTGTTAACATTCTGCACTCATCAAAGACTGTTATCAAAGTGTTTTCTTTCAGCCTGAACTATTTTTAGTGCACTTTAATATATTTTGTCTTTCCCCAAACTTAGCAACTCGATAACCTTCAAAGCTTACAGGGTACAAAAAGAAATATATGTCTACATAAAAATGTAAATTGCTTTGACAGTGGAAATGCGGCCTGAGCTCTGGGCATTGTTGAGTTTTCTTTTATGACTAAAATATGCATATTACTTACAATTTGAGGTTGACGATGATCTGTGATTTTGCTTTTTTATGCTCGCACTCAAATGCGTACAAGGCATGCCTTTTGATTGCGGCGACTGATTTGCACAGCTTACTCAAAAGTACACCAAGCACACCAAAAAAATGGAAAAAGTTTGATTTCTATAGATGAACTCGAAAATATGGCATTTGTATTGCAAATCGCTTGTTGCTCGTGGCAAATTCAATTTGCATTGTTACCGAATTTTTTCATTTTTCATTTAATTCACATTTGTTAGAAATTGCGCTTGCCATATCCTTGCAGAGATTTCAATAACGCTCGAGTGTAAATGCAGCAGTTATGACAGTTTAGCTTATTTATAGCTGTTTTTGAAGTTATGTAAAACAGCTTTAGATAAATAGTTACCTATTTTTAGACAGCAAATTTCAAATTCAATTAGAAATTTTCATAGCTTTCATTTTTTTTTCAACAATTTTTCAATACTACTATCAATACTACTTTATTGCATAAATGTCTGCCATCACTGTTAAGCATTCACACTCCTAACTGCTCTCTAAATCTCCATCTCTCCTTCTGTGCTACTCTATTGTACACTTTTGTTGTTGTCTCCTTCATGCACTTACCGTTTTCATGTCCACTTTGCATATTGTGAAAGATTTAAGTTATAACAGCTAGAAAGTGGCTACGGTAATGGATTCAGCTATAGCACAAACTGCTGAGTAAGTGCACACTTTGTTATATAAGTAAGTAAGAGCTTTAACATTAGGAAACGCTTGAAATCTGATATGCCAGTGGAAAGATGGAAGACTGAAGATCTTTAAAGAGAAATGGCGCAGTTTCTGTGCTTAAATTTTGCCAGTAAAACTATTTGACATATTGAAAACAGGAAAAAACACAGTCGTTTTGGCTGATTGACTTCTTGCACGCATGGGCAATGAATGAAGGTAACAAATATGAAATGACTTGGCCAAGTAAATTGGAAAAAATTGTATGACAGTCGAGTGTCAACGTGTGCTCAGTGAAAGCTATGGCTTTTGTCTTGTGTCTTGGGTTGGCCATTATTTAGAAGCAACCACGCACAGCAACAAACAAGAAAAAAACAAAAAGAAGCAGCAACAACAACAACAGGAAGAAGGCTAGCTTCTGCCCTAAAAAGAAATTGCAAAATGGTCGCACATTGTGCGAGAGAAATAAGCGAAGTACGTGCGCAGGTTGGCACAGTGGGCCAAAGACTAAAACCTTCTGCTAAATTACAAAAGAACAGTGAAGGACTTTTCTTTTTTTGAATTAAGATTTTTAGTGCTTTAAGTACCACTGTGCGTACTGTGTGTTGACACTTTGCTGTTGCCCAAAAAAGGGCTTCGACTGCACCTTGATTAATGCGATGGCATGACATCTTCTAACTCTCCAGCTCTCCAAGTCACCAACCATTAGCTGATTTTGTGTAACAGCAGTTTTCTTTTATTGTTTCGACTTGTTGTGTCTCCAATTTTGGGGCATTATTTATTTGGGGACAAGGTGTTGATTACTTTTGTCTTAACTGTTTGAGCAGTTGATTTATTTTGTGGCCAGCGCTTAAATCTCAAACGAGTTGGCTGCCAATTAAATCTTTTCGGCTTAGCAGCCAGGTGGAAAATTCGTGTTGACATTCTGTAAAACGTGCACTTTTCTATAACTTAATTTAAGACTAGCAATAAATTGATATCGAGTGTTAGGTTTTACTGAAAATCCACTGCAATGTTTGCCACGTTAGGAGATGGCAGCTAAAATGTTCTGTTGGCCTTGGCATGCGGCACACGAAGCCAAGTTAAAGCCTGTAATACTCGCGCCGTCTTGAAGCACGTAATTTACAATGTTGCAGCAGGTGGCCACAGGACCAAAAGCAGTACCAGAACCATACTCCCTGAAATAGTTGTTGCTTCTGTCCTTGGCATTTTTCCTGTATATTGTTGCATTTTATGTTCACCATGGCGTATGTGTTATTTTTTATGTATTTACAAAAAACCATTGCATATTTTCGTGCGCATACTTTGCTTTTATTACAGAAAAGATACGGAATATAGTGATATTTAACGCCTTTAACATAATTTAGATTTGTTCAAATGTAAATTCGAAATATCTGACGCGCTGTCATCAATCTTTGGCAAACAGGACATTTGCAGGTAGTGCGCAAAGCGGTTTTAATGCAACTACTGCAGAATACATGACCACAGGTCGTTGATGCCGGTTTCCGTTGCCGCACACTGTTCCAGCAGATGGGACATCTATATTCCGATCTAGACACAGTATCCGAGTTAGTTTCCATTTGTCTTCTTAGCTCCTGCTGAAAGGTCGGCTCCGGTGCCAGCATTTCTCTGCTGCTATCTCTAACCAATTCGGCAATTGTTGGCAGTTGATATCTAGTATGCGTCTCAGTCATGGTACCAGTATGCTGACTCTGTGGCCTTGGATCGCAAGTCAGCGCGGTAAGAGAAGAATTTAAAGTCAAGTCACGATTCCCTGGCGATGAACGGGCAATTGTTGTCAGTGCAGAGCCAACTAAATTCAAGTCAAGACTGGAACTGTCTAAAGTCTTTGGTCTTTTAACTAAACAAAAAGTGATGTGAAGAGTTAAACAAATTTGCATTTGTTACCAACGGAACATACCAATTTGAGCAGCCATTTCAATTCTAGTCAGATTATTTCCAATAGCTTCGCATTCGCGTTGAACTATAACAAGTTGAATAAATAAATAAACATTTTATTATTATATTCTACTCACTGCGTGCCAATTCAGCGTCCATTTCTCTATATTTCAATAGACTAGATCTCCAAGGATTGTCATTTTCAGTTCTATTCAAGTCTAAGGCACTGCGAACAGCATTGAAATGATCCAAGTTGCCCAAGTGGCTAATACGATGGGTAATACCATGATGATGATTACTGTTATCGTAAGTCTTGTACAATAAATTAAAAAAACGATCGTCTCTCATGCATTGCTCTTCAACAGTCGAAGAGTTCTCCAAAGATAACTGCAGCATAAAATAGAAATGGGTAAACTGGATAGGAATACCTACAGTTTACTCACCTGTGGTGGCTTCGGTCCGTAGGTGCGGCGAATGGAGTGTGACATGTTGTTGTTTGAATCCCCGTTGGTTCTATACATGATAATTACCGAAATTTATTCCCAAAAAAAAAAATATATAAAGAATTTGAATGTTGCCTACTGCTTATTTTTAAGTTTTTAATTATTTATGTATATTTTTTTGAAGTTGCACGCGATGCTATTGGGACGCTACAAAAATGTTCGTTTAGTTTGTGTTTTAAAATAAATTTTTGGAATTCACAAGTTAAAACTTAATAGTGTGTACTTTATCTGTTTAACAGCATGCTGATAATTTAATTCTATTTCCTTAAAGTGTTTTTTTGACTGATCAGCTTTTTGACAGCAAACTGTTGGACTGCTAAAGTGAAGAGCATTTTAAAGCAAACTGATTTTAAATAGTAGATTTAAAGGGTGAATTCTGAGTCGCAACAGACAGCGGCTTAAGCTCCCAGGTTGTCAATCCGAAAACGAATACAGCGCATTAAAATTTTGTTAGATGGCATTGCAGGAGACGTGTCGTGTTTTGAATGTGTGCATGCTCTGACATGTGTCTGCACGTACTTAATCACATGGAATTCTATCAAAAGCCGTTGCGGCTTTACATACACCATTTTACCATTCACCATTCAGCGTTTACCGTTTACCATTTACCGTTGCCCGCATCGTCCTTCTCCTTCTCCTTGTCCTTGTCTTTGTCGTAGTCGCATTAAATCTATGTATGGCAACAGCCTGGAAAGTCAACATCGCTCTGTCTTCAACTGTTTCGCTTTAGACGCTTTACTTTTTATGACCTACACAGACAGCGCAGCAATGCCGTGTAGACATATGAGGGAGCATCTGTCATCCTTTCACACACACACTTACACCTACAATCTCTTTGTGTGTGTGTGTGTGTGCGTGTGTGAGTTGAAGCAACGCTTTCAGTTGATGTCAAAAGAATTTCTGTTTGATTGCAGAGAATAAACAAGTGAAGGCAGCCACAGCACAGACCATGTCGTTGTCTATTCGCGAGGGTTGTTTTCAAAATTCTACGGTCTTTAAGGTTATAAATATTTGAAAATTGATTTTAAATTTAGTATACTTTTTATGAGAGCAAACTTTTGTAGCACGTCAAGATGCTTGATTGTACACGAACTGGAAGCGAACAGACCATTTCAAAGTCTAGCTTCGAGGGTTGCTCTTCAAGTTTTGAGCAATAAATAAATATATAGAAAATAAATTTAAAACATGAAAACTCTTGAAATACTCCTCGTATTTGCAATGCTCTGTTTGCTTAGGCTTTGCTCTTTATTTTTTTGTCGCTTCTAAGACATGTAAAAATTGTACATACATCCGTTTTGGTAAGGGATTCTTATCCTTGTACTTATCCTTTTTTCATAGCCCTTCCCCTTTATCCTTATCCTTAATGCGCTCCTCGAGTTTGCGGTTAAATGCGTTTCATTTATTTTGATGTCCCAATAAAAATTGTGAAATGTCGCATTTATTAATAATAATAATAATGCACTCGAATTCATTTTGTATTGTTCGTCCTTATCTTGACGAAGGCGCATTAATGTCAGAGCACTCAGACGCTGTGAGGTTTATTCAGTGCCCGATTTTGTTTTTATTTTCTTTTTACTGATTTTGTTTACCCAATTTAACAGATTTCAATTCCATTAATTAGCTTGTCCTCGAAGTGTGTGTCAACAACAGAAGACAGCCTGTTGTAAGCCAACTGCCAGACACACTTGACCCTTCAAGTTTATTTGGTCATTTGCCTGGAATTTTCCCCGAAACACGTTCACGTATTGATTCAGTTTAGTATTGGGAAAATTACCTAAATAAAATCAATGCTTTAGCGACTCCAATTGACCAAAAATTTAAGCAACTCGTACAGGTGTGAGTCACTATAAATAACCCAAACTCATCATGCATTGTGCGAGGCCGAGATATTTGTATATTGTCCAACTGTTCTATGTGAGCCATAAATAAATCAAAGACTTTAAAAGCCGCCAATTAGTAGGCCACATGGCTACTATCCATATCGATTTACACACACCTGTCACACACACCCACACACTTATGCCTACAGTTAACTAAGCAAATAACCAAAAGTATGTTAAATTTGACGTGTTTGGCAATCGAAAGTGCGTTTTGACCTTTGATTTGTACGTTTTGTGGTAAGAGTGGGAAAATGGGATTGTTATTATTTGATATATTGTATGATTGTGGGAGAATTGGTTGATTTATAGTGTTGTGTTCAGATAATTGACTGATAAACTGACGCTTTTAAGGCCCCTTACTCATATGTGAGTAACATGTAGCAGGAGTTTTTCTGACCCCATAAAGTATATATGTTCTTGATCAGCATCAACAGGAAAATTGACACAGATTGTGTGTGGTATCATTGTAATTTTTCACACTTAGATTTATCCGGATAGGAGAGCTATATTCTACAGCTTCTTTAGGACAATTTCAGATCGTTCAAATATATCAGCTGACTAGAATGAGTACGGGGTCTTATACGGACTTTAGAGTGTTTGGCTCCACTGTGGTCTTTCTCATTTGTTACTACAATAAATAGTCGTTAGCAAACTAATCTACTAAATCTACACGTGCTCCCGGACTGACTAACTACCAAACTGATCAGCGTTAGACCTAAATATAATTGTGTATGACTCGGGAATTTATGCACAGCGCTCTTTTGAAGACACGGTTAAACAAAGTTCCTCATTAAATTGTATGGAGAGTCAATACGATTTAATAATGAATTAATTGTGTAAATTAAATGTATTTCTGTGAGATTATATATAATGGCTAAACATAGTTATGCTAAACTAGAAAAGCAGCTAATTGAATTATATTCAAATACCTAAAATTAAAGATTAATAACAATAATTACTTTAAAATGTACGATTAAAAAGGCTTTAATCAAGCGTGCAGTCTGTAATAGACCACGTACTCAATTCAGAGCATTTTCTATTAAAATGTTTAAATTTTGACCGATTTGTAATATGGGATAGTGGTGTCCGACTCGTATCAAACTTGTCAAGAAAAGTAGCCGCTAGGGGCAGGCAATAATTTAAAATGAATTTGACATGCCGGACTGGCTGTAGCTCCAGACGTCTCTGAGATCCAGGTGTTCACACAGGCTTGATGCTAATTTAGAATATATACTTTAAACCTAATAGACCCCTTTACTCTTAAATAGATTACAGGGTCTGAAAAATTCTTTGACTACTGTTCCATAAAATGTACCAAACGCAGCAATAAATTTTATGCACATATTTTAACAAATTACTCAAATAACTTTTATGCTGCACTTAATTTATATTTTTGAGTTTCCAGTTATAAATGTATTTTTATTAATACTTGTTTATGGTTGAGAAATGAAATCACGTTGCAATGTCTAGTGACATAACGATTTTCATTTGCTATGCTATCATTATACCAGCAATTAAACTCAATTGAGGTGAACCGATTGCAGGTGTGTGTTCGGAGTGGTAAAATGTCTGGCATTTCATAAATGCCACCACAGTGAAGATAGCTTTTAAGCGAAAAATAACAGCTGTACGCTGTGTGCGTACTTCAAGCTGAAATTGCCCATTTAATAGCTGAGGAAAAAAGCACAACACCAATGACTTTTTTGTGCTTTCTGTGCCTTTGCAGCTGAGGATATACACTTAAACGATTTATATACACGCTATCGGCAGAGGCTGCGAAAATCGTTGTTCAGATCGGGTCTGCTGACTTCGCTGGTGGCATGCGTTGTATCCATAATAATTGGTGTCCTTTATGACCAGGTAAGTGCACCACACACTTAGTCACTTAGCTCCCCCTCTCACTCCCATCCTTCCTCTCTCTCTTCGCCCGCTTTACATGTTAATTTACACCGTGTGCCTGGACGTGGATTACAGACGCTGCTGCAGACACTGTTGCTGGCATTCGCTGGTTTAATCTCTGGCTCAATACTAACGGCTCTACAGTTTCCGGCGGTGCTTAGCTCACCAGCTGCTGCCTTGGCCTTTGCCATTGTTACCACATTTTCGCTGGGCACCATTGCGGCCATAACCGGCAATGAGTTGGCTCCCTTGCCCATGTATGCTCTCTTTCTGGTAAGTACTATTGCCTCTATGATTGTCCCGGATTCTATGCATTGTTTTATATATATATACATATATTTTTTTATCTTTGCAGGGCATTCATACTATGCTGCCCATTTCCTGGCCCGTCTCTGTCGTGATGGCCCTGTTCATGACTGCCATTCACATTGTTTGTAAAATCGGCACCAGCCCTGGATATTCACCCAACTTACCCATGGTAGGTTTATTTTCTTCATTCCATTTGGGATTACAATAACTCTCCATTGGGCATTCTGTAATTAAAGTAACTGCGAATAAAAACATTTTATACATTTTATCAGCTTCCATTTTTTAAAAATATTTTTAAAACACGCATTTTAATTCCATTATTGATCATCCATTTAAAATAGTTTTGTTTTATCATATGCAATTAAATGCTATATTATTAACGGCTTTTTAAAACCTTAATTGACGTGCAATAAATAAATAATTAAACACTCTATAAATTTGTTGAAATAACTTGCCACTTTAATTTAATTTTAAACACAAGTGTTTTTTCCTTAACGTCTTTTTCGCTACAATAAAATTAAATGTTCCAAACGGTTTAAAAAAATATTAACAATGTTTCAGTTGCTTTTTTAATATATTCTCCAATTGCTTTCTGCTTTTGACTACTTTAAATGCCGTTAATAAAATAAATACATTTTTGTATTGTTTGCTGTTTTTGGAAGTTTTCAAAACTGTGGTAAAACACAAGTGGCTTAAATTTTTAATTAGTGTTGCATTCGAACCATAATTGGGAAATATGTTAATTATCTAGATTCTGTTGCCATTCAAGTGAAACGTGTTGGCATTTGAAAAGCCCTAAACAAATTAAGGACTTGTTTTTCCGCTGGTTGGTTTTCTAACCCACCAAATGTGGTGCGTGTGTGTGGGAGTGTGTTGTGGTTGCCTCACATCCATTCCGAATGCCGAATGTGTTGTTTGGCATTGAGGCAACGTTAATTAGCTGTGGCATACGCACTCACATCCACTCACACACACATGAACACAGTCATTCACACACATGTACTCATTTGTATGTTGGGGAATTTCGATTACAACTCTGTGGTCTCATAGGGTTGCCGCCTGCCAATTGACTCTATTATTCATTGCCTTTTTTCTTTCATTGCGTGTGTCTCTTGACATGACCAACCATCGTTGAACTGCTCATGTCAGCTCTTTGGCGAGATTGTAATGCTGGCCAGCGCATCCGTTTCCGGCCTCTACTATCGCATCATGTCGGATGCGGCACACAACCGCACTGTTGATGGCACACGCACCGGCATCGAGCAGCGCGTCAAGCTCGAGTGCGAGCGAGAGCAACAGGAGCAGCTGCTACTAAGCGTCATACCCGCCTACATAGCGGCCGAGGTAAGTCCAAGAAGTTTTTGTGTGCTAGTTAATGTCCCTTACCTTCTTATTGCCAGTATACAAAACCCCCCAAACTTTCTGAACAACCCTCTATTTTATTTATGTGCCCCTTCTTTCTCTCATTCCCTTCAGGTCAAACGCAGCATCATGCTCAAAATGGCAGATGCCTGTCAGCGTGCTGGCGGTCAAGCTTCGACGTCGGCTACTCGCTTCCATGAGTTGCACGTGCAGCGGCACACAAATGTCACAATACTTTTTGCAGACATTGTTAATTTTACGCCATTGTCTTCGTCATTAACGGCCAGTGATTTGGTCAAGACACTTAACGATCTCTTTGGCCGCTTCGATCAAATTGCGCAGGTGAGTGAAGTAATTCATTACATAGATTTGGATTATTAAATGACTTCTTGACTTTTCGTTGCAGGAGAATCAATGTTTACGCATTAAGATTCTGGGAGATTGCTATTACTGTGTGTCCGGTCTGCCAATTTCTCGGCCACAGCATGCCACCAATTGTGTCAACATGGGCCTGCAAATGATCGACGCCATCAGGTGAATTTACCGCTCTAGTTCCTCCTTTTGGTGCCCCTTTCTATGCCTTTATAAAGTCAACAATGTCAACGCGTTGCGTATACGATATGTTTGCCCTTGGCAATCCCCTTTGACACTCGATGTACGTTGTGTGGCTGGCTTGTGTGTCGATGTAGTCGCTGTCAGCGCTTGTACAAACATTTGTTTTACTTTCAGCACTTTGATAGTTTCTCTGCTCAGCTCATCAGGTTTTACGCACACACACGCACAGGTGTAAACACAATTGTACACACACTTTTGCATTATCGCTGACGCATACAACGCATAAATTGAAAATTGCATTGACACTGCTCTCGGCTTTAATGCGGATTCAAAAAAAAAGTGATAATAACATTTTATTACCTTTTTTTGCTTCTCCTTTCTTCATGTCAAAGTTAATTGCCGACAGATAGACATGAAGCCACGGCTTTATGGCGCCTATTAAAAGCGTATTATGCAATAAAAGAACCTACCAAAAAAAAAACCCAAAAATAAAACAAGAAAAGGCGAGTGCAAAAATAAAAATGAAATACCATAAAACACAGTACACAATATCGACACAAAAGCTATTTTATTGCATGTAGGAATTTATGCTCAAGCAGCAGGCACATAACGGCTCCAGAAGTTGCTCAATTCTATCACATATAAATATAGATACCCTAACAATGTGTCTACTAAGGCTATAGCAAGCATTTAGTCACCTTAGTTCCTGTATTTCAGGTGAGGGTAAAAGTAATGAAATCAATAAACTAAAAGCATTTTTAGCTATCAATAAGATTAGTCATAGTAATGTCTATAATTAGAGTAGAGTATCTAATTTTCATTGTTCATGGAGTATCTTTATTGTACTGTTTTTTATTCAACACTGCACAACGATTTCTATTGTGTGTATTATTTTGCTCTGACTCTGGCGCTGGTCGCTTTTCTTTCATTTTCTTTCATTTCATTTTACTTTTATTATTTTCCGTTGTTGTTGTGGGTGTTGTTGCCCCGAAAGGCATTTGGCTTCTCATTTCTGTGCTTTTGGCATTGTTTTTGCCATGCAGTCATGCAGCCCATTGATGCTGAAGCCGAGCAGAGTTTTGCAAAAGGCAAGTTTTCCACTTTGCCGTTGTTTTAATCGCCAAGCTCCTTAGGAAAATGCCAACTTTTAGCTTGCCACTTGTGTTTCTTTGTATCTCAATGGCTGTATGGGTGTGAGTGCGTCTGTGTGTGTGTGTGATAGTCTGTGTGGGAAGCAAGGTGAAAGTTTAATTGTGCAACGCAGCAACAGACGGTCTTTTGTTTTTGATTTTTGCATATCCTTTTGTCGCTTTAAGTACAGCCAGCAATTTCCCACAAAAGTAGGCAACACTTTTTGTACTTTAAGCTGCGCAGTCATTAAATTTTGCATGAAATACAATTTTAAATTGTACAAATTGAGTTTAATTGAGCTTTATTAAATTAAATGTATTGCTTAGTTAGTTTCATTTATTATTTGAAAGAAATATTTATTTATCCTGGTTGG
This sequence comes from Drosophila acutilabella, assembly GCA_035046005.1. Lineage (NCBI taxonomy): Eukaryota > Metazoa > Arthropoda > Insecta > Diptera > Drosophilidae > Drosophila > Drosophila acutilabella. The sequence continues at coordinate 18,594,002 of JAWNOK010000013.1, forward strand.
TTTTGGCAAGAATGCGATGCTTAATTTAAAGACACTGAGTTCAGTTTTATTTCTATAAATGTTTCTCTCTTGTGCGGCAGCATAAAATTAAAGAGAATTTGCAAAATTCATTTGAAACGCAATGTGCAAAGAATTTTCTAAGAAAGTTAAACTGATTCTGTTAATTAGGGAAAGAAAAGGTCCTTCAAGTGCTTCAATTTCTTCTAGCTGCCAATATTTAATGCTATTCCTGTTAAAAACATGCATACATATTTTATGTTAAGCAACTTAGATTTTAAACTTTACAAAATATGACCCATTCGAGTGTTCTCATATGATCCCGCATAATTAAATGAAATTTGCAAAAGTTTTACAAATGAAATGGAACTTTTTTAAGGCAGAACTTTGGCACTTAAGGAATCTCAGGTTCCAACTTCCGTGTGCGGTATGTTGTATGAGTGTCTTAAGTATTACACTCGTAAAACAAGCAGAAACCCAATGACCCAACAACAGCAAATAAACCAAAAGGGCTCCCAAGTGGTTAGTTTTTTCTAAGACGATTTGTTGCCTTTTGTTTTTGTTGCGGCTCATTTAATACAGAAAACACAAACACACAGTACTGTGCAACATATTGTTCAAGGTTAATAACTCAAGGACTGGCCATTGTGTGTTAACCTGGCCAAGAAGCGTGTCATATGGGAGTAAAGCCCTTAGCCTTAGTGACTGGACCTGGTTTGTACTGTGCTTGTTTTATGCCTCATGAAATTGTACTCGTTATATAAACTAGTACACAACGAGTTAGTAAATAAGCTCGTACATATGCATCATACAAGTATGCGTAACTTTATGTGGTTTTGTTTGTTTGTACTTAGAGATGGACACGTGTCTTGGCGTGTCGTGTTGTGCTGTGTCTCGTGAGCTGATTGGTGTTTAGACAAGGCTTAAAAATTCATAAATAAATTGCTGAAAAGTGAGCTTTAATAATAAGCATTTTGAACTGTACTTTCCTAGCCCAAGTTTAAGGTAAGGTTTATGGTAAATTTCTGCATCTAGCCGCGCCCATCTCTACTTTCCAGTATTTGCTTTCATTCCATATTCCTTTTGAATGTTTCTCAAGCCCCTATATTTTTATTCTTTTGCTATTCCGGCAGACATGTGCGTGAGGCGACCGGCATAAATGTGGACATGCGAATTGGCATACACACGGGCAATGTGCTCTGCGGTGTCCTTGGCCTACGAAAGTGGCAATTTGATGTTTGGAGCGATGATGTTACCCTGGCCAATCACATGGAGAGCGGCGGCGTTGCGGGGTAAGTTTTCCCCACACACATTTCTACCAACTCGCTTGATGACACACTTTTAGCTTGGGCAAGCAGAGGGAGGGGTCAAGGGGAGGCTAATGGTGTGGGCGGGTAGGCAGGTGTACAGGTGTACAGGTGTCAGGGTAGACGTTATAATGGCAATTTAAACGAGTCTCCATCAACGTTGCAATTAAACCCGTCTCTGGCATCAGTCGTTTCCTTCGACTAGTTGCAGCACAAGGTCAAGCCAAAGTGGCAAGTGGCAAGTGGCAAGTAGCAGGTGGCAGACGAAAGGTGGCAAGTACCACCTGCAATTAGAGTTACGTGCGCTCTAATAATAGTTTATAAGCTGAGACAACTGACAAGTCTGTGATTATATCGTTTGAAAGGTTAACAACTAAAATGGATGTTTAAGAACAGTACAAAATACTGAGACAGATTTCTATTTTCTATAGATTTAATAAATTACTTTGGGATTTTTAAAGCTTCTAGATTAAGCACAACTGAAGTCTGTAATGTCTTAAAATGCCTTTTTGCACTTTTGCAAATTCTAAGGATTTCCCACACACATTTGATCGGCTTAACAAAAGCAGACTGAAGACTGAAAAGATAAAAAGGAAGAGCGTAGAAAACGTTGGTTTCTATTCAATTGACATGTATCTGAGAGTATCACGTAGATTTCAATTATTCGAAATTGAATTGAAATGTTGCTCAATGAGCCGAATGAAAGTTAGGGGCACATTTTGCGTGTTACGCACGAATTATTTGCGAATAACAAAGGAATATAAATAAAATTACAATCAACGGAAACGGAAGTGGCGAGTGAAACAAAACCAGAGTGAGAGAGAGAGAGATAGAACGAGTGAAAGAGAGAGTAAGAGCAGGTCTGATTTAATTTAGCTGTGGGAAATATAACACATCTATGCAAATTACAAATACGTACATCACTCATACGCACCGTTGTTCACAGCCGCGTGCACATTACCAAGCAAACTTTGGACTTTCTGGGGGATAAGTTCGAGGTGGAACAAGGCGAGGGCGGTGGCCGCGATGCCTACTTGGCGGACCACAAAATAGAAACCTATCTCATTGTGCCGCCCAAGGTAAGTACAGAGTCCTTTGTCTTCTTTGGCTTGTTGCTCATTAACCAAAATTGTTGGCTTACCTGACAGCCCGCCTACATGCACAGTGTGCCACGTGTGGTTGAATGCATCGAGCAATCGGAGACGGAGTCACAGCAGCAGCCACAGACACAGCCTGAGACAGCTGCAGAGCAGGCAACTCCTGTACGTGAGGAAGGCGATGTCATGGAGAAATTGCTACCCGTGGAGTCACGTTCACCGGTGTCAACTGCAGTTGATGTTGCCGAGAAACTTTCACCCACATCGACCAACAGCCAGGATGCAGCCTTGCATGCTCCATTGACCTCTGCCGCTTCCATGTCTATCAAGGAACTCTCCGAAGAGGAGGAGGACGCAGCTGCCAGTGAGCCGCTGGTGGGCAAGCACTCAGAGCACGAGTTCAACGTTGAATCGATTCCTACTATAGTTCATCGTGGCAGCGGCGACTCGGCTGCTTCCGAATCTGCACCAAAGTCTACAGCGCTGTCGTTGCCAGCGGAGGATCTGCTCAGTATGAGCGGCAGCGAGAGTGGCGTCTCTAATAGCGGCACGCCGGCTACATCCGCATCCAATGCACCAAATTTAACACCCACAACGACTACACCAGCTGCCACCTCTGGCACGAACAGCTTAACGGTAGCCGAAGCACCAGAACGCTCCAGACGCAAGTTGTCTGTGCAAGGTAAGACAAAGTGGCTGAAGACACATGAAGGAAATGAACAACTAAAGCTTAAGATTCTAGAGTGGATTAGAATTGATTATTTAAGTTAAAGCACTAAGGTCTACACGGTCTATACGCCCTTAAATACGGAATTTTCACTGGAGCTGTTTACACAAGTAAATTAATTGTTAATTAATCTGTTTAGTACGAAAATCAATCAATCAAGTATTCCATAAACACTTGACATCATTTTAAAAAAACTGAAAATTTAAATTTCAGACATAATGTTACAGAAGTGCATAGTGAATACTATTCTAAATACTCACTTATAAATATATTTATAAATAAATATTTTGGGACACCATTAAGGCACTTGAAGCCTAGTTAGAAATACTTGACGTTAATTAAACTTTATACAGCTCTTTATAAACATTTTAATAAAGTTTTGCAACAAAAACCTACCAAAATTTTACCTATCTGTAATACCAATTAAGCATATTATAAAAGTGCAAATAATACAGTTATAAATTAAGTGAAGTTTGGCTAAAGTCGAGCTATATTAAGTCCCTTAAGTTTGAGTTGCAGTTAGCCTTATTTAGTGTTTGCAGAGCCCTTAACTTTAGCTTAAATTCTTATTCCTGTTTTGTATTTTCCACTTTGCATTTTCCATTTTCATCTTAATTTTCAATGCAGGTCTAATGTCGTTTGCCGACAGACGACGCTCCTCCGGCGCCTTCATCGAGGGACGCAAACTGTCCATTCACAGTGGTGAAAGTTTTCGCAGTCATGCAGGTAAGTTGACTCCTTTCAGGTACCAGGTCCAAGGCAATTGTGGTTCTGTGGCTATGACTGCGGCTGTGGTACGCCATAAAACGCAACAGTTGAAAATCACTTTCGCAAATGAGCTACGGCTTATGCATAATTTTATCGCTGTTGTCGCAACTTTAGCATCGTAAATTTTATATATCTGCATTTTTTTTTTTTACTTCTTTCTGTTGTGTTGCTGTGTTGTTTGTTTTCTCACTGGTCACTATCTGGCCATGGCCGGAAAATGCGTTAACCAGGTGCCGCACAGTCCGGAGTGTGGACCACACAGTTTTCCGGCTGAAATGCTGTTGGTAATTAAGCTCCTTTGACAGCCAGCTGAACTTTGTCCCCTTTCATCAGCTGTGGTTTTATGAAGGGTTTATGCTATAGCTTTAATCATGCCAGCTCCGGCACTTTACCAACTGAAAAAACTGAATTTTATGACATTTTTAATGCGTTGCACAGGCTAAAAACAAATGAAATTGTCGAAATGTGGTGCTAACATTTGGACAATAAATTAAAAATTGACAACAAATTCAACTTGGTTGAATATGTCATGAAATATGGAATAAACCGCAAAGGGTTCTCTAGATTTATGTCACTTTAAGCCTGGGAAAGGGGTGTACTAAGTTTGCAAAAATGAAGCTGTATCTTAGAGTTGTTAAGAGCTAGAAATGTAAACAGAGCTCCTCCTCCTCCTCCTATAGCATGCTAAGGAATTGCCCTAAAGCTTTTCTTACTGGACTGCTACTGGCCATATTAAAGTCATGGCCACTCAACTGCTCTTTTCTTCACTGTTTTTCCTTTATTAAATTAACTCATATACAATTTTTCGATTTATTTTTGGTTCATAATAAAATTGTTTCCCTTTGGTTTGTGATTTCAGGTCATGTCACACGCAATCGCCCCTCGTCGAAGATGACCAAATACGTGGAATGCTGGGGTGCCGATCGACCCTTTGCCAATATTGCCGAATCGAAGCTGGTGAAGAATATTGGACTGGCGGTGAGTAGTGTTTGGGTCAAGGGTCGTGGTCCAAGGGTCAGCTGAGGTCAGCCACAGCTGTGCAGAGAATTAAAATCAAATTTCAATTGTCAGCAAATGTCGCACAACTGGCTGACAAATTATTTATACGAAATTGAGCAAGTTTTGTAGCCAAAATAATAATAAAACAATCAACAGTCGTGAAATTTATTGTATGACAGCTGCTGAGAAGTTTTATCCCAACTCTAACTGAGTTTTAACTGTATTATCCTTTGTCCTTGTGATTTGCAGAGCATTGCGATGATTGAATCAAATTTGTTGCCGCCGGAGCGTAAATGTTTAAATTTCAATTTCTTGGGGCCACCCACAGAGCTGAAGCCATTGACCATGTGGTACCGCAACACGCCCCGCGAGGCCATGTACCGTGAGCAACCGGATACGCACTTCCGCTACGACCTGATCTGCGCCTTTGTCCTGTTCGTCTCGTTGGCTGTCGTGCAGTTGATTGTAATTGAATTGTAGGTGAGAGTTAATACAATGAACGATTTATTTAACTTAGTTTCGTATGCAATTCAATTGTACAGGAATCTGGCCATGTTGGGCTCTCTCTTGGCCAGTTTTATATCGTTGGCCTTGTTCCTTTATCTGAGCAACATGTCAGTGCCAGATATGCATGCCTCGAACACCGAACGTAATGGTCCTGGCCAGGTGGTGGCCAGCAGTCGCTATCTGCGTCTTGCCATGTTCGGCATAGTCAACATACTCATCTCAGCCTGTGCCGTATTCAGTGTGGTAGGTTACACGTGTGACCTGTAGACAAACTTTATTTAGACACTGTTTCAATGCAGATCAACTACTCGCTGCCTGAAGAGCCTTTGGAACCCTTTGATCCCTTGGACCCCTTAGTGAACGGCAACAGCACGAATAGCACCTTTGAATCAACTACCTACAGGGCTGTTGCGGAGGAAATGCAACCCCTGTACGACAAGTACGTCCTGCCCAAGGCGCCTATTTTCCTGTTCTGCTGTGCCATAAGTTTGGCCAGCATTTCGGCCTTTCTGCGATCTGGATTTATACTCAAACTGATTACCATGTTGGTGGCACTCGTGGGACAGATGACTGTGCTCCACTACAGTGATCTTTACGTGCAGTACAACCTGTTTCATGATGATTGGTGAGTCTCAAGGGAATGCAGCGTTTTTACTATGTTTTCTCATAATCAATTTGCAGCTTGCCGCTGGAGATAAAGGGCTTCTTGCTGCTGCTGCTGGTTGTGGCCGTGTTGCATACACTGGATCGTCAGGGCGAATATGTGGCACGCACCGACTTCCTGTGGAAGGCCAAACTGAAGGTCGAACAGGAAGAGGTAGAAACCATGCGAGGCATCAACAAGGTATGGTTATTCAACTGCTGATTTCATTTAGCATAGTTTTTCACACATTTCTTTTTATGTAAAGTGTATAAATTTGCAATTTAATTTACTCACACACAATGCTCATTTTAATTAATTTCTCTTTTAGATTCTTTTGGAGAACATTCTGCCTGCTCACGTGGCCACCCACTTTTTGCACCTGGAACGCTCCACAGAGCTGTATCATGAAAGTTATTCATGTGTCGCGGTCATGTTTGCCTCCATACCCAACTACAAAGAATTCTACGATGAAACGGATGTGAATAAACAGGGACTGGAGTGTTTGCGTCTGCTAAACGAAATCATTTGTGATTTCGACAAGGTATTAAATTGAATTTAATAAATTTTAAACATTGTTATTACAATTGTTTTCCTCTTCAGTTACTTTTGAAACCAAAGTTCAGTGGCATCGAAAAGATTAAAACTATTGCCAGCACCTATATGTGTGCCTCGGGTCTGAGGCCCGGCAAGGAGGATGGCGCTACGGTAAGTTTTAGAGCCAGTTTTTAGCTATCTGTTAAACTGTCTATCTTGTATTAATCAATGTTTCTTCGATGCTCCTTACTAATCCTGTAAATAACCATAAATCGCTTCGCTGGCATGCTCTAAATAGTCGCGTAGTTTTGCGGTAAGTTGAATTTAATAAAAATTTATTAGTATTTGAGTTGTGAATGAATTTCAGATAAGAGATTTTAGTTGGCATTGCTTCAAGCCATACCCAAAAAAATTTATCTATTATTACGTTATCAACTGAATAGTAAAAATCTTAAGCTGTTTAGGAACTAATGAACAATTTCAATTGTCCGATTGTTATTTACTGCTTAAATGCCTTTAATCGCTGCTTAGAAGTTTAATTAAACTTTTAACCCACACATAAAGCCAGGAATAGAAAAGGAAACTGGTAAAACGATATGAGTGGGTGAGGGAGTGAGGGCGGATGGTAGTTAACCCAGCAGTTAAATCAAACAATGACCCCTCATACAAAAGAATTAGGAGCTGAAAAGAGCAGAAAAAAGGCGCATGAATTCAGAGTAAAAGGGCTTCAAATGAGGGTTGACTTTTTGGGGCAGGGATTAGCCAAAGTTTAGGCGGCACACGGTCAATTGGCTTTAACGTTGTCTGACCAGGCCAATAAAGGCACAATGAATTGAATACCTAAAAGCCAACTAAATGTAATTTTTTGTTCTCTGCTCTCTTGGTTCTTACTGACTGGCCATAGGACGAGAAACGCACAGAGGAACACAATGTGGTCATATTGGTTGAATTTGCGATTGCTTTGATGTCCATATTGGATTCGATTAATCGGGAATCGTTTCAACGTTTTCGCCTACGCATTGGACTGAATCACGGTCCGGTAATTGCGGGCGTAATTGGTGCCCAGAAGCCTCAGTATGATATCTGGAGCAATACAGTCAACGTTGCATCCCGTATGGACTCGTGCGGCGTGATGGGAAGACTTCAGGTAGGCAACACAATAGGATTTAACATGTTATAAATGACTTCAGCTGATTTGTATCTCTATCTTTCTATTTTCTCGTTTCTGCTTTCCTGACAGACCACGGAGAATACAGCGAAGATATTAATGGCCGCCGGATACGAGTGCGAGTGTCGGGGTCTTACCTATGTCAAGGGCAAAGGAAATCTAGTCACATATTTTGTAAAGACACCATTTGATGGTAAATTGTAATTGGATGCGGCCCAGTTGGTAGCACAATTTGTTGTTAATACTGCTATTTATCTTATGTATAGGGATATATAAATATATATATTGTATGTTGTTATTTATTTTGAATTAATTTTAAGAATTTTAAGCATTTACATCTATGTTGCAAATTAGGAATTATTTTAAGTATTTGCTTTATTTAGTATTTAATTGTTATGTAGCACAATTTGTTGACAATTATAGCATTCAGATAACGTTAATGTAGCAAAATCACTTAAACAGCGAATAATTATATGGATTATATAGAAAATGACGGTTACTCATAAATAGTTATGTATGAATGTATATTTATATATACGAGTATATATATTCGAGCAAAACAAAATTAAACCCACCCCAAAAAAATATTAAATTTAATAATATTCAACACTATTCATATAATAACACATAGAATTTATTCATATTTATTGTATGTTCCAATAGATTTTTATTGACTTGAAATTCGCATCTCTATCGAATTCTGTTGGAACGTCGCTTAAATTTGTAGAATGTAATTAAACTATGTGCCATCAACGGTCTAAAATAAATAACACAACGCGATTAATTTAATTTCGATAAACTCAAGCTAAATTCTGTCTATTTAAACTACAAAATTATATATTTTATATAAATTTTCTACTCTCATTACTCAATATACAAGAGGGATCTGCTGAATGTCACTTGAATTCGAAACTTTTTGGATATCTATTTTTGTTTTTTTATTACAGCAGGAAACAGTTCTTAACCGACCATATGTCCCATCAAAAGCTATACCTCCGATACTCCAATATGGAAACTGTACTCTATGCATATCTCTGCAGTTGATATACAAAATATACAAATAACCCATATATAATCGAAATATTTACGAATGTATTTGAAATAAATTTATGTGGATTTGAAAAATATGAAATTTTATTAGCTTGAAGTGTTTTAATACTCTGTACCCATTTTTAATGCAGTGTGTGTAAATGATTTATTTATATTATATTAGTATCTCTGAGCTCTGTAGTTTTACGGCAGTTCAGGGAGGTCGTGTCTAAAAATAAAATCAGTTTGAAACTCTGAATGAATGAGAAGTTGTGCTGTCAAAGGCCCTGTAGCGACGTATTTGATAAATGTTATAATTTATCTTTCTTTAAAAGACCTTTCCGGAACAGTCCTCTTTCGTTTTTAAGGTACAGGGGCAAAATAACTCCCAAAGAAAACTCCAAATTGTTTTTATTTTTATACAAATAAAGTGTACGCTTATTTAATTGCTTGTATATATATGGGTACAGGGTATCTTGCAGTCGACCAGTATCGATTAGAGCGTTCTATTTTGATTATATTTTAATTATTTAGAATTTAAGACAGTATGAGTTAGATATTTCAATAATAAAATAGTATGTGTAAAAATAAGTTTATCAAATATTTATTAAATAAACTATACAATTCATAAACTGATCAATGGGGCGTTCTGTTTCTAATATTTCAATGGCTGACCTACATTCAACTTACGGAATTTTATCTGCCTACTAATACAAATGTAGCAGAAGAGATGCTTCTTTATAGTATTCTAATCGGAATATTAGCCTGCCTAATCGGTTGAACTGGTAGCTGACTTCTCTTGAACACGAGCTCGGTAGTAAAACGTGGTCTCCAGTTGCGTTTGTTCTGGAATCAACGAAATTTAAAATGACAACGCGGCAGGTTTCTTGGCATAGTCAGCACATATTGCTGCAGATCAGATTTCAAACTCAAGTGGATCTTACAAAATTTGTTTAAAATTTTAACGCAGGCGCAGACGCTATTTAGTCGCCCGCAAGGCCTTCATGTCATAAGTTTTACAGTGCGCGGTATTTTGAGTGTTTTGTGAGTACTCTAAACTGCTTGATCGGAATGTTATTTTAATCAGTAGCGTAAAATTCTTATACAGCATTCACACTTCAATACAAAATTAATACGTTTAGTTATAAAGATATTACAAAAGTTATTTCGAGACAGTTGCTGATGTGTTCACTCGGCTTATGGGATAAATTATATACATTGATATGCAATAAGCATAAAAAAAAAACAACATATAACAGATCACAGAAATAAAAACTGCAAACAAGATCAACTTAAAAACTAATTCTTACGCATCTATATACACACACCTACATATATAAATTTAAAGCAGACGCTTCAGAAGTGTGGTAAACACACTTTGCCGGCAAACAATTCGGACACTACTGTAATCCACAGTGCCAGCACAAACATTATGTACGATATGCCGATTTTAAATGTATTGGGCAACTGATATGCCTGTCCGCCGATCTCTTCGATGTGAAAGCCCAATGGAAAGACAACAGCTGCCATGCAGAATAGAACCATTGCCGCAAATCCCACCCAGCGTGCATATGGAATAACATTCCTGTCCCAGGTGCTCGAGGCGAGTAGTATTACGGTTGTCGTAATGCAAATGCAGCCAATGAAAATGCAGACGAGAGCTATTAGCCATTCTGGTTGTAGGTCCGGTGTATAGCAAACTTGGGGCCGATTATACAGCGTCATGCAGGTCCACATGAGTCCCAAACGAATGTCGCCTGTAATACACCATAAGCAACAACAAATTTGTTATTGTTTGATATTTTTATGTTTGTGTGTATGCATGCAAGCCATAGCTACCAGCTTCTTCCGTAATGATCCAATCGGGCAGCGCCAGACTCACAATGGCAAACACGTCGGCCGCCATGAACAGCGTCGCACTTATTGTTGTTAATTTGTCCATATTTATTGCACAATTTGCACTTTTAGTCAAATTGTAATTTATTTTCTAATAATTTCCACTATGCAAGTGAAAGTGTGACCGTATGCGTTAAATTAAAATAGACAGAGATTCAATTGGTGCTGCCAACTGATGACAATGTGGTTGTAATTAATCGATAAGCTGTTACGATAGGTTTACGCGCAAAGTTTAAAATAAGTTTGCATGTTCTTTTTAAACAATTTGCAGACAAAACTAAGAATTGGTTATGATAATTATATCATTTTATTTTTTTTAGAGTTAGTACTTACAACAACAAAGAGTAAATGAATATCTACGTATATAGAAGGATAAACCTGTTGATCAGATAACCATAGACTTAAATTGATTTTAAAACAAAATCAAATGTATTATTCACGTCCGTTACAGGTTAACCAGTTTGGTTTAAATGCATTTACAAAACAATTACAGCCAACAATCAATTGCAAAGGAATTATAAGTTTTAGAATTGTAACGACTTCGGCCGACTGGGCGGTTAATGGGAGCCGAGTATTTGGAGCGACATTTACGCCGGACACGAACTGTGCTGACGTGTCCCTAGCGGTAGACAAACAGCTTTTGTTATACTACGTGTACAATATACCCATATTTATAATCAACTTATTTTCGTCCTATCTAAAGGATATCTCAAATTACTTATTTCCTTTTTTTAGACATTCTATGCGCAAGAGTTGTTCGGTACACTACCAAATGTACTGTGGTAGTAGTACACATATGCATTCACATATTATACTATAATTTATTATTAGTTAATTTTCGTTGCATTCATTTAGTTTTCGGCCGTGCAACGCGACGCTTGTTCCATTGTTAGTGTCGGCTAAAATTTCGTAATTCCGAGACACGAAACTCAAATCAAGGAACCTCCTTTAGAAAGGGGAGCGTTAATAATAATTGTTTATTATTGTTTCGCGCTCCAGAGCGTCGAGTCGTTAATTTCTAATAAACAAAATTATGCTTAATCAAACAAATTTGTTTAATATGAGACAAGTGCAAAAGTAAGATGAGAATCGCGTAAATTCATGTGAAATAATAAAATAATTAATCAAAACGGCAGAAACTAAATTGAAGCTTAAGATTTACACAAACTTAAATATGGATATTAAGAAAACTTTTTACTGAGTTTCTAGATTAAGATCAGTTTTGTAAAATGCTGACGTGGGCAAATTTGTAATTGTCCGACTGTGAAAAGACATTCTGTAAAAATCAGTTGTGATAATGTTATTTCTTTTCGATTAGCAAATGTAAATGAGCAAAATATCTTTAGATTGATTTATTTACTTCACTAAGTTACGGATGTGAGGAGCACGCCTCTGCAGAACGAATATATTTTGAGTGCAATATCAAATTTCGAAGCTTGAGAGCCAAACCTTTAAAGTACTTCGTCGTTTGAGAGTGAATTTTTAATGTAAACATTCTAATCGACGCTATAAAAGACGAGGGCGAATCCCAGTGAATGCAGTTGCCAAGTCGACATGAACGCGCATGCACTAAACTACGAGTCTGAGCCTGAACTCGAATCCGAAAGGGAGTCTGATTCAATTCTGGAAATAAATGTAGGAAAACAGCCAAGTAATGAGTAAGTAAATTCTACTTAGTTGTAAATAAAATATCTATAAAAATTTAATTTAGTAATGGGAAAGCACAAGATGACAACGTATTAGATGAGCAAAAAGATTCGAATCCAACAGCAATACTTTCACCTGTGTAAGCTTCTGTTTTAAGCTGTGTCTTAAAAACTTTTCAAATGCATTTAATATTTCAGAGAGAAAAAAAAACAGGCGCCGAAGAAGAAGAAGAGCAAGAAAAGAGTGCGTTTTTTAAAAGAATCTTCAACTCTTCCTGCGTAAGTTCTTTCATAAAAGAGGTGAACAAATAAATTTAGATATTGTTTTCAGAGGTAAGGAAGAACAGTCCACTGATACACCCACCCAGGAAGAGGAAAGTGGGAATAAAGAACGTATTCCAAAAGAAAAAGTTCTCTCGCTTCCCATGTAAGATAAATAAAAAAAAACACTTTCAATAAAATTTAATTTTAATTTTAATTTTACTACATTCAGAATTGACGACGGTCAAACGTTGGAGATTGCGAAGGAAAGTCACACGAAAGAACGCGAAGACAGACCACTTGTGCTAGAAGAAAGACACTCGCTTTCAATGTAAGTATTTTCAGGTATATGGACTACGATTTGTTAGTAAATTACTGTCCACTACAGAGCCGAGACAAAGAAGCGTCGTGCGAGTGTCTACTGTGACGGAAATCTTTTTATACCCAAGGAATTGGCCCGGGCTGAGTTGCATCGGCGCAGATACTCCACATCTGTGAATACTCTCGACCAAATTAGTGGAAACAGTGATTACTGCATACGAATGTTAAAGTTTCCCGTTGGAGTGGGTCGTCCTCGTTATGTTGCCCAACAACTGAAGAAGAAAACATCAAAGGAGCGCAAGATGAGGACAGAAACTTCACATGATTCGGAAAACGACCTCGAAAGCGCTTCAATAACGGAGTTAAATATCAAGGAGGAATCCTTAGACCTGAATCTAAGCCACGAACAGTCGGATAGTAATCAGATATACAGTGATGACGAGGCTTGCGTTGTTCTTGAGGAAATGGCTGAGGGGAATGCAACTGGGACTGAGGAGGACGGCACAGATGAATTAATTGATCGTGTGTCTAAACAGCAGATGAGAAGAGCCTCCAGCTTAGAGTTGAGGTAAGAGAAATATATATAACACACATTTGAATACCTTTAACTAAACTTGATTGCCCACAGACGCAGCAAGGATAATGAATTGCTGGAAAACGCGCAGGATCAGCAACAAGTGTCCGTCTTTCGTTGGCATGTGCCGAGCGGAAGTGACAACACCATTAAAATGGGTGTCATGGAGGACTCGCAGAATATCAGCATGTCTAGCAATGAGGAAATTCAAGTGGGCTGCAGTGAGGTGAATGAGACAGCAACTGTTGCTGCTGAAACTGAGCAACGATTGACAGTGGAGCAGACAGCTGTGGAAGTGTCGCAGCAACAACCACTGCAAGCGTCGAGCTTGGAGATAGTAGAACACCAGCAACAGCAAGCGGGCTTGCACCACTCTCATCCCAACACACAACAACAACAGCAGCAGAAACAAGCGCATAACCAAAGTCAACAATATGTGGTTAGAGCGCCTAGCCGCATGCCTACAGCAACTTCTATTCCTCAAGCTGTTGAACCACAAGTCGAGAGCTCGACACTGCGCCAACACTTAATGCATCGCATTATCTTACCTCGCAATCTGATAGAAGACTTAACACAACCAAACAGCACCAACAACAATGCTGTGAATCTTCTGAATCAAAACTTGCAGCAACATTTTGGGGATACATTGCTGCCAAATGAACTGCTGCAACAATGGACACTACAACATTATGAGAAATATGCACAGACGTGCACACAACAGCAACAATTGTCCCATGCCCTTCAGCAGCAACAACCAGCGGCCGTGCTGGAGCAACAGCAATATCAAATTTCGTATCAACAGCAACAACATTTGGAAGCCAGACGCGAAGAGTTGCAGCAATTGAATGCACAGTATCAGCGCATAAAGTGCCATGAAGAAGAGCAGCTTAAACACATAAACAAATCTCTGCAGGATGTCTATGCAGATCGATTGCTCCAGGAACGACAACATGCTGACTATCAACGCATATTTTTTAACAAAATGATGGAGAGCAAAAAGCAGGAGGAAAGCTTACAGTTTCAGAAAACCCACATAACTCAAAAGTTACAGGCAGAACGTGATGGTTTGCAGCGAGTTATTGCTGAAAAGGAACGGAAGCTGCAGGAAAGCAGCAGGTTGTGGCAATGGCAGGCAGAGCAATATCAACAACAACAGCAGCAGCAGCAACAGCAATTTCAACAGCAACAGCAGCAGCAATTCCAGCAGCAACAACAGCAGCAATATCAACAACAACAACACCATAAACAGCAACAACAACAGCTGCGTCTGCAGCAGCAGCAGCAACAAAATCAGCTTGTGTTTACCCAGCAACAACCACACCATTCACAGCAGCAACAAGCTAATTTTCTGCATCATCTACCACCTCCTCCATATCAGCCACGTTTGCAATGCTTTCAGGATGCGTTTTCGCATTACAACGAACTGCAGACAACACCCTACACTGCACCCGCTGTGGAGTTGCACAGTGGTCTAATGCCACCGCCAGTGCCCCCGCCAGTTCCAGTGCCAGTAGCAGCAAAGCCACCGTTGGCACATGGTTCCACTGCGCAGAGTGATCGTCGCATAATGCGACGTCGTCATACCATCGATCACAGAGCCAACAACATGATGTTATATGCACATCCAATGCCAACATTGCCGCCACCACCGCAACCACCACCGCAGCAACACCGTCAATCCCCGCGCAGGACACCTGCCCCTCAACACTTTGCACTGCCAGAAACGCCACGAATTACCAGTGAGAGAAATGCAATAAATCAAGCAATTGATCAATCTGCGATAACGTCCATTTTAACCAATTATGTTACCAAATACATTAATGATATGGACTCAAGGAATCCATAAAAAAATACAAGCTAATATTTAAAATATTATTAAAGCTTCTTTATGTGATTTTGTGCTTTCATAAATAAGTTTTCATTGACTTTATTTAGTATAAATTATTTTAAATTCAGGTTTTATTATAGTTGCTAATGCTGATCGACATTATTTAGACGCATTAAGGAATGACAGCAGTTATGAGAGCAGCAAGGACAGCGCCAGCCTTGGCTCATGAAGCCTTTACCGTTGCCATTTCCATTGATGTTTCCATTCGCATTTCCATTGCTATTTGCATTGATATTTCTATTGATATTTTTATTGGCATTTCCACTATTCCATCCATTGAAATTTGTCATTCCATAGGGAGTTTTGCGGGTGTAATTCTGTGAGTCCTGATTGCAGCGGGGATTCCTGGTTTTGTTAGCCAAAATTGGTTTTTTGGGCAAAGGTGATTGCCTCGCTGGGTTTACCGGATCAGTTGCTCTTAATATCTTTGATGGTTTTGGAGTAACATCACTTGGACCAACAGAGGCAGTTAAAGTTGATGCTGCAGCTGCTGTTGGTTGTGGTATGCAAGGCACAGATATGGCACCTGGAAGCGGCAACACCTGAAGGGCAATTGGTGCCTGCAAAAGTGACTGTGGCTGGGCTTCACACTGTTCCGAGCTGGACTGTGGGACTCTGATTCCAGTCAGCAGGCAGGGTAATGGAAATTGCAGGAATGGCTGAATGTGTGGAGTAAATCTAGGATGCAGTAGCTGCTGCTGCTGCTGCTGTTGTTGCTGATGCTGCTGTTGCCACTGGGGCTGAAACTGTTGGCTCTGTGGTTGATGTTGTTGCTGCTGCAAAGGCACAAAACTTTGTACCTCAACGAGGCAACAAGGCGGCACTGTTTGCACATGTTGATACGGAAGCGACCCGGATGTTGTTGCTGCTGTGTGCATGGGAGCTACTAAGCCACTTAGGTATGCCAACAGCTGACTATCCGGCAGCACAGTCAGAGGTGGAGCTAGATTCCCTTGAGAGCCCGAATTCGAACAAGGCGTGTAAGCCGTGGGATAGCCAGGACACTCTGTAGAGACCGTTTGTGCCTGTTCCTGTGCCTGTGATCTTTTAGATCTGTGCTCTAGGTTTGGCTGCTTATCCGGCTTGTGAAGGACCTCATCATGGCCAACAGCAGCTGGTGATTCAGTCTGTGATTTTAGTTGTGTATGAGACTGTGGCAGAGATTGTGGCAGTGTTTGTGGCATGCAGCACTGCTGAGCATAGCTGTTGCCGGGCGCAGCGAAGAATGATAGCATCTGGGACTTGTATTCATCCAAATTGATGGAGTTGGGAATGGGCACATTGCAATCGATGCTATAGACAAAAGAAGACACATACTAATAAGTTGGCTATCTTATTTTATGGTCAGTAGTGTTACCTTAAACCCTCTGGCCCCTCGGTTACAAAGCACATGCCCACACGCTGTGGCTCCGAGTCGCAGTTCTGCAACCACATTTCAGCTTGTGGCATGCAAGCATAGTACATGTTACAGCAAGGCTGATGTGCTTGAAAAATCAGTGGATTTGGCTGCTGTTGTTGCTGTGGCTGACGCTGTTGTTGCTGCTGCTGTTGTTGCTGCTGCTGTTGCTGCTGTTGCTGCTGCTGAGCCATCTGTGCAGTTTCCTGCTGCAGCTTCGCAGACGACTTTCGGAGGTTCAAAACGCGACCAGTTGAGGTCGCATTAATACAGTGCTCACAACTTTCAGTGCAGAACATTTTACGCTTTCCACCAATTTATAAGTCGAATCTCGCAAACGTTGCTTCACTGTAGTTGTTGCCTGTGCCTGCCAGGCAGCAAGAATTTTCTACTTTTATAATTTATTTACTAAATTTAGCTCATTTTAAGTTTAAATATGATTTAGGTGCTTTGAAATGCACCGCCTACTTAAGCAATTATTTTTGTTAACTCTATATAAGATGTAGCCCAAAAAATATCGTTTTTATTTTAATTACTAAGTAAATTATATGATCACAAACTTAAACTGCCCTGAGACATTATGTCAGCCGGGGATCCCACCAAGAAGAAAGGGGGTTCATTGTTGTTTAAACCCCAAACTAAATTTAAAAATGTATATATTTGGGGCAGTAGTCTGTTTTCTCTTGACAGCTTAGCATTACATTACAAATTTTAATGTAAATACAACAAAAAACATTTTTTTTTCGGGTCTGAAAAAAGCAGCCAAATGTCGGACGGAGAGGTGAAGTTTGTGACCAATAACTGTGTCAAGTCCTGTGGCATTATTAAAACGGAACAGCACAAAGGAAAGCGCAGCTTTCTCATCACCGTCGACGACAATGGAACCATCGAGGTCAGTCCCAAGCAGGAAGAGAAACAGAATTTGCAGCAGAAGGCAAAAAAAACATTGCGAGTGGGCAAACAAAGGATACGCATAGCTGTTATGGAGGAGGAAGCCGGTAGTTCTGAGGAAAATCAGGATGATCCACTGGTTGAGGATACGAACGATGCGATTAGCATTGATACACCGACCTTTGAAGCCATGCACGACCGATTTATTAAAATCTACAATAAGAACCTGAGAGGTAAACCCAGTTTTGTGGTACTGGAGGATGCCCTGATGCGCAAGCAGATTGAAGATACGCTCCAGGATCATTATAATCGTCACATCTGCCATTGCCATGCCCAGCAGCAGACATCGTCCTGCGATATTGGTGCTCACACAGGCTCCCAAACCGATGAGTTTCTGCTGCAATACGCACTGCGCTCTCAGATGAAGGGGCACAGCAGCAGGGGATGCCAGGCAACCGATATCAGCATTGAAAGACCGCACACCAGCACCAGCATCTCCACCAGCAAAAGGAACCTCCGTGTACCCAGTCGAGTACTCCAGGATTCTACGGCAACCAACAATCATGCACCACATGTAACCATCAGCTTTATAGCACCGAGTGCAGCTGCAGTGCCTCCTGTTGCTACGTCACAGCAACAGCAACTGTTGCAGGCAGCTAACTCACACTGTCACGCCAACTACTGTCACAATTGCTGTTTGCAGCAGCCAGCAGCCGGCAACAGTTTTTACGGACAGCCAGCAACATGCAGCAATTGTACTGCCTGCTTTGTGACCCCTCAGCAGCAGCACCAACAGCCACAACAACAGCAACAACGACAGCAGCATCCAGGCATCAACAATCACTGCAGTTGCTGCTTTTTGAGGCCATCGCCGGCTCAAACAACCCTTGGATGTGGCATGCGCAGTCATTGCAGCCAGCAGGTGTTTATGCCAGAGGCATCGACACAGCAGCAACATCAGGTATATCCCGGTCCCCACAATGCCTGTCCCTACTATCCGATGTCCACTTGCAACATTGCTTCATGCTGCCACATGCAGGACCAATACCAACAGCAGCACCAGCAACAACAGCCATTTTATCACGCTGACAACAGTGTTGAAAATAACTACCCCTTTTCGCTTCCCAACAATTCGGCTATGTGGAGTACTCAGTCCAGACCAGAACGAAATATGTCCGAGAGCAAGAAACCAGATCAACTAATAAAACTGGAGAATAGGTCATCCCAGCTTACTGTTAGGCGACTCAGTTCAGCCACACCCTCTACCAATGAAAAGCCTAAAAAGAAGGTGCGCCACAGGGCGGGATTAAGCACGGTCTCTTCTAAAATGTTCATGGCACGTTTTGGACGCACCTGTTTACTACTGAAACCCAACTCTTGCCCCTCTACTCCCACACAGTCCTCTAGCAGTGGCACGTCAGACATTGCCTTGTCCCAGAATTAACAACACCAATTATAAATTATTTATAATAAACATTAATTAGATCCGAACATATTTTATTTTATCTCAGAAGGAAGCGGTTTAGTTAATTTATTACTCAAAGCAAAGTAGATGATAATTTACTGCAGATGATGCAATTGTTATTGGTGTTGTTATAGCTGCGACTGTTGCTCACAGCACGAATATGCACAGCATGAGCAACATGGTTCAGCAACACATATGCTGTTGTCAGTAGTCAATTGCTGTAGTTGTTCCTCGGGCAAGCGTTGTATGCCGTATTTAAGCAATGTTTGTTGGTAGAAGCTTGAGCGTATATTGGTGAGATCTGGTTCAGGAGTAACATTGCAAATGCCGCAAGGAATACACTCGAGTTCAGATTCCTGTGGCATTATCACGCTAAATTGTTGCTGCTGTTCAGGATTCTCCCAACATGTCGCATAACAATTCGCTTCTTGTAGTTTTAGGTACTGATATTGCTGTTGTCGCTGCTGGTGTTGCTGTTGTAGGTGGTGGTGGTTTTGCTGCTGCTGGCGCTGCTGCAGCTGCTCATAAAAATTTGTCGATGCGGGATTTTCGTCCAACTGATGCTCCTGCGGTTGATAGGTATAAAAGCTATCTTCACTTGACTGTAAATGTTGCAATTGCTGCTGATTATTTTGTCGCTGCTGCTGTTGCTGGGGATGTTTAAGTGAAGCAGGGCAATTACAACTCTCATCCGATGAAAATTTTTGCTCTTGCTGCTGCTGCTCCTGCTGCTGCATCTGCTGACGCTGCTGATCCTGTCGCTGCTGCGGATAGTTTGCCGAAGCCGGGCAACAACAACTATCTACCGTTTGGTACATTTGCTGTGGATGGTTTATCGATGCCGGGCAATTACAACTCTCACCAGATTGATATTGCTGATCCTGCTGCTGCTGATGCTGTTGCTGGTGCTGTTGCTGGTGCTGCTGCTGATGCTGCTGCTGATGCTGCTGCTGATTATGCTGATGATGCTGCTGCTCCTGCCGCTGCTGGGGATAGTACTGATTTCCTTGCTGTCTAGGCTGTTGTAAGTGTTGCTGCTTAAACCGTTGCTGATTTTGCTGCTGCTGCAAGGGTTGCTGCTGCTGCAACGGTTGCTGCTGCTGCAACGGTTGCTGCTGCTGTAGTAGCTGTCGGTGTCGAATGTATTGCTGCTGCTGCTGTATGAGTTGCTGTTGCTTCAGCCTCTGTTGCTTCTGCAGCTGCCTCTGCTGCAACTGCTGCTGCGTATAACCAGAGCAGCAAATGAGTTCAGCTTCTTCTCGCCTCCTATTGCCATACTCCCGCTCGTCTACCTGTTGTTGCTGTTCACGTCGATAGTGCTTTAAATTTGCCTCTCTCAGCGCATGTTGCAGCAGCAACTCCTTTTGATGCTGAAGTTCTAGTGAAATGTTGGCACTGCAATTATTGTTCTCAACGCATCCTTGGGATTCCAGAACTTGCTTTATATCTCTTATTTGGTCTTCACTAATCAAGACATTCGTAGAAGGTGCAATCACGCTGCTGGAGACTTTATCCTGTTGGCTTAGGTCCTTGCTTATGCAATTCAAGAGTCGTGGTTTCAAATGCATCAACACATCGGAGTTCGTTGCTTCAGTATTTCCCCTCGATGGGCAAACTCTCTCCAATACATTAGAGAGCGGAACAGTAGGCGGTTTCTGTTCACCCATTGGAGGACTAGCTAAACACAGAGACCTTTCCCTTGGACATTCCCGAGACTTGTCTTTTAGACTACTGCGTCTTTCTGTTGCCTCAAATTTAGATTTAGTGGGAGTTGGACTACGTGACCGGTTGCTTGAATGTTCCCGAGATTTGCTCTTTAGACTTCTGCGCCTCTCAGGAGTTTCGGATTGAGCATGGGAAGGACCACTACGTGGGGTTCTTTCATCCCTTGAACAACATTCCCGGCATTTATTTTTAAACCTATTGGGCCTCTCGGCAACTTTAGAACGAGAATGATTATAGGTACTTCTTTCGTCGGACCGGTTTCGTTTAGATTCAGCAGGATTATGCGATTTTCGTGCATCAGTTTGAGCTATACGTGATCTAGAAGGTTTAGTACGATTCAATAAGCTATTTGCTGTAGAAATAGAAATAAAATCCCGGGATTTAGTTTGAGGTAACCGAGAATTATTGTATTGCGAACGGCTATCATATTCTCTTTGAGGAACTTGAGAAACATTAATACTGTGATGTTTTTGCTCGGATTCCATTTCACGCCGTGTTCGATTCTGTCCCTGGGTGTCATCTGTAGCCCGATAATTCTGATTATCCAGATTATTATGCCGAGTCTTTGGTTCATATGCGTGATTCTCATCTAGCGTACTGACATTCCTAAGGCACTCGTTTAGTTTGAACTCAACCTGGCAACCATTGGAACATTTGCTTGCTTTTGATTTCTCCTGAACACTTGGAGTAACCTTCGTGGACTTCGTTGACTCCTTAGTGCATTTTCGGCTTCTGCAAATATCTGAATGACAACAACAATTTACTTTCTCTGCTCTTTGGGAAGCTGCAGTCCGTGGCATTTTAAGTTCCTTCCTAAAACGGTTAATAGGATACCATTTAGACTATACCTTTAATAATCCATGTACTCCTCTCAACTTACCACTCATCTGGTTTGCACAAGTACAACATTCTTACGTTGTCGTCGTTGTCTGGTCGATAGGGTACTAAAACCACAGGCTTTTCATTAAGATCACTGGACCTAGGAAAGGTAACGCTTAGCTTTGTATAGAACCATTTCCTTAACCCCCACTTACCTGTCATTGTTTTTCTGGCAAAACCGTTGAAGATCACTCAAAACAACTTGGACGTTATCTTCATTGATTGCATGTAGTTTTTCGCTGTCTTTCTTTTTAAAGACGCCTCTGCCATCGGACACTAGCGAGTCTATGGGTCTTCTTTGCAAACGTTTCGAGCCACGACTCTGACTGCGGGTAAATGCCTCCACATTGTACTGCTCCAAAACAGGAGTTGAATGTTTGTTCTCCTGTCTTAAGAGGCATATCTTCAGGTCCTTCACATGAGTTTTTTCATCTGTTGTGGGATTATTTCCAGAACTACGACTCTTGCTTCGTTCTGTCGTCTTCCTGTGCTCTTCAATAGAAATATTCATCGTAGCCTTGGCATGATCTCTTTTAGGCATTGTATTCTGATCAAACACATTTTTCTGGTTTTTAGGAAGCTTTTGAGACTTTGGACAATTGCAACTTTTAGGGGCTTGTTTTATTAATCCGGTAAGTTGTTTATAATGATTTAGTGGCATGTCAGCTAAAAGCTCCTGAATTGTGTCAGTTTTTACACATTTTCCCCGACACTTTTTATGCTCCTTTGCCTCTTTATGGTGTCCGGAGTTTCTTTTACTTTTCTCAATGGTTCTCACATAGGTCGACTTATCAACAAGTTCCTTGGTTGGTTCGGAATACAGTTTTACAAATTTCGCCAAAATGTTCCAATCGATGTCGCAACAACTGTGGCCTCCAGCATTTCGTTTCTGAATCTGAGCCCTCCAACTTAATCTAGATTTATTAGAAATATTTCTAGAGATTTTTGATTTCTTAGAGAGTTGGCTTAGTATGCTGTTCCTAGCACTGTTTCTTATAGCTGTTGATCTGTTTGAACTGATAGACTGGGATAAATCTCTCAAAGAATCAGATGTAAACCTTCTTTTGATAGAAACTCTATCCGTATTGGTCTTTTGTTCTATCGACATTGACTCATCCGAGTGTCCTCTGTGTTCTGGACTTGCTGATCTTTCAGAATGACTAACTTCTTTTGAGTTTGGGTTTTTATTTTGACTGACACGATGTGGTACAAATTGTCTTCGGCAATTATTTCTACAGTCACAATTCCCTGAATTACCCATCTCCACAAATCCATTTCGAGAGCTGCTGTCATCCCTCTCAGTGGCACGTGTCATTTGCGATAAATCTCGCCTTCCGATTAATGTTTTATCTACTACATAGAATCCTCTTTGCGAATTTGTGCAATGACAACTCCGTAAATTGTTCACTTCCTCAAAACCTCTTTGAAAATTACCGCTTTCTTCAGTAGTCGCTGGCAACCCGACCGAGAGATGTTTACACGTCTCATTAAGTTCTTTTTTGAAACTTGTAATGTCTTTATCATCTGGATTGTAGAATGCGAGTGGATCTCGTATTCCAATCGTAAAATGACAATTAAAATTCTGGGTGTTTTCTTCTCCACCACGTACTCCATAACATGGTTTTTGTCTTCGGTTCATGTGGGGATTACATATTTTATCGAATCTTTGGTAATTTCTGCAGTTTCTATTAATTGGATTGTACAATAAGGGTGATCGATTTCGCATTGCGATAGGACAACGACATTGACAATGACACTTATCACTATTATTTATCACCTCCAAACCTTTTCGCGAGTTTCTGACTTCTCCCCTAGTTGATTGTCGTGGCTCATAACGATCGTGACCTTCCATCATAGGAGGAATACCCATCTCATCAACAGGTTTATCACCATCGTTGTCGGGAAACGACTCCTGATGCTCTGTTGGATTGCTATGGAAACTTTCGAGGTCAGCAATGTGATTGTTACTGACTAAACCATCACTCATTTTAGAACTATTATCTATGTCGTCTGGATGTTCCTTTAAGTTATTGTTTTTGACTAAATCTTCATGCAATGTATTATGTTCAGAATCTATCGAGGAGGTATACTCTTCATTTTCTTCACTATTAGACTCATTTAGCTGAGTTTGGTCAATGTGCTCCCTGGGCTGGGAATTTTTACCAATCGCAGAATTTAGAGAACCAACACGAGAGGTTAAGTCCTTGGCGGTAGAAAGATCTTCGGATCCTCGATGACTGGGATTAGTTATGATTTCACTTACAAAAGAACTTCCGGACACCTTTTGAGTATAAGAAATAGGTGATTTCTGATCAAAATCTGACTCTACAGTATTTAAAAGATCTTCAAAATCCTCTGGAGTATTGGAATGCCTTTGTTGCGTTTGCCCTGGTATGTTTTCACTCACTGTAGGACCTTCGGACCCATTGTGAGCAAAAGAAATATGTGATATTTGATCATAAGACACTACATTACCTAAGGGATCTTGAAAGTCCTGTGGTGTTTTAGTATGTCTTGGTTTCTGATTGAAATCATCTTCGCTAACAGAAGAATTTTCCGACTCCTGTAAAATATTAGAAATTCGTGGTTTGTCGCTTAACGAATTTTCACTCAGAGCTATAGACTGATTTTGAGTAATAGAAATCCTTGGTTTACGGTTAACAGAATCTTCATTAACTGAAGAATCCTTATACTCTTTTTCGCTATAAGAATTTCTTGATTTTTGAATGAATGAATTTTCACGAACTGAAGGACTTTCCGAATTTTGAAGAGTATTTGTATGCCTTTTCCGTAGCTTTTCATTAAACGAATTTTCACTAGGATCTTTAGACTGTTGTGGAGTTATTAAAGTCCTTGGTTTATGGTTAAGCGGTTCTTCACTAGCTGAAGGATCCTTATACTCCTTGTTGCTATACGAATTTCTTGATTTCTGAATGAATGAATTTTCACGAACTGAAGGACTTTCCGAATTTTGAAGAGTATTTGTATGCCCTTTCAGTAGCTTTTCATTAAACGAATTTTCACTAGGATCTTTAGGCTGTTGTGGATTTTCAGAATTTTCTCTAGGATCTCTAGATTGCTTTGGAGTATTAGAAGTCCTTGAAGTATGACTTACCGAATCTTTAGTAGCTGAGGGATCCATACACTCTTTTTGGCTATAAGAATTCCTTGATTCGGGATTGAATGAATCTTCTCTGACTAAAGGTTCTTTAGACTTCCGTTCAGTATTAGAAATCCTTAGTTGATTAGTCAAACTTTCACTGGGATCTGACGACACCTGTTCAGAATTAGAAAGCCCTGGTTTGTTATTAATTGAACCTTTACGAACTGAGGGATTTTCCGCTTCCATTCTTGGTTTACCAATCAACGAATCTTCACTGGGATCTTTACACTGTTTTTGAGTGTGAGAAATTCTAGAATTCTGATTAAACGAATCACCAATTACTAAAGGATCTTCATGCGAATTGTGCCATGAACTTACTTTACTTATTGAAGAATTTAAAGAATTTTTTGGATAAGAAGAACTGCTGAGCGTATCTATACTTCCTAAGTATTTGTTGGATCCTGTTTGAATAGCATTACCACCAATCTTGTTACTGAGTTTGCCTTTACTTTTTGAGCTAATGGAAGAACCTCTATTTCTTTGATCTATGGAAGGTTTTCGATTTTCGATTATTTCCTCAATTTTCTTGCAAAACTCTTTGAATTTATTTAGATCTTTACTAAAGGAACAGTTACAATAATTATCTTTAGGAGAAGCAAGATTTGATTTTTCCTGAAAAATAAAATGTTAAATTATTTTCGCTTAAGCAATGATATTCAAACCTTTTTCTTTGAGTGCAGCTTTTTCTTTTTTTTCTTTTTAGGTTCTATACTTTTCAGATCTGATTCTTCTGGCTTAACTTCTTCAACTTTTTCAACTTCTTCACACGGTGGTGACACACTTGGCATATAGCCCAAGGGCTTAACAGAAATACACAAGTTATGAGACGTTTTGGGTAGAATTGCAGGTGTTTTTGGTGGGGGCAATTGCGAACCAGGTTTAACCAAGACTTTGTGGCCACTCAGTGGAGCTGGCAATGCTTTCAACTTGTTCTGGTCGTTATTAGTCGGCAAAGGTTTGGGAACGGATGAAAAAATATCCCAAGGAACTCCCAGGCAGATTGAAGTAGGTATACTAACACGCATTGGCACATTGCACTCAAACCTGTGGGGGGACTACCCCTAATGAAATTATTGGAAACTATTTGTAGTTGTTGCATACCACAAATCCTTGCTCTCCTGCGTTTCGGATATAACCGGCTTAACTAAAGGTTTTCTTTTGACTTTATATTTCCTTTTAGCCTTGGTCTTTGGCTGGAATTTTTCTAACTGCTTTTCGGGCTTAGGAGGCTCCGGTTTGGGTTTCTGGAAAACTCTGGGAAAAGTGAATGGTCTTTGATTTCTTTCGCTTAATTTCCGCTCCGGTTTAATTTCAGCTCGAATGGCATCCAACTTATTTTGAATATCTCTCTGCTGATCAGCCAATTGTTGGCAGTAGTAGTTGCAACACTTCTAAAAATAATTGAGTAAGTATATGTATAAGTTCAGATTTTATAACCCACCATAGTGTTTCTTTGTGGACAACATCTTGAACACTGTTCATCGATAAATATTTTCTGATTTGTGGGTGGAATAGGAGCACAAGGTTCTGATCTCGATGATTCATCGCAGCTTCTAGAATTTGTGCTTATAGATGGAACCTTTGAAGTTAACTTTGTTACTATTGGGCATGCCAGGATAGAACAATTCATGGATCTACTGCGGCTTTCAGCTGATGCAGATGTTAAAGACTTTCCCGTCAGAGCAGAGCCACATTTAGATGACGTCATCGATTTGTTTGAACAGCTTTTTGCACAATCGTCAGTCACTTTCGCAGCTATGCAGGAAGAAGCCTTTGAGCTATTTCTAGAGCAAATGGAAGCAGAGGGAAGAGACGTTGCCATGGGAGATGACGACTTCAATGATCTGGCTGAACTAATGTTGGTAGATCTGCTGTTGATGGAAGCAGAACAAACAGAGAGCGTGTTTGAGATGCTAGTGATGTCAGTCGGCAAAGGATTAATCGTTATTTGTGTTTGTTCATCGCCCTTATCCTCATTTGTTTCCTTTTTGGAATAGGACTGGCAGTGACAGCATTTTCTACATATCGCACTAAAATTACACATTTCAGATTAAAGCACATAGAAAAGATTATTAAATTCGTTTTGTTTGTTTTTTAATGTAAAATCTGTAATTAAAACGAAATATGTTGTCAAATTCATGCAGCAAAGGCAAATCTTATTTGCGCAGTCCAAAAAAGAAAACTTTTCAATTTTGTCTCCAAACGTTAATAAAAAAATTTTATTTTTACATTTGACAACAAAATCAAGTAGATAAAGTTTTTAGACCCCTTTACTTTAAAAAAGAGTAGAGGGGTCTGTTAAGTTTGTCGGAAGCGCACATTTGTAACAGACAGATGGAGGCGTGGCGTACGTTGAAACAAAAACCATCTAAGCATATGCGAATACACACACGATGCATATATGTATGTATGTGTGTATTCGGCGACTGCGGACAGCGCAGCCGCCACACAGGCAGCGAAAACATTCGAACATGTTTGCTTGCATGTATGCTTCTATCTCGCTTGCACTCATACATGATATTGCGTACAATTATCAACATTGTAACGCTGTTTATAGTGCGATTTCAATGCACCTTTCAAGATAGTTTGATGTAGTTAGTCTCCACATGACAAACGACATAATTCCGCGGTGGTCTACGGCGTTTCAATGACGACATAACTCCGCTGAAAGGTCGGTCTTATTGGACTAAGGTAGGTAAATATTTTATTAAGTAAGTTTTATGCAGACTTTTAAGTTTGTTTATGAAAAACTTTACAGCGTTTTAATGAGTTTGTAATGTACCGTACTTTGTACATAAGAATTATATTTTTGCGTTCTTGCAATATGTACAGGGCACGTTACTTTACGAACTCCCTTACGGCGCAGTCCAAAGTGGTTCTAATAATGCTGCCAGCAACGTGGCATCATGAAACGCATTTGCGCGTAACGCTGTCGACAACGGGGATTGCAGAAGTGATTGCCAGGACGCTGTGCGACAAGGACTACAGGCGGCTGCTGGAATTGCTGTTGTTGTTGTGGTCCTTGAAACTGTTGCTGCTGTTGCTGTTGGGGCTGAAACTGTTGCGATTTCTGTGGTGAAGACTGTTGCTGCTGAAAATGTTGCAGTTGCTGCGGTGGGAACTGTTGCGGCTGTGGTGGAAATTGTTCCAAGTCCTCCTGAATAAACTGCTGTTGCTGCAGCTGTTGGGAATACCGTTGCTGTTGCTGCTGCGAAAACTGCTCTTCTTGGAACTGTTGCAAATGCCGTTGCTGTTGCTGCTGTGGTAAAAATTCCTCTATTTGAATCTGTTGCGAATACCGTTGCTGTTGTGCTGGAACTAGCTCTTCTTGCAGCTTCTGTGAATAGCGTTGCTGCTGTGGTGAAAACTCCTGCTGTTGCTGCTGCTGTGGTGGAGACCTTTGTCTTTGTTGCTGCGGTTCTTCCAGCTGCTTTTGTGGTGAATTTATCGTTTTATTCTGTGACGGGATATTTTCACTCTGTACCGATTGGGATTGACTAATGCCTAACGACAACACTTCTGCCATTGCCAGCTGTTCTGGAGGAGCAACATAACTAGGACATTGTGACTGGCAGATGGACGGTTGGGGACAGAATTTGACATTCGGTCTTCCCGGACCCTGTTCCGACTGTACCGAACTCCTGCTTCCACTTTGAGAACCTACTTGCAACTCCTTCAATTCATCGACATTAGTTTTATTTGAAATGGCATCATCTGCATCAAATACTGAGGAGTGTCCTTTGGACATTTTTGGAAGAACACTGCAAACGTTGCAAAGTTGCAGTTGCACCTGCGCAATCTGTGTCTGTGCTTGCTGCATTTGCTGCTGCAGCTGTTCAGCCAACAAATCAGTGAGACCACTTGGCTGACGTTGTTGCAGTTGATGCTGCAGATTTTGTTGTTGCTGTTGCAGTTGCTTCTGTTGCAATTGCTGCTGCTGTAGCTGTTGGTGGAGCTGTTGCTGTTGAAGTTGCTGCTGTTTCTGTTGCTGATGCTGTTGTTGGTATCGCATAGACATTGCTTGTTGTTGGGGATGATACATGCTCATATAGGAGTGATTGGAATAATTCTGCTGCTGTTGCTGTTGTCGGTAATTCGATCTGTTGCAGCCAAATCTGCATCTGGCTGCAGGCTGCGTCTGCATCATCTCCTGAGAGCATTGCACATTGGAATGCCAACTGCTCTGTTGCTGTTCAATGGTGCTTGGATACATGTAGTGCGAGATGCCGTACAGAGGTCCGCCATTCCATGCATTTCC
Source organism: Drosophila acutilabella (assembly GCA_035046005.1). Taxonomy (NCBI): domain Eukaryota; kingdom Metazoa; phylum Arthropoda; class Insecta; order Diptera; family Drosophilidae; genus Drosophila; species Drosophila acutilabella. The sequence continues at coordinate 18,623,141 of JAWNOK010000013.1, forward strand.
CCCAGTTCGTTGCAGTTGCGTTTGGGGTTGCAGTTGAGGTTCAAAACTAAGGAAGCAGAAGAATTGATCACTTAGTGTTAATATGAAATATTCGCTTAAAGACTGTTCTCAAATCAAGTATTTCCTACACTATTTAACAATGAACAAGGTAAATTTACTGCTTAGCACAAAGATATAGCATTTCATGTCTGTTTACCTTAAATAATGCTCCTCTGTAACCGAGCAGGAGGTGAGTAGGTTATTGGCATTGCAGTTTCCGGTGCACTCGCTGCATATTATGCAGTTCATATCCAAATCGAGTGTGGGAGGATTCATTGATGAGCATTTGCTGGGATAGCATTGACATATTTTTAATTCGGCACATTCCATATCGGTATCTTCATTAGGTATACTCCTTTCCGATGCCACATTTTCAGCAATTGATTCAATTTGAGCTTCATCATAGCTACCAGATGGATCCTCTTGAGGTTGTTCTACAGGCTCTTCGGATTCTATGACTACATCCTCGTAGTTCTGCTCTTGCTGCTCCTGATTGTCCTGAACTTCGTGTTGCTCCTGCTCTTCGCGGTGCTCCGGTTCTTTCTGATGCTCTTGCTGTACCTGTTGCTCCTGTTGTTCCTGCTGTATTTGCTCCTCCTGCTGCTTCACATTCTCCGCTTTTGGCTGAACGTCGCTACGCGATCCTCGAGCTGACCTTGTCATACTAGTTTTTGGGCTTGTATTACTCCCTGTGGACAGTCGTTGCTTTCTCACACTACGTGTTTTATTCAAAGAAGTCTTTGACTTCCTATGGGGCTCTACCATAATAAGTTGCACAATATTTGGACTAATTTGGGTTGATTTTTCGCCCACAGGAACAATTTCAACTTTCTCCTCATTGTCCTCATCCGATTCGTCGCCAATGAGACATTTGGTTTTTGTGGCCGACTTAGCTGTTTTTACTTGGGTTGACTTCCAGATACCCGGTTTACCCAACCGATTTGAGGAAGTGGTATTGTAGACCGGTACCTGCGAGGTTCCCCTTGAGGATGAATTTGGATTGTACCTTTTTTCTGTCTCCTGATCACGTTTAAAAGGATTGCGTAGAGTTCGTCGAGTGGACGAGTCCCCTCTGTTGGGTACCCTGTACACACCTCCTACCGCTCGTGACGTGGAGGCAACAGTTAAGGATTTGCCACATGGAGGACATCTTAGTACATTGCTAACTATTCTCGATGACGTCACCACAGTACTACGTATACCATGTACAGGAGATCGATTCCTGCTGGGCGGCGGTGTATATGAACTTCCGGAAAATTTTGTTGGAGGACACACAGCTTCATGCTTCGGATTTAGTACATTGCCACGCCCATAAAACCTAGTGCTTCTCTCGTAGCTTCCAACGTAATCTATGTTAGGTGAAAGACGTTCGGCAATACGCTTCTTGTGCGAGTACTCCGCTGCGGCAGTGTACCACATGGGGGTGGGCGTGGACATGGGCGTACTGCCCTTTTCCCTGTTTGTCAGGACATTTTTGCGCATTTTGCTGGCCGCATGCAACCAATTCAACAATACTTCCGTACAAATTTATTTGTCAACATGTTCCGAAATTACTATATATGATATATAGACGGCAACCTTGATAGCCTATAACATTCTCAGTAGATTTTATTTAGCATTGGATAGGGAAAACCCAATGAATTTCATTGGAAACATTGAAATTTGAACCGCGATTTTATTTGCATTTCCATTGTCAGAGAATTTGGTTTTTTTAGTTTTTCCTATTTAATTTTTATACGCCTTCATTTAATTTGTTTATCGTCATGTACTTAAGCATAGATTTAAACATCAAATTCATTTTTTTTATTTTAATAATTTTTCAAATTTTATGTTAATTATTTCACCATGAAATTTTAAGTGGACAAATTGCTTTTAATATGTTTGACTGTTGTGCGAATAAGTAAGTTCCATTCTACCTCTGAATTTACCTCCTATTAACCCAAATTCATATAGTCGTTGCGACTGTGGTCCTTTTTACAATGGATGGTAACTGTACTTTGTATTGCTGACAGAATTTTAGACTAATAATCCCTGTCGTATAGTCCACCGACGAATATTTGTTGTAGACGTTCATGTTCCACGGAGTTTCCGAAACAAAGAGGTCCCTTTGTGGAGGAAAAGTTCTCGAAGTTTAATCCCCCCAGTTTCCTGTGCAACACTGATTCTCCAAAAGCCAGAGGGAAAACCAGATCTTGCAGTTGTTCCAGTAAATATCCAAGAGTTTCGAAGAACTGCAAGTGCAAAGCTAAAGGAATAACCGATTGTAGAAAGCCTGGAAAGGGAGATGGCAAACGGGTATGTGACAAATCATGCGAAACCAATGACAAAGGTGCCTCGGACAAAGATGATGACGCTGAAGAATCACGATCGGGACCAACACCTTCGGTTTCGTATGCTGATAATACGCTGGGAGCCACGCAACAAGGTCCTGCAAATGCCATGTGGCAGGGACCAGACGGCTCATCTATAGCCGTCGGCAATAGACCCAACGATGCTACCAATCTCGGAATACCCGTCTATGAGTTTATGGCCCAAAGAAACCCAGTGGTCCGGAATCCCCAACAGCTTAATAATATGCCTGCCGCAGGTTTACCTACACGACAGGATCCACCGTTTGACCCTTGCACAGGCAGAGAACGCCAAGAACCGATACAGTGTCCGCCTGGACCAAATGGTGGCTACGGAATGCCCATGGCCTGTTTGTATCCTTGCTTTTACCCCATGCAATGTTATCCCTGTCCCACAGCCATGAACGCCTGTCCGCCCATGCAGCAAGGATTTGGACAGGCAACTAACACTATGCCAAACAACAGCGGTCAAGTGGATAGAACGGAGCAGCCAAAGGATCAATCGGAACGATCGAAGAGGTCAGAGAAATCAAATAATGAGCGGTAAGTTTGTAGAAGAGTCTAAGGTAGGTAGGTAGGTCATCGGGTAAGTTCTCGGGTTTTTAAATCCAAGTCAATAATATTCGTGTTTAGCAACAAAGCTCGCTCGCCGGAAAATGAAAAAACCTACGGCAAGGAGCGAGAAATCGTAAAAACCGGCAAAGTGAGAAGAAAGGATGGCGAAAATAATCAGACACAGCTGATTAATTGCAGCAGTGCCAGTCCTGAACTAATTCAGCGGTGAGTTTAGTGTCAGATTAGACCCTGTAAAAAACAACAACACACATACATACACTTTCACACTCACACGTGACATGTAATGGAATAGTGCCGTGTCTGGGATCACCGAAAGTTGGCTCATGTAGGCCCCTTTTATTGGCAGCATTTGTGAGTCGCTGCAGGTTTCACGTCCGCCGGATAACTGCTATATTTTGTTGCCAATCTCAATGGCTTCGAGGGAAAGCTCCAAGCAGAAGGCCAGGGATGATCCACTACCTAAGAAAGACAAGAGCAACTCCAGCGTGGACAAAAAAAAGACGGTAGGAGCGGAGTCATCAAGTGTGGAGGGCCTACCACAATCCCTGGAAAAGCCGGCAAAGTCGCCAAATCCTACTTCCAAATCGCACAACTCTGCGCCCAAAACGGAGAGCAAAGCGGCAGCAAAGCAAGTTGCTAGACCAACACGCAACTGTGGCTGTAATACAGTAATTTCTGGAACGTAAGTTGTACCTCTCCCTCTTTCACATACACTTACACTCTGCCAAAGGCAAGAGCGAGCAAGAGCACGCAGCAACTAACATAGCGAGAGTAAGAATACTTTAGCAGATCAGGGCTTCAGCAAATATAGTTTACAGAGTAGAATTGCCAGTCTGCCTAAGCGCTGTTAAAGTAGTGTAAGTGAAAGTAAGAGTAGTTTACCTAGAACAGTGCTGTCTACTTGTGAGCACTGCTTACTTTACAGCAGTGGAACCCTTAAGAGAGCGTATTCGTACATGTGGCCTGGCCTAAGCTAAGAATTCTGCCCGCGTCGCTGTCGACACTTCACACGCATACACAATTTCAATTCGCCGCACGCACACTCTTACCTAGCAAAGGGTAGCAGACTAGCACCGGGAAAAAGAGAGTTTAAAGCTGCATAATTACGCTTGAGAGTAAATTAAACAGTGTAAGAGTAAAAGTAATTGCCAAATAAATACTTTTCCTTAGTTATAAGTAAATAATTGTTGATGGATACTAAAGTGGTGTGCGTGAGAATAGTTGAAAGCACAAGGAAAATAAAGAACATTCCATTGAATTAAACAAATATTCTGCACCAAATTCCATTTTAAATTATACTTTGTTTATTGATTGCAGGTTTGAAGAAACATCGCAGAAGTCTGAAGAGGCGCTAGCTCCAAACAGCTGTAGTGCCGGCGGTTGCTGCAATTCCGGGGGCTGCTACCCTAGACCGCGCTATACATACTGCTATAATCCGTGCACGGGTTGTTTCTACTGGCGCAAGAAGTGCTGTTGCTGTCCCTGCAACGGTTGCTGCAACAATGGTTGTGGTTGTGGTGGTGGCTCCTGTCCTATGCCCCAGCAAGCCGCAAGTTCACCAAGCAGCAAATCGCCAGCGACCTCACCCGGCAGCAAATCGCCAGTGATTGGAACCCCGAGTGGCAAAAAGAGGAGTGCGAATGACACGTCAAAGAGCAAGGGTTCGCCCAAAGAGCACCGGTCTTCGGCGGGTGCCATGTCGACATTCCAGCCTGGTGTCCAAGAGCTATACGATCAATGGCTGGGATTTCAACAGCATGCCGTATTTCCACCGATGATGCCACCAAGGCAACCTCAACAACAGCAACAACAACAACCGCAACAGCTGCAACTACCGCAGCCAGGAACTTTCGTAAGCTCGGTACCCATTTATTTTCGTTCGACACGGTTTTATCCAGCGCCGTTCCAGATGAACGGAACAGGGATCAGCTCCCAGTCACCGGCACTGATACAAAATGAGCCAAACTACCGATATCCGGACATTGATTGGACTCCACAATAGTGATAACGAACAAAGGAAAAAAAATCAACAAACAATTCGAAATATTTCTAGATAAATGAACAAATTGAGAAGTGGGAAATGTTTGGAAAGTTTGCCAAGGTGGAGCAATACAACTATCGATAGCCTCGATATTGTGCAATTGATTATCGGTTCTATCGATAGTAGAATTAACTCATTAATTAAATTATTTTAATTTTAAGGCATAATAAATTTATTTTTAATTGTGCACTAATAAATTGAGGGTAATCAAAAGAGTTAAAATTCATATTTTATGGTATTTGTTTTTATTAGTTTTTAATTTGCATTTGCTTGCTTTCTTTTATACACTCAAGTGTTTTGTTGTTGGTGTTCGCATACATATTTATGTATATAGTATATATGTATGTATATATTTATATAAGTAAAGATCGATCTTATTAAATTTGTGGGTACCTTGTTTTGTTTGTTTGTAGAAAAACTTAAGCTTGTTTAAAATTAATAATTTGTTTGCTTCTCAAGAGAAACCTAACTATAAACTAAGTATGAACATAGCACATTTATATATATAAATTTAAATTTGTTTCTCATTTGTTTTTGTGTTTAGTGCAGCCATAAATATGCGTGTTCTAAATATAAATTAATACCAGATGCAAGTTTAAATGGATATGGAAGTGGAAAAGAAATATTCATTTTGCCTGCACCAATTTACGCATGATTTTGATTTGTTTATATATATTAATGTATATATTAATAGTTTTAACTGAGTTTGGCTTGCAATTTGCCCCATAAATATTAGCAATGATTGTGTTTCATTTACATATTTGTATTTATCATATATCTTTATATATTTTGTAACTTAAATTCTATATGGGCGTCGAGCAGGCGATTTTCTTTTCATCTTTGTTGTTTTTCAAAATCATTAACAAAAATTATAAAAAAAAATATAGAATATAAACGAAAACTACGTACATATTTCAAACTATTTACATTGGACATTTGTCAGTTTGTTTGTGTGTGTTTTAATTATTATTTGTTACTTGTTCTGTTTAGAGTTTAAACATTGCTCAATGTTAAATGATATTAAATATGTGTGGTGTATGTTTGGGTGTGTTTGTAGTTCTGCTTTAATCACATGTTTTACGACTCAACTCAACTTTAGGGGGGGACATTAAATAACTTAAGGAATTGTCGACAATTGTGGCTGCTTTATCTTCCTCTTTATTCCTAATCCTACTCCTACCCTCTCTCCTGGTTCTTCCTTAGGCTCTGCCCTAGGCATTCTCATCGGTCACATAGATGTATCCGTGCTGCTGCAAGATGCTTAAACGTTTCTCCACAGCATCCCGATCTGTAAAATGAATATACTAAGTACTTGCGCTTTCAAGTCTTAACAAAATTCACTCACATTTGTTTAAGAGCAATTTATCCTGTGGATGATTGCACTTTTGGACCAAAGAATGCAGGAGAATGTGTGCGGTATTGTAGCGTTCAAAGCAATTCTTTGTATTCTTGAGCAGCTCATCCAGCGCAGCCGCCTGACACTGCAACGACAACAACAACAGTGATTAGGATTAGTTTAAACTATAGTTAAACCTTTTAATATTTCTTACCATATCCAGCGCATAGTCGTAGAGTATTTTATCCGCGGTTATGTTAAATGCATTTGCCTTTTGGAGTAGTCCGCTTCCGTTGAGACGCTTCGACTCGAACAAGATGCTCCTATACTTGGCGTTCATGGTGAGCAGCGCTGGAAGCACAAAGTCAGAGATTAGTTTAAGCCCAGGGCTTATCCAAAGATTTAACTTACCATTCTTAACGTTTGACGATGGCTTTAGTTGGCCATTGCGCAACTGCTGTGAGGCCAAGTTGAGACCGGACGATAGCAACTGCAGGGCACGCACAAGTAGCACCAGGCGCTCCGCTCGCTTGCAGTGCTCCGGAGCATGCGGTGGTATCTGATGCTGCTCGGATGTCTGGCTGCCTGCCACCATGAGCGTGGAGAGCGGAGCACAGCGTGAATCGGCCACCTCCTGAATGCAATCGGTTAAGGCCAGCACAAAGTTGAGCTTGGAAAGGGTTTCGTTGTGCTCGCGATCCATCAGAGTTTCCTCCGACAATTCGGGGGCCTGGAATGCATGCTCACTGCCCGGCCCGCCGGCACCAACAGCCGTATCCAGCAGACTCTGAAGTCCACCCGTGGCACCCAGCTCGGGTAAGGTGAAGGCACGTGGCCCCAACATGTGATGCTGATTGTTATTCTCCGATCCGCTGCCAGCAGATCCAATCGAGCCCAACGAACCGGGCGCCACCAACAATGTGGGACTGCCCAATTTGGTAAGCGCTGCGGACGGAAGCACCGGCGAACTGTTGCCACTACGACGCAACGGTGACTGCGAATGTCCCGGTGACACCTGCCATGTGCTGGGAGCATGTGGCGGTGGAGTCTCCGACAATGAACCACCAGACGCGGATCGCACACGTGTCGGTGGTGTGCCAATGGCAAACTGCACCGCTGGTGGCGATATCGAACTGATATCGCTGCTAACACTGCTCTTACGCTGATCCGCTCGTGGCTGCTTAACGCTTATTGGTTGCGAGCGTGGAATCTGATGTCCTCCAGCCGCCAAAGTGGCCACAGTCAGTGGCTGACCACTATGTCTGCCCGGGGACCCAATGCCAGCTCCAGCTGCAGCATTAGCCAGCTGTCGCCGGGCTGGTGCCGGCACAGGTTTTGGCTCCGAGATAGGCAAACTACTGGGACGTGGTGGACTGGATTGGTTCGGGGCTGTCTGCTGCTGTTGCTGACGTGTTGCTTGGACTGCTTGTCCCTGGGCCAAACGCTGATCCTCGGGAAGATTCTTGGGCACTAGCACAAAGTCATCGGAGTCCTCGTGGGAGCTGCAGGAGCCACTGTTGTTCTCACTATCACAGAGCACACCCACATTGGTAATGGTGGCACAAATGGCCGGGTTAGCGACCACTGAAACTGTTAACAAAAATTGATTTGGTTAATTAAAAAATATTTTAGAAGAGCTTCAATTGGACTTACCAGTATTCTCCTCCTCCTCCTCCTGTGCCGCCTCCTGCTCCTCGCGCTCCTTCTGCTGTTGCTTGACCAGCTGCAATTCCTGCTCCAGCTGCTGCTGCAACGGACTCTTGGCCTTAACAGGCGGCGTGCCGCTTGACAATGGAGGCATATCAACTACAAAAACAAGCAAGTTAGTCACAATCACTTTTAAATTCTCTAGTCTGTAACTCACCTGGCGACACAGCTGCCTTCTTTTCCTGCAGAAATGGATGCTCAAAGAAGCTCTCATACGAAATGCGATCCTTGGCATTGCGACGCAAGAGGCACAGCAACAAATTCTGCAAATCTTTCGACACACCATTCGGCAACCTACAATGAAAAGATTGTTAATTTGCTGCTTCTCCGACTTGTAAAATCTCTTTAGACTCACTTGGGTGCCAGGTTGGCGTTCTGTTCGTAGAAGAACTTGAGCTCGTTGGGCGTCTGGGCGTAGAAAGGCGCCTTGCCCGTCAAACACTGATAGACAATGGTGCCCAACGACCAGAGATCGGCCTTGGCATCATACTGCAACGACATGATCACTTCCGGTGCCTGTAAAGATTACAATTAGAAAAGTCCAATCAAGTAAAAGTATTTTCTGCTTACCATATACATCGGGGAACCACACAAGGTGGCCGCCATGACGCCTTCGTTGAGGAAACGCGCAAAGCCAAAATCAGCTGCAAGCATAAAAGAAAGGGATACATAAGTTAAAAACTGATCTTCGCGTAGACTGATAGCTTAAGTTAGCTACGAATTCTAAATTGTATTTTAGTGTTAAACACATTTCTTACCAATTTTAAGCGTTATTTTAGATGGAGCTGGCAGAGTTTTGCCATAGTTGTGCGATAGCAGAATATTTTGTGGCTTGAGATCACGATGCACAATTCCTTTGGTATAAAGTGCTTTCATGGCACCAGCTGAAATAATAAATAAATAATAAAGTTATTAATGAACTGCCATACAAATGGGTTGTGCTTGTATGACTTACCTAGTTGTATGAGAAAGAGCCTGACAGTACCCTCGCTGAGAGTGCCTTTAACGCTTAGATAATCCGCCAAATCGCCGCCATTGCAATACTGTAACAGAAAAGAGAAGAGCGAATTAAAGAGAGTACAAAGTGAACAGCTAAAAGCTCTCTTTTAAGAGGCAACTTTATGACAGTCCTATGTTAAATATATTAATGTAAGATACTTTGTTCGAGCTGACTGCCTGATCATCGTGAACATGAAACGTAAACAGATATGCACTTAAAAATTGCGCACAACATAACTATTAAAATTAAATCAATTTAATAAACCCTCTAACTATCCTTATACATGGCATATGGTCCCCAGGGACCATTTCTACTTTGCATTAAAAAAAAAACGATTAAAAAACAATTTTAATTATTATCTTTCACTTTTTCTTTTAAACGATTTAAGACAAACAAAAATCATAGGATAGATATAGAATAATTCCAATTGAATTTCAGCTTCAAAGAACTTTAGAATATTTGTTTTAAATTTAATAAATAAAATATTTATTTTAAATATTTGTATAATATTTTATTAATCTTCCTGCTTATCATTTTTTTTATATTTAACTTAATGGACCCACACAATTTTCTGCACTATGTGCAACTACAAAACCTTCAACAATCTGTTGTTCTGTTCGTTGCTTATTGTTAATCTCTGGCAATTGTGGTGGCTTTTGAGCCAGATTCTCGAGCATTTTGACCAAACTGCACAGTTAGCACAAAAAAGTATTTGGCAGCACGCAATCTAAGAATTCCCAAATGCAATTAGTCAAATGCTGGAACTGTCAACATGTAAATTGCTATAAAATACGCCGTAAATTGAATAAATAGACCATAAGGTAAAAGTTGCAACTACCGGATCGTAGATAGTGACAAAATGGTGGAGGCCGCGGGGGCGCTGTGTAATGCCAGCGAGACTCCGCTGTTGAGACCGGAGGCGAGGATGTCGGGCAACGGAGATCTGCAGTTTCTGGGCTGGAATGTGCCACCGGATCAGATACAATACATACCGGAGCATTGGCTGACCCAATTGGAGCCACCGGCATCGATGCACTACATGCTGGGTGTATTCTATATCTTTCTGTTCTGTGCCTCAACCGCTGGCAATGGCATGGTCATCTGGATATTCAGTACATCGAAGTCTTTGAGGACACCATCGAACATGTTTGTGCTCAATCTGGCTGTCTTCGATCTGATTATGTGCCTCAAGGCCCCCATCTTCATCTACAACAGCTTTCATCGGGGATTCGCTCTGGGGAATACTTGGTGTCAGCTCTTTGCTGCCATTGGTTCGTATTCGGGCATCGGAGCGGGAATGACAAATGCTGCGATCGGTTACGATCGTTTCAATGTCATAACGAAGCCAATGAATCGCAATATGACCTTCACCAAGGCCATCGTAATGAACGTTATCATTTGGCTCTACTGTACTCCATGGGTTGTGCTGCCTTTGACTCAGTTTTGGGATCGTTTTGTGCCCGAAGGATATCTGACATCGTGCAGCTTCGATTATCTATCGGATAACTTCGATACGCGTCTCTTTGTGGGCACCATCTTCTTCTTCAGCTTCGTGTGTCCTACTCTAATGATCATTTACTACTACAGTCAAATCGTGGGACACGTTTTCAGCCACGAGAAGGCGCTGCGAGAGCAAGCCAAGAAGATGAATGTGGAATCCCTAAGATCCAATGTGGACAAGAGCAAGGAGACAGCCGAAATACGAATCGCCAAGGCGGCAATAACTATCTGTTTTCTGTTCTTTGTGTCCTGGACACCGTATGGCGTCATGTCCCTGATTGGAGCATTTGGAGACAGAAGCTTGCTTACACCTGGCGCTACCATGATACCGGCTTGCACCTGTAAACTGGTAGCCTGCATTGATCCCTTCGTGTATGCCATCAGTCATCCCAGGTACCGCATGGAGCTGCAGAAACGTTGTCCCTGGCTGGCCATTAACGAGAAGGCTCCCGAAGCCAGCTCGGCGGCATCCACGACCACACAGGAACAACAACAGACATCGGCTGCTTAGATCTATCGAGTGAACTGGACTACGTTGAACCCCCTAACGATCGTGAACAGACCAAAGCTACTGAATTCGTAACATAAATGCCAACAATCTTATAATAACAACAAAATAACGATTTTAATTTGATTATTTTGAATTATTTGTAGAGTAAATATAAACAGTAGTGAATTATTGCAATGTTTTCAAAGGAAAAATACTAAAAAAGCGGAAAAAAAAAACAAACGTATAAATAAATAAATGAAGCAGAATTATATGAAGATAAATCAAATCTTTTGTAAGCTAAGCAAAACGCGTACTATGCGAATGAATTAAGCTCAATCAAGTGATTTTCAGTTGAGATTGTATCTGAATTATGAATTGGGTCTGGGTAAAACTACTTCCAGTTTTCTTGCTGGTCCCGCCAGACAATTATGGACTAGATTTTGTGAATTTTATAGTAGGCATTCTCTGATGTTGTCGCAAGGTCAAAGTTAAATCATTACGACAATTTCCAAGTCACAAATCAGAGAAAAGCAAATTTAATGAGCTTCCCTTCTTCATAATAATATTCAAAGGGTTGTTTGGTACAGTTGCCGCTTAACTAAGAAGTTTTTCAAGCACAGCTGCCGTTGATATTTTGCAGCTTTCCGCACTTCAAAAGCTCAAGTTTTTGTTTCCTGCCGGCTATTTATGGAGTTTCAGCAAACCAAAGTACGAGGTGTGCTTGATAATTTTCTCGGAATTATTTATATGAAGTTATTTTTAAAAATTATTACTTTGATAGGGCCAATACAATTAACTTAATCATTTCATTTTTTTACGCCATTTTATACCACAAAATGTTAAAGCTACCCTCGCAATATCGCATGATTTTAAGCACAGAAAAAAAATTTGAAGCATTTGCAGTGATACAAGAAACGGATTTGCGGTTGACCTTCGGAAAGCGAATTTGTGCACAAAAAGAAATGAGAGCAGAAACTAAGAGAGCCACGCACGAGAGTAAAAAGAACTGAAAGGCTTTTTCCTTCACACACTTTATGCATGACAAACACAAGAAAATGTCAATAAATATGAATGACTAAATGGATGAGCTACTTACACAGTAATGAGCAAACAAAGCGCAACTAATAATAATACTAAAAGCAACAACAACAACATTAGGCAATTAAAATGACAAAAGGTTCTACTTTGGATTGCGGGCAAAAGTAAAGCACCACACAACAACAAAAATACAACAAAAATTAAATTAAACAGCTACAAAAAAGTCATTGACATGTAAAGCGCACAGCAACAACAATTAAAGCTGAGAGAAAAAATGTGGAGAGAGAGAATGGGAACTGCACTTTGCGCTATTTATTCTGGTAATCAATAAAAGCGACAATAAACAGACAGCATAATGCAACGGCTGCGCATGAGTCAGCGCATTATCCAAAAAATCCAATTGCCAAATTCAATCAGACGAGCACAAGAGAGTAAAAGTTGAGCTGAGTTGAAAGCTTGTCTGCGCTCGCTCTCTTAAGTTGAAGCGATTAAAGCGACACCACTGCCGCCGCCGACGTCGCAAGCGCGCACGCCGCTCAGTTTACCAGGGACAATCACAGTCCGCGGATGTTCGCTCGGCTTGCGGTGTAACTCTCTATAATAAGCACGCACACAAAAGAAGCTAATATGTACAAAGCTCTCGGAATAAATAGACATCAAACAACAAGCGACTTATAGAAACACGATTACTATAGTAATGCGTACTACAAGCAATTTAGTACAACAGTCTGACTAAAGGTCAACATTTTTCTATCGGCTGTGAGGCGATAAAAGCTACGTACATACATACATAAGTATGTACAATCTTCTACTGAATACTTGGAGAATACAAAAAGAAAACAACTGTATTTGCATCAAACATTTGTATACACACATATTTTGAAAGCAAATAAATAACTATGATTAAAGACAACGATTGTTAATAAACGAAAACTGAGCACAGCAACGATAAGATTAAGTGATTTTAAACATGCTAAGCGAGTGGAACTAATCAAATAATAATACAAGTAAAAGTAAAACGCGTAACGGTGGAAAAGAACAAAATGCAAATCAAATATTGATAGCTGAGAGATGACGTATCAAATTTGCCGAAACAAAACGTCACAACAACGCAGGCGTCATAAACTTACGCTCTCTCACGCTCATCTTATCTCTCTTTTCTAACCTCGTGCTCCAACACACCTGCTCGGGCAGAAGAGAAAAGCATTAAAAGCAAAAGTTCATGCTCTCTCCGCCTCGGTCTGTCTCTCTTTTGCCTACTGTTGCTACTGCCGCATTTGGCAGCTTTTGAATTCGCCCAGTCACAAGTTGGCAGTGAACGCGTCAAGTTGGCCTCGCGTTATTCAAATCTTCGTTCAAAATTGAGTGTTTTGTGTCTTGTGTGTTTGTGACGAAAGCTTTAAATTTGTTATTGCTTTATTTCAGCAAATCATAAATAAATGTGTATGGTATGCGAGGAGTATACATAGAAATATAGTAGCCAGTGTTTGACGCTATTAAACAACATCAGTTTTTATAGTGAATCAAAAACACAACGATTGTCCAAGAATGAAATGTGATTATTTAGCAACAATCACATGTATTCAAGTGAACATATATACATATTATAATCATGTCTGTTCAGTAATCTTAAATGTGAGCGCGTCTCACGCTCTCTTCCCCTTTCTCTCTCTGTCTCCTTTAAAAATCTTTTGCTGATCTGAGTTAATTACTCATCGTGATAAGCCGTTCTGAAACGTTCTAAACTGTAGGACAGTTAACTGTAGAATTCCCCAATTTAATTAGATTCACATCGTTTAATTAAATTGTGCTTATACATTAAAGTTGTGCACATAACTTTAAGTGGTTTACTTGGTTTAATTGTTGTGTTATATAATCAAAATTTCTTCAACTTTACTCAACAGCATGAAAAGTGATTCAACAATTTCGACAATGACATGAGTTTTATACATCAACCTGCATAAAAACAAAACTACTTATAATAATAAAAGGAGTACACATAAAAACAAACAAAAATTAATAACAAAATGCACGTTTATTACAAATTTGGATTACTTTTAATATTTCTGCTGAGCGTAAGGTAATAAAATGATCTAAATTTTAACATTCCCTTTTGTTGCCAATTGTTTAGCCAACGTGTTGGGTATAATATTTCAGCTTCGTAGCACTTGTCGTTTGGGCAATGATCAGTGAAGCAGTGAGAAAGCGTTTTAAATAACTGGACTTTTAGGCATTTGTAATTTGATTTAATGAAACTGTGACGTAAGCAGATTCTTAGTATTCTCCATGAAAAATTGATAGACCTCTCGAATCGCTAATGGGAACGAAGCCGGGAATGCCATGGTTTATTTATAGAACCCCGAGAGACGGAGAATTGTTACAGAAAAGTGTACAAAGTTCTAAATTGGATATAAAAAAAAAAATCATTCAACAACGAAATCAAACGGAAACCTGTTGAAAAACTTCGGTACATCAAGTATCAAGTACAAACGGACCTTGAACCGGGCATTACCTATATCAAAAGTAATTTCTTTCTTTTTTATAAACAGCATTTTACGATCGACTCGGTAACAGTGACAAATTAATGTTATTATACTTATGTACATATGTATATATGTCTTTGGGAACACTTGCCTAATCGGCCAGTTGATAAAGCAAACAGTTGCAGCGATAATATAACTGTTTATATATATATACTTATACTTTTCGATATGTTTACTCCCATAACGAATGCGGCAAACATTCAAAGAACTCAAGACCTGCAAACTTTGAGCATTTATGACTCACATGTGGAATCTATTTACAGACAACTGGCGCTAGTTAGAACTTGGCTAATATTGATTTATTCCCTTACTACCACAACTACTAGTAGTCTAAAGTCTCAGAAGTGGATTGTTTAGAAGTCTTAACGGTCTCGAGAGTCGGTTGGCTTTAATCTACTATACTTTATATTAACCGGTCTTTTATGGGAAACTCTATGGGCAACATTTCGTCATCCTTGGCACCAAAATGATAAACAATTACGCCATAAAACTGAACAATTCGATATAGATTAGTTACAGTCTTGATACGTACAAGCTAAGGAATTATAATATAATATACAATACCCAGTTCTGATCATATTTGTAAACTTTGAGCTCAATTTCTGTCAAGTTTTTTACTACATTCCTTAAGGTAATCACTTTTTGCAGTGTAGTAGTAGTATCAAAAGTCACGCAATTTAGACAACTTACATCTCGAGATTATAAGACGTACTTGAACTGACGCCGCTGTACGTCACCTCGTAACATTTACAACAAATCATAGTGAATACTGACTAAGGAAAACCGCAACTAAATCGCTGCTAATGAAGGATTCAAAATCTTGGCCAAAATCTCGACACGCCAAGCCGCAACGAAAGTGAGAGTGAGAATTAAAAATCAGGCATAAAAAGGTGGCTAAAATATAGGTGAAAAAACAGAAAAAATAAGAAACAAGTTGTCGTGTTTTAGCCATGACGTAAACTGGTTTCCCGCCCATTTTCATTCATGCGGCTCCAATAACAAACGAAAGCGAATAATGATAAACAGCGAAACTCAAAAGTAAACCTAAATTAAATACAAAACAAAGGGCAAGAATCAGGCATTCTCAGCTGCAAAATGCCCTGTAATTAGCGAAAAGTTAACAAACTAAACTTTGGTCTCTAACTTTTGATCACGCATACTCCATTGCCAGTTCACCATAGGGTATTACTGCGCTAGTGAGTTTACAAAAAATATAGGTCAAGTGCGGTTTGCAGGACAAATTTGCTGCGTGTTTGTTTGTGTGCATTCGAATGTTACGTCATTTTCAAATTGGTAATTGGCATTTACTGCCAATTTTAGAGTTTTTTGGCTAAACAAGTTGGCAACAAAAAACAGTTGCTAATCAAGAACGGTCTAAGCCCAGTTAATTACCCAATATGTGCAACGTGTTCTCATTCTCTTTTTGTTTGCTGTGTTTTTTCGTATTATTTTCAATAGTATTAGTTCCACGGCGCCAGCAAAAAACAGCGAAAATGGCAATAGCAACAACAACAACACATACGTCGATGAGGATTACGACTATGACGATGATGATGACTATGACACGGATAAAAGTCCAGAGATTGCTGCCAATCGGCAATTGGAGTCAACATCATCGACAACAACAACAACATTTAGGCCTATTTTCAGTAAGTGCCAATAAATCTTTGATAGTTCCGATAATTGTACATTATCTTTTAACTTTTTTACAGCTATACCTCGTCGCAGCAATCATGTGTTGGAACCAAATTGTCCCCGGAGCTGTCACTGCATGGAGGACTTTAAATTTGTCCAGTGCACAAATGCTCATCTCACCCATGTCCCATTGGATTTGCCAAAAGTAGCAGCAATCATTGATTTAAGCCACAATGAGATTTCGGAACTGCGCGCAGAGGATTTCGCCAATTTGTCCAAATTGGTTGAAATCAATTTAAGCCACAATTTACTCAAACAAGTGGACAAAGAGGTGAGTAACTTTTTAATTGATATAAAAAACCAAACTAATTTTAATACTATGTAGGCTTTCAATGGCTTGGAGCGCTTACGTCGCCTGCGTTTGGCCAACAATCAATTGACCAAAATCAATCCGGACACGTTCGCAGGTGCCACAGACCTGGCACTTTTGGATCTAAGCAATAACACAATTGTACAGCGCACAGACGGGTCATTTCTGAATCAGCCCAGTTTAAATGAGTTCAGCTGTTCGAATTGCAGTTGGACGACGTTGCCAGAGCAAATATTTGCAAATATGAGTGACTTGACTTCGCTTCGTTTGGATAACAACGATTTCGAAAAAGTAAGTTGCGCGCCAAATGGCAAAACTTATCGATAACAGCGAGCGGTCAGCTGAGCATATTAGAATAAGTTGGCAGCCCTGCATACATGCTAGTTGTCAGTTATAGTTATCTCGCTCTAACTAACGCCTGCGCAGTACATACTTTAATTATTCGTTTTATTCTCTCGTTCTGACAGCAAATCAATACGAAAGCTTTTACACCGCTAAATAAAATAATTAAACTTAAGCTGCCCGAATTGGAACAAACCAAAATTGAGGAGCTCTGCAATCTGCTGAATACGATTGACACAATTAGCTTCAAACACTTTGATGTCAGCTGCTTTGAATTTGTGCTGGGCAAATCATTCAACGAGAGCATCATACCGGCCACCGAGACGTCAATTAAGCGTGTGACAACGCCGCTGCCAAACACTTCGAAGCCAGCAACGCCCCTGCCGCCGCGCACAGGTTAGCACTAAACAAACTGCACAACTTAAAAAAAATAAAACTAATTCCTATATTGTTAAAGCAGCTAATCGTAATCGGAACAATAACAAACAAATGGCCAACAACGAGACGTTTACGGCAAACGTAGCCAAAGCGGGCATTATGACTGAATCAGAGCTAAAAACCAGCACAAGCAAGGAGGAGGACAATCAGGTGGAAGTCTCCGAAGAAGCCATCAAGACTATACTACTCTGTGAGTAATACATTTTTACAAAACTGTACAAAACTTATTAAAATTCTTTGTTTTCAGGCATTTTGGGTTTAGCCGTCGTGGGCATAATCGTGGGTTTAATATTTCGCAAGGATGTCGGTGGCATAAAGACAAAATGCTGCCGTACCAGCAAACCGGAGCCAAAGGAACAGGTGCATCCCACTGAGGAAATACCGTTAAATAAGTTAGCCTAAGAGACGCAAGCAACGCTGCCTACAAAAACAAACTACAATTATGTATCTACAAATTATATTATTAACAAATTCAACAAATTCCATTTTGCAGCATTTGCCAAACATTTCAAAGGAAGAGAGAGATATAATTAATTGACCCAAATTGTAGTTGAGAATTACAATAGTCTTAGTTGCTTAGTTTAAGTCGCCTAGTCGCTTAGCCCTTCTTTCATCACACCTAGTTCTTTTCTGGTAACAAGAAAAACCATATAATTATTATACAGTTATTCTATGGTTATTGACATAATTAGTTCTTAGACTCTGATGTACTCTTAATATACTTATTTAGAAACTTTTGCCAATTTATACAATAAAAGAACAATTATTGTAAATAGAATAAAGAAATGAATTCTTGAAAAAACTTTATGGAGCGACTACACAAATTGTATAATTAATCTTAATATCATTTTAAATGCTATCTCGACTTTCTAGACTATCTAAACAGAACTGTAGATAAAAAAGCGACTCTTTCCAGTTGCGGGTGTAATATTTCAAACATATAAACGAAAGGGGAAATCAACGCGTGCAGTTGAATCAATAAATAACACGAGAATCAACTGATTACACTAGAAATTAGTGTATATAAAGAGGGGGACGAAGGGGCATAAATAGACGGAATGAGGTCAAAGTCATCAGACAAACATATGTTAATATTGCACTTTTGATGGAAGTACACAAACTGAAACACCTCTAGTAAATTCTTTTAAAGGGTATTCTAAACTTAGTTGAATGGGATGGTACTAAACTATAATGATCATGTCGTTGTGATAAGAAACACAATCTTATCAAGGCAAATAACTAATGCGTCGCATAAGACTTTGACCTATTTACGAATTTAACATTCTATAATGAAATCAATGTATATATTGAGTGCTAAAAGTATGCAAACACCTGTAGTATTTCCCTGGGATGCGAGTCTAGGAAGTAAACAAGCAAATGCGTTAATCAATATACAAGTAGGTCAACAAATTTCTGTTGGAGGTGCCTTATTTACACTTAAAATTGTACAATGCCAAAATGCCCTAGATAGAAAGATTAATTAGATGGGTATAAACGAACTGGTCAATTAAAGTAGGGCAAAGTTAACCTATAAAAAAGAGCACATAACCTTTAAGAGCTCGCTATTACTTTACTAGTGTTGCAAAGTGCTATACGTGGCTGTAGTCGATATTTATCGATAGCAATTACACCCTACAATATGCGAGGCTAATTTACAGGGTATGTGCTAGTTGAGTGAGTGATTTGCAAACATCGCCACGTTTCGGCATATTTATTTTGTTTTCCTTAGACTTTGCAACTTCCGCAATTAATTGCGTAGCGTTTTAGCTAAGTGTTTAATGGGGCAGGCGGAAGGGGAATTAAGCGAGGGGTACTCGATGACGTTTAGAATTGCCTACGTGCACTTTGGGTGCAATGAATATTCACAACGACTGCGACGACAACAAAAACAGAATTGAGTCATACGATATAATATTAATATGTATAGCTTCTAACACATATAATCGCCTATATAAATTCTATATATGTAAGTATTTTTAAATACTCTAGTTAAACAATAACAATGATTTGGCAAATTTTGTGGACAGACAATGTATTTGATAAGGTTTTTCTTTGTACTCACCTCCATAACCAGATTGACACATTCCTGGGACTCCTTGCAATCCAAGAGAGCGACAACATTCTCATGATGTAACTCTGTCAATTCCTTTAGAATTTTAATCTCTTTGCCGAGCAAATTCTGCGTCTTAACGAGTCCTTTCTTGGTAATGCACTTGATGGCCACTGGCATGTGTTTCTGAAAGAAAACAAACGCAAAAACAGGGTTAATTAACATCAATTAGTGTTGGTTAACGAACTAAAGTCGTTGAACCTGATCGTAAAAGGTTTAAGTCATTGAATTGGTTGATTTATTTCCACAAATATTAATACATTGAATCATTTATTGGTGTGTGTTTGATGAGTATTCATTCTACAGAGATTACTTACACGTAACCACAAATTAAATGCTGATCACAACTGTTAATGACTCACGTGTCAATTACCGTAAATCTGATTGACAATATGAACAGGTAAATAACTATAAAGCGCTATAGCTTCACATAAGTGCAGTCATAGACAGGTTTAGAGTTTACAGTATGTTTTAATACAATTTATTATAGGTTTTTTTGTAGAATGACTACTAAATTTAGTCATTAAGGTTGTTAATACCTATTTAAACGTTAATTCTTCACCCAATTTATATGGTTAACTTATTTACTCCCAGTTTAAATTAATAGATATTTAGAAATATAATAAAATTTTAAATATTTAAGGCTAATTAATGAATGAGTTTTGAATCAAATAACATTGTTTTGTTACTAATTACATCAACATTGTGAGAATCGCCAAGAGAGGCGAAGCTATGCAACAGCTGCGTGCGTTTCGCAACACTAAACTATGTAAATACAACTGTTGCCATAAATAAACGCACAACTAATTAGCAAATTTGCAAAATCAGATTGCAGAAAGCGATTAATTCTTCCGTGTCTCAAGTTCCATTCCGTTGTTATATTAATAGATACGCTAAAATGCATTGAACCGTTGGTTCCGTTGGCTCTCCCTCAGTTTGTCTGGGGTTTAGTTTAGCCTTGAGTGATAAGAGACAGTCTCGTTGCATTCCCGTTCCCCTGCTTGCCATTAAGTTGATATTTACCTGGCACTTAGCAAGCGACAATGACTCTTTGTCTGTGTTTACCTGTCCAACACAAAAGAGGAAAGTGTAAACTTGTGTAACCACCGCACATTTCGCACTTGCATTAAATATGGAGTAAAGCGATAACTCAACACATTTGTGTATGATCAGTAAGTCTAAATATCCGGCCAGACTTTTTTAGCTTTTTGCCAATCTGAAATGCTTTCCTTTCTCTATTTTATTGCATGAACTCGGTCTGAACTCAATTTTTCACCTATTTTCATTTACTTTATAGCTACTTTCCTTTTGTTTTTCTTGATCATAATTAAGCCAATTCAGTTCGATCTGCATAATAATTGATTTTCCTACTCCATTTTGTTTATTTTTATTTACAATCGATGTTTACAATCAATAAATACCCGGTACTTGACCGATAACAGACATCATTTGTATAATGTTTAACTGTCTATAAATAAAGTAAGGAATTGCAATTGTTGCTACGTCTTTTTGATTAAAAATGTTTAATTGACGTTGGTCCATCAGTTGGCAGCTTCGCGCAGAAGATGCAATAATTTATAAAGAGCATTGATTACAGGCTGTGGCCTAGGTCAAAGTCATCAAAGCATTCGCTTACAGCAATCAACAAAGATTAAGACATGAATTCTTGGAGGAAAATATATTTATAAAATAAATCAATCGATAGTATTTGCACTCAGTTCCCATGTATCTTATTAAATTATTTTGTCTACGTTCTGAGCTAACGGAAGTTGCAACAGCTTTTCAGACAATTAGTGAAACAAACAATCATTTAAATAAACTTAATGTGCCTGGCATTAATTAATAACAGCAGGCAAGAACTTTAAGACTCCACTGCTCGACTGTTATATGCCCAGTTGGCATATAAATACTGTCATTTCAGTTAATCAACGCTTTGTCTTGTTTACTTGGTTTCTTTTAGAAGTCTGAAAAAAACTTGATCAAAATCGGTAAATCTTAATCTTTCAAATAGCCCCATAAACATTATTCCTTAGTTCCCCTTTGAGAACTGGGCTAAAAACCTATCGTATTCCAGTCATGTCTCAGAGCCTCCACGTGTAGACTCTATTTCAAAATATGCGCATAAATTGTGAGCACATTTGAGAATCCGCATCACAAGAAATATCATAATTCTCACACAAAAAACCGGTTTAACGAGCATATCAGACTAGTTCCAGTTCGCTAAAGTTCTCTTTGGATATTTTTGAAAACTAGTTAAGCTAATACCCTGTTTTAAGTAAGGAAATAGCGTGCCTTAAATATATTTCTACAGGGTATCAAGTAGTCGTAACTACAGCTAGTAGCCACTACCGCTGTCTTTTCATATCAAGTCAATCACGCGTTGTGTGCGAAATTGAAAACCTGCGACGCAGTTTTTTGCCAAAAGAGTTTTCCGCCTGGCGTTTCGGGCTTTGCTTTTCCAGCTAAGTTTTCACCAGTCAAACCAGTTGGCACCATATCATCCTTAGCCAAATTTATCTGTGTGTGTAAGCGTGTGTATGAATGTATCTGCCAGATACTTTGCGCTGTTGTTTTGTTTTGTTTCTCGCATTTTCTGCGCAATTATTATTTTTTTTTTTTGCTATTTCTGACCAAATTTTGTTGTTGTTGTGGTTGTTGTTGCGGTTGTTGTTTTCCTTATTTAGTTGAGGGCCGTTGCACTGTGGCATAGTCATTTCTTTCTTTCATTTTATTTCATTCAGCTTTGAGCACTTTTGTGGCCCACCCCTTTTGGCCTTATCAAAAGGAAATCATATAAAGTCGTCATACAGTGCATTGAACTCAACTGAACCCAAATTTCCATTATACAAACTTAATTTAGCCCCACCCAAGGGGTGAAGAGGTGAGCAGAGTACTCGTACTTGTATTTGAACTCATCTCTCAGCTTCCGGTTAACTTTCACATTCGCTGCGACACAATTTTTGTTTTTGGCTTTCAATTTGTGCCAATTATGCAAAAATAAAAATAAACTCAATTTCTGCAAATGCTTTTGAATATAGAATTGTTATATAGAATTGTTTTTTAAATGGGTGATTGGGTCAAGAGCTTTGTTATCGTTCTGGGTAAATAAACTTTTGAAGACGGCATTGAAACTAATCAACTGCATGGAAGGCAAATTTAATCTGATTAACTTTGGGTGTATCAAATATCTTTGTTTGTCTAACAAATTACCATTAATAAAAGAAGTAAAGTTTGTTTTTGAACTGTCTGTATAGATAAGCCGAAAACATCAGCAACTTTATTATAATTAAAGTTCTAATATGGATTTTATTTCCAATTTACAATATATGCCGGTTAACTTTAGAATAATTGGAACAAATTTGCACCTTTAGCGTTAACAATCATTCAACTTGGCACTATTTCAACAAATTTACAACTGATTAAAACCTGCAAAATTAAATGAAATTCTAAGTTTGCAAAGTCTATTAAAAATATTGAATAATTCCAACACGATTAGAAGCTATTCATTTACTCTACTCGCCGCCTGAAACGCATTTAAAGCTATTGAATAATGCTATAAATAAAAAAAAAAACAGCAACAACCACAACAAAAATAATAATAATATTAACAGACGGCGACAAAATCAAATGCAAATGGCAATAGCAAACAATTATGAGAATGAAAAAACAAAAACAAAACAACGCGTGCTTTGCCAGACAGACTGAGGAGGGGGCATTCCAATGTGGGGTGGGGAAAGTAACGGGTGTTACAAAACAACAGTACTTGTTGGAATATAAAATGTACTGCGAGGGCAGCAACTAATTTAAACAGAACTCATTGATAAACAAAAGGTATCGATACTTGATGTAAACTTTAACACATACTCCTGTTTGAAGCGCCATCTTTAGTGCTGTCTGTGAACTAAATCAATACTAATGCATTACTAAGCTTTGTAGCCGCCCTCGTCTATGCATGCAAGTGTGTGCATATTATCAAAATACTTTAATAACATTTTGCATGATTTCTGCTCAATGTGTGTCTACGTATGTGTGTGTGTAGTTGTGGCTTATGCAATGCCACGAGCACAAAGAATATCGTACGGAAAGAACATGGAATATAGAGTAAACAGGAACAAAGCGTTGTAAATGTTGAAACACGTGTCAACGATTTGCCCACATACGTATAGGTGTGCATGTGTGTGCGTGTGTATTTGTAAGTGCATTAATTTTCATTCATTCACTTTAGGCTGCCGTAGTTGTATACGGGGCTATGGATCTGTAGATTTGTTTTTATTTTTGGGTAGCAAATATCGCATTGTCTGACTACAAAAACCTGCACAACGTATTTCTATCTGCAGTCAATGTATCTCTTCTACATTGTATCTGTATCTTTTGTTGTCTGATTTCTGCCTGCACATGCTCCATGCGGTGAACTATTTATAGAGTTAAAGAAGTTCTAGAAGTTGGAACTGTCTGGCGAGAAATGTCACGAAATAACGTGTAAAAGAAATCCAAAAATCGAAAACTGTCTACTCTTGATTTAAGCTCATTCGACTGGAAACTTGTTTCTTAAGGAAATAAGTTTTATTTCCTTAACAACAATTGTACATATCTTAATATATTTATAAAAACCATATTCCAGTTTAAACTACATACTTGTTATTGACTGACAACAGCTAATAAGAATTAACTAAAAACTGCATTATAAATCATATCAAATCATATTTAAGTCGAGTTTAAAGAAAATCAATTTGAAAAAGTTAATTAAAACATGCTTTATACATAAATATTTAAATGCATAAATAAATAGTTTATAAAAGTTGGCAAATTGAAAGCAAAAATTTAACTTTAATTTTATAATACGGAAAGTCACGTAAATATCAAAGTGAAATTTAAAAAACACACAAAAGCAAAGCAAAAATTCGAAAATAAAAGCGAAGACAGAGAAAGAGAGGAAAAAAACTTTTGCGGCAACAGCTGCCCGTTATTGCATCAGCTGTTTTCTGTATCCATAAGATACATATACGCATCTTCGTATACAAATCATATGTATCTAGCTTGTGCATATACAATTATATAGACAAACAAATCTGTGAGACCAAAAAGCAATCTCAACGTTTATCAACAGTATTTTTTGTTTTGCTTTTCTGTTTAGATTTTGTTTTTAATTTATTTTGTAAAGTTGCTCAAGTTCAAATTGCCTTTAATAGAAACACACACACTTAATTACAATGCAATCACATCAACAACAGCAACAACAACAAGTACCTTTAACACCTACAACAACAACAAAAACAGTGTGTCCCAATTGATTCACTGTGTTTATTATGTTTCTCTCACGCGCTCTCTTTGCCCACCTCTACCAAGTATTGACATCTCTTTCAGTTTGTTTTGGTCTCCCATCGATTTGTTAATCGCTTTTTCGTTGTGATTTTTCGAAAGTGTTTCAACTTTTGATTTTATTTTTAATTTCATTTATTGCATTTGTAGCATTTGTGAGGCCTGTTTTTTACATTTCCATTAATCATTGAGTCTTTTATTGTTGTCAAAGAGAGGTTTTTATACCTCTTGCTTGCTTAAAACGCAGCCATTTCATAATATTGAGTCATTTAACTCCTCAATTTATAACAGGTGACTCAATGCGGTTCTTTCTATACATATAAGTATGCACATTGGTGTACATTGAAAACTAATGTTATTAAATATTATCAATGTGCATTATTTGTACTGAATTTTATAGATAAAGTAATCCAACTCCGAATCCAGCGTCACATTCTATTTTCGTGCGAACGAAAACAAAAGTGTGTACCTACGCCTACAAGAGAAAAAACATAATTGAAGTGAAGCACATGTCGATGTTTGGAGTGACCCTGAAATAGTTCATAATACACACACGCGCGCTCACGCACACACAAGCAGATATGCTCAGCACAAAGCATAAGTCGAAAATGTGCCTCAAAAAGAGCGTCGCAAAACGAAAACAGAGCAGGCTAAAAACTAGCGCACGTGTTTGAGTTTGAACATTATCAATTCTGCTGAAAAATACATTTATAAATAAAAAACTAATGCGAGATAATAGAGAATTCAAAACATAAACAAAGCAGTCAATTCAAACTAAGAGATAGAGTAAGAGAGAGAGAGCGACTGACGCCAAAGGAATTCGCAACAGCGAAGCAAAAGAAAAAACAAACACAAACAACAACAAAGGGCAATGAGCTGCTAACGTCACTGTTGTTGCTGTTACTGTTGCGACGCATCAGCTGACGTTTCTCTGCTGCTGCGCTGTCACTTTTTAGGCTGCCTTTGACATTTGCCAAGACCAAGAGAAATAATTTACCTCTATTTTGTATTGGTGTGGGTACACTTTTTTTTTTTGTAATTGCGTTTTATGCGAATTTTGGCTTGTGCTCGTATTTACTTTGACAATGGCGCATTGTTATTAACTTTGTTGTTATTTTTACAAATTCAAGCCAAGCCCACACACTGAAACAATATCAAAATGCAAAAACACAACACACACATGCATATGGTAATAAACAAGTTTTTTAGTTGCTTTACATTAGAGAGATGACGTTTGCTTACCTTCCGATGACGTCCTTTGTAGACCACAGCGAAGGCGCCATGGCCGAGCATATCCTTGGGGCTGTATTCATATTCCCCGACAATATTCATTGCATGCGCCGGCAGCGACGCTCTCGTCTAAGTAGTTGGTTCCCTTTTTTCACTAGCAGCAATAATAATAATCACTCACACACACGCGCATTCACACACGCACGCACACGCCGACCAGCACAGTTGATTTTTGGGGTGTTGGGCGAGAGGGTTTCCTTTTCAGCTGCTGCTTTTAGCTGACTTTTTCAGTTGCATTCGTTGTGGAAAATCAATTTTTTCGCATAACTCACAGCCGTAGGCAGAGATTTTGTGAATTTTATTAAGACTGGTGCTCTACTTGCCAGCTGTTTTCTAACCAGCACTCGCTTTAACAATTATGGATCACAAAAACACACACGCACACACCTGACTATGCTTTTATATTTATTTGCATGTAATTTAATTAAGCTGTGTTGCTTTGTGTGCTAGTACTGCTGTGTGTGTAATTACTTAAATAGTTTGCACACACACACACTCACACTGACACACGCGCACACAAAAATGTTTATTAGCTCACTCCCGGTCGGTTTTTGCTGATTAATTAAACCTTCTTTTCTTAAAATTTGGATTTTTTCCTCCAAATATTTTGTGTATGTCTTTTCACTTCGCGATTGGCAATGTTATGCTCTACAGCTTTGCTTCTTCTTTTAGGAAACCTAAACATTTTTCTTCTTCTTTATGCAGCAAGTGTTAATGTTAACGTGCTGTTATACTCGATAAGACCTGTTGTTTAACAATGACCAGGGCTGTTGCACAACTTTAAAAGGTATTTGTGGACAGCAGTATGGAAAAGCGATAAGGTGTAAATAAAAATGCATGGTTTTGTTTGAAAAATACCACAATATTCTTGCTATTTAACAAATCTTGAATAATTTCTGTGCAGTACAAAGAAACACAGATACACCCGCCAAAATAAAACTGGTGGCGGCTTAGCGATACTTGAGTTGTGAAATAATCGATGTCGATCACATATTCTAATAGAGTATCGATAAGTTTGCAACGATATGCATACGTACCTAAGAAAACGCATTACAATTGTTAAAATAAACACAAGTGTACACAAAAAATAGTGAAAAATAGTTGTTTGTACGTTTAGTACAAAAACTTAAAGCAAGGCAGGTAATTTATTAAGAAGCCGCCTTGTTTATCATTCATTTGTGTTCATTTTGTATGCGTGTGAATTGAAATACACAACACACACATATATTTGTGTGTATATGCGTATGCGTATGCCACTTTGCATTGATAAGAAAAACGCAAGAGCATCAAAAACCAAGTATTTATTTTGAATTCATTATTTTTGCAGTATTTTTTTCAATAAATACACTGCGTTCTTGGACAGCATGAGCGCGTCAAGTGAAGGTGGAACGGGCGGCGCGGTGGGTGGAGGTGGTGGAGGTACAGCTTCGACAACGGCGCCTGGTATGTATTTAAAGCGATAACTACTTAGTATATACATGTACATGCATAGATGTTTGCGTGTACATAGGTAGATATAACTTATATGTGTTGGCATTAGTATGTATACATAACATTTTTGTGTGCTTTGCAATTGCACGTGTAGATGTGTGTTCGTGTTCGTGTTAGAGAGTGTTTTTGTGTGCGTGTGTGCTTTCTTGTTAGTTCTCTTTTGTGCTCGCATACGCGCGCAGTGTTTGTTACAGTTCTCTTTTACGTCTCACATTCGCAGCATATGGCTGTGTGTCTGTATGTGTGTGTATATGTCTGTTTTGTTGTTACTGTGAATTCGTTAGTGTTGCCAATAAAAAGTAGCCGCAGCCGTAATGGCGTTGCCCATACGCTTCAATTAGAAAAGTGTTGCTCCATGCCAAATTTTTTTTTATATTTTTTTCACAACATACAGCAACACTAAAAGCCGTTAAGATTCGCACTCATCCACAACCACAAACAAATACAAAGCATTTGTTAACAACAGCAATCACAGCAACAACCACAAATGCCATGTCATCACCACCCACATATTCGCACGTGCAATTTCGTGGCGCCATAAACCGATACTCATTATCCCATTTGCCACCCTCAGGCCACTCAACAGTAGCCGCCAAAATAACCCACGTGAAGTCCGACGGCGGCGGCGGCATATCAATAACAGGCACGCCCATCATTAGCGGTGGCACCATCAAGGTTGCTACTGCGGGCAACTCCGTTCAGACATCCCTGGGCGGCACACCCATTTCTCTGAACACCGGACAAGGCACAACAGCAGCCTCCATACGAGCAATCGGAGCTGGAGGTCAGTCCACCCAAGTGCGCGTTGTGATGCCCATGATAAAACAACTGGACAATGTCACCGCCACCGGTCGCACCCAAATCACAGCCATACCAGCAACACCCACGCGCAGTGTCTCGAATGCCTCTATAACAGTGACCAGACCAGTCACTCAAGCCACCTATTTACCCCGTGCCAGTGTTACAGCCACCCAGATGGGCGGAGGAGCACAGCGGCTAGTCACACCACTGCGTGCCACATCCTCAGGCAGTGTCAGCTCGGCGGCTCCGACGGCTTTAGGCACAACTGGAAGTTTTGTGCGCACCTCGCAGCCATCTACCGTTATTTCATCGGCCAACGGGGCTGGTGCTGCTTGGATGCAGAGTCCCACCGGCCAAGTGCAGCTCATACGGGCCATACAACAGCCCAGGCAACGCATTATCACTACTTCAGCAGGTGTAAGCAGTGCCAGTGTTTCTACCACAGCGACACCTATTCAAACACCCACAGGTAAATGAATTATTTTAAAATCCAAGCACACTGAATCTGATTAAATGTTCCATTTGCAGCTCTTTCGGTATCTGCGGCACAACCGCTGCCACAGCAGCAAACGGGTCCATCGGGGGTTCCACAGGCGTATGTGGCTACTGTGCTGCCTCCTCGTCAGCATCAGGCCACGCTCGTCTACTCCTCGAACGTAGGTGCTGCCGGTTCGCCAAACACAAATCCCAACGCTGGTCCCCAGTTCAATCCGCGTTTCGCCGTCGCTACGCCCATCGGTGGTACCAATGCCGCTGGCGTGGCCACCACCACACCGGGTGGCACTACGGTAACGCCACGACAGGTACGTCCAATACCGCTCGGCAAGAGCTTCCCGGCCGCCAAGCTAAACACCACAAGCATCAGCATTCGTGCTCCAAGCATACCTCAACTTGGCGGCTCCATTGCACCACCCACACCGGTGAGTGTCTCCGGTGGTGTCACTGTCGCCGGTCGTGGACCCGTCACTGGTGTGTCTGGCGTCGGAGTGGGCGGTGTGGGCGTGGGTGCCGCTACCTCAGCCAGCGTGGCTCCCGTTGCTTTAACCGCCAATCTGCCCACGACGAGAATCATTCAACTGCAACAACCAGCGACTGCGGGTGCCCAGCAAATCATTGGATCAGCAGCTCGTCTGACGGGGAATGTCATGCTGCAGCCCTTCCTTATGAGCACAAGTACAGTGGCCAAAATGGGTGAGTACTATATTACAATCATGGACATGCGAATAGCATTGCTTCGATTAAATATAAATAATGAAAAATTAAAAAAGTTGGAAAACCTAGATAATTTATGTTGAATAAGTTGAACTAAACTCTTGCAAAGCTATTTTTGATTAAATAATACTGTAAACCACGCTAGTGACGTAAGCTCTAGCTCAATGAGGTAAACTTCCTCGTGTAAACTTTGTAGAGTTTTGATTACTTGAGGTTTCACTTTAAAGCAAGAGGTTGTGCAGGCATGTGTGTGCCTGTGTGTGTATACACATGTGCATGTGTGCTTAAATGCCACACAATTTCTCAGAGTATGTCATGAATTTTCCTTCTTCCGCTGAAGCTGTTTAAAATCGTCTTAAAATTCTCTTAAGTAAATGTGATTAAATATTTAATTTCTTTGCAGGAATTCGTACGCCGGTGACGATGACAGCCAAAGTGCAACCATCGTTGACAATCACCCAACTTAATCCCATTGGCAAACTGTCCACGGCTGGCGGTGCAGGTGGAGCAACCATGACGCCTCAGGGCGTGGCAAGCATACAGGCGATGCCCAATGTTACTGCCAGCGTGACGAGCAGTTCTGGGCCGACTGTGGGTGTAACTGGAGCAGGATCAGCAGCTGGTGGCGCCACCGTGCTGCCACTGACACTGGGTGGACGAGGTGGTTCTGCCAGCAGCATATTGACGGGCACACTGACGCCTATTAAGAACGCCAGCGGAATTACAGTGGGCAAAATGATGATGACGCAATCGGCGGGTGTGGACACGGGAGCCAGCGGTGTTTTGCCGCCCACTGGCACGCCCACAAATGTATTTATACAGCAACGCGGTGGCGCCGGTGGTGGCGTCAGTGTTTCAGCAGCTGGAGGTGCCTCTGTGGCCACCTCTGCAGCGGGCACAACGTTTCTGCCACCTGGTAGTTCCGCTATCTACTACGAATCGATGCCAGCTTCGACAGGCGTGCTCTCATTGACCACGACAACGGTGACCCAGAGCACTCATACGCATGGCCAGACACAGTCCCAGACCCAAGCCCAATTGGTGGGCGGTGGAAGTAGTCTGTCCGTATCTTCATTGCCATTTGCCAGCCATGGCCAGCCAGTTGGATCTGCGGGCGGTGGTACCACAGCCACATTTACGGTGCTGCCTTCCGGAGGAGCTGGAGGTGGCCGCACCATTGGACATCAGCAGTTGATCATACCAGCGGGTGGAGCACCATCTCAGCACATGGTCATACCCTTGCACACATCCGTCAAGGTGACCACCGGTGTGGCACCAACCACCACCGGCGGTGGTGCCACAGTCAGTGCTCTGCCAATGACGGTGCCGGTGTCGGTACCAGTACCTGTGCCAGTGTCGGTAGCAGCGAACACGCTGGTGTCCAGTTTTATGCGTAAACGTGATGCGGAAGGATCACCCATACGTGGTGTCAAGAATCTGGCACCCACTCTGCTCTCCATGAGCAGTAATCCCAGCTCCACAACAACGGGCACTAGTGTTAACCTGGCCAGTGGATCTGCCTTCAATTTGCAGCCCGTGTCGGTGGCTTCAGTGCTGCCAACCCAAGTGTCCACATCGGCGACGGTGAGCAGCTCGGCATTGACTGTCGAGGCATTGGCAAAGAAGGAGCGGGAACGTGTCAGTTCCGCTATGATGGTTGGGGGAGCAGGAGTTGTTGCTGGAGCGTCATCCGCATCCACAGCATCTGCAGCGACAACAGTAAGCACACGAAATATGCGCGCTGAATCGCCTGCATCCTCGGATGGATCCACCACCGTCTCGGCCAACTCGTCGCCAGGCGTGGATCAACAGATCCAGGACAGTAATCTACACATCAATCGCGTTGGCGATACCGAGTCCAGTGGAGCCACCGCACGCGACAATGCCACGCACTTTAATCCCATCAATGACGTGAGTATATCTTATCCTCGTTTTTAAGTAGTTTTCACCAAGTGTAATCTCTGCTTTGTCTATTCAGCTGTATGCATCGCATCCAGTGACACACGTGTCCTCACTGGGTGGACGGGTCGGCAGCGCATTTGTAGATGTGTCCCAGGCACATCATGTGGCAACAGCTGGTCATGTGGTGCAGCAGGCGCGCATGAACGGCACCAGCGGAGGCAGTAACAACTACGATAACTTGCCTAGAAAGAAGCCACGAAGATCCACGTAAGTATTTGAGTGAACCTGGTCTTAGACATCTTATACCAACTATTCTTTTTCATTAGCAACGACAGTCAACACTCGAATCAAAGTCAGGCTTCGTTGTCCTTGTCGCTGCCACCGCCAACGGGTAGCACCAACCAGGAGACGTCCTCCCTGTTCTTGCAACAACAGCAGCAACAACAACAGCAGCAGCTAAACAATGGTGGCTTGCTGCTGGCAGCTGCGGGCAGTGTAGCCAGCAACCAAACACCAAATCCCGCTGGAGATGTCCAGAACCATCGCCTGGGTATCAGTGGTGCACCCGCTGTTGCCGGCAACAAAGAGAATGCAAATCCCGTTGACTTTGTCCTAAGACGTCCGCGTAATTGTGCGCTGTTAAATGTGAGTTGATAAACCACAATTCAGTTTGCTTTATTAACTGTTTATCCTTTGGTTTGATAGACATATAAACCAACTCACAAGTTGGCCAACAATCATTTCCATCGCTATACGGATGTGAAGCCCCGGGAGGAACGACGTGCCACAGTCATTGACTTGGCGAATCAACCAAATGTTCAGGGCAAAATAAGCGGCTGGAAGCTGTATCATTTACGCTCCCAAATGGAGGACTTAGTAAGTCTAATTAATGTAATTAACTAACTACAATTAATTAATATGTGTCTTTACACAGAATGACTCAGAGATGGTTAGTTTGGGTCAGCTGGAGACCATGTTAAAGGAGCTCGAAAAGGACAAAGAGGCACATGGCGACATTGAGCGTGTCAGCGAGCTACTAAAGGTGCGTTTTTAAACTAATACAACTAACTTAATATACAGCTCTAAATCCATTCATTTTATTTTACAGGGCAACATTCAACGCAGCAAGATCATCACTGACGGCATCAATGAGGCACAAAATCAGCTAATGAAGATCTTCGATCATAAACCTCATGTCTCTGACATTATCAACCGATTGCAATCGAAGCGCAATTTTAAGAAACGTGAAAAACTATAGACATATATAAAGTACAGTAAAGAAAATGTGAAAATATGTGTGAGTGTGTGTGTGGAAAATGTTAAGCTAATCGAAGCATACAACGACACGTTAAGCCTTTAGTTAGCTATAGACTTCATGTTATCTGATAGGATATGTACTATATATATATGTATATATATATATATATTGCTTAAACTTAACTAAGTACGTCATTAGTTTAAAACTAGTTTAATCATTTTACAAGTTTGTAAGATACAACTTTACAAAGCAAACACATTAACGTTAAACAATAACAACAAACAACAAGAAAAAGTAATTTAACTCCAATCAATATGCAATATTTTTTCAAGTTCTTAAGCAAATAATGCAAAATAAACTGAGATTTATATATAAATTGGAATTTTAAAGGGTGTTTTGACTAAACAATGTTAGTCAGGGGTCTGTTATGTTTGTCAGAGGCGAAACGTGTAGAAAAAGGCTTTACCGACCACAAAGAGTATATACATATTCAGGACGAGCAACAACAGCCGAGTGGAACTGTTCATCTGTCCCTGTCAACACCTGGATTTCTAAGACTAAGAGAGGTATGACTTGGAAATTACTAGACTGACGAAATTAAACCATGATGTGTATTGATCCATTACCATATCCTAACTATCCCGATCCAGATCGGACAACAACAACAGCCGAGTGGAACTGTTCGTCTGTCCCTGTCAACACCTGGATTTCTTAGACTAAGAGAGGTATAACTTGGAAATTACTAGACTGACGAAAGTAAACCATGATGTGTATTGATCCATTACCATATCCTAACTATCCCGATCCAGATCGGACAACAATACCCTGTAGCTCCCACAACTTGGGCAAAAATAACTCATTTGTATAAACAAATTCGATTTAGAATGAGTTGCTCGACTGCAGCTTTTCTTTCTTTTTTATTTATGTTTTAAAGAATTTCTTATCTTATTTGTGTACTTCAACTTGCTGTTTTTATGAAAATACCATTAGTATTTTTATATATTTAAAAATTTATTACTTAGAAATTGTTTTAGTTTATTAGAAAAGATGTTCCCATTTGTGTGAGCGTGTCTACATAGGTGGTGGTGGCGGCACGCCATTAAACATAGGATGCATGGCCGGACGAGGTGGTCCGGGCATGGGGAAACCGGCTGGTGGACCCAGAGCACGATGTAGATTCGGTGGTGGTGGTGGTAATATTTTAGGCTCGAACTTAAATGCAAACTGCAGGAAGAATTGTTTGGTATCTCGATTCCAGTGGGTCCAGAATTTTCCCTCGGTCTTCTCCACCTCACGTGACGGCACCTTAAAGCCAATGGTCTCGTATGGTTCCGCTGCGAAAAGTAGATACTGCCATTTGCGGTCTGGAGGCTCGATCTTTTGCTCATAGGCAGACATGAAGCGATGACGAGGTACAATTCCCTCGCTTATCTCGGGATAGTCAATTTGGCAGAGCAGAGACTGCTGGAAATTCGATGGATCACGTTGTTTTGTCACCCGATAGCCGGGACGACCGATTTTCACAAATTTCTTGGGTTCCACACGCGGTTTTTCTGGTGCCAGCAGCGATGAGGGCGCTTCCTTGGCTTCTTTAGCGGCTCGGCGGGCCAAATTGTCTTGATGTTTCTTGCCCTGAGTGTGGGCCAAATAGCTGCCCTCGTTGTTGTGTAGCGTTAGACACAGTTTGCACTCATAGGAGCCGAGATGATTTTTCATAAAATAGGGATCCTTGTTCAGATCAATCGTCTCAAGTGCCAACTGTCGCAGACGCTCCTTACGCTCCCGATTTGTCTCCGACCATGATGCGACACCGCCGCTGCCGGTCTTGCCACCGGCGCGATTTTGAAAATCCATTATTTCAGTTTAATTTTAATGAAAAACAATTTTCTCAACAACAGCAAACGTTTCTGCTGCAAAAAAGAGCAGGGTTGTCAGGCTGCACAAAAAGCAATACTGCGATATCAACCCCATAACTAAACACAATAATAATTCCTAAGAACTAAAATATTTGTTTAGTACATGGAATAGTTAATATAAATGTAAGTCTTAACAGACAACAATTTAACCAAACATGCATAATAGATAATTAATCAAACAATTAAATGTTACATTTTTAGTATTGCACATTGCAATGGTTATCTACACGTCTTTTTCAACACTGAATCGAACATCGATAGTTAGAATCGATAACTACAAATAATCGACCTATCGAATTGCACATGCTTCGGAATTGTATTTTGTACAAATGATTAAAGAATTTAAAATATAATTCATAAATATTTTGTTATTTGTGAAAGTGAAAAGATTTAAAATAAATTTAAAAAGTGCGGATTACTTGACGTAGTTGTGGTTATAAGCTTGGCGGCGGTCGGGAATTGCATTATTTCCATAATATGTTAATGGAAATAATTGCATTTTTTAACATATCGCTGCGTAATTGAGTGCTATTGGTTGGACAGCAAGTGAAATGGATAAAGATTGTTTTAAGACACCTCCAAATATGGTTAATTCAAATCACGCTAAACAGGGCCATCCCAAAAACGACAACAGCAAGATTTCAATGCCTTTGCCATCGACAACGCAGTCGACGTCGCTGTCGGTGTCGCAGTCTCCGTCATTGTCACAGAGCCCAGCAGCAACACCCAAACGTATTATTAACAAAATACCTTTGGATTTTAGCAAATTAAAACAGGCCGGCTTGGATAGAAAACTTGCGGAAGTGTTAAGCAAGCAGAATTTGCATACAGCCACGAAAATTGCATCAGCATCAGCAACGAACTCGTCGCCGTCTAATACAACGTCTGCTACATACCCAGCTTCTGTTGCACTGCCGTCGACTGAGACACCATCACCGACACAAGCGCAACGTCAAAATGAACGTCCGACGGGTAATTAATTTAAATAATTTTGACAAGTCTATAAAGCGTTAAACATTTGGGACGTTTTTCTGCTAAATTGTCTTAAGCCAATTTTGTTTTTATGTATTTCTTTTCGCTGCGCGATTCGGCGATTGCTTTGTGGCGCAGCTCGCTGAGGTAGCGCACGTTCGCTATTTGGTTATAGGTTAGGAACACCGGGTTCGTTTTGGGGTTGAAACCTTAAGTATCGTATTTTCGAAAATAAAAACATTTTTAAATTTAAAACTTTAATAATTAAACATTTTTAAAAATTATTTATTTAAGTGTACATTAATTAATTTTCAAAACTAAATTTTCAGTTTAAATGTAATATCAAAGCAATTTTCCAAGCAAATCGGATATTAGGTTTTGACAAATTAAAAAAAGAAAAGCTAATTGGTATTTAATAAAAGTGCACTACATAAAAGTGTGTATTATTTTTTTTTTAAATTCCATTATCGTGTAATCGGTTTAAGAGCCACACACGACCCGTGTGTGCGCCCTCTTTCAATGGTGTAGTGCGATAAAGTGCGGGGTAGGATGTGTGTTGTGTCTTAATACTAGACCGATGGCAAGAGTTCAACTCTCAGTCAAGTTTAGGTTGTTTTTTTCACAATGTTTTACTATGATTAAATAACAACATTAACTAACTTTTTTGATTTTTATTTTAAAAAGTAAACACTTTTTTAGGTATTTATTACATAAGTTATTTTATATTTTTAATTGCAGCTGCGCCGCCGATCCGAAAGAAGACATCTCCCAATTTGGTTGCCGTGGACGAACAATCGTTGCACATCAAGGCATTAATTAAAAACAAAATACTAAATAAAATGGCCAGGTCTCCTGTGGCCACCACAACAACAACAACAACTTCAACATCAAACACAAGCAATCAAGAGGTCAGTCCAGTACAGTCTAGCAGTCTTACGGTGCCTATTGCCAAAGCGGATTTAACACCACGTCCAAAGCTGTTGCTCAATTTGGTCAACCAGTTGCCTAAGCATCGAGCAATGTGTGGCGTCAGCAGTAGTCCACAGACAAAAACACGAGCACAGGAGACACCAGCGCAGACAAAAGCAAGACCACAGGTAAAAGCAAAACCACAGCTAAAAGCAGCGTCACAGCCCAACCCACAGCCACGACAGCAGCAAACGAAGCCAGAGGCACGCAACAAACCTTTGATTGTGCTGGAGAACAAGGTGTTGGCGCCCAATGAGAAGATTGATCTGCGTGCCTTACGTTTGCCCAAGATGCATACCACCATTTCTGAGCCAACCAGTACGCCGGAACCAGCCAAAACAGAGCCACCGAAGACCACAGAAAATGTCAAGAGCACGGCACGCATCTTGCAATTGGCGCCAACAACACCGGGTTCAGGTGCCAAGAAGTTCATACTGAATGCCAACAAATTAAAGGTGCCACGCGAGCAGTTGGCCCAAATGGCCAAAAATATAAAAGAGAAATCAATGCAGCAGTTGCCAACATCTGGCACAACACCCACTGAAGCTGTTCAATTTAGTTCAGCACCCAAAGACAATCAAACGACAAGTTCACCATTAACTGCTTTACAAGTGGCAGAGGTCCAACCTAATCCCAAATCAGTCTCACCTGTACAAACTCCCACAGGCAGTAGCAATACCTCTTCCTCTGCATCTTTGAAGCCGGCAAATAGTGTAATCTCTGCCGTGGATTTCATAGCACAGCTCAAGCACAACCATTCGCTGGACATGAACAGTTACGCGAATTTATCCGCCGAGGAATTGAGCATGAAAGCGCTTTTTAATGACTTTCCAACTGCAGCTCCAGAGGAAACCAAAGAAGCGGAGAGAACAGAAGAGGTCGAGGAACTACCCATTGGAAAAATATTGCAAATGGAGGAAATGGATATTCTACATGCCACCATGAATATGGATGAGAACGAAACGAATGTCTTGTGCATCAGCCCAAATGCGATCAAGTTGCAAACAAGTATGCAGACTACAGCATCGCAGCCGGGGACGGATGGTAGTTCCTTGAAATCAGCAGCTTCTCCCTCGAAAAAGGAAGAACCGTTGTTAATGCCTTGCATAAATAGCAATCCTACTCCTACATTTTTGGTAACAGCTCCGCCAGAGGTAGAAAACCCCCACACACCTCAGCTAGAGAAACCCGTGATAACAGCTCCTACAGAGCCAGAGAACCCTCAAACACTTCAGCAAGAAACAGCAGAAATAACAGCTCCACCAGAGGCAGAAAAAGCTAAGACATCCCAGCAGGAAAAATCTGTAAAGGAAGTGACGCGACCGCCGTTTAGACCCAAGAAGGGAAAAATTAACTTGGTGCAGCGCAACAAGCGGAACAGTGTTGGTAAACCTAGCAAAGCTGAGGCGCTAAAAGCTGCGGAGATTTCGACATTGATCGGTGAAGAAATGGATAATACAGATGCTGATATACATTTAGAATTAGATAGAGAAATCAATGCAAAAATAATTGAGTACTTAGAAAACCCAAGCAATGAAAGCGAAACATTTATAGGAAGTAAAGTTGCACTAGAAACAGAAATTCAGGAGAAGTTTTATGCGGAACAGAATAATAAAGTAGCTGAACAAGTAGTAGTAGTAGAAGCTGAGGAACAAATTGAACAAAATAAAAAATTTGCAACACAGGAAGAAGTGCAGGAAAAATTAAACAAAAATCGCAGTAAATCCGTAAATGAGGAAGGAAAATCTGAAATGGCAAGAAAGAAAAGAAAAACAGATATTATTATTAATCAAGGAATAGTTAGCACAGAACCAATTGAACAAACAGTTAATAACGAAATAAGCAACGAATTTGTAGAAAAACAATTAACAAATGAATTAGTTAGAAATATTGAAATTGAAGAAAATTTAAACTCAAAAACGAGTGTAGAAAATACAGAAAAATTGGAGATTCAATCACAAAAAACAACTGGCGATGTTGAAGTGGTAAAGAATTGTATAAATAGATTAAAAACAACTAAAGATACAGAGTCAAATATAGAAAATAAAATAGAATTAGAAACTATAAATAATCAACAAGAATTATATTCAAACAAAAATGTGGAAGAAATCGGCTTAGAGCTCCAAGCTACAGATGAATTCAAAGTCGCTGAAGAATCCTTAGAATTGCCTTCAAGTACCACTAAGAAACGGGACCTTTCACAACTGTATCATCCACCAAAGATGCCAAAGTCAAAGCAAAAGATTAGTAATTATAATAAGGAAATTTCTACTGAGTTATCAACTTCAGTGTCGTTGTTGGAGGTGCTCTCTCAGGAGGAACAAACGACGCAGGGTGAACCTCAATTGCCATTTCGTTCAGATTCCAAAGCTGCAAATCTCGTCGAGAAGAAGGCGCCCGAAGTGATGGGCATTCAAAATCTGGTGGACAAGTTAACAGCCGAAAATGTGATACCAACGAGTCAGGAGAGCAAAGAGATCAGGTTGGAGGAGACTGCCAAGGTGCCGCGAAAGAAACTGGTCAAGACAAGACCGGTTCTGAGTGCAAAGAGAGCGGCAAAGACTGCGCCTGCCAAGAAGGAGGCACTGCATCCACGGAAGAGAGCTTTGCTGGCCGAAACTCAGTCAAATTCAGAGGCACATCGAGTACCAACTACCAGCACTAGCGACGATGATACGGATGTGTTTTGTGGTTTCGATATCGAAACTCCTAGGAGTAAAAGTGTAACGAATTTAAAAGCTACTGAAACGGACATAAGCGATGATGCCACGCCTGACTACGATGAGACGGAGGAGGATGCTAAGCCACAGAAAGCAACGCGGAAAAAGAAATCAAAGACTGAGCCAAAACTTGAAGTAATCTCCGAGAAAGTACCCGAAACGGATGCAGCACAAGAACCAGCGCCTGTTGTTGAAACTCCCGCTGTGGAAGATACTATACCTGAGGCCCCTCTGGAGCCCATAGTTGTCAAGAAAAAGCGAGGACGTCCCGCCAAGAATGCCTCCCGGAAACCAGAGGAGAATACCGTTGATGAGACTGAAGAGACTAAAACTGAAAAGCCTTTAACCCGCAAACGAAAACGTTCCAATGCATCTGAAGAGCTGGGAGACTCATCTACAGCCGCAGCGGACTCCGCGAGTCTTGCCGAGGAAATGTCTGCAAGAAAGCGCACTCGTAAGAGCTGCAAAAGTTCCGCAGAGCCAGACACTGCGTCTGAAGCGCTGGAAGATTCGTTCAAAGATCCAGTGGATTCCGTGAGTCTAGCGGATGAGACACCTGCGAAGAAGCGGACACGTAAAAGACGTATAAGTTCAGCTGAGTCGGAAACGAGTGCGCCTTCCGATGAGACTACCGTAAAACGAGCTCGACGTAGAAAGAAATCGGTCATTGAATCTACGCCTGATCCTAAAGTGGAGCTAACGCCAACTCCAGTGGTTACATCCATACCTGGAGACATGATTACGCCCAAGAAACGTGGAAGAAAACCGAAATTCTCCAATCTCCTGGCGCTTTCGACAAATGTGACAACCGAGAACAATGCAAGGAACGGAGAAAAGTTAGAAGAATTATCTAAACATAAGGGCTCGAATGACTGGCCTTTATCACAGGACTTCAATCTGCGTTTACTGCTAATCCGCAAACGAGAACAACTAGAGGGAACGGAGGAACTGCGCGAGGAGGGAATAGGAAATGGAACGCAGCAATGTGGACTCTGTTTGGTGCGTTGTGAGCCAAAGGATTGGGTGTCGCATCTAAAGGAGCACTACGGCGTTGGCTGGACAATAGATAAGACTCCGGCGGTAAGTAAATATTTTAAATCTTTATTAACTATAGTAGCTAAGATGTTCTTTTCTTACACAGACGATTACGCGGAGTTTTATTATCAACATGATGGTCAACTATGTGAAAGGTGGTCATCGTTTGACTTGTCGCCTTTGTGAACGCTCGTTTGGATCCGGTTTGGGTGTATTGCTGCACCTGGAGGGCTGTGGCGCTAAGCAGGAGCGAGTGGAATGCAAGACATGCCAGAGGATGTACTCCAAGTTATTTATTACTCAGCATAGTCGCAGCTGCTTCAAACGCTTAGTGCCCATGGACACCAGCGCCGAGGAAACCATCGATGAAGATGCCTCCAGCACACCAGTGTATAGCAAAGCTGGACGTGCCAAGCGCAAATCCACCATAAAGTAAGTACTAATCAGTAGTCAAAGGTCAAACAAACGAGCTAAATATAATTCACAAACTCAGAGCTGAAACAAAGCTACAGAAGATTGCGGAGCAGCTCAAGAAACCAACAGGCGGCAAAGATTTTGATGGTGATACCTCGGACTATGATATGGATAAGGATAAGGAATCATCAGAGGAGTACGAGTCCGAAGGTGTGGACTCCAATGAGGAGGAGGGTGACCAAAGCAATGACGAAACTTCATCTATGTGCGGAGATAGTAGCAGTGGCCAAAATCGACGAAAAAAACACAAAG
The DNA here is from genome assembly GCA_035046005.1 of Drosophila acutilabella. Taxonomy (NCBI): domain Eukaryota; kingdom Metazoa; phylum Arthropoda; class Insecta; order Diptera; family Drosophilidae; genus Drosophila; species Drosophila acutilabella. The sequence goes on from JAWNOK010000013.1 coordinate 18,664,265, forward strand.
CAAGTGGTGGAATTGTACCAACTGACACAGCACTAAGACTACGTAAAGAATGTACTTAAAATTAAATAACTTTGTAGCTAATTTAATTCTATTTTCTAGCTGGTGACAAAATTTTAAAGCCAGTAGGTAAAACTGCAGAGCTTTGGAAAGAATTGTAAGCAACAAAAGTGTTTTTATTGTTACAAAATTTCTCTAACAAGTTTATTTTAATAGCGTGCAACAGAACTATGCTAAGCAGACGTTGTATCCCCATTTGTTACCACAATTTGAGCAGCTATCGCCCACTGATGCCATAAATATGCTGCCATCCAAAGAGTCCAGCTCCATGCGTTATGCCTACGGCAAAGCGGATGATCCTGACTGGAAACAGCTGTCGCTACTTGAAAGTTTAAACAAGAAAAGTATGTTAATTATTTAAGCTCTAGAACATTTAATTAATTTACTATTTTACTGTGTTTAGATGAGCACGTTTGTTACTTGGGCAAACCCATTAAGGAGCTGGCTTGGGTGCCATTACCAGCGACGGTGGATGCACAGTATCTGCTCTGCTCTCAGCGCCCCAAGATGCACGGATTCACGCGTCATTGTAAGGACAAACAGTCGGATGATCTTCTGCTGCTGCTTGAGTGCACAAAGGATGACAAGAATAAATCTTGGGCTCTGCAGACGCGTCTATATTATGGCCTACATGTGAACCAGGGCACAGTTAATAGCTTTGCATTTATGCCCAGCGGTGGCTATGATAAGTCTATCAATCGCTTGGCGCTTCTGGCAGTGGGCAGTACCTGTGGTGTGGCTATCTATGCGCTGCCACTAGAGTTGCCCGGGCTGCAGGATGAACAAACAGTTATTGACTTGAAAGAACTCATAAAGCTAACTCTTGATGTGGAGTATGTTTTAAGGGATCCTTGCACCAAAATCTGCTGGTCTCTGGTAGGTACATATAGATTTAGTATATGAAGCGCATTTTAAACTTTCTTTGTTTTATAGGCTTCTGGTCACAATCTACTGGTGACTGGCTATGCATCGGGCAATATCGCCTTCTGGGACATTGCTGATGAGGATGGACTCAATTGCTTTGAACGAAATAATCAGCGTCACTTTTTGCCTTCCAGTTACTTCTACTTCGGTGAAAGGAATATACACGGTAAGAATTATAAATAATTTCATTTATATTATTATAATTCTAGTTTTATATTTGTTTTATTCTAATTTATTATAGGTCTAGAACTGCATTACGATGGCACAGGTGCACGTTGGTTGGCTGTTGGTGCTGCAGTGCGCAAGTTCTGGGTCTATGACATTAGCAATTGGTCCCAACCTTTGTCAATTCTTGGAGATCTTATTCAAAATTTGTTTATGGGCTGCATCACTTGGTCTCCTTTGTGGGAGTCCTTGATGGTCGGCTGTTCTGAGTTGTCCAGACCACGTACGTAACACATATACATAATTTTTGAATTTTTATTAACTCTGTTTGCTTACAGAATTCATGCGTGTTATAGCTCTGAATGTTGTGGATCTGTCAACGGGTCTAATGAACAAAGATGTAATGCTAAACAGCATTCGTTCCATGCACTTTAATTTCGATCAAAATGTGATCGCCTCCATTGCCGACAACGGGGATGTGAGTCTTTTAAGCACCAATGAATTTGATGCACAATCGTGTCTACGAAGGCGTAAAGAGTGCGGCCCTTTTGGCACAACGGAAGCGTATAATTTAGGTGATCCTAACGAGCACAAATATGTTACACCGGATATGTTCAAACGAGACTATGGGCTGGTCATACGACCGCTTCGAATGGAAACAAAGAAGGAAAGGAGCAACAGCTACCAGAACCCAAAGCGAACGCCTAACTTTAATCTGAGGACTATGATGCGTCTAAATTGTGTTCGTTGGAATTGGAATGCTCCTGCGAGTAACTGGGTGGCTATTGGAGCTGAACATGGACTGTTACGGATCATAAACTACCAACCGGACATATAAAATTAGCACAGTATGTGCTGCTCTATGATATTCGACTTGAGATTTTATATTTATTAATATGTTGTTTGCTTTTTATACTCTCTGCAAGAGTATATTGGGTTTGTGAAAATGTATGTAACAGGCAGAAGGAGGCGTGGCAGACCCCATAAAGTATATATATTCTTGATCAGCATCACAAGTCGAGTCGATATAGCCATGTCCGTCTGTCCGTCTGTCTGTCCGTCTGTCTGTCTGTCTGTCTGTCTGTCTGTCCGTATGAACAAACAGATTTCAGAGATGGTAAGAGCTACAAGTTTGAGCTTGGTCTCAATCGATCAGATATTTAGTCAGTCAATACAAGAATCTTTTTTTTTTTCGATGCCACGCCCCATTCGCCCACAATGAGAAAAAAACCAGACACACCTCGGGAAAAATTGGTGTTTTGGGCGAATATCTCAATAACTATTGCAAGTAGGATCACCAATTTTGGTATGGAGGTTCCTAGCGCCATCCTAAATGCATTGAATGCATTTAAATTTTTGGACTGCCACGCCCCGTTTTCCCACAATTAATAAAAAAAAATTCTCAACTTTCGCTCCGTTTTTAGGCATTCTTTAATATCGTACAGTATTTTAATTTATAATTCGTGTGGAGCCTAACTATGTCAAACTATCCTGAAAGGCGCATTGAAACCGCACAATAAACAAGAAAACTAGAAGCGTTGCAATATTGATAACCGAATGCAATATCATGTATGAGTGCAAGTGAGACAAACAAGCACATGTGACGACAGCGCTGCCGCATTTATATCAATGTATGAGTGCAAGCGAGACAGAAACATACAAGCACATGTTTGAATGTTTTCGCTGCCTGCGTGGCGGCAGCGCTGCCCGCAGCCGGTGGCCGCGCTGAATACACACATACATATATACATGTATATGCATCATGTATTGGCTTTCGTATGTGTATTCCCATACAGACAAACAGATGTATGTGTGATTATGCTTAGATTGTTTTTGTTTCAACGTGTTTTAATGCAAGTACTACACATTGTAATATCTCTAGACCGATTTTAATAATTAAATCGCGAAAAAATGCAGAGAGTATTTTACGGTCGGGCGTGCTCGACTGTACTTTTCTTACTTGTTAAGACTATGTTACTGAAATCATTTGCATATTGTAAAACAATTTAATAGCATTCGTTGTATAGTATACCAATAGTTGTTAAACAAAATATACAGATTCGTATATAAATATGTATTTTAAGTACTGCAAGTATGGATTATATATATTTAAAATATACATTTTAAACGCGAATAAAACCAATGAAATTTTTAATTGTCGAATTTTTGGGATTCCAAAAGGGGATGTAATATAATATAATACTTTTGAATCGCATAAGCTTTGAGACAGCATTTACATATATATTTTATGAAACGATTTAAATATTAAAATCAAAATATTCGGGATCAGTCTCTCCGGATAAATATAAATTTTCAAAATCATCGCATATTTCATGGAAAATTTGTATTTCAGCAATAAATTCAATTTAAGAGGCTAAAAAACGATGGATGATAATGGAAAACAAGTTGCTTTAAGCTCCGATTTGGTCACTTTAAAAGACTATCATACACGCTTGGCCAGTCTATTGGAACGCATGGAGAGGCTGGAAACATCCCTGAAGGTGATTCAATATGCCAATGCTAGCAAGGATGATGAAAAGGAGTCCGAAGAGGATTCCATAGGAGATCAGCAGCAGAAAGATGATAACAGCGACATTATGGACTTGAAAGAACTGAAAATCGAAGAGGAGAAAGAAGAAGATAAAGATGAAGTTACAGATGAATTTGAGGATATAATCGATCCAGAGGAATCATAAAGGATTGAAATCGCTTCCGATATGGTATTTTGATATTTTTATTTTTTATTTACAACATACATATATTTAAAATATTTCTCATACATACATGTATATATAATTATGTATTTAGATTGAATTTACATCAATATTTTCGAAATGGATGCACATAGTACACATATAGTACATGTATATGGTAACAATGATATAACGCTTTAACTTTTGAGCTGTGATACGAGTAAGAAGCGATCGCGATTGAACATGTTCATAATTCTTGTATTGTTTAAAATTATAAAAAATCGTTTTGGTAAATAAATATATATGTATATGTGTGTCTTAAAATTAAACAGGCTAATAAAATGCTTAATTACGAACTGAACTGAATGTTTCGAATCACACACACACACACGATAATAGATACAGTTAGTTTACTCAATAAATTGCTATAAATACCAGTATACGATTTGAGTGTGTGTATGTGTGTGTGTGTTAGTTTACTTATAGCACTCACTGTTATCATCTATATTGTCTTTTTCTATGGCCACATAAAGTTAGCAGAGAACGAAACGAAACATAAAATGGCGATAACTTAACAGTGTGTTGCTGCTGAAGTAACAGTGCGTGAGCAGTAACTTAACAGAGCCCTAACATAACTGTCTATTATGCACTTGACCATCAGTCTTCATACTTTCAAACACCCCCGCCCCCTCTAGCTCATCTATCCTGTCACTCTCCGGTCACTTCTGTGCTCATACCTAAATACATTTTAACGGAACTTGACCTGCGCTGCACTTAATGTAACATAACGTAAAATGTAAAAATAATGGTTTTTTAACAGAGCTCTGTTGCACTCCCTGTTACTGTTTACTTCTCGGGACCGTTAACAGCATTGGACGCGTTCCTGTTACCAGCCAACTCCTGTTGAATCTCGTTCAGACTCTTGCCCTTCGTCTCGGGCACGCCGAAGAAGACAAACACGACGCCCACTGCGGTGAGACCTGCGAACAGCCAGAAGGTGCCGCCAGTGCCCAAACCATCGGTCAGATTCTTAAACGTTTTCGTTATGACAAAGGCCAACAACCAATTGGTAGTGCCAGCAATTGAGCCAGCAAATCCCTTAATGTCGGTGGCAAACAGTTCACCCATCATCAGCCAGGGCACGGGACCGAAACCCAGCGAGAACATGATCATGAAAACGCACAAACTGGCCACTGGCAACCAGCCCAGACTCTCCACACTTGACTCATCCTGATCCTTCATGTAGAAGTATATGCCAATGGCGGTGGTGGAGAGAGCCATAACGATACCGGAGGCGAGCAGCAGAACACGGCGTCCCAGTTTGTCCACAACAATGGTGGAGACAAAGGTGGCCACCACTTGCATGACACCAATCAAAATAGTCGACAAACCAGCTCCGATTCCAGTCTTAGCAGCCTGTAATAGGAGAAATCCCATGTCAGAAATGACTCCAAAAAAATAAACCTAGTTGAGCCCTGTACTACAGGGTCTAAACACTCACCTCAAAGATGCCGGCGGAGTAGAAGATGACGGCATTAATGCCGCTCACCTGCTGGAAGAACATGAGACCCAAACTAATACCCATGGCCTTCATGGTGACGGGACGGGTGAGGGCTTGCCAGATGTTGACATCCTGCGACTGAATCTCCTGGTTAGTCTCCTGCAGTTCCTGCATTTCTGGATTGTAGTCATATTCCTGGCCACGCAACCACTGGATCGACTGAATAGCGGCTTGCGAGCGACCCTTTGAAACCTAATCCCAGGAAAAGAAAGAAATTTTAGCATAAGTTTTAGAGAGTGTCCACTGTAGTTGAGTACTTACCAAGTAGGTGGGTGATTCCGGCATGAAGAAGAAGATGGCACCAAAGACAAGAGGAATAATACCGCAAACAACGCTCATCCAGAAGACATTGAGACCGGCTCCAATGCCATAGACGAACAGGATGCCAATGGTAATCATAAGCTGGAAGAAGCTGCCAAGGGTGCCACGAATGTCCTTCTGCGATATCTCACCGGTGTACATCGGAGCAGTCACACAGAAGGCACCGCCCGCAATACCCAGTATGAAACGGGCAACGTACATCATGATCACATCCTGAGCCCAAATTAAGAGAGCCCAACCCACGATGAAGGGCAGCACCAGCAGCAGCATTGTGTACTTGCGTCCAATAAAATTGATGAGGAAACCAATTGGGATGCACACACAGGCAGCGCCCAGAGTCATGAAGGAACTGACCCACGAGAACTGCTCATCGGACACATCGAAATCGTAGGCGTTTTCCTTAATCACCGGCGTCTCAGCGGGCGATGTCCAGCCGAGGAGTGTACCGGCGGCAAAGGCGCCGCCAGCGGCTGCCAGAGCGGCCACATATTGTGGAAAGGTCCGCGACTTGTTCTCCGTCGACGTGTGCACCATTCTGCCAAGTAGATTCTCCTGATCCTGTCAAGCAACAAAGTAAAAGAAAGATGTGCGTTTAACAATTTGTTATGCGATTCGTTCTGCGTTCCAAGTTGGACTGTTCACCGCTTATCAAATCAATCGATAGAAGGCCCCCGGGGTGATTAGAAGCTCTATGGCGGTACGATAGTGCTCCCTTTCAAAGATCTTGGTATACCCACGAATGTCAAGTGCTAATCAAGCCCAGCGTCGGACGGAAACAAGGTATTTAAAACCCTGGTTAACTGATATGAAAATGGGTAGTAGAACGTCTGCTCGACAGCTGTGATCCCAGTTGATAACGATCTTAGTCTCTGAGATTTTAGCCCAAAATCTAAGTTCCCTTTTGGGAGTAGATAAAGGGTGTTACCTGTGCTTATAACCACTAAGTAGCGACTTCCTTTATTGCTCTCTAGATTAATAAATCGTAAGCTAATTCTACTAGCTATTAAGCCATAATTACCTTTTGCGTCAATGTCCAAGAACATTTTAAATACCTCAAAATATTGGATGATATGAAAGCAATGGAAATTTCTAAGATTGTCCAATCAAAAACTTTATCAATTTGCACCTCAAACCTAATCCATAAATGGTTTATTATTAGAAATCAACGGAATAATCGCTGATTGAGCGTATACTAATAACAGACTGTTATAGTTACCTTAACATTAACAGTGTCACTTAACAGAGCTGCCAAATCATTTGAAATGTAAGCAACATTTGCCAGTTGCTTTCGTTGATAAACTAAACTAAACTTAATTGAACAAAGTTGGGTACAACTACACTTAAATAAATCTATTGTATATTATTTAATAAATTCTTAATTCATATTATTGTCGTGGAGCTTTTAGCCACTGAAGCGTCGCCAATTAAACATTTGCCACCTTGGCCCTGTCCCACTTCCTGGCCATCAAATTTGCTATCTTTTATGGGTAAATTGTAATCGCGTGCCCAATCAAAATACCGATTAAATGTGTAGTATATGGGGTAACTGGAGTGGTCATAATTCTACCAATTAATAACTGATAAACTTGAAATTTTGGTCAATGAAAGCTCCAACAAAAGGCTTACATAAGTTTGTTGATAACGGAATATGCAAAAATTGTGTTTCTTTTGGGAAAGTAATGTATAGACAGCAAGTTACCCTTTAAATTATATTTTTCTCATCGACAATACAGTCAATAATTAAATATTAAAATTCCAATAAAAAGGCTTTAATTAAATTATACATTTTTTTTTTTGATTAATAAGTTTTTTTCTGTTGTGTATAAAAACAAAACGGTGTGTGAACTACAAGCTACCCTATAATATGTGAATTTTTTATGAGTTCAAATATTACTTATATTTTTCTTTTGTGCAAGTATAAATTTTATGTCAAAAGTATTACAGTGTCTATATTTTGAAAAGTTGTGAAAGGTTTGAAGTTTCATTTGCTAGCTATATAGTTTAAATATTCTATCTATTCTCTGCCTAAAAATATTCAATAAATAAATTAAATAGTTCCCAAAAATGTTCTTGATTAAATTTGTGGGAAGTTTAACTGCCATAATAAAAATAAAAGCTCTCAAATAAAATGTTTACCCCTTTTCTGTTATTAAATGTCTTCTTTGCTTTACTTGGCACATATCTCATTTCATATTTTCCGCACGGATTTTCCTTTCTCCCCGTCAATCCATTTACTTTGGTTGCTTTCTTTCGCCCACTGAGCACAGTATGTGGTTAAATCTCGCTGCCAATTCCATAAATATATAACACACTTATATATATGTGTGTACTTATACATCCAATCAAAGCCCACGACATGAGTAAAATGCAATTTTCATTTCCGCATATGGCAAATGTTGGCCGAGTGTTGGAAACCGCTAAGAGACGCGCTCAGACCCACGCCCACGCCTAATGCTGTTGCAGCTGCCTGAACGGAGGAGACACACCTCCAGCTTGCGTTTGCGATTGGTAACATAAGTCAGGGCCTGAAATCGATATTTAGCCACACATATGTGGTCAACAGTGACTGCTGTCTGTGTGCTCTTAACTATATTTAGTTTAACGTTGGCAGTTAATAGTCCCAATAACTTGTTGGTCTTGTTGGCCCACTCAAATGCGCCTTGGCCGGGTCAAAACGTTTGGGCGACTGTCATTGCCGTTGTTAGTCCTAGCTGCCAAGTTCATTTCAATGTCATTAAAGTCAAAACCACAAATAAATTGATCAGACGACTAAAAGTTAACTTAAATTAGCTATTTAATTCCCAGTTACTGTCATTTTAAAATATCTGCATAATTAAATGTTCATAAAATTTTATTTAAAATGCATAACAAGTTTAAAATGCTCTCGTACTTTTACTGGACAATTTCAGAATGCAAATAAATCTTTTACGCATTTAGAACGGGTTTTACAGGGTGTGTTGGCTAAGTGAGAACTTCCGCCGTTTGGGCCAAAACCATAAAATTACCCACAATGCATTGGGAAATTTTCTAAAAATACTCTAAACTATAATTAGACGTGTGGAAATATGCTACTTTTTATTTATGCTTAGCTAGTTAATTATAGTATAGTATATTATTCAGCAGACATTTTGCTAAATTTAAATAATATTACTTATAAATCTTGAGAATAACTCATTATAATAGCGTTCCTGGAATTATTGCAAAAAAATTTAAAAAAAATATACTTTAAAATTTTAAAATTGTTATCACAACAATGAACTACAATTCGCAGAAAAATTTGACATTAGCTTCAATAAAATATCTTTTTTTTTTTAAACTATTGAAGATTAAACTATTTCTCAGAATAGTAGTACAATTTTTAAAGTTGAAATTCTAAATATTTTAAAAATTGTAATAGAAAATTTAACTGTAGTTTTGGCACTTTTGTTTTGATATTAGATTTTTTCCGCATTTTTCATATCTTTTGGGTCTTATCAGCTAGTTGTATATACAGGCACCCATATGTATAAACAATAAACTTTCTATTTTAGTTATTGTGTTGAACAAGGTCGCAACACGCCAAGACACATTCATTATTAACAATCATAACAGTAACAAAAGAAAATATTTTCCAATGCTTTTCCGTTGTGAAGTCCAAAAAAACCGATAAAAGAGCGACCTTATCGCTGCTGCTAGTCGAAAATTGGGGGCGTATAATAGATCACAAATTGTATGTGAATCATTAGTAAAGTACACAGTAATTTACTGAATTTACCACAATAAAAATAATGTACAAATTTAAATGAGTTTAAACTCGTTCCACAAAATGATTTTTTGTTTTGATTCATTTTGAATCACATCCGTAAAGCGGATTATGGCTGGATGCGTTTCTTAACACACAAATTTCAGATGTGATGGGTACAGATTGAGTTACTCCATGAATTTTTAATGGGGACGGTAAAAGAAAGAGAATTCATTAATCAAATTTAAAGCATAGCAAAGGTAACTTGCCTTTTTAGTCACAAACTAAATTACTAAATTTTAGATGCTTTATCAGTTTGAACTTTTTGCTTGTCTGCTCTTTCCCCACCGCTCTCCCTTTCCTCTCTCCCTCTGATATAACAGACTAAGTAAATATTTAAAATATTTACGTTGTGGCAAATAAACCGAGTTTCGCTTCGTTAATTAGTAAAAGTCAACATATTTTTCCATTGTCAAGGTCATGAGTGAACCAACCCAAAGATTACAGATAAAAGCGACTTAAAACTAGTTTTTTTTGTGTTTAGTACCAGCACCAGTTAGCAAACAGATTTTAATATGACTTCAATCTTTACTTGGGGACTGGCATTGGCACTCTCATTGGCATTTGCTTTGACAATTTTTACCGCTTGCCGGGAGCCGTACTTGGCTCCATTTTCGCTCGTCTCCAGCAGGTGGGAGCTCTCCTCGTTGGGGGCATCGGGCTTTTTATTGGCCTCATCGCCACTGGAATTGCTATAGGATGCCGTTGACATGTTTATCGGATATGTATTTAAGTAGACTTTATATAAGTTATTTGCTTTAATTCGCACTAATTAAACAAACAAATTTAAAGCTCCGTCTTTTTTTCTCTTCGTTTCTTTTTGCTTTTATTTTTTTTGATGTGTATTATGTCACTTGTGGATATGTTTCAGTATTCAACGCGTTTGCTTATAGTTTAAAGTTAAGGTGGTTTTAAATGATGAAATAACTTTGCGTTTTGTCTTTCACATTTGTAATGTCAAAATTGTTGAGTAACGAAATGGGTGACGAAATTTGAATGTCCTTTGACCGACCGTGCCCGACAGACGTTTGTCCTCTAAATGCGTGTATGTGCCGCCCACGTAGCTAAATATTGTGTAGAGTCTACTTTTAGGCGCTTGCGCACTGTGGTTCAAACAAGTTGTTGCTGTTGCTGCCCGTTAACTGCACTGGCTTGCTTCGTTGGCCAAGACACATACACAACGCAACACAAACTGTTTCACACCGAATGTATCTCAAAGTTTATCTGTGTAACTTATTTTGTTTTCTTTTTGTGTTTTTACACCGCACGCAGCGACTGTTGGCTAGCAAATGACGCGCCAAATCATAAAAGCAACAACGCCGGGCTCTGCACTGGATATGGACACTCACACTCTCTCTCTCGCTGCCTGACTGAATCTCTCACTTTGTATGTTCGCGCTCTCACTTACTCTCGCTCTGTCTCTGTTGCGCGCGCTCTCTTTTTGTGGCCTCTGCCGTGAGCGTGGGGTGGCCACTGACGCTGCCTCTGGAGGCTATTGACTTGCAGCAGACAAACTGGAAATCGTATGCGCCTTTGATTTGATTCTTTTTTCCTTTTACTTCTTCTTCTACTTCTGTTTCTACTTCTTTTCCCTTCTGCTTTGTTTTTGTTGTTCTGCTTGAAATGGCTTTCTAGTTTTGCATCAGGCGTAAGTATTTTGCCATTTACATTTACTTTAGCTTTCAAGGCGATCCACGACTTTGCTGTCAGGCTAACGATCCTCTCTCTGTCTCCCTCCTTCCCCTCCCTCTCCTGCCGTATCCACTTGACCTCAATTGGGTTACAATTTATGTAAATGTATGCATATACATGTAAAAAGTACATACATACATATGTACTTATATCTTTTGGCTGTGCCCAAAAAGTTTCGGAATTCCAAGAACATAAAGGGACCAGTTTCATTTCCATAAATAATAAATTTCTTACTTAAAATAACATTAAAACATTCACTTTAAATAAGCAAAGTGAAAAACAATTTTATTTTCAATTTATTTAAGTTTTTTACGCTTTAATTTTGCACACATGTCAGTCGTTCATAGCCCATTAATGTGATTTGCATAGCGCTTAAACGTCACAAAGAGCATTCTAGTGTTAATCAACTATTCGATTTTATATTATTAACTGTATCCTTTGTTTGATTACGAGTACTATGTGATTTTTTATGCATTCATAGATTTATTTACTCGTTAATTTTCTTCGCACACATTTGTTGTGCATTTAATGCAATTGTTTCAGATTCTTTTCATTTATATGCAATTGCCGCCAATGAGCAAAGGAGAAAATTAAAATTACCCATAATTCACATGACGTGCAGATACATATATATTTATATAGATAGATAGATATACACTGTGAGTGTAAATATACTCGCACATGCATTTCGGAACACACATACTTTGTACACATCTCCAGCTATTTACATTGTTTGCTTACGATACGACAAACGTAAATGGGAATGAGAGTGAGAATTTTCTATCGTACACAGAGAAAAAAAAGTCTAACACCTATGGGTTAAAAACGCAGTTGATTTGACTATAAAATTGTTTATTTAATTTAATATTAATATTTAAAAATATTAAATAGTAAGATAGTTATATTAATTAGTATAGATCACCGCATTTCGCTCAGTGTACTTTCTTCTATAAAAACAAACGCTCTTAGTTTTAAAACCATATCTTTCTGTCTGTTTATGCATCGCTGCATGTGTTCAATGGATCACGTTTGTCTTCCCCATAAATGTGCTCTGCTATGAGAGAATCTTAGATAAAAGAAAACCATTCCACAATAAAAAGGCGGTATTGGATCAATGAAGTGCATTTGAAGTCACAGCTGAACTTGAGTACTAGAACTTGTGCATGTAAATTTGAGTATACATACAGTCGATGAAAGTTCTATAGATACGACTAAGAGATATGCTATATAGTTTATCTTTAAATAATGGACTTTAAAATGAAAGAGTTATTTAAAAATGAAATTATTATATAACAAATATACTTTAAGTACGATATTGAAAAGATGCTCCCCAAAGCAAGCCCCTAAACTTTTAAAATAAAGGTACATTTTTTAATTTTTAATTAATTATTAAACCCAAGTCTACCCGCTATCAATGTCTACAGGGTATAATAGGCAAATGAATAAACATGACAAAACAAATGTTACGAGTTTTACGCGTATAAACTTTGGGTTAGGAAATGAGCTCATTATACACGCATATGTATCACATAAACGGGCGACAAACAACAACAAAACTATAAAAATATCTTTGAACTACATAAAAAAAAGTTTGACAGCCATGAACAGTTGGTTATCAAGTTGGTAATTGATATTAGATACAGAGTTTATTATAGCACTTAAAGGATCTTAAATAATTCATATTTGTACAAAATAATAAAACTGTAAATATTGTGCAGGTTATGGCTACAAATCTTTCAGTGCTTAAACTTTAATAAGATTGCTAGAGTTTCCGTTAACTCCGTCCAAAGGTCATGCGATTTGCCCGCTGTATCTTGTATCTACATCTGTTGTACATGTGGCCAAGTTTCGTCGCAAGCTGAGACTGAAATACAACCAAACATTTGGCACGCTCCAAGCTTGGAACAGGCGCACAGAGCGCCTAAAAGCGTGCTAACACCGAACACTCAGCCATAAGTATCTGAGAAATACATATTTCTGTATCTGTAGGTATTCGTTGGTATGTACCTAGTCGGTATGTGGCATGACCAAGCGCACGCAATGCTGCACTCTTTTGTTTGTATGAGTGTATGTGTGCGTGTGTATGTACACTAATTACGGAGCACAGACGCACAGCGAAACGCTAAGCAAGAGCGAAACTCTAGACTTTCTGTTACGTAAATAAAAAGCTCATTAGGGTAAAAGAGACACAAGCTGCCAACGTGCGAGTGGTGCGAAGCTACGCTACGTCAATGCCAGCGTCACAACGTCATGCGAACAGAATCTCACACATACACATAAACGCACTCACACTCACACATTTTCTTGTATTTCTTTTTGCTGTGCGTGTGACGTCACAAGAGCCAAGCCCCAAAACGTTTGGCCAATCGGCGCAAGCGACGGCGAACGTGCCTCTCTACACACACACGCAAATCTAAATGCACACATACATGTGTATTAGTATGAATTTGCATATAATTTCAGCATTTGTGTTAAATATTACACTGGAGCTGATTTAGTTGCTGTTGCCCCAAGACAAATCACGCGATATTCTGTCGTTTCAAGTGCAACAATGAGATTTTCGCTGATTTCTCACAATTTTCTTGACGGTTTGACCTACATTTGAACTTGCACTGACACACGCGTCCATTGATTCGATAAATCGCAATTACTTTTTTCTGCTTTAGTCTGTGCTTTTTAGCTTACGGCTTAACTTAAAAAAATCAATAATCCGCCCTCGCTGCGCTGAAGGTCATTGATGCGTCCTTGAGCATTGGAAATTGAAATATTTGTAACAATTTAGGAACAGAAACACAACATTTACTTGGCAGCCAACATATTGAGAAATTATCACATTGACCCCGTTTTAAAATATATGTATTGGGATTCTAATTAATTTAAGGGGTAATTAGCATTTGTTAAAAAATGTGCCTTAAATTGATAACAAGATATGTATAGCATATATAAATTAAATGTAAAGACAGTTAATAATTACCTATATTATTTGGTTAAAATCGGCTGCAGTTTCTGTAATTAAAAAAAAAAAATTATTATTTGTTTTTTTTATATTTGTTAAGTTAGACATGGTAATAAATTTATTGCTTTGTTGTGCATTCAAATGTTAAACGGCCTAAAGCTCACTCAGCGTCAAAAGCTGTCAAACGAGCTTTTTACGGTTTGGGTAGCACACACAAATGCAGCTTGCGCAATGCTATTCAAACTGTATACGACGGACGGGAGGACCAGCGGCTCTCAAACTGTTGTTTACTGTATTCATTTCGCACAAAACGTGATTATAGCGTTTATTTTGGAATGCTTATTGTTTAAAGGCAAATGGTAAAAATAAAAATAATTAATAAAAAAGGAACACTTGTTTTTTGGGTGTTGTCGCCAATCGAGTTCAAAGTACAGTCACTTCTGAACTGTTTGTCAACTGAAATTTCACCGAATTTTTTGTAAAATTTAAAAATTTTGAAACAAAATATATTTGTATTTATTTAGGTGCATTTACTCTAGATAAAATATTATGTCCAACAAAATGTTGACTTTTGTGTGTTTGTTTGGAAAATAAAAAAGACTGTCAATCTCAAGAAGGTGAGCTCTAATCTCTGCTTATCAGCCGCGCGTTATCCTTATCAATACTCTAGCATTGAGTGCAATACAATTAGAAATCGTTTGTGTTTTTGTTATTGTATTCGTATTTGTGTGTCTTTATATAGCCACATTGTTGGTCGTAAATATTGCACTGAATATTGAATCAGATATCGCTTAGTTTTCATAGCTTATCACATCGTATCACACTATATATTCTATATAATCCATAATCTATAGATTGTTTACATCGCTTAAATGCTTTATGACTCCACAGAGATACTATTTAGATATGGTCCGCTTATTTTCGGTTATTTATTGATCAACATACTAAATACAGTCGCTCTTACTAAGCGATTGACAGCCGGCAATAAACTGAGTACTTTCTTCCATTCATTGAGATACACACGCCCTCACACACCCACACACACACACTTATCTACGTTAACAAGTAATTTCCTGATTAAATTGAAAACACAAAAAAAAAATAAATTAAATATTTGACTAGAATGTCTGATTTGAAAGTGACTAAAGTAGAGCACCTAATTTGGGAATTTAACGCAATTTATGAGTGACAATTGAGCACAGCTTTGTTTTTAATCAAAGAAATCTTTATGGCACTCGAGTGGGGATAAGAAAACTCAAAAAGATAAAAAAAAACCGAAAAAATAAATAAAATATGATAACAGTTTACATGGTACTTGAGGTCTTTTATCTATTTGTTTGGTTACTTAGAAACTTAGTCATAGGCAGCATTAATCATTCATATATATATACTTTATATTTCTTAATCTGTGGTTTAGTAAGGTCCATTGATTGTCCTCGGCGTCTCGTGCTTGAACTAAGCCATAAAAGTCTCTCTTGAGTAACCCCAAGTTCAAAGATACAAAGTATCTTGGGTTATCGACTGGCGATTTGCTCAACAATCGAATGGAAATAATTATTAACTTTTTTCTATATTTAAAATCAAGTCAAGTGTGGCAAGCGCAGTTAAAGCTACACTAATAAAAACGTGAAAAATCTAAGTCAAAGAAAAGAGCACAAAATATAATTTCAATAAGACTACAATTATTTTATTTTTTTAATCATATAAATTGTTGAACAAAAACGTGTTCATAAATAAGATTTTACTATTTTTTTTTAATCACTACATAACAACAAATTTTCTCTTATTTATGTGCGAGCTATCTCTGAATTCTGTATTATCTCTTAAATTGAGCTAAAAATTTGAACTGTAGATGGTACACACTTCTGACGACGAGCCCCATAAATACTAGACACATCCCATGAGGGAGCTATTATATTATTTGTCATTGGAAGCGTTGACAATAACATCGAGTGCCGGGCGTCAGACGTCGGGCGACTGCGAAAGTTCATCACAGGGGTTATCACATCCCGTTACTAGAGGCCCGTCTAGCTGCGAATTTCACTAGAATCGAGTACTACTTAGAGTATTGATGTAAGATCAGTGTACAAAGTGCGCTGAAATGCATGAGGATTACAGCGAACGGTAGCTGCGACTGATAAAATTGATAAGAATCGAGGTCTTTTCAAAGTAACTAATTAATCCATATATTAAATGTCGGCACATGTCTTTTATGGGTTTTCCCCACAACGGGTCTTCTTACAACTCGCGGGTCTTATAAGTATACCTATTAAGACTATCTTTGTATCACTTCCGCTCTGAATTAAATACTTAAATTTAAGACACACTTCAGCTTAAATAAAGAGCACTCGAAAGGTACAGAAAACCTAAGTCTAGCTACTTAAATTAATTAGTATCAAGTACACGTTTTGTACTTGTAATAATGTACTTTATTGATGACACTTTTATATCAAGTTCTTATCACTCTTATCAGTGCTGTATGTTCCAATAAACGGTTATTAACCTGTTGTACAACTCTGTTATCTTTAAAAGACACATAAATAATTATTAGACTTTAGTTATTTGTATTTCTGGTTTGAATTAGTTTAATTAGATAACTATTTGGGTTATTTATTATTTTACTACTATGTTTATTATTCTACACAGTTGTTGACACAGTTTTATGTCGCTGATAATAAAAATGGTTTTTCACTCACAACTGTAACAAAAATAATTAAAACTTATAGAAAAAAAAAAAAAAAATGACTGATTGCTTGTTTTTTTTGTTGGCTAAATAGAATTGAATTTTAATCTGTTCTGAGTGAATCGGTTTTTGGCAAATAATTAATCCGGAATGATTTTTTGAGTAAACAAAAACTCGTCTGGAAATTACCCAAAAATCAAACGGGTTTCATTTCAGTTGTAAGTTCTTAACCTTAAAACCGAAACAGTTGTAAAAATAAACCTTAATGAATAACGTTTATATTTTTAAAGTCAATTTTTCAAGTCTTTGTTTAAAGTTGGGCGAAATGAATGTGAGCAGTAAACAAATCCTTTTATTAACATAGTATTACATTTTTAACTTTTTGTACAAATGAAAAGCAATTACCGACAAGTCTTTCACATTTGACTGGCGATTAACCTTTCGAAATAGTCAGTAATATTAAATAATGTGCAGTTTCCGTTTCAATGTATAATTTAATACAAATTGTTCAGTTTTGTGTAATGCTATGATAATTAAAACTGTTACTAAAGTTCTATTAACTGAACAAAGCAGCTGAAACTAATGTTTATTTAACAACAGTTTAAACTGCAGTTATTTAATTAATACTATTGTTTTATTTTTTCTAAAGTTCCTGATTAGTTTATGTTAAAAAATCAGTTTTAAACTTTGGAAAATGTTTTTCGTTGTATTTATTTTTCTTCCTGATATGTTATTTCAATTTCCAAAAGAATTATTTTAAGCTTTGTCCAAAATAAAGAACTAATACGTTGACACGTGACTTTTGCTCAGTTTAATGCTAAAATAATCTCAGACGATTCGGCGTTTTGGTTTTGTTAAGATTTTGTTTACATTGTTCTTAGCACTTGTTGTGCAAAAAGGCAGAAAACAAATAAAATTCTTGACATAAACGTATGCAAAAATTATAATTCTATAAAAGTTGTATATATAGTAATATACAATACATTAGTGATGCTTACGTAACTGAATATTATGCAAGTTTTGAACTTAATCTCGCAGTCACAGTCTCGTACGCATTCATTCAGCTCTTGATTTATTTTGACCAAATCTTTTATATGTACCTTATATATATATATATATGTATACCTTGTACATAATTTTAAAGTATATAATTTTTTTATTTTAAATTTTTCCACACACAAAAATGGTGGGCGTTGTCAACACAAGAAATTTTTCCTGCAGACGTCACAGAAATATTTTTTGCACTGTTTTGTTTTTCGGCTTTCCAAATTTCTATTGATAAATTTATTTATATATATAAATTTTGAACTTGAATACTTTCAGCTTCCCGTTAAATGCTCTGTTTTCAGCATTTTATTTCCTATTCAGTTAATTTAAACAACTGACGGCTATCAGTCACTGTCTATTAGCCGGGTTAAAAGCAAGTCAACTGGCTGTAACTGTAACTGTAGCTAATGCAGCTTTGTTTACAAAATTGGCTGTGAAAAGTGTCAGTGCAGTGACGTCATTGGTTTGCAATTGAAATGCCGCCCGCCACGCCATGCCACGCCTACAAAAACGACACTCACCTGTGCCTAAGCTTAGTGCACACGTGATTAGGGGATGTTAGGCTTTTTTGCGATTGTTACTTTGCCGACATTTCCCCCGTTTAATTATTCAATTCCCGCTTTTCACAAATGCAAATTATCTTACTACGTAGGAAAATTCCAGGTAGCATCATCACAAATCTATCACATTTCCCCGCTATATGAAAAGCAATTAACTTATTGTGGGTGCATCGTAATCAGCAGTTATTGATTTAAGTCGAGGTGTTAATTGGAAATTGTCTTGTTTTCGTAGTTCTGCTATACCCTAGCAAGAAGGTAAGTGGGGTAGGCTATAAATAAAATAAGTTCTTGAAGTTAACATATAGACTAACTTTTAGTTACGTTATCCCCTTTGATTTCATATCTAGACACCTGCATTCAAAATTATGATTGTACCTCGGAATTTACCTATAAATACCTTAACCAATTTTTTTTGGCAACTATTTAATCTTGTTTATAGCTCTAATAAAATTTATTAACCTTATCAAAAGCATGCGTTAAAAACCCATAAGAACGTGATTCGTTTTCGGTATTAGTAGGTTAAATAATTTAAATTCTAACACTATGAGGTAAAGGTAATGGATCAGATAAACCCTTATATTTAGATACAAGTAAGTTAAAACTGGGATTTTTTGTTGATTCGAATGGGAAACTGTTGAGTTTTTGATTGTCTGTTAGGGGAATTCCTGTCAACTGGTATTTGTGTTGAAAAATATCCAATGCGTAATATTCTCAAAACATTTGGGTAAATAAATGTACAGGTAAATCAGATATGAATCAATTTAATTTGCATAATATAGACAACTGACACGTTCCATTGTCTGATTTGATTTCTGGAGCTGAAGTCAGCAAAGTTTTTCAATTTGGTTCAGTTGTAGAATGCGTGATTAGGAGTATTACTCATAAAAAATTTGATTTCTGTACAAGAAGTAAGTCATCTAAAAATAAATGTTGTCTGTTTAACCCATATTAATCAATCATTTGAACAATGTGTTCAAAAGTAAAATTATTTATAAAATTTGATAAAACACACTTTAAATTTTACTTTTCATACAAAATGAAGTGAGTATCTAAACCTGTATTTATTTTAATTAACGCGCAAATCAATACTTAGTATGTATGTTAACACGTTTGTTTTTATTAAAGCTCGTCTTAAGTTATTGTATTTGGTTTAAAAGCCGTAAATATTTTTGAAAGTAGTCTCATAAATTTAATTACTTCTAAGTTATAAACAACATTTGTTAAGCATTGTTTTAAAATTAAATATGATGAACTTAAATATGTTTATATTTTTAAACAACGCCCATTAATTTTTTAAATTTTAAATTGAAATAAATTATTTTTATTAAAACTACTTTTTGTTTAAAAACAACATATGTTTGTCTGACTAACCCTTTGCCTATTTACTACTGTTCTTATCTGCATCTGCTACTTATAAATTTGTTGTTTCCTTCGCTTTTGCTGTAAGTGATTACAGTTTGGAATTTATGTTCCGTTATAATTCAATCATTTGACCGGCAAAAACTTACCCAAAACAACAATCACGTGTTTTCTGTGTTCTCTTTTGACTCCGCAGGTCCCTCAGTCCCAGCAGCTTCCAACTCAAACACTCACAGACTCCGACACAGACTCAGGCACACGCATACGCACACACACTTTGAACTTGAACTGTCCTTTGCGAGGAGGCGGTGAAGGTAAAGATTGTGAAAGCGCGCGTAATTATATTAAAATTTATACGGAATTTACAATGAGCCACAGACAAAATTACAGTTCACTTTGTGTTTTTGAGAAACATTTGGTCTTCCCGCGACAAGTACAACACCTAAATTACATGGACATGAACATGGGACATCGAGAAAACAAAATCTTTCCTGCTCTTTTTAGTTAACCGCGCGCGACGAATTCGCCAAAGCAACTGATACCACTGATATGACGGGCCTTCGTTGTTGGGTAAGTAGCTCGGCAGAATTTCACGCTGAGGCGGCAGCGCACAGTGCTTCGTGTGCTATGGGAAATAGATAAAAAATATATGTCTCAGAAAGGGGAATTTTTGAGTATTTTAATAGGAAATTCGTTAGTATCTTAGGGAATTTACTTAATTTCAGATGTATTTTAAATTTAAAAGTTCCGTAACATACCATATTTACACTAATAGTTTTTACTCAGTTTTGTGACTGAAATATAATTTTTAAAAAATGTTTTATTTATTAATTATAATATCTATATAAAGATATGTTGGTATACTTTAGTGCTTGATATTGTTAATAGTGAATATTCTTTTATATGTGTTTAGTTTGATTATGTCGCACTGTGCTTACCAGCGTCGCGACGCTGGTAGAGCGACGGCGACAGAGATGCTGCGTCAAAGTGGGAAATTTTCACAGTTCTTGCTTAAAATTGTATTGTTGGTGTTGTTTGTTACATTTAAAGCACAGCGAACGGTTCTAACTAATCGAATAAACGCCGAGTTTAAAAAGCAAAAACAAAGACAAAAACAAAACACTGAACTCTGACGTCAAGCGCGGGATGGAGAATAGAAAAGAATAAGGGAATTCGAGTCGCGTGAATTTCGTCATCTCACAAAGAGCAGGATGAAGGTGTGCGACTGTGTGTGTTTCACACACACATGAGTGCATATATCTTTGTATGTATGTGTGTAAAAGTACCCAGACTTATGCATGTGTGCGTGTGCGCATGGTATTCTGAGAAAAACGCCATTGGCATTGTCCTTGGCTAAGGACGCTGTTTTTGCACTGCATTTCGTTAGAGCTTACGTAAGAAACGTAAGCCGAAAACGTAATTGTCTTTATATGCCAATGTACTATTTGATAAGCTTAAAACCAGGGAGTTTAACGACCCAGAAGTAGAAGCTTTGATCTGTTGAATTTAAGAATTTCCTAAGAATTTATTTCACTTGAAATTTAAAAACAACTGATAAGGCGTCGGTTGAAATGCTCAACTGGTAAATGTCTAGGTATCCCAGGCACTGGTATTAGACCGGTATGAAAGGCTATAGTCGTGCGAGCCGGTCATGTACTCGTTTTAATAAAGATTTTTCCATAAAAACTAGCAACGATTTGTACTTTGGGAGCTCTAAACTATAGTTGTGCAATCAGGATCAAAATTTGATGATTTATAAAGTTAAGACATACATTTAATATCTTAGTTTGGTTAAGACGGGTTTATAAATCTATATTAAACTATGATATATGTACGATCCGTTGTTATACTCTCTGCAAGAGTATATTGGGTTTGTGAAAATGTATGTAACAGGCAGAAGGAGGCGTGGCAGACCCCATAAAGTATATATATTCTTGATCAGCATCACAAGCCGAGTCGATATAGCCATGTCCGTCTGTCCGTCTGTCTGTCCGTCTGTCCGTCTGTCCGTCTGTCTGTCCGTATGAACAAACAGATTTCAGAGATGGTAAGAGCTACAAGGTCGAGCTTGGTCTCAATCGATCACATATTTAGTCAGTCAATACAAGAATCTTTTTTGTTTTCGATGCCACGCCCCATTCGCCCACAATGAGCAAAAAACCAGAGACACCTCGGAAAAAATCGGTGTTTTCGGCGAATATCTCAGTAACTATGGCACCTAGGATCACCAATTTTTATACTCTCTGCAAGAGTATATTGGGTTTGTGAAAATGTATGTAACAGGCAGAAGGAGGCGTGGCAGACCCCATAAAGTATATATATTCTTGATCAGCATCACAAGCCGAGTCGATATAGCCATGTCCGTCTGTCCGTCTGTCTGTCCGTCTGTCTGTCTGTCTGTCTGTCTGTCTGTCTGTCTGTCTGTCTGTCCGTATGAACAAACAGATTTCAGAGATGGTAAGAGCTACAAGTTCGAGCTTGGTCTCAATCGATCACATATTTAGTCAGTCAATACAAGAATCTTTTTTTTTTTCGATGCCACGCCCCATTCGCCCACAATGAGCAAAAAACTAGACACACCTCGGAAAAAATTGGTGTTTTGGGCGAATATCTCAATAACTATTGCACCTAGGATCACCAATTTTGGTATGGAAGTTCCTAGCGACAGCGTAAATGCATTGCCATTTAAATTTTTGGACTGCCACGCCCCTTTTTCCCACAATTAATAAAAATAAATCGCTCTGTTTTTAGGCATTCTTTAATATAGTACAAAATTGTAATTTATTATTCGTGTGAAGACTAACTATATCAAACTATCCTGAAAGGCGCATTAAAATCGCACTATAAACAAGAAAACTAGAAGCGTTGCAATATTGATCACCGAATGCAATATCATGTATGAGCGCAAGTGAGACAGAAACATACAAGCACATGTGACGGCAGCGCTGCCGCATTCATATCAATGTATGAGTGCAAGCGAGACAGAACATACAAGCCCATGTTTGAATGTTTTCGTTGCTTGCGTGGCGGCAGCGCTGCCCGCAGTCGCTGGCCGCGCTGAATACACACATACATACATACATGTATATGCATCATATATTGTCTTTCGTATGTGTATTCGCATACAGACAAACAGATGGATGTGTGATTATGCTTACATTGTTTCAACGTGTGTTTAATGCAAGTACTACACATTGTAATATCTCTAGACCGATTTTAATAATTAAATCGCGAAAAAATGCAGAGAGTATTTTACGGTCGGGCGTGCTCGACTGTACTTTTCTTACTTGTTAAATGAAGGTTCCTAGAGACTGAGTAAATGTCATGCCGTTAAAAATTTTGGGCTGCCACGCCCCCTTTTCCCATAGGAACTAAAACACTATTCAAAATTCAATACATTTTTCAGGCATTTCTTCGTATCGTAGAGTATTCTAATTTATAATTCGTGTGGAGACTAACTATATCAAACTATCCTGAAAGGTGCATTAAAATCGGACTATAACATACATACATATATGCATCATATATTGTCTTTCGTATATGTATTCGCATACAGACAAACAGCTGTATGTTTGATTATGCTTAGATTGTTTTTGTTTCAACGTGTTTTAATGCAAGTACTACACATTGTAATATCTCGATACCGATTTTAATAATATAATTCGTGGAAAATGCAGAGAGTATTATACGGTAAGGCGTGCTCGACCGTACTTATCTTACTTGTTTTAACATATTGATCTGCCTGACGCATAGACGGACTTACTTATTTCGTCTGAAACCGCTCTTCCTGTCAGTTATGCATATTGCGCTTATGACAGACCTAATAGACTCTTGTACACAATTGAGTCCCGGTCCCAAAATCGGACTGAGTTAATTCGAAAATGATCGTACTGATAGAAGTATAATATCATTGTTTTCAGTTGGAATATTTTAAAATAAAATTGTCTGCTATGTAGTACATATGTATATGCATATATGTTTAATTAGATTATAGGTCAGAGCTTTGTATGCCGATACCAAGAAATCCAGGGCTTGCTAAGCATTATCAGCATTTAGTAATTTTTGTTTACCCAGCTCTAATATGTCTGCAATTGGGAATTCATGTGAAAGGACACGAAATTCGAAGTGAGGTGTGTTCTGCCTCAAAGCCGACTTTTAAAATGTTTTAAAACAAAATCATACTTTTATTTAGGTTCAACAACAAGGTTTATATTGAAATATATGTTTTAAATCAATTCAACTATATGAGGGCATGAAAAAAGAGCTAGACGCAAGGGATAAACTTATAGTGGAACAACAAACCAACTTAGAAATACTTCAATTGGCTACGATAGATATTGGGTTGAAAAACGAGTTAATTGAGTCTTACAAATATACCATTCAGAGTCAAAATTCGACTATAAATGAGTTAAATACCCGAATTACTAATCTAAAATTTTTTAATAAAATTTCACATAATCTGCAAACAATACGAAATTACTTGATCCATATAACAGTAGCGAACGTGAACGATACCCTTCTCCCCGATGGATCAGGTGGAATTGTCTCAAAACAAAAAAATCAAGAGTTTCGGAACTTGATTACAGATGGATCAGCCAATGAGCTGGAAACAAAGAACATAACAGATCAACTGGTTGAGGCCCAAAGACAACTTTCCGAGTGGAATGCAACGATGGTGACCTTCGAGGAAAGGCGACCGATTGTACTTCATTTGGTTAAAAAACGGGTATACAACAAATTCAATCAATCATTTTCCGTGCTATGCAATGGACAGATCGCTGGTCCTGGCTGGATTGTCATTCACCAGAGATTTAATGGAGATGTTGATTTTAATCGTACGTGGAGTGAGTAAAAATACGGATTTGGTGACATGAATGGCGATTTCTTCATCGGATTAGAAAATCTCTATAGCCTCACTAAATACGAGACATATGTAGTACTCTACGTAGTGTTGGAAAAATTTAATGGAACACTTTTCTACGCCTTTTATTAAGAATTTGTAATTGGCAATGAGTTCGAAAAGTATCCCATAAAAAAATTGGGTGCTATGACTGGCGATGCCGGTGATTGGCTGAGAAATCAAGAAAAATTTAAATTCTCAACTTACGACCAAGGCAATGATGATGAAGAAGATGTAGATTTCTCCGAGATGTATCGAGCTGGTTAAAGGTTCAAGATAATCACAATAATAATATGATTCCTTGATTGATAGCTTTGTGCCCCGTCAAATTAAATTAAAATACTCAATTAAAATCATTTGAGACGAACGAAATTTCCTTACTTCCGTTTGTCTTATTGGGCATTAAAGATCGGCTCATATTAAATATGCTTTGGGCTTTAGCAGTCACTTTGATTGAATGCTTTCTTTTAGTATTAAATGAATATAATGGGATTTCGTACAGAAGATTCAGCGAAAAATGCAATTAATTAGCAGTCTTAATACGACATTAATGGCTCTGCAATAGAAAGTGGCTGAAAATGTGTTCAGACCCTTAATTGAGAAAATTGCATTCGGCAAAGAAAACTCTAATAGGACTAAAAAAATACCTTGTCTTAAAAAGTGTTAATCACAGGGAAATTGTCACAACTGTTAATTCAAAAAAATCGATAAGATGGCAAAGAATAATCAGAGACTGAGAAAGTCAATTCCTGTAGATGTCCAACCAGTTGAGTGTCATTTATCATCCCATTCTTAGATTCATTACGGTGCTCTGGGACATCATTACTTTTTCTAGTAGCCATAAAGGCGAATTCTTCATGAGACTACAACAGCTTTAACGCCCAACTTATTTCGAGCGTTACGAGCTGTTTAATCCATACATGTTGCGATTAGTTTAAATAATAAAATAAACGAAAGTTATACAATTTACATTTATAGCATAAAATTTAATTTATTGGTTCGTTATTGATTCATTAAAAGCATTTTTGCATCATTTGCTTGGTGTCTTTTCGATAATATGCATTAAACAATATATACATATATATATATATTTATATGTGTTTGTGTGTATATATAATCAATTTGCTTATAACTTACGCATTAATTGTTTTAATAATTGAAACGGTAGTTCCTTCTTCATTATGTTTATGTGTGTCTGTGTGTGTTTGTGTAAACTGGTCTCATTTTTGTGATTGCATCAAACACATTATTTGGTTAACATGTCACTTGGCCTCTTACCACTACGCATACATTAAACGTAACTTAGTTAAAGCATTTAATTGTTCTTGTTGTTGGTTTTGTTTAACAGTTTGTTAACAGTTGGCTTTTAGTAGGCCTCAATTGAATTAGCATCGAAAGATTCATCGGTAAATCCACAGAAACTCCACGTGGATTGCTCAGACTTAAAGAGATTTGTGTATTTAGTTAATATATTAGCAAGTTCCTCGTTGCTCTTTAGCTCCAGAGATTTCAGTAGCATGCCACGCAGATAACTTGCAATATTGGCGATGTCCACACCACGTGGATGCAACACCAGGTAAGCCGAGGTCAATGCTATAATCTTGGCCTCAGCAAGTGCCAAAGACTTAAAGTCAGCCTGTAAGCAACGAAAAATAAGTGTTAGTTAATTTAATTTCGATTTTAACAACATATTTTTATTTACCTCTGGTGTAACATGTTCTTTACCGGTTTCTAGGGCAACAGACTTCGGACTTGGTTGCTCTGTCGTTTGACATGCTTTGACTTCCTCGGCAACGACTGGACTTGCATTTGAATGGCCCTCCAATTTTTCATCATCTTCGATTTCATGGATTTCCACAACGCCACTTTGATGCTCGATTATGCGCACATCATCATCCACTTTATCAATGTCTATTATCTCCAGCTCTGGTGCCATTTCCTTTGATCTGCTGACATCCTCCTCATCTCCAGTGCTATCGTCGTTATTGGATGCATTCGAAACACTGGCGCTGGCACTGTATGTTTCCTTGTCTTTTAGCTTATCGGCAGTCTCTTTGATTTTAGTTTTGAGCAGTAACTGCTTAACGCCAGCCTCCTTTAGGTTTCTCTCCAACTGTTCAATGGTCTTGACATCCTTCTGCTCACGTAGTTTAGTCTGCAACAACTGTGTCTGCATGTTGCGTATGGTTTCCTGCAACACTTTGATTTGCTTCTCCCGCTGCAAGCAATCGCTGCGCTCCACAGACATCTCATTGCGCATGGCTTCCAGCTGGCAGCGCAGTGAATCGTTCTCATCCTTAAAAATAGATGGTGTAATATAAAGTAGATTTTAAAGATAAGGACTGTGAGTTCTAACCTTTAGTCCATCGCTGTCGTAACGTGTGCGTTTGGGACGCTTTTCGTAGTCGCGTTCGTCGTCCGAGATTTCCATTTCATCATCGTCGATTTGGACCGTTCGCAGTTCCTGCATGGCATTCCAAAAATAAATATATTTTCATTAAATCATTGTATTAATCAAGCAACTCCAATGCTTACGATCGTACAAAGTTTTCTAAAACCTAATTATAAAATTATATAAAGTATTTCTTTTTATTTTTCATTAAATTCTCATTTGGCTCTCGGTACTAGTTTTTGATCCGTTTTACTTACCTCTCCAGATTTTTAAAAATGTTTTGTAATAATTTGTATTTAGATTGCTGTTTTGCATATTTGGATTTTAGTTTTAATTGTTTTTTTTACAGTTTACCAACTCAAATTGCACAGCCAATAAAACGGAGTGTAACTTGCAAATGTTTTTGTTTATTTATTAATTTTTTGTTTTGTTGGTTTGCTATTTATGAAATCTTTTAATATGTTGTTGTTTAATTACATGTTTTGCTGCCAAGATCGTGGGCATTCGTCTAGGAGTTACATTTAGTTATAAAGTTGAAAATTAAAAGCTTATTCGGAAATTTATATGCAAACGCTTAGTTTAGTTGCAGAAAGAGTTCAGAAATAATTATAGTATTTAAAAAATTTTCGCTAAAATATATGTAAAGCATATGTATGAGAGTTACAAATCTAAACCTGAAATGAATAAGAAAACTGTTTCAAATGTCAAAGATGAAAGCAATAAATAAGTTAAAGACAATTCCATTTGTTAGCCATGAAACATGAAACAGTTTTCTTTATTTTAACAACAATTTAGTTTAATATTCTACATATTACCAATAGGTTAGTTAACACAACAACAATATGAGAAATGTGACGTGACGTCAACAAACATGTTAATTTTTGATAATGGAACTAAGGGGAACCCAAGAAAAAAGGTGTTAGATGCTGTGCAAATAAAATAAATAAAAACTAAATCAATTAAAGAAATATAAGTACACATATATGGCACATACATCGATATGGTGTAAAATATTCAACATGCAAACATAGATCAAGTGTTAAATTGGGCAATAACAATTTATCATTAAAGACTTGCAAAACTGGACAATAGGATAGGAAAATAGGAAGAGGCACGCTACAACTACAACTGGACAATAAAAGGTTCGATTAAGTAATGTATTTAATGGGATTAAGATTACTTCAGCATCTGAACTTTATGTAATTCATTCGTTTGAACATATTTGTACGTACCGTTGCCAATTTCTTCCATTGATCGATGTTTTTTCTTTGGGCTTTGGTGAAATGGTCCCAAACCTTCTTGTGACTAGCGGCATTGAACACTTTTTCAATCTGAGTGACTGAACAATAATGCAATAATATATAATAATATTAAGGGAGGACAGAGGGTAGATATTTTTTTTTTTTTTGTTTTGTTCATTCTTCTGAGACTATATATTTTTTGTTGACTTTTAAAGAAAATCAGTGGGAAATGATAAGCAGAAGAAAACTACTAGAGTAACCCTCGTTTAGTTCATTTATATATATATATAAATAGTAGTATAATACAGTCTAGAGAGAGAGACAGAGAGAGAGTGACGGAGTTAGAGAGACTCTATAGATACAACAGCTTATTACCTACATACATATTCTTTTTGTACTTTAAGGACATCATTTGTTGTTAGTTGTTGTTGTTGATGATGTTGTTGTTAGTTGTTCAAATTATTGTTGATCTTTTCTACAGACAGCCAGATAAACGGTTGGTGTCTGGTCCAAGAGCTACGTTGACTTTATTCTTTACGACTATCTCAGCTTGGTTTACAAACCTTTTTACTGGACTTACATTTTATATGTCTTCATATGAAATGCCATCAGTTTTTGAATCGTACAGTCGAGACACTGAGAAACGAGTCACCGCACAGTGGCATAAAACCGTGAAATTGCGATCAAAATGCTAAGCCAATAAATTAAACTTTCATATTAAAACAGTTTTATGCTGCTGCCTAAAAGTATGCTTTGTGTATTATTCTTTTGTACATTTTGCTGGCACTTTAATGACAACGGAAACTAAATTTCAAAAATACAAATAAAAGTAAAACGGACATTAAAAAAACTAATGAGAATTAGATTTCCTTTGAGTGTATTGAATATATTTAGATATTTCTTAGCTTTTTATGCCGTAATAAAATTTGGCGTACAATATTGATTAAACCTATCGGATGTCTATTAGAAGTTCATACAATTTACTCTTATTTATTTGATGTGGCCCAATTTGATTGCATTTTCATTTAGATCCAGCCAGTGTGCAGTACTGAGATGTGGCTGGACTTTTACCTGCGGCTGTTGCTTCATTTTTGCTCCATCGTCTTGTATACTTTTTCAGAGCAAATTTTAGACAGTGAAGTTGTATTTGTTTGTTTGGCTTTTAATAGCACGATGACTAATTTGCTAGTTATGTTTATGTGTGTGTGTATGTATCATGTGTGTACTTGTAGAGATTGTTTCATGGTACAGAAGCTAGACGCTAACCGTGGGCGCAATAAGAACAGAAAAAAGTTTGAAGAGGGAACGGAGCGCACCTAAGAACCCATCTAAGACTACAACAATCTAGAATTGTACAATAATTATTTTACTTACATTGCGTGCACATTGTTCCCATCTGTTTGCGATAGCATTCTCTGGCCTTTCGCAAATCCTCCTCCACTTGTTGCTTATCCGCATGTAATCTTCTCACATGAGCGTGTGTGCTCTGAATCATGGAGTAAAATACATTTGCATTGCGTTTGGTGCAATCACCACGCTCTAGCCAAGCTGTTATGGTTTGTATTGCCTTCACGAAAGTCTCGTTATTGCGCAGATGGTCCGCCACAGCGGTAGCCTCGTGATCCGTATAATGTGGTATAGGTGGCGGCGACTGGGAACGCAAACGATCCAGCGACATGCGTTCCCTATGACGCTGCTCCCGCTGCAACTGACGCTGTTTGCACTCGTAGTCGTATTGATCATCACGCGCCTGGGCATAATCCACATGCAGTCGTCCAAAATTGGGTGGTTCGTTTAGGCTAGAGATGCGTAGTCTGTAGCCGGATAAGTAAATGGCACGATCAATGGCTGTCTCATGGCGATAGCGAATATGACAAAAGTTTTTCTTGGACATGCGCAATGTGGTTATCTCGCCGCATGACTCAAATATCTCTCGTATCACATCCTCCGTTATGTTCTCCGGCAGGCCACCCACAAAGACCGTACGACAGCCAGGTGGACGCTCGCGTATGGTTGGAGGCGGTGCATTTGGATTGGGTGGAAACAATATGCAGTTCTTCGTCTTAATAACCTCTTTTAGTACTGCAGTAGACACGGCTCCATCTATAAAAAAGATTTTATTACGTTAATTAATCTTACTAATCGGAGTTATATCATTACCGGTGGTTAAGCTCGGATCTGTTGCATCTGCCGGCATTCCAGCTGCTGCTGCTGCAGCAGCATATCCAACAGCTGCATAATTATGCTGCATTTGCTGCATGGCAGCCGCCATCATCGCCGTGGGGTCCATCAGCATTTGCGCATTTGTATTGGCTGGATTTGCCGCCGAGCCGGTTGTGCCACTGGGAGTTGCCGCCACCGCCGCTGCTGTATTCTGAGCGGTGGGAAAATACAAGTAGCCCGGTGGCGTATGCATTAGGCCATTTAAATAAAGCTGCTGAGCATCGGGTAATGTTAGTGCGGTGCCTGGAAGTTTATCCGCTGGCTTGACTGTTGCTGCTAAGGCATCCGATTCATCCAGATCATTGTCATTTTCCAGATCCATTGGCGCACTGCCTTGTGCATTGTGAGGCTTCATTTTGTTGACCACTGTCTTGTTTGCTGATGTCGCTGATGTTTGACCTGAGGTGTTGTTGTTGCTATTTGTCGCTGCCGGAGTGGCAACGCCCACCGAGGCGGTTGTAATAGCAGCCGCCAATTGGTTAATGAAATTCGGATGGTTTGGCAAGTTGACGCCGTTTGGCATGCTCCCAAAAACTGGCACTGCAAGAAAAAATCAATACGTTAGACCGGTAACGCAGATAATAAAAACAAATAATAATCAGCTGTGCAGCACGCAACGAAACAAACATCAAAACGGAATTCGCAATGTCTGACCGCACGAAACGTAATTCAAAATTAGACGACTAGTATTTTTTTCATTTGTTTGCTTTGGGGGGTGGTGTCTCTTAAATAGTAATAAATAGACTTGAAGTCATTGAACACTTTACTTGCAATTCTTAATTTGTCACATTTACAAAGAGAGTTTACCCCTTTTTCATTGAAACAGTTCACTTACACATATTATCGGCCAAATTTGCATAATTGAACGCCATTCGGAAATTTGTATCGTACAACTACTCGAAAAATACCATTTTTGGTATAAAAATAGACAAATCAGTTATGCTTCGTTACAGACGCGCACATTTTTCACTATTTGCGTCCATTAAAAAGAAACTTATTGCTTTTTCGATCATATTTAATTAATATTAATAATTGATTCAGATTTATTATAATTTAACTAATTTTTGGCAACGATGAAACAGCACATAACTCTTGCGAGAGCTGCAAATCTATCGACGGCTCCTTTGGTATATCGAGCACTTTGCATATATCTATCGATATGGTGTAAGTATATCGATAACAACGATGGCGCACAAAATTTTGAACTTGACTCAAATGCCTTAACGTCAGTTACTGCATTTACGTACTTCAATTTTTGTTATTATATTCAGAGTTCTGGGCAGAAAGTTGAAGTTTGGAATAAGTTATCAAAATTGTTTAACTCACAATTAATTTGATGCCGGTCCAGGGCTTTTAACACAATTTCAGATATGTGGTATTATTTAGGTGTTCCTTTGCGATGCCGAAAGAGATGTGTAGACACTGCTCATGATTCATCAGCTGTCGTCAATTCGAGAAAGTTGAGAACGAAAACAACACGTAAAAAGAACGTAGTTTACAAAAAGTCTTGGAAATCTTTGTTTATATTACTAAGAAAACTTTTCGGCATGTCGGTAAACACGGCTCATGCCAATAATGGCGTGCTCATCCATGCAGGCGAATAGTAAGTATACAAAGTGACTTTCCCACTGATTTGTTTTTTTTTTTGCAACCTATGCAAATATTTGACGTCATTGTGGACCATCCGGTATTTCAATAATATCAATTTCGAAATTAGAGTTATACATACACAATTGTGCAAATAATTTCTAGGCACACATTCTAGTCAAGTCTGATTCAAAGCTGGCTTGACGTGTACTTCGGCGATGTTAATGTGAAAACAAACAGCTGCGTCACATTGGCGATAAGATGTAGAGGAATAAACGATATAAATAATATAATAATCTCTTATTTCACAGCATTCTGCTGCACAGCGACAGCGTGAGCATGGACTTTTCTGGGCAAGATAATAACTTGTTCACTGGTTCAAAGCAGGGCCGCATTTATTTGACTTCTCATCGCATGATATTCAACAGCAAGAAGCCTGGAGATGTGATGCAATCCTTTAGTGCTCCCTTTGTGGCACTATCTGATGTGATTATTAACTACATTTAATGCTAATTTACAATGTATTGAATGCTTCGTTTTGTAGGTGGAAATTGAGCAACCTGTTTTTGGAGCCAACTACATTAAGGGCAAGGTGCGGGCACAGCCCAACGGCAATTATGTGGGCGAGGTGAAGTTCAAGCTTTATTTCAAGGCAGGCGGGGCCATTGAGTATGGTCAGGCCTTGCTGCGTGCTGCCAAAACAGCACAAGGCAATTTCCATCGCGGCGGTATGCCCGGCGATGATCCACCACCGTATGCTCCAGCTGGTGCCTGGCATGAGGCACCACCACCGGCTTATCAGCCACCACCTGGCTACTACGGCTGGTTGCCGCGACACGATGCTTTCAGCGGCCCAGCACCGAATACGGTGTTCATCAGCGATAATCCACCGCCGTATCCGGGCATGAGTAAGTTCTCTTTGATTTCCTACCCATCAACACTCGGCTTTTGTTTATTGTCAATTGATTGGCTTGAAAAATCATAACAACTTCACGCTTTTTCTAACTTTAATTGCACCATTGCACATTCCATTTGTTTTTTTCTTTTGTCTTTATATATAGCAACACCAAATAATCAACCAGCACAGAATCCGTATGGGCAGCCACAATATCCGCCGCCACAGCAACCGCAGCAGCAAACTGATCCTACTTGGTATGGTTTTTCAGCGCCACCTGATCAGCAACAGCAGCAACCACAACAGCAACCCGGCTATGGAGGCCAAGGCTGGAACGGTGGTTATGCCCAACCACCGCCGTATGCCTCTTGTGCCCCAGCATGTCCACCTGGCGCACCTTATGGTGGTTATCAAGCACCAGGATATGGTGCACCTCCAGCAGTTGCTCCCTATGGTGGTTACAATCCAAACATTCCCGGTGGTTTCATGCAGCCAGGCGTGCAGCCTCAGCAACCGAACGGCGGTTATCCTGGTGGACCAGCTGGACCACAGCCACATCAGCCGTCAGCACCGTCTGGAGGTCCTGGTGGTGGTCCAGCTGCCGCGGCAAATGCTGCAGGCGGTGCTGCTGCTGTCAACTTTATGGGTTTCAGCTTGCCACCCGGAAGTAAGTAGAAAAACCTTAAAGCATCTAATAATCCCTGTTAATCAACCATTCACGTTCCTAAAGGTCTATGAAATGACAAACTCCTGCAAGAAATGAAACTTTAAAATTAGTAACGGTTTAGAATTATTTACTAAATTGAAGATTTTTAGAGTAATCTATTCCCCCTAATCATTTTGATGTTGTGGCTAATTCCTCTGATGAAATCTAACAAGTTACTAAACTCGAATTATAATTACCACTGTTGGCATCTGAAACAAACTTTTCTTTCTCATTATTTCACAGTGTAAACTGCAAAATTAACAGTAGACCGCAAAATAAACACAAGTAAGAATCGTGTAATGCTTTTAATATTTCAAATTTATCATCTAAGAATTAAAATTTATAACAAAAGCCGAGACAAAATGTGTTTTTGCGAATTTGGTATGTAGTTTTAGTAACTTGCATAACGATTTCTTTTTCTATCTTTTATTTTCTCCCATGCAAAATCGTTTACAGGAACCAGCAGCACTCAATATTATTATTATCCCCATTGTTATCCTGTTGCAAGAACAATGTGTTTTATACCAATACCAGTTATTTTCCCCTAAACAAAAGGATTTGTAAGACATTTTAGTTTGTAATTTGTAGTTTTTATTATCAAACCTTGGATTATAAACAAACTAATTGCTTGGCTTCTATTCTAATGCTTTTCATAGGTTCAAAGGAAGCGGAAGCTGCTGCGAGCGCCTATAATACACCATATAATCAACGTGGACCCGATGCTCCTGGACCCAGTGATATGCCGCCATCATATAACGTAGGTTCTTGAGTACTTAAACTGGAGAAATACTTAAACAATTTTTATTTGCAGAATTTGCCACCCAGCTACAACGATGCTTCAAAGAAACACCAGTAAAATCAAACAATTTTACCATTTTTAATATATACAAAATTAAATTAAAATAAAATTGCTCATTCCACATTTGCAATCCTGGAATTTCTTAAGGACTTGCAAAGCAGCAGTTAACTGCATCGCCTTAAAAATGCTGAAAAGCTAAAAAAAAACCCTTAAATTAAAGGAGTGCCACTTTCCGTTTAGAGTCCACACTTTAGACTGCACGATGATTAACGAAAACAATAAGTTTTATATATAATATATTGCTTTACTTTATTTGCTGCGCTAAAAATTATAAGTGACTCTTAAGTCGCATCTCTAAAACAAACATGAAAACGAATTATGTGTTATACAATATTAATGCTTGTTTATTTAATATATTTTGCTATATTTGGTCACAAGTTAATACATGATGTTAAATTAATTGTATTTGGTATTGTTTTACAATTGTTATTAACTATATTTTATTATAGGACTGATGCAAATTCTACTATTGGACAAACACTATACACAAATTATATGTATTCACTAAGCTCTCCAGTTACTTTAGAATTTGCAATCAGTCTGGTAACTATAAATATATAACGTATACTGTACATGATATATAAATTTGTGTATGTATCTAAGATATAAAAGTAAATGCATTTTCAATGTACATATGTGGCATGCACCTTGGGGATGACCATTGGATTTGATGCAAGGGTTGAACTGCGCACGCACTTCTCCAGGAATCTATGTGATGCTAAAGGATTGATGCACTAGAAAAGTAAATTATATATGATTTGCTAACTACGCCATGATTGGAACCGCTCCGGAAGAGTAACTTTCGTCGGTGTATAAACTTTTGCTTGGTTGTTTAAGGAAACAGAATTCCGCAACATTAACGATGACTTGCACGATAGCCAGCGTCAAGTGCGGGATATCGTTTAAGTTGCAAATTTCTGATCCACATTTTCTATTTTTTTATATTTTCACAATCACCATATTCAGAGAATCTAATAGTCTGTTTAGGACATCGCGCCGTGTTCATTGCTTTGAGTAATGTCATAGGATACGAGCTGGGACTCAGACACTCAGAGGAAGTGAATTTCTACTCCACCAGCTCAAAGCAATGATAACTACGGCGTGAAGTTCTACTCTTTGGAATACATTAATGTATTAAATTGCTAGAAAATAAAGCGAAATTTATATACTACCATTTGCTAACTAGGATTGGATCCGCTTTGGAAGAGTAATTTTCATCGGTGTTTGAATTTTTTCTTGGTTGCTTAAGGAAACAGAATTCCGCAACATTAACGATGACTTGCACGATAGCCAGCGTCAAGTGCGGGATATCGTTTAAGTTGCAAATTTCTGAACCACATTTTCTAAGTATTTTTAAAAAAAATATTTTCACAATCACCATTTTTGAATCTGCCAGAGTATCTAAAAATCTCTAGGACATGGCACCGTGTTCATTGCTTTGAGTAATGTCATAGGATACGAGCTGGGACTTAGACTCTCAGAGGAGGTGAATTTCTATTTCACTAGTTCAAAGCAATGATAACTGCGGCGTGATACCCTCTAGTAAGAAATTATTGTATTAAAGAAATGCTACTAATTATTTTAAACAGATACTTAAAAAAATTTGCGTGCTCCTCGGTTAATAAATAAGTCAAACTAAATTGAAAGGCAGATAGCAGATACTGATTAAGTACCCAGGGTTAAGGGTGCTTATCTTTGTCTCTATATACCTCTAAAACGTCGGCCGAAGACTATATACAGATACCTTTTATACACATATACACTTGAATTGCATTGGCTGCAGCAGACACTTCATTTTCAGAGACAGATTTGCTTATGTACCTAAAGCTAAGGGTGTACATCTATGTAACTGAAATCTACCTATGTACCTGTTGAAAGTTGGTACACAGAACTGCAGTGGTTGCAGCAATAATTTATGTACCTAAAGCTTAAATTAAGGGTGTTTATTTAAGCATCTATAATGCGTCTATATACCTGTTGAAAATTTGTAGATATACACCTGATGGAACATTTTGTGTATACTTAAATATATATTTACAAAAGTGGAAAGCTATGGGGAATGTACAGACCTTAGCAACCTTTTATATATTGGGAAAGGGTGTACTTTAGGCTGCAAACACTTAAATACAATTTATTTGATTTATAAAAAAAAATTGATTATTTTTGAACACAATTAAATCGAATTTCAAGAGATTTACTTAAAAATTGCAAGATTAAAAAACAATCATGAGAAAGTATGTAGGTATTTTTGAATCAAAGAATACTTGAACTTATCTGCCTATAAAAATTACGCTTAGAAAATGAATTAATGACTTTTGGTAAACCTGTAGATAGATACATATGTTATTAAATTATCTAGTAAATTACACTAGCTACTCAAAATAATGAAGAGAATTTATATAATAAGAATCTATTATTAATAAAAAATGTGTAGTTCAATTTTAAAATATTTTAGAATAAGAAAGCTAAAAAAACTGCAATAAGTATTCTGTTTATCTTTCACTGTCTATATGTATCTTAACGGAAATTGACAGATACACAGGTCGATGAAAATTGCACTGATTGCACTCACCAAACCACTAACCTGTTGGCTAAGGGTATGTATCGGCAGAATGTATCTATAGTATATATATACAAAGAATGTCTATAGTATGCATTTGAGTATAGATACAACTATGTGCATCTAGTGATTTATTGGCAGACAGACGGCAAACTAAACTTTATTCCTAACAAAAAAATTGTTTAAATTTTATTCACTGTATTTTTGTGTAGCACAAAATATTAATGTTAATTAAAGCACTGAATTTACCTGCAAACGCTTGTAGTAATCTACCTGTTGAAGAAAAGATATGAGAATAAAATTAGTTACAAGTAAAAAATTTATTTTTATTAAAAAAAGTATTTAAAATAAATTAAAAGTTAGTAAATGTCGTATGAAGTTAAGATATAAAAAAATTAAAAAAAAAAAGTAAGGCAGCTAAGTAACTATTCAACTAGTTAACAGTTTGTACTTACAAATTGTTGCAGTTAGTGCAAGAGAGAAAGAAAATGTTGTCGACCGGTCGGCTTGGGGTCCAGAAGGATAATGACTGTCTGGCGTGATGCCAGCAAAAATTACGACTTCTCTGTCGATTTGCGGAAAATCAATCATACGCCGCATGCGCAGTAGCGGTAATGTGGTGAGTTTGGAAAAAAACAGTTTAGGTGTGTGGAAAAGTGTTAGCAAAGGACGACAATTTAGTTGTGCATGTCCTGTACACTCCGAGTGCAGCATGTTTTAGTGTTTTAGTAACAACACCAAATTCGAGTACTAATGTCAGCGCACGCAGGTGTAAAAGTGTTTTAAAAAAATATAAACGACAATTAGTAATAACAAATAATTCAATTAATTCGAGATAAATATGTGCAAAAAATGAATTTAATTTAGAGAATTTTAGGCATTCGATTAACACAGCAGTGGATCAACAATTAGTGACTGCTGTTTATCGATTTATGTGCGTGTGCCATAGAGACAACACCCTGTATTCCTGTTGGGTGTGCGTGTGTGTGTGTGCATTCCAACGCATAAATTATGCAAACCTCAAGTAAACTGTGTGTTAACTAATTTTATAAAAAATAACTGTTTAAAAGACAAACTTTAATAAGCAAATTGTATAATGGATGTGGGTGCACAGGAAACCACATACGAACCACTCGACGGTCGACGCGGTCGATCGTCTACATCGGGTGGCAGTGGCTTGCGGCATCGCACTAGCATTACGGATAGTCCCGAGTATGATACACGCGCTCCCAAGGACCAACGACATGCTGTTTACT
Organism: Drosophila acutilabella; assembly: GCA_035046005.1. Lineage (NCBI taxonomy): Eukaryota > Metazoa > Arthropoda > Insecta > Diptera > Drosophilidae > Drosophila > Drosophila acutilabella. Next base: position 18,702,683 of record JAWNOK010000013.1, read on the forward strand.
TGGCGCTGCTCGCAGCGGGCATTGGATTCGTGCTACCCTACAATAGGTGAGCGAGGGGAGTGATACACTCAGTAGCTGACAAATTTGTTTGGTAAAAAGTGACTTAATTTATGTACTTTATGTGGAGACTCTGATTTACTTGAGCTGTGTCTAGGCAACGCTTAACATTCTGTTAAAAAGAAGCTATAACAAAACTTAGATTATATCGCATTTACTCCAAATATTAGATAGCTTTATTTATTTTATATATACATATAATTTTTGAAATTTATCCACTATTTTATATTACCATCGGCGATCTATCCGACTCGTACTCATACTACAAATAATAATTTTCGACCGATTTGTGCTGGGGATAATTCTAATCATGAAATAGGCATAACGTGTTATTTTTTTCTCCTTTTTCTCGACCGATTGGGCCGTTGGGAGGTGTAGGGTATATGGTAGTTGTCCAATTCGGTCACGATAGCAGTTTGATAGTAGTTAGCTAGTTATAGCGATATGAAAGTGGCTTACAATTTGCGAGGCGGTAGGGGCGTGGCTACAATTTGAATTAAGCTAGAGACTAACTTTCAATAAAAATTGGGTAGCTCTAGGACATACCTACAGTTTCTGATATATCTGGATGTTCATACAGACAAATAGTCAGACGTCTCAACTGATCAAGAATATAAATACTTTTCGGTTATTCATGAAGTGATTATCATTCTGATTTTGTATATAAATCTATCCATATTTTATGGCCAAAATTAATATCTTTTTTATAGCACTTTTGAAGGACAGCGTTATTAATGGATATCAACAAGTTAGGCAAAAGTATAAGAGCATAGATAACTTAAAAGCTTGATAATACTTTTGCCTTGAAATTTAACTAGTTTAAAACCTATGCAAACTTTTCGTAGGTTGAATGTTTAAGATTCAAAAACTTCACAATAAAATACTTTTAATAATTTTAACATAAATTTTGTATTTAATCCTTTTTAGCTTCATAATTGCTGCGGATTATTGGCAGGCACGTTTTCCTGGTCGTCCCGTGGCCTTGGACATGTCCATGACGTACATATTTGTGGCCTTCTGCACGGTGCTGTTCAACAACATTGTGCTCTCTTTAGCGCCATTTCAGACCCGCGTTCTCTTCGGTTATATCGTCTCCTTCACTACCCTGATTTTTGTAGCCGTTTGTGAGGTGGCCTGGCACGCGTTTGCGACCAACACGGCGTATGTGGTGAATATGTCTGCGGTGGCATTAACCGCAATTGGCTGCACGGTGCAACAGTCGAGTTTTTATGGATTCGCCTCGATGCTGCCGAAACAATATACCCAAGCGGTGATGGCTGGCGAGAGTATTGCTGGTTTTCTGGTGTCTTCCAATCGTGTGGTTACCAAGATGCTCATCAACAATGATCGTGTCTCGACGGTTATCTTCTTTCTGACCTCCACGCTGTACATTCTCTTCAGCTATTTGCTCCATGTGGCCACGATTAATTCCCCATTTGTACGCTATCATGTGGAGGCGTGCTCCAAGATTGTCCTGCGACCGGATGAGGTAAGTTGTCTAGGTCTCTTTGAGGTTTATAGGGAAAACCTTTGTGTTTGTCGAGCATATTCTATATACACCTCTCAATTAAAATTTTCTTTCAAATTCCAGCAAGAAATCGACGGCGCTACGAGCAGCACTAAGTACGGAGTCCTGTCTATGGATGGAACCACGACAACGACTACAGCAGGACCACATCACTCTAGTACTAACAAGCTGAGCTTCAGCAATCCCGTCTATGAGCTGTCCAATCCCACGGCTGGCGAAAGTATTATCGAGGGTCTTGGCCCATTGCCAGAATTGCCCGCAACACCCCATGAGCCGGCCACGCCCACCACAGTGGCATTCAAGGTGGAGCACGTGATAACACCACGTCGCTGTCGTCCCAGCAAACTTGGAGACATACGCGAAGGATTCGTGACACGCTGGCGAGTGGCTCAAGTGATTTATCCCTATATGGTGTGCATAGCACTCGCCTACTGTGTGACCCTCTCGCTGTACCCAGGAATCGAGGTAGAGGTCTATTCGTGTGTCCTGCACTCTTGGATGCCCGTGCTTCTGATGTTCTGCTTCAATACATCTGATGTGGTGGGTAAAATTCTTGCCGCCAGTCCGTATCCCTGGTCACGACGACAGCTGGTGCTGCTGTCGGGATTACGTATTGTGCTGGTACCGATGTTTCTGCTCTGCTGTGCGCCGCGTCATCGTCCGGTGTTCTCGGGGGAATTGGCGCCATTTCTGTTCACCATTGCGCTGGGCGTCAGCAATGGACTAGCTGGAAGTTTGCCCATGATGCTGGCGCCTGCCAAGGTGCCGGGAACACTAAAAGAGGTTACCGGCAACATAATGACACTGTCGTATAATGTTGGACTCACCGCTGGTTCGCTGATTGGCTATGTATTCGAGGGTATGCTGGGACCACAGCTGGATGTGCCCTGTCCCATACATACCTTTTCGGGCATAGAACACCATCCGTTTCTGAAGCCTCCGCTGTTGCCCACGACCAGTGCCCCGATGATGTTCAATACGACGACGCTGATGCCGCTGCTACTCAACACCACAATCCCTACCAGCAGCGAGAGCAGCTCCACGAGTCTTGGCACTGTCCCGGCTTTGGCCACGGTTATTACCACTACAGCGTTAGCCTTGTTCAGCAGCGCTGCCAGCACCAGCTCGGAGTTAATAAATGCTACGATGACCACGATGATTTCGGCGGTGTCATCGTCGGTGAGTGACATGAGCGGTGAGCTGGGGGGCAGCACAACGGATCCACAAACACCGGAGGCTCTCATGCAGGACATTTAAATTAACAAAGTATCTGAAAGATATATTCTGAAGCACAAGTAGGAGAATTCTCCGAATTAAACTCTCGCGATGTACAGCACAGTTCTGTTAATCTCCTAGAGCAATATTTGATTGGACGATGTATCGTTACTCCAGCTGTCTAACTAACTAATCGCAAATACTTAGAACTAATTAATTATTCGAGTTGGAAAACAGTTTTTGATTTCGAATAATGTGTGTGTTTGTATAAAAATAAAATCAAATTAGTTAAGAGAATTCTACATATACAAATATATATATCTACTATATATACGTACGTGTGTCCGTGTGTCTTTAGCTAAGAAACTAGATTACGGATTTAATTAGTCTGTTTAAATAATGGAAATATACATATTGTTGGTTGCAGAGCATGAATATTTTTATAACAAATGGCGCTAGACATAAATATTTCATATATAACTAGATTAAATATATATGTAAATGTATACATATTGATCGGAATGCGGCTCAAACAGTTCAAGTTTTGTTATGTTTACGTTTAGTATGTGTGGAATAAGTATCAACACATTTTTTCTTTGTAACTCAATACTCCGTTCCAAAATATTACCAAATCGCCTAAGAAACTATGTAACGTATTATTATGTAGTCAAGCTAAAAATATATATAAATGTTTATGTGTACATATATTACCGAATGCAAACTCTTTTTATTGACTTCGTTTCAAATTTTTTTTCTAATCAGTTAAATTCAAATTGTGTGTTTAAATATAAGGAGGTAGGTTTGGAAATCGAATAAGTACTTTAGTTCAAACAAATTCCGTTTGGTTTTATTTGCGCCATCTATTGTTATATTATCAAAAATGTTTTGCTATAACTAAATTTCCCTTTGCTATAATAATTTCCTATAAAAGATTATCTCCATGTGGGATTTGGTTTGTGTACCCAGGACGCCATCTGTAGGTAGTTTTTGTTACCAAGACATGGGAACTTTTTTCGTCCTATTTGTGTACTGCAATTAGAAATTTCCTTGGGGCTTTTCGTAAGGAAATTTTCATTCCCTTTTCCTAGACAATTTACTGTGTTTAAAATCCTTTCACGTGCTATTCCCTGCTTTGCAGGTAACTAAAGGAAATAAAACGGATAAGAAAATGGTATAAATAAAAATAAACATATTTCTGTGTCCTGACTAGAATATCCTGTTGGTAGGTTTTATATGAAAATCAGGGGAAGACAATGGTTTCACTTAAGGGGTTTAGTGAATAAAACACATATTAAAGGGAAAAATTAATACTATTTCCATTGAAAGAAATTAAGAAAAAACTAAAATTAAATTGCATTTGAGTAACTTTAATAATAAATTGATACTTATATATTTTTATCCATTCTGTGTATACATTTATGGAGTGCATATTATTGTTGGAAAACTGACACTATAAATAAAAGCAGCTGAACAAAAACAATAAACTTATGCTAAATTTAAATTCAAGTGGTAAACATATAAAAATATGTAGGTAATTTGAATTTGAATTTTTATTGCATTGCTTTTGCTCAAATGCAAAATCAATGAATGTCGATTTTCATTTCATTTCTCTCTATTTTTATTCAAAAATGTCGACTGGGAACAGATAAAAATATGCAAAAGAGTCGAGCTTTTAAATCGCGAGATTTTCGTATTCGCCAACAGAAATAGGCAATTATAATTCCACTTTCGGTCGTTGTGGAAAAGGAAGTGCAGCAAAATAGAGTCGATTTGCATTGCTATCAGGATTGAACACCCACAATCGCTTAACTTTAACTTTATGTTCGCTCTCGACTTCCGGGGGGATTGGGTTTTAGGGCTACCAACGACCTCAAAGACTGTGGAACTTACATATCGAGTGAATTTTATCGATTGAATAAAGTTCGCATATTGCCTACTTTTAGGCGCAGCGTAAAAAAGACCCGACATGGCTGCGATAAGGTGTTCACGGTGTCAATGGCCTCAAAGGCGACTAAAGTGAGTTGCCAAGTAATGGAAGTAATTTAATTTATAATCAAATGCTTTAACAAACTATGCTTATAATTAGCACTAATTAATCTGAGTATTCAGATTCGCTTTCCTCGGTGCTAGACAGCTTCAAGTCGGACCAGAGCGTAGAATCGGTGGCAATTTTGGAATTGCTGGTACTTTCTAGTCGAGCCTTCTTCCAGTTTGGCGATGTTGAGCGAGAGCTTTCGCTTTGGGTATCAAATTGTTGTTGTTCCACTGGGAGCATATTGTAGTCTTGGGGCTTTTGAGTGGCAAAGTACTGTTCGCCGCAGGACTGTTGTGGATAGATGCGATCCATTTGCATTTTCTGATTGTTAGCATCGTCAACTGAAGATTCCGAAATCTGCTCGTACTCATCATTTATCTTAAGCTTCAGATTGTTGACAGTTTCGGCCAGAATGTCTATGAGATCTCTGGCATGTTCCTCCTTCTCAAGGGTATACGCGCTCAGACAGTGCTCCACAGCGCTCTCTGCTTTTCCTAACGTATACAGCACATCGGAGGAATCCCGATCCTCCAGAATGTAGCGAGGTTCAGTCTCTTCAAATTTCTCGCGCTGCTCGTGCATCAAACATTTGTCGTAGATCGGACAGGAGCCGTTTTCACAGATACGATGATAGAACTCGTAGAATATCTTAACTTGACTGTCAAATGGTTTGAAAATGTTATTTAATTCGAAGCGAAACTCTTCGACCGTCTTGAAGCAAGACTGGTCCACTCGCTGCGACAACAATTCCAACTTGCCAATGAAGTACTTGCAAATACTCTTGTCCTCCTCCCGGACAAGGGACAAGTGAAGCTTACGCAATTGTTCACGGCATTGACGCTGCACCGCCTCCGAGGTTTTCTCAAAGCTCTGTTTGCCCGGCGCCCGTGGGTCCTTTGTGCTCGGCTTCTCCTCACCACGCGGCATCTTATTGACCACTCTATAAAAGAATTTCTCTAGTTTCTGGCAATTGCGATAGACCACATCACCGGGACGATTGAAAGTATAACAATTACTGATCACCAATCGAAAGTCCAGTATCAATTCTTCCACACAATGATAGTATTGATTGTGGACACGCTTTATGATTGTGCCCACATCCATGGGCCTTTTTATCACCGCATAGTAAGTGGGCACTTGTAGTGCAACCGAGTCCACTGGTTCCATAAAGTCCATGGCAAACTTCTTTGAGATTAGCTCATCCAACAAATATTTACGCAAATAGTGTATCTTGTTTGTGTAGACTCCGGATTCACCTGCGGGCGGCATTACTTCCGGCTGCACGCGTATCGGCAGACGAGTTTTCATCTTAAGCGGTTTGTGTGATGGCTTTAAGAAAGAGTTAGCAAAGTGCTAAATTTAATAACTTTAAAGTTTTTAAAGTTCTTACCATAACTCTAAAGCGCTTGCTCTCAGTTCTAGAGATCTTTTGATATAAAGTGAAAATATTTGGTGTTACTTGCTTGACTTGCTCGAACTTACTGGTGTTAGCTGACTCTATCGCTTGACAGTTGACACGTTGTGCAATGCAACTCTGATTGGCCTCCAAAAAGAAGAAATTTATCGATCACATTTTAATCGATGTTCTAGAGACTTTAATCTTGACAGAGCATTTAAATTTAAAGCTTAATTTTTAAGTAATTTTATTTAACAGAACTGCGGGGTGTTTTGTGGTCTGTAAGCTGCCTTAACAATTGTGGAAATTCGTAAAAATGTTTAGGTTATTTTAGAGCAATCCAGGGTAGCTGCTAGTCCGCAAACAGCCTACAGTCTACATAACATTCATAGTAATTCGCATTTCATGCAGCAAATAATCATGAGCATTGGCTTTTTGATTTAAACAGACACACACATACACTCATCTTATTGAAATTGCAGTATTCTAAACACTTTCTGCAAGCTGTTTACCAACACTCAAAGCTTCAAAAGCGCAGCCTTCAGTCTTGAAGCAAACTTCAATTAAAGGCACTAAATGTGGCTTAGCTCAAAAGTTTAGATTGTTGTGTTCTGTTGCTGTGTAATTACTTGACAGCAACAACAGCAATAACTACCACTACAAGTACAACTACAACATTACAAATTACGATAATAATTTCCATTTCTAATTTCCTCACAACGCCGAAGGACTCAGCAGTTGCGAGCGAATAGTCTCCTCCCCACTCCCCACTTCCTGTTGCAACAACAGCAGAGCAACAACAACAACAACAACAACAACAACATTAAAGTGCGCGCCAAACGTTTGGCATAATTCCAATGCTGAAATCTAACAAAATGCAAATGCAATCATTGATTTTTCAGCTTATAACGAAATAAGCATCGTTTGTACAGTGTGTGTGTGTGTGGGTGGGTGGACTATGTGTATGTGGGTGGGTGGTAGTACTGTGTGTGGGGAGTACTTTGCTTCGCTTGCTTCTCTCGATAGATATTTAAGTTGGACCTTTAATGCCAACTTAAACTGATTTGTTAACATAAGTAAAAAATATGTAGAAAATATTGAAAGCATTAAAAAGGCCAATAATAAAAATTCTTGTAAAAAGTGTTCGACTGGAACATACGCAGTGGTTCCAGTACTTAAGCACTATAATAAAATGAAATAAATATTGCGTATATAAAAAATAAAAGCATATAATAAAGTTATGTCAAACATATGGTGAGATGTTCTAGTCTTTATTCATAGGCACTTACTGATCGTAATGGATGTTAAGGTAAAAAAACCTCATAAATAATAAAGGCAAACATTTGAAAGTGCCTTAAATCAAAAATCATAGCTAACTATTAAACACACTGCTTCATATATAAAATAATAACTTATAAAAAATGAAAGATCTGTAATAAATAAAAAGAGCTTTTATAAACGTGTAAAAAGTGGAGCTCACCTCCTAAACTAATATGCTACAGGGTATTTTGTGGTATATCTTCAGTTGTTTACACGCATCCCCTTTTGAGTTTAACCTTCGTTTGACAATTTGTGCGTTGTGAATTCACAAATTCAGCAAGGATTGCACAAAATGTTGTGGGAGAATTCAGGAATTGGTTGGATTGAGAAACTGTGTAACGGTACTTGAAGACAAACGAGGTTAACGGTGCGCTTTAAATGAGGTGTGCGACGTGTTTCTCAATTCCAATTGATGTTGGCGTTTTTATACCCGTTACTCGTAGAGTACAAGGGTATATTGTAATCGTTGGAATGTATGTAACAGGCAGAAGGAGGCGTGGCAGACCCCATAAAGTATATATATTCTTGATCAGCATCAATAGCCGAGTCGATATAGCCATGTCCGTCTGTCCGTCCGTCCGTCTGTCCGTCCGTCCGTCTGTCCGTCTGTCCGTCCGTCCGTCTGTATGAACAAAAGGATCTCAGAGACTATAAGAGCTAGAAAGGTGAAAGGGGTCGCAAATGGAAGGTACAATACCCAAGCAGTACGAGTTTGTTTTCGTTTTTTGACACGCGCACTTTAGGGCGTTCTATCTTCATATAAAGGTAAATGTACAGAAAAAACTTGAATGTTTTAGTATAGAAAACTTTTTTGTTAGCAATGCTATCTGATCCAAATTTACACGGAGACTACATGTCTATTGAGTACATGTACTGACCAATTCGAAATCGGACAACTATATCGTATAGCTCCCATAGGACCAATCGGTCAAACATTGAGTAACGGGTATCCTAAAGTCGCGGGGCGACTGTAGCATTCTTTCTTGTTTTTTTTGTGAAGAACTTAACCGCAGGATTGAGACGAAGGATAACAATATTCCTTTTTTATGCTGGCTCTTGTGGCTGCACATTATGAAGACACGCCCATACGCCCCTATGCCCCAATGCCCTACCGCCTACATTGATACCGCTACTGTGCTGCTGCTGCTGCTGCTGTTGTTGTTGTTTTTGTAATTTGATAATGCATTTGATTAAGGAAATGAAATTTTTATTAAGGCTGTTTGCTTACTCGCTCGCTTCAGCCCGTGTTTGCTTTTATGTTTATCCAGCCGGGATGAGTGTGTATGCGAGTGTGTGTGTGTAGCCATTTTGTTGCCTGCTCTGTTTTGTTTGCCATATTCCACACTTTTCCTGCGCTCACTTTCGCTCTCTCTCCCCCTCTCTCTAACTTTCTGAGCCAGTATTTTCCCCGAAGTGCTGCATTTTTGTTTTCGCATAATTTCTTTGAGTGCGGTTGGATCTCTGCGATTTTACGATGCGAACGCCAAAAGGTGGGCAAACCTCGATTTCCGGTGAACGGTGAAAGGAGAACGGCGAATGGGTTTCAAAAACCCCTCCCCCCACATGGGGTATATATGGGTGTGCGAGAGTGTGTGTGTGTGATTCTGTTTGTGTGTTTAGTTGGTAACTGTTACTTGATTTTTCCCCGTGGCTTTCTTTTTTATTGTGTTTTCTACGTCATGCTTCTAGTATTCACACACAACTGCTGTTTTCACAAGCGTTTGTGTTTTCTTCTACCCTGCATGCATAAAATGCGTACAGCGGGTGTGATCACATTGTGCTTATGTTTTGTCACAAGCAACTGCAAAGATTTCTATATTTTTGTAAATATTTGTATGGTTTTCTTTGAGGTTTTGTGCCTACAGGGTAACTAGCACCTTGGCAGACTCGCAATTGCTCTCCCACCTGCTTGCTTTGCTATTTTTATTCAAATTTGCATTGGCAGTAACTAAATAAATAATTTAATTTTTCTCACAGTTTTCAATATGCAAATTGAGCTTTAAAATCCCACAACTTGGCAGCTGATAACGAAAAATGTTGCATTGCATTAAATTTTGAGTAGGTTTTTATTTTCGGAAAATATACATTTTTTCCAAGAAAAGTCTAAGACATTTGCTTGGCTTACCATATTTGAAATAAACTCTTTTATTTATTTGTGTTGAGCTTGTGTAAAGGCTTTTAAAAATGAGACTTGATTGCATCCTAAAAGTATGCACTAATTTTTGTTATAGCTAAGTGGCCTCTAAACTACTTGCTCAATGTTTAGGCATTGCTTAAGAGCACAAACATTGAACATATTTTGCTAAGCAGTTAAGTATTTTAATCTTTAAAAATCCCATTTTTATCTAAGGCTAAATGACATTACAAATTCAATTTACATACTAAATTAAATCTTAACTTATTTTCTGCTCTGCAGAGTGTTTTTCTTTTTTTTTCTATTTTGCATTGCTCATTTCTGGTTTCGCTATTCACATTTCAAATTTCACATTCCTTATTGTTTGGCAACTTGTTAACGCGCCTATGGAACAACGGAGTTTTTATTCAACACCATGGAAAAAATAAAACTGAAGAGGAGAGCATAGAAAAAATAACAAAAAGTAGCCCTAACCCTTTCTACACTAACTAAGTGCGCTCATTCAACTCCAAAACAAACTTTTGCTATTGTTATTACATTTTCTCTTTTTTTTCAATACCCGTTAATTTTACTGAAAGGGTATTCAACGGGAAAGGGAAGTATATATACTTATATGGCCTGATATCAAAGTCTATGGGAGCTAAAGACTTCTTAACATTGTTTGGTTCTAAGTTAGTTCATAAATATTGAATTTATAGAGTGAAAATGGAACAGTTTCAAGTCTTTGAGCCTAAAAAGTCAGCAACTAAAAAAATTATAACTGAAATTCGAGGACAACTTTGAGTAACGGGTATATTTCAGCTGATAGGCAACTTAATTGTTCCTAGTTGTTGTTATTGTAAGCCTTGTCGGTCATTGACTTTCTCTCAACTTTCCGCTTGACATTTAACGAGCAGAATAAGCAACAAGAGCGAGCAAGAAGGAAGCAATAGAAGAGAGTGAGAGAAAGGGAGCATAAATAATAATAACAGCAGCGAATGTAATTTTAACATGTTAAGTGTTAAAATGAAGCCTACTTTTGAGCACTCGTCACAAGTCCCACACCCCACTCACCACTCCCCGTTCAACCTCTGCTATGTACTACACCACAGCAATAACTGTTGTTGTTGTGATTGCTGTTGCTACTGCTACTGCTGCTGCTGCTGTTGCAAGCATTGTTTTTGCCTCGCCTCCTGCCGCAGACACTGTCCCCGGACAACAAAAGCCGTGTTGATGTTGTGATGCCAAGACCCAGACCTCAAACCTCCCCGCCCACTTCCCCTTCGCAACCTCACATCACCAAATGCGGTTGCAATGCTTTAAGCAGCAAAAAATCGTTTGCATTTTAACAGAAAGCTGTTAAAGCACGTGTCGTGTTAACGGAAAAGTGAAAAACCAAACAATTAACTTCTCTCATATATGTATGTGTATATGTGGGTCATTTTGTGTGATTTTGCAGTTATTGATCAGGCATTTAAACAGCTAATAAATTGAACAATTAATGGATTCTTTTTCTACTGAACTTAAGCAGCGGTTTCACTTTAATCAGCAACATGATGATTGATATATCTGACAAATTTTTTCAGAAATCTGAAATGTTGTAAAGATCTGCTTAAATATATGCGTTATTAAAACTCTTATACATGCACCTAAGGCTCTTATACTCTTACAGCTTTCTCTGCTACTGAATTTTCTATGCCAAGTCCAAAACTGTTTAATTTGTTGCAATAGACCAGAAAACAACCAAAAATTGTCTTCTACTTCATTCAGTATATTTAACTGCAGTCTTATAAAAGAGGATAGTATAAGAGTTGCCTAAATTTCCCCGTCTTCTAAGGACAAATTCGAAGTTGTTTCCACCCCTTTTTAGTAGCTGTTAAAACACTTCCCCTGAAATCTCTCAAACTTTTCACCCCTGGCTCTCTCAAACTTGTGTGCTCTCGAACCAGTTCGTCGTGTGAAATGCGTGAGAAAATAAGAAAATGCCGACGGTAAAATCGTGAAAATTGTAAAATGTTTGAGGAAGGTCCATAGAGACAGACGTGGAAGCATTTGGCTTGGATGCTTGGAGACCTGTAGACCTGTAGACCTACCTCAAAGTCACTCATTTGGAATAGACAATAGCCCGCAATTACAGACACACAGCTGCAAATCTGCGAAGTCTACGGCTACCGACTACCCCTCCAAACCCTTCACATCACTTTCTTTCTCACTCGGAGTTTATTTCGCTCTCTATGTGTGTGTGTGTTGAGCCGACTCAAAGTTGTTTGATTTTGTTTATGAGCAAGTGGCGACTTTTTGTGTCTGACTGTGCAAGTGTGTGTGTATGTGTCTGAGTGGCTTTGTTTTTTGTGCTGCGGTTAGCGCTAGCCTGGACAACGGAACCGGAAGTGGTGCTGGCCTGCCAGCGGATATTGCAAATTATTAACCTTTTCGCAACGTTTTCGCTATACGTTTCAGCATTTTCTTCTTTGGCATGTGCAAATTTTCCACCGGATGTACGGTGTTACTTCCCTAAAGCGATCCCATGTATTTGTTATGTAGGTATCAATCGTCCTTTGCGGTTTCCCTTTGCGTGCACCTGGAGTAGCATCTGCCAACAAAGCGATTTATAAACGATTTCAACAAAACTTCCTTTAGACCAGAGTCCTTATCATACGGTGGGTCGTAAACCCCCGTTGCTTCCGTCCAAAACTTTTGTGGTCGAGTGTTAAGTGAAATTTTTTTGTTGTCGTTTTTCGTGTTGCTGTTGTTATTGTTGTTGTCGTTAGACAAATATTTGCTAATGAGTTTTGCTAGCCATTTACATTCGACAGCCTCAAATTTCGTGGCCCTTTTCAAAAAATGAAAACACATGGAGTGTGCACACACTCAGATATACAAGCAGTCCTACAGACAAACATATATACATCTATTTACTTATGCAAATGGTTATTAGGGTTTTGTGTAGGGCTTTTATTGATATACAGCGGTCTGTTCTGAGCTCTTCCTCAAAATGATTGTCAAACAAAAAGTATAGCATACTTTTAGGGTCATGCACAAATAACATGAAAATAAATTTATTTAACATTTTGGGCTAATTCGTCAACTATGCTATTACTATTAACAATAGATTGTTTAATATCTAAGATATTTTAATTTAAAAGAATTCTAAAGATTTTTGCTTGTAAAAGCATACTTGCTGAGCTTTGTTTATTTATTTGCTCTGCTCTTTACAATATACGGAGTTTCTAATAGTATTTAATTGTATTTAACTTGGATTTAGCTTAAATAGGTAATTTAAGTGTGTGCATTAGAAATGCATTTCAGCTTTTAGTAATAAATTAAAATGTAAATCTCTTTACTAATTATTTGCATTATATTAACTTGTTACATTTATTATTTTATTTAATTTCAAATAGTCAAACTGTGTTACATGAGCCGTCAAAACAAGCAAACTTAATTAGCCAATGCTATAAAAAATAGGAAAGGCGTAACGAGTTATAATAAAAAAAGGAAATTGAAATTGAAATAATGTTAATAATGACAATGGGAATGATAATGATAATGAGGCTGTAAAATGCAAAGTGAAAAAAGATTTAAATTAATTACATGCTATTAAAATCGTATAAATGGAAACTGAATACCACTATGAATATCTGTGTGAGTGTGTGTGTGGTTGTGTGTTGGTGTTTGTGAGTAAAGTGTGTAAATTTTGCCAAAGCGTTGACGGAAATTGATAGCCCAAAGCCGCGAGCCAAGCCAACATGAGAACCACAAAACATACCAAAAGACGAAAGTCAAATGTCCGTTTTTGCCCTGTTTGAAAACAACAAAACAGGCGAAATTACCTCATCTCTCACCTCATTCTCATGCTTATCATTTGGGTGTGCTTTGCACTACGCGCTCTTGTAAATTGTGGAATATGAGCTTGTGGCAATGTGGTGGACACCAGGGCATGCCATGGACATGGACAATGCAAATTGAATTCCAATGACGAGATATCATTGATGCGTGCCTGAAATTTGCAATTCGTGTTTTTCCGCTCAAGCGGAAACAATCACAAAACACAAAAAAAAAATTGTAAACGTAAGGCAATGAAACATTGGCGCATTGACGAGTCGGACAGACAGTCAGAGCGTAGTGGGAGAGGGAAAGGTAGAGGGAGAGAGAATACATCAACAATTATATTGGCCATTTAAAGGGGGGACTCATGCTGCTGCCCCAAAGCGACCAACGCACTTGAGCGCCCTCGACTTTCCTCTCTCTCTCTCGCATTCCCTCTGCTCTTCTCTTGTTTTTCCACTCCCTCTCATAATAAATACAGCAAATTGTTGTAAATGCCGCACTTGCAGCAACCAAAAGAAAAACAAGCAATAAAACGAGGCAACATTAACAATCTTTCATTGCAGAAATGGTCATAATATAATTGATGATAATCTTATTAAAAAGAGAGTTATTTTAAGCATAGAATACTTGTTAGTTTTATTACTCAAAATGCTTATAGGAATTTCCGGAGTTAATATGCATTTAAGTGTACTTTTTCATGATTCAGATTTAAAATATCTTTTATATTGTTAACTTACAATAAAAAGCATTCTGAACGCAGAAATAAATATATTATATAGAGTAATTATTACTGTATTAAAAAATATTATTTTTATTGATTTGCTGGATATTTTTACCAAAGTTTTGCGTTTAGTTTTAGAAATATTTGAAATACTTTACTTCTTAAGCTTATTAATGTTTTCCTCTAATACCATAATACATTTTTATTAAAATTTATTCGAGTTTGCTCATGCAAATGCTGAGCTTGCACAAAAGTTCAGAGATTTAGTGCTTAGACCAATATAATAATTAAAATGTTTTATTGCAAAGTTTGAACAATGAACTCATATTTATCATGAGCTTGCAGTTATTTATATTGACCAATGTCTGGATACTTTTGTCTAAGTATCTTTAGGATACGCAAGCTTTCAGACTATTTGTGGTTGTGGACACTTGAATTTGCAATGAATTTAATTGAATTGCAGTAAGTTTTTTTGAGGTTTTTGGTTTGTGGTCTACCAAAGAAAATGTTGGAGATTTTTGGGTTTTTGTGTTGAAAATCGAAAGCTCATTTCATGCAGCAATTACAATATAATAAATATATTTCTAACTAGGATTAATGTTTGTGCTTTTCACACATTTTGTCTGGGCTTTTTTGTTGCTGTACAAATTCTTGTTCTATTGTTTTTATTTCTTTCGAATTTGTAGTGTTTGTTGTTGTTGTTGTTCTTTGTTGTATTTCAAGAGGATTTATCGCACTTTGACTGCGGGCGCTTTGTTTGCGGGCAGAGAGAACTCGGGGAACGCGGAGTGACAGGAAAATCCGAGCGAACGTTTGGCAAACGTACCAAAAACTGCAGCCACATCGGTCAGACAGTCGTATTAGCATTGGATAGTGGGGTGAGGAGGGAGTTGGGTAGGTTTGGGAGGCGTGGCAGCGGCTGCGTACGGCGGAGCTGCTAATGCTGGCAAACACAGCTTTTGTTACCGTCTGCTGAATGTTTTGGCGCCAGTTTTGTAAGTCCCCTTAATGCGCCATTCTTTTTGGCCTCAGGGCTTCATTCCCATTTTTTTTTGGGTTTGCCAACCCTACCAAACTGCGGCGGAGGTGTTCATTTTAATTGCATTCTTCTTCTTCTATGTATTCGTTGCTTCTGTTGTGTTGCAAAATTGCATGTCATTTGTCACAAAAGCCCATTTGCATTTTCCTAAGCCATATAAATGTATGTATAACTCGGGCTCCAAAATATAGGGGCTTTAAATCCCATTTTCGTGGCTCATCACTGTGTGGATCACAAAATGTAGATTGTGGTTGAATTGCAGCTAAGATTAGTGTTCCAATTTTTATTTCCGGGTATATTAATTTCCTTATGATTATTTTAGAATTTTATTTATTGTTTTAATTTATGTTTTAAGTACTGTCATGGGAAACCGTTTTAATTTGCATTGAACAAAGGCAATAAAGCAATTTAAAAGGCTTGAGGCCCTTTATTATGTACAGCATCATTTTAATAAAAACGTTATCAAAGCTATTGTCATCATAAAATTGTTCTTTTTTTTAACCAGCAACCACAAAAGAGGCACTACGTGAGTGAACGTCCTTCACGCGGCAATTAATCAATTTCCACAAAGCACAAAAAATCAAATTTGTAACACTTTTCTATATATATTTTTTTAGACTCTGGGAAAGTGCTTTCCACTTTTCCTTACTGTTTTTGTTTTTTTTAAGAATTTTCCCCGATGCGGGCCCATTTATATGGCTTCCGATTTTATGGACCTTTTTCTTGTTGTAAGTTCGCATAGTTTATGGCTCTCATTTTTTGTTGGCCCACTAGGTACTTACATAGTTTTATGCTACCAGTAAAATGTATAAACTTATTTCCAGACATAAATATGGCTTCGAGATTGGCCTAATTGAGTGTAATACATGTTGGCCAACAGCATATATTCTGATTCCAAGCCATCTCCTCGTGCTACCCTCCCTGAGCAATCGCTTCAAGTGACTGACTTTTATATCATTTTCATTGCAGCTTCCAATCGCCAAAACGCCGAATGCCAAAACGCCCAACGATTTGTAAAACACATAAAAATATCTTGTACTGCAATTTGTTCTAAGTTTTCGCACCCAGAAATTCAAGTTGATGGTTTTCATGTGGGAAATGACTTCCTTGTTGTATATTTGTTATCACTGCTGATTTTGATAATACCCTGTGCGAGTAAAGCGGGTATATTAGCTTAGTTTGCAAACTGATAACACTGAAGACATTCATATATTAGATATATTGAATCTTCCTGAAAGACATTTAGAATTGTAACGACATGGGCTCAGCATATCTCTATGTGCATAGAAATAATATTTAACGTACTTAAAAAGTTAATAAGTGCTTTTCATCTAGTATTATTTCAAAGTATTCGATGCAAGCTCAATTTCCCCTAAAATTTAAAAATAATTTTCTTTAAGGAGTGTATTAAAATTAAGGTGTCCAAAATTACCGGTTTACTTTACTTCTGACATCGCTTGGTGATAGTTTTTGCCCAAATTCTTGTTAATCTTTAACTCCTGAAGTTTTTCTGTTTGTTTTAAGTGAGTTTAGCTATAACAAATACAGTTTTTATACGGGTTTATTCATTTTCCACTTAAACAATTAAACACGATCCGATATTAAAGCCTTACACACTTTTAAAGACACCACTGTAGCCCTTGAATGCGATCTCGCTAAATTTTCATTAGTTTTCTATCGAAGAGAGGTATAAAGTCTGCTAAAAATATATATTTATATATTAAAACGCATAACCTTTAGATAAACCATTTGTTTAGTTAAGAAACTTGTTAATATTTGTTCAGGGCGTATTCATGAGTATTGACCAAATGCCACTGTCATTGGCTGGAAAGTAAGTTACTTGGCAAACTTTTAGGCCAACAATGACAACTAATAAATGAATATTGACAGGATTGACAGAATTGCCCACTGGTGGGTCAAATTGTAGCCATTTTAGTCGGTCAGTTTATTTGGCTAGTCATGTAGTCAGAGCCAAGAAAGAAGAGGAAAAGGGAGAACAGAAAAAAGCAGTTGGAGTTGGTAGCCTATCGACATAAGAACTCGGCTAATCGCACAGTTATCGACTTAATGGTATTTTCTTTTCAAAAAAAAAAGACAAGAAAAATTTCTTATTGAAAGGCACTTTGACATGCACGATACACACATACACACACACATACAAGCACACGTCTTGGCCATTTGACAGGCCAAAGCGCACACTTTACCGCCGTTGACCTCGAACAGTTACGGAGCAAACACACAAAGCTCCTAGTCCCAGTCTCCGACCTGGCTTAGAAGCCCTTTGAACTGCAAGTCAAGTCAAATAAAAAACGCAACTCAAAATGGCCAAAGGAACAGCAACTGTAGAGTACAAATATTATAAATAAAAGCTTGGCCTCTATTGATTTCACACATAGCATAGCTACGGAAAAGAGCTGGGAAAATGGAAAAGGGAAAACTCATGAGTGTGTTTGTCTTCAGTTTGTTGACCATTTTCCTTCCTTTCTTTTTCTTTTGTTGCTGTTGTTCTTTATCTCTTTGTCAACGTGCCTACAAATCTTTCAACCAATCGCTGGCTTTCGACCTCTCTCTTCCTCTCTCCTTTTTTTTGTCTCTCTTCCTTCTGTTTTCTGACCTCTGGCTAATGGAGAGAAATTGCGTTTTAATGAGTCGACAGCTTTATCATTCTTTAGATATTTTTCTTGGTTTATTCTTTATGCTTTCTTTTTGTCTTCTATGATTGCCTTATCTCTATGTTATGATCTTTTAAATTATTGTCAATTATGCACAATTATTTGGTATTATTCGGACTCTCTTTCCCGCTCCCTTCCTTCCTCTTTCTTTGGCTACTTTAACGTGATTTATTTCGAAATAATTGCGTATATTAAACGACAGTCGAGCTGACAAATTGACAGAATGTCTGAATGACAGGCACAACACAAAATGACAGAAAATTGCTGAAACCATTCGCTAATGACAATTGATTGTTCCACTTACCTTTAATTCAGCGACAAGTTCATTCAATCGCATGCATGTTTATTCGTGTTTTGTATTGAATTTGATGAAATTATTTCATTTTTAGCAATTACTTTAGATCATTGAGCTAATTTAAACGGTTTTTAACTGGTATGTCAGTCATTAGTTAAGGAAATCTTGTTAACTTCCAGAATTATTAAGAGAAATACGATATTAAGTAACTTTAAATCTTTCTGTAAGGTAAAGATTTTAAACCAAAGTTTAAATATAATATAATACAATAAATACATTTTTAAATAATTATTATAGACCTCTTTATAATTACATATTTATTTCTAGTGTAAGATACATTGCGATTTATCTAAAGTATGCCGCATTTTTGGAATTTATCTCATAAACAATTTTAAAGTTGTTTCTTAAATTGTCAACGAATTTAAAATTCAGTTGAGTTTTAAATTTTACTGAATGAAAAATGCTTTTTAATGGGTGAATGGTGTAAGGGAGAGCTGGCCATGGAATTTGTGGCACTACATCAGAATCTATTAGGGGGATTCCCATATTTGCCATCGCTCGATTCTCTTTTTGAAATTTCTTGCATTTTCCATAGTCCGATGTTGGTCGCGAATTCCACAGCTCTGGTCGTAAATATGCGTGCAGATGTATGCTGAATATCAACAACAACAAAGGCAACACCAACTGTGCCTGCAACAAACAACAATGTGGCTAACACAACGGTGCGAGAGACAAAGATAGCGAGCGTGCGAGCGAGACAAAAGAAGCTACATTTGCCTGGAACACGGTTACGGCCTACAGTTCGTTTGCTTTACGACTCCATTTGTGCGCTTTTCATTTTCATTTTCATTTCCATTTTTTGTATTTTTCAGTTCTCTTCTTATTTGGTTTCCCTGCAGCTTTTCTTATTTTCCAGCCGCTTTTGCACGGCAAATGCTGCATTTGCTATACCCCACTTCAATTTGTTTTACTTTTCTTGGTCGGTTTTGAGCGATTTATGGAGGCAGCTGGCACAAAAAAAAGAAGAGAAAGGCAAAGAACACATATAAAGGCAAAGAAAAAGATGAAGAAAAGAGCGTAGAAGAATGAGCACAAATAGATAAAACCCGTGTCCTGCCAGTCAACAAATTGATTTTGCTGTTTTCCCAATTTCTCGGAACCCACACTGAACAATTGTTGTATTGATTTTAATGGTTTCATTTCAGTTCATTTTCAAGAGCGATATTTTAGCTTCAATTTATCAAAGGTCAACTAAAGACCAGAGAAACAATTTGACAATATTAAAGCTGATTGGAGTCGGGGCTTTTAATATTTATCACTAAGCACACGACAATTTTTTGAGGCAAGATCAACCTTTTATTTAATGTTTTAAAGGTTTCCTTTTCCTAAACGCTTTCTTAGCTTTAACTTTACCACCACTTATTTAATTAAGTGCCAATTCCATCACAATTGCTTCAAATCTGTTGAACCTGAGCACAGAAAACAAAAAACAATTGAAATCCCATTCGGATGAACAGGTGATTTCAAGTAATCAATTTCAATCAAATACGCAATGCTCTGATTATAATGCTCAGCTGCAGAGTAAACTACTTGAGAGTTTGATCCTTATTATTATCCCCAGATAGATACGGGTATTCCACAATAGAGGCATGTTGATTTACATAATCGTTGGATCAAAGGAAGCGGCAACGCGGCGTATAGCCAAAGTTGAAAGTTCATTAGTAAGCCATAAAGTAGACTATAAATTCGTGCATATACAACATATGTGAACCACACACACCTACACCTACACGCACACACACTTACACACACACACACATGGTGAATGGCTCATTATCAACACCCACGCAGCTGGCTGCGAATCTGTTAAGCAACAACAACAACAAGAAAACATCTACAAAAAAAAAGCAGCTAAGGATGTGGCTACAACGCAGTTCAAGTGGTTTTTCCTTTTGCCCAACATTTCTGACTTAATCTGAGTATGGGAATATGGGTGTATGTGAGCGGCGTGCTGGTGTGTGTGGGGCATATCTTTAGGCGCCATCCAACCACATATCTACATTTAAATTATGCAAGTTGTTGTCTAGGCTCCAGTTTCTATTTCTTTCATTCTAGCTGCCTAACTGACTGTCTGTCTGTCTCACTGCCTCTCTATGCCCCTCTCTCTCTCTACTACCCTAAGCCTCCTCCTCTTTAGTTGTTTGTCTGTCTGTCTGTTTGTTTGTTTGTCCTGCCGCCTGTGTCTTTGACCCAGAAGCACACATTTAGACACCGCGCTTTTTATACACATACACGCGTGTGTTTATGTATGTATTTGTGTGGATGAGAGGCAACTTTTGGGCCTGTTCACGATTTCTGTATTTGCACATGTTTGTCAGCCTCCAGCAATTTGCCTATATATGTACACACACACACACACAAACATATACACATATTTTTATATACACGCACACATCCAAAGGTCTCTTCTACCTTTGTCGACTTTTTATTTGCGCCTTCTGCTGTTTATTTGTTTAAATTTAACGCATTTCGCTCTCACTTTTTTCTGTTTTCCCTGTTTTTTGCTTTTGCAGCTTTTTCTATTTATATTTCTAATCCAAAGTCAGTTTAATTTTGTGGGCGTTGCTGCAAATTATGCCACAAGATTTTTACATTATTTCTTCATGTTTCTGCATATTTTTTTCTTGTTTTATGTTTCTTTTTGTGCGCTTTGCTTGTTTAATTTTTTGTTGTTGTTAATTAAGCTAATAAATGGAAATTTGGCTAAAACAATATGGTTCAATTATTATTGACAAAAAATGTGGAATTCATTAGAAATGTTTTACATATTATGGAGTTTTTTCTTCTGGGTTTTTTTTAAATAATTGAAAATTCAATTCTGCCTCATTAAATTCACAATTTAATTTAGTTTAAATTATGCAAAGTACTTAGAAAAATTATCGTAAAATATTTTAATTACTATTTATATACACTTTAATTATATTATTAATAATAAGTTTGAATAATAATTATTTTTCGCCTTAAGCTGCATTAACATTTTTAATTAAATTTTAAACACATTTTGTGTACTCGGAATTTAATTTATTTAAAAATAGTTCAAGTGGTAATTTTACCATTTCATTGATTTATTTGCCAAGTTTTTATTGATTACCTTGGTATCATGTTATGAGCTTTAAATTTCAATCAAAGGTCAACAAACAATTTCTGTACATTTATCTTTTATTTCTACTTATTTTTATTTTTGTTTATCTCTTTTCTTACTTTGTTGTTCAGTTTTGCTTGATTTGTTTGCATCGTCCAAAGAATTATTTTCGTTTTGTTTCGTTTTCACATTGCTTGAATTTTCTTTTATTTATGTTTCGCTTATTGGACGCTTCGTTTTCAATTTTCATTCCACAATTTATTTTTATTTTTTTCTTTCTTTCTTTTCTAGCTTTTTATTTTATTTTTTTATACCTCCTTTGGGGGTGTTCGGTGTCTAACTCATGGGCTGCGTTGCGTGAAATCGCATCAGTTGTACAAACTTTAGGCGCGTTATTTAATTTGCCATTGAGGCAGTGCGCTCCATTTATTCAGTCCACGTTCCACATCCTTGTCCAGTCCAGTTCAGTTGGTCAATGGCAATGGAAAAGTTCAGCTCAGCATTTCTCCCCTTTGTGTGCTGGGAAGAAAAAAACTTTTGGTATTCCAGCAATTCTACTTATAAGCTTATTTTTAGGCTTGATCAAATTTAATTACAGCACGGCAAGAAATTAGCACCGTTACAGTTACAGTTACAGTTACCGTTACCTTTAGTTGCGGTTTGAGCACAGAAAATCAATGTGACCTTGACTAACTTAAGTCCAATCGAGTCATTGAACATGACCCAGTTTGCTACTTGCTAAATAATTGATCAGTTGCTTGTTTTGTTTGTATGGGAAGTACAGCAGTTTGAATCTGAGTAATTACAGTAGATGGAAGACTTCCTGTCCCTCCCACTCCTACTCCCACTTTCATTTCCCCTCCCGCTGAGTCAGTCAGCTTGTTATTAGCCATTGTTCGACACGTGCGCCAAAATTTGGCCTCGTTGAAGGTCCTTAAAGTCCTTTGTATCCGCAATCCAATTCGAATTGCTTTAGCTGCCTGTTGCTGGCTCAGCTTGAATCTAATCTCGTAATTTGACGCTATTCTTAATTCGCAAATAAATTCAAAGAATATTTGCAGATTACCTTTAGCTCAAAGCTTTTCCATTGAATTGTTATTTATGCGAATTATACTATACCAGATAAGTATAAATATTAGTACTAATTAATCTATTTCTTGACCTTTAACATTTGCTTGCCTAATTCATAAGCTGATGTATTTCTATGAGTTTAAGTTATCAAGTACACACTTGGGCAATTCAACCAGAAAACATAATTTAGTTTAATAATTTGACCCTGTACATGAGCGTATGAGTGCATTAAAGTTGCTAATGATATTTAAATTTTAGTTGCCAACAAACTTTTCACATTTGGCTAAGGCCAAACTTTGAGCCAAGGATGTGAACTTATTTAGCTGCTTCTCGTACTTATTTACTTTAAGTTCGGACTAGACTTGACTTGACTTAAGTTGATTTTGTCTTAAAAGGGCTTCTTAAGTGCCATAAATGTTACTCCGAATATTTAACGAGCCTTTTTTGCCGCCTTATTAGGGCAATTCCTCTACGCATAACGCATACGCCGTGTGGTCGTCGCATCATCAAAGCTGCCGGGCACTTATTCAGTTTGATTCATAATTGTATACTTATTTCCATTTAATGGGCACATCCACAGTTAATGCTCTTGCGGTCGTTTTGTGGATGCCATTTTCTTTACTGGTTTTTCTTTTTCCCCATTTTCTTTGCTTGCCTTTCCGCACTTAGATGTGCACTTTATTTATCTGTTGCTTGTGGTTTTGTACTTAAAGCTTGTATTTGACTGTATATCGATTTAATGTGGCTTAAACTTATGTCCTCGATTTCCCAAACTCAAAGTTCATCACAATTTTTGTTTTCCAACTCAAGTTAAGCTCAATATTTAATCAGCTTTGCTTCGGCTTGAATTAAGTCTCCCTTTCAGCCAGTGTCACTGGCCAATTACTACAATCATGTCATTGATCAGCGGTATGCAAGTGGTAGTAAGTTGTTCTTCTTCTTTAAGCCTTTTACCCAAATCAAATTTATTCCAAGAGTGGGTTAAAAACTTTTGGCGAACTCCATGAATTAGTTATACTACGTTAACGTGTTTAACTAAAACTTTTCCTGGGCCTACACTTTGGTTCGTAGTCTCATCCTGAAGTTTGTTGTTTTGGGGATTCATAAATTATGTCAATGATGCCAAATTGTTATCGGAGCATTTGACACATGTGAAACTAACCGAACCTTGTAAATAATTAATGCCAATAGCCATAAATTGACAGCATGCAAAAAAAATAGAAGAAAGTTCAAGGTTAACTAATAGGATTAGCAACATAATTTTGCTTATGCAGGGTAAATGAAGGGTGGCCATATTTAATGCTGTATGTAGTGCATACAAATTAGAGTTTTGAGAGTTTTTCACATTCTAACTTAAAAGCCGTTTGTAATTTGTGACGATCTGGTTCGCTCGGCAAAAATGTGAGGAACAAAGAGTCAAAATTTAAAATAAAATAGTTAAACAGAAACTACAGAGAAAAACAAAATTAGAACTTAATTGAGAGACGATTTTTCTTAATTTAAGCATAGATTAGACATCAAGTTAGAATGTATTATTTACAAAACAAAAAAATAATAATTATATAAGTTAAGTAAATGTAAATGGAAAAGATGAAATTCAAGAATAACTGAACTCCTACTACTTCTGTTAGAGTATATTCCTGATGTAGACAAGAAACGATTTTCTGCCTGTGTCTGTATGTATGCCGTCTACTTAACAAATTTGTTTGTTACGGATTTAGGCATCTCCGAACACCGCCATATTCTGCCATCGAACAAACCCTTTATTCCCCTCGAAACAGGGTATAATAATAAAAACCAATATTATGACACAGCTGGTGTTTGTATTCGTGTCGCGGCTCTTGAAATTTTAATGACAAAATGTCACATTAACAGACGCCATGGATTTACCTGGTAGGCAGTAAGCTCTCGCTTTCTGCTGTTGTAGTTATTATTGTTCTTGTTATGAGCCACAGAGCTTCACATGGTCTGGTCCATGACATGGCACTCAGCTGCCAACTCCGGGCAATGAACAGCAAAGAGTGAACAGTGAACAACAACAAACAGAAAATAAGCAGACGGCATCAGTTCATTTACCTGAGTCCATCAGGCAGCTTATTTCGCGCTTCGCTGGCACAGCTTCTTCCTGCTCCTTTCGGTCCCCTTCTCCATCTACTCTTGAACTCAAATCAAATTGTATTTTATATTTTCACAGACACAAAGGAATTCATACACACATGCATATGGCTTGTAATTCTCTCATGGTTTGTTACACTGTGCTTCATTTGATTTTATTTTGATTGATATTATTATTGTTGCTGATATTTTAAGCAGATTATTTGCTTAGAGAACATGCTTTTATCTTGTTAATTGTAATAAATAGAACTTACACACACAAATACATTTATGTCTTTACATATGCAAATATTTGCATTATGCCAAACTGACAATCGTGTTGTACTTTTAATCATATTATAAACCCCCTTGACGAGCAACCAATCTGGAAACAAAGACATGCATTCAACTCCCATAATTTGTTAAAATATTTATGTCTCTACACAAATTACACAAGCTACTCGAAAACTAGAATTTAGTTAGCCATTGGCTGAACACATTCTAAATACCGAAGACTAGATTTATTTACATACATTGAAGTAAATAAGCATCAAAATGCACAACTTTTCGCTCTTTTAACTAGAGACGTCTGAGCCAGACTACCACATATGCCTGTTCTATTAGTCTACGCACACATAGATTTATTTTTCAGTTATTTTCCATAGTGTGCTGTGCTCTTCTAACTAAACACAGGTCCCACAGATCAAACTCTCGCAGCTGTTTACTGTCAAACATATTCATACACTGGCAGTGCCTGTCGTGTTGCTCTCGCGTGCTTCTTATGTGCTTGTACTCTGTGCTCTTCTAACTAAAGCATTCGTCTTGCGTTCTCTTTCATTGATTCTTGCATTCTTTTAAGCTTGTATTCTATGCTTTTCTAACAACAGCAAGCTGTTGCCCTCACATAAGCTGTGCTCTTCTAACCAAATGCAATCTTTACTGATCAGAGTTTCAAAGTTGTCTACACTCAGTCACACACTCAGAAGAGCAGAGTTTTCCGTTACTCTCGCTTAGACACATCACCGTTTTTATTTGTTTGTACTCTGTGCTCTTCTAACCAAAGCTAGTCCAACAGCTGCCTGCACTCAGCTTCCTGCCACTTGCATTCGCACACACATACGTATGCACGCATTCTCTTTGATGTGCTGTCTGTGCTCTTCTAAGAACAGTAAGTTTTGCGTATGCACACATTCTCCACAGTCGTACTCTGTGCTCTTCTAACCAATGCTTGAATTGTCGGAGCTTAACCGTTATTTTGCTATTGGTCTCATCATTCTGCTTTGCTGGGCTCTGCTTACTAAAGCAAAAGCTCCGATCAAAATACCACAGATCCCTTCTCTCCCATTCCATTTGATTTCTGCTTTGGTCTAGCGTGGACTGCCATACACAGTGACTAACCAAGTGCAAAATTACATTTAATTTTCAAATATTTGCAAATTGTGCAAGCCTTAATTATAATGTATGCATTTATAGTAAGGTTATTAGCAGCTTTTAACAAGGCCAAATGGCTTAGAACAGACAGTAACGTTAATTGCATTTGTAAATGAGTCGGCAAAGTCGTTGAGTTAAATTACATAACTTACTTAAAACAGTATCAATAATTTATTTAAGACTTTTGGCAACAAAACGTGATTAATTATTTTGCCTTGGGGAATACGCTTGGTAAATACTTACATAATAGATACTAAGATACTTGGAAACTTTACACCTTTTAATGCTGTAATTCATCTCAAAGATTCTATTGATTTTCTCAAAGCGTCTCATTTACTTAGTACAACGTGTTGCAAAGTTCTCATAAATATTCAAGTTTCAGTATTGAATTCGTTTAGGCGACTTGCTTTTAGCACAGACTGTTCATTAGGTTTATCCACAATATTACCCTCGATTCGTATGCTGTGTCCATTAACTGCATTTCAGTTAAACGTCAACAGTTTCAGTCACAATTCCCTTTCCCTTAAATTTTTTCTGTACTCGTAATTGTACTTGTCCTTGCTTGTCGTTCGTTTGCTTGTTTGCTTCTTTGTTTGCTTGCCGATGTTGTCCCCTTTTGGCTTACATACATACAGTACATGCAGTAGGACTTGGTATCAGAGTCAGTGGGGTTAGTGTTTTGTTCTGGGTAGAAGGATTGCGTACTCGAGTTAACCTGCTACAGCTTTGCCTTGAGGGGCACTCGGCACCAGCACTGGCAATGGCAACGGCAACGGCATTCGCATAAATTTCTGCAAATACATACTTGTATGCAATGATTTACAACTGATTTAATATGATAATTGGTATGCGCGGCAAAGAGATAAAAACCCATCAACATTTTGTACATTTTGTAGCATTGATGTCGCTTTAAATGCATTGACTGCGGTGTGGCTGCGTGTGTGTGCTTCTACTCAACACACACCCGACTCTATTCAAACCCTTGAATGACTCGGCATCCCCTAAAAGCCCCATGATGCCCCCAAAACCTCCCTTCGTACCTCTAGTAACCACTTTGCGTTTTCCCACAAAGTGTGCGCTGTCGTGTGCCGTTTTTTCAATTTTCCACCGCGTCAATTAGGCGTTTCTCCCCACCCCCTTGAACAACAAAAAAAAAGCATCTACATACCGCATAGTATTTCCCTAAGCATATCCATCTAACCCAGGCCAGAGTCATACCAGCAGCATTTACAGCGTCTAGCTTGAATAAGGAAAAAAAAGAAGAAATTGTATATATATGCTATAAAATGCTTGTTATAAAATTTAATGAAACCGCACACGACGCGAACACATCGCACATTCCTTTTGCCAGCATTTTTTTTTTTGCACTCTAAAGGGTAACATTAATTTGTCAAGACTTATGTAACTCACTATGAAAAATTCCTAATTCATCAGCTTTAAATATGGTTGAAATTAGTTTAAATACTCTACAGCCCAGCTAATAAGTTGGCAGCACTTAAGCGACAAGTTGGCATTGCTGTGTGAATAGAAAACTTAAAGCGAAGGCTTTGGATATAGAGTACGTTTCTGAAAGTTGAGCCCCAGTCTACTGTTACACGGTAAGAGCATTTACATTTTGAGTAACTGTAAGTGTTAAGTGTAACTGTATTTGTGTAGCTGAATTTCAGAAATTTGCTGACGTTTGTGGCAAAGGCGCAACCTTCTTAATGGTTTATGAATTTGCTTATCACGTATTTTTCTGGCAGGCCATACACTCGGTCGCCCCTTTGCCAAATTAAATGGGTCGTACGTGTTTGCATAAAGGCAGCCCGCACACACACACATACATTCACATATTCACTACCGTACATAATATAAGTATATACAATTTATGCTCTGAACACACACATACACACACACACACAGTACCCTACCCCCTCCCCATTTGAGCCCTATTCTTACCGCTCCTGCTGCATTCCGGGGGCAGCTTCATTAGCCCTCGTCCAGCTGCGAAAATTGCTTAAGCTGCTCATGTCGCACTAAAAAAAATTGGAGGAAAAAAAAGGGACTGAAGAAGAAGCAGCTTCTTTCACTGTGGTGGAAAAACCTCAAGTAACTGTTAAGGCTGCTTCATTTGTTTTAATATTCTTCAAGTGTTTTCATGACCGCCATGTAAAATTTATTGCAGCTTAACAATTGTGAAAAGCTCAAACTCAACTCGCGCGACTCTTTTCCTTTTTCGCCACAGTTTTCTCCACAGTTTTCCCCAAACCGCTTTTCACTCGGGTAGTTGGAAACTTTTTGGTTAAGCAAACTTTCGGCCTAGCAAAAAACAAGTAAAACAAAAAAAAAACAGCTGCAAAAAAAATGAAACGCATTTAAAATCCAGTGCAGAAAAAACAAAGTTTCCCACTAGATACTTGCTGAAATTCACTTTCATTATTGACTAAAATTCGGGTCACCAAAGCTCTCAAAACCGAGATCTAAACAATTTCCTTCATTGCGCTACAATTGCGCTTTTCACATTTCCCCAATGCTGAGTCATTTCACTTAAGTGTTGCACGAATCGCATTAAAAGCTGATAATAATTCGCAAATACAAACAGTTTATTGATCGTATATTATTTATGCACTCAATCTATTAAAAACATGACTGAAATGGGCACTATAAATTTAAGTGTCAGCTACATTTTGGGTTAATTAATTTTTTCAAGAATATGACAAAATGTTAGCAAATATAACAGAAAATGAAATCATTCTTTATTAACAAAAAACTTAACAGATTCGACTTGACAAATGTTAACGTGACACTGTTAATAAGCTGTTAATAATATTCTCAGCAAAAACATTCAACATAAGTAAAATAAATCCCATTATTGCCCAAATAATCAAGCAGGCGAGAGTTTTTGAACAGTTCCTAGAAATAAAAATAACAAAATGGAAAATAACGACTTCGAGGAGCACCAATTTCGTGACTTCGAGTATCCCATTGTCAGCTGTCTCTGCAATTTTATGGAATTCTGTGTGGCGATCTTGCCAATTATCGTCTGCATTATCATGTACTACGCTTGCGCAAGACGTGCCGACATTTCGATCTGACAACAAATCAATGTCCGTAAGTGGTTTAAGTTGAGAAAAGTAATACACTAGTTAATCAAGTACAATTTTTCCTACAGCCGGGTAAACTTTTGTTGCCTGAATTCTATGAATAAATCAGCTTAAAAAATCAGTTCATTAAACCGTTTTATTTTTTAACAAGCCATTCGATTTGGGTTTGGGTTCTGTGTAAATAAGATGGCATTTACTTAAGAAACTGAGTTGGCAAAGTGACATATTTAATTCTTAGCTTTGCTTTGCTCATTTTCTGCTCGACCAATTCATTGAAGACCATTCTCAAGCATAATGAAGTTAGATAGATTCGTATCTTTTCTAATTTGCTGCCCAAGTGCTTGTTAGCTAGCTCATTAAAAAGTCAACCAGACCGCCAACAAATCGTCTACTTAGGTTAAAAGACTGAGACAAAAAAAAAAAAACAAAAAGAGAAAAGACAATGCCACAATGGGAATGCAGAAAAAGGGGGAAGTCCCTGTGAGCACGTGCGTTGTGGAAAACGAGTGAAAAATTTTAAAATAGTTGCGAGTGCTTGGAAAGCCACAAACTGTAACTTGTCTTAACTCAACTTGTAACTGCTTCGACATTTGTTAAGCCAGTCAGTCTGTCAGTCAGTCAGACAGTTAGTCACTCAGTTAGTCAAAGTTGTTGTTTTGTGGCTTTTACACAGACAATTTGCCAAGGCTAATAATCAGTGGCAGCTGGCAAGCAGGATTTTTGGGTCCTAAGTCAACACAAAGCAGCACATTTGGCATTTCCTTTTCTCTTCTTTTGCTTCGTCTTGGATTCCTATCTTTTGGTCGAAATATGGCTAAGTGATTTAAGTTGCACCCCAAACTTTCTCTCACCTTTAGACAATTCCCCCTTTTTGTTTGCGGTCTGCAAAATATTGTATACGATTCCATATACTATATAATATATAAAGAAAAATATTTGTAGTCGTAACTCATTTTGTATGAGAGTTACAGCCAAAAAAAAAAAAGAAAAGAAGAAAATGTTTGCAACAGCAGCTTTTACTTTTCCATTAGTGCAAATATTTTGTTGAATGCATCCCAGAGGTAACCTTTGCTCGTATTTCTATTTGGTCGCCCATTTCCCGTGTCCTCGTGTCCTGTGTCTTGTGTCCTCGGCCCAGTGTCCTTGCCCTATACCACCTACTTTCGACTGGATTTTAAAATCCATTTTGAAGATATTTGCTCAATAGCTGCTGCTACTCCTGCTGTGAAAGTAAAAAAAATAAATAAAATAAATCCAGAGAGTCGCATTATGAGACGACAAAAATTGAAAACTAAAGTGCACTTGTGCGCCAACCGAGGGACACACGACGAAAAGACACCCGGCATCTCAGCAGGTTTTGCAAATAGTCCTTTTTGGCTTCGTGGACGTGGACCTGAACCTGGACCAACAAAAGCCGTTAGAATCCTTAACGAAAATGCTGTCCTCCTCGTTAGCATTGGTTAACAGCGAACTTGGCGCTGAAAATATGTTTTGGGATATGAATTTCTCAAAAGGCCTTTGAATTTTTAGTTCATTAAATGTAAGAGGAAGTTCCCTGCACAGTGGTAACTGTTTCAACAAATTGTGTGTGAAACGTGTATATTTATGAGTTGAATTTTACTTCATGATTAATTTAATTATGTTTTGAACTAACCAACTCTAAATATTTTATATAGTTTATTCTGAAATCCATTGATTTTTGAAGCATTCTTTTAGGTGCTGAAAATCAAAGCGTCTTAATTGTGACCTTTATGTTTGTAGTACAATTTGTATATGAAAACCAATCTTTATTACTTTTTTATAAAAAGTAACTATCAGGCTATGCAAAAACTGGACTTGATTTTATTTATAAGACACAAATCTGTCTACTTTCTTCATTTCGGAGAATTTAGCCCATTGTGCAAACCATTAGTATGTTCAATTTGAGCAGAGAGTACGCAGAGCAGAAGAAGAGTCGCAAAACACAGGAGAATGTAGTAGGAGAATGGAGACGGAGAATGGAGATAGAAGCATGAAGGAATGTGGAAAGGCATATGAGGCAGTGCAGACGCTGTACTTTAGAAGGACTAGCGAATGTGTGCATATACATTTTAGGAGTAGTTGTTTATTTGGTGAATTTGGTTTTGGTGCCACATGAGTGCCACTTGTGGCACGCGCCATTTTTCAGCGCATACCATTTTTGGGCGACGCAAATAACGAGGCAAATTTGGATGGATGGATGGATGAATGGATGCTGTGTGATGGCAAGCACAGTATACCATATACTGTTGATGATGATGATACAATGAAAAGCAATGTCAAAACCCATTGTATGTGGGCATAAGTTGGTGTTGTTTCTAGCATCCACCTGAAGGGATTTCATCAGACTGACTGATTGACAAATATACGTAAGCTGGCAGCTTAGACAAATGCCTGACGCGTGTCTCTATTGACACATAGAAGCGTTTGCGAGTGCAAGTCTATGATTAAATTGGATCAAGTATAGTCGTTGACATAAATGGCAAATCATTTTCACATGGCAGTCGATTTAATATCAAAAAAAATCCTGTCAAATTGACTAATTAATGAAACAATGAATTGAAAGATATTTCACTGGCAACTGCAATTGTTGATAAATGATGCGAATCGTTGTCCAAAAAATACCAAAACTCGTCATCGCAATCTAAATCGCACTTGAATTCGTATTATGGAAAAGTTCGTCCACAGACAGTTGTCACTCTTGGCCAAAAGTCATTTTCGTTGGGGAAAATGATGCGTAAACCATTTGAAGTTGAATTAAATTGTTTGTGCTGGGGGTGAATTTCGTTTCGGAAAAATTGGAAAATGGAAAATGGCAAATGGCTTTAGTCTCGCTGCCTGCGGTTGAAACTTTCATTTTGGACTTTTCATTTTCAATTAAACTCAGTGATGGCGTTTTTAAGAAACTCCCATTGTCTCTCTCTGTCGCTCTCCCTCTCGCTTTATGTCTCTCTCGCTCTTTGTTCGAGCTGTGACAATTCTGCATTGATTTTCTCAGTTTGGTCGTGAAAATTGAGGGCACATTTTTAATTAGCTTTTGCTTAGAGGAAATGCATTTTTTAAATACTGTTAAAACATGTTTACAGTTCATTAACTAGATAAAATTTAAATTATGTGAAGGCAATCGAAATTTAAATGTTATAAATTTAAAATTAAATTTGCTTTACTTAAAAAAATATCATATGCAGTGAAACCATTTCGTAGCTAATTTAGTTGTTTAAATGCTTAAACAGTTCGTGAGATTATGCGTCGTATACGTCATATTTTGTGTCACATAGCGTATACGCAACATTTGGATGCTGAACTCGTGGCGTGGCGTGCCGTGCTAATTGTTTAAAGCACATAATTATGCAGCCAACACACAAACACTGAGAGACCCACAGATAAATATACATGGCGTATGCGTAATATGCTAATATATCATACTTTTTATGTTGCTGCTGTTTCTCATTTTTCTAAAGGTGTGCGGTGTGGGAAAATTTGTGGGAAATGAGGAGCAACTTCATGGTACGGCAGACATGAAAAATGCAAAATGTTAAACAGCCACGCCTCCACCTATGAATATCTTTGTGTGTGTGTATGTGTGTGCGTACTGCCATAAACTTTAGCTGGTCCCACTGTCTATCTGTTCGTCTGTCTGTCTTTCTGTCTGTCTGCTGCCTGAGCTCGTCTCACTTTGTTACACTAAAACAAAAGGCGACGGCAAAAACCTCGTTTTGGACTCTTGAGTTGAAAATTTGAAAATTAAATGAAGTCAGTGACTGTGTCAGTGACGGAAATGAGTTTGCCATTCTGGATGATACCCGCAAAACCCCTTTTAACCCCAGCTCTTAAGCACCCCAAAATATAAGAGGAACCGCCTCAGACCCGCAGCCCCTTAGCCCCTTAGCCTTCTACCCCCTCACACATTACAGTTAACGTTGCATGAAGCAGGCAACCGGAGTATTTATGACTTTTTGAGTTGTATATGTATATGAATTCATTAGCATTTGGCATTTGCAACCTCTACACATACACATAGCAGCAGTTAGATGTAAGAGAGAGAGAGACCAAAATACCCAAAGTGTGTGGCTGAGAGAGTAAGACAGAGAGAGAGAGCTCTTATCACATGCAGATTGCTTGGGAAACACATCAATCATAAACTAAAATGTTAAGCGATAAATTCATCGTGTTCAATAGGCAAAGCAGGCAAATGCTACAAATGCCACAATCGACTGCAAGACAGATGGATGGACACGCTGGACACGCAACACATACAGGACATGGGGCAGGACATGAGGCAGTTAACTTGGCTCTCAAGTGTTGCAGTTGATTGACCAAATTGAATTGTGTGTTGTGGGTAAATTCGACTTGGCTTGAACTAAACTTGAACGCATTAGTTACACATTTTGAGCAGCCTAACAAAGAATATCAAGCAATGTAGTCACGTAGTAGTAAAAAGGTCAAGAGAACCCTTATATATAGTCTATATATGAAAGATTCAAAACGAAATTCTTTAAGCATAAGTAAAAATATAATACTTGGGTTCAACAGTCGTTTACAAATTATACCTCTTTCTGTAAAATTAAATAAATATATTGACATTTTTTAACAAATACATTACAGGTTTAAAATTAAGTTCCCAATTAACAATCCGAAAAACGAACAACTAATTTTACTACAGAAATTTACAGCGAATTTAATATTACTCACACAGAATACGTATGAACGTTTTTGTTTGTCGTCTTAAGTAATTGAATTAAAAAGTGCATCAATGTATACTCAGTGCTGGACATCGAAGTTTTAAACTGATTAAAAGCTATATGAAAGTCAATGAACCCGTCAAACAAATAATATTTATTAAAAAGCACAAAAAAAAGGAAACAAACAAATAATTTAATTTCATAAAATATACATTTTGCCACTTAAAAAGCGCCCGCAACGAGCTAACAAAAAAAAAAAAAAAATGTTTACAACCGAACCCAAGCAAACCCAATTGAACCAAAACCAAACGAACCGACCAATTGACTGACTGACTGAATGGCTGTAAATTAAATTGCAAAATATTCAACAAATATTTGCACTCAATAAAAGTAAATTGCGTTTGGCAAAAAAGCAAATAAAGCAACAGAAAGTCGCCAGCAAACAGGCTAAAATTGGCAGTGGCAGTGGCAGTGGCAGTGGCAATGGCAACAGGCCAGAGACACCAACAGAAACAGAAGCTCAAAATCAGATTCAGATTGCGAATGCGAATACGAATCCAAAACAGATTCACATTCATGTTCCGCTTTCCAACTGGGAGCACTGGCAGAAAATGAAAATAAGAATTTAAATCCAAATCAAAATCAAGCGCACAAATAGCATCAAACAATTTGACTAGATTATTCAATTTTATTTCGTTTCCTCGAGCACTCATAATATTCAAATGCGAATAATTGTTAAGTGCTGTCTCAAATTTTCGACTGCAAAAATGTTTACTGCTTAGAGTAAAATTTTATTCTATTCATTAGCTACGCATTCATGGCAAACGAGTCGCCTCATTTTGTTGCAAGATCATTTGGCACAAGTTAATTGAAAGCTCCAAGAGTCGCTTTTTCGGCTTTGCAACAGGAATCAAGTTGTTGACAAATCAAATCAAATACTTTAGCTTGCTTTCAAAATCTTTGCGAAAAGTTTAAAGCAAACAACTTTTGATCATTTTAATTAAAGCAAACTTATTTTGTAGCCAAACAACTTGGCATATTACAATTTCGTCATTTCTTTCCATAACCTTGAAGCAATTTAATTGTATTTTATATAATGCTATAATTCATCTCTTGACTTTATTCTCGTTGGCAATTTTTTTTGTTTGCCTTTTTTTGCTTACGGCGGAACAAAAAACATTGCCTACTTTTCGGCGGCGCTTGAATTAGAAATATGTTTCAACTGAAAAGTTTCTTGGCCTCTTAAACTACTCGGAACTGGAAAGCATTTGGCTAATTGCCAGCCAAGGGAAACAACAACAACAGCAACAACAACTTCGTCAAGGACACGACAAGTTTTGTAGTACCTTTTGCTGCTTTAAATTAATGAAATCATAACGTCGCAGGTGATGAGAACGAAGCAAAGCGACGCGCCGTGAAACGAAACGAAGCGATGTAGCTTCTCTCACAATTTAATTGCTAATTTTTTTAATTTTTCTTCCAGTTCCTTTCACTGTTTCACTCCGTGCCGCGTCTCTGGTTTTCTCACCTTGGCCCTTCACCACGTTGATTGCTGTTTGTGTGTGTGTTTTTGTGTGTGGTAGGGGTGCATATTTTTAAATTCCATTAGGCAAAACCTACGCTGCGTATACGTAATTCAATTTGCATTAGAGCCAGGTTGAGACTTAGTTGAACTGTACTAAACTTGACTAAAGGCACCTTTAAGTACACTTGAGGCTGTAGCCAACTTATGCAGCGGCCTTCAAAGTACTTTCGAGTGACGCCATGCGCCAAACGCCATAAGCCATAAGCCTTATGCCACATGCAGTAAGCAGTATGCAGCCTGTTGCAGTCACTGTTGAGGCGCCAGCAACCGCCACTCGATTAAGCGCAGCACTCAACGAGCTCAGCTGGCACAAATCTAACTAACTAATTGCCAAGTTTTGCTTGACGCTATAATTGCTTATTACACGGCAAACTAGTTCACAATTCCAGGCAACCATAAAGCGTACTTGCCACTCCTCAGCTCAGTTCACCCCACACACCCCACTCTTTCTCCTTTCTGTTCTTCATAGCGTCATTGTCAATTTGACAGCAAGTGGCGTGCCATGGCCTGTAAACCCATTGGCAGCTGGACTCGGAAATAAACATTTACTGTTCGCTATCTGTATAGAATTGTGTCAGTTTCAGCTACAGTGAACAATAACTAACAGCAACTAGAGAATTGACAGAAAGCAACTAAGACTTTGTGCTCAATGTGTTGAGTGAATGAGTGAAGTAATGGAATATATGGAAATGTCTTGCAATATTTAAACTAGTTTTGTCTGCTAATGAAACTTATTTAAAATTTAATATTCACCACTTAAACCACAGCCATTCTGTTGGTTTAATATATTTATTTAAATAAAATAAATATATTTAATATATAGTAGTCTCTTACAAATGAATAAAATACTGAAATAAAAACACCAAAGCTTTGCTTTAAACTCAAAGTTCAACGACTTGAAGTTTGCATTTAAAAAAAACGCGTTGTCCTTTGTGAAGGGACATAAAAATATAACGTATACGCCGAGTTGCACACACGCACACAAAGAGAATGAGCAAAAAACAGTTAATTAATTAAGTATTTACATACAGCAAATATACACACACACATGCACACACAACAAACAGAAAAAAGCAAGTGAGATGAAGATGGGCGAGTGGGAGTGGGAATGGGCATGGGCGTGGGATAGAGGAGGGTAGTAGGTAGATGGGACTGCAAACCAAACGTCAGCCATTGGCATTGCCTTTTACACTTCTTCCTTTTGGAAGCAACAATTGAGGTTAAGTGATTGTTGAGCGTGTAAGTGGCGCTCGTTAGCCCGCTGACAAGACGTGTTCATCAGCATGTGGCTCAGCCAGTCAGCCAGCCAGTCAGTCAGTCGTGAGCCAGTCCGACTGTCTGTCCGAAAGACAGTGGCTCTACGGTTAGCCAGTCAGGTAGTAAGAGAGAGCTCTGCGTCCAGGCCAAGCTGTTTGGTTGGCATTAAGCAGACAAACGACCAACAGTTAGAGAATGCCAAACGAAACCCATTCGACTGAGAGTCAACCATTTAAATCGACCATTTTTCATTTGACAACTCAGTGTCTGTCTGTGGGATGTGAATGGGAATGGGGATGGGAAAGGCCCGGTGGGCGTAAGCGGTTCACAGTTGGGCGTGTCCATTAGCAATCAGTCTGACCAATCGACCAAAATGTTGTGTAATTAATTAGCCAACACGTTGCATGCCAACGGATTTAACCAAGAAATTAATTTTAAAATCCGCACACACTTTAAAATCATTTCATCAGTCGGTCAAGCAGAATTAAAAGTACTTCTGACATTAACAGAAAGCTCAAATTAAATTAATTTAATTAATTAAGTATGCAATAAGGTTTTAAAAAGAAGGAGAGACAAAAGGAATAATTAAATATGTTTAAAGGCACAAAAGAAACAATAATATAAAATTATTTAACACTGTACAAACAAAAAGTAACAAAAATAAAATGAATAGCTACCTCTGAATTGAAGCTCACTTAAAGCTTTAACTTAAGCTCACTTTAAGCTTTAATGTATGGAAAAAAGTATATTAAAATTGTTATTAACTCGTAGCAGCTGCTTTTTTTCAGCTGGCGGTTTTTTTTCAGCAGCGCAGCAGATAATTCATCATGTGAATTACTCAAACCAGTTGGCTAAAATGTCAATCTCTGTTACACACATCTACACACACGGTAACCCAAATACACACTCACACCCACACACACACATACTGAAAGTTAAGGTTTTTTCTGTTTCTGCAGCACTGCGCTCATTTTTATGGCTTGCCATGTTTTTCGCTGTTGGCCAAGTTCGTTGTCATCGTCATCGTTATTCTCCAGTTCTACCTACTGACTGGGGCCTGCTGAATGCTACCTTCTAGTGCTCTAACACCATGTGCGTGTGTGTGTGTTTTGTACTCTTTTTTTCCACGTTTTCTTTGTACATTTTCAACTGTAATCACATCATTTTACATCATATTTCATACTTCATCTTGTTGCCGTGGATGGGTAACGTATAAAACACTGCTTTCTGCGTTCCTCTGTGCCACTGGCACAATTCTAACTCGTTTTGTCCATGGTGACGCAGCTGTGTTTGTTTTTTAAAGCAGAGCACAAACTGGAACTGAAGACTGCTCTGTAACGGTAATGGTAATGGTAATACGAATACAGTTACAGTTACAGTTACAGCAACAATTTATAAACATGACACACAGGAAATTACATTAAGCAGCACCACAGATTTGACAGCTTGACGCTGAGAGGCTTTAAGTGCGCAACTACAACTTAATCAAAGCTCAGTATGAGAAAGAGATACAATTAAGCTAAAAGTATTTAACATATTAATTCTGCACAGCACTTGGCCTATATCCTGCAGGCATAACTGTATACATCTGATGCTTGGAGGACTGATTTTATAACCAACAGATTTCACAGTCCGTTGGCTGTGCTTTGTTATCTGCACATAAATTATAATGCTAGCCAGTTAACAAGATAACAAGATGTATATGCGAGCCATTAACGCATTCGCAGTTTACATAACCTGCAGTCAAATGAGGTCAACGCTGCGTATACGTAACATTTAATAATGCAAATCAATGCAGGCGCCACTTGTTGTTGTTGTTGTTGCTATTTTTGTTGCTGTTGTTGTGCTTATCTTGCATAAATGCAAACTATGCAAATTATTTTAATGGCAAACAAAATGCAACCACAAGGCCTCGAGAGCAACCGACTAATAACCTGGTCGTATCCCAGCCCGTGAGCTAGAGAGTGAGAGGGAGGTAGAGCGAGCGAGATAGCTTGAGACTAAGCAAGCAAACAGCCTATTTGGCCCACTGACTAAAGTGCCTATTTTGTGAGTCCATAGTTCCCGCCTAGCATCAGTTCCATTCTGTTTTCAGCCACAAGTCAGTCATAAAGTTAACTCTGAGCATTTATGCAAATAGCTCTCGCACACAAATACGCACATATACATGCACACAAGCACACACATACACATACAAACACAAGCACACATAGAGCATGCTTAAGTGTGTGTGCCTTTCTCTTCCTCGCTGTCAGTTGTTTTCTTTCTCTCACTGTGTGATTGAGTGTGTGTGTGTGTGTGTATGTATATATACATGTGTGTGTGTGTGTGTGTATTTGTAACGCACTAACGCATTTGGAAATGTGTCAAAGTAGACAGCAACAACAGCAGCAGGAGTTAAAACAACAAGTAAAAAGGTTCTAGCTGATTAATCACGACACAAATATACCCTGCATTCTTAAGGTAGTAAATATATACACTAGATCAATTTGCAAGCTCTTAAATTCAACCTTAATTGTTTAAAATTGATTTTAGCATGGAATACTTGATTTGGTGGTGTATTAGTAGTAGTGGAATATTAATAACTTAGTCTATTTCTAAATTAAAAGTCTACTTAGAAATAAACAAAGCTCTTAATATATTATTTACGTACCTAACAGTCTCTTAAGTAGGCCAACTCTAGATTTTCTTAAACCGAATTAAGTATTAATTAAGTATTTAAACTATAAATAGCGGTTAACATAAATCGCTTCTCACCTAAGCCCTTTAATGTCTTGATTTATGAGTATGTGCTTATGTACTTAAGCTAAGAATTGTTATACCCTGTGACAGGGTATATAAGCGTCAAAAACAATGCCAACTAACCGCAACAACGTACCAACTAAGCAACGAAACAGTCGCCTCCTGCACAGTGTCCTAATTTAGTTTCATTGTGAGCATTATTCTTATTTCTGCGCACTGCCTGAAATTGCCTACTTACAAATTCAATTTCCACAATGATTGCAATCACTATAGCGAAAAAGGAGAGCACATATGTCAGCTAGCTGAGGTGTGCAGAAAGTAGGGAAGGTGGAGGGGGTGTATAAGATACAGGGGCGTGGCGGGTGTGCGCCTCAACAAGTTGTAGATAAGAGAAACATACGTGCAACATTTACCGTTTGCTTACGTGATGCCAACAGGCAAATGATGCGCGGATGTCTCATCCTATCAGTGATTATTTCAGCTGCTTCTTCTTATAGTTGGCGTCTGCCTAGTTAGCATCTGGCGGGAACTATTGGATGTGTGCTTTCTCTCTCCCTGTCTGTCTCTATCTCTGTCTGTTAAATAAACGTGCTGGCATTTAGCACAAGTCTCGTATCGTTTCACTTGGCGAATTTAGCACGCAGCACTACAGTGGTACTTCCCTGTCGACGCCTTTACACCAACCAGCAGCCAACAGCCAACAGGCAACAGCCATGAGCCAAGAGCCACCTTCTGCTGTCAAGTTGGCCCAAATTAATGTTCATTAGTCACGTCGCGGGTGTAATCAATTTATAATGTGACAGAGACCGGCTGCGGTTGATGTTAGTTATGCTGCCAAACTGCCAGGAGCACAGTTAATAACTTTGTATATAGGAAACGGGTTGTGAGCTCCACTGTGCTCTCAGCTCTCCCAGCACCTAAACTATTTCAAACACTTTGGGGAGTACAATATCGAATATCTGACCCATAACTTAAAATAAAATAAATTTAAATATATTCCAAAAAATGTTATCGGCTTTAAGAGTATGAAGAAGAACTAGACTATGTTAATTTCCACTTTATTTGAATAGAATTTTATACATCAAATTGAAGTTATAATTTACATTCAGTGTTCTCATTTGTTATAAAACTGAAACATCTAAAATCATAATAAATTTATTATTTGTTCCGGATTAGTATCATCTCATCTACCATAAAAACAAACTAAAATGATTCACTCGTTTAATTCCAAAATTCCAAGTTTCAATCGCAACTGTTCATAGATTAGGTACATCATAATGGTGGCTGGAACTTTTCGAGCAAATGTAGGCGCCAAGCCCCGAAAGGGACCCCATCGTCCAAAACGCATCATATGTTTGACTGCATATAACATACTCGGGAATTGTCCTGGTCGAGCATTCATCATTAATGTTTTTAATACATCAAAGGGTTGTGTAATAATTGAGTCGATGATGGAGGATATCACAGAGCTCGTGAAATGCAATTTGATATCGTCGCGCATTTCAAACCGATTAAGTAGCTCAGATTTGACCTACATAGTGACCATTCCTTAAGAGTGTTAAATAAAAACAAGTTTTGTTACTCACTTGATCGTAAACTGCAATTTGACCAGTTGTTCCAATGGCTGCTTTGACTACAGAGGCTAAGCCACCACTGTAAAGTGCTTTCCAGCCCTCTTCCCTTGGAATACGTATTAAAGCGTCCGTTAAACATCTATATCTGAGTAAATCGATGCTCATAAAACATTACTTGTAATGAAATGATTTTTTATTACTTGCGATCAGGATGCTTCATATCCGTCTGCATTCGTATGTTGACGACATCCAAGGGAATGCTAAGAAATGATCCAATGGCACCAGCCATACAGGCCAGGCCAACCTTAACCATTAGCCCATTGTCCCTCAGCTCCATATTCTTGCCCATTTCATACAATGTGAATCGCAGACTGGTTGAGAACATTTGTCGTGCGGCAGCTGCAGAAAAGCCATCATAAAAACCAATATAGCCTGTAATGAAGCAAAAAATGAATTTTAAATAAGTAGGATTCACAGTAAAAAAATCTAGGCTATAAACTATTTGAAGATAGACTATTTGTAAATGATCTTTATAGCTTTCATCTAATAATTCTACCTCCTTTTTATCCAAACTCTTTCTCTTCGTACTCACAGTTTGTATCCGATCTTATCGCAATTTGTTCAGTTTTTTAAAATTTTGTTAGATATGTGCGAAACCACTGGAGCACCTCCTGTGCCGCTACCTTGACCTAGCCCGCATGAGGCTAAGGTACTAAGGAGAGTCACTACTACACTCTCTTACGGAAGCCGCCACAAGGGCTTTTGCCAAACACTCCCGCATCCTACTTGATTTTTAACCAGTCAATTTCTCTGCGATCGAACTACTAAGAGCAACCAAGTGACCTATGCAATGACCTTTACCGATTTTTATTAAAGTAGCAATAATAGGCCAACTTTTATAAAAACCGATGTACATGCTGATCAAGAATATATTTATATATTTTATGGACGCTTTCAGCCCAGAACTCACCTCGTAATTTGATAACATTCCGTGCTGTATTTATCATAGTCTTCTTGATCTCTTGCGTTTGCATGTGAGTCTTGACCAGGTCGAAGGGCGCTACAACGCAGGCAACTGATGTGGATGCCACACCGCCGAACCACCAGCGTGGCCGCCGCGAGTCCCGATCTTCAAGGTGAGCCAGTACCTTCTGATATAGCTATCCCTATGGTTTCTGCTACACATTCCTCCAAGGAGGCATGAATTTTATTGTATACAC
The DNA here is from genome assembly GCA_035046005.1 of Drosophila acutilabella. Classification (NCBI taxonomy): domain Eukaryota; kingdom Metazoa; phylum Arthropoda; class Insecta; order Diptera; family Drosophilidae; genus Drosophila; species Drosophila acutilabella. Next base: position 18,744,804 of record JAWNOK010000013.1, read on the forward strand.
TAATTTAGGTTTTTACAAAGAAATAAAACAATAATTTTTTTAAAATTATGGAACTGTCTAACTGTCAGTGCTAGCAAACCACATTGACAGCTACAAACACTATGAAAAATCTTTTGAAATTCATTTAATTATTAATAATTACCATCGTTTATTTAAATTTTATACTAAATTACCAACCGAAGTATCGATAATTTAGCTGCTCTCAAAGCCAGTAAAAATCACAAGTTATAGCAGCCCAGTGGCATAATTTGAGCAGCATTTGCGAATCTTGAAGCAAACAATTTTTGCAGTTTTCAGTTTTAAGTTTGACAGTGGAAAAAAGTTGCTCCCACGTTGCGTTTGGTCGTGCGCATACTAGTAGTTTTACCTGCTGCCGTCTGTCCTGGACACGTAGCCAACTTGCAGTCCGGTCTCAGTCTCTGACTCTGACTCCGACTCCGACTTCGATTCCTGCACAGCAACTCCTACACAGTTCTGAGCACAGATTCAGATTCAGCTTCTGGCCCAGAGTCCCAGTCTCCCTGAGCGACTCATACCCATATCTAGATCAACTTGTTCCACAGCGGACATGCACGAAATGCCATTCGCCGTGCCCGGGACAACGATGACATAATAAACGAGGTTACCCCTCGGGTAGAGCAGTCCAGGTGAGCAGGACAGGGTTGTCGCACCACTTTGTACCAGCAGCTGTACCTGTACCTCTATACCGATGTCTGTACCTGCCTCTGTTTTCTGTTTCTTTGCGATTTTTTTTTTGCGTCAGCTAATGTCGGACATTTGTCGCTGTCCCAGTGTTGCACTCACGCACCACGTTGCACACTGGGCCTAAATGGCAAATTATAGAAACAACAAAATGAAAAAATTCAATTATATTTTGAAAAACGTAATTAAATATAATAAATTTGGATTAAACACTAAACAGACTTAAAACAATTTAACTAATTAATTTGCTTATAAAATAATTTATAACACGATCCTTATTTATCGTATGTCCTGACAGAAATAACTGTATATTAAAGTTACTAGAAAATTAGCTTATTTGCTCCACTGTGCACCAGTGTGTTCCACATCCTACACCTATTTTGCATACTCGACACGCTTCGTTGGTCTCTCAACTTTCAACTCTGTTTCGCGCTATGCTCAAACCCACTTACACACACACACCCACACACACGCAGAGCGAGTGAGATAGTTGGAGAGCAAGAGAGTGAGAGAGGTTGAGATGCAGTTGGAGTATGGTTGGCAAGTTTTTGTCACGTTTTGGGCGTTGAAATTTGCAACTTGTGCCGGCAACACGCACTTATCAAAAGTGCTTCGACTTTGGCTGCTCCGTTGTCAAAGTAAATGGGCATCTTTGGACACCTGACCACGCCCACTACACAGCAGTGCTGTTAACAAGTTTTCTAATTAAATTTTAGACACACACACACTTGCTCGTACATAAGTGCATACACGAAGCAATACAGGAGTTGCCAACAGTCATAAAAAACAGTTGGCAACTTGACAGTCGCTTATCATTTCCGTTTCCGGCAGGCGTTACCTCACACATACACACACTCGCACACAACCGCAGGACGTTGTCAGCACTGGACAGGAACAGTATGCACAGAAGAAACAGAGAGACAGGTAGGAAAGAGAGTGAGGAAGAAGGAGGGAAAGAGTCGCGCAACATTTTAATTGTCAACGGCTGACATTTAGTTTAAGTGGCCGAGACAATGTGACTGTAAACGTTAATTGGCAACGGGAATGTGGCAAGGGATTGTGGCTGGAGAGGAATTGGGGGCCTAACGGGACAGTTTATCACACATACTTGATGAAATCAGCTTAATTGCAATTCATTTGATTTTGACACTTTCGAGTGTCGGCCTCCTTTCGCTTTTCGCCTTTCGCCCTATGCCATTTGCCCTATCCCGAAATCACTTGAAGACACGGCTGACCATATTAAATTGTCATTGATTAATGTCAAACAGTGAGAGCAGAAAGTTGAACAACAAATACGAATACATATACAAATGTGAATGCGAGTCCGAGTGCGAATACGAATGCGATAACGATTACGTATCCTCAAGTGTAAAGCAATTAATTTTGTGAATGCACTCGAAGCGGAAATTGAAGAGCATGCAAGGTACTTCAACTAACAGTGCCTCAAACCCTAGCTGACACCATACACCATTCACTCCCGTCACACCCCCTTTTCCGCCCACCAGCTGTTTTCATGTAATCACAGTTTGGCATGAGAACTTGATGAGGTTTTGGCGTGCCTAAATATTTGATTTGTTAATGGTATAATGCAATGTTTGTTAACCGTAGTCTAAAGACTATATAGACTATAGACTATATGCCATCAAATAGTTTAATCAATCAGTAAGAATTTTTAAAATTGATTTAAAGTACTATATAAATAGCTCATAACTGTAATAATGAAGAGTTAAATTAATAAATTCCAAGAATTATTTTTTGTATACTAGTCAATGAGTACAATTTTAATAAGTACTTTATCTTATCCATTATTATTTAAGTTATTTTTAGAATCTATTCAATACTTTTGTATCCAATTTAATATTACATTTCTTAGTCATTAGTTATTTGTTAATATATTTTAAAAGCCATTTAATAACTTAAACTTATTGCATTTCAGCTCAATTAACACTATTAAAAACCCATTTAAATCCATTTTACTCTAGAAATTGAGGCTCAATTGTCTTAAAGGTAATTAGTTGAAAGGATTTGTGAATTGTTAAAATGCCAGTTAGTAAATTGAGTCAAGTACTTAAACTAAAAAGCTATTTCAATAGAATCCAGCTTTCGATAGGTTATAAAAGAAAAGAACAATACAAAACGATTTCAACTTTTGCACAGCAAAGAACTTTTTTTGTTTAATTATATTTTATTTCCTTTTTATTGTAACATTTTTTTCTGCATAATTTGCAGTTGAATGGTCTCAAAATTGAGCAGAAAAAGCTAAACTCCTTGAACTCCTTGAACTGTGGCAAACATTTAACGACGCATAAAATTTATAAAAATCAAATAAAGGATAGAAAGGAGGATGGAGGGATTGGCTGGAGTGAAGTAGAATGGGGCGAAGGCAGTGCTAAAAGAACAAATAAAAATGTTCGCATAATTTAGCATAATTACAGTAAATTGCAATTTTGATGTACTGCATATAATTGGAGCCCAACACGATTCCTTGAGCTTAGTAGTTAAGTATTGCTTAAAATATACCCTGGAAAGGGGTATTTCGATTTTGAGTAATAAAATTACATTCAAATAAATACTTGTATAATTGGTACATAAAATTAATAACAATTATATCGACTACGTAATTTGTATTTTGTAGGAATGATTTTCATTTGAAATACCTTTTAGTAATTTACCTTAATATTATCGAAAATTTCTTGATTTTACTAAAAGAACTTTTAATTAAAAAATTAAAGCCGACGTTTTTTTTTCAAAGGGTGTCTAAACTTCGTTGACCCTCTTTAAAAATTTTCCCAGATTGCTGATGACAACTTTTCCAAATTTCTAAGCTAAAATCGGGTATTGAATATTTAAGCAGTCGAATTAAGCGAGCAAATGAATTAACGAGCAGAAGTAAAACAATTGATTTTACGCTACCGTAGCGGCAACTACAGTACCCGGAAGCTGTCATACCCGGAAACATTCCGGCACGCACTGGAAAACCGGGAGAAAAAACAAGTTTCGAAATTGGGCCGCCATATCTGACAAGCTGACAGGCTGTGAAAGCTGCGTGCCAGTTCAGCAATATGACAGGACGACAGTCTAACAGTAGGATAGTAGAAGAGGACGACTGTGCGCCATTTCTTCAGCTTTCTAAACAAAACTCACTGAAGTTGGCGACAGTTGGCCAAAACAAAGCTGCATTAAAAACTCATCATGCTGTCGCATTGGTAAATGCCAACTGCTTGAAATGTGAAGGAGAAAAGCTTAGACGAATGCTGAATGCTCTTTCTTATGCTTAAGACATGGGTATTGTTTACTTCGTAGTCACAAGATCGCTTGCATTTAGGGGCTGCCCTAAAAAGTATGCAACAGAAAATTGCACTCTGAATGACGAGCTCAAGAAATGCCGTAAGAGGGAGACACTTTTCCCAACTGACAAACTGACACATTAAACCAATCAAAAGACTCTTGATTTCTTTTTAATATTTTAATGTAAAAAGTACGCAGAAATGTATTGTGTTTATTAATGAGGTTTGCCCTCATCTTCCTTATAATATCCGAAATGCAATCGTAACTGTTCATACGCAACAAACATGATAATTGTACCTGGTATCATGCGACACACTGTGGCCGTAAAGCCACGAAAAAGTCCTCTGTAGCCAAAACGCATCATGTACTTTTTCTTTTTGGAAATTGTATTCAAATATGTTGTCGTCGAGACCATTTGCAATGTTTTGAATATCTCTAAAGGCTGTACCAAAGGCACACAGATAAGTCCCGCTGCTAGAGAGCTCACCGTATGCAGCCACTTGCTGTTCTCCTCCACCTTCAAATAACGTAAAAACAGTATTTTGCTCTGTAAATACAAATTAACTGTTTTGAAATCCAACCATGTGAAAAGTGTGTATGAAATACGCTCACCTGATCATACATTGCATTTTGGCCAACGGTTATAATCACGGCCCTTGAGATCGCAAATAGGCCTCCCGTATAGAGGGCTCTAATGCCCTCTTCACGACAGACCCTCCGTAACCCATCAAATACGTGTTTATAGTTTCTTCTCAAACTGGGGCTTAACTCCCGATCAACTTGCATTCGCGTATTAACCATTTCGGCTGGAATACCAACGACTCCGGCTAAAACACCTGACAGCGTTGCCACAAATATTCTATGCATAAAGTTTTTCTCATCTACATATTGCTTGCCCCGATCATAAAAATGAAATCGCAATGTTGTATAGGTTAACTGTCGTAGCATTTGAGCAGTGAAACCATCATAAAGTGATATAAAACCTGTTAAATAATCACTATTAGCATTAAATGCTTCCACTTGGGTACACTTACCATGCCTCCTTATCAACCTGAATACTGTTTGTATAGTTGTTCGATCCTTTTTGAGAATCATCATGTGGGACTCCAGCAGATCGAAGGGCATTACGACTGTTTGAGCGATTGCCCCCGCAGCACCGCCACTCCACCATCGCGGGTGAAGTCTATAATAAATAGATCAATAAAATACATTTGATTTTATTTGCTTTTAACGCACTTTCGATCCGTATTTGAAACATGATAATTTATTAATGTATACGCCAGTTTGCTATTCCTTATTTGGGTTCATCAGGTGTAGCACATAGCTTAGTCCGGGGCAGGTTTGTCAGGAGTTTTAGACCAGCCTTCTTAGGTGCTTAATATGCAATAGAAGACACGACTTGATGGAAATTTTGGTTTTTTCTGAGTGCCATTCAATCGACATGTCCGCTGAAAACAGTAATATTATATATACTAGAATTTATCCATTACATTTAAATTTAGTCTGTCAATTTATATTTTATGCCAGTCCTTTATTTGACAGCATTTGCCTAGAATGGCAATTGTAACAGAGGCACACCCACACACACACATAATTTATTAATTTAAAGTCCATTTGAATGCATTTTGTGCCATGGTCTAATATTATTAACACACACTTCCAACTGCTGCCAGCACAACAATCAATCAGTCTCTCAATCAATCAATTTGAAAGTTTTTCTTTCAAGTTAGTTTCATGCTGCTTTATTTCAATTCCAGTACAACTATCAAATAAAAATGGTATAAACAAAAGGGCATACACTTTAAGCAGACAATATCGAAGACTAGATACACTTTCTCTCTTGCTGTTAAAAATGAATAAATAATACCCAGCTCATAATTTTTCTTAGCTTAAGCTATAGTTCTTACCCCACCCTTGAAGTAATGTAACCCCCTTTTTCCATTTTAAAAATTGTTTCATAAATTACATGGCATGAAGATTAGCACTTACAACTCAATTGCAGCCTTGAACAGGCAACGGGAGTGGAAATGTAAATGGAAATTCAATATGAGATTGTGTTGGAAAAGCTCATATTGAGTTTTGGGATTGACGATGCGTAAGCAGTTAAATTTCCGCGTGTTTCAATTTATTCACATTTTGTTGGCTACGCGAATTTACTACTTCAATGCGCTTATTTTTGTTTTTTTTCTATTTTTTTTTTTTGTGTTTTGGGTTTTGCTTTTATTATTATTCAATTCAATTTCGTTACTGTCTGCATTCGCATAGTTTTTCCATTTTGCCAGTAATGTAAAATAATATATCACGTATGCCAACCAGCAATACATCTACCGCACTCTCGCCCTCTCTCTCTCTCTGCTTCTCTTCCTCTCTCTTTCTTTCTCTATGCCTGCCTGTAACTAAGCTGCTACTGTCTCACTTGCGCAAATTTACTTTTGAAAATTTAATGCTCTGTGTTTGCTTTGAAACTTTCCGAAGAACCAACACATCAATTTGATATGCATGTGTATCGAGTACCAACTATGTGTTTCTTTCTCTTTTTTTAGCTCACATTTTTCTTTTGAAACACATTGACAATGTTATTACTGGTATGCGAACTCCACAGGAGCGAATGGGAGCATCAGAGAGTGTGAGAGAGATCAAGTTCAAAATAGTGAAAGAGTAGTAAAGTCTCTGCTCTTGTTTGCAAGCATCATAGGTTATTAGAAAAGTTTATACCAGTTCAAAGCGGCTTTTTGGTTAGGCATTTGGGTTTTTAGGGTCTAGTTTATGGAATAAAAGCTTTAATATAAAATAATAATAATAACAACTTAAAGCAACTCTAAAATTTAGTGAAGTATAGTAAACATAAACAGGTCTTGCTTATTTTTCCGCATCTGTATTTTTTTTTGGCATTTAATAATATTTGATGTTTATTTTTTTCCATTGCCAATGAATGGTTGTCTTAAAATTTTTAAAATTACTTTATATACATGTTCTCTTACCTCTTAGCTCTTATAACTTTCTGGCACAACTCGACTCTATCCATGTCAAATCTCTGGATAATTCAGTTGGCTTACAAGTTAAATGCTGTACAGTGCATGCAACAGTCTGCCTAAGCCAGCCAAATAGACTTTCGGCCTATGGGGGCTAACGCAATGTTTTTGGGCCAACTTTCTTAGCCACGTGCGGTAAGAAAACAAGCCATAAACGGCTGCTTGCAACGGCTGTCGATGGCACCGTTGTAACCACATGTAATGCAGCGCCAACTCGACAAAACTTGCCACAACACACACACACACACACACAACCAGCGAAAAGAGGGCAACTTGGGGCACACAAGTTCTTACAACTTTTTCTTGTGTGTGTGTGCCTGTATGTGTGTTGAACTTTTTTGGTAAATGTTTGGTCAAAATATCAAGAGCGCACTGTAGACAGGCGTAGCTGAGATCAAGTATACGCCAAGTGTGCGCTGGCTTTAGTCACAGGTGCCAAAGTCGGTACAAAACTGTCAACGGAAAAGTCATTTAAAAGCGGCGTGAAAAGCTGTCGGAAAAGTGCTTGAAAATTGCATTTGATTATAATGCAAGTTGGCAGACTGCCAACAAAGCCAAAAACTGCCCAAAAAGAACAAACAACAACAACAAAACAAAATCTCATTGAACAACATGTGCTGTAATAATAACAATAATAATAACAACAACTATAATAATAATAATAGTAATAGCAAAACAAATGCCAGCATAAACAACCAAGTCGTTGCTCTTGTTATTTGCTCAATGAAAATTGGGCATTCAGTGGGAAACTGTGTCAAGCCGAAGCTGGAATACTCTTCTAAGTAAGAGTAAAATAATAAATAATTGCTTTAAGTCAAGTCCTTTTTGTTTAATAAATACTTTTAATACTTTTTTTATTATATTAATTAACAATTATAACCCTTAACATTCATATCGTTAAGGTATGAAAGGTATTACTTTATTTTATTTGAAACTTAAAATGCTTCTTAAATTAAATTATATATTCTTTATCATTATATAAAATATAGCTTTGACTTTGCCATTCTAGACAAACTTCAGGACCAAGTTAAAGGTACATGAAGTGCCGCATATCAGAGACTACAACGTGGCGTATGCGCAATTATCAAGCAGCCGCAAAGCAGTTAGCAGCATAAAGAGTTGATGAAGCCAAGAGCATACTCTGACGAGGAGCCAACTTGACTTCGACTTGGACTTGTCTTAAGTTCCGTTATGTTTTCTACTATTTTGTTGTGTTGGGTTATTTAAAGTTCGCAACGCCATCGCGTTATTAATAAATGCCATTCCTTACCCCGCCCTTTCCTTCTCTCCCCTCTTAACTTTTCTTGGTGCGAGCTGAGCTCTTGATTACTGCAGCGTCTAAGTTATGACCAAGCGGTGCTGCTGGTTGTTGGGTGGGGTTGTTTGTTGGGTGCTTGCATTGCCTGCAAATTGCTGCAAGCACCGCTGGGCGCAAAGTTTGGCACGTTATCGTCAGAAACTTTAATGGAACTATGTCGTGCAGTGTAACTCAGTTCCCAGTTCCCAATACCCATCACCCTGTAAGCAGTTCCCAGCTACTCCTCCGTGTAAAGGAGTAAAGGAGTTCTGTTAGCCACAGCAATTGGGCAAAAAGTTTCATGTGGTTTAGCTTCATTCTGAACGACTTGATTGCCTCTAAAGTGGCAAATAGTTAACATTTGTTTCATATTTATTAATAATACAAACTTAAATAAGTGAACTTGGGCTCAGGTGTGTTTAAATGAACTTAAAATTATTCTGGGAGTAATGAATTAAATGAATCGATCTTAAAAGATAATTCACAAAGACTCCTTATTAAAAATATTGAATATTAATTTATTTAATTTATTATCCTTTTAAACAACAGCCTTTTATCGCTTCAACGTCCCTGCCGCATTTGATTATATTAGGTATACAACTTTATGCGCCAGATTTTAGAATAATGTTATATGCAAACGTATAAAGATAAACACAAGCCAAATAAACAGTCATTATCTCATAAAGTTGCATACACAGCCATAAGTTGCTTCAACCAGGCCAATCCAGTTGGCTAACACGTCAGTGAAACAAAGAGTAGGGCAGGCAGGGGAGGCGAAAGAAAGAGGTAAAAGAAAGCTACTCTGGCTAGGCAAACATTAATTATTACCCATCTTGTTCTTCTCCTTATTTACAGAATGCAACGTCTGGCAAACAAAGTAATTAAGTTGCATATCGAAAGCAGCGGCAAAAAAGTTGCTAAATGTCTGTAAACAACACGCAAAGGAGTTTAAAAAATAATAATAAAGTGCTGGCAATGCAAAACAGCTGTGCAGACAAACATGACGGTGTTCTATAGAAATACACGACTAACAGATACTCTGTAAGGTGATAATCCATTTCAAATATGCACTGAAAGTTTACATTTAATTTTAAAGTAATGCTAGCTACTTTGTTGATTGCAGACACCCTAGGTTTTCAAAGAATTATTTGAAATTTTAATTATCCGGCTTTAAACACTATTCTTATTCATTACTCTTGTACACTACCTACACACATTTTACAGGGTATACTTAGAAAACATTTTAATGTGCTGCGTGAGCTGTTTCGTGTGTGCTCTGCTAAGCAACAATTTAACAGACATTAAACGCAGAGAGTTGAGGTAAGTTAAGGGCCAAGACGTAAGAAAGTTAGCCAAATACCTTAGATAATTGTTAAATGCCGCTAAGCGTCAAACAACAACATTGTGGCCAAGTTACATTGTAGTAACATAAGCTTTAACCACGCTAGCAACGGACTTTCATTATCAACCTCGTCGTCATTATCCACAGGAGTATGTCAGTTAGCAATCGCACAGCAATTCAATGATATGGTTGCGGTATCAGTCCCTTGGGCACCATTATCGCCTTAGGGTAACATAAAGTCTAACATGGCCGATACCTAAATACTGAATTTCGGCAATGAGCACACATCAATGTGGCCCATAAGCTCTTTGCCAAGTCAACCAAATCAGCTGCATATGCTTATTGCACTTTTAGTCAACATAAACGACATTTTATCAGTCATTTATGAATGGCCCTAGCGAGTGCTGCGACCTTAGCTTGTTTCTAGCTAGATGTAGGATATTTAAAAAAATCTGGCTATTTTATTTATCTAAGTTCTGTATAAACAGTTTAATTACTAATTTATTAATACTTTTAAGTTAGTTTTCAATATATATGTAAATGATTCACTTTTTTAAATATCTGTTTAATTAAACTGACGATTTATTTTATATAACAATTTTTACATAAATGAATCAGTTTACTTTTTATTCTGTAATACTTTCAAGTATAGCCCTCTCCACAACCCTTTTTTTGAGTTTTCAGAGCATTAAATGCAGTTACCACATCACATATAGAAAGTGAACATTCCGCTGCACATACAGAATAAAGCACCTCCCATTTCACCGACAATCGCTGCATATCGCATTGCCAGTTAAATTGATTGACATTTATCCGTTTTTTTGTCTCGTCCAAAACTGACACACCCACCTGGGCGAGGGCTGGGTCTTGGGCGTGGGTATGGCCCACTGCCCTGAAGGGACTTGAATGGGTATATCAATGGACTGCCCTCGATTCCTGCTGCGAGTCCTTAGCCGTGTCTGTGCCCGTCTCTCAGTCCGTCCTTCTGTTCGTCCTTCCGTCCTACACTTGACACAGTGTTTGCACTTTACGCTGATTTAATCTTTTCGTTGCTCCAGGCCAGGAGTGTCTGTCGTTGGCTCTGTCTCTGTCTCCGACTCTGTGTTTTGGGGTTGGGTTTGGTTTTAACTCTAGGTTCGAGCTTAAGTTTGGGTTTGAAATTGTGTCCTCTTTCGTCTGGTGCAATGTTACGTGGCGTCAAGTTTGGCGCGTGATAAAGAGAAGAAAAGTTGCAAAAAAAAGGGCTAAGAAGAGCAAAAAAAAATAGTAGGGATTACCTACTGCAGTTGGGTTGCCAGGCGTCTAGTGCCAGTTAAAAGTGCCAGAGCCGTCATAAAATCATGAAGAGCTGGAAAATAATATCAATTTTGATGCATTTATGATAATGTCAGGGGACTTTTGCTGATCCCAACTGCATTCAATTGCGATTATGACGATGACAAATTACAGCAAGTGACTAACAATATTAAAATAAGACACCATATTTCTAACACAATATTCTTACTTCTATTCAAGCTCTGTTGTTTTTTTGTTTATAGGGTATGTGCTAATCAAACTATTTATGCCAACGTCGTTAATTATTTTACAAAGCTGTTCAATCCTTTGTGCAGGATTCAAGTAAGTTCAATTTGTGGCTTTATCACTGGCTGCTATCAATAAAATATGAGCTTTAAACGATTGTGGTAACAATGGCCAAAGAGCACAAAACGCATTTTATGTGCATTTCAAAAACAATAAACCAAAACAAAAGGCCACACACACAGATTTTAACAGAAAATACACAATGGCCCGGGGTGCTGCTATGTAGGCCCAAAAGTCAAAGCAAACAAAAATACAGTAATGGGCGGAAAGGGAAGAATGTTCTATTGTTTTTAGTTCAAAACTTTGGAAGCTTTTGGCTAAAATGCATGTCTCAGTCTCCAATCGGGAACTGACCACAGTAATGTATAACATATTATGGCTGATAACATGTTTGGTGGCGTAAATAATGGCTGTGATGGCTTTGGTAGCCATGGTACAACACTGACTGCCACGCCTACTCTGATAATAATCCATTTAAATTGCAGTCAGCTATGAAAACAGAGAAGCAGCGTCGACTTCGACGCAAAATTATTTTCAGCAGCGCATAAAAGTATGCAACGAAAATGGTTGCCAATAAACACTGCTAACAAAACTGTGTTAAAATCTACTACGTAGATTTAAATAAATATTGATTAACTCTATGAAATTATACACAAATACTTATTTTAAAATAATGTTCATTTAATTTTTACTAATATTTCAATAACAAATTTAAAGAAGACTTCATTTTGAAGCTATTTTCTAAGATATTTTCGAGTTCATCTAATATACCCAAGCCAGTTGGCCAGTGCACAGGGTATAAGTGGCAGCTGCAACTAGCGGTTGCTTTCACAGCCAATTTGCCGACTTATTGGCAGTCAAGTGAGTGCATTTTGGGTTAGTTCACTGGTTTCGGTGGGTCTTATTTATGCCAGTACTTCTAAATGGCACAAATGACTCTACAATTGACCGCCAAACAAGCCCACAAAAACTTTGCCCAATTAACTCAGACTGCCGATGTACGCTAAAGTTTGTACATAAATTTCACAAATTATTACAAATATTGTTATGGCTAAGTTTTGAGCCAGAAAGTTTCAGATATATGTGCTTCGACTAACAAACATTATAAAAATGAAGCAAATCTCTTTTTTCTTTTTTATACTTGTAACAGTCATCAAGTGACAAAGAATAAACTCTCCATAAATTCTTACGTTATTGTGATTTTTTTTTTATTATATTTGCCAAGATGTTTTCATGTTGTCCACGAATTTTGGTCGGTTTCAAGTGTATTTTTGAACTTTTAATAAAAAAAAACTTAATTATTGGTTAACTATACATGATATTAAAAACTCGGCTGTGCTCTGTGTACAGACCATGTAAAAATTAAAGGCTATGCAGTTGACGTTAGTAGGTTGCTACAGTGACGTCTGTGCAAGTGTTGCTAGTATGCGAGAAGTGTAAACTGGTCACAGTAGCGGACTTTCAATTGTGGCTAGCGAGCGAGCTGCATAAACTAGTTACAGGGGCGTCTCTTCAAAAGATGGTAGAGTGCGAGCAGCATAAAGTGATAACAGTGGCGTTTGCCAAAGTGCTGCTGGTGTGCGAGCAGCATAAACTTATGACAGCTCTCGAGTAACGCGGGAGTAAGAGTAGCAGCTATTGTAGTGCTACTGATAGTATGCTGTGAGAGAGAGAGAGAGAGAGCCAGAGAGCCAATGAGAGACTCAGCTATATATATATATATTTCGGCTTAAGATAAGGCGCATCACAATGAACGAAAACACTGTTGAGAAAGTTCGAGTGCCAAGTACCCCAAGCACAGCACAAAGCTCAAACAACAAAAAAAAAATAACAGAGAAGAGCAGTAAAGACAAGAGAGAATTTAAATTAATAGTCACGGTCACCAGTTCTTTCTATCTCTATTTGTCTCTTTTACTCTCTATCTCTCTTTATCAAATATCAGAAAAGCTCTGGTGTAATTGCGAAGGAAAAGCTATTCTCTGCTGATTAGAGCACTTGACGTTATTTTTGTAAATCATATTTAAAAGTCATAGTGCACAAACAAGTTTGTCCATTAAGCTCAGACAAGCGAAAGCAGATACTGCGCACTAAAGAAGCACTAACCAAACATTAAGAATGTTGCGGCAGTCATTAAAACTCGGACAAACTGTTGCTTATAGATGGAGCTCGACCGCCGCGGTGTTGAAAGCCGATCCTTCGGAGAGTTCCTACGTACAATCATTACAGTCGGAATGGAAGACGGCCAGGTCCTTTAAGGAAATCCCGGGTCCGACCCGTTGGCAAATGGTGCGCGGCTTTATGAAGGGCGGAGAGTATTCCAAAATGGATATGCAAGAGTTGATGCTATACTTTCGAAAGAAATATGGTGAGATCTTCATGATGCCGGGACTGTTCGGCATGCCTGATAACCTGGTGACCTTCAATGTTGATAACTTTGAGAAGGCCTTTCGTACCGAAGGGCAGTGGCCAGTGCGTCCAGGATCCGATGCATTCATTTACTATAGGGAGCAACGTGCCGATGGTTTCTTCAAAAACTGCATGGGATTATTAGCAAAGTGAGTGTAAGTTGTGTCAAAACATGATCGAATCTAGTCTGTATTCTTTACAGTGGTGAGGAATGGGGACGTTTAAGATCTACTGCGAATCCAGTGCTGATGCAGCATCGCAATGCGGCATTGTATCTGCCAGCCATGCAGCGGGTTAATCAAAAATTTGTCAATCGGATTAGGCAGATACGAGATAAGCAGAATCAGGAGGTTCCAGGTAACTTTCTCCAAGAGATAAATCATTTGACATTTGAATCTGTGGCTGTTGTGGCCTTAGATCGGGAACTGGGACTCATTGGGAATGTCGAAAATTCTCCCAAAGCTCAAAAACTATTCAACAGCCTACGCGAATTTACCAAATCCTTTTACGAGCTGACCATGATGCCCTCAATCTATAAATATGTACCCACTCCTGCTTATCGACGTTTTAGTCGAGCAATGGATGATATCTTTGACGTGACCTCGTTCTATGTGAACGAAGCACTCGACCGCATTGAAAAGAAATCAGCAGATTCAGATGGGAATATGAGTGTTCTGGAGCAGCTTGCTTCCGCTGATCGTAAGTTTGCCGTTGTGATGGCCATGGACATGTTAATGGGCGGAGTGGACACCACTAGCTCAGCATTGTCTGGTATTATGCTCAATTTGGCAAAGAATCCGGAAAAGCAGGCCAAGCTCCGTGAGGAGATTAAGTCCAAGTTGCCGCATCCCACAGATGAGTTTCAATTTAGTGATATGAAGTCATTGCCATATTTACGCGCCTTTATCAAAGAGTCTTTGCGTGTGCATCCTGTTGTCTTTGGTAACATGCGCGCAACTGGTGCAGACATGGTATTCAATGGCTATCAGATACCCAAAGACACGCGTCTCTTCATGAATGCCTTCTCACTGTTTAGGGATGAACGTTTCTATCCAAGAGCCAATGAGTTCATACCAGAGAGATGGCTGCGAGGCCAGTCCAACGAAAACGATCTTGCAGCAGAAAATACGAGTCCATTTGCATTTTTACCGTTTGGATTCGGGCCACGAATGTGTGTGGGTAAACGTATTGTTGATATGGAAATGGAAATAACTGTGGCCAATTTGGTGCGATATTTTCATGTCGAGTACAATTATCCCACGGAAAAAGCGTTTATGATGAGCTTTGTTAACCTGCCTGTTATACCTTTAAAATTCAAGTTTACTGACATTAAATATTAGTTTTAAAATACAAAATGTTTTACAGTCGTAAAAATATACAAGTCCAAAATAAAATATTGGTATTAACTTGATTTTAATGCAGCCCTGCAGCTGTTGTATACTGTTCTATGTTATCGAAACTCTTATCGATACACACACATCGAGTGAAAACAGCTGTCTGAGCAAACACCAGAGTGATTCATACGCGAGGAAAAACGTCGTAAATTGATAAATACCGTGCTATCTTTGATTTAGCCAAATCAACAACCAAATTTAATTTGTCATTTCGATCAGTAGTCAAAAAGCTTCAAACTGGGTAACGACATGTCTACATCAGCAATGGAAAGTAAGTAGAAACGGTGACGCCATTGCCAAGACGCAAACTAATACAAACGTACACCACACACATATATTAATCACCACCCACTCCTCCACCCCAATTAGAGCATCTTTTCAATCTAAAGTTTGCTGTAAAGGAACTGGAACGAAATTCAAAAAAATGCGAAAAAGAGGAGAAACTGGAGAAGGCCAAAGCCAAGAAAGCAATACAAAAGGGCAACATGGATGTGGCTCGTATCCATGCTGAGAATGCCATACGTCAGAAGAACCAGGCCGTCAATTACTTACGGATGAGTGCACGTGTGGATGCTGTCTCCAGTCGTGTGCAGTCTGCGCTTACAACGCGTAAAGTGACTGGTTCAATGGCCGGTGTAGTTAAGGCTATGGATGCTGCCATGAAGGGCATGAATCTGGAAAAAATCTCATCGTTAATGGAGAAATTCGAATCGCAGTTCGAGGATTTGGATGTCCAAAGCTCTGTGATGGAGGGCACCATGTCTGACACGGTGACCACATCAGTGCCACAAGGAGATGTTGACAACTTATTGCAGCAAGTTGCGGACGAGGCAGGCCTGGAACTCAATATGGAGCTACCAAGCGGTGTGCAAAGCACAACCATTGGCGCCTCCACACAAGTCTCACAAGAGCAGGATGAATTGACGCAACGTTTGGCACGTCTACGTCAGGCCGAATAAGTCCAAATCTACTCCAGTTCAACATTTCTCTATATAAGTTAATCCGATACCGTTGAATTTCTTTGTTTTAGCTTTATGTAAGTAAAATTCTATAAAATACATGTAATTACTCTACAATTCCTTAGCGTACGAACTAAATTGATGATTCACCATCTTAAGCAATAAGCAAATTTTCTTGTGGTATTGTTGCCGCTGGTGGTATTGCATTGACTTCTGATTGCTGCTTTTTCGCTCGTTGTTTTCTGGGCTTTTTGGTTGTTGCAGTCTGTTGTCCATCATCCTTATTGTTTACCTGCTTGTTTTTCGGTTTTGGTCCACGGCGTTTCTGTTCAGGTTTTCCTTTTGGCTGTGGGGCAACCATGGGCACCGAGCGCCAGTTGTCGCCATGCTTGTCGAGTCGCCTTTTTAACAGCTCCACATCGTATGTGCGTCGACGCAATAATTTCTTTATGCCATTCACTCTGTAATAATCAAAACATTTTAATTTTTAACATACGACGAGAATGTTGTTTGTTTTGCTCTTGCCTCATAACATTGCGCTCGTTTTCTGCCTGTATTTGTTGGCATCTGTTGTACATTTTCTCTACAAGCAATTTGTATACCTGCGGCTTCTTTATAAGCGTCATTTTTATTGAAACATTAATTAAATAATATAATTTTGAGGCTATACTAACAATTATAAATACAGTGTGCCAGTATTTTGCAAATACAAAAATACCAAATTTACGATATTGAACTCAGTAATTTATCGAATCGACATTTATGAAAGGCGACAACTCTATTTATATTATAATCGTAAACATCAACCGGCTGTAGTTTTTTTATGCAAAATACAAAGGGCCTAAGAAATAGTAAAACGTTTTTTAATTTGAATATGGCTAATTCGAATGCTAATCAATCGCATTCAACGGGTAATGCTGCACAGACACCTTCAGGAGCAGAGCCTCGCCTAACGACCGCAGCCATAGCTACAAATTTTCGAGAACTAATAAAGGAACCCAAGGGATTAGATGAGGCGGCCAGTTATTTGTATCAGACTCTCTTGGACGATGCAGTGGCCGGTATATTTATAGAAACACATCATTTGCGCAAGACCAACAACTTGCAGGCACTTGATGGAGTCGGAGAAGAAAACGCCGAGTCGGCTTATCGAATGTGTGAGATGCCAAATCTGGATATCTTCGGTATATCAACTGCTAAGAAGCCAATGGATTGCACCTGCCCCAATTGTGATAGATTAGTAGCGGCAGCCAGATTTGCACCGCATCTAGAAAAATGCATGGGCATGGGACGCATCTCGTCACGCATTGCCAGCAGACGATTAGCAACCAAGGAGGGAACCAGCGCCAGTTCCAGCTCATCATCAACATATTTGCAGTCGGGCAACACTGGCGGCACCGACGACGAAGACGATGTGGACTGGTCGTCTGACAAAAGAAAAAAGAAATCAACACAAAACTCCCGCAACAATGGATCAAAGAAAAACAATGGAAAAACATTCTAAACATTCTGTATTAAAGCTGTTCTCTAAAAACCAATTATGATTCATTTTCATGCACTGTGTAGACGCGTACATAGTCTATCTCCAAAGTGGGACGCTCCCAGTTTTTTTCAATTGTGTCCCAAAATTTCTGTACAATATTGGGCTGATCGTCCCTAAAAGGTTTATGTGACTGCATCACATAATTATCCGGAAAATTAACTCCTCCAGCCACAGTCAGGCCCAAGGCGATGAAATGCTGTAATTTAGTCGTAGGTAAACATAAATTTCCATATTTGATGTAATTTGCTTACTTCGTGCTGGTTGATCGTGTTTAGAACTAGTGGATCGGTTATTGCGCCATAGGATCTTCCATCGACTTTGAATATTATCCGATCCCTTCTCCAAATCATTGTGTAGTTATGGAATTCTTCGCCATAGGAGAAGTACTTCACGAACCTTGAGCATCTATACTCCACGGGCTTCCTTTTATCAGACCAGAGCACAGCGCTACCAAAAACGGTTCGTGCCCCGATTTCATTTTGATCAACATCATGAAACTTAAGTCTGTTGCCACGCGCATAGGCAATTCGTATGTGATTTAGGTAGGGCGTCTCCACTGTGCCAACCTGTGGGACCAGTAGTAGATCTGGGCAACGATTGCAAGAAACATATAATGATTCACTTAAAGATCAAGGCAGTTCGAGAAGATAATGAGTGCTTGCTGGTGTTTACTCACATGGAAAGAGCCAGTCGCCCAATGGAAGTCGAGCACGTATTTCCACACGACCGAATTTGAAGCTAAATTTCTCGCGGTTATGCAGTTTAGCCGTGTAAACGGGTGTTGTACCATCCCATATACAGTGAGTTTTAAAAAAAGATTTGGAGGTGCAATCCGGCAGTATCGATTTCTTCCTATTGGTTTTTTTCGCCAAAATGGCTTTAAGATGCAAAATTCCATCTTGTAGATAGGAATTAGCCTCGTCCTTTAAAAAGGTCACAAACTCCAGTATCGCAGGCGGGTCAAAGATCGTATTGCGCACCTCATGCTTCCATCCATCCAGAGAGTCGTTAAACTCTTCACTGTAGATTAGTGTCCCACTACAGTTCCGGACTACTCGAGTATCCATCTCCGTTTGAGATGGATTACAGTGACACAAGGGCTCATGGTCCTGCTTGATTGCATTGTTGCTCTGATCGATTTTGTAGTCAAAATCAGCCTTTATAAACTGATCGATTGTTTGGAACACGCCGACTATACGCAGGTTATCACCGGATTTGAGATTCTTGTTGATGTCTTGCTTGTAGGTCATGACGCTGCCATTGTTCTGATTATACACGAAGGTATAACCCGAGGTACACTCGTCGTCGAGTTCGATAGAGAACAGAACTGATACAAGTTCGCGTTCATCTATAAAAAGTACAATTTAAAGTCGTACTATACACTAAAGGTATATATACTACAGTTACTGAACTTGCCTGGAACTGTTATCGTTATATCACTACCGTTGATTGCAACGATTAATTCGGTTTTTTCGATATCAAACGCTGCACTCCAGTCGACAAGGCAAACGACAAAAATAAATATGAAAAGTTTGCTCTTCATTTTTCAAATTAGAAAATTAATCCGATTATTGTCTCACTACAGCTTCTTATACTTCGCTTTAATAATCTTATCAGCTCAAAACGATTCGAAAGCTCGGGCACGACTACGGTAAATATTCAACGACGGGTTCAGGTTCAGGCACGCATAGATGTTATCGATAACAAAGCCGTGTATCGATAACGTTGCATGTTGCCACTTGTGCAAAGAATCAACAAATATTTTTTAACTGTTCTTGTGTTGTGAAACTGTTAAGACTGAAAATTTAGTTTTAAAATAAAATTAAAGTGTTTAAAACTATATAATTTTTCTCAAAATGCAGCTCTGGCAGCGTTGTGTTTCGAAAACCATCCGTCGATCTCAGTCTATAATATTTTTGATAGTGATAGCCGAGTGCAGGTTGTTAGTCTCAGTCAGAAGTCGCACGGAGTAGACGGAGCTGCTCTGCATTAGTGTGTATACATATGTGTGGATCCATAGATTCGTGTACTATAAATCACTTGATAACCTTTGATTGCGTCTTCAACATAATTTTATAATCAAACCAATTAAAATGCAAGTGAAAGTCTTGTTACTTTCAATTGTTCTCCTTGTTGGATGTCGGGCTGAATTTACAGCCCAGATAGCGGTTAATATCGTGGGAACAGAAATAACAATAACGATGCCGCGTATGTTAAAAAAATATTTAATTTGAAAAATAATAGACATCAAAATAACTACAATATTCAGTTTAAAATATATAAAATAGTTATTTGCTGAGGAAGATTGAATAAAATTAAAAAGAAGAACTGTTAAAATAAAAAAATTAAACCGTTGGCGACTTTTAACTGCATAGCTGATCATTCCCTTTGTGCTTTTTAAAACTCCGTACACAAAGAGTACAGGGTCTGTTAGGTTTGTTAGAAGCCAAATGTTCGTAACTGACAGAAGGAGGCTTAAGTTAAATATTCTTGATCAGCATTAACAGCCGAAAGGATATAGCAATGTCCGTCCGTCCGTATGATCCCATGGATCTCAAAGACTATAAGAGCTGGAGCTACCAAATTTTGAACGAATTCTATTTATATCTCAGGCATCGGAACAGTTCAACCTGACGGTTCGAATGAGTTCGCGGTATTTTACAGTCGGCTCGCTCGACAACAAGAACTTCTCCCTTGTTGTAAATTATTTTTGGTGTCTGAGCGAAATTAAAAACCTTAGTTTTTTATATTAAAAAATGGATTTTTGCAGCACATCCTAATATCACATCCGTTTTCTTCTCCTCGGAGTTGGACGATGATTGTAGCTTCGGGTACAATATCATCCATAATTTGAGCGATAGCAATTCGTTGGTATTTAAACATTATCTGAAGAATAACATAAGTGATAATCAGTTGTTAAAAGTTTTCGGTGTATTTGAAGCCAATAATCAAGTGATTACGATAAACTTTTTGTACAATTTTGATGAAAATGGAACTGGAGTCGAACAGGAACAGACAGAAATCTGTCATCAGCAACCTGATCCAGTTACTCAGCGGCCTCCACTTGTAGACGAACAACAAGACCCAGAGTACATGTCGAAAAGCTGCATTACACCCGAATGGAATCCCAATGTGCAAAACAATAAAATGTGTAGCGGAAATTTAATTTTCGAGGATAATTTCAACGATCTTCAAAATTGGCAACACCGCATTTTCATGCGCCTTTCCATTGAAGATCATTTGGAGTTTACGGAGTTTGTGGCTAACAACAAGCACAGTCGTGTCCATGACGGTCATTTGCACATAATGGCCAATATTACGGAGTATAAATACAGACCAATGAAATACAAATTAGGGAATGAAACGGAGTATAAATACACGCCACAAAAGTACAAATTAGAGAATTGCACATCAAATGACGTAACTTTCTGTGGTAATTACGATATGAGCTTTAAAACGCCTGCACCCCCCGTTCGATCGGCTTTTTTGCGAACGAAAGACGACATCAAGCTGAAGTATGGCCGTTATGAAATCCGTGCACGGCTACCCATTGGCGACTGGCTAATACCCTGTAAGTGGCTGAACTACAACTCTTCAGTACCATATTTAATCCTTATATAGATTTAATACTGCAGCCACATGACTCGGCTCTGGAGTCCTTTGTCGGAACACACATTCGCTTGGCGTATGCGCGAGGAAATTCCATATATCCCGGCGGTTTGGGTGGCAATACTCTTTTTGGCAGCGCAGTTGTCTTTGATAACTCAATTGGTGAACTCTACGAGGATAGACAAAGTCACAGCCTTGAGAATGGAGCACATTGTGGGGATAGTTTTCACAATTACACTATGATCTGGCACAGTGACCGCATAATTTTCAAAGTAGATGGCAAAAGATATGGCATTATTACGAACGAATTGGTTCTCAACGAGCTCAATAATGTCCGGGTATGTAATCATGATATGTTAAATTAATTTTTTTCTTAAACATTTTTTTTGTAGAATTTTTATTTGGCTCTGGGTTTGACTGCTGGCGGTAAATATAACTTTCCGTGTCAAGGAATTAAACGGAAATCCCAAATCACCCATCCGAAAGCACCGCAATATTTTTTGGAAGATTTTCCGACTACAAAGAAAACATGGACTCATCCAAAACTGGTAATTGATTATGTGCGTGTCTATGCAACACATCCACAGGAAGAGTGAACTATTTTGAATTTAAGACATTTATTAATCTGTCGAGTTTATAAATAAACCACTTATCGTAAATGTAGTCAGATTAAACCGCGTAAACTCGCACATGATCCACCATTAGGCTGGGTTGCTTCCAAGAAGGCAGCCAATCATCCTGGCGCTGCCAGAAGTTCAGCTTTGCCTGAGGATGCTTATTGAGCCAGGGCTTTTCGTAGCTGGCCGTACGCAGTCTGTCCACAAAGTCTCCAAAGCCGCCCACCGACAGGCCCAGTGTAATGTAGAACTGCAAATGAATGAAATGAAATGATTGGAAGTTAAGCTGTTCGACTTAAGTATGCCCTGTAAATTTCTGCGACAGCGCTTGGTGCCTTAGGAACTGGGCTTTGAATCATCCCAATATAAAGCAAACTACTATTTCTACATTTCATGCCAAAACCCGTTTAGGGGCAAAAAAATCACCTCGATTACGCTGATTGAAGGGGAACTTTTGGTGTGCTTACCATGCGATCAAAAGGTGCCATGGGACCGCCACGACGCCAGCTGGTATTCAGTTCTGAGTCAGCATACTGATTCAACAATTCTCCGTAAACTTTGCCATCGATGGTGAACCGAAAACCAATGCTACTCCACTCCAGGCCATACAAATGGAACTGATTGCCAAAGTGTTCGCTGCGCCGCAGCTGTACCATGAAATCCTCACGCTGTGAGGCCTCCGTGGACAACACAGGACCAGCCAAAAGTGTGCGTCCATCTAGCAGTTTTCCCGGCGGCAGACGGAGTTGCTCATTGGCACGGATCATGGCCACGCGCAGTTGACCTACGAAAGGCGCGTGTTAAGAGTAAAAACTGAGGTATATAAGGAATCTTACCCGATTCATAACCAGTTTGGCCATACGCTTCCATGTAGGGCTCCAGCAGCAGCAATGGCACAATCCAGTCACCCTTGGGCATCTTGGCGCGTATTTCTATACGTCCGTATTTAAATTGGAACGCATCCTTGGTACTAAGACGTGGCGTCACCACAGGTGGCATTATCACTGGTCCACCCGTGGCCAGGACACACTGCTTGCGACGATCATGGGTCCCGGTACAGCGTTCTGAAAGGTCGAGCTGGGCATGCGTGATATCCAGATCGGGTCGATAGCTAGCCCAGAGTTTTGGCTCAATAATCAAGATTCCTTCGCTTACACGTGCCCTGCCATCGTACAACACAAATTCGGCATCTTTGGTATCAATTGGACCACGAACTTCGTGCTGCCAGAGCGTTTCGTTCAAGTGATCGAAGGTTTCCTCAAATAGCAATTGACCTTTGCAGGGCGGTGATGGTTGGGCTGGTGACGTCACAGTCTCGCTGATCTCTTCACAATTTGATGGTCTTGCGGTAGAGGTGGTATGGGTGAATGTTTGCGACTTCTCGGTTGTTTCTTCCGAGTTTCCTTTACAGCCCTCTGGTAAATAGTTTCCAGCCAATTGGCAAACTTGCAGCGGTTGTCCCTGACCACGATAGATGGCGCTGCCGTGCTGCACATTGGTCCAGACAGAAAGTGTGTCGTGTGCTCTCAGCGTGGCCTTTTCAAAATCATATTGCCAGCGTCCATCCTGCGACTGACGAACTTGAGCGCTGAACTCTCCCGGCTCGAACCCCGTAAAATTGCGATTTCGGTTCACATTGAAGGCTACACTCTTGACGCCATTCTCATCTGAAAGAAGAACATAGACTGATTAACTTATCTTCAAAAGAGCAATTTTTATAGTAATTAATGAAAAATATTAAAATTGAATTATCTCTGGGTTTTTTCTAGGTATTCTAGCTGTTGATTTTTAAGTCTAGATTATTATATAAATTTAAAGTGATAAATAAAAATAAATTTAAGTGTTCCAAATAAGCTACGTACAACTGTACGCACTCTAAAAAGCTAGCAACGCATCCTGCGCGACAAGTGTCTTGGTGTTGTTAAGGTATTTGCATCAGCTTGAAAAGCAAAGATAACAAATATAATCTTGAAGTATTTACCTGGTATAGAAACTCGGAATCCTTGGGTTAATGGCTCTACAGTGGCAGCGGGCACCTTGTAGCCAGAAATGCCCAAAATCAGGCTCAACAGCAGTAGCAGCATCGGCGTTATCTGGCATCGTAATCTTCTAGCTGCAATCATTATTTTCTATTCGTTCTCTGCCACGTTAAGAATCCGACTGACTGCTTCGATTTTTTTGCTCGCAAAACGCTCTCAGTTGAGACCGGTTCTTTGTTTTGTTTGTGACAATCTGCAAGCTTCTGTCGGTTGTTCACTTATCAGCAGCGTATTGAACGACTTTTTTTTAATATTTTTTTGAAAAACGTGTTTCAAATAAAATACACCATGCCCTATTTACATCTTCAAAATTTAAAATTGATAAATTGAATGAAACGTTTTTATTTATTTAGCGGCGGCAACACACTGTTTAATATATCCAAGAGTAATCGATACTTATCGATAGTGGACTTGATAGGAGGCAAAATCAAAAGAGCTAAATTATACGTAAATACTGACAATTAATTTAGTTGGCTGTTAAAAGCTTTTAAAGCTAGGCTTAAATTCTATTGAAAGCTTTTTAGAACTTTTAGACTAGAATGCAACTGGTTTTTGCAACAGTTGAGGCGCCAAGTTCTACGGAACCATTCGTGCATATTACGCATAGAACTTTAGTAAAAATTGTAAATAAATTAAGTTAGACTATACTTAATTGCGTCACGAGCTGGAAAATGTGGATGATTTTATTGCTGTTTTTGTGGTTTCCTCAAAAGGAGGCATATAAAGTGCCAAATGTGCACTTAAAACTGTTAAATGAAAGCGGCTTCACAGTGTCTATACCAGGTGGGTGGGTTCAGCTCTGGAGATGTGAAGGTCAATTTTGTGATTGAATCTGTTACAGACGAGCCGGGAATGCAAGGTGTTCTCTACGTGCTGCTCATCGATGACACCTGTCCACCACTAATGGACTACATAACCAAAGTCACTAATGGCACCTGGCTTAGTAGACATGCTACCGTCCTCCAAGACAATGATAAGCTGCAAATTTCATTGATAGTGCAGTTTAACAATGTGCTCTATGAGAGAACAGAGTACCAAGTAATACTCAATAATCGCTTACTAAAAACGAGGCAAAAAAAATCCGTAAACATTGTCCAGCAAACCTCGCCGGATCAGTGTAAGGCCATCCTGGATGAGACTGATAAACAGTTAAATTCCTGTAAACCAGCTGAGAGTTCCGTGAGCGGCAAAAGACGCATTTGCCGTGGTGATCTTTTGTTCGAGGACAACTTCAATGGGACACAGCTTAATAACAGCACTTGGACGCACGATGTGAGACAACGCATGTATCATGAAGATGAGGAGCTGGTGGCCTTTGATGATTCTCCTCGCAACTCTTACGTAAGAGACGGACGTCTTCACATTGTGCCATTGGTGGCCAATGATGTGACCAATGGAGCCTACCGACTCGGCGATCGCTGTACGGCCGTGGAAAGTCAGGATGTGGAATGCAACATTGCCTATGGTAGCTTCTACAAGATTAAGCCACCCGTTTATTCAGCTCAACTGCATACTCGACAATCGTTTAGCTTTAAATATGGAAAAATTGTCGTGCGGGCCAAGTTGCCGAAAGGTGATTGGTTGTTTCCCTGTAAGTGGGTTCCGTCAAACAATTATTTTTTAATGTTAGTTTTTATTAACTAACTCCTTACAGATATTATGCTACAGCCGGCGTCATCGCATGCGGAAACGCATTATGCCAATCAGATGCGTAAGTATTGAAATCAATTATTTTAAAAAAAATTATCGACTTTCAATCGATAGCTTTGAGTAACACACTATCGATTGTTTCGTAGGGGTAGTCAGTGTTAAAAAAATGCTGCACTACCTATACTTTCGATAATGGGACAGAAAGTAGGTCTAAGTTCTTGCACTTCACTCACATACCAGTTATTGGCCACTAAATACCCTGTGAACTTAATTAATTTCAGGGATTGCCTACGCCCGAGGTAACCCTTACTTGCACAACAATAAACAGGAGGACATTTCGGGTAACCGTTTATACGGAGGCATGATTGTTTATCACCAAGGTACTGCACTGCAATTTGTTAAAGATCATCTGAGTAAAACCCATTATGGCGATGAGTTTCATAACTACACGATGATCTGGAAGCGTGAAAAATTAACGTTGATGGTAGACAATGAGGTTTACGGAGAAATCTACGACGGCTTACCATTTTTTAATGAAAAATGTTTCATAATTTTCGGAGTTACTGTAGGGGGTTTTCTAAACTTTGACGACAGTGTGCTGGCTAAGGACGTTAAACCCTACAGAAATCAGGAGCCGCGTGCTGCTCTTTCATTTTGGCAGCAGCGTGAAACCTGGTCGGCCACTTGGGGAAAACTGAGCAGTATGATCATAGATTATGTGCGCGTTTACGCGGAATAAATTTATTGTAAACTTAATATAGATGACTATAACTGGTATAATTATATTTAAAATGTAATTGAACTATAGAACTTAATAATGTTAAATGTATGTATTCTTATAAAAAAATTCTCGTACTCGAATTAAACTTAATTGTTGGCATTTTTCAAATGAAAAAATACTAAGAAGTTAAACTTATGTGAACGAAGCGAACTGATTCGTTCAATCAAACCACTTCATTGCGATGCAGCCCTGGTTTTCTTTTATCGCTGATTTCGTCTTTGTCGCTGTTTCGTTAAAGAATGTCCGTGCGCTGCACTGTGTGGCTGTCTATTTATTTATAAAATCGGTGAATAATATAATACTTATGTATTTTTAACAAATGAAGTGACAACACATTATTGCCAACATTGCATAATTGTGCTCGTTTAAACTTAAACAATAAACAGAAGACACTTCCGACTCAATTGATTGTTTGTTTGTGTTTGTTCGATTCGTAAGTCTGCGTATGCAGCGAAATCGAGTCTGAAGCAAAGGAATTTTCTCTATTTTGTGATGTGATGGAGAGAGTGAATTGGTTTATATTTTTTGTTTTTTGATTGTTTGCAGAGCCCACAGTGAAGCCAATCAATTAATTTAAGCATAAAGTTAGTACTGTATATTAGCAACAGGACATGGATATACTCGATATTGATGAAGCACTTAAGGATGATTCATACATGTAAGTGACGTTCGCATTTGTATTCCCCGTTTAGACACTGCTCTCTGCCGCAATTGCTAAAAATACTTACGCCATCTGTGCGTGTTTTCCTATTTCTATCGAAAATGTGCAGATTTCTGGCAGATAAAACCCACGATGATATCTCAAACATACTGCAACAGTGGAAAACAAATAATCAACAGCAGCAGCCGCAGACGCAGTCGCAACAATTGCAGCCGCATTTCCACTACAATCATGAGCAAGGTACGTACATACATCATACATGTGTGCCATACATCGGTCTCACACAGATACACACACACACTTACGTGCATAAGTGCAGGCCAAGTTTTGTGCATTTGGCGCTTTCTAAAAGCAAATTCGTAAGTGGGTTAAACTGGCGGCAGCAAAGTTGACAACGTAGAGGATAAATAAATATATATATAATTTAAAATGCTCTTGCGATATATGTATGTGTGTGTGTGGGCTGTCGAGCCGCTTACTTATGTACTTACGTACGTACCCATTACCAATGACCACCAACCGTTGTTTCTGCTATATTTGGCCAATGTTATTGTCGACAATAATTAATCAACAAAGACACAAATACAAACACACGCACACACACACAGACAGTATGTCAAGAAAGAGTTGTGCGTGGTCTGATCATTCATGGCTTTAAGCTGTGCACTGGCGACACAATACGGAATTGATAAAAACTGGCTATGCAAATGAAGTAATGGAAACAAAGTCGCCGATTTACTGCATAATAAAATCATTTGATTTAAATCGCAATTATAATACGTAGTTAAGCTTAATACTAAAATGTCAGAAAACTGCTATAATTTAAAATTTATATAACATAGTTATGTTTGATAACATAACATATGTTATCTAAACTGCAGTGTTAAAGTCAGCTGATATCCTTCACAGCGCGCAATTAGACAACACTAATTAAGCAGAGCATGGGCATGAACAAGATATCAAATTTATTTTTAACGCATATTTATTTAATGCAACTTCTGTTGACTTTTGATGGAATTCCTTCTCTATTAATTAAACCCTAATTCTGTTACATTTTATGTTTGCATTTCGGCTCATACTATTTTGTTGTCTGTCGTTCATTGGGTTCATTGGAACCGTTCGATTGCTGTGTTCCCAGGAATATCTGGAGCTTTGATAGCGCGCGATTTTCCAACACTTTTTAAGTGTCAAATTTAGTAACTGTAAATTGCCTCTGCTGCGTAAAATAAAATCCATAAATTGTAGTCAATTGAGCTCGACAAAATGGAAAACTCTTCAAACATAAAGAGCTTCTTACGTGTCAGCTTCAAAAATCGCGCTAAGGAAAATACTTTGAAAACAAACCAACGACTACTGGGTAGCGAAAGATTCAAGGAGCACATTGGCGTCATGCTCGAAGATTTAACGCCCTCTCATTTGGGAAAAGTGATCGATAAGTGTGTGGATCAGCATGGCTCGGATCACAAAATGATGAGCGTGACTGGCTGGTACACGGTGACCATCAGCAATTGCCTGAATGTACCCAATAGCTCCATACTACTTGCACTCAAATATGCCTTTATGCCGCTGAAAGTGGAAATGTTTAACTTAAATCGAGTCGGTAACAGCGAATGCGGACAATTTCTGGTCGATAATAAGTTAATTGCCAATCGCATGAAGCGTCTAAATGGCAAGGTAACTGTGCTCTATAGCACCAAAGTTATAGATTTGCACGTGGATCTTGGCATCGTTCCAAGTATGCTGAAGGATTTTTCCCTACAGCCAGCATTGCTAGCTGCGATTAAGACCACATTGTTGGCGCGCTATGATGCCAAGAATCAGTCACTTAATTTAACACGCTTCCATGCAGCACCCGAATTGCTGGGACACTTCTGTGCCTTGCATGTGATGCCCATGTTGCAGACTTTGTTGCAAATTATTGCACAAGAATTTCCGGAACTGCGCGTTCTGCACTTGCGCGACAATTTCCTGTGCTCACTTGGAGCCTTCGATCAGTTTCCAAGGACAAGATTGCCCAATCTCCAAGTGCTCGACGTGAGTGCCAACAATATCTGTGGTATAATGCAGCTCAAAAATTTGCGAGACATGAAATTGCAGACTTTGGATTTGATCAATAATCCCGTGGCCAAAATCGAAGGCTGGCAGCTGCATAGGATGCTGCCGAAGGTGCAGTACATTCGTGTTAGCCACAAGACAACCCCGCTCACTGCCACTTATTTTGGCGGTAACAGCACCGAAAGAGAATTTTGTTCACAATTTGTCATAAACTTCTATGCTAATTTTAATAATTTGAAGCGCCGCAATGAACTGGGTATATACTATGAAAAGAAGGCGATCTTTTCGTTGGGTGTGTGCAAACAGTTGGTGCTAAAGCCCGAAAATATAACTGGATACGGCAGTTTGTTTGATCTGAATCAATTGAAACAACGTAAGAGAACGTCATGTTGCAGAAGGCTATTCTTTGGACGCGATGCTGCAGTTCACGCTTTGAGTCACCTCCCGGTGATGCCAATCAATGTGGAGGAGTCTAATCTCCGTGTTCACCTGTACAACGACTATTCCCGTGTCTTCACTATGAACGGCAGCTTCAGGCAAGTCACCAACTCAGGTGTCTATGAGTGGTGTAGCTATACGCGTCAGATTATGATGCGTACCGACGAGGAATACTGCTGGTTAATC
Organism: Drosophila acutilabella; assembly: GCA_035046005.1. Taxonomy (NCBI): domain Eukaryota; kingdom Metazoa; phylum Arthropoda; class Insecta; order Diptera; family Drosophilidae; genus Drosophila; species Drosophila acutilabella. The sequence goes on from JAWNOK010000013.1 coordinate 18,774,384, forward strand.
CACAGCGATATGTTGGAGATTTCGTTGGGCCGATCCGATGTCGATTTCAAGCCAAAACTGGTCTCCGTTATGAACACTGATCAGAAAGTAGCTGACTTTGATAATCAAGTGGAGGAACTGAATACAAGTTTTAATAATTCAATGCAGTTTTCTACGGAACCCAAAAGATGCTCACCAATGCCTGAGGCAGTACTTGAGGAGATGCCACAAGCAGTGCTTGAGGAGATGCAACAACCAGTCATTGAGAAGATTCCACAAGTAGTCCATGAGGAGATGCCACAAGCAGTCCAAGAGGAGATGCCACCGCTAGTGCCACAAGTAGTTATACCTGCGTTCAATAACAAACTCGAGGTTGAAGTGGATGATACTCTGCTCTGCTCCGATGATGAAATGATGCTTGTTGTTAACGAGGAAGAGCTCCTCGAAGTCGATAGTCTTTAAATAACAGTGCACAACCAATTCACACACACATACACACACACACACCAACACTGAAGTTGACTATAATTTTACATTTTTGGTTTTGTTAAATTTATCCACTTTCATTAATTGCATTAAACTTTTAAATATTAAGCATACAAACACAACTCAAAGACGTTCACAAGGCCGAAACGAAGATCACAAGTGACAACTAATCTGGAGGCGCAATTTGTGAGTATAAAAACAGATAGAATTTAATTAAACTTCAACTAACGTGAACTTAATTTTTGCAGTCACAGAATGCCACCACACCATTGGCACAGGGAGGAGCTGGCATGCTTAGTCTGGAGATTGGAGGACTTGTCACAAACATGCACAAGTCCTTTCTGCAGGACACGTCGCCACCATCGTCTATTTGCTCATCCATGAACAATGAGCACATGAATAGTTCCCTCATCACTTCCGCAGACTTTACAAATCTCAACTTTCTGCAATCAACCAACAGTTTGGAGACCGATTTTGACAACACGACAACAACAACATCCACTTTGGGCAATGAGGATGGTTACACGCTGAGCGACATGATCAGGGATCGTAAGGCACTAGAATCGCTGACCATGTCAGGGGACGGTACATTGATCAAGGACTCGCAAATTGGCCAGATTGATGACATTTCTCTGGCAACGTTGAGTAAAACAGGCTCTGGTTGCAGCACCATGGACAATAGCACCGATAGCGTCTCCACGCCAAACGAGCTGCACTTGCACCTACAATCTCTGCAGTCGCAGACACAGAATCAAAACCACATCCAGAAACAATTGCGTACTACAATGTTATTGAGCGAGGAAATGATCGGAGACACCACATTTAGCCTGGTGGACAGTTTGACAACACCAACATCAACCACAACACCAACAACAGCAGTAGCAAACGATTCGTTGGTCGAAACGGAGGCAAATATAACATTTAAAAGGCCACAAGCGCCGCATCTGAATGATACCGTATTGTTAGCGGGACGACAGGTAAACACCACATACACCGAGGGCTGTGATACACCTGAGGCGGCCAGGTGCGAGACACCCGAGAATATGGACAAGGTATTGTCAACGCTTCAAATGGAATCAACACCTTTAACAACGGCAAGCTCACGTTTTCAACAACACAAGAACAATAACAACTTTAATAATAATAACAATAACAACAACAACAATTACAATAACCAACAATTAAGCTATACACCCACGTTGAAGGGGCGTGGCGAAATCAATAACATATCGCCGATTGTGAGCAGCAACACAACACCACTGAGAAGTCGCCAGCAGCTTAATCAAACCTATGAACCACCCACAACAACAAGGCTAAAGGATTTAACAATAGATGGTATAAGGCCCGTTCTCGTGGACTCAATTGAACAGCATGCAATGGATGCCACCTACAATATGACCGAGGATCAGAAGCAAATGCAGTGCATACTCGATTTAGCTGAGGCTGAGGTGGAGATGCTGGCCCAACAAGGAGATGAGGAACAGTTTGAACAGCTGCTTGATGGACTGGCCAAAATGAATACACTGAATCCGGAGCAGATCAAAATGCAGAAATCCTTGGACAGCATTAAGCGACGTTTCCATAGAGATGAGGAGCCGCACATGGCGCACAGCGATCATCAGCTGGTGGCACAACAACAGCAGCAGCCGGAGGATGTACATCATATGACGTCACCTTTAATGAACCAGACACAGCTGTTGATGGGCAGTCACAGCCAAAGTCAGTCTAGCGGCAGCGGAGAACGTTTACTTAGTCGCCGCAGTCGCCTCTATGATGATGTCAATCTTAGCGCCATGCATGATAGCACGGCTAGCGGCGGCAGCTGCAATTCAACATCATTTATTGTGCATCGAAGGGAGGAGGAGCCAGCCAATACGTCGGAGGCCTGCTCACCGCTGCAGGAGTCCGAGGAGTCTGCGTTGCCGGAAGAGCAACAATCGGTGGCATCAGCTGTTGAGAATGAAGCGTCTAACTATAAGCTGGCGGAGCGTCGCGAACGGGATCGAGAGCGTTTTAAGACCATTAAAATAACCAAGGAAATGCGAGCACGTGACGAGCAGCTCGACAACATTGTAGTGCCTTGTATTGATGATGACGCGGGGACGGTGGAGCCTTTGGCGTATGTAGAGCCTGAGCTGCTGCAACGGCAACAGTCACCGCCGGGACGACTTTCGCGACGAGATCAGTCCACCAACAACTACAATAACGAAGTCGAAAGTAATTCCAGTGCCAGCAACAACTATTTGACCTACAAGAAGCCCAAGGAGAAGTCGTTGCTAATGCGTCAGCGACAATATGAGCAGCATCAGGTCTCAGAACTAACTCCCAATGAGTCAACGTCATCCTCCAGTCAGATAGCTCGATCACTCTCCCGACCACGCTACATTAGTGGTCTGCAAAAGTTTACTACTGTCAGCAAGGCGACCTCAGCTGGAGCTGGTCTTAATGCCACCGTTAACAGTGGGGCAATGACAACGGCAGCAACAACAGCAGCGGGAGCAGCTACATCTGCTGCTGGTGAACTCAAGAGTCCCATGGGCATTAAATCCAAGTCGTTCCATAATCTGTCCTCCAATATTAGCGGCATTGGTGGTCTTGCGCCACGTCCTAGTTTGGGTGGCTTGAGACGGCCTAGTGCCCATAGTGGCAAACAGATGTCTGGGCTAAGATCAATGCAGCAGCAGGAGGTATGTACAGGAATACCTGATTAAAATAAGTAGAACATTAATTATTTATATATTCTACAGCAGGATGACAACACGGTCTTTAAGGTACCCAAATTGGTTAGCGGATTACGGGCACCTACGACGGCGGGATTAAAGCGAACTGTGGGCAATGGACTTGCACGTCCTTCTTCCGGTTATTATAGTCTGAGCATGAAACAAGCGGCGGACGCCGAAACACCCGAAGTAAGTTCACAATCTGTCAGAAGATTTTAATAACTGTGATTAAAGTTAGACTTTCTTTCAGAGCCTCTCATCGGCTTCCTCGCGTGGCAGTTTGTATGGCAAGGATACGAAGCTGAATCACACCTTTGACACGCAGGTGCTTAGCTCAAAGCTGACACAAGTGACAACCGGAGCAACAGGCATACCAAAGCCATCCGGACTGCGCCAGCCAACGCAAATGAAACGTAGTGGTTTGCCGCGACCATCAAGCATTGTGCGGCGTTGACAACCAAATAATAAATAAACTAAGACAGCAATTAATTAAAGCAACTTACCGACCGCCCTAGCAGACTCCCCAAAACATAAAACAATAGAACCATCTTCATTTAAAACTTACTTATAATTGAAGTTATTATCGTCACAATATCTTTTGTGTATTTTTGTGTTCAGTGCTCTCTATTAATGTGTAGTTACATAGTTTAATTGTCTTTCGCTCTGTCTGTTGATTTAGACAATAGCATTTATGTTGAACATTAACGAGTTTTGCATTTAGTTTAAAACATGATACATAACAAATAATAAACAACCACAAAAAACAACACACTTTGCCTTATACGAAAGATGAAAAAACAAACCACAACTCCACGTTAATCGCATTATAATAAAATTAATAACATAAATAGGTGTATATTTTTGTATGACATGCAACGAGAAAGAGAATGAATTTGTTGTGGTTTGAAGCGAATCGAATAAAATAATAGTATATGTAACTAATAATTATAATCATAAGCTCTGCTCAGTGGCCAGACCACAGGAAACCAAACTATAAATAATAATAAACTATTATGTAACTGATAAACCTATTAACTATGATAAACAAAATGTTACAAATTCGAAATACAATAGAAATACAAATATAGAAGAGCAGTACAATATTCCCAATAATATACACAACAGCAATATTAATTGTACTGTTCAGTTGTCTATAATAATTGAAACTATATCAAAATTGTTATATTGATTTTGCATATAAAGATATATATACATATAGTTATTAAACGCATCTTTTGTGTGGTGCATTGTATTACTGTGCTATAATAAATATTATCTATCCCACATTTGTAATTTAGCTTTTAGTTGCCAAAAACAAAAAACACAAACAAAACTACAAAAGAAGAACGAATTTTTCTAAATAAAATATTGCGTATTATAAAAAAATCAGTGAAACAATTTAGTTACTCCCATTTCTGTTTTTTGGGACTGTTCCATCATTAATCATGCATATCCTATATTAAGTTAGTTCCATTGCATTAATCCCCGTTATAATTAAGAATTAAACTGAAGTTTACATTGTTTAATAATTTAAACTTAATCATGTACTAACCAAATGCTTTGCCTTTACTAACCTAAGTATAGTAACGTGTATTATTACCCCAAAAAAGAAACGGCTTTAATCCAAGTAGAAACTAATTTGCAACTTTTGTAAACGAATTTAATCCGACTTGATTAATTAAGCATAAAAATTAATAATTAATTTTTGACTAGCTTTAAGTGCTTTCTTCCAGAACTATCGTATATAGTGCCCTATACCCTCTTTATCTTTCTGATTTGTACTGTTTTATAAGAACCATATGCAGTATCCAAAAGACATAACACTAACTCTAACCGTTCCAGAATTCTCAGACTTGAGTATATATATTTAAATTGAGCTATATTTATTTTCGAAAATAAATATTCTTTTTGAATAAATTTTGAACGAATAAATAAAATCAACAATGCAAGTGTTTTAACTTAGTTTAATGGCTACTAGATTGGAAGTAAGATTTGTGGGGATTCATTAACCGTAGAAGCATATGCTCTCTTCTTTTACGAACTCAAAACAATGTTGTTTTTATCATTTTCACACAATTTTATTTTCTGCGATAAATTTATTTTAAAATTTATATTAATTTGGTTTATGTACAAAAAATATGCGTAAAAATAGAAGGAAAAAGTATAAAAAGAAAAGTATCAAAAAAATGCAGCAATTGGAAAGACAATGCGACAATCACCGACAGCCAAATTGTAAGTTGTTGATCAATTAACGTGCACATATATATACATATGAATATATATAAATATATGTATACTGAGATTAGATAAATTTGTTGTTTGCTATTTCAGTCAACGAGAATTTAGATAGGTATTTTGTTAAATACGAAATGCGACAATGAAGGAATGTTTCGTTTAGTGTTTCTGCTGTTGTTGTTGTTGAGCTTGCTGTGGCACCACAGGTTGTTGTTGCTGCTGTTGTTGTTGTACAGGCAGCTGTTGATTTTGCGCAGGTGGAGGTGACTGGTTGTTGAGCTGCTGCACGGGCTGTTGTTGCTGTTGAATAGGCTGTTGCTGCACAGGCTGTTGTTGCTGTTGCTGCACAGGCTGTTGTTGCTGTTGAACAGGTTGTTGCTGTTGTTGCACAGGCTGTTGTTGCTGTTGCTGCACAGGCTGTTGTTGCTGTTGAACAGGCTGTTGCTGTTGTTGCACAGGCTGTTGTTGCTGTACAGGTTGTTGCTGCTGATTACCCATCGGCTGGTTGTTCATAGGTTGTTGCTGTTGTTGTACAGGAATCTGCCCGGCATGCTGATAGACCTGGTTAGGATTCAAGTGCACGGGCTGTGGTTGGCCATATTGCTGCTGAGGCTGGCCATATTGTTGCTGTGGCTGTCCATATTGCTGCTGTTGTGCGTATGGTTGCTGCTGTTGGGCGTATTGCTGTTGCTGATGGGCGTACTGTTGTTGCTGCTGCATGTGCAATTGATCCGGCTGCTGGTAGTGCAGTTGAGCGCCTGGTGGTGGTGGTGCATGGTATGCTCCACCACTTGGATGTGGCGCTGCATAGTAGCCTTGCGGCATATTGGGATGTGGCGGCAGTTGACCAGCGGCAATCATGCGCTGTACTTCCTCCTGGCGACGTCGTTCAAACTCCAAATATTCCTCGTGTGTGAATTGTTGTTGTTGATCAATCGTTTCCCACTCCGGATCCTTTTGGAACTCCTCCTTGGTTGTTTGCTGCATGAACTCTTCTATGCTGATGAGGCCATCGTGATTGGTGTCAGTTTCCTGTTTCAATTTTCTTGTTTTAATTTAGTTAAATATTATAAATTAAGGAATTTACCTGGAAGTAGTGTTCACGCATACGTTCCATTTCCTCAGCACGTTCGCGCATGTCATCCTCGGGCAGATTGCTTTGATAAACCTTGTCCAGTTCCTTGACAAACAACGCCTTGACTTCAGCCTCATCCCAGAAACCGTTGCTGTCGACATCGTGGATGGAGAAGAAAGTTTTCGGATTGAAATCGTCCTTTTCCATGTGATCCTGTTTTTCCCAGACCTCCTCTAGTTGAGCCTTGTTGCCCGGATGATGCACCTTTTCATGGTCTTTGTGCTTCTTCTCCTTTTCCTTGATCTCCGCCTCGAATTTCTTGCGCGACTCCTCATCCATTTCCTTCATCTGAGCCTCTCGTTCATATTCCTTTTGCATTTCGTACTCCTTGAATTCGCCACGTCGCTTGCGATCCGCTTCAGCCAGATCATCGGACGTCTTTTTGATTAGCTTGCGCAAATCTTCAATTTCGAAAGTGTGCTCATTGCCATGGTCCAAATGCTGTGAAACCTTCAAATGGTCACGGTCGATGTTATTGGATAAGTCGTATGCCTTGTTGGCCAATTCACGTAATCTCTCCACCTCGCGTCGCTTTATTTCATCTAGTTTCGTTCGCACATGATGATTCACATAGTCCAGCTCTTGTGCAATTTTTCCACTCTAGATTATTTTAGAATTATCATTAAATCAGGGGAATTACTTCAGCAGCTGTTAAGAAAAGTAAAACTTACACGTATGTCAGCCTCTGGCGCTTTATCGAGCTTTTTGCGGAACTCTGGATCCGCCTCGAGAGCCTCAACAACCTCACGTAAATAGCGCTCATATTCTAACGAAGTCTCCACATCCGCTGGAGCAGGTGTGCTGCTGGTTTGATTACCCTTTTCCTCCTTTTTATTTTGCGTCACAGGTAAGGCTGAAACGAGGGTCACAGCCAGGGTAAACGCCAGCACGACATTCGCCAATCTACACATCATTGTTGCACGTTGTTTAAGTTCACTTTTCTGATTGATAGTAAAAACAATTAACCAGTTGTGTAAATAACTTCTGTAAAAACTAAATGTATTCTGACGTGTCTGCAACTATACTGCCTTGGTTTTGTTTAGCCATCGCAGCGTTGCCGGATCTAGAACATATGTTAATTGGTTATCGAATTAATTATGTCGATAGTCGGCTCTGTCAGTGTGTACATACCACATCTTGGTCATTTGTGTATTGTTTTAGGTTGGCGCCAATACTCAATCAGCTGTTTGGGCAGGTAGTTAACTTTTCACAATATCCTTAAACAAGTTCATAAGTTAATATGCCAATTTTTTTTTTGTTTATGCTATATTTAAGCATAGCTAGATGAAAGAGTCCTCACCCAATCGATATTATTTTTGCTCATAAAATTGGCGGGAAATTTTGAACAATTACATAGAACTAGTTCGACTTTCGCCACTTTTTGTGAACAACAACACAGACAGCTGATCAGACTCATGAGCTAACTTAATATTTAAATATTTGTTTGAATAATGGCCAAAAACACAGCTGCAACCGGCAGCAAAGCAGTAAAGAAGAAAATACTAAGCAGCGTAGAATATTCACGAATTTGTCAATTTATCAATGGTTACCATGGCAGCTTGGCCATCGACTGCGAACTTGAGATGGTGAATCGCTTCTTCGTTGACGTGGAACCACTTGCTTTGATCTGCATACTCCAATCCGAGCTGTTCAACAAGAACCGTGGTCAACATTGGCGCCACGAACAGCGTTCCAAGAAGCTGCTGCAAACGTAGGTGGTCTCACTAAAAATATAAGAAAGTATAATATATAATATAATGATTTCTACTTCTGGATAGCTTTGAGGAACAGTGCCACCTGTATAATGATAATGCTCTGATCATTCGCATGGCCTGTTTGGAAGGTATGAGTCCCATTGCTCTGTGTCGAGTTATACTACAAGAAAAATATGACCTCAAGCAAAGACCACAAGTTTCTCGACTGCTAAAGCATCCATACTTGATCAGCGACTCCCGCCTGGCAGCCAACGTACAGCAGTGTCTGTACAGTGATAATCAGGAAGGACCACTGACGGATTTACGTCGTCGTATAGTTGGCGAAGAGTACGAGGTGAAGCTGAAGCATTTGGCCAAGGATGCTGGCATACATTTCTACGATGAGCACGATTTACGTCGCATGGGTTATGACAAGACACCAGATATTAAAATGATACTACCATTTCTCTACAAGGGGTCTGTAGTCAACTGGATCGAGAGCAAGGCCAATTTCGGAGATCCCAAAGGACACAAATGGAACATACAACAGCAATTGCAAAGCTATTGCAATCGGTAAGGGATTCTCGCAGTGTCCCGAATACATCCTCCTAACTTTGATTTCGTTTTAGATTTGGACCTGGCATTGTTATCTATTGGTTTGGCTATCACGAGGAGACACCACAGCTGCCTGATAATAGCATTGGCATAACAGTGCTGACGGATTTTCCGGCTCGTGAAGACCTGGTATTTATGCAGCTAACGACTCCAGAAGGCCAGAAAACATAGTTTAATTCTGCAAACATTTTTACAACTTGACAATGCAGTTAGTTACTTAACAATTTTTCATTTTTTTTATTGTATTTATAAATTCTCATTTACATTGATTTTTATAGTATAAAAACGCATTTTCCCATTTTTTTGTTGTTTTAGTTTTTTTCTTGCATGAAATGTATAAAATTATAAAATATTAGAATTGTTTATAAACGCAAAACTAGTTGTAATAATAATAATAATTGTGGCGGCAGAAAAACTAAATTCCAGTTGATGCAATTGTTATTTTGTATTATCTCACGATAATGCCACATATAAACAATTTCAATTGGCAATTCAAAACAGTGCAAAAAATGTATTCATTTTGTTGAACAAATCAAATCGGCTTGTTTAGCACATTTTATAAAAAATTTCAGCTTGCATTTGATTTTCCATTTTTATTCCAAAAAATGTTGATTGTTTAAATTTTCATTATTTTTTATTTTCATCTTGGTTTGTTTCTATCGTACTGGTAGGCATCTCGTCATATTTAGTTGATATTTCTCCTCGTGTAAATTAATTTCAATCATTTTCCCTATTATTATTATTGCCTCGGCACATTACAAGTCTTTTAGCTCCTCGGGCATGTCATTCTTCGGATGCTTGTTCTCGAAATGCTGCTTATAAGTCTTGGGATCGGGCATTTGCGACTGTACAGAAAAGAGTTGAAGAAATATATTGTTAACTTTATGTTGTAGATACATTAAAATTGTTATAACCTTGCAGAGGGTAATTGATATTATATTGGAATAAACAGAGTGTGTATACCATGTCAACAAGTAAATACAGGGCTCTGCTAGGCTATGCCAAAGATAACATAAATGTACAGTTAGTTAAGTACCTTGCACAGTACACACACATGCACAAGTGCCTTTTGGGCCGCCTTCTTTTGGTCGTTGGCACTGTGTCCCTGCTGTTTCTTGATCTTGGCCTGCTTGTCGGCTGCCTTCGCTTGGGATTGAATTTTCTGGTGACCGCGTGCCATTTTCCCGCTATGTGTGGGCTGTAAATAAAATAAATTCTGAGCCACTTAAAATATCACTTATCAGTTTTGAAACGTTGGCGCGTCAGCAACCACAGTTAATTAATCTATGATTTTATTTTTATATTAATTTCTGTGTGTGTAGGTGCTTGTTGTTGTCGTTGTTGTCTAAACGGTATTTACATTACTACTACAAACAAAACAAAGTCGTTTGACAGCTGCACACCATTAGCAGCAGCAACAACAGCGACGACGTCTGCACTTTCTCTTTCGCTCTTGTGCAAAAAAAAAGAAGATACAGGAAATCGCTGCATCTTTGCATTGTCTTTATTGTTATTGTAATTGTAGGCACAAGTGTCCGACAGGCGGTACGTCACAAAAGAAACAGACATTGCCGCGCACGCAATTTGGTTAACAGAGAGTTCCCCCACCCTTTATCACACTTTTTAGCACGTTTTCCTTGCAAAATCAGCAAGCACCACCACGTTCTCTCGGTTAGCCTTACCTAATTTCTGGTTGCTAATCCAAAAAAGGTTTTTTGATAAACTTTCAGATTTGTCGACAGTTACTTTACGAAATGTGTATATTTTTACTTTCGTTTGTTTAGAGTTGAATTTCCGTAGCGTAGTTTGTCTTTTTTTCTTTGTATTATTACGAATTGTGTGTGGCCTCCGAGCTAAAGAGTTTGTTCGCTCAAATAGTTCAGTTTTTTTCGTTCACTTGTTCCAAATAAAAGTTAAGGGTCATCCTAAAAAAGTTTATAATATAGCTGTATTAAATTTGATATATATATGTATTTCCTTTAATCAATAATGTTTACAGTACTTCTGTCAACAATTGAAGTTTTCCTCTTTGTATACAACCTGAAATAATTTAAGCTCGTTTTAGGAATCCCCCTGTTATAAATTATTCGCTCGCTCCGATACGTTAAACAGTAGCTCCGAGTAACAGAATGGTAGTCACTAAAATCATTTTCAGTGAATTGTTTACAAAACTGCGAAGTTTAAACGGGCACAGAAGTGAGTTGTCTGTTAAGAAGCGAATCTCATCCAAACGATGTCGGCCCCAAAAGCTTTCATGGTCCCTTTAGTACCGACGGAACAAATAATGGACATTCCCCTTGTTCATAAGACTGTACTAAAGCTTGAATATAGGCGGCAGGCGGTGCACCTACAGTCAGTGGGACCGCAATTTAATATTAACACAAAATTCCATACAATCCGAAGGTAATTTGGAAATACACTCCATATTTGTTTAAGGAAATTCTGATTCCAGCTCAAACCAAAATAAGTGTGGCCGTAACGCTGCGAAAATAATTTAGGGTGGCCGCGACAACATTGGTGTTTTATTCGGAGTTCTTATGATGATTGTGGAACTATTATCGATAGTCTGTAATAAATTATATCGATATTAATTTATTATGTAAAATAATTTAAATTTTGTTCTGCACGATCGATGTTCACGAATTGAAATCCAAAAAGAAACGCGAAAAATCTCTTTGTATAATAATTAGCCAATATTTGTTGGCTTCAAACCACAGTTGCAAATATAGAAGGCAATAACAAAGCCTGAAATAGAGTCCAACATGTAAGTAATTAATGCATTTAGGTATATGTTTGGTTTATTGCTTAAAACTTAACAAAATGGCTTACAACTAAACTAACATGCTTGCATTATTGTCGCAAAACTCATAAATATTGTCAACGAATTGCATTTCGTGTACATTTTTAGCAGCTTGGGGTGTTAATTCACTAAAGTCCTTTGGCGTTGATACTTTTTTGGTTTTTAACTGCGCAGACACATCGTGTTCGAGAGTCATGCGCTTCAGATTATTGATGAGGGAAATATCATGTTTTATTTCGTTCTTCAGCTCGAGCAGCTCGTTCTCCGTTTTAATAATATCCTCAGCATAGGCTTCAATATTACATTGCAGCACACCCACTGAGACCTCCATGTTTGGGGAGACATAGAGTTCGTTGTGGAGTTTGTACTGCTTGCATTTCTCTGCCAATTGGCGCGTCAGATTGTCCTCTCTCTCGTACCGCTCATTCATCTCCGCATGCAGGGCTGCCAACTTGTTGCGCACACTGTGACGCATGGGTGCATCCTTCCGACGTCGACGAATACAGTTGTTGTTGACGACAGTTTCGGTTATGGCAATCGGTTCGTGGCGACTACGACTGCGACTGCGTCGACGCCGTTGCCTTGTGCGCGTTTCGGCCAATTTATATAGCTTGGTCTTGACATTCTGGTTGGCATCTGATGGCGCCTTATAGTGCTGATCGGGAAGTAGTATCAACAACAATTCATCTTGAATTTCCTGCTGCTGTTTAGCAGCCAGCAAACATTTCCCCTTGATTTTGACTGGTTTCGTAGACTTTTCCTTTTTATTGCTAAAATGCAGTAACTTCTTAAGCCACTTGAGCATGGAGAAACTGTGGGCGGGAACAGAAGGAGCGATCTGTAGAACTTGCAGAGGCATTGGCTCCTTGAGATCTCCACGATGCTTGAGCGAGAGTCGCAACTGGAATTAAATTTTAAAAAGAATTAACATTTATTAATTACTCAATTTATTAAAGTCACTTTTTCGCTTGCCTATTAATATGTCAACTTGTACAATTAAAATGCTATTAGGCCAAAAAGGAAAAAAGCTGAAAGTAATTAATGATCGGCAGCGGAGCTGATAAAAATAGTGCACGCAAAGCCAAATTAATCAAACAAAATAAAAAGTGGAGAAAAAAATGAGAAATGTAAAAACAAAGCACTAACTTTAATATAAAAATCAATAGGCAAATTAATTTCACTTCGTGCGTCATAAAGAATAAACTAAAATAAAATAATATTAGAAAAGGCAACGCATAATCAAGTCGAATGCGACTACAGTGAAGCATACGGTGGCATGTTTTTGTTTGGTGGGTGTACGGTGTGTGGAGGCGTGACCTCCGGTGGAAGGGAATCGGGGGTCATTGCTGAACATGAATTTCACATTTCTTGACTTGCGTGCGGCGCCAGACGGACGAACAGGACACAAAAAAAAAAGAAACAAACGCTTATTATGCAATCAGTGTCGACTTTTGTTGTTGTTGCCTTGGGCCCAGTATTTTGCACGGCAGGTGGGCAGAATTTTAGGCTGGGTTGGCTACCCGGAAGAAGGGGAGTGGGAAGTGGAGAAGTTCCTCGCATATTACCTCATTGTGCACACGGCTCCAAGCGCGCCAAACAGGTAAAATGGCCATGTTGCCGTCGTAGCTGCGCTCGATACCACGCCAAAGTTCCGTTATAACGTAATCGCTGTAGTCACGCGATGCTGCTGAGCCATGGCCGCCATCTTGTTTTTCGAACGGCGTCAAACGTAACGAAAACGAAACGAAAACAAAGCGAAATGAAACAAAAAGAACGAATAATTGTAAAAACATAAATAAATAAAAGTCAAAAAGGCGATAAAGTATACGAAAACTAATACGAAAAGTGCTAACTAACTATTGGTTATATCTGATATATAAACACAGTTAGATCTAATGACTCACCTAGCTTGTTGTTGTTGCCAATAGTTCCATTGCTCAGCTCGTCATCAATAAGGGCTTTGATTATGTCATTGCATGTCGTTTTATTTGTTACGCCCGATACATAACGTGGCTCACCATCGTCCAGCCAAATGGGTATTTCCTTATGACCCTGTTCCTGTTGTTGTACCGGAAGTAGTGGAAGGCAAATGCATTGGTTTATTAGTCTATCGGTTTTTATGGCATTCTACGCAATGGTTACAATGCTAACTATAGTTATTAACTACACATTTGGGTGTACAAAGTATGGATAGTTCTGATTTTGAGGTTAGGCACAGTTGCAAATTGCAACAGTGAAGTTTATCAGGCGCTGTTGCCAAATTTGTAAAGCTGTTGCGACAAACTTTTAAGCTTGACTGTGTCACTGTCTTCCCAAAACGACAGGCGCTTTTGCCAAGCTTCACAATGCCTTTTAACAGTTGCCAATTTGCAGTTTAAGTCGGTTACTTGTTTTCTTTTTTGATGAATAACCTATTTAAGTGTTACCAATTAATTTTCGGGTACAACAATGGTACTATCTCCCCAAAACTATACTTAACACTGTTGCCAATCTTCACACGGGCTTTACAATGCTGTCAATTTGCAGTTATGTCTACATTTAAGTGTACTACTCTAATAAAGAGCTAATGGCAACGAATACCACTTGAGTATAATATTGTTACTGCTTCCCCGAAACTACTAAAATTTACTAGCTCTGTTGCCAAGCTTCATAAGTCCTCTCCACTGCTGCTAGTCTGTTGTTAGATTCGGTTTCTTATTTAATATTTTGATTAACAGCTTATTGGAACACCCAGCAATCAATTGAGCATTAGCTACACTTTGACACTTGCTCCCTTCTGGAACGATCTAAGCACCCACTCCCACTCCATTAGCCCTACACTGTGGATGACTAACCCAAACTAACCAAAGCTAAACATGCCACGTTCTTAAGCACAATATTTTGCTTTTACTAGCTAGCCAATTAGATGATTTGTTTGATTTCACTGGAAGCCCACGGTTCACCCATACCAGAGCTACAATCAGACATGGGACAAAATTGGGGCTGTGGTTTTGAGTGAGGGGTTATGGGGGTGTGGAAGTGGCAGCTTACGTGCCTGGCACTTACCACAGTGCTATTTACGCCGTATAGGGAAATGGAACGATGGCGATGCCGTCGACTGGCGGCCGTGTGTTGGCCATTTCCGTTTGGCTTGCTGCCGTTTTGTTGTTGATTTTGGCATGGTTGTGGGCCAGCGGTTGCTGGCTCTTTTGCATCTACCAGACGTTCACAACTTGGCTTATTGCCGCAGTTGTTGTTGTTATTATTGTTGTTGCTGTCTTGATTTTGGCGGTGTTGATAATGCTGATGTTTGGTCGGCAGTATGGGGCTTTCAGGTAAATTCAATAGCGATAGACAGGTGTCAAGATTATCATCGATGAATGTTGAGTTCTGCTGAAGTTGTTGTTGTTGTCTTTGTTGTCGTTGCTGCTGATGTGGCGCCATATTGCCCGAATCGTGGCACTAATTGGCACTGCAATAAAAGGTGGGCACAATTGTTACTATGGGCAATTGTATATATAGTTCTTAAGTATATTGAGTAAATGTATATATGACTCGATTTCATTTTCAAAACACGCAAAAAGGTTGTTATACATGTTCCTTTTGTTGTTGTTGTTGTTAATGCCGGTGGTTGTTTGGTCGCCTACGCCTAACGATCAATTTAGATTTGTTGGCGGCGATTAAATAAATTATGCATGAAGTTTCACATAGTCACATGCATAGTCATTGCCTGGTGGTGCAATGGACAGCACAAGCATAAGCCCAGTAGTCCACACCAAACCACACCTGACCCACCTGTCCCACCTGTGCCGAAACCAATTGCTGTACGCTGATTCCTAGAAAATTACCCGCAAAACTTTGTTTCTATCATTATTTAACCCTGTCTGTCTTCTTCCCTCTTGACTTCTACTTGAGCTCTGCATTTACTTTCGACCGTTTGTTTCAATTCCTTTTTTTTGGCCGCATAAATTGTTGTTGTCCTGCATTTTGTATGCAAATTTTGTTGACCAAACAAAAACACAAAAAAGAGAAGACAGTAGCAAATTAAAGGAGCGAAAAACACAGTCTGTTTCGACTTATGAATTAATGCAAATTTATGCCGCTTGTACCTGCAGCGTGCCAAAATGGCTCAAATTATATATCGAGGCAGTTAAATTGCTCTAAGAACTTCGAAAAGTCCTTACAATGGCAAACGGTTTGTATATAACTCAACAAAATCCTTTTTTGTTCATTTTTATACCCGTTACTCGTAGAGTACAAGGGTATATTGTAATCGTTGGAATGTATGTAACAGGCAGAAGGAGGCGTGGCAGACCCCATAAAGTATATATATTCTTGATCAGCATCAATAGCCGAGTCGATATAGCCATGTCCGTCTGTCCGTCCGTCCGTCTGTCCGTCCGTCCGTCCGTCCGTCTGTCCGTCCGTCCGTCTGTATGAACAAAAGGATCTCAGAGACTATAAGAGCTAGAAAGGTGAAAGGGGTCGCAAATGAAAGGTACAATACCCAAGCAGTACAAGTTTGTTTTTGTTTTTTGACACGCCCACTTTAGGGCGTTCTATCTTCATATAAAGGCAAATGTACAGATAAGACTTAAATGTTTTAGTATAGAAAACTTTTTTGTTAGCAATGCTATCTGATCCAAATTTACACGGAGACTACATGTCTATGAAGTACATGTACTGACCAAGTTTGATCGAAATCGGACAACTATATCGTATAGCTCCCATAGGGCCGATCGTTCAAAAACACGCTCCAAATATTAATTAGTATGAAAAAATTTTGCATTGACTAAGCTATCTTAATGAAACTGACACAAAATAAATTTATTATTAATATAAATATACTGACCAAGTTTCATACAAATCGGACTACTATATCGTATAGCTCCCATAGGGACAATGAGTCAAAAATTTGCTTTTAGTATGAATTTGTATGAAAATTTTCTGTATTTACCAAGCTATCTTAATGAAACTGATAAAGAATAAATTTATCAATAACATAAATGTACTGATCAAGTTTCATACAAATCGTTTGACTATATCGTATAGCTCCCAAAGGAACAATCGGTTGAACATTGAGTAACGGGTATCCTAAAGTCGCGGGGCGACTGTAGCATTCTTTCTTGTTTTAATATTAAAATTGTGTTTTCAAGAAATTATACATTTTATACAGAGGAATTAAGTAAGCTGAGCGTTTACTTTGTTAAAAAAACATTCAAAGTTTTAAAAACTTTTTTAATTATTATTTAATGTTGTGGAGTCTTTTACTCAAAAACCAAATTTAGTTTACTTTTATTTAAAAGTCGCTAGAATTACTTTTGTTTTAAAATATACTGTACTTAGTTCTTAAAAATAATTTTAATAACTTTTGTTTTGTGTTTTGATGTTTATACAAAGTTATTTAAAAAGTTTAATAATATATCTATATATATTTATCATATATTTGTAGTAGTTTTCTAGTAATCTATTTGTTCTTTTAATTAAATTCCTTTCACTTTTTTTTTGGCTGTGCTTGATTATGACTAGCTGCTGCACATACCACGTAATTGTTAATAAATATGTACATTTATTAAATATTTAGTACTGAACACCCCTACCACTTGCATTATTGACTGACGACTGCATAACAATCCACACACGCCTTGAAATATATGTACATATACATATATTGAAAGCTATTAGACAAATGAGTTGTACTAGTGCGGCATGTTGTAAAGAATTTCGTATGCATTGGGCACGCCTACGAGGCGGTCCGAAATGTAGTAATGCCCCGTAGCTCTCCCTGCCCTCAACTGCGCTCTGTGGCCTCCTGTCAATGAGTCCTTTGATTACACCGAACTGAGCAAAACTGGACATGCAAACATCCATTGAGTACTGTAATTTCCAATCAAGATAAGTTCAAATGTAAATTTCATTCGATGTTTGTGCCACGCAGTAGGACCTTTGGGGGCACACACAAACCCACACACTCACACATACACAGCCCCAGGACAATTATCTGAACACCCAGCGCTGACGTTTTAAGTGCAACTAATTGTTGCAAGTTGGAAGGGTTCTATAGAGAAACAATCATATGTTTAATTAATAGTGCTGCGGCTTTTCCGGCTTTTCCTTAAAGAAATTCCCTAGACCTTGTGGCTCATTTTAGTCGGCCTGTCTAACAAAGTTCAATGTCTTGCCTCTAAGTAGTTCATATATATTATTAAATTGATCAATTACTTATGTGCGAGTCACTTCTATGACGTCCACAGTCTATTTTTAGAGTCTGTTTTAAATATGGAGCAGTTGAGCATTTTTTTTTGAGCTGCTTGTTATATTTATGTGGAAGGTTAAAAATATTAATTAATTTTTTGAGAATTGTATAGTTTTCAGATTTAAAAATATGACAAACAAAAATTGGCATAATTTCATTTAATATATAACAATACATTTTAAAGACGTTTACAAACCAATGGTAATTTCATTTAAACTTCAGCAGTTTTTTTTTAGAAATTCCTTACTGCTTTAAATAGTTATTAATATTTTTCTCCTTTTTAGAAAACAAATATATATATTTCTATAATTCAATAGATATATTTATCTCAAGTTGCCAAGTTGTGTATATAATTTTTTGAATTTTTTTAGACTGTCTACTGTATTAATAATTCTTCTAAATATTCTAGAATTGTTTGCTTATCGCTTCAGTAACTGCTCCCTTTTTTAAATACTTTCCATAGTTAGACAGTTTTAGCTTATTGCTTAACATTAGTTTAAGTCAGACTAGATTTAAGTATACATTACAGAATCTTCTTTTAGGTTGTTTCCTTTTACCACACATTACATTTTGGCACCCGCAGAACCACAGAATATTGTGAAATCAACTGTGAATTCTCCCAGTGCCAAGACACAATGGTAGCAGCATGTTTTGGTTATTTCCACTAACTCAGTTACTTAATATAAACATTTTCCAGCCAGCTGATCTTCACTTACCTTTACAGTTAATTTTCCTGAAGGATTTTCACGATCGTTGAACGAATTTTGATTGTGTTTTAGTTCAAGTTACTTTCCTTTTTATTTGGTAATATTTTTAAGATATAGTTGGCAGTGTATTTGCTTGGATTTGTGTGGAAGGTTAACTGTTTTGCACTTGGTCACTTGTTAAGTTGGGCAGCTGCCATGCTAGAGCCGCAGGACTTGTTAATCCTTTGAGCTTTGACACTTGACTGAAGTTCAAATTTGAATTTGCAGCTATGTAACGTGTCTTACGGCAGCAGAATTTGTCGACGTCAGGCAGCGCTGCCGGAAACTGCTAATATTTTTTCGGTTTTCTAGATCTAGACAGGTGGCCAAAGGTGCTAAGCTGTTGTCCTTGTTCAGCCCGTGCAATGTATGGTAAACATATATATATGTATATTCAAATAAAGCCTAGGCTAGAAAACACAGAGACAGTTTGTGTGTGTGTGCTAGTCCTTTAGCTGGTTGCTAGTGACAACTTGGCTAAAAGTCGCGTTCAATGCACAACAAACAGGACTGACGACGGCGTATCCTTGACGACGGCATGTGACTAACTAAAATTTTATTTGCTACCACACAAAACTTTAAAGCAAAACCAGCTAGCTACCAATGCACACACTATCAGAGACTGAGAGAGAGGTAGAGCGTGTAAGAGAGAGAGAGAGAGAGAGAAAGCGAAAGAGAGGGAGAGAGAGCGAGAGTCTAGGGGTTGTTAGGTGCTGCCGTCATCAGCAACTGTTGTTGCTGTTGGTAGTAGCTGCTAACAACAACTGTGCTGCCCCGTTCTCGTCTTTTTGGCCAACCAGCAGCAACCACCAAACGGTGCTACCAATTTTTCCACTAGCCCTGCACACAAACACAATCAAAAATATATACATGTATATATAGTCAGATCCAGATCCACATGCGACCACTCCCTCATACACATTGCAGTTTTTCCTCCTCTTTCCTGCTTGCTCCTTTGATAGCGTGTCTCGGCCAAAACCTCTAGCCCTATTCATTCTCCAGCTGCTGTTGTTGTTGTTGATATTTCACCTATACCAATGCCAGGGCGCACTTTGTGTTATTTGGTAAAACGAGATTGTTGATAACGTGTCACAGCAACAACAACAACAACAACAACAACAACAATAACAACAGCAACTAAAACAACAACTATTAAAAGTAAAAAAGAACTCGCGGTACATAAAATTCTTTTTCAGCTCCGACTCCCAACTCCGATTACCCCCCTTGCACTACCCCTTTGCACCCCTTGGACACCATCTCCCTCTTCAACTCCCCTCAGTTTCTGCCGTGTATTGTATATTTTATTGTTAATGGGCAGCATTCACCTTTCACGATTCGATTTTCGTTGTTTTTGTTGCTCTTTTTATTGTTGTTGTTGTTTTAAGCCTATGCATGACACGAAATTGTTGTACTTTTGTTGCTAACGGCATTTTTCTCTGGCTTAAAAACACTTTGATAGATGGCTTAAACGAAAAGAGAAACAAAACAAACCGTGCAGAAGCTAAGAAAGTAAAACTCAATTCTATTTCAATTAGTTTTGTATGTCTATTTATAGAACAGAATTGGTTTCACTTGGAAATTTAATAGAAGCAATGTAATTAGAATACACTTAGTTAAATAGTATATTTGTCTAAAATAAACTTAAGACAAATTCTTAAGAGATAGCTCCTGTTATAATTTATCAGGTTGAAGACAAGTTTACTATTTGTATAAAGAATTTGGTATATGTGCTCCAAAGCTAAAATAGGTTTAAATGGCCTAAATACAACTTTTATTTTATATTGTGTTTGCCAGACCGAAATGTGCCTAACATGTACAAGGAGGCGTAGGTGACCATATAAAGATCAACGGATCATCAACAGCCAAGTCGATATAGCGATGTCCGTCTGTCTGTGTGAACACGTAGATCTCAGAGACTATAAGAGTTGGGTATAACAGTTTTGGAATGAAAGTCCGTCTAAAGTGTGCGCTGATCAAGTTTATTTCCAATTGTTGCCACGCTTATTGTATAAAGATTTTTCCCCATCACAATATCTAGCAAACTATTGGAGCACAGAGAAACATAGTACATATATCATTATAAATATTCTTAACAAATATGTCTGGAATTTATTTATTTCCTTACATTGAATTATATATCTTAGTGATGTTATGATTTATTACAAGTTCTGAAAACATTATAATCCAAACAATTATAGAGTAAAAATGAAAATTGCAGAGTTCCAGACAAATGTATACAAAATCGTTTATTTTTCTTTATTTTTCCAAGTATTCATTGGTTCGTAACTCAGCTGATGAATTATTTAGTACGCATACCAATTCATTTATTGGGGGATATTAACTTTACAGCTGGTTGTAAACGGCGTTGCCTGTGCATTTATGGTTGACTTTATTAGTTTTCCACATCGAGGTCTAAAACGGAACATGCATAACTTTTAACTCCATTAAAATATAAAAAAAATGTAAATATATTTTGATATATTATCCTAGCTTTTCTAGGCTTTAAGATTGTTTTAGTGTTTAGTGGGGTCCCTTTTGTTTCCCTTAAGGAAAACAATTAAAAACACGCAAGTTGTCAATTTTGGGGAGAATAATTTCGCCAGAGCGCGTGAAATTTTGACGCTTTGCCGAGCTGCGATTATGTAAATGATTGATTTGGTGGCAGGTTTGAGGGCAGCCTGTACTAATTTGCAGAAGTAGTAACTTTACCTTGGGTTATCCATAGGGTAGTTTCTACTGCTCTAGAACTCTAGAACTTTGTACCTGCCGTTGCGTCGTTGTGGTTCAGCGATTTCACGATATGGCACCAGCGGCAGTGCCAGTGCCAGCGACATCGGCCCGTAATAAACAAACATAATGTTCGGTAATAATAATGGAAACAGGACTCCTGTCGTTTGGTATTGTCCTCCATACACCAAACTGTAGTATACTAGAAAAAATTCTCGTAGCTAGTATGGGGAAAGTGCAGGTACTAACAATTGCCTTGGGACGCAGTTGTACGTGAAGTTTCACGGGTAGCAAATGCGTGGTTATTAATTTTTATTTGGATTTTGGATTGGAGAAGCAATTAATGCGCACACATGAACAACTAATTGCCACGCCCATCCAGTCCTGACACTAAGTACTTTTATATGTCGCGACTCTAGTAAGTTTCCCCATGGATATTTTACCTCTAATCATTCTATATAATTTTGCTGTGGTGTCTACTATTAACTCAAGTCCAGAAATCGATTATGAGCGATTGAAATTTGAGATAACTCACAGTGTATGCTGTGGTGGGTGTAAAAAACTAGTTCTGTTCCATTTCCAACTGTTCCAAGCCAATACAAATTTATTCATTGAACTTTAGATCGCTGAAAAGATGAAGTAAATTATTAATAGAAATTTAAGCTATTATTTTAATTAAACATTAAATTTAAGCGTTTCATTTTTAGCTGTTCCTTTTCCAACTGTTTCTACTGATTTTGTACATGTCTTTGAACTGAATTCCTACACTAGGATAAGTTTTGAAACACCTTACTCCTTAATTTGTTGTTCTGTTTAAACTTTACTTCCACGAGGTAAGGTGTTTGCAAACTTCTTAGCCAACTTCAGCCCTATTATTTACTCACTTACGTAGGACGTAACTCCCCGCCTATTTGGTCTGAACTTGAGTGGCGCCACTTGAATTGGTTTGCATGTGTCGCATATGGAAATTTTGTAATGATAGGGGTGTTACCTGCACAGGTTAATTGCGTTGCAGTTAAAACAGAATTTGTGCTTTGAGCGCTAAGCAAATGATTGGGTTTTTATTATGCACGTTGATTGTCCAGTCGTGATTAAGATTATTCACTTAAAGCCATGAACTTTATGACCAAAAAACTACACTTTAACAATGAGAGTGAGTTTTGGTACTGGTGTCAACATATGCTCCTCGTTTGACCCTGACACAGAATTTGCTGCAAATCATTTGGTCAAAATGTAACGTATTTTTGCTACGAAAATACCCTACCCGCATTGCCAACAATCATTCAAGCATCCAATTGTGACCAAGACATTGGAGAGAGCGGGAAAACAATACACTTGGATCATTATAAACGTAGGGAAATAATTACAAAAACTCGGGGTTACAGACTTTAGAACCGGGTACTGACTAGAATTGCTGCTGCCTGCATTTAACCGCGTGCCACGTTGCAGCTGCAGGTGTAGAAATCAACGAGCGCAACGAAGCGAGACTTCAGGTGAGTCTCCTTCTTCTTATTCCCCTTCCCTATTTTCCAGCTAGACCCTAAGTGCCAGAGTCCAGTTGGCCATAGCGGAAGGAAGCTGTTGCGCGGGCCAAAAGAGACTAAAAAAAACACTTGTTTCAAAAACGGTCTCAGAGGGAACGTCGAGGAACCTGTTTCGTGTCTCTTCCTCTCTTTCTCTCTCTCTCTCTCTCTCTGGCTCTCTCTGCTCTCGCTCTTTCATTGATGTGTCTGCTGTCTGCTGTGTGAGTTTTAAGGCGCGCAGATCTTGCAAGCTGTTCCATCGATTGCAGGTTGTTTCATCGGTTTTAGGGGTTGTGCCCCGTTAAAGATGCCGCCGGCTGTGGCGCGTGTGCATTGACCTGAAAACTGGCGCGCCCTTTAATGATTAGCAAAAATACCTGCTGAAAGTCAAAGACATTTCTCAAATATTTATTTTTTCGTGGTATACAAATTGTTTTTGCCTTATTATTCGGTTCTGTTGTTTACCATTTCGTGTATTTAAAGCATATGTACGTATTGTTTAGCTCTAATCAATCATTGTGACAGATTGGCAATTGATTCATAAGAAATTTATCCGGTTGTGTGACATTTTTTCTCCAAGATGGCAACAATTTCTTTTATAGTATTTTTTTTATTTAATATAACTTTAAATAAAACAATTTACTTAGAAAAGGAGGCAAATCGTAGAAACTCACGTTCATACATATTCAAAAATCAATCACATAAATCAGTAAACTACAAAATGATCTGCATAAAGTTGATATATTCCATGCTAGTAGCATTATCATTACTGCAGGACATCGGATCAGAACGTCTTAAACGCCTTGCAACTCCTAACTTTGATACAGTAACATATGAAACATATGCAAAGTATGTGGTCTCTATAAGGTCACGTACTCCTCAAAAATACTTTGGGGATAATCATTTCTGCGGCGGGACTATAATATCTTCCTTGTTTGTTTTGACTGCTGCACATTGTGTCATGGAGTGGGTAATTTAAAATGTATATAGAATATTTAAATAACTTTAATTTAAACAATTCAAAGCAACCGAAAAATAGTGCATCGAAGTCGCATGTTGTTGGTCGTCGCTGGAACTCCAAACCGGCTGAAGCATGTACTGGGAAGAACTATAAATGTGCCAGTTAGCCAGTTGATCGTGCACACTAACTTTACCCTGTACAATACGAATAATATTGCACTCCTAAAGCTCTCAAAGCATTTGCCTGAGGACAACAAATACATTGGGATTATTAAAATGCCCACACAAGAACCCAGCTTTGGAAAAATGTACCGCGTTATGGGCTGGGGCCGAGTCTATGCTGTTAAGCCACTGATAAGTTTACTGATTGAGCCTGTATATTGAACAAATTTTTTTTCAGGGAGGAGGACTCGCATCTAGAATGCTATATATCGATGTTGAACTTCAGGAACATTCGTTTTGTAAATCTTTAATTAGATCATACAGCTCACAGTGTATGCTGTGCGCTGGAAATTTTAATAAGAGTGACGACGAAGATCCATGTCCTGGGGATTCCGGTGATCCACTGCTTGATGGCGTTACGCTCTATGGCATTGCTACCTATGGTCTTGGTTGTGGTAATTTTCGTTGGCCTTCGGTCTACACAAATGTGTTTCATCATGTGGAGTGGATTAATGAGATGATCGCCATTAATGCAAGTCCAAAAAGTGATCTATCATTTCTCCATCCATTAATCCAAGTTATTAGAAAGTTGACTGTAGAATTTTTTCCTTCCTTCAATGGACAAAGGAATGTCTAAAGTGACATTTTATATCTCGTTGAATTTAATGTCATGTTATGCTTATACTTACTGAAAGAAAATTATACAAGATCCCCAAAAGTATGCAAAGAGTAATTACACGGTTGGGCTGGCACAAATCCCCTAACTGAACCCTCCCCGAGGGTGCCGGCTGGGCAATGGACACTGCATCGTCCCGGGGACGGGTTGATGCAATGTCACTTGCCCCCGAGGCGATGCAGTGTCTAGCTGAGGTGTGGTCCCGTACCCTGACATGCTGCGGCATGTCAGGAGTGCCGAACACACGCCATGGCTAGGGGTAGCCTTGGCGGCAGGCTCTAAAAAACGCTAGGGGTGGCCACCTGAACAAATGAGCCGGATGGAGGAAATTTTTCAGCAACATGGAAGGTCCGAAAGGAAAATCAACTCGGGCTGGGATGTCAGCCCAAACGTCGGTGGAAGGAGTGACTGCTACCACCGGCGGGCACGGGGGGGAGCAATCCTCTCTGCGTGTCGCCAGTGGTCACACCTCTGACTTGGCGGGAGCAGGCCAAGTCAGTTGTACTACGACTGCCAACAGACACCAGCTGACACGCTCGGGTACCATAGTCCTAGAAGACTCGGACCTTGAGAGCGTTTTGTCAGTGACGAAGACTGAGGAAGAAAGCTTGCTGCGCTCTCCGGTGCAAGGTTCCAGCTCCCTGCGTAGGGAAGGGCCTAAACGCACCAGGCAGGGGCTCAAGGCGAAAGCGCAGTATAAGGCGGCGCTGAAAATCCACAGTCGGCTCCACGGCACAGCAAGTCTGTCTGAACAAGACAAGGCTAAGCTGGCCTGGGCCGAGGAAAGGATTGAAGAAAGCCGCCGACACTTCGCCCAGTTGCCGCAGATGCAGGCGACAACGAGCGGATTCGCCAACAAAATGGAGGAGATGCTGGCCGAGAAGAGGCAGCGCTCCGCCGACAGCAACAAGAGTGCGGAAGCCCCAGTCCGCAAAAAACAGCGAGGCCCAAAAGGAGCGATCCCAAGAAGGCACGCAAAGCGAGCCACGATGACGGATGTCGCCAAACGACACCTCATCGTGGCTCTAATCGACAGGAGCGACGAGAACGGCAAAATCTCGGAGGATCGTTGGAAGATCGTCCATGAGAGGCTGGTCGGCCTGTTGTTGCAAAAGATGGACGAGGACCCGGAGGCCCCCATGCCTACCTTTGATGGTGCTGGGTGGCTTAATGGAGCCAAGATCCTGAAGTGCAACGACGAGCCGACACTCGTCTGGCTAAGGCGGATGGTCCCGACACTGGGCGCAATCTGGGAGGGAGCCCAGCTGGAGGTGGTGGACAGGGAGAATATCCCGTCCAAACCAAAGGCGAAGGTGCTATTCCCGATTGCCGTCCAAGGAGACCAAGCCTTAAGATTGCTCCAACGGCAGAACAAGGATGTGCCTACCAGCGACTGGAGGATGTTACATGCGGGTACCTTCTCCCCATCAGAGGGGGGCCAGCATGTAATCCTCCAGATTAACAAGGAAGCGGAGGACATCTTATACGCGAGATTCGGGAAGATGGCATGGGGTGTAGGCAGTGTGTACCTGCGCCTTAAGAAGCGCCACCCCGAGGATAAAAATGCGCACACACTGGAAGCTGGGGAGGTGGAGAGAGACCTTGGCCTTGAGTCAGTCCTCGAAGCCACCCAGTCACTCGACATAGCGTCGGACGAGGAGGCAGACGATGAAGACGGTGACCTGACTGTGATAGTCAACCCGTCTGCGGCAGGTGCAGTCACCCAAACTGAGGGTACTGCAGATAAACCTGCATAAAAGCAAGTTGGCATCGACGGAGCTCCTGTTGGCCTTGGAGCAAGGGCTCGTCGATGTGGCCTTAGTCCAGGAGCCATGGATTGCCTCTGGCAACATGGTGGCTGGGCTGAGGTCCTGCAACTACAGTGCGTTTTACATCTCTACGGTAAGCAGAATAAGAACCGCCGTACTCGTACGGAAGGGCCTACATGCTTATCTTATGACTAATTACAGCACCGAAGACCTAACTGCAGTCAGGCTGGAAGAAGATGGAGTTCACCTTACGGTGGCATCGTGCTACATGGCGCATGACCAGCCGGCTCCACCCGCAGAACTGGCTAAACTGGTGGAGAAATCCAAAAAACTCATTGTCGGAACAGACGCCAACGCCCACCACTGCGTTTGGGGATCAACCGATATCAACACCAGGGGTGAGTCACTCTTAGATTTTATCCTAACAACAAACCTAAGTATTGCTAACACGGGGGAAACACACACGTATGTAGGACCAACTTCCTCCAATGTCCTTGATCTTACACTCGCAACAGGTGTAGGCATAACAAACTGGCGAGTGCTAGACAAACCCTCCTTCTCGGATCATAAGTACATTCAATTCGAATGCAACTTTGATTACACCCCTAAAGAAAACAGATCCAAAAACCCTCGTAACGCCGATTGGACCAAATTCGAGACCCTCGTGTCTACGGCATTAGGCCAACCGGGTGCTATCGAGTCGGTGAGGGACATTGAACAGTCACTCTCACTGCTAAACACCACTCTGCTAGACGCCTTTAACGCGTCATGCCAACCGTCTAGACGGAAAGTCAAGTCCAAACCACTATGGTGGAATGCTGAACTATCCGCTCTAAGGAATGATGCTAAGGCTCTGTTCAAGCTAGCCAAACAGACCGATCTGAGAATGGTCTACGAAGAGTACCAGGCTGCTCTCAGATCATACAAATCAGCTATTAGGAAGGCCAAGAGAAGCTCCTGGAGGAGTTTCTGCTCCAATCTAGAGTCAGTACCCGAAACCGCCAGGCTAAGGAAGCTACTGTCTAGACAGCCGCCTATTCACAGCCAACTGAGACTAGACGACGGATCATGGACAGAGAGCAGTGAGGAAACTCTAGAAGCTCTAATGTCCACCCACTTTCCGGGCTGCGTACCTCCTACAGAGGAGGAAATGCAGGACTCCGTGCGTCATGACCTTCCAAATGAACTAATCACATCGCACAAAGTACTGTGGGCAGTCAAATCCTTCTTAAGGATAAAGAGCCCCGGTATAGACAAGATCATTCCAGCCATGCTACAAACCACCAACAGCGTGGTTATCCCATGGCTAGTTAAAATATTCGAGGCCTGCCTTAAAACGGGCCATATCCCAACTCAATGGAGAACTGCACGAGTGGTATTTTTGCCCAAAGCAGGCAAATGTGGCCACAGCAGCCCAAAGGATTACAGACCAATCAGTCTCACATCCTTCCTATTAAAAACAATGGAAAAGCTGCTGGATCTCAGCATAAGAAATTCGGCTGAAGACTCTCTGTCAGCCAATCAGCACGCCTATATGAAGGGAAAATCCGTCGAAACGGCGCTGCATTCACTTGTCGCCTCCATAGAAAAGGCGCTTCACAACAAAGAATACGCACTAGGAGTCTTTATAGACATCTCAGGTGCATTCAACAACGTCCGCACTAACACTACTATCGATAGACTCCGGGCAATCGATACACACCCAACCATCACGAACTGGATTAATAACCTGCTAGGCTGTAGGAAAGTTCAGTCGGAATGGGGGGTAGCTAAGTCTACAAAAAGCGCAAAGAGAGGCACTCCCCAGGGAGGAGTCCTGTCTCCGCTTCTGTGGAACTTAGTAGTAGATGACCTCCTGAAGAGATTTGATAGAGGAGCCCTAAAAATAACTGCATATGCGGATGACATATGCATAATTATTACAGGAGTCTGCCCATCGACTCTCAGCTCCATTATGGAACGGACACTACGGGAAGTATGTAACTGGGCGGAAGAAGCCGGGCTACATATCAATGCCGAAAAGACGGACCTCATCCTCTTCACCAAGAGGTACAAGGTACCGCGATGGCTCCCACCGATGATTGACGGTAAGCGCCTACAACCAAGCGCCCACGTGAAGTACCTCGGCACGGTGCTGGACAGCAAACTGACCTGGAGAGCCAATGTGGAGGAAAGGGTGAAAAAGGCAACCATGGCGCTGTATGCATCCAAGAAGATGCTCAGCTGCTCTTGGGGTCTGTCGCCCAGACTTATGCATTGGATCTATATCTCAGTTGTTCGTCCGACGCTGCTCTATGGAGTTCTCGTGTGGTGGCAGGCCACCGAAAAGAAGACATACCTTGCCTTAATGGAAAAGGCACAACGCCAAGCGCTCATATGCGTTACAGGCGCTCTCCGCACTACCCCAACCAAAGCTCTAGAGACCCTCCTGGGTACACCACCGCTAGACTTACATGCGAAGCTAGTGGCAGCCAAGTCGGCCCAGCGCCTCACAGCTCTAGGCTACATGTCACTGCAGGGCTATGGTCATAGCTCCATAGGGAGGAATATGACCACAAGCTCGGACTATATCAAACCTACCAACTGCCTTAAAACCAGAACCCGGGTGCATTTAGGGCCCAATGACTGGAAGGATTGCCCTAGTCGGCAAGAAGGTAATTGTAGCATTTATACAGACGGCTCCAAGATGGCAGGTGGAGTAGGAGCTGCCGTATATTGTGAGCGCACCAACACCAAGCTCATGTACAAGCTCCCCGACCACTGCAGCATATTCCAGGCAGAGGTCTTTGCCATCGGAAAAGCAGCGGAGGTTGCGACTCTTCTAGCTACGGACAGTCATACAATCAACCTTATGGTTGACAGTCAGGCAGCCATTAAGTCTATGATGTCGTCTACCCTCAGCTCCAGAACGGTCAAGGCGAGCAGGGAGGCAGTAGATACACTAGGTACGACCAAGTCAGTACATATCTACTGGGTTCCCAGCCACCAAGGAATCCCTGGAAACGAGGAGGCAGACACCCTAGCGAAGGCTGGTACTGAACTACCTGGAAGTAGAACAGAGCAGGTGGCATGGTCCCTAAGATCGCTGTATAGCGAGCTTGAGAGGAACACCACCAAACTAGTAAACGCAAGGTGGCGTAACATCAACTCGTGCAGAACAGCGAAAATAATGTGCAGCGAATTCGATGCTAAACTTAGCCGATTCCTACTGCATCTCTCTAGGAAAGACTGCAGAATGCTAACCGGTGTGCTCACTGGTCACTGCCTAGCGGCTGTGCATGCGGCCAAACTGGGTATTACCACGGACACTGACTGCAGGAAATGTAAATACCCGAACACTCCCGAAACACTAGAACATCTACTTTGCCATTGTCCTGCCCTAGAGCGAACACGGCTAGTATGTCTAGGTGCACCGCAAATTCACTCTATAGAAGAGGCATCAAAGCGCTCACCAAAAGAGCTACTGATGTTCGCGAAACGCTCCTTAATTCTCCTGGACTTTTAGCCTGAACAACCTCCGCGCCCGGACTACTAAGGGCCGCTTACGGCCTATGTACAGTACCCGCGAGGACGTCCGGTTTAACCTAACCTAACCTAATTACACGGTTGCCGGTCTGGCACATTAAAGTTGCTGTCGCCTGAGTCGATAGTGCTTTTACCTGAAAACTGGCGATTCTTAAGAAAAGAACTTGTAACAATAAAAGAAATGCATCACATTAATGTTTTTTGCTCAATTTAATATTTTTTTGGGACGATCTTTATTAATGCGAAGCTGTTCTTGCTGGTTTCTTAGTTTCTTGTCATTTCATTATTCTTATTTATTAATAACTAGTTGTTTGTGTTGTCATTTCGTGTATTTACAGCATGTTTCATTTTATTGATAATGTTAATAAATTTGCTCAATTTGTGTATTAAATTTGTTTTTATTTGCATTCTTTTATTCGATAATAATTTTTTAAGAATTTGAAAAATCGCATTGCTTTGCGCCGATCATTAAATTGTGACAGATTTGTAATTGATCTATAAGAAATCTACTCTATTGTGTAATGATGTGAGGAACCTAAAATATATACCTAATGCTTCTGTGACTTGCTTATTAATGTTAGCAAACAAATTTCTTTCTCTGTATATTTAGTTTACTTAGAATTAGCAAATATTTCTTTTTGTTGGTTTTATCTTTTATTTTATTTGTTTGTTTTTTTGTTTGTTATAAATATTTATGAAATTATTTTAGTGTTAGCTAATAAAATATATTAACGAATTTTATTATTAATTTATTTACATTTTTCTGTTGGCTTTTTGCATAGATTGCTGTTATTACAGCTTATAAAGCTTTTTCTTCTAGTTTTATTTAAATACTATATAATTTATACGCTCTGAATTAAATTTATTAAATTTTATTATGTTGGAATACTTTATTTACATGTTAATAGGATTATTTTCCTTTTTATGTGTGTTTTATATTACTATTAATTCAGCTGATGTCATAATACCCTTGAAAAGAAGAATAATTTCAATTATATAAAATCTCATTGATTTTAAGGTCGGATTGTTCATTTCAAGGGTATTTTAACATTTGTATTTATGTGGCTTATAAAATCAATAAAATTGTTTATGTTTATACCCGCGCTGTGTCCTTAACTTTCTATTATCCTGCACCCATATTTATTTTATTTGGGAGATTAAATTTAAACTTTTATAACAATCAGAGAAGGCATATTAAAAAAACTCACGTGTGTCCACTAATTACACAAATTAATTTAAAAACAACAACATGAACTTTATAAAGTTGAATATTTTCTTGTTAATGGCATTGCCATTACCGCAGAACATCAGATCGGAACGTCTTAAGCGGCTCGCAACTCCTAATTTTGATCGTGTAACATATGAAAAATATGCAAAGTATGTGGTCTCTATAAGGTCACGTACTCCTCAAAAATATTTCGGAGATAATCATTTCTGTGGCGGGGCAATAATATCTATCAGATTTGTTATAACAGCTGCACATTGTGTCATGGAGTGCGTAATTAAAAAAGTAAAAAGAATGTCAGATAACCAGAACATTTTTTTTTAAAGTAATCGCAAATTAATGTACCGAAGTCGCATGTTGTTGGTCGTCGCTGGAACTCCGAATCGACTGAAGCATGTACTAGGAAGAACTTTAAATGTGCCTGTTAGCCAGCTGATCGTGCACACTAACTATACTCTGTACAATACGAATAATATTGCACTCGTAAAGTTGTCTAGGAATTTGCCTAGGAATAACAAATATATTGGAATTCTCGATCTGCCCTGTAAACCACCTGTTGTTGGAAATAAGTACCGAGTTATGGGCTGGGGACGAGTCTATGCTGTTAAATCACCGTTATTTTGAGTGATTGAGCTTTTATAATCTACTGTTTTTTTCAGGGAGGAGCACTGGCGTCCAGAATTCTTTACATCAATGTTGAACTGATGAATCAAGATTATTGTAGTTCTGTAATTGATTATTACAGCGTAGATATGATGTGCGCTGGATCATTGAATAAGACTGACGACGAAGATCCATGTCCTGGAGACTCCGGTGATCCGTTATTTGAAGGCAAAATTCTCTATGGCATTGCTACATACGGACTTGGTTGTGGCAATCTAATTTTGCCCTCGGTCTACACGAATGTATTTTATCATATGGATTGGATTAATGAGATGCTCGCAATTAATGCCAGTCCGAGAAGTGCCCCACAATTATTCAGTCTATTGAAAAAAATCATTAAGTCATTTTTAAAATAGTTAGATCGATTTTAAGAATTTTTACTAATTTACATGGGTACAGGCTGGGCGAAAGTGTATTTTTTATATTGCTTTAATTTTTAAGTCGCATTTATTTATAGTTTTAATTATATATAATTTTAAGTCCTTCGTCTACAAAGCACTTTTTTCACTTCATTAACAAAAATTCACATTGTATACGTAAAAAAAAAACAATTTTCTGACCCATTTTAAATTGAAGTAATTTGAATCAATAAATATTTCGGAATTAGCTTGTTTAGTTATATAAAAAGATTGTTTTAATCATTTTTCTGGATCATGTTTAATTTTTTTAAATTTAATATATTTTTCCGAAGCTTAATTAAAAAAAATTAAAATAATCAGTATGATCATTAAATCTGTGCTTTTCGAAACCAGTTAACACTGCAAAAGTCTAACATATTGCAACAATTTTATTTTTATAACAATATCATTTAAAGAAGGCACCTTACAATTGTTAGCATATTAACATTGAAATAAAGTATTTGAAATTTAATGAATTTATAAATAACTTTTCTGCAATATATTTTCCAATTCAACTCTTTTTTGTACATTCCTTGCTTTTATTGGCACTATGTTCTACAGAATTCAATTGCCACACTTTCTCATAAAAAAACTTAAACAAAAATGAGCAGCTGAATGTTGTGATTCAAATAAATACAAATAAAATAAATATCAGGCGGTTAAATGATTTTTTTATATATTTTTATTTTTAAAACCGATTTTATGTATTTATTTGAATTGCAAAAAGATTGTCCTTGGGTTTTTATTTCATCTTATAAAGTTTAAATTTATATTTTTTTTTTGTATTTTGTTATTGATTTTGTAAAATAAGTGAAAGTATGCAAAGCTCAAAATAAATATTGCTTGCACTTTTAAAGCAATTGCACAGCAACAAACATGTAGATCATGTTATATTCCAGGCTCTTTGGTAAAATAAACATAAGCCCTAAAAGTATGCAATGAATATTTACTGTGGAATTGATCCAAAAGCGAAACTCGAAAGTAAAGCCGAATAATTTAACAAATCTACGATTCTAGAAATATAAAAATTGCAAAAAGCTATATATATATGCATTCTGTATTTGTGTCGTATATTAAATATTTTTAAATTATTGGTAACGGTGGCCCTCAATAACCTGCTCAATTAATTAACTTGAATAAATTTGTTTGCAAACATTTTTTGTTATACCATATATATTTTAAAAGTTTTCTTATATGTTTTTATTTTTTTTCTTTTTTTTTTGTGATATCACAAGACTTTAAGGTTTGATTTGGTTTAGTTTAATTTTTCTTTTAAATATACTTTATTATAGGTTTTATATTTTTTCTTGTATTTTTTTTTAATAACTTTTGGTCTTCTATTTGCAAAGTTCGCAGGGCGTTTGTTGCTTTCGAAATAAATTGTATCTAAAATACTTGGGCGTTTTTTTATAGTTGGGTTGGCATAGCTTCTTGAGTTTTCATTTAAGTTTGTTTTTGTTTTTTTTTTTTAATTTTTTATTAAAGGTATTATTATATAGGTATTTCATCTATTAGCTTTGATATGTTTCTCAATTAAATTGTTTTATCCAATTCCTGCTGCTACAAAGTGTTCAAAGTTTACTAGTGCTAAGAAATCAAATGGAATTGAATAGCAAATATATCTAAATATTTTATAATTAATCATGCAATTTATTTTAACATATTTTGCGAGTTTTTAATTAATTTACATAAATGTATAACAAACATTTTTGGCGATAACTTAAATCCAAAATTAGAAAAGAAAAAAATTAACAATTAATAAAACGATATTTGGAATAATTTAGAAACAAATTAATTCATATTTATCATATTTTTAAATTATTTAACAGAGTGAAGTTAAATTAAATTATTTCCACATTCATAAAATCACTTTCATGTCAACAGTGATTTCAAATCAGATATATGTCTGCATATTTTTGAGCAACATAAAATTGATATAACATTTTGACATATTGGGAGGCAGTTTGAAGTAAATAATTAATAATATTTGACTAGAATTGTTGTAATTATATATATGTTTGTATTAAATTTCTATTTATATATGTATAAATATGAGTTTCGTCGTTTTGTTCTTGTTTTTCACTACGCATAGATAAAGCGTTAAAGCTGGTTTATGGGTTGCAATTTGTGTTGAGTTCTTTTTAGCTTATTATATATATATTTATATATATCTTTTTTAAATAGGCTAGGTCTTTTGTTTTTGATGTTGATTCGTTTTGGTACATACTTTCAGCATAACTTCTTAATTAACCGTTTAAGTATTATTATTTAACGCTAAACATTTGCAGTTTTAATTTAAATATTTAATGCATTTGTCGAGCAATTTTAATATTAATTTCTTTGTTTATATTTCATATATTTTTTAAAAAAGGCAGTCGAAAATCTTTTCGTATGTTTTAAATTTCGCATTAATTTAATTTTCGTATCAACAACTTATGTTTAATAAATCATGTGTAAATGTGTGTGAGAGATTTGAATTTTTAACAACTCATTTAATTATTTTAACTAATTTCTTTCTTATCACTTGTGTTGCCATTTTATTTTCATAGTGAATTAATAATTAATTAAATTACTTTGTGTTTCCCTTTGTTACATATAAGTTAAATGACTTTTTGCAAGGCCTTAAGAACATAGAAAACTGCAATTATATTTGTTTTTTTTTTTTTTTTTAATCAATTGTTCATTGCGTAATTTTCTCTACAAATTAATTGTTCTAAATATTTGTTTATGCTCCTTCTATTTTGTTTTCTTTCCTTTAGTTTTTGTGTTTTTTAGCGCACGGTTTTTGGTTAGCATTTAGCTTAATTTTACGAAAATCCTTTGTAGTGTACAAAAAAGAATATCAGAAATATGGAATAAGCAGTTGGAAATGTTATTCTAGCAATGACATCGATAGTCTTTGCCACTCGGATCGGATGCGGTGGCTCTTTTTTGCGCACTTGAACGAAGCAGGTCTGCAAATAAAAATCAATTGATTAATAACGATTCAAAAAGTACAAGAATGATATATATTATTGGGTCCTGGGTCCTCACCTCCGTGGCGCAGCCGTTGTTCGCTGAGTGGGTGCATGGACTGTTGCTGCCACCGCATGTGGTGCATGCCACAATCTCATTTGGTGCGCCGGCGTCGCGTCGCTTCTCGCCCTGATAGATGGCGGTAAATTTAAAAAACTAATGCGTTAATTGTTGATTCACATGGAAGTCAATTACAAAATGTATAAGATTTTAAATACAATAATGTTCAATACAAAAAATATATTAAATAAAACAATTCAACATTATTATTTACACACGGACACACACATACGCATTCGGTTGGACAAGAAAAAGTTGGAAAACGAAAATTTGTTTATTATATGCAGTTTTTTTTTGCAGTTGCAGTTTTGGTTGCATTTGGGTTGTTTGCATTTCGTTATAAAAACACAGCAAAAAGCATTGTTTATATAAGTACGAGTTGTGTATATATATAAAAAATAGAAAAAGAATATATTTTATTATCGTTTTATTGAACATGTGTAAAAGGTTAAACAGAACAAATAAAGCTTCAACTACGCAAATATTCATATTTTTTTGCTTTTAAAGCGCTGCCAAATTAATTTTAAGCTTTTTAGGTTGAACTTTATTTTTTTTTAATTTATTTAAACTACAAAAAATACGCTCGTGTTTGTAAAATTATTTACTGTATACTTACGGGCTGTTATAGTTTTAAAATTGTTTTTTATTTTATTTTGGTTTTTGGGCAGCATTTAAAGAAGTGGAAGAAGTAAACTCACGTTTAATAAGGCTGCACAAATTGTTGAATTTTTTTAATAACTATTTTCGAATAGAAATTTGCTAAAAATTCTTAGAAAATTTTGCTCGCACAACTGTATGTTTATATAGTAGTTTAGATTTGATATAAGCTTCGGCAATTTGATATAATTTATTTATGTTATGGCTGACATGGATTATAATGGCATGAGAATTTGGCTGTGTGTTTTCTCGTTAGTGACACGTGTCAAATAAATAATGAGTTGAAATTAGGTTTACATTTAAAGTTAACTTTAATTGAATTAATTGAATTTTGTTTATGAAAATATGTGTTTAATTTTGTTGTATTTTAATGAAATGTAACTGATTAAATGTTTTTAGGAATGATTTTTTTTTGGTACTAAGGATGTGCTCTTTACACTAAGCAATAGATATTTTGTCATTTTCAAGCGTGCTCAACAAATTTACATAGATACGAAATACGATATACGAGATACACATGGCTAAGAGAAAAAGTTAGAAGCGCTCATCAACACGTTTACACAGGTGTTACTTTAAATTTAGCTTAAAAAAAAACATAGACACACACACATAGAACATAATTAAAAACTAAAACCATTTGGGATAGGGAACTTAAATCTTTTACATCTTTAATGGCTGTCTGCATAAAAATTGGAACCCTTACAAATTCTTATATATTTAAGCACGAGTTTTATTTTTTTTAGTATTAATGTGTTTGCACTGCACATAATTAGCATAGAGCTTGCGTGTTTTATAAATGATCTGTTGAAGTCGTAGGTGGCCAGCAGTTACATAAATTAACTACAATTGCTGTGAGGTTTGCGGAACAGAATGCTGCTTTTTTTGCAGCACTGCAGCACGTACTCTGTTTGGACATGATTTTAAATGGAAAACGTTGCAGTTTCCTGGCTTAAATAATGCACAGGGTGTACGAGAGGGGAAAAGGGGAACTGTGTAATAGAATTGGATTGCAGTGGGTGTGTGTGGGTATGTGTTAGCTGATTTGTCTTTGTTGTGGGGCTTAAGAATGGAACTGCGCTCCACTGACCTCATTAGCTGCGACGTGATGCCGAAAGCTTCATTTCAGCACTTGCAGAAAACTGCTTAACTTTTTCTAATGATTTATTGTGCAATAAATTGCACTTAAAGTGCTTCCCACCGTTTATGTAAAACAAAATGCGACTACATTAGTGAAACCAAGCATTATTAATAAATCTATAATATACCCAAAAAAAAATTATGCATATAAATTATTGATTTTTTTTTAAATTTAAAACTTAAAATTATTTAAATATTTCCCTGTTTACTTTTGCCAGACATTTTTTTTATAACTGTTTTTACCAATTTTATAAAATAAATTAGCTCAGTTTGTTAAAATAATTTACAACTTCCTCTTTAAGAATAACCGTCTGTAGCATCACTGGGGATGTGTTGTGACTTTTCTCACTCCGCATTAAACTTGAAGAACAATTTAATTTTATTAACACAATTTTGTTGGTGACACTTGAAAAATGTATGCCAAGTGGTGACTTTTTCGCACAGCGCAATTAGCACTGACAACATAACTGCATAAAGTGAAGTCAGAGAGAAAGTCAGAGAGGGGGGTGGGAGAGAAATTGTGGTAGCAGCCTACAAACAAGAAATGTTTCAAATTCCCCAAAGATTTTCTTCGGGCTCAAAACTTTTGTTGTCCTTCGCTTTAAAATGACTCGTGAGCTGCTTAAACTTTTCTCTTAAATCGTAGCGTAATTCTTACAATTATGATGCATATATAACAGGAATGTATCTTTTTGCAGGAATGTATCTTTTACTTTTCTCCGCAGACTTCATTTGTTTGTGTTCCATTTTGTCGCTTTTACTCTGCTTTTTGCTATTTCTTCTTCTTGTACTTCTTGTTTGCCGTGTTGCTCTCAGGCTCATTACGGTATTTTCCACTTTGGGCACTCATGAATAATTATGTTGCCCTGGTTCGAAGCGACTGGGCCAACTTTCAACTGGTAACTGGCAACTGCTAACAGGCAAAGAGTCGAGTGGCAGTTTGCCACCTGCCGCCTGCCACCTGTCTTGTCCGCTCTGCGTCAATTTAAACGCGTACACCATTTTTAATTTACATGTTAATGGCCGAAAAACATTTCTACAGTCATTTTCATGTTGTTGTCCTTTTACTCATGTAACTCTTGTTGTTGTTGATGTTGCTGCTGCTGCTGTTGTTGTTGTTGCTCTTCAAAATGGCTGCTTTTCGCGATATGCTTTTTCATCACGTTCTGTAATTGTTCTGGGTTTTTCTCTCGACTTTTATTTATTTGCATTTCCGCTGATGATTTCCTTTCTTGATAGAGTTCTCTTGTGGTTTCCAACCGTTAGTATTTTGTGTTTTCCTTTTTTTGTCGCTTTATTCGTTTTTCCACAGATTTCTTGCAGTATTCAAAAATCGCTTTTCCTTAAGGATTTCTTTAAAGCAAGCACTTTAAAGTGTTTTTGATTTGAAAGTCACTTAATTTATTTAAGTTATTTTGTTGTTTCAAATCTTTCTGGCTTTCATTCTTTAGGCAGCTCATACATATAATTCATTTCTATTAATTACTGTTTCTTAATTTCTTGTTAAATATCTACCCAGTTGAGTCTTTTCATTTCATTAGTATTGCTAAGTACTTTTCCATTTACAATTATTTCTTAATGTTGTTAATTATTGCACTTTAAGTTCTTTGAGCGCAAATTAGGGCAATTTTCTTAACTTCGTACAAATGCATTTTACTTATTGTTGATTTTTCATTTAAAGTTCAATTGCAAGTTGGCTAAAGTTTGCCGAGTATCTTTGTGTGTCTATATCTGTGTGTGTGTGTGTGTGTGTATGAGAAAATTGCAATCAAAATAACCGCAAGCAATAAAGTTTAGTGGGCAAAGTGGTTTGGCTGCCTTGCGACAAAGCCAAAAGAACAGTGAGAAAGACTCGAGAGACAACTGAGAATTGAGCACAAAAAGAAAGAGAGTGAGTTAGAGAGTTTGAGAGAAGCAGAGGCAGAGAGGTAGAGTTAGAGAGAAACAGAATAATGGTTTTTGCTGAACTCGCTTTTGCCAAACTGTTTAACATTGTTATGGTTAGTTATTAGTTGTGCAGGGGCAATAATAACAACAACAACAACAGCAAGAACACCAAGCAGAACTAGTTAATGGTTAGTTAGTTATTAACTAGTTAATAGTTAGTTCGGTTAGTTGGTTATACTCTGCTTTAGAGATCTTTTTTCGGGTCTGTCGTTCTGTGTGTAATCGCAACTACTCACAGTTTCCTCCCGTGCTCTGGTCATGGATTCCTCATCCGCCCCGTAGACGCCACTGGGCGAATTG
Organism: Drosophila acutilabella; assembly: GCA_035046005.1. Taxonomy (NCBI): domain Eukaryota; kingdom Metazoa; phylum Arthropoda; class Insecta; order Diptera; family Drosophilidae; genus Drosophila; species Drosophila acutilabella. Next base: position 18,813,773 of record JAWNOK010000013.1, read on the forward strand.
GAGCGTGAAGTTTTTCTGCGTGGCGGTTTTAATGGCAATGCCAATTGACGTTGATGCTCGGTCATTTCCAGTGCTTGCCCCTGCTCTGGTCCCAGCTGCTGCTGCTTCTCTTCCTCCTCCTTTTGTTCTGCTCCATTTTTCTCCTGTTCGATACGCAGGATAAGCGCTGGTGTGCTTGTGGCAATGGAGCGACGCGTTAAGGAGGAACTCGCAGAGTTTTGCTCCTCTTGTTCGTCTTTAAACTTAACACGTGTGGCAGCCACAGTGGCGACCATTACAGGTGCTGTTGCTGGCTCTTCATAGATATGCTCGATAGTGATTGGTGAAGTTTTCACACCTGGCGTTGATGGGCTTCTTGCGGCTTCACGGCCGCTTTTACGTTTAATCGAACGTGCCCGCAAATTTTGCACTGCAGCACCAATGATGCCACCGTGTGCCTCCTGCCAACGCATGCCGCCGCCAAAGAAATCCTCCGCCTCCTGCTCCGCGGGACGGGGTGTGCCCGGCGTTGCTGTCGAAATGGGCGTATTGGGCATGGTTGTGGCCGGTGTGGCGACTGCGCTTGCCTTTTTTGGAGTAGGACGACAAAGCAGCGTGAAATTCTCTTTCGATTACTTCCTATATTGAATGTGTGGATGGGACAGTTTGGGTGGTATAGTTTTGTACTTTATTGGTATTTGGTTTTTTTGATTTTTGAATTTTTCGATTTTTGTATATTTTTTTATCGCACGATCACATTTGAGAGACAGAGAGAGAAAGAGAGACATATATGTTGATGTTGAGAGTTTGGGGAGAGATTTGGAGTTTCTTATTGATTTTTAGTTCGAATTTGATTTGATGCATGCTCAATTGGCCATTTCGATTAGTTTGCATTAACATTCGTTATCATTTAGTGGCGTTAGTAGCTGCTCATTTTATTTCTCCATTAATTCTGAGTTGTTAGTTGGCTAATTTCATGATTGATGATGATGTTTTATGAGTTGGAGGAGATTCATGAACACGTCTTTTCATAGAAAAGTAAGTCAATAACATTCTGTTGTTAACAGAGTCTGTTATGTTATGCATAGAACACGCGAACACAATGTTAATAAACTCTTCTCTGTTAATTTGCTAGCATTTATAATACAATTTAATCACATTCGTGAACATATTTTACAAATCAAATGTTTGTTGTAGAATTTCCCCATTAACTACTTCGTTAACCGTTTTTAATAACTTTTCTGAGACTTTACTTGAAACTTTCATAACTAAAATACTAAACATACTAAAAACTAAAACGCTAGAAATAATCTACGGGCACACGCACACATACATATGGACACACACACCCAAACACACATATACAGTTACTACTGTTAAGCTTATTGGTATTTATTGGTATTGTGTTGTGGGTTTAAAATTGGATTTACATAGTATGTATAGTATGTATAGTATTGTATAGTATAGTATAGTATAGTAAGGTATAACTAGTATACGTTGCACAAAAAGCTGTAGATTCCAAAACCAAAGCCATTAACAATTGGTCTACCAAAAAAAGCTTTCAAGCATTGGGGGCAACTAAAAATCATAAATTTAAATCAAAATACTCTATTTCATTGTGGTTATTTCTAACATACACTGTAAAAAAAAGGAATATTTTTAAAAAATAAGTCTCAAAGCGTTTCAAAATAAGCGCTAGAGTTTTTTGAACAGTTTTTCAATTTAGTGGGAAACTGAACACCTAAACTTCCATGTGTTTATCTGTAATGGTAATTAAGCGTAGGCCAATCCATTAAAATGCTTAAACGTTCAAAAATCAAACGAAAGCGTATCGGCTAAATGCTTTTTTAAAGGCGTGTCGTTATACGAGTATCGAACAAAACAAAAGCGAGTTAACTATGCAAATATCTTAAATAAATAATAAAATAAATTTAATTGCTAAATATATATATATAAAATTTGATTTATTGCTCATTTTAGATTTTTGTTTCTTTTGTTGTTGTAATTACTATATGATAAAGAATAATTTTTCAATATTTTCTCATTTGTTCGAGTTTTGCTCGAAACATTTTTCCCAATTGTAAGTGATCTTAAAGTGTGTTTTATTTGAATTAATATTATTTTTTTCTCTTTTAAACTTTGACACGCAATTTTTATAATAAATATTGTGGTTATTGTTGCTGCTGATGTGGGTTTTGTTAGTTGTTATTGTGGTTATTGCCATATATTAAATGTTTATACTATCGGGCTCTTGTGTAGTTTTTCTAAGTTTCCATTATGATAACAAAAAGTCAAATTAAAAATACCGGAATTGAATCGAAAATTAGAGAAAAATCAAAACACTTAAAGCGTGCGTCTACATTATGTAAATTTGAATTAAAACTTTAATCATTAATTCGATTAATTCCTTTATATTGACTTATAGGCTTTGAAAATCAAATCAAAATACATGTTCGAAATCAAAATGTGATAAACGAAAGTAAACATTTTTCTTCAAATGCATTTTTAAAAGCGAAATTCACATGCCATTTGTTAGATTGGTTTCTCAATTTTCAGATTTTCTAGGTTTTTGGGTGAAATTTCATAGGCGAGAGGGGGAAAGGGAAAACACCGTTTGAAAGGGGAGATAGTTTTGTGTATAGATTTGTTGTGTTGTGTTAAATTCTTTCTTGTTATTGGCATTTTATTGTATTTGTTGTTTATTCATAGAGAGGGGCGGGCTGGGCTGTGGGCTGGGGCGGGGGCAGGGCAGTGGGTAGGTGCATGAGTTGTGGTTGATAGCTTACCAAAGGACTTGCAAGAATTACTCCGATCCTGCTTAGTACCGCTGGAAGACGCTGCAAAAATGTACACAAAATAATGTTCATACTCGAAAACACACTTTAAGTTTCGATTGATTTATTTTTTTAAGTTTTTAGTTTAGTTTTTAGGTTCTGGAGTTTTGATTCAGCGTTATTTGCGACTTAGTTGCTATTAAGTAGAAAGAATTCTCGAATATACTTAGATCAGATATCACAAAAATTGGGAACAATGTTCGATATTTTTTTCATATGGCTTACACAATTTCAGATAGAAAGTTTTATTGATTCTTGGCACTATGTAAATTAAATAAAATTTAAAATAACATTTATTTAGTTATTGAATGAATTAAGTGGCATATGGCTGATTGTTAGACAATGTTTTATTTAATTTAATCATTTAATATTGATGTAAACTAGACAATGAGTCAGATTTAAAATTAACTCTACCATGAGCATGAGTAAGCGAGCATAAAAATGCATAGAACAAGTTTAAAAATATATTATGTTAGTTCTTATTTCATTTATCCTAAGCATGCTTTAATTTATTTATAAATTAAAGAATTTAACTTTATTTTTAGCTATATGCCACTTTGTTTTAATCAATTGCATATGTTAAACATTTTCATTAATGTTTTTATCACAACATCGAGGAAAATTCTTAACATGCTAAAGAAAATTGTTTCTGTTTTGAATTTTAAATCGATATAAGTAAAATAAATAAATAAATATACCTACCTAATGGCATGTAAAATGCATTAATTTTAGAGGAATAAATCGCATTGGTTTGACATTATCAACAAATTGTATTATACAACATTTAATAACAAATAAAATTGAAATTAAATCAATTAAAGCAAAACTTTAAATTGTGAATTTTCGAATGGGGAAATAGAGGAACTTTCATGGGTTTCATAATTGAAAAACGATTTGCAGTCAAATAAAAGAACTGAGCATTAGCACAATAAATACACATATAGATAAATATATAGATAAATTACCCCTCACATCATACTATTCTATAAGTATATTTAGTGAACAAAATTCATTTAATTAAACAAAAATCAAATTGTTAACTTTTGCTTACTTTGAGGACATGTAGTTATTATTTTATTGTTTCTATTAGAGGACACACAAATTTACGTTTAAGATATTAAGAATTTAAAATACAAAATGCTTGAAAGGAAGGCCTCATTTAGAGGGTGGAGCAGGGGTATTTTTTTGGGAGGGGCAGGGAGCATAAGCACAAGGTGAATTTGATAGCGAGCATTTGTTGTTTATGTTCTTATCGTTTTTGTTAAGAAATTAAATATATTAAAATGAAAACTTTTTATTACTTTACAGAGAGAAAGAGAGGGGAAAGTGATTACTTGAAGTTGGAAAGAGAGAATGGACATGTATAGTAGTTTGATAGACAGAGATAGAGAGTTACACAGGTAGACAGAGAGATAGAGAGAGACAGACGCAACACAATGACTGGAGTTGTTGTTGTATTTTCATTATTTTATTATCTGTATGACTTTTGCTCAGGTGTTTTTTGAATTCGTTTAGTTTAATTACGAAACGGCATCAAATTTTGTTGTTGTTGTTGATTGTGTGTGTTGTTTTGGCTGCACGCTTATGAAAAATTTATATTTTATTGTTTAAGATGCATAAATAATCAGCCAAAGGCCTTTCGAACGACCCATTTACATATATATATTTATTTGTTTTCCATTATATAAATGCGTATGTATTTTCTTAAAAAAATACGGTTTTCTTTCATCAACTGTTTGAAGTTTTATTTACCTGTGTTACGGGATTTTCGCCGGGCCTATAGACGACATTGTGCAGCGGACGTTTACGGCCCACGTAATTGACGCAAACAAACTCCAGCAAAGAGGCATAAATGAAGCACATACAGACGCCGTCCCATACATTCATCGCTGTTAAATTGGAGACGACGGGTAGTGTGCTGCGGAAACCGTTCGAGGTAGTGAAGAAATTCAGCATTGTTGTGACGCCTAATTGTTGCAAATTTTCCACATACAGAAGAACAAAAAAGAACTTTCCATTAACCAATTGACACATATTAACAATATAAAAAGTGTGGCATACTTTTAGGGTCACGGGTTTATTGTGTTGAAGGGGAAAAAAATGTTTCATGAGTCTCTTCTCAGTTGAAAGCATGTGTGTGTGTATTTTATTTGAGTGTTCAGTTTAGTTGAACACAAGTTTTGCCATTGTTTTATAGTTAAAATGTTTGTATGTACAGAAAGTTTTGCAATTTGAGTTTTATGGTCAGTTTTGTTTTTGGCTTTTTTTGGGCAAACTTGTAGTTTGTTTTATTGTTTTATTAAGCTTAAATATAAACTACTGCAAACGTCTACATATACAATGAGATAAGTAAGTTGAAAGTCTTAAAAAGATGCAACAAAATGCAAGTTAATGGTTTCTTGTTGCATATCAAAAATTAAATGGTTTTAATTACTAAGTTTGCATAAAAATGGTTTGGAAATTATGGGTAATTTGTAAATGTTTTTTTAATACTTAAAAGCAGTTATCTTCAGGTGAGTCTTATTAATAAATTATAGTTTTATAAGTCATAAAGTTTCTTCTGTTATTATTATATGCTTGGAAATTTGTAGAGTTGTGTTCAATTTAGGTAATTAATGTTTTCATTGTTTATTTGATGTTTATCATGTTTGATGTTTAATATGTAGAAAATAATAACGAAGAGTCGATCTTGAATTATTTTGCTTCTAATAAAAAAAAACTTAAATGTAAGCATAATGTTTTATTTGCATAAATATTTCAAGATATTAATTTTTAGTTAAACTTCTTAAAAATAATAATATTAAAAAAAAATCTTTTTAATTTCATAACAAAGTGATACTCTTATTTCAATTTGCTTTGAATAAATTATAAGCTTAAATTTATGACTTATATATTATTCATTTAATACATGTATGTGTAATTAAATGCTATTCATTTTTTGATGAAATTAATTTAGATAAATGGTTTTTATTGACACTAGAAGCCAGTCGCAATAAAGTAATTTGTCTAATTTGAAATTCAGTGCACTACCCTACGACCTGGAAATGCAATTTGCAGTAGAGCGTCATCAATCTGGGCTGTCTAATTAGTTGTGTCAACAATGTGCCAGCTAACTTCATTTACCAGCAACACATTTAACTATTTTGGCAGAATTCGAGCGATTTTCAGAGCATGCAGTGCACACAGGACACAGAGCACAGAAGCCAGAACGCAGAATGTGGAACTCAGCACTTTCATCGATTTTCAATTTGCCAACGAACGAAAACGAAGTCAAAATCTCAAAGTTGCACTCAGGCGAAATGTGGCAAGAGCAAAAGCAGTTGAAGCAGCAGAGGCAGCTCAAGAGCTAAGCAGCTCCCAAATGAGGCACAGACTTGGCAAAGATGTGACAGAAATGGAAAGACACAAATTGCTTTGGGGTTGCATTACCAAAATCTGCACATTTCGACGTGACGCGAAGTTGTTGCTTAACACAAAAATCCGCTGATTTTGGCGAACAAAAGAGTTTTCGTTGATATTTCGATTTAATGTAACTGAAGTTAAATTTCCTTAGGTGAATTTGAGTCGTTAACTATTTAAGGCCTACTCGAATTTTCAGCTGGTCAAGCACTTAATTCAAATATTCATAGGTCAGTGCTGCTGCTTTTGCTCTTAACGTGGCTAACTTACATCATACGCAGCTCAACTGGCGTTGACAGGCCACGCACAGAACGCGGGAGCTTGGCTATTTGCACATATGGCTTTCTTATGCATAAATCATCATCTACAACATGCCCAACTGGAAATGATTATTGTTATATTCGTCATCATCGTCATCATAATTGTCATTATCGTCAGCGTAGCCACAGCAAAGGAAAGCAACACAAATCAAAGCAAATATCATGTCCATGTTCAAGTGTCGCTTTCCCTTGTGTCTAGTTTCTTACATCCATTTGTTTTATGTATATGTGTTTGTGTTGAGCGTGTTTGTGTGTGTGCTTTTGTGTTTGTGGCAGTTGCAGTATCTGCCAGTGACACTTTTGATGACTTTGTGTTGACATTCGGTTGTCGCTCTGACCCTTTTGATATCCGTTTCCTTTGCCAAAGTATCGCATAATTCCATAATTGCATTTGTTTCCATTATCTTTCATTTTCAATATTTTGTTTTTCGGTTTTTATTTATTTTTGTTCATTTGTCATTAAAGTCATACGTAAGAGGTCACATCTGTTACTACAATTGCAATTAAAAGCACTAAAATTATAACTAAATTTCAGAAGAGTCTAGTGACTTCTATGGAAGTTTTCACTGTCAGTAGTTGCTTAATATGCCATAAACTCATTTTAATAAATACGAATATAATACCAAGTATAAATGTATATACCAACTCTTATTTGTTTTAACTTGCAGTAAAGAGTTTATAGTTGTGGTTAAATTTAAATAGACTGTGATTTTATTTAACATATAAGGACTGTATAATTTTGTATTTATATTATATATTTATTTGAATTCCTTAATTGCTGCTTTTATTGATAATAAAGTGTTATATTTGTTTAAACTCGTTTTATTCTGATTACTTTTGTATGCCATTTATGTTTATTATTTATAATGAACATTTTTCTCTTCACACATTTAATATTTATAAAAAATGTATATTTATATTTGCATATTTATTATTTGTTATGAACTCTTTTCTACATTTAAGTGTCAACAATTTTAGTTGATATAGTTTGAATTCTTGTAAATTCTCATTAAATTAGTGTCAAATTGAGACTAAAGATAGAAGTAAATATAGTCATGCAATGTAAAGTTTGATCAATGAATTTTAATACTAAAAGTGCAAAATGTTCAGTTATTTATAGTTGTAAAAATGTTAAATAAATTAAAGTAAATAAATAGGTAACGCAGGTATTTAGGATGTGTTTAAATTCTATAGAAGTCTAGCTGCTAGTTATATTTATATACATATTGGATGGATACAGCATGAAAATGAATATAGATGGGCCTCAGCTGAAAACTAAAATAGTCTTTGTATTAACTGTAAACTGAATTTAATGCCAATTGTTTTTTAGCCTGTTGGAAAAGGAGGTTTTAGAGTCGAAATTTAGACAAGGACTCGCTAGGATTCCACTAGCTAAGCTGCGCCTAAAATGCCGCTACATTAGTAATTGATTTGCTTTTATCACATGATTAAATTCTGTTGTACAACATATTTTTTTGGTTTTTTTTTTGGCTGGTAAAATTTTGGTTTGGTTTTGGTTTCTTTCTATTTTAATAATTTTGTTTTTTTTTTATTTTTGTGGATTTTTTTTTACGTACCGATCATAACCCGGGCTGGCACTGCATTCCATTCCAGCCAAAATGTGATAAACGACGAGGTGACCAATATAATGCCAGGTATGAAAACGGTTGTAAAATAATACGCACGATCACGGGTAAATGTCAACTCGACCTGTAGGCAACTGTAATTACCTTAAAAGTACAAGGCCAAAATCGTTGAGTTTGGCACACAAATTAAATAATCTCTTAACACACACACGCACACACATACAGAAATTACTGTAAACGGCAAAGGACGCAGCACAATCTTAAGACAGAGACAGTGACAGAGAGCAAGATAGAGAGAGAGAAACAGAAATACACATAGACTTAAAACCTAAGCTAACCTAACCTATTTACCTATGCCAAAAAATAGCCTAAAGTCTATTCAAATCAGTCTAAAAACAATAATTAAATTAAACAGTGTAATTATGTTTTGTGGTATTGGGTTTCTATAGGACTTCTAACTGCCTCAGTTTGGGGAGGTATATAGAATTGGCATGTATAAAAAATCTTAACGGTAACGGAATCCATGCAGCAAATCTTACGAGAATAAACGATAAAAACTGTTTAAGAGCTGGTGTCGCATACATTGGCTGGTCAGTGTTCATGGTGTACTTAGGTTTTTTGGGTATGTGGCAAAACTACTTGATTAAGGCAAGAAAGTTGGGAAAATATAAATTATTACGCAATCGAAATGTGAAATAATTATTACAAATTACGCATAAAAAGGGCAATCAAAAATTATACGATATTTTTGTAAGGCGTTTGCTACTAAAGGCGATAGATAGCAATCAATTCTCAATGGCGTATTTTGATTTAATTGATATAATTAAATTTTATTTTTGGGTAATTTGTATTCGATATTGTTAAGTGTGAAAGAGCGAGAGAGAAGATAAGTTTTATGTAGATACAGATACTGTTGGTAATTGGTAATGGTATCATTTGGTAATTGGTTTTTGTACTGTTTTTTGGTATTTATAAATTTGGTTTGTTTTGTTGTTTGTTACCTATCATTGATCTAGCTGGCACGGCATTCCATTCTAGCCAGAATGTTATAAAGGATGACGTCACCAATATAATGCCAGGTATAAAAACGGTGGTGAAATAGAATGCACGATCTCTGGTAAAGATTAAATCGACCCTAAGACAGCTGTAGTTCCCTATGGAATCGATTTGTTTGGATTTCATTTTGTTTTTTTGTATTTCATAGTTTATTTGGTTTTTATATTTATTTGTTTTTTGTTTGAATTAATATTATGCATAGAGTAGAGATTAGGAGTTGGCCGAGTTGTTGTTTTGTTGTCGTAGCATTTTAATAGTTTTGGTTTGGGAAGGTAGACAAAGATTAGACCATTAGATTGGCAACAAAATATTGAATATATTTTTTAAGAGTACCGTAAATCAAGCCAACTAAAAACTGCACTCTAATCTAAGGAACCAAGAAACTTAAATAGTAGCTGCAAATTTTTGTGTATTTTTTTTTTAATGTTTTCGGAATTCTCAATATATTTTTAGCCGCTGTAACTACATAAGTATAATAAGAAAATAAAATAAAAAATCCAAAGTACTTTAAATGCTGATAAGCATAATAGGCGCTGCCCAAAACAAAAAAGTTAAGTGAACATTAAAAAAACATACACATCGAAATGAGGGCTATCAACTGGTGCTTAACTTACCTCGCCAACTGTTTTGATCACAGGCCGTCGTTTGATTCTTAATCAAATACGCATTCAATGTGGTCAACGAGGGACTTTTCCGCAACGTATCCTCATCATTCTTCCAAACGTACTTGATTTGTGCTTCCTCATAGGAAACTGGAACAGAAAGAAACACGAAAAGTATAAAACGGATGGAGTAAAAGTTAAAGCCATTAAATCTTTGACTTAAATCGGTTTTGTCGTAAACAAGCTCACGTACTCTGCCCACGAACGCGAAGCTTTGTAAGCTTTGCGCTAAGCGGAAACAGAAGAAATGTCGTTGCACTAACACACGTACGAAACTTAGTAACACAGGGGAACTCTTGGAATGAACTCTTCGTTATGCTTCGGGTTAAGTTAAAGTTAGGAAGACCAAAGGTTTAGTTTAAATCTTTAGCTCACATAATTTATTTACTTTTTTTTATGTTTGTAAAATCATTAAATACCTATTTTATTATTAAATAGACTTTTAAACATTTATAATTATGCTTTATTTTTTGATTCTATGTATACAATTCTATATGTCATTTGAAATCAAAGCATTGGTTAATAAATCACCGACTGACAAACACTCAGAGATTCAAACGCCCATCCATTTTGATAAGTCAATTTGGGTAATTAATTAATTTTGCTTTATTTACGTTGCGATATGTCACATGTAAATATGTAGACATCAACACATACGTATACGTAATATTCTTTTCCATACTGTCAGTTTGACGACCTTATTTGTTTCGAAATTACAAAAGCGGCATTTGTCGTAAATTGAATCAAATCATATTTTTGAAAAAAGCCAAGAGCGACAGGCAAACAGAGGTGGGCGTGGCTGGGAGCCAAAAAACACTTTGAGGCCTCCATCAAAGATGAAAATCTCAACGACAGCGTACGTCATACAACGGTGACTTTTCCCTCCATTTCCACAAAGTAATTTATGATGTTTTGTTTTTCCTATTGTTGCCATTGTTGTTGTTGTTTCTGTTGTTTTTGCCTGAGTTGGCTGGGTTAATAGACATGACGCGCCTATGTGCGGTTGTGAAGCGGCTTCAACTTGGCCAAAGAAAAGGCTAGCAGCGTGCACAGTAGTACAAATTGCATGGGAAACTTTTAAATAATTTTTTTAATATTAAATTCAATTTTTTAAAAATTATATTTTATAAGTAAAATTAATATTTCAATATATTTTTAAAAATGTCTTTACTAATAAATGTGTAAGTATTTTGGCATTTATTTTAATTATTGTTATTTGTTTTTTCGCCGATAAATAATAAGTTTTAAATATATGTTTCGAAATAATGCTGTAATATTTTCTATAAAATGATTTAAGTTATTGATTTAAAACTTTAATCTAAATACAGTACATAATTTATTTATTTAAGAAGTTCTTAATTATTTTTTCTAGTTAAAGTTAAGTTTAGTCAAAGTTAAGTTAAGTTTAGTTTGTGCACTTGCCGGAAAAAAAAAAATTGTTAATTCGATATGTTTAATTGTTTTATAAATATTTATTTAACAATCCCAGCTCTAATATATATGCAATGTCTATTAAAAAATATAGATTTTTATGTGATAAATATAAACATTCTACCACTGTGCAACAATGACAACAGAATAAGGCATTCAGCCAGCATGGCTGGCAGGCTGTAAGAAAGCCTTGTTAGTCACTTTGTCAGCTTTGTCGGTTCAGCTTTACACACCACACACACACCCCACACACCCCACTCACACACCGCACATACACATACACATACAATTACAGTTACACAACAATTCCCCTCGAGTGTCAGTCAACACGGTTGTGCCTCGTTTTCGTCATCATTTGCTTCATCATCAGAAACATTTTTCACATTTTCCCTAACATTTTCAACACTTTTGGCATAATTCTCATATTGTTTACAGTCCTTTTGTCTCTCTGTGTTGTACTAAATTCTTTTTCTTGTATTTCTTTTTTGGTGTTTTCTTCTAATTGCTCAATGGGCTGACAGTTATTTATTTTGTTATTAAACTTCATCTAATTCGATTATCGACACTACTTCTACTTACTGCTTTCCATTGAGAAGGAGCACTTTGGATCATCGAATGGAAATATATGCAGACTGCCCTGGCAGGACAATATCAAGTGACGTCTGTAATTAAAAAAAGATGTAGAAAATATAAGCGATATTATAATTATTTATGTTTATAATACGAGTGTAAATATGAGTGATATTATAGTATTTTTATTTATAGGACATAACAGAAAAAGCGTTGGTCTTTCCTGGCTTAAATTGAATTTTATCTTTTGTGAGTCCCTAAAAGTTTCAATGCTTTTTGGAAATGTTTTAGGAAAAGTTTTCGCTAATTAATTTTTATTTTGTAAGTTCATGGAAATTAAGAGCTTTTTTTGTTGCAATTTCGCTTTGATCTTTGCTCTTTAATCTTTCGTATTTCGTTTTCTCTTTATCAATTAAAGAAGTGCTCTATGTATCTATGTCACTTAATAATACACCATGTTGTGCTGTGCCACTTCATAATTTATTTTCTACCAGCCTTTCTCTTTCTCTCTTTCTCTCTCTGTCTTTCTCACTGTCCCTCTTGTCTTTATGCTTCTAAGTTTAGCTGCTCTGACAGTTTGTGTCTGAGTTGTTGTCGCTTCGTTCCGTTTGGCTATGCAAACAGCAAAATGTCAAAAGAGAGAAAAATGAAAAGCGAAAGTAAGTAAATGACGACTGTAACTTATTTTAATTGCTGGACGACACTTTTACGCTATGCAGTCAATTGGAAAAGTTCTGTTGAATTAAAATGCAGACAAGCAGAGGCAGCTCCACTCCCATTTTTCCCCTCATCCCACTCCACCCTGCCCATCTATCCCTATCCCACTCTTTATTCCTCTGCTCCACACTTTTCTCTTGTTCTCTAGGCAAGAAATGGCAGATGAGAATCAGTTGCAACTCGTTGCCATATTGTTACATGTGCAAACTTTGTTTCTGAGTCTTTGTCTATCTTTACCCTGGTGTATATGTGTGTTGGTGTCTGTGTATCTGTGTGTAAACAGTGCACGAAAGTTTTAGTTTTACCTGGCCAGGAGTTGAGTGCACACATGGAACGTTGATAGCCCGCTAGCTTGGCCAAATATTTACAGCCATTTTTGCATTTTTTTCTACTCCTTTTTGTACGTTACTTATACTCTTACCAAGAGTATTTTGCCTCTGCAAATTTATTTTATTTTTTAATTTTTAATAAACTCAAATGAATTTCTAAAGGGATATTTTTATTTCATCCTTAAATTCATGAAATTCTTTTCCAAACGTTGCTCAGAAAAACTGCATTTAATTTAACCTTCCACTGTTTAATACCACAAATGCAGAGCATCAAATATTTGGCTTAATCAATGTATGTTTTTTTCTCGTATTCATCTCGTGCTATTTTTCATTACAGCCTCATTTTTGCAGCTGGCTCACTTTTCTTCTCGACTTTTAAATATTTCACGCTGCCCGATCCGTAGGGAAAACCAGTATACAATTTGTTGTATGCGTTTTGCGACTACAAGATATCCTGTGATATTCTGGATCACTCTGACTCACTGCACTCACACCTTTGTTGAAAATAAGATGCAGAGACTTAATAAGTTTTACTATAGTAATAGGTCACAATTTAACTCTTTCAATCATTTCTACTACAATTTACTTCAATTTAATTTATATTTAAAATGTCTTTTTGTTGTATTTTTTTTTCTTTCTCCAAGGCACCAACATATTTTGAGTAATTTTAAAATACTATTTTAAATATTTGATTCTCTGTTTATGTTTTTACTGTATTTTCCAACATTTCTGTCTATTTTATGTAATTCAACTACTTTAAATATGCTTTATATTTTTGCTACTATTGGTAATAGTATTAATGCATTTTATCTACAATAATTTTACTGTTTTTTCTTAGTTCTTTATTAAAAATAAAGAGAAATACCATTTTTTCACTTTTACTACTTTTTTTAAATCTACTGCTTTTTAATAATTTTTCATGTACTTGTATTGTCGAACGATACGAAAACACCATCTTATCTTCTATAACTAATTTAAGTAATACGCTCATATTTAATACACCCGCTTAGGGTAAATAATAAAATCTAAATTCTAAAGCGCTGCCCTGAAGCTCATCTAATGAATATGAACTTTTTAATATTTGCATTTTTTAGTCTCTCGCCCACTGCCTTTGTTCCTTATGCCTCTGTGCATTTTTAAGTGATGCGACAACAAATCGTACGATTCGTAGGAAACATGGGGAATAAATTTATTCATATTTAAAACAAAACAAAAAAAAAACATAGAGAAGATATATACACACCTCATTGCGTACGTAATGGTCCCGTTCCGAAATATTCTTAAAGCGAAATGCATTGGTATGATAGGATCCTTGAAATCGCCATGCATAATGAAGTACGTGTCGGGCGTCCAGATGCTGTCATGATGATGCAAAGCATTTAGGAAATCATAGTGCGACTTATTGCCATATTGCAGGCGTGGATCGTTCCATTGCTGATTCAACAGAAATTCCACTTCATATTTCTATAAGAGAAAAGTAGAATTTAACTGAAGTAAAGTAATTTTAATTTGCAAATCGATCTTACCAAACTGCTTTCATCGGGCGATGCTAAGCTCAAGAGCAACACATTAACATTTACTGTCAGCGTGCCTGTAAAAATATGATTCAAAATTTTAAAAGAGCATTTAAAAAAGTAATTTTTAGTGCTATAAATTAAGTATACGCAACGTTAAACGGAAATATTAATACTACAAAAATAAAACTCGTCGTTTACTGTGCTAGCTAAAAACATAGACTTCAAATTGAAATTAAAACATCAACTGTAAGTTCAGTTAATCAATTGAAAGAGTTGAAAAGATTTAAAATTGTTTTTATTTTGTGATTTGTTTAGGACATTTCACCAACCGCGATTATGTGGTCTCCGCGCATTTTGATTTGTAGCCATATCGGGCGATTGTAAACCACAGCAAAAGTCTTCATCTGTAAAATTTAATAATGGAGATTCGGCTATACAATCAGGCTGTTAAAATTTGCATTAACTACTGTAATTAACAAAGGTTATTCAATTTGTAAATATATGTAGTTTTAATTGGATAAAAAACATTTGCACACCTTTTTTTACTAAATTTTTACTATGAAAATTATTTTAAGTTCAAAACAACAATAATCAACACAAATTATAATGTTTTACTGTTATAGTGTAGTTAGTTATAATACTTTTTCATTCAGATAATTTAATTCAGATGTAAAATTCTAATCAGCTTAAAAAATTTATCAATTTATTGCTTATAACTTAAACAATTAAATTTCCTGCACTGTAAATATTAATATATTTTAAGCAAAGATCTTTAGATTTTTAAAATGGTCTATACTCTTGAAAGCCTTTCTCCTTTTCTTATTTATTGGTTTAACTTAAAACATCTTTTATTTCTTGCACATCCTTGCCATCAAATAGTATTGACTTCTCAAATGTTATAGCCCAATATATAATTATTGTGAAGCACATAAATACACATTCCAAATGGTTGTAATTACATTACACTTATGGTCTTGCCAATGCAGTCAAGTCATTTTCTTAGTTTTCCCTTGTTTTTCTGCTCTGTTCTAAGAAAATTGCAAGCGTTTTCTGTGTGCACTCTGAGCCAGACTGGCCATTAAGTTTAATTGATTTTATAGTGGCATTGCGTTGTCTTTGTCATCGTGGCACTTTGGGAGCATGCGAAACATTGAGTACACTGAAAATTCACCCCCTTTATCTCCAACGTCCCCCTTTATGGCCCCTTGAACGTCAGTCTTAATGACGTCAGAGAGACAAAAAAACAAAGAAAAGATAAAGAAAAAACAACATAATAAGTTGAAGAAAGAACAATGCTTCTTATTGCCGTTGTAGTCGCATCGAAGACACTTAGTTAAATTGAAAATTTAAAGTTGGGAAAAACGATTAAAGTTGTTAAAGTTTATAAGGTTACACTTACCATTTACAGGCGGCAGTAATCGTTTATCATAGCGTTTCTTTTCGAGTAATAAATCTAATATCTCCTTATCTGAACTGGATTCATCGAATCTGTGTGTGTTGCCAAAGGGAAAAGATTTAATTGTTACTAATGGTTTGTTATTTATTTCCAATGAGGTTAGTATGTTTCCATAAAATAATTAATGTGTTTCTCAGGACAACAGTTTTGTATGTGTGTATTTGTAAAGATACTTTTATGTCTTTTAAGAGAAAGTTTGTAACAATTGACAGGCAAGCAAAACTTAAACAACAATAAAGGGACAAATTTGTAGCTTAAGTAAATTTTTAGATTTGTGGTGTGTGCAATAGATTTTGGCATACAGAAGGGGATACAATTTTTACTTTAAGTGGCAATGTTTTAATTTAAGCATATCAACGTTCAATGAAAGAAATATAAACAGGAAAAATAATTTAAAGAAAAACAGAGCAATAAGCTTAAATCCTGTAAAATTCGTAAACTTAGTTAAATTCCACGACATTTGTATGTACCAAAAGTCTTTATAAACTAAAATTATTTTTACAAAAGTAATGAAGTTATCTGAAATAAATACATTATTTAGATCTATTAAATTTAATTTATTTACAATATATTTTTAGTAGTCTCGAAATTAAATGGTAACCTTAATTTTCACAGTCGAAAAACTGCATGCAATTCAAAGCAAAATTTATATGAATTTAATTAAACGAAATAATCATTTTGTGCAATTGTTTTTGGTGTGGGTGCAAAAACTTACTTCGACCAATCGATGCCATGACTGAAAGAATTTCAAAAGAAAATAAATAGAAAATTTTGTGTTTCAGGGTTACAGGCAATACAGAGAGAGAGGTACAGATACATTTACATATTCAGATACAGATAATATACAATTTGAAATACAAGTCGTGTGTGAGTGTGTAGGATGTTTGTGTGTGAGGGGGAGAGAGAGAGATCACAGATAACGTGAGCGTGTGTGAGAGTGTGTACATGAGAATATTTAAAAAGTGTAGTCTGCTTTTAGGCTGGGCCCAGAAACAATTGTGTGAAGCGCACTTACATGGGATGCTTATCAAGTGCACCCGTCTCCGATTGTGTGGCAGCAGCCGTGGACGTGGTGGTCAGATAGCAAAGCATCAGAATAACACTGGATGCCGCATAGAAGCTGAACGATTGGCTATAATGCTTATAATGCTGGCCCAGATATTGATAAGCAGCAGCCGATGTGGCGCTCAAATTGGCTAAAATGGCGGCTGACATGGTGGCGGGTACGACGGCGCTGGCGACATTGTCCGTCAGACATTGCCAGGTCCGATAGGCTAATGGTTCTTGCTGCTGCTGCTGCTGCACCGCATTGTTCTGCTTCTCGTCCTCGTTCGCATTTGGGCGTGACTTCGCTAGGGCAGCTCGCGCCTGCAGCAACATCTCCTGCAATCGTAGACAGGGAGTAACCAATGTGGCTGTGGTTGTTGCCAACGCTGGTGTTGTTGCTGCAGCGGCTGCTGGCAATACCTTATTTCGGCGTCCAGCAAATGCATGATCTTTGCGCCGCCTTGAATGTCGACGTCTACGTCGTCGATGTTGTTGCTGCTGCTGTTGTTCATCACTGTTAATCTCTGGGCTGTGACTGTAGCAATTGGTGCAAGTTATTTGCAAATCTTTTGTTGAGTCAATATCGATTGTAGTTTCGATTGTTTCGTGAGTCGTCGCCAACACGTCCTTGTTATCCAGCGACACTTGAAAAAGCTGTTGTGGTTGCTGCTGCTGCTGTTGTTGTAGTTGTAGTTGTTGCTGTTGTGTTGCTAAAAGCACTTGAGCTGTCGCTTTTTGATGTTTGTCGTTTGCTTTTGCTGCTTGCGTTTTATGATTTTGTTGATAGTTATCCTTGATTTGTATATCCTCTGCCTCTCGGCTCTCTGCTGCTGCTGCTGCTAAAGCGGTCGTTGTAGTTGTACTTGTTGTTGTGTTAGCTGTTTTTGTTGTACTTCCTTGTGTGGTTGCTGTTGTTACTGGAGCAGCGCATTGATTTATGTTTGGTTGCTTTGTTCTCTGCTTGGGCTGCTCTCTGGCTGCTTCAAAGGCGCAGCCCATGTTACGACAACTGCGAAAACAACAAAATATATACCAAAAATGTAGTTTACTTTAAGAACACAATTATTATTGCATTGACTATACAGTACAAAACAGAAAAATATATATTTTACTTTAGTAACAGTAACAGCATTCACCTTCATTCATCACCTGCCATGCAATCAATTTTAATTAACTCCTGTCGAAATATGATAAATTTAATCCTTGTTTCCCCAAAAGATAAGGTAAATCAAACATCAGCTGAATATGTTTAAAATAATCCATATTTAAAAGATTATTTTAAAAAGCAATTTAAACTATTTGCAAAACGTTGAAAAGACTTTTAGCCCAATGTAAGCCGATTAATGTATAAGCAAAACTAATCTCTAATCGAGCGCAAACAAAACATTTTTCTGCTCACCGACTGGGTGTGTGTGTGTGTGTGTTTGGGTGTGTGTTCATAGCCAATGAGGAAATTGAATTTTTGCGGTTTAAATCTTGTGGCAGATTTCATTTATTTGCATGTCAAAAACCGAACAAAAAATGTACTCAAAAAATTTATCTAGTAGAAATAAAAAGCGAGGTAAACTCTAAAATAAAATTCAGTATATTTTTGCATGGCATGAAAATTGCATTGTCTATGAACAATTTGTGTCTGTGTTTTTTTTCTGCTTTGCCACAAATGACAAGCCGAAACAATGGCAACTACAACAAGTGGCAAGAAACATGCCACAACATGCGATCAGAAAACAACAACTAAACTCATTAGAAAAATGCTTTGAACAGTTGACTGACTGACTGACGACATTTTTGTTAGAGTGTTATTTGTGTTCTGTAGAAAATTTACCCATACATATGTAGGTGTATATGTATTGAATGTTCGACAACTTGGCACGCAGCTGGGCGTGGTATCGGGGCAGTCATTCGTACTGCTTTTGCTTTTCTAGCACCAGCTAAAGCATTATCAGCACTTTCTTTTTGTCCAAATGCTCAAGTGACTGTTTGCACAGTAGTTTTTGTTAGCTTATAAGTTGGAAGTGTTATAAAAAATACAAGTAATGGAATTTAGATTACATCTACTCTACTTTGAATTATTTACCGATTTCATGGCCTGACAAGAAAGTAATAGGGAAGTTAGTTTACGCATATGTAACACCATAAATTTGAAAGTATTAGAACTCCAACAGATGTGAAAAGTAGCAATCAACTGTAGACAAAAGAGCTCTATGGTTTTTCTAATATTCGACTCAAACAAAAGGGTTAAAAGGGCCAAAATGGCAGCGAACCATAACTTACTAAGCTGAATTGAACTGATTTTAGTTGCCAGCTTAGTGCTCCTTTCTTAGCTAAGATCTGTTTTGCTTCCATTTGATGCTAGCTGTCAAGCTCTGTTAAGACGGAATCGTCTAACAACCACAAAACACGTAACTTGTTGTTATTTCTCCAAACAACTTGGGGTTGTCTATGAATGAACCCAAGTAGATAGACAGGCGGATAGACTGACAGACAGACAAGTAGATTGAGGGACGCATGTGAGGATAATAAAGCTAGAATACACATCTACCCATCAGCCATCCAGTGAAAAAGCGATGTAATCAAGAGTCGATGGCTGCTCAGTGGCTTTGGCATTTGCTTTACGCCGTACACCAGCTTCATTATACATTTATTTGATTCTTACGTGACTTTGGCCATAAAGCACAAAAATAAACCAAACGAGTCGTGAGTAAGACGAAGCTAACATATTTTAATATATACGCCGTATTAGCTACAATAACATCAAGGATTCAACCCGTTCTAAGGACACATATGTAAATTGGTAGTTACCCATCGTTTCCCCACATATGCAGCTACTATGGATCTCCCTCAACAATTATTGACCTCAATCTATTTTAAGCGTTTAAACATTGGAAAAAAACGGCCCACAATTGTTGTTGTTTTTGTGGTTATTGTTTGCACCGTAAATGTCAATTTACTTTGAAAAGTTTCAAAAAAAAAGAGGCAACAAACCATGGAAAAGTCAAAACCCAAAAAAAAAAGAAGAAAAAAAATAGAACACTGCTAGAAAAGTTGACCAGAGATCGGTTGAGGCAAGCATCCTGTCCAGTTTGCCACCCTTATCCTGCTCTGTCCGATTGCTGTTGCTGCTGATATCCTTTATGCCTTCCGGGCCTCGTTCTAGTTGAGGCGCATAAATTTATACTCTACAACAAGTTGGTCAAAGCTAATCCGTCGCCAGTTGGCAGGAAGCGGCGCCTCTGACAGCCAACCAACAAAAACTAACCGAAAAGCCAACGCTCAATGTCCTTGCCATGGTGTCCTTTTTGCATTTTGTAGTTGTTGTTGTTTTTCTGACTTGTGTCTAGTTCGTTGTGCATTTCATTTCCCGCTTTAAGGAAACTTTTCATATTTTATTGTGGCAACTTTATCAGTCAGTCTCTTTCCACTACTTTTCTATTCTTTTTATTTATTTCTCCATTTTACAGTTTTAGTCAATTTAATAATTTGTTGCATAATTTAATTGCACAACTTGAATTAGTTGGTCTGTTCGACTTTCGCTTTTCAAACAAGTTTTTTGCAGTCTGTAGCTTTTGTCAGGCTTATGAATATATGCATTGTGCGTAGTTGCCAGCTTTTGCCTGAGTGAAGAAGTCAAGGTATGAATTACACCCTCAACTTAAAGCCAGTAGTTGAGTCTTTTTGACTTGGTAGTTTGTTATGTACCTGAACAGTGGCCCTATTATATAGAAGGAATGCATCTGCTGTCTGTTTGTATATGCAATTTTAATGAGCAGAAGCTACCTATCAATAACTAATCAGTGCTTTTTTTTGCGCTTTTGAGATTCAATCTCCGTCAGTTTTATCTCCCTGCTTAGTTATACATAATAGACTAAGTAGTTGCAGTATTAGTGAGCGTGTAATTATGTAGAGCTTCATTAAAAACGCTGACCTTTCGCTAGTCATATTGATTTCATGCCTTTGATACTTTGAAAATATTTTAATTTGCTCTTTAAATGTCAGAATATAGACAAGAAACAAAAAACAAACACTTTTTCCACACAATAACAACTATTTATTGATTTTCCGTCAGTTAAGGCCACGCGTAAACGTTAGCAAAATGCAATAAATCAAAAAAAAATATTACAAAAACTTTGATTAAACCCAATTAAGTGAAAAAATGTCATGTTTATGCATAAGTGAAATGAATTTTATAATATTATGTTTAAGTTTTGGCAGCACTTGATTTTAAATTGTCATCATGAAATGCATTTAAAATGAGAGTCCTTGTCAGCGGTTGCAATAGAGCTTATTGAGATGTTGTTGTTATTATTGTAATACATACTTAAGCGACCGGAAATTTTGTGTAATACCCGGATAATTGAGGTAAGTACTTGACCCACATTCAATGGGATTGTGTTCGATAACGATAACGGAGAGAAAGAGTAAGAGAGAGAGACATTTGGACAACTAAACAATTGGTATTTGCAATTACGCATACGCCCCGTTGCACGTTTCTCTGACGCAATTTCGAAGCACTTTGAAGCAGCTGCAACTCCTATGCCTAATTAAATAACTCGACTCGACTACGCTCGATGTCAACAGTTGGGAACTGCGAGTTCATTCGCATTTGCACTTAGTGCACTGCACTCTCGATAATAGACAAATCCACTAACACACACACACACACAGCTCTCCTTCCCTCTGGGCAGAGACAAGTTAAGCCCTTTAAGTCTAAGCTTAGGCAACAAAAAAGTGGTGCAAATGACAACAACATCGACCTGTTGGTAGAATGCCAATAATTGAAGTCGCATTGCATTAATTGAAATACGAAATACCAAAGCACCTGAGAATACTCACAACTATTCACTTCCATGTACGAAGTTCGATGAACATAAAGTGAATGCATTACGAGTAAATGACAGAAATGACGTGAGTGCAACGCTTCTTTGCGTATGCATGTGAATTGCACTGGCTAATTGCACGTAAATTAAACAGCACCGCAACACATTTGACAAGTTTGCGGCGCAAACATTTGCGCCAACTTAATAGTACACTGAGCGAATTATCGGCAAACAATTAAGTTTGGCAAATTGAGAATTCACAGACTCGCTGTTAAGTCAATAAAAAAATTTTTTAAATGCTCCATTTTGTTTCCAGCATTTTGGAGAATTTATAATTTCGTTTAAGTTTTGCACACTGATTTTTTGCAGTGCAACTTCAGTGCGTAAGGGGTTTATACTGTTTACACTTAATTGGCACAGTCATTGAGCTGGTGACGTTGTTACAGTTGGTCGTAGAGCTTGCCTCTTGGCCAGTGACCAAACAACATGACAACACTACCCCTGTCTCTGCCCCTTTTGAGCCAACTAATTTCAATGCAGCATGTGGCACGTTTCGGACGTGAATGCAGCTGTTTACTGTTAGCCATTGCTTCGGGGTAACTTACCCCTCGCTGCTGAGAAAAAATTAAGTAAGCCAACTGCAGCTGCAACGAAAACGACAACGACAGCGGCAATGGCAACTGTGCAACATCAGCAAAGTCAATTGATGCTCATGTTGCTGGTTTTGGTAGCAAGCAGGCGCCTGTGTGGTATGCAACACTTTCCGAAAGGGATTTTTGCAACACGAGCAAATTTTATAGCTCGATTTACTGAAACGAATTTAAGCGTTTAATATTTACTATCGTTTTTCACTTTGCCAAATAGTTGTACTCAATAATTTGTTTGTGGTTACACTCGCCACCGCAGGCAAAAGAAATGTGTAAATAAATTTTTATTTTAATTTTTTTCATTTATCGATTAGTTAAGCAATTAAAATACTTTTAACAAAATCCAGAAAATAAATGCGTAAAAAATCAGAACCGAGTTTTATGCAATAATAAAGCTTTTAATCACTTTAATCACTTTTGGGTACATTTCAGGTTTCCTTTGTGCCACATTTTTGACAGGTTTGTGCGCCTAAAATATTTAACATTGAGCGACATGGTTTTGTGCACCCTTCCCTGTCCCTTTATCTCTCTTTCTACGTTATGTCATTTTTTCCCTTTTTCTCCACTCACTTTGGCTCTTCTCTTCTGTCACAGCCACTTAAATTCCATGCATCATGGGAAATTTATGTGAATAAATTACAATAAAAACCTGGCACACTGTAATAATTCAGATTAAAAAGTATTTATACACATGACAGTGACGGCACGTGGAGCAGGAGAAATTGCCAAAATTGAGGCGGAAATGGGCCGTGTCACATCCTGCAGCTCACGCTTCTGTGTTTGTGTGTGCGTTGTCCATGATTTTAAGTCCAATGTGGACAGCGCTGATTTCGCCATAATAAATTGACATTTTTGAAATGAACATTGTTTTTCCCGAAGTTCCACGCCAACGGGAACTAAAATTGTCCATCTGCCTGTCATTTCAGTTTATTTTTACTGCTGTTTGTTTTGTCCATTTCGTTTCGACATTTTCCGACTTTTCGGAACGGAAAGTTCATAGCATAAGCTGATTATAACTGCTTGTTATACCCAAAAGCAGAGAAAGTGTCTGTGTCTGCAACGGAAATGAAAATCCAAATAAATAATGTATGATTTATTGCTTTGACGAGTCCTGATGGATAGTTGAGTCAGCTACTAAAGATAGTTTTGTATGAACTGCTGATGGGAAAAATTGTTTCCAAACTTGATTTGTTAGTAGACTTCGTTTATGTAAAGAAAATTTAAGTTAAAGTGCTATTTCTTTATCAAAATTAAATGATTTTCAAAGGAAGTTAGTAGAGTTCTATACTCAACAGACGCTACAAATCTTTTGGTATTTTACATTTATTTAAATGATTTTGGAATTTATATTCATTTTAATAAATCAGATAACACTTGTTTATGTTAAGATTCAACTACGACTTCACTTAAATTGTCATGGCTTAACTGCACATAAAATAATTTAACATAGACAGTATCGATTAAAGATTTCCCACTTCAGACATGCATGCAAACTTGCATGGATTGATATAAAATTATGACGATTGCTTTGGTATTACTATAAGATTTGCAGTATTTACTGTATATAACTTGAACTACAACCAGTGCAGGCATTTAACATAAGCCATAAAATCGCTTGGATGCCTAGAAAAAACAACAACAACAACAAGAGCGTAAGCAATAAACATTGAAATAACAAGTAGCAAAAAAGAACAGACAAAAAGCAACGACAAATAATTTGGCACAAAAGCAAATAAACAAGATAAGCAAACAAACACTCACATAAAGGAAGAGCGCGATTGAGTGAGACAGTAAATGTGAGCGAGAGAGAAAGAGACATGGAGAGACTAGGGGAGACAAGACAAAGCTGAATGAATACTAGAGAAAGCAATAACAACGACAACAGACAACAAGAATGATGACGACGACAACCGAAACGTGGGGCGACAACAAACATAAGAATACGAGGAGCAGAAGACGATGAAGATGAGGAGAAGACGAAGAAGCAAAAGCAGCAGAAGAAGAACAAGAAGAAGACAACAAAACGAGCCGAGTACCAAGCACATAATGAGCATAATAGCTGTGTTAGGGTTGCCAACGGGCAAAAAAGCTTCGAGGGGACAAGTCGTTGGAAAGAGAGGAAGAGAGCGAGCATCGTGCACCATATGAGAGTGTCAAAGAGCTTGCTGTACCAAGTACCCAACAACAGTAAAACAAAAGGGGTAGCATAGCCATGGGTTTCTCATAGGTTACAGGCCAAAGATAGCATTTTTGAGTCAACAAAACATTTATGTACATTATTACTACTAAAAGAAATAATTTAACAGTATTAATTTACAGGGCATCTTGAAGGCGTGTACACACATAAGTTTACTTGTTACTTGTTGTGCGTTGTCCATGCTTGTCTCTACGAGTGTGGGTGTGAGTACGAGTGTGTGTTAAAATAAGCGTCACTTTACATGCATGCAGACATGCCCCCAACTCACACGCACAGACTCATCGTCCCCTACATGTGTGTGTGTTTGTGTGTTAGGGGCGACCCTCGGTGCAACTGGCGTTACCCTCAAACAAGTTGCAGCTGGTTTGTTCGCTCGCAGCACATCACACACCCACACACACTCGCACACACAAAACGAGGGCAGACGCACGTCGCCAACCATTTAAACTAATCTTGAAGCGGTTTATTTATATATCTCGAGGGTCGCTCCAGCTAACAATGCCATCCTTGACTGGATATGCATATAGCATCCAAGCCCTTTGCCTCGTATATAGCTAAGCTCAGGTAATCTGCAGAATTAGGCTATCTATCAAGGGGCAGCCTTTTTAAAAGCCAAGTCAAGACTTGAAAGTAAAGGGGTTTCGGAGCGCAGCCCATAAGTTAAATTAGGTCAGAGATAGATAAAACAAGTAAGAAAGGCTACAGTCGATCGAGCCGACTGTAAAAGACCCCGTACTCCCATAGTATTGCATTTTATTTAAATTAAAATTTTCAAATGAAATTTAAAAAATTAAAATTAAATATTTACATTTTGAATTAAAATTAAAAAATAAATAAATTAACAACTGTCATCGTCAGCACTCGAACCCGCGATCCATGCGAAGGTTCCACATTGCGCCGCAACTCTATCAGTTGCACCACACCCCTCTTCTATCATCCTTCCGATTATTTGCATATATGTATGTGCACACATACATATGTGTGTATGTATAGCATTGGTCGGCGCGGCCAGCGGCTCCGGGCAGCGCTGCCGCCAGCAGGTAGAGAAAACGTTCGAACATATGTTTGTATGTTTCTGTGTTTGTTTGTATGTGTTGCGCGCATGCAGTGATTTTGCTTTAAAATAACTTCGACTTTGAACCGTAATTTCTCTGCTGTTTGACATAGGATTTTGATGCCACTTTCAGGAAAGTTAGAAATCGTAATTCTCTAAGCGTATGTTAAATTACAACACTGTACTATTTGATTTAATGCCTTCAATAAGGCATTGAAGCTGGAGAGATTTTTAATTCTGACGGGCAAAGGGGGCGTGGCAGCTCAAAATTTTGAATGGCGTTATATTAAGGCTGTCTCTAGGAACCTGTATACCAAAATTGGTGCTCCTAAGTGCTATAGTTACTGAGATATTCGCCTAAAACAAAAATTTTCTCGAGGTTTGTCTGGTTTTTTGCTCATTGCGGGGGCGGTAGGGGGCGTGGCAATAATTTGAAATAAACTTGATCTGCTTGACATAATAACAGACTTTCATTGTGAATTTCATGGTTCTAGCTTTTGTAGTTTAAAAGATCCAGGTGTTCATACGGACAGACGGACAGACGGACATGGCTATATCGACTCGGCTGTTGATGCTGATCAAGAATATATATACTTTATGGGGTCGGCCACGCCTCCTTCTGCCTGTTACGCACATCTCGCTTCTGACAAACTTAATAGACCCCCTTTACTCTTTTTTAAAGAGTACGGGGTCTAAAAAGATGAAAACATTTGGAAAATATTTTTTAACTCAAAATTAGTACAGTTTCATATACTTGAATTATAAATGATTTTGATATATTTTTTTAAGAATTACTTATCGCTTTAAATTTAAATTTTTACTTTTTAGTCCTATTTACATTTATGTATTACAAAATGTTTGAAATAATCCAAAAAGCTTTAACAGAATTTGGGTACAGCAGCTGTTGTTGCCTGAAATTTCCATTTCCATTACAGGCTTACCAAAAGACTTAGAAATATTTTTGTATATTTTTCATAGCTCAAATGCGTTTTCCTTTTTCGCTTTGGCAGTTTCCTTCTTTGCTAAGTAATGGTTTGGTTACCTTTTCTAATGCATCAACTGCTGATCAACCCCAGAGGTTTGCCTCCACCTCCTACCTGCCCCTCTTAAACGTGTACTTATGCTGTGGGTAATTCAATAGCTCAGAACTTGGGAGCACGCTTGGGTTGGCTTTGCTTAGGTAATTCCCCATTTAAGGCTATTTAATTTCTATATAAATATTTTGCCATTGACCACAAATCTGCGGGTCATAAAGACGCAAGGACGACGCGACAGGATGGCAGACCGCAAGAAACTTACAAGAAGCTCGCCATGAGCTGCATGCCTGAGTGAATGTGTATTAAAGCAACCGGAAATTAAACACACAAAAGTTTTCTAAGACACACTCAGACACACACACACTCGCATACATTCATACACTTTATATGCAAGTGCTCGTTAGAGCTTTGCATTTTTGTGGTTGCTTCTCTTCACATTTATTTTTTCGGTGGAAAGAAGCGAAATCGTTATCAAAGCTTCGTTCGTTTTTCAATGCATTTCAAGTGCACGCTTTCAAATTTTGAATCTCTTGGCATGTGTGTACGTGTGTGTGTGTGAGTGCTGAGCTTTTGTGCTATGAAATTTGCATGTCAATTGTATAAAGTGAAAGAAAACTCAAAGGATCAGCTGAGCACTTAAAATATATGACATTAAGTTATTAACTCTCAACTAATAACTTAAATATTTGTTATGACTAAGCCACTAACAGATTAGAGTATTAAGTAATTTGGGTTACTATAAGTTTCTGACTTTCTGTCGCTAAACTACAGACACAAATGCCATAAAAGCAGCAGATAAGCCCAATAAACGAAACTAATTAAGAAATTAAATTAAATTGGATGCTCTCCAAGCACTACCAGCACATATTTTGTGGTCCAGAACCCTATTAATCCCCTCGTGTGTATGCAGAAACACAGACGAGCACACACACACACACACACACACTGACAAGTCATTTGGGGGCATCACGTGTGAGACAAAAAAATTGCTACGGGTCTGAAAGGCAGGCTCGATGATGGTCCTGGGATTGGTATTCCCCGACATGTGCCTCTTGGCTGTCTGCCTGAAAGGCGCAAATGATGAAAATCACTTAACAAAAAGGATGACGACAACGTCGGATCATATGGCCAAAGCAACAGTCTGTCTCCCTGTCCTTATGTCTCTCTGTCTTTCTGTCTGTTACACTGTCTCCCTGCCTGTCTGTTGTTTGGGCCTTGTAATGCGTATGTGTCTGGCTTCTTAATGAGCTGTTGAATATCTGACGTGGGATTTGGTGGCGCGTTTGTTCAATTTGAGCTCTAAACAAAGGGCTGATAGAGATATATAATTAGATTTATAACAATGCTTTGTTTATCCAATTTTCTACTATTAACTATTTTAACATAACATTTTGTATTTAAACGTCATTTAATTGGTTATTAATTTGAAATGTCAACAAGTGTCGAAATAATTTATCAATTATGAATAAAATATTATAAACAATTGTTTAGGTGTTAAATCAAAGTTGAATACAATTTTAAAACAATTAAATGTTATAAATATGTAGTAAATAAATAATTTTAACACCTACAAACACACCTGAATAGCCAATATTTATCGATTCGGCAAGGATTTTAATTAATTATTCTGATGCTTTTGCTCTGCCTACGTATGCGTAATATTTTAGCTTAATTGTAGTTTCTTATAAACGCTGCTGATTAACTAAGACTTCTGCTCACTTTGCCTGCAGCTTAATATATAAAGTTTGTCATATACACCAAATAACACACACACAGATAGACAGTCACCTCCTTAGGGTTGAGATTTAATCCACAAATCACTTTAACACTGCGGAGACCTCAACAAACGCTTCCTCAAAGTTCAATCAAACGAGTTAATAACTTCCGCAATGTGGCCCAAAATTAACCATAATTTTCTGCAGCCAGCAGGCTAAACTGACCCATTACTCGACCCCGTTTACCCCTCTCACCCCGCTATCTCCGCTTGCTCTGCACTTTTCCCTTGGCGATTCGGTTTATGCGCTTCAATGGGTCATAGTCGGACCAAGACCGAGCGAAGAGCGACGAGAAATGTGAATGAGTGGGAGACAGAGAGGTAAACTTGCTCGTTGGGTATTATGGTAATTTTAGCGCTTATCTCTCCCGGGTATCCACGACAACAACAAACACACGCACACACTGACATACGAACAACAATCAGCACACACACGAAAAATGCTCGGAGCACATGTCACATTTGCCACATGAGTTGGTGTAGCTCATTTATCATGAAGCTGCCTCCTGGCGACAGGACAATCCGGGTGACCAGGATGAACTGACTGACTGGTGTCCCCCTTTCTCCCCACTTGTCATTCGATCCATGTGTGTTGTGTTGGTTCAAGGCTTCTGAAAGGTAACCTAGTGCGGTCGTTTCACCTTGTCCAGGATCTAATTGTAGCCGTAAGCCCAACGATGGCGGCACAAAACTTTAATTATACGTTCAACTTGCGAGCCACCGATGGGCATTTTGTGTATCACAATGCAATATTTATTAGTGAAAAGGGGGTGACTGGTGGCATGAACTGGGTGGGATTAGGACTGGGTAGACCAGGGAGACTGGCAGGCACAATGCGTGTCTTGGTGCCCCATGTGACCGGCACATATGTAAATAAACGCGTATGCCATGCCTAGCCCTATTCCACCTTATCCTGCCTTTACCTTACCTGGCGTTAGCTTACTTTCCCTTGTTTGGCCTAACCTGACTTGGCCTGGTATTATTTGTCGCCCAACTAAATTTAGATATGCGAATCGATAAAAGCCCATGACACGCACACATTTTTAGTGCCAGTTTCGAGTCGGATCGAGTCAATTCGAATCCGAGGAGCTCTGTGTGGAGTGCAAAGGTCGTCGTAGAAATGGGCAGAAAGAAGTTTCACTTGCGTGAGGATTTCTCTTTTAAAACAAGAACATAGAAATCTCTGTTACGAGTTTAGGCTTAACTGATAGCTTAGCTTATTTGTTAACAAATTGCAATGGGAGCGCGGGTAAAATGGTTAATAATACACAATTTACATGTATGATAGTAATTGTGCTGTTAGTCCTTCGGCCTTTAGTTTAATATTGTGGGAACCTTAACTTTTGTTGCCCATATTTTACGTTAACTTGTTTCTATTGACTGGCTCAACACTTTCCAATGGTATTTAGGTCTTTTGCAATATTCATGACCTTGTATTGATTATATAATTAGTCAGACATCGTTTTATAAAGGCCATAAAGCACTACTCTTACACTTATAATTAATGTCAATTGCAGGCCAACATTCATTTTGCCTGTTTCCATTCAATTTACTCCCATTTGTTAAATTTGCAGCTGTAGTGCATTTAATACAACAAATTGCACAGACAAACAACTTGGCATATAACACAATACATTTTAATTATTTATGCAACGCTTTTCAACGCTCATTTTTGGAGCAGAAATTTTGTTTTGGGCGTTTGAGTTTGCAGCAAAGATGTAGGTTTGAAATATGATGGATAACAATAAATTTACAATAGAGGCTGTCTCATAAACTTCTTAAATTTCCATATTTATGATGAAGCTTTAAACACTATTTATAAATTATTAACTATGTGCATTTAACGAATGAAAAGGAAATCTCATCAAGAGATTAGTAATAATTAGTTGCGCTTAAAAGTATGCTGCATATTTTATACTATGTTCTGCCAAAATTCAAATCGCTTGAAATTAATTTACTGCTGTTTAATACACTTTGAATTTGACTAAATTTGTAATTTTGTAGGTAATTTAAATTGCGGCCGAACCAATTTGCATCTATCTGTAATAATGAAAATCCAATATAATTTTAAATTTTCAAATAAAATGCACGTTTTATTTCTGCTTTGCGTAATACTGGCGCTACACTAAAATATTGATAGGGCAGTTGGAGTGTTTATGAGAGCGTCGGGAGCCGGAAATGCGCGCGATAAAACGCATAATAGCAGACACACATAAAGACAAACAAACACACACACAAACAACCAAACCCACACGAACATGTGTATTTCTGTTGAAATGGGGAAATGGATATGGCTAGCGGACACAGTTTAATCAAGCAATACAAATAACTGTGGCCAAGGAAAACCTCCACACACCAAACTGATGAGATCGCCGCCAACTGGCATTTCAGTTAGCTTGTGTATATATTGGTTTTAGCTGTTATTGATTTCTCTAACATGAACTCTGACTATTTTCATATTGAAAATTTCACAGCATGTGCTTGTATCAATTTATTTGAAATGAAAATTACACCTAATTGCGGACAGAGCTATAAAACTGACCGACAATCTAAATCAATGCTTAGAACATTTTATTAACGCTCTTTAGCGTGTCCATTTCGACCCACTATTAATAGCTTCTCGGGAAGTTGGTTCGCTGGTATTTGTTGACTTGTTTTGTGGGCAAATTATATACAATCAAGAGTTGAGATCTCTTAGAAAATTACTGGAATGAATTATCAAATTAGCGAATGGGGACAAAAGACTTTATTTAAATGAATTTAGAACTGTTTTAACAGAAATAAGTTCAGCAAAATGATTGCAGAATTGCCACCTGGCACTTGTAGCAAAAGTATAGTTACTATTTAATGCTAATGGATATTTTAACGATGTGGCGTTACCGCTGAAGTGCTAAAAATTCATCCGGTAATAATGGAGATGTCGTCATACCTTTTAAGCGGATCGTTTGCCATTGGCGTGCTTAAGTATGTCGTGATCGAGGTCTATATACCAACATATGACCTACTTTTCAGTTAATTTACACCACTTGCTCTCGCACTCCTTCTCTCTTTCATTCACTTTTACTTTCTTTGCATTACACACTCCATTTTGGTCAATATGGTGCGTCATTTAACAATTAAAGTTAATCCAAGCACACGCAAGGCTAATCGTTTGGATGATGCCACGTGCTGGCTAATCGACGTACCCGAAAAGAGCTCAGGAGAGACAGAGAGAGCGGGAAAGAGAGTATTCCTGCACATTACGTATACGACACGTTACAGTTTATTTTTATTGCAAATTGACTGCAGGGGAAATTTCAATTTCAATTTTTATCCAACTACTCGTAATTATAGTATTTCGATCACTTTTTATGCATAATAAAGTCTGTGGAAATGTTTTGGCAACGACAACAAGAGGTCAGAGCGCATTAAAATGCTAATCATAGCATGTCCTTTGTACTTTTCGTAATTCTTTTCGCTCTGCTCGTGTTAAATTTCATCAGTCTCAGTTTCCTCTTGACTCTCTTTGCACTCAAGTCTTGCCCAAATGGAGTTTCTAGTGTGAAGGAGACCAAATAAAAAGGAAAAAGCGACAACGACGTCACGCATGTCCTTGCATGGAAATGTACAAAGTTTTCTACTCTGTGTTTTTTGTGTATTTTATTTTTATTTTTCTTTCTTTTTTTTTGGTATACTTCTGCTTCGTATGTGGTTTTTTTTTGTGCGCAAACAAAGGTTATGCATAAAACTAATTAACGACTATTTGCACGCAAGTAATTCCATGGAATTTCATTCCAAATCTTTTTAAATCATTTTCTATGCATAATAGAATTTCTGATTTTTTTAAAAAACGAACAAAGAAACTAAGTAAATGTGATTTAATCGCATTATATCGTTGACCTGCCAGCTGCAAATGTCCACAGTCAATTACATTAAATAGTTTTCCAGTTCAAATTTGATATGACGGTGCTTATTTACCATTATCGGTAGCTACAGCCACTCCCACTCCCAGGTATTTGATGTAAAACAATCTGTTACTGTCGCGGGTCTGATTGAATTAAAATTAAAACACGCAATGGCCAAAAAGAGAATGTCGGACATTCGAGTTGGTAATAAAGTCAAACGGTTCATTACCATAAAAAACGTTGTGTTTGCCATTAAAAACAATTAAACTACAATGTGAACGTCAATTGAACACGTTCTCACATTACATAATACGTTCAATAATTAAAAATAAATGTGTTAAATTAAATGACAGAAAGGCATTGATATAACAGCAGTAGGAGCTAAATCGATTTCTTGCCAAACTGATCCATGTTTGCCTTCGATTTAAATTGGAAAAGCATAGTTTGTATATTATAATAAAGTTTCATCTATGAATTTTATATATTTGAAGCCCCTAGCTATCACATTGTCATTGTTCCGCTATGACATTTTGTTGTTTTTTAGTTCAACTTTCAAAACTTTAAGTCGGATGTTGAGTGGAAATATGTTATTTATATGAGTTCCGGTGGAAGCGTTATAACACTCTTTTATTTTTACCCTCTGCTACTCGTAACATGCGCGTGTATGCACTAACATATTATCAAATAATTTATCTGAAGCTGAGCAAGGAATGTTTTGCAGCTACAATCGCAGCAGGTGTTCTCTACTCCGCTGTACAGAGAGCATATTTGAGTTGCTTGCTGGGGGAAATGAAAAAAACTGCTGAATAATCTAATACATATGTACACAACACACACATAGTCGTCTACTCACACACACAGATACAGACACTTACTTTCGCTTGTATTATGCATGTAGAAGAATCTGTATTCCTCTAAAGGGTGTCAGCAAAAAAGCAAATTTGTTGTATTGAAAGCAGCGCGTGAATTTCCATATTTTTCCTGTTGATTCACGTATTTTTTTCTTAAGCAGAAATTCTGCACATGACAACACACCTGACCCCGACAACGACACCCACACAGACTTCGACCCCGCCCATTTCCCGGCACATCAACAGCTGCTTGTGATTTGCATGTGCAATGAGTTGCTTTACTATAGCTTTCCCTTATTTCCCCCATTTCCCATAATTTCCCACGTTTCTCCTTTCCCGAATATCTTATGGCATTATATGTGATGCAATATTTCAATAAATGTCATTCCCTTCTCCTACTCAGTCAATGTGTTTTGCCTGTCAAATTGGCCATAAAATGACAAACCCAACAAAGCACCTGATCCCTCACTTAAAAGCATATACGACTACATATGCTTTAATGCACTCTGAACAATTTGCTCTTGTTATTTTTTCATTTTTCACCAGCAGTTTTTCATTTTCTTTGTTGATGCGCCTTTGAACCAACGAGGACACCTCACACTAAGTTTTCCCAGGATGGTTTGGTAGTTGTGCTGGTAACATCAACTCATTTAACTTCTGACATGTGATGTCGCTGTCTCAGTCGCTCTTGCTGCTGCAGCTGACGTCGACGTCGACTGCGCTGCGCTGCATCAAATATGTCTGCCTTGTTACTGGCATGGCCGGGGTGAAAGTTTTGCATAATTTACGATGAGCGAGCTCGCGAAATGTGAGAAAGTTCTTCTCATTTTTTTTATTACTATTTTGTTTGTTTTTTTTCCTTTTCTTTATTATTTCTTCTTTTTAGCTGCCCTCGTTTGGGGTCTTGGCGGCACGAGTCTTCTCTTTGGAGTGAATGAAGAGGGCACTGCTATTGTTGTTGTTGTTGCTAACATTAATTAAAGTTATTATGGCTAACACTTGAAGCATTTGCTGTCTTGCTTGGAATGATTTGTGTGCTTGTTATTGTTGGCACGTAAGTTTATAATTAGAATAGCAAAACAGAAGCTGACGTTGAACAATTTGGGAAATATTTCAATAAAGTTTATGCAAATTTTGAGGCGCTTGTAAAGAATTTTATTGCCTTAATAAAGTACAAACTTAGACCTGATGAAAGTGTACTAAGATTGCTCTTAAAGTTAAAGTTATAGTGCTGAATATCGTGATTTTTCTCTGCTATATATCCATTCTGACGTATCGAGAGTTGTACTCTGTTATATCAACATATCATATACATGACACATAGTCGCATGTGATTTGAATTCACTGTCAATCCAAGGAGACACCTTCTCTGCCCAGGTACACATGTACGTACCTGTGATGGTAACGATTCCACTCGTTGGCCTTTGGCAAAAATTGGATAAATATATGCAGCAAAATCCAAACAGAAGAAATCAATTTCTGTTTGACCTAACGCTTCAGTGAACCGCACCATGAACTAAATGCAAGCGGCAGCAATCTATGGAATCCTCAATTTCCCTTCTCTCACTTCGCACTTGAAGCCCATTTCAAGCTAAGCCACGGGCTCATCACAGTGACACAAATAGATAACTCCTTTAAAATAAATTTAAAAAAATTAAATAAATATATTTTTAATTCTACTATAAAAACATTTTTTTAAAGCCAAAACACATAAATTTGTTTATTTGAATGGAGGCCAACTTTATAGTCACTTTTGTGCCACTGTGCTGTTGACTGTCTGTATCTGTTTATGTTTTTTGCTACCTGCAAATAAAGTTTGGATTTTTATGTCCTGCCCCTGGCACTGACACTGATTGCCTGTGAGCCAAGTAAGTTGAAAATTACGCCTCACTTGACTGCAGTGACGACGGCCATTATTCAACTGCACTCGGCCTAAACCGTCTACCAAGACGAGCACCTGACCAGGCCAAGAACTTCAACTTGCTTCAAGTTGATTTCTTGTTTCATTGCTTCATTTTGGCCTCCATAGAGCGACAATGTGTGTGTGAGTGTGTGTGTCTATCTGCCATGTAGTTGAATTTTTGGTCAGTTCAACGGATTTGGCCATCGTACCGGATGTCCTGGCATTTCCGCTAGCTAATATGGCGTCATGAGTCAGCCATGGTCATTGTTACTATTGTTGTTGTTATTCTCGTAGTTGTTGCTCTTATTGCTGTTGTTGTTGTTGTTATTGTTTCGGCGCATGCTGTTGCTGTTGTTATTTTGTTAGAGTTGCGGCCAGTTTTTCATTAGCATTTTCTTTAACGGCGCTTAGTTTTGTCGCTGTGGCCCCCAATGGGCAATAATGTCGTCAATTATGTTACATAAACCCGAGTAAAATTCCTTAACTCACTACAACGAACAGCAAGCACAACAATAACAATTCGGAAACTTTGTTTCTCTGTTGTTTTTTGTTTTCGTCATTTGTTTTGGTTTTTCCTTTGTTACGCATATTACGCCCGCAAGTCACATTTTCTTGCCCGCTTTTCCTTTTGCAGATTTCGCCTCATTAATGATGTTGACTTTACACGTGCCTGCCAGCCATTTAGAGCGCAATCTATTAAGCAGACCCTGTTCTTAGACTCCCACTCCAAATATTTTACCTGTCTACAGCGAAAAGAATTAGGTTAAACTTGTATTGAGGTTAATTTCTTATGCGTTGAGCAAGACGAATGAATTCCGCAAAACCACAAATATCGGAAACAAACGAAAACTTGGAGAAAAAGCAACTGGGAGTGGCTTATCATTAGGTTGCTAATCATAATTGATTATTTTAACAACGGATACGCAAAGTAAGGTCAAGTAACTAGGTCCATACAAATTAGTTTTAATGCATAATTTATGAAGAGAGATGTAAGTAGTAGAAATATAAATTATATTTGCCTTTCAGGCCAAAAAAGTGATTGGATTAACTAGCAAATTATTCAACAAATTATTTATTTTTTACACAAGTGTGATAAATGCAAATCAAAGTAAATTTTGTAAATTTCTCATGTAAAATTTAAAATTTAAATAATTTATATTCCCACCTTTATTTTCTTTGAAAATATTTACTTCTAAGTACCTTTCCAACCATTAATTTTGCTAAATCTTTGCAGCTCAACCGATTGTCTCTTTTTGTCAAAGCTTACTTCATAATTCCAGCCATTTTGTGGCCAAATTGTCTAATCTCCTTTCACGAGGACACGCGTAGACAAGGCAATTTAACAAAGATAAATTTAAATCGCTTTAAAGGCCTCTGCTTAGGCATTTGGTTGTCTGTTTGCGTAGACGCCTCATGATGCGCAAGTATGGCAAAATTCGCATTAAGAGCAGCGATTTAACGACTTGAAAATACCGAAATATGTCTCAATTTTTATATACGAAGCAGCCGCTAAAGTATCGCACTAGGAGAGTAAGAACAACAGCAATAACAACAGTGGAGAAAATCCATCAAAAATAAATTCAAAAGCAATTTTCACACTTTATCTAAAAGTCATTTTAATGCAGCCTCTTTTGGAGTGTAGCAGGCAAAATCCAAGACTGAAGGGCTGAGAAGGGGAGAGTGTAAAGCCAGAGAGCGTAAGCCAAATTGAAGTGGCTAGAACACATGCACTCACTTTTACACCCACTTGGACAGAATACAACGGTTCGTTCTTTACCCGCCTTTCTCCCTCTCTCTCTAGATCTCCCTTTTCTCTCTGCTCCATTCTGTCTCTATTTTGGTCTATTCTACTTGCTACATTTGCATACATTAGTCCCATTTTAGCTGGCATCGCCATCGACATCGTCATCCTCTTATGTTGTTGTTGCCTTCTTTTTGTTGCTTTTGTTGGCCATAAAATGAGTATGTGCAAACTGTGTTTATGTTCATAATGTTTTGGCAATAAATTCAGCTTCATTAGCAAAGAAGAAATGCGCCAAACAAGCTGCACAGAATCCAACTGAAATGTAATGGCAAAAAAAGAAACAAAAACAAAACCAAAAGTCACATTTTCGTTATGTCTTCATTTTTGGTTGCCCCGCTCGAAATAAACAAGTATTTATTTCTATAGGCCAACTTTGTTACCACTATGCTCCATTTAGCTCGTATTTTTGCATATTTTATATATTCAACAGCTTTGCATTAGGAATACTCTTGGTTTAGCTTATAAGCTATATTTGGTCCAAGTACATTTGCTTTAAATAAATTAATTTAAAACGAGTTTTGTAACTTCAAACTTTGTAATTATTTTACTTTATTTTTTTTATATTCTGTAAAGATTTTTACATTCTCTACTGGTTTATTTGTTTTTTTAATAAATTCTGTATTCAAAATTTTAGCCTTATTCCCAACTTATAATTTTAAAGCATATTTTATCTTTTAAATAAAATTTTGAACAATCTTTTCAGTATTATTCTCAGTTGCATGCATGCATTTTGTTCTATAGTAAATTGCTCTATTTCCACAGATTTTCTGCTGCAGCTGCGCAGCTTCAATTGCCTGGAAAATTTGTTGATTCATTTTTCTTTTCGCCTCCTTTGTGAATTTGTCATGCTAATCAGACTCGTTTGGAAATGAGAAACAGATAGAAAGAAAGTAGTCGTGTGTGTGTAGACAAAAAACAGTAAAAAATAGAAGAAATGTCGCATACAAATAAATTTGCATTTACATTTTGAGGCAATAATCACATTCAGCATCGAAAATGTCGCCGTCGTTGCGTCTCGTCTTCTAACCTTGAATGTACTGCCATTGTCTAGGAATTTTTGTTGTTATTCTTTATGTGTTTAGTACGCAGAAATTTACACAAATATCGTTGTTCTCTTTTCTCTTTTTTGCCACGTTCTGGGCCAACAACGTCAACAAATTGGCCAATGTCACAGTCAATTCGTGAGGTATCCTAAAATAGCACCTAGATATTTTAGTTATTTTTTTTTCAGTCTTTTTGGTGTTTGTGTAGATGCAATAAAATTCTGCATATTGAAACCATTTCGACTGGGGGGCCAGGCGTGGCATAGTGACATATATGACGAATAGTCGCACAATGTTTTTAGTTTGTTCTATTTTTCTATATTTTTTTTTGTTCCTTTTATAAATGAAAGATTGTCATAAATCATAGCAGCTGGTAGGGGAGAGATGCGAATTTATGAGTGGGCTAAGTTGAATAAATTTCAAGTTCTCCATTTAATTAAAGTAAATTGAAATTTCGAAATAAATATTTATTTAAAATAGCGCAGCAATTGCGAATTGCCATTAAAAATAAGTGTTTGTTTTACTAAATGTAGGATTATGTTTTAATAGCATTTAAAACACTTTTCTATATATTTTAATTGGTTGGAAATATAAATATTTTAATACCTTTTGTATTTAAAATGATTTACCTCTAGCTGTTCAATGAGTGGGAGTAAATTCTATTGAAATAGCCAAATTTGAACAAGTTTTCTAACAACTTTAGAAGCTCAAATTTTCGGTTATTTTATTGTTATGTGGGGCACCAAAGCAAAGAGCCAATTATTTTCATTTTTATTAGATTTTTTCTGTCTGGCATAGAACTTGTAGCAACTGCGATAAGATTCTGGCTTTATATTTGGACTTTTGGCTTCAAGCATTTAAATCGATACCAAACTTCAGAGCACGCAGCTGCCTTCATAGAAATAGGAACAATGACTTATAAATGCTCTTTTTCAAACTTTACCCGAAACAACTCTACTTAAAATAATATATTTTGGTTATGTGTTCGAGAAAACAAGTACAGAATTTTGTTGAAATATAAATAATGGTATAAATTGTGGCCTGCCTTTTCCGCATAAAATCTGCTAGTTGGGCATTTTATTTGTTTTTTATTTTGTGTGGGATGTCTGTTCTCTTTATCATTGAGTGAGTCTGGCTCAGTCTCTAATAACCATGAAAAGCTGGTCAAATGCGGCGCAATCAAACCACGCACTTATCAAGGCCATCAATGTAATAAACTCGCAAATTCAGCGCCAAAAATCACCCACTGAAAGCTGAATAAATGAAGCGAAGCCAAGCCAAGTCAAGTCAAGGCAAAGCAAGACAAGGCAACTCAAGTCAAGTGAAGCAGACTGACCAGAACAGTTCGAAATAACATGCTATTTATCATTCATGTGCAAGCATCTTTTAGATACTTTTAAATCCGCATCTGTAACTGGGTCAGCTGGGTCAGAAGAGGGCCAAACAGCGACTCAAAATGAAACTTATGAAATGTGGCGACGTTTTCTCTTTGGTGTAAGCTGCTTAAAGCGTTTCGCAAACAAACTGCCAAATGAAATCACAAAAATTGTTAGACTCCTTCTCTTATCATTGCAAATGTCTGCTTTTAACCTTGACTCACAAAACCAAAGAACATAAAAAATATAGCATGCTTTTGGGCTAGCCATTGCACACACAAACAGCAGCACAAACACAGACACAAACACACACACATATATAAATAATTAAAATGACCTCATAATGTTTCGATTTTATATCCACAGCTCTAAGCTCTGTGCACTGAGAACTGAGAAGTGAGAACTGTTCTCTCTTTTATTTTTGTTTTTTTGGACCTTTTGCCGCAGTCATTAATGTAATGGTCTGCATTATTTGTGAACGTCAGCGTGTGAGTGAGTGTCCAGTTTTCTCTCTTATACTCTCCCTTTCTCCTTCTTATTCTATGGCTCACTTTCTCTCTCTTGGTTTTTGTTATTTTTAAAAACTCCTTGTGCCTTTTTCTGCTTCGTTTACTTTCCCTCAAGTCTGCCCAAAAGTATAAAAGTAAATTTTCAAAAGACACGCATAGTTAATACTGTGTATACCCGGTTTTCTTGTATTAGAATTGTCCAAAGCCATATTTATATACCTTAGTAGAATTTAAGTAACCCTTTTCATATATTTTTTAAATTTTTTCTATCCATTTTTAAGTATTTTTGGACCCAGTACTCTATAAAACAGTAGAGGGGTCTATTAAGTTTGTCGGAAGCGAAATGTAACTAACAGGCAGAAGGAGGCGTTGCCGATCCCATAAAGTATATATATACTTGATCAGCATCAACAGGCGAGTGAGTTAGTAATTCTCGCTAAAATACCAGGCAAACAGAAAGATCAGTAGGTCGCAATGCAAAAAATCTTTAACATTAACACTAACATTAACACTAACATTAACATTGAATTAACATTAACATTGAAGTAACATTAACATTGAATTAACATTAACATTGAATTAACATTAACACTGAAGCAACATTAACATTGAATTAACATAAACACTGAATTAACATTAACAATAACAGTGAATTAACATTTCCTTAATGTCCCTTCCTGCTGATTCTGTTCACCTGGTGAATCAGTTAAAAAAATCCTCACTTTTAGCTGATCGCTGATGTTTTTCGCTTATCTAGGAATCTACACATATTTTAACAGAAATACCAGGCAAACAGAATTAACAACTGCTCGCTAGGCACAACATTATTTTGCTTAAACTGTGCTCTTGTAAATTCTGTTGTATCTTATTGTGGATTTCTTTTAGTAGATCTTAAATCCAAAATTCAAACTAATCAAACTGATATCAGAGAAAGATTTATAGTTTAGAATAGACAACACAAAATAAATTAAGCAAATTTGTTTGTCAAAGCTCTGCTTTGTACTTAGAAATAAATATATTTACTTATTATTAATTGATTAACATATTTATTGCAATTTTTTTAGAAGGAGTACGGGGTCTTTGAGAGTCGGCTCGCTTGACTCTAGATTTTCTTACTTGCTATTTCTGTTTCGTCAGCAAAATATTCGCGCTATTTACTTTTTGCACTTTGCGTTGCTTTGCATTTTATTGCTGGTCACTTTTATTTTCCTTTGTGGTTTCCATGCTTATTCGTATATTTTGAAAACGTGTTCGTGCTTTCTTCTTGGCTTTCTTGGTCTTTGCTTGCCAAATCGTTAGAGCCATCAAATTAAATGACGACCAAATTTGCGCACATTTGCCGCTATTTGCCAAGCTTTGTGTGCACTGTGTCGAATGTGGTTTACATAAGCGTGGTTCACGCTGCATACGCGTAATCTAATAAGAATCATAAGTGGCGGCATTAGCAGCGGATTTGACACTAAGCGGCCTTGATAAAAAGTAAAGGAAACTATGATAAAGAGTAAAATGAAATGACACTTGGATCGTATGCGTA
The DNA here is from genome assembly GCA_035046005.1 of Drosophila acutilabella. NCBI lineage: Eukaryota > Metazoa > Arthropoda > Insecta > Diptera > Drosophilidae > Drosophila > Drosophila acutilabella. The sequence goes on from JAWNOK010000013.1 coordinate 18,855,106, forward strand.
ATATAGCGAAACTATGTTCATCTTTAACATGAAAACTTTTGACAACGACTAACTTGGCAGGTGCTGAGCAACTGAAGAAACCCAAACTCCATTAGGGATAACTCTGTACAAAGCAAACTCCACAGACGCATTAAATTGCTTAAATTTGCTGGCAGTTAACTGGCATAAAAAGAGCAGAATTTGCAAGAAATGGCCAAATTGAGTGCACACAAACGACTATTCGCGCACCAAATGCACTTTTCCTGCTGTCCAAAAGCAAAGCATACAGAAATCGTTGGAGGAATTCGCACACGAACAGCGCAAACAAAGCGAAGCGGCAATTTCTGGACTGCTTCTCATATGCTCCACTATTCAGTCTGGTCTCTAACTGAGTGGCTGTCCTTCTGTCTGTGCCAGCAACAGGATATTTTTTGTTGAATCCAGTTGAAATGGCTGAGCAGGCTGGGGTAGTTTCTAGGCGCAGTTATGACAACAAAAGCGTACAAGCAAACACCATCCGACGACTCTAGTAGTATCCTCAGGCAGCAACCAAAGGAGACAGATAATAAAAAGGAGTGGAAGAGAAAGGGAGACAAAAACAGCTTGCAACCGAGCTGCAGATTGCCTTGTGGACAACTGGACCCAACAACGGACCGTCGACGGTCATTCAATTGTTCGCTTGATCCCGGTCACAGTTGCATCTGCTAAATGTAACCCCACAGTATCTCATCTTATACTATAAAGCCGGCTTTCTAGTTATAGTGTCACTCGGAGTCACTATTTGCCCGCTGGCCATTTGAAGCTTTGTTCCCTGCCCTTTTGCTGCTTATATCCCTCGTACCTTTCTTGCTTTTGTCAGGACTTGCAGTTGTCCTGTGGCCATGTGCTTTGAATTTAATATTGACTAACATTTTGACTTCAGGTATGTAGGTCACAAATGTACATTCAAGCTTTCTCGCTCAAAGGGAATTGCATACTATTTTTCTGCTCAGTTGCCTGCATTTTTGCCCTTTGATTATAACGCATACGGCATGCTGGCAAAAACAAGTTTTCTTTTCTTGTTTTGAGCATGAAAGAAATGTCGGAATAATCATAAATAAATAAAATAAATATTGCTATATTTTAACTGGCATCTTTGACACGATAAGAATAGAAAATTTCAGATAAAAGCCATCAAAGTGTTTCTTTTTATGCTTTGTTTATGGAACCCTTTTTGAGTGCGTTTTAAAGCATTCTATTGTCATATTATATTTATTTTATTTCTCTACCATTATGTGTGATTAGTGTGTGCTTGAAATTACTCCAAAAAAATGTAGTATTATGGTTATTTATTTGAATTAATTCATTTTACTGCCTGCCTATAAATAACTTAAAACCTTTTAAATTTAAGCACACGCTGTGCATCATCGTCATCATCATCATCATCAGTAGCTGCAATTTGTGACCCGGCAATCAAACATTAATTATGCAAATGTTTTTAAAATACTTAACAAAAAATAATAATAAAAAACGAAATTGGCAAAAATGAAAATCGTCAGTCAGTGGGCATTATTTATGTATCAGCCATTATGCAATATGGTTTGGCGTAATAACCAATTGATATGCATGCCAAAACTTGCAGTCTCATTCCACATTTCACCTGGATTAAGCTGTGTGCGTGTGTGTTGCCCTCACCGCAATAACTAAGGGAAATTCAATTTTCATGGCAATTGGAAATGAAGAGAAATTGCTCGCAGCTGTCGTCAGTAAGCTGAATCATTGATTAGCCGCTGACAACGCAGCTAAAAGAAATTTGATGTAAATCGAACAAAAAGCACAGTATTGAAATTGTGGAAATCGTTTCGCGAGGCAACGCCAAAAAGTGTGCTACACATTTTTTCCTTGCCGCAAGTCAGCACCCAAAAAGCTGGCACGCTTTTTATGTGTAAGCGGGTGTGTGTGTGAACAGGTTTATAAATATACAACGTGGCGTATGCGCTATATTTGTTACGAAAAGGAGAAAGGTGGACACAAATTGCCATAATTAAAAACCTAAATGAAATAATATGTAGCACACATAATCACACATACACACACACAAGCACTCACATACTCATTGGCGAGAACTTGGACCTACGAGTGTGCTAGGACTTACCTAATTAGCGACAGGATTTCCAGCGGCACGAACTCTTTCGGCTGATTTTTCCTCTGCTTGTTTGGCTTTTTACTTTTTTGTTGTTAGTTTCTTTTTGTTTTTTACTTTAGCTGTTGCTGTGCATGCCAGCGCAACAGCAGCGCCACCTGGCGTCTCAGCTGCACAAATTGACTGTCCCCTTTTGTATGTTGTTTTCTTTATTTTGGATGGCTATTGTTGTTGGCAATCTGGCAACGCTGCGCTTGCACTTACAATGTCTTCTGTTTGTGCCCCGAAATTGTTGCAACTTACGTGCTGCACTTGCCGCTGGCTAACTGTGCAACTAAGAAGAGAGGGAGAGAGTGAGGGAGACGAGCAGCGCGAGAGAGGTAGAGAGAGAGAGAGAGAAAAAGGGAGCGTAGGTGAGTGTGGTGGCAGCTTAACCGAAAGTTGCAAGGACACGCGATGTCGGCGCCTCTGACGAATGCCACACACTCACACTCACACACACACAGTCGCATACACACAGGTCGTAACACACGTTGTGCGACACTTTGAAATGTATTTCGTGTTGTTGTTGCTGCTGTTGCTGTTGTGTCGTTGCTATTGTCGGTGTTGGTGCGTTCGAAATTGCCACACACGACGACGCACAGCAACAACAACTGGGCGTTAAGGCGAGGCAGGCATTTGATGTGGTAGCGAGGGGAGCAGAATGCCCAGAGCGCGACACGGCCACATTTTTTTTATATTTTATTTATTTTTATTTATTTTTTCTTTTTTTGTGTTTATTTGCTCAACTTTTGACGTTTTTTATTTTATGTTTCGTCATTTACTTCAGCTTCGCATCAGCGTTTTATTTGGGTTTTGTTGTGGGTTTTGTTTGTATTTTGTTTTTTTATGTTATTATTATACTGCTCGTTTTTCGCTGCTGTTTCTGGTCTGGTATTTTCTTTTATGCTTTTTCTGCTTGTATTTTTTTTTTGTTTGGTTTGCTTTGAACTTTTCACAGTTGCTTAGAAGCTCAACGACGATCATTTGGCGCCATTGTAAGTTACTTTTTGAGTTGAGCAACTTTTGCTTAATCGCTTCCCCCAACTTGCCACAGATTTTGGTGGCAGACTCAAAACTTATGTAAGTGCCAGCAATTTGGCAACTGACGGAAGCTGATGGAAACTGATTTTAACTGACGACAACAACTGAGAAACAGGTGACATAACTAACTAACTAAACTAACTAAAATTTGGCCAACTTATTGTTATGTAAGTGACAGAAAGTTGCAGAGACAATTAACAGATGTAAATAAGATATTAACAATTAATTTATTCAAAATTTTTATCAACTACAGTTCAGTTGTAAAGATTGTGCTAAGAGTTAAAATTTCTATATATTCTGTTACTTTATAATTAAATATTTCCTGCACGTAAATCATTCATTTATCACAGTTTATTATCATTGACACTTGTTCTTCTTGTTTGTCCCATTTTCACTTGGCAAAATATATTTATTAATGAATGTCTGTGTATAGAAATGCAATAACATTGTCTCAATGAACTATATTTATATTTATTTATGCACAAGATTTTTGCCTGGTTTCTCTATGCACACTGTTCGTGGCCAATGAAATAGTACTAACAAAAATAACTCGGCTGCATAATTTAAATTCAATGTACAATTCTAAGTAATTAACAGAGAGGAATCAAATTTTTAAAATGCATTTACGCTCAGCATTTATGGTGAACATGAAAAATATATAAGGCTGGGTTGCGGAAATTGCAAAAATAAGCCATTGGAGAAATGATGTGGGAAACGGATATGCATAAAAAAATATATAATAAAATGTGGCTCTCAAAAATTGTGAATACTGTGAGATACTTATAAACAAATAACGAATCGGCTGCCTGGCAACGACAGCGAAAACAACACGCACAACAACTGTAAAAATCAGGAGGAAAACCCGTTGAGAAAAATCAACAATGTGAAACATAACATTTTCGCACGCTTTTCAAGTGTGTACAAAGGTTAAAATTAAACCAAAGCAGAATGCGAAAAAGCAGAGCAAAGCAAATAAGAAAAGATTAGGATAAACGATAGATTGACTAGCTAATACCCTGTGTAAATAATATCTGTAACATATTATACAAAGTATGAAAATTAATCTAAAATTAAATAGTCTGTTGATTAAAAATATTTATTTTAATATTTTCAATAAACATTTGTAAAGTTAAGCAAACCCTTTTGATTTACGTTTCATAGAGTAACTGATGTAATAGGAAAATAAAATAAAAGTTTCATTAATTCTCTGGCTGTTGGTCAAAACTAAGTGGCCACAATGGGGCGTGGCACAAGGCGCACTAAATTTAATTCAATATAATACATGTTAAGTGCACATTTCTCAACTGTGTACTATCAATATCAGTATATAGCATGCTATATAGTTCAGCTGTATGTGTGGGTGTATGTGGTGTAAACATGTATTTTATTGTCTATTTAGCATTTTATTACTTGAGCTAGAGCAATGCCTGTTTCGTATGTTTCTGTCCTTAACATTGAGTCTACCGAATCATTGGAATGCATCGCATTCTTGTCTTTACGCCAACAACAAGACCCAAAATATGCAACATACCTTCAGCCCCTGTCTTTCACCTCTCTCTCAATCTCTCTATCTCTCCCCTCCCTCTGGCATCTCTTTCCTAGCCTTGGTCTTTCTATTTACTGTTCGGCTCGTAGGCTCCACCCAATACGACACGCAATGTAAGCGACACGGCGCTGACTCATAAGGCTGTCCATCAGACAAAGCCTTTGCCTAATGATTGACTGACTAAGCAAATGACTGACGGTATGACTGACGGAATGACTGACTGACTGAGTGACTGGCGCCTGAACGGTCTCAAAACCGAATGTGTGTGGCTTTCAGTTCGCTGCCTTTGCGTGTAGCTCGTAATTTAAGTAATATGGGTCGCCTGAAAGCTGAGCCTTGTGCGCTCTGCGTATCCTTGCCTTGACGGTGTACTAAGGTTATTCTAAATATACCCTGTAATGTGCACAAGTTCAGTTTAGTTTACTTGACAACTGCGTGAATAAAGATTCCTAGCTAACTTCATTTGGATTGAGTATGAGTAGAAACAAAAGCTTAAAAGGAAGCCCTGTGCTTCACATTAATTAAGAAATTTCTATCTTAAAAACTTGGTAATATATCTTATCTACAAAAAGTAATTAACTAAGTTTTATTAACTTCATCCTTATATACCTTGATTAAAGTGTCTCACCTTATTACATATCCTTAAGCACTTGCGTTATATAAATATAATGTATGTCTTTCTAAATCAGTTTCTCAAACAGAAAACATTAATAAACTCCATATATTATTTTAAATGTCTAAAATTCGCTAGGTACTAAACAAACTTCAAACAGCACGTACAATTTACTGCATACTTTCAGGCTTCGCTTGAAGTTATATTTTTACAGGGTAGCTGCTAGCTGCATTTTCTCAGCTCTCATGTGACTTGGCTGTAAGTTTTTTGTTGCTGTTGCTAACGCGATTTACTTTTAAGTAAAACACGTGCGAGCACCTACAATTCCTTGTCCTGCTCCCTTGTGTCCCACTCCACCCTCTTTGGTGGTGGTGCCCACCTGCCTCTCTCACCACCACCACCACTGCTGTGTGGTGCCTATCGCTGTGGTTATATCCGCCTAATTGTCATTGAGCCAGACCGAAACACATAAATTCAATTTCTTTTTGTTCGATGTGACAAGTCTTCTGTTTGTTGTTGTTGCTGTTCTTTTCAGTTTTGATTGCCACCTTTTGGTTTTAGTTTTTTTTGCGTTTGCCTTTGCTTTTGTCTTCTTCGTCTCGTTCTTTGCTATGCTCCCCACATTCGCCTTAACTATTTTCGTGTCGTTTTTCGCGGCTGCCGCGCGATGTCTTCGTTGCTTATTCTAGGTAAATGTTTTTGTTGTATGTTTCGTGTTGTAGTTGTTGCTGTTGTTGTTGGTTTAGTTGTCGTTGTCGCTGGTCTTTGCCTTTGCCTGGTCTCTAGTCTACCTCTCGTTGCACAGGCTGCACCTTGACACTAATATTGAAAGAAAAGTGCAACTAAAAATAAAAATAGTGAGAGACCGCGAAAGCAAATTGATTCGCATGAGTTGTGGGAACTCCCCACACCTCTCCCACTCCCCCAGCCATTGCGCCATTCGCAGCCAGCCCTCCTCCTATTCGCAGCCACTTGGCGCGGTTATAGTCATTTGTCTAATAAGTATTTGAGGCACTGTTTAAATGTTACCCATATTGATTGAGTGTTTGAATTGAGTACTCAAGGCATTGCCTTTTCCTTGGCAATTTGCACTAACTACACAATCCTCGACATTGACTTGATAAATCACTTGATTATTATCGTTTATTCAGATCATTATTTATGTGCCTTTGTAAAGATATCAGTTGGTTTACTGGTGGTTGAGCTGGCTTAAAAGACAGTTCATATTAATTATATATATTTATAAATTCTTCATTTATTAGTTTGTTTAAGTTTCATTTAATAGATTTAAATTTATTAAATTGTTTGATTGTTTAATTGTATTTTATGTACTATTGGCATGTTTAACAATTGTTAAATAATTATTTATTGCTTAAACTTCACTTGTTTTTATAAAATTAAAGTGGCATATTCTTCAGAAGTCATATATATTATTTTAATCGTATAATTAGTTGCCCATTGTTGGTTCACACGCACATTATTGTTGCTGTAGTTGCATGTTGCTGCCGTAGTTCCTGCCCCAAACTTCAAGCCCAACAACTGCCACACCATGCCACACTCACACTCACACACACATAACAACAACACACGCTTTACATAACTCACTCACTGCACACTCACGGCAGCTGCATGAAGTTTCCGACCGTGGCAACAGAAACCGAGCAATCCAACAAAACGCCCAAAAAAAAGTGGTAATAGGAATAGAAACGCACGTTAAAAATTCAAAACACAATTATCATTAAATTTATGATACGTTTTTCAATCATTTAAATTTCCGAACACTTAGCACTTTCATTATAATTCAAATATAGTATAATTTTTAATTCTATACCATATACTTTTAGATTCGTTTGGCTACCGTTTTATTTTGCTGTTGTTGTCGCTTTCCTTTTGAGCCAACTCTCATATATATAGCATATATATACGTAAAACTATATATACTATACAGATATATATATGGAGAGAGAATGCTATAGTCGATATTACTCCGTTGTGGCTTATTGTTGTGTTTGCCTCTACTGTGTGTGAATGATTCGTTTGAATATTTTGATATTATTTGATCCGTTTTCGCAGTGCTGTTGAATTGCAAACCCGACCCGAACTAAACTGCTGAAATGACCAAGTTTCCTTTTCATGCAGCGCAGCTGGCACGCATTTTTATTCGGAATTAAAACACACACACACATCGGAAATCTCTGGTGCGCCGCTTGCTTTTCGGACTTGCATTGTACTGAGCTTTTCGTAGTAAAAGCTTTAAGCAGCAGGTCCTCTCACAAAGCTTTACAAATAAAGCTTTCTATTTTCTTACCGCAAACTGCATACGCTCTCCGGCGTTCTCTCATCTCTCGCTTCTTTCTCTCTCAGCGTGGCGTTCTCTCTCTCTCTCAGGAACAGCTGATTGTTTTACAAGCTGCCTCCCCCAATGTTTGGTTGTTACGCTACAATTACATGTGGCGGCAAATGACGTAATTTTCTTGTGGTGCATCATAGGCATTGGCACCGTGGGACAAGCACGTGCGAAGACAAATTCAAAAATTCATTACTTGAAATATTTATAATTTTATTTTTAAATTGCAATTACAATTTTTGTTCGCTTTATGTTCACGTTTCTTGTATGTGTTTTTTCGGTTTTTGGTTTTTCTTTTTTGTTTTATGCTAGATTTTATAATTATTTTATATATATTTCACACATTTTGTTGCAAACAATATCAATAATTCTTTTAACCTAATAACAGATGCACTTATTTGGTTTTCATTTTGTTTTATTTCTTGTATTTTGTGTTTGTTTTTTTTTTTTTTTTGTTTTTCATATTTGTTTGTTGTTCTTTGTTTTTAATGGTTCTTCTTTCTGACTGTCCTATTCCACTTTCATTTCTTCCGTTTATCCCAAGCTTAAATTAAATTTACAATACAGTTTCAACTTATTTCAATATATAAACAAAGCGCACGATGCATTGAACTTAAACATTAAACATTTGCAAAAATAATTAATTAAAGTATTTTAGATATCTGGAAAGAATAAATTATCATACAAAGCGTAGTACAATACACAACATTACAGTCTAAATTTAAGTGTTTTTTTTTTGTATCCTTTGTCATTTTCTTTAATAAATATTCAATTTATTTATTTTTAATATAAATGTAAACATTCGCGATTGAAGTAAGCGTTCGCTCTGATTTTGTATAATATATCTTTATGTATAGAAATATGTATACGTTGCATATCAAATTATCAAATTTTAACCTCTCAGCGAAACTCAAACGCTAAACTCGCTCTCATTCGTGTGAGTTGCAAAAACCTGTTAAAATGAGTTAGGTAGGTTCGTGGCTGATTATGTTTGTAAGAAAAGTAGTTTGTATTTTTATTAAATTAGTCCACCGTTGAACCCTGAACCCAAGATACTTAGTATTTCCCCTATTCGTTTGCTTTCTGAAAATATCCTAGTAAGATAAATATTCAATGCCATATCTGGGTGCAGGGCAACAGTTAGTCGAGCACTCTCTTCGTCCAATTTCATTCAAGAAAGCGCAAAAAGTATTTGTTATTTGGTTTAGGCGTTAGATAAGGTAAAAGGTAGGCGTGGCAATATGCAGCATTGAGTATTAGATTGTATTTATATTTATTTATAAAGCATTTATTTGGTTTTTGTTTTGTTTTTTAGTATTTCATCGTTTTGTTGTTGTTGTTGTGTGATTGTGTTCAGTGTCTTAGTATGCAGAGCAATTCTGGTATTTTGTTTAGTATTTTTTTTTTCATTTTAAATATATACTCTTTTTGTTCGTCATGGCAAAAATACGATCTTATGTTTTGTACGCTTTGTATTTGTTTTTTGTCATACAAAATCAACAATTTTCGGTCTTCTACGACGATTTCAATTTACGATTTAATTAAGTTTTCTTTTTGTAAATATAAATATATATAAGATAGTGTATGTATGGGATGTATATGGAATATCGTATATGTATATAGTAAACGTATAAACGTATGCATGTATGGTAGTATGTTTGTATGTATGTATGCTTGAAACTTGGGCGTTCTTGTATATGAAAGTAAATGCATAATAATATGTACATATAAGTACAGAATATAGTATGTATGTATGAATGTATACAGTATAAAGATTTAGTTTAGTAATGTACGTGTATGTATATGATATATGCATGTATATGTATTTGTATATGTATATATGTGTATAATAAATATATATATGTATATGTGTATATATGCAATGCTATTTGTTCAATTCGGTGAGCTTAATTTTGAATGTATTTGAATGTATGTAATGTCTGACTGATTTCAATGATTTAAATGATTCATAAATTATTTACTCGTATTATGCATAGTTTATATTAAAAAGTAATTCAATTTCAACGTTATTGCATGAGTTCTTTGTCGCATTTGAGTACCTAATTAAGTCAGTTTAAATTTTAAACTATACAAATTTGATTTGAATATTTTTTCTTTTTTACTTTTTGTTTCATGCAATTAAATATTTTCTTTAATATAATCTTATACACTTTTTGCTTTTATTCCGTTAACTTGTTTAATATTAGCATATTAATTTTAAACTAATCACGTTTGTTTAATGCGTTCATCTCTTTATTTATTGCTGTCTTACAGTTGTTCATCTATTTAGTATATTCTTTTTTTTTTATACATACTTATATTCAGTATTTAGTTCAATTTCTTTCATTCCTTGCCCAAAATCGTATAAGTTGCTGAGTTGCCTGCGTGTTAGTTAAATCTGGATAAATGGACGGTTTTTGTTTGGATTTGCTTTATGTTCATTTTTCTTAAGTCTTTTAGTTTCAAAAGTATCATTTAATGTATGATCAAAAGTTGAAAAATAAATGGTTAATTCAATTTGCAAAAGTACTAGAAAAATGCGTTTTTGGAAAATGGGAAAATGATTGTTGGATTACCATAGGATACTCATATTAAGAGTAGTACATACTATATCGAAATTTGTGCATTTGTGGACAGCTGGCTTGAACTAACCCAAGCATGTGCTCTATAAGATGTTTTTCCCCTTCTTGTTTAATTAATAGAAACTTTTTAAGTCAATTTTTTATTGGGTTTTTCTTTGCTCACGTGCAGCTCAGCAACTTGAACAATTTGCTTTGACACACCATTATATGATTTATATACGATCTCCATTTAAATATTCTAACTTTTCCATAATACACATATTTCCTGTTGTTTATACAATACTTTATACACTGTGCACTTCATTTCCGAGGTCTGACTGTACCACACAACACTGTTATGATCGTCCTGCTTGCATACATACAGAAGTGAAAGATGTCGCTGTTCATTTAGTATTTTTTAGGAAAAATAGTTTGTGACTAAGTATTTTTTTGTATATTTTATATTTTGTTAATACCAAAATAGTTTTGTTTTATATTTTGCATAGAAAAACAGCAACGCATAGTTTTAATTTTTTTTATTATTTAAGTGTTATCGGTATTTTATCTGGTTTTTTTTTTTTTATTTAGTCAATGTTCAGTGCATTTTTGTTTTTTACACAATATACAAATTGCTGGCGTTTACTTGAGTAGCATTTAATTTGCATAGCTAATATCAAGCCTAGACTAGATTATGAAAAAACTCTATAATAACATTGTGGCTTAAGCTAGAGCGTATTCAAAACTACTCCAAACGAAACGAATTAATTTTGCATTTACTTTACTTTTATTAATTCTTTTTTTTTAATATGCATTTCATTTCATTTTCTCTTTGGTTTTTTATTGTTTTGGTATTTATACACGGTGTTATTTAAGTCATATTTGGTAAGCTTTTTAGGCGCGGCGGCAACAATGTCCATACAAAAGAACATACTATATAAAAAAAAACAATTGGATCAGAAAAAAACATTTAGAAATTTAGTTACAAATAAAATATAACAAAATACATTAGGTGAAAAGCTGCAGTAGCTAGCAAAAGTTTTCCTTCATCGATTTTCAAGCATTTTCTGCTTCAGCTGTTGAAATTTTAAAATGTTTTTGGTTTTTTACATTTTACTTTTTGTTTTGGTAATTGTAAATTCCACTATTATTGCTTTCTTATCGAGTTTATTGTGTTTAGTATTTAATATTAAAGAGGGGGACAAAATACTGTTGTCAGTGGTTTCAGCTATAAGTTTTGAGTTCGCTTTAGTTGAAATATTTGGATGCATTTCGTATGTTAGTTAGTTGAAAAGAAATATCCTTGGGAAAAATGTAACTAAATCAGAGAAATAATTCTCATGCGATTGCACTACCGGACATCGTTGTCGCCTGTCGCTCACTCTGCAGTTCGCGGTTGCGTTCATGCTCAGCTGTCTCGGAGCTGTGAAAACGATTACTATTAATCGATTGTTGGTTTTGCATTAGTCACAATCACAATTATACACTCACTTTGAACGCACTGCAATGGGACTGCCTGGTATATCCACCGGATTGGCATTATTGTTGTTCGTCGTCGATGCGCGACGTCCATTGCCCGATTTATAAGAAAAGATCGAGTCGTTTTCCAAATCATTTTCAATCTACAATACAATTGAGATTTTAAGTTTGTTTTACATTTTTGGTATACTCCTTCAGTACTTACAACCTGCCGTTTGTAGGACAAACGCTCGCTGGACACGGAGCCACAGGAGGAGCTCTCGGATACCGCCTGGGTGACTGAGGTTACTGTTGGTGGACTGCTGGGACCCGGAAAGCGTTTTGAACACACCTGCGACTGTATGTGCTCGCAAATGCGACGAAAGCGGCGTATATTGCCTGAGAATCAAGTCACACTGTGAGTGGAATTTATAGGGTATGTGTAGTATATTACTCACCTGATAGCAGTGTAAACGTTAGAGCGAATAGCATATCCGCAATATCACCTTGTTTGCAAATGGCGCTAATGTCAACCTGTGATTAACAAATTTTTAATTTTTTGCCAAGAGCATTTTTAGAGTATTTGAAAACTCACCTGAAATTTGACATGACGCTGAAACATAACTGGTCCGTTGCCGTTGCGTTTGTATTCCACACGGAACGAGGTGGGCGAAACTACACTATGCGATAGTTCGGCCATCTGGGAATTGAGTTTTAAAATAGTTTTATAGAATGAAATTAGAATAAATGCCTCTAACCAAGTATTAAACAAGTTATGCCAGTTGTAATCTGTTAGCTGCTTAACAAAGCTAAATTACTTTCTCAACTATAAGCTACTTGGTGTTACCATGTCTAACTAATATTAATATATCGATTACGGTAGCCCTGTATGAGCTAATTGCATCAATTATAGCAGATAAATATCTATACATTTACACAAATACAATTTAGGTATAATGAAGATTGTCATTAGGTAATTTTGTTACCTAAAGCTGATAAAATATTTATGCGTTCTACCTTAAATATTCAAAAGTCTGTACATGAAATTTTGGTATCAGTAACTAATGGTTACAATAACGTTACTAATGTAAACTTCAAAGATTTTATGTTTTTAGGATTTTATAAGAACTGCCCGTTATATCTAAAATAAGTAAAATATCAGTAATGACAAATATTATATATCAAGTATAATATTATAGTTTGAAAATATTTTTTTAAATCTATCATACACTTTCTTTACATCAAAAACTATATTTACTTTAACATATAATTTTTGTGAAATCGTTTTTAATTTTGTGCTGCAGAAAATGTTATAAATAAAAAAATATATATATTATATTTAAATGTTTATTTCTCCCTTAGATAATCAAGGGTTAATTTATTCAATTCCAAACTTTATATTTCACTATTCTTCTAGCTGCTCTTTTTCAAACCTTCTCCTCTTCTTCGCGATTCGCTCTAGAGTCTAGACTAACTCGATCACATTCTCCTCTTCGTCTCCTTACTCTTCGTTCTTCTGACAATGCTTATACTCTTATATTTTTACTTATAGTTATATTCTATAACTGATTGAGTGGGATGCCTGGCGTACTACTATAGCGACTAAAAACATTGGAAAACCTTAAGATTAAAATAACTAAGAAAAACATCTAACACTTATATAAACTTTAATATTTATAAAGTATTCATAATATATTTTCAACACTTACGGATAAAAATGCATGTATCAAATGCGCTTTAACTGTGGCAATAGGTTTACCCTTAACCAATATGGTGAAGGTCTCGTCCTTTTCAGTGGTAATCAAGTTGCCGAACCAAGAGCGTTTGGTCAACTCTGGTGATGATTCCGGCGTTAAATGCACCTCATCAGCGGAGACTGGAAAGTAGTAAAAGAAGTTTTAAATACATCTTATAACTAGAGGCAATTCCAAGACATACCCTGCATTTTTCTGCGATGGAAACGCGGACTGCCCAGGAAACTGTTCTTAATATTAGTGAGTCGCGTCTTCCAGAGCTGACCACCAGGCGTATTGCACGGTGAGCCAGGCATGCCAGGATTGCTATTGTTTAGCATCGGGGAGCCATTAGGATTCACAACTGTTTATAGAAGAAGCAGAAAAGAAAAGATTCGTTTAGTGACAGCGTCAGACTATAAGGAATTACAGGGTCTACGGGGCATGCACACACCACTATTCGAGTCTGGATCGTGGAACATACTAATCGCAATTGTCGGACCTGAGTTGGCGCGATGATGCACCGACGGCGAGGCAGCTGAAGATGATGAGTTTCCACACGTTGAATTGCCACCAGGACTGCCAGGCGGTGGGCCCACACAATCCCCTCTATCCCGCATGGAACCACTCCGCTCCTGTGTCTGTCGTGCAGAATCGCGTCGCTCCAGACGTGGCTCTCGCACCACCACCACATCTCCCTCGATGCTCTTCTGCGAACTATGCGATGGCGTTCGACTGACCGATGGATGATGCACCGAACCAGAACGCTCACGATCCCCATAGGTCGAGTGTCGTGTGCCAGGCGCTGGCGAGGATGGTCTCGATATGGCATTCGCCTGTTGCTGTGCCGAGCTCATCGGGGAATTGCAACGTGTCGGACTGTGATATGAGGAGCTGCGCACCGATGACGACACTGTGGTGGGCGAGCGACGCTGGTGATTCCGTGTGCTGCTGTACGAGCGGAAGCTGTCAAAGTAGAAGAGAGTTAAGAAGTAGGTAAGTAGTTTCAAAGACTTGTAGCTTATGAAAAGCAGGAATGAAAATTTGAATACATTTATTCTTAAAGTTAGTACTAGAAAGAGTTTAAATCTGGTCTCAAACCCCAATGCTAGCAGGGAATAGTAAAATATTATTTCATAGCTTTTATTAAACAAAATTAAGACTGCTACTGTCTTAATGCTTTAAAGACTTTAAAGTTCACATTTTGCAAACAATAAGGAATTTTAGGTTCGACTACCATAGTACGGGATAGAAATGTCCAATCAGGAAAGGCTCTAATACATTTATAGAACCATGATAGACGATTTGTGTACTTAATGTGAAAGTTTGGTTCTCAGTATGAACTCTATATTCATTTAAGTCGGCTATGTTACCAATTTGATCTATGGAGTATAAAGCATTCCGATCCGATTTAAAATTTATCACTAATAGTTCAATACACATAATATTTGAATTTGGTTGCACTAACTAATGTATAACTGACTACAAGTTACAGTGTAGTAACAATAGTTTTTACAAATTACGTCGTTAGGTCGTTAGGACATGCTAAATATATGAAATAAACACCATTATAAGCAGAACCCAATTGGGCACACTTAACTGCATGATATCTTTCATAAAACTCCAACTAGACATTGGCTTTGTATAAAGTATAAAGTATGGCCAACAAATGGGAATTTTGTATTTTAAATGCATATTAACTCACTTGAAGGCCTGTCGTCGCGGCGTGAGTGGTGAACCCTCTGAGATCTGTCCATAGCTGGGCGCATTAGTGCCATTGATGCGGCACTTGTCCAGTCGCTTTCTTGGCGGATCCACAGCGTCCAGTTCACTGCGTGACTTCTGCGCTATCTCATCATCATCCTCCAGTGCCGGTCGACGACGTTTGCGCTCCAGCAGCAAAAAGTAAATAACCTTTTCGGTATTGTGACTAGAAAATAATAAATTGATATGCGGTTTAACTTAACATTTGTGGTAAGTTGAATGCGCTGCTCTCTTACCTGGAGCTAAGCAGCTCCTGTATGAGTTTCTCCTTCTCCTTGAAGCAGCCCAGCGAGCAAATGGCATTTAGAACATCCGGATCAACGGCACTGGCTGTGGGTATGACATGTGTTTGCACCACCTCCATCATGGGCAGCTCCAGCTCTAGTTCACCTTTGCCCCCAGCCGTGACCCAGGGATGGCGATTTATTTCGGCCAGCTGGAAAAAAATATGAGCACAAAGGTTAACATGTCCTACAGAGTTTTGACCCAAAAAAAAAAAAACATGAACAGAAAATAAAGAGAAACAAGAAAGTAAAGGCAAACAAAGTAGTGTGCCTTATTTTAGTTTTGGGACTTGGGTTTTGGGGTTTTTAGTATTTTTGAGGGTTGTTGCATGCCACAAACAAACAAACAAACAAACAAACGAACAACCACCCACACAGTAACACACACACAAGCACACACCCAAATAGAGGGACACACGCACGCACACTCAATTATTTTTTAGATTTGTTGCATTTGCCATTTGGATGACTCACCGTTAGACGCCTGTCCGGATTCACTTCAATCATGCCACGCAGCAGACTCTGGCAATCGGGTGGCACAAAGTGCGGTATATGAAAGACACCGCGTTTGACTTTCTCCAACAGCTGCCGCAAGTTGTCGTCGTCGAAGGGCAACGCACCCACCAGCAGTGCATACAGTATGACACCACATGACCACACATCCGCTTTGCGTCCATCGTACTTCTCGCCCTGTGGTCCCAACAAACCACCAAAAAAGGGACACGGTAGGGGGCGGAGCGAACCGACCGAGCAAATATGGGAATGACAAAAACAAGAAAGTCAAGCAAATCAGAAATTGAGACATTCAAAATACTCAGCAGTTGTTTGGAAATGGGGTTAATCGGTTTAAAATATATAAATTCTGGTTCGTACTTTGATTACACTTCACTACTATTAAGCTCAAAGGACTCCTACATCAAAAAAAAAATGTATTTATATTCAAGTTCAAATTTCCTTACCCAACTACAAATCTTACAGGGTATTTCCCTACTGCCCTTTTCACACACTGTATTTTTATGAGTTTTCTTTGCTCATGTGTGATTTAGTTTTATTGTCTTTTCCCTCCATTTTCTCTATATGTGAAATTCGATTAAGAAAATTGGCTATTGAGCGCGTGGGTTTCTCGAAACCTTCTACCCCTCCACTCGTCATCCCCTAAACCCCTTTCTGCTCCAGGCAGTGTCCACTTGAAGCCTTGCCTTGTTACATATTTATTAACTGAGGATATGCCAATCACAGCCAATTGCAACAACACATTACAGCCAGCATAGACAGTCATTCAACCCAGCAGCAAAAACATCGACAAGTTTCCATTTGGACATGCATTGACGTGTCCGTCAAAATGTCGAGCACTCGGTGGAAGCCACTCGGTTATTGACTTGACCGTTAAGTGGCACAATGACTTCGAGTTGCACACAATAATTGCTGGAACATTCAGCGATGTGTAATGCCCATTGCAATAATTGTTGGCGTAGGTAAAAACTTTGAAATGCAAATACAAGCAATTCCATTTAAATTCTTTACAATGCAAAAAACAATTAGTTGTAGAGTTTATACAAGTCATGGCTGATTGAAGTAAGAATTAAAGTGGGAAAACTTTAATAAAAGTACCAAGGAAATCTCCTTATCTTCTTGCTGGAAATCAAAGCATTTCTAACTTAAGTAATCACTCAACTCCTGCAAATAAAATATTAAATTTATGTATGATTTTCTCCTTATTTTCCTTAAACAAATTCAAGTTTCTACTTAGCTACGATTAAACGCTATCTTGGTTTCTTTTGTCAACCACTCGAGTGATTGATTGACTGCGGTTGCTTAAGGTTACCAGCAAAACTGATTGAACAATTCAGCAAATGCTTTGGGGCCTGCTATTGTATTGTACTCAAAATGGAGTCAAATCAAATACAATCTCTTATCATTTGGCTAAGATTGTGCCCTTGGCATTCAGGGGTTGAAAGGTTGGGTGCCATACCATCAATTATGGCAAAACAAAGACTGAAAATAAAAAACTAAATTTACGAATGTCGAGACGGCACTTTGAGTTTTTGAATATTTATAAAAATACGGCTATATGTACTTGTGGGTATAAGATCACGTAACGGTCCAGGGATTTATAGCTGCAGGCATGGATACCAGATATATATTTTAAAATTCCGCTTATGAATTTATTACACGCAGCAGCGTTTGCCAGACAGCAGTTTCTCTCTGTGATTTCTTCTTGCCACTGCCCCTGCCACTGCCACTGCCACGGCGTGAGTGAAATGATGCATGCAACTCTGCTTGGGTAAAATCCAAACACGGAATCGTCTGTCATGCCACATGCCACATGGCACATGGCACCAACTCTTCACCCTTCACTCACTCTCCTCCTACGCTCCTACGTTTCAAAGTACCGGCAAATCATATGCGCACATGACAGCGTTGCAGGGGATACGCAATTTGCATAACTGGCGACATTTGCATGGCATGCCAGACACAGCAGGAGCTAAAGGATATAACCGTGCTAAAGCATCAGTAGTCAGGAATCAACTGGCTAACAGAAATGTGCTAAAAACTTTGTCTTGATTGAAGGCAGCAGTCACAGCACAAAGGAATCAAAGTAGAAGGAGTGATAAAACAAAGATTGATAATGGGAATTGTAATGGGTTTGAAGTTATGGCTAAACAATATGCGTTTATTAAGTATATGTTCATGTAGATACATTCCTCAAGCGTTGGGTATCAGCTAAATATAGATAAGTGACTTGCTGTGCTTTAAATTGGTTTCCATTTTCAAGATAATTGAAATCAATTTAAAGTAAGTTAAGCTTAGAAGTCTAACATATAATCTAAGCTTAAATAAGAAGTAGTTCTAGCGTAGAATTTTTGCTTCGAATAGTTTTTTTAGGTTCATAACAATAGAAGGATTTTATTACAACTAACCCATGAGAATTAATCTCCAACTTTAAAGATAAAGTTGAATTGTATTCAGTTAAAATATGGTAGTAAAAACTACATAGTTTTTTTCTTGAAAAGGAGTCAAGTTTGACGTCAACAAATGAAATGTCACAAATATGACAGTTCATTAACCGCATAGGTTCTTAAAATAGAAACAAAACTTTCCTTATGAGTAATAAATTTGACATTTGTTTAGTATTGAATAATTATAGGTTACACTAATTAATTTAATAACTGATAAAAATATTAATTTGACTGTAAACTTCTTCTCTATGAAGTCAAAATAAATTTAAGTTCATAGTTGACAACGAATTCTAATCAGTATAAAGCTCAGCCATTAAGTTATAAAGTTTATTTTCTTGGCATAAGTTAAGAACTGACTCAGTCTCATAGATTTCTTTAAACTGTTTGCACATAAAGTGCAACTCTGCGTATACTTAATATGTTACAGCTGACTAAGTACGCTAGACTCACCCGTATGACCTCTGGACAGGCGTAGTGCGGTGACCCACAGGATGTTTCCAGCATGCTGCCAGCTGGTTGCAGTGAAGCCATGCCAAAGTCCGCAATTTTAATGTTATTCTTTTCGTCCAGCAGCAAGTTCTCTGGCTTCAAGTCACGATGGCTGCAAGATGAGTTACGGCAAGAGGTTATTGAGATTAATGGCCAGTTATCAATCGATATCAGTTTGAATATGCATATGATATATAGTGTGGGGGTATTCTAATGCCTACCATATGGAGTGTGAATGACAGAAATCCAGCGCTGAGATGATTTGCCTGAAGAATTTTCGCGCCTCTTTGGGTGTTAGACGTCCCTTTTTAACCAGATAATCGAAGAGCTCACCGCCAGATACGTGCTCCAATATTAGATACAAATATTTCTTATTCTCATACACATCGCTCAGACCGAGCACGTGCGGATGATCGATTAGTTTCATGATGGCAATTTCACGTTCAACCTTGAATGACAATGGCAATGCCAGACTTGAGTACTAAGCACATAAATAAATATATAGATATATATATATATATGGGGTATGCCTGTTACCTTCCATTAAGCAGAACAAACACACTAAGTAATTAGACTTAAAATGTTTTGCAAGTGATTATCGATAATGTTGCTTACTTTAGTCTACATTTTTCTTCAACATTTTGATAATATCTCGCATTTACAATGCATTCAGCGTGTTTATGTTTTCAAAATGTAAATGTCCCCGGCTTGGACATGTCATTGCGTGTCTTAACCAGCTGCTGACCTGCCAGGACACGCAATCGTGTCTACTCCCCCTCCCATCATGCTATTTATAGAGGCCAGCACGTTCACCTTGCACTCAATTGTCCTATATATACATATATGGCTATATACATACATATATGTCTAGAGTTTCTCTTCTATATGTGTGTAGTTTTCCTATAATCATCGCCAAGCTTTTGTCACTTCTTTACTCTCTCTTTCTCTTTCTAGCCCTCTGCTCTTTATTGATAGTTCTCCTTTTGGTGATTTTCCTTTTGTATTTTTGGTTTACTTTGTCGACGCACGCACTAATTTGTCGCATGTCCTTTCAATGTCCTACAAAGTGCACCATTTTTGTTTGGGGCAATAATTCAGTTGGATTTTATGGTTGGGCGCTTCTAATCTGACAGAATCTGATAAAACACTTTCCATGGGGATAACTTTAATTTCGGGGCGATTAAGTTCTAATTAATGGCACTAAACATAGTTTATCACACACATTTATTACTCAAAAGAGTTAGCTGTAAAGTCAGCTTAATTTGTTTATGTATTTTTAGACAACTAAATTTAAATAGAAAAGTTTATCATTTATTTACCAAGAATTTATCTATTTAATTTAAATGTATGAAATTATTTTTAAAGTCCAAACATTTTAAACATTCTGTATAAATTCGTTTAATGACAAACATTAAATTTACATTTAAATGAAATTTAATAAAATATTTTTAAACTGATAATAAATTATGTATTAAATTAAAGCCTTCTTTTGTTTATGTACTTAAAACGACTGGAGTTTTTAAATAGTTTTTATATATAGTTTATTTTTTTTATATATATAACTATAATTAAATAGTTTATAATTTAGTTTAGCAAAGAGTTTATCTATTTTTTAAAATATTTAAAATTCTTTTTTAAATACTAACGCCTTAAATATTCTGTGTAAATAAATTTTAATAAATAAAAACTCAATTTACTTTTAAAACCTTTGGGAGCTTACAATAAATTATGTATTAAATTTCAAGCCTATTTTAAAGACTTTACATTAGATTATTATATTATACTTGAAAAATATTATTTTAAATTAAACCTTTTTAGCATAGTAACTTTACTAAAGTCACTTTATTTCTAAAATACAATAAACTTGCATCTTATGTTCTATGTCCCCAAAGATTTTTAATTGAATTCTGTTAGAGTAGAGTGCAAAGTTTAATTACAAGTTGACCCGCTAAACTTGTGCCATAACCAAGTATTTGATGGATATGCGAAAAGTTCTTAAAAATCCATAAAACTGCAAAAATAAAAACTAATTTTTTTAGGGATTTTACCCTTCAAGAGCCAAATCTGCCCGCCTTTTGGCAAAGAGCTTAAAGTTGTCATGTCTTCGGAAATTCAAGGCAAAGGCAAAGCGACAACAGTTTTATGGTCGATTTTTTTTGCAACTCTGTTTTTTAGTGGGGGAATTTTTTATGACTAACGTCAAAAGACAAACAACAGAACAATAAAAAATTTGGCTACAAAAACTTTAGCCAAGTCATAAGCCCCAGTGGATTGTGGCCAAGGGAATGGGTAATTGGCAGTTTTCGCAAAAGGGAAGATAAGTGCAAGGGGTGTAAAGTAGTTGTGCTTACCTTCATTAGCACCGATTCGCTGAGTTTCTCGCGATTGATTATTTTAATGGCCACCTTTTTGCCAATCACACAATGCACGCCCAGCTTGACGAGTCCTTCAAGTGAAATACAAAGAAACGTTTGAAACTTGAAATTTTTTTTGATGAGTTGATTGAGATTATCGAAACTTACCCGTTTGTCCCTTGCCCAGGGTCTTCTCCAGGCGATAGGGGCCAACGAATTGGCAATTCTCAGCCGTCACATTGTTCTCCTTTTGCATTTTATGGCCGTGACTGCGACTGCGACTCGGAGTTTGTGTTCTGGCTATAAACTTGTCAGCTGTTAGCTGTTTCTCGCTGCCAGCGTCAGCTGTCGTCTGGCCATTCACACAGCTCCTGCAGCTTCCTCTTCCACGTCTCCTTTCTCGCTGCACTTCCACTTCCACTGCCGCTTCCACTTCCACTTCCACTTCCGGTTCTGTCGCTTTAGCAATTGAGTTGTCGCATAGCGCCCCAAAAATGAACTTCGTTTCGCTTTTAATTACTTTTGTTCAAAGTTTTATTGCAATTGTTGTGGTTGAGGTTTGCAGCTTGCCGCAATTGGTTGCACATGCAAATGCCTGCACTGTGCATTAACTTTTTGCCTATCAATGGAGTGGGAGAGAAGAAGAGAGAGGGGAAATATTGTTAGCTAAAGTTAAATAGGCTTATTAGCAATAAATATTTATGTGCCTTGGTGTGAGAGGTCATAGCTACACTGCATTTTTAATTGTTTTAAATGGAAACTGGCCATATTAGTAGCCAAGTTTATTTGTCACACACACACACACGCATGAACACTTCCCCTCCGGCTTATATCTAATTAAAAACACCTCTAGCTGTGCCTGGGATAGTCCATTACAGTCTGACGCTTATCCCAGTCTACTTAAAAATTCACTTGGAAATTTATGAGGCAATCTCTCTGCAGCAGCACAAGGAACACACACAAACACATATGCATCCTTTTATGGAGCCAAAGAAGAGCAAACTAGCCACAAGGTAGTATACGAGTGTGTGCAAGTGTTTGTAGTGAGTTTGTGTTTGTGTTTGTGGGTGTGTGTGTTTATTGAAATTGCAAATAATCAATTGACTTTAAAGTGGTTTCCATTTAATTACTTTGGCTTTGAGCAAGTGTGCAATTTACTTAAGATTTATATGAAAGAAAGTGAAAAACATTTTACTTTTAATTACAGAAAATGTTTTAATGGTATGTGAGTAATTTTAAACATGTTGAAGAAGAAGATTATAGTCTAAATTTCATGGTGTTTGAAAAGTTATTCAAAAGTGAATTTGTGAAATTTGGTTAAAAATAATAAGTAGGTTAAAGCCACGCAAACTAAACCAAACAGGGCTTAGAAAGAAATTTCTTAACTAAATATTTATGAAATGATATATATGATATATATTTATGAATGAAATATTTCCTTATTAAAGTTATTTTAATTTGTTTAACAACAGTGATGTTTAATGTAAGCCCTTTAATGTTTATGTTATAAACAGTTAGTAAAACCGTCAAGTCAATTAAGTTTACCTGCGCTGTCATGGCCAATTATATAATACTAAGTATTCTTTTGAAATGACTCAAGGAATTATGCTCAAAATGACTACAAAATTTCATCAGAAGCGCACTAAAAAGCACAAAAAACACTGACTGTGAGTGCCTAACGATGCTTGAAGGTATAAAAGCGGCTAATAAAACGTGGTAACTGGACACGCTTTAGGGCCCAGCAATAGCTTTACCTTTAGCCCCTAAACAATATCCGTAGTTGGAGCTAAAGATGTTGATGGGCCTGGGATTGATGGGGTTGTGGGATCTGATCGGGTCGACTCGTTTTAAGGGTGTCTCACGCACACAAAATTGAAAAATAAATGCGCATCAAAATGTGTAACATTCTAAAGCTGTGGGTGTTGGCCAAGTGGGCGTGGCTGTGTGGAAAAGACAGGGAACGAGACAGAGGCCAAATGGCAGCATCAGCTGGCAGCTGGCAGCTGGAAACGCTGTTGAAAATGTAAAACAGGACATGGCAGGAAGGAAGCTACTTGGTTTACAAGAAAACAATGCCAAGCGTAATAAGAAAACTTTCAGTCAACAATTTTCCGGCCATCATCTCGCACTCTGGGCGTTTGCTATCTTTTTCGCTCTGCTAACCTAATTTAAGAAAAGCGCTTAGAGTGCAAAACTGACACGAAAAATGTGAATTTACAGACTGAAAAATTGTTCATCAAAATGACAGCAACATAAAGGAAATTATGTACTCACACACACACACACACACACACACAAACGCACACATAAATACTCATGTGTGTAGGGCACATGTGTGTGCATTTTATGAAAACAAAGGGGGCGTGGCTGGTCGAGACCATAAACAATTCATGCTCATTCATGCCATAGTTGGCATTTCCGCTGCTGCGGCGCACTTAACGCTGCGACAAAAATGTCTAAAAATATTCCAAAAGACGTAAGGTCCCTACACACATACACACACATACGCACACTAATGCCTCACATATAATATAGAGCAATAAAAATCATAAGCAAAACGTTTAGCACTTGGCGTTGATTTGGTCGCGGCTCCATAGAAATTTATGTTTTTGGGTCGTGTGTCGTCTATAGGGAAAACAACACAAAGCAGCTTACAGAGAGAAAAAAGAAGAAGACAGAGGAGCAGAGGAAAAGGAAAGTCCTTGGCGCTATAAAGCAGGCTGCAGGCTGGCTTTTGTAATTGCTGCACATAAAAGCCCAGCAGGACAAATTGAACGATTTTCCATACAAAAAGAATACGCATAAAAAACCAGCTGAATATAATAGTTAAATATCCTAAATAAACAGCATTAAATACAAATTAAAACATAAATAAGATTAAGCAATTAAGTCTGTTTATTTAAGTTAAGTTTAATGAGTGCGTCTTACGTATAATACATAGTAATATACTTTAAATAGTCATAAATAACTAAAATTTAGAGATGGATTTACAAATATGATTACAGATTTAATTGCACATATTTCTAAAGCATCTGCCAAAATATTATAAATGAATCCACGTTCAACGAATCATATACAATTCATTAATTATTTCCCTCTACATATATTATATCTATTATATTGTGTATTTTATTTGTCCTCTCTTAAACTGGCAAATACACAATCAACTGTACTTCATTAATAGTAGTTACTTCATTATTTATAATATTTATTAAATTATTCAATCAGCCTACATTAAAATATCTATAAAACAAACTTAACTGAATAATTATAAATTACGAACTGACAGTAAATTTAACATTTAGCATATTTTAATTTATTCATAGTACACCAATTATTTGCATATTTTCATAATTATTTCATTAGAATGTGCTGCGGTTGTCAATTGCCCAGCAAATAGGCTGTTAAGCTGCTTTCGTTATAACACTCATTATCGAGATTTAAGATTCATTGCACAACTTTGATGAATAATTTCAATTAGCACTGTGTCAGGTTATGCATAATTATAGCGTTAAATTCTGTTGATTACTTTTGAAGCTGCAGCCTTGAGCTATTCTCGCCGACTAATTAACATTTGCATATGCATTTGAAAAACCACAATCTGGAAATTCTAATAATTGTACATCAGCAATAATTATGGGGCTATCTTGAAAGTTCTCTCGGCATATTTATTACGACACTTTTGTCAAGTGCTCTTCATTAGGCAAACTCATGGATGGCATTACCCTTGGGGCACATGAACTTTAAGCCTAGATAACAGAAGGGAGCAGGAATTTTCCATCTGTGAAAAGCGCAAGTTACTTTGATTTTTCCGTTCGGCTTCCTGCCTCGCCCGGAAAAGTATGCTACACAAATTTACATGTGCCCAGAAGTTGAGCACAAAATTGGCTTTGCCCAAAAAAAATACGTAAAGAAATGGGAAAAGGGAAAAGGAAGAAAAGACATAAGGCAAACAAAGGAGAGAAAAGTTGAACTAAGTGGCTGCAGGGCAAACACAAACTGTGAGCAGATGAGGTAAAGTGGGCAAATGGCAGAAAAAAACTCAATTTAAAAAAAATCAACAAAAACAAGTAAGAAAGGCTACAGTCGATCGAGCCGACTGTAAAAGACCCCGTACTCCCATAGTAATGCCCATTTTCTTAAAATTAAAATTTTAAAATGAAATTAAATATTAAAAAATTAAAATGAAATATTTACATTTTGAATTAAAATTAAAAAGTAAAAAACTAACATCTGTCATTGTCAGCACTCGAACCCGCGATCCATACGAATGTTCCATATTGCGTCGCAACTCTATCAGTTGCACCACGACCCTCTTCTATCATTCTTCCGATTATTTGCATATATGTATGTGCACACATACATATGTGTGTATGTATAGCATTGGTCGGCGCGGCCAGCGGCTCCGGGCAGCGCTGCCGCCAAAGCAGGTAGAGAAAACGTTCGAACATATGTTTGTATGTTTCTGTGTTTGTTTGTATGTGTTGCGCGCATGCAGTGATTTTGCAGTAAAATAACGTGCACTTTGAACCGAAATTTCTCTCTTGTTTGACATAGGATTTTGATGCCACTTTCAGGAAAGTTAGAAATAGTAAGTCTCTAAGCGTATGTTAAATTACAACACTGTACTATTTGATTTAATGCCTGAAACAAGGCATTGAAGCTGGAGAGTCTTTTATTTCTGATGAGCAAAGGGGGCGTGGCAGCTCAAAAGTTTTAATGGCGTTATACTAAGGCTGTCTCTAAGAACCTGTATACCAAAATTTGTGCTCCTAAGTGCTGTAGTTACTGAGATATTCGCCTAAAACACAAATTTTTTCGAGGTGTGTCTGGTTTTTTGCTCATTGCGGGGGCGGTAAGGGGCGTGGCAACAATTTGAAATAAACTTGATCTGCTCGCGAAAATAACGGACTTACATTCCAAATTTGGTGTCTCTAGCTCTTGTAGTTTAAAAGATCCAGGTGTTCATACGGACGGACGGACGGACGGACAGACGGACAGACGGACAGACGGACAGACGGACATTGCTTTATCGACTCGGCTGTTGATGCTGATCAAGAATATATATACTTTATGGGGTCGGCCACGCCTCCTTCTGCCTGTTACGCACATCTCGCTTCTGACAAACTTAATAGACCCCCTTTACTCTTTTTTAAAGAGTACGGGGTCTAAAAATTGAAAAATGGAAAACGAAAAGCGGCAGTCAATAAACGCACATCGCAGGACGAGGAAATGTGTGCCAGGCACAGGACTGAACATTGAACACGGCTGCTTGACGAAGATATGATGGGCCAACGTGGCGTATGAGTGTTTTGGTATGTTGTCCTGGCAGCTGGCAAACTGAGAGGCAGCCGGCTTTTAAAGTGCAATCAATAAATGCCTTTTGAGTTGTGAAAATTGTGCGTAAGTGCCATAACAGAGCTAACCAACACTATTACACACTTAGCACACGCCACCAGCCACACACATTCAGAGGGTCACACACATACAGAGGCACTGCACAAACATACAAACATAATTGACTTGGTCCCCAACCGAAAGAGGTACAGCAAATAGGCGTTACTGAAAGGAAACCAGCGCAGAGAGTGGAGTGAAAGGCTTTAGCTTTCATAACAAGCATTGATAGCTGCTCACTCAGTTCGTTATACTCTGTATGTTGAGTAATAGAGGGGTATATCAACTAGCAGACTTTACATCTATAAACATTTAGAATACTTTCTAGTTGTTTATATTTGAGAGCTGGAAATTAAACCAGAGCTTGGAACAAAAAATTCCAGAAAATGATTTAACTTATTTTCTCATACTGCATAATAAGCCATCTTAAATAGTTTAAGTCTTCTTTATCTGTTTAGTCTTTTTTTCCATAAACAGATTTCTTCAAAGATTAATCCAAAGATAGCTCAAAATAGAGTAACTGCTAGTCGGAACCAAACTACAAACATGGCTTAGTGTGGGCATTGTAATTAAGATTGTCTGGTTGTTGCTGCTGCTTTTGATTAAACACGCGTCAGCAGCAGCCAAAGCAACGACAGCAACAGCAACAGCAGAAAGTAACAACAATATACGAAGGAGATTGGCAAACGCAGCTGCTGACATTTCATCAACTAATTGCAATTATGTGGAAAATGAAAATCAATATTTAACTAGCATTTTGTCGAGTTGTTAGCATTGTACTTGTTGTTATTGTTGTAGTGATTGTTGCTATAGTTTTGTGATTGTTGTTTTTGTAGCTGTTGCTTTACTTTGCTCACACTGTGTTACTTGTCATTTGCCAATTTAGTTTTGATTTCAATCACAATTGGATTTGAATGCATTTGTCAGCAGCACTTTGTTTGTTTGCCTCCGTCACTCACTCACTCACTTGCTCATTCACTCAGCTCCTCACTTCGTCAGTTTCTGTTTCTTGGGACTGGCAAATGTTAAATATTTAAAGCATACTTCTTGGGGCTTCCGTACAGTATGCACAGTGGGGAATGGGTCTAGTCGTGGCTAGGTAAAGAGAATTATTTATGAATCTTCCGACGGAAGATAAAAGGCCCCGAGGCGGTTACCATTGTGCGATGGAAAAGCGAAAGCAAACGTTGGAAAATATAATATCTGAATGGTATGAAAATGAGTGCAATTTTACTTGTTAAGAATAAACAATAAATTGGACTTCAAGTGGCAGGAATATACAATTTATTGTGCTTAAGGCACAATTGTAGACAACTTATAAAGCCATTTAACATTAAGTTGTTTAAAGGTTGAACAGAAATGTATCTCAATTTCATTTCAATAAAATTAAACATGTATTAAAATTTGAACATTGAAATGAATATTTGTTTGTATATTCCAAATGAATATTTTTCAACATAAACATTATTAAATAAAATCTTTGTGTATAGAAAAGATTTTTATAGTTCAAAAACATTTTTATAAAACGAATAACAGTGAGTCTTATTAATTTCTCTATACATCTGACACTTAAAGACTGAGTGTCCGTTTTGTAGTAACTTATTATACATGAAATCACTATTCAAGTCCCATAAAAATTACTAAGCCTAGTGCTCTACGATTAAACTAAAAGCCCTACATTATTCATTGTTAAGCCCACCAAAAAAAAATCAAATAAGATGGCAAACTTTAACAAATTAGCATAAAATAATTATGCCATGCTAATGTTAATTTTAAGCCCTTAAATTATTCCCAAAAAAACTAGCATTAAGCTTTGGTTATTCACAGAAATTCCCCAAAGCAAAACAGACAAAAACCAGTAAAAACTTTCAACACATTTCAGACGAACAATTTTCAGTTATTAGTCCAACCGAAATGGTCAACAATGACAAACAAACTAGCTGGCTAAAGCTACGTGCCAGGACACAAAATAAACCAGCTGACGGTTTTAAGTTAAGCCACACCAACGAACCACACTGAACAGCAACGAGAAGCGTCTCATTATTAAATAAGGATCCAACAAATGGTAAACTAAGAGCGTTAGTTACCATGGACGCTAAGTTTGAAATCGGCTAATAAACCGCTTAAGCCAACACGCAAAATGCAAAAACAGCAAGCCGACGAGTGCAAACATGTTGACCCCACACCCCTTTCCCCTAAGAGGGAGAGAGGTAGAAAGAGAGAGGGGGTTATTACCAGCTGGCTGACAAAAAATTCGATTAAAAGCGACCGAACCAAAGCAGGCCAAAGGCAAAAGAGGGAATAAGAAGAAGGGCAAGATGATGATGTTGGAAAAACTGGCTTCACTTTCCCACCCCTCCTACAGTTTCCCTGGGCCCATTCAGTAAATTGGCTTCTCTCGATATGGCCAAAAAAGAACCGACAGCAGCTGGGCCATGTTGTAGCCAGCCAGTTTCTGTTTCTGGCCAATGCCTGTTTGCCCATGTAAAGTCCTCTTATTTCACACTGTACCCCTCACCCTGCTTGCCAAGGATTATGCAAACGGAAGCATTTGAATGTTATTTTCCTTATCCCTCGTTAGACTGACAGACTGACGAACTGACAGACTTACGAACTGACGAACTACTGAGCAACGGCAAATGACTAACGTGACCGGAAGCTAAAAAGATGAAAATGATTTTGGGCCGCAATTAGATGCTAGCCATTTTTCACATTTTTGGCATATACAACGCGAGAAAGGAAAATTCAATTAACACACACAGCACAGCTGGTCAAAAGAGGAAAATAGCAAACAAGCGAAAGAAAATGAAATGCCAGAAGCACAGACAAGAAATTTGAGTAGTGCTGAGGGAAACGGAAGAAAAAACATAGCGGGCAATGCCCAAATAGTCGTGCCTGAGTACAAGAAAAGCCCATGAATTGACTGTTAAAGTCAAACAAGGGAGCAACAGTTATCAATATAATATATAAAGTATATATTAGATTTGATCTTGTGCTGTAGAGCTTAACTAAATGGGGAAACGGGGAGAAATGTGATAGTTATTGGGGAAATTTGAGAAGGTTTATTACAGCGAGTCATATTTGCTACAGAACGCATAATAAATAAATGATTGATGGCGCAGCTTACAGTAAAGCTTCTCATTGACAAACAGGGCACACAACTAAACTAAATCCTTGGAGTAAAAATGGCACAAAAGCGGGACTAGAAAAATTATAGCTGTATGTGGACTTTAAGATGGAACATTTTCTCTATGAGTACTTTGAGTCCAACACTTAAATGGTTTTATGTGCTTTAAAAAGTCTCCACAACCTTATAAACCTTAAGAACACGGTTAAACACAGTCAACTTGGCAACATTTTGGCTTTTCCTACCAGAGAACTAGTCGAAACTAGATAGGCAAAAAAATGTTGGTTGGAAAATGATCCGCCTCTTTTGCAATTTTCTGGCATTTCCTGTTTCCATCACAATTCAACGAGGCTAGCACAAAATTGAAGTTTAGTTATACAAATAATCCACAACGCGTATGAAAATAACAACAACATGAGCTGAGAAACAAAGAAAACCGAGATAAAAAACAGTAGCAGCAGCAACCACAACAACAACAGCTACAATAATAACAATAACAAACAACAACAAAAACAACAATGACAAACAGACATAAAAAATAGCGAGTTTTCTCTTTATTTTGCTCCGCAACTGCTTTTTTTTGCATTCAATTATACGCGTAGGTGTGTTGCCCCTGGCCTTAAAGGAGCGGGAAGGGAGAGGGGTTGGGATGAGCAGAGGAAAATTCAGCATTTCTGGCGGTGAACACAAAAACATTGGGCTCTATGCCAGTCGAGGCCAGAGCAGAGCAGAGCAGCGCCCGCATTTGTTTGCCAAAGGAAAAAGGAAAAGCGAGCTCCATTTTCTCTCGCTTTTCATTCTGAAACGTTTCGTGTATATTTGCCTTTGAATTCAATTAAGGGCGGTTACGTGGTATGTGCCGGTAGGCGTGGCCCACGGGGCTTCACTGTCAAAGTCAACGTGTGCGAAGAGTGTCAGGGAGAGGGGACAGCGGGGACTGGGGAGTCAGACAAAAGGGGCACACGAAGGGAATTGCAAGCGCGCTCTTAATTCAATTTTCATTTACTATGTTATGTATGCACACGTGTGTTCTTAATGGCGGCCACTTTGATAGTGTGCCACCAACAACGCCTATGTTCCGCCCTCCGCCTTCATGCCTAACTCATCGGATGCTGCTTTCTGCTCTGACACTGCCCCGATGTTTGTCTGAATGTTTTCCGCAGCTCGCTGGCATTTTAATTTATTTTTTCGCTTCACGTGTAATGCAATTGACCTCAACACCTGTCCCTCTTCCTCTTGCCCCCGTTCTCACGCCTGTCTTTCTACCACTGACAACACTGGAAATATGTTTAATTGGCTGTCGTTACTGAGATAGCTAACAAAACTTTTCAATTAGAATTAATTATGTTAGCCAAAAGCCACGCTGGAAAGGCTGCAAGTGCAACCGACAAATGAGATTTACAGAAGTTGCAATCGCAACTGTAAAGTTAACGCCCAGAAGACGGGACTCTGGCAAATTATTCAGCCAATTATAACTGCAATTTTGTATGCATTGCCTTGGTGGCAAGGTGGCGTTGCAGCGGTGGCAGTGGCGTGAGTGGACGGTAGCGTGGGTGTTTCAGCTACGAAAAATATGCGAATTTAATTTATGGCACAAATTGCCGCTGGCGAAAATTGAGTGAGTGTTGTTGTCATTGCTGTTGGACAAGCAAATGCCATAAATAATTTGTTGCATACTTTCGGGCTGACATTAAAAGCATCCACAGTGAACAGAAACACCCTGTGACAGTGCACACGCATTCCCTAACGGTGAAAACCACATTTATGCATTTCAAAAATGTGTTTTCCATTTAACCAGAGCTTTAATATCGCCACCGGACATTTTATTTTGAATTGATATTAAGCCACAGGGAATTTGTTAAAGGGGAAACTCACTTTTATTTTATGTGAACTGAATTCATAGGTACATAAATGCTTAAATACAGATGCAATCAATGAATTGTTGTGAGAACCTTATTTTCGTTTTCTTACAAAGATTAAAAATCAACAAAAAGAAAATATTTTAATGGAACGGAATGTGAAATTTACTACAGAAAACAGGCAAGGCCTTGTATGTTAACAAGAAAATGTTAAATGTGGAATTGTTTTAATATTTTTCAAGTTAATCTGGAAATTTCAACAATTAAAACAAAATATGGAAATGAGTTTTAGACGTCCAGAAAAAACAGGTTTTTGTTCCAATTAATTTAGGCGTTTTTAATTAACTTATTTAAATATAAATTATTTACTTTTAAATTAAATATTAAACTAGATTAATGAAAAAATGTCCCAATATATTTTTATTTCTTAATATTTCTGTAAAAACTAGCAATTTTTTGAACGAAATCTCTCCGATTAGTTGTTCTCTGCAGACAAATTTTGTTACCTTGACCATTTTCAATTTTGCTTGGAACCTGGGTGAGAGAGGAAGCCAAGTGGCATGTAGAAAAATAAGTAAACGGAAGCTCGTATGTCTAGGAGAATTCCAAGGCACAAGGACGACGCTTGCCATATGCAAAATTGATGCGGTCGCATAACCAAATCGGATTTTAAGCAGGCAAGTTTAGCAGCCTGCTTGCCTGGTTGCATCCTGGCAGTCAAATGGCAGGAAGGACATGGCCAAAAAGGACACAGCTGGCACCGAACAGGGACTAAAGTAGAAGAACTAAACTGACTTGAATAGAAAGTAATTCGATGTGCAGATGCAAGTGGATTCCCCAAAAGAATTGCACGCAAAAAAACACTCACAAATATAATAACAAAGGCTATGAAAAATGAAAACTATAAAACAAAATGAGAAATGATGGAAAAAGGCAGAAATGTGAGGAAAAAGTTTTGCATATGCTTTAATCAAAGGCCATGACGTACGGGAATGTGGCGACTATTTCAATTCATTCTTAAAAACGACAGAGAGCAAAAAAGGCTAAAAGGTGCTGAGCGGGGCAGGGCGAGGGGTTGAATGGGTGGGGTGGTAAATGTGTGGGGGAAAGGCGAAAACGGAAGCGCACGCAAAACTGTTGACAAAGCCACGCGGGTGCCAACGCAGAAGTTGACAAAAATCCACGCAGGCGCAAGGGTTGAAGAGAGAAACGAAGAGAGATAGTGGAGAGTGAAGCGGAGCGGAGCGTTAATCGTGCTCTCGCTCTCTCCCTCTCTTTCTCTCGCTCTCTTGTGCTGCACACGCCCAATGGGTGGTTGTTGTTTGGCAGCCCGCTCTGTGAGTGTTTTATTTTTTTTGGAGGGTTGCTTTTGACATTTGTAAAGCCATGTGCCCCACTGCCCAACCCGTTCCGCCCCCGGCCCGGCAAACCCATAGCCCATTATCAGAGGCATTCCTTCTTCCTGCCTCCCGTCTTGACTGTTGGCCTGGCCAACTCAACGCTACTTATTAGTCAAATAGTTGCCGCTTATTGCCTTTTAATTGCAACATTTTTTGTTGTTTATTAAACTAATTGGATGAGAAGGACAAAAAGGACAAGTCACAGGTTATCAACGCCCTAAAAAAGGGGCGAAGACTTCAAGTTGCAACGAACAAGAAGAAGACGAAGAAGCAGAACAACAACACTACGTCTACCGGTAATCCCCTGGGTCATTAAGGCGTCTACGTGTCTGCTGCAGTCGCTGGATGAAGACGACATCGCCGGCGTCGTTGCCTTCGTCTCCTGATTGTCGCATATTTTATTCAGTTC
Organism: Drosophila acutilabella; assembly: GCA_035046005.1. Classification (NCBI taxonomy): domain Eukaryota; kingdom Metazoa; phylum Arthropoda; class Insecta; order Diptera; family Drosophilidae; genus Drosophila; species Drosophila acutilabella. Next base: position 18,888,585 of record JAWNOK010000013.1, read on the forward strand.
GGCATTACCGTGCACCACACTCGTCCTTAGCCATATCCTTGCCTGTAAATATTGAACAACAACAAGGGCAAAAGGAGCCGTGTTGTGTTGTAGTGTTGGTCATGACAGAAGTTAGAAACTGTTCATATTTTATTTTTATGTGCTGCATTTTTGATGTGACGCGACATCCTCTGATTGGGCAAGACGTCAGAAAGGACTCCCAAGGCTTAACTTTTTGCTGACGACGGCACCTTAATTGTTTTGCTCCCGCTTACAATTTGACAAGGGTTTTTTCGCAGTCTTCCTTTGCCAAGGATTGGCATAGATAAGTGCTGCCAAACCATTGCAGTTGGTAGCAAAAGGTTTATCGATAACTCTAAACGAAGTTTAACTTAAGAGTTATGTCAAAATTTACTTCAAAACAGTTGACATCAAAGAAGAAATGGGCTTGTACTCTGAACTGGGTTTGAAGTGACATTTCTACTTATCTTTAAATTATGTTTTAGCTTATCTAATACAATTTATATTAACTGCAAACAAGACTTAGATCTTTCCTAAAGGAGTCAAAATTTCCATTGACAGCTGCTAGGCATTACTAAACTTCTTATTACCTACTTTTATTTGTAGCTATTGCTAGTTAAGCTTATTCTTGTCACAGTGCCATTTTAAATAATTAAACAACTTTTAGTGGACTCAAGAAGCGAGTGAAATTCTACACAGCGAGAAAAGTTGTTGCCTACTTTGCGGAGCTTTCTCGGAATTACTCGAATATTTAAGACTTTTCTCAAGGTAGAAAGAAAAAGGAATACTGAAATAAAGCAGAGCTAAATTTCACATGCAAAAGAATTCGAAGCAACTGAGAATTGTATACTTTAAGCTGTACAAAGTAGGCTATGCATTATTCAAAGGAATTGATTCCCAGTTGAAATGCAGATTGGGTCTGATAAAGACTTTGGATTGAGGCACAAACAATAGCGAGCATACAATTGTAATAAACTAAGGAACAGCCACAACAACAGTACAGAAAGAGAAACTTTCTTTTGGGGGTTGTCAATGAGAACATTATTCGAATATTATTGGACATTCAATGGGCAAAACGATGACGTCATTCGACTAGAGAGTTTCCTTGAGATTGAGTCCTTGAGATTGAGTCCTTGAGATTGAGTCCAGATGGAGCGAAATGTCATTTCAGGTGCAACTTGATTAATAGCTCAGCTGTCAAGTGGCTGAAACAACGCAATGATTTTTCACGATTAGTTTGAAATTTTCTTTTTTAACATTTCGTTTTATTCTTATTGTTTTTTGTGGTCGTAAAACTCAAAAGCCACATCCGCCATATTAAATTCAAACGTTGAACTTCGTTTCGTACCATAAAACTGTCTATAAATACGGTTAAGCATGTGTGAGTGTGAACGTGTGTGTGGTTGAGTGTGTACCTCGCTGTGAATTTCTGTGGCTGCGGTTGGTACGTGTGTGAACCCCCCTGCGCCCCCCTTTGAATGCTTAAGCCCATAACGTGGCATGTTTCATTTATTTTTTTATATTTTTTTTTTTTTATTGTTGCACGTAATTTGGACTGGCTGAAAATCGATATATACAAAAATCTATAAAGCAGACAACAAGCAACAACAAATTCCACAAAAAAAATAGTAGTAGTAGAAGTAAAGAAAGATGATGAGGAAGCACAAGAAGAGGAAGACGAAGAAGAAGAAGCAGAAGTAGTAGTACACATTGCTACTTACCCAAGTGGCAACAATTTCCGCTCGCCTCTTAGGCTCTTTGTAGAGAGCGGGACAGCTTGAGGTCTGCAGGTAGGTGTGTGTGTGAGTGAGTGTGTGTTTGACGGGGCGTGGGGGGTTTTAGTGGTGTGAAATTTCAGCGACTTTTGCTTTATACAAATCACTTCCGGGTGAATGTTGCCGTTGCTGCACCCACACAATGCAACTGACCAATAAATACAACACGTCACACGCACACAGATAGAGAGAGGCATGCACTAGCACACACACTCTAACACACTAACGCACACTTTGTATTGCCCACTTTCGGCAGCCACTCACACACACAGTCGCATATATACACTGAGCGACACTTGCCAAAATGTTGTTGCTGTTGTTGTTGCTGCTGCTTTTGCCTAGGGCACAAAACTCGTTTAATTATTATTATATAATTAGATTTGCAATTTGTATGCATTTACGCAATTGGCGCATAATTCTCGCAGCATTTGCATAAACATTTTATTTATTTTTTCCACACACACTCACACGCACACTTGCACACGCATTTGAGCACATACACAGACGCACACGCACGCACATAGAGAGTAGTAACACTTTGAGAGTGGCAACACTTTCTTGCTTATTATATTTTAGCTGCTCATTCGCGTTACCGTTTTTCCTTTACTTTTTGTTTTTGCTACTTCGCTGCTAAACGCCGTTACATTTATCCGTCCGTCTGCCAAATGACGCACACACGACAAAGGCGAACGTCGTCGACTAACTGAGTGGCGCTCACGTTGTGGACCCTCTGTATACTCGTAATTGCAAGCTTCCTTCAAGTCCTTTGCTTCTCAGAGAGCGCCAGAGCGTAACTGACCGAGAGCAAAAGAGCGTGCTAACGAGAGCGTGAGTGCGAGTGTGAGTATTTGCTCTTCGCATTGACATTTAATTTAGCTTCGCTTTTGTGTAGTGCTTTGCGTCAGTGGTTGCAGTTGTAGTTGTCGTGTGTGGCCAAGTGCCTGTTCGCAAGGTGGTGTGCGTCTTATCAATTACTTGTTTTTGGGGGTTGTTCACAGGGTGTTCCAATATAGTTTTGTCGCACCCGGTGTTTGAATTTTCAGAGCGCATGCGCTAAAGGGAAATAATGTAGATTACCATGAAAAATGAGAAGCTTACACTCTCTTTCGGCCTGTGCTCCCACCGTTTTTCGTCACAGCTGCTATACGAATTAGTAACAGCTGCCGTAAAGTATGCTACGCTATTTAAACTGAACGGAGTTTCATAGCAAGGAGCTCTTGAGAGCTCTCTTTTAAGATGCCCGCCAAACGGTTGCGTCATTTGAAAATGTACAATCAAACCTAATACTTATATTTCAGAATATTTATTACGCAGTTTTAAGACATTCAAGACCTTCATAATATACTGAATATATAGAAGAAATTCTACCAATATAATGGAATACCTCAAAACTAGACCAAAGAAAAGTCAAAATACTGGAATACTCTTAGGAAATAAATGCAAATCATTTGCTACATATATTTCCCATTCAGCTGTTTGATATATAGGGTATAAAAAGTGATCATAAACAACAGATAAAAGAAAAGAAACAAGAAAACAATAAAAATATTTAAAAATATATACAAATATACAGATATATAAAATCTGACAAGAGCAGATCACATAAAACAAACGGCCATCATCAGCACAGAGGATCGTGACCAATAACTGACACATTTCGGACCGACTAATCCCCCTAGAACAATGGAAGACAAACGAGAAACAGAGACCGGAGATATATACCGACTATATATACGGCACAATATCAGATAAAATATATATACGCACACGTGTATTGAGTTTCTATCACTTTATTCAACGTTTTACGTTAATATTCTTTATGGTTGGTTGGTTGTTCTTATTGTTGTTTCAGTTTTGGGTTGTCTAACAGTAATTAATTGTGTTGTATGTATGATTTGGTTGCCATTGCAGCCAGCACTTGAACATTAAACAATTAAACATATTAATAATAATAATTACATAATTATAGACGTCTCAGTTCAGACATAACATTATGGGCATAAACTTAGTCTTATTATAAATAGAATCGTATATTAGGCATATATATTATATATGTATGTGTATGTGTATGTGTATGTGATATCATTGCTTTTGTGTGTTGCACAGCGCTTTTAACACTAATTGCCAGTATAAATAATGATTAATTAGTGTATTTTGCCAAAAGCAAATCATACAAATTTCATAAATATTATTATATATTTTAAGGTGTATGTATATTTATTTAAATTGTGTTTAGTTCCTTTTAAAAATCATTAAACAACTGCAAATCTCTTTGGTCTACTGCCTTGGCGGGTTTCCAATCCTTTTCGGGGTAATCATCAAAATTTGTTGTATCGCCATCGTGATGTACATCAGGCATAATTGGTGGCTGCAACAAAATAGACCGATTAGATACATTAAACTACAAACTATCATAAAATAATGGCCCACAACAATAGTCGGAGGGAGTGAGGTGGGGTGGGTTGGGGTTAGGCTAAGAGCCATTAACGCCTTTAGAGCGTGCAAAGATTTATGATCCCCGCCTACTAAAATAGACAGAATCGTTTTGCGGTCATTAATTAACAGCATTGCTAATTTCCAAAATTGATTTGTTTATTTGCTTTTAATTGCGTCCATGTATAAAAATACATTTTATCCAAAATCAAATCCAAAATCGCTAAATCGCAAAATGATGCCCCAGAGTTTACAAAGAGTTTAGTTTGGTATTATTGCTTACCTTTAGCTTCTTATTGTAGACGTCATTCCAATTCAAGTGCTTGAACCAGCGATGCCTTTTAACGTCATCAGCGCCGTTCTGCGAATATAATATAAGGATTAAATTAGAAATTAACTTAAACAATACTGCAGTTGTTGGCTCGTGTTGCGAAAACGCGCGACATGCTATTAAAAATGTTTAAATATAAATCTTTCAACCGTAACCAGTGGGTATAGCTAAATTTATAGCTGCTTTCGTATAAAGCTATGAATTTCTTATCACAGCTAAGAAGTTTTGGCAAACCATTCAGTTAGGGTATCTATTAGCCGAGTTCGATTGGCCTACAACCCCCAACATGTATTTGTTTTTCATTTTTGTTTCTATTTTGAAATATTTGTTTTGCATTTATTGTCGCCAGCGAAACTGACAGCGACCATGTGCATAGAGCTCTATGCCAGAATTTCGACAAGAACGTGGGATTCTACAATTAATTTTTGATATATGCATAGCAATTTTTAATGCCCAAAAAAAGATTTCGATACGGTTATGACAAGTGTAAACAATTATCTAAAAATATATAAATATTCTCTGATCGTGTATGCCATAAAAAGCTGCCAATTTAAATGCACAATTCACAGATTTTAACAGGTGTTACTTGCATATTAAAGTGCATCAAAGGAAAGTCGAAAAAAAAAATAATTTACGTTAATTTAATATATGTTGAAAAATAATAGAGAAATTAAGCTATAATTTCAAACATTTTAAGAGTATCCATCTGAAAACTGATTCCTTCCTAACTATTACTTTATTACTTTATTAGTGAATTTACACACCTTCATATTGCCCAGTCGCTTGGTTCTATCATTCACCAGCAACTTTTTAATCAAGTCTTTAGCAATGGGATCCATATGTCTTTCCCATTCAATTTTTCCGCTTAAAATCTTCTCGTAGATACCAAAAGGCTGCTCATCATAGAAAGGCGGATAGCCCACAAGCATCTCATAGATGAGAACACCTGCAAAGCAATTTTAAAAATTAGTTATTTATAAATTTAGATAATTTATATAAAAACTTACCCAATGCCCACCAATCGACGGCTTTGTTGTGTCCTTTTGACTGTATTATCTCAGGTGCTATATACTCAGGTGTGCCACATAATGTCCAGGTGCGATCGCGTAGCTTTTTGGCAAAACCGAAGTCGGTTATCTTCAAATGTCCATCGCGATTGATTAACAAATTCTCAGGCTTTAAGTCCCTATACACAATTTGTAGGGAGTGTAGGTATTCCAAAGCACTGACAATTTCAGCCGCATAAAAGTTGGCTAAAAGCAAGAGTGAAACATTAGTAGCTGTTTAAAGTTGATGTCCACTTATGACTTACAAGTTTGACTAGTAAATTTGCCAGCATTACGCAGATATGTGAACAGCTCACCACCGCAAACATAATCGAAGATCATATACAGATTTGATTCATCCTTTGTCGACCATTCACTATTAAGGTAAAAGAGGAAAGAGTTAAATACAAATGTTTTCCATTTCATTTTAAAAACCGGAAATGTTTCACTTACAGGCTGATCACAAATGGATGTCGAATTTCTCGCAAAATGTTTCGCTCATTTTTGACATGCTCAATCTGCTTTAGACGGATCACTTCTGTCATGGCCAATATCTTCATGGCACAGTATTTTTCGGAAATGCGATCGCGACAGAGGCAAACGCGTCCAAAGGTGCCAGTGCCTGTGAACGAAAGAGATGGAAGGTAAACACGTGAGACAGACATATTAAAATTTTAATGACTATCGATATCATATCAATCAGATTAGGCATTTAACCGCAAATTGTATCGTGTATTGCAGCACGCCCCAATTGAGTGATTGGCAGTTGGCTAAACGTGGGCGTTGAAAGTATAGGTGGTTACTCCCCCTCCCACACTAAACACCACCCCAAATCCCCACCAGACATTGGAGAACTAAACATGCATAATTACGCTTTGTTTTTTTTCACTTTTGAACACGTTTTGAGGTTAGTTGGCTGTGTGTAAGCCGACACCCATAAGATTTTTCTCAACCTTGAATTTGTAATTGGGCTAACGGCCAGCAGACACAGACAGAGACAGCAAGAGCGCAGAAGCGAGAGAGGGAGACAGAGAACAAGTCGGTTGGAACGTGTGAGTAGCTCGAATTACTCTGACAACTACTTCAAGCCAAAACGAAAGTCAAAGCGGGCGGTAAAAAGTTTGATTCGACGTCGCACAGTGGGCTTTGTAAGAAATTTATTGAGTAAAATTTCCACTGATAAATTTATGATTTTATTATAATCACAATTGTTTATTTTTGCATTTTTAGCGCTTCGCTAGTCATGTGATACCACTGTGCGTTACTTTCCATAGCGTTTCTGCTGTTGCTATCGTGCATATTGGCTATTTGTTTGGCTTTTACCATAACAAAACTGCTTACAAATTGATTTGTCTTATAAATCAAAGCCTTATACTCTCATACTAGCCTCATCAAATCGCATCGCACATCTTTCTGGCTAAAACGAACCAATTGGTTTAGCAAAATTTTCACTCCTCTGCTCTCTTTAAAAGTATTTTACTTTTGGCATGTTTTTAGTTTTTCAGCACGTTTTCGGCTTTTCATTTTGGCCCACAATAATTAGCTCTAATGATTTTCAATGTAATAATGGAAGAAGCAAAAAATGTGTAAGATTATTGAACCGCACAAAAATTACCAATTGCCAATAACAACAAAAACAATAACTACATATAGACATGACTCGACACGTGCGTCCAAAAACGAAGAAAGCCAAAAAAATATATATTTATAAGTAGGCGTTCTGCTCCAGCTGCCCAGTCCAGCCAAATGCTGGCACCTGTCGTCTCATTACACGTGCGAATCAAACAAATCTCCTCCACACCACTTACTTTCCGTCTAATGACCAGACATTATAATTAATGATTCTGATTGCAATTTCTATTTTGATTACGAAGCAGCAAAGTGACTCAGCTGAGCGAATGCAGAACATACAGATTCAGGGGGTAGACGGAGAGTGTGAATCATGTGGCAGAAAGTGAGGGGGAGTAAAGAAAGTTTCAAGCATTGTAAGAGTTGGGTTTGCGACTAAATCGGAGCAGAGTTAATCTTAAATTTATATTATTAAGCAATAGAAATATATACATTTATATAAATAAAAGAATCATCAGAATTCCTACTCATCTTATCTTGAGTACAAACACAACAATGTAGTTAAAGTCAGCTATAAATCTAGATTTATCAAAACATAAATACTCGTAAAATTGCTAATAAAATATGCGAATTATACAACATATCAAACTAAGTGTTCATATTTTGCCAATTGGCTTTTTGCAGGGATTTAAATTTGGATCTGGTTCTGGATCTGACTTTGGCATTTGAAATTAGCAAATAATAAATAAATAATCGAAAAGATTTGAAAGATGGGAAAGATCGAAAAAGAAATAAATCAAACGGATATTACTACTTATCTGCAAATACTCCCACATACCAAAAAAATGCTTTTAAATATTTTTATTATTATTTTTCTTTCTTCCAAAATTTATTATCAAAACACTGAAATACACCGATGAAAGCGGAGGGTGCTTGAGGTTTGAGGAAAGTATTTTTTGTTTGATACACACCAAAAACAACAACTACAAAAACTGTAGAAAATGTGTAGCCAAGCGGCAAATGGCTAACAAAGCTCAAAAACAAATTGTTAACATTCTTTCGATGGAAACAACAGCAAAGTAGCAAAAGGTGTGCAAAGAAATGTCTAAACAAGCGATCATATACATATGGACACGCCTGTACTGCTCCAAATGAAGAAATTTCAAGAATTTCAACAATTTTGTTTCGAAAATGCAGTCAATTATTAAGAAAGAAACACGAAAAATAAAATTAAATGATAATATGGAAAATATTAACTTGAAAATTAGCCGAAAACTAACACGGAAATGGGATGAGTATGAGCAGAGTAAAAGCGGCAATACAATGCCCTGTACTGAATATTTTAAACAAATTGATGAGAAGCTCATTCATTGTATACAAGTAGATGAAACCATAGAGCAGAATATTTTAATTACTTGTTTACTATTTTATTATAAAATAAATCAAATAATTACAAATATGAACACTTATAAATAAATAAAGATTTAATAATTCGTTCTAGACTTTTATAAAACTTTGAACGGTAATACTTTAAACTAGTATCGATTTGTTACAGATTGAATTTTATATCGTGTAATCGAATCGAATCCTATTGTAAGTGATTGAATTTAAAAAAGTTTATGGTTTGATAACAGTTTGTTAACAACGAAAGTCTTAAATCGTTTTGAATGGATGTCATTCAATATTTTTAACCACCTAGTGCAACTAGTCTTCGTGTTGGCTTCGACTTTGGCCCAATCTGAAAGTTTTGAACTGTGAACCTTATCGCAGGAGTAGCTGTTTAACTAACAACTGCTATCAGTTGAGTATGTGTTTTCAGCAATATAAATGGTATCAACTGTATAACCGATGAAGGATCTACAATTAATATAAACCTTTGTATCGAGATATAATAATTGTTGTCTCTGTACAAATTAGTCTATCGATCTATCTATCTATCGATATGGGTTCATTAAAAACGCATTTTAATTGAATTTTCTTTGCTTGAAAAAGCAATTTATTTGCACCTGTGTGTGTGTTTGTGTGTCTGGCGAAATTGGAAAGTGCTTTTAGTGCTGTGTTTAAGCCAAAAGCGTCGCGTCATTTTTCCTGCCGTCCATCTCAGTGCGTCTTTTGCTCTTTCCGTCTCGACGCTAGACAGGCGTCTTGGCCAAGTGAAATTGTGACAGCTTTGGAGCAGACAGCAAACAAAAGCAACGCGTTAAACGGCGCAAACGCAAACGCCAGACGCCAGACGTCAGACACAGACATTGCCGCTACCGCTACAGTTGGCCAAAAGCAGCCGACAGCAATTAATGCTGGCTAAGAGAAGAGATCCGAGTGAAAACCAGTTAACAACTCCTGCGTACTTGTAAAAGTTGCAGTCAAAAGATGTGCGAGGCGCAAACAAAACCAAACCAAATAAGAAAGCTCTAATTGCACATGGGGTAGACCCAGAAAATACTCATTAATTTAAAAATTTCACTAAAGAACAGTTGGTTACAACACTTATGGGAAAAGAGGTGTTTAGAATGTGTACAAGTTGTGTATAAAGTTAAGATAAAATCAAAATTTATAAATGTCTAGTTTTAAATTATCAAAAACAACAAAACTTTATAGACATTTGAGCTCGCCAATTCCATTTAAACTACTTAACATACTGCAGTAGGCCAGGCATCATACTCAATCAGCTGTTAGAATTTAAGTAGAAGTATAAGTATAAGAGTATATACATGTACAAAAGAATGAGGAGTAAGAAGGAGAAGCGCTTAGTTTACAGCAAATCACGAAGAAGAGTAAAATTAAATTAATCTGTGATTACATTAGAGAAAAATAAACATTTAAACATAAAACTACACTTGTGATTCTATAAGAAAGTAATAAACATTTATGTATAAAACTACAATACCCTCCTTAAACCTACGTTTACAGGGTATTGTACAAACTTTACATCATAAATGCAGCAACTTTCTATTTAATGCTGCGACAGTTTCATCTGCTGCATTTGGCCCTGAACAGGTTGAGTTTCACATAGCAGTCAGTAGTCCTCAGTCCTCAGTTCTCCCGATTTCGAGTCACGATCCCTTCCCATATCTTCGCTGGTTGCTTTCTGTCTCTGAGACGCAACGACGCCGCTGATTGATGCTGTTTATTTGCTTTAGCGAAATGCAATGCAGTTCTTTGTGCATTTTTATTGGCAGTTGCAGATTCCCATAAATTATGTGTGCCAAAAGTCAAAATACTAGTCGGCAAAAAAGTATTTGTAAATCGCGTAATGTAAATGAAAATAAACGACGCGTTGTGCCAGACACTGAACATATATGTAGGTACATCATATATATAGTGATATGTATGCATATGAATATTCATATAAACTTGGCACAATTCGCACAGTTTTGGCAGCTGCTTTTGCCGCTGGCTAAATAAAGTTAATTGCGTTTTATGCAGTTCCATATAAAAAGTTTGTTTTAAATCCCATCAACACTACGAAAACAATAATAAAAAACAGAAGTTTTAACGCAAAAATTATGGACTTTTCTGATCTTTGTAATTAACTTGAGGAAACTCAAATTATACCAAGAATTTCAGTTGCAAAAACAATCTCTTAACCTTGTTGTCTTTTCCATCTTAACACTATAAACTTGAGATCATAGAAATGTATAAAGTTAAATGGGAATTCGCACGATGACATTGAGATTCCTTCTGGAACCACAAAGGGCACAAATCTAAGCAAATAATTGACTTTATTTCACTCTACGTATGCTAAAAACAGAACTAGGAAGTGACCCAGTGAACTCAAAAATTTGTGTGTTAGGCATGGCCACCGATGTCATTTTTCTTCATAATTTGTTGAATTTATGATATGTGGAAACATATGTTTGTCATCATTATCCAATGAAACGAAACTATCGTGTAATATGCCAATTTCAAGGGGTTGGACATGATTTTACAACCCGCTCCGAGCTGCAATTTACACATCAGCTAAAACCGAGAAAACAACATTAATCAAATGTCGAAAATTGTATGAGGAAATTACAGTGGCGTCGGCTATAACATACCCTCTAAAACCTCTAAAGTATTGCACAATTTGTATGTGGTAAATAATATTTACAGGGTATTTTCGTGTAGGTGTTTGTATAGCTTATTGATTTACTATTTTTGTCAAGTGCAAAATGCAATTTTAGGTCATTTTTATTAATAATTAGAACGAAATCAACAACAAACTACAAGACGCACGGAAAATGTTTATAACGCAATTTTAATATGCTCATTTAGTGTTTGGGAAAAAGCAACGAGACAAGACTGCAAATGTGCCACAATTCTCCCCGCTCACCTCCCTTTGCAACGCCTCCGACTTGCCACGCCCACAGGCAAAGACGCCTCTCGTCGGGACAGCCAATTTGGTGTGGCTAAACTTTTGGCAATTTGCCATATAATAATTTCTATAAAATTTGCATATACATTTTCTCGATTTTGTTGAAATAAAAAGCAAAATTTTCCCCATTTTCATATTGGCTTTTTTCTTGTTTTAGATTTTTGTATTTTTGAATTTTGGCTCAAAGTTTACAAAGATCGCGAGACGCTCAAATTTTCCATACGATCATTAATTTTTACGTTGAATGATTTTGTCTTTCTCTCTTAATATTTTTTATACTCTCTGCAAGAGTATATTGGGTTTGTGAAAATGTATGTAACAGGCAGAAGGAGGCGTGGCAGACCCCATAAAGTATATATATTCTTGATCAGCATCACAAGCCGAGTCGATATAGCCATGTCCGTCTGTCCGTCTGTCTGTCCGTCTGTCCGTCTGTCCGTCTGTCTGTCCGTCTGTCCGTCCGTATGAACAAACAGATTTCAGAGATGGTAAGAGCTACAAGTTCGAGCTTGGTCTCAATCGATCACATATTTAGTCAGTCAATACAAGAATCTTTTTTTTTTTCGATGCCACGACCCATTCGCCCACAATGATGAAAAAACTAGACACACCTCGGAAAAAATTGGTGTTTTGGGCGAATATCTCAATAACTATTGCACCTAGGATCACAAATTTTGGTATGGAGGTTCCTAGCGACATCCTAAATGCATTGACATTTAAAATTTCGGACTGCCACGCCCCTTTTTTTCACAATTAATAAAAATAACTCTCCACTTTCGATCCTTTTTTAGGCGTTTGTTAATATAGTACAGTATTGCAATTTATAATTCGTGTGAAGACTAACTATATCAAATTATTCTGAAAGGCGCATTGAAATCGGACTATAAACAAGAAAACTAGAAGCGTTACAATATTGACAACTGAATGCAATATCTTGTATGAGTGCAAGCGAGACAGAAACATACAAGCACATGTTCGAATGTTTTCGCTGCCTGCGTGGCGGCAGCGCTGCCCGCAGTCGCTGGCCGCGCTGAATACACACATACATACATATTTGCATCATATATTGGCTTTCGTATGTGTATTCCCATACAGACAAACAGATGTATGTGTGATTATGCTTACGTTGTTTTTGTTTCAACATGTTTTAATGCAAGTACTACACATTGTAATATCTCTAAACCGATTTTAGTAATTAAATCGCGAAAAAATGCAGAGAGTATTTTACGGTCGGGCTTGCTCGACTGTACTTTCCTTACTTGTTTTATTTGCGACCAATAATATTATTATATTATAGAGTATTTATATATAGAACACACTCATAAAGAAACGACCGCACTTAACACACCACAAAGAAAATATAAAAAAAAGAAAATTAAAAACAAAAATAATACAAAACAAGTTGATCTCAAAATAAAATTGAACTATGAGTTATATTTTGCAGACACAACGACGACACACGAATGCTACTTCTGCTGCTTCCTCTTCGAAGCTTTCTCTTTGACTTTTCTTCTTCTTAATGTTTTTCCAAAGAAAAAATAAAAAAGAAAATCTGCGACATGTGTTGCCGCTAGAAATTGAAATGGATTCGATTCGTTTTGTTTCGCTTAGAATCCATTTATGCTAAAAGCGTTAAAAGATTTCATTTCAAGGGCCTCCAAGCTGCTTTCTGCAGCAAATCCTCCCAACTGCTAATTGTCTTTATTTTTTTGTTGCCCGCACACATTTTGGACACTTTTATGCCCCAAAATGAATTGTATTTCCCCAGAAGAACTGTGCGTAAATATTTATCTCCCACACACATCTATCAATCACTGAGCCACGAGCAGTAAAAGGATTGTATTTTGCTTTCTCAGTTTGTTTTTCAATTGTTTGCTTCTTTGGCAAGGTATTTGCGCTTTCCCAGTCAAGATCGCTGATCTGTGATCTGCCATCTCAACTACACCGCAATATAAATTTGTCAATTGAACATATTAGCTGTTCATGCTATTCAAAAGCTGTAGCATCAGTTGGTCTAAAGATTTCCGCATGTGTCTGTCAAGCTGTCTCTCTAGCATCAAAAGTATAACACAAAATTTATATATAAATGTTTTCATTTACAATTTGTCAGTTAGGGTTGACTTTTTTGACAATTTAAACAATCAACTGATTCAGTGCGATTTAGATTACCGTTGATGAACAATTACACGACAGGGAGACAAACAAAAGAGACCTAAGATAACATTAGATACAAAAATATAATTTAAAATATATTTAAATCCTTTTAAAATCCTACAGAAAAATTTAAAATGTTTTGATAGTACTGCAGTTGGAAACAACATTTTTAGAACATTTAGATCGTGTTTATATGCGGCATAAATCATTAGGGATTATTAAGCAAATTTTGGTTTAATTTATAAGTTTTTAAATTTTAAGAGCACTCATTATAGGTTAATTAAATAATGATACTAAACATTTATCTTTTCCCAATAAAAATACTGCGTTTTCAATCAATGAGTCGCTTTTATGAGCCAATTTTATGTTATTGTTTTGAAAAGTCCTTCCCCGAGAATCTGCAACAGTCACGCGTCCAAAAGGTGTACAAACAAAAAACATATTTGTTGTTTGGATGGCAACAGACGAACAATTGCAGAAATGTTTATCAAAATTGGAAAAACAATTCCTGCGAAATTTCCGGGAAAATTACCGCCAACATTTTATCATCCGCAGCACATTTCACAATAGACTCGTAAAAGCATCAACGGCCATCGAATGGGCCATGTTTTGTGGCTTGTGGGTGGAAAGCTGGCTAACAATGGGAGGAGGAGTGACTTGAATTGGGGTTTTACTGCATTTAGTTAAGCTAATCAATGAAATTGTAAACAAACATGAACTTCAAATATTTATAATGAATTTGTAGTTAGAATTTACAATGCAATAAATTCCCTCTTCCCTCTGAGTGGGCTCATTTGTTTACCATTTCACAGTGGCATCGTCTTACAGTAATTTTGTGCCCCCTATTGCCCTCCCGTCCCTATTAATGAAAGCGTGAGTCAGCTACATTAATTTGCGTACCTGGGAATCGGGTATCCGTTCTAGTTTATTTACTTTTTACGGATTCTTCCTACACTAATATTAATGAGGATTGTTTGTGATATTTAGTCTGGCAATTGTTTGAAATTAATGCAAGATTACTCATACGCCGTGTGGTAAGGTGTTGGAAGGGAAATCAGGGATTACTCATACGCCGTGGGGTATCAGTTGCTGATTGAGGCATTAGCCGAATGGATTTGCACCGGAAAACCGCTGAGGCATCTTCATCTACACTTCGATTAGGTAATGACAGAATCAAGACAGAATTGTATATATGAAAACTGTGCTAAAAGATATCCAAATAAAGTTTTTTTCTCCTTTCTCTACATCTGCAATCAAAACACAATAATAGGTTTGTTTTTTGAGCTAATTCACGACTAGATTCTGTTCTCAGTAGTAGAAAATAAAAACAATTTCTACTATTTAGTTACGACTTCTTTTGATTATGCTTTTAATGGTCTTTTTGAATTACCTCAATAGTTTAATCGAACGCACAATATTCACAATTTTCACAATTTTCGCACATTTTCTTTAGTTTACTTTTAAAAATCGCATCTTAAATTTGATTTCAAATATTTATTACCTCATTTTTTATGCATTTCTTAACGCTTTAATCTGCCTTTGTTCAGACATTTCTCGCTTCGCTCTCTGTCTTCTATTAGTTTTTATTGTTTTTATACGCAAATAAATTCTTATTGATTACGCAAATTGAAGGCATTGAACAGCGTACCAAGCAGCGTATCGACTTATGATTATTATGAGAATTTCGCACCGTAGACGTCTAAAATAATCGTTCTTATTGTTTTACGGAGCTGCTTGCGTATTTTCAACAAAAGCGTTTAATTTAGTTAAAGCAGCCATTTAATACACATACGTATGTCGGTCTGTCTGTCTATATATCATGCACACACAAGTTCTAAATTTAGAACGTCTATTGGGATCATGAATGAGAAGCCAACGTAGACAGCGGCAATTAATGTCCAGTGTTTAAGTATTTTTTATGGCTTTCCCATTATTTTGACGTACTTCAAGTATTTACTTTTCGCATTCTGTTTTTTTAATTCAGCAAAAACGTGTGCTAAGTTTTTGTACACATTTAAATGGTTGTTTTTAAAAAAAGTACGAAAGTATTATGGTTTCCAAACATAAATATTTACCCTCAAAACCATTGGCAAGTGTGAACAGGTTATCCTTTTAAATAAGTCAATTAACTTTTAAAAGATCTCATCTTTAATTACTCTTATTTTAAAGATATTAACGGTTTTTATATCTTCTTACTTTTTTATAGTAGAATTTTATAGCAGACAGCGTCATCTAAAGTATTTTTAGAACGCTATTTAAATTAGAATCGATTCATTCATCTCTAGTTTAAATCGATTAAATCTTCATCCAAAATAATCATCAGTGCATCTTCTAAACTGATAATATCTAAGGAAATTTAAGCTTAAGTTCTGGAGTCTACTGATTCCATATTTATCTAGCCAATTCCAGATAATTTACCAGTCTACACTCGGGAAATATCAATTACACATATGGCAATGCCCGCGATTACTTATGCTTTGTTGTCATAAGCCTTGAGTCAGAGACTGACCTAGGAACAGATTTGTTTTGATATCTTCAATTGATAAACATGCCACAAAATACAAACAAATAAACAGGAATACCACTACTAAGTGTATGTGTGTTAAGCGAACTAAAAACAACAATAACTCAAGTTGAAGGTCTGCGATCAGAACTAACTCTGGCAGGTTGAAGGTTGCCATATCAATCATTATTTATTTGCATGTGGAATATTGTGATACTCACCGACTGTTTTGATGATCTGGTAATCGTCTAGAAGATATTTGCGCACACCCTTTGCGGTTTGAACGCTGCTACTTTCCTCAGAATCATCGTCAGTCTCCTCATCATCCGTTTCATTGCCATCGTCCTGTTCGCTCTCATCGGAATCATCATTGTTGGTCACCTCATCTGTATCATGTGCATCCCCATCCTCACCATCCTCATCATCATCCACATCATCACCATCGTTGTCCACTGATGTTGTTGTGGCGCTGCTGCTGCTGCGACTGCTGACACTGACGTGTTTGGATTGTGTTTGTTTCTTCTGTTGATGTTGTTGCTGTTCTTCTTCTTCGGTTTCCTCGCTATAATCGGATTCCAGGGGATCTGATGATTCACTCGAGGTGACACTGTGACTGCCACCATTCACTTGGCTGCCAGTAGTGGAACGTCCCAATTTGAATGTGAATGTTGTCTCTGTGTTCATGTCATTTGTGGCATTGTTTGTTGGAATCTGTTTCTTCTTTTGCTGTTGCTGTTGCAGCATTGATGATGACGTCATGTTGCTTCCGGTTCCTGCTGTCAATTTTGATGTGGAGCCGCCTTTTGACGCTGCTGACGTCGTCGTCTTGTTGCTGCCTGTCAACGGTGTACAGAAGCGTGCACAAGTTGCTGTCGACATTGTTGCAATTGTTGTCAGTGCTGCTGTCACTGCAACCCTTGTTGTAGCAACCACTAGTGTTGTTGTTGTGACTGTTGTTGCTGTTTTTGTTGCTGCTGCTCCCGCTGCTGCACCTGTTGTTTTTGTTGCTGAAAATACGCAGATTGACATTGGTTAGTTGGCATTTGACAGTAAACGAATAAACAATTGTTCTATGAATAGAGAATTCTATTTTGGTGCTGGCGCCATCTGAGCACAATGACCAAAGATGGCGTTTTACTTGGACTATAATAAAGTTACATGATCAAAAAAATGTTTTCAAATGTATTTATAAAATAGAAATTCCAATTATTTCATGCAAGAAGATTCAAACAAACAACATTTATAAAAAAAACCAATAAACAGCCTTTTGCATTTCTCTGCATAGGTAAATAATACATAATAGTAATAAAATAAAATTTATTAAATAGAAAAAAGTATAAGTTTACATACTAATGAAATATAATAACAGTTTCCTAATTAAAGACTACAATAAATAAATAATAATGTAAAAATAATTAAAAATCCAATATAAAATATTTAAATTATTAATAATTCTTAATAACTTATATATTTTTAAGTTTTTTTTTTAAATAAATAATTATGAAATGTAATTTTTTATAATTATTTCTCATTAAATTTTAGAAAGATTAAAAATATATTTTTATATTAATGTTCCTGAATCATGAATTCATTTTCTACCCATGTATTATTTTTTATTGATTTTTAAAAACTATTGTTTAGTAACGCTTCATTGTGTCTAGAATACAGTATTGTCTTTCGAATTTATCCACATAAATAATCACAATACATTACTATACTTAGTTTAATTAGTTTTCTTACATATGAAAGATCTATCAAGAGCACTTAAAGTGCATTTTTATCTGGTATGTTCCTTGTAAAGGTAACTGCATTACGAATTTGTTCATTATCTACATATAATTCAAATTGATCTCAAGAAACTATTCCATAGTAATGCCTTCTCGTGTCTAGGATACATTATCTTAAATAAGCTATTATATTGTATTTATTATATTTAGATTAATTACTTTCCGCACATAAGATCAATCGAGCGCACTTAAAGTGCATTTTCATCGCATCCCTTCTGATTAAAGGGTATAAGTATCTCTGTACTATTTTAGCCACTTGTGCCACTTTGCATGGTCGTTTAATTAACAGAATGTTGGAAGGGGCCACGTCTTTTGTATATTTCAGACTGACAGCTTTGGTCGTGCGCGTAAATTGAAAGCGAAATGAAAATGAAATTGCCGTTGCCGGTGGTGGGAAAACACCAAGAAAACGACAGTGTGGCAAGTGATGAGGGAAAAACGGATGCCAGAACCTAGGGCAGCAATCAACAAGTGTCCTTTTGGCCCTATTTCAAGTTGACAAACGCACTCAGAAAAGACGACAAAGACTAGAGATGGAAACGTGCCAACAAGATTTATCAAGGAACTTGGCTTCTTTTAATATTAAATGTGATTTGAGTTTACACATGACTTAAAATAAGTATAAATAATGTGAGTTTACTTTAGAAAAAGCAATGACACGCACTCATCTCCACTGGGAGTAGCATTGTCCTCAGTGACTGTTGTGGAAAATTGACTTATGTGTCAAAGGGTAGACAACAATGGAACTCACAAAGCAAAGCGGAGCACAGAGCAATCATAATGTGATACTTGAGCACATAACAATAAATATATATGTAAGTTTCTATTAAGTTAATAATTTTATTAACAACAATAAACGCATTTCTGATTCAATTTAATGGAAAATACACACGACAATAGTTTATCGAGTGGTTCTAGCTTTTTCTTGCCTATAAAGAATACCCTCAATCTACTTCTATGTCTGGCCTTAATGCAGATGCATTTAATTGAAAAGTTTGTACAGGTCCAAGTCATCAAATGGCAATCATGCACACAATGTACAAATGCGGCACATATGCAAAAAATCGTCGTACAAATTATGGGTATGATGGACTACAACATACTGTTTAAAGTTATCAATGGGTTTGAAGTTTTAAGGATTTGAATGTTGAATTTATGTGGGTTTCAAAAAGTAATGTTATATCTTATATATTTCCCGACTTTTAATAATAAAGAAACAAATCAGATGTTATAGTAAAAACCTTTGAAAATTACTTAACCGATAGTTACAGCCTCATTAACCCCATTTGCTGTGCTGTATAGAGCATAAGAAATCAATAACTATAGTTATAGGACAGGCTTGAGTGGCTTTTATTGTTTAAGCACTACTACTCGGACACATACACTCATACACACACTCAGACTCATACTTGTATTCGTTTCTGGGGCATGTGCTAGAGCCATGTAATAGCAAATGCATTCAATTGTTTGTACCAATAATAAAATATACTATGCGCCGAGTACCAAAGTAATCGTCATATAGCCGCTGGAAATACCCCCGAAATGGAAGCTGTCCCAGGGTTTTCCATACACACGTGTGGGTGTTTCAGTGTGTGTGGGTGTGTGTGACTGATTAGTCAACAAATCAAGGCTGGGTGTACGAAAATTTGGACAAAGGATAATGGATTGCCAGCTGCGTTGTTTGAACTTGTGGCTAATGAAGGTTTTTCCGATGACTTACAGCTATTTTTCTGTCGCTAGATGGCGCACTTAAGACTCGAGAGGCTGAAAACAAAGCGAAAATACTTTAAGAATTCCAATAAAGATTCGCTTTGATTAATGGAAATGCAGATATCAAAAACAAAGAGTGGATATCATAATAATGATATCTATAGAAATATGAATATTGATTCACAATTCCGCGAAATATAAAACAAAAAAACAATAACAACAAAGAAATCAATCAACTGTGAAGAGGGCAATAAATAGGACTCCATACAGTCTGCCAGAGCTAGTATTACTCATAGGTTTAATACAGAACAAAGTGTTGTATATATATTTGTAAGTTTGTGATTTACAAATGATAATTTTAATTTTTAAATAAAAAAAAACTTGGCAAAGAATTATGTTTTTGTTTGTTTGTGTTTTTTTGCTATCAAAACAATATATAATTTTTCTAATTTTATTATTATTGTTATTATTGTTAGCGAGCATTGAACATTCAATTATTTGGACTATTTACGATTGTTGTCAAAACATTTGCATACATATATATAGTATGTACACTTTAATTATTACATTCCGACATATGAGTGTGTACATTCATTTTATGAACGGCTGCTGTCAGTCAAAATTATTTATGTATAGCTTTAAAACGCAACTAAAAGTGCGGAAATATAACTTAAAGTTGAGTATCTCTATAATTTCATATATTTTGTTATTGTTTTTGTGTGGTCGAAGGCAGCAAAGTGCAAAGTTTTCAGAACAATTTTTCAAAATTATTGTAGACAATCACTCGGATTGTAAATTAGCGCAACAGCAGCAAAAGCAGCAAACGTACTAACAAATATATCTTATGATATATATAACTATATACCGTATATATTGAAAGAGTAGGAAGAACCAACGTCAGTCAAATGTTGGAGATCCCGACAAACACACACACACAGACACCAAAACTCTTTCCCCTCCTGCGCATTCACCTTGGATGTCGACTGCTGCCAAAATGGAAAAATCGAAATGGAAATGGAAATGAAAATGAAAATCGAAATTGGGGTCGTCGTTGGCCTGTTGGCAAGCAGATTGTTGAATGTTGCTTAATCTTCCGGTGGCTCGCACTTTCTTGAATTTTATTGCTGTTTTTTTGTGAATGGGCAAATCAACATAAAAACTAAGAGGAATAAATAAAAACAAAATCATTGCAAAAAAAAAAAAACAAAAAAACGACAATTAAAAAAGTCAGGTAAATAAATAAGTAAATGTTTAATAAATAAATCTAAACCAAGTTAAATTTAATATTAAGCAAAAAATTCACTTGATCTTATTAAAATTTTCACAAATTTACCTGAATTTTAAAAATAAAATTTTTTTGACAAATCAACGAAAAAATTTAACTTTTAGAAAGCTTTAAAAAACCTTGCTTAAAACCCCAGAACAGCTCTAACTTTATCTTATTAAACGATTTTCACACATGAAAAAGTGTACAGTAAATAAAAAAAAGTCCAAACACTTGTCACAGATACAGCCGCTAATTTATTGCTCAATTTTGTTTATATTTCTTTTCGTTTCATTTTTCTTTCACACTTTTTTGATGAAAATTTTCCTATCGGATTATGAAACTGTCCCCGTGGGACCGAAACTGAGCACACCTCAGCAGCCAGCCAGATCGTTGGCCCTGATTTATATAGAGTATTAGCAAATAACTTTTAAATGAAAGAGAATAATTGCTTAATTAAGACTGCAGACTTTTGAACTTTGGGTTGAGTGAATAGGGGAATATTTGAGACGTATGGGGACAATTTTGAAAATTTATATCGAGACTTGCAACATTTATTAATTTGTTGCACCTCCCACATCCCACACTGGCTAAATTATTCGATTAATTAATTAAGCGCAATGTTATGCGATTTGTTATAAATCGTTGCATGTATACGATGCGACCCCTGGCGGCGAGTAGCGCAAGAACAAGCACTAAAGCGTCATATTCATATCATCGTCATTTCTGTATTTTTTTTTCCACGAATTTCCGAAATTTGCCGTAGGCGAATATTAATGTACTTTATAAACCCAAAATTTTGTTTTATCATTTAGCGACAGTGGGAAAAAAAAATAACAAAAACAAAGAGAGGAAGAGGCAAAAATATGAATAAGTGTGGCCATATTAATTAATGACGCGGCATGAAATATTATTGCACATTATTATTATTAAAATTGTGACAAAATGGAAAAAATCTGAGATTTGTTTTTTGTGTCTCGAAGGTGACTTCTCTCTCAACCCCATTATATTCGCAATCACAAACGCACTTTGGCTATAATAATCAAAAATAATGCCACCAAATATGACCATAAAACTCATGACGCGGCAACGTTTATGTCGGTTCTTAAATTTCCTCATTTTGTTATTATTGTTGTCGTTGTGGTACTTGAGTCGTGTGTGGCAGAAAGGGCAAAAGATTTATGGGTTCGTTTTATATTTATAGAGGAAATATTTCCGGTGTCCTTGTACTAGTTATGCGTAGGAACTTATGAAGCGTAAATGAAGTTTACGAAATGTGCCAAATCTAAGGAGGTCTAGGCTAGGCCAGGATCTTAAATTGGTACTAGAAACGAAGCTATAACATTCGATGTAGTACGAAATTTAGGAGAATTTGGGAGTTTATATATTTCAGATGTATATCTCAAAGTTCTCTATGAAAAGAAAATGCTCTTAATTACTTAATCGACTAAAAAGTTTTCTAAACTTTATACATATTTGAAATTGGAAAGCAATTAAGCAAACAATTAAAAGGAGATAAATATGTCCACATAAATCACTTTTGAAAATAATTAAAAGTTTTCAATTTGAAGAAAAAACTTTTTAAAAATTCTTTAAATATCATCAGAGCACAAGAGTAAAGCAACAATTTTAGGATAAATGTACTAAAATATCTAACAATTATCTGAAAATATTTTGCAAACTCTTTTTAGATACTAATCTGACAATTTTAAACCAACTTGCATCATTGGTTTTGCATTCCCAGGTTATAGCCCCAAATAACTTGATATCTTTACAATTACAACTAAGCGAACTTAAAATATTAAGTAATAAACTAAAAACCAATTTGAGCTAAGATTTAAATTAAAACAAAACTCAAACCAGTTTGACATAATTAGCTAAAATACAATTCGAAATAATTAGACAATTACCAGAACAGATTGTGGAAAGCAGACAATTTTACACTGGGAAATGGAAATATGTATGTTAAATCGATTACTCACTCGACTAATTTTTAACAGCTTCTGTTGCCCCGCTCTTTTCGCGCTGTGTAGTTGTGTTTTGGTTTGGTTTGGTTTTCCTAACGATCGCTTTTTGTCTGTCCGACGATACAGTTCAGTATCATAGATATATATAAGTATTTTTTTTTCGCTGGAGCAAAATTTGAACGCTTGCGAAATTGTTAAAAATAAATATGTTACTTTAGCGTGCACGATCTTTTTTCCTTCGCTTTTCCGCCGACTTTTTTTTGTGTGTTTTTGTATTTTGTGTTTCTTTTGCCCGCAAACAGAAATAAACTTAACACTCAGCGCTGCTCAGCTGGCCACAAAGCGAGATATAGGTAAGATATAGGTGTATATAAAGGTGTGTTGTTTTTTTTTCAACTGTGTGTAGGAATAATTTGCTACAGATTGAAGACAATCCAACGGAGTTTTTGCAGTGTTTAATTGTGTCACTTTTTATCCCCGCTCTTTTTTTTGTTGTTGGACAATTGTACCGCTTTGATTTACAACTCTTTATAGCTGAATTTGTTTTGGTTTGTCTCAACTTCAACTCTAACCGCCGATGATCTGGAGATCTAGAATATCCGGTTTATTGCCAAATACACTTGGCCGCACTTAGCCGGGAGTTTGTCTTGACTGCATTTAACAATTGCAATATGCAAATTTTTATTTACTTTAAGGTCTCAAATGTTTTTATCTTTCTGTTAAGTTTTTTAATTGAGTTTTTTGGCAGACATTCGCGTTTGTTGAGTTTTGTATTTTTTGCGATTTTTCTAGCCGCTTGTTGGTTTAAGTTGAATGAGTTTTCCTTCTTAGTGTTTTTTCTTTGTGCTTTTCGCTGACCAGCCGCTTCCACGTTTTGCACGAAACTGAAACGTAAAATCTGCGAATTGCCTGCTAGCAGCGTAAAAGGCGGCAGCCGCAGCAGCAGCTCTCGAGACGACGCCGACGTCAGCGTCACGAGCAGTGTTGTTTTTGTTGCTGCCGCTGCCGCCGCTGATGCACACACACGCTACGTTGAGTAATGACTGGTGGAGATGATGTTCAGGTTGATTATCATCATAATAATGATGATGAGCTTAGCTGCTTGGTGCTGCTTGGTGTGTGATGCTGTATTATGTTTGTGTTTGCTTTTAGCCACATTTACGACGCCATATGTGTTGTCGTCTCTCTGTACGTTTCTGTGTTCGTGTGTTTGCTTTTGGAGTGTCTGCCACATGACGTAGACGGTGAGTGCTGTTGGTAACCGCAGTTGCAGGATCACTGTAAGTAAAAGCAGACTGTAATCAAAACGTTAAAAATTTGTTGGTGGGCGTGGATTCTAACCAAGAGCAATCAACAACACCTGATTGCAGTTCCCCGTCCCTAGCTCCCCCTGATTGCCCTAACTTCCGTCCCGCTGCTGTTTGTTTTGAGTAGACAACGAGGCAACAAGATTTTAACGCCTGCTGCTGATATTAACAATACTTTTGGGCTTTAGTTGCGTGTTGAAATTTTGATTTGGTTTGTTTGTTTGCATTACACACACATACAATCGCACACACTCACACTCATTTGGACAAGTTTAAGGCAAATTGTAAATGGCCAAACGCCATCTAAACACTTTGCATGTTTATATGCTGATTTTGTTGGCTGTTTTAATAAAGCGTGACAAGGTCAGGCGTCTGCGTGTAAGAGCCTCATTTGGATGGGAGCAGCTCTTGTACCGCTCCTGCCAACACTACCACCGCTGCCTGTGCGCATAACTGTTAATTCTGTTCCGCATTTAATATGTTGCCACGCGTGTAACTTGTATGCAAATTATCCAAGTGGCACCGCTGCTGCGTCTACTGCTGCACCTGGCCACTTGTGAAGGGCAAGGACAAGTTCAACACTTACCATTTGAAAATGGCGCCTTCAACGCTACAATGCGTCTCCAAAGTGTTGCTGCAAATACGTACATATGTAGCTCATACATTCCCACAAGATACACTCATGCAACTACTCACTTGTGGGCTTTAAATGAAGCAGGCGATGCCAAAAGCCTAAAACAATCTCGGCCATCCAATTAACAAAACTATTTCCGTAGCACTTTATCATCTTGATTTTTTTACTATAGCTTAAAAGCTTAAGAGATGCCAGATCGCAGAATTTGAGTTTTAAATGTAATGGCGCTTTAGAAATAGCTGCTGATGGTTGCCAGTAAGTGTAAATTCAGTGTTACCAAGAATCGGGAATTTAAAATCCATGTATACAAACTTCTAAACAAACTTTAAATAAATATAAAATTTTGTGGCTAGCCAACTATATGAATTAAAAACAATATCTTAAAATTCTATCAAATATTTTATTTGAATTAAATTTAAATCATTTACAGACAAAATTGTTCTTCATTTTGTCTTCAAAAACCTTAATGTATTTTATAATTATGGTGAAGAGCAATACAATATTTAAAAACATATATTTTGGACTTGAAATATGTTAAAATTCGTTTACCGCAGACTAAAATTCACTATTATAATTCCTATTTACGAACCACTGTGCAATTCTAACAGCTGTTCAAAATAGCGTTGCCAGCTTCGCAAGTTTTGCCAGGTGGCTACGCTAGTACGCTTAACCAGCTGCGCGAAGAAACACCTATTAGTGATGTAAATATCAGTAAAAACATCGATGTCGATGCCCATCGATGTTTTCAAAATCAAACATCGATGTTGGGTTAATACATCGGTTCAAAGCTTCGATGCATCGATGTATTTACCCATTAAAAAAAAAAACGATTTTTAGGGATTTTTAAAGCTTTTTTTAGGTGGTTTTTGATGGTTTTGCCACAAGCATATCATTTCGCACTATTGCCATCAATTTTGTTGAAATGTTTCAAGCAAAAACTCGTCTTTGTTGTTATTCTAAAACAATTGATTTGTTAGTATCAATATATGTATGTACATACATAAATTAATAGTAAACAGCCATCGAGCAGCTATAGCATATTTCACCAATTTTAATATGTTGACTTACTTCGGCATTACAATATATAGAAAACGACAAATTTGCTATATGGTGAAATGAAACTAGCGATGCTTTGAAAAACATCGATGCATCGCTAAACATCGTTATCAACAAAAACATCGAAAAACATCGGAAAAAATCGCCAAAAAAAAATCGATGGTCGATGCATCGATGTTTTTTTACATCACTAACACCTATTGGCCAAAAAATAAATGAAAGCAAGCGAACTATGAGAATTATTGCTCAACAAAATGAAGTGTTCAGAGTGTTAACCAATTGGAAATGTATAAAAATATTTTAAATGCGTGTCAAAAGTAAAACTCATTGTAATTTGCAATGTTGCTTAGCAGCAGCAACAACACCAACACAATGGCAAAAGCAGCGTCCCCAATAAAATAGCAACAAAGCTGTGTGAGCTTTTAAGAGCTTTTGAGTGATACGAATGTTTGAACCGCGTGCGCTTTTAGTTTCAGTGGGTCACTCGAAAGACGTTGTTGTCGCTCACGCTGTCGCTGTCGGTGTATTAGTCGCGGTCGCTCTTGTTGGTATCGTTAGCAGCTACGTTAAGTGCGTGCGTGTGTTTGTTTTTGGCGCGAGCGTTATTTTTTTGGCAGCAACAAACGGTTTACGTAGCATGTCGAAAGCGTCGTATTAAACACTCATCGAAGCGGTTAAATAACAAAACCGAAAACTAATACATTGAATAAAATACAGATATAAAACCTAAACGAAAATTGTTATTAAATGGTGCTATTGATTAGCATTAATTTGTGAGTTTTAAAGTTTTACTTAAATATATATTTATACATATATATAGAGCATACACATGTATGAATTTTGTACATATTTAAAGTTCAATCTGTTCGATGCACGCGCACAATAAGTGTTAATCACAATTTTATTGGCAACAAGTGTGACGACAATAGACACAACAACAAATAAAAGATCAACCACAACGACAACAACAATACAGTTGGCGCTTTCAAAGGCTGAAGGTGACAACAACATTCGTTGATACACAATTACAAGAGCAACAAACGCAAACAGAATCAAATGCCAAAAACATTTCTTTAAATTTTTGGTTAGATGAAATTTATTTATACGAAATACCATTTAAGCACTGTTGGCCATTTCTATGCTGTCACGGGACAGCAACGAAACATTAAATATTTCAATTTTTTCGATTTCGATTTATTTCGACCGCATCATACTCAATTTGGGCCAATCAAATTAATTGTCATTTTTTGTTTTTGCCTTGCAATTCAGTTCCCGCTATTCGTAAGCTCTCTCGTTCTCGTTCTCTCCCTTACCCCACTCTCACGGTCTTTGGCGCTCTCTGTGTTGCTTATTTACACGCTCTCACGCTCAATCTCTTTTCGCCTTGACCATCAACTATCAGTCGAGTGCAACTGCACCTGATTTATACAGCGTTTAATTATGTCTGCTTTGCTTCTTTCTTTCGTGCTTTTGCTTTTGTTTTCAACCTGTCGCATTATACTTATACCCTGTAAACACGTTGATTGGCGGCAGTTAAGCCGCTTAAGTAAAGAATATTGGAAGTATGTTGTGATTTTCATGTCAGCTGTTGTATAAAGTTAGTGTGCAGGGTGTATTAAAGTCTAGCTGACAAGCGTAACCTACTCTGATTACGCTTTGCGCTCTTACACATTTTGTCTGGTCAATTACCTTGCGTGTTGACAACCCAAATTTCAAAACACCGTTTTTCCGGTGCAAATTTAAACCAAATCGGCTAACCAGTCAGCTGTTTGTCGAACCAATTACCAGGCAAATCGGCTCTGTTTGGCTTTTAGGAATTTCACTAATCTGCCTTTAACACTTGAACATTATCGTAAATATCAGTTGGGCGAATAAAAACCAGTTAGCAGTTTCGTTTAGAATTTTTTAACAAAGAAAACTTTAAACCGTGAAATAAAAGTGTAAATTTAAAAAGTTTTTTAAGTACCACAAATTAAAACTTGTAGAAATTTGTGTAAAATTCTTTGTTATTAAAAAATGTTGCACAAGCAAGCAGAATGAATTATTTTCAATGTTTATTATAGATTATAGACACGTGTATTACATACGTAATTATTTCCAGATAAGACTATATACTATATGTGCTGCAATCTGTAAATCTTACAGAGTTCCAATTATATTTTGTAATACAAAACGAGCGAAAAGTAATTAAAGCAAATATCAAAAGTGCCGTTGTAACACAGAGCTTTTGGAAGGAAGAGAGTAGGAGAGTGGAAGTGGGAGGGAGAGAGTGATAGAGCGTGTGGGCATTCAAGTATGTCAATTGAATGATGCCCCAATTGATTTACTTACTTCGCTCTCTCACTCTTCCTCTCTTTCTCCCTATTTAAGTTGGTCATAACTTTGTCCAAGTAGAAATTAGTTTTTTTTTCTCAGTTTTGTTTTGTTTGACAAGTGAAATTAATTTGTCAATCACTCGAAACAATCGTATGTGTTTAACATGCGACAAGTAGTTTATTCAAACTAAATCAAAGACAAATTGCGTAGCTGAGGTCAAAGTATCTGACAAATATATTTTCATTAAAAGTAGCTACTAGTTTATTGCGTGCATATCTCAAATCGATGAGCTCACATGCAACTGTTGCATGTGTTGTGTATAACCAGTAAATGTTGATAAGCTAACAGACCCGACCGAGGTTCGAGTTCCAGTTTCAGTTCCCGTTCCCTTTCCCGTTGCCATTCGCAATCCTATCAATGACTTTTGCAACAGACCCGCGAACAGTTATTCTCCGTTTTTATTTATATTTTTTTATGGATTTTATTATCACATTCATTTACTGTTCCTGTTATTGTTCTACTGTCTGTTGTAATTACTTTATTTTTATAATTGTTGTTGTTGTTGTTTAGTTGCTGATTAGTCAAAACTTTTTTGGTAATTGACCCTAAGGCCTTCATTATGAGTAATCGGTTTTGAACTTGGGAATTTTAGTATGTGCTCGCGCTAACTGACATTTTAAGTTTGAAGTTTGCCCACCGATAAACCCGAACCCACTATGCATAAGGGGTGTAGTTGTTTATAACTTCCTTTAGCTGCAACTATTGACTTTTATCATAAAACTGGATTTATTGATTTCCAAATTTTCGCCAAAATTTAAGCTATAAATAGCTTGGAAAACGGATGAGAGCCAGCTGCTCTTGTGAGTTTTTAGCATATATTTCCGTATTTATCAAATATTATGAATGAATTTCAAATGATACGTGGATATAATTTGTACTTGCCTTAATTTGTTAATTTTTTTTTATTTTTTAACACCAATCTAACATTAAAAACTTGACTGAAAAATAAAATCCAAATAACTTTAAAATGTTCATAATAGAACCAAAATTTTGGCAAAATCTGAAACAAAAGTTAATTGAAATATGTTTGAATAAATGTGTATTTAAATTTGAGTTAATAAAAGGCTTACTTTGCACACGTAATTTGTATTTTGTATAATAAAGTTCTGAGAAGCAAGCAAATATTTGACTGGAAATTCTTTTATATACTTCGTGGGTTGTAAACTGGCTTATCAGTTAGTCATTATCATCTACATCATAATCATCACTAGGGAGATGTGGGAAGCTGCTGCTTGTAAGACAAGGAAATCCTAGAAATATATAGCCCAGTTAGATATATTTTAGATCTATTTAAATAGCTGCAGTGGATAAACCATCTGCAGTTCTAGTTCTGATATATAGTGCAACAGAAGTGTTACATATTCCATAAAGAAACCAGTTTCGACCGGTGCAAAGTTCGAAAAAAATGATTGAAGTACGTAATGAACATCAATAAACACTCGAAACTATTATCTATCTGTATCTGTATCTCTGATACTGATATGCTCTATAAAGATAGTAGGGCTATAGCATGTGATTGAGTGGGTACAACTTTTTTGAAGGCCCCACCAAAATTGATAAGCGCTACAGATTCACTTGAACTCGAAACAATTTTTGAATGGAAAATTCTGCAATACTTTTTATGGATTGTCTGATTTGTTGTGTTCGCTTATCAAAAGTGTACAGCATTTGATAAGAAGAAGCTGAGCAAAGCACTTCAGACAAATCGTCGAACCCAAAAACACCAGACATATAAAATATTTCTGTTGATTTTATTTTTACTGCTTTTACTTTTGCGCCCCTTTGGCATTATACAATAATTTCGCACCTGTCTCGCAACTGCTGTTCAATAGTTATGTATTTGTCATAGTTGCTAACGGTTTGCCCTCCACAAATCCATTTAAGCCAAGCACTTTTTTTCGTTCTACATAAACTAAAAAAAGCTACAACAAAATATAGAAATAACCGGTTGTCGAGTATTTGGCTAGTAGAACTAATGGGGTAAGCGAATGGCGCTACTGAAAACTGTCCAGGGGCATCCCAATTAAGCTGGCGACTACAGCGTGTACCCTGTGCCACTTAAGCCAATGGGGTATGCCTGAATTCAGTTTAGTTTACTGTAGTACCTTGAGTAATTTATAACTACTGATTAAATCATCTCCACTCTAGGTGAAGGTTATTTTTTATCTCCCACAGGGTATCTTATGGTCGCCCATTGTTTAGCTGTGTCCACTTTAGTGTTTTTATGTCTTTATTACTCATTAATTTTGCGTTAACAAATACAAAATAATTATCAAAGTGGCTGCTTTTAAGGCAGTATTTTACTCAGCTACGTGAGTTGATTAACGGTTTTGTCAGCCAATAATAACTGTAGAAATATATATACCCTATATACCATATATAGTACATATGCTGTAACCATACGAGAGTACAAACATTTAGCATTGATACCAAGTCAAGGCAAAGCGGAAGTTATTACAATTAAATCCCTGAAATGATAGACAAAAAATATTTAATTACAATTTATTATATAAAAAGTTTTTGCATTTGCATTTGAATGAATTTTTTTGGCATAATTTATACCCTGTACTCACTGCAAAATGACAGAAATAAGAGAAATTAAAAAAATATTTAAACATATCAATTTAAATAAATAAATATTTAAAGAGTTTATTTTTGAAAAGTGTTTAATTTTAAATTCTTCAGTTTAAAGACAAAAGGTTTCAAATTTCGGCATTTTTAGCGTGCGAATATTTTGAGCTTTAATTCTTTGCATAATTGATCACGACGAATCAATTGAAATACTTGATCTCAGAGAACAATCAGGGCGATAACTGCAAGCAGTGACTGTAATTGATCTCACAAGCAACTTACGTACAGATATATACGAGTAATATATAAATCTTTATGCACATATAGTAGACTTATATATAGCACTTAGTTGACCCATTGAAGGCATTGAACTTGACACTGCACTCTGTGAATTACGAGTTTTTCTGACAAAACGGTTTACTTGTGCTTGAAACGGTTCTGAGATGTGAGGCAAGACTTTGTTTTAAGTACAATATAATCATTTTTTTAAGTTCTCTTCTTATTTTGCTTAGTCAGCGTCGTGTCTAACCGGTTTACAGTTGTTTATTAACTTTGGTTTATACAGCTATAAAGCTCTATGTGTTACTTAGCACAAACTGTGTCTGTTGGTAACAGCAACCCAATATAATTGTTTCCTATAAAAGCTTAAACGAACCAAACTCATTTCCAGAGAACACATGCTACACAAAACAATTCTAAATTGAGTTTTTTCTTTAATTAAACTTATATGGAAGCTTGAACAAGTTGTTAAATATAGTACTTGTTGCTGTTTTTAGACGGAATGAATTTTTAATAATTTTCTTGTCTAAAAATTTATTATAAACTTTGTAATATTTTTAAAATCGATTCCTTTTCCAGGAAGGAATATGGATAATTGACAACTATAACCGTGTCATTTTCTAGCATTTTTAGACCCCATAATTTAAAAACGAGTTGAGTGGTCTCTTTGGTTTATCAGAAGTGAATTGTGCGTAACAGGTAGAAGGAGTCGTCTCCGACCACATAAAGTATATATATTCTTGATCAGTTGCAACAGCCAAGTCGACTATAAGAGCTAGAGACACTAAATTTAGAATGAAAGTCCGCCTTTATTTCAGGCAGATCAAGTTAATTTAAAATTGATGTCATGCCCACTAACGCTCCCGCAAAGTGTATAAAACTATGTTCAACACACCACAAACTATTTTCACATTACTATAAATTAGAAACGACTAGAGCTTTTAATACCAAATTTACACATTATGTGTATGGTACCTATCTACCAAGTTTGATTCGGATCGAACATACATAGATGTATGTATATCCAATAGCTCCCATAGGACAAATCAGTCGAAAATATCTTGTTGGTAGGTGACTGGACTGTAGCCTTTCTTACTTGTTACTCGTAGTTATACACAATTTCACTGTAAACTTTAAAAGTCAAGTGCTAACAAATCAAGTCCACAGCTTTCAATGCCTAGTTTTTGTTTGCCAATAAACAAATCTCGTTATTGTTAACAAAAGTTATTCATCAGATTATGCAGAAGTTCAATTAATGTATAGAAATAGAAAAAATCCCTAAAATTTCACTTGACTCGACGTCAATTCGAGACAATTCAAATCAGACAAGAGCAACGTTGCGTATGCGTAATCAATGCGATAGATAAGTAAATAATGTCGCACAATTTCATCAGGCATTTATTAATATTTGTTTTTTTATTTCGGATGATGTTGAACAATGATTAATGTGTTTTTTGACGGCATCACAGCAAACACAGCGGTCAGCTATTGAACGCATGTGAATTCAATGATACGACCAATTAGATATTGGTGTTAATTTCCTCCAAAAAAGTGGAGGGAACAAACGCTGGTATTTATGCCCTGTACTCGGGCAAACAGAAAGTTAGTTGTGTTCTGTGCGTGGTGAGTGCAGGGCGCAGATACCCGCTCAAGTGTTTGTTAACCGCTTTTGTCTAACTGATAAATAATCGGATTATTGACAATAACTTTGTGTTAGTCTAATCTATACCTATTAAGTTCCTATCAACCAATAAAACTTTTATTTTGTGACAACATTTTCACATGATTTATAGATTAAACTAATCTTTGTTATTAATAATATTGCAGAAACCCAAACATTATCTGAAATCAGCACGTAAATGTGCCTGGAAACAGCTGACAGACTCAAACAGACGTCAGCGATTGCGACGCCTACAAGAATCGGAAGAATCGGAGAATTATAACGAAGCTGGAACTTTGTTAATACCGCTTCAGGTAATAGACGATACTGAAGCGGAACGTATAGCTCGACAGCGGAGAGTGGAATATCTGAGAGATTTACGCACTCATCGCTACACTGACACCCATGTGGAACTTAGAAACTGTTCAGAAATTATAGAAGTCCTTGAGGAAACAGAGGAGCACACAATGCCCAACGAACACGATAATCCAGAGTGAGTTTTTTATCAGCTACCAAAGGTCGATACATTTCTAATTTTCTTACATGTGTTTTAGAACCAAACCACTGAACAACAACAACAATAACAATGGCAATGGAAAAAGCGCACAAAGTAAACCAAAAATTCAACCAAAGTACAGCATCCATCGAGATGTTCTCACCCACGAGCTGATCATCAAGGAGACTGGCTATGCGGCCAGGGACAAGAGTATTCCCTCCTCGCTGCGAAACTGCTGGCAGGGATGGAATTTCCTATCGCTCTTTACGGGCATTATACCCATACTACAGTGGCTGCCACAGTATTCGCTGAGGCGGGATTTGATCGGTGATATTATAGCCGGTTTTACGGTGGCCATTATGAACATACCACATGGCATGGCCTATGGCATGTTGGCTGGTGTTTCGGCAGGAAATGGACTTTATATGGCTGTGTTTCCGGTGCTCATCTATATGCTGCTGGGCACCTCAAAGCATATTTCAATTGGCACGTTTGCTGTGGCCAGTATGATGACCCAAAAGGTGGTCTTAACCTATGCCAATTATGATCCAAATGCGATAGCAGTAACAACAACCCCACCACCAACAACAACAACTACAACAGTTTCTCCATTTTCAACAACGCTTTCAACACTTTCCACCTCAACAGCAACAACATCAGCGTTGCTGCTACAAAATGCCACAACAACAATGTCGCCAGCTACAGAGAATATTATCACAAATCTGCAGGTTGTCACCTCACTAGCCCTGGCTGTGGGAATTGTCAATGTAAGTGGAAGTATTAACTCATTTGCAGTTGAAAGTAGGGATATAGTCGTAGTGGAAATGATTGTAAATCATTATTGTGTTAAGGAATTCAGAAATTATGTGAATTCAGTTCAGTTAAACAGCTGTCATTGGGTGTATCTTATCTGTCTATGAATTGTATAACTAGGCATACCTCTCAGTTATCAGTTAGATAGCTAACTTATATAGCAAATATTTATCTAAAGTCCTTTAACAGCTAGCTCAATACTAAAAATAGTTTATATACTGAATTAAAAGACATTTCTTTGCTTTATTTTGTCTTAAAGTTTATATTGGCAAACTTTTTTAATATCTATCGTTACTCCGATCTTTATATTTATACAATTAAGCAATCAAAACTTCTGTACCATTTAGCTATATCTGAATCTAATCAATTCCTTCATGTAATTCAGCTACTGATGTCCTTCTTCCGACTGGGCACACTGGCGTCCCTTTTAAGCGAGCCATTGGTGAATGGCTTCACCACAGCAGCAGCCTGTCATGTGGTCACGGCACAGCTAAAGGATGTGCTCGGCATTGTGGTGCCACGTCACAAGGGCGCCTTTAAAATACTCTTTACTGTGACGGATGTGATTAAGGGTGTGCCCAACACAAACTTAGTGAACTTTGGCTTCTGCCTGGGCATCATCATCTTTATGACCATCTGCAATGAGTGCTTGAAGCCGTGTCTGAGTAAACGCTGTCGCTTTCCGCTGCCCGGAGAACTGATCGCTGTCATTGGTGGCACATTGATCTCAAAATTCTTGCAACTGAATGCCAATTTCCATGTGCAACCGGTGGGTGAAATACCAAAGGGATTGCCCAGTTTTGAGCTACCACGTCTGGATTTGGTGCCATTGGTGGCTGTTGATTCCTTGGCGATTGCTATAGTCACCTACTCGATCATTATGTCCATGGGCCTGACATTTGCCAAGAAACATGGCTACGAGGTGCGTGCCAATCAGGAGCTATTTGCCATGGGCATTGGTAATATTGTCAGTGGATGCTTTTCCTGCATTCCCATGGCCTGCTCGCTGTCCCGCTCAGTTATACAGGATCAAACGGGAGGCGTCTCTCAAATTGCTTCGCTGGTGTCGGCCTCGTTGGTGGTGGCCACCATCATGTGGATAGGACCGTTCTTCAGTGATTTACCTAGGGTATGTAATCCCTATTAAATTTTATATATTTTCTAAAGATTTATTTGTAATTTCAGTGCGTTTTGGCTGGAGTAATTATTGTGGCTCTGAAGCCCATGTTCATGCAGGTCAGGGAGCTAAAGAAGTTCGCGAAGCAGGGAAAACTGGAAATGTTTACATGGATATCGACGTTTCTGTGTGTGGTGCTCATAGATATTGACATTGGGTAACTACCAAGTGAACATACCCTGTATAAACTATAATTTAATTAACCTTCTTTCTATTTTTCAACTTAGTCTGCTCATTGGTGTCTGTGTTTCCTTGCTGGCACTGTACATTAAGGGTCTTAAACCGTATTCCTGTCTACTGGGCTATATGCCCGAATCCCCTGGCATCTATTTGGACATGAATCAGCATCGGAATGTGATGCAGGTGCCCGAGACGCGCATCTTTCGTTATGCGGGCTCACTCAACTTTGCCACAAGCCTCTTCTTTCGCCGTGCACTCACCGAGAAGGTCGGCTTGGACAGGAAAAACAGTCAGAGCCCCAAGAGTAATAAGTCACAGCCCACCTATGCACAGGTGGCACAAAATGGTGGCAAAGCCCTCAAAGGACAATTCATGGAGTCGGCAGATTCATTTAAATTTCTCATACTCGACTTCTCGATGCTGGGACACATCGATGTGGCTGGCTGCAGTACGCTTAGTGATGTCAGCAAGGAGCTGAAGGCGCGTGGTGCTCGTCTGCTGCTGGCCAGCCCCGTGGATCGCGTGTATGACACTCTGGTGCACAGTATGGCCCTCAGCGAGGGTCCCTTCGAGATCTTTCCTACGCTCCATGATGCCGTGGAGTATGCGAATGCCTTTCGTACTGCGTGAGATTCGCACATGTGATAGCAACCTTTGTGGAGCATAATACAATAATAACAACAACTAATTCATTAAATTGTTAACCACAATTAAGCTTTAAGTTTGCCCCATTTTTAAAGTTTGTTGCCGTCTTACAAAATCGCTGCGATTTAGAGAATAAGTTCGTTTTAGTGCCCAATTGCTAATAGAGATCAACAGATTGTTAACTATTAAAAGATACAATAATATTTTGTACTTAAAGCAACAATTTGCCTCAAGTTCCCCTTCTTGCCTCTCTCTACCCACCATTGACAAGTGCGAGAGGTTAGTAAGGGGGCGTGGCGTTTAGTACCTAGAACTATGCACCGCCGAGTAACTGAGAACTTAAAGAAAACAAATAAATACTGTAATATACAAAGAAAATTATGTATTTTGTGCAATTTGTACCGAAAAATGATCAATTTAAATTAAATTTATGTAAATTGTACATAAATATTAAAATGAAAAAATTGTATTTAAAAACGTTAAACGAAGGTTTATTTGGAGGGGGTGGGCTGAAAAACAAGTCACTTAAATGTAATTTCTGCGTTGTGGGATCGATTCAGACATTGGCTTACAATTATATTATTATATTTAAGAATCAGAACTTTGAATCTTCTAAACATTTAAATCTTTTCAGATGTATTGTCTATAAGCAACGACAGCTACAAACTCAAATCGTTTGAGTCTTTAATCTTTTTTACAATCCACCTAAAAGTATGCTACACTATTTTAAATTCCAAATGCGTTCCACACATCGAGTGCTTAACGGAAATGCCATGCTAGCGAGACAGAGAGAGACGGGGAGAGCGAGAACACAAACCTTCAGAGCGAATAATCGCACGTACAATCGTTGAGCTGACACCGAGCAATTAGCAGGTAAAATGACTAAGTAACGACCATTTTCAGCAATTTTGGGTATTTGCGTTAATTTGTTTGTCTAACAGCTAAAGTTAAACGTGCGGGAGGAAGCCCAAAATACACAACTGTATACAGTAAATACTCAACTACTTTGATGACTTATCAAATGGTCGTCAGTGTCAGGTGGATAAGGTCAAGTCCGACAAAAATTAAAAGCAACTTGAGCTTTGGGAAATTAACCCAAAATTTATTGGTAGTATATGAAAACAATTAAATTCATTTCGATTAAACCGATTAGAATGAGATTTTGTTGCGTTTTGCGGTTGTCCAGCTCAAGTTTAAGTTTAGTTTAGTTTAGTTCTCTTTGCTGAAGGTCAAGTCAATATGACACACGTAGTTACGGTCACACATAAGGTTTATTTTTGTGGGAATGGGCAGAAGGACTGAATTAAGTTACTGGCAATGAAATAAGTTTGGACTTGAATTGGCTTTTGATTTAGATTATTGGCTTGAATGAAAATTAAATTTGAAGTGCATTTAATATGAAAATTATATTAGTTTTTAGTAAGGGTTGTATTTTTAAATTCAAAACGGTTTTTTTTTTAAGAAAAAATACATATTAAAACAATTATAAATAACTTCTATGTATTGTACCCCATTCAATGGATCGGTTTTAAGCAAGTTTTTTTTTGATGAAAATTATTTTTATTGAAAACAAAGCATGAAAAATATAAAAAAAATGTAGTGGAGTTACATTATAAATTATATTTATGTTGTAACACATAAATTTTTTTAAAAAAATTATATATAGTTAAAAATCAGAATTTGTATTCCTTACATTATATTGAATTTCTATCTTAAAAATGATTTTAGTAATGTCATATTGAAATATACAAAAATATTTTTAATGCATTAAATCTTTGATATTACCAACCAAATTCTACCACTGCTCACTGTCAACTATTTCCACGTTTTGTAAACTTTTTTTAAGCCACATAGCTGAAATCGGGAAAACCTTCAATAATTAGCAACTTAATTTAGTTGGGCAAACAAATTTGATGGCCCAGAGACAGTTAGCCAAGACAATTACATAAGTAATTTCCATGCTAAGGTCAAAGTTAGTTTTGGTCTGAAACCAATAAAGAAAGGGAAAGAAGAAGCAGAGAATAAACAGCTTCCCTCCCAAAAAATAAAAAAAAGTTGACAAAATGCCTAATTCGTTTATTGTTAACTTCAACAACAAAATTGTTGGCTTGTTTAGCACTTTTATGGCTCTGTTAACACCAAGTTGGGCGACTCATCTCAATGCTCTCGGTGCGGCTAAAATGGAAAAACAATTACACTGCCTGTTAATAATATTTTTTTTGTTACTTTGTTATTTTTCATGCTAATAGTTGTTGTTGTTGTTATTTGTTGTTGCTTTTGCTGCTGTCAAACATTTTGCATTTGACACACGCTGTGGGAACCTTTTTGCTTTTATAGTCGCTATAAAGTTTTTTATATCTGTAAATATGCACATTTTTCTACACCCTGTAGTATGTGCAGAGGGGGTGGTATAAAAAAGCATTGGAATTAAAAGTTTTTAAAAGTATTTATAACTATTTTATACGATTGCCACAGCTTCTGTAGCTTTTAAGTAGCTTTAACAGGGTATCTCTTAGTGCATTCGCCTTTCACTGCTATTAACAATTTATTAAAATGGTCAAGCAGCAGCTTTAGACTCATTGGGAAATCATTTTGCATTTAGTTGAGAGTCTCTTGATAGCTGCTGCAACAATCATTAATATTTGCCATAGAACTTAATATGATTTAAACAAGTCAATTAATAATCACACACATGACTATCTAACTATCTATACATATAACTAAACATGTGCTAGATGCATACTATATACTATGTATATTTAATTCTATTTTTGTGATCAAGTGCGAGGCTCGTTGAGTTTTTTGAAGGTAACAAGCGTCAAAAGCGTTAAATTGTTGCATTTATTTCAAATGATTCTAAATTAAAATCATTAAGAAAAATTTAATTAAAGCAAGCAACAGGTGGAAAGAATAGAAACGAAAATAGAATTAAGAAATTAAGTAAAATACAGACAGTTCTTGACTTTATTGGGGATTTTCATAACAAACTAAATTTTTATCTATTTATAATAATTTTAATTGTAAGTTGTTTCATACATTACAGATAAATATGAGGATAAGCCTTTTAACGTAAAAGCTTCATTTCAAAATATGCACTCAAATATTTCTAACATTTCAAGTGCGCGTTGTGCAAAATTTACATGAACACGAAACAAAGGCAACGGGAGAAAAAAGCCGTGCTTAAAACATGTTTTGTTTACTCAATCCATTTTCACATGCTGAGCTGATATGAGAAGCAGAAGAAGAAGCAAAAATAGACAGCCACTAAAACGAAGCAAGCAGAAAATAAAAATAAATAAAATAAGTAAACGAAACAAAACAAAACAAAAACAAATACTAAAGTACTGAGAAGTAAAGTATTTGCGGTTTGTAAGCCAAACGCAAAGCTTCCTCTCTCTGGCCTCTGTACGTTTTGCGCTCTCCGTCTCTGTTACTCCTGCAGCGAACGACATTGTCTTATGCAGCATTGTTGTAATTGCGCTCAGCAAGCTAAGCTTGGAGACGGCAGAAGAGAGCAGAAATGGGAGACAGTGGCAGTAGCAGCGGCAGAAGCAGAGACTGAGACTGAGCAGAAATACAACGAAGCTCTTTGTGAGCGAAACTAATAAAAAACCAAGCTTCCAATCTGTTCCCACAACCAGTTCCAAGCGATCGCTCGTGCGGTGGAGACGGTGTGGAATAAAAGAGTATTTTTTGGAAAGACTTCTACGACTGCTGCTGCTGCTGTTTTTCTCGCAAAAAATAACACAAATCGTGTAACAAATTTATAGTAAACGGTAATAAATAAATAAACAAATACTGCACCCAACACTAGAATAGCGTATATACATTGTAAGGATAAACAGTTGCAAAGGTTAACGCAGTAAAGCTAAAACAACAACAAAGCGAAGAGCAAATTGAAAAAGTTGTTTGCCATGGATATGACAACAACAACAAAAATAACAATAACAACAACAAACTAAACAACTCATTAACAATTATCAACTGCAAAAGGCCGACAGAATAATTGAATGTGGTAATAATTGAGAGGAAAAAAAAAACCGAGAGAGCAAAAGATAGAAAGAGAGGGAGAGTAAATCCGTGTAAAAGGAAATTGAAATCGAAATCGAGTAACAAACGGAACTTTTAATGAATTGGCATCAAGTTAACAAATAGTTCAATCATTCGTAATCAGTTAATAATATTATGTGTGCTGCGTGTTAAAACTTATATAAGTATGTACCAAAAAGTATAAAATAAAAGGAAAAAAAATTACAGCTTCAACCGTCAACTTAAAAGCTCAATAAAAACAACAAAACAAACTTGCAAAAAGTGTCATAAGAAATGAAGTATGAAAACGGTTAAAAGCAGTGTGCACGACTCGCAAATGCCCTGTACACCTGATTGATTAATTAAACAAATTAAAAATTGTCTAAAAAAATATTTTAATATTTACGTTTGTTATAAATATAAAAAACTAAAAGGATTTTCAAGGAAGATTTAGTTTCTTTTATCACATAAATTCATTCAGTTTCCTGTCTACCCACTCGTTAATATACCACTTGTAACCACTTTCACCTCACAGGGTATTCGACTTAAGAAATGTTGTCACGAGACAAAAGCCAGTAATAATAGAACCAGCAAATATAAAAAACAGCGTCACTTAAATTACTCGCAATAAAATCAAAGACATTATAAAACTCAGAAATACTTTCAGAACAGCTCGTAAAGTCAGCCGGAATTTGGTAGCTACTGTGATAAAGACATAAATTAGTCAAGCCATAAAAATGCACAGACATAAATAAATAATAACATGTATTGAAATATAATTATAATATTAACAAAAGTTTTTTCCCTCCCTTTTTTGTTTTAGTTCCCACCAAATCTCTGGCCAAGCTTGCAGGTTGCATAGTGCAACAAACAAATTAAATATTTTTAATTAACTGGGCAAAAAACCGTCAAAATTGGTTACCTAACGAAAACATCGTTTGTGCTCAACGAAGGCAACCGAGTAAGTTATTAAACAAATATTAAAAATAAATAAATTGGCAAACAAAAAATGTTAAACGCCAAATGTGCAAAAAAATTGCTTACGTTTTAAAGTAAATTAAAAAAAAAATAAAAATCAAAACAGGAAACTGTAATACTTGAATTATTACTGCTTAAGAAGCGAAATTTTCTATAGAAGCAATGACTTTAGAGAGCTGTAAAAATTAGTGTCGTATTAATTTTAGTAAGAAAACTCAAATCCACAAAAAAATCTAAGTTATACCCAATTATTGAATGACTAAAGCCACCAATGACTTAGGTTTTTGGCACTTTAAGCACTGACAAATTATCTGAGCACTCTCCCGATGGAACAACATCATTATTATGTGTAGCAGCGATGGGTAATTATCATAAGATCAGATAATACTCCTAATTGGTTTAGGTTTGCATATACACGTATGTACGTATTTTTCAAAACAAGCTCATAGAACACACGTCTGACAACGCCCCGTAATTAATGACGACTTTCAGATGACTTACTGTCAACTCAGACACGATTTTCACTATACAATATTGCAGTGCTAAAAACAACAAAAATAAAAAAACAAAAAAATCAGTGTGAGAACATTTTTTTAATAACCGCAATTAACTGACGAACTTCAAGGGGCTCATTTAAATTTCAAAAATCCAGATGTCGTTTAGATACGTTCAGATATTGCTAGGGAGTGAGGAGCAATACGATTACTCATCCCATGTAATTATATATAATTTATGTATAGAACAGATCACTTATAATCATCTAAAGTTGTGTGCTTTTTGCCTTAGAACAACACAATTATCTGTTTATATTTGAAGTGAACAAATTAAAGTACTTTAATTTCATTAAAAGTAACGAGTAGTCTTATTATTTTGGCTCGCGTCGTATATCTAGTTTACCTCTGTAGCACCCATAACATTCCCGACTGCAAAAAGCTCAGTGCATGCATTAGCTTCCATTAAATAAGCTCCACAACAAATACTTCCACAAGCAGACAGTCAAACACACACAATAACGCGTGTGCTTGTCTAATGCTTCGTCTCGGTTACGTCGACGTCGGCGTCAGCGTTGGCGTTAGCGTCGTTACCGCATATAAGTGGGTCATGGTTAAGTGTACTTCAGCCTCAGCTGCTAGCTGCGCTTGCGCCGTTCATTCGCTGTCTACGCATTACGCGCTCAGCTGTCGTTGGAACAGCGTCTAACTGTAACATCGCTCTCATAAACTTTTACTTGTATTTTACACAAACTCTCACTTACTGTCTTCTCTTTTGCTCTGCTTGTCTTTCTCTTACTCAACAGGACGACATGGGGTTTAGTTCGCGCATGGACTGCTGCGGGCAGTTCGTTAAATACAGTTTGTTTATTGCAAACTTTGTAATGTTCGTAAGTTAATGAAATTAATTGCTTATTTGTTTGCATTTCAATTATTTCATTCATTTAATTTATATATTTTTCTTGCTTAGGTGGGTGGCGCCATTGTCTTCTGCCTAACACTGTGGACTCTGGTGGATCGCAGCTTTGTGAACGAGCTTTTGGGAACGAATCTCTTCTCTGGCGCTGTCTATGTGCTGCTGGTCACATCGGTCATCATTTGCCTGGTCTCTTTCCTGGGATGTGTGGGGGCTGGAAAGGAAGTCAAGTGTCTGCTACTAACGGTGAGTAAACTGTTATATGCCAGCCTCCTGCTGTTATACAAACTGAGTTTCGTACCGTATCTTGTAGTGTAAGCGCTAACTAAGCCAGTGGAAGCTTTCAAGGTCGTAGAAAGCTTACTTTAAGTGCTTTTCCGACTTGTCTTTAGTACCCCACTGTTTACGTATTATCTTCAGTTACTTTAACGTCCAAATGCTTAACATTTATTTACAGTATTTCATAATCGTGGCGCTAGTTTTCGTTACCATGTTAATTGGCGGCGTTTTGGGCTATGTTTTTCGCGAGCGTGTCCAACAGACCATGCGACAGGTAAGAGCTTTAAATTTAACACTTCAATCCAGATATATATATTAACTATATCGACTTGATCAGGAAATGCGCTCCACTATGGCCTTGTACGGGAGTCGGCGGGAGATTACACAAGCCTGGGATCTGACGCAGGAGCGTTTACAGTGCTGCGGTGTGGACACCTGGCACGATTGGAACCGTTATGGACCCGTGCCGGAGTCGTGTTGTCAGGAACTTTTTGGTGGACAGCGCAAGGAGTGCACAATATTCCCCACCATCACAAATCTTTACAACCAGGGATGCCTCTATGTGACGACCAATTTCATTAG
Source organism: Drosophila acutilabella (assembly GCA_035046005.1). NCBI lineage: Eukaryota > Metazoa > Arthropoda > Insecta > Diptera > Drosophilidae > Drosophila > Drosophila acutilabella. The sequence goes on from JAWNOK010000013.1 coordinate 18,931,947, forward strand.
GGATCATGCGGCCGTTATAGGCGGTACCTCCATTGCAGTGGCTATACTTATGGTAAGTAGTATGAAATTATGAAATATATATATTTCCCTAAAAATCCCCTTAATCCTACAGATCTTTGGTATGATATTCTCCTGTCTGCTATTCAATATGATCGAATAGCGCCACATCGGAGGAGCGCAGGCGAAGCATAGCCACGCTCTCTGGGAAACACATTTGTAATTGTATCTTAAGAGTATTATCTGATTTGTATGATATGTTAGATCCCCCAACGCAGTTGCCTCTGCGTTTGTATTATGTTATTTTATATAGTATGTATGTCTAAATAGTTATATGTATAAATATTTGTACTCAATGTTCATGTTCTAATCGCGCCTGTTATCATCTGTTATTAACTTTTTGTACGTTTTGTTAGCGTTTAAGTAAGTCCCTAAAATCCATCCTCTATATACATATACATACATATATTATTTGTTAAATTTAAGTATCCTTTTCTATTAATTATAATGAATTTAAGCGCCTGCATATTGATTCAAATATTAAACATATGTTGCATATAAAGTTAATATTAAATTGTTGATTGAAGTTTGTCTATTAAGGGTTAAGCTTCTGTTCTTGCCAGCCCTGGTATTATATTTATTTATTGCACAATTTTTCTAGTTTTTTTTTTGTTAAGTGGAGCACAAATTGATCAATGTTAAAACAGCTGTGATCCGGTTTTTATTTGCAACCCCATTGAAGCTAGAAAAACGGTAAAAAATTAACGCAATTTAAATATTTATCATTAATTATTTGCCATTCACTTGATTATTTTTACAATAGCTCAATGGAACAGCTGGTGATATTGGAAAAAGGTCAAACATTAAATGAATGTCACGGAAACACTAGCAATGAAAAACAAAAATAAAGCCGGTTGGCGAGAAAAGCCATAAATTCGCGGGAAACGAAATGGAATTGAAACACACGTTACAATATAATGAAAACTTGAATAATTTAAAATTTAAAATGGCAAGGAAAATATTAAATGTTATTTAAGTGAGAAACGAATGGGAATGAAACACCTTAAGTGGGCTGCAACATTATGAGTATATATTGTACAATGAAAATGAGCCCCTATATAAAATGGCACATTATAAATGGATTATAAATGAATTTTTATATACTGAAACAAATGGAACTGAAACACATTAAGTGAAAAATATGAACCGTACAAGTACAAAATTTAGATGAAACCCCATATTTATAGCATATGAAGAATGAATTTTAATTGAAATAGTATAAAAAGAAACAAATGGAATTGAATCACTTGATGTGGGCAGGAACGATATGGAAGTGAAACCCTAAATGCATATGTCTTATCAAAAAAATCAAAAATTAGAGGCTATAAAGGAACTAGTGGAAACATTAAACTGAATATAACTGACAATTAAGTTGAATTTAAATTAAAGAAAATAGAATTGAAACACGATAATTGATTATAGACAGCTGAAAGCGGCGAGTTTTAAATTATCCACAAGGTTTCTTAGATAAAAAACGTTAATAATGGTATTAAATGTTTGAAATTTGTTCACATCTTAACTACAATTAAGTGTTATATACAAATTGTGCAGATTTTAGAGCTAAACGTTAGCAAAAAGCATAAAGCAACAGAGCCATACCCAGTTGTACAGGTTCCATATGGAAGGCTTGGAACAGCTCGAAGGTGTGTCATTCCACCATTCCCAATAGCCACCATGGAACGCGGGATTAGCTCGTGGATCGGGAGTTGGAACACGAGCGCTTTTCTCTGCATTCAAGCGGTACTGATGAACCTCCTGCTCAAGTAGCTCCAGCTGTAAAGGATACAGGTTGGCCAGATTGTATTGCTCGCAGGGATCCTTGGCCAGGTTAAAGAAACAAGGTGCTTCAAGTGGTTCGCAGATATAGATGGACTCCGTGTGGTTCTGATCACTTAGCGGACACTTGTGAGTGGCATCAGCACGCAGTTGTTCGATGCGGTCGTTGGTCAGAGTACGACTACCCAACGCTAGGTGGACTTCGGAGGAAAGAACCTGCTGCACATAGTAGCCACTGAGTGGATCATCCTCGTCAGCTGGCAAATCTCCCAGCCACTGATCGTATAACCCATCAAAGCGACTGCCATTCACATACTTCAGATTGTCTCGCATATACGAGGAGTAACCAAAGACATCGTCCAGCACATGGAGTAACCTTCTCGGCTGCGGCTCCAAGTTTCCACTCAAGGCGGGCCACAAATTCACTCCATCCAAGTCGAGACGCTTTGGAAGCGGAACACCAGCAGCTGCTGCCAAAGTGGGCAGCCAATCGATGGCATGAATCGCCTGATTGGACACATAACCTCGCTTCTTCAACAATGGACTCCAGATGGCGCCAGTCGAACGAATGCCGCCCTCCCAGGGAGACTCCTTTTGCTAATGTAGTAATTGAGGAATTTAGTTAGCTTACTCTGCTAAGTTAGTTGATACTTACGCCGCGATAGGGATGATTGGAACCCGCGTTCGAGTGTATGCCTTGTGTAGGTGCACCGTTGTCCGAGTAGAGCAGTACAATGCTGTTGTTTAGCATGCCGTGTTCGGAAAGCGCTCTTATTGTCTGTCCCACACTCTTGTCCAGACTGGAAACCATGCCTGAGGGAGAAATTTGAGTAGTAGAGGTAAAGTACCCTTTACTTATACCCCACTCACCTGCATAAGTTCGACGCTTGGGATCCTTGATGTGGGAGAACTTGGCCACCTCCGCCTCGGGTGCCTGCATGGGATTGTCCTCGTTGCCGGTGTGAACCGCCAGGTGACTTAGCACCATGAAGAGCGGACGTTTCTTGTCATGCTGGGCAATCACACGTCGTGCCTCTGTCGTAAACGCCTCTGTGGCATAAGTGCCGTTGTCCAAGCTCCAGCGCTGCAAATCCCGACGGAAATCAATGCCAATCGAGTAATTTTTATTGAGCATATGATTTGTGTGATCGTAGTAGTCGATATAGCCATTGTAATAGCCATAATGATGGTCAAACCCACGCATTGTGGGTGTCATGTCTTTGCGCCAGAAACCCAAATGCCATTTACCAATCAGTTCAGTGGAGTAACCGGCATCGCGGAAAAACTGTGGCATCAGACGCTCCTCAAGCGGTAGGCCCCAAGGCTCATCGGGTATTTGTACGTAGTGCTGCATCCCTGGGTAGAAATTTGAATTTATAGGTTATGTAGTGCAGCGGTTAAGATTCACCTGCTTACCTGTGTGTATGGGATACTTTCCGGTTAGCAGAGTCGCTCTCGAGGGTGTACACAGATTGGGCACATAATGGCGATTTAGTATTATGCCATTATAGGCAAGTGCATCAATATTGGGCGTTAGAATTTGATTAGAACCATGGAAACTCACATCATTGAAGCCCTAAAAAGTTACAATAATTATTTTACTTTCTTTCTAAACCGCAAAGTAATAATTATTTAAATTCAGCATTTTTAAACTTACCATATCATCAATTAGTATTATGATTATATTTGGCTTGCTGGAGGGAATTATGGCCTGGCATTGTCTTATCCATAAGATAGCGCTCAGTAAGAATCCCAGTGACACCATTTTAAATTGGCACAATTAAATTGTTAACTTAAAATTGCTAAGATTGTCGAAAAGAATATAAATTAAATAACGACAAACCTTCAGATAGTTAATTCTCTTTAAACATCTGATAAGCTGCGCAAATAAACCATTATTTTGGCAATAAAGTCAAGACATTAAGACATAAGCTCAAAAAATGCACTGATAAAAATTCTTTAAAAAAAAATATTTGCTTAAAGTGAAAGAAACTTGTTCGTGCTAAAATAAGACAATTAAACTAATGAAAATTTTAAAGAACTAATTAAAAAAACATTAACACTTATTAAAAATGCAAAGAATTCTTAAATAAAAAAAAAATATTATAAATTCTTTTTTACTTAAAAATACATAAATAAAAATTAATAAATTAATCTTAAAAGAATTATTGAAATAATTTAAAAAAGTTTTATTTAGATAAACCGTGGACTAAAATGAATGAAAAGTTAAATGATTTTTTCTATAGTTTTAAATATTAAAACTATAGAAAACATATTAAATTTAAAAATAAAATAATATTTTCAGTTCTTAAATTTTATTTTTTATTTTGTTCTTTTCCCAAAAAATTAGTTTCCTATAAAATTAGGCATTTAAATTATTAATGAATTTAAAAATTATTAAAATAACTTTTATTACATTTTATTCTTTAAGCGGTGAATAAAATAAATAATAAACTTAAAAAATTATTTATTTTGAATAAAAAAATTAGTGGAAAATAAAATTAAAAATTGTATATTTCCTAAGAAACCCAAAAACTAGTTTTCCAATTCTTACAAAATCTGCCTGAAATCCAAGACATAAATCCAGAGTTTATTAGAAATCATTGCATTACGTGCTCGTTGCTTTGCTTAATTTTTGGGGTATGTCAAAATTATGTTGTGATAATTTACGGTTATGAATTTCGCAGTTCCGCAAACTTATGACGAACTTTAACCCGTGTAACTAATGTAATTGCCTTAAGTATATATTGCTATGATAAACCCGCCTCTTTATGACTCTGAGCCAGTTGTTTTGTTGTTGTGAAAATGCCGTTGCAATTGTCGTTGGAGCCATTAAATAACGGACTACGATATGTTAAGCTAGATATGAGTTTTGCATTCAATTGCATAAATTCACTTGAAATCGGTTGAATTCATGCTAAAGTTTCATTCTGACCTTGTTCGATCGGTGAATAAGCCAACCAACAGCCAACAACCAACAGCCAACTGGGAACAGGTGTTGCAACTGGGAACAAGGTCATTAAAACTCTTAGTCACCTCAAAGGAGTTTCATTCATCGAGTTTATCTTATTGTTTTGTTCTTTTCAAAGACTTTTTTTTTTAATTTATACTAAGTTAATTGCTGATTAGCAGCACGATCGTTGGCAATGTCATTGACTGGTTTTAGCTTAGTCTTGGGGAATTTCAGCACGCTCCATTGAACTTGTAACTCACTGATCTGCTTTATTTTATTTTATTTTCCTTTGTTTTACTTTATTTATTTATTGTCACTTAAATCACCGGTGTGAATTTATTTAAGTTATTTGAGTTCAAAAAAAATTGACTCCATTGAGCAGCAGATAGAAAAAATTATTTCACTGTCGCTTTAAAAAATATTTTACTTTTATATAATGTTTAAAAAACATTAAAATATTCTGTCCAAGCAATTTTAATTTTTTTAAGACTTTTAAAAAAATATTTATTACATTTTTTTAATAATTAAAGAGATTAAAATTTATTTCTGGAGTGGTGTTCAAATAATTTGAACTTTAAATATTTGATTTAAAAAAGAACAATTAATTTTAACCTTTAATCTGTTTAATAAATATAAAATTTGCATTATTTAGTTATAAAAATATATAAAAAATATATATATATACTTAATATTTAATTGTTAAATTTTAATTAAATGTTTGGAAGACTTTCATTTAGCTTTTAAAATTACATTTTGCTTTAAACCACTTCTATTCAAGCTAACAAATAAACTAAGCAATTATAAATTTAAAAAAAAAGGCTGATTTAATTTTATCTCCAGAACAAATTTGATCAATAAATAAAGAAGTGAGAGTCAGATAACCTATGTTTCTAATTTTCACTGCCGCATAAAAATGTTCTAAACTTTAACAAATATTATCATAAATTAGAGTTTCAATATTCTTTATGCTAGACTCTATATGCTTATCTTCATTAAATTCAATAAATAGATTAAACTTTGCTTAATTATTAAAATTAACAATCAAACAAGAGTTTTACTTCACTTTACATAAAAAGTAAATTTATACGTTTAAAGTTAAGTCAAAAGTTCATTAACTTAACATTTTTTGCAATTTTTCTTAGACACAACTTTATATTGGCATTTTCCTTAATTAATTAACTGTTCACACTTGTTTGGCTTTTCTCAGTCTACCAATTTATTTGGCCAACTTAACGAGCTGCAAACTGTTAAACGATCTTCGTTAGGATCGTTGTCATTGGCAGTTTCGCTTGACGTCTTCGATTGCCCAATGTTATTTCCCTAGACTAAACATTGCATCACTTTTTGAGCATAACAGACATTTAAGCATACTTTTTCACCACTTAAAATTTTGTTTTTCTTCTGACTTGCCATTTGCCAAACTCCACCCACACACAACAACACACAGCACAGAGCACACACGCCGACGGTGGGGTTAAAAAATAAAATTGACAACAAATATTTGAACTGAACTTTGCTGATCCTTTCAGCAGCGTCGATTTCAAGCGACTGAAGCCGCTACTCGCAGCCACTTGCCGTTTTAATGGGTAATGTTTAATAGCTGTGACGTCACACGAACACAACGATCAACGATCGGCACAACGAACGGTTAATACGAGTTGCGATTCGGGCACGACGACTGGGCTACACTTGGAGAAACTAGCACTAAGTGTTGATAAGCAGATGTAGTAGATAAAGCGAAAGAGAGGGGTAGCTAGCGATCGCGAGTAAATTACCTAAATGTTGCTCGCTTATTTATCACGTATACGCCAAGTGACTCAATGTTGTCGATGGTCAGGGCTTCGTTTTGGCGCACAAAACTCATCTCTTTGATCTTTGACTAATTAAACAAGTTTTTAAAGAACTAAAACAACAGCCTTTATGAAAATAAAATAACTTTACTTGCAGTTTATATTTAAAAGCGAGTTTCCAGTTGTTCTATATAGTATTTCTATACAAATAATTCTCTGATAAGTTTTTGACAACAAAATATATGTGCATACTCAATAATGCTAAAAAGTAAAGTTTATGAGCCTTTCCTAAATGGTTTGTTACAGTTTAGATAACATTTAAAAAGATGCAACAAATTAAGTCGTGTCAAGTTTTTTGTAATAAAAACTTTGCATCGTTTAATAATTTATTTACTCATAGATAACTGATGCCATAACTCTTATGCAGAAATAATAGCTTGATAAAATGGTAAACAAACTTTTCTTTGAAAATGTTTGTTGATAAGATACACAATTTTTGATTTCCCTTATATGACACTTCGTTGGAAGAAACGATTAATAGCAGTATAAGTATACTGTACTTATAAGTAAAGTCTTATAGAAAGACTATACAAAATGCTATTTACAACTGTCCATTTAGTAAATGGTTTAATTGTTTAATAACGGGAACTACTTTTACCATCGATTGCCTATAAATAGTTTGTGACGCAGCTTAAATCATAAAATAAAAATTTAATCACTTGTCATCGATTTAATTCATGAAATTCAATTCTAGTAGTAATTCCCCTATAAACAAATCTAATCAATTGGAAAGCAGAAACCGTAGAGATAAAAGAATTCTATAAAAGCAACTCTGCACAGTCTGGAGCTATCAGTATTACTACCAAACTCAAAAGATGTACAAGGCTGCCGTTTTCCTGTTCGGCGCACTCTGTGGAGTGGTGTACGCCGTTCCCTCACAATACGGTGAGTAATCCTAATCATAAATTAGTTTCAATTATATAATAATTTATTTTATAGATACCCAGGAAGTTTGGGTGCCTGGCAACCTATCGTATCCTCTGCCCACTAACATTTTGATCGGGGGGATTGATCCATTTGGCTACAAGCTCTACGTTGGTCGGGTTAACCATTCCGGAACAATTGTGCCCTGCCGTGTAGTAGCGGAAACAGGAATCGCCAGTTGTGCTACAGAATTAATTCCCTTTACAACCAGAACTTATGAGCTTCTGAGTATCAAGGATAACACAGATTATGAGTGGGTTCGCAGCTACGATGGACATCTGGAGGATTATGCTCTGTCGGTGGGTACCTCTCATTGGAACGAAAGGGTATTCATTTGTCGGGTTTACACGGATGGAGGTATAATCATCGGATCCCTATTCCTGAGTACCAAAGCGTGTCATGTGCAAAATCATGCCTACACTTGTATTCACTCATTTGACAAATATGAAGTTCTGGTAGCCCTACCAAAAGGTTTTTAAGTGTCACAGAAATCAAAATAGTGTTTTTAAGGAATGAAACGCTTAATAAATATTATTGTCTCACAAAAAAAAAACCGAATAGTTTTTAAAAATAATAATAAAGTACAAAATATATAAATATAATAATACAGTACAAAATAAATAACTTAAAACGTGATTTTTTACAGTTTATTTATTTATGATATAACGGGTAGCATTTTAATAATTATATCTTTAATAGAGAATCAATTTTCACAGCCTAACCGTATGGCAAAACTGGTTCATTAAAACTAAGTATCCTTAATAATTTAATGTTTTATAAAACTTCTCACAATTGATTAAATGTTAAAAACTCAACTAACTAATCGAGACAATAATCGTCAACTTTTCAAGCTATTAGAAAGTATTTGTATTAAAGATCTCATTGAGTCACAGTTTTTTAACCATTATAAAATTAATAAAGCTCAAAAATAGTTGTTTTTTTGAAGACAGTTTTATTTTCAATACACTTGGTAACATTTTCTTTTTAAAGCGAATAATTTAGTTCTGCAGTGACCTCCACTGAACAGGGAGCCACTTGCGAACGAGCACCTCGTACTTGTCGAGCTGTCTCAGGGGCAGATTGCCATAACGGATGATGCAGTACCTCTGGGGCAAGAGCAGAGTTCCAATGAAGAGAGCACTGTCCACTCGACCACGACAAACGTAGACACGTTCATTCGTGCTGCTTGTTCCCACGGACACGGCGTTCTTCTCCCTGTACCCATCGAAGCTGTGGACCCAGTGATAAGTAACGGTTTCATTGGCCACCAACACCTCGTAGGAGGTGGCAGTGTTGGCTAAGGTCTCAGTATTGTAGGAGGCACTTCCAGTTTCGGCGACGACACGAGCGGGGAGAATGGAGGAGCTGTAGACGACACGTCCAACGAAGTTATCGTAGCCATTGGGATCGAATCCTCCAAGCACTGCATTTTCAGGGAAGCCCTTGGACTTGTCGTTGAGAACCCATTTATCTGTAGTGTCGTAGACTCCACACTGGATACCAACCAGGAGCTGGGCAAGAACCATAGCCACAATAGAGATATGCTTAGCGGAGTACATGGTGAATACTGTCCGGTAATTGATCGAATTCAATACTGAAAATTTTGGCACTAACTTTGGTTTTATATACGAAGTCAGAGGTTTCCCTTGCTGATTAGGGACTGTTGTAGGGGGTTAACTTTTTGATATAGACTGATTGATTAGATATGAACCAATTACCGTTAATTTTGTGACAAGAGAACAAACATCTTAGAAAAACGTGTATTGGAAAAATGATTGACTTAATACCGTTAGTTTGTTATCAGAAGAAAAGGAAAACAATGGAAAAGATTGTGTCCCTGTTGATATGTTTAGCCAGGGAATCACTTTTGCCACTTGTCTTTAATCTAAGGATCCCAAAGATAAGCTAAAAATAGATTGTGACGATTTGAGCTTTAAATTCGAAATTTAATCAGTTGTCATCAGTTACATCCACAGGTTTCTTATCAAACAATTTTATTATAATTTATGATGCCTTAAGAACTTTATGATATTTCAGGAATTGCCATTAGACGACATCTATAAATGAAGTTCGCAACAACGCTTTAGTATCAGTTTGAGCAAATCTTTCAAATATGAACAAACTTGTCATTTTCCTGATCGTCGCGCTCTTCGGAGCTGCTTACGCCGTTCCTTCCCAATTTGGTAAGAAATTCTAACCAAAATATATTGCCAATATATTAACAATTAGTTTATTATTAATTTTACTAGATGACGGACAAATTTGGGTGGCCGGAAATCTATCGTATCCTCTGCCCACTAATATTCTAATCGGGGGAGTTGATTCCTATGGCTACAAACTCTACGTGGCTCGTGTGAACTATGGTGGAACAATTGTTCCCTGTCGTGTGGTGGCGGAAACAGGAATTGCCAGTTGCACCACGGAGGCGACTCCTTTTACGACCAGAACTAGCTATGAGCTCATGACTAAGAAGGATAATACAGACTACGAGTGGGTTCGCAGCTATGGTGGACATCTGGAGGACTATGCTGTTTCAGTGGGAACTTCTAAGTGGAACGAAAGGGTTTTCATATGTCGAGTGAAAACAGATGGAGGTATTGTCATTGGATCTTTGTTCCTGTCAAAAAAGACGTGTCTTCTTCAACCCTTTTCATACGACTTTGTTCAATCATTCGAAAAGTATGAAGTTTTAGTGGCTCTGCCCAAAAATAATTAAACTATTAATTATAAACAACTAAAATAAAATAAAATGAAATGAAATGAAACACAAAGTGAATACTGAGTATACTTATTAGTAAGAAGGATGAGCATCAGTATAGAAAAATATAAGAAAGAAAACTCTTAAAAGAGGATGTTTATATTTCTTTGACCTCTGTACAAAGGAGACAGAAACTATGAGATCTACACAGGCAGATTATATAACTCAAACAATACTCTTTTAAATAATTACTAAAACTTAAACAGTCGAGCGAGCCAATTGTAAAAGAAATCGTACTTATTCTATTGCGTCATCAAAGGTCATTTTTGACCTCATTATGAGAGCGATAGGAAGGATATTTATAATGATATCATACACAAAATAAGTGAGTTTGGTTATGATAAGCAAACTCCACTAACACTTCATGTCTGAATACAAATGTCATGTGTACATATGTCCGATCCTGATTAAACTTTGTGGGGATAATTAAATTAAAACACCATGTGTAAATTAAATAACGAAAGCTACTACTAGAGGTTATAGCTTATAGTTTCTCACATCACCATTACTTGGAAACTAAACCTATCACGATTAAATTCACAAAATCTGTTGATGGTACCATTATAACAATTGTCAACAAATTAAGTCAAGATCGAACAACTAATTTCTAAAGCTTCCTAATTTTTAACAAAGTGTGTACTAAAAACTTTTATATTAAAATCAAAATCGCATAATTTATTATTTGACAAGCTGCTTGATTTTCATTTAAAATTAATTTAAAAGTGGTACCCAACGAGCAGGAGTCCACTTGCGAACGAGCACCTCGTACTTGTCGAGCTGTCTCAGGGGCAGATTGCCATAACGGATGATGCAGTACCTCTGGGGCAAGAGCAGAGTTCCAATGAAGAGAGCACTGTCCACTCTACCACGACAAACGTAGACACGTTCATTCGTGCTGCTTGTTCCCACGGACACGGCGTTCTTCTCCCTGTACCCATCGAAGCTGTGAATCCAGTGATAAGTAACGGTTTCATTGGCCACCAACACCTCATAGGAGGTGGCAGTGTTGGCTAAGGTCTCGGTGTTGTAGGAGGCACTTCCGGTTTCGGCCACGACACGAGCGGGGAGAATGGAGGAGCTGTAAACGACACGTCCAACGAAGTTATCGTAGCCATTGGGATCGAATCCTCCAAGCACTGCGTTTTCAGGGAAGCCCTTGGACTTGTCGTTGAGAACCCATTTATCTGTAGTGTCGTAGACTCCACACTGGATACCAACCAGGAGCTGGGCAAGAACCACAGCCACAATAGAGATTTGCTTAGCGGAGTACATGGTGAATACTGTCCGGTAATTAATCAAATTCAATACTGAAAATTTTGGCACTAACGTTGGGTTTATATACGCTGTCCAAGCTGATAACAGGCAGAGCTTTAATTTACTAAGGGGGTTAACATTTGCACTTATCGTTGATTAGATACGAAGTTCTTAGTTTCGATTTCGATTTCAAGACAGAAACTAAAGAGTTCCCTTTGATGAAATGATTAAAGACCGGGACCACAATATCAGAAGAATATGATTCAGACTGTCCAATAAGTTTTGTGTTATGAATTGTGGTCCCTAATCTGGGAATCACTTTTGGCAAACAAAAAAACTGAGAGACGTTGATCGTTAACTGTTTGTGACGATTTAATCGCAATAAAATATTATTTAATCAGTTGTCTTGAATTTCATAGAATTTTGCAAAAGGAATTGATGGAGACTTACTCAATTGATAAGTTGGAGCTGTTGGCATTTGTAATCCCATTTTATCTAGGGAGACTTCTTTTAAATGTAAACTACCTGAAATTTTATGGCTAGGTAGTTCCAGGAATTGGTAAGTAATAGAAATTAAAAACTTTAAAATACAACAAAAAGTTGAACAAGTTTGTGAAATTTTAATATATTTTTACATTTTTGTATAATTGAAAAACTTTAACTTTAGACTTAAAAATATTTCAAAATATATTATCATTTTGTAACTACCCCAAAAATCTACCGCGTCGGATCTTGAAATGAAACCTAACAAATTTCCTCATGAAATAACAATGTGATAGTCAATCTCCATAATCCTGCATCGCTCAAGCTGAATGTTCCTGTGTTTGAAACATCCCATTGTAAAAGACCAATAATTGTATAATTATCTGTTTAGTTTAAGATGCCTAAAACATGTTTTTAAATAAAAGCTTAAAATTTAAATGCTTTTAAAATATAACATAATATATATAATATAACATAAATATATATATATATATATATATATATATATATATATAAATAAATATATAAATATATATATATATATATATATATATATAAAATAACAAATATATAAGGTATATTAAATACATGTGTAGCTTATTTATAATGGACAATTAATTAAGAAATAATTTAAATGGATTAAAATTTATCTTTACAAAAACTGTAAGACTGTGGGTATTTATTTATTGATTGTCAGACTTTGAACAGTCGACACAAAAAGAAATATATGGACTGAAATGAATTAAAATTAAAATTATTACTATTAATATTAAAATTAACGTTAATTCGGGAATTATATCAAAATTATAAGCATTAAAAAAATGTTGGTTTAACATCCGTTGCAAAGGCTAGGATAACCCCAGCGTATGTGATCTAGGAATGTTCCGGAAGTGTACAAATTTAATAATAAAAATCAATATATCTGAAATATTGTCTAGGCTCTAGCAAGAACTAAAATAAATTAAAAAATGTTGTTTAAACCACGTATTGTAATGCCTTAACTTAGTATCGAACAGATTAAAAATTAAATAGCTAAATATGATCTAAAATTTAAAAGAGGAACTATATACTTCAAAAAGTTCAAAAAAAAAGTTTCCGGTATTAGTTACTACGAGCTAAAAATAAATCACTTAGATTTCTGATTAGGAAAACAAGTAAAAGAAGGAGAACACAACAAGTTTTTCTGCTCTGATTACTCGTCTTATCAATTAAGCATTTTGAAGTAATTCCCCTGTCAAATTTCTTATCAAAAATCAGTAGAAATTTGATAATCGATGCCTATAAAAGTAGTTCGGAGCAACCCCTTTAGTATCAGTCCTCGAAGAACTTTCAAACATGTACAAACTTGCCACTTTCCTGATCGTCGCGCTCTTCGGAGCTGTTTACGCCGTTCCCTCCCAATTTGGTAAGTAATTCAAACTGATATATAATTTCGATATATTAATAATTGATTAATTATAATTCCTTCTAGATACCGAGCAAGCTTGGACGGCTGGCAATCTGTCGATTCCTATTCCCTTGAATGCTCTCATTGGAGGATCTGATCCCTATGGCTTCAAACTGTATGTGGCTCGTGTGAACTTTTCTGGAACGATTGTTCCCTGTCGTGTGGTGGCTGAATCAGGAATTGCCAGTTGCACAACGGAGTCGATTCCTTTCACGACCAGAACCAGCTATCAGCTCTTGAAAACCAAGGAGAGTATGGACTATGAATGGGTTCGCAGCTACGATGGACATTTGGAGGATTATGCTGTTTCTGTGGGAACATCCCAGACGAACGAAAGGGTATTCATTTGTCGCACTAGGCTGGATGGAGGTGATGTCATCGGATCCTTGTTCCTGTCCAAAAAGGCGTGTCTTATTCACGCTCAATCCGAGTACATTTACAGTGTCCACAAGTATGAAGTTTTGGTCGCTGTGCCCAAGCTGAATACAACACAGTATTACAATTAATGAAAATGTGCTTACAACACTTAAAAAATAAATAGCAATTCTAATATTTATTAAAATTTAAATTGATTTCATTAACAAGCTAAAAATTAATTAAATATCTCGTTTATTTATGTTTTTTAATCATTTTATTTGGCTTATTTATCTTTGCAATTTAATTTATACAATGCGGTTTTTCGTTTCAATATTGCAGTTTCTGTTTGTTCATTCTCATCATTTTATTTTGCACTTACAAATTGCTTAATTTCTACATTTTATTTATTATTATTTATTCTTTTGCTTCATATACGTGAAATCCATTGATTGTTTCGTATATCTGATTTTTTTATCTTTATTTTTATTGTATATATATTTTCTTCTCTTTTATTTGTTACTTTAGTTTAGCTGTCTCTCTTTAGGATGTCTGTCTCGCAGTTTGGAGGTTCGTTTGTTTAAATTTGTTACTGCCTCCCCCGGTTTCACTGCCCCGCCCCTTTTTATCATGCTGTTTCTGAATCTGTATCTGTATAATATATATTTTTAAATAATAATTTATAGCTAATACATGTATATTATATTCATAATCAGTTTTTGTTGTTTGCTTTTTAAAAGGATTCGCAATATTCCAGAAACTCTAGTGGATTGGTTCAAAATAGCCCTAACCAGATGGGCTGATGGATGACTGACCGATTGATCGATCGAACGGTTCGCTGGTTGGCTGACTAAATAGCTCTGATTGACTGATTGGCTGACAAACGGTTCTCACACAAATGTACATAAATAATCGTATATAAGTAGTAGAAAAATATAATAATTCGTGTTGGTTGTGTGGGGGGTGGTAGAGGTGGAGGGAAACATAAACACATTCGCCTTATTTTCATAGATGGCAGGGTTATGGGTATAACGCCTTCCGGTTGTTCGATTCACACACTTCCGTACTGGATTTTTTAAATGCTACGCAGAGGCCTTGGGCAGGAGCAGTGTAGGGTGTGCATGTGGTTCTGGTTCTAGTTGTGATTGGTGGATTGTGGTCTCTTCTTTTTATATGGATTATGTGGTTTCGCCCTTGCCGCTGTCATCAGCGGATTCGGTGTCATCCGCTGCAGCAGCAGCAGATTTCGCAGAGACAAGTCCATTGTTGTTCTTGCATTTAGTATTGACATTATTTTTGCTAATCGCAGCACTGTCGCCGTTTCCCTTTTCCTGATTTTGTTCCTGTTCCTGATCATCATCATCATCAACATCCTCGTCGTCCTCATCCTCGTCCTCATCATCTTCATCGGAATCTGTGGGCAAATCCTCGGTCTCCAAATCGAAATCATCATCATAGAAATTCGCATCTAAGCCAGACTCTGTGCTGGGCTTAACCGTAGGCTTTAGACAGTAATCCTCGAGTGTCATTGGCACCACAATTCCCTCACGCTTCG
This sequence comes from Drosophila acutilabella, assembly GCA_035046005.1. NCBI lineage: Eukaryota > Metazoa > Arthropoda > Insecta > Diptera > Drosophilidae > Drosophila > Drosophila acutilabella. The sequence continues at coordinate 18,947,358 of JAWNOK010000013.1, forward strand.
CCTCCGCATTGGCAGCCAGCGCCTGTTTGCGTATAATGTTCGGATACTCGTTGTCCTTACCCTGTGTGTAATATTGAATCTTTAATGCAAACAATTGGTGAATGTACATGACTTACTTGGGAGTCCCGCCATCGGCGATACATCACCGAGGCATCCACATTCGCCGGTGAGTATGTGTTTGGCTCATTAAGGAGCGATATAACCGATAGCAGAATGGTGCGAACATTTTGCGTGGGATTCCAGCGCTCGCAGGGAAGCTCCCCGCTTTGGGGATCGTCCACAGGTGGATGCAGTATGGATATGCAAAGATCACCGTTCTCATAGACATTCGGATGCCATACCTTGGTGAGGAAGCGTATGGATGGCGGCGAATATGGATAATCGTGTGGGAATTTCATATGAGCCTTGAAATAACCACCCTGATAAAGAGTATCCGGTGGTCCAAAGATGGCAACTTCCCATTCAAAAAGATTATCATCGTTCATGAGCTTCACACGAAATCCCTCCACTGGCTCCTCCTGCAGTGACTTGTATTCCATGGCCAGTGCACGTACCGCCGAGCTGCTGGGCGTCGTCGTTGTGAGCGCTGCTGTTGTTGTGGCTCCCAATCCGGCTCCACCGGCGGCCATCAACGACGACGACGCATTTTGCGATGTGGAGGCAGCGGTGGTCATTTGTTCACCTACGAAATGCAATAGCAAACAACAACAAAATGATTTTCTATTCGGCAGCGTTATTAACAGTGTTAGTTTGTGTGAGTGTGCTTGAAATATATGTGTATCAGGCGTACAGGGTCAATATCTTATACGTAGACGCTAACGCTGACGCTGACAAAGGCAAAGAGTCAGAGAGGGGAGCAGCAGTAGCAGCAGCAGCAACAACGACTGCGACGACAACGTTGACGGATTCAAGGTGAGCAGCGGCACTCACACATAAGTGTGTGTGTGTGTGAAAAGTGTATTTGCGAATGAAACTTGAAAATTTTGGATAAGCGATTGAGCCAAATTATATTGCGCGTCTTGTCAACTTCTTTCACTTATTTTTTTTTTAATAGTACATACTATATTTGTAAAGTTACTATCTATTTACAGCAAGATGAGCACTATGATTTCTTGTGTTGTTGTTGTTCTGGGTGGTATTGGAGTTCTTGTTGTTGTTGTGTAGCAGACAACAAAATAATTCAGACAAACAAAAAAAATTATACGACTGTGTGTCACGGGTGCTGTATTTAGCTTAACAGCCTACTGCGTTATACGTACTTCTTTTGGCTAATGATCTTGCAATGAATATGTGTATTGTATATTGGCCGATTTGTGTTTTTTATTATTTCTTTGCTTGCAACAATTTCACTTTACACATATTCGCCATAATTAGAGATTCGATACTATTCACTGCAGGTAGGGTGACCATTTTGAGCATCGGCATCGAGTATGTTATCGTTTATCGAGTGAAGATTTTTCCTAAACTCTTACATTTTGGTGCCTGGTGAAAAATGCATCGATATTGCATTATTTACTTTATCGTTTAAGTTCTGCTTTAAATTTCATGCTTATCGAAAACAAACTTTATGCTGGCAACTTCGGCTTAACAGCGCCTTAACACTGCCAAACTGAGCACTGAGATGACAGTTAACAGCTGTTTAATTCGAACTTATGTTTTAGAATACATATTTTATAATTTGTAAAAACATATTTATAAGACTTAAATGGTTTTATTTAATAATTGACCTAAATTGACAATATTATTCCGAAACTTCAAAGATTCAATAAAAAACAACGTAAAACCGATTAACGATTGTAGCAGGTTTTTTCCAGACAAAATGAATGCCCATGCTAATAACATAATTGCAAACTGTTAGGGTGTTGTGGTATGCGTGTGTAGTGTTAAGCAACAGTGAACAAAAAGTGCTGCGAGTTGCAAGTCGTGTGTGCGTGCGGAGATGTGAAAATTAATTTAAGAGCCACGAAAACTAACCAATTTATTTAATATAAAAAAGCAACAACAATCAGCCGCGTTCTTTCACTTTAACGTGGTTGTGGGTGAATTTCAACTTTGTTCAATATGCTACAACGCGACGCGCAATCTAAGCTTAAACTGTGAAGATTCTAAAAGAGAGAAAAAGAAGAAGTAGCGAAGGCAAAAGCAAAAGCAAAGCAAAAAAAAGTGCATACAGGAGTGGCTGCTGTGGCTGCGCGAGCATAAAAAATTGAAATTGCCAAATCAAAGCAGGCATACACACACATATACCTATACACAAACATACATAAAATAAAGATCTTGTCATATTCAATTAACATTCGAAAAATCGTAACGAACAAAATAATTAACTACTACGTACGAAGAAAATTCAAACAACGCCCAAAACAAAAAGTAACAGAAACAAGTACGAGGAGCTGAGCAAAGGAGAGGAGAGCAACAACAACGACAACAACGAAAGATAAATGCATACAGATACAAAATAGCAACAGCAGCAAAAACACAACTACAACAACGCAGTTACATTCCAGTGGAAAGTAAAGGGGAAACAGGAACATGTTTTTGAACAGCATAAAACAGCATAAAATTGTGAGCGAGCACATTTTTCTGTGAAAAACGAACGCTCTAAAGAAAAGCGCTGCCCACACACACACAGTTATATATATATTTACATATATATATTTATATATACACACACACGCAAACGTACGCAGGCAAATAAACGCACGCATACCAACAGGCAAACGCTCACACATATACACACACTCGCTAGCACATAAACACATACACACACACAATGTCCAGCTGGGCTGAACGCGTGCATAGACGCGCCGCGGATTTAGGCAACGTTGTCACCTCCTGCGGCCATCCAGCGACAGCTCCCGGCTACCCCTACCGCCTGGAAAAGGTCAAGTTTGGAGTGCCACTGGAGGAGGTATGCAAGCACAACAACAACATTCCGGGGCCGCTGCTTGTGCTGATATTAAAATTGAACAAGGAGTCGCCCAATCGACGCGATGTTTTCCGTGCACCTGGCCATCAGGCCTCCATGAAGAAGCTCATTCATTTCCTGCAAGCGGGTCGACTCGTTAACGTTGATAAGTATTCGGTGTTCACAATTGCCAGTGTGCTTAAGAAGTTCCTGCGCAAGATACCCAATGGCATCTTCGGACGCAACGGTGAGATGGAACTCTTTGCCATTAACGAGCTTCAGAACGAATCCGAGCAGACGGACCGTTTACACAGGTGAGTCGTCATTTTTATCAATTACATGACGTGACACGACATATAATAGCTGGTAAATGGCCAGAGGTCTCTGAACTATCGAAACATATCGGGTGTTGTAAATTGTCTTACACAGACAGAACTAATTCAGCTTAAGCAGCGTATTTAGTATCGTGTTAACACGCGACCATCTCTAGTTTCGTCAATGTACTCATCTTGTGTGAATGTGAGTGTTGTTTGTATGTATATTGTAACTAGCTTGCGGTAAACTTGCTGAACCGGATCTAGATTTGGTTGCAGCTCAAGAATCTGCGCTACACACTGGCTTTAAGCAGTATGATTGGGTGGTGAAGAGGAGGAGAAGGAGGACGGAAGGGAAGGGGAGGTGTGGTTGCGGGTGCTACGAATTTAGTTGAAATTAAGTGAAAAGCGTTGACTCTATGCTACTGTGCTTGTTGCTATTATTATTATAACCATTATTATTATTATTTTGTTGCTGTTGTTTTTGTTATGTTTCATGCCCGTTTGACTCAGCACTTGTTGACACATTTGCCAGATTTTCACCAATTTTCACTCGAGCGCTAAGCGCAGGCGACAAAATTGCCTTTCGGAAGTGCAAGAAGTATCAGCAAATAGAAGGGGTTGGGTGATGGGGAGGGGGAGGAATCGAGTACTTAGTTTGCAGTTGTAAATTGAATGTTTTGCTTGCTCGTTTGCTTTGCTTTGCTTTGTTGCTGCAATCGATTTCTAACCAAACTGAATTAGAGCATAAAGCGTGGGCAAATAGACAGCGAAAGACGGGCAGACATACAGACAGACAGACCCACGCATGCTCAATTAAAATAAAACGAAAATGTTGCAGTTATTATGAGTTACAATCGTTTTTGTTGTTCCTCTTTTTGTTTTTTGCAATGCTTATTGCATTACGAATCGTCGTGGGTGGGAGGTGGGAGGTGAGAGGGAGTCAAAGTTGGTTGTGCGTGAAGTGAGCGGCGATTGCAATTAACCATTAACAATCCCAATCGATATTATCTATTATTATTTTTTATCGAAACAGAGGCAGAGGAGTGGGAGTGGGAGTGGAGGAATCGTTGCCAACTTCGTGCTAATGAATTTGGCATTTGACAGATTGCAGCCGCTTTATAATTGTCTATTTCAAGTAACTATAACTAACTGAATACTAATTTGATTTGGTTAAAACACTCGCTGCCACTTTGATGGATGAGGATGAAATGTTGCTGAATGCGGCAAATGCGTCAGCAGTGGCAGCAGCAATAGCAACGCTGTTACATTAATGCTAATGTGCGTGTAAACAAATAACGTCAGCAATAAAACATAAATTTTATTTTGGACAGTGGCAGTGGTACATGCGTAAAAATCGACCGCCAAATTATATTCTCTTCTTCATATCAGTGGCTCTCAGACTTCAGACCTCTGGCAGTCAGTTCGATTCAAACGTAAATTTCATTTTGGTTACTGTAAACTTTGCGCCCGTGGCTAGCATACAATTATATACACATTTATTGTTGTAATTGTTTATGTGCTGCCGTTGCCACTGTTGCTTACCTTTCTTTTGTTTATTTACATTTTAGGGCAGACACAGGCCGCCAAACCAAAAACAGCACAGCAGCAACAACAACAACACATTAAGCAATCGCAATCAGATTCGTTGCCGAATCAAACAAATGCGCGAAAATAGCGACTTTGCTGCTGAAACATTTATAAATAGATATAGATAGAGAAAGAGACGCGCGTTTGAAACTTTGTATCAATTAACGTAAACGTAAGAGCGACCCAGCAGTTCCTGCTCTTTTCTACGCGCCTACCAATCCCACTCCCTCCCCCTAAACACTATTGGCACTCAATTCAATCAGTTGGCACATCGTATAAATTTGTATTGTTGTTAGTATTGTTGTAATTGCTGTTGCTGCGGGTGTTGCTGTTGTTATTATTATTGTGGCAGACGAGCGACGACGTCATTGTTGCACGTTTTTGCAATAGACTTATATTATATGCCATGGACTACACGTATACAATCTGTGTATGTGTGTGTGTATGTTTTTTCTGCAGATTTGTTTGTAAATTACACGCTACAACAACACTTGTAAATCTAAGCAAAACTGCTGCGCCGTCGACGTCAGCGCTGACGTCGCTACGTTTGTTGCCTGAGAAAGTTTTCGATTGCACATGAGCTTGCTCTCTTTGCCTCGCACTCTCTCTGTTTCTCGCTCTCACGCAATACATTTGCTGTTCCTGTGGCTCCAACTTGTTGCCTGGCCAAAGCTTTTTCAAAGCTTTCAACGAACGCCTGTTGCTCTTGAAAATGTGAGTATGCGTCTTTGTGCTAGGCAGAAGCTTAAGTATTCACAGTGCACTGAAAGTAAAGCTTCTGAAGTAAAATTTCTAATTGAAAGAGTTCAAATATTATAAAATTTCAAGCTGGCTGCTGCAATGTACCCAAAGCAATTGTCATTTAAGACAACTAAAAATAGACGCTGTTCATTTAAGACTAAGACAATCGTGTTGGTTATTTAGTTATTGTCGCGCCAGCTGCCTGTCAAACCATGTCGGCTAATAGCCTATTTGCACAATTGCCTGGTCGATTGGGTTGCCTGCCTGCATGTGTCACGGATATACCGAGTTTTAGGACAATGCTTAGGGTAGAACCGACAACTGTGCGAATATCGGATAAGTGCAAAAAATAATGCAAAAATTGCCCGCTTTTGTTGTGGGCCTAGACTCTAGACAAGCTGCAGAAAAGGGGGCAGGGACACAGACGAAGTCGGAGACAGTGACAGTGACGGAGACAGAGAAGAAGAGACAGTGGGACAGAGACAGAAAGGGAATACAGGGAAACAGTTTACAACAAAAGCCGCATTGTCCAATGCATTAACAAGAGACGTCTTGGACTGGACGTCTGTTTGGGTCTATTTGCAATATCGACTGATGTTCACTTCCTGATTATTATTACATTATGTAGTCAGTCACGGGCTGCAGAGAATTGTCTTGTCTTTCTTTTCTTTTTTACTTCACCTTCTCTACCTCTCTGAGTTCTCTTGTCGTTCTGATTGTTGTCGTTGTTGCTGTTTTTGTTTTTTTGTCAAAGGGCTTTGCAAATCGCAACAAAAAATTACAATAACAAAATATAAATAAAATAGTTTCATAGCTCAGAGTTTCCATTGGCTGTTGAGCTGCATAAATAAACTGAAACTGCCGCCATAGTCAGTCAGTTACTCAGTCAGTCAGTTAACCAGTCAGCCAGTCAGCCCGTCAGTCATTCAGTTAGTCAGTCACACAATATAAACAACATACAATGCCCGATGCCCAAACAAAACCAATAAAAGTAAAATAAGCGAGTGTACAATATAAATATACACACTCTCTGTGCATACATATATTTAACGCATATAAACACTGTTTGTTCCATAGTACAAATTGTGCGTCAGTTCACTTTTGGCCCCGCTTCTGTTTCTTATTCCGTATTTCTTTTAGTTTTATTCTTAATACTTTGCGTTTCTGCATCTGTCTCCATTTCCCCATTTCCATCTCTTTCTTTCATTTGTCTGGGCCTGTCTGGAGCAACTTCTTCAGTGATTGAACTCAGCGCTGAACTTCTCGACCAGTCACAGTCACAGTCATAACTTATGCCATATGCCAGATAAAAACACTATACAATAGCCTTGTAAATGGTCCAAGTCTGCGAAAAACGCAGCATTCAAAAGATCAAATATTATGACTGATCCAACAGTTAATTAATCATTTTAAACTTTTAAATTTAAACTTTCCACTAACTGCAGTAATTATCAAGCAGACGATTCTTATGACCAGTCTGAAGAAACTGTGCAGCTCTTACTCCGTTTAGGATATTTGCTAGTCTAGTAATCCTATGGGTCAAGCGAGTCTCTTGATATATTCATCCATATATAATACCCTGAATAGTATGTTGAAACCGCTTTTTATTATCGTGCCTTGCGTTTGCTTTATCACTTGGCTCATTATTATGACGTATTGTCTTCTTTCTTCTTATTTTTTTTTATTATTATGCCCCCGAAAAACAACAACAATAACTACGACAAACGTATTTGTTTGAGTCTCTCATTTTTTGCTAAATTAACACAATGGCCTTTGGTGAAGAGAGAGACGAAAGGAGAGAAGGGGAGAATTCGAGAGTCGTGAATGATTATTGTTGATGCAGCTGTAGATGAAGCTGTAACTGAAGCTGAATCTATAGATATACATAACTCTGATGATAAATGCCTAGAATAAACACAGACCACTGCCTAATGTGCAAAAAACTTACAAATAACAAGTAAGAAAGGCTACAGTTAAGTGAGCCGACTTTAAAAGACCCCTTAAGAAAATATTTAAATGAGGAATTTTCGACTAATTTGTCCTATCAGACTTATAAGCTATAGTTGTCCGATCGTGATCAAACTTGATGAGGCTAGTTTTAATGGAACAATACACATACTGTGTGAATTTGGTCGTATCCAAGTAATTTTGATGTGGAAATAGTTTGATCAAGAATATATATACTTTATAAGGTCGGAAACACCTTCTGCCTATTACGCAAGATTCGCTTCTGACAAACCCAAAAGACTCACCTACTCCTTTTTAGAGTACGCGGTTTAACAAGTTTTATATCGTATTGCTCTTTCTTAAATGGCGATTTCACTTTCTTTGTTTTTCATAATTCTTGTGTATATTTTAAGATGCGGATTTTATTTCCTAAATAGGACTTAACCGCTGATTAAGTTGTGGTCAAAGCTTTGACTATTACAGTCTATTATTGTCGTTTAAAAATAAATTTAAATTGAAATTTTTCCCACTAAAATTTTGTAAGAAGTTATTATTTAGTATTTAGTGATTATTATTCATTCTGAGTAGTTCAATTCTGTAATGTAAAATTCTTTAGAAACAATCAATTGTAATTCTCAAATTTACTTTACTAATTATAAAGATCACACATTAAACTAAAGATTTTCGCACGAATTTCAACGTAAAACTCAAGGAAAGTGAAATTTCAAGGTCTTTCAGTAATTTCACTTGTATTTTTAACAGTATAATACTATGTGCTGTATGGTTAGTGATTGTACTGTTTATTGTTGAATCTGATAACATTTTTGTTTGACTTTTGCATTCAAAGATTTCAAATATTTACAAAACGCAGAGAATCTTTTGTATATCAACATTATCAGAATTCTTTTTCAGTAATTTGATATATGTACACATAAATTTAAGCGAAATATCTTGAATATTTCGGAGTGCACTGCCCTCCGCCCCTGCATCCCTCCGTCCACTCCCCTCTCTGTGTAGTGAGTGTTATCAAAGGCAGAAGAAAGAGAGTCGCATATGAAATCTTTCAAGTGGGACAAGAGATGTGGGAATATATTGAAACTGGTTTCTCTGTAGGGCACTGAAATACGTAACAATGCAAATACATATGTACAAATATACGTATATAATGTATATATACTTATATATGTATGTGACTGTATGTGATAAAAAAGAAAAGGCAAATCAAATGCGGGGCACTTGAAAAGGCAGAAGACAGACAAAGAGAGCGAGAGGTATAGAGAGAGAATGAAGGGGATGAGGTAGTGAAACAGACGTATATCTTTTTTATGAATGAAAAATACAATAATAATAACAATAAATGATTCATCTATAATGTGACGAAGCGTCGCGAAGGCCTTAACAGTAGCACACGCACACCATTACTCTATTTAGCATACAATTCAGAGAAAAAGACCTTAAAAACATATAGATATACATACACATGTACATATATAGCCGGTTTCTGATGTATTATGTAAATACAATCTGAATGCTGGAATTGGCAACACAGCGCATGCGTAACGCGTCTCGACAGACGTTAGACGATTGTATAATCCGTCTGCCTGTCTGGTTGTCTTTGGGCCCTAATGTATCACTCCTCCCCCTCCTCGGTCCACTCCTCAATTAACATTATACATTAGTGTACAATTTGAATAAAATTATCAAAAGCCGGCTACAAAATACTCTTTAATTGGTTATAATTATATAATATGTTAGTATTTGTATTACCCGGACAACTTGATTTGTATATTGTTAGGTCAGAACGTTTAATTGCATTATTTAACACTTGGAATAATCGAACAACTGTTTTGAAACGGCACATTTAGCACATCTAAGCGCCGTAAATGCGGTAATTTTAAGTGTTTTTTTTACTAAAAACAGCTTGGAAAGTTCATAAAAGCTTTAAATGACATTGTAGTGGCACTGATCACGTAATGTGCTAAATAAATCAATTTTGAGTACGCACGGGAACAACTGTAAAAGTTTTGCTCGAAAAGCTCATTAAAATCAGCTACAGATTAATACAGATTGTATTCTATTGTGTAATTGTTGTCACAAAAACACATAATTATTAAAACAGCTTTGAAAGCTCATTAGAGCTTTAATATAAAATAATTGTTTGATTATTTATGTCATTTTTAGTACTACATACATTGACAACTCATTAATTTAAATAAATTGATTAATTAAAGCATTTATTAGTAGGAATCATGAAGTATTTGATAGCTGTGGTACCCCACAAAATATATTCAAATTAAAAGCGCATTAATCATTCATTAAGGTTTCAGAGGAATCACACACACCAAAAAAAGCTTATCGTTGTGATATCAGACGACTGACGACAACATTAAAAAAACAAAAAACAAAACAACACTTGTTTCATTTTGTTCGATTGTGTATTTATTGTTGTAATTCTATTTAACGGCATTCCTGGTAATTAATGCAATTAGTAAACGATTTGTACGCATTCCATTTATGGGGTTATCGCCGCTGAGTAACATACATAAAATAGTAAACAAAGGTAAATTAATAATAAATCATTAATCTTGTTACTGTTGACTGTTGTTGTGGTTAATATGCTATCTGCAAGGTTTCTATTTTTTTATGGGGTCGAGTTCTAGTTCGAGGTGGTAGCCCTTAAAAAGAAGTCCAAAGAAACGACATACTTTGATAAGATTACAGAGTTGAAGGAGATATAGATAAAAATTACGATATTTTCAACTCTGGCACGTTTTCATTTGGTTTATAAATAAAAACTTTTTTTTAATATATATTTTTTTGGGTTCGGGTCGTTGCTATCGTGTTGGGGGCCAGATCAGTAAAAAATGTTGAACCCATAGGCTTGGCGGGTATTACTCGGGTTCTGTTGTCTCTTCTACTATATCGCTTTATTTACTTACGTTATTCTGCTTCTTCTTTAATGGTTTATTTGTAGATGAGGAAACAGGTGAAAACGCTGATAGCTAAAAAGATGAAGTAACTTTATATTATATATAGCCTTGACCCAAGTGATATCAACTTAACATTATGAATCAGTTAAAAGAAATTGTATTACAATTCTTTTTGCTTTCCTACATTTTAGTTTTTTCGTCTTCAATTGTTTATAAAATAGAAAATAAGTGTCAAATTGACAAAATAATCGATTATTGCCTAGAAAATATATTTAAGATAATAATGCAAAAATTTTTGACTGATCGAACAAACTGTTCTATAGATATCGTTTACACCGACTTGTAACCTCATTTTAAATGACCAAAAATTATAGAAGAAAACTATTTTCTATTTTTTAAGCCAATAAAAAACTACGATTTTGTAAAAAGTGATAACTGCATATAACCCCTGAATAGACTGGTGTGAACTGAGGTGTAAATATAATTCTTGTGCCCATTTATCATAACATGTGTCACGATTTCAAATCAAAAGCGCTTTATTTTATCTTGCAAGCTGTGAAAGCACATTATGATTAAAGCTAAAGCTCTTATCAATGCATTTAACATCTTTGGAAGCAACTGTTCAGTGTCTTTGTTTAACTTTATTTACCTTCTTTTTTTTAGTATAAACGTTGTTTTTATTGTATAGTTCATTGTCAATCTTCTTCAAGTTTTCACTTTTTTGTTTCTTTCTTCTCTTTTTTAATTTTTATGGGAGCTGCGAAGAGTAAAGCGCATTAATTGATTGGTTAACTGTTGATAGTTCGCTTCGCTGCTCTTCGCTCTACAGTTGTGTAACGAGAAATAGAGAGGGAGAAAGAGTGAGAGGGAGAGTGTGTGCTTGAGAGAGAGCGGGAGAGCTACCAGTTTGTGAGCTTGAATTTGAGTCTGAAGTTGCTTAGTTTGTTTGTTAGCCAGTTTTGGTTTTCCAAGCCAAGCCGCATGCCAAAATGAAAGTGTGAACAATCCCCTAGCACAGCTGCCTCTATTCCAATCTTATAAACCATTTTCCCTCCCACTACCCCCGCCACTGTCTCGCTCAGTGACTTTCTTTGATGGCCCTCGCCAAAGACAATGAGTCAGTGCACTTTGTAATAAATAAAATGAGTAACAATTGTTACTCGCCTCAAAAAACAAAAAAATACTTGACTATAGTAAGTAGTATATATAGTTTATATGTAGATAAGACGATCTTTACATGGCTTCCGGCTGACATTTCTGTTTATACGATTATTTTTTTTATTGCATTTTCTGGGTCATTTCTAACGAACATGAACACGCACGACGCCACGCCTCTGCCTTTTTCTTGTTTTTGTGTGTATCTTTGATTTTATATTGTTATAATTTTTTGGCTTTGTCTTTTTGCAGATTGTTTGCATCACTGCCCAAGTATACGCAACATCTTTTAGTTTTACTCTTTGGCACATTCCGCGTCATCGCCAGCAATGCCGCCAACGCCTCCACGGGCATGACCAGCGAGGCTATCGGCGTCTCAGTGGCTCCCAGTTTCTTTCAATCATGTGTTAGTGATGGCAAAACCGCTCGCATGGAAGATGTGCTCAAGTTTAAGGTAAGCTCAACTTAATCCAACCATATCAATTTAGTTCAACTCATTTATCTTTAACTCTATCTTTGTCACAGGTGGCTACTAAGATCATGCAACATATAATTGATAAGTTTGCCACACACGATATCTTTGGACGTGACAATTATGAGTATTATGCTCGTGTCACGGGACGAATTCTCAAGGTGCAGGACGAATGGATCTGCAGTTTTCAATATCCGCCACCGCCACGCGGAAAATTGGCTCAACAGAAATATGCATGTAAGTGCAAGCTATCAATAAATGCACATAAATAGCTAGAGATAAGGTTAAAGATAGTGCAGTTGAGTTATTTTTAATTAGAACTAAGAGTTTTTATATATCTGCCATAGTTTTTTATCGTGTTGCTATTATTTCATACACTTCCGAGCTATAACTGTGTAGAAATGATCATGGAATGTTAGTTTGCATCTTAAGACGTTTCTTTTTGTTTGCATTCCGTCTAGCGTCACTCATGCTGATTATTCAGAAATCTTTTATCTGTTAGTACGTCAAACGTATATTTCATCTTATCTCTTTTTAATATTTGCAGAGCTGTATTTATGTTTGTAATTTTATGAATCGTTTGGGATACATATATTTTAAATTAAAATCGTAATGCTCACGATGAGTAATTAGATGATTACCTCTATCATTATTTCAAATAAAATAAGTAAGAAAATATTTAATTAACGTGTTTCAGTAGGACAAAATTATCTAGACCATGATCGGAGTGGAGTGGAGTCAAATATTTTGTCATTAGATGTCTCTGAAAAATAAAAATATTCGTTATAGTTTAGAATCAGCTTAGAATATAAATTAGTAACTAGATTAGATATATGCATATTATTTTAATCTTTATACTTAAAACGATCAGCGCATAACGATGGGTATTAAGACGCTAGTCATTAAATAAAATAAATTCTCACGGGGCAAAAATTAGTAGCCCAAAACCGGCTTGAAATATGCTCATTAAAATAGGTAGTTGTGTATCATTTTTATAACCTTATTTTATTATGTATATTTTAATAAGAGTACTATGAGAATTTATTTGTTTTTATACCCTTGCAGAGGGTATATTGTTTTTGTCACGAAGTTTGTAACGCATAGAAGGAGACGTTTCCGACCCCATAAAGTATATATATTCTTGATCAGCATCAACAGCCGAGTCGATATAGCCATGTCCGTCTGTCCGTCTGTTTCTATGCGAACTAGTCTCTCAGTTTTAAAGCTATCTTGATGAAACTTGGCACAGATGTGTATTCCCTTTGCACGCAGAACATTTGTTAAAATCGGCCAGATCGGATCACTATATCATATAGCTCCCATAGGAACAATCGGATGAAAAAAAAATTTTTTTTGAGCTATGTTAACCAAACTTGCTCCATATGCATTTAACATAAAATCCCGTGTGCAAACCAAATTTCATCCAGATCGGACCACTATATCATATAGCTGCCATAGGAACAATCGGTTAAAACTGGTGAAAATGCTTGGTATGAAAATTTTCTGTGTCTCTTGTACGATTTGAACCAAATTCGCTGCATATGCATTTGGCATAAAATCCTATGTGTACACCAAATTTCATCTAGATCGGACTACTATATCATATAGCTGCCATAGGAACAATCGGTCATTGAAAAAAAATTAACGCAATGTGCATGACTGCAAGGGTATATAATCTTCGGCTGGCCGAAGATAACCGTTTTTTCTTGTTAACATTGATTTAAATGAAAGAATAAGAAAAATATCAGAAGATTGTCAAAGTTCTTCAATGATAGTGGCAGTAACTATAAAATGCGCAGTGTAATTTATAAATTAGTTATTAAATTATGTAGTTGTTCATCAAATTGTTATCTGTTAACTATTAAAAATAAGTCATAATGTAGGCGAAAAATATGCTTGATAAGTATCTATTTTTTAAGAGGACTTTTAGTTACAAAATTACTTTGTATCCATAAGTTGGCGCAAACTTAATAACTTAAATTATAGCACCAATTATATTAACCACAATTTTTCTCTTTTGTTCCACAGTGCAACATTCTTTGGAGGCGGAGAAGACTTGGTTGCAGTGCCAATGCGAGCGTTGGGGACTACGTGAGTTGCACTTTCTATATAAAAGTCTAGAACTAAGCCTATCTATATCTATGCAAGAAGATCTGTCAATCTCTGATCTCTGATCTATATACATGTATTTTGGGGTCGATCTCTGTCTGTCTTTCTATGTGTTTAGCTCTAAGTATTTTGGGCCTTTCTGCTTATTGGGTATTTTAATACACTAGTGTCTGTGTCACACACTCTCCCTCTCCCCCACTCTCTGTCTCACTTTCTGCTATCTTTATCTATGTTTGCACATTGTCACTCATTTTATGCACGCTTTAAGTCGAAACCAAACTGAAAACCAAACTCTGTCTCCATATTTATGTCTATTTCATTGTTCATACCAAAAAATCAAAAATCAAACTATCTTCGAACTAACTACAATCCCGTGATGATTGATGGCATGCAGTGGCTCAAGAGGAATCCCGTTCAACGCCAGCTTTGCTAACCAGCTCCAGTTCAGCGCTGGAGAACAGTGTGCTCTCTCTGGGTGTCTCCCCGGAGCACTCATTCATTGAGAGCTGTGCACGTCTCTCAGTGTCGCTAGAGGGACCCGGAATCTTTGCCATGACCAGCTCCCCGCTGCCCGCCAAGCGCAACGGCAATGGCAATGGCAACGGTAATGCCACAGACTATGATTACGATGATTATGCGGACGATGATGATGATAATGATGAGTTGGCCCACGACTTTGCCGCCGAACTGGAGCTGAGCAGCATTGCACCAGCAACACCGTCTCAACTGCAGCAGCAGCAACAACAACAGTTGCAGCAACAGCGTGGCATGCCACGTTTCAGACAGCGACAACAGCTGATGGGCACAACGAACAATTCACAGGACGATGACGACGATGATGATGATGATGATGACGATGAGCTGACTACAGTGAAGCGTCGCTATCGTCAGAACAAAAAGAAACCGCTTGCCAGCAGTCATCACCAGCGACGTTTGCGCACTGGTACCAAAAGTCTCGATGGCGGTGGTGTCATTGGCGGTGAGCGGCGTGGCAGCAATGCCACAGCAACTGTTGCTGCCACAGCAACGACAATTACAACAGCAGCGCTGACGGGAGCGTCACCCACAGCAGCGGCAACGCTAACCAGTAACAATGGTGGCAAACTGAAGCAGCAGCAACGCACCTGCAGCCGCTGCAATCGGGGCATACGACACAGCAGCTCCTGTAGCTCGAATTCTGGTGGCGCTGTGGGCTCCAATGGCGGCAACACTGGCAACAATGGAGGCGGCGGTGGCAACTCTGGCGGCATGACCATGGAGGAGCTGCGTGCCGTTAATCGCTATGCGGAGAGCACCAAAAGTCTCTCATATTTGCCACAGGTGAGGGATAAGTTCTGGCCAGGTTCACGCATTTCCGTTTAAAAGAAAATATTAAAACCTTCCCACATTTCCCGCCCCCGACCAATTCCATTTTCCCACTAATGAGCTCGAATTTTATTTTTTTTTAAGTTTGATTTCCTTTTTACAGGTTTTACCCGAGCAAATTACCTAATAGTTTTGTTTTTAAGTTTTCCTTCTTGATTTTATTGATTTTTACTTTTGAGATTTGTAATCGATTATTATTTTATAATTTTTATTATTTAACGATGTGTATTTGTTTAATTTCTAATTGATTATGATTTTGTTTACATTTCTGTTGATTGTTTTCATTCTTTTGATTATTATTAATTTACATTATCGGACAGCTGCTCACCCTTTGCCCTCTGTCTCTCTCTTTCTAACTCACAGACTGAATTTTTGGATTGTGAAAATTATTTAACTTTTTGATTTTTCACAACATTTACTGGAACTCCTTTTTCTTTAGTTTTTTTTTGTTCTTGTAATTTGTTAAATATTTAACTAAAGCTGCGCCTGCAACAACAACAACAACTACTTACACACACACACTCACACACCTATATACACATGAAACAACAACAACAACATTATATTTAAGTTTATTTATAAGCAAAAACTGGCACAAACTCCAGAAAAAATAAACTTCACTTCCCCAAAAACCAAAAAAGTACAAAAAACTACACACACACACACACACCAAAAAACACACACGCAAATGTACTAAAATGAACAACAGTAACAACAACACGCATACGTTTTGTTTATATTTAATTATTTATAATTTATTCATTTTTGGTTTTGTGTTTTTTAATTTTTTTGTTGTTTAAGAAATCTCAAAGAAATTGTTTAAACCGAATTTAATAAAAAAAGAGAAGAAAAAACACTTTATGCCATTTAGATTTAAATTATTTTGAATAAATGCAAATCAAGTGTTTTAACAAACAAAACATATCGTATATAATTTATTGTTTCTTTAATTAATTGACTAAAATAAACTATTGTACATATAAACAAAAATCATTTGTCATTTTTTTGCGAATACAAATAAATTATGAATTATTGATTACAAGCACAATTTGTTTATAAGTCGTATTTATAACAATTTTTTTTTTTACTTTTCTTTATCATTTGTTATCATTTTAAACAAAATAGATATCGGAAGAACACAATGACAAACTGCACAATCAATTGCATTTGTTAGCTAGCATTTTAATTAAATACTAGTTTAAGTTACTTTTAAGCCATTTGCAATTGTACTCGCATTGTTAATTGTTTAATGTTTAATGTTAGTTTGTAGTTTTGTTTGTTGTCGTCTTGTCGTTGCCTCAATTAACCACACAAAAACTGTTTCTATTTTGTTTTTTGTCGCTTGTGCTCGTATCTTTGTATCTTGTATCTATGTCTTGTTAATTTCTGTCTTGAAGTTCAAATAATACTCACACACACACAATCTCATACACACACACTCAGCACACACGGAAGCAAGAACAATTGCATCTGAAGTTTCCTTAAATTTAACTTGATTTTGTTAATGTATTTTTAGTTTTTTTAGACAAATAATTTATAGCTTGTTGGCGGCTCTGTTTAATTTATGCCAAATTGTTATTAACCAGTACTTAGTCTTCTTTTTTTTTTTGACTACTTGGTTAATAACATTAGAGGTATTCTTTAGAGAGAATATGATTTTTATAGGTTTTGTATTTTTTTTTTGTAAACTAATCAAGAAAAATCGCAAAAAATAATTTTTTTAAGTTTATTAAGTTGTTTGCGTAAATGAATTAATTTTTTTAAATAACATTTTATATATTTTAATTTTTTTTTTTTATCCGAGATTAATCAAATCGAACTTTTTAGCTTTCATTAGTGATTACTATTATGCTTTACACTGCTTTGTACTTGTATTTTGCCGAATTATAATATTAATTAGTATCGTCAGTTGTAGTTAATTTTAATGTTGCCACAGTGAATAATACCCTTAACGCTTTGCTTATTGTTATTATATTTGCAAATTATAATTAATTCTCACACATTTTTCTGCTTGCCTTGAAGTATAATTTGTAAATAATTGTCTTTATTATAATTGCTTTTATTTCCATTTATATTTATTTTGTTTTTTTTCTGTAATGCTTTGTGTTTATTTAATTTGTTTTTAAATGAATCTATGCAAATGTTTTCTGACAATTTTCTCTAATTAAGCAACAAAATTTTGCGCCTTTCAAACTTTTAGACATTAAACAAGAAATTTTAAAAAATTAAAACAATAACAAAAAGAAAATGCCAAAACTCTAATGCGAAATTTTCGAATCCCCGTTTTCCCCAACAACAACAACAACAACACACCACAACAACTACAACAACAACGACGACGACAACCACATTTGACAACAACAATTCAAATGCAAATAAAAAATTTACAAACACACACACACACACGCACGCACACACATGCAAATGAAACGTGTGTTAGGTTCATGAACGGCAAACCGCACGAATGCGCACCCGATCCGAATGGTTCCTGGGGCCAAGGGACGCTGTCGTCTCGCTCCAGCTGCCGGCGGATACCTGCAGCAACTGCTGCCTGGCCGCCGCCGCTGCCGCCGCAGCTGGTTACTTGGGCGGTGGTAGCACGCGTGATATGCGTACAACAGTTGCCGGCGGTGGCGGTGGCCTCGCCATCGGTGGATCAACAGCAGCAATGGATGCGGAACGCAACTCTGCGGCATTGCTCTATCATTTCTATCGTCGGCAGCAGCGGGAGCGTGACCTGGACATGGAGCTGGAGCAGCAATTGGACGACATGATGGACACCGAGGACAGCTATAGCTATGGTCGTCAGCAGCAGCAGGAGCAGCAAGAGCAGCAGCAACAACACATACATTCCAAGGGTCTATTGAGGCCGCCGCCGCAGCAGCAGCAACATCAGCGTCGTCTGCTGCTGGACGTGAATTCGGGTAGTTATAAACAAGCAGCGACAGCAGCACTAACAACCACCAACACCAACAATCATCAACATCAACTACAACAACAGCAACATGACGCAGGCGTCTTAACGTCTAACAGCAACAACAATAACATTCGTAGCAGCTGCAACAACATTAACAGCAGCTTCTTTCTACACGAAACACTCAATAATTCATGCTATTACTCAACACAATGCCTGCCGGCAGCAACTGTTGCTGCTGCAGCCACTGCTGTTGCTGTTGCAGTTGCTGGTAACAACATTGACTCTGACAGCGATTGTGATTCGCTTGATGGTCATGTTTTGCATACGTTGCAAGCTCATGAGCTGCAGCAACATGTGCAGCCGACGTCGCTGCTCTTGCGACATTCGACCCCCATATTGCTGCAACGCCAGCAACAGCATCACCAGCAGCAACAACAGCAGCGGCAGCAGCAGCAGCAGCAGCAACGACATCAACGTTTTGGCAACAGTGCATCTGCCTCAACGTTGAATCGCTCGTTTGAGACGCCGCGCGGTGCCATCAATAACAATAATCACAACAGTAACAACAACAATAGCCACAGCAGTAACAACAGCAACAACAACAGCAACAACCTTGTCACAGTCATTTTTAATGTTTTGGATTTTCTGTTTTAAAACATTATTTTCATTCTTTATGTTTATCATTTGTAAATTCATAACAAAGTCTTCAAAAAATATTAAACAAATGAAGCAAATTGCAAGTGAAATGTCCCAAAATGTTGTTGTACCTAAATAACTTCCGATTGCATTCAAATATCCATACAAAAGTCTTGATATTAACCAGAAATTTGTAAATTATGTCAACAGCATCCTCATGAATGTTCTTAATTAATTTATTTAATTATGTTTTCTATTCTTCGTTTGATACTTTGACTTAAAACTAATTAAGATTGTAAATAAAAGAATTTAAAACTAATCACGTTGTCAAATATAACAAATAGAAGAAGATGCTAAAAATACGTTTTCTCGACCTCTCTAGGTGATTCTTAACGAATACCGTTATAGAAATTTATGGTCCCTCTTGGCGATTCTCATAAATGCAGCTAAGCTTTCATAAATATTTTCTGCATGCAGAACAAACGTGAAAAAATAATTTAAATTAGGTTCTGCTAATAATCTTAATTTAATTTATAATACTTACGATATTTATTTAATTGTTGTAATATTATTTGTAGTTATACGTTTATAATTTAATTAGCTGCTATGTTTTGTGTTAAAAAATCATACTTAATTTAAGTTAAAGTTATTTAATTCAATAAACATAAGTGAGTATTTATTAACTGTGTGTATTTAAATGTATTGACACACGCACACAGACACCACACACACACACACACCTGTACTCTTATACATATGCATACACACACACACACACACACACATATTTGTTGTAATTGTTGTTTCATTTAAATGTGTACTAACCAAAAAACAAAAAGAAATTGATTTATATTTTGTTAACTGTGTAACTTTTTGTGCTTCGTGTTATGTGTTTTATGAGTTGTTTTTGTTCTGCAAGCAACACGCCCACTACAACAACCTACATCACCACTACAACAACAACAATTAGCAGAATCAAGAACAACCGAACAACCATCCAATTAACAACAACAAAAACTTAACTGAAACCTGAACTTTATTATGAACAATTCTTATTTTTCGTTTCTCTCTCTCTCTTTTGTCTCTTTGTGTCTGCCCCCCGTTCGCCCGTCTGCCCATCCGCCCGATCGCCCGTCCCTGTATATATATGTGTGTGTGTTGTATATAAATCACACATCTCTTCAGTTGGCAACATCCGTTTGAGTAACAGCGCCGAGTCTATACAATATGCATCACGTCGTCCCAACATCAGCATCGCCAGCAATCCCATCAGCAGCAGCAACACCAGCAACAGCAATCCCAGCAGCAACACACGCCGTCTGCTTATCAATGTGCCACGGCAATATCCGTTGCGTTCGTCACTGCGGCGCCACAAAGAGAAGCAAATCGGCGGCAGTCAAAGCAACAGCAGCAACAGTATCAGCAACGAGCAGTTGACCGGCTCAGTTGCTGCTGGCGTCACGGCAGCAACTGCTGCTACTGTGCCGCTTAACAAACCATTGTTACTGGTCGGTTTGTTGCCAGGTGCTGAACAGCCACCATCTGTGAGGAATTCTATAGCGGATTGTGGCAGCATGGACTACAACACAATGGACACCATGGAGCATCAGTTGAGTGTCGAGTGCAACACGACGTTGAGCTTCAAGCCGCCGCGACTGTAACAGCGGCAGCAACAACAACAAGAAGCGACGCAGGCTCAACAAAAAAAATAATTAAACAACTTAAACACATACACACACAAACACATCTCTATAAATATAGTATATGTATTTGTATTTATGTGTATAGCAAGAAAAGGCTGATTTTCTTTAGTTACAAAACAAACAAAAACAAAACTTAAAAACTAAAAAACAACAACAATAAAAAAAATGATACAAATTTACGTATATTGATATTGCAACAAATTGCCAAATTTTATTTCTAACTGAAATTCAATGCATTCAACATTTGTTGTTAATTTTTGGTTTCTTTTTTGTTCTTTTCTAAGCCAAGAATCTCTTTTTTTAAAGATCCTTTAATTTTTTACAAATCACACTCGAAAACATTGTCAAAAGAAGATTTTAGACTTAAGTCCAAACGATTCTTTGCGAAACTTTTGACCTGAGAACAACAACAACTACAACAACGACACACAACACTGCAATTTGTACATATATAACAGTTGTATAACAGATTTCCAAGACTCGCCCAGCAATCAAAATGAACAGTAAAAAAACGTAACTCAAACTCAATATTATTATTAATATATTATATACGTAATAGTACAAAAACAAAAAAAATTAACAAAAAAAATACGAACTTTATTATAGAATTATTATTATATAAAAGAAATACCATGTATATAGAATGTTGTAGCATTTAACTAATAGTTTTATATATGCGCATATATATTTAATATATTTCAAAAGCAAGTTGTAATATATTTATAACAAATGTCTGTGTGTCCAAAAGATGTTATAGATATTAATTAATTAATGTAACTTAAGGCTAGAACAGCTCGAGCAATACGATCGAGAGGCTAGACTAAACAGAACCCACAGCAAAAGGTGCAGAATTAAAAACAAAAACATTTAAATTTAAATTAGAATTAAAATTACAATTAAATTTACAATCAATCATTCAGAGAGAGTTTAGAAACTTTGCCCAGTTGCAGCCAATTTACTTAAGTAAAGCATCCCAAACTGAACAATATAACAGTAGCTCCCTCTCTATCCCCCTCTCCTCCCTCTCTCCATCTTCAACATTTTCACTGCCCATTTATCTGCTGGCCCTTTAGAGGAACTTTCCGACTTTTCGCGTATTTATGCGAAAAGTATGAAAAGTTATGAAATTTCACTCGCTGTGCTACAAAAAGATTTGTGTGTTTGTTGTGCGAAAACAAATTGAATTTATACATAATTATATGTAACTAGTATTAGTTAATTAAACTGGAACTGGAAGTTTGGCTATTTTCGTACATAGTACAAAAAGAAACCCATTTTTCGATTCGAGATTTGACGGAGAAAGTAAAAGTAAAACACCAATATATGTTGATTACCAAAACTTTTATTATCAACATCATTTTTTATATACATATATATACTTATATATTGCCAGTTTATGTTAGGCTATAAGCTATATAAATATATATAGTATATTGATAAGCATATATATATATATATCTGTATAAATCTTACAAAGTACGATTTTCGAGTGAAGTACATTCATTAGCCCTTAATTATATTGTAAATCTTATGTTGTATATTACGATTGATGATGATAATGTTTAAGAATGCGATTAAACATTATCTGTTCCATATAGTTGTAATCCATTCATTCAAATCTGCTGCGAATGCATTTCGAATACATTTTTCAAATATTTTTAAACATAAACAAAATTGGCTTTTTATAATTATATATATAAAAAACTTATGTAAAGAATTTAGCATAAACAAAATAAATTGACATTCTCTCTGTATAATTTTTCTCATTACAAAAAGAAGTTGCACATTAAAATGAAAATTGTATACAAGATTTCAAGAATCATACAAATTATTGTAACTAATTACTGAATGGGAAAAATAATAAATAACTAAATTGCAAACTAACTGCATTAACCTAGACGTATTAAGTGCGTTCAATTGGATGAGATACAAGATATACTTGACTTGTTGGGAACACATCATTTGGTCAGCTTAGGCTAAAGTTCACAACGATATTTAGTTGTACAAGGCTTTGTCCACGATGATTCCATGTTCAATTAGGAAACTCTCCACGTCGGAGGCAAAGAAATCATCGCTTAGATCATCTGTTAGGCGCACAAAATTACCAATTAGTGCCTGGGCCTTGTAGACCAGCAGAGCTGGCAATCCTTTGGTGCGGAAATCCCGACTCATGCCAGCCACTGAGCTACAGATCTTAGCAAACTTAATGGACGGATAGTCGGTGGCAAGCGAGTCTAGGCAATTGTTGAGCGTAGTGCAAGCAGACTGTGAACGCTCATAGATGTGTATTATGATGGTTGTGTGCTTGTTCTCCTGTTCCACGCAGGACAGAAACTCCTCGTGGGAGGTCAACTGATGCACCTTGCCAAACTGTTGATTGTGTCCCGTTTGGCGCAGCATTTCAGCCATGCGCTGTTTTTGATATTGTTGCAAAAAGTCTTCGCTCATTAACTCTGCAAATTCGGCATCCAATTCCTCCTGTCGCTTGCGTTCTTCATCCTCCGCCGATGTTGCGGTTGTCATGCTCAGTTTCTTTGCCAGCTCCATGCGCTGGCGTTCGCTTTCTTCGCGTTTCTCAGTCTCCATTTGCTTGAAACGCTGCCAATCCTTAACAACGCCCTTGGGACCCGTATTTGTGGATCCCTGCGAACGGAATCCACCTGCGGGCGCTGCATTGGGATCCGTATTGATTGTCAGTCCAGCGCCCTTGCGAGAGCTGCCAGCGCCCTTTTCGTCGTCGCCATCGTCTCCATTGTCTTCCTCCTCGCTGCTGCTACAGTAATACTGCAGTTTTTCTCCCAATAACTTATCTTCAAGCGTGGCCATTTAATTTAGTTTTTTTAATTTAATTATAGAAAATTTAATCAAAATGCAAACAAACGCTGCTATGAGGGTTGCAAAAGTATCGATACCGCGATACCATTGCAGCAACAGCTGATGTCTGCCTATTTGGTGAATGGCTAAATGTGCACTTGTTATCGATATGTTTGTTAACGATTTATCGCTAAGCTCGCTTACATTTTTTGAATTTTATTTAAATTTAATATTTTATTTTGTGCGTAATGCGTATAATTTTAAAGATTTCTTTTAATTTGTCCGGAACTTCGAACTGATCAATTAACTGCTCCATGCTATTGAAATCAGACTTTTCGAGTTCGTCGCAAGAGTCGTCATCGCTACATGCCGCACTTGAGAGCGCCAAACGCTCAGCAAAAGAAACAATACCACACCAAGCACGAAAATCCAAATCTCCGCAAGCATCGTGCTCGTAGCCCAAGCGTGTTAATGTATTCTTTACATTCGTCTCGGTGCCGTGAAACTCCAAGACATCTTCCAGTGCCTGTGGCAAACTGCGCCACACCATAGTGCGCTCTTTGTACTCGGCGAGGGGCGCTTCATCATTACCCAGTGCAAGCTCGCTTTCCGGTTCCTCGCAGCGGCTCAAGTATTTGAGAAAGACGCGTTTGTACAGCTGCTTGCGTTGCTGAGAGACCCACACGAATTTACTCAAGTAATCCCAGGGTGTCATGTCTACGAGGGTCGAAACTTAAGTTTTGCCCACTATTATAGGATAACTTACTCTTTAGCATGGACAAATCCATGGGCACATCGAAACGTGTGGCTGACTTTGAGAATTTGCGCGGCATCTTGGAACTTGAAGTGGGCGTGGCCTTTTCCTGCTCCTCCGCTGGCTTAACCTGTACCGTTTTCGGCATGTACTTGATGGCTTCCCGGAGAGCGCGATTGAGCTAAGAATGAAAGTGGGTGAGTTGTAGACATTAGCGTTTTCCTGGACTACTCACATATCGTCCAAAGGTGTTCTCGATTAAATCCACTGTCAGATCAGTTTTAAGCGCCTGAAAGGCCTCCTCGGTCAGGAAGCTACCCTTAAGCAGAATAGGCTCCCGTTCAGTTTCCCGCTTATCCTTGGGCAGTAAACTGGCTGCATTTGGTATCAAGCTAGGCCGTGTGCTGGCATTTAGGGAATCAGGTCCCAAAGCAGCCACCTGAGTCTCCGGATCTTCGCTCAGATGAAACGTGGTGGTGGCTAAAAGAATCTACAGTTCAGGCAACCAATTTCTCCTCTAGTTCCCTCCTCACTCACCCTGCGCTGGCTTCAGTTTCTTGCGCTTTTTGCCCCTTCGCACATCCTCGTCGCTCAGATCATGCTCGTTGATGCAAGTCTTGAGCGGCTTAGGGTCCAGATCGGTGTGCTGATCGACTCCCGCTGTAAGGGTAGCTGTAGCTAGCGAGGATTTAGGTCGCTGCTCGTGAGACTGTTGTCGTCGTGGCTTCTTGTCCTCGTTGGCACCCGCACTCTTTGGTTTCTTGCCCTCCTCGATGCCGCTCTGGGTCAACTCCGAGCTGGGCTTCCAGTAGAGCGTCTCCTGCGAGTGCGAACGTCGCAGATCCAAAATAATCTTCTTGCGCTGTATGTTCTCATGCTTGCCCCACTCCGGTGTGATGCAGCGTCGATAGAAGGAACCAGCACTGGTCCTGGTGTGTATGCTGGTCACCGTTGGTGTCGGTGTCATTGGCCGGGAATCGGTTTCCGCATAGCGTCGGAATAGATCCTCTGGTATGTTGTCCGTCTCATGCGGCTGTAGTTGCTCCTCCCGCTGCTTCTCTTTGCCAGCTGCCTGATTTGGACTCCTGCCCTCGATGGCCAGCGATGTTTTCAGCTGGTTAATGACATCCTTCATCGCCGACGGCGCCGGATGATTGCATAGCACGGAACAGCCCTTGGCAAAAGGATTAAACAGTCCGCCAAAGGGACGCAGCGACAGCGGCATTGGAGTCGCTTCAAATCTAAGAGGCATTCGCGAATCATCCGCATAGAGATTCTTGCGCTGTGGGCGATGAACACTTGGATTAGGCATGGGTCCTACCAGGCTTTTCACCGTCTCTTACCTTTTTTACATATTTGATTTGCCGTTTCGGCGTGGGCACCAGCCCCGAACGTGTTGTTCCACTCATTGCCGGCTAGCAACTCCCAAAAACGAGTCGACAACAATGCGAGGTGCGAACCTAAACAATCAAGCTCGTTGTCATGGCAAGCGCTTACTCAAAGGAAAAGTCTGGGAAGCCTGTTATGGGGCGTGTTCTAAACTTTAGATTCTCAGAAAACTGTGTGTTTTAGCTAGAGTAAGGGAACAAAAAGCAACTCAATTAGTCAGATTAGAAAGCTAGCGTAGGTCTGAAAGATAAAGTTTTCATTCATCTAAAGTCTTTCATGTCTGTAAAAGTGTACAGCGCGTGTTCTACAGTTTATTTTGGGTGACAGTTCAGGGAAATTCGTTTAGGTAACAGAAGCACTTAATAAATGAACTGGATTAATTGTATAATTCTCTTAATAATCAGAACTTCCTTTTATCTAAGCCATCTCTTAAAACTCTAAAAGGTAAAGGGAGCACTTCAAAGGTGTTTTTAACCAAAACCTTAACCTAACTAATAGTTTTCTTACTGATGAAGATCGAGAGATCAGAACTGTTAGATGAAAAATCTTGAGTTCTTCTAGGAAACTTCTTCTCATTTACCGTAACAAATTTAAAGTACTCTTATCTATGGAAACTCTCTAAACCTAAGGTGTTTCAAAATGTACTTAAGAAAGATTAAGAAACTAAGAGCAATCATATATACACTTACACAACTAATAGTTTAACATCAAAAGTTATTTAATAAATATCGGCGAATTCGCCAAGAATTAGAAACTGAGAACTCAGTTCTCCATGGCATCACACAAAAAGCAGCAAATTGAAAAACTGATTGGACATTTACATAAACACTTTATTATTATAGAAGTAGTTTTTGTTGTAGTTGTTGTAGTTGTTGTTGTTGCTTATAACTAGGAGTTAAGTAATTGAAATTTGAGGAAATTGCATTTACAAAAGCTCCTCAATACAAGGAGCCACGATGATGTAAATGCCTCAAGCGTTGATCCAACAATTGCCGCTCATTGGACAGTGAAAGCGTCGATGAGGATCGATGGATTGGGGGCAGCGCACGGCTGGGTTGGGATGGAATTGCTGTAGTTGTTGTTGCGGTCGTGGCTCCTGTTGTTGTTGTGCCAGCAACTGTTGCCTCAATGGGTCCCAAACCAGCAGTGTGAACCGCAGCCCGAGAACGCAACAAATGATTCCGTAGCGTGGAGCGGGAACGGGAGCGGCGACGCAGCGAATTATTGAATGAGATCTGCAGCGAGAGGCGCTTCTGGGAGAGTGAGGCCAAGTGCTCCGGCGACAGTTCAATAACCTGCGGGGCCAGCGCTGTTCCAGCAGCTGTGGCAGCCACCATGGCAGCTGTGGCAGCACTATAGCTGGGCAGCGAGGTAGTGGGTGAAGTGCCACCAACTCCACCGCAATTGCAGGCAATGGAGGTGAGTGATATGTTGTCTCCGTTAAAGTCGTTCACTCCCGCTGGCCCAGCTGCTGTCTCAACCACAGTATAGGCCACTGTTGGCTCCTTAGCCCCTGCTGCATCGTTGTTAACATTCTCAAAGATTTTAATAACAGGCACAAACGCTGGCGTCAATATTATACCCGCCTTACGGAACTCCTCCAGGGCATCGTCATAGGTGGGCAGACCCGAGACAATCGTGTAGGATGGCAAGGACTCGGCTTCGTAGTCAGGTGGACAATGGCGGCAGACCTCGATGGTGGCGTCGCTGTGGTTGGCACGATCTGCAAATAGTCAAAAGTTTACAAGTTAATAAGATTAAAGGAATTATTTATAGAGCATGACGCATTCAGTGTAAAGCTATAATTTTACAACTTTCTGATACTTTTAAACAATGTTGGCTATCTTTCCGTCCATCTCTGCCAAAAACAAGCTAACCTTCTGCTCAGAGGCAAAGGAAACTGTTGGAAGCAATCCGAATTACGAAATCAATTCTGTTAGACCTTTTGGGACCAAGACAAATGCCCCCATTCTTGCATCCACTACATTTATTGCTACCTCTAGTTTGCCATGTTGGGGGTGTGTTCTGTAAATTAATGAAATTTTTATGCTCGAATGTCGCAACGTTTTGTGTTAAAAGCCACTAAAACTCCCGCTGGCGGAAATGTGCAAGCCGCGTCCAACCCTTAAAAGTAGGCAACAACATTTTTTATTGCAATTGGCCAGCTCTCGATGGGAGCAAATACCAAAAGTACGCACCCCACCACCGCCCACACCTCTGTTGGCTGTGAGGTGAGTCACTGGAAAAAACTGTTGATGCGGGAAGCGTTGTAGAGACGTGCAACACGATTTTCAAGATTAGCCGCATGCTGCGTGGGCTTTAAATAAAAAAAAAGCTGAAAGAAAACATGCGAAAATAACACACGCTTCGTTTCACACCCTTTTGGTATGGATTTAAATTCAGCAGGCGCCCGGAGGGCGGTACCAGAAGCGTTTTCACACCCACATGAATGGACGGACAGACTTTCATTTTTTATGCAACGCTTTGTAAGCTTACGAAATTAAATTGATGATGCACACGGGGAACACATTTTGGGGGCAGACAAAATGGAAACTCATTGTCATTTGTCAGCTTGGGTAGAATGGCAGGCAGAAGCGAATGGGCTGTTCAACCATATGGAGATCCGCTTTTGACTTTGTTAAGCTACTTGGCTGTTATACTGTACAAGCTTAACAATAGGTTAATCCTTTATATAGTTTTCAATTGACCATTGTTAATTGCGGCACAAGGAATTGCCGGACTTTGATTTGATGAAACAGGCTGGCAACGTCCGCTTAAATAATCTGCTTATCGATCTTTGTTGCGAACGTTAACAGAGGAAATGTGGCGGCTGCCGATAAATTAGCTACTTTCGATGTCGGCTTTAAGCAGATACTGTTGAAGATTAAAGCTGAATTGAATGTAAGGAATTGTGTAAGGCGATGAATTGAATATTAAATTATGAACTGGTTGGGGACGTGCCACTTAGAAGCAACATTTGATGAACTGTCTACCGCCCCCATAAGCCCCAAAGGACATACGCATTTCAATTCCCCAAGCGCAGCTTAGCACCACAATAAAATGAAGTGCAGCAGTAAAAGGAATACGAAAGCGAATAACTGTGAGCAAAAGAGAGCTGGAGAAGTAGTGTAAGTGCGTGGGGCATAAAGTATGCGCCGCAAGTGATAAGCCAAAAGCAAAATGGACACCAAAAGCCCCACTAGTGACTAGTCAATATGCTAAAGGTCATGGCAGAGATGCCAAAATACAACTACGACAACAGCAAAAGGGCAATAGCCACAACTACCAAGCGAACGAAAGCAGCGGGAGCTTAGTGGCAACATCAAGGAGCTGGCAGTGGAGCTGCCTTGGGTGTGGGATTGGGGGTGGTAGCAAAAACATAACCTAAGGCAGGCCAAGGATATTTGGGCGTTCACGAAAAAGTTAAACACACTTTATGTTGGGGGCTGTGCTCGGCAATGCGTTTTGTGGATGGATTTGGGCGCCAAAACCACCGGAGCAGCCAGAGAAAAGCCAAGGAAAAAAGGAAAACAAACGATGGCAACCAAAAATGACGTGCTCGGGACGATGGCGACATGCTCATGCCTGCAGGTCGCAAGGACGAGAAAAGTAAGAATAACAACAGCTCTGTGGAGACACGTAGGATGAAAGGAGGCAGCGGGGCGCGATTGGTCGGGGGAATGTTTTCGGTCTCTGATGCTTGCCAGGCACGTAAGCAGTTGATGCTTGCTCCCGTGCTCCCCACATTCCCCCACAGCAGATGAAGCTAAAATAAAACTCCACAGGCCACAGTTTTTCGGGATGCTCGTCCTTTGTACTTTGTCCTTGGGGTTGGTAAACACGGCACCAAATTGCCGTTTAAATTTCTCCCCAATGTACGCGCCCCAAAACAGTGGGACCAAAGCGGCCTTGAAACATTATTATGACTACTGTTAGACTTTGTCTTCCCTTTATCTGCTCGCCTCACATTGCTACGAACTTTAGATTTGAAGTTGTGGTTGTCAGAGGCAATGTCTGAGACATTCACTACGACCTATGCCTCCCTCCGGAGTCTGATCCATGTCAAAGGCTCAGCTCCAGCAAAGAGTAGAAAAACCCACAAGTTTATGCGTCTGCAAGAGCTTCCGGTTACGTCTGTGCCTAGCGAGCACGGCGCTTAACTAATTAAACTTGTTCCAGGTATGTTCGAGGACATGCAAATATTTTTTGGAACTCATCTGGAGTCTTTGCTTAAAACGCATGTTATGGCCAAATTGCAATGTTTTTTACCTACACCCTTTTTTTGTGTAGAAACAAGGAAAATGATTATAAACATGTTGCCCCGACAAGAGGATGCTGTATGGCTCGAAGTATCCTTAAGATACCCATTCGTCCCAGTGCCTCCTACTCACTAATTCCAGTCACTAGTTGTCATGTCGTAGCTGCTGTTTGTTTCGGGTTGGCGCATTAGAAGTAACTGCTAAATTATTGAGAAAGTAACCCATCCATCTCGGGGATCTTTTGGGGCCTGTCTGCCACAAACATTTTGCGCACGGGGGAAAAAATGAAGAGAAATTGCGGCATGTCAGTTAAAGGCACAACAACAATAAAAACCAAAAAGAGGACACAACCAAGACGAGCATGAAGACATTGTTGGACACTGAAGTGAAGCCGGTGAACACGCGCCAAAAGCATCCAACAACAATATTAACAACAGGAACAAGCAGGAGATGGAGCTGGTGCTGGCACTGGCGCTGGCGCTGGAGCAGGAATAGAAACTGCCAGGACGAAAATGTAATAAGTGTGTCTATTTGTTCGCAAATATTTCATTTCCCGTGCCTTTATTTCACATTTCGCCCGCACAAAGCGCTCACAGGAAAAATGGGAAAACCAAGCAAAAACCAGCAAAACGAACACGAATACGAAAACTTAATTTAACTTTACGATAACAATGGCCAAATATTTGGCTATTTACTGTCTTTAATAATATTTCCAGCCGACTGTTTTTGAAATGTTAGCTCTTGAAAGGATCTCTAGATCACAGCCTGCACTAAAATCAAGTCTGACTTTAAGTAACCCAGTCAAAAGCACTTAAATCATGTAAAAAATTGGCCCAACCTAGTCTTTAATTTATAACGTTATAAAATGAACCCGATATTTAATGTGACACCAGAGTAAAGTGTTTACAAAATAAAAACTTTACGCTTTATTAATGGGTAATACATGTTAAACTATTAGCTAAATGTTTATTATTATTTTCTTGTTAATTAAACTTAAATATGTAGTATGCATTTTAGCCGCATAGTCAAAAACGTTAGCGTAATTTATGCAATGCACAATGCACATGTTACCACGGCGTTGAATGTTATTAAAAACAATATAAACAACTTCCAGTAGGGGTTACGGGTGTGGGTGTGAAGAGTGCGTCGCATGTTGTTTATGTGCGTGTGGCTTCAATGGCGTCGGTGCCGGTGTCGACGCCGACGCCAACGCTGGCGTTGGTAGTGCAATGAAAAGTGGACCACAAAGTACCAGTTGCCAGCAGCGGCCGCTTAGGCAGAAAGAGCAAGAGAGAGATAGAGAAGCAGAGAGGTTGTCGGAAGTGATGGCAGGAAAGAGTGAGGGGGATGTGGAACTGCTGTGGCTGGCAGTGCGGCAATTTTCAAATTGACTTTTGCACATGTTGCCCGACGTAACGAAATGCGGCCAAACAATGTGTGTTTGATACATATAAAAAAACAAGAAACTAAGTTTATCTGCGGCTAACCGAAGCTGCGATGCTCTTGCAAACCCAATTATTTAATTATCAGTTGTATTCACTGTAATAAAACCTACTGACTGTTTAAACTTTAAACTATTATTTGCCAAGTCCTGTCACCTTTTGTATGACAAAACTAAACTATCCTCCGTAAGAGTATACAAATTGTCTCCACAACAGCCTATTGTTGTTTTATATAAGTGTGTGTGTTTGTACGTTTGGGGTGGTATAACGGTTAGCCACGAAGTGAACAAAAAAAGAACAAGACGAAGAAAATTATTACCCAAAGATGCAGGCAACACTTAAAAACGTGCCAATTGAGCGCGTGAGTCGCATAAGTAAAATGCTTTTGGCCTGGATGCCAAAAAAGGCTGAACCATAGTCAAATATCTATCAAAATGATATTAAGCTTGGCAAAACAGCAGCTGGAGCACGTTTTAATGTGTTTACATTTTTGTTGGATTATCCCAAAAATCATCAGATCACTTTGGCGCTCAGCAAATCGATTAGTGTTATCGATAATCGACAAGGTGTTGAACTGCTAACAGGTGAAGCATAAGCATATTCATGAATATGTGCGGCAACAAAGCAAAACTGCTAACGTAATCGAAATATACAGATCGTTATATATATATAAATATGTTTAAAATAGTTATTTTGTTGCTTTACGTTTGCGGCTGAAAATACTAGTGGCTGCTGCTCACCCGCTCTCACTTAGTGTCTGTTAAAACTATGTTAATAACATGAAAAGTGTTCGTTATTTGACAGTGTGCTGCCACCCAATCACATGCTGCTGAGATCTTAGCAGGTCTGGCAATAATGATCACATTTGTTATTGTCTGGCAGCACGAGTTTATGAACCAAGTTCACATATTAGCAGTCCGGCAATACCACGCGCTCAAAGAACAAAAGAGCCAAAGTGGGAGAGAACGAACGAGAGAGAGAAAAAGAGCATTAAAAAATCTGCCAGCGGCGTCAGTGGATTTAGTTTTGTTGTAGTAGTCTCAGTGGTGCGCGTAGTTGTGCTCCCAAAGTAACAAAAATTATAATTATTAAAACGAAAAACGGTGGTGTATAAAACAAATACAACAAATTTACTGTATTGTGACATGCTAAAAATGACAAATGTGGCTTTGCCGACAATGCTAAAGCTAGGCAGCAGCAACACTAAGAACAGCGCAGCAGCAACAATAAAAAAGACACAGCATAATGGAGTAGCAGCCGTCGCAGCTGCGTCGCTGCGCTGCGCGACAGACGACACGGACGAGTCGGATGAGGACTCTGAGTCTGAGCTAGACATTGAAGAGGAAGACAATTTACTGGACGATGCAGATGATGTTGTTTTACAAATTGATAGTGAGGATGAGGCCGAGCTAGAGGCCCAACGCATTCGGTTGGATGATTTGAAGGCAGCAGCCGCAGCAAAGTCGCAGGTCAGTAACGGTAAAGAGACAACAACGCCGACAGCGACGACGACGACAGCGGCGTCGCAGATACCGCTGCCAACGTTGCGAAAGCCGCGTGGGCGGCCACCCGGCAGCACAAATAAAAACAGCAAAAATCAGAGAAATAAAAACAAACGCAAAAACTCAAACAGCCCCTGCATCAGCGCAAGCGTCGCAGTCACTACTGTAGCTGTTTCCGTCCCCGCCCCCGTCAGCGTCGCTGTGCCCACCCTCTCACCCACGGTGGCTGCTCAAATACATGCGGACGAGAAGGCGCATCGTTTTATATACAGCTGCGTGAGCTGTTCTCTTCTTTACGGGGATGCAGCAGCGCTCTCTCTGCACTGGCAGAAAGAGCATCAGCAGGTGGTAAGAGAAAACAAGCGGATTAAAAGCAAATCGCCAGCGGGAGAGGAAGTAAAGATTGAGCCACCACTGGAACTCACCCATGGCACTAAACTCAGCGACCTAAGGTGCTGCGCTCAGCTGCTGCTGACGTTGGCAGAGGATCAATCTGCAAAGCAGCAAGTACGCTGCTCTGTCTGCCAGTTGTCCTTTGAGCAGGTCAAGGATTTGCAGTTGCATCTGAGTGAGAAACATGAAATCTTTAAACTGCTGGTGCCCAAGAGGGAGCCCAGCGAACCCATGGTTATTATACCATGTGATTCGGGTGTAAACAAGCTGAACTCGATGAGCGAACCGGTTCCGGCTTTGGAGCTACCAGAGACGCCACCGCCTGAGAAGGAATCGGGCGACAAAGATGATCTGGCTATGATTAGCGCCATGGTGGCGGAAATTGCAGCTGAGCACGATCCCAAGGTGAAGAAAATGATCATTAAACTGCCGGTGGCAAAACGACCAGGACGCAAGCGAAAAAAGATTGAGCAGGAGGAGGAACGAGAAGAGGAAAAGGAGTTGGATCAGAATGAAAGCCAATCCGAAATAAACATAAGCAAAAGGAAACGATCGCGAAAAGTGCAAAAGGTGGCACAACCTGTAGGAAAGAAGCAGCCAGCAAAGAAGGAGGAAAAGCAGCAGGATAAAGAAGTAGAGAAGGTGCACGATAAGAAGGAAGAAAAGCAGCAAGAACTTGAGAGGAAATGCGCGGAAGCAAAGGAGGAGGCAAAGCCAGAAATCAAAGAGGAATTGGAACCACGACGCGTGCGCAAAGCACGCAGTTTTGTGGACTACGTTGTTGATATCAAGGATGAGGACGACGACGACGATGAAGAGGAGGAGGAGGACAAGGATACCGATTCGGATGTTGAGACGCCACACAATAGTTCCACAGACGACAGCCATGTGGCTACATCCATTAAGCGTGAATCCTCTGAAGAATCGCAGCGCAATGGAACAATACACACATGTAACTTTTGCAGCAAGACCTTTCAGCGTTTCTCCCGGCTGCAGGATCACCTTCGTTTGCACACTGGCGAGAAGCCGCATGTTTGTGGCCAATGTGGACGCGCCTTCCGCCTGAAGATGCGTCTGGCCGAGCATCAGATGCGTCATCGCACCGAAAAGGCATATAAATGTGAGCTGTGCTCCTTGCCGCTAGCCACCAAACAGGACATGGCGCTGCACATGCGTCATCATAGGAACGATCGACGCTATAAATGCGATCGATGTGGCAAAGGATTCGTGCGTAGTTCCGATCTGACCATACACGTGCGCGTCCATACGGGAGAGAAGCCCTACAACTGTGACCTATGCGGAAAGGCGTTCCGTGCTCGTCAGAATCTCGTCGTGCATCGACGTACACATCTGGGCGACAAGCCTATTCAATGTGAAATGTGCGACAAGAGATTTGCACGCAAAATCGACATGCGCGTGCATATGCGCCGGCATACAGGTGAGTAAACCCTGAGCATAGCTCATAGCCCATAGTCTAGATCTTATCTTTTGCTGTCTCTTTTAGGTGAGAAACCTTATAGCTGCAGCTCTTGCCAGCGTGGATATTCGTCGCGCGTCAATTTGCAGCGCCATCAGCAGCGGGAACACGGCGGACAAGCACCCAGCGAGTCAAAGTCTGAGCCAGCCGCTGCTGAGGACACGAAGTCGAAGCCAGTGACTCGACGTCCCCGTCGTGAGAAACTGCAGGAAAAGATTGCCGCTCAGGAGAAACTGCTGGATGAACTGAAACGCAGTCTCAGCACACTGCCAGAGATTTCCGATGAAACCACGGAGACTCCAGTGGCTGAGAGTAAACTCAATGTTACCGAATTGGCTGCTGATGCAGGTGCAGGCACAAACAAAGGCGTGGCCTTGGGAGCTGGCTGTGCACAGGTTTCCGTCACTGTGTCCATGCAAGTGGAACCGGCTAAGGGCGATGATGATGAGGAGATCACGCCGGAGAAGGAAAATGCGCTGTCCAGCGGATCGGCAACGGATCCCGTGTCCAGCAATGGCAAGACGAAGACTAATCGCAAGATAACGAGCTACTTTACGGTTGTTGGTCAGCAGGCGGAAATCTAAAGACTTATCGAGACCAATCCATTTAAATCCAATCCACAATTCTTACTCATTAGCTTAAGATGCCACTGTACTTGAAATTTTCTAGCTTAGGGCACACCTCGCAAACCGGGAGCTAATTTCATATATTTCTTCATAAGATTTTCAATTTTGCAGGGATTAAGTATTCTCTCTTATATATATAGATATACTTTTAAAGACGATGCAACTTGGATAAGGATATACCACATTTTTTTTTTGCATTTAATTAACTTTAACGAACAAAAAAGACTACGTTTTAAAAGCATTATTCATACGAAAAAACCGAAAGAAAAAAGATATATAAGAAACATGGAAAGAACACAAAAGAGACTGCAGAAAGTTTATACTATAAATATATAAAGTCGATATAAAAATGAAATATTGTGAATATTTTTAAGTTCAATATGAATTGTAAATTTTTGGAGACTGCCAGAGAAAGGCGAACTGAACTATTGAGAATTTCTAGTAAATCCTTAATAGTTCAACTAGCCCCAACTGTACTTCTCTCTTGAAATAACAACAATCAACAAGCACATTTAGAATTGTAATTGATATAAACATTTAAAGATATATAAATACTTATATTGAATTGCCAGTCATGAAATATGCAATTTAATGCTATGTGTAAACCTGATCCACATTACGTGCACTCAAATTCCAAATTACATTTAATTATGTATAATTATAATTAAGAACTCGCATTTCGCAGCTTATTTTACACTCACACACACATAAATACATACATTTAAACACAATTATATATATATTTATTAAGAGTGTGAGTTCTATTCTCATAAATATGTCTCGAATCATAAGCTAAGTGAAAAGACAACAACGCAGCAAAATTCTGCCGAACAAAAAAAGCGTTTAAATTTGTAGAATTTAAGTAAATCGCGCATTTATACTTATAAAACAAAAACAAAAGTCAAAGTCCAATGAAAATACATTTATTACTATGCTAATGACATATTTGTATTAATTCATGAAATTGTTAACTGTCAATCAACCCTCTCGCTGTCTGCTGCCTTCTGTCTGGGCTACAGGGTGCGTATCTTGTATCGTTTACCTCTTAGCTTTATGTCTAGCAACAGCTGCCAGCAGCCCCTTTTGAGAGCTCGAGAGGATTCGTCACGATTTTGGGATCAGACAATCAGGGGGTGAGTTACCGACTCAGCATAGTTTTGTTACACATGAGGGTGGGCCTGGTGTGCTCAGAACAGGGTGGTTACTACCCAGAGAGCAAGAGAGAGAGAACGGAAGGATCTAGTTCGCAGTGAGCTGGAATCAAAGCTCAGTCTGCCTTTCTTGGTATTTCCGCTATCAAAAAAAGTTTTTTTTAGTGCTGATTTCACTTTTAAGTTAATATCAGCAAAGTTTTTGTTTAATCAACACTTAAAAATATTGGTCTATTTTTAGTTAGTTTTGTTTGATTCGCTCAGCTTGTACATATTTTGATACGCATTTTCCCATTATTTATTGCTCATGTCTTATCGTCTTCAACGCGACGTTATGGCAATTTATTAAGCTATATCATATTTATATTTATTTATTTTTTATTTATTTATTTTTGCTTTTTTCAACACTCTGGCGGAACAGCATATCGTTTGTAAACAAAAGCGAGCGTCAAACAAAAGCATGAAATCAGCGAATAACCAAAAAAACCGAAACAAAACAAAATGGCAAAAAAACTTAGCTAAGCAAAAAAATTGTATAGCAAAAAGAAACATGGAAAAATTTGGTTGCAATGCAATATTACGCATACGACGTGGTGCTGCTGCACCACATGTCTGGCTGTGTGTGTCGAGTACAATAGCCAAAAAGATAGTCAACGTGACAGCTAACATGCAGACAACAGCAACACACTCCAAAAACACACACACACACAAACACGCGGACAGACGGTGATTTTTGTTGTGCAAAAATATGCAAATTAAGTGTGGCGACTTTTATTATTGTTGTTTCGCTTGTTGTTGGTGTAGAAAGCGTAAAAAAGCGCAGCAACAATAACAACAAATATGAATAAAGAATGAAAGACCGAGAGAAAGAAAGAAAAAAAAAGCGACGTATACACATTATTTGGCTGACGGCTGTAGAAAGCAAGCAAGCCGAAAAAACAAGTATACGCCCCGTTGTACAGTCAACAAAGGCAGCGAGTCGCTGCTTGAAATGAATGCCACTGTGTGTGTGTCTGTTTGTGTGCGAGTGTGAGTATCTGCGCTGATCGTAGCCAAAGCCGCAGTCTCAGCCGCAGCTATGGCAACAGTCGCTGCTTCTGCCTCTGCCGCAGCCCTTTTTTTGGCTTTGTCAGCATTTTCACACTTTTATGCTGTTGCTTTTTAATTGAATTTCGTTTCGTTTCGTTACTGTCTGCGACTTTCGGTGTCTGTTGCTCTTCTTTAGCTCTTTCGCTTTTCCATTTTTGTTTTTGCAGCTGTGGTTAATTTTAAAACTAGCCATAAAAGCCACACGCAGCGAAGCCGACTTCGACAGCGACGCTGACAGCGTGACAGCGACAGCAGCAGCAGCAGCAGCAGTAGTAGTGACGCTTGGCTTTTGTCGCCAATATAATTTAGCAGCCAGCAAGTTCTTCTGTGTTCTTTCTCTCCCACTGTCTGGCTCTCTCTCGTTCTGCCTCAGTCCTCTCGCTTCGAATGGCTCTCTTTAGCGCTGGCTGCTTGTTTATTTGTTTGTTTGTGTTCGCAAAGTCGCTTTGCTCTTCGGCGCTCTCTGCCTGCTGCATTCTTTGTGCGGTCGTTAACATGCGGCTTCGTCAAACTCTGGAACATGTTTGCTCTTTGTTGCTGCTCCTCTTCTTCTTGTTCTTGCTACCGCTCATGCTGATATTGTTGTTGTTTGCTAGCGTATATGTGTCCGTGTGTGTGTGCGTATTTAATTGCGCGTCGTTTCTTGCTTTGTTTTGCTTTCTGTTCGCATTCTCACTCTCTCGCTCTATCGCAGTTGGTGAGCCGCTTGGCCAGCTGCTGTCTGAGTGTGTGACTGAATCTTTGAATCGATTGGCAACACTGTCATTGCCCGCGTTAAGTTGGTTTTTTAAATAGTTGAAATTGCCTACAGTGCGTATGCGTTATGAAAATGCCCATCAATTACAATAAAATTTTGAATTTTTAATTTATTATAATAAATAATTTCAATTTGATATTTAATTTTAATTCGCTCTGATCGATTTTCTAAAGCAGCTATAATGCAATTTTAGTCACAAACAATTAAATAAAACTCAATTCATAGTTGAATAGTTTAACTTTAATAAATGAAAGGAATTTATTAATATTAAATTGGCATTAGCGTTGGTGTATTTTAATTTCACATTTTCAGCTGTCAATTAATTTATTTCACAGTTAAGTTCTCACATTTCGTACAAACTTTCCAGCGTAATGTAATTTAAAACCGCCGCTGACAACTCATCGACGTAGTAAAAAGCATTACAATTATTTATCCATAAATCATGCAACGATTAATAAATAAAAATCGCAGTTCATTTCCGTCGACAGCGAAAAGACAAACAAATACAAACAACAGGCAAACAAACAAAAAGTATGTTAAAAAATATGCCAGTTCAAAATACACATAAATAAATCATATCTGAAAAAGCAGCATGCAACGTAGGCGTGTTGAACAAACAAATAATCATAAAAATAATTTGAATATCAACAAACAAAAAAAATGAAGTTCAACTGCAAAAGTCAGTAAATAATATAATTTATAAAAAAGCCGAACTCTGCACAGCTTGGAACTAACCGCTGCATGTGCATAATTTATAAAGCTAATTAAACGCGCATTTAACTAATTAAAAATATAGCGCGCATCACTTATTAAAATATGTTGCAACACTGGCAGTGGCAGTGGCAGCGGCAGAGGAATCTACATCTGCAAACTAATGCTGCTGCAGCATTGCTTGCCCCTTGGCCAATTATGATGATGTTACAAATTTGCAATTAAAATGGAACAATTTTTCGTAATGCATTTGAAATATCGAATGCTCAACGTGGCGTATGCGTAATGCTAATCAAAATATACATTACGTATTCGACAGCGTGACATGTGCTGGAATTCACAGAGGGGTGTGGGTCGGGGTGTGTGTTTGCTGTGTGTATATTTGTGTGTCAGACGAGCAGCTAATTTGCTGTATTGTCGATTTTTTGGCTTTTAGCAGGCAAATACTAATTGACATTTTGCTATGAATGGCACAATCAGAGGCGGAGAGTGGGCGGTGTGGATTTCAAAGGGGAAGTGGGGTATGGGGTGTGGAGTATTTGGAGAGGGATGTCTGTTTTTCTATGGAAAACGGAGTAAATGCAATGCAAAAACAGTTTCAATTAAGCAATTAGCGCCATTGAAACAAATCCAACACGTTTTGTGGCTTATAAACTGAAGCATCATGTCGACATTGGTTAGTTAAACTAACCAAGCTCCATTTACCCCACACCCCGCCCACCATAACCCCTCGATTAACCGACGCCGCTGGCATTTCTGTTTAGTTATTGGTCTGTTACGGATATTGGCAATAATACAGAAAAGCGAACACAGAGTTTTAGTTACAGCCGCTAATTTGGCATTTACTAAGCGATTTTATGCTCTAATCCCCAATTCCTCTCATCCTGCACTGACTTTGCTTTAGTTTTATATCTTTGTGTATGTATGTCTATGGGTTTTTATTCATTTAGCATATTTTTGCGAATTTCGTTGCCACAAATAGCCGGAATAACAAATAATATTTACATATTAGCTACAATATATATACACAAACATATATTTAAGCTGCTTAAATTTGTGGCAAAATTGTTTGATAAATAAGTAACAAATCTATTGACGTCAATTCTATGTAAAGCAGCTTAAAACTGCCTTAGGAATGGGGTGTAAAGCAGGTGAGAAATAGGTGAAAGTCCCATGATTTTTGTTGATGATGTTGCAGTTTCATTGCCATTGCGATTTACGCTTTAATAAAGTTCGCAGCCTGTGTGCTAAATGTTAATTACTTGCAAATTTAATCAATGCCTAATTTAATTAACAATTTTGCCGTTTTATTTGCAAGCAACTCACTCTAAATTAACGACGCAAAAGTTTAATGACATTTTCACAAATGTGCCATAAAAATGCGCTGGAAAAATCACATTTTTTGCTCAGTCTTTAATTGACATATCAATAAAAAATAAATAATTTAAACATGAATAATTATTATGGTTGGTCTTAAAAGTCAAACGCTTTGATAACAATTATTCAACCATAAAACAAAGTATAGTACGATTGCATTAATTTCTGTTATTTAAATGCAATTTTTATACCCGTTACTCGTAGAGTACAAGGGTATATTGTAATCGTTGGAATGTATGTAACAGGCAGAAGGAGGCGTGGCAGACCCCATAAAGTATATATGTTCTTGATCAGCATCAATAGGCGAGTCGATATAGCCATGTCCGTCCGTCCGTCCGTCCGTCCGTCCGTCCGTCTGTCCGTCTGTATGAACAAAAGGATCTCAGAGACTATAAGAGCTAGAAAGGTGAAAGGGGTCGCAAATGAAAGGTACAATACCCAAGCAGTACGAGTTTGTTTTTGTTTTTTGACACGCCCACTTTAGGGCGTTCTATCTTCATATAAAGGTAAATGTACAGATAAAACTTGAATGTTTTAGTATAGAAAACTTTTTTGTTAGCAATGCTATCTGATCCAAATTTACACGGAGACTACATGTCTATGAAGTTCATGTACTGACCAAGTTTGATCGAAATCGGACAACTATATCGTATAGCTCCCATAGGGACAATAGGTCAAAAATTTGCATTTAGTATGAATTTGTATGAAAATTTTCTGTGTTTACCAAGCTATCTTAATGAAACTGATACAGAATAAATTTATCAATAACATAAATGTACTGACCAAGTTTCATACAAATCGTTTGACTATATCGTATAGCTCCCATAGGAACAATCGGTCGAACACTGAGTAACGGGTACCCTAAAGTCGCGGGGC
This sequence comes from Drosophila acutilabella, assembly GCA_035046005.1. Classification (NCBI taxonomy): domain Eukaryota; kingdom Metazoa; phylum Arthropoda; class Insecta; order Diptera; family Drosophilidae; genus Drosophila; species Drosophila acutilabella. The sequence goes on from JAWNOK010000013.1 coordinate 18,988,762, forward strand.
GACCGTAGCATTCTTTCTTGTTTAGTGTTGAATTTAAATAATTGTAAAAATTTACAAATGGGAGACTGACTACTTCAAGCAAAAGTTAACATTAATTTTTAGATAATGATTATAAATTCAATGATGAATTGTTTAAAGCAGCGTAGAAACCATTAAACACGCACTGTTATTTAAAGTGGAACATTTCAGTTAATATCGACTGGAGAATACGTTTAAAGTGGTTCGCTGCAGGTGAAAAACATTTGCATATTTAATAATAAAGTTCCCTTGGAAAGTATTTAAGATTAAATGAGTTTCCTGCAAATGGCCAAGGGCTTAAATTGAAAACATTTAAATGAAACTACCGAAAAAGGAAAGGCAATTATAAAGACGCAGGCAAATCAGTTAAAACAACAACGATGCGGCGCCAGCAATAATGACAGCTGAAGTAACAAACAACAATCGCAACAATCGGGACAACAGCAAGTACAGCAACGGCAGCTAAAGGATGAAGAAGAGCACGGCTACCACATAAGATAAACAACTCATTAAAATGAAATTAAACAGACGAGATTCGAAAAACGTCACTCATACGCACTGTGACAACGTAGCGTACAACGTTGCGTATGAGTGACGTACTACAGCTTGATAAATACATAAAATGTTTGTGTACCTGATATGATTGTTTGTCCAAAATATAATAAAAATAAAAGCAGAGAGCAACTTTATTTAAATGTGCGGTATCGCTGAGCTTTACGATAATTGTGGTCAATATAAATTTACCTACAGATGCAAAACTAAAAAATACAACACAAAAAAAAAACAAAACATAAAACGTGAGAAGTGCTAAATGGGGTTTGGCTGTCGGATTGGACTCTGGACTGTTGCCAAGGCACAAAATTTGTTTTCTTGCTTTACTTTTTTTTTGGGGGGAATGGAGAACGTGAGTCAAGCCAAGTTGCAAGTTGACAGATTGCAGCAGCAACTGAACAACAACGACTATGCAGACATTTGATTGATGGATTGTTCAAGTGTTGCTCAGGAGTGTGAGCTACAGATAAAACTACTTAGATCACAGTTTGGAAGCAAGTCTTTAAGACTGAGATTTAAGACTGTCATTAACTTAGTTTCATGCGCTTAAAGTGTAGTACAAAAATAATTATATTAGAATACAAACGTTCTGTAAAACACCGTCCAAATATATATGATTAATAATTAATCTATACCACTATGAAATCTTAAGAACCATCTTTAATAACAACTAACAACATTCACTTAAATCCCAGATAAAAGGCTGATTAAACTTTTATTATTTGCGGTTTACCCCTGCGTTTGATTGATTTTTCATTAGAAAATATGTCAGCTATTGTAAGCCATTGTATTGGCTACGAAATACTTGACTTATCAGCTATATAACTGCTCTTATCTGAAGGAATATCGTTCATTCACATGATGACCCGCTTTTGATTACAAGTACTCAAGGCTGTTGTATACTGCCTGCAATTGATGCCCTTTCAAAACAAAACCAAACAAAACAAAACCTTTAAACGATGGCCAAGACTACAATCGGCCAAGAATGAGAAGAGGGGAAAAAATAATGAAAGGGAAATCACATTCTTTTGTTTAGTTTGTGGCAGTACAAAGCAATTTTAATTAATTAACACAAATTTGCAATGTAATCGAGCCTCGAACTGGACAAACAGCACTTGAGACTCTTGAATATCTTCTTGGCATCTTGTTTGGCCAAAATGGGCCACTTGACTGCAGCTTTAATTAACTGGAAATGTTATGTTTGCTTTTGGCTGACAAGCAAAAGGCCCAAAGGGCACAGATAAGAGCCAGAATGCAGCTCTGTATCTCTCCCTCTCTCTCCATCTCTGTGGCTTATTTCAGTTTGAAATTTATTAGCCAATTGCCATATAATTTATAATTAGAGATTCAGATTCTGTAGACAAATTATGATAGGGATTCCGGCGAGAGGACGGACAACTAATTTCTATTTCTAGCTTGGCAATTATTCGGCAATTGGCCAAACAAATAAGCAGCTAACAGACATACAGTTAGACAGTTAGATAAATAATATGTTTATTTGCCAAAGCTGCGAAATACAATTATTTGTGAAATGCCTTTGTTTTAGTGTCTTGCAGTCACAAGACTCATTTCAAGACATTCTATTCACACTACTCACAGTTCGCAAAACCAAATAAATAACGCTCAAATTTCAATTTATTTGCATTAGTTTTGCTGCCGTGTCTAATTGTGACTCATTGTCATCATCATCATCAGTAACATCATTATTGTCATTAACATTATTAGCATGAGCTTAATCAACATTGTTGTTGTCGCTGTCTCTGTCGTTTGGCTTTTAGTTTTCGTTTCGTTCTGTTTTTGTTCCATTTGCTGCGTAAGTTTCCTCGGCCCGCAGACTTTGCTTTAGTACTTTGTTTATTTGTTTATGTTTTACTTTTCCAACTTCGCACTGCACTCCCCCCTCCCTACTTCTCCCTATACCTTTTTTGTCTTCACTTCCGCTTCCTTGCCCCATTCAGCTCTTTGTCTAGCTCCGCTTTTTGTGCTTGGCACAGTAAATTGCACAGAGTCATTGAAGAAACGCTTTTGTAATTGCAAATCTGTTCTTAAATTAAATTTCTGATTCTGATTGTGATTTTTGATTAATCCCACACTATAACCGTACCGTTAAGGTGTTATCATTATTTGTCGTACCGCTGATTAGTTGCTACTTTCATTTAGCTCTAATTAGCATTAGTCTTAAAATAAAGTTGTGTCTAATATAAGAGTTTCTTGGAGTTGAGAATTTAGCACTTTTTAATTGATTAAAAATAATTAATATGTGTTTTATATTTTGACCATGACTAAGCTATCAGTAGTGGCAGGCATGTACAGGGATTTCTTGGTTTTTAAAATAAAATTTGGAGTTTTTGTTATGATTTCGGACAACTTTGCCGGACAGTTTAATAACTTAATTTATTGTCAATAACAACTTAATGACAGAGCTTTAATTAAAGCAGATTTGAATGCAGTTATTTAAAGTTTAGTATTCTAAACTAAGTTTATGTTTAGTTGCCTTACCGAAAACATGCTTTCGGCAAGCGAATTAAATATTTAATAAAAGTTTACCCATATAAAGCTAATAAAGTTTATTATGTCTAACATTCCTTCCGGTTACTTATTAAAAAATCCTCCAAAATATATTCAGTAAACTTGCGTTTCATTGAATGATATAAGTGCATTCAACTCGCCTGTTCGCAGTCCCCTTGTCACACACTTGAGTGCGTTCACACTGCGTATACGCAACATATCCCCCAGTGTTATTAAGTATACGCCAAGTGGCGCTTTGCATGTTGCACTCACATGAATTCTTCCACTGTTGAAACTTGTGATACAGGAAACAGGCGCATATAAAGAAGATGACAAACACAATAAGCAGCGTGAGTATAACTCCAATCCAAATGTCGCTAACAACATGAGCGAAGTCCTCGTCTTCGCCCGTGTAAATTCTCGAGCCGTGTGCTATGTGTGGCGGTGGAGCACGAGCAGCTGGAATCACATCACTCAAGAGCAGATCATCGGGTATATCGTTCGCAGAGGCACCGCCACTCAAATTGATCTCCACTTCTTGTCGATCGATGGTGAAGTTGCCCAATGCGGAGTCTAAGCCGAGCGCAAGTTGCTCCAGTTTGTTGATCAATATGGAGTAGTTGCCGGGCAAATCGAAGCCATCCAATTGAAGTTTCTCGGCGCTGCTTGTCGCATTAGCCAGCGTTGTGGTCGTTGTCGTTGTGGTAAGATTCAAGGCGGTGGCATTAAGATTCGAGGGGTCCACAACGCCTGCAATCATGGCGATTGGATTCGAGGCATTCTCGATGCTGTTGTCATCCAGACCCGCCAGCAAATTGTCTGTCAAATTGAGCGCCTTAAGTAGCTCAACCATTTTCTAGGCACGTCAATTATTTATCGTTAAATATTAAATTATTCTAATTGTAATTGCTGTGGTTCTTGTTGTTTGTTGGGCGGTGGTGTTGCTGTTTGACGGTGGTGGTGGCACACGCGTTCAGTGGCTCAGCTTTGTGGCTGTGGCTTCATTTCGCGACTGAAAACCTCCGACGAGTGTAAAGTTGCAAATTTGTTGTGCCGCTTTTTGTCGACTACGAACGTTGTGTATTTTTTATTATTTTAACAGTTTTTTTTTTATTCCGCTGCTGCTGCGACTGCTGTTTTTGTTAAAAATCGTTTTATTTATTTCGTATATATTTTATATATGAGATTTTTCACTTTTCAACTAATTGTATTAACGCGTTTGTGTTAATTCGCCATACGCATCGGCGGCTGCTGTTGGCCCGACTGAAGCTGTAGCGCTGTATCTATATATGAAGCTGTAGCTGTATCTTGTAGATACATTATACAGTATCGCACTGTCGTCGCTTATTTGTTAGACAAATATTGATAGTGGCTATTAAAACTCCTTTGCTGGATTTATCTTAGCAATAAACGTATCTAAATAAAGTATTGGACTTGTGTTACACTCTCAAATATACAAGTATATAGATATATACCTATATATATACGGTTATAGCTATAGATGCTACATTTGTTGTATTGATTTTCTCAACTCTATAAAAATTGGTTTGGGTCGTGCTTGTGCTGTGCTCTGTTTCATTTACTGTTTCCTACATGTTCAGCCATAAAAATAAAAAAAAGTATCTCCTGTTTGATTTAGCAATTGCCAGCTACATGTCAAGATCTGCTAAAGGACACACACACGTGTGGCCCCAAGGTGCAGTTGTACTTGAAATTGTTAGAGTTTTGTTTAAACAGCAACAGCTCTTTAAAGTGTGAAAAGGCGTACGAAGTAAATCAATAAAAATAGCCGGAAAACAGACTAAAACAAATGGAAATAAATGATTCAGAATTTTAGTCAACTGACGTCTTGAAACTTTCATAGATAAAACGCATTTCAGCTGTTTTTCCTACCAATACTTTTAATCTCATCAAAGTGAAGTTTGCTGATCTTGATTTATTGCTGTCAACTAATTAGATTCTATTGTATTCAGTTTAAAATAATAATGCCGCTCATTAGTCTCTAGATCTCCCTCGATCCTAAATGTAGTGCAAATAATTATTTATACAGAGCTTGTACTTGGATAATGGCAGTCATAAAGGGCACAATTAATACGAACGAATCAAGTGGAAAATTTCAAGTTTTCAACGCTTGTTCGTTACTGTAACGGAATAATTTTAAGAGCGGGATCATCTAAATTGACAGGCCCCAGATAATGCTCGGGGGTTTCATTTACTCGACATTTGCTTTAGTGGAGTCTATAAACTGGGCGACGTCATAGACTGTTTGTGTTGCCAAGATCAGTTTTTAGAGTGCGATAACTAAACAGAATTAATCTAAGCTTTAATTAGTTTATTTTCTCACACCAATTAGATTGCCAAACAGACTGAAAAAGTGTTTTTTAATCTACTTAATCTAAAGCTTTATATAGATTTGGGTAGATTATGAACTAGTGCAGTTTAAAATATCTATTAATATTTAATATAAGTTTAATTTGTTTACAAACTTATTAAAAACCATTTTTATTTTTCTTTAATATATGAAAATTATATTACAACCAACAAATGCTAATTATGCGTTTTTATAGGCTATTCAATTTATTTGAACTGACATTTCAATCAGGCGCTTTCAATTTAATTGAAGATCGCATTCTCAGCATTATTAAAAGCACATAAACAACACAAACGTTTTTTCCTCAATGAAAAACAAAAACAAAACAAAGCGTAAAAGTAAAGAACGAGAGGATGGAGAAAATAGAAAAAAACAGAGCAAAGACACGGCAAGTCACGCAAAATGGAAAAGCAGGAAGAGATTGCACTTTATGTAACATTTATAACAATTTACAGATGCCTTTTTTAATTAGTTATAGTAGTAAATTATTTGATTGAACTACGCTTACACTTCGAGCACTTGTAAGCAACAATAATAAACAAAATTCTCTAGAATTTGCTCAATAGATTTTTGGCGCCATTTCGATTGTGTTGCCGGCAACAACAATTAATTTGCATAAATGATTTTAATCAAATGTGAAGATCCAGACGATGACGACGGTTCCACCACGACCTCTATCAACAAATTTCAATTTCTTTGTTTGTTTTGAATTGAAAACAACTCGCGGCTGATTTGCAATTACTCTCTTAATATTTTCATTATATAAACATGTTTTTATTAAAATATATTTATTGTTTCATTAATAAACTTTTATTATTTTGTTGGCAACTTGTCAAACCGAACGCGCGCGCTTGTTTACAACAATTAAAAACTGTTTCGTAGCGAGTCACAATTACAGCCAAGTTAACTGTGATAAGTTAATGTTAATGTTAACGCTAACTTGCTGTGACAACGTCTACAGCGCTGCCAGCGAAGCAGCTGCTGCTGTGCTCTAAGTACAAGCATCTGTATCTGTGCCTGTGCCTGTGCCTGTTTGTGTATCTGTAGCTGGCACAGTCACCGGGACGGAGCTGAAGATGGAGACACCGAGCAAACAAGCACCACGAACCCAGCTGACTAGCGACTACTCTGATGACTACTGACTGAGCTGCTCTTGCCTCTGACTCTATCCGTGTACCTCTGTGTCTATACCCGTCTGACTGTGCGAGTGTGTGTGTTTGTGTATCTATGTCTGTGTCTGTGACTGGCGTGAAGACGCCGCAAAAAAATAAAAATACAAAAAAATTAAATCAACTGAAACAACGCAATGCCTGACAACCGGAGGCCCCCATCGAATGTGAATCGGTCGCAACGTCAATGTTTTCACTATCGGAAATAAATTAGAAACAAAAATAAAGCATCAACAGTTATGCGGGGATGCTTGTTGACTGAATACCCTGCCTTCAGTAGAATTTATTGGCTTTTTATGTATTTTAAAATTATTTAACTGAAGTGTTATCCATTATTAAACAGAAAGTTATTTGTTATGTGTGTTTAGACTATAGCTTTGTCCTTGAAACCTTATTTACTGTCGATACTGGCATGTAATTGCTCGTCTGTGCATAAATTTGTATTTCATAATAATAATAGCATATTTAAATTATACAAAATCGAGGCGTGCAATTAAGTACAATTATTTAATATAAAGAAATATTACATCAGAGTATTATATGACTTGGAAAATTGTTTGTATAATAATGCGATTTATTAAGTGCTATACCAGATTAAACATTTTAAGAAATTTATATTTATACAGAAAATTTAATAAATTAAACTTTGAAAAGTTGTTTTTAATAGTGTTTTTATAATAATTAAAGTTTACTAAATATTTTATAAAACTTTTTCAAATTTAGAAAACTACACTAAACTGTTTTATTATGTTAAATATGTCTATGAAAGTTATAGATAATGTATACATTCTTATTTGAATGTATTCCAAACATAATTAATATATTTTTATAAATTATTAGTGCATAAGCCTTAATACTCCTAACTCCCTGGCTGTGCACTATGTAACACATTACACAGCTTATATACCCTACGCTAGGGTATGTCAGTAACAAAACAGCGCAAAAAAAGATACTCTGAGTTTTGCCGATAGCAACGAGCCCAAGAGGCAGTCTTGTTGTTGTTTGTGCTGTTGTTTTTTACTTCCTATTTTATTTATTTAAGCGAATACTTGAAATTTCCCTTAGTTTGAAAAGTGATTTGGAAATTGACCACGCAATAGCAGAGAAATATTTGAATTCTGTTTTCGTTTCAATTTTTGAATAAAACATTTAATTATTTAAATGCAGTTCTAATTGCTGGCAGGCAACAATTGTGAATTATGCACATTATTTACAATTAATTTAATACATTTTGTAGCTTATTGTGCAGTTGATGAAGCACAAAGCAGGTAATACCCTGTAAAGGAAGTTTGCTTAAGTGGGTATATTGTCCATTAAGCAACAGACTTTATGTTGATTGTATAATAAATTTATTACTAATTGGTATCAGAGGGTATCTTTCGTCGCTTCTTTACTTTGAGCTGATGCTGTTGTCTTGTCATTTCGCTTGCCTGTTGATTAAAATTTGCATTTAATTATTTTGTATAAATTTATTGCCAAAATTCCATCCGATTCGATTTGTGCAATTTGTGGCTGCAACATAGATAATGCTTTTGACTGCGGCAGCGCGTGACGTGCAGCGTGCAACGTACAGAGCGGAACGTAAGGCATGCAGCGTGTGGCAGGTTCACATAGTTGCGTTAAATTGTTGCATTCGCCATTGTGGCATTGCTTTAATACCCGCATAGCAGGCGTGACCATAGTGATAATCAAAGCTTCGTAATCGCAAATGGAACAATCGCAATGCTCGGCACTCGTAATTACACTCATTGCACATTCAACATACTCGATTTATGTATTCGTTCTGTGTTTTGCGTAATTCTCTAACAAATTATTGGAATTTTTTTATTTGTTGTAATTATTGTTATTGCACAAAGCCGCAATAGACTTGACTCTGTTAGTTTGCCTATAAATTTGCAATTTTCGTATGGATTATACCCTATAAAATGTGCAAAGTGGGTAGCTTAAATTTGTTATTCAATAAAGGACTTTATTTTTTCTTTTTAGTCATGAAACACATTGTCCTATAAAGGTTTAACCAGATTTATTTTGAAACAGGGTATCTTTGTGCCATGTCTGGCATCCTGCACCCACTGCATTGGGTGTGTTCAGGCATTCCAATCCAATTAAAATTCTACACAGCTTAGTAACACATGATTTGAGTTATCAGCTCGTCGCTCGATTCAACTCGATTGATTCGAGTGCTTAAAAAAAGTGAACATTGCTTACACGTGGTATAAATACATGTGTAATCAATTGTTTTCCACTCCCTGAACAATCTTCTCCCCATTTTGGAATTACACATGTGGCCAAAAAGTTTGTCAATTTCTATTTGTAAACCATTTTATCGCCAGTTCCAGAAAAAATAAAATTTTTAAGACTCTTTTAAGCTAAATTGGACTTTGTGATTTGAGCGTTTAAATCGCATTTAAAATACTTGAATAATAATAAATTATAACTGCTGCTTCTCGGTTATTAATTTGGCTTTAAATGTGTTAATACCATGTGAAACTTTAATGTTCATTTATCAATTGTAACAAAATCCATTCAAGTTCAAAGTTTCAATGATTTTTTTTAACTTTTTTTTAATGGCTTTCATCTAAATGCTACTCTTTATGAATAATTGACAAATAATAAAGTATTCATTATTAATTCTCGGTCTATTTATTACACAATAAATATGCATTTAAGCCCCAATCAATTCAGACCTAAGCTCTATTTAAATGGCTCATGAAGTATACTATATGTGTGTCCATTGAATTAAAAGTGCATGTAAATTAGCTCTCATTTGAACAACAATACAAAACAGAACTCAAACTCAAACTCGATTTCGAATTCGTACTCGTTTGTAGAGCATTTCCATAGCTAATTAATAAATTACATTTAATGGGATATAATACAAATGTGTTAAACGGAAATAAAAGGCAAATTAAATAATAAGCACATATATTTTTAGTAAATTATGTTAAATTGCCAGTAATTTTATTTAAGCAGGCTAGGAGTTAACTGTTACAGTTAGTCTACCCCATTAACTTTAATAGACTAATCAGAGGCCTAAACTACTACCAAAAATGTATCTCAAATATTTTATTATAGTTGTTTATGATAGGAGCAGTCGTGGTCTAGTCTTTGTGGCTCCGATAAGACTGAATTGTAACCGATTCTGTGCAAAATTCCCATGATTTATGTGTGTGTGTGGCTGCATTCTATGGCATCGGATGCTTATCTGAAGTGCCGTTTATTATCTTGACAACTTGAATACCCGATTGTCATTAACGCGTATATCAAATGGAGCAGAGAATTATAAATATGTGTTAAGTAGCACTCGTAATACGAGTATTTGTGTTATTTATTACTTCAAGCCTCTGCCATTGATTGCAGTTTGTTGACTATTTTATTTGACTTTTGCAACTGTCCAAATACGCGTATGTGAGAATTAAATAATTAAATTCAAACCGAAAAATTGCTGAAATTGTCAGCAAATTTTGGTTTCCACTGGTTTCGCTTAAATGAAAATAAAATATTTTTAAAATTTTATTAATTTATATAACATAACATTTTGATTAGATAGTCAGGCCTAATTGCTTTTATTTCATTTTATCTACCCAAGTTTAAGATCATAAATACTGGTCTTGTGTCCTAACTAAGCTAAACCAAAGGAATTTAATGCAATTTCACCACTCTTTTCTTTTATTCAACACAGAGAACAGGACTATGGGGAGTATGTTCGCAGGTTAAGATCATAGCTTAACTCACCATAATGCTCGCTGTCTATAGGTATGTGTCCGCACTAAGATCAGTACACCACAACAAGCCAATTCACCACACTCTCACTCTCTCACAGCAGGAATCTTCTCGGTTTGAGTTTATGCTAAAGTAATTCACTTCTTGGTAAGTATTTGTTCTCTCACTCGCACTTAATTGTAGAACAGTAGAAACAATAACAACAATAATAATAACAATTGTGCAAGTCATGGCAGAAATAATAATTTAAGAGGGTAACGTATTAGCCAGATATTAAGTCGAGTTTTGCGCACATATTGCTGCCAGACAACAATAAATCAAGTGGAGTCTAAACTGGAAACAAGCTGCGCATGCGCAAAATACCCATAAAACAGTACACAACTTAGTCATGGGATTCACATAGCTTCGATATCATATGATGAAATGACTCAAGTGCCAACAAGTCTGTCTATACTACATAAAGATAGCTCTGTTACCAAATAATGCCACTGAAAAATGTGAGATTGTAAATCCATCAGTTAACTATGCGCCAAAGTTTAATTTGCCTATCTGTGGAATTTCATTCTCATTGCACTTTGAAATCACCGCACGAGTCATGCTGATGAGTTGTGTATTTTTTTAAGCTGTTTTCTTAACCCTTTTGACGGTTCTGAAGTCGATGTTTACAGCGATTCATAGTTGAATAAGCTTTAAACAACGTCATCTTTGTTTGTACTTTAACCAGGTAATCAAATAAGCTGTAATGCCACTGATGCTATTTTTAGTCACCGGTTTCCGCCGAGACTAACAAATTTATCAGCAAGGTCGGCTAAGACTTTCACTACAACCTTGTTTGATATATGTATGTAAACAGAACTGTTGTCATGAAACTATAATTAACTTTACTAAGTATTATTTAACTTCTACTATAGAGGGTATCTCCATGTCGTACCTTTGACAGAATTGCTTAAATTACAAGTTAATTAAGAATAGTCACAAATCGACTCTTTGGACTTTAACTTTAAGCTTTTTTTTAAATCAAGATATTGAGTAGGAGCAGTCGAATGATACTGTAATGGACTGAGTTATAATGTAATGTTTCTATCAAAAGGTTAATTGGTTTAAACAGAGACTTTTAATCATACAATCTATTATTAAAATGTTTACATGTTTCAAGTATAAGTATATAATCTATGATCACTAGTTGTTTACTTCAAATAAAGTAATTAAAATCTGCAAAAAATGTTGTGAGACTTGAGAATGTTTTGAGAGTCAACAGAGCTATAAAAATAATTGAAACAAGTAAGAAAGGCTAAAATCGAGTGAGCCGACTGTCAAAGACCTTGTACTCCTTCTAGTGTGAAATTTTCCATACATATGAGAAATTTTCAACCAATTATCCCTCTAAGAGCTATAAGCTATAGTCGTCCGATCCGGATCAAATATTTGTCAGACTGACAAAATCACAAATTCGCGCTTATTAAATATAAATATATTAAATTTTATTAAGAACATTTATAACAAATTTACTTATTTCATTATGTGTTGGCTGTTCGGCTCTTTCTGTGTTGATTAGTTTAGGCTTTGAAATCTACTGAAAGTTCTGTTCCCTTGGTACTACAGCTGGAATATGCAAATTCACAGTTGAATTCTCAGGCGAAAGGAAAGCCACAGTAAGACACAACAGAATTTACAAAAGCCCAGCTTAAGCTAAATAATTTTGTGCATAGAGAGCAGCTGTAAATTCTATCTACCAGGTATTTCTGTTAAAATATGTGCAGCTCGTGAGCTCCCTAGGTTAGCGAAAACATCAGCGATCAGCTGAAGATTTTTCTAGCTGATTCTAGCCAGCTCCGCGCATATTTATAAATTATAAATTCTATAAATTATTTTGTCAGTTTGATTAAAACTTGCACGTAAATTGTCAATAGTAGCTGCTAGATGATTTGGTGTTGACAAGAGACAATTAACAGGGCTAAAGAAAAGTTTAAGCGGTTCAAACAACAAGTTACAGAAATTTTGTGGCTCTAGCTCTTGTAGATTAAAAGAACCAGGTGTTCATACGGACGGACAGACAGACTGACGGACAGACGGACGGTCGTCGCTATATCAACTCGACTTTTGATGCTGCTCAAGAATATATACACTTTATGGGGTCGGTCACGCCTCTTTCTGCCTCTTACGCACATTTCGCTACCGATAAACCTAATAAACACCTCTATTCATTTTAGAGTACGTGGTCTAAAAAGGAAGAAATATATGATAAAAACCAAATAAATGATAAACAAAATACGATTTCTTAGGCAAAAATATATTTATAGTTACATTTTACATCTATAAGATATGAATACATAGGTTTATTAAAAAAAGTTTCAAAAACGGAAAAAAATAAGTTTTATAAAAGTATGGCATATATTTACATATTAAATTTAATATTTATTTTTAAACTCTTTTATATTTATTAGATCAAATTCAATTCAGTTTTCGACAGAATATTCTTTGTAAAATCTCAAATAAAGCTGTGATAAAAGGGAATAGAAATGACAAAGATTGACAAAGAACAAAGACAATTGATTTATTTTGTTAGCATATTAACTCCACAACTTTCCGTTCAAAGCCGTCACATCTTAAAAGAAAAACCCCTTGGAAAAACGCTGTTGTCTTTTAAAGTAAAATATATGAACTGCTGTCAATTTAAAAGACAGTAATACGATTTGTATGTTAAAATCCTGCTGCACATGTAAATTTTATTCGATTCGGAACGGAAATGATAAAACGCCTCATTACGCCTCAGTTTCAAAAGGCAGTTCCAATTTTCCATTTCCCATTTCCCAATGCTTAATTCTCCGCTTATAGTTCTTAGTGAATTCTTGTTCCTTTTTTAATAATAATAAAAATACAAAGTAGATTTCTGTGCTCTGTTCTGGACATTGTTGACAAACAGCTCGTAAATTATACGCTCATTTTTCAGGCATTTAATGAGCCTAGCCGAAAGAGGGAGGAGAAGGGAAAGGGAGGGAGGGAGGGAGGGCAAGAATAACTGGGGTTTTTCACCTTTATGTAGTACTTAGGTATTGTCATGGTCATTCGGTGTTTTGGTTGAATGCATCACAAACGGAAGTCCACGAAGGCAGAGAGTGCAATGAGGTCACAGTAGGAAACAAACTGGAACAGAGCGAGTGTTTAAACTTGCTGACAATCTACAACTAAAGGAATCGATAATTGAATAGAATTTACCTCTTGCATAACTGGGCCCTCTTTACCCTCTTGTGGGCCCTCTTTGGCCTCTCCCACTTTTCAATTTCCTGTTCTCACACAGTCTCCGACTCCGACTCAGACTCAGACACAAAGTGTAGCCAAAAGGCAAACAAATCAATATGAATAAACCGTGCAGTAGATGAAAGAGAAGCGCAAGAGATTGTGCTCTCTCCCTCCCTCCCTCTCGCACTCAATAATACCGTCTATAGAAACTGTTGTTCCTTGTACCTGTTACTGGAGTCTGCGGCAGATACCACAAAAAGAAGCAGGAAACATCACAGAGTCGACTCGCAGTTTGTGCCCTGTGAGTGCCTTTTGCGAGGGGTGCCTAAGCGTTTCCGTTTAGCAAAGAAAACAATAACATTGTGAGATTTTTCAAACAGATATCGAGGGGCCTTTTACCCATCCATATCCACATTCACATCGCCAGCGACCGGAAAAGCGCATTTAACGCGATTTGATGGTTTACAAATTGGCTTAAACAGCTATCTCCGGCAACGGCATCGGCATCGGCAACAACTGACGGCATCTTCTTGTATCCTTTTTCTATTCTTGTTTCTTCTTTTTGGTTTACCTCATTTTTTTGAAGCGCTTGAACATGTGTTTGGCAAAAAGGATGTGCCGCGAGTTGCGGCGTGTTGCGCTTGATAAGATTGTAGCAATAGTTATACCTCCGGGGACCCAAAGGAGTTGCGTGTCGCCTTAGACAAAAGGACTCGATTCGCTTTTGAATCGAATTCAGAATTTTTTTGATTGATTCACTGAGCCAGCTGCTCATAGTTACGCTTCAAAAGCAAATCTCTTTCAGTTTGATTGAATTTAATCTTAAAAAAAAAATAAATTTCTTTTGTCAGACAATTAGTTTTACCTATTTGTAAACGCAATTGCTCTCTGTAATAATTAAACATATTTTATATTAATTATAATTTTTAAGGTGTAGCTATTCTTTTTGGTATTATTAAATTAATAGAGCTATGCTTGATAATAGTTAAACATTTTAAGTAAAATTATTTTGTTATGCTCCTGAGACTTCAGTAACTTCAGAGACTTCACTTTCATCTTTTTCCTGTGTTTTCTTAATTGAGTTTTAGGTTAGTTCGACTTTGATATATGATAGGAAGAGGTACTAGAGATAATAATTGAAACTGTTCAATCCCTCCTCTTCTCCACTTGGATTTCCTTTCTCACTTAAATTCTTAGTAATTATCTTCAGTAAGACACTGATCGTCAAGCGATTTAATAAGCTAGACTTGAGCCTTGTTTTATGAAAACTAATAATTAAATAAAAATATTTTATTATAAACAAAATTATTATAGTTCCTCCCTTCTCCTTCGCCAATCCCCTACATAGGCTTTCGCCTACTTCAAATTAAATAATTACTGACAGCAACCTATTAATTATTAAATAAATTTGTTGAATAAATTATTTCTTTATAAAGGTGAGTAAAATAATAAATCGACTGTGCCAACTTTAAGACCTTTGAGCTAGTTGCTGGAACTAGTTTCGCGGTGCACTTCTAAGCTGATGTTTGCTACTTGTAGCACAGGTATCTTAATTTTCGATCTATGCAGACAACTTGCCATCAAGTTGCAGACAAGTTTTGCTGTCAGTTCACCTGGCACCTTGCTACCTTTCCACCTAACCACTTTTCTACTCAGCCTTTTGCCGTGGCGGCAATCTTTAGTCAGTGTTGAACAATCAATCATAATTGTTTTTCAGTTTGTCAACAAAACTTGCCCGCGTTGCACTAGTTCAAGTTGCTGTTGTTGTCGTTCCTTGTTTGTTGTTGTTTGTCGCTGCCGCACACACAATTTTATCGCTATGCGGGCAGACAGTATGCCACGCCCACAAGCGAAAGAGAGGCGAACTAAGTCCTAACAAAAGCCGTTGACTTGAAGTGGCATGTTGCACGTGGAACGTTGCACGTTGAATGTTGCATAAAGTTGCACAAAAAGCGCGTCGGGGGAATCAGCAGCAGCGGCAACAACTGATAAGGCGCTGAAACGGAAGTTGCACACAGAGAAACAGGGAGCAAGCGTGGGAGAGGGAGATAGCGAGACAATATGGCGTCGTAGAAAGTGTGACAAATAAAAGAGCAAGCAGGGGAAGAGAATTAAGGTAGAAAAATGTGTGGTAAGAATGACGCAACAGTTTGTTAAGTTACCTGAGGGTAAAGAAGGAAGAATGGAACTAAGGGGCAGGAGTTAAGGGGCAGGGGGTGGTATATATTGATGGACTCTGAAGTTGAAGCTGCGTTGAGCTATCAATGCTGTCGCTGCTGCCGTTGGAATTCCCCAGGCGAACTGCGCGCTGCCAACGAAAAGCGATTACGTTAGCTGGCGACTAAAGGCTGATGATATGCAAGGACACCATACACACACACACACCCCTGTGCGTGTGCTCTGTGTATTCCTGTATATCTGTGCAAACACAGAAGACGAACAGACGCGTTAACATATGATTGTCGTGTGTCTTGTTGCTCGATATATATACACATGTGTGCATAAGTGTGCGTGTGTATGCCAGAGTGTGTTAGTGTGTGTGTATTGCACATAAAAAGGATAAAGGATAACGAAGCGCAAATTTCAAATAATCATGAATATTACATGAGCTGCAAAGTAGACAAACGTTCACACAGGACACAGAGGCAGAGCTCAGGGAAAGCTAAAGAGAAGCAGAGACAGGAAGGCAGAGAGGGACAGAGACAGATAGTAACGACTGCTGGACTGGGGATTTATATGAAAATCATTCACACCAAAAAACCCAAATTATTTATTAATGTTCTATGCAAAATGTGTTTCAAGCTCGCTAAGCTGCTCAGAGTCTGACTCACTCGCAGGACTCTTAAGGACACTTGCGACAGTTTTCGTTCCTCTTTTTTTTTGGGACGCATTCAAATTGACTTTCAAAAAGTTTGAACAATCATTGAGCTGGAGAAATCGATTATAATATTTATTTACTTGACTGCTTGAATTTTGGAGCTTAGAACCCAGGACATTCTTTGGTTTGCCCGGAATTACAAGGCTTAATCGATACAAGTTCTATTTATACTTATAATAATATGTTAGGCACATTAGCAAGTTAACCCAAAGTTTATTTTAAGCTATTGAAGGAAGGAAAGTTAATAAATAAGTAACAACTGCTGTGAGAATTATCGATTTAATGTCAAAAATTAACACTAATAAGCCGTAAATTTTGTATTTTTCTTGCAGGTAACCAATGAAATCCATTTAATTTCCCAAAGGAGCCAAAAGTATTTATTTTAAGGTGTAACTTTCATTTTAAATGTAAAGCTGTGAATCTAAGTATTGAGCTAAGTTTACATGAAGTTTTAAGTATTTTATTATATATAAAATAAAAATCACAATTTCGTTTTACTGTAAAGTGAAACCTCAAGTAAATTGCATTGCATTCCGTTTTCTTTCTTCGGTAGCAGAGTGAATGATATGACAACGCAGTGCAGATATATAAGATGCATTACAGAAGCATAGCACAGTAGTGACGTCATAAAGGAAAACGCAAAGTCAAGTTGACTGATAGCACAAGGCAGCAGAAGGAATCAAAAGAGAAGTCGGCAATGAGCTTGCAATAATGTGATAAGCGTAGCGGAAATGAAAACAAGCAAAAGCGAGCGTTGACGATAAATGGATGGGCATGACAACAACAGCAACAACAATAAGAAGAAGGGCACACAGAAATAACAGTCAACAACAACAAAGAGAGAGCGAGAGATGCTGGCGCCCACAACAAAGCGTCATCGTCAGCATCAGACACTTAAAAGTCAACGTCAAGCGACGCGCAATAAAAGTAAAATTGCCATTGGAGTCTTATTGGAGTCTCATTGGAGTTGAACTACAGCAGCAGTCAACTCCACCACAGCCCAACTCCCCACGCACTGTCTGCCGGTGTGCATGTGTGTGTTTGTGTTTCTGTGCTTTTTGCTTCAATTATTTTTATTGGCGCGGCGCAAAAATTTATGTTGCATACTTTGCAGCGCCGCTTGCATGGCATGGCGTTAATTTCGTTATGGCAAAATGCAGCGACTTGACGTGTGAGTATATATATATACTTGTGTGTGTATTATGAGTGGCTGCATGTGTGTGTGTGTGTGTGTATTGTGCGCCAATACGGCGCCATGGCCCCATAGTGAAGCGGAATATTGAAAAGTTCTCGAGTATCTTAATTAAAGGTTAAGTGTGCGCCTTTTGAAAGCGTGAATTATGGTAATTTTACGTTGAAAGCCAGCCGAGTGAGTGGGTGTGCCAAATGTGGGTAAATGCAAGGAGGCAATTTAATCAGTTAGCTACGAGTAAGTTGTGCAAAGTAAACTGAATGATGAGTGCACTTGAGTATCTGAAATTCATCAGCCGATACGCATTAAAAACTCTTCAACTTTCGTGGCCAATAAAAATGTTAAGAGTGCTGTAGTTTTATGAAGCTTTAAGGCACACAACATGCTAATGTTTTATAGTCTGCAGTTTTATTAACTAATTAAAAAACCTAATTACTTATTTAACTTTAAATTTTGTTATAGAAATTTCATGGAACTGTTGTATATTTAATTTGAATACTTTAAATTATGTTTAAAAATATTATTGAGTAACTGTTACTAATTAAAACATAACGTGCACAAATTTCGTCATTTAAGAATCCATAATGTGTATGGAATTTATTCATGTTGAATTTTAAATGATGCAATTCACTCGATGAACAAAATAACCAAAAAGCCATCAGGGCGCGCATTGAATATAATTAATTATTATAAATGACACTACATAACTACAACTGAAAACCAAGCAATTTGCATTTATTTATCAGCGTAAAACAAAAGCAATTAAATATAACTTAATCAAATTGCATAATGACAACTTCAAATGCAGCTCCCGAAAGTTGGTTGGATTTAAAACCAATTCGAGCGAGAAATAAAAATCAATTGACCTCAATATAAAATGCAGCTACATATGACTTTGAATAAACATTGAATAACAATGAGTGTATTCGTATCTGCTGTTAACAATCAATAAAAATTGCCCACAATCAGCCAAACCGAACGTGTGAAAAGTCTCTCGAGTTTAACTTAATTTCTGCTTCTTTTCATCCACTTCTCCGCTTTATCTGTTCTCTATAGTGGACAACGTTAATAAAAAATGCAAATTTTATGCACAATTTGACAAAAATGTTGCACAATAAATACAAATTAGACGGAATGTCAGAGCTTAAGCTCAACAAGAGCTCAAAACAGATCAGAAAGAAGTAGGAGGAACAAAGAGAGTGGGAGGATTGGAGGCAGGGATTAGAGTGTACCAAAATCGGGCAAAAATAGAAAGCTAATCCAGTTGGAAAAAAGTAAAATCAATGTTTTTTGAGTATCAAAGATTGCTAGACTTAAAAGTTAATTTAAAATTCGTTTTGAACTTAAACTTAAATTTAAAAAACTTAAGTATTTAACAGTATATGCATTGCCTAAAATTTGCTTTAGTAAAATAAGCCAGAATTTCCATTTCACTTTTATTCAGCTTTCGTCTTCTACTTTGACTCGCTGAGAATCGACGAGAGAGCCAACAGAGAGAAAAACATTTAATTTTTTTACGTTTTCTACAGCGCTTCAAGTGGTTCACCCAGAAAGCAACTTTTTAGATTTGGATACAAAATTTGTAGCTAAAGAGGCGGTAAATCCAATAAAATACTGGGGCATGTTGCACACTCACGTAGCGTCTCACGACCATCCTTCAACCGCCTTCCCGTCCCAGGGCAGTGAGCTACACTTTCAATGCGCTGTCGGTAAAAATTACGCACATTTAGTTGAGTCGCCGGTCCAATGATGTTTTCAGCAGCAGCAGTAGCAGTAGAAGAAGCAGCAAGTAAGTTGGCCAACGATGCCAGCGGCAGGACATGAATATTTTAAAAATTCGCAATACTCTCATCGCGTTGCTGAACGTGGGCAGCTGTGGATGCTGCTGCAGGCAGAAGACACGCAGAATGAATAATTTAAGACGACAGACGGTGGGGGCGAGGGAGGTGGCAGGAGGGAGATCAGATGAGTTGGAAGGCGTTCAGACAGAGGCCGACTCTTGGCGTCATCAAATAAATGCCAAATGAGCAATCAAAGTGCCATGAAGGACTAACTAAGCAGCCTCCGTCTACGCCTCCAGTCCCTCTCCGCCTCCGCCTCCACAATCTTCAATACTCCTCTGATGAGTGCCCCGTAAAAAATGATGTACACGAATAAACAGATGAGGGAAACTGTTGGTTGGAGTTTGGGAAGGGGCGAGGGCAAGTCCAATGAAGCGCATAAACAGCAAATAAAGCTGTGAATATTTTACCATTATAAATAAAAAGAAAAGCAAATTTCAAAGTGTCTGTGAATCAAATTGTTCATAGAAAAGACGGCTAGCAAATACCCTAGAGAAGAGCACTAAGAGAGCAAGCACAAAGCAGAGATTTCTTAGAGAAACTTTGAACTATTATTAAAAGTTCTATCTGTTTAAATTATGTAATTTTAAGATCTCTTTCATGCCTACTGCTTACAGGGTATAATCAATTGAATTATTGATTAAATTGAGAAACCAAAGAGACACAAGAAGTTGGCAAGCATCAGACAAATGTCTATACGCGATTTTCTAGCCAAAGAGACAAAAAACTTATTATACGCCAAAGCTGCATCAGCTGTACGCAAGAATAAGGGCTTAAAGAGGGGAAATGGATGCATTCAGTTATTGTCTCAGCCATATTGTCGATATATAAGTAATTGGTATGTACAACTGCGCCGGCTGCTCGGTTTGCCAGGAGCTGCGAGAAATGCGGTTATGAATTTCTGAACAGAGCCGTGTGTATGACACCCCAAAGGCAATGGGAAACGGAAAGGGGGTGAAAGAGGGCTGGGGAATAGGTATTGCAGCAAATTGCTGCACAGAAGTTTTATTAAAAACTTGTGCAACAGCGAGTCGATGCTGATACTCTCGTATATATTATATATAAAAGGCTAAATAAAATGAGAAAGTTTCATAAAACATTTGTGACTTTTGCAATTTTTTATGGCAACAACTTTAAGTTTCTGCTCGGTCTCTTTCTCTCTCTTTCTCTGTCTCCCTCTCTGTCTTGCGCGCCCTATTTCTGCGCTTTTCTTTATAGGCTATTAACTTTGGCCACGTTTATGTACGGGTTTGGTAAAGTCGAAAGAAAAGTGCAGAAATTTATCGCATGACACACTGAAGCGGGTCTTATGTAGTTATCGAAATGGGCCAATGCGCTCAAGTGCATATATTGAATGGTGAGTGGAGATTGGAGAGTGGAGAGATGTGTGGTTAGAGATGGGAGCATGGCAAATCGATTACTTACGAGCTTTCAGCTGACTGCTAACGTTTTGCGGTTTTTATCGCTAAGGGAATGGTCACATCACAATGAAGGATCAGATAAATATGCAAGCAAGCTGTAAGCTGTTATTTGGAATGATTTAGTTCATCTGACTAGTAACTGTTATGAATGAAAAGCATTACTTAGTTTAATCATCAGCTATGTGTTATCGTTAACAATCAGAGTTTAAAGCAAGCTTCGATCATAAACTTTCCTTAGACTAACAATCGTTTGAAAGTGTTGCATACTTTTCAGCTATTTTAAGCAAAATTTGTTTTTTACCACCTTTAATAAAATATATTTTATAGTTACTCATAAGCTTTTGGAAGCTTGTATAAACCTTGTGCCAAATGTTATTTTTGCTTATCGTTTTGTAGCCTCAGACATAGTTTTGGCTTAAAAGCAACATAACTTGTTGTCAGCATAGCTCAACGAAATTTCATATTTGTATCGTATAATGCATCGATTTGTTTGAAACAAAGAGCAAAGTTGCATGACAAAAGCTTAGTAACTGCATTGCAACACTGAGGAATGCCAGTTGTGAATGCCACTTAAAGCCACAAACCCAGAAATTCCTGCTGCCTTTGGGCCATTGCCATTGGGCCAAATAAATTGGCAAACAAATTTTGTGTTATCGATATGAACGTCTAATGACCCATT
Source organism: Drosophila acutilabella (assembly GCA_035046005.1). Taxonomy (NCBI): domain Eukaryota; kingdom Metazoa; phylum Arthropoda; class Insecta; order Diptera; family Drosophilidae; genus Drosophila; species Drosophila acutilabella. The sequence goes on from JAWNOK010000013.1 coordinate 19,010,354, forward strand.
GACTGCTGATGCTGGCCATGTACGAGGAATATTGGCCTAATGAAACCCAATATCTTTTGAGAATTTAAGGGGCATTGCACGATGCACAAGTTGCAACCGATAACTGTATGGCGTATTTGATTGTGTGTGTGTGCGTTGGTGTTAGTGTGGTTTAGGCACAAGCTCATACACTCAAAATGATGCCAAAAATATGGGCAATTGATGTCTGTAGCTGTACGTGTGCATCTAACGCTCGTTGACTTGGCCAAAAGCCAATTTCAGTCAAAACGCATGCCAAATTTGCCAATAACAAAACCAAAACGAGATTCGAAAAATAGCTAAATATTTTATGATATCGATGAGGCAGTTCCCCAATTCTCTTGCTCTCTCTCTCGCCTCTTTCTCTTTCTTACTTAATGCAACGACTGCAGAACACATTTGCATGAGTCTCTTGTGCTGAACACACACAAAACAAAAGTCCCTGCTCCAAAGTATTGCAGCAGTGGCAGTTGAATGCATTGACAGCAAATACAAATGCGTTTTTACTCGCATATATTTCGTATATATCGCATATACCCTAACACCAACACCCAGGAGAAATTTCACTTTGTTTAACACTCGCATATTTCGTTTGAATCCCAAGTGCAATCCAATGCAACTGAAAGTTCCACTCGCTCAAAGCAAACTGATGACTCTTAACTTTAAAGTTTGCTGAAAATAATAAGGAAGCTAAAGGATCATTTCCAGAAATATTTTAGGTATTCTATGAGCTTCGATTACCTTTGAAAAATATTTATAGCTACAAATGAAAACAAATTTCCATGTTAAATTACTCTTACTTTAAGTGATTTCCACAAACGAAAGAGTATTTCACATTCCTCAACTGTAATTCTTCAGTTCGCTGCTTGTTGCCATTTTGTGTTTATGAAATATGAGTGCATGCCACACACAAGGGGGAAAATCGCGCCTGTGTATGTGTGTCTGTTCAAGGCGAAGCAAATGAGATAAAGTTTCATTGTCTTTGTTGTTGTCGCACTGCCATTTTTCAGCAGCGCCCAAAAGTATGCCATGAGTTTTTGTCTTGTGTTGCTGCTTCTTCTTCGTTCCCCACCAAAAAGCTCTCTTGCATTGAAAAACTCACCTGCATGAAGGTCGCTCAGCTCGGCAGCATTGCCGTTGGCATTAGCGCTAGCAGAGCCGCTCTCTGCCTCGCTCTGTGAAATGCATGCCCGCTTCTTCCCCCGCCAGACGCTAATGCCAAAGCATTCGGCACAGCAGCAGAAGACAAAGCCCAATATAAGCAGAATCCAGGCAGCGACCATTAGGACAATAGTCGATGTGGACCTATAATTGTAATTCTGCTCTAAAAGTAGCAAAAAGTTATTGCTACTATGATTGTGGTTAGCATTGCTTACGCTCTCGCTATTCTGGTAGCCATCATTGCCGTCGTTGTTGTTGTTGGAGTAGTTGTTGTAGTTGTTATTGATATTGTTACTGGTAAAAGTGTTTGGCTGAAAGGCGACAGCGACATCGATATTCGACAATGCAGCATAACTGCTACCGACCAAACGAAAAAGCGGTTGCAATTTGGTCAGACGCATAAATGTTATGTTGGACATATTGACAGCATTTGGCAACAGCTGCACTCACTCACTCATTGAAGCACTTAATCAATCACTTTGTTAACTTGCTCAATCACGCAATTTGCAATACACGACTGCAGAAATACTGAATACTCAAAGAACGTGACTTATTTCAACTCAACTCAATTCAATTCAATTGAATCGAACACAACGCTACTCGCGACAATTGTCAACCTGGAGACTGCGGCTCGACGTGCAACTGGCTTATTAACTGGAGCGCTGCTTCAACTGCTGCTGTTTCTCTTGCTCTCGCTCTCTTTCTCTCCTCTCTCTTCCCCTTGCTCTGACTCTGTCAGTTGCTGCCGTCGTCGTCGTTGTCGTCTCCTACGTCGCGACGTTTCATTTGCTTGTGTGTGAAAAAATTAACAACAATAGTAACAAAAGGCATGTAGATGTTGACAGCCGCAGAAAATTTTGTTTTTGGCTCGCAATCTTTATTATCACCATGTGTATTTAAGCAGATAGATCAACGCGCAAACAGACTGACAAACAGAAAAAAGAGCGAGAGAGACATGACGTTCAACTGCGCGCCTGGCTCTGAGCATCCGTTACCAAAGCTTTCCATCTCCCTCTCCCACTCGCACTCGCAATATCTTCTAATTAAGTTTTGTTTACATGCGTTGTGTTTGTTTTGTTATGGTGTGGTGATTTTAGCAGAGCAACAACGTTGAGCCAAGCTGCGTGCGTGTGGTGAGTTGAGAGAGCAGCTGAGCGAGAGAGCGGATATATTTACATCTAAGAGCGGGAAAGCCTTGTAAAGACTGATAAGCAGTTTTGACTGCTAACTTTGGGAGAGTGAGAGGTGAAAGCTTTAGCTAGATATACAGTGGGTTTGTTTTTAAGTTATCCACAGAACCTACGCAAATTAGGGTGAGTTTCGGTGGTGTGTAAAACCCACATGTTGATTAAATGAAATCTTAAAGAAAACTTAGAGATCAATTATAAAATTAATTATTAAAAAAGCGTAATATTGATTAGTTTGATTTAAATAAATAATTTTTTCAAGAATTCATATTCTGTTCCACACATAAGTTTGTTGAGTTATAAATTATCTGCAATTTAAAAATAATATCCAGCCAATTTTCTAGATATATACTGTATCTAGATTAAAGTTGTTTTTACATATAAAAAGACTAAGCTTAGATGGGTTAGTCATGATTTAATTAAGATTTAATTGTAAAAAAATAGTTTACTTAATTTTCTTACATAATTTTATTAACTCAAACTTTATCGTCGGTTGATTCGGGCTATGTTTTCGCAGTTGAAATCACCACAACTTATCATAGATACTTGAAGTTAAATATATTATTAATAATTATTTTTTAAGTCAAATCTAAAGCTTACGTTCGCAGGAGGCCCGACCCAATTGACAGCGTGTTACATTTCTCCATCGTGGATTTCTTCGACGGCAACTCATGTTCAGCATGCTGGTGATTTGGTCATCACGTCCTACAATTCGCTCATTTTGCTGACATACTCGCACTATTCGATTACAGGTAGCGCGATCTGCTTGAACTTGCCATAAGCACAAACAGCAGGTGACTAAAGAAGATCAGAGGAAGATTTTATATGATCCATTTTAGCATAATACATATCACAAACTTACTGAAAAGAACTACAATTTTAGCCATACTTTTTATGACTTGGGAAGCGAGAGATTAACTAACTAGGTTTTAGTGAATAACATAGCCTATATAGCTAAGAAGGTATTGTTATAATTTCAGCTGTTTCCGATTGTATGCAAAGTTAAATCAATCGTTTTATTGATTGTATGTCAGACAAATCTGTATTGTGTGATCACAGGTGTTTTGTAATGACCCGATTCTGTGGGCATTTCTGTGCTATATAAGTCGAATCCTAGTCCGACATTTTAGTTTCATTAAAATGTATCTACAAAGAAATTAATCCAAATGTATCTACTGAATACATTCGCTCTCTTTTTGATAGTTTGTTGCGCGCAGATCAGTGCCGAACATGTTGACTGCGATGAGCTCTACAAGAGCTGTAAGGAATGTTCTGAAAAAAAGCATCACCTGGAAATCAATCGCCCGGAAGAATGTCCTAAGGAAGTAAAAATCCATTGGATCTGGAGGGATGTCACACAATGTGAACTTCAGCGTCTTTACTGTGAAAGTAAGTATTAAAGCGTCTTTAACGTTCAATATTACTCATATACAATCCTTATATACATGCAGATCCTGAACGGAAATTCACCTGTGATGCCATTGCTGAAATGGCTGGAATGGAACGAAGACCGACCTTTCGATGCAATGTGTGCGCTACCACTCGACGACCGACGCGCCGCCGTACTACACGAAGGCGTCGACCCACCCGTCGGCCCACCCGTCGGCCCACCCGACGACCCACTCGTCGACCTCCTCCCAGAACCACTCGACGACCACCTCCCAGAACCAATCCTCCAACTCCCAGACCCACGCCAAGGCCCACAGCAGCCCCAGCACCTCCACCACCTCCACGATCTACTGTACGGAGGTTTAGCACACGTAGACCACCTCGCAAGATTTTCAGACCCAGATAAATAAAAAAATAAACTGATAAAATATCACCAGCAAATAAATAAACACACGTTTAATCAAAAAAAAAACATTTTATTATTATAATTTGGGATTCTGGTAAAATCCTTAACCATATATTAAAATTGTAATTTTTCTAAAGATATGCTGGTTTTGGAGTTCTGAGTCTATAAACAGCCTATATCAGCTAATAATAGATTTGCTTCAAAAACAAAATTTTTAAACTAATTGAATTTTAAAAATAGTTTTAAAATCAGTTCTCTAGGAACTCCGTTTACTTCTAAACTTATCTTAAAAATAAATAAAAAGCTTCAGGTAATTTTATTAAATTTTTATTCATATTGTTATTGGTTACATTTTCTGTTGAAGTTAATTACACATTTCAACAATTATCTTCTGAGAGCTTGGGCTATATTTGCACAAGACAATTCACTGCATCTAGTCGAGGTTACTATAAACACAATGCATACAAAATTAAGTCAGTACATTAATTTATGATTTTCTAACATTTAAAACTCACATTCGCAGGCAGCGCGTTCCAATTGACAGCGATTCACGTCTCTCCATTGTGGATTCGTTCGACGGCAATCGGCATTCAGGAAGTTGGTAACATCGTCTTGGAATCCTACTCTTATCTGATTTGTCTCACAGGTTCGAGTTATACGTTCACATGTTGTCTGAGCTTCAATTTGCCACAGACACAAGCAACTAATGACTGTGGAAGAGCAGAACAAAATTGTATCCGATTGATCAGAGTAACAGAAGAGTTTCCTTACCCAGGAGTAGCACAATTTTTGCCATATTTGTTAAGACTCTGGATTCAAGAGGTTTACTAGCTGAGCTATACAAAAATATCTGGTATTTATAGTCAGAAACTGATTGAGTTATGGAGTTTAACTTATTGTTAATAGTCCAGATGTTGGCTTCGATTATGTTTTATATAAAAAGAAATTAATTGTTTTATTTTGTAATTGTTGAATTGTCTTTATAATTTAATTTTGAATTTTATTTATATATAGAATTAAATATGGAATTAACTTTTGTTTGCTTACAGCTGTTTTTGCTTGACCCAATTCTGGCCTATATAAATCGGCTTTTTGGGCAAATTGGCTATCAGTTACCGAGTGTTGTAGTCGAAATGCAAATCATAAGAATTTTCGCCCTCTGTTTGATCGTTTGCTGTGCGCAGATCAGTGCACAGACCGATAACTGCGATAGCCTTTTCGCGAGCTGTCAGGATTGTGTTCGACGAGTGCCTGAAAGATCTATTAATGGACCAAATCAGTGTCCCAGGGTGGTTGAAAATCGCTGGGTCTGGCGAAATGTCACCCAATGTGAAGTTCAGCGTCTCTACTGTCGAAGTAAGTCTTTTTTAAGTTATTATAACTCTTGGTATTTATTTAAAATGTGCGTTTGCAGATCCTCAGCAGAGAATGACGTGTGATGCCATTGCTCAATTGTCTGGAATGACGCGTAGGGCCACTCCACGCTGCACTACCCGCTGCACCACCAGACGACGCACTACCCGCCGACGATCCACTAGACGTACCACCAGATCCACTCGAAGGACATCTCATCGCCTACCGACGCCTCGTAGGACTACACGTAGAACCACACGGAAGACCCCAAGGGTTACACGAAGAGGATAGAAGGACGGCAAATACCTTTTGCTATTGAAAAATGTTTTTAAATAAATAAACAATAAAATTTTAAACGATTTCAACTGTGGCTCATTGAATTAAAGTTTTTTTTTGCGAAAAGTAAAGAGGAGAATTTTAATTAAATTTTTGGGGTATTTGTGGATGGTATTTTCTATAAATATTTAAAGTTTATATTAAAATTTAATTCCTAAGTCAATAAACTCCACAAATCTGATGTCAGTTTGGCTCCAAAACCAGTTTCCCAATCAAGTGGAATTTTTCAAAATTTTTTCTGGTGTTTTCCATAAATAACAATCATTATGGAATAAATCGTGTAAGATGTTGTTAAGTGTAAAAAATTTTAATAAAAAATTTTCTTTTTTAATTAAATACAACTTTATTAAATTATCTTCCGAGAGCTTGGGCTATGTTGGCACAGGACAACTCACTGCATCTCGTCAAGGTTACTAAAACCACAGTGCATACAAATTTAAGTTAGTTAATTAATTGATACTCTTTTAATATTTATAACTCACATTCGCAGGCGGCGCGTTCCAGTTGACAGCGATTCACATCTCTCCATCTTGGATTCGCTCGACGGCAATCGGCATTCAGGAAGTTGGTAACATCGTCTTGGAATCCTACTGTTATCTGATTTGTCTCACAGGTTCGAGTTCTCCGCTCACACGTCGTCTGAGCTTCAACTTGCCACAGACACAGACATCCAATAACTGAGCAAGATCAGAGCACTTTTTAGCAGGATCAATAAGATTACACTTTGGATTAACTTACCCAGGAGTAACAGAATTTTCGGCATATTTGTTAAGACTTGATATTCAAGATGTTCACTAACGGGGCTTTATAAGAATATCTGGTATTTATAGTCTGGACTTGGTTAGGTTAGGGATTTCTCTTATTGTTATAACACCAGATGTTGGTTTGGATTCTGTTGTATGTCAAGAACAATTAATTGTTAAATCATTTAATTGTTAAATACAGATTTCTTTATCTTTTGATTGCAGCTGTTTTGGCTTGACCCAATTCTGGGCTATATAAATCGATTTCTCAGTCGACTAAGTTATCAGTTTACTAGTGTAGAAGTGAAAATGCAACTCATAAAAATAGTCATCTTTGGGTTAATTGTTTGCTGTGCGTTGATCAGTGCGCAGAACACAGACTGCGACAGGATGTTCAGAAGCTGTCAGCGATGTGCTCGAAGAGTGCCCCAAAGGGCTATAAATCGACCAGATAAGTGCCCCAGGTTGGTGCAAGAACGCTTTATCTGGCGGAATATCAGTCAATGCGAATTACAGCGCATCTACTGTCGCAGTAAGTTTATATAAAACATGGAATCGTCTGCTTTATGCTAATGTAATTTTCTATATTTTTTTGTGTAGATCCTCGGAGAAAAATAACGTGTAGTGCCATTGCCGAATTGTCAGGTATGAGACGTAGGCCCACAGGAAGGTGCACGAATTGCACCACCCGACGCCGTACCCCTCGACCCACTAGACGAACCACCACCAGATCCACTCGAAGGACATCTCGGCGCCTCCCAACGTCTCGTAGAACCACTCGCAGGACCACACCCAAGCCTCGAACACCTTAAACTACGGTAACAAACGGACAGTAAATGTTTATATGCGTTTGCAATAAATGTATTTGCTATTAAAACATTTTGAATGTGATTTTTTTTGTAGCCCACTCAAACATCTTTTAATATCATATCGTTATTCAAGTAGATTTTAAATTTTGATTCATAATTAATAAAACTTTCCTAATCTATTGTCAAATTGGCTTCAAAAATAGTTTCCCAAATCAAATAGAATTTATAACACTCTTATTTGTAGTGTATTGCAAATTGAAAAAACAGTCGTAGTAAATTATATTAATTTTTAATTGAACATGTTTGTAATGGAAGGCACTTTTAATTGTTGTTGATTTCGGAGACATAACAACAATTCAATTCTCTCTTCAAAATATATTCTGTATGAAATTAATTGTTGTATATTGTATAAAATTGTTTATTTTCTGACGACAGCTTATTTTAGTTGACCCAATTCTGGGCTGTATAAATCGGTCTGTCAGCTGACTTTTTCTCAGTTAACGGGTGTTGTAGTCGTAATGAAAATCATAAGAATTTTCGTAGTCGGTTTCATGGTCTGTTGTGCGCAGATCAGTGCACAGAACGAAGACTGCGAGAGTATGTACAGAAACTGCCAGCAACTGCCACTCCTTATATATATGTACAGAAACTGCCAGCAATGTGTTCGAAGAGTGCCTGAAAGAACTATAAATGGTCCAAATGAATGTCCTAGGTTGGTTCGAGAACGCTGGTTCTGGCGTGATATCAGCCAATGTGAACTGCAGCGCATCTACTTTCTAAGTAAGTTTATGAAAAAATGTTGTTCTTTATACTAATCTTAAATATTCGTGTGCAGATCCTCAGAGAAGCATATCTTGTGATGTCATTGCCCAACTGACAGAAATGAGGAGTATGACCACAGGTCGTTGCGCGAGTTGCACTACCCAACGCTAGACACTAGACGAACCAACCCCAGATCCACTCGAAGGACATCTCATCGCCTACGAACGTTTCGTAGAACTACACATAGGACCACACCTAAGCCTCTAACACTCTACACAACGGTGACAGAAACACAGCAAATGATTTTATTTTTGTGGAATAAATGCATTTGCTATTGAATTCATCAAAAATCAACAATACATTGAAATATGTTTATAAATAAATAAATAAACAATAAATTTCAATATGCTTTTAATTCATTTCATATGCGTCCTCAAGCTGAAGTGCTTTTTAAATACTTGTTACGGTTTAAGCTTTCATAACATAACGCCCGACAAGCCAAACAGTCCAATCCAAAATCCATACCCATAACGATATCTCCCCCTTCTCTAATCCCCACTCCGACACTCCCTGGCTCAAGCCCAGTCCCTAACCCACTTGAGCTCACGTCATGAACATGATTATGTACTTTATGAATGTGCAGCAGAGATGAGAGACAAGTGAGAGAAATATTATCTGCCAGTTGCGCAGACTTTCGAATGCTCTACTCGGAATGCAATTATTTATTACTTTACTTTTTCTTTAAAGTGAAAATATAAATTTATTTTAAAATATAATTGTGTGAGTTTGGATTTTATTAGTATAAATTGGAATGTATATTTTATTAAATATTTAAAGAAAAAAATTATTATTAAACGAAGTCTTTGAAATAATCAAAACCATTTTTTTTTATGAAACTCCAGTAAATAACTCTTTTTTTTACCACCTTTGGGGTATGAATTGAGTTTATATTTAAATAAATGTATTAAATTTGTGGGTTCTAAATTGCCTTAAATCTTGTTGGCAATTTTAAAAAACTTTAATGTAAGCCAGTATTTTATTTATATTGTTGTTTTATTATTACATATTTATTAATATCTATATAAATTAAAAGCCAAAAAAATACTGTTAAAATATCCTTAATTTTCCTTTATTATTTCTTCGTCTTTAATCTGCTTAAATTGAATTCTTTCTTAACACAAACTCAAACTGTTGCCAAACTCATATCTCAGTGGTGCTGGCCTGCAGCTGTAAATGGTCATAATGAAATGGTCCTAAGAGGGAGGTGTGTAAATGGTTTTCACAGCCTGGCAGCTGCTTCAACAGCTTCAACTTGAATTGCTTATATAATACTCTCGTATTTGAAATTGAAAATCTTTTTGGCGCTGCACTTGAAAAATGCTTAGGACCAGGCCATGGATGATGAACTTTTATAAAACTCTTGACCACATTTGCTGCAGCCACAACTGCTACGGCGCACTGGCCTCAAACCATCGCCCTGGTCAGCTAGCAACACTTTGGTCATGTCCGAACAGCTGACGGCACAGGAGATGGTGTGAGGGGCGTGGCAGGGACAGGGACAGGGACAGGGGCATTGCACTTGACTTTAGCGCCACTTGTAAGTGTAAATTTTATTTGAGCCAACCAAGTGTTATACATGTAGATACATATATCTACTTGTAGATACATATATAACTATATCTATATCTATAGTTGTATCTATGGCTGCATCTATGACTGCAGTGTGAGTGTGTTGAAGTGACTTTGCTGGTTTATTGGCGCTGCTTTTAGCCTGCAAACTTGGCCAACTCTTGAGCTTGGCCTCGTGTCGCTGACAGTTAAGTGCTGATAATCGCTTTTGAATTCAATTTTCAACCCAAGTAAATTTAACACACACTCACAAGTCCAGACAAAGTTGAGTTTGAGATTTAAAAGTGCAACACACTCTAATTTGGGACATACAACTCCCATTCCCAATTGTGCCCCATGTTGCAAGCTGGACAACAGACAAAAGGTTTTGCCCCCAGTTTGTCCCTAGTTGTCCCTAGCGCTTTTGTGGGCGTTTTGTTTTTTCAACATTTTCTTTTTGGGGGGCGGAGCTTTTGCGGCTTGGCAGAGGCGAAAACTGATTTTCTTTCTCCACCATCTGTTGTTGTTGTTCTTGTAGCTGTTGCTGTGGCTTGTTTTGTTGTTTTTGGCTTTGTGGTTTCTAATTTGTAAACTAGATTTGGGGCTGGACTTGGCATCGAATTTGGTTTGTAAGTCATTTAATCAACGTCTACTAAACTGCTTTATTTATAATGGAATTCATTTAATTGTTTTTAAAAATATTTAACAGTTTGATACAAAACTAATTTAGAATACAGAATTTCAGCAATTCAAAGCACTCCTAAAGAATTTAAGCAGAGATATTTAATAGATTTTAATTATATTTAATTATGTGTTGGAAACAGAAACATTTGTTTAGGTATTAAATCAATTTTACAATTATTCCTTGTGGACAAGTTCATGCCCAGGCATTCAGATAAAATCCGCTTTCTGATTGATTAAGTTGCTCTAAAAGTGAGCTATAAACTTTACTGAATTTCTACAAGCTAAGATTTATGTGCTCTACTTTACTTTAAACAAATACTAACTGATCTTTAATATAGTGACTTGATTCAAGCTTCTTTGTCTTGGGGTTAAAAAGAGTACATTTTGGCCAAGTTATTTATATGATGAGCATAATCTTGTAGTTACTTTTATGTAAGACTTTATTCAGCTCTGAGATTCATTTGGTGGCTTAGCAAATTTCAGTGCATGTGTGTGTGTGTGTGTTGGGGCGGCAGTAAACAAGTGTCTTCGACTTATATCGATAAATCTTGTCTGGCGCTATGATGTTGGCTGTTGGCTGAGATGCTGGATATTCTAAGAATCAACTGCCAAGTTTGGTGCATCTTTCACGTACTTGGCATTACCATAAAACCCAGACATACAGAGAGCAATAGAGAGAGGGAGGGAGAGAGAGAGGCAGATAGAGAGAGAGATCCAACACGCACAGCATCAACATCAGTATCCACATTATCGTCATGCTTGTCGTCCATTTGATGCATTCTCATTCTCATTCTTATCCCTCTCCTTTTGCTTCCCATCCTTAACTCCAATCTCATCCTCTAGCTAAGAATTTCAACTTCAACTCCAACTGCCAGCCTCAAGTATTTTGTCTGTGTGTGTTCGTGTGTGTTCTATGATAAATTTTTCTGAAAACATAATTTTTCACACGAAATTGTTTTGATTTTCCTGATGGCATTAAATGAAATTGGAATTTATTACCTTAAAGTTGAAAGTTTAACAGCAAAATGGAAACATCAAAAGCCTTATTTATTTTCTATGCATAAAGTTTATATATAGTTTTATTAATGGTTGAATATTCATTCTCTTAGCTACATATTTAAATGACAATTGTTTTTGTTTGTGTTTTGATCTTTATTTAACACCTTAAAAGGGAAAAACAATAAGCTGCAGCTTTATGTTTACTTAACAGAAGTATTTATTTGTCAGCTTTAAATTTCTTAAGTCTTTAAAGTGGAATACATAATTATTATTTTCTAAAAATCTTTCTTCTAAAACTAATTACATTTATGCTTAAATTAGTTCTCTGCTCAATTTCATTTTCCATCCATTATTCAGTTAAAGCCATTGGCAGCAGGATACGTTTATGAGCTAATCATTTTTAATTATTTTACAATTCCGTTGCTCAAAAATAATTACAAGTCTGTTTGCCCGAGGGCCCGGTGAAGGAGACAACGCGGGTAACGGGGGCCAGTTCAGGAATAACATAACTAAAATCTAAATCAATTTCATGGCATTCATATCCTTTGCCCCGCCTGCTTGCCTCTTCTGCTCACCCACTTGCCACACGTAGCCAAGTGCCACGTGCCACGTGCCAAAAGAACAACAATAACAATGCTGAAAGTAGCAGTAACTGTAGCTGCTGCCCCTGCACTTGAAACCAAAAAAATTCATTACACAGCAGTGGGAGTGGAGAGGGGAGAGGGTACAGAGATAGAAGGGGGCAGATGCCCCTTGGCGTTGAGTCAATTACAAAAAGGAAACTGTTTCAGAGCTCCCCAAAAAGAAAAACAACAAACAAACAGACGATGACGTCGATGGCGACAAGCCAAAGAGCTGCGGGTAACAAAAGGGGCGTCTATAGGGGGCGTGAGGTTGAAACGGGGCTAAACATAAACCCACGGAAGCTGTTATATAGTTGCATAATATTTATCTAACATTCGTAATCAGCCAACTCAGCGCTGACATGTGTCGAGGATCTTGATAAGGAGACGAACCCCAAAAACTCAATGCAAACCCAAAACCAAATCCAAATCAGACTCGAATCAGTTTCGAATGAGTTTTTAATCAACTGCCAGTTAATAATAAAATGTAGAGACAAGTGAGAGCTGAGTGTAGGTGTAGATGGAGTTGGATTAGGGACTCACTAAACGAAGTCGGGGTTAATTCTCCTATATTGCTGACATATTTCAAGCGACGCGTGTTAAAAGTTTTAGTTAGGTGCTCAGCTATTGAATTTACTTGGGTGTGAAATTTGGCAGCTTGTTAAGCAACTAGCCAAGCAAGGGGATAGGGACAGGGAGGAGTAGGGACAGTTGGAGGTAGGAAAAGTAGCGGTAGTGGAGGGATTTTTGTAGCCCAAACGACCCCAATCATGTAGCAGCTTGTAAAATGTGAGCGTGAAAAGAAAATTGAAAAGTTCTTCACAGTTGCAGACTTTTTAAAAGGCTGTTGATTTCAAGAATTCTTGAAAAGTTGCACCAAACTTGTTAAGGACTAAGATTCGACTAGGCCCAACTTTGGCTGGGGATTTGCCAAATCTTTTTTAGAGTCTTTACGCTAATGATGGCTTACAGCACTGCAAATGGCTAACAATGGAGTTAGTACAATTGTGCCAGAAAATTTAGTTAATGTGCACAAATTAGGCACTAAAACTTGCACTAAGATGAAGGAAGTAGAAATAAAGATAAGGATTGGCTGGTAAAGCTCATAAATCTGGCATTTAAAGAAAAAGAATTATTTAGAAGTACTCCACTTTGTAGTCACTTTTTAAGTGGTATTGTCACCAATAAAGTGAATTTTATAAAGAAATTAATTTTAGGAAAATATTGATTTTTACTTTCTACACGCAACTAATTTATAAGAACACTTACCAAGCTGGACTATTGAACAAAAGCTACTGTAGTCTAATATTGATTAGTTATACCACTCTTCTATTTCCAATACTTCTTTAAAGAAACTAATTTTCCCCACAAAATGCAAACCCTTTTGTTGCGCTGTGGCAGCTTTAAGAGCCACATACAAAGAAATATGTCCAAAGTTTTTTGGGTTGGCTGAAAAACCCACCCACTGTGCGCCTGCAAGCCACCCCCTTAGCACGCCCCATACTCCCGTTTCCCCCAACTCCCCCGTCTTTTGTCTAGGCATAACGATGGCACGTTTTGGCTGCAATCCCAATGAGGAAATGCTAATCCGCATGTAATATTCGAAAATGATATGAAAATGCCAAACCAAACAACCACCCAACAGAAAACTGAGCCCATTTTGGGCACGACAACATTAAGGGGTTTCCCCATTGCCAAAAACATTACTCAATGTCAACATGAAAATTGCTTTGGAATTCATGCATTCATTTCGAACACTCACTCATTCATTTGCCGCTTAAAAAACTAACTCTCCGAGTATAGAAATTCGCATTTAGAATTTACCCGGGGATCTGCTTGAATTCCAACTTGGATCGGGTGCTTTAAATAGCTGCGCAGAGCGCTGATTAAAAGTGGCAATGTCCCTGGTCGCAGTGCTTCAGTCCCTGGTATCTTCTTCATGGAGTTGTGAGTTGTGTACTCGGTGTCGCGTTGCAACCTTTTACATTTTGCGGTACCCGAAGGGTCGTCCAATGAGGGTTGTCACTTGTGCCTCTAGTTCCTCTGCACTTGTTTCTGCAACCGACAAAATTTCGTCACAGACGTTGGCGTGAAATTTCGTAACGAATTTTCTAAACAACAACAAGAACAACGACGAGGAAGAGAAAACTCGTGGCTCATTGTAATTTTTGTAATGTTGCAGAATCCGCTGTATGGGCATGACAGAGAGCACGTTTGGTCGGAAAGGAAGTTTGTTTTTGTTTAAAAATTATTATTAGAAATTCGTTTGGTTGTTGTATTATTCGCGTGTAGGGTTGAAGGGGAGCTTAGGGGGTTGTGTCGAGGGGTTGCACCACAGCTGGTGCCACGAATGTGACCGGCATTTTGGCCGCAATGTGGTCGATGCCAAAAAGGGAACTCCGTCTACACTTGCAGTGTGTTTGGGGTTTTTTAATATTTTTTATAGACGGGCCACAAAGTGCAAATGCCAAGCGATTTGTTTGCTTGCCCAGCCCTCGCAGCTACGAGGGTTGTCTATTTTCTTTTACGATTTATTCAACTATTTTGGTTTCGGGCCTTTATAAGTTATGGCAAATTATGTGCTTAAATTTGTTGACAGAGAGCTGAGAGTTGTTAAGATTATCTTGAACACGAAATGAAGTGCAGAAATTTAATCTATTTGTTGTGAAATGTGTGCTTTTAAAATTACACACATTTCTGTTGTTCAAACACAAAAGAAATTTTAGATGCACTTTAAATAACATTTATTTTGTTAAGAGATTTTTCGGCTAGGAAATAATAATTGGTTTCTTTTAAAGCTTTAATTAATAAGCAATTTACTTGTTTTAAATAAGTACTTTTTTATCTTAAGTGTATGTTCTGTTTGTTCTTCAATATGTATTGTTTATAGTACAATTAATAATGTAATCTTCAGCAACTATTGTTGAGTAGATGAAAATACATTTATTGTGTTTGTTCCAAATGAAAAGTGGGATAGAATGAGATACTTTTGATGTAGGGGCATTCAGAATGCTCAGACAATAAGTTTTTCATTACAGAGACTTACATGAGAGACGAACAAAACATTTTGTACAAACGAAAATTGTGCTTTTCGGATGCTTAAACAATTCAATGGACTGCACTGGCCCCTACAGTCTCCTGGCCCTCTTGTGTGCAGTGTTTGAAATGAAAACCAAAACCCATAAGCTGCAAAAGTTAGCTGAAATATTTATAATGCTGTCCAACACTTGGCTGACCACAGCAAGAACAACAACAAGGACTGGACATTGACCGCAGCACAAAAAACAATAAATTGATTTTGTATCTTTGCTGAACAAGTGCAGGAGCAGCTACAGACAGCTACAGATACATTTTTAGATAGCCAAAGTCGAGTCGAAGTTGCACGCACAATGTTGCAACATACGCCCCGATAATTATGAAATTTGAAACGCAAAGCGAAACCAATAAAGAAACCAATTCCCCCCCAAAAAAATAAATCCAATTCCAAGGAAGGCAAGCCAAACAATTTATGGTCAAGACACGCCCAGCAACAAAAGAAAAAAAACTTAAGAAACGCAAACGCCTCAAAGCCAAAAAAGAGGAGCGAAGAAACAAAGGAGAATTGTGGAAAGGGGCGTGTCGGCAGACGTTTGAGAAAGAGCAGCACAAAACAGACAGCAGCGACATATGCGAAAGGGATAATAATTCAGGACAACTAAACAAAGGATACACGAAAGGACGAAACTAAACAATATAATAATAAATACTCGGGCGCGCCAGATGAACCAAAGCTGACCGCATTACGAGTATTGGGCAGAGTTTTAAGAGTCCTCTGGAGGTACAAAGGATACCGCCAGGCACTTGTTTGAGGCATAGAGGACAGTGGGACTAAAGGACTGTGGGACTAAAGAACTGCAAGGATTCCAGGACTCGCTAACGATGCGACACGCGCGCAGCTGGACACCGTTCGCTGTTGTTGTCCTGTGAGCCAGAAATTGACATTTAATGAGCCCGAGGACTACAAACAGCTAGCTGCCTCTCTTTCTAACAGTCTGTCTCTCTCTGGTGTCTTGCTCCTATCTGGTTTAGGTAATCGCATAAATCGTGCTGTAGCCAGCGGGAATTGCTGCTTGCTCCAGGCAAGTGCAACACCTTTTGTTATCATTCAAAGCACTTGCCTCGCACTACCCCTGTCTCCCCTCCCCCTCCCTCTCTCTCTCCTGTCTCTGGTGCAGTCAGTTGGCAAATATTACATTGGCTTACCTGATGCTGCTGTTGTGTCTGGGATTTCGATTAGCTCACATATCAAAATGGGCACGTTAATTGTTTTCAAGTTCGTGGCATGTCAACAGCAGCAACAACAACAACAATACGTTGAGATGTTGCAACATCGATTTTCGAGTCAATTTATCTGTCTAGCCAGCGATTTAATGGTTTTGTTTTGGCCACATTTTCCGACATTTAAGAGCCTGGGAAAGACTTGTTTTGGACAAGTTGATGAGATAGTTGAAACAGCTAACAATAGATAACTATTTGGTAAGCCAATAGTATTAACCAGTGTTACTCAATTGGGTAGAGATATAGGACAAATTAAATGGGTTAAAACACTTGTCAATCTATGTAAAATATAGTTTTCTTGGTTAAGGTGGAACTTCCTACAGTTAAAAGCTGTCTGTTAATTTCTCAAGTCCCTTTGCTTAGAATTCCCAACTACTTTGAACTGTAACTAACTCATCTACTTGGCCCCTTTCTAATTGCTTGTTGTCCTTTTTGCCTTCCTTGAACAAATTAAATGTGTTAGCAATTCAAAAACAACTATTGTGATATCATTTCAGGCATTGTCTGCATTTATAGTGTAAGCCAAAGTTTTGAGCCCATAAAATGACACATTTGCCCAGTTGCTAATTGCAAGCCATAAATTAGGCCAAAATGGCCAATGTCTGTGGAACGAAAGCACCCAGATAAGGGCCGGGAAAGTGAACCAGACAAGGCCAAAAGAGAGAGTGAAGGAGACAGAGAAAGAGAAACAGATTTTGTCGTTAAACTTTAGATTGCATTAAACTGCGAGTTGGTAGGCGCAACTATTTAATATGCGGCATGCAACAAGCCAAAGGAAAGCAGCCAGGATGTGTAGAGGAAATCGTAGACAAAGCAGCAAAATATTAATTATGACAGTAGTGTATGTGTGTTGGCCTTATAGACTGGAAGGCCAATGCCATTGGCCAAAATTTGCATTTATATTAAAAACAAACAACAGCAACAGCATCAGAGATGAAAATTTCCGTGCAGAGGTTGAGTCATAGTCGGAAAATCCATACGATGACAGAAGCCAAGGACTTGCGGCATAATCAAAGACACGTCACCAACAGGCTATGACCAATTTGCACTGACACCACCCTCTAGCGCTCTAGCCCTCCCCTCCTCACCCCTACAACTGATTTGGCAAATATATATACATGTTTGTTGTATTTGCACTGCGGTCTGCGCTTTAATTATGGCTCATATATCAGTTTTGGCTCTTCAGTTAGTTTTCGGACTAAGCATAAGAATAATTTCGTTTTGATTGCAATTACAACCCTCAGTTCAACACGGCCCCACCCCTCTACCCATAGTGGGGGCGACAATGTAGCAAGTGCACTCGAGGGTTGCTCGAGTTCTTTTCCCCCTGCGTCTGAGTCACAAGTGTTGCCAATTGTTTTGTAACTGTTTTGTCAGCCCAGCAACCCCCAACAGAAAAAAGCTGCTCTGTGGTTGCCCTGTGCAAACTATACGCCCCCCTCCACAACCCCTGCTATCCCCAACTCTGAGCCGTGGAAAATTATTAGATTTTATTACACGCAACATTTCGAAATGAAATGAAAAATTTGTCTTTTTGATGCGATTTATTGGTACTGTGGTGGATTTCTCTCCATTTCCTCACTGCTCTGTGTCTCGTTTTTATTTTTAATATTTGCAAGTGGCTTTTTATTTTATTTTTGTGGGGAAAGAGGGGGATTCGCTATGGACCAGCTGTGGGCAGACCCTCCCCCAAAAGGGTTTCCCAAAATGCACTCGAGCGCAAATGTTGACGAAACAAAATTAGTTTGGGGATTTGCATTTGAATATATACTCGTATACAACTATGACTGTGACTAGCTCAGTTGAGTTCTATAGATAAGTTCTAAAATAAAAGTTGATGATGGTTTTGGTTGACAGTCGAGTTAGGGATTGAAATCTGTTTGCCATTTGCATATGTAATATGTGAAAGAGACTCATGGAAATGGTCAAAGCAACTGATGGATATGATAATCATGTGCTTT
Source organism: Drosophila acutilabella (assembly GCA_035046005.1). NCBI lineage: Eukaryota > Metazoa > Arthropoda > Insecta > Diptera > Drosophilidae > Drosophila > Drosophila acutilabella. The sequence continues at coordinate 19,028,710 of JAWNOK010000013.1, forward strand.
ATCAACAACACAATTGCGTGGCTCAAATAATAATAAAAATAATAAAAACTGCATAAGATTAACCCACTTGGAGCTTTTTGTTATGTTCTTGTTATGATGTCAGTTAGTCATAAGAATTAATTTAGATGTTTGTTTTGAATGCTTAGCTTATTTCTAGTCTAATTAATGCTGACTGACTTGTAACCGATTATTTAAAAAACTTAAATTTCTACTTGAATTTCAATACTTTCCCTAAGAGTTGTTACATAATCTATAGCAAAAGTATCTCAAATAACTGGAGATCGTATCTCAGGTCCTTCATTTAGCTGTGTGGTCATCCAAAATCTATAGCTCAACTATCAATGCACTTCTAAGCCATTGTCTTGACGCATTTCTATAGAATTTCTAAGGGCTACTTTAAAACTCATTGAACACGCGTCTTGTTAGCATACAAAACCTTCTCAATTTCCATAGAGTGTGTGGAGGTAACAGTTGGTCTTAGCATTGGATTACACACAAACACACACACTCACAACTCAAACTGAAACCCAGACTCAAACAGATGCCATGGAGGAGTAAGAAACGGTTTTGGTTCATAGGACTACTCATAGTCCAGAGTAGTTTAGGGGAATGGGAATGGGAATGGGCATTTAGCGCATCCTAACAACTGCTACATGACACCATATTATTAAATTAAATGCAGACACGCGTACCACAAATGGTAACTGGTAAATGGTAACTCGTAACTGCTAACTGGCCACCTTTGTGCAACATTTTGTGGCAACAGATGGAGGCAGGCGTTAGGTTCCAGCTCGAGCTCGAGCTCGAGCTCCAGTGCCAGACAAAGGCAAAGGCAAAGCCAAAGCCCGTTGACCATTAATTCCTTGACTAAATGGGTTTCAGCTTCGTCTCCTCCTCTTCCAAAGGAGCTTGGTTTTAACTAACAAGCCAAATGTGTGTTCTTGGAAATGCAATCAATAGATTTGATATAAACGATAAGCCAAATGAATGAGTTTTAATTATGCGCTTGTAGATTGTTTACTACACTGATAAAAATAATATTTATAAACCAAAATATTTAAAGACAAGAAGTTTTAATATAAATAAACATATTGAATTTATATTTGTATTTTATTTAAAAGAATTTTGTTATGTATTCTATAATTCAATACACTTTTTAACAAACTTATTTAATTTTTTCCAGTGCATATCTTCTCTATCTTTCAGCTGGATTAAGATCTGTCCACATATCATGTAACATTTGTTGTTGCTGCTCTTTTGGGGCATGCTACCAAAACTACCAAAAATCAGTACTTGGATCTTTTCATATTTCAATTGGCCAAGTTAAAAGTCAGCTGCCCTCAGGTAGTTGCCTACCTGCGGCTCATTTCCCATTTACTTATTTGATTTCTTTACGTTTTTGACCAACAGCTGCTACTCTTACTGAGTTTGGCTTAAATTGATGACGACAGGTTGCAGCGATCCCGACCTGATCCCAAAAAAAGAAGAGGAATGAATTAAAGAGCAGACTTTGGTCTGTCTGCTGCTTTTTTTTGACGTTAATCGACTAAATTGTGGCAGCTGAACTGTCAGTTTTGTTAAGTGGGCTGCCTCTCAGGTACTAAAACATTGATGTATTGTTGGCCAAATCCAGATGATGAGGATGATAATGATAATGCGATGCCTCTGTCTGACTTGGCTTGAAACTAGTTCGAGGCTCATTAAAGCCTTGATTAATGTTAGTGCAGCTCATTTAGCACTTATTGTCGCGCCTTTTAGCCAAAGCATTTTATGTCTATCAGCGCAATTTTTCCACATCCAGCTGTATACCTCTCTCTCTCTATCTCTCTTCCTCTGTCTCAGTCATTTCCCCAGTTGCACTTGTTTTTACTTGCCTTGGTAATTAGTCTCGCTTGTTGTCATAAATTTTCGGTACATTTTGTTGAAAAGTCGCATTTAATTGCACTGATTTACAGTTTTGAGTTCTCCTCTGTTTTAGCCTGATTTGGTCCCCTTTCCACTTCTTGCTACTCGCCTGTCTACCCGTAATTACGTGCCAAATTAATGACGTTCTTGTATTTTGTACACATATTTCAGCTTTAATTTGATATTCTTTTTCGCAGTTCCGTCATAAAATTTGCAGCTGCAATTTTTAGTTTCAAGTGGCAAAAAACAGCATCGACTTTTATCTTTGTCTTAGAACTCGATTTTTAAGACGAGGCAGATGCTTTTGAAACCCTTGGTGCCAGGGGAGCTAACAAGAAGGTGGCTTGCCAGAGAGGAAATCAGCTGAGGAGTTGAACAAAGAAATTAAATGGAACAAATTTGATTAATTTTATTTATACACATGTGTTACATAGGATCGGTTTACTAATATAATTATAAAGAGTTTGTAGATGTAGATGAGTCTGGAAATATAAAATATTAAACAATTTCGTTTGGAAGACTAAAACACAGATTGAATACTTGGATTGGACTAAGATTCCTCCAAAGTTTCTGTAATAAATTTAGGATTTGATAAATTTTATTATATCTTTATAGTAGTAGGAATTAAAAACCTAATAATAATGCCTTCAATTTATATTCTTTCTGTAAAGACTTGCAATTTCTTCGACTCAATAAAATTCCCTTCTTAAACTGCACAATTAGAACTTTAACTGCGACTCAAGCACTGAATTCGTCACCTCATCAATGAAGTTTTTTCCCCCTTCCGATTGGAATAATTGAAACTCATCAAGTTTTATTGGGTACTGCTTTGTAAGGTGTTGGGCTGTGGCATCATTAATGCCCTAATCACGTATTGCACTGGGATGAAAGTACACCCAATGTCGTGCCTCACCTCAGTCATGTATGGATTATAGGATTTGTCTTAAAATTGCCACCCTTAATTACTTGTAAGCTGGCAAACTTCTCCCTTATCGATTGGGTTCACTGGGCAGTTTGACTTTGCAATTCTTACCCCAGTGAATCCCCCCTGATTCGAGTCGTTCTTTTCTATTAAAGACGCCCCAGAGTGGGACTGCTGCATCGTTGATTAAATTGATGATGTTTGATGACTTCTGTAGCTGATTTCGTCTTAGATTTCGCCTTTAGCTTTTGACAATGGTCAAGGACCACATATGGCGTACACATGTGCCGTCCCCTGCCACACCCCCCACTCATTACGATGCATTGGACATGCATCAAGTTGCCCCTGCCCCCCAAAATAAAAGTATTTCCCTGGTGTGGGCTGCCAAAAGAGGCATGACTAGACTTTAGATATTCTAGGCGGCATTCTTCTGAGAACGAACTTGTATCTGACCTTAATTAATCTCGTGTGCTACAAGTTGCATGGCACAACTGCAACCTGGCAACCTTGCAACCTGCAACCTGCTACATTGCAACCTACATGCACTGTGGCCAATTGTTGATTAATGTGAGGCGCAACTTGCCGCGTGACTGGGCGTTTTTAACTCATGGGAAATGAGTTGCATGAGTCGCCTCAATTCGGGGCGTGCTATCAACTAATTGCGCGGCTTTGTTCAGATATCCATAAAGAAGAGGAACATAAAGATACGCATCCATTGGAATGCACACAGAATGCATCACTTCCTCTACACCTTCCACTTCCTTTTCAAAACTTCTCAAAGCGCATCTCTATGCAAATATATCCGGAGTTCTCCAAAAGCACCGACTGGACAGATGCGGCTCTTTGACTTAGACGATACCCGGATTCGGTCTCGGTCTCGTGTTTGGTCTCGGGCTTTCACTAGTGACAAATGCCTCTGGGGTGCAATAGAGACACATGTAATGAAAGTGCGAATGAAATGTTCAACTCTTTTGATACCTCTGTAAAGTGAGTTTGCCAGACTTCATGAAGTTGTGCCTAAAACTGTGCTTAAAGTTAGAAATATTCTGATTGAACTATTTGTTATAGAAATTTAATCATATTTATTGTTTATATAATAAAACATGAGTAGATACACATTTTTCTGACAGCTTATTTGTCCACAAACAGTTTGAAAATAATGCAAAATTTATGTGACCTTACAAATCAGCGTCCGCTACTACCACAGGGTGTTATCCAGTCTTGTGTACCTGCCTTACCTGGTTTTTATGAGTATGTATTCAAAGTTGCAACTGCCACAAGAGGTAAGTAGAAAGTTCAAATAGAATTTAACCCCAAGCGCATATTTATAGCACATTCCACATCCCCTTCCTGCCCTTCACCCACTCATCCCCTACCCGATCCTTTGAAAAATGCTTACCTAAAACAAATACATGTGTCTCGTTGTATCGGTGTGGGTGTGGGTGGGTGTATGGGTGTGTATACCCTTGACTGTCATGCTGAAAATGACCTAAGGTAAAAAGAGATTTTCTGTTGCTTTTGTGGGGCGACAACAAGAGTCGCTTTTGTGGATGTTGCAAAAGTTTCATTTCGTTGAAGGTTGTTGGCCTTGGGGCACAGATCCGATTTGCAATGATATGCCAGTGATAAGCAGATGAAACACCGACTTTTTCTGAGTACAAAATTAAGTTATGCAACTTTATTGCATATATGTCAAAACTAATCGAATTTACAATTTACCTTCATGAGAGTATTTAATCAGGTAAGTTTATAAATTCTCTGCTTGAGGTATTTCAAATTTGTTTTACTTTTTTAAAGCTTTGGGGTTAAACATAACTCAAAGATATTTTCTTTAACTTATAGCATAATATTTACTATTTTATATTGCTGATTTTTATACTCTCTGCAAGAGTATATTGGGTTTGTGAAAATGTATGTAACAGGCAGAAGGAGGCGTGGCAGACCCCATAAAGTATATATATTCTTGATCAGCATCGCAAGCCGAGTCGATATAGCCATGTCCGTCTGTCCGTCTGTCCGTCTGTCTGTCCGTCTGTCCGTCTGTCCGTCCGTATGAACAAACAGATTTCAGAGATGGTAAGAGCTACAAGGTCGAGCTTGGTCTCAATCGATCACATATTTAGTCAGTCAATACAAGAATCTTTTTTTTTTTTGATGCCACGCCCCATTCGCCCACCATGAGCAAAAAACCAGGCACACCTCGGAAAAAATCGGTGTTTTCGGCGAATATCTCAGTAACTATGGCACCTAGGATCACCAATTTTGGTATGGAGGTTCCTATAGACTGAGTAAATGTCATGCCATTAAAAATTTGGGGCTGCCACGCCCCCTTTTCCGGTAGGAACTAAAAAACTTTAATACGTTTTTAAGGCATTTATTCTTATCGTAGAGTATTCTAATTTATAATTCGTGTGGAGACTAACTATATCAAACTGTCCTGAAAGGTGCATTAAAATCGGACTATAAACACGAAAAATAGAAGCGTTACAATATTGATAACTGAATGCAATATCGTGTATGAGTGCAAGCGAGATAGTAACATACAAGCACTTGAGCGGCAGCGCTCAATGTATGAGTGCAAGCGAGACAGAAACATACAAGCACATGTTCGAATCTTTTCGCTGCCTGTGTGGCGGCAGCGCTGCCCACAGTCGCTGGCCGCGCTGAATACACACATACATACATACATGTATATGCATAATAATTGTCTTTCGTATGTGTATTCGCATACATACAAACAGATGTATGTTTGATTATGCTTAGATTGTTTTTGTTTCAACGTGTTTTAATGCAAGTACTACGCATTGTAATAACTCGATACCGATTTTAATAATATAATCGGTGGAAAATGCAGAGAGTATTATACGGTAGGGCGTGCTCGACCGTACTTATCTTACTTGTTGCTTTTCTTTTACTTAAAGACCCTTTGCTTTTGACTTTTTCTTGTTTTCATCCTTTTCGTACACCAAGAGTTTTAAGGAATTTCCCTTAATAACTATCTACTTGTAAGTTTTACATATTTGACTACTGATAAATGATCAGCTATAAATCCATTTCAGTAAGAGCACACATTATTCCCAAAAACTCTTTTCCTTGACTCAAACTCTTCTTAGTTTTAACCCCAAGCAGAGTTGTGCATTTCATTGGAACTTTCTGTGGTAAATCAGCCTCTAAGCTGAGTTGACTAACCCAAGCGAGTAGTTATATGCTTCCACACCCCTGTCTTGTTTTTCTGGCTGGTTTGATAGATCGGCAAACCACTTCAACCGTAGCCACTGTCAAACTCAAACTCAAACCTCAACTCACTGTGAAACCTAAACAGGAGCATGAACACGAACTGGAACTGGAACTCGAACCCTGAGCTAAGAAACTATAACAATAAAGAGCGGAAATTAAAGTGTGAAAACCGGCAGGAAGTTGACTTGATTACGAGAGAGGGAGAGGGAGGGTGAAAGTGAGAAAAGGAGAGTGAGAGTGACAGAACGTCAAAGAGTGTGTGTAGGGTTTATAATATGGTATGCTTGGCAGTATGTCTGACAAATAGAAAAGTTTACAATGCATTTCATTTGCTCAACTGTCAACAGCTAGAGAGGAGTAGAGTGGAGACAGGGCAGTGGAGAAAGGAGACAGAATTCGTGCGACAGGAGACAGGACACAGCCACAGGCCACAGAAAGCGATGTCTGTGATTGAATGTTAAACATTTAATTTAAACTTGCAACACCGCATAGAGATTCATGCACGCACACACACACAGCCGACCCAGACACACAGCCACACACACATCCTTAGCTGAGATTGCGACATAATTTATGCACGCACATCAATTCAAATGCATCTAATTTGGTAAACAGGCATCTACTCATCGTCACACCTGCGTGGCAGCCCTGCTGCCGTCTTGCCTCACTTGCCCCTCCCTACCCCTCTGCTCGCTTGGTTTCTTCTAGTTAGCGCTGCCTTGGCTTAAAATAGTTTTCATTTGTTTTCGTTGTACTTAGCTGTTGGTGCAACATGTGGCATTGGCATTGCTGTCACTAAGTAGCCTGTCTGCCTCAGCATCTGTGTCTCTGCCACTGTCTGTCTGCCCTCTCTTTCGCATCCCTATCTCCTTCTCTGTCTGCTGCAACTTTGGGGAGTTCGTTATGCTTCGTTTGCGTACATGCAGCTCATTTAGTTGACATTTATTAACGTCACATAGCGCGCAATGTTTGACAATTAATTAGACTAAAAGATATGGCAGACATTATCCAAGATTCTCTCTCTTTCCTCTCGAGATACTACAGCTCCAATCACTCATTAGCTGCTTAAATTAAATTTAACTTGTGGCTTATTTATAAGTGTCTCTTATGCATTTTAGCTTGAAACACAACGAATAACTCCTGAACCAATTTGTGCTTAAACTGATTATAACTTATAACAGATCCCTGGATTTTAGTCCATATATTCAACAAATATTTACAGATTTTCTGTCATTTCCTAAAAAATACTTTCTACTTAAAAATGACTTAACAGAAGTATCTGAAAAGCTTTTCCATTTTCAGTTATCACATCTAAAACCAAGAAGATTCTTCGACTTATCTTAGCTTAAGCATATAGTAATTCTAATCTGTTAATTCAACAATCATTCAATTTCAAATTTCCACTTAAGATATGACACTCGAGTTACCGTATTTTTGGCGATTAAAAAAATGTGGGGAATGTGCCAAAAGAACTGACCGAATCACAGCAATTTTCTAAGTAAACATTTTTCTTTACCCACTCCCCATTTTGCCCCAATGTGTGTGCCGTTTTCACTGTGTGTGTGTGTGTAGGTCTATCAAGCAAAAGCGGCAGGATTTTTATTTATAAAACACTTGAAAAAAAGTTGAACAGAACTCACAGTTTGGAATTCTTTGCTTTCTTTTTGCTCTTTGTTTTTTTTTGGATTTTTTTTCGGGAACATATTGACGCAAGGATTTCGTAACGAAGAGTGGAAAAAGGAGCAAGAAAACGGTGGCGAATGTGCAATGAGCACTGTAAAGAGAGAGCGAGAGAGGCACAGAAAGAGATCAAACAGCAGGACTCGTGGTCCTGGCGTATCCTGCTGGCAAAGTCCTTTGAGGGTTTGTACGAGTCGCTTGAGCGAAAGTTTGTTTTGCTTTTGCAAATGTCACATGAAAAATGCGTTCGCTTTGCAAATGCCGGCACTTTGCATGGCCGCAACCACACCCCTCCACTTCCTTCATCCACGGGTGGAGGAGCGGCAGTGACGAAACCCCCTCGTTGTTGGAAACATGCTGATGGTCGCCTTGCACGAAATTTCCATTTAATGTGTTTGCGCAAAGTATTAAAAGGCAACGACGATTGAGTATCGAAAAGAAGTAAAGCAAAGAAACAGCCAAATAGTGGGGTGTCCTTCAGGAGCGGGACGGGAGGAAAGAAAAGACTAGTACGGCCTGCAGTCTGCAGTCGCCAGAGGGCGCTACTGCTACTGCTGCTGAGTGATTGCCATGATAAGTGGCCCATTATGATGGCAGTTTGCACAGTTTGAGATTGCTCTCTGCGCTCTATTGGAGCCCCTCCCACACTCCACCCACTCCGCCCCGTTCCCCACCACAGTTCGTCAATTCGTCAGTGGGCGAGTCTCTGCGTCTGCCGGACATTTCTTGTTTAATGCATATCAAAGTGGCTAAAGTTGTGGCTCAAATAAAAAGTGCGTCATTGTTGAAAGTAGCACTGTGCTATGATGCGCCCTGCTGTACTGCATACCCTGTAAATAGAAAAAAAAGGAGGACTGTATTGCCATAGTAACAGTCTTTTAGAAAAGCAGTTAAAGCGGGGTAACTGCATGTCTATTCACTAATATTTATGATTAGTGAAAGTACTTTGAACTATCGAAAAACAGTTATAGCTGGAGTACAGGGTATCTACGATCATGTTAAGACCCTTTCTCTTTAGATAAAACTCCTTCACATTACTTTGATTTCGTTCCCATTCCCTTTTGAGTGCCAGGGTAACTGTTAGTCAATCATATTATTAGCTCTGTTGCTCACTCCTTTTTCCTCTGTGACTATCAGGATCTTTTGTGGAACGGCTGTTGACAAAAGACATTTAATTTTCCCTTAGTTTGCTTTTGCCTGCTTCGAGTATCTCTGCCATAAAGTTTCCTACAGTTTCCCCATCCAACCCTATCCCCGCCTCCCACCGTTTCCACCACCCCTTTTTAGTGCTATTCTCGTACATTTTTTCATGTCCGATTTTTGGTCTGCGACAGCGAAAACTTTGATAAGTGAAATTTATTGTGGGCGCTTTGAGTTGTCCACTTTGCGTGGACATCGAAGCAGTGGAGACTGAGCAACTTTGATGTCCTTCCACTCCTTTCTCTACTTTTGGCTCCTCTTTCTCCTTTGTGAGCTTCATGTTTTATGGCTTTCATAGTTTTCAGTTTTCAGCAGCGATTGTGGTTTTGTTGTTTATGAAAAGCAGCGTCAGATTTCTGTTATTTATAGGCACTACAGGCACTTCAGTCACTTTAGTTACTAGTCGCCTGGCGTGACAATCAAACTGATGATTAAAGGACCTGAAACATCAGGAAACATTAAGTTAAAATTAATGGAAATTACTTTTATGAGTCTAAGGTAATTTTCGATATATTCTGCCCTCTTTCTAGTTTGCAGCCCCGCCTCTTACACCTGCCCTTACATCGGCATCGATCATTACTCATGCTATAAAATATATCCACTTAATCCCGCAACGAAACATTCAAACATTTATTAAAGACATGACAGATCCGTTTTTGCTGGGTATCTGGGGGTAATTCAACCAAAAACTGCAACAAAAGGTATAATTTATAGTTCGACACCCTTGGAGTATAATTCCAGCTAAGCAAAAGGGGGCGATTTGGGGAGGCAGTACACACAATGTGCCCAGTCCGCCCTCAGAGCATCCCAAGGACATTGGGTGGGTGGCAAAAATGTAATTGCTGCCGCCCCAAAATTTGGCATAGACCTTGAAAAAAAATCATCAACAGCAACAACAGGAAAACGGGGAAAGCAATAAAGAAATGGAGAATGGAGAAGGCGGAAGGTGGAAGGAAGTGTGAGTTGAGTGATAGAACTTAAAGCTCAAACGCCCGTGTGTATGCAATGAATATTTACGGGCCTTCGGTTTTTTGGGGTCCTCTGAGGATTATTCGGCTTTATGCAATTGTGCGCAAGTAAAAATCTAATTTATCCGCCTGCCACCCTTCGTTTTGTTTGACAATTGCCCAAACTGATGCCCCCATGCATTGGCATGAGCTTGTCTCTGCCGGCACGTACCCGTCGCATACCCTGTAAATACCCAGCACATACCCAGCTACTGCTTTAAGGGAATTTAACATAAAGCTGGCTGAAAATTACTTTGCTGCCGACTACTGCAGCTACCCTTTGTTCAGCTACAGGTTCAGTTTTAAGGATTTGGGGTGGTTGCACTACGCCCGCTTGGTGGTGGGTGGTTTGGGTGGTTGGTGGGTTCGAAAAGGTCTCCAGTCTCATCATAACACCACATGTTCTGAAATTGCTACTGGCGTCGCCACGTCGCCATCTCGTACTTCATGTAGATTTCTATCTATTCTATTGTCTGACTTTGACTCGTGCTAGATTTTAACATTAATTTCGTTTGATGAGGCGCAAAGTTGTGGAATTTATTGCGGGACTCGACAAAAAGTTAAGTGGATTCTACGTAAATTAATGAGTCCAGCTTTAGCTTCTGTCTCTGACCCCAGAGGGTGGCAAAAACTACCCTTTAAATGTATCTTAAAAATGCAAATTCTATTGCAACTGTTTAAAAGTATGGGAAGTTCAGGCATTTGGCTATTCCCCTAGCCAAATGCCTGAACTTCCCATACCATATGAAGGTGACGGAATTTGTTTAGTAAACTGATCTGTATGACAATTTTGTTAAGTATTTATTTAATACACAAATAATTATTTAAACGACTCAAATGTTACTGTTTTAATTCTTTAAATTTAATTATGTCTTCTACAGTCGAAGATCACAGCTTATAAACTTTCACAACACGTGTATAAGTTTATCTTATACGTCTTATACTTAAGCCACGCTCTTGAACTTCTTTAAGCCACTCAGTCTTGGCTGAAACGTAGGCGATTAAAGCCACCAAGTGTGTGTTGTCAGTGTTAAAGCAGCTAATATTGTTTATATTTCCACTTATAAATAATTAATATAGTTTATTCATAATGTTGGGCCATGAGAACTTGTTAAAGCATAGAAAAACAATTCTTCTACTGCTCTTGATCGCTGCAATTTGCAATTTTGTCATCTATCTTTATATCATGGAAAGAAAAACACAATCAAAGACAACAACAACAGTAACTCAAACAACTTCAAGAGCGAGAGAGAGCGAGATCAATCAGCTGGCAGACAGTCTAGTGCTCTCTGGCTTGGGCGCAATGGGGAGAGCGGCAGGTGGCGACTGGACCAAAGCTCAGCTGATTGCCATGGAGCGCAGTGAGCGAGAGACGGGCTACAATGCTTGGCTCTCAGAGCGCATTCCGGCAGAGCGTACACTGCACGATATGCGGCATCGCAGGTAAGTCGAAGAGAGCGCTCGTATAAGAGTTGTATGCGTGAACTTATAAAAAAAACTCGCTCTCTGCCGCAAGCTGTAAAAAGCTCAAGTACTCAATGGAAAAGCTGCCAACAGTCAGTGTAATCATCACGCAGCACAACGAACAACAGAGCGTTCTGCTGAGAACTTTATACAGCCTACAAAACAGAACGCCAGCGAGTTTATTGAAACAGATCATTTTAGTGGATGATGGCAGCGATCGGGAGAAGTATGCTAATTTTACAGAGACCCTGCAGGAGAAGTTTAAGGAATTTTTGGTGCAACAGCGCATTCCAAAGCAGCTGGGGTTGATGCAGGCGCGTCTGACTGGAGCACGCAAAGCTGAAGGAGCTGTGCTGGTCTTTCTTGATGCTCACGTGGAGGTAACGAGGGGTTGGCTGCCACCGCTACTCGCACCACTGCTGGAGAATAACAAAACCTGCACTACACCCATTGTGGACACCATTGACTATGAGACCTTTGCCTACAAGCGTGGCAAGCCATCACGTGGCTTCTTCAACTGGGACTTTAACTACGTGCAGCTGCCACTGCTAAAGGAGGAGTCCGAATTGCTGCCGGCACCACATAACAATCCCATCATGAACGGTGGTCTCTTTGCCATCGATCGCCAGTGGTTCTTCGAACTGGGTGGCTATGATGAAGGTTTGCGTTACTGGGGAGCCGAACAGTTCGAATTGAGTCTGAAGATCTGGCTTTGTGGTGGAAGACTGCTCGAGGTGCCCTGCTCAAGGGTAGGACATCTGTACAGGAACAGCAGTTTTCATATGCCATATACAAAGATGGACAGCAACAACAAAGCGCTAGGAAGAGTAAGAATAAAACTAAACATTCTCCTGAGAATTGATCTTAATCCCCCCTCTGTGCTCCAGAATTACAGACGAGTAGCCGAAGTTTGGCTGGACGAGTACAAGGACAAGTTGTATGCAAACTTGCCCCACTTGACCCACATCAAAGTGGGTTCACTGAGCAAGCAGAAGGCACTGCGAAAGCGTCTTCAGTGCAAACCATTTAAATGGTTTCTGGATCATCTGGGCAGTGACTTACTGGAGCTGTATCCGCTTGAGGAGCCTGTGGACTACGCCTTTGGTGCCCTACAGAGTCTAGCAGCTCCCAATCTGTGTCTGGCGAAAAATGAGTCAGTAAAACATCCCCAACTTCTTCCCTGCGATGAGGAACTAATGTATCCCAAGCTGCAGCAAAAGTGGACCTTGAGTCACTTTCGGGATCTTCATTCCGGACCCTACTGCCTGGAGCTGCAGCAGAGGAGTCCCGAGGCGGAGATTTGGTTGTGGCAGTGCCACCATCAAGCTGGTAATCAGTTTTGGTACTACGATTCTAGCTCCAAACAGCTGATCAACGGACAGCACAAAGAGCAACAGAGATGCTTGGAAGCCATTGTAGAGAAACGTAGGGTTGTCGCAAACATTTGTGATGCCAAAAACCAGCGACAACAGTGGAAATTTGGCTATGTTGATGAAATACGACTGGAAGAATTCTGGAGTAATATGCCGAAACAGTGATAAATGATGGCAACTCTAGAAATAATAAATCAAAGACTGCATTACATACGGGTTGAGCATTTAAAAGTATAACCACCATTAGTTGTAGATCATTTTAATCTTTCTTTAACTTTTAATATACATATAATCCTTTTTCTACTTTCAAAACATTTAAGCAATTTTTTTCTTACCATGCTCGTACTTGAGGCACTCCAAAATGCTTTACCTTATATATCAGATAGTACAGATCGTAAATATGTGGCAGGTAAAACGCACTGACGCTTTTACAATGTATTGTTTTAAGCGGTTACTATTAAGAAGTTGTTTAAAATGTAGTTTCCATGGAACCTTTACATCGGGAATTCGGTACTAAAATTGAGCCAATACGTCTTGGAGCGGCAGCAATAACTGGCATAAATAATTATTCAAGAGCGGAATTTAAGTCGTGAGTACAAGGCATGTAGAAAATATAATTATTTGCGGAGTAAATTTTGGAGAATACCTTTTGGAGAGTAGAGGTAAAGTGAAAAACAAAGAAGAGAGCATTTAAGCAAAAAAGTCTACCAAGGAGTGCCGATGTTTAATTTGATTTAAAAGTGTAAAGTAAAGAATATAGTAAGATAAGAGGAGAGTAGAGTAATTAAAAATTAGATTTTTAATAAATTCTATATTTATCCAAAGTAGATGATTTGCTCTGAGCTGTAGAATAAAATCATGTGTCCCAGATTCTCAATAACCACAAAACTAAAGAACGTTAAAATTTATTATATTATAAAACCCCTACTTGAAATCGGTTGCTAGGAAAAACCAATCGCCCTAGTCGAGGTGATATTTGTAGGTATATTCCAACTGAGCACGCAGCTGATGCCATTTATCGAAGGTTCGAGTCGCTGACAAAGAGGAATTGATCACTGTGTTTAGCCCAGGTGCGTTTTACGTGGATAGCAGTGGTCTACTGTCGATTGCCGTAAGAGGAGATGATGCAAAAGATGTGATTTGCTGGAGCAGGAGGAGAAGGAGGCTCACAGTTCCTTCCCTTTACAGTACCAGTGTGACCAGCAGTCAGAGCACGGCCAACACGCTGAGTCTGTAGAACCGGCAACAGGTGAGGGCGTCTCAGTTGCTGCATAGATTGAAAATGCTAATTTTATTCTTGGCTCTGCGAAAGAAGTGCCGTCGCGTGCTAAAGAACCGTTGCATTCTAAAATCGAAACTGAAATCAGTGGATGATGCTCATAATAATGATAATAATGACGATGACGATGGTGATTATGATGATGGGTTTTCTTTGCCGTCTACAATTTAATCATATTGAGTGCTTTTGTCTGCTCCACTCTGGCTTGCACTACTCTATTGGTCTGCCGCATACAAATTGCCTTTTTCAATTAGAAATATTAACTCACCTGTCAAGGTGGCAAGTCTTCCATTTTCATTCTCATTCCCATTTTCATTCTCAATTCCATTTTCATTTGTAGTTGCAGTTCAAGTCGAAGTGGAAGTCGAAGTTGATGCAAAACTTTGGTTACGCTTCGTTTGCAGTTTGAAATTGAGAATTGACAAGTGCTGTAGTGCGCGGGGGTGTGGCCAAAAAGTGGGCGTCACTGTTGCAACAACACTCTAAGCAAAGATATTGTCAGTCAGTCAGTTGATAGCAGGTGCGGAAGGTGGGAAAGGTGAGCACAGCTTTCAAATATTGAATTCGAAATGTGGTTAATGGAGCTCAGAAGAAGCAGCAGCAAAAACTACCACCGGTGTCGAGGGATTTATGAAGTTAGGGGAGGGAAGAGCAGCAAAAGGGCTAAAGGCTAATCCAGCTAACATGAAAGCGTTGACGGCCAAAAACAGCAACTGTTGAAAGTGCTAAGCACAGCGTGAAGAACTAAGTGGATTGCTCTAAATTTAATTCATTTAATATGTAAAAATTAAATGGATTACTTTAAACATAAAACTAAAATAGATACAAAGACTTAAGTTAAATATTCAATGTCTGTGAACAATAAATTTGTTGTGTTAAAATTCTTTAAATTTCAAGCTACAGACTCAATTTATTTCCAGCTTTAACTGTTTGTAGAACTTTACAGTTTTAGCGTTTTTTCATTGCTTTGTCTATACAGTAATTTGTCTTGGCATTGAAACCACAAACGTTCCCAACATTCATCTGTTTTTTCTCCTTACCAAAATCTGTCACAAAGTAAACAAAACATGTCAAGATTTGCATAAGAAATCCTAGAAAAAAGAAACATACAAATAACTAGCTATTGTTTTGACAAAGACGTTAGAAACACTTATATAATAACTATAATAACATGTGAGCCAATTCAAATGAAACTGTCAAAAAGAGCAAAAATAAAAACAAAAACAAAATAAAAAGAAGACAAAATAAATGCGACAAAAGGTAAACGATATTCCTACATATGGGGCATTAATGTCTCAGTTTACGTGCTCAAATTACCAGATGAGTTGTCATTGTGGGCTAACAGGTTGGCAAACAAAAGGCCTACACATGAGAGGGGCAGCAGTTGAGGGCGGAAGGGAGCAAGAGAGTTGGCATCAGGAAACTGAAAAAAAGGAAAAAAAATGCAGTTTTTGCCTTTCTCCCTACGACAAAAGAGTTTCCAATAGCAAATCCAAAAGGAAGACTGAGTTTTGTGGCAGTGGCAGAGTCTGTGGCAGGCATGATGCAACAATGACACTTTGCTGTTGCAACAAAACGGAAGTAATTTTGCGCAGACAAAAGGCCTGAGAAAAATCTCAGACCAAAAATCGGCAGAAAGACAGAGGGATAGTGAGACAGACAGACAAACGCTTCATTGATGAACACGTATCTCAATCACGATGTGGTGTATGAGGTGTGTGATGTACATATGTCTGTTTGTGTGTGTGTGTGTGTGTGTGGGTTGAGATAGAGTCTGTTGTGCCGTATGTGACATGAATTATGTGAGAAAGTCTGGGCCCAACTACTTAACAGTTAGCTCATATGTGGGTTACTCGGAAGTGTCCCGAAAGGTAACCTAAAACGTAACCTAATTGAACCATCTGAAATGCGGAAATCCTTGACAGTTTCCCTAAAGCAGCTGCAACAGTTGCCAGTTACTTTATTAAGGTCAGAAACGCTTGCCAATTTTTACTTAAATGTCTACCCCAAGTATGGACAATTTTTCAGATTTTTCCAGGTAACTTGAAAACATTTTAAACAATTTTTTAAATTACTAAATTTGTAAAACAAATGCGATTTATTGATTGAAGTATTTACTATTTTTGCTGGCTAGCAACAAGCTTTAAAATTTTATAAATAACCACATAAATTGACAACTAAATAGTTAAGCAAACTGTTAAGTTCTTGCTAATTACAAAGGTAATTAAGTAATTAGTACCACGCTACGAATGAAATTAAATTAATATTTAAAACTAAGTGGCTTTTAGAACTAAGTTTGTTAAAAATTAGCTCGCAATCTATCAGAACAAACTTGCAACCTTCACAATAAATAAATCAATCAGGGAACTCAGATCTGTTGAGCACACAAGAAAAGTAAATTATAGGTAAACCTCGAATCGGCAAACAAATGGAATATATGTATGTGTGTGTGTATATATAGTACAAGGTATATTGAAAATTTAAATAGACGTTAAGCGGTATACAAACAATTCCCATTTGAAAAACCGTGTCAACAAGTTAGGAAGATCCGAAGATCCGTTTCTGAATGAATGGCGATCCAATGTAAACAATGCCAAGTTCAAGCCGCAAATGTGCGCAGTAAATACACTGAGAAAACAGTCGCACTCGTACGTAATATTAATAAAAACAAAAACTAAAAAAAAACTAAAAAAGGAATAAACATCAACACGTTTTAACAAATTCTATACGCAGGTCAGTCACAAGTGTGTGTGCGTGTGTTTGTTTGTGTGTTGATTTATTTGCCAAACAAACAGTCAAAATAATTGTAGATAATGCCGATAAGGTGAGGTGCTGTACGACATGTTAGATGTATTTTTTTAGTTTTTTGTTTTTGTTTTTGTTATTTTTTTGCCATCTAATAAACAAACTAAAACCGGTTTTGGTTCTAGAAAACCTTTCAGCTTGAAATTGCTTTCAGTATTTGCCCACTGCTGATGGATATTACTAATTAAATTTGCACAGCGAGACAAAGAGTCTTGTCATCCCGAACTTGGCACCAACAAACACTTTTCAAAGCCTCAAGTCTCACGACTCTTAAAGTAATAATTTAATTAGTTGCCGATAAGCCGGACAAGTGTGAGCTAACTTGTCTCATTTCAGAGGCCATTAAACATTAAACACTCAATCCAAGAAATTTTATAATAATTTTCATTTTTTAATTTCGATTGAAGGCGTTGACATCGCCTGTAATAAATTCCCAATTATTTATATGTGTGAACTTAGAGATTAAAGCGAAACTTCCGTATATATTCCATTGACCCGAGCTGTGTCCAAAGTGCCAAAGAAAATATTGTTTATTTAATTACGTGTCTCATCTATTTTAATTATTTGGTTTAATATTTATGTGCTCGACATTAAAGTCAAAAAACAGATTCAAATAATCTAACAGCAATTAATCTTATTTTTATGGAATTTCATGAAGCTATAAACAGACATTGATCAGACATTGACTGCTCTGAAGTATTTGTTTTGAGTTAGTTCAAAATAAATCAGTCAAATCTAATCTGGTTTCCCTATAGTGCCAAACTATGACTCACTTTTAGACTAAATTTTTAAACAAAATATTGACATTTTTTGGCTAATAACAAAAATGTTGTGCTATTGATTAGATAAGTGAATGTTTTATATTATTTTGTACACATTCAGCAAATTTATTTCAATCTGTAAATGCGCACAAAACACTTGTCAAATCAATTGATAAGCTTAAAATGTTAATAATTTTACTTATTATATTTAATTCAGTTGTGTTTAAATCGATTTACAGTTCAAAAATGGATTATTAATTAAATACTTTTATATAATGTCAATTAATTTGTTTACAGCTGATTGAACTTAATGATTATAGTTCAATTGGATTAGGAAAATATAGTACGTAGTTCCAATATAATTTGTGGTCAGCAGTTTCTTGGCCATGTAAAAATTTCTGTAACAAACTGATCATATTTTGATTACTCCTCAGGGAATCCGTGTCACTATATCATCTAGGAACAATCTACAACTACTGAAGACTATTATCTTTTGTGTCGCGGTTATCATTGACTTGGGCCTGAGAAAATTCGGAGTTTCCAATTTCCAATATCGAAGACTTAAACAAATTTGTACCAATTATGAATGGAAAACTCCCCGGAGTGCAATCAGCTGAGCGTTGTTGTTGTTGCTCGTTCTCTGCATTCAACTCTTGAACAAAAGGCAAAAGGCTGATAAAAGTGCTCTTCAAAGATACAAAGATACTTCCTCTTTGCCGTGACTCAGTTGATAAAGGAAACGGTTTGTGTGAGCCAAACCACAAAGCACCAAAGGAAGCGAAAGCAAAATCGACTAAAAAACTAAACAGAATGGAAATCAAAATAAGAAAAGATGAAAAAGAGAACCACACTTAACGGTATGAAACGGAATGGAATGAAATGGAACGGAATCGTAGTGTCACTGAAACCCATTGCCGAAGGCTGATAACTTTATCAATGAGAAGTCAAATGGAAACAGAGGAGAAGTAAAGGAAGAGCGGGGAATACATAAAGAAGCATAACGAATGTCATAACAATATGCAAGCGATAAAAATAATATGACAAAGAGAGAGAAAAGAGTGCGACGGAGTAGGAGTGTGAGTGGTAAACGGAGAGTGGGAGTGAGGGCAATTTATGAGTGCCACAATTCAAATTGAAGTTGTGGAGATTATTGGATTAACCCTTGTGTTACCTAAAGACGGTTGTCTTAAGAGGCCAATTGGTCGAGCGCTTTATTGGCCATAGCTGGACTTTAAGATATAGAACTGCTGAAGTAGGAAATATAAACTTACAAGCTTAAAAATAAAATAAATTTAAGAAAATGATTAAAGTCTCGCATATGAAAAATTTGTTTCATTTACACTTAATCAATAAATTCAGACAGTTTTCTAATGTAATAGTTTGTTCATCTAAACAGAAGTAGGCAGTAGATATTCTAATTCGGTATAAAGTTCAAAAATTTAATAAATTTTTGATTATTGTTTGATGACTACTAAAATTCAAATTTCAAAAATGTTCAAAATTTATTTTGATTTCCTAGTTACTTGAATTAAACAAAGAGTTCAGTGTTGCGTATAGTTGAGGAAGTTGTGACATTGTATTCCCCATTTAAGCCGGCTTTTCTTTATGGCCCAGCAAGTCTCCAAACAACACTTAATGCCAGCCTCTAATTTTAAACTAAAACAATTGTCTTTTGTTTGTTAGTACTTGAGCCGCTTATTAAAACAATTAATAAATGTTTGCCGAGTGTTAATTGGCTTTAATTAATAATTATTAAAAGTGGATATTTTAAATAGTATTTAAGTAGCTTTGTTTAAACTTTCTTCCTTGAGATGTGGTCTTAGCTGTATTTAAGTGGTTTTTATTTCATGGTTAAACCAATGTTGTGACAACAAAAAAAATAATATTCGAATTCTAAGCACTACAAATAGCCACAATTAAGGTCTTACCAAATAGGGTAATAAAATGCAAATGCCATCTCTTATTTTTTTTTAGTGTATTTCTCTAGAAATACAGCAAACAACCTGCTGCTCAAATCCAATCCAATTTCAACTTCAAGCCAAGTCGAACAAACATTAAGTTACAAAATAAAATCTTTGGGCCATAAAATTAAAACACAGCAAAATACGCAGAAGACACCAAAGCCCCACGCGAGCGGCAAACAGAGATGGAAATATGATAGAGTGAGAAAGAGGCAGAAGAAGAGAGAGAGGGAGAGGGAGAGGCAGTTGGCTGTGTGCAACACGTTAATCTGCGGCGCGGAGCTTATCAGCCAAACAAACCTGCAAGCAACCTACTTTATATGTGCATGTATCTCAATCTCTGTATCTGTAGCTGCATTTGTATCTGTATCTGTAGCTGTAACTGCGGCTGCTGTTGTGGATGCTCTTGTCGGTCCGGGAAACCCTTTTCCCATTCCGTCTTTGATGTCGTCTGATGCAAGCGCCCAGATAGCAACAGTTAAATCTCCTCCTCTCCCTCCCTCCCTCTCTCTCACCCTCCAGTTCCTTCTCTGTATCTCTTTGGTTCTGTTTTTTATAGGTTGAATTCACGTTAAGGTCGGCAGAGCATCCAAACATTTAGCTGCATGCCCATAACTCTGGATCATCTAGCTTTTATTTGCATTTTGATTTTTATTTGTATAGTTTTTCTCTTTGTATCTTGTTTCTTAGAAGTTTTATTTGATTGCTTTTTTGTTTGCTTGTTTTTTAACTAAAACAAATATTTTTTTTTGCTTTATACACATGTCAAACTTGACCCAATCGGAATTAATGAGTATTTTGCCGAGTCCAAGTTCAACAGCATGCAAAATCGTGTTGCACTTAAACTTATGTATATATTTATTTTTGTATCACAAATTAATAGCTTTTTATATATTCTTTTTGCTTTTATAAAAACTAGAAACTAAGTAACTTTTTTATTAAGCTTTGATTAACTGTCTTTTATTATTAAACTTAGAAATAAGTTAATGAATTCAAGTTAATAAATAAATGAAATATATGCCTATCTGCCGAGCCTTATCAGTGTGACTATTAATGCGAATCCACAAAAAAGTGTTTAAAAAGCTTTATAAAATGCCACAAGAAATTCATTAACGCGGATATGACTTGGCTTTGTTTAAATAAAATTGCATAAAGTCTCCAAAAATGTGTCACATATTTTTAAATATTTATTTTTGCATGGCCTAATTGTTTATTTAAGATTTGGTGAATGAAGAAGGAAGTCTTAGTTAAAAATGTGTTAACAGTTCTTTGTTTTAACATCAGCCTATTTTTAGGTAAATTTTTCTTATACATTTATTTTTCTTGGAAATTTTATTACCTGTTTTTATATGTTGATAAGTTTAATCATTTAAATGCTTGCATTTACTAAGTCATTCATTTGTTTATGGCAGTTTTAAAAATAAATAGTTGCTATGCTATAATATATTTTATAGCTTTTTAATCTGAGCTGAAGAAAATTTAATTAAATTTTGATGACTTTTTAATACTGATTTATGGCTTGCTAAATAGAATAGAAATAGTTAACATTTAAATGTTAAATACTAATTAAGAATATATATTTATTGGTTATTAAAGCTCAGTTTGTGCAATATAATTTTGTTTTAAGAGTATTTCTTGGAAAATACCTATATACATTTTATATAAATGTTTTTAAACGTGTTCCCAAAATATTTATTGACGCTTTGAACAACAGTTGTTTCTTTTTGAAATTCCTCCTTTAAATATTTATTAATATTTTTTATTGCACTGCATTTGTGCGTTTATTTAGCAGAGAGTTTATTTTTTTGGGGCTCAATTGAATGGATAAAAATGTATTTAATTCTTGTGTAAATATATTTATTTATGTATGTCGCTTCTGGGGACAAATATGCACAGCTTAAAAAACTGGCTTGCCAATTTTATACTTTTGTTTTTATTTCTCTTTTTTTTGTTTTTGTTTAATTTTTTTGCGCCACCTACAGAAAAGTGGGTCAAATGTTGCGTATGACGTCGGTCGGATTCGAATTGAGATTCGGAATCAGTTTCAGTGGTTTTTTGGATTTGGATTCGTTGTCGTCGTCGTGGTTCAACCGGTTTTCACTTTCATATATCGGCGGCGGGGCGTCTGTGGCTATTCCCGAGTTTGGTCCAATGAATTTGGCGCTTAATTGAAAATTTATTTAGCTAAATTCCGTTTTCGGGGCTCAAACCGTGGGCTAATGTACCTTGACTTTTTTTCTTTAGGTTTATTAATAAATTGTTCGTTTCATTAGCCAGGCCTACAACAAACTACAGAATGCAGACTAAAGACCTGAGTCTACAGATTCCGCAGGGCAACTTTCTCCTCATCTCATCAACGAGCAATCTATTCGATGGTTTTTTAATAAATTGTTTGCCCTTTGGATGCGCTTTCTATGCATTTCTTGATTTACATATTTTTTGGTCATTTCATTTGAATTATAAGCTAATTATGTTGTTTATGTTGTATAATATTTTGATGGGCTCAACGCACAACACATGTTTTGTTGCATTTTGCAGTAACCGAAGGGGAAAAGGGGAAACGACTTTTGTATGCAGTTTAAAATGCAAATGGGAAATCTTAAGATAAGTCTGATATATATTTGATAATAGATTCAGGTTACAAGTTAGTTCGAAAAGCGGTACTAACTTGTTAATATTTGTTATTTGTTATATAAGGCATTACTATCCAATCCATTAGCTTTAGCAATTAGTTTGCATATACAAAAACTCATTAGCAACAATTTCAAGTACGCACTTCACATATGTATTTGCCCACTTCCACAAACGATTCACAATCCAAGTCTGTTAAACTATTAGCAGAAAGTATTGTTTAAAAGGTTACATAGTTCGAGTACGTATTAATTAATACAAAATATTGTAAATATTAATTATTCAATCCTATGATTTAGGGAAGTCATAACAGATTGAATATTGTTCTTCTGCCAAATCAAATGTTTAGAACGTAGAACAGTTGGGTATAATTATTTGAATTTGGGAAGTATGTCGAGCCTACGTGCGTGGACTGTTTATGAGTACTTGATTAAAGTACTATATAGTATACGATATATATTGTGTATGCGACACGCTTCGACAGGCACGCGCATGCGCAACATTTTGGGAATGTTTTGCGTTGTTTTGTTTTTGATTTCGATTTCGATTTGGGTTTTCGGAATTTAGCTTTGGGTAATGAAATAATTTGCACACACTGCAGATCTACAAAATTTAAACAACTTTTCCTTATTCGAAGAAGAAGAAGATTTGCTAAACGATTGAAGAGAAAGAAGAATAAAAGAAGAAACTTTTGGGGGAACTGACTACGAGATACTGTATTTTTTGACTTATATCAACTTGATTTTCTACTTGTTTTACAAGTGTCATACCCGATTTGCTGCCCCCTTTGCTAGGGTATAGAAAAACAGGACGCTGAGTCAACCCTATTATTTTCATACGATGTCAAATCAACTTAGGGTTGTCATAAATTGTCAAATCGAATTAAAATATATTGTTTAGCATGTCTGCTAAGTGTTCCCTAGAAAACTAATGACATAAATATGCAAATTTCACTTGACACCTCTTTTTTCTCGCATGCATAGCAAGTGAATACCCCCCACACACTACACCAAGTCATGAGTAGTGAATAGTGAGTGCTGAGTGCTGAGTACCGAGTACTGCAAATAAGTGCAGAGCCACTCCCTAAGCTGAAAGTCAAGTTGAGAAATGAATTATTTTTATTGAGCACTTTATAGTTATGTTTATTATTTTATCAACCGATCGGTAATAACTTAACGAAACCTTCTAAAAAATGCATTATTTGCCATTTTGTTGCCAATTTGTAGAATACTAAACAATAATGCCAGCGATAACAGTGGAAATTTGCCATTGAGCAGATAGAAATACGATAATAAAAGTAAATATTAGGTTTATAAATAAATTGCAACTACAATTGCAACTGAATGCATGATGTTTACTAATAAGCAGTGGGTAAGATCTGAATTTTTAGTGCTTACTATTAGCTACTGTTTAGTTCTGATCTCTAATTAAAACCACTAATGATACAATAGTGCATGGTTACTGTTAAAATGCTGTAAAACTGTTAGATAACATGTTACTGTTAACTACACTGTTAGAGTAAACTGCATAGATTAAAAATGTTATTGAGTTCGTTATACAGAACTCATAACAATACTTTGTTAATTTTATTCATTATTAAAGTATTACAATAAATCATATTATATTGTCACGAATGATTAAACTCTTAATTAACATGTTATGTCCACTGTTACTACCTACTTTTTACTCTCTTAACTATTTTTAATTACATTAATATTATTTTGTATTAATGAGTTCTGGGGTATTAAACATTTGATACCAGTATAAAACTGACAACTAAGTTAAAGTTGCTTAAAACTCAAATATGCAAAGCACTTTATTTTTATTAATTTCATTTATAATCAAAGTGTTGTATTAATACTTAATCTATGCTTTTAGGTATTGAAACTTTGTATTACACCTTAATTACTCACTAAGTGCACATTAAAGCAGTTAAGCAGCACCTTTTGCTAACTAAGTTAACTTTTATAATAAAAGTCGTTTTTTATGGGGCTTTAATCAGTTAGTTGAATTATTATTTCTGCGATTAGCTATACAATTGGATATGATTTATGGCATTGTAATGTCAATCAATCATTAGAAGACCGGCTAATTAAGATTCAATTCAATTAATTTATATTTATGCCATCTGTCTGGCGATTTTCCCAATTGAGAGCTAAACAAACCGATTTGCATGCGACGCTTCCAAGCTAATCAAAACAAACAAATGACTTCAGTAAGTGCAGTGCAAGTATTCAAAGTATTCAAAGTAACCAAAGTATTCACTAAAAATAGTAAACACTAAATTCAGTAAGCATTCAGTTAGTCACGTTGCATGTCCTTAGTTCAATGTCAAACTGAACTGAAAACTATCTTCAGCTATTTGACTTATCTGTCCATCAGTCTGTGTATCTGTATCTTTGTCTCTTAGCTGTCTCAATCTCGTCTGGCATCTGCTGAGTTCGAGCTATTTTCTTTTTTTTTTTGTTTAGTATAAAACACAACAAAGAAATGCTGGGAAATTCTCTGACATCGTTTGTAGAGTCTGATAAGGATGGCAATCAAAATGAGATTGAGGCATCAGCTGCTGTTTGGTTGTCAATCAAAGCGAGTTCAATGTCACAATCATTGATAACAACAGTTGATGGTAGTTTACCAAGTATATAAAATAAGATACAAATTTTATATAAGTTTTATAGATTTTGTATAATTTATTAGAAGCTACTTAGGAACTAGTAACAAGCTTTTACCAAATTGTTATAATCATTTCTTGCGAGTTGTCTTTTTGTATAATCACAGCGCTTAGTTTAGACTTAAGTACATATATCGTATATAGTTTATAGTATATCGGAGCAACAGCAACAGTTAGTATCACAGAGCACAATTTGGTTAACAGATCTCATGATTGGTATATATAGTAAATTAACTATTTTAGTTAGAGACTTTAGCTTTTATCCTCTTGGCCTTTAGTTGAGCTTTTCGTTGGCTTCTTTTTCTCGTCTATCGTCTTAAAGCCAAACACTTCGGCATAACTTGGCACAAAATTGGGCTTAATGCCCTCGCATGTGGGTGTGTTGTTTGATGCTGTTGTTATTCCAATTGCTGTGGTTGTTAGCAGCGGTGTTGTTGCCTCGCACATTGCTGTTGTTGTAGCTGTTGCTGCCGTTGTTGTTGTTGTTGTTACTGCCCCAGCAACAGCTTCTATTGTTGCCGTAGGTGTTGCTGCTGCTGTGGCTGATGTTGCTGCGGTTACTGTTGATGTTGCTGCCGTGTTGGCTTTTTCATGCTTATTGAATACATTAAACACGCTTGGATACACAATCAAACACGAAGACGGTGGCGATTTATGCAACAACTCCAAAGCGGCTTCATAGCTGGGCAGACCCGAAACCAATGTATATTCCGGCACCGGATCCTCCGCATCGGGTTGTAGTTTCAATGCCTCGATATCAACAATTGTGCACTGAGACGAGCTGTTGTTGTGATCTAGAAATGAGTAAGAAAACAGAAAATCGTTGATTAGTTTAGTCGTTTACTTGTTAGTGGCTTATGCTAAATTTAAAAGCACTAAGTTGTGACCCAATTAGAGCTGTACTGTGGAATAGGGTATATTGGCCCTGTGGCAAGTCATTTATACTAAAATTTATATTTTATTTACTCCATTTTATATTGAGCACTAAAATAAAGTAAAGTTTTTATTTAAACAAATTATAGGGTATAAGGCCAGCCCTACATTTCTTTATTGTTATAAAAGTTACTCAACAATATTTATTTATTAGCGCGCTGCACTGGAATAATTGATTTGTCATTAAATTGTTGCACAAATATGCAGGGTATTAATTGTTTAAACATATTGTTTATATCATTACGAGTTGTTACCTTGGCGCTTTGCAAAATGCACTTGAGCCACTTTTACAATAACTTTATTATTTATACTTTTATTTCACTTTATTTTTATTTTCGTAATTTTTGCTGACACAGAAAAACCTTGGGAAAATTCTATATGGAACAGGTAGAAAAATATAAGGTGTTGATGAACAGCAAATGAGCTGACAAATTGTTTAAGCAATTTACATGTACTTAAGTCAAAGTCTAGTTAAATAATAGATAGTCTTGCATAATATCCTGCACTATAGTTATCTCAGAGTTAATTTGTCCAGAGGTTAACCAAGTTCAGTAATTAAAAGAAATCGTGATGCAATAAAAAAAATTTAGAAAGTTAAAAACATAATCCAGTTTCTTGTTGTTTTTTTATCACACACAGGTGTTACTTGCCATTGACGGGCTTTTCCATTCATAAGTCAACTTCTTGTTCTACTTTTGAGCAATTAGCAAATAGCACGTAGACCTCGACTTATTTGTGGTATTTGAAAAGTCTTTCAGCTAATCGAAACACCAACTAAAATAGCTCAGATACGATAAGAACTAATCAATACTATTGTGCCACTATCACCGAACGATTAATGTTAAAGACTCTCAGAGATCGTTGGCATAAATTCAAGTTTGAATTTTTATTTTTACTTACAATTGCGTTTCCAGGTACGAAACTGATGGTACAGGAAGCACGAGCATATGCAGAAGACCATCGAGATCAAGATTAGTGTGAAGACAATGCCGATCCACACCTCGTTCATGAACTTGTCGTACTCGAGCTGCTGTTGCAGTTCATCTACACTGCTGCTGTCCAGCACTACATGATTGGAATTATATTCAAAATCCATTGCCAGTTCACTGGAATTGTGTGTGGCTTCGTTTAGTTTGTGCTGCTTCAGTTGTATCGAATTGAAGATTGTTGCTCCAAGTTTTTGCAGAAATTCGTTGTTGGCCAAAGCGTCCAATGTACTGATCGTGGGCGTTGATGCCTCGGCGGCAGCTGAGGCAGCGTTTGTCTTGCTGTTCTCGAGGATCTGTTGAGCCGCACCGGCGAAATGATCAAAATGCAAATCGTGTGACAGTTCGTAGTTTAATGCCTGCGGCAGATTCTCCATGTTGGCCTTATATAGTATGCACGATATGCTCTTTTTATATCTTTATATCTATCTCAACGCACTCGGATCACGTTCGGTAATTACGAGTATTACAATGCGAGTATCTCTTAATTTTTATGTTACTTGTTCTGCTCTGTTGTTTTTGTTGTTAACTGCGGCACACTTTCACTCTATCGCTAACTTTATCTTTATCTTCATCTACTTCTTGGTTTCGGGTTTTTATTTACTTTTTGGCTCTCGGCGTAGCGCACACGTCTAACGTAGGCGACGTCTGCAAACAAACTGATTAGCGATCAGCCTGCAGAGGCAGCCGATGGCAACTCGGCTCGACTGCTAAGCGCGCTGTTAACTTCACTCAAGAGCGCACAGATCGTGAGAGTAACAACGAGAGTAGCAGAGAGAGAGAGAGTCTAGTAATGCAGTGACAGTGAGAGAGTGTTTGCTACCTGGCATAAGATGCGCTCAAATGTGCTCAGTTTGCTGTTCATTTACCGCTTGGTTACGCACCACTAAAACCTTTCCTCTCTCGCTCTCGCCTTCTCGCTCGCTCTGGGAACTAATCGTCTTCTTTTTTTTCTGCATCGTGTAATGCTCGCTCGCTTAGTCTTTTGTGCCTACCCAGACAATGCCTTCGAATTATGGGCCCATAATTGGCGTTACAAAGCGGCGCACATGTTGCCCGACTGCCGCTCAGTCGACGCTGTCTCCGACTCAGTCGCAGTCGCAGTCTCAGACCCAGTTCCAGTTCCCGTCCCATTTTCACTCGTACTGTTATGGAGCATCGATCTTCATTTCAATTCTGTTCTGTTCTGTTCTTCGATTTCGTTTATGCCTGGCAAATGACATATCTCTACATTTGTTTTGTTTTGAGAAAAGAAATTATTGCTGTAGGATAATACGTGTGCGTGTGCGTTGTGTGTGTGTGTCTTTGACAGGGACTGGGACCATTTCTCGTTTCTTTTTCTTTTTCTTGTTCTTGTCTTTTATTTTTGTTGTTGTTGCTTTTAATTTTTCTTTCTTTTTAGTGGAGTTTTAAATTACAGCTACGTGCAGATATCTTATTTCGGTACTCGCGAGCAATTTGTGGGCGCTCACCTGGTGGAAGATGAATTTAGCGATGCTATCTCAGGTAGGAGACAGTAGAGTGCCGAATGCAAGAGTTGCTCATTTTAAAGATTGATGTATTCCCTAAAGAAATTAACTATGCGTAAGAAAGAATTAAGTAAAAAGAAAGTATTGCATGACAGTGGAATTAATGTAGCTATTTTCAAAAGTATAAAAATAAATTGAGGTTGAGTAAAAATTAATGTAGTAAATTATAATTTCCTTAAAATTTAAAGTAAATAAAAATGGTTTAACATCACAGAAAAATTCAAGATTCCAAGCTAAGATCTCTAGGTTCTTAATAGGACTTCTGATGATAAAATTTCTAGGAAGCTGGCTCACAATTTCTACTCCCATCAAAGCAGTCTATAAAAAACTAGCCAAAACGTTGTATACAATTCTAGCCATATATCATTTGATCATGGGTTATTAACAGACTGTCTATTTGCCATTTTTCATTAGATAGGCGATAGGGAATCTTATGGCGAATGAACATACAACAAACTGGGATAAGATCAATTTATTCTGTGTAGAAGGAACGAAATTGCTTTTCAACGAGGTTCGTCTATGATAAATTTGTGTGCAATTTACAAAGGGTTGCTCTGGTCTGAACTCTGTTGATGAGCTCATCGACGGCACAAAAGAACATTCTTATCATGATCGTCTAATCTTATGCAGTCAGCGAAATGAATCAGCACAACAACAACAACAATAACAAGAACCACAAAAAATGATGACATTGATGATGATTAGGCTCTTCTTCAGCCCAGCAGTACCTAATAAGCAACCCAGACGCTTGTCTATTACGAGGGTCCAAGATTAGCAAAGATTCTTGGGTTTTATTTTGTGTCACAGTTGATGACGTTTTTTTTCTCGTGTTTCTTCTTCCAGCTCATTTAAGTCTGGAATTTGCGGGCTTTGTGGCTAAGACTGTTGGGTTCTGGGACAACCTTTTTGCAATAATTTCAACCCAACTGTCAGACAGTTAAGACAATGGCCCTCTAATTAGGTGAGGTACGTAAGTCCCGACCCCGTTTCGTATACCAGACCCACATACGAGTTTAAAGTTTCACAGTAGCTAGCTATAAGACGTGTCTTTGTTAGACGCTCTTCTGTCGTCTGTCGTTTGTCTTCTTTCTGCTGCTCTGCTTTCTTTTGGTTTACTTTGGCTGACCCTTTGTTGACCGAGTTGTATTGGCTGTTTTTAATGCGGCCCAAGTGGCTTTAATTTAAGACCCTAATGAGCCATTTAGGCATTCTGCATTCTGGCTTTGTATTCAATGCCGACTACTGTATGCCAAGCAGAGCCAAGCCAAGCCCCACTAAAATTAATGAGTCCACGGTCAGTCTCAGCGCTCAGCTCTCAGAGACCAGTTCCAGTTTCAGTTCCATTGCCAGTTCCAATCCGCTACGGATTGCATGCGGGTGATGGCACTGATAAAGCCGCTTAATTTTTCACTGTCTATGAGGTCCAAATAACCCCAAATTCCCCACCTTCGATGCTCCACTGTACACTGCTTTGCATAATGCATCCAAACAGCACCAAAACTTAACATAGTTTATTAATTTTTCAGTTGTTTTTTTTCTCGTTGTCTTCCATTTGGTTGATCATTCGTTTATTGGATCGAGACTTTTGTTCAAGCTCTGCTGACATCCATAAATCGGCTTAAATTGGATCTTGAACACGTAACAGTCAAGCTTCTTAGCGGTGCACCAATCAGCTATAGTTTGCTTTGGGTTTTGTGAATAAGGAATTTATAGAATTTATTATATATCTTTAAAGATAGACTTGTAAATATGGCATGTGTTTCATTAAAAAAGTTTTAATACTATCGAGTATTTTTCTCATACTTCACTTAGTTAAATTGAACCGATTCTAACAGATTTCCCATCATTTAACCTCCAGGAAATCTTTTTTTCGATAATGTTTCGACATTTATTTTCAGCACTTCCTCGTTTTTCACAAATCTAAAGAACATATGAAAATCTTAAGCCATTTTCCGCATAATTACAAGCATTTCACACACACTAATTGAGTGATCTGACTGCAGCAGGGGAATCGTAGAATCTAAGAAAACTGGGGTTCAAAAGAAATCAAAATGGTTAAGAGAAAAAACTGAGATATAATGCTGGAAAGGCTGTAAATGCTAGAAACTCTGGTCACAGCCTGATGCCAACTCCTGTGGTGGATTGTGCGCCATAAAGTCAAAGTCCCGATTAGTTTAAAGACGTCCTGCCAGGCAACTGGAAGCACTTGTTCCATGACTCGAAAGCAGCTCTGACTTCGCAGCAAGATGCAACAGACCAACAACTGAGCTGTGACGCCGGGAGGCAACAACAACAACTGAAGAACAACAACAATGGGAGTCGCATAGGCAGGTAATTGCTAAAGTCCGGAGAACTCAGTGATGTGAAACATTTGTCATATGGACCGAGACGTGCCGTGAGTTGCCCTGGGAAAGTTGTCAACGATGCTAGCCCTGTCCCTGTGCCTGCCCCTCCCCGTCTTGGACTGCCTTTAATCTCTGATATAGGTCATGCAACCCTGAAGATTCTTGCCTCATGCTGCATGCCGCAAGTCTCTCACTGCTTGCAACATGCTCTGACATTGTCTCAGTGTCTTTTGAATTCGTGGAAATTACGCATGAACATGCAGCAGAAAGTAGCCTTGTAGCAAGTACCTACATTGTATGTGGCATGCCCCACCGTGTCTCTGTAGTGGCAGTAAGTAACAAGTGCACTTTGAGTGCCGCTTTCATTGCATGCACAATTAAAAACGCAGTTAGACAAAAACCAGCTAAAACAGTCTGCAAATCCCCACTGTACCAGCGCAACACCCACTGTACTACTGCACCACCCAAAAGATACAACGCCAGCCCATTCAATGTCAATGAACCACAGTCGTAATAACACTCACACACACACACTCACACACCTTCGCACACACACTCGCACACCTAGCTGTCGTTTGGATTGAATTCTCTCCTTATTTGTTTATGGTTTTGCCCCGTCTCAGATAATCTTGGGCGCGTTAGCTTCAAGTTCGTTGCGCTTGGCCAGGTTTCACCGTACCTGGTTGACTACACTACGCAACGTATCTATATCTATAGTACTTATGATGTTATTTCACTTTATTGTCGTAGACGTTGTTGTTGTCGTTGTCGTTGTAGTCGCTGTCTTTGTCTGTCTTCCGTCTTCTGTCTTCTAGTTCTGTGCATTTTGTTGGTTTATCGCTTCAAAGGTTTTCAACAATTGATTGAACATTATTAGCACTCAAGCATAAACCTAAGTTCGATTTGGTTCTGTAAGAGACTTTTCTATATTATTCCAGCTAGGTGCGGGCGATCTTTTACATGCCATATATATAACTAAGAATCGATTTCCATTTTAAGTTCTTTTTTTGGGTAATTAGTAAAATTGTTATTTTGTGGTTTAAGTGAAAATGTTAAAAATGTCAAATGATTACATAACTTTGTAAATGTTAAATAAATAAAGTATAACTAAAGATAGCTTTATGTAATGCATATGAGCTGATCTTCAATCTGTCAACTTTTCTTCGCAGTGATTGTAGCAATTAATTAAAAATTGATTTAGCAACATGTCGTCGCATTAGGACCACTATTCAAATTATTAATTATAGTTGATGTCATTAAGTTTATGACTTAAGCCATAAAAAATCAGTGCAGTTGAGTTTTATAAATGTTTACAAGGCCGTTAATAAGTTGAGCTAAAGTTGTATAAGATCGAAAAATTATAATATGAATTTTATGGGCTTACATAGGGAAATATCTGGCATTAAATGTAAAATAAAATCAATTAGACTGCTCAGAAATATATTTTTATTATTTATTATATTTTTGATTATTTTGTTTATATTATACATTTAGTTTTCTTAAATTTAATAAGTTTTTAATTATTTATTCTGTTTAATTAGATATAAAAATATTGTCAACTAAATAAAACATTTAATTAAGTATTTAGTTTGGCAATGAATTGCTTGGGAATGTATTTCATATTAAATCCTATTTCTAAGTTTCTGGATTAAGTATTAAATTAGGCAAATAAAGGGTATGCAGTACATACTATGTACCATTTACACTCTAGAAACAATAAAATTGCACATAGTTCCTCTAGTTACATGAATGTTACTTAAGAGCAATCAAACGATTTTAAAAGTGATCGACATAAGCTTCGATCATGTGTTGAATACTAAATGTGTTTTCAGTAATCAATTACTATGGAGAATCTTTTATGTCGCACTATGCCATTAAGCTAGTAAACTAGTTTTTTTCTTAGCCTAATTGGTAACTAATTTCACATGTAAAATGGCCAAAACGAGTTCTTTACTAAAAATTAGCGCTTACAAGATAAACATGTGCAAAGCATGAAACGGAACTGATGTCAAAGACCTGAAGGTGTGATCTTCAAGGTAATACAGGTATGGAGAGTCTTGGGCTAAATTTTAGGTAACTCAATTAACCTTAATTTTGCAGTTGGCGCCGCAATCAGCGGGCAGAAAGACGATATAACAAACTGTTCCCAATTGGAGTCTTAAGAAATAAAATATGTGAAAACTGTAACTGGTCAGACGATTGATTGATTTCGATGGGGAAATCGTATATGATTTGGCTTATCAGTGGGTTCTTATCGCAGTTATGCAGGTGCTTGAACGACTTGTGTTTTTTTGGCTACAGCAATACATCAAATACATCAAATAAACGAAATTCATTAGCCATAAACTTTCAGTTTCAAGAACTGTCCCGATCTCTTGTCGTGGCTTGTCATTATTGACATTACAAATGTTATTGATTGATAGTTACAAAGGTAGCAAAGGTAGGTAGGGGGTGGGGATCTGTTTGGAGCTCCATTTCGTTTCACTTTTCTACGGACTGCTTTTCTTTGATACGGCCCAAGTCACGAAATTGAAAGTACATGTTAATTATTTCCACATACAATGTTAACAATCACCTGCATTCATTGTAAAATGCAAGACGGCGACGTAGAGCCACAGAGCCGATCAATTTTCACTGATAAGCGCATTAGTTTTCAAGTGTTAGCTTGTACAATCAAAGGTCCCCTCTCTCCCTGCGACACCCCCGCCACTGGCCGTACTCCGCCCCATTTTCCTCTTCAAAATGCCTCGTTGCGTCTCTTGGTGTCAATCAGTTCCAATTCCAGTGCCAGTCTTTCTTCTTTTTTCCTATTTTGTTGACATTTCTTTCTGCCTCGTCAACGTTGCATGCAAACAATGAAATCGGTTTTTTATTTTGTACTTTTTGTATAGTTTGTTGTAGTCTTTTTTATGGAGCAGGAGGCGTTTGTATTGGGGTCCATCAGTCTGGCGACAGTAGCATTAGACTGCATTTGCTTTTGACTTTACGGTTTAGCAGTTCTGGGAAATTCAGTCACAACGGCGCTTTGTTTAGCCACGAATGCACCAATATGGCCAAGAGATATGGTAGAATATGAATCTTTTGAATGAAAATGTGTAGCGCACAGATTTCTTTGAGTTCTCCTTTATTAAGCATTGAATAAGTAACTAAAACTGAAAGTAAGACCCATTTGAAATTATACTTATTCAAAAAAGTGTTGAGTAATTGCGCTGAGTGCAAATTGTGCTGCTTCTTTCCACTTTCTTTCAGCAGACACAAGTTGGTGCAACACTTTTCTTTTGGCGGGCGGTAAGTGGGGGAGTGGCAGCTCATTTCGAGTGGTATCTTTATAATTTGCATTTCTAATGAGGTTAACAGTGCTCAGTGCTGGCAACACGCCCACTGCACTGCTCTAATTACACGTCTTATGTGCCTCAGAGACACGCCCACTTCAACAACTCTCTCACCTCTCAAACTACGCCTCCTTTTAGCCCTCTGCTATATACAGCAGTCTACATATAATTGCAAGCCAAGTTGTTAACGCTACCTTAGAAATATTTAGTATATGAGAAAAGATTGCCTCAGGGTAGAGCTTGGCAGGGGATGGGGTGAAGTGAGGGTTGTACCATCGTGTATTTAAAGTCCAATCTGCAACAATTCAATTAAGCCAATAACTAAACCAATTTGTAATGCGCTGCAGCTTTTTAGCTACAGCAACAGCGAATGGCAAATGGCGACAAAGTTGACGATGATGATGACAACAAAGTCTTTGAAAATTGGGGTAAGTACAACAGAGGGCAATAGTGGGAGTGAGTGAGAGAGAGAGAGGGACTGTGGCCAAGCTAATGCCAAAGACAAAGCCACGCGACAGCGCAGGCAAATCCAATTAAACTGGTGACAACGACGCTGCAATCACTAAAAAGGGGCAGCAAGTGGGAGGAGGGTGAGCAAAAGGGGGGCAGGGCGGGTGTAGAGTGATAGGGACAGTGCGGGAGTCTGAATAGCGCATAAAAATTGAATAAAGCGCAATTTCAAATGGCCGTTGTGGACCATGGAGCAATGCCACCTGCTGTTGGTTTTCATTTGCAAAAGTCGACTTCAAAGCAATTGCGACATAATTAAGTTGACAACAACAACAATGGCAGCAGCAGCAACAACAACAACAACGAGCCAAGTCAACGATTGACACCAGTGACCCAGTTTCATGCGACGGATAAAACTGGACGCGGCTCTGACTCCGTCATCGACTCCAACTCCGACTACGAATACAACTCCAACTACGCTCCCTTCTCCCTCCCAAAGTGCCAACTCGCGTCTTGTATTTGAAACTGACTAAGAGGCAAACTGTGTGTTGCTGTTGTTGTTGGTCTGCTCGTTGCTGCAGTTAAAATTGAAAATTAAAATTGTTAGACAGCGTGTCGCGCTGTCGCCTGTCACTAGCATTAGTTCAACATATTACGTATACGCAATGCCCTGCACTGGACTTTCAACAATATTGCCCCCGTTGCGAGCAGCAGCATAACTTAAATCCATCAAATTGAACTTAAGTTCAAGACAATTAAGCACAAGTGAGTAAATACAATTAATTTAATCATGTAAATAAATTAATGAACTTCAAGGGTTTCAATGCAGATGAAAAGCATAAGTTAATTATAGTTTTAAGACAGTTTAAATATTT
The DNA here is from genome assembly GCA_035046005.1 of Drosophila acutilabella. Lineage (NCBI taxonomy): Eukaryota > Metazoa > Arthropoda > Insecta > Diptera > Drosophilidae > Drosophila > Drosophila acutilabella. The sequence continues at coordinate 19,064,056 of JAWNOK010000013.1, forward strand.
AATAATTATATGCTAGTTATATATTACATAGTATTGTAAGCATAACATATTAAATGATTACAAAATTAAGACGATTTAGCATAAATAAGTTTATAAAATCATGTAAAGAAATTCATTTACTACTTTAATGGCTTGAAAAGTGATATAAATTCCTTTTAAGTCTCTATATAAATATTCTTTAAACAAAAATTGTTGTTAATATTAAATTAAAGGGTTATATATTGCTTCACCGTTAAATTTAATTTTTATTTTATTTATTTACATATTTATTTCATTTTTAATTAAAAATCAACTGTAGTTTTATTGATGTTTTTATATGTTTCTAAAATTTTTATCATACCAAATAAAAGCTTACTTAATCATAACACAAATATGTAGTTTGCAAATAATTTATTTGCCTCAAAAATATATTTTTGGTAGGTATATTTTTACTATAACTGCAGCGCATTCAAAGAGCCCATGAAACCGAATTAACCACAAAGTTTCGCGCTTTTAGGCCGCTATTTTAACGGGTTTTACCAGCTGCTTGTACGTCTGGCACAGTGTCTGTCTGACTGGCCGACTGTCCATCTGTCCACTCGTCTTTCTGACTGTCTGCCTGTCTGAGTCGCTTTTGTTGTTGACTGCTGCTTAATTTCACACCGACGAAGTGGTAAATGTTATTTCAGTGCTCACATTTTGTATGGACAGCTCCTGGCAGCTATGACGACAAAATCCAATTAAAGAAATTATATTTGCACAAACATATAAGAAAAACCTGGTCACATTTGCGGCAAATTGTTATTAAAACCATTATAAAGAAACTACCAGTTGGACTTGAGCTGAGATGAGGCGAGCAGGGACAGGGACAGGAGAGCAAAGGAGCACAGAGCTGAGCAGAGAAGTGGAGAGCACTTAAAATGTTGACGCCTTAACCGCACGGGAAAGTAGTAAATGCATTCCTCATTTTATTTTTTCTGGGTTGAGTATTTCGTTGAGGATCTGGAATTGTTTTTAGAGGATGTGCCAGAAAGGACTTCAACACATGCTTAACTTAAAGGATGTTTAACAAATTTCTTGACGTAATTTCTACGAAAGTGCGCAGCAAAAACCAAAAGATACACGAAACGAGATACAAGATACTATTCACTGGCCGCTGGCCTCATATTATATAAGTCTGCAGCCAGAAAAAACAAGGAGTAAGAAGCAGAATCAGCGCAGTTTATGAAAACAAATTGCTCAAATTACAAGAGGTTCTCATATTTTCTTTTTCCAGTTTCCTTTTCTCGTCTTTTTTGTTGTACTTACATGTACTTGTAGTTATTTGTATCTTAAGGATACATGTGGGCGTTTAAGTGTCGTTTAAGTGCATTTTGGTATGGATTACACCAGAGGAAGTAATATTATAAAGCATTTCAATGGTTGCTGGGGAAACCCTTTGAAGATTATGTCAAAAAAAAGATAACTGTATCTATTTTTATGATTCACACATTAAATTTCATAATATCTTACAAGTTTGCACGAAATGAAATAAACGTTAAGTGTAGATAATAAATTCCCTAGTCAGATGGTTAGATTAAAATGGGGAAAACGCATATCATTCTTAGACGTAACTGAATGAGTAACAGAAATAGAAATTATGAGTCAGAAATGAAATCCGATTTTAGAACAATTAAAGCACTTTAATTTGTGGAGCTAAATTCACTCAGTGGCCTCGGTATTACAAATTTTGATTGGCACTCTGCCCCCCCACCCGCTGCTGTCATAAAACTGTTAAATCTCCAAAAAGGGCATAAATCTAATTTGGCTCTTGCGCTGTTTTATGATGGCCATCGAGCGGATCATTTGAAAAGAGAATTGCCAAATGCTCTGTTTGATGCTGATGATGATGATGATGGCGATAATGATGATGATGATGGGCTATCTAAGCGCCCAAAATGTACTACTCCAAATCCATTTACACACCTGCCTGTTAAATGGCATAACTTAAGCGAGGAAGAGCAACAAAATACCCTAGAAAATGTAAATCCTTTTTGTAATCATTAAAATCCTCCGTAGAACATGTAAACAAATCGATTTAAGGTGTTGTTTTCTTGTGTTCCATTCAACGTAACTACCCCATTGCCTAACCAGCATACAGGGTATCAACTGAAAGTTAAAAGCCATTCAACTTGGCCCGCAATAAAACGGCAAATGCGAGCGCGAAAATTTTTCCAAACGCGCACACGAAAATTATTTTATGATGCTTTTAAACTAATTTTCCGGAAAACAAAAAAAAACTCACACACACAGGAACAAGCTGCAAAGGCACTCGAAATTGTTGGAAAACGTAGAAAAGAAGAAAAAAAGTTGAGGAAGCATAAAAAACTGTTGACGGGACGCGTGAGAATGTAAAAAATGTTATTTACCTGAAACGAAACGAATGCGAGTTTAGATCCAATTTAACGGTACCACATGCGGTGCGAGTAACAGGTTAGTTTTAGTTTTAGTTCTAGTGCTAGTCCTTGTGCTAGTCACACAGTTATAACTACAGTTACAGTCAACAGTTTGCGGACACTTACAGCATTTTTCTGGTCACGAACTGTCCATAAAATGTGCAGATAAAAAAAGGTGCGGGGGCTGTGCAAATTTGTCTGAAGACATTTTCTAATGTCCTTGGTTGCCTTATCGAGCTCTTATCTCAAGGACATCAATCTAAATTAGGAAACAGTGAGGGAGGGAGGAGGGGGAAGTGCATTAAATTCGGAGACGGCATTAAAATGTTTTTTTTTGTGACTTTTAAGCAATAATAAAAATATTTTTATGCCCTTGACAATCAGATGACAAATTGATTTATCAGAATTTAGTGCTCAGAGCACACAAAAGTTGATGGATTTGTGTGGCACAACAGGAAGTGAGCAGAAGTTGCAACATACTTGCAACTGAATTGACATGTTCCTGCAGCACATAATGAAGTGATCAGAGAAGCGATTTTCTTAGGACCTCAAACTGTGCCTAAGAAACGAGTTCGTGCTATTCATAAATTCAGGCACTGCCTGCTGATTTGTCAGCAGCAGCAGAGAATGGCAAAGGACATGCCCAGGCCAAGGACAACTCAGGTAACATCCTTATTGTCTCAGCCCAACTCATCTGAATTCCTTTTTACTTTTGTTTTGCTCTTTTTTCTGTTATCTTCTGTTTGCTTTTGCAATTGACAGTCTGCAGTAAGCGTGGGCATAATTATGCTCTTCAATCTATTCCCAGAATTTGCAGCACAACTTCAACTCCTACACACACACACACATACGCACAGCTACTCATTGTGTGTTATCGAGTTTCGATTTGGGTTCGAGTTTACTTGGAACTGAGGCCTGTTGCTCAACAGGATTCATTATTGTAGGTGTCATAAATTTATCCTTCACTCTCTCAAGTTGATTTGACTGCTGTTCGTTAGCGCAAAACAGTAAAAGAGACAGAGTAACTAGCAGAGAGAGACAACAAATCCTTCATCATCATAACTTTGAAGCTATCGTTCTATCTTTCTAAAATAAGTTGAAATTTTAATGCAGTTTGTTTACCTTTTTCGGTAGCCTGTCATTGACATATCATAACTCAAAATATCGACAACTCATGTTTCCTTTGCGCAAACAAGATAGTAATTTCCTGTATTATTTATTTACTTTTAAGTAGTCGCAGTATAACATAGAAAGCAGCAAAAATAGGAAAACTGACATATCATCCTGGGGAAAAGTGTCCTGACAACAGAACTCATTCATAAATCAAGGCTAGAACACGGCAACAAGCGTTGTTAGTTCTCGATGTATCTCTGACAAATGTTTTTTATGCTCATTGTAAGAAGGAACCTCTTAAGTATTCTTCAGTCGATTGGAAAAAAAAAACACAACACGAAGGAACTGCAGTAAAAACTGCTTCCTCATGGTTATTTCAGTGTTCGAAATTTGATAGCTCATAACTCCAGACTGAGGGCAGCTGACGTGTGTTGCAAAGGAATAAGAGATAGATATTTAGAAAGATAGAGAGTGATGGACCCATAGAGGGAGTGTAATGTGTTGGAAAAATCTTAACTATTAAAACTTTTTTACTTCAAATAGTTTTGTTTTTAGCACATTTGGCAAAATAATTAAAACTGTATTTTTGTAAGGTAAATAGATTAAATATGTTTTTAAATAATTTTTTGTATTGTAAAATTTGTTAAATTAATTTTTTATGTCTTCCAAAACAAATTGACTAAAACTAAAAATATTTCTTTATTATCTTTACATCTGTGAAACTTTCATAAAAAGAGATATAGACAATGGGACGGAGACATCGAGCACAGGTTATTATGCTTACAACAAATTTCAACTAAAAAACGTTTTTAAAAAATATTTATATAGTTTAAAGATAGACAAAAGTAGTTTAATACTTTAGCACTTTATACTTTAAATCATAACATTTCTGTACTCCAAATTTAACAACACACTTTTCCTCTTTATTTCCATGCTTTCACCTACAACAGTTCTTTGGGTTAAAAACAATCATATAAACTATCGTTCGCCTACATTCTAAAATATTTTATCTCTCTCACTAAAAGTTGACTCATTTCTGAAAAATCTCTTTCTAATGCCAATAAAAGTAGTATAAACGGAAAGAAGAGTTCTCGAAACGTGCTGAAGCCATAAATATCAATTAGCTTCGATAAAGATACCGAAACGGGCCACGGGCTATACGATCTGAAACTAAGGCTAATTGCAGTTCGACTGTTAGCCGGTGGTCCAGAACTAGAAACGGAATCAGAGGCTGACTCAGAGGCGGAGATAGACCAAGAGACAGAGACGGTGTCTGGTCAGTGTGCAGGTTGAAAAGGAAGTCGTTAAATTGATAAGGACAAACCGAATGAAAATGTGCTGCCAGGAAAAACTAAAGAAAACTAAAACTGATTATAGAATGTCAGCAAAGTGCCAGGTCACGTTCCACTCACAGATGACTCACGCACTAACAGGGAAAGTTATCAGTAAAGAGACGCCACCGACATCGCCACCGCTAGAACCAACCCCGCCCCTTTTGATAAGCAGCTACAAATTTGATGACGCAAGTGCCTCGCTATGAATTTCCCGGTAGTTGTTGCTACTAATTTGTTGCTCACTTTGTTTGATGATGTGACGACGACTACGAAGAAGAAGACGAAGGAGAGGAAGAGGAAGCAGATGATGATGATTCTGTAGGCGGCTCTTTGAACTCGGCCTGTGGCATTTTATCAGCTCTGCTCCATTGGCCCAGTCTCACTGGCTCTTATCACATAGAGAAGACTAAGTGCGGTGTGGTCTCTGCACACTATCTGCTCTCGGGTGGCCCTCTCTCTACCTCTCTCTACCTCCCTGTATCTCCCTCACTTATTTGCATTCCTCTCAGTCAAACAACAACTAGTTGGCACGCATTGTCATCACCTTAACTTTTGTTATCTCATCTATGGAATTCTTGCTTATCTGAAAGACAACCCGACCCTGACCTAAGCCAAGTCTGTTAGCTTATTTGCTGATGCGATACCAGATACATAGATATATCTATTTGAGGTAACAGAATGTAGTTCACACTTGGCCGTTTACGCTTATCATTGGCGAAAGATTTATAAATAAATTTTATATTATTAAATAAAATTATTTGTTTTTTTTAGGTATGAATTTGACAAATGTATTTAAGCTCTTTACTTGAGATATATAAATATATCTATTAAATAATTTTATTTCTTTAAAAATCCATCACGTATTCCTGACACGATTTAACCACATCCGGAATTACGCTCCTTCTGACTTCCATTGGGAATAATTCGATTGGGGAATCCCTGACTTTATGCAGTGAAGTAAGAAATATTTTCATTGACATTGTTGATGTATTACGTGTGACAAAACTTTTCTAACCTACATCTCTATTACCAACTCACTACCAAGTCCACATACGACTGGAAACCTTAACGAAATGAAGCAGAGAACATAGATTTTACAACCAAATCATAAACACGAAACAGACTCTGATTAAAATTTCATTTCGCACTTTGGAGTGCGGTGCCGTGATTGGGTGTTTGCTGGCTGGTATGCCAGTGTTGTACAACGCCCAAAGCTTGTAGTGTCGGGGCTGTAAAAAGTGCAGCGAGACGGAGGCCACTGCAATGCAGCAGCAGAGCAGCTGAAATGTCAGCGTAGCTTCAGTTTTTATGGCCCACACCGCAGGTTTGGGGTAGTAGGAAATGTAACTGTAGGGCTGGGTGGGAAGTGAGAGGGGTACTGCTAGGGGTACGGCTCCAGCTCCGGGTCTGGCTCTAAATTCGGTTTGGGCTAAAACGTAAAAGTTTTATGGCTGGCGCAGAGCGTGCGCGTGAAAGACGTTCCGACCAGGCTAAGAGACAGTTGCTCTGTTAAGACAAACATCGGCTAGAGATGTGAGCGTGACTAACACGAACTTAAGGTGGGGACATGGCTGTAATTAATACTAATTATGTCAACAGCTGTGATTAATGTAATTATTAATATTTTTTTGTAAGTTAACCAACTCGTGTCACGACTTGTCACGACCTGTCACACTGTCAGCATCGAGGTTCGTTAATTCAGTTTTCGCTGCTAATTAATTTAGCATGCAAGTCAGCAAGTCATCGCGATACAGCCTGAACCGCAGACACCGACGCTGACTAAAGTAAGACTCTATATACATTTACTCGGGTATATACTCCCAGTGGTGTATTGTCGCATACTTGGGTATGTCTCTCAGTTTTTGGCTTATTTTGGAAGTTAATAAACGACGACGCACACGGTAGTTGATTTTGAATGCCGGCTGACGTTTTATCCGATTTTGATATGCCAAATGTGTCGCTAAATGATTCAGATTTCTCTGTTGTTGCTGTTGTTGGCAGTACCCACCCCCCTTTTTACGCCTCCACACATCTCCCAATTGTCACCTGTCTGTGTCTGATGCGTGCGTTGCGCATACGCCTCGTGTGACAGACGCAGTTTGTGACTGGCATTAGCTTTTAACTTGTCTGTTTTGTATGCAAATTGACTGGAAAGGGGGCGGGCCCTGTACAGGGACTGTGGTCGGAGCTGCTGTTACTGTTAGCGCGAAAAACTTATGCTCTGACAGATCGAGAGCTAAAAACTCGAGGTTTAGCTTACGTTATTTTTCTTTTTCTCATTTTTTTGTCGCTTATTTTTGTGAGTTTGCATTGCATTTGGCAGTCAGCTCATTAGTGTGAGTTTGTGTATTTGCTTTTTGTTATTTCTTGCTGTAGCATTATTTATTTGACATTTTTAACACTTGGCTTACAGTTGACAGTTTACTGCGATTTCTGACTTTTACGCTATTTACACACTCGCAACATTATTTGCCAACAAGCGCAAAATAAGTTAACTGCATTGACTCAAATTTGTTTTCTTGCTTCTTGCCCTTTTTGTTGTTGTTAATTTCTGTTGACTTTGTGCATTTGTTGCTACAGTTTTTGACGAACTTTGCGTCTTACTTTGTTTACTTTTACAGGTTAATGCATAGGTTAAACTAAGAAGATTGTTTAAGGTTATGGTGTGTGAAAAATTTACAATTTGTAAGTTAAATTTACTGATCTTAAATAAAAATTTTGATTTGAAAATAATTGTAATTTATTACGTTATTTAATTATGAATAATTAAAATTTTTAGCATACTGTGAAAGTAAATTTTGAGATATATTAAAAATATAAAAAATTTTTAAAACAAAGCCATTATTTATGAAGTTTATTTATGCATGAATTCTATAGTCGCCCCGCGACTTTAGGATACCCGTTACTCAATGTTCGACCGATTGTTCCTATGGGAGCTATACGATATAGTAGTCTGATTTGGATTAAACTTGGTCAGTATATGTACGCCATAGATGTGTACATCTTGTGTGAATTTGGTTCGGATAACGTAACTAACAAAAAAGTTTTCAATACTAAAACATGCTACTTTTAACTGCTTTTACTTTTATATGAACATAGAACGCCCTAAAGTGGGCGTGCCAAAAAACCAAAACAAACTTGTACTGCTTGGGCATTTTATCTTTCATTTGCGACTTCTCGGGTCTAGCTCTTATAGTTGCTGAGATCCATTTGTTCATACAGACGAACAGACGGACGGACGGACAGACGGACATGGCTATATCGACTCGGCTATTGATGCTGATCAAAAGCTTCCTTCTGCCTGTTACATACATTCCAACGATTACAATATACCCATGTACTCTACGAGTAACGGGTATAATAAAAAAATTCCCTGTCTATCTTAGCTTTGAATTATAATTTATGCACACAAATCAGAAACGATGTTAAATTGTTTTTAATGAAAATTTAAATTAAATATTATAATTTATTTTCATAATTTCAAATCGGTAATTTAACACTGCTTTATTTCCAGATTGGGAAACTTGTTTCTAAAAGAAGACCAAGAATACAAATTAATAAAATGCTATGATTAAAATAAAAATGTTAAACAATTTTAAAAAACGTAGTATACTTTGATTTAAAATATTATTTATTTGAAACCTTTGTTTCTTTGTTTTTGTTACCCCAATTTAAATACCGTAAGTGAATGATCATCTGTCTTTATCCTTAGTTTCGGTTGCACTCCTTGCACACATGGCATCAAAATTTCTGTAGAACACAGCCGACCGATCGCTTGGATTCGAAGCGGAATCCTTAAGGGCACTGTGGAGCATGAATTCCAGACTTATATATGAGGCATATAAAAGAGCACGTCGAAAGTTCGCTCTGAACACTTATACATTACTTGCTCTCTGGCTGATACTTGCTCTGATTCAATGGTTGATTGTGTGTTTAGTGTGAGTACAATAATCTTTAGGCCTAACAGGATTATTTATAACTTATATTCCTTTTAGTAAAGATGCCCGTGATTTTTTTGTGAAACATTATTACATAAGTATAGTGACCTTTCTATGTGCAATTGCCTTATTTGCAATGTTTTTGTTCTTTGAGAAGCTGCGATATCGCAAAATCCTGTCTCCTGTCATCTCCTTTGTCATTGTGAGTGTAATATCGACTGCTGTAATATCCATTAACCATTTGTCTAGGTAGAGTTACAGATCATTGCGCTGTTCACACTTGTCGCTCGCACTTATTGGGCTGAATTGATCATGTATTTTGCGATCTGTGTCGTACTCGTTGCCTTATTTGTGATCATCGGTGTCTTTCTGCCAAGAAAGGTGAGTAAGATTACTTTAGAGTCCTTAAAGTGTAATAAATCCCCTTTTTAGATGGATCTTACGCTACATATAGCTCTGATTTTTATATTAGCTTTTATCTTTCTGCTTGTGGCCATCTACTTTCTACTGCTTCAGCTGCTGGTCAAAGAATACTGGCGGGATCTCCATAATTATAGCTTTCTCTTGGTACAGGTGCCCATTACTCTTACCATACTATTCGTAAGTATTTTTCAGTTTACCCTCAATTTATTGTAATTTTAATGTGCAGTTTGTCATGTATCATGCCCAAACAATAAATGGCGGGAGATTCGCGGAAATGCGTCTACATGATTATTGTCTTGGATCATTGATTCTATTCCACGATTTTCTAATCATTTATTGGCTAACTTTCTACTGGCAACTTATATCGGGTCTAGTCACACCCAGTGACTGGTCATCTAAAACGACAGAAGAGAGCACCCAAGCAAGGGCACAAAGCGATGACGTCACCGAATCAAGAACTACAAAGAAAAAGAATAGACGAGGCACAGAAGATGATTCGGATTTGAATATAACTGAGGACTACGAGTAAGTTAAGCCAACCGATTTGCAAAGAGATCGACGATGGTTATTGCTGAAAAATCGGCACAGATTCGCTAAAAAAAATGACATTAAAAAATAAGAATCGAAGATATTGCTAAAAGTGTCTACGTTGATGAAGAGAAATAAATTTATTAGTATAGTAATGTAAATGGTATTGTATTATAGTAATAAGTGCACTAGAGTTTCTTACCATAAGCCAATTAAATTGTTTAATTTTTACTTTTTTTTAAGTATTTAAAACTTTAGTTACTTTTCAGTTAAATGTCAAATTTATTAGTGAAATTTTGCCAAATTTATAGTTAATATTTTCCCATCTTCTTGGTTTTTTGGCGGTAAATGTTATTTGTTTGAGTCATTGGGGTAATTCCACAGAAAATTATAGCCCGATGCAGGGACGGCCATGAATGCCAGTTATCGGAACTATATCAACTACAAGAGATCCCGCAAAAAGTTTGCATTAAAAACTTATTTACTACTTTTCTTTTGGCTTCTTCTGGCTTTAATACAATGGCTAACTGTAAATTTAGTGTAAGTTTCTTGTTAAGTTATTAAAATTTTATATTAATATAATTTTTAAAATATTATTTTCTGCAGTCAGGATTTAAAGAAAATTTTTAGGGACTATTATTATTTATGCTTTTTAACGTTTGCTCTAGCGGTGTTACTGCTCATAATCTTCATATTCTGGGAAAAGCTGCGAATGATGATTCTAGTCAACTTTATAGTGGCCTTTGCGATTGTAAGTTTGTGTTTGGACTTTAAATTCGTGATCATTAAGTTATGATTTATATTTCTTATTGATTTTTTAGGTTGAATTGCAAATAATTTCTTTATTTGCTTGCGTGGCTCGCGTTCATTGGTGGGATCTCATGATCTTTTATATCATTTGTGTATTTCTGTTGGTGGCATTTATTTTAATCGGTTCCATATTGCCGAATAGTGTGAGTTTGTACTCCATCTAAAGCTCTTGCTGTAATTAAATCGATACTTTTGGTTGTATCTTTCAGATTGATCTCACTTTGGATGTGGCGGTGATTTTCATACTGGGCTTTATCTTCCTGATCTGCGCAGTCTTCTTTCTGATGTTTAAGTTCGTAGTACCCTCGACTGCCACCTGCTCGTATGCTTTTGTCGAAGTCTTCTTGACCATTTTAATGTTGTGTGTAAGTAACTTTTATTTAAATTTGATTATATTTAATTCTATATTTATTTTTAGTTTGTCATGTATCACACCCAAACAATAAATGGCAGTAGATTTGCAGAGATGCGTCTGAATGACGCTCTGTTGGGATCTTTAATACTCTTCCATGATTTTCTCATCATTTATTGGCTAACATTCTATTGGCAGTTCAAATTCGCGCCATTCGAAAAATTGATTGAAACCACCACCAATGCAAGCACCACTGAAGCTTACATCACTAAAGATGATGAAGATGATGACAAAGAAGATGAAGATGAAGAAGAAGAAGAGGACGAAGACGGTAATGAAACAACTACAAAGGAGGGTGATGAAACAACGGCGGAGGAAGAAATAATACGGAATACGGAAGATGGAACAAAGGCGAAAGAGGATAAAGAGCCAACGGCGGACAAAGAAGATGAAACAACGGCGAAAGGAGAAGATGAAACAACGGCAAAGGAAGAAGAAGAAACGACTGTTGCTGATGAAGAATCGGATGTTGATGATTCAGAGACATCGGCACAAACCGGTAAAATATCAAAATCAACCGATGCTACAACAGCAACAACTGTTTCAGACGAAGCCACAGAAACCACTGAGAAACCAGGTGTAAAAACTAAACCACTAAAAACAACAACCGATGTAACAGCCAATATAACAACCGCACTAACTAATTCTACATTGGAAGTATACTATGAAGACACAGGCAAAGATGAAGATGATAGCTGAAAGATGAATGAAAACGATCAAGAATTATATAATATAAATACCTAACCATTAATTCTAGGTAAAGCTGAAAGCTTTGTAGCATATCTGTTAGATATTCAAAATTTATAAATGTAAAGGGTTCAAATAAATTCTAAATAAAATAAATAATTATTAAGCCAATTCTTTTCAATTACAAAAGTGTTGTGTAAACTGATGTAAAGTATAAAATATATAACTATATGTAAATAAATATTCAATATTCTTAAAAGTAACGTGTCCAAATATATATATTCATCAATTAATTGAGTCAATTCACCTCAACACTTGTAGTTGGCTTAGATATATATCTCTTGGAAAGCCAAATTACGTGCATTAACCTGTGCAATGAACTCTTCGACTTTTTAAAGTAATACCCGACAAATTACGACCGACACACGTCTCGGAGCCCATAAAAATACACTCCTCTTTCAGGCACACACACACTCCACATTCGCCATAAGATACAGTGTATCTGATTGTACTGAAAAGTACACACACACTCACTCACACACTTCTACACACTATGGCATAGCGGTTATCTTTGAGGTTAGCAATGTCAATGGTCGGAGAATTTATATACCCTCGTTATGAGACTTATGCGGGTTTGCTCAACTGATCAGTTTGTGTTAATACTTGAGTTTTGCAGGGCTTGGCAAATAAATAAAATCTCAGTGGCTGCTTAGTATTAAACGAATTAGCTTTTGTTTAATACCCCGGCAGTCAAAACAATTAATTTAAATTTTCATAAAATATTTTAAAAGTAAATTTTAAGTAGAGACACAAATAGATGACAAGAGTTCCAAAATGATTTTAAGAACAAATCTGCGGAAAGTCCTTTTGAGATATACTAATATGTAGTAGTCATTTCTACCGTACTCCAATATTAACGGATTATATATTATTTATGTAAAAAATTGTATTCAATTGAAATACTGGGCTTATTCAAGTCGAGCACTCCTTAGTGCTGTAATATTGCTCATGTTGTTGTTGTGATTTACAGCTAAACACGAAACTTAACAACGATGGAACTGCAACTGCAACAGCAACTGCTGCTGGTGTTGATGTTGCCGTTGCTGTTGTAGTTGTTGCTGTTGTTGTTGCTGTTATTGTTGCTGATGTCAGTGCCAGATTCTACACCCACTTTGCATTCCCCACTCCACGCTGTCCCACCAAACCCCACCCTACCTCTATCCCTCTATCCCTATTCCCAACCCAAGCTTAACTGGCAGTCACTCATGACTGTGACCTGAACCAGATACACGATGCACGATAATATAATTTATGGCCCTGTTTTGGTGTTTCTTGCTCCGCTGCGTTATGGAATGTTTGATGTGGCGTGTTACTCCGTCCAACTGACAGTCCGACCGTCTTTCAGTCAGTCCAACCGTCTCTCCGTCTGTCCTTCTGTCAGTCAGTCCCTCGTCGACTCATCAACAAATCGTACGTTTGAATACAAATTGCAGCATTACACGAGCCGAGGCGCAGAAACCTCAACAAAAGTGTCAAATTTGACATGAAATTAAGTATTTATTATGCTCGCACGATAGCTCCAAGAACTCGAGCTTAACCCGGTTTCATTCCCAAGACCAATCACAATCCCAATCCGATTTCCCCAGAGCTTATAAAAATTCTTGTGTTTATATTTTTGCATAAATATTTAATTCTTTGCTTGCATTTTTCTCTGTATTTTAGTAGTTGACAATATTTAATCGTTTATTTTGGTTTAGTTAGTTTAAAGTTTCGCTTTCTTTTGCCATTTTAGTTGTAGTTTTATTAATTAGTTTTTATCTTTTATTTCTGCCAATATAAGCTTATACATAGACAATTCTGTATTATTTATATTAATCTTTGCTACTTTTGAATTAAAGTAGTTTTAGTAACTGCAACACTTTAAGAACTAACAGTGCTTGATCAAGAGGTGCCGAATTAATCAAATTATTTTAAAGAGAAATTAAATGTGAAGTTCAATAATTCAAAGTTGTAATCAAAAGTGAAGCTAAAATTTAAAATAAAGCAAAAACTATAAATAAATCAACCAACTTTCATAAAATTAAATTTTTATAAAATTTAAACAAAGTGAACCCAACATAAATTCCAATTATAAATAAAATCAAATCGTTTTTAATTAATTCTCATTTCAGATTTTGTTGAATATATTTTTGCATTTTCTTTCATATATATAATATATTTAAATATTTGTTTGTTTATTAACATTTAGGCTTAATCGATAGGCAATTTGTTTAAATTACTTAATACATAGACAATAAATAATACTCAGTCTTGGATAATACATGATATATACGTACATAACAAATAACTAAAACGAAATCAAATGCTTTCATCTCACTGAGCCAGAGGATGCAACTATTTACAAGTGACTAAACATGTAACCATGATCTCTGGCTTCAATCCCAGTGCCAGTTCCACTCCCTCTTCCCTGCCCCGCCCCCTCTTTAGTTACTGGGCAATCACGCGGCAACAACAACAACCAATGAGGCACAATCATCGTCGGCAGCTGCCGCCGGCAGCAAAGTTTGTGCGTCATCTGTTGACGCAGCATTGGCCACCGCATTCATTCGATGCTGCTTCACCTCCTCCTGTTCGTGTCCCAATGCCTGCCTCTGCTCCTGCCCCTCATCCGGCATGTTAATGCAAATAGTCGCCGAGGCTTTGTCCTGCTCCTCCTCCCTACGACCCAGCCCCTGTAACTCTCCCTGCCACCGCCTCTCTGTCTGCCACATCGTTTGTGTCTGCCTCGAATCGTCTGCTGCTGACAGTTTGCACTTTTGCAGCTTATTCGAGCCGCGCTGCACTGCATCCTTTTCCCAGTTGCCCGTAACACACGAACGCTGATTATGAAGCACATGATGATGATGCTGATGATGATGCACTGCCGCCAGACTGGGATACACAAACTTCATGCCGTAGGCAAAATGACGCGGCTGATGATGCAAGGCCTCATCGTAGCTGGGCAGCCCTGTGGCAATTGTATAACAGGGTGGCGATTCAATTTGATAGAACGCCGCCTCGCTGCTGTCACCGCCCGCCACGCCCCCAACTACCCCTCCACCTCCTCCTATGGTTGTGGCTACATTTCCGGCTGGCAGCTGCTGCAGCAACCTGCGGGCATCGCAGCTGATCAGGTGATGACTGGCGCCGTGCGAGGAGTACGAATCTCTGGCCGCATGAATCTGTGCCCTTATGTCCTTGTCTGCAAGTAAATAGAAAATAGAAGCAGTTAGAAAAGTTGCTTAGTTTCTTGTTGGCTTTGACTTTGACAGACGTCTCATTAGATTGTTTGTGCCCCTCCCCACCCACTAAACTCCTCACCCGCCCACTTGTTGGTTTGGCCAACAGGAAAGAGGGACGAGCAAGGACATGCGACTGGGCATTAAATTCAATTTAGCGTAAAGGCGCAAACGCTTGAACTTTGTGAATGCCAGGACATGGACAGGAACCTCAGCTTCTTTTATTGAAAAGACACAAAAAAGAATGCGAAAAACAACGCAGCAGAAGAGACAGCAATAGGAAGAGACAGAAAGGGAGAGAGGGAGAGAGGAAAACTTTTGTGCTGACCGGAAATGCCTGTGAGACTGGTCGGACAGGCAAAGTTTTTCATTCGCAACAACAACAAACCGAATGACTGACGGACTGACTGACTGACTGAATGACTGACTGACTGACTGACAACAACTACAGCAAGTAGGCAATAACATGCCGGAAGTGCGCGCGTGGCACATGAAAATATAAAAAGGAAAGAAGCAAAATGAATAAATACTGCAGAAGATGCAGAAATGCACAAAGCATAAAAACGCCGGAAAGTATGCAATGCCAAATAAAAGAGTGTTGCACTTTTATGGAATTTAAGTTCTTTTTATTCATTTAAACAAAAAACTGTTGTAAAATGAAACTGAATTAAGTTAAGTAAATCAAGAGCAACGAAATTAACGAATACTCATATTCAAAACTTAATAACTTTGTGACTGTTTTTTAACTGAAAGAAAAGCTTTTTGTATGCCACAAATTGGGAAAAGGTTTTTCCAATTATGCTTAAAAAAAACGATTGATTTAAATACACGTATACAATATATATTTATTAATTGTATATGCGATTGAAAAGGGTTTTCGCATCGATTTTATTGCTTGTCCTGTCGCAGTTATTAAATGCGATTTAAGCCACATTCATGTGAATTCTGCGATTTCAAAAATCTCGACAATTTTTTAATTGTCAGCGAAAATGTCTCTCTGCTCTTTTGCCTTTATTTAATTCATTTTTTCATTATATATTTAATTTAATTTAATTTTTTTTATTTGCTGTGCGCTAGAAACTCGCATGAGTAAATATTTTGGTCAAATGGTTTTCCATTAAAGCAACGCTATTTCTTTTTTGCATGTGTGTGAGTGTGTGTATGGGAGTGTAAAGGAGGCGTGGCATGCGTTGGGAGTTTTGTGAGCCTGTTGAACAAAAAATATTCGCATTACAATATTAAAAGAGAGAAACGACAACAACAACAACATGAAAGGGAGTTGTAACAGCAGCCACAGCAGCAGTTGCACACAACTCTACACTCGTACTCGCACTCGCACTCGTAGTCATACTGTTGGCAGGCACTGTGGAGCACAGAGCTGTTTGCTGCTGGCAGCGTTTGTTGATTTATTGTTATAACTGTGGAACAAACTCGTATATTTTTGGGGTACTGCCTTCTGGACGAGCACTTTTACAGACCCATTTTGACTTTTGTTTCATTTTTTGATAGACAGGCGGCAAACACGACCAACAGTGCCTGCAAAGTAGGCGTGGCACATGCCCATACACACATGCTGCGGGCTTCATATTTTATGCAAGTGTTTGGAGTACCTCCACTCCCCCTATGCCCCAGCCGAGGGTTGTCACAGGAGTTCCAAGGGGAAGCGTAGGATCGGTAGCAAGGGATGCAGCTGCAGTGACTGCGAGAAAAAATTAGCACGCCATTTGTTTTTGGCTTTTGTTACAGCTTTTTTCAATTTTTTCATTTTCATTTTCATTTTTTTGTAAGTTTTAACTGCCGAAGCGCCCAAATGTATGCAACAATTTAAATTCATTGCAATGAGCTGACGAACGAGCTGAAGGATTCAACAATTGAGCCCACTTCCCTTTTGTTTTTCCGCATTTCCCTTTGTTTTTATGCACGTTCGCGTTTGGTTGAATTGTAATTGTATTTTTGTTTGAAAAAAATGTTTGTTCATTTTTTTGGAATTGTGTTTTTATTACATTTAATCGGTTGGCAGCTGATTTCAATAAAAGCCGCGAGTTGAGCGATGCTCAAATTAAGTTTATGCGACATTATCCGGTCTTATCCGCTGACTATTCGTGCACCAAAAACTGTCCACAAATTATAATTATTATAAGTTTACATTTGATACCCGGGAAAGGTCTGGGGACAGACCCAGAATGCCCATTATAAACTGAGCCAAATTACTGTGCCCTTCAAGGAAAATTCAAGTTTTTTGGCAGTTAGTTTTTGTGTCCTGTAGGAAATTGGAGACGGGAAAATAGAAATAGAAAGTGTGCGACGCTTAATTACATTTTGCAGGCAAGCGAGTAAATTATGCACAACCTATACAACATAATAAACAGTGGCTGGCAGTGGAGCCTGTCCTGTCTTGTCCCCTGTTCCGTGTCCCCTGTCCTCTTCTCGTCTCCTTTTGGCTGCTGTTTCTGGTACTTGGCTTCAATTTACAAGTGCCTGCTCGCCCCGCTGGCTGTTGTCCTGTTAATAAATTCAGTTGTGCGCTGCTCTAATTGATAACAAGCCGAAACTTGCTCCTCATTTGAAGCGGAAGGGGAACAGCAAGTAGGAGTAGGTGAGTGTGTGTAGGAGTGTGTGTGTGTGTACTTGCTTAATAAATAAAGCGTAAGCTTGAGAAGGCAACTTGGGCAGGTCGGCATCTCAGGCGCTCGTTAAGTATTTATAAGGTAAACACACTCTCTGTGAGCAGCGACAAACAAAGCAGAGGGAGCACTAGTAGGGAGTGGGTGGGGGTGTAGAGAGGAGGGGGCACGTAGTGAGCATTAAGCGCACAAAAGCGTGCTATGAAAATCGAGCAAACTTAAGCCAAAGTTGCTTAATTATAAATGACACACGTGTGTGTTCTACACACACACACAAACACACACATGATGCACCGATATAGTTGTGGGTGTGTGTGTGTGGACTCTATCTATGTAGGCCAGTTTAACGTGTATTACCGAAAATACAAAAAAAGAGCAAAGCAAAAACTAAACCCAAAACGACACTAACGAAACTAATTAGACGCAGAGGCGCCCCAAAAAGGCAGGCAACACACACACGCACACACACAGAGACTCACGCACACGCATACACACATTCACACACGCACATATCGCTCAAAGCTCAAATTGATATTTTACGTAGTGCTGCTGCCCCCACCTCCCACTGCGCCCCCTTTGTGTCCATGGGCGGGGGCTAGAAAAGTTTTTAAGGCTCGTTAGCACGAAATTGACAGTTTGACAGTTGAGTTGGCCATACTTTAATGCCACGGCCTTTGGCCCCCCTCAACAACTTGTGTAATGCTCTAACTCCCTCTCTCTATCTCTCTTCCTCTCCCACTCTTTCGCTGCTTTTGGCCTAAATAAATCATTTGGCTAAATTGGTCTGCAAAAAGTTTGACACTCGAGTTGAGACTTGTGTAAGTTGCATAGTTAGAGCCAGGTTGTAAAGCTTGTTGCTCTCCCTCTCCCCCAACTCCTCCCACGCTCTTTCTATCTGCCTTTGGGATACAAGTTTGTTTATGTGTGAGTGTTTGTGTGTGTGTGTCTAATTATGTGTAAAGTGCCTAAGCATATGATTTACTTTTTGGCATTTATTTAGAGCTCTCTTTATCCTTTCAGTTCGAGAGCAACAGGTTCAGTTTGGCTTGGGGCAATTTTTCTTTGAATTTTCCACGAATTTTCAATTGGGTTAAGCTGGCACATAACAAAGTGTTTTCAATTTTAGCCTTTGTTGCTGCCACAAAGGCAGGCAAAAGCAGTTATACCCTTTAAAAGGGTGTAGAGAATACTTCAAGTAAGATTTTTATAGGCAGCTTAAATAGTTAAAGAATTAAATATTTTTTTAAGCCAAATGTATCGAAATGCTTACAAAATCTCTAGTTTGGTTAATAACTTATTTAGTTTAGAGCTTCTAATCCCACAGGTTCTTAGTTAAGAGTATCTAAAGTTCGTCTTTAAGAGCACACTAAATTCTTTACTGTCATTCTCATGTCGAGTACTGCTCATCTCCTATTTTATCTTTTTGTCCATTCAAAGCGACACACACAATTTCACGCCTTTCTCTTCAAAGTCAGAGTTGCCATATTATCGCACACATAAAGGGCAGTGGGCGTATGGTATGTGGGTGGGGATGTTGGAGGAGTGGGGCCAGAACTGTGGTAGGTCAATTTAATATTATAAATATGCGGCACAACATACATATATTTTGTGGCATCATAAAGTTGTGTATCTAAAATTACAGCGCCCTAACAATTTCGAAGCGCGCCAAAATTTATGAGACTGTCGGCCATAACGGAACATAACACAAGGGTGCCAAGGGGAGCTAAGAGGGCTGCGGGGTTATTCTGCATTTTATATTGTTTAGCCTGGCAGCCAAAACAGCTGGATAAATGGCCGTTGATAAGGTCGAAAAACACAACAACAAGCGACAAACATTTTTTGATTAAAGCTCAAAACAGCGAGAATTTAGGACGAGGGAAGTTTGAATACTTACTGCATTTTTTCCATGTACGAAACTTGCGGTAGAAATAACAGCTGAACAGTATGAAGATAAGCGATAACACCACCAATGAGGTGACAACTCCAATCCACAAATAGTTAACAATTGCATGCATATCGGCATCTCCGAAGATTTGTTCCCACATCGAATTGTTATCGGCTTCGCTGTTGCTCTCACGCAAATCTGCCAAATCGAGTACAACGGAATTTGATAACTGTTCTGTGCTAATACTGCCCGCTGCTGCTGCTGCTGCCGCTGCCGATGACGAATCATAGTTAGCAGCAGAAGCTGCGCTGCCAATTCGCTGTAGCAGCGCATTGAACGAATGCAGTGCATCAATGTGTCGCAGATCGTGATCTGTGGGAATCTCAAAGGTGATTTGATTCTGTTGCATGTGTTCGGCGATGGCAGCGGGGCTCATGCTGCTTGCGGGAGCTGAGATAAATTCCGCGTACAATTCGCCAGTGCTGGCTGTTGTTGTTGTCTCCTCCATTGTCAGCGGGTAATCCGTTGTGCTGCCTAGCGACATGTTTCAACTTGCTCTCCTTTATTTTTTTCGTTACTCTTTGCTCTTCTTCTCACTTGAAACACAGTTACTTTTTACTTTTTGCTGTTATTTGTATGTTTTATTTAGTTGTAGCTGTTGTTGTTTGGCTTGTGTTTAGTTGACACACGCGTCACGACACGTAAACAAAGCGTCGACTATAAATAGTCATTGGTCGAGAGTCCGACTGACTACGTTCGAAATTTGATTTTGGTTTCACGTTTTAACGCTGCTCCGCACACTGCGTCCGTTTGCTATGGCGGCTCGTTGCTGACTAAATTCGCCTCTCGCACAGCGAGCATAAAGTAAAGTCAGAGCGAATCGAAATGCACTGAGCGAACGCCAGCTGCACTGCCTGCTCTCTCAGCGGGACATTTTTACACTCGCTCCGCTCACTCATTCACACACTCACTCAGTCTGTTGCTAGCTCGCTCAATGTTAGCTCGCAATTCACTCCAAGTCGAGTTTAAGTACGATTCCTTTGCGTTTGCAAGTTTTTGTAGCATGTTTTCCGTTCCTTCTCTAATGTTTTTTTTGTTTTAAATGTTTAACGTCCTCATTGGTGACCCAGTTTGAGGCGCTCGCCTTTTTGGCCAAAGACAAATATGTCGACATTTTGTTAAAGGAAAACTTCGACCAGGTCACGTTCGTGACGCATTTCGAGGCGTTTAAACTTTAAAGTTTTCAAGTTTTTGAGGCAAAAACCAAATTGCAGCTAAGAAAACTTTTAGCGTTTTTTAATGAGCAGTGACACCAGTGGCAAGCTGCTTGAAGGGGAATGATACGCTTGAGCCAAAATTTATGGAAGCAAAAAAAGAAACCAAAAATTCACAGATTTAGTTTAGAAACTTTGGAAATCTTCATCAGTTCTTATGGTTTTATTTAAACACAATATTAAGGAGCTTAAGGAGTTTGCTACATGGAAAAGTCACTGACTGAGTGTTGCAAAATCACTGTTTAAAAAGTCATTGGAAATAAGTGATATTTATGACAGTAAGGGGACTTTCTTTATAAAATAATGTCTGAGAAACAAAAAAAAAATACTTTTTTTAACAGTTGAAAGTTATAAATATATTACAACTTAATGTATTTAACTTAAAACTTAAAATTAAAATTAATATTTTCAATCTAGAAGCTGTAGCACTAAATTTTTTACAGAGTGTCTTATTTTTTCTATAAAACTTGCATACAGAATAGAAATAATATGAATCTACTAACTTTAATCGAACTATTTTCAAACCATTGTATTCTTTATACAAAACTTAAATTTAAATAATTCTCTTTAACTGGAAAACTGGAGCAGGAAGACTTAAAAAGTGCCCTGAGCAGTCCAGAGCCACAACTCAAATCTCAGCCATTATGTGTCCCTTGTGCGAAAGGAAGCTGCAATACATCCTGGCCTGGTCAGTGCAGTTAGCCCGCAGGCAGCTGTCAGGACGTAGCAAGCACATGAATATGTCCCAGTCCCAGTCCCTGACCCGAACACGCCTCTAGCCCAAAAGGATGACCAAATACCGGACAGCAAAACTCAATGCACAAAGGTGCACGCTCGTTTCGTATAAAAAACGTGCTCAGAAAGTGGAACAAATGCATGCTCTCAACTCCCCCACTCCTCACACACCATCCTGCTCAAACACAAAGCGACTCACTCAACACTTGAGCTCAATGTGTTTGAGTGCAACTCAAAAACCGGTTTGTCACACGCTTGTGCGCACTCAGTGAGCGTAAATTTCCTTTTCGTTAGAGAGCGTTAGCAAAGTATGACAGAGAGAACAGCTGAGTAAATTTCCCTTTTCAGACTCTCACGAAAAGGGGACAACACAGGCAAATTGCCAACATTCGCCTTTGAACTGCGACCGGCTAAAGGTCACAGACGCGTGGGCGCTACGTGCAGACTACGTTTAACTCTTTTTAAATAGATTTACGTAAAAGCAGCAACTGGTTTCGTGGCCTAAACAGACGATGGAGTGGGCAAGGATGATGGGAAAGGTGGGATATGAGGCGGTTGGGAAAAGTGAACAGTACATGGTTGTAATTGCTGCAGGAAATTGAAATAGATGCCCGATAATATGCACTTAGCTACAGCTACCAAAGTCATTCGATAAATGCATTAAAACTTTTCGACGGCAGCCAAAACTTTGGGCCTGTACTTTGAGTTTTGGCTAAGACTTGAGGCAACAGGCAAACGCTTATCGTTAATTAGCTTTCGACTAATTTTGAACTTAAACATAAGTTTAACTGCAACCGACTTAACGTAAATTGCCACTTAGATTTATGTCCACAAGCCACGACAACAGAAAGAGTCACTGAGTGGGGGTGTGCAAAATTCCGTTGGGCTTGGGAATGACTGCTTTTAAAGTTGGATAAATTTAAGAAAATATGGAAAGAAAATGGGTTTATAATGAGTTTATGTAAAGTTTATAATAAATTTTAAAAGCTATGAGGACTAGAATATCTGCCGTACTACATTATTTAACTTAGTTAAGTTAAAAAACAGTTGTTTAACTATGCCCAAATTGTAAAGAAAATTTTAGTTAAGATAAGAAATTTCTTATATAAAAATTAAAGAAAATATACCTCTTATTTATATAAATTTCTTCAAAATTTATTGATCTAAAAAAGTCTGCTCCGCCTTTTATATAAAAACAACTGAATTATATATTTTTTCTTATTTTATATTGATTTCCAGAGAGCAGCCAATCATTTTATCTCAATTTTCATTTGCCTTTCTTTGCTTAAGTTTTTCTTTGGCTTTGGCTTTTCCTTTTCAATTTCTTTTTTGCCTTTGTTATTTTCAAGTTTCTTTCATTCTTTTACTTTAATCGAGTTGCCTGTGAATGGAAATTAAATTCACAGCACTTGACTTGTCGCATTCAATTTGCAAATTTGCAACCTGCCTAAGAATACAGAAACCGCCCTCGCCACCAACACCGCCTCCCCCAAACTCCTCGAACCCCCCTCGTTGCCCTCTACCATTCACCATGACTGGCACTTTTCAACACATATGACAATGGATGCCACGTCATGTTCTATCTTGTGCATCTTTGCCTGGCTTTCCAAAAGGTAAATACAGACAGAACAGGAGAGAGGAAGGGAGAGAGGAAGAGAGAGAGAAAGGCTTGAAATGGGCAGTGAGGCAGAAAGTTAACTTTTATAAACAAATTTGCACCTTTCATTTTGTGCACGTTTTTAATATATATTTTCTAAGAAAATATGTAAGCTGTCAGTCGCCATGAAAGCCCCGACTTACACACATACATATATTTATATATATTCCATAGCATATAGCATATATAGCATACTGGTACTCTCCAGGTATGCAGATGCTCTGTGACACCAAACTAAAAGTAAATTCATTAAAAATTCCATCATAAAGAATACCTTCAGACGGTAGCTGAGCTGAACCACAGACTCAGGTGAGTAGGCGGTTGGAGAGGGGGTGCGGATGGGGTTGGGAGAGGAAATTTGTATGCTTTTTACTTCAACTAACTAAAAAGTAAACCATAAAAAGCGACAAGTAAACTAGAATTAGTCGAGGGTAAGCGACTAGTTAGATGCTCTGTGAAATATTTAAATGGTAAAGATTTGAGCTGAAACACAGAGTTTGGTTTTAAAAAGAAATAACTTTTAGGCTTATGCAGGAACATTTAAAAAAGTTATAGCATAGCTTAAGAGTAATGTAATATATGTTGATATAGATTTAAGTGTGTATAGCTTTAAGGACATACAAGTTATCAAAATTTAAAGAAACACAACTTTTAGGTTTTCGAGAATACTACAATAAAACTTTTAGAATAGCTAAGAAGTATTATAAGTTATGCTTATATTAAAATCAGTGATTATAGCTTAAATAAACAAACCATATATGTACATTTACAGAAGCATAACTTATTTTTTTAGTATTTGTATGTTTTGGAATAGCGTTTAAGGATAAATTATATCGAAATATGCAAATTTTCAGATCAAACACAATTTTTCAGCCTATAAAAATCTCTTAAGTCTTTGACAGACTTTCCTTGCCTCTGTATACCCCTTCAGTACCAACTGCAGGGTATTAAAAGAGAGACAAGTCAAAGAGGCAGACAGACACTCTAACTAGACGCTCCTAACTATGCGAAACTCACGCGTCTGCTCTTTGATATCTTTCAGCTTCCATCACACTTCACTTACACGCTCTTTAACATGTCAGCATGTCAGTGTGTAGAGCGAGAAGGAATGAGCCAGATAGAGAGCGAGGGAGTGACAGGAAGAAGCAGAGTTAGACTGAGTATCTGTGTGACATAGTGACATAATAAAAATGCAACTAAAGTCGCATTTTTGCTATGAAGATACAAAGTAACAGACTGAAGACTGCAAATTTGAGAAATTTTAAGACTTAAGAATTTCCAAGACCATTAATGAAATATGCAATTGGCTTGGCTTTAACTCTCTTTGTGTGTGTGCATAATTGCCGCAGGATTAGAGATTAACATAAATCAATCAAAGAGCATTCCATCTTTGTCCTTCGCCTCTTCCCTTTCCGCTCTCTCAAGCAAAATGCCTGTGAAATTGTGCGGAAGGCAAAAGGCTGCAAGAAAAATGCAGAGAATTCTAAGGATGCAGGACCTCAGCCTTAAGGCAAAGCGCTTGGCTGGCTAAACAAATACAATTGCATAAGTCCTTACAATCCTGCTCCCCTCTCTCCCTATCTCCTCTCGTTTCTTTTGCCTGCATAGAGTTGTATGTTTATCATATGTGCGCTTGATTAGCGCTGACAATATATGCAGGCAGTCAGCCAGGATAGCAGGCAGGAAACTAGTCAAGCCACAAAAGGACTACAAAACTGTTGACAAACAAACAAGTGCTCATTTCTTTCCGTATACCCTGTAAAACAAGCAAAAAGCACCATTGAATTAACTTGCCAACTAAAGTTTGTTTAAGAGTTGTTCAGGAGTTTTTACAGGATATCTGCCAGTCGCACACTGCTGTCAAAAACATTTCTATTTGTTTTTGCTCTGGTGCAGAGCATATTTTCTTTTGGGAAAGTGGCACAACAAATATGGTTGAGAGGAGGTCCTGTTTATACTTAGTGCTGCTTTCAGTTTTCTGATTTTCTTGCAACTGTTGTTGTTGTTGTTGCTGTTGCTGTTGCTGTTTGTGGCATGTTGCATCATGGCTGAACAAAAGGCAGAAGAACTGCATTCACCATGTTCAGTTTAAAAGGATTTGCAGCTTGAAATATGCACAGTGCATTGTTTAAAATACTATTTAAACACACACAAACACACTCCACACTACACACACTACACACACACACACACACACACACATATACAGAGTATAAGAACTGTGGAGATATTTTGAGAAAATTATGACTGAACAGAACTACGAAGATTATGCAAATATAAGTGACGTCTGTGAAAAGAGCAATTTGTATTCAAAATAAAGATCTGCCTGGGGAACAAAACGAGTAACATATTGTATTCAATGCAACAACTGGGACTAATAGTTAATTTAAAAAGATTCGTTAAGCAAGTTATTTTGGATTTTAAACTTAGTTTAATCTATAAAAGATTTACATATAAAATTTAATAAAACTACAGTTGTTGAAATAGCTGTTTACTTAAAATTGGTTTATTTTAATGATTTCTTATAAATAAATTATGATTTTATATTCTATTCCTATCATCTAGATCATTGGAATCATACAAAATTGAGGGCCACACATAAAAAACATTCTGTAGTTAAAAATTATTTATTTAATAATTTATAATTTGAATGATTTATAGGATTAATCCTTCAGTTGATATGTGAATTTTCATTAACTCAAGTTTGATTATTGAGATTATTCGTTACGCAATTTACTTAATATTTTCTTCGACCTTATCTTATTTAATTTATTGTCCCTTTTTTAAACCATTTTTTCGTTTTCCCCCCAATTGTTCAAATATTCTAAATACTTTCTCTTAGATTCCTTGTTGCCTAAGTAATCATAGTTTTACACCTTCATGTCAACTTTATTTCTTGACATACTTCGCCTCAACTTTTACAGTTTAACTAATATTTATTAGCTTTTATTAAACTTACTTTAAGATAAACGATAAGACACTCTTTTTTCTAAAAATGCAGCCTAAAAATCCACTGGTACTTTTAGCTTATGAACCCTCTTTGGGTAGTGTCATATCAATTAGGCTTAATTAGTTGCTGCTTTCATGACTATTTCAACTATTTCTGTAATATTTCAAACTAATTATTTATATGCCAAATTAATAGCGCTCAGCTGACGCTCCACAAAAGGGTTAAGGGTTTAGGGGGTAGGGGTAGGGGTAGAGTTTGAGTCGGTTTTAACAATTTCCTTAGATCCCAAGTTGAAGTAGTTGTAATTAATCTATTTCAGTTTCAGTCGCATACTTTGCCATTTCGACCTACATTAATTTCGTATTCATTGCTCGGTTGCAGCATCAGCTGTTCCATATTCTATGTTGTGCGACGCCCCTCTGAGCCCCAGCGCCCCCCTAACCCCCTAAGCCGCTGCGAATCGCGTGCCATTCGCGCATATTTCGCGCACTTGAAAAGTTTCCTTGCCGCTGCTTATTAAGAGCCAGCTGCAGCAAAACAACTCGCAAAAGGCCAAAAGAATTTTAGCCATAATTCAAGTACGGCTCACAAATACCAATACAAATGGAAATACAACAAACGGAAAGAGAAATACAAAAATATATAGCAATACGGAATTGGAATATCCAAAGTCGTGACAGGACTCGGCCTGTCTCCGGTATGTTAGGAGTGGAGAGCAGGGGGCGTGGAAAGCGGCGGGGAGCGGAACGGGATGGCTGCGGTTTGTGGGCCTTTTGCTAACCGGAAACTGGCTGCACGCTTCCGTTTTGTGCCTTAAAATTAATGAGCTGACAGGGTTGCGGGCCACAAACGAGGCGAGGATATGGCAGGGTTGCCACACTTTTCGCAAACTAATTCCGAGCAACTTGTTACAGTCGCAAAACTTTTCGCAAGGACCTAAAGGAGGACGACCTTCGTGCCAGTTCCTGCCGGCGCATCACGCCGCACGTATCCGCATCCTCAATTCGCACTCGCACTCGCATCCGCATCTGTATCTTTTTTGCTCATCCCGCGGCACAAACAACAAGAGATGAAGTGAATAAAAAAAGAACTGAAAAGCCAACATTATTTGAGCAAAATTTTCGCTTCAAAGTTTGCTTATTGTTTACGTGCGTTGCTTCATTAAGAACGAATGGAGAGGGGGGAAGGAGAGAGAGAGAGAGAGTGAAGAGGGAGTGGAAGGAGGATGAGAGTGCTTAAGGGGCGTTAGATTGCCGCGAGGGTTACTTGACTACAGTTACAGTTACAATTCCACAGACCTGAATTGGGTCAGACAGTCGAGTAGACTCAACTGAACTCAACTCGACTCGACTCGACACTCGCATTGCAGTTGCCTGTAGAAAGTGGAAGGGGAGAGGTGTGGGGTGGGGGAGAGGGGAGTGCGCGAGAGAGGCGCGTGTTTATTTACTTTTGATATAGATTGAATTGTTTAATAAGTGTGAGAGCAGATTAAGTTATGAACTGTTCCACATACTTTGATAATTCCATGAGAACTTCTCACACTCACACATACGCAAACTTTGCTGTCTCGGTGTGTGTGCATGTATGAGTATAAGAGCTTTGCTCAGTTCAGTTTTATTTACAGTCAACTTGAAGCTCGCAAAAGCTTTCATGTACGTGAGCGAAAGTTAATTAAAACTAGTTTAAATCCAATCCGATATCATCTTAAATAGTTAATCAACTGATTAGGAACACGCTGATTAAAGCCATTACGAGTTGGCTTTTTAACTGCAGTCGTTTAATTTAAATGGAAAAAAGAAACCAATCGAGTGGGCAATCGTTAGAAACAAAAGAAATGAAAATAATGTCGGAAATTGAATAAGCAACTGAAGCAAATGATCAAAAAAGCAACAAAGTAAACCTACAAAACGCAACCAAATCGGGCAAATCAAAATCAAAATGAAAATTAAAAGAAACGGCGAAACGACCGACAAATTTTCCAAATGGAAAACTGACGCCTGCCATTCAAAACAAAATCATTCAAATCAGTGAAGTTTGCTCCAAATCAGCGCAGCACCAGTCAAAAGTCCAGAAATTAACATTTCCACCAGAGTAAACAATCAGAATCGACGCCAAATCATGACGAAAAAAAATTAAGGCACAAAAAAAGAGGCTGCGAACTAAAATGAGCTGTAAGATACCCAGTAGTTTTTTTTAATTTTAAAGTGCATATACCTTATAGGAATAGATTTTCTTAAAATAATTTAAATGGTAAAGACTTTGGTTACAATTTTTTACAATCGTTATCAAATTCTCAAATAAGTCAAACTCATCTTTTAAAGCCATTCTGTCCAAATTAAGATGGCTTAGTTAGAGCCCGGATTAAAGTTTTTTTTCGAAAATGGATAATCTAAAAGCTTAGGAAAGTTAAGAAACTTAATCGTTTTCGAAATTAAAAGTTAAAATAAAGAACATCCTTTAATTCCTTCTACTAAACATACCCTGGAATTCATGACTGGGTACTTCGCCCATTAAAACTACAATTTAATTAATTTTAGTTGAGTATCCGACGTTCTCGAGCGCAAAAGAAGCTGACTTTGCATCTCAGCGAGAAATCTGATCCACGCAAGTGTTCGCTAAAGATCGACACGAACCGCTTTATCAGCTATTTTGGGAGTTTCGCTGGAGAACAGATGCTTTTATTTAGATGTTATGTAGAATAGGATTGCTGTTTTTTTTAATTTAAACACTAAATTGATTCGAAATGGCAGACTAAGCTTAAAGTTACAGGGCAAATTAATGCTGACTTTTATCTGACCGTTGCTTAATTTTAATAACCAAAATATTTATATATTAAATGTGACTCTGAGTGAGTGTCTCTAGTTCAAATGCAGATAATTGTTTTATTATTAATTTCTTATTTCAATAAATTCTTTATCTTACCTCCCCATCACATAATCAGTTACAGGGTATGCAAATGCTGTGTAAATTGGTTTGCAAACTAAGGCAAGGTAAAAGGAGAAGAGTGGAAGAGAGGATAAAGACAGTAAAGGGAGAGCGTTCCAGCCTGCACATTAAAAGAGAGAGAGAGAGATAGAGCAAGTAACAGACGGAGTATTAAACAAATTTATTCGATATAATTAGAAAACTTGGCGACTTCTGAAGTAATTCGCTTAATTACTTTAAGTGCGCAAATGACGGCAACGCAAAGAGTGGAGATGGAGGTGTGAGGAGTGAAGAGACAGTCAGTGAGTCAGTGGCCAACCGACTGAAGGCTGTTCGGCAGTTTTAGCCCCCAACTGGCACAACTGCCACGCCTTGTTCTGTTGGCCAACTGGTGCTTGGTGACAGAGCACAAGAGGCGCCACAAGCCAATAAAAGTTGCGACCAACAATATCGCAAATGCCAACATTGGCGTGAATAACGCGTGGAACCAGCAATTTGCCGAAACTGTGAAAATTAATTGAAGCCAAGAGGTTGACAAACTGCATGAAAGTAAAATTCAAATGGGTTTCCATAGCGATACAGTCAGATTAAAGCTACACAGCTGAAGTAGTGTAAATAACTAAGGAAACAGAATTTAAGTACAGAAAAATTAGATTATTTAATTTAATTTAATATGAATTTTATAGTACTCGGAACTAGAAACAGATACGAAAAAAATATAATACTTTAAACTTTTCTACACTCTTAAAAAAAGCCTTTCAATTTTTATTTAAACATATATTTTTAAATTTAAAATTAAAACAAGTTTAATCTGAAATAAATAATTGTATTTCTACTCCCAAACATTAAAATATTTTTAACCATTTCAAATATCTGTTGGCTAGAAAAAACTCCTCATTAAAAAGTGGTCTAAAACTCCTAGAATACATTTCTTATTTAAAACTTGACAGATTTTAAATACACAATTTTTTGATCTCAATTAAATTCCAGCAGATATTCAAAAAGCTTCCAAAAACAATCTGCTACTCATGCAAATTACCATTCCACAAAAAATCCAAACAAATCTCAGCTAAAAAGCAGTATTTTAATACCAAAGCGAATCACTTACAAGTAACCCCAATAATACATCAATTAGGTTAAGCCAACCTATTTCAAATGAAGGTTAACTGTCGTGCTGAAAACTGACCTGTCACAACACCCAAAAAAAAGCCCATTGAAATTAGTATAGAATTGGAACCCAAGTGAACCGAAAAAAATAAACCCAGTCATGGATTTTGGCCGTTGAAAGCGTTGAAAGTTCCGGTACAAACTTGAAAACATAATCCCACATCCGGTAGCCACAATTTCCGGCAATATGAAAAAGCCACAACAAGTACGGCAACAGCAGCTACAATAATAATAATAACAAGAGCAGCAACAACAACAACAACAACAACGACGCTAAGCCCTAAAAAACAAAGCTCTCGCTCTTAGCCACGTTGAGCGATAACAAAAAGCGAGTCCTTTTTGGCGTTGCCGGACTTGAGCAGAAATTTGTGTAAATTTGATGGCAGGATTTGCCATTTGGACAGAAGGGAAACCCAGCAAGAAAATGGGAGTTGGGAAAACCACTTGGACTTGGAGTTGACTGTAGGAAGCTGCAAGTTGGCCGGAAAGCGCGTCTCTAATAAAGCTGAACGAGCAAAAATGGAGATGCGATGGCAATAAGGATAAGGCAAAGGATAAGGCACAGCTACTTATGGGACACATGGCTAGGGATGGATGCTGAATGGCTGAGGCTGCATTAGGCAGACGGCCAGCTAAGAAGCTAAAATAAAGCTAAGAAGCCAAAGGACAACGACAAAGACAACGACAAGTAGAACGGCAATGAAATGGCAAAAAGCAAAGGAAACAGCAAAAGGCGTTAAAAGCCAACATCAGGACTTAAACAGACAGTGCTGGCAATCTAGCCTCAGGCAAGCTAGGACGGGAGTTTGGTAGTCTTCTGATTATAGCTCTTAAATATTCAGAAATATATTTAAAAAATTATATTTCAAGGAGGGAAACAAGTATAAGAACCTTGCAAGAGAGATGTCCAGCAATCTAGCCTTTTTAAAGCTAGTTATGGTATTTTAACTAATAACTAAATACTGTTTGTGCAAAACAAGTTGAGTTTATGTTTTGCTGAAACAGTTTTTAATGTAATTTTCAAAAGTTTTTAGTAAACTTCATTTTTATACAAACAAATATTAATAATAATAAAGAAAATCTAGCTTTTTTACCTTTAATTGTAAGGGGTTTTACATTTTTTGCCTGCCAAGCAATACTCTTTTCTTTGCTCCCTTCTTCTATCTCCACTTCTCAGCTGATAATGATGTTATTAACATAGAAATTCACATTAGTAGCC
The DNA here is from genome assembly GCA_035046005.1 of Drosophila acutilabella. Taxonomy (NCBI): domain Eukaryota; kingdom Metazoa; phylum Arthropoda; class Insecta; order Diptera; family Drosophilidae; genus Drosophila; species Drosophila acutilabella. Next base: position 19,095,429 of record JAWNOK010000013.1, read on the forward strand.
ACAGGCCATGCTTTGGTGGTATGAGCAGGAGGAGAGGGAAAGGGGACGGGGATGGAGACGGTTTTTGGGGAAAACTGTTAGCTTAATAAAAATTAATGTTTATTTCGCGCTTTTGCTTTTAATTAAAAATTGTTAGGCCAGCAAATTGAAAATTCAAAACTGCAAAACCAAAAAACGTATAACAAATTTTCAGTGTACACTTTGGTACACCCCCTAACGCCCCTATCAAGCCACCCTCTGATCAACGGTTCGTGGCTTGAAGTGTTTTGGCCATAATGCAAAGCTTTTAACATAAACTTTGCTTTGCTGTGGCCACGCCCCACTCCCCCCACTCCCTTCTCCCAGAGTTTTTTGTCTAGCGCTGTCGCAAATGGCAAAAGTTTTAGCTTTAAATAATTGGCAAGCCAAGTCGGAGGAGTGAGGGGCGAAGTGAGGGCGGAGTGTTGCCAGTTAGTTTTAAATATTGTTGCTAATTTGCCACATTGTGCGTGAACAGCAGGCGAAGTCGTGTTGCAACAACCAAGGGGATCAGAGGAGGAGATGAGGGGAATAAAAGCAGCAGAGGAGGCACAGGGGACAGGGCCTGAAAGCTGGATTAAAATTATGAGCTTGCCATATTTTTTGAAGTGTGCGCGACAAAAGCTGCCCGCTACAGTCACTCCCACTCCCGTTATACATCTTCACGCTGACGCTGCTGATGGAAACGTGGCAAGGACAACGAGAGACGAATCTGTGGAAATGGCAAAAGTTTTCCATCGAGTGGACAACAAGCGACGAACAGACTGAGACTGAGGCTGAAAACTGCAAAGTGCGAAAAATTACTATAGCGACAGTTTTTCATCTCCGTCTTCTTCTTCTTTCTAGTTTTCTCTTTCGTGTTTTACTAAATTAACAAGAAAGATAAGTTACGGTGAGTGGGTAAGATGCTGGACAGTTAAATACCCTGGAATAGATCTGAAAATTAAACTGCATGAGAATATAAAATTGATTAAAATATTTAATATGATTCAATTTAAAGAACAGTTTTATTCTGAAGACTTAATATTAAATTTTAATATTATAATTAAAATATTGAAGTAAATATCTACTCGGGTCTATAAGAATATCGACCTATCGACCTAAATCATTTCAGTTTAATTATGTTTATGAATTTATGCAATTTTAAATTATTTAGCTAGTTAGTGTACAGTTATATTTAGTAACGATTTAGTAATTTATTTAAATCATTTAGTTCAGTTCTCCTCTACATAGTAAACTCATCATTCGAAACTGCTCTTAAAATTTTGCAGGGTACAAAACCCATTTATTAGAAATAGCGCTGGTTATTAGCTTACAAAATATGATGATAGTATAAATTGTTAAAAAGAAGGCAGAGAGATAGATAGAAAGAATGAAGGAAAGGGGGATATAATAATATAGTTATATATAATATGCTTAGCTGATGATGATGGCTAAAAAACTGAAAGGCGAATAAGCTAATTAAACACTCGAAGTGTTAAGCGAATATTTGTAGTATTCATAAACTATTCGAAACTGTGAAAACAGACACAAAACTTCCATAGCCGCAGCTTTAACTAACTGAAAGGCAGTCTAATCCTTGGCCAGACTCATGGGGAACTGACCACATTGCGAAGCCCTGTAGCTGCAGTCGGTGTGGGTGTATGCGTGTGTGTGTGAGTTGTGAATATACTCACAGTGTGAGCAGTGAACGGGGAGTTCATCCGATTTGCATTGTTGTTGTTGTTTTGTGGGGAGGCTGTTGGCCATTTGAGTCTGTTGTTATCCTTTTGGCCCGAGGCCTGGCTAGGCTTGCTGGTCAGGCCCAAACCGCACAACTGTTTTGGCATCTTATTATGGCCAGTTGACAGGTGCATGACATTTTGTGGCTGCACGCATCCAGTGGACAGCCTCCGACAGCTGGCGACGCATGCCAGAGGAAGCGTCCACTGCTCTCCTTACCTCCTGACCACACTCTATCCTACCCCTACCCCTAGCCAACCCATACTCCTGTCATCGGTGTCGACGTGCGAATAAAAAAATCAAATGAACCACATCCTGACCATTCGAGCTGCTATCAATTGCCAACGCCGGGCATCCAATTACATTATGCCCAAGTAAATACAAATGGCAAATTTAATATACATACATTTATTATATGTTAAAAAACGCATACACTCAAAAAAATATATATAAAGTTTATTAAAAATGCCAAACACTTTTTATACTCTCTGCAAGAGTATATTGGGTTTGTGCAAATGTATGTAACAGGCAGAAGGAGGCGTGGCAGACCCCATAAAGTATATATATTCTTGATCAGCATCACAAGCCGAGTCGATATAGCCATGTCCGTCTGTCCGTCTGTCCGTCTGTCCGTCTGTCTGTCTGTCCGTCTGTCCGTCTGTCCGTCTGTCCGTATGAACAAACAGATTTCAGAGATGGTAAGAGCTACAAGTTCGAGCTTGGTCTCAATCGATCAGATATTTAGTCAGTCAATACAAGAATCTTTTTTTTTTGCGATGCCACGCCCCATTCGCCCACAATGAGCAAAAAACTAGACACACCTCGGAAAAAATTGGTGTTTTGGGCGAATATCTCAATAACTATTGCACCTAGGATTACCAATTTTGGTATGGAGGTTCCTAGTGACAGTGTAAATGCATTGACATTTAAATTTTTGGACTGCCACGCCCCTTTCTCCCACAATTAATAAAAATTATCCTCAAATTTCGTTCCGTTTTTTGGCTTTTGTTTATATAGTACAGTATTGTAATTTATAATTCGTGTGGAGACTAACTATATCAAACTATCCTGAAAGGCGCATTGAAATCGCACGATAAACAAGAAAACTAGAAGCGTTACAATATTGATAACTGAATGCAATATCTTGTATGAGTTGAAGCGAAACAGAAACATACAAGCACATGTTCGAATGTTTTCGCTGCCTGTGTGGCGGCAGCGCTACCGCATTCGTATCAATGTATGAGTGCAAGCGAGATAGAAACATACAAACATATGTTCGAATGTTTTCGTTGCTTGTGTAGCGGCAGCGCTGCCCGCAGTCGCTGGCCGCGCTGAATACACACATACATACATACATGTATATGCATAATATATTGTCTTTCGTATGTGTATTCGCATACAGACAAACAGTTGTATGTTTGATTATGCTTAGATTGTTTTTGTTTTAACGTGTTTTAATGCAAGTACTACACATTGTAATATCTCTCGACCGATTTTAATAACTTAATCGGGAAAAAATGCAGAGAGTATACTACGGTCGGGCGTGCTCGACTGTACTTTTCTTTCTTGTTCACACTGCAAAATTCTTTTTTTTATTTGGGCTGGGAATTGAATGCCATTTCACAAATTGTCGACAGCTGTCCCGGAACAAAGTTGGCAAAGGAGCGGGACTTTTGGAGCATGTCTGCTTCAGAGAGTATATATCCAGCATTTTAATCCTACGTGGAAACTAGTTTTCAATCTGATGTCGTGACAACGTGGCGTGAAAATAAATTAAACGACAAATTTGAAATGTTTGTCAAAAGTCGACTGTCAAATGGTCTACTAAATGGACAGCTTGAGAAATATGAGGGAGAACGATTCTTTTAAAAAAAAAAAAAATATTTTTATAAAATGGAAAATTAACTTGAAGAAAATAACTTAAATTCTAAAGATATTTGAATTATATTCAGATTTATTAACCTGTTTAAGGTGATTGATAAATTACATAAAAAATACTTTAAAAAAAAATAAGTATATTGTTTAAATGTGAATGAAATTATATAAGTCACTAGCGAGGAGGAGAAAAATAGATTACTTTAAGTTTAAGTACAACACTTTAAGATTTTTAATTCAGTTTTCCCACTTGTGCTTATTCTAAAAAAGATTTCTAATCAATAAATGGAACATACTTTCTACATATGTATATATAATACTATATATTGATCAGATTTAAAGCAGCTGTGTGCAATCTACTTATGCACACGATATAAAAATTAACGGGTAACAATAAAGCATAAAGCATGCATATGTTTAATGTGTTAGGAGAGGCACAGTTACCCCTAAAAGTAATGCAACCGCTTAGCATTTGCAGAGCATACTTTGTGCTCTCGTGCAAATAATTCAAGTTCAAAAATTTCTGACTGTCATTCGAGGCCGTGACAGGCTTCAGGCGTTAGGCATTTGCTGCTGCAGTCCTTGTTGTCCTTGTTTGATTTCTCACAGAATAAACCCTATTCCATACCCATACCCATACCCATACCCATACCCAGACCCAGTCTTACATAATCTGAGTTGTCGGGTAGACACGACTGTCGTCTGTCGTGTGTCGTCTATCGTCTGTGCTGTCTATCTTCATTTGATTCCGAGTCGATTTCCTGGCGAAAACGCGAACAGCAAACGGCAAGAGTCGTCCAGCTAGTCATATTGACATAAGTCAACGGATTTCACATTGGTCACGTAGTGCGGCATCTGCCACAACCGACACAGCAACTGACACGTCTGCCTGGCACATTATTTCCCTGTAGTATGTTTTGGCAGATACCTCGATGTATATTTTAGAAATACTTTTTCTTCTTTTTGGAAAAACTTTGGACGTTTCGTTATGCACAACACCCAATTAAAATGTTTTTTATCACCTCGTGTATATATGACAGTTGGCTGCCCACAGATTCCGTTCTGGGGTCTCGAATGGATCTATAAACACGTCAACTCGCAACTCAACGCATAAATATGCAAATTTAATGTGTTTTTAAATAATTTTCTTTAGTTTTTTCGAACCGTTTTTCCGGTCGCCCCATTTGCAGCCCACGCCAAAAATGCGTTTTGAATTTCTATTTTGAATTTTTTTTTGGATTCTAAACGGGTTAAAAGTTTAATACGATCATCGATCAGCTTAGCAGCTCCCCCACCCCATTTCCCCACTTTAACCCATCCTCATCTTGTTTAGATGAAAGTTTTGTGTGTTTGGAAAGTTTTTGGAAATGTTTTGGGTCGTTTTTATAGGTTTTAGATTGGGCGTTTATGAGAAATGTTTATGATATGACTGTGAAAAGAAAAACATATCTAATGAAGAAACATGACTTGAATCGTTTGACATTGCGCCAAAGATTTACGGATTGTTAAATGTTCGCTGCGAATTGATATTTAAAATGTTTATAAACTAATAAAAACCGAGAGCTAAACACCATTAAATTTCAACTTTAAATATTTTAAAATATCATCAAAATAAAAGATTGAAATAACTTTGGATAAGTACGCCAAAAAAGTTGACTTCCTTAGCAGTTAAGCTTTATTATCCTTGCCTTGGTTCCATAAGAAAACAGACGCGATTTTATGAGTATTATTTTATTTTTATTACAAAACACTAAAATGAATTACATACAAATGCAAATTCTTTTGTATTTTGAGGGTACATCAAATTAATTTTATTTTCATGATGACGCCACCACAATGAGCAAAGTTTATTTTTTTTTTTTTGGTTTTTTTGGCAACCAGCCCCTAAACCGAACCCTTTTTTATGTACATAACATACATATATATTTTTTATTACGTGGTCTGGTTTAAATCGGACTTTTTGCGTCGAAAAACCAACGGAAAATATTCAAAGTGCGTACTTTGAGGCAACACATAATTAAGCTTAATAAATTTCTAATTATCAGATGGACGCTAAGTGAAAAATAAGGCAAAAAGGGTCTAACCAAAACTCACTGGAGCACTCAGTAAAAACAGTTGGCAACACATGGTTAAGGCCTCCGCTGGCAAATTAACCCTTTTTGATAGGACTCAGACTTTGGACTCGGTGGACAATTAAAAGTGCGCTCATAAAATGCTCGTTTTATGTTCACTCAGCGGACTGCAGTTTAAATTTGAATAAATTGAACAAAACTGCGATGCAAAGAGGAGACTAGACAAAAAAGCAGCGTAGGAGAAGGGAGACGAGAGAGGAGTTGCTTCCTCAATGCTTCCCACGTACAGTTTTTATGAGCTGACCAGAAATTAAAAGTTTATCTTGATTTCCCTCTAAACAGTTTGATGAACAATGACAACGGCGTTGACGAAACCAAAGGGGAGAGAGAAGAGAAGAAATCGAGGAGATGTTAGGAACGGGGGAATAGGGTGCAGCGCAGCGGTATTCACGAGACAAACTGCATAATTAGACACCCGTTGGGCTCTGCTTCGGACTCTCAGATGTCCAGCTACGTATGCAAATGCTTACGCTCCCCCTCTCCCACTCTGCTGCTGCTACTCAATCGCTCGCACTCCTGCTCTGGCTCTCTTTGTTTTTGTTGCTGCCTTTTTCGCTCTCCTTCTTTTCTGTTGCTGTGTGTAACTGTCCCACCATTATTCACGCTCAGTTGACCACCTGTGAGAGGCGTGAGACAACTTTGATAGAGTTTTGTTACGGTAAAAAAGACAACAACGAAAACAAGTGAGAGCGGTGCAGTTTATAGTGAGCGACGGTGGAATACCCTGTATATGCAATTGACAATAAATAAAACAGTTTTACTTCTAAGCTCAAGCATATTTTTAAACTATTCATTATTTAAAATGGGAAAAATTTTGTACTGCAGCTCATCATACCCTATAAAAACATTTAATTAATTTAGGGTAGCCACAGAAAATATATACTAAAAGCTGGACATTGTCGACGACTCTTTATCGCGTTAAGGAAATTAACATAATTGAATTAAGCATCGATAAGCGCTTCAGCTGCAGTCTCCACTGATATCATTAGCTGCTTCTCCTGTTGTTGTTGTAGCTACAGTAAACACTGCTATTGTTGTATTTTGAACGCAGTGGCAACTTGTGTTATCCAATGCTCATGTTTTAACTTCATTAATTAAACATTTGATAAGCCCATAAACTGGCAACTGCCAAATGTCAACAAGGGTGAGAGCTTTAGGAGATAGCGGGAAAAGGCGAGGAGGGGGACAGATGGGATGGGTGAAGGGGGGCACAAGTGGCGAGGTAATTGCCAAAATGTCAATAAACATTTAAAATTGTTAAACCCTTTTGCAGTAGCAAACTCATCAAAAGCACCGCATAGAATTGATTAAGCAGGGTTGTCAAGTAGCTAAAAAGTCAAAAATAGGGTGGTTGTATAATAAATGATGCATTTTTAAGCTTGGAAAAATTATAAAAATCGTTTAAACGTTTTCTTAAATTTGGAGAGTTAAAAAATCGAAATGCAACAAGCAATAAAATATTTTTAATACAAATATTTATTTAAGCTTGAACATTGGTAAAACCAACTGATTATTTTTGCAACATATTTACGTTGAGTATTATCTGAGAAAGTACACAACACATTGGCAGCTTTAACCTACCTCTGTAGCTGTCCGAAGTGTTTGGCAAATACACCTGGCAACCCTGGCAGGCAAAGCCAAGCGATTAACACACCCAAACCAGGCAAAAACAGTTGGCTTACAAGTGCACAGCCATGTCCTAAACCAAACAAACAAACAGACAGACAGATGGACAGACAGTTGGACAAACAGACGGACAAATATTTGATATTTAATCTTATGAAACGGGTAAACAGGACAGAGGGGAAAGGAGACTTGAGAGGGAAGAGCGAAAGTGAAAGCGCAGTGTAAAAAGAAAGAGAAAGATGAGCACAAACGCTGAATGAATTAAATGGGAAGCGCATGAAATTGTAATTAATTAAATTTAAAGTCAACTTTTGGCCATTTGTGTGTAGGTTAAGGGCGGGTGGGGGCGTGGTGAGTTGGGGGACCTACATAAAGGATTAACACGAATACGAAAACAATGGGAAACAATTTGACGCTTAAACTGTTCCAAAAACCAAAGACAAAATGCAAACAACGCGACGTGGGTGTTGGGTGTGAATGGCGCTAGGTGGGCGTGGCTTTGGCCCAAAAGTGCTTTTAACCTACTTTCGTGTAAACAGACACACATACAAACACTTCTACACATATGCATAAATAAACTTAACATGCGCCTCTGTTTTCGCTCCTCTCCTTACCCCATCGTGCTCCCCTGTGAGCCGCAGAAGCGCGCTTTGAATATCTGTACAGGGAAAAAAGTGTAAGTGTGTGTGTGAAAGAGTGTGTATGTGTGTGTGGACCGCACTTTGTCGCCGTTCTCGCTGCTTTCAACAAAATTTAATCTCATTTACACACCGACACACACACACACCCACACTCGCACACACTTTAGTTCGTAATCCTTTAAATGAGTTTAGCGTCACGTTCGCACTTATGCATTAAACACGTGTTTTTGCCTCGCATTATCCTTGCCTAGCACACAACAGACTCATCAACACTCACACACACAACAACACACTCACTCACACACACACACACACACACACACACTCTACCCACTGGGTATGCAATGCTTTTTTGCACTCGGCACAATTCAAAATGTCAATTGAGGCATGCGTCCATGTGGCAAGTCCAACAGCACTTGAGTGCCATAGCAGCCAGAGTAACTTCAAGTCCCCCTGCTATACTCGCTCCCACTCCCCTCCATTCTCCTCCCCCACCCCCTTTGCTAGCCAGTCTGGTGCCCTGATGCGAATTGTTGGACGTCAAACATTCACGACATGCGCCGCGAGCTGGTCTCAGTTTAGTCCACATCGTTGCACCTACAACAACTGCCCCCCACCATCGTATGCAGGCTTAGTCAAGTGGGCGTGGCTCGTGTGGGGGTGTGGGGCTCATACGTGGCAGGGGCGGCACTCAGTGCGCAACGTTGGCTCATTAAAGTGGCATATTTCACACATAGCCCACGTAACAACAACTGAACAACGAAAAAACAAGCAAGTTCATATATGCAGAAGCAGAACTTGTATACCCTAAACTTAAGACTGGGTACATTGAAAATGGCATGAAGTCTGTGCCCGTATGGGAAAATGGGCTATCAGAGCTTGTGCTTTGTGATATATTCTCTTAAAAGTCAAGCTTAGCAGGTGGTATGTTAAGGATTTTGATGGTTTCAGTTGTAGAAGCGCCAGAGAGTTTCCATAGAAAATTTCGTGAGTTATTAATCTGAAAAATATGTATTTATATTCTTGAATTTAATGTTAAACAAGTTTTCCAATTAATTACTGACTTCATTAACAACTTCATAAAGACATATTCCTTTTTACATTTTTGTGTAAATATTGAATATTTTTTGTTCGAAGAATTCCAGGTTTTGACAACAATATTTCAGTATTGAAAGTGTTTTTGGAACCATTTCTACTATAATCTTTCTATTAGAAGTGTCAGTCAAATATTTTACACTACGATCTTAAAATTATTAACTATTTAAAGCATAACTTCTAAATTTTTGTTTTAAGGATAATTACTACTGGATCTGATGAATATCACACCTTCCTTCAATACCTTCTGCTATTAATGTGCGTGCCTAATTAATATGTCTATTAAGTTAGAGAATTTATAATTCTATCTAAAAATCCGACAAGTTTCAGTTACAGTTGACATTCTTCTGGGCATCTACGGCTGTTCTGGTCTCAAAGTACAGTTGAACACTGTCTCAGTTAAGTGCTAGCAATTTTAGTCTTTGAAAAAATAAACTTTGTTGTCGTAGCTATTGTTGCTGTTGATGTTGTTGTTGTTGTTGTGCTAGTTGTTGTTGTTGCCTTTGTTGTTGTGTATAGTGCAATGCGTCGAGGGACGGTAAGAGTATGTGGCAAATTATTTTAATTGTTTGGCAAGTGCTTAGAATGCCGTCGACTTAATGGACTTTTTGAGGCAGGCAGAAGCAGCAGCAGCAGTAGAAGTAGAAACAGTAGCAGTGGCGGAGCTGGAAGGGGGTCATCAAAGCGGATGGGGGGCTCACTGGGTGTGTTCTCTGTTGAGTAAATTAATATCAAGGGACTTACGCAATTCGGTTAAATTAATATTCTTTGTTAAGTTAATTTTCGAAAGAGGTTCCTAAGTGCGTCATAGACATTGTGGTTAAACCTCTTTCTCCTTCTCCACCTGCGGTTACAAAAGAATTCAGTAAGTGCTGTTTAAAAATTAGATTTCAAGAAACAGAACTGTGGTTTTTAGTTATAAGCATACAAAATGCATATTTATATAAAGTCAAACATAATTTCTGATAATCTATTGATTGGATTAAGTTTAACGGTAATTACGCGTGACGAAAATCGATTTACCTTTTAATTGTAATCCAATATTCATAAATAGTATGGCAACTCTATGCATATATGTTATGTACGTGTGTGTGTGCGTTTTGTGTGTGAACAATAAAAACGCTCTTTAATTTACAGCAAATTAATTCCACGAACACTGAAAGGATTCGTTATGAAAAATTTTAAATGCTTTGTTTTAAAACGTTAAAACACATGTGTAAGTTGACTATAAAATACCCTGCAAATGTGTACCACATAAAAAGATAAGAACTGACTAGAATTTCCAACATTTTTACAGACTCCCCTCTGCAATTCTGCATTTACAGGGTATATAAATGAATAAAAATGGGAGACATGTTGAAAAATAATAATAAATAACGCGTCAACGAGGCGAAATCAATGTAAAACGCGTTGAAGCGTGTCATTAGTATATGTGGGCGGTAGCCAAAGTGGGCGTGGCAGTGACAGAATAACCGCATAACGTCAATCAACAGTGGCATATAAGTGACTGCAATTGCCGGTGTGTGGGTGCATGGGTGTGTGATTGTGTGTGTTATGGGATAATATATAATCGAGACATATCAACAGCTTGCCACAGTGTTGGTTAACACTTCAATAAATCGATAAATGCATCAAAGAGAAAGCTGTTGCATAATTATCGGCGCACATGCAGCACTTTAATTAAATTGGCTACAATCGCGTTTTAGTGCCATTCATCTGTCTCTTTCGCACAGTACACCTCTCTCGCTTTCACCCAAGCAACACCCAACATTAATCATAAAAATTGCAATCAATTGGCAAAAATTGAAATGGCTGCCAGTTGGTTGCCGTCCCATTGCAGTGTAATTTTATAGGGTATTCTGACTAAGCGAAGCGGCTTGTAAAAGCTGTAAGCTTGTATATTTAATAAATAAACATATAATTTTGTAGTAAATTAGTATCAGGTTTTCAGATTTTCGATCAACTTTCCTTACCAAATTTTCAGATAAAATAGTTAATATGCTTTTTATCGTAGGAATATACATTTAAATGCTGTTATATCAAGCTTACTTATTTGCCATTCCAAGTGAATGAACGCGTCAGTCAATGCTGATGAAGCTGATGATGACCATGACAATGACGTTGACGTTGACGATGATGATGTTGATGTTGCTGGAGATTAAAGCTGGTGAATGAGGATACTGATGTGGTTGATTATGCTTGAGAAAGGAATATCGGAGTCAGGTAAGCTGGCAAACCAAAATGAAAATTAAGTTTGCAAAGCGTTCAACTGCAAGTAACGCCCCCTTACCAACCTTACCACCCTATTCACCCCGTGCACCGTGTGCAACACTACCCAACCCACTCGACCCCACTTGGGTGGGTTGGCAGTAAACTGAAGTTGCTGCACGTGACCGACAAACGTTCAACTCCCGTTGGTGCTGCGGCTGCTTCTTCTTCAGCTACTGCCAGTGCTTCCAATCTCAATTCTCAATGCCAGTCACAATTCCAACCGTCATCCCAGTGGCAGTCAGCAGTTGCAGCTGCCACGTGCCGTCATCGGCAGCAGTGCAACAGCCACAGCAGCAGTAGGTACAACCACAGCAGCAACATTACTTGTCAGCATATGTCGAATCGGCTCAAGTGGCACTGGACGTGGAAGTGGCACTGGAAATGGCAGTGGCAGTGGCCAAGGCTGAGGCAAAGGCAGTGGAAGTTGAAGTTGCTGCAACTGCCCCAATGATTGCTTTTATGGTCACCTGTGGGTGTCGTTAAATGATATCGCAAAAGTCAACTAACATTTGAGCTTAGTCGTTATTATATCCACTTAAAAACCAAGTAATCCGGCTCAAACGCTGTTATTCAGCCTCCTTTATAGCCCTTTACTTTAACTATTTTTCCAACTCTAAAACGTTATAAAAATTCTAATATTCTTTCAACTCGGTTTAAATATAAAATTTCCTACATACCTTCCTACATATATTCCTTTTTAATGTTTCTATACAGTTTCTTATTAAACGCTACCAGTAATTCAGTTAGTTCTGTTAAATAACTGTTTGGCAGCACTTGCTAAAAGGGCCCTTCGAGTTTCCCTACATATTTTTATGCTTTTATATACGACTTTAAAAAAAAAAAAAATTTATCTTTAAATTATCATACGAATTATCAAAAGCTACACCCAATACCCTATGTCCTGTGTCTTCAAGAAGAGTATACCTTATTCCCAACCCTACAGGGTACTATTTCACTCTTTTTCTCGCCCTTTCCCACCTTCATTAGTTGTCTCTGCTCTTTTAATAACATTTTCCCGCTTCCCTACATTTCCTTCCGCTCATTTTCCGTGTTTTTACATTTTATTTAGTATTTTGTTGTTATCGTTTTATGTAGTTGTTGTTGTTGGGGTTTTCTAATGCTGTTAAATGCAATGCAATTTTTATCTGTTTTGAAGTTTTTCCCTACAACTGCGACAGCGACTGCGACTACGTGACGTTGGCGTTTGCGTTTTTGCATTTCAAACTGGACTTTTGCATATCCGTTTGCATTTCCTGAATGCCTGTGCTAGAATCCTTCCTGCTGTCCTGTTGTGTTATCTTGTGGTTTTTTATATCAAGCTGAGAATTTTCTCATTAATTTCAACGTTTTTTTTCCCCTCACAATATTCTCGCTCTTTGTCACTCTCTTCATATTTTTATCTATCTTCTCCTCCCTCTCTTTTTCTCTTTCGTTGATGTGTTTTGTGGTTGTGTGGCAAGTTGTTGTTGTTGTTGTTGTCCTTCCTGTGGTTGAGTCCTGTGCCACAAACCGTCTAAATGAGTGTGCCTTGTGCCAGAGAACTAAACACAACTCTGCACATTTAATGATATGACTGTATTGAATGTGGAACATCTACTATGAGCATTTTCAATTTAAAATGGAACTTGAAAGGAATTTATAAATTAATATAACAATTCTTGTCTTTAAGGATTTTAAAGTTATGTACAACTTAAATAAAACATGTTAAGAATTTAAAGATGCAATCTACAATTACCCATAAGAATTTAAGTACAAAATAAACTACCGAAAATCAGTGCGTCAAAGTGGAAGTTCACACAAATTAATGATGGGGTCAAAGGAAAAGCTACAGTAAAAGGGAGTTAATTGATGGAGAACGGGACAAAGAGAAAAGTAGACAAAGAGTCAGAAGGAGACGGAGATTGGAAGTGCAAGACAAACACCAATTAAATGAACATAATGATAATGTTGTGCCGAAAAGTCATTTGGAGCAAACTAAATTACAACTTCCACTTTACATTAGATGGCAGGAAAGCGGAACCTCAGTCCCCATTCCATTGTTACAACGTCAACTACGACCGCAACCTCAACCTCTTTGCCTCCGCTTCAAACTCAACTACAACCTCAACCTTAAACAACGACCTCGACCTCACACAAGAACCGCGTTGTTGAACGGAACTGGAAATCCACACAAATTTAAAGTCTGCTGCAGTTGCAAGTCAGAACAGATGGCTACTGCAACCTAATGAAAACAAACATTTCCACAACAACTACAACTACAACTACAACTACAAAAGTAACACAATGCAGAGGAAAAACTAAAAACTAAAATGTAAAAAAAAGAACTTAAGAAAATTCGTGTCTTAAGTGAACTCTAAACTGTAAATACTGAAGTCAAAGCCATTTTCAAGTTGGTTTTCGGCTTGGTTGCGTTGCCCGAAGTTCAATGCACAAGTTCATGAACTTGGAACTTCGAAAAGGGTTTTTACCGGGTCGCTCCGCTGACTGCTGACAGAGCAGTTTATAATTAGAAACCGTAAAATAGCAAGAAGAAGAAGAGTCGTAGAAAGAACAGGCAGAAGAAGAAGCAGTTGTAAATAGAAGCAGAGCTCAGAGACAGACAGTTTGACTTTGCCTTAAGTATCTGACAAAAGTCAAGTGGATTTTGGCGGCAAAAGTTGCATTGCCGCATTCCCCCTTCCCCATGACTATCCCCTCTTCTCCCGTCCCGTCTCCTCCCTTCCCCAACTCCTTTTCGTTATCAGCAACGTGCGTGGGACTTTATGTTTACCCAAGGCGCAGACCCAGACCAATAAGACACAAGTAGTAGAAGCAGACGGAAAGGGAGAGGTGAAGGAGAGGATGATAAAGTTGATGATGATGATGACAAGTGCGTACTTCTTTTCTGATATTGACAGAAAAACAAAAGCAAACAAATTGTCGGTGTGCAGTCGCGTATGTAAATAAAAAACCAGAATCCAACCAAGAAAAGGAGACAAATGCGTTGAACAACGAATAAGAAATACCCTACGCAATTGTTGTGTAAGCCTCGGAGAATTAAATAAAAAAATTTAATGAGTACTAAACAAAAGTTGATATAAAATGTTTAGAAGTAGTAGAATTAAATAATAAATATTTTTAATTTATTTAAAATAAATACCAACGAGTTAAAATTAATTATTCGGCTCAGCACTGAATTTAAAGTACTTTTAGATAAAAAAAACATTCAAAAATATCTAATTATATATTTAATTATCATTTATTTTTGAAATGATAAGCATTTTGAAGTTATTTGAGGCTACAGTGATACGATAATAAGTCTCCTTGGTTAAACAAATTTAAAATTAAACTAAATTAAAAATAAAATTTTGGTTGAATGAAATAATTTTATAAAAATGATTTCAAGTTAAATAAATTCAAAGCAAACTTTGGGGTAGATATGCCTATTAGTTACTCCTTTCTGTGTTACATAACGATTTGAATATCGTTGGACTCATCCAATTAAAGGGTAATTTAAATACAGTTTAACGGTGGCAACCTATCAACAGTGATATGAAAATCGGTTTACAGAACAAAAACCTCAACAACCTCGAAATGGTAAAACAAAAATAAAAAAAAAGAACAGAACCGAGAAGACAAAAGATGATTCTGTCCATTTTTTACATACGAGGAGCATTTTGTTATTGTTTTCAGCAGCTTAAGCAATATTTAAAGCTGATTTAACAAGAATAAAGCCGAAACAAAAGCAATAACGACAAAGAGAACGAATTATTCCAATTTCGACATGTGTTTAAAGAGTGAGTATGATATGAGTGTGTGTGTGAGAGAGTGTGCGTGAGAGTGTGTGTAAAACCTTCTGTGGTTAATCTTTAAAGTGTACGGCTCTACGCTATCCCTCTCTCCGTCTGTCCCTCTGTCACCTACTATCCCTTCCTCTCTCTTTTTGAATGTTTATATTTCGATTTAAAATTCAGTGCACGCGCCATGCATTATATTTTCTATATACGATGATACTCAAACAAACGAATACTCGAATGCTCAAATACTCGACTACTCGATTGTCCAGTGTGAATGTTTGCTGTCGGTTTCTGTTTGTTTGCATTTTTCCACATATGCAAATAAATACAGAATATTATAACGAAGAATATGAGCAGATATGAACAATAGTCAACGATGCCTTTTAAATAAATATAACAAATAATAATACCCCTCCTCCAACTTCTCTCTATTCCCCCTCTTCTCGCCCTTTACACTCCTATTATTTGCTGCTGTTTCGTTTGATAAGCGGTCTGAAATGAAAACTGTAAACTGAAAAGTGCAAACTGCATTGCAATAAATGGCAGGAAATGCAATATAAAAATGTTTATTTGTCATAAATTGCCATAGTTGGCATTTGGCCCTCAGCATTAAAAAAAAGGCAATCAAAATGCAAAGAAACATAAATTTTATGCCAAGTACATTGAAGGGTGAGAGGAGGTGGAGGAGGCGGTAAAAGGTGGGGCGTGGTCGGAAGATGCGGAAATGGAAGTTGAATGCTATTGTTAAAGATAAAAAGTTGAGGTAATAAAAATTGTTTATCTATCTTGATTCAGTTGTTAACAGTTTAATAAAAAGCTTTCCACTGAAAATGTTTTTTACAAAGCCTAGATTAATATATAATAAATTAAAAACTAAATAATAAATAAATAAATACATTAGTCTTAATATTTAACATATACAATATATAAGCTCTTCGTAAGCTTTAATTTATTTTTAATAATTCTTTACACATTTCTTTGAAATAATATAAAGCAAGTTTTTCCAAAGCTCAGATTAATATCAAATTTAATAATAATTTAATGATATATATAACAACAAGTAAGAAAGGCTACAGTCGATCGAGCCGACTGTAAAAGACCCCGTACTCCCATAGTATTGCATTTTATTTAAATTAAAATTTTCAAATGAAATTTAAAAAATTAAAATTATAGCATTGTTCGCGCGGCCAGCGGCTCCGGGCAGCGCTGCCGCCAGCAGGTAGAGAAAACGTTCGAACATATGTTTGTATGTTTCTGTGTTTGTTTGTATGTGTTGCGCGCATGCAGTGATTTTGCTTTAAAATAACTTCGACTTTGAACCGTAATTTCTCTGTTGTTTGACATAGGATTTTTATGCCACTTTCAGGAAAGTTAGAAATAGTAATTCTCTAAGCGTATGTTAAATTACAACACTGTACTATTTGATTTAATGCCTTCAAAAAGGCATTGAAGCTGGAGAGTTTTTTAGTTCTGATGAGCAAAGGGGGCGTGGCAGCTCAAAATTTTGAATGGCGTTATATTAAGGCTGTCTCTAGGAACCTGTATACCAAAATTTGTGCTCCTAGGTGCTATAGTTACTGAGATATTCGCCAAAAACACCAATTTTTTCGAGGTTTGTCTGGTTTTTTGCTCATTGCGGGGGCGGTAAGGGGCGTGGCAGAAATTTGAAATAAACTTGATCTGCGTACATCATAAACGGACTTTCATTCCAAATTTGGTGTCTCTAGCTTTTGTAGTTTAAAAGATCCAGGTGTTCATACAGACGGACGGACAGACAGACAGACAGACAGACAGACAGACAGACAGACAGACAGACAGACGGACAGACGGACATTGCTAAATCGACTCGGCTGTTGATGCTGATCAGGAATATATATACTTTATGGGGTCGGCCACGCCTCCTTCTGCCTGTTACGCACATCTCGCTTCTGACAAACTTAATAGACCCCTATACTCTTTTTTAAAGAGTACGGGGTCTAAAAATATGATAAACATAATGTAACAGACTACATTCCACAATTATAATTTAAATCTAAAACTTTATACATACGATTTCGAATTTCATTGCCTTTTTGTCTCATTTATAAAAAGTTTCCAAAATCCTTATCCCTAAAATACCAATTAGGATTTACTTGCATAGCAAATATCTAAGCTCCTGCCCTTCGAAAGGCTAAAACTTGATAAACTTTTTGACACTCGCTTTTCGAGACACGTTTATAAATCGTCAGCAATAAAGCTGGCTAATAATTTTTATCCTGTCTGAGTGTCGACTTTGGAGCTATTACCAGGACAAACATGAGGCATATATTGTATGTGAGCTCGTAAATCCTTTTGTCCGGCCATCTGCATAATGCATTTCAAGCCAAGACCAAAAACAAGACCAAACTAAACCTTCATTTATCACATTTATCGCTGCAGGCAGTTCAGTTCAGCTCAGTTCGGTTTCGTTCCATTCCATTCAAGTTCAGTTCAGTTCAGTTCAGTTGAGTTTTAGCTTCGAGTGCAATGCAAAAATTCTATTACAGGACCAAATGCTTCTTGTTCCCCTCGGCATGACCTGCAGGAAGCATTGCCGGCAGACCATTAAAAATTACAATAAGAGTAAAAACGAGAGAGATGACATAGAGAGAGAGAGAGGGAGACAGAGGGAGACAGAGAGATGGAGAGAGATAGAGCGTTGAGAATCTGGCATATCATGTGAGACTTGCGACATATGCGATAAATTTTCCAAAGAAAAGTGCCGAGCAAAAAGGCACTGCATCATTTTCCATTGTGCATACAAAAAGAATACAAGTTAGCAGCTTAGCTGGTGACCTAGGCTAGCAGATACCCTGTAAAACTATTATTTATGATAAAGTACAGAATTTATGTAGTTAAACTAGGAATAAAATTATTTTTTTAAGCGTTATACTAATTGTATACCGTGTAAATCACAGATTTTACTTCTTCTATGTAGTTGGCGTGTCTTAAGTTATCTGAATTTAATATATGTATTAGCTTAACAAAGCTCATTTCTTTTAACATCCATAACACATACTCCCTTTACACAAATACTTTACAGGGTATGCATATAAAGTAAAATTATAATGCACATTTTGAGAGTGTTTCTTTGGATTTAAAGATATGCTCCTTTGGCTGCAGTTTGTTACAATTTATCAATGTCCCGGCAATGCCATATAATCCTCGACCATAAGGATCAATGAGGATAATGCGAATATATGTTCTAACGTGCTGTAATCGAGTGTAGGTAAAACATTGACTCTCAGCCACATGTAATTATCGTTTATGCCGCAACGTGGCACGTTTTGTATTTGGGTTTAAGTTTGGAATTGAAATCGGTATCGAAAACGGATGCGGATTCGGATTCGGATTCGGAATCGAAAACGGAATCGAAGTCGGAATTGTTGTGCGGGGGGGAATTGTCTTTAATTTGTCATGGTTTTCAGCTGCACATGTGCGAGTGTATTTGTGTTAGCGATGTGATAAGCACATGTTATGGTGTATCACACTTACAAAGGTTTTGTAGAAGGGGAGTGGGAGTGGGGGCAGTAGTCGGTTTATTACTAAGGTGGGGATTTCATTTTGTAGGGGGGATTTGGATTTGTGTGCTATCGATTTTGCCTTTTTGGTTTCAGTTGCTGTTGCGGTCGTGTTGCAACATGTTTTTGTGCTATCAGAATTATGATTAATTGATTGCCAGCAGTTATCGGGTAGTATGTACGCTGGGGTGTACGAGGTGTATGGGGTGTGGGGTTTGGGTCACGCCCCTGCAATTTGGGGCGGTCAACGCACTAGGCGAATGAAAAGCATTTAAAACAATTCTGACAGCCCCTCAACACCCATTACTGCCGTACTACAACCCCCATACTCCACCCACTACATCCCCTTTATTCTCCCTGCCACTTGCTGCTCCATTGATGTCAAACAGCTGGAAGACGCTGCTGTGGCAGCCACAACCCAGCAAATGTGCAACCAAATTGACAGCCATAATCAACATAAGCAACATTTAATTGGCACTCGAGTGGAAAACTTCAACAAAACGAACTTCGTATACACTTAAAAAGCTTGACGGACCAATTTTAATTTATTTAAAATTTTTAAAAATTTATTTAAACATGTTGTGGCACTTTGAACATGCCACTTTATGTAGCCACACCAAAGGACTCGCTGGCAGGGCAGCGGTGCAGAGCTACGTCTGCGGCTGTGGCAAACACATGTGCGCTTTGCAATCATTTAAATAGTTATTGCACTTTTCTTGCAGCACACACACACATACACACATGAGCACACACAGTTACACGCACACGGCAATGCAATTAGTTTAAAAGGCCAAAAAGAGAGCCGAAAGCGGAGACAGAGAAGTGGAAGCTTGACAAGCTGACAGCACAACAAACATGCCCCAACAGTAGGAGGAGCAGCAGGCAGCTGGTGAGGAGGAGTAGAAAAAACGACTCCATGGAAAAATGTCAAAGCAGAAATGAAGCCATTAAATGAACGGCAAAAGTTGCCCAAAAAAAAAAGAAGGAAAGAAAAGAAAAGAAAATGACTGAAGCTGCAGCAAAAGTGCAGGAAGAGAGAACATAAAAAGAGGTAGGAAACTGCAGCCAATGCCAGTGGCAACACATTTAACACCCGCAGCAGTGCTGCCAGCTTGTTGGAGCAACTAAAGGGCAGAGGTGGGGCGGAGGTAGTGCCAAGAGGGGTGAGTCAAAGAAAAGGACTGGGAAAAACACACTTTGAATGGTTCAAACGTCATCGTCATCGCCGCAGTCCGCAACATCAACTTGGTCGGGGGAGAGAAGGGCAAAGGGATAGAAGGGCTGGAGAAGGGATTGGGGTAAGAGTTGGGGGCCGCGGGAGTCTCGTCTACGTCGTAAACGTCAACATCTTTCACGTATGTGCGGCTCCACTGACGTTTAACAGGCGCGCTAGAAAAAAAGTGTGTGAGAGAGACAGAGAGGGGGAGAGGGAGAATAGTGCCAACATTTTTGGTTTGAGTTTGAGTCGAAATTTTAATGGGCTACAGCTCATTGTGGTCATGTCATTAAGTGCAGGCGACTCCAATCTAAAGTGGGCGGTGTATAGCTAATGGGTGTGGCTAGAAACGCCAAATCTTCCAGTTAGCCATCAGCTTAAATAACGAGCAGCTACTTAGAAACAGGCCGAAAAGAACAAAAGAAACTGGAATTAATTAAATCTTGAAAGGTATTGACAGCACAAAGGACAATTAAATTTTCTAACTGAAATAAATTAGTACGAGGTAAAGACTACTTAAATTAAATAAGGAAAATATGTAACTGTCTTAACAAAAACCCTACAATATTCAAACATTTCCCTACTTCCACACTACAAATTTTTGAAAGGATCTGCAGCTGATTAGACGAAGCTGCTGTAACAACTGCAGCTGTTAGTCGGGTAATTAGGCTAAGCAATTAATTAAACTAGCAGCTGCTGACAGCTCGACAGGCAGGTTTACTGGATGAATCCTTAATGTTAACAATAAGTAGGTTATGCTATCAATTTCCATATTCTATATGCCTGGCTTTTGGTAGCGAGTGTAGCGCAATGTTAACTTGGCCCACAAGACAAACGACTGCTGCAGTGCTAACAGTAGGAAAGGAGGATGGAAGTGGAGGAAGCAGGAAGAATTCGAGGTTGCATAGAACACGTGAGTTGTGCAACATTTTTGCAAAGTAATTGCTCATTTTGACAGCTCGTGCAACGCCCTTGTTTGCAGTTGCCAGTCGTCGGGTGTAGAAGGAGGGGTTGGGAGGGGTGCAGCTTTTTTTAGGACTTTGCCAGGCTTCGGCTTGTTGCTTCCTGCCAGTGGCAGCAGCAGCAGCAACGGCAACCTGCAGCATCAACTTGATGTAGTTTCCTTCTTCTTTTTGTTCCCATACGAGAAAGCAATAAAATCTTATAGTTTGTTTTGTTTTCTACTGCTTCTGCTGATGCTGCTGCTGGTGCTGCACATGTGGCATGCCACCAGCGTACAACGGTGACAACGACAACAATGACGACACTGACTACAGACAGTATTCTGTCACTGACAGCCTGTCAGACGACACAGGCAACTCGCTGCTGTCCCCCACTTGTTGTCAACTCTGATGCACTTGCTCCTTTGGTCCGTCTATCTGTAATGCTGTAAAAAAGAGTATTAAGAAAGTTTACAGAATATCTAATATCGTTTGTGTACCGGTTTTAGATTTAAAATCGATAAAGATTTTTTAAGACAAAATATTTGAAACAATTTTTTAGAAATCATTCATATTTAAAATGATAGAAACTAAGTAAAATGATTTTAAAAATGCTTTTTTATATAAGTATCGTAATGATTTGCTAAGCTACGGACATCAAACTTAATTTATTAATAAAGATTTTATAGTTAAATGTATTTAAAAAGTATTTAATTTAATAAATGTGATTAAATGCCGAACCCATTTTTAAATCTGATAAACTAAATTTTACATATTTTATGGGGACCTAAAAATAAAAGCTTCTTAAAGGTATTTACCTACGTAATAAAAATACTCTAAAATCTTGATATTTATATGTTATAAATACTAAAAATTTGTTATTTGAATTAGATGCTTAAAAAAATAAATTAAAATCTGCGGAATAAAATAATAACCTGTGTTTAAGTGTAATAATTGCTTAAAGTTAATGCCTGAAGCTTAAATTTAATACACACAATATTAAAATTGTTTAAATTTAATACTAAGCTAATATGCCCATTAAGCACTCTATTCTTACTTTCCTTATACAATTAGTTACATTCCCTTCCTCTATTTAAGCAGATTTCTCCCTTTCTCTATGCAGAGCATCTATAAGTCACATATACCCCAACGTAATCGACGAAACTTTCTTTTGTTGTCGCTTGCATTGTAGTTGCGTTTTAGTGCAACTATTAAATGCATTTCACAATTGTTGTCGATGGATTTGTTATAGTTGGCAATAAAATTAATATGCATGTTGGGACCAACAGTTGCGATGACATTTGGACAGAAAGCAGCTTGCAGCATTCAGCTTACAACATGCAGCATTCAGCATGCAGCATGTTGCATGCCACGACATCTGTTTTGCATATCAGAAAACGCCATCGAATAGCAGCTTTTTTGCGTCTTTTATGGCAATTTCCAGCTAGATTTACCCCCCTTGAATGTAAACAGAATGTATTACTTTTTACTGAAAGACATTGTCTAGCACAACGGGTGATATGTGATGGGTGATGATGTGCCACCAAACGGGGCACAGAATCATTCTCAATTTAAACGCATGACACAACACAAAAGTGTCAGTCAGTTGTGAAGGGAAAGCAGCTTATAGAGGCAAGGGGTGTTGCAGGGATTTTGAGCACTTCATAGCAATCTGTCACAATCAATTAATTGCCATACAAAAAAAAATATCAACAGAGCACATCAAACAAAACTCTGGCAAAGGTAAATGCACGTCAGATACAAGATACTCAACTTAAAGATACAAGATACGCAGGCAACTCACTCGGCTGTCTTTGGCTTTTATCAGCACGCACGATCACTTCAAAGAGCCATACAGAATCATTGAAACGGAAGTGATTGCATTCACACCACAGCACCACCGCACCACCGTACCACCGCAGCACAGCTGGCCAAGTAGGGCAACTTGTGGTTGGCCCTAGACACGGCGGCACTTCATTTGATCAACGCTCGATCGCATTTACCAGATACTTTCGTATGCTACATGTCGAACCGATAATTTGATCATCTCCGAGTTGTCAACCTTGGGTTAACTGGAATTTCGTTCCATGGTTTGTTTCACCTCGATATGTGTTCCATATAATTGTGAGTGACAGTTTTTTTTGTGGCTTTTATAGCCAAAATATATGTAGCTATAAATAAGTTGTAGGGAAAACAGCGAAGTGATCGGAAAGTTCAAAACAAGGATCGGCAGTGAAAGATTTAAGTTGTTATTCTTTAAAGTATTGAAAATATTATTTTTATAAATTATTTGTATCTGGTATAATTTTACTTCGAATTTTTGATGAAAAGTTAATAATTAAGATGATTAAATGTAATGAAAAGCGATCAGTAAGGAAGGAAACAAATGTACAGATATTTCAACACGTAAACAGAAACTCCGCAACAATCTGTAATAATTATCTACTAATATTTTAAAAGCATCGAAATAATTCCTAAACATTTTTAACCGAAAGTTTTGTTACCACACCTCAGAAAAATACTCATTAAGTGAAAAACAATTCAACTATTTTTACCAAAGTGTATTCTTCTTACAAACATGATGGAGAATAACGGAAAACTGCAAATGAAATGAATTTTGAGTCATAAATAATACGTTGACAGTTGTAATTTTCAAAAGTAATCAGGCAAAGCTAATTAACAACAGCACAAACCGAATGAAAAACAGAAACGGAAAAACACAGAAAAGTAAAAGAGAAAAATAAAACAGCAGCCAAGTCAAGTCGAAAAAGGTGCGCACTTAAAATACGTTAAGGGGCGTGGCAACAAGCCCTTCTTTCTCTCTATCTCTCTCCCTATAACATATATATATAGATATACACTTATGTACGTGTTGGGAAGATGGGGCAACATGTCATCTATGAGAAAGTCTGAATTGCGCTAATGAGAAAAATATGACACAATTGTAATTATCTCTATCGGAATGGTCTCTCTGTCTCTCTCACTCTCTGTAGTAAATTTGTCTCTCTGTCTCTCTCTATGCTTAACATTTAATACCAATATGACAGCGACAGACGCAGGGCTAGTGGCAGTTGCAGTATGTGTAAGATGAATGAGCATGAATTATAAACACATAAAAAACAAGAAACTACAAAAGAGTGGAGTACAAACGACAGTTCAATGCCCTATAGGTGAGGAGTAAGGCCCA
The DNA here is from genome assembly GCA_035046005.1 of Drosophila acutilabella. Taxonomy (NCBI): domain Eukaryota; kingdom Metazoa; phylum Arthropoda; class Insecta; order Diptera; family Drosophilidae; genus Drosophila; species Drosophila acutilabella. Next base: position 19,119,468 of record JAWNOK010000013.1, read on the forward strand.
CTGTATCTCAGTCAAGGACAGGTATTGTCCAGGGACAGTGGAGCTAGAAGCAAAGTTTTTTTCTAAGGCCATATGTTTATTGTTTAATTTTAATCGATTTTCTTTTCAAATTTTAAACAGTTAATTTACAAATGTAAATGTAAATATACAACTTATTTAAAGACTCATATGAAAAGATATTTTAAATGCCTGTTTAACACGTTTAAAACTATATAAATTGTAGAACTACAACTAAGCCTATCACACCCTTAACACTGGGTATAAAAAATAGCAGTAACAACTTGCAACTGGGCAGTGGAAATGATGGAAATAGTGAAAATAGTTGTTGCCACTGCAGCTGACATTTCAGTTAATTTTGATGTATGTTGTAGCTCGAACAGGGAGCCGTGTAGGAGAGAGGGGGCGTGGCTGCCCTAACGAATACCCGGAGCTGTTGTTAAGCCAAACGGATTTTCAACTCCTGCGGGAAAATGGAAAATGGCAAGAGAGCAGCTTGAACGCTTGAAATAACAATAACAATAACAAAACAATGAACACACAATGGCTGAGAAATGATATGTGGGCTCGTAACTCGTAACTCGTAAACTTGGTGCACCTGCCGCTTAATTGGGAACAGGTAAGTTGAAGTGCCAGTGGAGGTGGCACTGTCCGTGTGCTAGTTCTAGTATTCTGTTCTGAGCGCCATAAAGTTTCATTAAGCGTGACGTGTTTTATAATTTTGTAATCCAAAACCCCCTACCCCCTAACCGACTATCAAAACGCCGTAACTGATTAACTAAATGCCCATAAACAAGGCAACTAACTGAAAAGTGGTTGGAGTTACGACCAGAGGGTACAGCATCCTCGCTAGCAACCCTTATTAAAAATGATCTATGTATAAAAATATGTATAAATTTTTGGCTTGTTTTCATGGGAAAAAGAAAATTGTTCAGTGTCCTCCCTACTGTCTGTGGGTGGTAGAATTCTAGGTCCTTGTAGAGCATTACTTGCTATTTTAGTATGGGATTGTGTGATGTCATTGCTGCACTCAAGCGTGCTGCTTTTCTCTGTTGAATTTTCCGGGATCATTTAGTTGGGTGAGAGTGCAGGAAAAGTGTGCATGGGAAAAGAAAACTCTTACATGAGATCTTTATCATTGAACTGTGACTTCAACCGAAGTAAAATAATTCATCTGTGTCTTTGCAACATTCAAACCAAATTGACGACTTTAAATTCTTGCTCTCATTGACCCAGATTTCAGATGGTTGATGCTCGTAATATGGCAAAATTTATGCACAATATTTCTTGTTGTCTAACAATTTGCAGGCAGCTGAATTCGAGCATCAGAAATGGAAAACTCTGTGATGTGTTTACACAAGAGACGTAACACGAAAACGGAAAATTGGAAAATCGAATATCGAATCGACAGAGCAGAGCAAGTAAAAAAATTCAAAATACGAAATTTACGAGGCAGCCGACGAATTCTCACACTGTTTATCATAAAAAGAAAACAGGAAAAACACAGAGAAAAGCAAAGAAAAAAAAAGAAATGTATGATAGGTAAAGGGAGTGGAAGATTGAGCCAAAAATCAGTGAGAAAGCCTGGCAAATGTTTACACAAATTACATGTTACCCCCCTGCCCCTCACCCTGCCCTACTCTTAACTCCTACTCCTTCATCAAATTTGAACGGCTACCGTATTGGAAAATAAACCAATTGCCTTGTGCATCCGATAGATACAGATAGCTAGATACAGTACGTAGAAGTGCAGATACACAGGACGAAGTCAGTGAGGTGGGGGGACTGACAAAAACTGTTTGTCAGACGATAATATTTTTCCAGCACAACATATAGTCGCTTGTCTGTGTAAACATATGTATACACATGTATTTAAATGTATCTGTATCTGTAAGTGTGAGTATCTATTGGTTCGTTGGCAAGGCAAAGCGGATTGAAGGTGTTAAATGGGCATGAAACAGCTGCATTGCGACGTGGACGAAAGGACAATCATCAAATAAACACACAGGCACACCCACTAACACACACACACACACGTATAGTTTGTCCTGGCTGCCTCCTGCTGTCTGTGTAGAGGAAAAAGCTCAAAGGACATGTACAAAATTTCCCAATTGGTAATGCAGGCGAGACACATTGATCGGCTACGTTTCCATTTCCATTTTCATACCTATTTCCATTTCCATTTCATTTCCATTGCCGTTAACGGGCAAACGGAACATATGTAAATACCAATTTACGCTTCGAAATGTCAACAACTACAATTACAACAACATCAACAATAGGGACTACTACAAGGGTCGTCGCTCTAAGGTCCCCAGGGAGCCTTCTTAACCCTTTCTCGCCTCTGCTCGGTCAGCTCTTCCTTTATTTAATTTTAATTTATTTTTCCCATATTAATTTCCATATCGATCAATCGGAACTGACCCAACTCGCTTCCTACCTTTATTTGGGGTGGGGGTGCAGCTGGCCACACCCCCTACGCCCTGCTTCCGTGCTCTGCTCTGACCCAAATACGACTAATTGAGCATGACGTAATTAGTCATTTATTCACAGGGTTGTAGTTGCTCAGGTTCCGCTTTTCTCATTTTAGATATTTTTGTTTTGATTCATATTTAATGGCCATGGGAAAACTATTTTCATTTGTCGAAAATGCATTGAAAATTTTGCAACCACAAATTATGCTGGGAAAACCTCTGTGAACCTTTTGCGATATGCAATAAAATTGGTTAAAAATTTGTTTAAAAATAAAAAAAATTTATTTAATGATTTTTATATATTTTATTTTATATTATAACTAATAAAATGAATTAAATATATTTCTATATTAAATAAATAACTACAAAATTTTACCTATATTTAAATTACCAATTTATTTCATTTTAAAATTATTTACTTATTCAAACCGAGCCAAACAAATAATAATTGCGTTATAAAATCATATTAAATTATTGCACAATTTAAATTAATTTCAGCTCCAAAATGAATCAAGTCCTGTTTTACTCCTACTCTGTCTTCCGTACAGTACAAACTCACTAAATGCGAAGCTGAGCCAAGCGGCAGTAGCCAATTTGTCATAGCGAGAAGCAACAGCAAATCTTTTAAACCGGAACAGATCCCACGACAGGATGAAACCAAAATAAAATATAAAAAATGAAGGATGCAATCCAAGGAAAACCCCATTACCAAAATGAATTTATGCACATTTCAAATTGAGGAAAACAAACAACAAGTTGAACAAAGAGTGAGAGCTGTAGATACTGCGAGTATGGCCAAGATGACGTTGGATGTGGACTTGGAGTTGGAGTTGATGACGTTGCTGGGAAAAACTGCAAAGATGAAACACCGCAGAAATGAAAAACTTTGCATGCTGAGTTCAAGTAGGAATTGGAGAACAGAAAGAGATGGAAATATAGAGAAAGATGTAGATGGAACTGGAGATGGAGTTGCAGTCTCTGTTTGTTTTTGCTGTTGGCAAGAGCTGAATAACAAATTGCCAGAGAAAACTAACTAGACCAAATATTTATTTTTTAACACGTTAATCTCACAAATCCCCTCCTCAAGTGCAGCAACAACAACACAACAACCACAGCATTAAACCGCACACAGTTGTCTGTGTAAACAATATGACACCAGATACCACAGACGCACCACATCCACAATGAGTTTCGAGTTGTTCCATCATTGTCTCTACTTCTTTTAGTTCTTTGTTTTTTTTATTCTTTCCTCAACTTTTTCTAGAGATTTTTGTATACATCATGATGGCCAGGTCATAGTTTCAGACTGGACGCAGGAGTCTAAACAAACAGAAGTCGTAACAGTAGCCAGAGCCCCACTCGAATCGGCCATAATCAGCCACAGGCCCTGCTGCCTGACAAAAACCGTAGCTGTCACCACTTGACTTGACTTCTCCCCTCCCTACAGACTTATTCACCGAAATGTCACACCGTCTGACTGCACTTTTTTCCACATAAAACATAACGCAGGCGTCGCTGCCTGCCGACAGAATTGTCGCGCCCAAAGGCGATGTCACTACAAAAAACACCAAATAATGTTAATAATAAGAGACGGGACGAATTTGAAATACTCTAAGTTTTTATACACTATATATTGCTTAAAAAATTTAAATTTTACAAGTTTATAGTTAATTTGGTAACTCAGTGAATTTGAAATGATTTCTTTCGTACAACCGGAAATTTACATTTTATTTTTAATTTTAGAGTTATAATTACTGTCCGGTATTTAATAATGCAATTATTTTATTTAGGAATTTTATATTATCAATACAACATTTTTTATTTAATTTAAAGAACTTTTTTTATGAGACTTTTACTGAACAGAGTTGAACTGATAATTTTTACATTAAGATTATTAATATTAATTATGTAAATAACTCAAACTAATTTATTTTATAATTTATTCTTAAATTTGTATACACATAAAATTTAAATTTATTTTAATATATACAACTATAATTATTTTTTCACTCCACAAACCTAGCTACTGTTTCATAAAGCAGAGTATTTAGTGAGAGTATGAATAAAATTATGACAGCAAATTCAATTTGTATGAAAAGGCAACAGAAGAGCAGAAAAAATATTCTTCATTTTTTTCAGATACTTCTTTTCCTTTTTAGCCACTCGACAAACGATGCCTCTTCGAGCCTGTCCAACTCAACTGTCAGACGACTGTGTTGAGGTTTTCTAAGTGACTGAGGGATTTTTTCCGTGCATATGTATTGGTGTGAGTGTGTGAGTGTGTATCTGTGTGGTCCACTCTTGACGCGGCTCAAGTGCTCGCTGTGCTGCCCCCAAATGGCAACAACGGAAGCAACTCTATGGGTGGCCAGGTCGAGATTGTGGGTGGCAAAAAGGGCGTAATTACAAGTGGGAGTGTGTGTGTGAGTGTGTGTGCGAGTGTGTGCGTTACTGTGTGAGTGTTAGGCAAAGCGCGAGCTTGTTAATTATGATAACCAGACAGCTGGGTCAGGTTAACACAATAGCAAATTCACAACAGCAGCTAATTAGCTGTGGCCAACTAAAAGCCTGCTCCTAATATTGAATCGGTTGTATCCACAGATCTCCAACTGGGACTCGGACACGAGTTGCTTCATTAGCGCGCATTAGCGAAAACTAAATTTCCGCTTTCCGCTGATGATGAAGATGAAACACATGCCAAAAACAACAACAACAACGTCCACAACAACCACTACAACTGAAACAACAATAACAACCACAAAAAGTGAGCAAAGCGAAAACCCATCGCAACGCCGCAGGTGATTTCTGTTTTCGGCCAACAAAACAAAACAAAATAAAACCCAAAAACAAAACACGCAGCAATATAATTAAGAGCCTCAAGTGTATTTAAATCACAAAAAAATATATATGTACATTAAACAAAAGCATAAAAAATGAAAGAAACTTGAAGTCGCGTCATAAAGGAATTAAGCTTAAGGCTCTGGGTTCAGGGATGATTCGATTGGCAGGCAGATGTTTTTTTTATTTGTGGCCCAGACTATGCTTTTGTCTTTAAAGTTTAAGCCCCATGGAGTTTTAAAAACTCACATAAATTCACTCACTTGCAATACTCAAAACTTAAAACCCGAAAAGGAAGCGAATTTTGGCAAGCTGCAAAATTTTAAATGCGCTACAGAATAAGCAACAGGATCTACGGGTTTGGTTAAGTTTTATTGAAGTTTGTAAATTTTATAAGTAGAAAAATCAAAGTAACTTAAAAAATTATAAACATAGTTAAACTTGTTTTTAAAAATACAACACTTTAATATATTTCCAGCATCATGGAAACCACTTATAATATTCAATAAATTTAATTAAATATATGTATACCAAATATGCATTCCTGTTTCAAAATATACAACTTAAACATTTTTAGAAAATTGATTTTTTTTTGTAACTACATATTTAAATATAAACATTTTATAAACAGTGTCTTAAGACTATAGATATATTTATCTCATATGCAAACCCATTTTATTTAATTATTAAATTAATTATTTACTTCTACAGTTTCAGATAATTTCTTTTTTTTATACCAAAATTTAATTTAATCATTAATTTTAATTTCATATTTAGATACAACTTATTTATTTAGACGCGACAGCTATTAGTTTGCGTAAATAAATAAATAAATAACTAATAATAAACTATTGCTATATTTAACTTAGTTATTTTGGTGAAATAAAATAGTCTAAATTATATTAAGGTAAATTAAATTAATTTAAGGCACAGATATCAACAAAGGCTTAAACAAACGTCTCCACATAATTATTATGGCCAACTGTAGAAGATTATTTTGATGGGCTGCCAGTTTGTGCGACTTTTGCTGTAAATATCGAAAAGAAAAAAATGATAGCACACAGTTTACGCAGCGGGAATTAAAGACGAAGAATTAAATCGGCAAGAGGAGGGAAGAAGAGTGAAGGATGGGAAAGGGAGCGAAATGAGACTCTTGTGCAGTGAGGCACACCTACCCAGAGTAGTGCCCCATGTTGTATATGAAGATACAAGTATGCGAGCAACGCACACGCGAATAACTCGCATTCACAATGTGTCCATATTTCCCCACTCCACACACACACACACACACAGGCATACACACCCCTTTTGCCCCCCTTTGTGTCCACTAAGCCTGCTTTGCGCGTTGCGTGTGATGTGCGTGAAATGCAACTAAATCATGCCGCGAAATATTTCAGGGATTTCAGAAACGCATACAAAAGAAATGAGGCAAGAACTGAAAAGGGCAGTGGAAGTCGAACCAAGGAGAACACATGGAAGAATGCTCCACACGAGACGGCAGATGGCCAACCGTACCATGGACGTTGCTTGTTGTTGTTGATAACTTAAATGCCACATTTAGATACAAAATTTCAGTAAAGGCGGCGCATAAATCAAGCGGCAAGATCACCAGAGGCTGCCACAAAGCGCACAAGCGGAAGCAGGGGGCGTAGCCGAAGACGAAGAAGAACACTGGAGTTGGAACGGGAAAGGGAACTGGAGCTGGAGCTGGAACTGGTAGTAATGGTAATACGATCGTTGAGAGCGAACTGATTGTAGGAAAGCAGATCCAAGAGACAAAATGTGTCCCGCGCGTTTAATTATTGTCATTTTTTAAGCAAGTACGTCTAAAAGGGGGAATTGGAAGTCTAAGGGGATATCTAGAGGTAGGAGGGTGTTGCTTAGTCACAGCTCTTTATCATCATTCGTCGCCCTCGTCGACGTCATTTGACACATTTCTGACATTTTTATCATTTAAGTCACATTCAGTCTTTGTTTATTCCCCGATCTGAAGGCAAACAAAGAATCGACCCCTTATGACAGCTTTATAACACACACACCTCTTTTCACTTCCTATAAAGAAGCTATAAAGATCTTTTTTATGGTTGCCCAATTCTGTATTTGTATTTTATATTTGGTATTTGGTATCTCTTTTTTTGTGCTTTAATGAAAGTGTTGAGTTTTAGTTTTGAGTTCTTGTTCTTGCGCTTATTCCCGATTTTAATTGTTTGTTTATAGTCATCGCCTTTTTCGTTTTCGTTTTGGGTGGAAGTATTCGAGGGGCTCGTTAAGAGGGCCCCCATGATAAATTACCAGACGGTGCACTGAACAAAACCATTCAAAATACGCCATTAAAAATTGTTGTTAAATTTCCCTCACTTTGACTAGAAATTGATTTAAGTTGCAAGCGTTGTTGAAACACGAAAATCTATTAAAAACTTGCAGTTACCTTAAACAACTCAATTAAAATAGAGGCATCACTAGGTACCTAAGGAAGCACTAAGAGGAGCGGAGGTGGATTAAGGTGGGGAAGAGCTCTTACAATCAGCAAACATTTCAAAACATTTTCATGAGCTCTTTTTTATTGCACACAAGGATGAGCTGAAATGGGGTTTATTTTAAATGAAGGAACTGAACAAACAAATAATATTCAATAAAATTTAAGTACAGACTAACAAAAAACAGTCGTAATTGGGAGTGAGACAGAGCGGAGGGGAAAGACGAGGGCCGTGGAGTGATTGAATGGATTTGCGCTTATTTTAAGAGCACTTTACAGAAGCTAAACTAAATGAATAATCAATGGAGCAGACGATTTATAGGAATGGAGCAGACGAAAGCATTAAAAACAAGTTGATTAAATAAATCAAAAAGAAGCTGTCATATAACTACTGAAATAAGTACATACAAGGAAAGCAGAACTCAGCAAAGAATCAATATAAACTGAACTCAATAAAAAAATAGTAGACCATAAATAGAAATGGAGGCAAGTTAAATAAATTATAATTAAACAAATTAAAATATAAAAATAAGTAATAAATTAAATTATAAAAATTATATAAGTATAAAAATTGTTTACAAAAAATAAATATGTTCATTCTGTGATACAAAACTGATAATCTTTAAAGGGGAGTTAGTTTGGTTTCTTACTTCCTTAAAAATCTTCAAGTGACTACAAAAAAAAGTTAAATAGGTACACCCAAGTTAATTGATTACAGATGCCAATCTATGCACACAAAAACTTTTCTTTATTAAACTAAATGACCTGTGAGTTATAAAAAGTCAATAGAAAAACAAACAGGAAACGGAAAGCAGTGGAATTATATTGGTAGGAGTTAATTGATACAAGATAACAATCTATTCGATAAACAAGTTTTACCATAGTAAACTCCCACACTATTTTCTTTTAACTAAAAAGTGGAACATTTATTGATTTTATTTAAGTATAATCCACTGTACTTAAACTAAGCTAAGCACTAAGTGTTTAGTAATAGAAATTGATAGAATGTTAGTTCCACCAAACTGCAAACTGAAAGCAAATTATGTGCACTTATAAATCAAATGGCCTAACAACATGGCCACTATAATTATGGGAAATTTATAAAAAATTACATAATATTTACAAGATGTTATCGAAGCTAAGTATAGGCCAGACAGACAAATGGTCAGACGGACAGACGGACAGACAGACAAACGGACTAGGCCAGACAGCTGTCTACCTCTGGAGTTTAACAGAGTTAATTTGTCTATTAACCGTACGTGGGTTGCAACCTTTCTACCGAGAGCAAAAGAGTCTCTACCATTGGAGAATTTGTAAATGAGTCTAATCAGTCAGGCAAAAGGGTAAGCCTATAATTTGGTAATTACCTGCACCAGGAGCTGCTGCCAAAAGGAGTCAACCAAAATGAAGGTAATAAGTCAAATCGAGAAAAAAAATTTATTCTGGTGAAAAAACAACAAAAAATGAGCAGAGAAACCGAAAACGGTTGCATGTACTGCATAATTTTGAAGTATTTTGTATGATCTTGAACAAATTCCCAGCCTGCAGTCATAATTAGCAGTTCCAAATGGGCAGCCCTGCTGTTTCCAGTGTGGTTGAGTGGTTCGGCACATTGGCGGTTCGGTGGTTGCTTACCTTTCAGGTCAAACGGTAGCCAGTTTCCGTTCCAGTTCTTGCCATACCCAAGAGATGCAACCTTTTATGAAGACATCAACAGCTGTATGGCAATTTTGACATTTTGATTTGTGGTTTCATACCGACGATGATGAACATGTTTGTGATGATGCTATGTGGTTGACTACGGATTGCAGCAGAGCAGGAAGTGTTCGCCTAAATACCATGAACTGACCAAAGAAAAAACCAATTAAAATTAAAGAAAAACTAACGAAAATGAACGAAAATTCACACAGCCAAACTTATGCAATGAAACTTAATTTATTTATTAGCAGACACAAGAAATTAAATAATTTTAAATTTATAAATTTATTTTAATTATCTTCTTAAGCTAAAAATCTCAGCAAATCGTTGTAAAACATTTTAAATATATGCATTTACATTGAAGTATTTAAATATAACAAAAATTTGCTCACCCGTTTAGGGTACAAAGCAGCATCATTTTGAAATATGCTGTGGACCACAATGTTCAGATGTCAGCAGCAGTTGTAACCACAGAAAACGACAAAAATAAAATAAAATACGACAAGAGTTTTGCCATTTTTGTTATTTTGGAAAACACAAATCGCAATGGGCAAAGTTCAAAGAACCTCTCGAGTGACCAGACCAGAGTGACTAACAGAAACATGTGCTCCACAATGACCTATTTAGGGCATATTTCTGTATGGCCAGAACCTTTTTTTTTGGCCTCCTGCTCTCCTCTTTAAATAGCTCACGCGCCTACGCTTTTTGGCAAAAGGGATTCACTCACGCACTTGGTAGCTTTATCTATAAAATATTTACTCCTACCGAGGGCCAAATTTGTAAACCATTTTTAAAACACATGAAGGAGGAGACATGTCTCACTCCAGCCCTGGTTTGAGGGAGGACTGCTATGCCCACATATGCTCTTGTCGTCTATGTCAAATTACTGTTTAACTTTTATGGTGTTTTGTCGTATTTTGTCGCATTTCGCCAGCTATTTATATATACAGATTGTTGTTATATTATTTTTCGTTCTTTTTTTCTGGTTTTTTGTAGCTTTTGCAGCTTATTTCTTTGGCATTTTTCGGCTGTTCGGCATGTGACGCAAATGTGACATAAAACTTGAGGGTAGAACATCCCCCATTCTACTGGCTTTTCCCATTTTCCCATTTGCCTCCACACAATGTGGCACTTCTCTTGACTTGAAGTCTTTGTTGTTGTAATTCTTGTTGTTGCATGTTGGGTTGCGTAATTGCTGCAATCTGTGTGGGGCACACTTTGGAGGTAGTAGCTGAAAGCTGTAGTATTGGGGGCCCTGCCACATGCCACATGTTGTCCCAACAGCTTTTAAATTGTTATTGATTGGGCCAACAACACACACTGAGAACTGGGCCGACAAGTGAGTGAGTGTGTGACATGTTTTCTGCTTGGGTTGGGAGTCATAAGAAAAGCGAAAACAAACAAATTAATATGCACATACTTATTATACATATTGGAAATTGGGTTACCATATAATGTCTGTCTACGCAATAACAACAATGTTATGTTCGTGTCGATATCTCAGGACCTGGTTAAGATAATGTCGTGAAATTTGGTTAACATGCTAATTAAAATGCGTACTTAAGGGAAATGTCATTCTGTTTAAGTATGCGCAACATTATAGCATTGAAATTACGTTTAATAAAGCATACGATTATAATGATTTTTTTGGTAGAACACTTGGGTGCTTGATATCTCAGGATCTATTAGTGCTGCGTTGGTTAAATGTGTTATACACTTTAATAAGAGTGCCTAAATAGCTGTGCATATAGTGGAACATGTAAGTGATGTATTTTACTAAAGTTAGTCGGCATCTCTAGTGACTAAACGTTTAATAAAGCATTCGATTAGACTCCTTTTCTTGGTTAAGCATTGGGGTACTTGATATCTCAGTTCCTATTTCTGCTAGGTTGGTTAAATTAGTTAAATACTTAAATAAGAGTTTCTAAATAGCTGTGAATTAAGTAGTATACGGTAGTGAAGTAGTACTAAAGTTGTTCGGCTTTTTTAGTGACTAAACTGATACTACGACTGCACTACGCCAATGCTATCATAAAACTCGTTAATTTAAAACATTTAAAATTGTTAAACAGGCATTTCTGTTATCACACAGCTGCAGTGGATACACGTATTACCCATGTCATATGCACACACGTTTCTACGCCCGATGATCAGAAGAAAAATGAACTGCGAAACGAGTAGAGAGAAACAGGCGCCCAAAGCGGCTGTAGCCGTTGCTGACCATGGTCACTGCAATGCACTTTTCTTATCTAATTGCATTTAAAGTCAATAAATTAATAAATAGCAAGCAATAAATTTAGTAAAAACAAGCCATTTATAACACTTTGGTTGACACAACAACAGCACTAAAGTCGGTGACTGTGGCTGGTTACATAGGGTCAGGTCAGCCAGCCGGAGCCAATGAGTCGCCGAAAGGTTGCTGACATGCACCAGGGCAACGGGGGGGTACGTAAAAGTTTGAAAAATTGAGCGCACAATGTTTTTGTCACCAGCGGCCAAGGAAAACCAAGAAAACTAGCGGAAATTTCAACAATTGTAAGTAGGAAAAATGAAAAGTTCGTTCAATTCGTTGCACTTCGTTGAGTTTTAAAATGTTGAGACTTAACTGTAGTTCCTGTAAGACCCTCGTAGTATCTATTAGCCAGAAGTGTGGGTGATTTGTGTGATTCGGGCTTAACAATACGACGCAATTAATTTTAAAACTATTTAAATCAGCGCCATCAACAATTGAACATTTTTATTGTAAATAAAATTTGATGGCCCAACGACCCGCATGCAACATGCAACAAGCGACGTGCATAGACACTCACACACACACTCACACTCCCACAGAAGACATCTATTCACAACGCGTGCCACTTTCCATTAAGGCCAAACTATTTTAAAACTCAGGCCTACAAATGTTTCGGATAATTTGTTTAATTGAAAAATCGTAAAATGCCATTTCATTTTTTCTTCTCTGCTTTTTTTCAAATAGATTTTTATGACACGCACAATTGACAATTACGGATATAACGGAAATTTACGATGCAACACATTAAAGCCTTCTATTATTGTGCTACTTGCGTTTATCCAGTAATCATTTCCCACATAAAACTCCATTGATAAAGTTTTGGAAAGCATGTGGGAAGGTCCAGAGACTAGAATTTATAGCTGGAATGAGTTTTGAACCCTTTTGAACTACTAACTGTCATAACTTTTGTTTTTCCAGTGAGATCATTATAAAATTTGTTCCACAGGAAGATTAAAAAGTAACCGATTTACAGATAATATAATTTTAGTAAGACCTTAATTAATTTTAATTAACAGAATTTCTTAAAAAACACAAAATAACCAATAAACTAAATAAATAAATAAGCTGCACAGCAGCAGTCGATTCATGGTGTAGATTTTAACAGATGTCTAAGGTTAACACGAAATTTTAAATCTAAGAAATTTAACCTTTATATATTCTGAGTCACTTAGTCAAACACTCAATAAATATAAGTTCAACTTCTATCACAACATTGTTTATATAGCTATATATATATACTCACTTTAAGGGCTACAGTTATAAAAAAAACAGTTAAGGCCTAAGACTAAAATCTCACTCAACGCAGCCAATTAAATCAGACGCTTCCTTGGCTTCTGTGCTAGCCCATTTCGCCCCTACTCCCTACCCTTACCCTGAGCGGGTCAAGTCTATTAGCCCAGAGCACGTAGCACATTTGGCCAGCTAAAAGAGTCCTCTGAACGACGCCTCGCAGCTGCCAGACAGAATCTGCTTGTTCCGGACACAATGTGCGTAGGCAATCAGACTCGTCGGTGGCATATAACTTGGGAGACCACCGGGAAAACCACAAAAATGCACGCCACTCAAATTTGTATGTTGTGGTGGAGTAGCTATGTGTGTAGTAGGTGTGTGTGTGTGTGTGTGTGAAAATGGCAGAAATTGTAGGAAAAGTGGTGAAATGCTGGCTGGTACGTGTGCCTAGCTTGCTGACTGACATGACGACTGTCCAAATGACTGACTGACTCACTGACTGACTACCACACAAACTGATGAACTGATGAACTGACGGACTGGTGGACTGTTGGACTGACAGAGTGCGTTCCACAGACAACAAATAGTATTTGGACACGCAATGGGAAATTTATGTTAGATAATGCCTTGTTCTAGCATACCTCTCTCTAGATGTGTGTGTGCTTCCCTCTCTGTGTGTGTATCTGTGTGTTGCTGATCCAGAGATAAAATTTCAAATTAGTTTTGTGGCTGGTAATTAAATTTAATTTTTTTATTAGGCCAACCGCATAGCTCAATGGGACAAACGAGCAGACCAAAAGGCGAATTGACTTAAATAAAGCTACCAAATTTAAAGTCGAAATTCTGACTACAAATAAAAGCAGCTCAATTAAAATTAAGGTGTGGTTTCTAATGGAAACTATTCATGTTTTGACATAAATAAATATGTATTTCTAGTGAAGACATTTATTCACTTGGATATCAGCAAATTTCCATAGAATTTAACCGCAAATTAATAAAGAAATATACCAAAATTAGAGTAATTACTTAAGAATGACAATCAATTAAATTTCAGTAAATTTTAAATAAATAAAAAGGACTTACAGAAGAGAATAAATTAACAAATGACGTTAATAGCTTAGCTTTAGTATTTACAGATTTGTTTCTATAATATTTAAATAATTTAAAGTAATATAATAAACTACTTATAATACATTAATTTATTAATATTTTAGCTATATACTTTTAGAAGTATTAAAATAATTTATTTTAAAACTTAAACTTATTATAAATCAGCCGAACAATTCAACAAATTTATCATGAGTAAATCTTTAAATCTTTAAATTAAAATGACAAATGTTTTATATAAACTTTACTTATTAAAGTCATCAAAATGTCTCATGTGTACTCAACTTATACATATTTATTCGACTTTTATATAAATAATGCTCACATTTACATAATTTAAATGCTTTCGTGGCTGTTCTTGGCAGTGGAAGGCAAATGGAAGGCGTCTCAATTTGATTAGCATTTGATTCCTGAACTTTGCAGCATGGAGCTGTCAGTTGACTTGACTTGATGACTCGTATCGACTGCTTGATGGATTGATTGATTGATTGATGACTTCGAGATGCAAAGGAATTGGCAATAGCTATAGTCAACTGGCAACTGGTAACTGGTAACTGGTAGCTGGTGACTGACAGTATCAACTCTTAAAGAGCTCTTTAAGGTCGAGTGGTTAGAGTTGTTTGCAGAAAGTTAAGTCCGGGTATAAGCCAAACAAGGGCACAACCTGTTAACCCAGAAACCCCAAGATAACCTCCAGAAAACCCCGCCCCACCATACAAAGTAAAACTGTGCAAAGTAAAAAGTTCTTTTGTATTATTGTAACTGAAAATTCTGACAGCAAGACAGGAAAAACTTGGAAACAAGGTAAACACAAGCACGTGAAAGAAACCAAGCGGATAAAACAATATCGGAAAAAATACCAAAAAAACAAAACCCCAAAAAAAAGGAAAGGAAAAGAAAAACTCAGCTGGGTCACAGGCCAAAGGCAGCCTAATAAAGTCGCTAACAAATTGGAGCACATACATATCGGAGAGAAAAGACATAATCCAAAAGGTTTTCCATGCCCTGACTTCGCTTATGATAAAGTGCGAAAAATTCCAGAGGTCTCCGTTCTCATGTCTCCTTGAGGAAAACGCTGTTGGGTAATTGAAATAAGCGTGGAAATTTATAAGGCTCAAAAGTTGGAGGGAAAAAAGCTTTTCCTCCCGCTCTGTCGCTGTCCCGAATATGTATGCCTGTCTATTAATTATGATTTCGGGTCTGGAGAGGAGTCAACTCGACTCACTCTCCCCACTCTCCTCCACGAGGCAGCTACCAACTGTGCACCCACGTGTGCTCTGTGGAGATCTGTATAATAAATTCAATTTAAATGAAGCGTTAAATTCAATCAGGTCGTGGTCGAGCTCACTGTTCAGATTTTAAGATACATTTTCAGTTTTGTGGTTTTAGTTTTGAGTTTGAGTTTGAGTTTGAGGCTACTGCGGCTGCGTCTGTGGCTTCTTAGGTGGTAAATTGTTTGGGCCCAGTGAGCAGAGACCTCTCGACAGATTCTGCGAAATTAGAGGGCAATGCAAGAACAATAAAGAAGTCAATTTATATAAATTTTCCAACTCCCCGGGTTTGGTTTTGGGTTTGAGTTTGGATACGGCTCAGGCCCTTTTCCTTTGCTCGCACTGCGGTCTGTGGCTCAAATGCAATTTAAGAGCTGTCTCACTCTCCTCCTTCTCCCTATGTCCCTGTCTCCTCTACATCTCTGGCTTTGTTTCTACCATTTTTCTTTAAGTCACTCAACGAGTGTGTTCTCGAGTGGCTTTTCTTTAGAGTTTTCCTTTCGCTTCTTTTGTTTGCCTTTTGTGTAATATAATTTCAAATTAGGTAGCATATGTTTTTGCGGTCGAGAGACCGCTCCGGGACAGTATTCAATCAAAATGATGTTATTTTAATTTCGAAACGGATTTGCGTTGAGAATTTTTAATAAATTGTTTTTTATGGGCTCCCTCCCAAGGCATGAACTAACCCTCCATAAACAATTGCCTGCGGTTTACAACTCTCTTCGCTCCTCTCTTTTATTCTACGCTCTGCTCTGCTCTGCTCTGTAATGTCCTTTGCTCTAATTTTATTGATGGTGTTTCATGTGCAGTGAATTGTGCGAACATTTGTAAACTGTAATTGCAGTTGGGTTCCGCACAAAGTACCGAGTACTCGGTGCTCTGTGCCCTGTACTCCACTTTGAACAAGACCCAGTTGTAGTTCCCTATATAAATGCATATGTTTTGCAGGCTTCACTAACTTTGGTCCAAAAGGAAACGAAGCAGTCGACAGCTGTCCTCCTAGAGAGTTACGAGTTGGTATTTCAAATGTGAAAATTGTGTTGAAAGCATGTTGTGAAGACTTTGCCTCAGGGATTAGATTAATTGAACCAGTTCCCAACTGCAAACATGACCAGAAATCAACTTAAGATAAATGTTCTGTGACTTTCTCCAGAAAGAGTTGCACAACAAGAGTAATTATGCTCAAGAAAGGCATTGGGTGTAGGCAATTGACGTTTATTGAAAAGTGAATCCAACCAGCGACTAGAAACCTTCAGATACATAGATACAAGCTAAAGATACTTGGGGTAAATGCGACTTATATTAACTAACTACCTTAAGACCCCTTACTATAACTAATATTGACTGCATTTCCACAGTTAATCCCGCAACCTTTTCCTTAACTTATTCCATCTAGCAAAATGTAACCGAAATACAAATACACCCGAAAAAATTGAATCCACACTTAAGATCTGCATAACGCAGAGCTTTCGTTTAAAATGTAAAGCAATCTAATGGCCACAGAGCATAAGCTTCAATTTGATAAACCCAAATCCCACAAAGGAGTCTCAGTCAACAGTTTCGACGAGCGGTACCCGCAAAAGTGCTTCCCGCAGGCGCTGTCTAGAGCAATACTCCGTTAAGTCCTCCTCCTGCCTTTTGCTCCTAGAAATGGGAATTCAAAAAGGTGGCCCTAAGTAAATAAATGAAGACACACAATTACACACATGTGTGTGTGTGTGTGTGTGTGTGTGGGTGGGTGGGTGTGTGTGTAGCCAACCATATGTTGTTTGCGCAGCGCAGCATTGATTTGAAAATTGCGAAACATTTTCCTGCTGCGGTTTGTTGACTTAGTCCTCCTCCTTTGCCCCTACCCCACCTACTCGCCCCACTTTCCCCTTTGGTGAGGAGTAGGGAGACGTAACTATTTAGAAAATTGAGACACCTACGGCTGGAAGGAACCGTCAAGTCTATTAGAACGCTGTGTTTAGAAGCTGTAAAACAAAATATTTACACGCGTCTCAACATAAAAGGCGACACGGCACGCAAAGCCAGCAGCTGGGACCCAATCGACATAGGAGTAGCAGTAGGGGGCGTGGCGGAGTGGGGGAGTGGGGGAGTCAAGCAGAACCTGGCCACAGGACATGCGAACGAGACATTAAAGCCAAAAAGGCTCCCAGCGAAACACTTGCCGCAAAACAACAGCGACACAGCGAAAGCAAAGAGAGCGAAAGAGACGGAGAGAGAGAGAGAGAGAGAGACAGAGGGAAAGAGAGAGCGAGAAGAGCTCACAATTTTAGCCACGAATGCTAAACATTAAACTGACAGGCGGGCCATGTCCTGGCTACAGGATACTTGTGCTGCTTCCTGTTGGCAACGTCACGTCTGCTCGACGCTTTTAGTCTAAATAAAGGCATTTAAAAGATTTAGAGCAAATGAACCTAACCTCAAGCATTTGCTGTCTGCCATTGCTCGTCAGGCTTAATGGGCGTTGGGCGTTGGGCGGTGGGTAGTGGGTAGTGGGCGGTGGAGGCGTGGCTTGGCGCGTCGCATAAAAACAAAAGACACGCATGTTCTTGTCTGTGTCTGTGTGACACTTTTATGGCAAATTTAAGACACGCAACTTCTTCTGCTTCTTAGCCTTATTTTTCTTAGCCGTTTTTCTTAGTTGCTTCCACTTTTTTCTTTGCTTTGGGTAATTTGTCAGTCGTCGCTTTAATTTCTTTGACTTTCCGACAGTTTGTTGTGTGTGTGTGTCTCCTGTGTGTCCCATTGCTCCTGTTTACCCTCAAATAAAATTCAGTTGTGCATTTCATTGGCCGCGTGCATGTAATTGCTTAATTTTTTATTTCTCCTCCTTGATTTCATTTTTATTCTGATCTTAATTTTATTTTATTTTTATTTTCGCCCTTTTCGCCTTTTTTCCGACGCACTTTTATTGGCTTGATTTTTTCCGCAGATTTGCTGTTAATTTTTTTGCGCTTGAATTTTATCTCTTTCGCTGTGGAAGTTAATTAAGTTATTAAGAGTCCTTTGAGTCCCCAAAAAGCTGTTTATTATTATTATTATATGTGTTCCTCTTCTGCTTTTATGGCTGCCACACCAGCACCTAGATCAAGTCCGCAGATATTAAGCCCTCCCTGTAGAGACCTCGCTCATTGCAGCTTTTTAGCTAATTAAATTTGCGTCTCTTAAGGTCGATTATCATCGCAGATATGGCCATAAATTTTATACAGCATTGTGTTTTAGTTTTTGCTACTTTTTATTGCAAGTTAATCAGGCACTTAGTTAATTTGTTAAAATTCATACATTTTATTACTAAATTGACGATTAAATCAGTCGATTGTTCTTAGTTTGACATTTATGATGTATTATAGTTTTCATTGGAATATTAGTAAGTTTAAATCTTTAATTAAGTCATACATAAACTTACTGATAACTTAGTTTACCTTAGCTAAGCTTTAGTTGTTTGACAATTAATTCCACTTAATCAGGTGATTAAATTAATTAAATATATGATTATCGAAATAAATACATATACAGTAGAATCCGGTTATAGCGACTCCTTGGTCTCCTTTTGGTTAAAGCTCCTACCGGGTATGACAATCTAAAATCGTCGGTTCCTTGAGCGTCGCTATAACCGGATTCAACTGTATTATAAAATATAATATAAACTTATTAGGTTTATGCGGCTTCCAAAATAAATTAAATTATTACAAGCTTTACTTTAGTTTAACTTGTTTAAGAGTTTCCATTTTTGACCGCGATCCCTAAGAATTTCATAATAAATTTATGCAATTGAATAGCTCTATTTCAAGTGGTTGCCAAAAAGTTTTTAACTCGAATGGTTTGGTTCATTTGTTTAGCTGCTTTGTAAGCCAAGACTTAGACTAGTTTTCCTATTATGGCGCAACGCCTACACAAAACTTATTCTTAGCCACAACTTGTAATGCAAATGAACATTAGCAATTCCAGAGCTCCATTTCTAGACAATGGTATTACATTAAAAGAGAGAGAGAGAGAGAGAGAGAGAGAGAGAGAGAGAGTGCTCTATCTATTGTTATGCATAAAACTCTCCAGACTTTATGCATAATTCAAAATGTTCGTCAAGTTGTCATAAACTGTAAAAGCAACAAAGAAACTGAGCTTAAATTAGGAGATGGCTAAAAATAAAAAATTTACTTGCCAAGAAAGGAAAATTCTTGAAGGACTCTAATGAAATGCTGGAAACTAAGCGAGACCAGTTAGTTAACTGGCCAACTGACAGAGTGACTAACCGACTGACTGATGGACAGAGTGACAAACTGACAGACAGACAGACTGACTGACTGACTGACTGACTGACACTGCTACTCAGTTGCTCATTCTACTTTCAACTTCAACTTATTGCAAATGTAAATATTTTGTTTTAATTTTCGAAATGATAAAAACAACTTTTCATGCGGGTTTTCTGCGAAAGTGACGGCAAGCGGAGGGCACACCCCTCCCACAAAGAGATAGTTTCAGTTTGTTAGGAAAACTGTTGAAAAATGTGACGGTAACATGAGAAAACTCCGCAAACGCAGTGATACGAGCACAAAATTATGAAAACTAATTATAGGGGTGCATCCCATTCCGAGGGTTGCACTTGGAGTTTGAATTTGGGTTGGGGTTGGATGGTTAACTGAGGTGCACACTCTCCTATCGAGCTGCAGTCACTATCTCTGTCCTCCTGGCACGCAAACGTTCAGCATAATTAACCACTTATGTTTAAACAAATTTTAAGTGCTGCCCCAGCCCAAAGGCGGTGAAGGAGACGGAGACGGAGACAGATCCGGAACCAACGTGGGAATAATCAGAGAAGCAACAATAATGTCAAACTAAGTAGCCAAATCAACGAATATTTAATACCCTAAGTGATGCGCTTACTTTAGCAGTTGAGATACTTAAGTGTTGAGCGTTTGATGTAACAAGCTGATAAATACTTTAGTAGGCCAAACTTTGATTTATAATTTATTTAAATTATTTATGCTAATGGATATATTAAGCTGACTAGCTGAAAGAGCTTATGAATCAGTAATGAAACACAGCTTGAAACAAAGTTTTATCTCCTACAAAATTTATTCGTGTCGATTTATAAATTATTCCATTATGAGTAGAATAAATGTACTAACTAAAATAGCACTTAAAACGCGCTGTAGAAAATTTTAAGGCTTGAGTAGATTTTAACTGGATACATAATCGAGATGATAATGATTTATTGTTCACTCTAATAAGTCATGAATTAAATAAATGTATAGACTGAAAAGTTCTAAAATACAATGTAGAAGATTTAAAGTTGTAAGCACTTTTTCCTTTTCTAATAAATTATTATTTAGCGCAGAAATGCAATCAGCACTAAAAGTAGGTTAAATAAACAGTCGGACCTCTTGAGTTTTAGATTAAATGGCAAAAGGAATTCAATTGAAATTCTGTGTATTTTTCATTACAATTGTTTGAAGTAAAACTTAAAGACACTACAATACTTAAATAATAATTTAGGACAAACACTGCTCTCTAATTCTAATCCAACTCTGCTCTAAGTCTACTCCATCAGCTGACTGGGATACCCTCTACTGGCAGGGTATTATAAGCTGGCTGTCTGCCTCGGTCAGAACGCCAGGACACACACTGCAGCAATGCGGCGAAGTTTAAGTGAAAAACTTTTTGTTTTTGCCGCAAAAGTTTTGCAGCATAGCGCAGCAAATTGCAGCGGTTGCCATTACAGCAACTGGGAAAATCACAGAGAAGCAGTGAAGAAAAATGTATGGAAAAGGGGAGGAGAGAAGGGTGGTAAGGGTACAGAGGAATGTAGTAGGAAACGGAACCAAGGAATGTTAACCAAAAACAAACAGCAAACAACGCAATGACATTGATTTTTACGTGCAATCTCAAGACTCTCAATTGCTGGACTCGGAAACAGGATCAGGCCACAAAATGGAACTCAACTCAAGTAATCATTAACACGCATCGTTTGGTGAGGCCAAAATGGGCCAGAGTAGGCAAAGGGCCACGCCTCTCATCTAGTGGGCGAAGGCAAGTTAAGCAGCTTAGCGGAATTGCATGCAAACGGAAGCACATTGTAGCTGCAGGACCTTAAAAGGACATTACACTCAGGACACATCAGCAGCAGCAACAGCAGCAGCGTAAGCGAATCAAAAACTACAACTACAATGTACTCAGGACACGCAGACATTCAAGCATTCAGACATTCATTCACTTGAGTACCCAAAGACTCGAAGCCTTGAATCCTTGAAGCCTTGAAGACTTGGGGACTTGTATATAGTTGAATATAGTTGCATATAGTTGGATAGTTGCAATTAAAACCAAAGTACTTTTGCCATTTTTAAAATAGTTTCCTTTTTGGCAAAGTCCTATGAATCTACAGAGCCAGGCTTGCTTCTCCTTTCCTACTCCTCTCTTACTTCCTACCATTTCCTACGATTGTCTGACTAAACAGACAAAGGCAAGTGGCAGAAATGTAGCAATTACTTTAATTATTGGCGGCAGGAAATGGGTTGACAGACAGAGCAGAAAAGAAAGGCCGGAGGAGCTGGCTGGTAGCACAAGCAGACAATGCGAGGGTGGCCCGAAGAGTTTGTAGCAGAAAGAAAGACTAAAGTTAGGGGTGCTTAAAGAGATTTTAAGTAAGACTTAACTAAGACTCTCATTAGAGTAAGACAACTAGAGTATTGTAACTACGATCGATTTCTGTAACTCTTCTAACGCACCTCGTTTTCTGATACTTGAAATTTCTTGCAATTTGCACGTTTCGTTTTTGCCAACCCCACGCCCTTTCAATTATATCGCCAAGAAGACGAACGTAAGGCATAGTGAGGGAAGTAAGCAGAAAGAAAGAGTAAGAAATAGTAAGGCAGAAAGAGATAGCAAGAGAGGAATGAGCAAATCTGGCAATCAGAGTTCCAAGCACTACAAAAGTTTCGTTTGCTTGATTTTTGTCTGGCATTGCATACTTTTTGGCGCCTTGACGCTGATTTTCGCGTTTGTTCTGATTTCCACGAGTCGACTTTTTGCTCAGCTGATTCTAGCGTCACGTAAAAAATTAGTGACCACCCGCTGTTTGTTTTTCCCCCTCCGAACCATCCCCTTCCCATTCCCTACTCTATCCATTCATCAGTTCGCTCCGTTTTGCCACCCAAGGTGCGTTTTTTTGGCACGCCCTGAAATGGAATTCCTTTCATTAGATCCCAGTTCGATTGCACGTTAAATTGTTTGCACACGTTCTATGCAAACTTTAAGCATGATAAATGAATGAACACGGAATGCTGTTTATCAGTAGTTTTTTTGTTGTTGTTGTCGGGCAATTAACTTTTGCCTTTTCAATTTAATTTTTTTATTGAAATGCATTTTCAACCACCGTAGCCAACTGAGCTATAACTCTCTCCCTATAATAATTACATAAATAAAAGCAGCGTTCTAGGTAGCTAGGAACCCGCATCCCAACTGACATCCCTACAGAAAAAACACTGGACACAGTAGCTGCATTTTTTGTTGACAGCTTTCACAATGCATAAAAAACGAAAACGAGAAAAATTGAGTCATAATCGATGGATGGATTTATATAGAAAATATGACAAAGACTAGAGGAAACTAACGCATATTATGGGTATTATTTGAGTAGCTCAACTGTAGCGCTGACAGCCACCGGCATGAATTGTCAATCAAAATCCTAATTCTTTATAATTTCTATGCCCCCGATCAGTCAGAAAAGAAAAATCAAAGTCCAGGGTAAACCCAATCAACGTCCGTCTCCAACTGCAACTCTTGACGTTTGCATTGTTCTGGGAGCAAGAAAAGGAGTAGAAGGAGTAGAAGAACCAGAAGAAGCCAATTTGTCGGGATTTTGGGTAGCAGATAAGCGGCTTAACTTGGTTTATAAATGGAAATTGCAGTCAAGACGCGTTGCTGTTTATATAAGATGATGACGTTGTCGACTTGATGATGACGTTGCATGCAAGCGATTTGAAAAATCAGATTAATAACTTCGATTGCATTCTACACTGAAAGACTTAGAGTACAACAGAAACAGAGGGAGACAGAGGAGTAGGGAGAAAGGGAGAGACAGCGCACTCCGACTGATAATTGGCTCACGTTCCAGGTAAATACTCAACGCATATGTTTCGAGCTTGGGGATTTGAGTTACACCTCCATATGTTAGTGTGTGTGTGTAGTAGGTGTGTGTGTAGTAGGTGTGTGTGGGAAGGAGTCTCTGTAGATTTTAATTAAAAATTTTCAGTGCGCTTTGCTATTTGATTTTAACAAAAGCAAATGCGCAAATACAGTTTATAGTGTTACCATAAAATTGAATTTTCTTTAATCGAGCAGAGGAAAAGCAGCTGGAAATCATGCGGAAAAGCTGCGAATCTCAGCACGTAGCAAAATGATGCCAAGAAAATGTCTATGATAAGTTTGGTAAATGTTTAACATGAGAGTAGAAAAGTTTGGAAGTTTTTTTGGATTTAAAAAAGTTATAAAAATGGTTTCTTTAAGTTGGGAGTATAAAAACTTGTTTAATTTTAATAAATAAAATATTTTCAATTGAATTTCATTGTGCCTTGTACCCAATGACAGCTTTTAATTTAAAGCAATTTAACTAATTAAACATTATCTAAACTAATCCACTTTGGCCAACCATTAATCAGCAGAGCCATTGACCATACAAATAAATGGAAAATAAACAGAAACGCTGTCCACTTCATTTAAACAAAATTAAAGTTTTATCACCAACTTGGGACTCCAGAGACTGACAGACAGACACACGCCAATCAATGGACACCAGCATCACGATACGAGCCTAACACACTGAAAAACCCAATGAGCAGCAGCAGCAGAAACAGGGGGATAAAATGAAGAAATTAGCCGCAAATAGAAAACAAATTAGGAAAGGGTCCAGTCTGGTCCAGTCTCAGACCCTCAGAGCAGATGAGTGCCATAAAGGGCAGACAAACGCAGACACTGTTCGACCGTGAAATCAAAATCAAAGTGATGGTCAGTTTATGGTGGCTGGGGTACAGTACACACTCCCTCTGGTGGGTACAGTGGGTACAGCCCGCAGACATCAGGAGACTGATAAGACTAAGCTAACTCGATTTCCAATACAGCTTCCATAAAAACTGACCACAGTTCGTGTCACGCAGGAAATAAAGAAAATTTGCTGCTTGATTGCTGGAATTTCAACCACAAAAAGGAGGAGAAGAAGAAGAGGAAAACATGTCCAACAACTGTCGATTGTCAATCATGATGATTTCTTTCGGGCTATCATTTAACTATCGTGATATCTACACATATATGTAGTATAACCAAAAATCGAATATACTCGATAATGAAATGTTCCTGTGTCCTCTAGTTTTTATTTTATTTACTTTATTTTGTGTGCAACTTTTGCCGAGGAAGGCAAAAATCAAATGTGCTTAGCTGATTGCTTGGGGACCTGGGTGTATATTTGGGTGTAAGTGTGTGTATTTGTGTTTGGGTGTATTTGGTTGTGTGGCAATGACTATGACAAATTTTATGCTGATGCTGCATGTAATTTCATTGATTAACTTTCTATGCTGATATTCTGCATAATTTTGTGTGCGACAAGTTGTCAAAAATTGGGTTAGGCATGCTCTGAATGTCCTGGGAGATTGACAGAAAATAACCAGAATTTAAGAGGCCAAAACTAAAGCTTAAAGAGTTAAACTTAACTTTAATAGGCATAATAAAGACATTTACCACTTATTTAACTTTATGTATCCCGAAATATACCCCTAATTATGACATAAAAATAAATCACAACCGATAATAGAAAGAAAAACATTTCATTTCTTTCTTGACTAATCAAGACATTGATTCGATTAGTTGCATCAAAGAAAAATTGGGAAATACTTATTCAAACGATAAACTTTATGAAGCCTGATTAATGCGAGGCCAAACAAAAGAAATGTCATAATAAATCTCCATCAAATAATGCCTATGGAAAAATATATTTATGACAAATTATGAGCCAAAGTCGTAGGCATAATAAATCATCAAATCAAATGTGAAACGCGGTCTAAGCCCATGAGAAATTTCGCTTGACAGCAATTAGAAATCATTTAATTGCAGCAACAAAGTCATAAAAATAAATTTAATGAAATTAGCCATAAGTAGAAAGACACAGAGGTAGAGGCAGAGTGAAAGAGAGGGGTAAAAAGAGGCTCTGAACATTTACGCAACAGTTCATCAATAATAATCATCATCGAGTTTGATGTTTAGTGAAATTTACATGATTTGGTCATAAATCAATTGGGAAATTCCATAGAATTGGTATAGGGGTAGAGCCCATTAATTGGAGCGTCAATTTGAATTTGGTTTTGAAAGAGAAACTTAAAGTCACTGTATATGTACTGTGATGCTAACAGCAGTCGAAAATCAATAGGGAACAGAAGTTACGAAAGTATCAGAATGCAATTTGCTAAACCAACACCTTGTGCTGCCTAACCTTCACTACAATCCCCACTCTACCCTTTTCCCTATCTCTCTGTCGCTCTCTCTGGCACTTTTCAACAAAATTTCGTTTTGGGATTTTTGGCAAGAGCCATATTTCATTCGCTGCCAGTCAAATCGGACAAGCTAACAGACAGATGGACAAACAGTCGAAACTCTGGGCATAACTGGGGAATAAGTTCAAATAAAAATTACAAAAGATAAAAAACGCACTGTCCCAGGGCCCCATCCAAAATACTGAAGTGCTGGGTATGGAGTACGGCAAACCGAGTGCGGCAAACGGAGTGCGGCAAAACCCTATCTCATCCATCCAAAAGTAATTTAACTCCACTTCAAAACTCCAACCAGACTCCAAAATACGTGTGGCAGACAACGGCATCGGCTTGGCTGCTGTCACTGATTTTCCGCTTCATATTTATATATACATATATAAATATATAGTATATATATGTAAAATATATAAGCGCAGATATGCATGCCTCCTGAAAGGGCGTGAGGGGTAGATAGCGGCACCGACAGTAGCCGAGAAAAATTGTGTTTATTTTTGTATATATTATATATAAAGGCAGCCAGGGACAGATTTTCGTTGAATGCTCCACATGTATGTAAATTTATTTATTTTTCATCTTTTCCTACAGTTTTTCTTCTGCTGCTGGGAATTTTCCCTTTTTTTTTGGGTGGGTGGGGCAGAGGGGTTTGGACTGTGTCTGGCTCATGTTATCGGCGGGCGGGATTTGTAGTTGACGTGAAAATTGTCAAAGGGCGCTTAAAGTCTTTGGCTCGACTTTTTCTTTCTCTACCCCTCCCTCTCTCTCTTTTTCTTTGTCTTGCTCTCCTTGTTTTGCCTTGTTCAAATTAAAGAAAATATTATTTTTAGGCCTGACAGCCCAAAAGGATTGAAGTTGGGATTTGCTCTACATGGCACCTCAAACATGGAACATGGAGGGATTGACGCTGGATTTGACATGCTAATGGTTTGTTTTTGGAGGGTGCCACGGTAAATGCACTGAAAAATGTCCGAGAGAATTTCGTATATGGTTCCATTATGGAGTGTTAGGTTCTCACGCCTTGACAGATGACTTAAGTGAGCGAAAGGGGCTGTCGAGTAAGGCGTGATTGGGAAGGGGGCTGACAGGCAACCGAAGCGTGGAAAATGATTGTTTAAAATGTCTTTAGGGAATTTCGCAGCGACAAATGGTGATAAATTCGAATACAACAACGAACGAGTTACCTAAGACAATATATCTTTATTAAGTAAGATATTTATGGAAGAATTTACCTTATGTAAATTAAATATTTAGATTTGTTCAGAGTAATGCAAGGGTATTCGTGTTTAGGAATTTAAAAGGCGTTTCTAAAAGATAAGAATGGAGTCAAATGATTTTTATCCATAATATAATATTGTAATATATAAATTAATATTATAGCTAAGTAAAGCTAAGTTAGCTTTAAAGTGTACACGTGCAAAAGTTTAGTTTTACTACTATAACCAAATGTTTCCAAAGTTATTACATTTTTCCTTATCACATTACCAAATTTCACAAAGATCTCATAAGTGATTGCTGAGTTATGAATAGGTTAACACTTCCTGCGTTCTGTGTGTCGAGTCCTGAGCCCTTTGGGCTGTGTGTTGTATTTCTCGACCAAACACACACATTTCACTGATTTCAGTGTCTTGCTTTTATGAGTACTTTCAGCATTCCACACGTCCCATTGAAAACACGCACTTGTTTTATCGTTCATTCTACCTCGTATCACATTCCTCTCTCCCATAACAATGAAGCAGCCGAAAGTGGAAAGTGGCAACGCAAAATAAAGAGAGCGTAGACAGCAAAGAGTGCGAAGTGTGTGAAGAGAGCGGGGAGTGCGAGGGGAGCGTAGACTGCAAAAAGTGTAAAGAGTTGGAAGTGTGCGAGGAGTGCGAGGCGTGTGAAGAGTCCGAAGAGTCGCGAAGCCAACACATTTCGGTGATTTACATTGATAAAGTTAATGGAATGGAATGCGTGTGCACTTGCTGACTCTACTTCAATTCCGATTCTCGAATTCCGACTGAGAAATAGTAAGGCTGAGAATAAAAGTATGTTTGTGTGTGTGTGTGTGTATTCAGAAATTTGCATTTCTTGGCAACGTCACACGCCAAGCGGAAGTTGTATACAAAGAGTTGCACTTAAAAGCTGCCCAGTAATGTTACCATTCATGTTCAGAGAACCAGAAGCCAGAATTGGAGCTGGAACTGGAGCTGGAGTTTTTTACATGCACACATGCAATTTTTATGGCTTGTAAACCACTTTGGGACCCCCACTCCCCCATTAACCGATACGTAAAGAAGTGTTATACATATAAATATTTTATTTTCTAGGAGGACTTGTTCCGTTTTTTTATTTTTTTTTCGGCATACTCTGATGCGGAAATGAAATGCGCCTAATCTAACAAATTTTCGTGCTAATTTGGGTCAAATGCGGATTTGCATAAATTTGCCGGTTACCGTTTGCTCGCTGATGGTGTTGCCACCTTATCAAAGTCCATTAGACCGGCACCACTCGACTCAATTTGTTGTTGCCATTGTTGTTGTTGTGGTTGTTGTTAAGTGCCAGTCAGCGCGTGAGCAAAAAAACCAAAAATTTATTATTTTCTCGGCATTTAAGTCATACTGACACATGACAAATTCCACATGAACCTACACCTCCTCCATCCCGGCTACACTTCACACCCCTGCCTTCCCCACAACTCCTGCCCCTACATCTCGTTACTCTCCACATGCGTTGGAGGCCGTTGCCGAAAGTCATTAGCCTAAACTCCCACCGCTTGTGCCAAAAGCTCTTCTGGAATGGGATCGCCAAATGGAATTTTGTCATAAATGTTCTTGTTGTTCCCACTGTTGTTGTTGTTGTTGTTTTCGCTACCACTGGTACTAGTGACATATTTTCGTGCAAAATTTCACGCTCATGCATATTTAAATCGCCCTAGAAACGTGTGAAAAATTTTAAGGAACGACTGCAAAAATATCCTATAAATTTCAAATAAAATAATTAAACATTTATAGCTTCCAACACAATTATCTTAACATCAGCATAATTAATATGGTGCATTATTTCACTATTCTTTACAATTACTTTAAGTAATTATAGGTAATTGATGACGGTGAACACGCGTATTTAAAAGAAATTTTAATTTTTACTGACAGCCCTAATTTTCTTCATTTACTGTAAAGAAATTCTCAAACTAAAACTTTATCTTTATTTATCTTTTATTTTAAAAACAAGTCTGTCATACCCACAGTCAGAACTCTCAGCTCCAAAAAGGCTATCAGTATTGGCACGCTGTCGTTTGTGCTATCAGCAGAGCTTTGCCATAAAATGCGCTTACCAAATAAGACCCCACATTAAAAACAAGTAAGAAAGGCTACAGTCGATCGAGCCGACTGTAAAAGACCCCGTACTCCCATAGTATTGCATTTTATTTAAATTAAAATTTTCAAATGAAATTTAAAAAATTAAAATTAAATATTTACATTTTGAATTAAAATTAAAAAATAAATAAATTAACAACTGTCATCGTCAGCACTCGAACCCGCGATCCATGCGAAGGTTCCACATTGCGCCGCAACTCTATCAGTTGCACCACACCCCTCTTCTATCATTCTTCCGATTATTTGCATATATGTATGTGCACACATACATATGTGTGTATGTATAGCATTGGTCGGCGCGGCCAGCGGCTCCGGGCAGCGCTGCCGCCAGCAGGTAGAGAAAACGTTCGAACATATGTTTGTATGTTTCTGTGTTTGTTTGTATGTGTTGCGCGCATGCAGTGATTTTGCTTTAAAATAACTTCGACTTTGAACCGTAATTTCTCTGTTGTTTGACATAGGATTTTGATGCCACTTTCAGGAAAGTTAGAAATAGTAATTCTCTAAGCGTATGTTAAATTACAACACTGTACTATTTGATTTAATGCCTGAAACAAGGCATTGAAGCTGGAGAGTCTTTTATTTCTGATGAGCAAAGGGGGCGTGGCAGCTCAAAATTTTGAATGACATTATACTAAGGCTGTCTCTAAGAACCTGTATACCAAAATTGGTGCTCCTAAGTGCTATAGTTACAGAGATATTCGCCTAAAACAAAAATTTTCTCGAGGTTTGTCTGGTTTTTTGCTCATTGCGGGGGCGGTAGGGGGCGTGGCAACAATTTGAAATAAACTTGATCTGCGTACATCATAAACGGACTTTCATTCCAAATTTGGTGTCTCTAGCTTTTGTAGTTTAAAAGATCCAGGTGTTCATACAGACGGACGGACAGACAGACAGACAGACAGACAGACAGACAGACAGACGGACAGACGGACATTGCTATATCGACTCGGCTGTTGATGCTGATCAAGAATATATACTTTATGGGGTCGGCCACGCCTCCTTCTGCCTGTTACGCACATCTCGCTTCTGACAAACTTAATAGACCCCCTTTACTCTTTTTTAAAGAGTACGGGGTCTAATTACCCTAGGATAGCAAACACGAAGAGCCCTAACAGCTGATACCGCTTATGAATCAGGTCTGCCCATACACTATATGTATTTTTGCATTTCTGCAGCTGTCCAGAGTGCACATCAATCAAATGTCGTGGAGCATTTAAAGCAAGCAAGAATATTTACCCAGGTTATTATTGGACTCGAAATATTATTTCGTTTTTTTTCCTCTTTTCAGGGCGTGTCCCTACCAGGACCGTTCCCATTACCGTCTCCTTTCCCCTTTTGCTGGAGTTCCTGAGGCTCCCGAGGTGGTGATATTGTAAGTGCAGAGTTGCGTGCCAGACAGTCAGAGCACACGCCTTGTTCTCGCAACAGCCAACGACTCGCATCAAAAGGTGTAAAAAGGGGCGTGGCCACTGGCACGAGCCCAAAACGTTGACGCCGTGGGGCGTCCAGTCGGCAATTTGCTTTAAATTGTTGCCATTTGTTCCACATGCCACTCAGGAACAGCTCCAATGTTGCATAATAATTCTTTTGTTTAAACTGTACAAATTATAAAAATTGCTATGCGACAATTTGGTATATGAGATTGAGTTCAGATTTGCAGATTACCATAGTTCTTGACTGGATTAAAAGTGCTGAGTGCTAAGTGCTGAAATGCAATGTCAATTGTCTGACAAGTTGGTAGTTTACTTAACTCATTTTAGAAGTCGTTGAGGGAGAATACTAAAAATAGTTGCACTTCGAAAGAAGACGTTAAAAGCCCCGTAATTCATCTGCAGTCAACTTTTACACTAGCATTACATATTCCACATTAGCAACATTATGCATCAGATAGAGCTATAATATATACATATGTATATATTTATATGCATGAATTTATGTATAATATGTGAATTTTTTTGTTATACATTACGGAGTCCTAAGCACTATCTTTATTACCTTCTACTTCTTCTTCTACTCTTCATAGGCACAGCGTTTTAAAATCCATATTTTCGCTCAGCAATATTTTCCCAGCATACAACATAAACTGTTAAATAACTTTAATATGAAATGAACTTCAGAAAACTGTTAAATAAAACTGCCAACCTCAACTTTATGTTAATTCAAACTGCTAAATCAATGCCCATTTTTTCCCGATTGTAACCATTCAAAAGAGACTATAAATTATACACCTATAAAATTATCTACTCCATTTAATTCCCTATGCTTTAACAGATAACATTCAACAGTTTGAGATAAATCTGCGCTCAGCTGAAATGCAGGAAGTGTTCAGCATTTTAACAGCGTCAGTTGAATGCACCCATTTACACGGATGTTAACCCCGACTGACCCCAACAAGGATTGGCTTTCGTTGCTGATTTCTGGTTGGCATTTTTGTTGTGACCTACTGCAGAGGGCTCAAATGCAATTTTCATGCTCAATTTTTTATGGTGCACATTAAACGTCTTTTTACATTTCAATTTCCCGAGCCAAAAAGCAAAGCTTCATTCCTCTCAGCGCAATAAGCATATAAAAATTAATATTTTACAAGTAGCCCACGAAAAAAAATAGTGGTAAGAATATTGTAGCGGCATTGTTATGTAAGCAAACCAGGGAGTAGTAACGGGTAACAGGTAACGCTAAAGGTGCAACAGGAACACCTGAAACTCAAGGAGTTAAAGCAGCACTCAGTGCAAATCCAAAATGTGTGCTTAAAAATGCATGAGAGTTCACGTTGCTGGGGAAACTAGGTGAAAGCAGTTTCCACATGAGAAGTGGATTTCCAGTTATGTTATAAATTACAGGAGCTACTTGCCACCCGACAGGTACTGGCGCCAGGGGCGATGAGAGCCCACCCATGGGCTATACCCAATGATTTTTGCAATTGTCCCAACCGCAGAACTGAAAATTACTTTTTGCCCATGAGTTAAACCATAAAACAAATCAAAAGAAAAACAAAAACCAACAAAGAGCATCAAAAATCACATAAAATTGAGCAAAGAGAAAAGAAAAGTTCTCACGCATAGCGTATAGATTTATATGCACGTAGTACACCTGTGGTTAGACTCACGTCCATGGATCTAACAATGGGTTTGGGCATGAGAATGGGGGAAATTGCCCCTAAAACGTGGGCCTCAGCCACAGCAGCATCGAGAGACAACAATGGGCCAAAACAACAACAGACTCTCAGACGTCTCGCGGTGCAGGCATCAGGTGAGCACAAAGACCAGAAGAGCCCAAACAACAGATGACAACAGAAACTATAATAGGTAACAAGGAAACCAAAAAAAAATAGAAAATAGTGTAAGAAAGAAAAATATAATTTCTTGTTTTCCATTTCCATTTGGAATTCTATTCTATTCTATTGTTGCTTTTGTTTGTTGTTTCTGCTTAAAAATGGGTTTGACATTGTCTATAAAGCAAAGTGTTGGGCCAGACCACAGGCCCCAACCATAAACCCAAGTCTATTCGAAACTATCGCGTTAAACGCACGTTGATCTTTTGTCAGTATCGTGTTATAAAATTGATTACACACAAACAAAAAAAAAGAAATCATCAAAATTTATTATATGATTTCTTTGAATAGCAAAGCAGCTTAAAGACAAAACTTTAGTCGAAAGGAAATGTTCTATCAATTTTCAATTATTTTAATGTCTTTTATTTAAATGTTGCTTTAAATAACAGTAATTTCAGGAGTTTTGTAATCTAAACTATGCCATTAAGTTTCAAACTCTTGAAATGGATAAAGACATTTGCTAAACTGCATTTCACAACTGTTTCAATATCGTAACGCCCACGTACCGCCCTCTTGGCACCCTTTGTAACAACAATAACACCTTCTCCTCTGTTTGCACAAAATGTGCAATTTTTGAGCATATATTCAGGCGTTCGCTACTTTTCGGAGAAATTAATCGACAATTTTACAGAGCGGAAGGTCGGACGGAAGGAGGAAAGTACAGTAAGTGGGGGTAGGAACATGGACATTGGCAGGTTGTTAACTCTGACAACACATTTGGACAAATCCGTATTTTGGGCTAAAGGACAACAGCAAACAACTTGCTGTACAAGTCCCAAAAGGCTCAACATGAAAAACACATGCCAGGAAAAATGGAAAATCAGGTCAGTTCCAACAGGGACACGCCGGATTCTGGCACTGGCACTGTTACTGTTACTGGTTCTAGTTCAGGTTCGGGATCAGATTTAGGTCCTAGGCTCAATGCAGTTGTAATCGTTACAAAATTCGAACATATTTGACAGAGCGCAAAAGTAAACAGTAAATTGACAAGGACGGAAAAGAGGGTTGATTTTCATGGGAGGAAGGGGAGTGTAGGGTACAAGGGGAGTTGCTGTCAACAGGCGACGAGTGAGAAATGAGCAGAGCCAACGACAAACACATCCAACAGCTTGTTGAGCGATAAAGCAATTAGAAGCAAAATGGGATTTTGCATTTGAATTGCTGCTACAATGATGTGCAGAGAGCACTAAGGCTGAGAGGGACACAAGAAGGGAGCAGAGGGTGACAATAACTGCACAATTTTGTTTACACAAAAAGGATTTCAGACGCGCTCTTTAAGCTCCAACAATGCTACCACAGAGAGCGGTGAGCGGAACTAAGTGGGCAGCAGGGGAAACGAACTCTCTTTTAACTGACCTACTTCAGCTGATTTTTTGCTTATGGTCTTGTGCTTGTACAGGATTGAGGTTTCGTCAAG
Organism: Drosophila acutilabella; assembly: GCA_035046005.1. Classification (NCBI taxonomy): domain Eukaryota; kingdom Metazoa; phylum Arthropoda; class Insecta; order Diptera; family Drosophilidae; genus Drosophila; species Drosophila acutilabella. The sequence goes on from JAWNOK010000013.1 coordinate 19,153,497, forward strand.
GAGCTGCATTTACATGCATTTGCTGCACAGCTTGAAGTGTTGAGCCGCATATAAGCAGTATAAGCGGAGAGAGTTGAAGACCTGGAAGAGGGTGACGAGAGAGAGGGACTTGAGAGGGAGTTGAGAGATTGCCTCTCGTTTCAAGAAAGAAAAATTCGCTTCGTTACTCTGAAAGTTTTCATATTTGTTCGCCTCGTCGAACTTTTCAGATTGTGCACAACATCAATGTGCATACAAGTATGTGTGTATATGTGAGGAGATTTTGTGTATGTGTGTGTTCGTGATAACAGCCAATTTCTATACAGAACGAGAGTGTGATATGCCATAAAAAGAAATGAGACACTTTTGGCTCTTTAAGTCAGCTGCTCTGCGATAAGCAAGATGAGAATACATGAATAAGTACACAGAAAAAAATTTGTACTAAATGCCAAACAAAAATTCTAAAAGCAAATTTAAATTATATTTATTTTAAAAATGTCTGTACAGAAATTAAAGTAAAATATTTAGTGTAGAATTTATGTTTTGAACACTCGACAAGTATTTTATACATGCTTTAGTATATTCGGAACTATTTTCAATACAAAATTGATTTGGTATTAATTCCGATTTTTTTTTTTTTGCAGTGCACAAATTCAAAAGTTGACGAATTTTTAAGAAAAGCAGCTCAGAAAGCTTAAGAGCTAAGACCTAAGAGCAAAGTGCAGCAAAACGATTAACTCATCGATGCAGCAAATAAGCTTAACAGATGGAGCTTTACAGTAAAATGTTAACTTAACACAGCTGTGAGCTAACGTGCTGGTAACTTACATGTAAACTAGAAGTAGGTACACTTTAAATTGAGTGCAGAGTAAATTACACTTTAGATAGTAAAATTATGAGCATAATTTGGGAACAACGGGTGGAGCTGCTTTTAGTTGTCTGAATGCAGCTGTTTCGGGGTCAGGCCAGGTCTAATTCATTTAACCCACTGTCAGGTCTCAACTGTAGCCACTCAACAACTGTAATTCTTATTTAAAAAACAAACAAAACAACAAGGCAGTCAACCGGTCAACCAACTAACAAAGATCCCTAATCTGAAGTAAATCCAGCAGCAACTGCAGACGGCGACAACAACAACTACAACAATGACGACGACGACGACGAGAGAGCATTGTTGTCGTTGTTGCTTTTGTTGAATTATTCGCACATATGCAAAGTGGGCAAAAAGTGCGAAGCGAGTGCTGGCAAAGAACATGGACAGCAGCAGCAGAAGTAGCAGCAAATAAAAGGATAGCACAAAAACAGACAAAGGGCGGAGAGTACTGAGTACACTCGTATAACTCACATAACACGCCTGTCCCTTCCCACTCCTCCTCCCGCAGTCGCTGCACTACTTCTTCCTCATCCATATCCCGACAATGACTGTGCAAATTTGGTGCAGATAAGCAGAGTCCGAGAACTTTGCCAGCAGCCCGAAACTAATGCGCGCTGACATGCAAAAAAAGGGTAAATGAGTGACAGAAAATACATACATACAAACACACACAGGCACTTTCACACATACAACAACAACAAGCCAACGGGCTCGTAGAGAGAGTTTTTGCATGAGACAGAGCAACAAAAGGGTTCAGTGTCCATCTTCCTTTCTCACTCGCACGCTTTATTTGTGTATTGCTGTGTCTCGCTTGCGCTCGGTCATGTTAAATGCTATGACAATTGCTATAATTGTCAACTGTCAAATGGCATTAACAATTTGTTGTTGTAGTTGTTGTTGCTCTTTGCACTTGCCCGCGCGCTCAATTGTGTGCGTAGGTGTGGAAATTGGTAAATGAAAGCGCAAACTAGAGGCGGGGCAAGGCAAAGGTCGTGGCAAAAAAAAGATGGGGAAGTGGAAACGAAAGGAAAATGGAAAATGGCAAACGGAAAAAGAGGCTTAAGCCCAGCTGGTTAGACATTTGCTGTTTTGATTCAGTCAATGAGATTAAAGAGCAGCCTGTAATTATCAGACAATGCGACTTGTACAGCATACAATACATTCCATATATACCCAATAGTTGGTGGTTGGCAGTGTGAGTAATTCGGGCATCACTGATAAAATACACGCATAAAAATATAATATTCTGTTCCGTAAACATATCTTGAAAGAACTTTAGATCTGTTAGCAAAACTTTCGTTGTGCCTAACTTAAATCTGGTGTGTTTTATGGCCACAATTAGCCATAAAAACAAATGCTTTAATAGATAGTTTATTCTTTTGGTAAGTATACTCATAAAATCAGCACACAAAAACAGCTTTTAGTTGGTAACTTTGCCGTAATGCCAAACCGAGCAATCATCGTCAAGTTGGCAACGCGAGATGACAGTTTTTGCCAGCCACTAAATGTCAAACTTTTTGACATGTCTAAGGGGTAAAAGAGACAACCGACTACAGAGAGAACGAGACAGCGTGCAAGAGTAGAAAAGTTTATACATGTACAGTGTTCACTGTACAGTGTGGTGACATTTCCCGACTCATATGTGACATTCAAGTGTCATCAAAAAGTGAACGCGCTGGTTTGCATTTTTATGAGAATGACAGAGAAAGGCTCTGCATTGCCTTGAGTGATTCTTCTCTTTTTTATGTTATTTATTTTTCGTAGTTGTTGTTGTTGCTGTTGTCATTGCTTTTGAAAATAAAGGAAATCGAGGCCAAAGATTTTGCATAATTACATTTTGTGTGAGTGAAAAAATTTCTTGTTAGCACAAGTATCTAACAGATACAGATACACGACTGCACAGATACAAAAGAATCTGCGTCGCCGGCGAATCAGCATAAAATAATTGAAAATGTGTGCGCTCGAATCTATTTGAATAAACGCAATTTGAATGCAAAAGCACGAAGTGCAAACAAGACGACAGATGAGTAACATAGGACAGAGCACACAGGACACAGTACACAGGACAAAGGACATAGGGCAGAGGAGAACGCGCAGAGGATAGCAGTACCAAATGTCTACTGAAGTTCATAGATGGTATGGGATCTGGTTGTGATTAGAAGGCGCTAATGTTGAAGCCACTGAAAGGGTTGCAATAAAGGGTTTAAAGTGCTTGAAAGAAGCCAAACCTCAGATAGAAGATAAAAGGATATTTAAAATAGGTAGATGACATAGGTAGACAGAACTCCCATTTCCAAAGGTCATTTAAATATAGAATTATGTCACAGAAATTACAGATTCCTCAGTGAAAAATTTATGCTTTAAATAGGTCAGACAAACATTTCAAATATTTTTAGATGGAGCGCTAAAGCTTAAAGAGGTATAACAAGATTGATTAATGATTAATCGAAGGGTTTTTGAACTAAGCAGACATTAGTGTCAACATTAGCATATCTCTTTAGCTGTGATTCTGATTTGGCATTCGTAAAACCCATTAGGAACCCACATGTGTCAAAAAAGTAAAAACAAGCGGCCAATAATTGAAATGTCAAATCGGTGCTAATGACAAATCCAAAAGCCCCGAAAATACTCTCAAGAAATTAATATATGACACAGATTTTAGCACTTTAGTATATGGAAAAGAGGAAAAAATATATATGAATACACGAAGGGGCACTCCAGAGACAAAACTGTTAAAAAAACACAAGTGACAAGTGTGGCAGACATATGGAAATGGAATGGGAATGGCAGTGAGAGTAGGATCAGAGGGGCTGTGCGGTGTGTGTGTGTGGGACGGGACCCGCAGAAGCCACAGACATACAAATCTGAGATGTGGCAAAACAGAGGAAATCAACCGCACACTGGAATTTTGACACATTTGACAGGCGAGCCGAGTGGCACTTGGTAAAGCAGCCATTTGATAGCCTCATTAGTGATGAGCCACTGTGGCATCAACAGCAGAAGAGGCAGCAGAAAGACACTGGCAAAAGTAGTAGCTTGTCAGAGTGCTTAAGAGGCTCCTTGGATGCCTTGCGTAACTCAAAACCAAAAGGATATCGACCGTAACGTATGAGAATTTGACACTTGCTTTGGCTTCAGCTCTCACAACCACACATGTGACCATACATATGTGAGGAGACCCAGTTTCTACCATAAATATCCATAGGGCAGACACCATCAAATAATAAATACTTGAGAGGCATCGGCCTATATAACGAAACACGCTCGAGGGAAACACAACAAACTGGGCAGGTCCCAGAACCCAAACCCAAACCGAAACCAGAACCCGATCCATACACAGTGACTTAGTGGTACTGCCCCCAAAGCATTTAGTCATATTGAAACATTAAAAAAGTCAACACCCACATGGCTAAACTAACAAACTAACAAACTGACCAACTAACACAAACTTAGACCGTATGGTTCGGGCCAAACATAATAAACAAGTCAAGGGGTAGTCAGCACCAGAGTCCGGCATATGATAGACTTACCAAAACTTCTTAGGGGTGTAGACGGACTAAATCATAAAATATTATGGTCTAATTGAATTCTCGTATGCTCTACTGATTTAAATGAAGTCTAAAATGTAGATGTTGGTTTTAAAAATAGGAAAGTCTATTAGGACACCATATATTAAAAAAAAATAATAAATGATAAATTCGATAGCCAAAACTATTGATTTAAGATCAAAAGAAAATATATGAAATAAATTATTAATATTTGTAGATGTCTGGAATGATTTAAAAAAAAAAATGATTGAAACTGATATGACTAATTACTAATCTAAGTAGTTTTGATTCGGTAAATATAATCAATTATTTTTATTAGACTGACATATTTATAAATGACTGAACCCATTGTGCAAACGAAATATTAAATAAATAAAATATTTGAATATTAATTTTTTTATAAAGGGGTACTTAGTAATCTAATCGAAAAACACCACCTTTAAACTGTTTTGATCATTTATTAAGGAGAATATTACATAAAACACAATATGTCTGTAAAATCATCGGTTTTTTTTTAATGCTTTCGATTCTTTCCAACAAATCGAGATCCTTTAAACACGTGTGAGCCTTTCTTTTGTAACACGATCACTATTATCGATACAGTATAGAATTTCTTACTTTCATGATTTTTTATGCTTGTCAACTCCTTTAGAACCTTTGGTACTCCCTACAATCTAAACTGCTCATGTCAGCGAGGGTATCGCAGTTATGCCCCAAAGCAGCCATAAAAATGTCAAAAAATTTCTATGTATTCATAAACACGTGTGAGACACTGTGTCGAAGACCCAGTCGGACCCCCTGACAGAAAACCCAAACACGCTACGCCGCAATGTGACCACGATGTCGCTGCTACTCACTCCATCAGACTTTACAGTCTGTCTATATGTGAGTATATGTCATATGTGTGTATATCTATATGAATAGCAGACTTTGGACATAGTTTATATGGTCAGTACATAACTTAAAGAACCCCAACTCCTGCTCATATGTGCATTTAACATGCAAACTATGAGCCCAGCAAGGACTTTTAGTGCCTGTTAACGTTATTGGAGGGAGCAGTGGAGAGTGGTAGAGAGCGGGAAGTGCTGGCGGGGGAAATACTCAAATTTCCGGTCAAGCAAAGCGAATCCTTACATATTCCTTCATATTTTGTTGGGTTTCCTTTTTGCTCAACGCCCACAAAATTTCAGCTAAATTAAATTATAAATATGGCAAAAAGTCGCTGGCAAGAGCGCAATACAAATAAAGTGGCCCAAAAGGCAGCCAGAAAGGACGTGGCCATTATGATTCATGACAACGTCTGCAAATGTCCTTAGTCCCTCTGACTCCCCCTCTCTATATCACTCTCTTTATTGTCGTTAGTTAAAGCTGGAGAGTTTTGGTCTGTAAGTTAGTTAGGATATCGGCATATCTGCTTACAAAGTGCGTGTCAAATTCAAAAAGCGAGTTATTCAATCCTTTTTTTAGTCATTGTCTGCATAGTTTGTCCGCCCATTTTGGTGTCCTTTCTGAGCATATTTTGTTTGAATATTATTTGGACAGATTTGGGTTGGCGATAGGCCATGTCATGTCTTTGAATACTTCGAGATATTTCGAGCTGATTGATGAAGGTTCGAGCTTATTGAGTCTGTTTTCAAGTGGAATTCAATTGAATATTTGGCATGTGTGTAATCTATGATTCCAATCAATTTGGCATAAGAAAACTAAGAAATTCTTTATCAAATTTAATAAACCAATAGACAGCCCTTTAAATTTCAAACTACCTCAAAGTAGCTCAATCAATTCTTTAGTTTATTGACTTCTCTTTTATTTCTTTTTAGAACTTTTTCAATTTCTCATTTGTGCTCATTATACTAAAGCTTATTCAAGCCAGTGATCTATATGCGAAATTGAAGTAATGACTTATACTCGTTTGCACAATTTCCCTCCTTCCCGAAACCGATGCTATTGAAGGTCAAACACCGCTCCCCTCGTCCTACCCCGCTATCCCAACAGATACGGTCCTGCCTCACGTAGCTCGTATCAAATGACCATCGGAGAAACCAATAAACGAACGAAAATCCAAAAGCAAATCCTTAACTGTGGTTAACATCTAGCAAATCCATTAACTGGCACACTTGGAGCGTGAAAAGGCAAAGCGACCAGGCATGGGAGCAAACGGAACCAGGGATAGCATCGAGCTGAGCCATGCGAAAGAGGAATGAAAACAAAGGCAATGGGAGAGCGCTAAAAGGGAGTAGAGTGTGGGCAGTATAAAGTGTAGGGAGTAGAGTAAGCGGACCACATCATTTCATAACACTTCCAGTTCATATAATCTATTTAACCCAAATTTAAACGTGCCGTGCGTTTGTTCAGTGTTTAATCAATTGTAAAGCAATTTTCGCAATGTTTTCCTTTTTTCCTTGTCGTTTTTGGTTCCCTTTCGGGTCTGGGATTAGAACTGACGCATTGTGGCGACTCCTACGTCTTCGCTGCACTCCAAGAAATCAGTTAGCAAGCTAAACCAAAGGGGATTCCTTTGTTTTGCGTGGGTTTCGCTCAGTGTAGCTATGTAATATTCCCGTCTCACCCTCCCTCTCTCTTTCTACCCTTCCTTTCTTTCTGCTTTGCCATCTATCTAACGGCTTCTGCTCCATTTCAATGGCAACTGTTTCACAGCTGATAAAAATTGGCAGATCCGAGCAAAAGGAAAAAGGCAAGAATAGACTAACCGCAGACACTATGAATGAGAATTGGGAGAGAGTTAGAACGGGGGAGTGGCAGCAAACTGCTAGGGGATACTGTGCCTAATCGTCTGCGTAATTGCGCTGCCAGAGTGCGTGAGGTTTGCTCCTATTGATGCTGATCCTGATGCTGATCCCAATTGTGGATTTTAAAGAGCATGCCAAAAAATTTTCAATTGCAGCTGTCGAAAGGTCACTCAAACCGCCCACACCCTACCCCACGTAGTACCCACGTAGGTCCAGTAACCTCACAACTCTCGACAAGCGCTAAATTTTCAATTAACTTTCCCAAAAAGGTCGTCCTTTGTTGAATTGTCCTTGTTTAATTTGATTAATTGCTGCGAAAATTGTTCACTTTGTGTGAGTTCATTTGTGTGTGTGTGTGTGTGCGTGTGTGACAAATCTACTATTCAGGTATTTCTAGCTGTTATTTGAATGTTGATTGTGTTGAAAGGATTATGACTGAAAGGTGGGCATGTGTTAAGTCCTGGTGTCAACAGTGATTATGAATAGCAAAAGAAAATAACAGAAGGATGCGAATTTTACTGAGCTGATGAATTTAGTCAGTACATTTAGAATAGGTTTGAATATATAACTTAACACCTGACACTTAATTGTGTAGCTTAGTTTTGATGTCTGGAATTTATTCAGAGATTATTTTGAAGAAAATGTGCAGCTAATGAAGCTATGAAAATGTAGTAAGTCTTAGGAAATAAATAAATCATTTATGTAGATTAATATTTAAAATATTTCTAGTTTCACCAACTTTGAAGGGCTCTAAGCACTCCCAACACGTAATCAAATCAGCAAAGACAATCTATAGCAATCATTTCGATCAGCTCTTAAGTGTTCTAAGCTCACATGAATTACCCTTACCTTGGCACTGGTCCATTAAAAAATTTAACCTCTGAGGGTGAAAAATGAAGCCAAAATGACCAAAAATGCGTTCACTTTTGACCTTTTGCACTCTCTTTCTCTCTGGTTAATGCACAAAGGCGACTGCCTAATTGAATTGTAGCAAAAGTGAAAATAGAAGCAATACAAGTTGTCCCAAAAAAATCTTGGCTAAAAGAGGAAGAAGAAGAGGAACACTTTAGAGTCTTTTTTGATGGCAGTGGCTGAAAAACAGTCGTTGTGGCAGGGACAATGGGACATTGTGTGTGTGCCACAAACGGATGTTATATTCAGTCTCAGTTGAAATGAGAAGGAAGCAATAAAATAATTTTTTTAGAACTGCAAGCAGACAATTTGTAGCGCTTCCGGGCCAGGACCAGAACCAGGTCCAAAGGAAGCTGCAGCAAACCAGCTAAAATAAATGCCTCTTCCCATCTCACATCTCCTGTCTTCCGTCCACAGTCTTCTGTCTTGTGTACCGACTTCAATTTCCACTCCAACGCCAACTCCGAGACAATCTCCGTGTCCTGCGTCCTGTGAGCGCAACATTAAAACAAACTATAAAATGCAATCGATCTAAATGGTATAAAACCGGAAAAAGTAAAAATGTGCCATTGTATTTATAATGGAAATGGATTTTTCTATTTACTTCTATTTTCCTTTCCTACACCAATGGAAAATTGCACAATAAAAAAAAAATAGAGAAAAGAAAAGCGAGCAGGAAATAAAAGGAAAATAATTCGTTTGCAAGACGACGACAAAATGAAAAACTGTGATATTGATAAATGCGATATTAATGGCAAAACGTTGTGCGAATTTAAAAGTTTCGGATTCGCTTTGTAGATGCAATCCAGAGCCAGAAAAATGAGCTTGGTTTACGCGCGATTTAAAGGTTCATTAATCATTATATAACTAAAGTTTTTTCCCTAAGAAAGAAAACCAACATATGGAAAGAGTCAACTGAAAGAGAGTAATTAAAAAGATTCAAAAGATGGAGTAAAAGAGGTAATAAAAGTAAAAAATAAAGAATAATTTGAATTTAAAAATAAATGAACTCAAATTAGATTTATTTAATACATTTGTATCTCAACGAGATGTGAAATTCCCTACTAAATTTAGTTTCAGTCTCTACTTTCAATAATTATAAACATTTTTAATCATAATTAATGCATAGATGAAAATGGCTACAAAGCGAATGGAAGATTGAGTTACTTGTATTTTTAATAAATTATATTAAGTTTATTGTATTAATCGAAATCTTCGCAGACTCTGTACAAATTTTATTTCCAAAAATTTTCTGTTCTCTTGTTATCTTTCATTATATTTTTAAAATTTAAAGGATTCAACAACATAAATTTATAAAACTAAAATTAATGGAATAGAAAAGAAGAAAAATCTAAATAAAGTTGCACTTACTTTATTAAAAACATTGTTTTTTCACCTATTAAAAAAGTATTAAAATCCACGTTTTAGTATACAGTCAAAAAAGAAAATTAATAATATCCATGAAAAATGATTCATTGAAAAGTGTCAGCCTTTTACAAAAATAAATTAAATTCCATTGATTTAAGTTGACCAAAAATTGTTCCATTAACTGTAGAGAGATCCTACTAAATTTAGTTTACAGGCTCTACTTTAAAATCCAAACATTACAATCAGATTTGAGCTCTAGAAAACTCATATAATCTGAGCACTCACTTTAGTCATAACTTGGCTTTTAGTGCCTAAACTTTGAGCTTTCTTATCGTTGCTATTACTCAAACTACTGCTCGCTACCATTCCACTCATTTTGTGTGTCTATTTCAATGTTATGGCCATAATATTTTCTCATATCTGTTGGCCACATTAAATAAGCAAATCTCTTTGACATTGCTCGTATGTTTCCCGAACTTATCTGCCCGCCCACTCTGCGCCCAGTCAAACAGTCAGCAGTTTTGTGGACGAGCCAAAAAAAGGAACAGACGGAAGGACCTCAAAGAAAGAGGAGCAGAGGAACAAGAAAAAAACCGTCTACTAAGTAAATCTCGTCGCTTGCTAACAATAATCTGACATAATGTTTCAATTATGCGTCGTTTAGCATTATGGACGCTATATGAACGAGCTCCCCATGACCCCTCACTCCCCAGCTAAATGGGCAGACCACAAGACGGGCAAGGTCGTAGGTCCTACCTAACTAACTAAGCCACCCCCAAAGAACTCCCATTCAGAACCTCTGAAAACATTAGGAGCTAAACAGACGCAGCATTTTTGGAGAGCTAAGCAAATCTTACTAAAATAAACATTTTAGCATTAAATTTACATAAGAAGCGACAAAGAGGAAACCAAAGGAAGGAGGGTAGAAGGGGGCGGAAGTAGCTGTGGGCTAAGCTATACGTCGAAGCCAAAGAACCGTCTACTTACGACACATTTTCATAAACACAGCAACAGTCAACAGTCAACTTCATCTAAATATGAGTACGTATTTCAGCTGAAACTCCCCTTCAATTTCATGCCAACACCCGATACGACTCCTTTCGTGTCTCCTCCACAGTCCGCCTCCCCACACCCCCGCTGTTGTTGATGTGCTTTCGCGTATTTGCATAAACATTAGCAAAACAAATTTGCACATTTGCCCATCCAAGTTGCTTCTTCTTCATCGTCAGCCTCCAATTGCGCACCCGACATATGCAAACAAACCGCAAAAAGCATAAACCCAATGGGAAAGAGCTGCATAAATCAGTAGGTAGCACACTAAGATACCCTGTAATGTTAGAAATGTCAGTAAGGAGTTCCTACAAATCTTAGGCCTTAATATAGCTAAATTATACTGCCTTATAATGTTACAAGTTTGCGTACAAAAGAAGTTTGTGTGCTATACCCTGTAATTTAAGATTTTAAACATAATTCATATAGTTATACAACCATTGAACTCTTTTCCTCGAACAACAAAAACGCTCACCTTCAGCTGCGCATTCCCTATGCACCTCTGCTACAGGGCATAAGACAACTGTCAAGTTCATGGCGCACAAATAAGATGAAAATGAAGTTAGAGCACAGATGAAAGCGGAAGTCTTTAGGCGAACGTCAAACCCAAAAAGCGGAAGCGGAAATGCGTGCCAGTCAGACAGAGACAAAAAGAGAGGGAGAGAGACAGACACATAACTGTCAGAGGCGAAAAATATGCTAAATCAGCCAAAAAATGCTTATAATCATTTCAAGTTGATAAACGCCACAATAATGACAATAATGATGAAGATTATGAGGATGATGAAGATGACGAAGGCGCTGACGATGTATACACAATTGCTCCCAACTTGTCTGTTTTCTTGTCTATGTTTTCTTAGCTGCGAAACTTTAACGCCATTTTGGCTAACTCCGAAAGCATTTTGTGGCACTTTGGCGCCCAAAACTCGGAACAAACGACAGCCAAATATGCGTTTTATTGAATTTTATGGTCCTCGACGTAGCAGCTTCCCACTGGATGCTGCCTGCCAAAATCTAAATTTTCTTCTCTTTTTATTTCAGCAGGGCCAACATCTTGGCTAAGAGCTGCAGCTTAGCCTGGCCAAGCAAGTGAGCGTGAAATATGTCAACGACTTTTTGTTGGCTCTAAAAAGCCTTGAACCGCATGCATGTTCGCTTGGCATTGAACTTGGCCAGGAAAATGGATAAAAAAAATATATAAAATTTTAAAATCAATATTTTACAAGAAAAACTTCAGTTTCGTTTATTTAAATTGTTTCTCTAGAATGAATTCAAGTGAGAAATAATGTCCTTAAGCTGTGCTACAATTGAAACTTAATCAAGTGTCAGAACTAACAACATATTCACAGCTAAAGCTATTAAATTATCTTAAAGCTTTAAGCAAATGACCAACTCAATGATCCAGAATTGAAATGAAACCTTAGAAACTAATTAGCAGAGGATTCAACTCAAATCCAAGCCAGAACTCTGAAACAATTTCATTACAAATGTGTTCGACAGCAGATTGTCGGTTAAATGTATATGTAGTAGTATATATATGTATTTATATGGAAATCACTGTGTTTGGAATCAATTAATCAACGCCTGTGAAATGTTCTTAAATCGGCAAAGGAACTAAATAAATTCAAATCCTTTTGGCAGCTGACCACACTGAGTCCTAAACTACACAAACAACAACATAACAACAATAATAATAATAATAGTAATAATAATAGTGGTAAGACTGCTGGAAAATGCAGAAAATTGCAATTTTCTCTAGCGTAAACAGGAATTTTGTTGAGCTGGAGAAATGAAATCAAAGCCTAAGGGCAAATTTAATTGCGTTTAACCTGAAATCAAATTTTCAACAGGCCATCAAGAAGAAGTCTTGAGATTCAATCAACGTATGGTCTACTAGAGGCCAAAAATCAGAACGGCAGCTGAGAAGCGAGTAGAGGAGCGGTAGCTTAAGGATGCGGAGCATAAACAACAACAAATCAAAAAGGCTCATGTTTATCTTAATATAAAATACTTTTTCCCACACAAACACACCGAGATTGGGAAAAGGGATAATAAAATTGGCAGGGAAAGCCCAAAGGCAAGAAAATAAACAACAACACGCTCGACTGACTGCCGCCTTGAAGGATAGTTTCGGATACTATGCTCGAAAAAGAAAGGCTTAGACTAGTTTGCTGCTCTAAGAGTGTGTGTTTGTGTAGGGCAATGATTTTGATTTTGATTGTGGCATTGATTTCACTTAGACTACACCAGACAAAGGAGAAATGAGAGGGGGTAAAGACCCCTCTGGAAACGTTTAACACAATCAGGATATAGTCGACAGGATATAAGATACACAGCACACACATACAGCACACTGTTTCCTTTTTATTATTTACTTTTATTTTGATTACATTTCGGCTTTCAGCAAAAGTTCTCAGCCACAAAGCAGAAATTCACACTTCATCTGACCAGAAATCGCACCCAAGGGATCCCAGCTCCATATGGCATAGCCTCAAAACCCCCATCTTCCCCTCTAACCTTTTAGCACTTGAGTTTTCTATCTCTGTTTCTGTTTATGTTTCAACGGCCTTCGAACCCTTTTTTGGCTAACCAAATCATCGACTAATTTGCTGCAGGCCAAGAGCAAACATAGAAATGTATTTATTTTTATTTCCAACTCTTCGTATATTTTTTTTATGGGCACACACAAAATTAGCCGCCTTATCAACAGGTGTAGCAGTACCCTAAACAGCTGTAAACTCAACTCAGACGAACTCAAACCTTTCACTCCTTTGTCATATTCCGTTCCAGGTAAAGTGCGCACATAAAAACTCACGTTCTCCATTCCTGATTCCAATCCCAACCCCAATCCCTATTCCTATCCCTATTTCTTGTTATTACTACCCTTTATGGACCTGATGCTTATCATCGTAGTTTCTCTACTCAAAATATTTTTTATGTTCCTAGATTCCTTTTGGAATATAATAAAATTTTATTAATAAACGCAAACGCCTGTCAAAACCTAATGCTTAATGGTTAATGGATAATGGATTTGTTGTGGTATGCTGCGATTAAAATCTCGAGACTGACAATTTGGAGGTTAGTTTATGGAGGTTCTTTAGGTCTTAGAATTGGAACCGGTGCGTCACATCTGTGAGTCAGTGTTCCAAGCAGCTGAAGCTGCAGATGTTCACATCAAATTTGAAAAAACAAACAAAAGTCTATGATGTCATTAGAACTCCTTACTAAATTCAAATAAAATAATAATAATAAATACCTTCTGCTGTTATACAAACTGATCTAAGTGTCCTACCCTACTCTCTGAATTTCCTTTCCTTCTTTGTCTTTCGATTAAAGCTTCAGTAGCCACTGATGTGTAAGATACCCAATTCCCTTTAATAGCCACACTAATTGTTATACTAACTGTTATATAATCACTATGAATTCCACTAACACTATACAAATCACTTATTCTAGTTTTCTCAACCCTCCCCCAAAAAGAACCAATTAAAATTAATTTTATTCAATCGAAACCAAATCCCAGTTGTGTCTTCTTCCTCTTATTCCTTTGTTATCCACTGCAATACGTTGAATTCTGTTGCTTAAGGAGCGATTATTTAATTTCAGCTATTAATGCTGTGACTCCCCAGTCGCCAGTTGCCAGTTGCCAGGTTCTATAGACGAAGGATCCCAGTTAGTCAATGCTTATTGATGTCTAGTTGCTGTTGTTGCCGTTTTGTTCAGATCCAAGTCCTGCTCCCGGCTCTCGACTCCCTGCTCCATGCTCCCAGTTCCAGCTTCAGCTTCAGCTCCGGTTCCGTGCTGCTCTGTGGCATTATTTCACTTGCGTTTCCGCTTTTAGCTTTGTTTACTTTTACGCTTGCCACACAAAAGCCCCAAAGCCCCAGCACCATAAGTAAACCCTCAGCCACCGGCAACCGTACCACATAAACCCCGACCATATACCATCGAACAAGCCGCACTATGTTTTGGTATTTGTATTTGGTGTTTTATACCCTGCAAATACAAAGCGTCAAGAGTTTTAATTTTATACTTTCTAATCTTTCTTTCAAATAAAATTACATTAAAATTCCCCATTTTAAAATAGAGAGAAGAAATTTAATTTTATTTATAAAATTAATAATGTAACTTAAATGCTGGTCTGGCATAATTGGCATCTTTTCAATACATTTGCATTTATTTTAGCAGCTGCTTCTCAAATTTAGCATAGACATTAATTTTTAATTGATTAAGTTTATAAAAATTATCAATGAAAAAAGAGATACTGATCTGAAATTTAATAAACTATATATTAGTTTTAGTACCACTGTTCTTTAGCTCAGACTAAGATTGCTATTTTATTTATAAATGTTTGGATATTAAATAAATGATAATGTTTTAGTGATTTATGCACTAAATTAAATAATTTATTAGTAGTATTTTTAGTATGAACTAAATTTTTATTTAATAAATATGTATAAATACTTTTGTTCTGTATTATTTAGTATTAAGGACCGATTTTAGTGTATTTATTTTAAGTATTAGTATAATCTTATATTGTATAACGATAATATAAAGATGTTCCTTTAAAATTCAAAGCTTAATCAATAAGTAATTAATCATGAACTATTTTAGGTGCACTTATTTCCATTGATCTTAACAAAAATAATCAATATAAAACTTAAATAAATTTATAAAATACTAAACCCCAATATTAACTAGTTAAACAACTTTTTACAGGGTATTTGCTTAGTCTCTGCCCTTAATCGTTCATTTGCTAACTTGTTTGGTATTTGTATTTGGTGTTTTTCTTATGCCTTTTGCGTTTTCTTTTCATTTTTTTGTTGTTTATTGTTGTTGTGTTTGTTGTTTTTGTTGTTGTTATTGTTGTTGCTACAGCGCCAATGCGAATCCCTTGACAATGCAATAAATTGCGCAAAAATTGGAAAAATAGAATTTTAGCCGCACCACAACGCCAGTAACGACAACAGCAACGACAACAACAACAACGAGGACTAAAACGAGTCCTTTTGGCTTTTTGGGTGGCTCACGCAATTTTCCCAATCTATCGCTACCCTGCGCTGCTCCTTGTCGCCGTAGCGGTATCCCCAAAAACAACAACAACAGCAAACAGCCCGAAAACAACAACAATAACGGAAATCAAGTGCTAAGCTTCCCACAACGCAATCAATTGATTTCTATTGTTTTGTTAAAATGTCGTGGCGGCTCCCCAACCAGTTACCCCTGCTCCTGTCCCAGCCCCCTACCATCCTACTGCTACCCCCTCACACTATCCATTATTTTGTGCTATTTGCCGTTGTTTTGCCTCCCCTGCCCCACTGTCCCACCCCGCCCCATCCCTTACCCCCCACTCTTTACACTCTATGGCATTTTTATATAAATTGCTTTGTTGTGGTCTTTATTGAAATTTTTGAGGTTACTTTTGTGATTGTTGCTTTTGGCCAGCATCCAGTTCACAACTGAAATATAAAAAAAACAAAAAATACAAAAAAAAGGAAATAGAAATGGATAAAAACAAGTAGATCCTAAAATAAAACTGTGCATTATTTTTGTTTATTTGTTGATTTTACTTCGAAATTCTGTCGACCAATTTTTGCATTTTATTTTTATGACCATTTTTTCTCTTTTTGGCTGTTTATTTTTGCTGAAATATTCATGAGTTACGTTTTCAGTAAATGAAAAACGTTCTTTGGCGATTTATTGTTGTTGTGTCCCTCAACGGACCTATGAATACTTGATAATTTATAGTTTTGCCTTTCCGGAGAATTTATATTTATTTGTGGCAACATTTAACGAGTTACAAATGAATACGTAGCTAATAAAATTATAAAAAGCATTTGAAACTGTAAAAACATTCGAAATATTATTAATTTTTATTTAAAAATATTATGGGATTGTACAAATTTAATTTTCCTGAGTCCCTAGCTGATTTCCGCTAAGTTAGACATCATTGTAATAAAGGCACAAAGATCCTTACTGCAGTTGAGTATCAACAATTAAATGCCGTACCATCTATTCAGTTATTTTGGGTAACTCCCTATAAAGACGCAATATTACAACGATTAAAAAAATAAAGAAGATATCTTCTGCTTGAATTCAGCTGAAAACAGCTAGACAATGCCAAAGATAAAGAATAGAAAATCTATGAAAAGAAATGAAGAAAAATGTCATGATTATGGCAAATTTTCGGTACCTTTTGTGGGCAGCGCTACGACATAGAATTGCGCTTTTCAATACGATGTCCCAGAACATTGACAATCATCGACTGCTAAATCTCAAATGTCATGCCAACTCAGTACACAGTGTTGCTCTTTTATGATCTGTTCTCCTCGGGGGGTTCGAGAGGCTCCGAGGCACCGTCAGGTAGGCAGCGTATGGCTCTCTAAGCTGTAGGCAGGTTTCACAAATTAGTGGCTGCCTGGCGTGCACCAAAAATGTCGTAGCACTCGCCAGGGGCGGTCCACAGTACAGACTACTATACATGTCCTGCAGGACACTGTATTCTTGTTCCTTCGTCCTCGGCATGCGTTTTATCGCTGTGACCAGTTTTATGGTTGACGCGAGCATCTTGCGATTTGACTTTGTGCTACATTGTCCTGCCGGCAGCTGCGTTTGATTTTTGTTGCCAGTGTCCTCCTGACATCTTACTCGCCAATCCAGCCGACAGCTTCCCTAGTAGCATTTACCTGGAACCCAAAAAAAAAAAAAGCAAATACAATAAAAAATAGAAGAAAACTGACCCGAATCGAACCTTTTGCGCAATGTTTGCTTACGTTTCTTTGCTGTAGGTGCTTGCTAATTGGCTTATTGTCAGTGTTTGATAAGATTAGCAGCAGCTGCACACTCCTTTCTCCAACCCCTCGTAAGTTCTGCTACTACAGCTCATACACTTAAAAAAAAAAAACAGGGATTCTAGCTTTGAATAAAGTCTGAAACGATGTCAAAAGAGAAGTCTTAGCTGATTTTTTGCCGACTATGAAGTACTCACTAAGCGGTGTCTTTAAAAAATAATTTAACAAGAGAGTGGGATAGAATATTCGTAATAAACTTAAGACCTTCAGGTTTATTGCCTTTTTTGTGTAAACTAAATTCTTAAATATTTAATAAGCCGCATTTGTAAGTTTAAAATCTGAACAGAATTCGACAATTTTAAGGATTAACACTTATATGCTATTTGCTTACATTACTAGTACTTACTATATAATATATTTAATATACGAAATACGAAAATTTGATAAAGTCATTTTGGAGTTAATATTATAAATATATTTTTCGGTTAATGTAATTTTGCTCATATTATATATAATAAATAATCAACACGTACATAGTTTAAAAAGTAGTTATAAGTAGTTGTCATTAATATTACATACTGCGTAACTTACAAAACAAAGCTGAGTTTTAACATGCTTTTAGATTTATTTAAATACAGTTTTTTCCAGTGTATGCACTTTCTGCTTTCATAATTTATAGTTCCATGGAAGCGCCAGGGCAGGCTTGTTATCCTTTCCTGTGCCCCAAAACATTATTTAAATCGTTAAGCAGACAAACAAAATCCCATTCCCACTCCCAAAACACAAACCCAAGCCCGTTTCCAATCCCAAATACCTATAGCCAATGCAGGTCTGGCGCCAGGAAACCAGGCACCGAGTCGAGAGCTCCTCTTTGTCATAATTTAAATCGCGTCCACGCGTAAGTCGAGGCAAAAATATGTTAAACTATTGCGGGAGCACTTTTGTAGCCCTGGTAGCCCTGGCCAACTGGCTGGTTGGCTGCCAAGAGAGCCATAATTTTTCGGGGAAAACGCATGGAAATGAGCATTAGACAAAAAGGGTTTTTCACCCATTTTAACGATTATGCAATGTGCCAGCCGTACTCACTCCAGCTCTGCACCTCCGCTCCTCCTGCGCATACCAAATCAGTATTTTTACCTGTTGATGATGCGCCACACGCTGATCGGTGCGGCCAAAAGTGTATAGGGGTGGGGGTAGGAACAGCAGTGGCGGCAGCGCCAGGGGCAGCGACAGTGGCTCGAAGGGGCATTTCGGGTGCTGCCGGATGGTTGTGACAATGTTATGCGCTAATTGAGCACAGAAACATTCCTTGCCTCTGGTTTTATGGCAATATTCTGACACTGTGCAACAAAATTCGGATTGAAATGGAAAAGTGATCAATAAAATGAGATATAATTTGAAATACTTATACTTTTATTAATCATAAAATTTATTTTTTAAATTTTATGTATAACTTATTCATATTTATTATTAACAACGAAAGTAGAAGAATAATTTAATAAAAATAATAAAATTATTTGTACAATAAATACTATGTTGTAAATAAGTAAAAATATAATATGTCGCTTGCTGCTGATTCTGATCGCCTGGTGTTTCACACAGAGAAATCTTAGATTTTTGCCTTTCGCAGATTTTTTTTGCTTGACCGCTGCGATCTGCAGTACCCAAAATCGTTAGTAATTCTTGCTGAAATACCAGGCAAACAGAAAGATCAGCAAGTCGCAATGTAAAAATTACATTAAAAAACTAACAGTTACAGTGAATTAACATTAACATGAAATTAACATTAACATTGAGTTAACATTAACATTGAGTTAACATTAACATTGAGTTAACATCAACATTGAGTTAACATTAACATTGATTTAACATCAACATTGATTTAACATTAACATTGTGTTAACATTAACATTGAGTTAACATCAACATTGAGTTAACATTAACATTGAGCTAACATTAACATTAAATTAACATTAACATTGAGTTAACATTAACATTGAGCTAACATTAACATTGAGTTAACATTAACATTGAGCTAACATTAACATTGAGTTAACATAAACATTGAGCTAACATTAACTTAGAGTTAACATTAACATAGAGTTAACATTAACTTTTAATTAACAGTGAATTAACAATAACACTTACATTATCATTAATGTCGCTTCCTGCCGATTCTGCACAACATTATTTTGCTTAAACTGGGCTCTTGTATATTACTGTGGAAATATTTTCGCCTGAGAATTCAACTGGGAATTTGCATCCAGCTGTAATACCAAGCGAACAGAACTTTCAGTAGATCTCAAATCCAAAATTCAAACTAAACAAACTGATATCAGAAAAAGAGCTATGGCTTAGAATAGGCAACACATAATGAATTAAAGAATACAGACTGGCTAAAAATAACAACAAAAGTTCTTATTTGAAATTCAAAATAGGTTGTAACAACTCCAAAATTTTATTAATTTATGAAATTTAAAATAAAACTTTTTTCCTTTATCAAACTGGATTGCTTTCAGTGTGTCAAACTTGTAGCAGAGTGTAATGCGCTCAATATGCTTGTTGCACGCATTGTTCTTTGCCACACCAAAAAAAAGTAAGGAAAATGAAAAAACTGGTAGAGAATTTCCCATTTCTCGTTAGCTGCTCTCTCATTTGCAGCGCCTTATGACAGTTTTATGAGCTCTCACCACGCCTCTCTCCTGAAGCCCCTCCCCTGCCCCTGGCCGTGCACCTAGCCCTTCCCCTATTGCCAGACAGGCTAGTTTTGTTTAAATGCTGGCAACAAAAAATTATAATTATGCATAATTTTATTTTATTATAATATGCATTTTCCCCATGACTTTTTTCTTAGTTCGTGTTCGAGTGTTGAAGAATTTCTTGGAAGACACAGCGGAAGCCGCTGGCGACAGGCGACACTCCCCCCGCCCCCACAACTACATCTGTGTGTCCCTCTGCGTGTGTGTGTGTGTTGTCATTTTACAAAAATGTATGCATTCTTCATTTTTAGTGGTAATTTGATTTTGATTTGGGAATTTTAATTAATAATCATGTTTTCGTTGTTGAAATATTTTATAGAATCGTATTCCGAGGGGGGAACAAAGACCCAAACAGACCGATCTGGGTATAGAATACAAAATTCGATTTCAGCCCAATAAAATATTCAGCATAATAATTATAATTTGATGGCATTTAAAGCATCTAATTGGGCAGAAAGCGAAACAATTCTATGTGCAACGAAAAAGCTTTTTGATTACACACTGAACTCACTCAGGTGTGGCCTGTTTATGAGATTGGTTAGTTTTAATGGCCTTAATAATGATGTGGGTTATATGAAGCTTATAATTTAACGGAAAACTGTTGAGCTTTATTGCTGGAAAATTGTGTGATTTTTTTCAATAAAACAGCAGATAAAACTATAATTTGATGGGGTTAGAAAAAGTATAAAGAACTTTCATTTATGGAGTATAATTAATACTTTATTATTAAGCATAAAATGGTAGTAAACAAAATTTTATTTAAAACTTTTAAAGTTGCTTTTTGTGTAACAGAAATTTTAAATTTTTTTCTTACTTAAATTCCTAAAGAATCGGAACTCACGTCTAAAATTACAGTAATCTCATGCGCAGATCAGAAGGACTCAATTAGTAAGCGCTTGGGAGCATCTATAGAATTCTGGCTACTGGCGGAAATTGACAAAAAAAAAAAGATCAATTTTCTGCGAAAGGACTTTTGAAACTGAGCGCACACTTTAACGGGATAAGATGCGTTTAAGCAAATGAACACACAAAAGGAAGCACAAAGACCGAGAGATGAATAAGAAGTAGGAGCAGACAAAAAAGAAAAAAAGAGAAAAGAAAAGCAGCAGCAACTGCGTCGGTAGTGCATTGAAGTAGGCCAAACAAAAGAGAGAGAGAGAGAGAGAGGGAGGTAGAGAGGTGAGCACTTAGCTAGGGCCAAAACGGCAAATGGTCAACTGGCTGAGGGAACCACAAAAGGCAAACGGCGGCAGCTGGCCAAAAGATGCCGGACAAGAGATTAGGATGAGCACAAAGTGGCAACAATAGGAAGGACGCATGAAAGGAGCAAAGGGAACGAGAAGAAACTAGAAGTCCGGTAAGGCGGAAGCTGCTTCTCTCCTACTCGGCACTTTTGGAATATTAAATCCATTTAGCAAATAATTTTAAATCAATGCGTACCGAATGCAATAAACGTGCGGCACAGCTGCATGTCCAAACATGTTGTATCCTGTTGCGTGCCGCACGCCTCCCGCTAAGGATTCCACTCGCCCGTTTAGTGAGCAAATTTCATGCCGGTTCCAAATGTTAACAGCTCACTTTTAGTTTTTTTTTTCCTTTTGGACTCCGCCGACTGTTGACACTTTCAGCTGTCCTGTGAAACACCGCCCGTTGGTCCTGACATATCCTTTTCGGTGCTAATATGCTAAACAGCAGGTTGCCAAAAAAAAATCACATTGTAAAAAGACAAATAAAAACTCGTGCTGTCAACAGATTTTTTTCACCCACTGTGAGCTTAGCCAGAAAAAATCTGTTCTACGCTCGCTTCAAATGGAAAAACTGTGGGAAAATCTAACTGAATACAACACAAACACTTGACCCACATCCAACGATATCAACAACAATCTAAGCCAAACAATTTTTCTGCTCTTGCTTCAAATTGTGTTGCCTGAAATCGATACTTTGAGTGGATCAAATGAGGATCCTTTACAAAGGACAAGCGATTTAACGCTACATTGAATATTATCAAAAGCAAGGAAATCTTAACAAAGGCATCTGTCTAGACTCCAAACAGCTGTGGGCTATATCAACTGGTAGTTACTTGTGGTGGGGAATGGTAGAAGGTAAATGGAGTAGGAAATAAAATGGATCAACTTCTTCTCAGACTTTTCGTCGACTGCAAAAATCAACAAAGTCAATGATTGAAATATATTTCTGATATTTTCCTATCAAAGTAAACTATGATATTTTTTAAAGCAGAGCTTTATTATTTCGATTCGAGATGAGGATGCACACCAGTAATTTTAGTGTAATACCGAAAGTGAGCCGAGAAACAACCAGAATCAACGTCGTCGTAAGTCCACATTTTACGTGTTTTCTACACAAAAAAATATTACTATAATATTTTCAGATATATCGAATACTTAGATTTGTAGATTTTTATATAGTTTGAAGATTTGTTAATATGGGACGTCGCAAGTCGAAGCGAAAGCCGCCGCCAAGGCAAAAATTAATCAAAAATATGGAGAAACAGTTCAATTGTCCATTTTGTAATCACGAGAGGTCCTGTGATGTCGTTATGTAAGTTGTGATTTAACAGTTTAAATGTGTACGTAAATCACCTTTTAAAACTAAGGGACAAGCGCAGGAACGTGGGTCGCATCTCGTGCAGAGTGTGCAAAGAATATTTTATGACGCCGATTATATCGTTATCGGAGGCAGTCGATGTATACAATGATTGGATTGATGCCTGTGAGCAGATCAATTAAAGAAAACGCAATTTATATTTGTACACTTCATTTGTAATCAAGAAATCATAAATACTAAATCACCTTAATAATATTATTCTAAAAGGAATAAGCAAAGCTGCTAAATATGGTTTATTTTTATTATGCCGCAAAGTATGCAACACTCAAATGAATATAGACTTTTTAATTTTCCGCTCAAAAGTAGGCTACGTTTTACATACATTCTCAGTGTTGCCTGAATTCTGGGAGCCAAAAATAGCTAAATAGCTAAGTAAATTAAAATTAATAAGAGCATGGCATGATGATTGATTTACCATCAAACAGAATAAAATTAAAATACAAGATAAAACCACGATTGTTATAAATTGTTTATAAATAACCTCTAAATGAAGAAATTAAAGGATATATTCTTTTAATGGATTAGTGATTTACAATACAACCGAGATATATGTAATTTATCATTGGCCAGTCAATAGTAAGCAAAAAATAGCGATAGCAATACGTAGATCTAACCGACGGAATCTAAAAATTTTACTTTTTAAACGATTAAAGTGATTCAAAGTTTTAATTCCACGCTAAAACATTGTTGACATCAATTTAAAGTAAGCCAAAATATTCGATGTTAACCTCGTTTTCACTGACCCACATTGGAAATTGAATTGCAAATATTTACGCAATTGGCTTAGAATTTGGCAAAGGTTAAAATCCCACATTTTGTATAAAAGGAGAAATTAGTGTTTTAGTTAGCATTGTAATCAAAAGTATTAACAGTTTAACAACAACATGTTTTCCAACAAATTTCTAATCATGGGCTTGGGTAAGTTTACAGAATTATGAAAAATATTACAAATGTTAAGCAAACAAATTATTTAATTAAATTAAGCTCTTTTCGCTGTGATTATTGCGGTGTCTGGCGAGGAAATCGCCGATCGTCGCTTCCGTTGGCCCGGCTCCAATGAGCAAGTGGAGGAAGAGGATGATGACGATGTCGCTGACGATGATGATCAGGATGACGAAGATACCGCTCAGAATGTGCTACAGGACGAAGTAGATGATTCTGATGATAACGAAGGTCAACAGAACGCGGATGCCGATGAAGAAAATGACAAGAGCAGCAAGAGCTCCGAGGAGGATGCTTAAAGAGAATTATACACAATTTGTTTAAAGAATTGCCCGTTATACATAATTTTAAACTAAATATTTCACAATAGAGTTAAAAAACTGAACGTATTTGTTAATTGTTAAAATGTTCACTGTTACTTGTATCCAAATAAATGATTTCATATCGAAAATACATATTTATATTGTATAATTAATTTTATTTAACATAATTTAATTTATGTGTAATTCAATTTTAATATGGTTTACATACATTTAGTTATTTATAGTTTAATAAGTATTTTGTATTATGCATTTAAATATATTTAGGTATATATTTAAACTATGACTAAACGTAAATTTCACATAATTATGTTATCGCTCAATAAGTTAATTTAATTATGTTCAATTTAAATATTTGTCTGTCTATCTTTTATTTGCCTTTTACTAAATTTTAAACAAGTTTGATTTTAATTATAAATTGGAATGATACACAGGCAACCAAATGTGAAACAGAAAACGCCAAAAATAAACATTTAACGTAAAAACTTTTACAATTACTAGACGGTTCATTAAAAAGAGGTTTCTTGAGGTTCTCTTGCCCTTCCTTCACTACACTGCTTTCCACTTTCAACTCTTTAGCTGCTCTTCCTTATCAACATTGTTGGTAACTCTACAGCGAGAGAGATCCTTTTCATACTTGCGATCCAGAAAGTTTATTGATTTTTAGGTCGCCAAACAATAAATTGCACACGTTTTCCATTTGCCCATTTCATTTGATGTATTCTTCTGCTAAACTTGTTCTTATTCCTGTTCTTTATATTGTTTTTCGTGTTAGTAGTTTGCCTTTTATGCGTTTGCGTTGCGTTTTGGGAGTCTTGTTTTCTCATCGCACACCCCTAGCCACAATCATCGATCCTCGATCCTCCATCGGCGATACGTTGATCACACATTACTGTCCGTGCCAACGGCTCCGGTAAATGAGAACGGCTGTGCATTGCTCACAATACCCGCCCGATCATTTGTCGTGGGCGCAGAAGAGTTGACGCCGTATCCAGTTTGCTGTGCTGCAACTCGCATATCAGCGACGGAGGCTCTGCGAGGAGTATAACAAAAATAATAATTAGTTACCATGAATATAGTGTTTTTTCTTAAATAATACAAATATACATAATTAATACTGAGCATACTAAATGAAATAAATAGAGCATTAATAAGTTTGTGTGCAGAACTAAGGAATCGTGCTTTGCCAAAAGGATCAGTCTAAACCACATTAATAAAATGTGTAAAGAAATAATAAAAAAGTAAACACTGCGTTGCTACAAGATTTCTAATAAGTTAAAAAAGAAGAAACAAAATGCTATAAAAAAAATTATAAAAAGAATTGTTCCAAATTCCAAACATAGAGATTGGTTTTTGAAACCTCAATTCAAGTACATAAAACAATAAAGAAAGTGGAAAATTAATTACTAACGTAAAATGTTTAGCTACACAACTATTTACACAGTTGTTATCGTCAAACGATATACAAATAAAGAGCAACACAGTGCACTACATGAATTACAATTAATCAAACTAATTAACAACGTATTTGCCTTTGTTTTTAGCGTACTTCATTTGTTGTTGTTGTTGTAGTTATTGCAGTTGTAGGACTTTTTTGCTGGAGACTGCATTTGGACTGTTCTGGGGCAGTTTTGGCATTTACAATTCATTAGCATATAAGTAATTATTGGTATAAGTTTTGAGTTGAGTTTTTCGATTTTCCGTTTAGTTACAAAACCAAATATTCGACATTAATGATAATTTTTAGTGTTTCGTTCGTTTAAAATTAATTAACTTTCTAATTTAAACTAGATGCAAGCTAGGACTCTTCTCGGGCTGCCAGTAACACGATATCATATTGAGATTATGTGAGTAATTTTATATAGAAGAAAGAAATTCATATTGGATGCCAATATGAATGCACTAGGATGGTTTTCAGATAATGTTGCGAGTATTAATTAATTTTTCTCTTCTTCTATTTATAATGTCTTGAGTAACTATTTAAGCATAACATAAACTTAAACTCAATACTAGAAATCAACTTGATATGAGTTGGCTAATATAAAAATCAAATATTGAAATGGAAATGGAATGCTTTAAAGTTAAAGTCTGAATTAAAGTGTTTACAATATTTATAAACCAATTATGAACAACTATGGTTTAAACTAGATATATTTAGCATATACAACTAGATATTTATATATTTTATTTATTTATGCGCATCGTGAGCAATAAGAAAAACAAACATTTACGATATTTATAACATTGAACATTTTGTGTGTTGCATTCAAGCAAAAAGCAATTGTCTATAAAGTTCATGCTCTTCAATTTGGTTATACAATATTGCTCTACGATTCATATAATTTCAAGTATCAATTTTCAATTTTTATTCTGCAGGTAATTTGTGTACTTTTGCCGTGTGGAAGCTGCTCGTCTTTAACTGTTACTGTTTTCTTAGCGTGTTTATGTTTCTCACTAAAAATAATCTTTACATATTTATATATAATATATATATACATATGTAAACCTTTTATATATGTTATTCCGCATATGTGTGTAGTATATTTAACTGGTATTTCATTTAACAACACCGTCGCAACCGACAAAAAGACATTTAAAAATGGAGAAATGCAACTCTACATGCAAAAAGGACGACAAAATGACCAAACATTTTTGCAACATTTTCTTTTGGTTTTAGTAACAATTATGAAAAGTTTACAATACAATACTTTGTTTGTTTTAATTGTTTTAGTTGTTTTTCAATTGGTGGGGTGTTTTTTTGTTATTATTCAATTGGAACGAACACTAAAAACTATGCGCCATAAAATATTTCTATGTATTTTGTCAATATTTGATCATGATATTTTTTGTTCTAATTGTCACTGGGTGTGTATGTGTGTGTGTGTGTGTGTGTTGTGTGTCCTGGGGTGTGTGTGTAAATTGTTTGGTTATTCATTTCATTTTTGGCAGTTTATGTGCATTTATGTTGGACGCCAAACATCGGGATCTTCCATAAGTGTGATATGTTGATCTCCACCCATTTGCATTTGGCCACCGGCCTGATCGCCTCCCATTTGTGGCGATGTGGCCGCAGCGGCCATGTCCTCGCGCGAAGCTCTAATATTATACAATTTATTTTTTTTGGTATTCATGTTTCATTTTGGTTTTATGGTGTTAGATAACATTTTTGTAAGCGTAAATCACAGCGAAGGCACGTGAAGGAATAGAGAGAACATTGTTTCGATTAGCATTTAGTGTGTGCCTTCTCTTCACTTCAGAGATTCAACAGACTTAGACTAGCCTAACTAACTCTTTTTGATAGCATCTTATCTTTATGGCCTATACTCACTTTTTGCCTAACGCCATCATGCCATAAACAGCGCCAGTGGCAAAAATCAAGCCACTACCAAAGAAGCTGGCCAAGCCGAAGCACATAAAAATGGGCGGTATAGCCAATCTATATGGAGGAGTATAAAGACAGAATTAATATTTTACAGGGTATCATAAAGAGCTGTTTAGCACTCACGCGCAGTAGAGACCCGCTCGCACGAACATTGGCTGCGAATCGACCTTTGTGGCAAGTGTTTCCACCTGTTCGATGCAGGGGAAACAACAAGGGGATTCCAGTGCCAATACCACAAATCCTGCTACTATTTGAATAATACCACCGACCAGGCATTTAACGTCCAGTGTGAGAATGGAGATGACATTCCACAGGCCGAACAGTATGGCAACTGCAAAAGAGAAAGAGTATTATTAACAGTTTCATAAAATTAATTAATAGACAGCAAAAACCTTTCAACCCACAATATCATAGCCATATAAGAGGCGTTTCCCCTCGCTCAACATTTGTCTATATACATAATTTGTGAACAATTTTATCTAACTGGAATCAAAATGTTTTTAATCAGTGCAAAACATAGAAACGCCCTCATTTTTTTACATTTTTTGTGGTTAAAATAAAACGAACTCTTCATGCGTAATCTAATCGAAATACTAGTTAGCTGACTCATACAACAGCTAAATTTGCTGCAAGGTTGCGTCTTTTATTTGTTATAAAAAAAAATAAAAAAAAGAAATTAATGAATAAATAAAACACAATAAAAAAAGGCGATAAACAGAGCAGACAAGCATGACAAAACAAGCAAAAACACTTGTTCAAACTGGAGCAATGGACGTATAGAATGAATAAATGGAAATTACAGCATACATTATTAATTTACTGTTTGTCTGTGGATTTCTATAAGCCAATGATCTACACTCGACAGAGATAAATGAAACTATTATCAGGTCTTTGTCAACGAAATTTTCTACATTTGAATATTACTATTTTATCAGCAGAGAGCATAAAGTAGTTTAATAATCCACTGATAACACTTCTGTATAAGACACAAAGCAAAGAACTGTTTTGAGGACGTGTTAATTCAGTTAATTTTGAACTTCATGTCTATTAAATTCTCTCTCTCTCTCTCCCTCTCTATTCAAAATATAAAATAGTTGAGCTGTAAACTGATCTTAATACTGAGGCTGTTGCTAATATGAGCGACTTTCCGCACAAAAGCTGCGGGTAATAATTATTAAGTAAAGGTTTTGGTTTATGCAAATAAAAACCGGTTTTTGGGAAGCCGCATGAGTGTCTATTTTGCAGTTAGCTGATTAAAAATCACTCTATAGACGCCAAATGTAAACAAACGCTTATTTAATAATTCTTAAATAAGAATTTAAAAAACAATTGTACTGGTAATAACTTGATTCATACTTTTTTATTGGTTATTAATAGTTAAGCTGGCTGCGATAATATGAGTCAATTGGGACTCGAATTCGCAGTTCACTGACCTTGACGATTGACATATTTTTTTTTCCGTAAATCGTTAAAGGAGTTAATAATAACCGTAAACTGCCGCACAAAGCGGTTTGAATGTCATGGTTACGGAGAAAATGCAAGGAATACACGGAAATAGCAATATGTGTATTACGCAAATTACAAACCAAAACAACAAAGCAGAGAAAGGCGAAAGGAGATTAACTGAGAGCGTACACACATACGGTTGTATTATGTGGGAGTGTACACAGTAATAAATAAGAAAGAGAGAAAGAGCGGCCATTACTATACTGATAAAAATAAATAATATGCCAGTGCATGCCAAATTGAAGGCGATTTTATGAGTAAAAAACAAAGAACAAATTTGCAAAAAAAAATAACAGTTCTGTACAGGGATGTATGTGTGAGTGTGTATGTATCAACACATATCGACACATACAGGCAAACATTTCTGTATCCTTTGTAGCGTTTCCTTTTGTCTTTATCAATGTCAGGTCGAAGAGCGAGCGAGAAAGTGAGTGAGTGTGCGTGCAGTGAGTATTGTGGGTGTATCGGGTGGCCCAGACACAAACACAAATACCCTCACACACACATACATGCACTGGCCACGAATAGATAACATGCAAGGCCTATTAGAATAATAAAAAATCGATGCAAGTAACAAACTGAACAAGTTTTCGTTCTTCTTGTACTACTTTCTTTTTTGATTGTTGTTGTTGTTGTTGTTTTTAGCACTTACAGAAACCGGCGACCATTCCCAGAACTCGGCTGCCATATTTGAGATACCAGGGCTGCTCTGGACCGCCAACACCAGCAGGATCTTGTTGATTGGGTCGCGCTAGCCGTCCCGCAAGCCATTCCACAGCCGACTGCACAAAGAAACATCGCAATTGAAATGTTTTGTTATTATTGCTATTTAAGCACTTTGGTACATATTGGAAAATCGAAAATTTGGCATGCGATTTGTGACGCGGCCGAGTCTCAAAAAAATTAAAACATACACACACACTGATACACGTTGAACACCTCCACGCACACACGTACAATTTCACGTCAGCAAAAATTTATGCCGCGAGAAGTTATACAAAAGATTATGATCTACTATGCCGTTTCATGGCTGACTCACACACAAATTTACGTACCATTTTGTTAATAAACTATAGAACTTAAGCTATATTTTTATAAACACAATTTCAACAGTTTAATGCACTTTTACTCGACCAATGAAAAAAAGCAGAAGAGAATAAAGTGCAGAATAAAAACGATAACACGCTCCAATCGATTTTTCGCTTGGCGTTGCCACTTTGTTTACAGAAACTTTTCTGGTAACATCAGTGTTCCTCAGCTGCTCCTCACTGTTAAAGAATTCAAATGCTCTTAACATTAGGAAATACTACCTGTTAAATGAATTTTGGAAACGTTTTAAGAAAAATTAATTAATTACTTAAACCCTGTCAAGTTAAGTGAATCCCATTTATTTATAAGTAAAAACACAGTTTCAGTTGCGGTTTTTCGGGAGTACAAATAAAATTTAAATACAGTTTTTATTGCCAGTTTGTTCAAAAATATTGCCGTTGTTTTTGAGTTGCACACACAAATTGAAATTGGGAGTTTTGGATGATATAGGATTGATTGAGGGATAATAACTGTTATAAGAGTAATTTGTATTTTTTAGTTGTGTTGTTCTTGATTGGATGAAATTGGCGTTAACTTTAAGTCGCTTGGTTCGGTTTTAATTTCAAACTTTAAAGTCTACAAATTGCCATTGTGTTTGATATTAGTATTTTTAGTTATTTTTGGACGTTGTTTTACAATAGAAAAAAAAAACAAAGAAAAACTGATTAAAATTCGGTGTTACCTGGGCAGGTGATACGAGCTACGACTTAGTCTACGGCAAGTGTAGAGTTGGTTGAATGGCAATTTTAAAATATGTGTAGACTTTTTACTTTACGTTAACAGTCGTTCAATAAGATTCGTTAAGAATGAGCCCAAGTAACTAACGGATTTCTTTAGCTTGCTTAGTGGTTAACTTAATGTTGTTGTTTTCGGTTGGTTTGCTTTTTTTTTCCTTTGTTTGTTGCTGTTGTTGTTGACTATATTTAACTATTTTCTATGTCGTCTATTGATTTGTGAAACGTAAACTAAATATTTGTATGTGTAATTTGTTGATAGTTATACTCGTAATGTTGCACAATTCTTTATAAACATAAACATAATTATAATATTTTCGATTTCTGTTTGATGACTCGGATTTCTATTTTTTTATTTTTGTTTTGTTACAAATTTTGAATTTTCGTTGCAATTTCTTTTACATTTTTTTGTTTTTTAACAAAGTTCATAAAATTGTTGTTTCTATTGATTTGTTTATATTTGATATTCATTGCAAATTTAATAAAGTTCGTTTATCTTTTGTTTGTTTTGCTCAAACAAATGCACAATGAAATTTCAAAATGCAAAAATTAAAATAGAATTGTAAAAAGTGAATAATAAAACCATAAATTTAGTGTAAAATTTCAATGCACATTTGTCTGACGCTTTTGAACAGTTTTGTTGTTGTTACTGTTCGAATTTTTTAAATTATAATGCAAATTATAAATTGTTTCTGTTTTGTTTTAAAGAAGATTTGCATATTTAAAATGATCCATTTCAAGTTACAATATTAATATGGCTTTTCAAAAAGCTTTAAAAGTCAATCATAAAAATTTGGTTGAAGCAGGAAAAAGTCAAAGAAAATACAGAAGAAAAGCTTCGTATTATACCGTTTTAAAGGCCAGTCTAAAGGCAGCATTTGAGAAGGCAAATATCTTTTAATTTAGTAAATGTTTTTTGTTAAATTCGTTAAATTTATCAGTGTTCACAGAATTCTACATATATCTTTCTGTCTCTATCTTCACCTTTGCTAGTTTCTTAATTCCTGGATATGCCTGCCTGGATAATGCCCCCTATTCTTGGATAGTCTTGGGTTTCTACCCAAATTTTGAAACATTTGTAACGGGGCAAGTTTAATGGGACAAGTTTTACAATTGAATTATATTAAAATTTCTTATAAAAACACTTGTTCGGTTCGTTTGTTATGTAATGTAATGTAATGTTTGTTATGTAAGTATGTAATGTATGTTATGTAAAAGTAGTTGTTGTTGTTGTTTTTATCGTAGTAGCTAGCCGTTTTGTTAAGATCACAATTGTGCTAAGAAATACTATATCACAATTAATTATTTACACTCAGTTATTATTTGTATTATTCTCCTTCTCCTTCATGGTTTTTTTTTGCTCATTCGCTCGCATTACATCTTAAAGTTGTTGTTTTTAAAGTGTTCTGTGTGGTGGGGCAGGAGGCGGGGCAGAAAGTTATGCAACATTGTGTTGCACATTAGTTGTTTTTGCCTCATTGCCACACAATTGTATTTTTTATAGTCATATTATATTTTGTAGTCATAGGTTGTTGTATAAAAAGTACATTCAAACAACGAATATCTACAAGTAGGAAATAGTTATAGAAAACAGAACGTTGGGCATTTTAAAGCTACGCTTTCTTTTCTTTATCATTTCGTTTTGTTTCTTATTTCTCTGCTCTCCTTATCGTTAACTTCTTAGCTCACTTAGCTGAAACTCTAATTAGAAGGATACTTTACTTCGTTCACTTTATCGCTTACAAGAAATAAAAACAATCTAAATAACATAATTATTTTAAAGAATCCGTACATCGTATCATATCATTTTATATGGTACTTAAAAAGTGCTCTACCTCTTCTTCGTTTACATATATATAAAATTTTAATTTTGCCTGAATTTATACAAAATGACGTGTGCTTATTGCATGCTGGAGCGGAAGACTCTTCATTCTTAATATCTGGTTTACCCCATCTTTCTTTAGCTTCGTGCATTCCTTCTTAAGATTTTGTTTTGTTTTACTTATTTTTGGTATGAAAATGTTTTTTTGACGTTAATTACAAAATTTAATACATTTTTTGCGTTTGTTGTTGCTATATACACATAAATGTTGAAAGTGTTTCTTTGAAAATTGAAAAATGCATCTCAAATTGAGGGATCTATGAAAAACTTTTAAAAACCTTAAAACTTTTATAAACTTTAACGATCATCTAACTGTTCTCAATGCTACCTAAATGCTGGCCTTATGTGACTTGGAAAAATGCAAAAAAATAAAATTGTAGAAGTAGAATTTTGAATTTGGAAAATATTTGAAAATAGTTGTACGAGGAATTGACTTAGCAAAAAACATTTGCTATAAAATTTTTGGTGAATGAGAAATTCGTCCACGAATTGAAAGTGGGCGTGAAATTAAGTGGCCCTTGTGGTTCTTGTTGCAACTGCTGTTGCTGCTGCTGTAGCAACATATGTTGATGATGTTGCAGGTGCTGGTTTTGTACTTGCACCTGTTGCTGCTGCGACAGCGGTTGTTGCGATTGAGCACGCTTTAAAATTCGTAAATTGGTGCCAGATGCCATGCGTTGTAGTTTCTGCAGTGTTTCAGCTGTTGGCATGGTGTTGTTGTTGGATGAACCTGCTGTAGCAGCAGCTGTTGCAATTGGCGAGTTAAGTGACACCGAAGCTGGGCGTGGACGCAGTTGTTGCTCCGGGTTTGGTGTCTTTTGGGCAGCAGCTGCTGCTGTAAGCATTGCAATCAAATCTATGCCTGTTGTTGGCGTAGATTGTTGCTGGTGTTGTGGTGCTTGCTGCTGCAATTGTTGTTGTTGTTGTGGCACCAGCTGTTGTTGCTGAGAATTATTCTTGCTTAAAATGCTTTTAACAACCAACTGTGGCTGCTTATCACTCTGCGATTTGGAGCGCGATCTTTGTTGTTGCTGCTGCTGCTGCTGTAGCTGCTTTTGAGCCTTGGCCGCCTTCAGTTGCTGTTGTTTCTCCTTGCGTATCAAATCAAAGGAGCTGACAATCTGCAATTGGTTAAATTAATCATTTGTTGTATAATTTGTTTAATTTTTTTCGCTGCTTACCTTCTCATTGCTTGCCGGCTGTTGGGCATCATTTTGGCTTTGGCTATGAAACAGTTGACGTTTGCTTGCCCCTGTTGTTGCGGTCGCTGTTGCAGCTGTTGGTGGTGTTATTGCTGAGGCTGCTGCTGCAACTGTTGCTGCTACTGATGATGTTGTTAGTGATGCTGTTGGTGTTGTTGATGTTATTGTATTGCTGCCCGCAGCGACATTCAGTTGCTTGTTGTTGTTGTTGTTGATGTTATTAGTATTGCTATTGCGCTTAATA
Organism: Drosophila acutilabella; assembly: GCA_035046005.1. Lineage (NCBI taxonomy): Eukaryota > Metazoa > Arthropoda > Insecta > Diptera > Drosophilidae > Drosophila > Drosophila acutilabella. The sequence goes on from JAWNOK010000013.1 coordinate 19,187,454, forward strand.
TTGCTGTTGCCTGTGCTGCTGACATTACCATTAACATTACCATTACCACCCGTCTTTCCATTGAGATTGTTAAGTTTGACACCATCCAAATCACCCATCGACTTGTGCCGCTGTCGTCGTTGCTCCTTCTTGCAGCTCCCGTTGTTGGTCAGCATTGTTGGCGATGTCGACGTGGCTGGATTAAAAATAGCTCTGGGACTCTGTTGCCCCGAGGAATCGCGACGTCGCTCATTTACCCACTTCTTTAAGCGCTTCACAAATGGTATGATCATAAAAAAGGAATTGGAATTCTTGCCCAATTTGGCTTTTGATATGGCATCGTTCTTATTGACCGGCAATGCATCAATGCGAAACCAATCACAACACTTAATCTCATTGCGCGTGCGCGGCGCAAATTGTGTATCCAACGGTATATTGCGCACTATATACAATCGTGTATATTGATAATTGATATAAGCATCAATATAATCATCCGCATCAATGATGTCCGTAATATCAAAGCCAGTCTCCTCATAGACCTAAGCCAGGCAAATGGAAAATATATATATTGATGAGTCAAATAAGTTTTTTAAACGATAAATTGTATGATTAACTAAATTTATATATACAAGCACAAAGGGACAAAGGACCAAATAATTGATTTTAAATCACGTATTTGAAAAGAGCACAGTGGTCTATTAGGTTTGTTAAAAGCGAAATGTGCGTAACAGGTAGAAAGAGTCTTTTCACGACCTCATCAGCATCTCTCTCTTGATCAGCATCAACAGGAAAATTGATGTAGAACTGTCTGTCCGTCTGTATGAACAGAGACTATAAGAGCTAGAGACACTAATTTTGGAATGAATGACCGTCTATACGTCAGGCAGACAAATTTTATTTCAAATTTTTACCAAGCACCTATAGCTCCCATAGGGCAAACCGGCCGAAAGTGGGGGTCTTTTACAGTCGGTTCACTCGACCAAAGCAAACCAAATAAGAATTCTAGTAATAATTGAATACTAACCTCCCTGGTGGCACAGTGTGCTTCGTTTTCATTCTCGTTGATTTTCCCCTTGGGAAATCCCCAAGAGTTGCGAGCAAAGTATGATTGCACCAGCAAACAATGATTGAGATCCTCCGATACTAGTATGGCTCCATAAGTGGGCACCGAAATCTTATATTTCTTCCAATCCTCCAATATCTGATCGACAGTACCAAAATGCTTGTTCAGAAAGGGAATGTGCTGCACAATAAAAAGCAAAAATGAAGATTAAATTATTCATTAAAGTAGTATTATTTATTGACTTACCTGAAAGAGCTGCATGGCAAACTGTTTGATGCCAACAGCGGGTAGCTTTCGTTTTGGTTTTTGCTGTTGTTGTGGCACCGTTTGATCTGCTACTTCGGGTGCACAGAAAAAGTCCAAGTAGAACCAAAAGGCCAACTCAATTTGAAAGCAAATGCGAATTAAATTATTTAACTCCATATCCGGGACATTGATGATAAAGCGACTGGCCAGATCGTCGAGTATATCGGACGGAATTTTCGATTTCTCTGGCAATTTAATGCTGGACGACTTAAGAGTTATTGATGTTGTTGTTGGTATTCCCGTTGCTGATCTGCCAAGCAATGTTGTTGATGTCGCCATCGGATCCTCGGTGGAGGAGCATGAGCTGCCATAGCTGTTGGCCGTTAAGGAGTTCGTTGATGTGCTTGAGTTTGTTGATGATATGGATGAATTGAGGCGTGGCTTTTGTGCGCTGTTTGCATGTTGTTGTTGTTGCTGCTGTTGTAGTTGTTGGTGGTGGTAATGTTGTTGTTGTTGTTGATGTTGCTTATGCTGCGTCTTCTTCTCAATAGAAATGGGCGCACTTATGCCAGTTATTCCTGTTGCTAATGTTGTTGTTGTGGTGAAAATCGCGCCCGTTTTAAGCAATTTATTTAACTCATCATTCTCAGTTTCGTTATCAGAGTGTCGTCGTTGTTGTTGTTGCTGTAGTGTGATTGCTGCTGCTGTTGTTGCCTTTGTAACCGCTGACAGTTGCTGATAAGAGGACACACTATCGCTGTTTGTGCCATTATTGTTGTTGTTGTTGTTACTGTTATTAATGTTGTTAATGTTCAGCACCTTTTGCAAAGTCAGCGATGCGAGCGACGCCAAGTTGTTGACTTTAGAAATTAGATAATAAATAAATGGTAAATAAAAAATATTAATATATTTCATTAAAGTTCCTACAGCTTTAATTAGTTGCTTTTAGTCTATTATAACATTTCGATAATAAACTCTTATTGGTGAACCGAATAGATATCGATAACAGCAAGATAAATCTAAGTACTAGTGATCGATTGAGTGACTTTCCAGTTCCTGTAAGTAAACAGGATACCTGACTTGTTATCGATAGCAAACATAAGAAAGATGGGAGCAATTGGAATCGATTAACTAATTAGAACACCCATTACTGTCAATGTAAAAAAGACATTGCTTTAAAGTGTTTGTTGTTAATTAAATAACCAAAAAAAAACCTAGAATCGACCTTGAATCACAATTTGTTGCCGTCTTGTCTGCAGTTTCAGTTTCAAATATTTTATAAAGAGCACCTTGAAAAAAATGCTGATTAATCATTGATAGTATGTATTTTCGTTGGTATTGGTAGAGGAGACTCGTACGTATGTTATAATGATCGCAGCTGGGCCATTGATCTGCAAATTGCGCAACAACAAATTGTTTAAACAAAAAAAAAAAGATAATAATAGTCACAATTACAAACACTATTTATTACTGGCCTCTAAAATCTAAACTGAAGGAGATGTGCTAGAGGGGAGCTCAGTTCAGCGACCTGCCTTCAACAACTGCAGTCGACTGCGCTGCAACTGCGCGTGTGGAAAACTACTGAGGCGGAGAGATAAAAATACTAATAACATTATGCAGAGTGAATGAGGCGGGAAGACTAAGTAACTTGTCCCCATCTCTCTCACACTCACACTCACACTCATAAAAACATGCACTCTACACAATTGCCATTTGTACATTTGCCAGCAAATTTTATTGTACAATATTGTTTTTTTTTTATTATTTGTATGAGTACAATAATTATTATTGCATCGACTTGCTATCAATGCCTTATTATGAAATATTTCTATTCTATTTTTGAGTGTGTTCATTTACCGTTATCGTTTGTGTTGCTCTCTTTGTACGCAGTGAAAACGGCTGCAGTTGCGGCAGCGGAACGGTTCTGACGCTGCTTCTGCTGTAACGTCGACGTAGAGGCTATGGCAGCGGCGGCTGTTGCGACGACGGCGGTATTAAATATAGGAGCAATTTCCATAATATTTCGAATATATTGTGGTTTAAACTTTAGTTACTTTTATGTAATACACTTTTTTATTTCTTTGTATTTCGTTTTTACAATAGTTTTTTTGTTTTAATTCACGCTAATTTTATACTCAGTCTTCGTCTTCCCCTTCTTCAATTTTTGTCACGTATCTTTGCAATATCGTGGATCGCGCTTTTGTATTAGTTTTTGTTGTTGTAGTTGTAAATATGGCTGCCAATTGTCGAAAATTGTTGTTGCTAGCTGGTGCTGCTGCTTCTGCTCCTTTTGTCGCACAAATTTCAATTTCCAATGCAATTGTACTTGATAGTTTTGATTGTTGTTTGTACATGCATTTCTTTCTGCTGCTTTTGCTTCTGTGTTTCTTGCTGTTTTTGTTCTTGCTGTGTGGCAATCAACATTATCTGCTTTTGTTTTTATGTTGTTTTTGTTTGTGGTGTAAGCCATCCACAATAAATTGTGTCGCTAAACAGAAACAAAATGTCTCCGCTACTCTCCACTCGACATGCGTACACACACAACCAAACTTGTTTTTTCTCACGTACTTTCTAAAAAAAAATGAGGCTGCCAATGTGTGTGTATGTGGTTTTTGCGTCACTCGAATTTTCTGCTTTAATTTTCCTTATTTACTGATATATCTATGCATGCGTATGCTTTATTTATTTAATTAAACGTTGCACTTAAATGTATTAATTATTTTGCACTATTTAATAGCTTTTTTAATTTTTGGAAAATGCTTCCTCGTCGCACATCTACATATGAAAGTCGCACACATAAGACCAACTTTCGGCATCAGCGAAATACCAAACGCTTGCAAACAGCCTAACTATCGATACATTAAACAATGCAATTTCAAGTTCTTATACTTATGTCCACAGAATGCAGCCACACTACTCGTTGTAATAAAAAGTATTCGAATAATCATCGTCAAACATCCAAAGCAAATATTCGATAGAAAAAGATCCACATTTATACTAATTTAACCTTTCAATGATACAACAATTTCGTACAATAATTATCATTAATCTAGAATTCATTACGTTGTAAAATAATCATATGTTTAATTACTTATCGAAAAAATGTATATCGCAATTAACTGCTCATCGAAATATCGATAGTACAAACGATAGCTCGACAAAGGCCTGCCTCTATCTGTCTCTACGACGAGAAGCTTTTGATGAAAATATTGTGAAAAATTGTTTTTAATGTACGAAATATGTGCAAGTGCAATAAAAAATAATGTTTAAAGTGCATACACAATGTTCAGCATTGTACGCAAGTTGTGAACAAACGCGCTAACTGCAGCAAAGCATTAGAAAACCTTCGATTGCAACTGTTCGATTTTTCACCAAGGCACAAAAATATCTGTGCAAGTGTCAAAATCTGTTCATTTGCGCAAGAAATTGCAACCCAAAAACGCGCAACACAAAACATATTTGGCACAAATGTCGCTTTAAGCAAGCAGCAAAATTGCATTTTCGAACATTTCCGCCTGCACCTGGTTTCCGTGGACGTGCTTTGGATCCGTGGATAACAGAGACGCAAAGGTATTAAGATTACAACTAGTGATGGGATCGTGACAATGTTTGCTCACGCCCACACTGAAAATGAAACCCAAACAAATAAATTATTTTCTAGACACTCACACTTAGCTATAAATAAAAAAATTTCTTAATGCCAAAGTAGCTTCGTGTAAAATAGTAAATTAAAATTTTAACTTGATTATAAATTGTGTGTGAAATCATCCTACGTGTGGTTAGACACACGCACACATCTCCAATTTGACGTTATATGCATTGCATGTGTGTGTGTGGGTGGCGGACAAAGTCAAAGGCAAAAGGCGTAACATTAAAATAACTTTTATTTCTTGTTTCCATTTTAACCCCCTTTCCATTTACTTTACTTAACTTGACTGTTCTTTACTTTTTTGTGAACACCTTTAGATAGACGCCGTGTGGGGTTGGGCTTCTGCCCCGCTGCGCTTAGCGGCGAACAGAATGGGCGATCCTCTGCTACCAGGCTCGACTGGCCTTGGCAATGGCGCTGCTGCCACAGCCACCGCTGCTGCGGGCACAACCGGAAGCGGGTTGGGTGGCGCTGGCAACGCTGGTGCTGAACGCCCACCGTCGCCGGCCCGACTCACCCACACATCCGAGAAGCATCCAAAAGTAACGCTTACAGAATTAAACATGCTGCGTCGGCATCGGGAACTCTGCGATGTGGTCCTCAATGTGGGCGGACGCAAGATCTTTGCCCATCGTGTCATTTTAAGTGCGTGTAGCTCCTATTTCTGTGCCATGTTCACCGGCGAGCTAGAGGAGTCACGTCAAACGGAGGTTACCATACGCGACATCGATGAGAACGCCATGGAGCTGTTGATTGACTTTTGCTACACCGCCCACATCATTGTGGAGGAGTCCAACGTACAGACACTGCTGCCAGCGGCCTGTCTGCTTCAGCTGGTCGAAATACAAGACATCTGTTGCGAATTCCTGAAGCGCCAGCTCGATCCAACCAATTGTCTGGGCATACGCGCCTTTGCCGACACGCACTCCTGCCGTGAGCTGCTTCGGATTGCCGACAAATTCACACAGCACAACTTCCAGGAGGTGATGGAGAGCGAGGAGTTTCTACTGCTGCCAGTAGGACAATTGGTGGACATTATTTGCAGCGATGAGCTCAATGTACGCAGCGAGGAGCAGGTCTTCAACGCGGTCATGTCCTGGCTCAAGTACAATGTCGCTGAGAGGCGACAGCATTTGGCACAAGTGAGTACCGATTCTCCTCCCCTCTCTCCTCACAATTCTCAGATTTATCTTCGCTTCTTTAGGTATTGCAACATGTGCGTTTGCCGCTACTCTCGCCCAAGTTCCTCGTCGGCACAGTGGGCTCTGATCTCCTGGTGCGCTCAGATGAGGCTTGCCGTGATCTGGTCGATGAGGCCAAAAACTATCTGCTATTGCCGCAGGAACGTCCACTGATGCAGGGACCACGCACCCGTCCACGCAAGCCCACGCGACGCGGTGAAGTGCTTTTCGCCGTGGGCGGGTGGTGTTCCGGAGATGCCATTGCATCCGTAGAACGTTTTGATCCTCAGACCAATGACTGGAAAATGGTTGCACCGATGAGCAAGCGACGTTGCGGCGTCGGCGTTGCTGTTCTCAATGATCTGCTCTATGCTGTCGGTGGACACGATGGACAAAGCTATCTCAATAGCATCGAACGATATGATCCACAGACCAATCAATGGTCCTGCGATGTGGCACCCACAACTTCGTGTCGTACAAGCGTTGGCGTGGCCGTATTGGATGGTTTTCTCTATGCTGTCGGTGGTCAGGATGGTGTACAGTGTTTAAATCATGTGGAACGCTATGATCCCAAGGAGAACAAATGGTCGAAGGTGGCACCAATGACCACACGCCGTCTAGGCGTCGCTGTTGCTGTCCTCAGCGGTCATCTCTATGCCATAGGTGGCTCCGATGGCCAATGCCCGCTCAATACCGTGGAGCGCTATGATCCCAGGTAAGCAAAATGAATTGGCTTTTAGTAGCGCATAGACTAAATTCATGTATTTTCTTGGACAGACAAAACAAGTGGGTTGCAGTGAATCCAATGTCGACACGCCGCAAGCATCTCGGCTGCGCTGTATTCAATAATTATATTTATGCCGTTGGAGGTCGCGATGATTGCATGGAACTGTCCTCAGCCGAGCGCTATAATCCCCTCACCAACACCTGGAGTCCCATTGTGGCCATGACTTCGCGACGTAGCGGCGTAAGTTTAATTTAACCCAAAGATCTCTTAGGTATTTATATGATCTCTTGTTCATCTGCACAGGTGGGCTTGGCTGTTGTCAATGGTCAACTGTATGCTGTGGGAGGATTCGATGGATCTGCCTATTTGAAGACCATCGAGGTGTATGACCCAGAGACGAATCAATGGCGTCTTTGCGGCTGCATGAACTATCGCCGTCTGGGTGGCGGCGTTGGTGTTATGCGTGCACCACAGACTGAGAATTATATGTGGTGCGATAATAGTTTTCGTCAGAATAATCTATAAAACTCAATTAACTCAATCTAACTAACTATTAACTATACTAACTAAAACATAATGTCATTTCTTTGTATTCGTTTTGTACATTTAAATCACACACACATATACACAAATTTATGCTCACACACGCAGGATACGCAAGGATTCTGTCGTCTGATGGGAGCCGAAGCCGACGACGACAGCGCTGCCAGCGCAGACGTTGCCGCCGCCGCATTTCTATTGAAACTAACAACAGTTTGACCGACCGACAGACAGCCAGAAAACTGCTAAACAAATCGAAGCCAAATTTTATCCAGCGGTTAAAAAGTTGATAAGTTTAAGCACTACAAACCTAATTGTATAATTTATAATTAATTGTTAAATGTTTCTCATTTGGTAGCGCGTTAAAAGATGAAATGTTTGTTGTGTCGCGCGTTTTTAACAAATTATACAAAATATGTCTAGCGTTAACACACTCTCGAACATACACTCAAATACACACACTCGAACACACATACTCGAACTTACACACGCACACACTTCATCCATAGGCATCTACAAACAAAAATCTATAAATATATATAATACGCTAGAAACATGTACTGTAATATTTAATAAGCAAACTAACAAACACTAATTGTCTTTGTAAAAAGAAAAAACAAAAATTGAACAAACAAAAAAAGAAAAAATTCTTTGTTGTTGGTTAAAAATTTCATGGAAATTTCTAACATGCCTTTCCCCCCTCATCATCCTCATGCAATTAAAGTTATAATATATGAAAATTCTCGAAAAAAAACAAAGCATTAAAAATCAAATATTTATATAATAATTAAGCTGATTCGAAAACATATGTATTAGATATAAATATTAACTTATTGATGGCGTGAATAATTCAAGCGATTCCCATAACCAAATTGTAAATTGTTTATGCAAAAACATTTCAATAAGTAAATATGTAACAACTGATAATTAATAAATAGTTGTTCGAAATAAACGCCAATAAATTATCAAGCTTAAAAAAAGAAAATCAGATAAAACATACAATGAAATATATATATATATATATAAATATGCCTAGTTCTAACTGTAGTATATAATCAATTAAATAGCAAATTTAACAAATACATAAATCATATGAATCTAGTTAATAAGTTTAAAATTCTATCGAAAATTGATGCAATTTGTAACATGTTGTGGAAACTGTTGTTGCCAATATAATTAAAAGGGCCACAACGTGTTGCTTAGGAACCAACTCGAAATAACAAACAAAATCAACTGAAAAGGCAGCTTTTATTTTGTTTTTAGCTTAGGCCTTTTTTGCATTTTATTTATTATTACTATATTTTGTTTCATTATTGTCTCTTTTACACTCACATAAACATTTATAAAGTATTCATACATTATTTATTCTTGGGTCTTATGAATTATTTTCAATCACACATTTTTCAATTATACGATTATTAATTATTATTAAACAAATGTTGTTAACTTGGCAAACAAGTTAGAAGTTTGCTTCCACATAAATCATAAGAATAGCATTTAACTACAAAAAAAAAGAAAAAAACACTAATTTATATATTAGCATTAAGATGAACACACACTCAAACACGTAAATAAAATGATAATAAAGCTAAAAACTAAATAACTGCATATTGAATAAAGAATCATTAAGATATCGTGCATATGAGTACACATATACGCGAAACTAAATATTAAAAATAAAACTAAATTTGTTTTTATTTGAAATGAGCTAAATTCGAAAATTCAATTTGATGGCTGTTGGCGGGTGTTATCAAACGTTGTGTGTGTGTAGGAAATATCGAACACAATTCTATCGATAACGTGCGTAGATATATATCGATAAGATCAAACTGTTGCTCGTACGCGGAATACATACATAGTTGTTTTTTTTTTGCGGTTGCTTAATCAGTTAACTTTGTGTAGTTTTTAGAGTATTTCAACAGTATTATTAATGTAAGACATGGAGCAGGTCTGTCGCGTTTGCCTGAGCAGTTCGGGCACTCTAGTGGATATATACAATGAGCGGCAGAACGAGGAGGAGACGAGCTTGGCTGAGATGCTAAACGAGTGCGCCGAGTGCAAAATAAACATCAACGATGAGTTCTCAAAGATGATTTGCATGGAGTGCTCTCTGGACGCACTTACAGCGTTTAGGTTTAAGCGGCGATACGAGCAAAGCTACAAGTTGCTCACCATGAAGGTGGAGAAGGGAGACCTGGAGTTTAATGCCGAGGACATTTGTGATCTGCTCGCAGCAGAGGAGTGGGAGTTGCCAAAGAGGGACTTGGATTGCATCAAGATAGAGCTGGACGACAGTCCAGAGCGAGAGAACACGCAGGCTGAGCTGGAAGAGCACAACGATAGTCCAAGTGAGCAAGTGGGGAGCGGGGAGAGCTTCTTAGAAAATTTATCGCCACCGTTTGCCGGCTTTGTGGACAGCGAGGTGACTCCAAGTCGGTATCCCACACGCCAAATCAAACAACAAAGCTACGCAAATGCTGGCAAGGACGGGGAATCAGACAGCAGCAGTCTCACCGACTTCAGTGCCGATGAAGATGAGGGCAGTTTTGATTCAAAGAAGCTAATTGTAAACAAAGCACAGCAAAAGGAGCTCTCCGCCACGCCCCCAGAGGCAGAACGTCCACACAAATGCTTGGAGTGTCCAAAGGCATTCAACAGGTCCAAGACGCTTCAGTCCCACATACGCACTCACACTGGGGAACGTCGTTTCACCTGTCCGCATTGCCCGAAGGTCTTTACCCAGAGCCATCATGCAAGAGATCACATCCACGTCCATAACGGAGAACGTCCACATCAGTGTCCGCATTGTCCCAAGGCGTTTAGCCAAAAGTCCAACTTACAGGCACACATTTACGTCCACGCTGAGGAAGGGCCCTACAAGTGCACCCACTGCTCCAAATCCTACTGCAGAAACTATGATCTTAAGATGCATATGCGGGTACACACTGGTGATCGACCGTACAAGTGTAGCCAGTGTCCAAAGGCATTCAATCGTCGTCGAGATCTAGAGCGGCACAGGCGCATTCATACTGGCGAGCATCCCTTTAAGTGCAACAGCTGTCCATTGGAGTTCCCAAGGAAGGATCAGCTGAAAGCACACAATCGTACCCACGAAATTGCTAAGTTTATTAGCAAACAGAACGAAGCCAAAAATCAAAATTAAATAATGCAATTTATAAGAAATTCCATTTAAATATTAATCGTACAGATAAGTTTATAGTATTATAACTATATAGTTTTGGAAATGTTTAAAATTCAGCCGGAAACTGTGAAAGAATTTAATGTTTGAGAATGATTTTGAAATGAATGTTTTATTTCATGAACTTTGATTAAGCTTAAATTAATGAATATTTTTTAATTTAAGTGATTTAAGTGAATAAAATTCCATTTTGAATTTAAATGAATAGTTGTATTTATTCTTAATGCATAAAAAACAGTAAATTACTTAAATTTATTTACTTTTCTTGCCCTTTTTACTTTTAGCTTTAAAGCTAACTTTGCTCTTTCCGTTTTCCGTAGGTTTTTCCGCTGTTTTTCCCGAGTCCTTTTGCTTGTGCTGATTGGTAGCTTTTCCTTTCGCTTGAGGCTTCTGCGGCTTGTCCATATTCCTAGGCAACGGCAGCTTTTCCGGTCGTATTTTGGTAGATATATCCTCCCGTTCGAGCGGCTTCTTTGCCCGCATCTTTGCCTCCGATTTGCGAACCTTTTTCATTTGCAGCATATATTCGGGAACAGTTCCGCCGGAGTTCTTTATGATCTGTGCAATGCTGCCAAAGGGATTAGATTAGTAAACATTTAATATAACTGTGGACATATATTTACTTTCTCAAGTTGGCGGTGTCGTCCTGGGTGAAGAATGTAATAGCTCGTCCTGGACGTCCCGCACGACCAGTGCGTCCAATGCGATGTATATAGGAAATAGTTGTGGGCGGGAAATCATAGTTGATGACCAGATTGACGCCCTTGAAATCAATACCACGCCCCATTAGCTCCGTACAGATAAGAACCCAGATGTGTCCCTCGCGGAAAGCGCGCACACAATTGTCGCGCTGATGTTGGGATCGTTCCGCATGTATGACATCCACATTGATGCCGTCGTAGAGCAGCTCTTCGAACAGCTGCTTGGCACGCTCCTTGCTCTGCACAAACACCAGCACTGGTGGGTTTAATCCCTGACGCACCATTTCTCGCACCGCCAGCAATTTGCCACTCTCAGAGCCTACGAAGAGTAGCTCCTGCTGCACTGTATCGGTGGCACTGTTCTGCACACCTATTGTAACACGCACCAGGTTCTTGAGATGTCGCAGTGCCCACTTGGCCACGGGAACCGTATAAGTGGCACTAAAGAAGGCCACTCGTTTCTGGGCGTGAGAGCAGGCGTTGTATATGTCATCGAGCTGCTCCTTGAAGTTGTTCTGCCCTTCCTCCATGAGACGATCCGCTTCATCGAGTACAAACCACTCAATGCCCTTGAAATCCAACAAAGGTGGCTCTTGCTGCAGCAGGAAACGCACACGATTTGGAGTCGATATCAGTATATCATACTTCTGCTTACACTCTGGTCCATGTTTTTGCTGTGCCTCGCTAACCTTGCTGATAAAATGGGTGCGCAAGCCCGTCGATCTGGTTAACTCTATGCATTCTCGGTATATCTGCTGGGCAAGCTCACGTGTGGGCGCTAGCACAAGAGCACGGAGTCCAGTGGTTTTATGGCAACGCAGGCCATTGATTATAGGCGTGAGGAAAGCCAAGGTTTTGCCACTGCCTGTCGGCGCACAGGCCATTAAAGCTCTGTTCTTGAGCAGCACTGGAAGCGCCTGCATTTGGATTGGTGTTGGCTGTGCGAAGCCATAGGATAAGAGGTTCTCCTTCAGACGTGGCAAAAGGTTGTACTCCGTTGCATTTAAGTCGTCAAAGCTGGTAATGGGCGCTGGCACATCTTTGCCCAGCACAGTTATGCCGTTCTCCTTTCTCTGTGAATTGATCTGCTCCACTCGCTGCTGTTGCTCCACTTGCTCCGACGATAATTCCTTTTTGGCCTTCTTACGCTTAGGTTCTTTTGTCGCTGTGCCCACGGCATCGGCAAGTAAACGAAACTGAGTAGTTGCTTCACTTTCCTCTGTCAGCTTTGGTACTTTGGCAGGTCTTAAATCCTGTGAATTTTCCGCTTTTACAGCAGTTTTATTCAGCGGTTTGGCCGCGGGCGTCTGTAAGAAATTTTGATTCAAGCCTGCTCTGTTTTTCACAGCACTTTACTTACCGTTCGTTTTTTGGAAAACCGCACACCGGCTGTTAATTGTTTAAATATATCATGCGTATCCATGGCGTATTACAATTATTATATTTGTTTAAATTAAACAATATTCGCACGCACGTGCATTTGTTTTGTTTTTGCAGCAGAGTTGTCTACACTGCTGAAAAATTGGCTCGGCACAATCGACACACCTCTGTTGGAAGGTGGCGCTATCGATAGTTTTGTTTATCGAAATGTATGCCAAAAACGAGAAACAAGTGAGATGTTGGCGAGTACTTATTGCAATAAATTACATATCTTTAATAACAATAACAATAGCCAATGCAGTGGTCCGAAACATTTTAAATTAATTCTGCATCTAAATTGATCCTCCTAATATACTAAGTTTTGATACCTTCTTTCTACAACAAAATTTAATATTAATGTTAAAATAGCCATAACGGTCTTATTGTATTCTGTGCATACCTGTAAGGTTTCATAAGATTTGCGTTCTTATTTATGACTACTGTATTTTGATCAAATGTTTAAATAGTTCCGCTATCTACTTTTAATTGAGTTCTTCCATTTTCTTGCAACACATCCAGACGATAAATGTCCGTCTCTCAGCATTGAGAAGAATTACATCGAGGGCTCCAACCGTATGTGCTTCAAGCGCCGTTACAGCGAATAGATTCGGTAGACCCAGACTTTTGCAGACGAGCCTCGTCAAATTTGTGTCGATGATTTTAATAACTGGGCCTCCATGTAGAACGTTCGCTTATCAAGAGAGAAGACAGTGCAGATGGAATTCACAAAAAGAACTGAAACATGCTCCTCCGTTTGCTTCGAAGGCACAAGACTAAACACTGTTTCAACAGCAAAATATTTGGGACTTTGGAACACACATGTTAAAAAAATAGTTGGTACTATTAACACTAGACTTAAGAAAATTGACTGGCTGCTTCGACCAACGGCAAAGTTATCTTGAAAAAACTAAATTTTATATAAATCCGTTATAGTTCCAATTTGGAGATATGAAGATCGTGTGAAAATAAGGCCATCAGAAGAATTGCTGGAGGGTTTCCATTTGCTCGAATCGTGGATATTAGGAGGGATTTAGGGATCGCCACAGTTATGTCTAATATTAACGAAGTCTCTGTTAAGCAAAATATCAGGCATGAACATCACCAAATTTATTAGCTAATGCTTTAGATTTCTCATCAAGTCCTTCACGTCGTCGCCTGAAAAGGGTGTTTTTGGACCAATTGCCTAAAAGGAGCATGTAGTGACAATTTCATGCAAGATTCCATTGGTTCATTTCCATTGGTTCTCCTTGTCTAAGTGATTTTAACAGAAGTTTTTAAGTTCGGAAGAATGAAACTTTAAATAAATGAATATGTCTAATAAAAGTTTGTATGAACTTACTCAGTTTTTTTTATTTTTTTTCTTATTTTTCTTATATGTAGTGCTCTGCTTAAATACGTTTCTCTACTGAATTGTTTCTTGTAATTTGAAATTGCTAGACTCGAATGTCAGACGTCACCTCGGGTAGAAGTTATCGTTAACCAATTGTTATCGCTACATAGAATGACACTTGCTAGTTTTGTTGCCACTTGTGATACACGTCATAGCGCGTAGTCGATAAATAATGACAAACATAATCGATAACTAACAACTGAAACCACTTTCTGAATTGCTTTAAAATTATAATTTTCTTTATTTCTATTCCCCTTCTGCTGTGTTCACCACTGCATCAATAAGTTCCACCCGTCGCCGTAACCCTTTGGCATCCTTCTCGCTACCTTTGCGACCAGATAAAATTCCACCCCAGCTGAATTGCTGTTGCTCTCCCACATCCGTGTCCAAATAGTTATCCTCGAATTCTACGCACAGATTGTGCATGGCACAAATACTTTCCACAATCAGTCGCACCTCGTTCAAGTCTCGCGCCTCCAGTGCATACAGAGTATGAAAGCGACGAGCCAAAGTGTCTAGCACATTGTCGGCCAACTTGAAGGCTGGCTCCAAGAGAGCGTTGAACACTGAATCCTTGTGAAAGCATTCGGTTTCGATGGGACGTATTAAGTAGGATTTGAGTGGAAAACTAGTGCTGCCAAGGAGGTAGCTGCCAGCTGGCATAGTGCGTGGATTGAGAGCCAGTGTTTGCCCAATGGGCGACTCCTCAAATGTATAGTCCTGCTCCAGCTCCACATAGCAATCAATGATCTTGTTCTCTGCATTGCATATGAGTTGCAGTACAACGGCCACCTCTGCATGCTCACTCTCCAGAAAGATGTCTACACGCTTGAGCACAATGATACCGAACAGCTTCTGGAAGCAGCTAAGTGGATGCACATTCTGAAACCCTTGCAGTGTACTCTGCTGTGCCTCCAAAGAATTGGGCCACTTGATGAAGCTCTCGTAGTTGTCGGAGATAATGTGCCAAAAGCTGCGCACCACCTGCTGGCACAATGACCAGGGCAACTGAAACTTGCGGGCAATCTCTTCAAAGTGTTCATCCGTCGACAGCTTCCACAGGGCCAGGGACAGCGTAGTCTGCGGCGTAGCTGCTCCCGGCAGCGCATGCTTCTCCAGAATCCCCTCCAGTGCCTGCTGTATTTTCTGTGTGGAAAAAAAAGGATTGTTTCTAGGATTAGATGCGCCTTACTTTGTGTACACCCACCAAAAATGTCAGTTTGTGCATATGCAAGTAGGATTCAAACTGTGTGTCCACATAACGATGCAGTAGATTCAGTTCTGCATATTTCCACTCCATTTTGGGTGTCTTTCTGCTTAGTTCTTCTGCTGTTTTCGCCCCTAGTTTTCGTTTCAATTGCAGTTGCAGTTTTTCCATCCCTGGTTGATTGTCCTTTGCCACTAGACCTTTGCTCTGCATAAAAGCAAATATTTCAGCCTCATCATCATCGCTGCCTTCGAGCAGTGGAAAACTTGTGGAGAATATTTCGTTTTTGGGTGTTCCATCGATTAGTAAATCCTTTGTTATTATTGTCGCAATATTTGCTAAAACGGCGCGTTCCTCCATTTCAGTTGTTGCTCTGTCTGCGGCTTTCTGTCAGCTGATGGATGAGCTTCCTTTCCCACCCTTATGAACCGATAAAATGGCAATACTGTTGCGCCATCTGTTGATTTTTTATCAGTGGTAAAATTAAAACATTTTAACATTTTATAAACTTTAAATGTTTAAATTGCAATACAAATAACAGTAATTTACAACAAAACGCAAATTCAAATAATTTACATGCAGCGTTGCCAGTTAGTTTTGCAATTATGTCGATGAACTTAATCGGTCAGCAGTGATTGTGTAATCGATAATGGCAGTTGTATTCTAAGTTTGATTACAAATTTGTACATAAATTAGATTTGTTGCACTTTATATTTGCATTGAAGTTAAAAATAAGTTTAAGGTTAAATCGCACGATTTGTTACAAGCTGTTACAAGGTTCCTCGTTAGTTTGACACTCTAGAAACTCTGTAAATATGCATTCGAATTATTTTCGTTACCAAGGTTGATTAATTTATTAAATACCTGATTCCTGCGGGTCGACTTCAAAGCTCCGCCATGTGCACTTGTGAAGGCTGGGATTAGCAGAACCGACTCCTTGTCGATTAGCCGGTTTCAAAGCTCCAGCACGCAGTTGCTGGACACGCTCTCGCAGCTCCCGAAGCACCCGAGCATGTGCCTCAGAGTAAACTAGATTATTTGTTTCACATGGATCAGCCTTGAGATTGTACAGACATTCCTCCAGCAAAGCATTGCAGCCACGCTGCTGGTCACCACAGCGCACAGCTGCCGCCCGATTAAGTCGTTTTACGTGGCTATGGGTCAATGGCTTAAGATCGTAGGTTGACATTGCTTTGGAAGCTGGTGAATTGAGCACTTCATTAAAATAATTTGGTTTGCGCGGATCCAGCACATCCAGCTCACGGTATCGCAACGTATAATCGAAAAGACCTGCTGCAGTTGTGCCATTCACATACTTAAAGTTGCCCGACATAAATGAGCTGACGTGCCAAATATCGTCCAGATTGTGCAGAATCTCGCGATGTACCAGTCTCGTATCTTTTGGTCCCGAGAGTTGTGGCCAGAGATCAATGCCATCAAGGTGAAGGGACTCCGGCAACTGAATGCCCGCCGCATGCGCCAGTGTGGGCAGGAAATCTCCTATATACATGGGTTGGGCGAAAAGATAACCACGTGCTTGCAGCAGTGGACTCCAAATGGCGGCAGCTACACGCACGCCACCTTCCCAGGGTGTGTTCTTCTGACCCTTGAGGGGCCAATTCGAGCCGGTGTTGGCAAACAAACCGACGGAGGGACCGCCGTTGTCGGAGGAAAAGATCACAATACTGTTCTCCAGTTGACCTGCGCTTTCCAAGGCACTAATAACGCGCCCTACGCTCTGATCCAGTCTAGAAACCATTGCTGTGAGACGGAGCAGTTAATGAATTAACTGTGGTCATGTTTAATAATTTGGCTCACCTGCATATTTCCTATGATTAGGATCACTTATGTGTTTAAACTTGCTGATTTCATCCTCTGGTGCTTGGAGCCAGTCATCGGGATTGGCCGTGTGTGGAGCCAAATGGGAAAGCATGAGAAAGAGCGGTTTCTCCTTGGTGGCTTGATCCCTGATAAGACGCTCTGCCTCATTGGTCAGTAAGTCAGTAACATAAGTGTCACGATCTGCGCACTCCAGTTCCATGTTTCGTCGGAAATCATAGCCACTGCTGTAATTAGCATTGGGCAATTGGCAACGTCGGGAGTAGTAGTCAATGAAGGCGCCCCAATAGCCGAAATGGTAGTCAAAGCCTCTTCGGGTGGGCGTGTACTGTGGTCTGGAAAAGCCCAAATGCCATTTGCCTACCAAATTGGTAGAGTATCCAGCATTGCGAAAGATCTCTGGCATCAGCGTAGTGTTTATATTCATTGCCCAGGGCTCCTCATTGCTGATTACAAAATGTTGAGTGCCTATAAATGAAAATTTTCTACCTGAGATGGAACGAATTGAGGGTTTACCGGTTTAACTCACCTGTGTGAATGGGGTACTTGCCGCTTAGTATAGCAGCTCGTGAGGGCGTACACATGGGCGGAGCATAGAGACTATCCAAGATACGTCCGTGATAAGCCAGCGCATCAACATTGGGTGTTAGAAATTCCCTTCCACCGCGAAAACTTACATCATCGAAGCCCTAAACGAAAGTTAATCAATTAAAGTCGTTGACCCCAATAATCATTTGACATACCAAATCATCCGCTAATATGATAATGATATTTGGCGATTTATTGCTCGATTTTGTAATCTGCGCTTCAATCCATCCAAGATTGAGCAAAACCAAAAGTGCTGATAAGATGACGACGCGCATTTTATTAAATATTTGTATAAATATTTAAATAGCGCTTTCGGTAACCGTTCCACTCGGCAGCTGTACAGCAACTGAGCGGTAGCTGCTGCCTAAAGTTCAGTCGACGGCAATCGCTGTTAGCTCATTCACTCAGACAAGTAACATCATTTGTTTACAATCAATTAAGTACAAATAAAGAAATACATTGTATAACTTAACAGGTACAAAAAGTGCGGCGCACTTTCGGGCAGCCATTTCGATCAACGCTCCGATGTCAAACAATCGTTTTATTTATCGCTGTGAGTTGCCAGAGCGGTTACAGAAATTCATATCTGGCAGTATGTTTATTTATATCAGGCAACCTTCGATAGCTCGTTAAGTATTTTTAAATACTAGTTACTGCCAATCATAGTATTTTCTTTGACATCTCTCATATTTGAAATTTGCCTGTCAAATTTGTAAGTTTCGCTTTTTTTTTTGACGTCTATCGTTCATCTTTCGGTTGTCAAATTTGGAACATCATTGTGTGGGCCTTTATTTATTTTAATCTGAAAATTATGGAGTCTTTGGAACATAACAACGGCAATCATGATGAGCTGATCTTACAACAGCAGCGAGATATCGAAAAGCAGGTAAATAATGTTGTTAACTAATTTCTAAACGCCTTTAAAACTCCATAATACTCATTTTAGATCGTTGAAACGATTCCCATGGTCAGTGAGGAACTGCCCCTGTGTTGTTTGCTCGCTGAGTATAATGGAGATGCCATTTTTACAGCCAAGATTGAAAACTTATCTCGAAAATACAAATACATTCGACGAACTCGTCCAGATGGAAACTGCTTCTTTCGGGCCTTTGCCTTTTCATACCTCGAGTATTTAGTTGGCAATATCAGGGCTTACAATAATTTCAAAATATTGGCTGAAAGCTCCAAGAACAATCTTTTACAACTGGGCTTTCCCAGTTTCACCTTGGATGATTTTCACAGCACAGTAAGTTTAAAGGGAAATTTTCTTACATTAAGGTTAACGTTGTTTTTTATAACCTAGTTTATGGATGTAATAAACCGTGTCAATCCGGAGAATCCCGGTGGTACTCCCCAAGCTAAAAAGGAATTGTATTGTGTAATCAACGAGCAAGGATATTCGGATTACGTGGTAGTTTACTTGCGCTTGATAACATCCGGAAAACTCCAAGACAACGCCGATTTCTATCAGCACTTTATCGAAGGTGATCTCACCATTGAAGAATTCCGTCATCAAGAGGTCGAACCTATGTTCAAGGAATCGGATCATATTCACATCATTGCTCTTTGTTCAGCCCTGCGTGTGGGGGTACGTGTTGAGTATCTGGACAGGACTGAGGGCGGCTCTGTCAAGGCACACGATTTCCCCGAGGGATCACCGCCGTTGATCTATCTCCTTTATCGGCCAGGACATTATGATATACTATATCCCAAATGATTTATCTCCACAATATTAAAGATTTATTATAATAATAAATTCTATTCCAAAATGAATATCCCAACTGAATGTGTGCCAACTCCATTCTAACGGTCTGAATTAATTAGAAAACAGTTTAAATGATTCGTTTTGTTATTTTAATTGTTTTTACTCGGTGCTAAATCTAATTAAATATTATTTAATTATTTTAATTTAATTTTTATTATTTTATTTCTTTTGTGAGTGATTGTTTAAGTGTTTTTTGATAAACGCTAACTTCTCGAAGGTTTGCGTACAATAAGGACAACCGTAGGATTTTTCAACGTAGTGACTTAACAGATGTCTTTGTAGATTCCGTTCGTGTCTAAAGGTTCTTTGGCACTGGGTACAATTGAAAAATCCAAGTTCGGGTTGAAACCCAGCTGTAATTGCTTGTCTAAATTGTAGTCCGTCCTTGAGTGACACACACAAATGATTTTGCAGATCAGAATTTCCTGTGTACGTTTTTTGGCAAAGTTTACACCTAAAATACTGTATATACGAATTAAGTTGATTATCAGTCTTCTGCTTCTCCACACTTTCGTTTATTTTTGCGATAAGTTCTTCTTTTGCCGAAAATTCGACTATGTTTTGTTCTGTTATTTCTTCCTGTTCGCTTTTCACCATTTGGTTGAATAGTTCCCAGTCTTCTGCTTCGGGCTCGCTCTCTTTGAAGTTTTCTGCAGTCAGACTGTCGGTAAAGTCGTCGACTACGCTTTTTTTGCACTCTACATTCCGTTCGTAATTTCTCTTAAATCGATGAGCAGAACGCACGTCCGAAATACAACTTTCGCAGATGTTTTTCAAGTGCTTATCTTTATTTTCCTTAAAGTTGAAGCACTCTTTAATCATATCCACCAGACATGTTTCCTCCGATGAGCGGCCTTTTATTGTGAAAATGTTCTGTTCGCTCGCGGGGTTGATTAAGCAAATTTTACAGAGCAAAGATGCCATGACGCTCACTCTAAAGTTCGCTCTTAACACTGACGCAATTGAATGTTGCGACCAACGATTTATTATAAATCCACAGACTCTGTTGTGTAGGTAAAAACAGCTTAGGGTTAAGAGAGTTTACACATGCACTCTTATGTTACAGTCGCAACTTTGCTTAAGCTGGCTTCTCTTATACCTGCGCATGTTTTATACCATTATAAAGTTTTGTACCTAAATCATAATCCGGGTATGTTAATTGTGAGTAAATAATTTAAATGTCCGAAATTAACTGAATCTGCTTTGTTATAATCCTGTGCAACTGTTTGACTTTATTTAAAAGTATACAAATTTAACAATTTCTTTTCAGTTCTTTGACTTTTTAAAATAATTTTGTTTTAAATTTTACACTTGTTTAAATTTAAAATTATTTATAATTCATTGACTTTGTATTTTTTTTGTCTCTCCATTTTTGTGATTTTGTTTTTATTTTTGACTTTAATTATTCTTAAGTTTGTTAATCAAAACATTTTAAATTTAAGATTCAATGACTTTTATATTTTTTAAATTTACGAGTTGTTTTAGTTTTTAAGCTGATGAAGCTGGTGTTTTTTAAGTAACAAAATAACTGTTTACGTGATGAAATACTTAAATTATGTTTTACATTAGAATGACTGGATTATAATACATTATTTGCAGCATTTTCCTCTTGCATTGTGGCGTCGAAGGCTTTCATGCTTATTAAATTATTTTTTGCAAAATGAACACCTGAATTTGCTTTTCTTGGTGTGAATAATTAGGTGTCTCTTGAGAGTCGAGGTCTGGGCAAAGGCTTTCGCGCAAAGTGGACATTTAAAAGGTCGTTCTCGGGAGTGAAATCTTTGATGCACCTTCAGATTCGATGATGATATGAAACATTTCCCGCAAGTTGTACAGCTGAAAGGTTGTTCTCCAGTGTGAAGACGCAGGTATGTAGGAACACTTGAATACTCGTTTCTTGATGTGACCCTGCACATGAATGTCGAGTGTCTGTGCATCTGCAAAGGTTTTCTGGCAGTGTGTGCAGTTAAAAGTTCCACTGTGCACACGCAGGTGACTTTTCATATACGCTTTAGTTTTAAAGACTTTATGACAGTGGGCGCTATTAAACTTTTCTGCTTACTACTTTTATGGAATTCATTGTTAGCCTTTTCGTCTGTGCTTGAAATACTATTATTAATTTTCATTTTAGGTTGAAAGTCTTTGATGCTCTCCTCATTTGACTCAGCTGTTGTTTCGCTCTTAACCAAATCGCTAACAAATTCCCAGTTCTCTGCCTCCAGACTGTCGATTAGGTCGTCGATCTCGTTCTCTTTCAGCTTAACATTCTGTTCGTAGTTTCTCTTAAATCGAAAAGCGGCGCGAACGTCGAAAGTGCAAAGTTCACACATGTTTTTATCTTCGTCGATTACTGTGAAGTGGAAACACTCGGTTATCATATCCGCCAGAGAGAGCTCCTCCGTCGAATGCGTTTTCTGAGTAAATACATTTTTCGCCATACCTTTGGTTCTCATGCAAACGCGGCAAACTGTCCCCATGTCTCTGCTCGGTTTGCCTTTGTTTTGGTTAGCCTAATGTATCCTTAAATGTCTCTTAAGATTTGACGATTGTGAAAAACATTTGAAGCAAATCTCGCACTTAAATGGACGTTCTCCCGTGTGAACTCGAATGTGACGCGCCAAGTTCGTTTGAGTCGGAAAGCGCATGCCACAATAGCTACACGGATGAGATTTTTTATTATGCGGTTTTTTCTTATGCGATTTTTTCTTGTTGTTTATCAGCTGTGTGGTTTTTGTTGTTTCACCCCTTTGTTTTGGCTTTACGTCTGCCTTTGACTCTTCGTTCGGGCTCTCTTCGTGCTCGCTCTCTTTTGGTTCAATTTTCTTGATTGTTGCTACTGCTTTGCGACGTTTCTGTTTGGTTTTCTCTTTGCGTTTACGCGTTTTGTTGTTCTGGGGAGAGAGATCATTTTTCTTCACCGTCGCACCCTTCGCAATAACCGAAGTCCCGTTCAAGTGTTCAACAGACAGCTTGTAGTTTTGTATGAACCTATATGCGGAGTGCACATCTGACAAACAAATTTTGCACAAATACTTTGGCAATTTATCCTTTCGATTCACTTTCACATCGACGCAGTCATTAAACATTTGCTCCAGACTGAGAACTTCATCGGTCTCTGTTGTGAATATATTCACCAAAACTCCAGAACTGGTCATGCAAACGCGGCAAGTCGGAATCATGTGTGATTCGCTTGGATTCCGGTTAGGTACTGATTCAAGAGAGAGCGGCCGCTACGCATTTATATTATCTGCTCTCTTTATCCGCTTGTCGGCATTTCTACCAATGTTCAAGCAGTTGTGCGGATAGCAGAATAATGCGTAGAATATGTTTGTATAATCCAGGTAGTTTTACGATTACCTTATTTGATTTTGCGCTAAATTGACTCATATGTTAAGAAAAAATACGTGTGTTCTGTCTTGAAGCTGAAAACAGTCTGAAGTAATGCGATTCCCTAAGTAAACTACAAACTCTGTGAGTAACACGACTAATTATGTTTCTATGTGATATCGAATTGTGTCAAGCATTTATCATCACGTGACTTATGTACATATGTGGGTACATTTTACTGCAGACGATTTTTCTGGCAGTATTTTTTATTAGGAAAACCAATAAAACTGTATAAAATACAATATTTTTGCGGCAATTAAGTATAATAATCAATAAAAATAGTTTTTAATAAACTAGAAATTTTATTTTAGTAGACATGTATAAGTTATTTATATCCTTTTTACATATAAATTATTTTAATAACTTAAATTAAAAAGTTCACTGTTTTTTTATTTTATAAAGTGTTTTATTATTCAGTTTAATCAGTCAATTGTTTGTTTGTTCTCCAGTTAAATTTCACAATTTAATGAAGTTTTTCTAAACGTTAAGTTGTATATCACACTGTGAAAAAAGCTCGCTACAAAGAACAGTCGATCATTTTATGTACTATTTTACTAAGTTTTTCGAAGATTCTTGCAAATGTCTTCTATTATACAAATATTTTATACGTATGTACATACTATGAATATATTTTATCGTTGGTTCCCTGTTTTCTACGTAACGACTCTTAGCATTCGCTTATCATATTAATCAAGCAGCGCTCTTCTCAAGATTGACCTCTGCTTCTCCTTTAGGAATTGATCGTCTTATTGATATAATAGCAATGATTGTTTAGTGTGTGTTGTTTGCACAGCTTTCTTATATTTATTAAATTATTTCTCCCTCTCGCGCTATCTCAAAATTAGCCGGTTTTATGCGTCTTTAAATGCCTCTTCAGATTCGATTCTTGTGAAAACCGTCTGAGACAATACTCCCATTGATATGGACGTTCCCCTGTATGCAACATTATGTGCCGATCGAAGTGAGAAGTCTTCTTAAAGACCTTACCACAAGTTCCACAAGCAAACACTTTTTTCGGTTTCGTTTTGTACTTGCGCCGTATTCGCTCACTTGTGTTCTCTTTAGTTAGCGGCCTGTTATTTCGGTTGAATGTTTTCAGCGTCTCTTCGTTTGCGCGCTCTGTTTTTAGTTGCCTCTTCTTACTGTCTTTCTGTTTAACTGAATTGGTTGTGCTCACATCTGTGCATTTTACTGTTTTCTCTTTGTACTCAACCGCATTGTGCTTCTGCCTAGAGAGCTCCCATTTGTTCTCTCTTAAATGCGAACTCTTATCCAAGTGCTTAAGAGACAATTTGTAGTTTTGTTTGAATCTATATGCGGAGAGCACATATGTCAAACAAATTTTGCACAAATACTTTGGGAATTTATCCTTTCGATTCACTGTCGCATCGACGCAGTCGTTAAGCATTTGCTCCATACTGGGATTTCGATCAGTCTCTGTTGTGAATATGTTCACCAATACTCCAGAGCTGGTCATGCAAACGCGACAGGTTGGACTCCTGTGTGATTCGCTTGGCTTCCAGTTGAGTACTGGTCCAAGAGAGTGCGGTAGTCAGTTATTTATCTATGCACAATTTATTGTACCTCTCTAAAAGATCTCAAATTAAGCAGGTACATAAGTGACTGGTAGAGGTGGTACATAAGTTACTTGTACCAGACTATGAGCATAGAAATATTTGCAAGGCTTAACATTTAACTTATATAATAACTAATAAAAATATCCACTATATAATTTTAATTTTCATGTTTAATTATAATTTATTAAATTTTTATTTAAAAAATGAAATCATACATTAAATGTAAAAATTTGACTATGTACTGCTAGAATTTTTATTTAATTAAAAACAAAATCTATATTTAAACTATAGTTTTATGCAATGTAATCATTTAAGTATAATTTGCTATTTCTTAACAGAATCTTGTGCTTTATAGTTGAAAGTATAAATTTAAATTGTTTGATTTTTTTTACATTATATGAAATTTATTTTTAGTTTAAAAAACATATTTAATTATTATTACACACAAAAGTTAGCTATTAACTTAGCTAGGCCTCAACTAGACAAATACACAGATAATACTAAAGTAAAATAAACACTCACTCACACACACATGCACTCAAACATACACACACACACACACACACATACAGTCAGAAGCACAGCTTTAATCTACTCATTTAAAGGCATAATCAATAACTCATTATGAGTGCTCTGTACCAATGTACCACTGTACCCAATGTACGAATGTACCCATTTACCAACCAAGAGTGCGCACTGAGGAAACGGGCAGGCCGCAAATGGCGTTGTGGACGGGTATGGCCAGGAAGCCAGCCAGGGCGATGCCATAGGAATCGGATTGGACCACCATGGACATGGCAAACTGCTGACGGCCCGGAGGAATTTCCTTGGACATGCGGTAAAAGGTGTTCACATAGGCGCCACCGCCTAACAGCCCCTCCCACAGGACAATGACGAACACAATCCAAATGCTCGGAGTGTAGAACCAAATGACTTCAGTGAGGAAGTAGGCCACGTTGATGAATTGAAATACGGACATTAGCCAGATTTTATTAATCTGCAGAATGTTCACAGATGAGCGGCTAATGAAGACACCAATTTGGTAGTCCACATTCAGCCAGCGGTACTGCGAAGCCCTGTCCAGGAAGATGTTTTCAAAGTAGACCAGTTCAAACTGAAAAAGAGAATCATGATTAGAGCGGAAAAGTGGTGGAATTTAAAAAGTTAAGTCTTACCAATCCCTGGTTGATGAAGTACTCAAAGAAGTAGACCAAGCAGAGTGGTAACATGTACTTGAAGAGATGCTTTATGTAGGAGAACTTCTCCTTAAAGCCCACCAGTGGCTTGTCGTCGCTAATAAGCTCCTCCGTGGACTCCACTGTCGTCACAGGTAGCACCTGAGGGCGTCGCAGCAGCAGCCAGAAAGAAAGCGCTTCAATCGCCGGGAAGATCAACATAATCAACATTGTGTCACGTGGACTAAAGTCCAAGGAACGCAACGTAGCATAGCTGAGGGAACCAATGACACCAGCTCCTCCCGTGCCCGATGACCACGTGGATATGACATTTCTGGTTGGGGAAATACGATTTTTAGTTATTAAAATTAAGTTTAACCCAAAGTGAACTCACTTGTTGAAACTCGAGGAATAGGCCAGGAAGGTCGTCTCTCCTATGCCACTACTAGCTGATGTGATGACCACGCCCATCAGCGCCATCCATTCGGCATTCGCAAAGCCCACGAGTAGAAAACCAGCCGCGGAGCAGGCAACAGCAATTGCAATGCGTACACTGAAAGAAATTAGGCGGTAAGTACAATTTCATAACTTTACTGGGTGGATTTAGGTGAGAGTGATTGAATTAAGTTTTAAAAAAAAAAAATATTAATTATTAATATAGTATAATAAATAAATAAAGAAGTTTAATAAAAAATTTAATAATTCGGTGAAAGTTTTCTTAATTCATTAGGTTTAATTATTCATATATCTCCAGCCATTTATTATTATTTGCATAAAATAAAATAAGATAAATACAGAAACTAAGCAATAATTGTAACTAAATGCAAATTTTACTTTTAGTTTTAATTTTTACGTATTTATTCAATTTTAAACTTTCCAAATTGGTCCAATTTATATACTATACCAAAACTAATCCAAAAAATTCTTGGTTTTCAATTGTTTTAGATTTAAAAGAAATAATAATAATAAATAATAATAATAATAATAATAATAATAATAACAATAATAACAATAATAATAATAATAATAATAATAATAATAATATTAATAATAATAATAACAATAATAATAATAATAATATTTGAAAATGACGAATAAAATAACAGAAAAATACTTTAAAATATTTAATTTAATCAACAGTATTTTGATCCTTATAACTTAAATATTTGTTTAAAGCTTTCAAAATTAAATTATGTAGCCCATACTCAAGTTTTAGTTAAGTTTATCTGGAATTACTTTATCCTACCACTCCCACTATTTGGGATACATTTGACACCAGTAACCTATTTTATTCACTGTGTAGAAATCATTACTCACTTGACCCAGAAGGGAAAGAAGGGCATCAGAATCTTGACAAAGAGCGAGGGCAGCACATCCGCCAACAAAATGGCGCCAGTTGAAACCAAATGACATTCACGTCCATTTCCGCCTTCAGCGCCAACTTCTTTCTCGGGCTTTAAACAAAAAGAGATATGTGTTAATTAAATCCCCGTAATTCTTATACACTCGTTAAAACGACCTCTAATCTGTTATCAGTTTATTTACCTCATCGTTAAACTGCGCAATGATGTCATGAGCAGCACTCAGCATTACCACATAGCCATAGTTATTGCACAGACCCAGTATCCAGTAGGCCGTCAAGTCCCGCCAGAGACTGCGATCGTGTCTGACGCTGTGGGCAGCATTTGAGGGCGTGACCACCACCTGCGGATTGTGATCGCTGTCCTCTGCCTCGTGATGCTTATCCATCGACATTCTGGGCAGGAGTTCTGAAAGAATTTCAAGAAAAAGTATTAATAAAATTGACTTAAAATAAATTATCAATAAAAAATATATTAAAATCAAATTAAAATACTAAAGATTTACATAATATGTGCATTCTATCTTAAAATGAATTTTTCTTAAATTTGTATCCGTTTTAAGTGCATCTTCAGCTCTTTATAATCATGCTTTTTAAGTAATATTATTCTAAATCGTTTTTGGTTAAATTTGCACAAGATTAATTTATATTTTTAGCAGAACTGTTTAAATTTGTGATTTGATATTTATTTATTGCTTACAAATCTAGATTAAGGTAGAGTAGAGATATGTTCCACTTTTCCTTGCCTGGAAAAAATTTCACAAGTAGATTAAGTTATCTATATTAAGACACTACCTCACAAATAAAAAACATAAGGACACTCTTCCTATAAAGTTTAATAAATTGTTTAAAGATAATTTGATTATATCCCGCCTGCAGGCAGCCTTGGCAATTAGCGGTTTACTAAAATTATTTTTGGACAACATTTTACATACAAAATATTTAAATTACATTTATATACCAATTTGTAAGTTTTTTTTCCTCACTTACTTATGTACTACTAATTAAGCTACAGAAAAGGAACGTGTCATTGAAAAACAATAAACTTTTAACTAATTATCTACACCACAAACAATTTTAAAGCTTTGACTTCATTATAGCTGAAATAAATAACTGAAATTCTCCGGAAAACTCTCTCCGAATTGCAAACTCTCACTTTTGTAGTATTTATACAGCTGCACTTTAAATAAAAGCTTATTTTTAAGTAGTTTAAAATTAGCACTTGGTTTAATGACACAGTTATATAGTATAGTTAAACAAGCACTCTTCCCGCTTAAATTATTAGTTAATTTATTAAACAAAACATGTTCGAGTTCGGTCTTGAGGCAAACAAAAATTTCATTGAGCAAGTTCAGGAGAACAAAATGAGAGAAACGTGTTTAAAATAGTTAAATTGGTGATGCAACCGCTTTGTTTTATTATTATTATTGTTATTGTTTAAATATTATACGCTTGCTTTAGCAAGTACTATATACTATATGATATTTAACTAGACATTAAGTGCGCTGTGTTCATTTGTTCAAGTCATTCTTGACTGTTTTATTTATGTGTTTTCACGCAAAAAACTTGTCAAATATTTTCCGGATTTTATGACAACGCAAATTTGGCTTTTATTTTGATACGTTAACCTGGCCAAAAAGCCAAGCTTCATTTGAATTGCGTCACTTGATGTCACTTGGGTTTTAATTGTTGTTTATTTATTTACCTGAGAAATAGTTAGTGTGTGGGATATATCATTAAAATACTTTTTAATGGCATCAAAAGGGAACTGAACTAGGCCCGGATATAGAAAAAAAGTCAACAATTTATTGGCAACGTTTAACAGCTGGGCAAAGTGCAGTTTGATTTATTTGTTTACAATCACAAGAACTTGTGACTTGATTCAGAAAAAAATCAGAATAATTAGAATGTATAAAAAACGGAAACAGAACTAATCAACCCTAAATAATTGGTGCCATAAAATATATTGAACTTTGTATACTAGGAAAATAGTAGATAGATAGCAGCAGTTATTAAGTACCCTTTTTGGTAGAGTAAAGAAAACTCTTTAGAATAATGAGTGGGAGTAAATTTACGATTAGAATAGTAACTAAATAAACTACCTCGGTTTCTACTTGATCACTGGCAATTTAAATACCTGTCGTATACCCTACAGGAGAGAAAGAGGGAAATGCTGTGGGGTAGAAAGTAGTTGCAGTTGTATCTAATCAAATTATCTAGGCGAGATGCTCAGCAATTTGACCTTGTCAATGCTTGAGATTAGCTACTAAAAAAGCTTTTTTTTTATTAGACGTTGTTACGTCGCACGTGTTAAAATAAACAATTGTTTTAATTACAAAAAAAAAATTGATTTAATTGCCAACCGCAAAAAGTCACTGGCAATGTTCTCGTATTAGAATCAGATTTGTTTTAGATTTATAATTCTAAGTCTATGCAATTTTATGAGTCAGCCAGGTATTCCAATGTTGTTGACCCACTTTGTAAGACTATCCCAGCTTAGTTGTCACTTTCGTTGGCAGTAATCAGATACCAATAACTTTAAAAATTCTAAATGCACTCGGAATAATAATTTTTTCAATGTAAATTGAGACGAAAGTTTGCGACATTTGCCTTGGGTTAACAATTTATGCCGCTGTTAAATTTATTTTTTATAAATTGCATATAGGAAGTATCAGTTTCGTATTTCGAGATCTGATAGAACTATATGGGAAATTAGAGAACTGCTGTAATCGGCGCTAAAAGTAAATCAAACTTATAATTGAGTTCACATTTTGAACTGAATTATTTAATTTGAGGTTAAGAGCTTATCAGTCTGTCGAATTTGAATTGTTTGGATCGTGAATCAGTAGGTTTCTTTCGATTATATATATTTTCCTTAATGAATTTTGTTTTGTTTACTGAGTAGTTTTTGGGGTTATTCGCCCTTAAAATTGCAACATTACTTATTGAAAGGTAAGCTTGATTTTTAAATAGGTTCGAAATGTTCTTTGTTTTTAATTTTAAACTGTTAAGCTGAACAGAAACTGCTGATAAGACGTTTACCCGTTTTAGCACACCTGTTCAACAGCTTTATCTCTCAAACACTTGATCTGAGACGTTCTCCTGTTGTTCTTAATTAATTTGTCAATCGAAATTCGCGACAATTGTTTAGATAAAGTCGCCGACCCGACAACAATTCGCGCGCTTTAACGATCCGCGATCGACTGAATCTGAATAAACCTCCCACCAAATGAGACCCACAACGGCAGCGCTGACGATATCGACATCGGCGTCGACACCGGCGTCTACGACAGCTACGATGACTGCGATGGTGGCAGCGACAGCGGACAGCGGCGCTGAAGAGACCAAGTGTAAAAATCACGCGATTTGAGACCGGCAGCATAAAAAAAGCTTAGAGTAAAAGAAACAACAACAACACAAATAAGTGCCGATCTAGCAAGTAGTTAGCTGTGTAAGGGAGTAAGCGGTGATACACATACATTCATGTATGTGTGTATGTACAGCGCAGGCAAAAATAATAGCAACAACTGAAGGGTTTCTAGTGAATAAAAAAGATGTAAGATAAAAGTATTTTAAGAAATTTAAAAAATTTTTGAATTCCAGATAGTATATATTACTCTACCGCATGTGTATAAGGATGTTAAGTAACATTATTTTGCCTCGCACTGTAATGTATACTGTGCATGTGTGTGAGCATTGTATGTGTGAGTTTCTTCAAATAAGCAATGCTGCAGTTCAGACGGACAGCAGCAATGAAGAAGGAAGAGCGAAGAGAAAGCTTATTGAATGCAATCGGAAGCGCTCTCAATAGCAAAAGAGGCCCGTCAACGATGTCACGTTTGTTTTTTTTGTCAATAGCTGCCTAAATTACCATTGTTATGTTACGCCTGCCTACACATGCAGCTGTTTATGAATTTTGAATAAAAGTTATTGAATATTTTTGGAAACTATTGTTGTCTATTGTTGCTATAAAAAAGAACCAGGCAAACGGCATGTGGAGCCGCGGAAGTTTGACAATGCCAACAATTTGAAACCGGAATTACGAGGAATTTCATTAATTTTCGAATTAAAATCACAACGAACTTTAAAATCTTGAAATAAACCAGAAACCGAGGTTTTGGTAGGTCATTTACACGAATTGAGCCGAAAGAGCTGAAATTACTTTCTTCTTTTAGGCCTTTTGGCTATAAAATGATTGAGATACTTAAAACCTTATGACGTTGTCAAGTACGCACAATTTATAGTATACCCTTTCAAGTATTTTACTTAACGTTGTACACGTTCGAGCAATGAGAATAAACTGGGCACAAAATACACGCTTAAGTGCCAATTCACATCATTATCATTAATATTATCATCAAACATTATCTTTATCTGAGCAATCCGACGGGAATAGATTAAACCCTAGTTACTGGCAATAACAAAACCGATAAGATGTACACGGGCCTTATAAATCTTAAGATATCAGTCCGGTTAATTCCAACGAATGGCAACAGCAATTGTACATAACTGCTTATCATAAATCTATAACCAAGCGAAATCTCTGACGAATTACGTTTACAGTGTTGCAGGTGAACTTTAAATAACTGAAAGTTAAACCTGCTAACAAATTGTTGAATGACATTTCAAACGAAACAATTTCGCGCTCTTGTTTAGCACGTACACAAACCACTAAAATCAATTTATCAAACGCAGCCACAAAGTATGCAACAAAAAATAAATAGAGGTACTGCCAAGTTTGAGGAATGCTTAGAAATACCCTATTTAATATAGTATATATATTAAGGCTAAAAAACTTATTTGGGAGTAATTAGAAAGAAGATATAAAGTACTGCTTAAATATATTTGTATAGAATTTACGTGGTAACAACAAGTACAGTCTCAAAGTATGCAACAATTAGAGACAATCCCGAAATTTGCATAAAAAAAATTAATTTAAATCCAATAATTTAATTTACTTCCAAAGTTTTTAAATTTTGGGGCTAAGACTTTAAGATTTGCACATTATAGTTGATTTAAACACGCAGACAATTAAATTAAATTTATAGCTACTTATAACTGTATCCTCTTCTACCCAACGAGAATTTTTATATACCCTTTACTAACTTCTCCACATAGTACAACCAGTAAAAGTGCAAATGCAAAAACAAAAGGACAAGGAAAGTTGAATAAAAAAACCAAAACATGTTGTTGACAACATGTAGCACAGAGTGTTCTCGATAGGGTTACGGTGAGGGGCGAACTCTGTTGCCAACTCGATAGATACAATTTAATGTAGTAAATAATTTACAAGTGGCTGTCAATTTATCGTTAAATTTAATGTGCACGAAATGACAAGAAACGAAAGAGGGTTGTATAACAAGTTCGTGATGGGGAAAGTAGCTCTGTTGACAACAAGATTGAGCTGGCAATTTGTCAGTGACACGTCAATTTGTTATATCAAATGGGTTCTTAAGGGTCAGTCAGTTGGAGCTACTTAGTTGAGCATAATAGAAGTTAAGTCGAGTGTGATTAGTATTAAATAAAATTAAATCTTTATTTTGAAGTATATATTAAGCTTATTATATAATTTCCAAAACTTATTTAATTTAAAACAACGACTCTGCGTTAGTTATTATCTTTGCTTCCTCAAAAATAATAAATAAAATTATAGTTTTGGTTTGTTTTACATTTTTACATGCTATCTAACTGGATATACCTCATTTATCGCTGTTTAATAGGTGTCTGAATGCTGCTATTCCCACGAAAAAAATATTGAAGCTTTTGTCGTTAAATGCCGCCTTTGTTTTATGGTTTCGCAACTAACGTGCCACAAATTTCGATTGTGCAACTGAATAAAATGAAATAAAATCGTGTCAAGTTTTGCCCTTAGGTCGCCACATAAATCATGCGGCAAATGGAAGTAAATATGAAATGATTGATTACAGTCTACACAGAAAAAAATCGAAGTGGAATAAATACTCAAATTAAAATACATGAACTAAGCATGGATTCTAAAATAGTTCAAAGTATTCAGATTGACTCCATTTATATCGTAATTTATTGTCATACATTATTTATTGCAGTGTAGTAAGCATAATAGCGAGAATCTTATGTTAAATTTGATATCAAAGTTTTCCATTGCCCAATGCTGATAACCGAATTTAAGCTTTTAACTGTTATGCTGTGCTGCATATAAAAATGCAAATGTAATGGTTTAAAAAAGAAGTACAGTTACAGTCCCAAAAAAGCAGATAATATAAGGAAGCATGAAAAGTTTTGAATGCAAATACGAAAACATGAAAACGTGGTCAACCCAACGAGGCGTGCGGCAATTTCGCGGGTCCTGACAACAGGAAGTGCACGGGTGGAAATCGGGTTGCTGCATTCCTGCATAATTCCAACGGCGAAAAAGTTAAGGCAAAAGTGCTTTTATTTTTTATTTTATTTAATTTTTGCATAATAGTTTAAAGCGTGAAAAAAACCGCTGGAAGGTGTCAGGTGTTTAATGTTTAATGTGGTCGCTGCACGCTGCCAGTGGAGTTCTAGCATCAGCAGAACTAGTACCAAAAGGTAGCCACAAATCAGCATGAAAAAGTGCGGAGCAACGTATTAGATGTCCACGGTGCGAATTACAGTGGAGCTTTATGCGGGCCGAGTACAGTTGTGGCTAGGAACCCTGTAGATGTGTACTGAATTGGTCGTGCATCGCTCAACGAGTGCTTCACTGCTCACCCTGACGGTCCGGGAACTGAGAGTAGGCGACATCATAGACTTAATGGCTGATTGACTGCCTACCATGATTGTGATGGAATTAAATCTGTTAGTAAACAATAATAAATTTTTTATTGTATTATTATTTTATTTTATTATTATTTTATTTTATTTAATTTTTGCATAATAGCTTAAAGCGTGAAAAAACCGCTGCAAGGTGTCAGGTGTTTAATGTTCAATGTGGTCGCTGCACGCTGCCAGTGGAGTTCTAGCATCAGCAGAACTAGTACCAAAAGGTAACCACAGATCAACATGAAAAAGAGCGGAGCAACGTATTAGATGTCCACGGTGCGAATTACAGTGGAGCTTTATGCGGACCGTGTACAGTAGTGGCTAGGAACCCTGTAGATGTGTACCGACTTGGTCGGGCATAGTTCATTAAGTGGTTCCATGCTCACCTTGACACCTACGGGAACTAAAAGTAGACGATATCTTCAAACTTAATGGCTGATTGACTGTCTACCATGATTGTGATGAAATTAAATGTATTAGTAAATAATAATACATTTTTTTTTTATTTTATTCAAGTTTTGCATAATATCTTAAAGCGTGCAAAAATCCCTAGAAGCTGTCAGGTGTTTAATGTTTAATGTGGACGCTGCACGTAGCGCTGCCATGTGAGTTCCAGCAGTAGCAACACTAGCACTAAAATGTAGCCACAGATCAGCATGAAGAAGAGCGGAGCAACGTATTCCATGCCCACGGTGATGACAAAGTTCTGGGAATAACAATGGAGCTTCATGCGGGCCCAGTAGGTGCGGTGCTTGCGGTAAACACCAGTTTCTAGAACGCGTTGTAAGCTGTGGAATAAATATAATTATTTTAATGGAAAATTATAGTCTTCATAGTCCTTTTCTGCACTCACTTGAGTCGAATGAGTTCCTTGTAGCTCGAATTGCGATGCAGATGCATGTAAAGAAATAGTTCGGGTCGAAAGAGTATTTCATTGAGATCACAGATTTCCTGCTGGGTATAATAGCGTTCCACGTAGGCATAGCCCGATGAAGACTCCAGAATATACACATAACCAGGTTGATCACGAACTTTAAGTACTCCCTTCTCAGTGGGTAACCAAAGCTCCTTATTCTTAGTTTGGGATTCGACTTTGCGTTTGTTGAACAATATAATTTCAGGTCGTAGCGAATACTTTGGTAGTAAATTAAACAGTTATATATCTTATATATGTATATCTTACTTACATTCAGATAACTTTTGGTAAATGAAAGTGGCTCCATGCCCACATCCAGCGAACTCTCCGCCAGTTGTTGCATTGTTTCAATCTGCGATTTGACAGGGGAGTTGAGCAGCGAAGAAACCACCACAGATGTGTAATAGTTGTACATTATGAAGCTGGTCAGAAATAGCACAAAATAGATTAAACGTCCGCCAGTGGAACGTGGTATTATGGCCGAACTTTGACTACAGGCAGCTCCAAAGCTGATCAGGCAAGTGGTTAGCAGTGAGGGCAAAAACTTCAATGGCAAACACTGCCGCATATGCCTACACTCCAGGTAAAAAACCAGGTACAACAGCAGACCTATGAGCAGCAGCAAACCACCGAAAATGTACCATACCAAAGCACTAAAGGGTTGCAGAAAAACATCACCGCGAATCCCCGCATTGTGTGGCGTTCGAAAGAGACAAACGGAGCGAAAGTAACCCGTTTCAATTATAGCCGATACATACTTTAGCCTGCCCTCGGTGGCCAGCCATGGGGTGGAACCAATGTCGGCGGTTTGATTGACCACGGCACCCACAATTCCATCGGTTATGTCACTGGTACTCCAACGATCGTAGAACTTAAAGTCCATGCTATAATAAGAAAAGGAAAGTGGGATTTTATATACATATTTTTTTAAATAATTCAAATACAAACTTGCATAAATAAATAAGTTTGGATTCGTTTTAATAATTTTTGTATAATCACAAATTTTTACAACACGATTCGCTTGAGTGTAGAGCTAAAACTGACCTTCAGGATGATGATCAATTAAATAGTGACTTAATAACATGATTTAGTTAATTTGAACAGTATTTATGTATATCACACTTCACCTGTACGCATCACTAGGGTTTATGTTCACGTAAAGGTTAAACAGGTGAAAATATATTTTAGTATAGAAAAATATTGGTAATATTTCAATTTTTGTAGTTTAACAACTCAATTATTATTTTTAATCAGATTTCAAATCACTATTCACGTCTAATGAACCAATAACAAATCAGTAAGTGTATTTGATAAAAGCCACAGTCTAACCAAATCATAAAATTCAAATTTAGTATGTTGTTGAAAGGCACTATGAACACACAATATTTAATACTAACGCTAGGGTTTTGCTTGATTTATACTGTAAGTAAAGTCAGACTAAGTGTGAATGAAATAATATTTTATAAAAAAATTCCGTAGGTTAAGGGAATTGCTAAATTTAACTCCCTGGACTGTAAGGTACTAACTCCAGAATGGGTGGATTTAAAAGAGTGTCGCATAAAGGCCTTAAATCGATCAGCAAATTTTATAAACTTAAGAGTTACATTAAAACGAACTTTCAATGACGTAATATTTATAATTATTATATATTTCCATATTTTATTTAAATTTTTTACGTTTTGTAGGCTCACATTCAATTTAAGTTCGTAAAGCGGGAACGCGGTGGTTGGCATCCTTATTTTTACGACATGAAAATCGATGTTTGTGATTTTTTTAAAAATCCCACAAAATATTTCATACCAAAATTAGTCTATTCCTATTTCCAACAATATACTAATGTGAATCACACCTGCCCCTATTTGGTAAGTTTTTTAAAACTAACATAAAACAGAAATGTTACTATCCTTTTTTTTAGGCTAACACAGATATGTATCTTACTAAATGGCTAATAGATGAAAACAGTATTATAGCACGTTTTCCCGTTGAGCTTGGGCAATATGGTTTACACACGAGTTGGCATTTTAAGAAGAAAGTCTTGGTGCAGATTAATGGCTCCTTAATTTATTCTTAAGTTAAGATCAGAAGTGCGCAAAAGCTTCTTAAGGAAGAGCACATGTTAATATACAGTAATGTAAGTTGGCACAAGTCAACGTAAATGTTCATGTAGATTTTTGTAAGTGTAAACTCGCAGAGAAGAAAACAGTAAATTAAAGTTTGGATTAGTAGCCTAACAACAACGCTCTGGCGATTTCGAGCGTGTCGGCAAAGGATAAAGATAAGAAACGAAATATGAAAAATTGTTTGTGTTTAGCGTTTGATCTGTGCACACACACACACACATACATAGCATGAACATTTTTTTTGTTTAATATGCATTGGCTGGCTATATTATGAGTAGTGTAAACACACACTTGCAAAGCATATTTGCAAGCATTGCACATACACACACACTTTGCACATAAACATGCACGCTCTCTTTTATAGCAAAAGAATTCACGATATTAATTGAGGCATGCTCTGGAGAGAGATGAAGAGCATTATTAGCCGTAACAAAATGAAATGAAAGCACGCTCTTTATCTGAGGGTGTTCGATTATCGAAGAGAAAATAAAAGCAGACTCTTCTGCTTTGGAAGCAATTACAAAAACAATGAAATTCTATGACCAATGGCATACATATATTTTAATATATCTAGGTATGTGTATTTATAAATGTATGTATATTCATTACTCACTCGCATTGCAGCAGATCTCTAAGTATTAGGGTGATTTGAAAGCCAAAGCGGGCAATAGCATCAATATGAGTGTCGTTGATCTGGCTAACATAGTTAAGTAGGAACTCTCGTGGCCAGTTGATGGGTCGTTGGGTAATCACAGTGGCCACTCTTAAAACCACATCGCTCAGCTGTTCCCTCTGCCTGTATTTGGAACGCAAGTGTAGTGTGCTCAAGTAACGATTTAGTTGACAATTAATAATGCTACAGTTGAGTTCACAGTCTCCAGTTATATTAAGTTTACCGCCAATAAGTTTGCCATTGTTGTAGACATCATAAAGAGCATAAATAACGTTTTCCGAACTGTCCAAAATTTGCTGCTTTATGTAAGTAACGTCTGCATCAATGGAAATGTTAAAGGGCGCAAAGAAATCATAGAATTCAATATTAAATGAACTGCTATGTAAAAGCCAATGATAGTGCTGATTATAGAGCTGAGATCGACTGGCCTGCAAAGAATTTTCCACTAGTGTAATTTAATAAATAAAAAATACTTAGCCTTGTCAACTTTTGGGTTCTTAGTATAGCTACCTCCATTAATAAATCCTTAGCTCTGTTGCACTGCAGATCCACATAGATAGCTAGCGTCGGTTTCATATGATCCAAATAATTCTGCTCCAAGTGCTCCCAATTATGAAAATTTAAGTGCACAAACTGAACATAAATGAGCTGCGATGAATTCTGAATTTGTTGTGACAACTGAAAAGCTGTAAATAAAAATCTATAGCCAAATTAATTTACATTACTTCAATTTTATCCTACTAACTTTCATTTTGTGGCCAGCAATGAAAGAAGACAATGAAACTGATGCGACATTGTTGCAAATTGTACAACAAGAAGTTGGCCAATTGCAACATTTGCATTTTTCAATTCACTTTTGACTGCAAATCGTTTTCAAAATAGCCTTTTTATAGCCATTCGTAAAGTAATTTAGCCATCATTTGTCATTGGGAATGTTTGTTTAAATTGGTGGCAAATTAATGTCAACTTGCCTTAATTACGTCTTTTGCGTAGCTGCCGTTTGTGCCACAATATTTCCAGGCCCAAAACAAACAGACAGATGATATAGCCACCGATTAGTAGTAGAAATAACGGTCCTGCCGACTCCATGCCCACAACAACGGTCACATTGCTCTGATAACAATGCAACTTTGTGGTAACCCAGTAACGAAAGTGCTTAAAATGCACACCAGTTTCCAGGAGACGTAGTTGACTGAATTTAAAATAATGTTTTAGTTCAATAAGTGTATGATTATATTTTTATAACACACCTTAGCTTGAATAACTCCGAAAAACTAGAGTTTTTGAGCACTATTGTATTGGCGCTTGTCTCGTCACGCAGCATTATCTCATTCAATTCGCAGATCTCGTGGGGCAGATAATGTTTCTTCACAAAAATATATGCAGTCGCCGATTCGGCTATGAATACAAATCCCGGATTTTTGCGTACCATCAATACACCCTGTTCGGAGGGTAACCAAATGCGTTTTGGATCCTTGTTTAGTATTTTATTGCGGTACAAGGTGCGTATCTCAGCGTAGTCCGAGGTCTGAAAAGATGGGAGAAATATTAAAATGTATGAAAAGAAATGTAAATGAAATAGTTAAAAGATACCAACTTAAGTAGAATGGACTGCAGACGAACACGCACGACTGTATTTTACCTAGCTGTTTTCATTGGCTAATAAATTCCCTTCACAACTCACCTCCACATACACTTTGGTATAAATTGTTGGTTCGACGGCTACCTCCAAATTGCTGTCTGCTAGTTGTTGTACGGTGCGTATACCTGATTTCGGTGGTGCTCCCAGCAGTGTAGAAACCACAATGGATGTATAATAGTTGTACATAAGAAAACACGTCAACATTATGGCATAGAACCCCATGCGACCACCTGTGGAACGTGGCAACAGCCAAGCGCCTTGTATGCAGGCTGCGCCAAAAGATAGCAGACAACTGGTCAGCAAGGAGGTCTCCATGTCATCCCTGTCCATTCTGCGTTCTAGCAGAAATGTCAGCCACAGCAGAAAGCCAGTAATGAGCAGCAGGCAACTAAACATCAGCCAGACAGACCAGCTAAAGGGCTCCAGAAACTGTGAGACACGCAGCTCGGTGCTCGCAGCGTGTGGATTGAGGAACATGCACACGGAGCGAAAGGAGCTCTGCCAGGCCAGAGGTCGTAGGATTTTGGCACGACCGCTGGTATAGAGGAAACCTGTTGCCGTTAGATCAACAGTGCCTTCAATTAAATCCTGTATGAGACCACCAGTTAGCTCCGAATCTGTCCAGCGATCGCGGTAGGTGAACGAGAAGCTACCAAAAAAAATGAAAAATATTTAAAAAAAAATCTCGAAACTTGAAAAGTTGTTAAAAAGAAATATAGTATTTCATACTCGGATCAGTAATCTTTTAAAATGGTTTACTATATTGTATACTGTATTACTATATTATATACTGATCCCAATTATCGAAATAATTGTCAAAAAATAAAAGTGTAACCTAAAAAAAGTAGAATAGCCACATTAAATTACTTGCAGTCCAGTAAATCACGTATAGCTTGATGCGACTGGTACCCCAATCTGGCATAAGTATCATTATGAATATCATCATGATCGGTTAGGAACTTTGTGATTATCTCAGGAGGACTATCCACAGGCAAACTAGTGATCTGTCGGCGAAATAAGTTAACCTAAAAATTTTGATGTATCGTACAAAACTGATAAATACCGCAGTGTTAACCCTTAAAGTAATACCAGTCAAAAATTTGCGATGTTGTAGTCGAGTTCCCCTATAGAGTTCACTAAAGTATCGCTTGACATAACATTGCCTGGCATCACAATTAATTTGCCGATCTGCAGTTACATTCAGCTTACTGCCCAGATGTTTGGCCTTGTTATAAAGATCGTAGATTATAAAGCTGCTGAGATTTTCACGTGGTTCCACATAGCTTAATTCGCTATGTATGTAAAGTTGTGAGTCTGAGAATTTTTGCTGCAGCTGTGTCATGTTAAAATCTCTATCAAAGATAAGCCAGTGATAAAAATTGGTGTAAAGACTTTGCGAATTGGCCTAAAAAGAATTTAATTAGACTCACAGAAAGTGTTAATTTATAAAAACGCTTACCATTTTTAAAACCTCTGGACTTTGGTAGCAATTGATGTCAAAATAAATGCCCAATTTGACGAGATTGTGATCAACGAGTTGAGATTGTAAGTTTGCGGATTGCGAAAAGGTCGAATTAAGATTCAAAAATTGTGTGTACAAAGCTTCATGGCGGGCTAATTGGTCCAAGTGTAAAAGTGCTAAGAAAAAATAAATTTAGTATAGTTAATAAACAAAAGTTATAACTTACAATCAAATTGATAACAGTGTATAAATAAAACACTCTTCAGTTTGGCAATATGCACAAAATAATATATAACAAATTGGTGTAAATACATGATTACCAAACAATTACAGGAAATTAATGAGAAAACGTTTATAAGCAAGTCCTTTTATAAGAACCAAAATAGCACTAAATATTTAGTATAGACATATCAAATTTTCAATGCAAATCAAAGTTAATTTGACAACTTAATGAGCTCTTGAGTCAGTAGCTGACATTTGTCAAAAGGAGTCTTAAAATTGTCAAATCAAGTAATACATAAATTATTAACTTACCCAACTAGTAATCTACTTTTATAGCTATATTTTCATTAATTTGTATTAATCATTAGCCTTCTCTGCAGATATGACCAACTGATTTCCAGCATTAGAATAAATAATGCCACAAAGTAGGAAACCAAAAGCGCTATAAAAAGCGGTGCAGCATATTCCATGCCCACTGTAATTACATAATTGTTGGAGAAACAGTGCAACTTGGTTTTAATGTAGAAATTTCGATGCTTTTGTGTCATGCCACCCTCGAGTAAACGCAGTTGGATTTGCTTTAAGATCTCCCTGTAGGTGGAATTCCTGTGCGCCATGGCGTACACTCTGCTCTCGGGACGAAAGAGTATTTCATTCAGCTCACAAATCTCATGGGGCAGATAATACTTCTCCACAAAAGTGTAGGAGAATGAAGCTTCGGAGATGAATACAAATCCAGGCTGATCGCGTACACGTAGCACACCTTCCTTAGCGGTTAACCAAATGCTTTTGGTATTGCGTCCATCCACCTTTCGCTTGACCAGATTAATTATGTCGGGACGAGGAGAGCTCTGGAAGTAGTAGCACCTGAAAAGAGTATAGATCAGAGAACCCATTACCAGACTCACCTCCAAGTAAACCTTTGTAAAAGGTATTTTTTCGAAGCCAACATCCAGCGAACTATCGGCAAGTTGTTGTATAGTTTTAATATTGGAACGCACCGGAGAGCCCAGTAACGAGGATACCACAATGGATGTGTAGTAGTTATACATGAGAAAGCAGGTCAACATGAGTGATATGAAGGCTAGACGTCCACCCGTAGAGTTTGGCACCAAATGGGAGCCCTGTATGCAGGCAGCGCCAAAACTAATCAAACAACTGGTCAAAAGTGAGGGTATAAAGCGCAGACAATGTTGCAGCGAGCGTTGCTCCAGTTGAAATATTAGCCACAGCAGAAGACCAGAAAATGCCAAAAGAATGATGAACACCAACCAGACACTTGGCTTAAAGGGCTCCAAGAAGACACCTGGCTTAATGCCCGCATTGTGCGGTGTTCGAAAGATGCAAACTGATCGAAACTGGCCAATATCCGTTGTGGGAATGGTAGAACGAAGTCGTGCTGGCGACAATACGAAAGGTGATGTCGATAATTCAGCCTGTTCAGTAACCAATTCCCCCATGGCACCTCCGATGGTATCATTGATGCTCCATTGATTAACGAAATAGTTTCTTATGCTGCCGTAAGTATTGTTAAGTATAGTAATTAGAGTATTTTTAGCTACATATAAAGTAGTTTACTTGAATTGCAGCAGCTCCTGTAAATGCAAATTGTTGCGATAGCCCAAACGTGATATCCAATCCACATGCGCGTTTTGTTCGCTGCTTAGAAATTCCAAAAGAGCTTGCTCACTAGAGTTTAGAGGCAGTGCAGTCACCTACACATGATAGAGACAAGTACAATAAACTACAGACAAGGGAGTCGGCTGTAAAAGACCCCGTATCTAATCAACAGTGTGCAAAAAGTACAAATAGTTATAAAATATCACCACTTGCTTATACTCTCGATAATATTCTTCATTCCTCTTTATCTGCTTTTCCCATTCTCCCACTCTCGCAAAGTGCTGCTGACACTCTCTATGATTTTATTCATTTCTCTATTTCTGCCTCTCTCTTTCTTCTGCTCTGCTTGCTAAAACTTTTACGCCTAGTAAAGCGGTCACATAGGAATTGAGATGAGCCGTCGCAGCAAAGAGCAACTTATTCTAACGGTTTGTCATTGGGAAGGAAGGAGAACAAAAATACAGTAGTGGAAAGTGGATATACATATGTATGTAATTAATATTGACGCGTGACGGCTACTAGGCGCATGCTGCAATAATGCCAATTAGTGATTTTTGATCGATTTTTCCTATGGAAACCATATAAGGATTACGTTAAGTAGTTATTCAATCGTATTAAATAAGGTAACAGCAATGTGGCTTTTGTCAGTAGTTGGCTTCTATAAACTAATAAACTAACTAACAACTGCATTTATTTTAATCTTTAATTCGATCACCCGCTCAACTAAATAATAATTTCAAATTCACGGTTCAATTATAATTATTCGACTGCTATCATAATAATTGCATCTCTTTAAATTTATCACTATCGCAATAATAAAATTTTTATCCATTTATCCGCTTATTTAAACTATACTTACCACTGCCACTTGTCTGAAAGTGACGCCCTCCAAATTGCTGCGCTGCTGTAGCCTTGTTCTGCTGTGCAAGTCACTCAAAAACTCCTGAATCTTGCAGCTACTCCGATTACAGTAAACACTCTGGTCGATGGTTATGTTGAGTTTACCACCCAAATGACTTCCTCTGTTATAAACATCATAGAGCGTGAAGAGGTTGCCCAATTCGCTTTCCGACTGCAGTTTCACATAGGTCACATCCGCATTGATGCTTAGATTGGCATTTTCAAATAAATCGGTAAATTTATTTAATTCACCCATTTCATCGTACAAGAGCCAATGATAAAGCTCGGTGTAAAGACGTGAACGACTGGACTATAAATTACATTATTTTAATTAGCTACATAAGTAAATGTACAGAAACTCACTTGATTCGTTATAAAAGAGCTCTGACTGCAGCTAAGGTCTAAAATGATGCCCAATTTGGGCAAACCGCTGTCCAAATAATCCGTTTGGAATGTAGCAAGATATTCTTTGCTCTGATTGAGATTTACGTACTGGGAAAAAATATAGTTCTGGGAAAAAAGCTGTGCTAGCGGTAAAAGAGCTAAAGAACCAATAGAGGAAAGTTAATTAATTTATCATTCATTTTATTTTTACAGAAAGCGACTTTTGTATTTTCAAAAATATTAAAAAAATTTTTAAGTTTACCTGGTAAATGGTAGCAGTGAAAAATGATGACATTTCTTAAATTAATTTGCAACAGATTATAGACAATGAAGTTAAATAGAGCTATGTTAGCCATCTCTGAGGTTGGCAAACTTTTGCGAGTAGAAGCCCAAGAAAATCCTTTTATACCCAGCCGAAAATAGTCAAAATTTCTTAAAGTTTAAATAATTCATTTGGTAATTGAGTTATTAGTCAACAAATTTGGGTTGTCAGCCAAAATTCGA
Organism: Drosophila acutilabella; assembly: GCA_035046005.1. NCBI lineage: Eukaryota > Metazoa > Arthropoda > Insecta > Diptera > Drosophilidae > Drosophila > Drosophila acutilabella. The sequence goes on from JAWNOK010000013.1 coordinate 19,231,654, forward strand.
GTTTAACTGACAGTCTGATTACGCCTCAAAGTCGCCTCGTGTACAAACTGCAACAGGTGTTGTCGCTTGCGTGACGTCACAACCAACACGTACGTGGCTTTCACTGCGTCGGCGCAGAAGCTTAGACGTAAACAAGACTGAAAAAAAAAACTTGGTCGCATTTATGAATGAAAGTAATACGCCCCCGCGCAGCTGAGGGCGGCACACGCCCCCATACGAAATACCCCTTAGTGTTAATGGATTTCAGCCATGATTTAGCCCCGCTGTTGCAGGGCGAAACTGATTTTGCGCCTTTTGCATGTCCGTGAATGTGTCGCCTACACAGTGTGCGTGTGTGTGTGTGAGTGAGTGTCTCTGTTTGTGTGTGTGTGTACTTTATGCTGTCGGCGTATCCTCTGCTCATGTTGCCAGCGCTGCACAATTGAATCTTGGCCAAGCGTTGGCTTTTAATGCCGTTTCAGTTGGCGTTGCGCGCTTGGCGCGTCTCGACGTATTCCTGTCTCTCCTCCTCTCTCTATCCTTCTCAGAGGACTAACGGGCTAACGGGCATTTGGCACTTTTCCTCTTTCGATACCGTTATCTGTTTATTTGTAAACATCTTGTTGTTATTGTGTCATTTGGCCGCAAGCGGTGGCAAAAAAAGAATTGTTGTGTCCTCTTCGAGGCGATTAGAGGCGAATTGATTGAGTCGACACAAATAACGAAGGCGATTGATTGCAAAGTTATTTAAAAAACGCGTTACGTGTTGCATAAAAACAAGTAATAGAATAAATAACATATGAAATAAAAATAAAATTAATATAACAGTCGAAAGAAATAATTAAAAAATATTTAAATTTTACACTATTTTATATATTTATTATCAGACTTAAAACAGTTGACTTAAAAATTTTAATTTACTTTGTGTAATGATTTTAAAATTTATAATGAATTTGGAAGTTTACAATAAAATAAATAAATATTATATAAGTGAATATTTCAAAAATATTATTTTTATTATTGATTACAATTAATAATTATCTCACAATTTATATTATAATAAAATCTTTTATAAACACCAGGCGTATGCGTAATAAAAAGAACCAACTAATTTTTGCCTTAATTGATTATAAAAACCATTTACAACAATTTAAACATAAAAATGCAAAAAGATAATGGAATAAGTGTTTTTAAATCAGCTACGCAATTCATAAGCAATTATCAGTTTAATAAACAAATTATTATTTAAAATGCACATTCAATGGGTTTACACTAATTGGCCCATCAAACCGCATCAACGTTTATTGAGTGCCAATTAAAATGTCCAAAGCAAAGCAAATAATTAAACTAATGCTAATTTAAAATAAAAGACAAACTGACAACTCGACGCAATTAAAAATGTTTACAAAATGTTTGCCCGCTGGAAATCCCAAATGAGTAAAAAATCAATTGGAAATTGCGGTTAACCCGCATGCGAATCAACCACAAATATATGACATTTAAGTAGATAAAAAACAAACAAAAAAAAATCAGAAACCGAAATTCGCATGGAAGAAATGTAAATCCGTTAGAAAAATGAAATTTTATTGAGCTGTAATTTTGGTCAACCAAGCAAATCATTAGCAAAACTATTAACAATGCAAGTGGGAGTTGGCAATTTAATGGGTGTGATTAAACCTTATTTATGCGTGTGCTCATGTGGCTTTCCCCAGCTATTTATTGTTTTTGACAATTTTCCAAGGGGAAACATGCTGTGCCAAGCTAAAAAGCGACAGGAATTAAATTTGAAAGTAAAAATGCGCGGAAATTTTCTTTTTAAACAATGTCCAAGATAAATATAATTTAAAAGTTGTGGCTTTTATCTGAGCTGCAGATTTTTATGTCTAGCTTTCGTTTACTATTTCTGCTGTTTATTTTTAATACTTGTGTTTAAGGCTGACAGTTTCTATTCTAGCTAACAGTCTGTTTTTTGTAGCCAAAAGTGTTTGAAAAGCATTCAAAAGAATTCTTCTTTATTCATTAAAATAGATCAAGCAAAGCTATCAGCTTATGTGCTAACCTTTTTCAGTAGGAAAGAAATTTTCCTGTTCAACTTAACATACAACAAAGTGAAGCATTTTTTAATAAAAAAGTATGAAAATTAAGCTGCTATTTAAAGACAACTTTTAGTTATTTAAACTATCTCTATTATAAAATATCCGTTATGCCTTCAACCATTTACAGGGCATACTTTAGTCGTGCATTGCTTTTTCGTCTTTTTTCTTTGTCAGTTTCCGCTTTATGTTAAAAAACATCTGTCGGTTTGGCAAATGCAAAGCAGATACAAGTCTACAGCATAAAAAAGTTAAAAAAAAAAGATAGAAAAGCTGCTGGGCATCGCACTCTTGAGATTTACATTGTAAAGTGATGCGTTTAGCTTTTAACCCAAAACCGCTCTGCAAACAGTATATGTTTGGGTGTGTGTGAGCTTGTGCTAGTGTGTGTGTGTGTGTGGGGTATAATACAACAACAGCCTAACAAAAAATGCATTTAAATTAATTGAATTTTGCAGATTTTTTGTGGTTTGAAGACACCCTACCCTCAGACACCCCCATTTCTATAGCTTTTATCGAATTGGTTTGGGGATTCGTTAGTTGAACCACAAGTCAAGTTTTTACACTTCTCTGCCAGCCATACCGCCCCTCATACCCAAAACTTTGTTTACTTTTGGGTCTTAGGGTCACTACTCAATCCTCTATGCATTTTCCGAGTGTGTGTGTGTGTGTGTGAGCAATGACAACTCTTCGGTTTCCTTGTACCTGATTTTCTTTATGGGTTTCTGCATTTGCGTTCATTAATATTTCAAAGAAGCTGAAATGTTGCTATTTGCCTTCGAAATGCATTTGGGCTTTTGAGTAGGAAGTAAGAAGAAATGGAAATAATACCACAGACTTTAAATAGAATTTTCTTAATATTTCAAGTTTGTTTCTTATTATTCTGCTACCTTTTATGATCACTTTCTATACCTTCTTCGAGTGTTTCTATGCTCTGCTCAAATATAAATAATTTAAAGACAATTATTCATAGTCCAAATTATTTGCCACAACTACTTCCCTCTCTTCTCCCCCATTTCCCATACATTGCCCTGCATCTCACATTTGGTATCCTCACTGTAGTTTAAGCAGCACGTGCAGCAGCTTTGCCATAAAACAATTACAACAATTGCATTATTTTATGCCAGCAATTGGACTGGCATTTAATTAAATTGCAAAAATTTTTAAAGCTACTTAAGTTAACTAGAAAACTTGTGGTAGACTCCCTGTTTTTTGCTCTTCCTTTCCTTTCTGGGACTGCAGTTTAACACGTGGCACACAAAAAAAAGGATTTTGAATATGTATATTTTATAATAAGTACATTTAGTGAACGTCCCTGGCAGATTGAAATGCAGAACTCATTTGTAAGCATTGTCACAAAAAGGCGTCCAAATAATAATGCCAGAACCTGAGGTCCATTGAAACCACCTGCTGCACCCACCAGCAGCCGTAGACCCTAAAGAAACCATATGACATACAATTTTCCATGCACCAGATGTTGGAAAAACTCATTGCATAAATATACTCAGGTTTTATGGAAATTTAAATGCTCTGTAGTTGAATTAAATGCGGAAATTGTAGACGAAAACGTAAAGGAAAATGTGAAGGAAATCAAATCAATTTTGATTATGTAGAAGACTTTCTTGTATGGGGCAGAAAATATATTGTCTTTTTTAAATTTATGTAAAAGGATACAAATTTGAATTAAAGAGTTGAATTTTTGCTGACTAAAAAACTTTAATAATTAATAAGGATAAGACTCCACAAAAGACTCGGTGCATTTGTTTTTACTTTAAATATTTCATTAACAGGGTATTTTTGCATTCTATATTGTCAAATAGTCTAGCCTTATGATGTACATTTTATTATAGAATCCAGTTTAAGTCATGAGCTTACGTAATAATTAAAGTAACAAAAGATTGGTTAGCTTTACGGGCACGTCAAAGGATAATTTAAAGTTTTTTCTATTAACTAAAATATTTATAATAGTTTTTCAAATTTTTTATACTAACCATTTTATATTCTTGCTTAAAAAAAGTCTGTTAAGTACACTTTAAAAATTAGTCACTTATTTTTAGCCAAAGGACTTAGCTTGGTCTACAATAATAAACTCTGGACTTCCTTTATGACATAAGTTATGAACGTAATAAACTTACAATTACAATATTAAAATTTTGTAGTTTAAACTTCTGTTTCCACTATATTTTTTAAACAAAAGACACAAACTGATATACATTTTACACATATTTAATCTATTTTTGTACTTCTGAGGTAACATTTGAATAGTAATTAATTTAAATACATTTTTATATGCTAATTTGAAAAGCTTCCTTTTATCCTTCCATCCAAAGCAAAATCATCAAAAGCAGTAAATAACAATAAATAAAGCAATATTAAAACTATAAAGCCAAGTTTAAATATATTTGATATGCTCGATGGCATTTCTAAACTGAATTTATACCCTGCAAGGGCACAAACAGTGGTTAGTAACAATGCAGCTGGCAGTGCCGAAAAAAAATGAGGAGACGGCAGATTCTATAGGGTTCTAGCTATACACAGAGGACAGAAGAAAGGAAAGAACGGAAGCAGTTTTGGCAAGGAGAAGGGGGTAGAAGGGGCTAAGGGGTAGAAGGGGTAGCCTTCAAAAATTGAGTGCAATTTAGACGACGTTGATGAGAAAATGCGTTGAACGTGCTCAAGTTGTGCTCTATGTTTGTGGCTGCTCTCAGTTCGGGGCCGCCTTTAACCCTTTTTTGCCAAGTTAACAAAGGCAACAAAGGCAGGAAAGAGGGGGGCGTGAACAGTGTATTTAAAGGAAGTAAAGGCGTCGCGATAAGCAGAGCAAGAAATTAGAATTAAAAGCCAAAGAAAATTAAAAGAAAAGCAAAAAATCTTTGTCTCAGTTTACGGCATGAAAATTTATGATCAGCTGTTTAATTTATCGCTTTTACTTGTCACTTGTCTGTGTCCCTCTAATGTTACACATGTTGAGCCGGAAAAGCAAAGCATCTTCACACTGAATTAATTTTCATTGTAGGCAAAGCAGAAAATTTTCATAAAATTTTTCCCGCATGTTTCAAGTGCTGGGTAAACCAAATGAATCTAATGCATATTTCCTTCGACTTAGACCACATGCTTAATTAGCAAACACAACGCTTAATCAAGTGGCAAGTAGCATTGACGAACACGAGGCCTCAAGATGAGAAGCTGCTTGATTCGACTGCAGATGCTATCAGTTGCAAGACAATGATGAAGCAGAACAGACAGCCTCCATCCTCTCACCCTTTCACCCCTGCCACACCCACTTAATATTCTTGTTGGACCCCCCCTGCAACCTATCAGGTATACAATTAGGTTAGTGGGTGAGACACATAATCAACTTTATGGGTCGCATTGCAAGTATATTTTGCATAATTAGATGGATGTTCAGTCGTTGCCTTGACGCGCCTTCCAAATGACCAAATACGAGTGTACTAAAGGACAGGTGTAGTCCCACCTTTTGAGCCCTAGCCAGTGTCTGATTCTTGGCCAGTTGACTGTTGATTTTTCATTAACGCCTTGTGATTCGTCTCGTTGGGTTCACTCGTCGCATACTTTATTTATTTCATTTCATTTAATAACTTGCCATCAATATGAGCTTAAAATTCGCTGCCTTTCGAGATTAATGTATAAATATTATTTAAAAAATACACACACATATTGCACGTGCTTCACATGCATTAATCTTCGTGCGTTTCCCAGGCGTGCAGTTAAACAAGATTCATATTACGCATACGCCGCGTTGTGCGTGTAAAATACAAGTGGTGAAAGTTTTGTATATGTTACGCAAGAAAATTAATTTAACAAAGCTTACAAAATATATTAAATGAAAAAAATTAATAACAAAAGCGGTTTGAATATAAAATATTGCGCATACGCCACGTTTATATAATCAAGAACTTAAATTGTTGACCTAAGTGTTGCTTAATAAATAACGCCGATGATAAATAATGTGTCCATATGTAAACTAATGCAAAGAAGTGGATAAATGTCTTTACAATATTACGCAAACGCCGAGAGACACTTCTAAAGCAAATATTAATTTACTCAGCTAAAAAAAATAGTAAGCAGTTAAAACGACTCATTTAACTACCTACAAATAACTTATAATAATTATTAGTTTTTTGGTACAAGTCTCAACGCTGCTGGCTAATTGGCCAATCAAACTGTGGACAGTTAATCAAAGTGCCAGCAGCAGGCGACAGTCGGAACAGTTCAAACAATTAAAATCATAAAACTCATCTCAGCTAAAGTAAAAGCGAATCCGAGACCAAACTGAGCTGCTATACAAAGACAAATGTCGAGATAGAGAACAAGATAAACGGAACTAATGTTGACTTGAGCCAAAGTCGAAGTGAGTGAGCTTTGGGAAATTAAGAAAAACTGGGCACGGAATGCAGTCAGTGACACAGTTGAGTGCAACTTCCGGTGCATAAATGAAAATAAATATCAAAACAAACTAAGAAAATTGTCAGCAGCAGACGCAGTGTCAAAGGAGCACAAATAACTTGAACGCTGACCAGTTGGAGCGGTAAATGTTAGCCAAAACGGATGTGTAGATTAGGCCAGAACAGTTGTCCGTCAGTTGTCTAAACAATAGACACAACAACAACAACAACAACAGCAACATGTGTAGAACAACAAAAGCAAGCAAAACAAATTCAGCATCCGAGAATGCATCGGGTGACCTCATCGGCAGCAGGAAGCACAGCACATGCCTGACCATGTCCTGGCTGTGGCAAGGACATCGTTTAAACTTGCGCATATTTAAAGTTTTGATTAGCTGCTGGCTTTTAATGTCCTGCATTTATACAAATGTCTGGCAAGCGGCCATCGGTCTCCATCTTGGCGTCATGGCCGGCAGCATTAAGGGCCGTGGCGATGCACATCGTCTGGGCGAGATTGGAGCCGGCTCACTGACGCGTTCCTGGCTAACGCAGAGCAATAATCATGCCAACATCTCTGAGTTGCTAGACAATCTGCTGCGAGGCTATGACAATAGCATACGACCCGATTTTGGCGGTAAGTTTGCTTAGAATGTTTGAAATTAAAAATGGTAATAATTCTAAAATACAAATATAGATACTAAAATTGATTAAAAAATATTGATTTCAATAAACAAAATAAAACAAAATAATTTTAAGCAATAAAAAACAATTTCTAACAGCTTGGCAAAATAAGTATACAAAATGCATCTATGAAAAAGTTAATAAAGTTTAAATAAAATAAAAACATTTTCTAAAAGCTTCAAATTTATTTAAATAAAAAATATATCTTTAAGCAGTTTGCTTTAAATCTAACAAAATATTAATTAAATACATAAAAATATTTTAAATGTGAAAAAAAATTCCAAAAAGTTTTTCATAAATTCGTTTAATATATACCCACTTAAAAACAAGCATTATAATAAATAAATTAAGGTAAATTAAACAGATAACAGTTTCGATTGACATAAACTTTTTCATAAACATGCCTAAAAAATAAATAAAGCTATACAAAGTCATAGAATCAAAGTCTAAAGGTAAAACCAAATCAGACACATTACGATTAAATTCGAGTTTATTTCCGTTGCTGTGGTGAAAATGTTGTGAAGAGTTTTGTTTATGCCTTTTGGGTGTTTACCCTTTGATAGATTGCTGTAATCAGCATATGAGAACATGGAACAGATTTGCCTCTTGAGCGGAAACGTTTAATGAACCGGAAATCGTTGCCAGGAGAAAGTCAAGATGACAGCGTTGATGTTGTTGTTGTTGTTGATGATGATGATGACAGTTCCCTTGGCAAATAGTTAGTGTCAAAATCGACAAATATTTACATACAATTTCATTTCGCGCCATTTTCCAACTGAATGTCTATCTGTCATTCCGCCTGTGTGTGTGTTTGTTTGTAGCGTAAGGATTTTCCGGCAAATTGATAAGCTTTTTCAATTTTCCAAATTGTTGCCACCATAAAAATTTAAATATTTTGGAAACTTAAAAGCCTTGTGGCTGCCACAAAACGTGCACGCGGTTGGAGTCCACTCAATGAAGCTTAACGCGGCCCAAAAAAAAAGGCGCAGACGAAAAAGTTTTGCGTTTACGCAACTTAAGCCCAAATTACATTGTTTTAAACACTTCATTAAGAATGGCGGCACCGACGTGCTTCGTGCAGGATATATCCTAGGTAGGGAAGGATACCAAGTGCCATTACGAGGCATTGGGAGGCACGAGTACGTGGCTCGTTGCAGGATGCACAACGCATGTTTGCCAAGCTCAACGCCAAAGTCATTAAAAACTGTTCACATAGGCAAAATAGAAAAAGCTAAAAAATAAAGCTAAAGAAAAACTGCATATTAGCGCAAAATACAACGCCATGAAGAGCTGATAGATGATACGAATATATGCCATGAGTGGTCCACAAAACGGATGAATCGGGCCAAAAGGCGTGTGGGTGGGAGGGGGAGAGGCCAGCAAAATGGCGGAATGAGACTGTCTGCCAAGCGGCTTAAGTGTCATTGTTCAGCAGAGGCAACATTTAAATTCCGTTTCATGTGAAGGACTTCTGTGGAATAATTCATATAGAGGAATTATGTCGTATACACACACACACACACACACACACACACACATAGTTTTTCCAATAATGGTAAACTTTAAAAGTTTACTGAAGTTAAAGTTTTGTACAATTTTAAAAGCATTGAAAAAGTTATCAGAACTTTCTGAAGCACCTTTATACCAGGATTAGTTTATTTAAAGTGTGTAATAATCTTTTACCAAATAATTTATAAATTAGTCAAGCTAAGCCTATTCCAATCGGTACATCTTTGGAATCAATTTAACTGTTTCAAATTGTCTAAACCAGATATATTTAACACTGTCAAATACATTCAGTTTTATTTAGGAGGAATAGGATTAAAAAGCTATTTGGGTGTGTTTAGCAGTTTAGCATTAAAGTCCAAAATACTTAAGGAAAATTAGGTTTGTAGCTTCCATTAAAAGACTTCGCTAGAAATGATGTTAACTTCTATTAAAATACATTACTCCAATCGATTTTAATCCAACTTCTGTAACTTCTGTCTAGGTAACTTAAAAGGTACTAAAAGAATGTTCAAAGTGGACTTTTTAAAAGTTGAAGTTTGGAAAAAGAAACGTTTTTTTAAGGACTTAAAAAAATATAATAAAATAAAAAATAAATAAAATAAACTATAAAAAGAAATATTTGAATTATTATAAATCAAATAAATTATATATACCTTTTTTAATAATTTAAGGTGAAATTTAGTGTTTACAAAAATCAGAAAAGTCGCCAATAACCTTTGCTAAACTTTCAATTGAAACACTGAACTATTCAATGGTGAAATCTTATATAAAAAACATTCTTTAAATTTATGTATTCTAACAAATATTATTTTAGAAAAGAAGTCAATAAGTTTTAGCACAGTTAATAAGTAGTAATTAAACTGCTTTTAGTATTTATACAGAATTCGTACTCAATGAACTCAATGAAAATAATCTGCAATTTAATTAATTTTAATTTAATCACCGTCTCTCAGGACCCCCTGCCACAATTGAGGTGGACATAATGGTGCGTAGCATGGGTCCAATATCAGAGGTCGATATGGTAAGAAATCGCTCAACAAATCCCCTGTTCCAAAAGGACAAGTAAATCCTTCTGCCCCCCCCACCTCCTCCTCCTCCTCACTTCTGCTACTCCACTTGAGTCACGTAACTACAGTGTCTTATCAACACTCTTTCTGTGTGTGCCTTGTGCCGTTCGCAGACATACTCGATGGACTGTTACTTTCGCCAATCCTGGGTGGATAAACGTCTCGCCTTCGAGGGGGCACAGGATACGCTGGCACTGTCAGTGTCAATGTTGAAGCGAATTTGGAAGCCGGATACATATTTTTACAATGGCAAGCAGAGCTATTTGCACACGATTACCACCCCAAATAAGTTTGTGCGAATCTATCAGAACGGACGCATTCTCTACTCCAGTCGTCTGACAATCAAAGCGGGTTGTCCCATGAATCTCGCTGATTTTCCCATGGACATACAGAAATGTCCACTGAAATTTGGATCATGTGAGTGTAAAAATAATATCTTTAAAAAAAAAACTGAATCAAACTACACAATAAAAATGGTTTTTGTGTCGTGCTTTGGCATAATTATGCATAATTGGCGCTGAGTGGTGCTTTGATGCGATATACTTAGCCTTATGGATGTCCACGTCCATGAGTCGACTGAGTCGACCACTTGTTGGAAGGACACTCGGATTCATAGCATGAATGCCATGGCATTGGATTAGATTCTCTGACAAGAAGATGTAAAAAATAGTGCTTAAAGGGATTTGACAGTAAGAGCATTTGGGGCCATAATTCAACTTGAACCAATGGCATTTGGTTTATCGAGGGCGTTATTGTTAAAGGGGTTTATAGCGGGATACTAATCAGTGTTTATCGTGCTCGGTTAAACAATATGCTCTTCAGTCTTATAAAATTAACTAAAATGGAATTTGATAACTGAGTTTTATTTTATAGCTTAGTTTACAATCAGACTTAGCTCTATGAATTTTATATTTCTTTTTATGATCAAGCAATTAAGCTTTCCAACTTACAAAGATTAAAACTCTACTTTTAATTAAATTTTAACTATCTTTTACTTTACAAAATGCATACTAATGTATTTTTAATCAACACATTTTTTTGGTTTCGAATAAAATAAATAAAATATGAGGAAATTCAATTTTACTAAGCTTGTAAAGATATTTTAGAAGCAGCTCATATATATTACAGTATGAGCATATGTACTTATAATACCATTGTCGCTATTGCTAGTGTTGTAGGTATAATAGTATTATTTGACTAGAGGTATTCCAAAATTTGGATTTTAAATTAAATTCCGTAACTGTATCAAAAATGTTAATGAAGAGGTAAATTCAAAATTAAAATAGTACTTAAAATATGTAAAAAGATAAGCTTTTTAATCAACAAAATGATAGGTTTCCTCTGTTTTTTACTAAGAAATTTAAACAAACCTTGACTCTTTTTAAGCTTTTATAAATGCTAAGGGGCGTATACGTTATTTTTAGACCCCGTACTCTTTAAAAAAGAGTAAAGGGGGTCTATTAAGTTTGTCAGAAGCGAGATGTGCGTAACAGGCAGAAGGAGGCGTGGCCGACCCCATAAAGTATATATATTCTTGATCAGCATCAACAGCCGAGTCGATATAGCAATGTCCGTCTGTCCGTCTGTCCGTCCGTCCGTCCGTCCGTATGAACACCTGGATCTTTTAAACTACAAGAGCTAGAGACACCAAATTTGGAATGTAAGTCCGTTATTTTCGCGAGCAGATCAAGTTTATTTCAAATTGTTGCCACGCCTCTTACCGCCCCCGCAATGAGCAAAAAACCAGACACACCTCGAAAAAATTTGCGTTTTAGGCGAATATCTGAGTAACTGTAGCACTTAGGAGCACAAATTTTGGTATGCAGGTTCTTAGAGACAGCCTTAGTATAATGTCATTCAAAATTTTGAGCTGCCACGCCCCCTTTTCTCTTAGGAACTAAAAGACTCTCCAGATTCAATGCCTTTTTGAAGGCATAAATCAAATAGTACAGTGTTGTAATTTAACATACGCTTAGAGACTTACTATTTCTAACTTTCCTGAAAGTGGCATCAAAATCCTATGTCAAACAAGAGAGAAATTTCGGTTCAAAGTTCACGTTATTTTACTGCAAAATCACTGCATGCGCGCAACACATACAAACAAACACAGAAACATACAAACATATGTTCGAACGTTTTCTCTACCTGCTTTGGCGGCAGCGCTGCCCGGAGCCGCTGGCCGCGCCGAACAATGCTATGCATACACACATATGTATGAGCACACATACATATTTGCAAATAATCGAAAGAACGATAGAAGAGGAGTGTGGTGCAACTGGTAGAGTTGCGACGCAATATGGAACCTTCGTATAGATCGCGGGTTCGAATGCTGACAATGACGATTGTTAATTTATTTACTTTTTAATTTTAATTCAAAATGTAAATATTTCATTTTAATTTTTTTAATTTTTAATTTCATTTTAAAATTTTAATTTTAAGAAAATGGGCACTACTATGGGAGTACGGGGTCTTTTACAGTCGGCTCGATCGACTGTAGCCTTTCTTACTTGTTTTACATAAAGGCAATTCTAAGAACAAAATGTAGAATGAAAATTATTATTAAATAGAATGAACACAGAATGAACACATATTGAAGGCACACTTTATGTGCAGTCTTATCGCAAACGTAAATTAACAGACACCTCCAAACTCTACTGACTCTTCTAGGTATTATTGCTTCCGATTTGTTGTGAATAATGTTGCATACAGTCAAGAATTCAATTACCCCGCGTCCCTCCGCACCAAACACTCGAGCCAACAGCCTCTGTTATTGCTTGCCACTTAATGTTGACAATTTTCCCATTTGATGCTAAGACGCGACGTCGTGTCACTGCAAAATATTGCGAAAGTCACAGTTCAATGGTGAAAAAAGCAAAAAGCAAAATAATAAAGAGAAATAAGGTAAACCAATCCGCATCCACACATGTCGCAATGTTTGGCAATTTGTGCACTGAGGCGACAACAACAAAAACAACAAATAAAATGAAATATCTGTACGTGTTTTGATAGCAAACGTTTGCAAAATGTTAAATGAAGGAACGAGGAGTAGTTGAATTCCTCTGTGTGTGCGAATACGAATGGAAGTGAGTGTATATGAATAGCGATGAGTAAAAAAAAAATGATAAACTGTGATTCATAGCTGCTGTAGAGCAGTGACAGCTGAGACAGTCATTTAGTAACAGTTTAAAGTACTTGAGATAATTTGTTTATCGCCCAACGTGGGTGCAGCTAAAAGGGGAAAGTGATAAAAATTGTGGTAAACTGAGAGTATTAGTAGACAAAGGCTTAAATTAAAATATAGTAAGAGTTTAGGAAGCAACTAGTGTAAGACAAGAAAGTGTGGAGAAGGCAGTTATGCTTTCAGGATAATTTTAAAATAATTAAATTAGTTGGGCAGGTTAACTGAAATATTATTCCATACTAAAGGAAATATTGGCAACTTTTTTACGTTGGGCGCCCAACGTGTAGCTCTTAAAGAACCGTCAACAACTTAAATTTTGTAATTATACAATATATTACCGGTACGATTTACGATAAAACATCTCGTTTCTCTAATAAACCCATCACAGATTTCGCATCTCCATCCACGTGATATCTTTTTTAATTGCCAATATTTAGAATAACAAATCTGACACAATTACTCCCCTTTTTCGCCCGGCTTTCCACCTGTCTGGACACACAGTTGGCTATACCACGTCGGATGTCATTTATCGGTGGAACAAAGAGCGTCCTGCAGTTGCCATTGCGGAGGACATGAAATTGTCACAATTCGATTTGGTCGACTGTCCGGCGGGTAATTTAACGGACATTGTTTACAAGGCAGCTGCGCCCATGCCCCAGGGCTACAACAACAAGGACACACTGCCACACAACAACAATAACAACAAACAATCCTCCTCCAACAACAACAAAGCGTTGACCACTTTTGCTGGTCCTGGTGCCAAAAATCAACATGTACGGGGCACGGGCATCAAGCTGGACAAAGGCGCTTTTGGCACAGGAAGGGGCGTGGCTGGAGGCGGTGGGCTAGTCACGAATTTAGCCGGCAGCATTACGCTGGAAACTCACCATCCGTGTAAGTAGTTTAGCTGAGAGCTTTAGAAAGAAACCGCTAACACAGCTAATGGCTGTTTTATACTCTACAGCGGAGTACTCCATGCTGATGGTCAACTTTCATCTGCAGCGTCACATGGGCAACTTTCTGATCCAGGTGTATGGACCCTGCTGTCTGCTCGTTGTGCTCAGCTGGGTATCCTTCTGGCTAAATCGGGAGGCGACTGCGGATCGTGTTTCACTAGGCATCACCACGGTGCTGACCATGACATTTCTCGGTTTGGAGGCACGCACCGATCTGCCCAAGGTTTCGTATCCCACCGCCTTGGACTTCTTTGTCTTCCTCTCGTTTGGCTTTATCTTTGCAACGATTCTGCAGTTCGCTGTTGTCCATTATTTCACCAAGTATGGCTCTGGTGAGTGCTACTTTATAATAGAGGATCTGGACACGGATTCACCGGAATCCGAAACGGATGCGGATGCAGAAGCCAGCGGACAGTCGGATTTTCGCAGCAGCAGCGAGTCCAAAATCTATGAGGTCATTCCACTGTCCATGTGCGCCATTAATATGCCCCCCACAGGAGGCAGTCGTCTGGGCATGCTGCGCTCCAGACGCAGTACTCGTAATCGTCGTCATGGTTTGGCCAGGTTCAATTTCTGGCGGTGCTTGGATTGGTTTAGCTGGCGTAGACAGCGACGTCCTACACGCAAAGCCACCTGCTCCGATGAGGAGGACGAGGATGATGAACAGACTCAACTGCGTGCAGATGAGGCACCCTGTACCTCCGCAGCTGCTGCTGCCGCCGCCGCTGCTGCTGCAGCCGCACAGAATTCTCCTCCCGTTGTGGGCAGACGTCGCATGTCCTTTTACCGCCGGGAGGAACTGGAGGCACGTCGCAAGGGCAAACGGACACCTCAGTACAATTCAGTATCGAAAATCGATCGTGCCTCGAGAATTGTATTCCCACTGCTGTTCTTTCTGATCAACGTGTTCTACTGGTATGGCTACTTGTCGCGCAGCTCACGCATTTTGGCCAACACGCCGACGAGCACCTGATGTTACCTTTTAGCAATTTAGACACAGTCCTTGAAGAAACCAGCAGGCGTTCCTCAACAAAGAGCAGCCAAACGGGCTAATTAACGGATTGGAAAGGTATAGAACTCAAAAGTAATCAAAAATTTAAAGAATTATGAATTTTGGCTTCAGTTATTTGCTCTTAACCTGATTTGCTAACAACTATCGAACGCTTTGTGGAATTTCTTTACGCGCTAAATTGCTAAACAGGCTCTTAAAAAAAAACATATCACAGGACTACCAATTTGTGCATATATAACGGTATAGTTATGTATGTACTTCAAAACTACTTACGTCTATATATTATTTGTACAGTTAGGCCATAAGTTGCCGTATCTATTGAGCTTCTAAGCATTAAGTTATTCAACTATCTAACTAACTAAACTACTTGCTGTAACTAGTTTATTTTTCTGATTTTTTGAGGGATCATAAAATATAGGAAAATGGTTAAATAAAACTCAATGGTATTACTATTACTACAATAAGCATAAATTAAGAGTATAACGCAAAACTTGCCAGCAAATTAAGAAACTGCAAACATGTATGTAATTTTAATAAACAGTATAGTAAATATAGTTTACCTTTTGGGCCTTTTAATTACCAGTTACCTGAGATAAGCACGTCAATTGATAAAACACCCCAAACTGCGATATGATAGATTTTATGAGCTTTTGCTATATTTATCTAGGTAGGAATTTATTCCATCTGATGGCAATTTAAATATATGACAGCAGATTGCCCAGTTTGGGCAGATAAACATCTGGCATGGGCAGCTTGGGATTCCCAAGCAATGTGTCCAGTTGGTAACTACCCGTGCCCACCAGCAGCGATTGCATGTTGCAGTTCTTGGCAAAGTTGACATCGACTTTGCAGCTACACAAGGAGAAGAAACAAAAACAATTGACAAATCACCTGCTCTAAAGTGACAGCTACTTACCAATCTCCAATGATTAGCGTACGCTCCGCTTGTACTGCACCTGAGCTAAGTAATGGCGCTATGACCATTGGATTGGGTTTACCCATTTCCAAGGCCTTACGTTCAGCACAGGCTTCAATAGCAGCCACGAAGGCTCCAGTGCCTGGTATATGAAACTTTGGATACTTGTGCACTGCATCCATGTTAGTGGCTAGGAAAACGCACTCGGGATTGCTGCACAAAATGTGACAAGCCCGCGACATTTTGCAATAGCTAAAGTACTCATCCCAGCCAACGACCACGGCGCCCACATTTGCCACAGCTGCGTCCTGGCTGAATTCCCGTTGCACAAACTGCTGCCACTTGTCGCCCGTTTGCAGTTCCTCTGCTTGACCCGCGCCAAAGCTTTCGATGCCGGCATCTTTTAATTCCCGGGCAATTGCCGCATTGCCCACAACATAAACTCGCTTTGTGCTGTCGAATGTCTTGAGTTGCTTTAGGTAATCCACAATCGTTTGCGTGGGCGAGATTATGTGCGTCTCGTTGGGCAACTGAAAGCCCAGACGCTCGGCACGCTGCCAGATTTCATGACGTGTCTTGAGACCATTATTGGTAATTAGGTAAACCTTCTTGCCAGCACGGGATTGTAGTGCATTTAGTACTTCAGCGGCGCCTTCAATAGCCGTATCATCATGCCATAAGGTAGCTAATTGAAAAATTATTTTGTTTTAAAGAACTGGCGCTTAAGGAATTATCGAACTTTAAATAATATCGATAACTACTGTCTGATCTACACGTCTGGTGGCAACTCCAAACAACACTTGCACTCTCTCGATCTCTCCCTCTCTCTCTTCACTCGCAACACACACACTCACACACATGCAAATAACTACACTCACACTATCAACTCACCGTCGCAGTCACTGATAATTGTATCGAAGCCCTTCAGCCAGTTGCTCACCTGCTCAGGCTGAAGATCTAGCAAATTTGTGCCGCTCGCTTTAAACATGCTGTAATGACGCTTTGACCGCAACTGTCGGCTGCATTCGCGAATGTTCGTGCCTCAACTGAGCGCACGACTGGAGCGGCAATCGTGCTTAGCTCTTGTGCTTGCCATCTCTTTCTCACAAGTGGTGCTTATGTGCGGTACAAATGAAATTCTGCGGGCATTTTGATACGCGCGATCAGTTTATAAAAAAAAGTTGTTTTTATTGTAAATTGAACTAGAAACATAGTTTTGTTATGCCTTGTCTAAAATAAATTCCCTTCTATTGTTAATTTTAGTAGCGTCCCTGAGCGGAATACAAATATAGTTTAAAACAAATATATATAAAACTAAATTTATAAAAAAAATTAATAACTGCCTCTTGTCATGCTGTTGACAATGAAAGGCAGCATATCCCCCAATTTGGGCAGGTACACATCAGGTATTAGCTTTTTGTCCTCTGGATTTTTGCTAAGCTTCCACTGCTGTACATCGCTCAACTGATGAATTCCGGTGCCGACCAACAGAGTCTGGAAACCGCAATTGTATCCCAAAAGAATGTCAGTATTAGCACGATCCCCAATCATCAGAGTACGTGCAGGATCAACAACCTTCTGTTTAATCAACTGCGCACAAATGGCCGGATTCGGTTTGCCAATTACAATTGGTTCACGTTCCGCGCATGTTTTGATGGCATTCACAAAACTTCCGCTGCCAGGAACGACCAGCGTTGGCATGGGAAAGCGCTCGTCAGTGTTGGTTGCGATAAACAAACATTTGGGATCGCTCAGGTACGAGGCGGCTTTCGTCATTTTGGGAAAACTAAAGTGTTCATCGAATCCAACCACAACGGCACCAATATCCTGTTCCAAAACTAAATGCTTCGACATAAATTCACCCAGTGAGCCCTGCATAACATCGGGTCCCACTTCAGTATGAGCAATGCCCACTGCATCCAACTCCTTCGTAATACCCGTGGAGCCAATGACATAAACTTTTTTGTTAAAGTTCAGATTCTTCAAATAAGCGGCTGTAGCGTGTGCCGTTGATATAATGCCATCCTCGGTAATGTGAAAGCCCAGCTCTACGCCCTTCTCGAGCAGCTCCGGGCGAGTTTTGGTTGAATTATTTGTGCAAAAGTAAATGCGTTTGCCTGCCGTTTTAAATGTATTCATCACATCTGCAGCGCCAGGAAGTGCCTTGCCATAGACCCAGAGAACGCCTGCATGAATAAAAATAAATATCATCAGTTAGTTTTTAACTTTATTTTATTTTTCATTATTAAAAATTTTTGAATAACTCAAAAAAGTTCTAAATCTAAGCAGTCCTTAATTTTCAATTAATTGCAGCTGCTTTGAAAGTCCAACTGGCCGCACCCCAATGACATTGTGCTTTGACATTGAAATTTGCGCGGCCACTCACGCACACACACATTAAAACACACGCGCGCACATACACCGCAATTGCAAAAACTAACGAAGTGAGAATGTGACGCAAAGCCTACTGCTCTTTAGGCTTTTTCAAAACTTCCTAGCATTACGCAATTTTAATTATCCCAGAATCATTTAAATTTTATCACACTCACCATCGCAATCGGTTATAACCGAATCGAAACTGTTTAGCCAAGTTGTGACTTCAGCTGGAGAAAGCTCCAATAAGTTGGTACACGTTTGTTTATACATGGTCTGTTGGTTTATTTCAACTGAAGAAGTATTTACACATGAGACTGGGTTCATCAAATGCCAATTTAGTACTACTGCAGGTTATCAATTAATTACAACATTTCATTCACTGAAAGTTTATTTATGTATATCTATTGGCTGATGACTTTCCTATAGTCTGGCAACGCCCAAACACATCAGCTGGCAGCTTACTCGCTCAGCTGTGAAGAAACTACAGCATTTTTCTGTGGATTATTAAGTACATTTTTAGATGTAGCCGCTGCGTCAGTGCTGCCATCTTTTGCTTGGCCGCCAATTTAAATTGAAACAATAAGTTTTGTATGTTATATTTGTTACATTTCTAGGCCGTTTATTATTGTAATAGGCGCTTACAGATACAATTAATTACTTATAGTACAGGTTCTGTTTTGTTGAATCTCAGCTTTTTTTCCTTTCATTCTTTTTTTATACAAATATGCTGGAAGAACAAACCATTGCAAACGAAGAAAAAATACTGTAGCTACACTAAATGTTATGCAAAAAAATAAAAGTAAATTTGATGATCGATAAGTTAACTGCATGCTAGTAATTGTATATATCTAAGTATATATATGTGGTATATGTATGTATGTGTACAGAGGTGGTTCTTGAGGGTAATTAACTGGAATCTAGAGCGAAAATTTTGCATTTTGTACCATAATTTGCATTAAATAAATCTCATTAAGCTAGGCGATGTAAAACGAACGAAAAGTTGGCTAATTACAATTTAAACTATTTTACAATAATCATATAATTGATAATTTAAAAACTAGACACGACTTATAGACTTTATCGAGAAATTGCATTTAGTAGGTGCATTTTGTTTTGTTTGTTTTAGACACATTTGTTGTTTCTTTGTGCATGGGTGTGTTGCTGTGTGTGTGTGTGTTGGTGTAAAGGCGCTGAGTTTATATGTATAGGTTTGGTGTGTATGTGTGAAGAGAGGTAATGAGCCAAATTCTATTAACTAATGGATTTCGCCTAAAACTGTGACATAAGTAAACTGCCTGGACCGCCACCGCCTGCACTGTTATTAGTGTTGCCGCCAGGACCACCAGTGGTGCCCAGCACAGATCCCAGTAGCGCTCCACTTGGCATTTGCTGTTGCTGCTGTTGATGCTGCATCGGAAGCTGTTGCTGTTGTTGCATTTGCATTGAGGGGGGAAAACTATTTAGACCCATGCCTGTATTCATACCCACACCAACGCCGCCCGATGATCCCATAGAATTGGACATGACAGCCGTGGCGCCCATAACAGGTCCACCCATGCCCGCTGGTATAGCACCTCCTGCGCCACCGCCTGCGTTGGCCAGACCAATTCCTCCTAGAGCCGCTCCTGGTTCGGGACTCTGGTTTTTCTTTTTTCGCTTCTTTTCCTTTTTGCGTTTCTTGCGCTCCTTGTCATCCTCATGGCGTTTCTGCTTTTTGTGCTTCTTCTCATACGTTTCCAGGCCAGCGGAATCTACAGATTTGTAGGGAATATTATAGTAGACTTATTTATAGTACTTTATGTTGATAAGCTTACCCAGCAGCGTTGACTCAGTGCCTCCCGTGGTGACGCCGTCTTTGTGTTTGTGCTTTTTGTGCTTGTTTTTATGTTTACGCGCAGGTGTGGCATATGTGGTACGATATTGTTCTGGCAGCTACAAATTAAATTGATAACGTAGAAGGCAAAACTGCAGGCAGTAGCTGTGGAAGATACTTACCGGTCCTGGATGCAATCGGAAGCCGGACAACTGTAATGCAGTCAGTGGGAGCAGTTCCTTGCCACCAATTGGTGGCTTTTCGATGACGCTGCGAAGTGTGCTGTTCTCGACGGGATGTGTGATGAGGTCATTGATACCGGGTATATTGGGCAGAAAAGACGCCAACGATTCTTTGAACTTTTTCTCTTTGAATTTTGTTAGCGTGTGATGCAGTCCATATTCGGTCATGAGATCCTTGTCACCTGTCAGCTCCGCCTTTGCCGGCGGCTCCTTCATCGAATAGAATGGTCCTGTGTGTATTATTGTCGGCGTTTTACCTAATGATATTGTTGTCTTCAGTGTTCCTGATGAGTCCTGACGTGCCACAACAGGAGAGCGACCACCATGCGGCGATGATCTCGGTGAGTCCATCATAATATTGCCGTAGTTGCTCATCATTTTGTGGCAGGGAGCGATGGTGATGGCGGGGTCAGAGGCACGAGCGGGCGTGGGAACAGAGGTGGACAGTCAGTCAGGCACACACACAAACAACAAAGCAGCAGAAACAACAACAACAAGGCCAGACAGCACAGCAACTTTCGCAACTCGCTTGCAGACGCTGCCGCATTCACCAAAAACGAGCTATATATGCTCGGCTTGTTATTGCGGCCGCTTAACACTTTAATGTATATTTAAGCTATTATTTTGCACGTTTTATTGCGATTTTTTCAACTCAATTTGCAGACAAAACTCTCGCCATCTTGTTGTGTTCGCGTACAAGTGTGCACATCCAACAAGCAACTAAACGTACTAAACATTCCACTCACTAAAATACCCCCTGCCTTCAGAAAATACTAAAAAAAAATGTTGCGATAGCATTTTCGATGAGTGCGAATTATC
This sequence comes from Drosophila acutilabella, assembly GCA_035046005.1. Taxonomy (NCBI): domain Eukaryota; kingdom Metazoa; phylum Arthropoda; class Insecta; order Diptera; family Drosophilidae; genus Drosophila; species Drosophila acutilabella. The sequence goes on from JAWNOK010000013.1 coordinate 19,252,704, forward strand.
GGAGCGTAGCTGATATCGATAAATACATTGTCCCAGTCATCATCTGCAGTTTGCCGTGTTCGAGCAAAATTTCCGTGTAATTTTCAGTGCGCAAACATTGAAAATTATAGAAATCAAAGTAGTTGTCGTTTCTAAACTAATCGGAGTGTAAAATTTAAATATTACCCGCAATGCAGTCGACATTATGCAGAGCTGGTGCTGTTGCCAAGGTAGAAATAAGAAGTGAAACTCCTGTTCTACGGGGGGTTATGCAATTCTAACCTAGATAGGTCATAACTTTGACATTTAATGCATTTGCGGAAAGATATGACGTTTAAAATGTGTGTGTGTGTTCAAATGTCAAGGCCATTGATTAGGCCAATTAACAGCTGATAAAGCTAAACGATAATTAAAAGACGTCTGTTAAGTGGCAGCGATTAGCGTAAACACAACAAACAGTAAAATGAAAGATGATAACAGTGTGACCAAGTTGAGTTCTAATGAAAATCTTATTTTCCAAATCTTTCAGACGCATTTGCGCACAAATGCAGCTATTTTAGGAGCTCTGAATGCCCGCTTCTATTCCGCAACACATGAAGCTGATATTGTTGTGATTGGCTCTGGACCCGGCGGCTATGTGGCTGCCATCAAAGCAGCCCAAATGGGCATGAAGGCTGTCAGCGTGGAGAAGGAAGCGACTCTAGGCGGCACCTGCCTTAATGTTGGCTGCATTCCCTCAAAGGCTTTGTTGAATAATTCCCATTATTATCACATGGCACACTCCGGAGATTTAGCTAAACGCGGCATTAACTGCGGTGAAGTAACACTTGATCTGGAAAAGTTGATGGGGCAAAAGAGCAGTGCGGTCAAGGCTTTAACCGGCGGTATTGCTATGCTCTTCAAGAAGAACAAAGTCACTCAGTTGACGGGATTCGGCACCATTGTCAATCCTAACGAAGTTCAAGTGAAGAAAAGCGATGGAACAACTGAAACTGTCAAGACCAAGAACATTTTGATTGCCACTGGCTCAGAAGTTACACCCTTTCCAGGCATTACGGTGAGTTGACATTTTAGAGGAACTTTTAGGGTTCCTTGAATTGGAACAATCTATTTCTAATCTTGCACTTCTTGTAGATTGATGAGGAGGTAATTGTGAGCAGCACTGGCGCTTTGAAGCTCGCCCAGGTGCCCAAGCAAATGGTGGTAATTGGAGCTGGTGTTATTGGTCTGGAGCTGGGTTCAGTTTGGTCGCGTTTGGGCGCTGAGGTCACTGCCATTGAGTTCATGGATACTATTGGAGGTGTCGGCATCGACAACGAGGTCTCCAAGACCTTCCAGAAGGTGCTCACCAAGCAAGGACTGAAGTTCAAGCTCGGCACCAAGGTGACAGCCGCCACCCGTAGCGGTAACAGTGTTACCGTCTCTGTGGAGGACGCCAAGTCTGGTGCCAAGGAGGATATCCAATGTGACGCCCTGTTGGTGAGCGTGGGACGTCGTCCATACACCGAAGGTCTTGGTCTGGAGTCTGTAGGCATTGTGAAGGACGACCGTGGTCGTATTCCCGTCAATGCCACCTTCCAGACGGTTGTGCCGAACATTTATGCCATTGGCGATTGCATTCACGGTCCCATGTTGGCCCACAAGGCTGAGGATGAGGGCCTGATCACCATTGAAGGCATTATGGGCGGACATGTTCATATCGACTACAACTGTGTGCCCAGTGTGGTCTACACGCATCCAGAGGTCGCGTGGGTTGGCAAGTCCGAGGAGAACCTTAAACAGGAGGGTGTTGCCTACAAAGTGGGCAAATTCCCCTTCATGGCCAACTCTCGTGCTAAGACGAACAACGAGACTGACGGTTTTGTCAAGGTTTTGGCAGATCAGGCTACTGATCGCGTGCTGGGCACGCACATCATTGGCCCCTCTGCCGGCGAACTGATCAACGAGGCTGTCTTAGCTATGGAGTATGGAGCTTCCGCGGAAGATATTGCCCGTGTCTGTCATGCGCATCCAGTAAGTTTACAAAACTTCTTATCTTGTAAATGAATTACTATTTTATCTTATCTCTTATTTATTTTTTAGACCTGTGCTGAGGCTTTGCGTGAAGCTAACGTGGCGGCTGCCTTTGGCAAACCCATTAATTTCTAGATCGCTAGTTCACTATTCTTTTGCCCCGGCCTATAATCAACACATTTCGATACCCAAAGTCTCTGCGAGTTTAAAATTCTCATTGTGCAAATGTTACGAAACATCGCCGATAAATATATAAATTGCAATCTATTGCAATAAATATATAATTTGAATATCGTTGTAATAAGTATAGAATAAAATTGCGTTTAAATTTTAAATATTGCGCCTTTTATTTGGAGTAATCGAAAGGTGTGTATCGACACAAACACAGGCTTCGGTTATCGATAAATCAATATGTTTTGGAAAATGTCTATCGTGCATGGTCACACTGTACAAATCATATGCTCATATATTCGTTTTTAAACACACAGCTGTACACAGGACAAAATTTAACAGCAGATTCGGAGAGTTGTTTCGTTTTATCCAGTGTCTTTGTGATATTATAATCAATTTTTGATTTCATTCAAATATATAATAAATAACAAAATCAAAAAAACACTTGCAATGTTTCGCGTTAGTAGAATCAATGGTCACAGCAGCACCAGCTGCAAATCTTTAACACGCCAAATGTCACTTGCCCGTCGTTTATTAAATGCAAATCAATCGCATGCTTCCGGGTCTCCAGTCAGAGAACGAGCCACACCATCATCGCCCATATCTCAGTTAAAAGGAGCTGACAAGACGCCAAAGAAATTTTATGACCAGGAACAGCCGGTGAGTGAGTGTGTGGTGTTTATGATGTAACAACACATCATGGTGGAATTACAGGAAGGTGGGCTACCCACTGCAACTATGCAGCTGTGGTGAATTCACGACCTTGTTGGCAATTCCACCATGTAACTGCCGTTTGATTGTTTTCAATTTCAAATTGTTTATTTTCAGACAAATTTACGTTGGCCACGCAAAATCTTCAGCGGCATACAACCAACAGGCTCTCTGCATCTGGGCAACTATTTGGGTGCAGTACGCAAATGGCTAGATATGCAGGATGCCCACGACACTATTACACTCTGCATTGTGGACATGCATTCAATTACTATGCCCCACAATCCACCACTGCTGCGAGAGAATATATTTAACATGGCGGCCACGCTGCTCGCCTGCGGTGTGGATCCTTCCAAGTGTACGCTCTTTGTACAGTCCGCTGTGATGGAGCACTGCGAGTTCAATTGGATACTCAGCTCACTGACAACGATGCCGCGCTTGGCGCAGCTGCCACAATTCAAGGAGAAATCCAGACAGGTGCGAGATGTGCCACTGGGTTTGTACGTGTATCCGGTGTTGCAAGCAGCCGACATAATGCTATACAAGTAAGCGGGAGTACCATTTCCACTTCCTTACCTCTAACACCTCCTTTACTTCCCGCAGAGCTACCCATGTTCCAGTTGGCATCGATCAACTGCAGCATATACAGCTGGCACAGCATTTGGCACGCAACTTTAATGGACGTTATGGTGAAATGTTTCCAGTGTGCACTCCCGTTATTGAGGAGGACGATGGCTCACGAATACTGTCGTTGCGTGATACCACCAAGAAAATGTCCAAATCCGATCCGAATCCCAAGGGCACCATCAATCTTAGTGATTCTCCTGAGCTAATTAAGGAGAAAATTAAAAAAGCTATCACAGATTTCACATCGGATATCTCCTACAATCCCAGCATGCGTCCCGGCGTCAGTAATCTGATCAATATACATGCCCATGTCACTGGCTCAAGCATTGCGACTGTTGTGGACGAGGCCAGTTCCCTGGACACGGCCAAGTACAAGGATCGCGTAGCCGAGGCCGTCATCGAACATTTGCGTCCCATTCGTGAGCAGATCGATAAGCATCTCACCAACCAAAGCGAACTCTGCTATATGCTCGAAATGGGTGCGGAGAAGGCCCGACAAACTGCCCAGCAAACGATGACCGAGGTCAAGCAACGTCTGGGATTGGGCACCTATTCCAATGTACCAGCCGTTGTCCACGTGGCGCCACTGCTACCGGAACATACCAAGCTAACGGCTAGTCAGCGACTGGCCAAGAGCGTGCTCCATCCGGATGTCAATGCTCACAGTTTGCCCCACTACGATCAGCGTGTGGAGGCGGGTCGTGTCAATGCCATCGGTGCCATTGGCGGCAATGCCGGAGACACGACCACCGGAGAGCTGGACATGATTCAGGGAGCGCAGGTAAAAAGAAGATTCATACAGCGTCCCATTGTGCCCGTGCAGTCGTTGCGTGTGGAGAAGTCTCGCAATAAAGGCGCTTCTCGGCATGTCTTCAAGTTGGACACCTTCAACGTGCCCAAGATAGGCTTTGGTGTGTCCAGCGCAGTGCTAAACACCAACAGATATGATGAACGAGGACGACGGAATATATCTCCAGTTTCTGGAAGTGCAGCTGGACTTGGCTTTTCGGCTTCACTGCCGTTGAGCTCGGTGAACAGTATTTCCGGCTTCAAATATGGACAGAGCTCGAATCCCAGCGCAGTGGCTTCCATAACGAATCGTGTGAATGCGATCAACAAGCAGCAGGAACGAGTAAGCAGTTTGGCCAACAGTGCGTTCTATAAAGCAGCTGCCAGTTCGTTCAATGACAAGAGTCCCAGTGTGGTCAATGTCGCTGCCAGCACAGTGCGTCACAAATCAAAGTCCACAGTGACCAACAGCAGTGATAATAATGACCATGGCCACAACAACAGCAGCAGCAGCAGCGCATCCTTATCATCCAGTTCAGAACGAGCTGAGGAGGATAACGATCAGTTATCGGAGCAACTGGACGACGAGGATGATAATCTGCCCTCTGACATGCCAGAGTCATCAAAAATTGAAAACTGATTTGACTTGACTTGATCTGACCAGACCACTGCGTGATAGACGAATGCAATTTGTTTTTAGTATAGTATTTTTTGTAAATTGGCCTGTATAACTTTATGGAACCTCTATAAGAAGAATATCAAAACACAATTCAAACATTTAAATTCATGTGCTTAACTGTGCTTTTGGTATTTTTATTAAAAAGCCAAAGAAAAACTAATGGATTTGTTGTGCTCATTTGTTGTTGCTTTATTTTGGCATGAACTTAAATTTACCACGCATTTCGTTGGGCAATGGCAGTATACCAGGGCATGTCACTTGACCAGGTACTTCACAAATGCAATGACGTTCACAACAGTTACCAAAATTCGCCGTATTGTCTTTGGTCAGCCGTGCCTCCGCAATTAGTTGCTCTCGTGTTTTACCAACTATTTTGACCAAATGGTCCACAATGTCCTCTCGAGTTTTACCCTCTATGTCAATAAGTACTTCTCTGCCGTCGTTGTAATAACAACGCACAAATGGTGATGGTGTCTTGTTCTTTATGGTAATTACTTGTACTTCAGGATTTCGATACTGTATTTGAGGTATGTTCCAGAAAACAAAGTCCCTGGCTCCGGCATGGTGGTTTCCACTTGTGTTGTAGTTAACGCTTATTATGCGCACCATTTCCTTTAAAACTAGTTTTCCAGTTTTTAAGTATTGCAATGTACGACGGATGGGCTCACGCCCCTTCATAAACGGCATAACGAATTAGTTTATAACAATTAAATTATATTTAATAAATTGAATGATACGGAACTTGCATTACTTAATACAAGAGGCACAACGTTTGGAACAGGAACTAAAAAATAACAAAGTTCATTTAGTATTTTTGAGAATATATCGACACAAACGATAGTTTTATTCGTTTTTTAATTAATCGACTACGGGCACACTGTTCCTATTTGTGGCCAGTTTCGGTAAATAAATTGTGTGATTTGGATGCGCGCGCGCTTTTCGTCGTTCCGTGTCGTTTCGTCGCTCTTACCTGTGTGTTCCCCCGTGTTTTTGTGTGTGTCTCTGGTGTTGGCAAGAAAATCACGACCTAATCAAAGTATGCAAATGCGTTGCTAACGTTACGCACGCGTAGAAACACAAAACCCCAAATGTGTGTTTCATTTGAAAAACCGCAAAGCGTAAAATATCGGCATTGCCCGCACAATCACCGTATAACGCGCTCCAAGTGAAAGTGCAACAACAAAATATTTAGTCTATAAACTGAAAGACAATTTATGTTTTTTGGCCAACGGCAAGCAAACGCATAATTTCTTGGCCTTGGTTATTCAGCAAACAAAACACATACAGTAAAGGGAAAATAAAGTAATTAAAATACAATAAACTACCTGTTGTTCTAAAGAAGTTCGTCGGACGCAGCAGCAGTAACAGAAGCAGCGGCATTAGCAGCGACAGCAGAAGCAGCAGCAGAATTGAAAAGAGGTGCGCAAAATATCCACAACAACAAAAACACTAATTACAGCAGCGGCTGAAGAAGAAATCTAACTGTTGCGTCGCCATCGCTGTGTGCGTGACTGCATGTGCGCGTATGTGTGTGTGTGTTTGTGCGTGAAGTGCATGCTGTTAAAAATTTAGTTAATTACGCTACGTTTAACAGTACTTTTGCTTGTACTAAGATAATTAGATATAGCTAGTTTAGTCTACAGTTTTAACAGGTGCGTTTTTGGCTGGTGCTTTAACTGTTTTACACTTGCCAGAAAAAGTATGCGTACAAGCACTATGCGAAACTTTAAAGGTGTAGAAATATGTTTAAAACTGGCTTTATCATCAGCATTGTATTTTTTACCTAATAACACATTAGTTATAAACATTTATCATAAATTTTAATTCAATTATATAGAAAACTTATTTTTATTTATTTAATATTATAAAACAACAACCAATATTCACTTAGAAAAAGTATGCGTACAAAATTTTAAACCACTATATTTAAGCATTGTGAAGAGCTTTAAGTACCGTTAAACTGCATATTACGGTAAAAAAAAGCTTTAAGAATGCCAACCGCGTGTAGTTTATGTAAATTTCGTCATTCTGCTGAAAAATTTCGTCATGGGCAAGAAAGAAAAGGAAATTGATCCCGATTTGCGAAAAATCATTGTCAAATTGCGTGATGAGGGGAAAACTCTTAGGGAAATCGGCGAAATAGTTGGCAGAACACATTCTTCTGTCCAAAGAGTTATCACAAATTACAAATTGACAGGCTCTGTTAAGTCGAATCCACGATCTGGGAGACCTTCTAAGCTGACGGATCGGGAGAAGAGGGACATTTTGAGGACGGTGAAGCAAAACCCCCGTATAAGTGCAGCTAAGATTGGACTCCAAGTCAAAGAGAAGTTCAAGAAGGAGCTGCATGACGACACATTCAGAAAATTTTTGAAAAAGAACGGGTTAAATGCCCGTGTTGCCCGCAGAAAGCCTCTTATTTCAAAAACAAATAAGGTTAAGCGAGTGGATTTCGTGAAAAAATATGAGGAAGTGAGTCCAGAGTTCTGGAACAAAGTCATTTTCAGCGACGAGAGCAAGTTTTGTATTTTTGGCATTAAAGGAAAGAAGCTTGTGTGGCGAAAGAGGGGCACAGCCTTTGATGTCCAAAATCTAACTCCAACCGTTAAGCACGGTGGTGGTGGCGTGATGGTGTGGGGGTGTATGGCAGCAAGTGGGGTGGGCAACTTGGTGTTCATTGAGTCTACTATGGATCATATGGCGTATATCCGTATACTCAAAGACAATTTACACCAAAGCGCCAGGAAATTGGGTCTTGGAGAGGACTTTGTCTTTCAACAAGACAACGATCCCAAGCACACCGCCCATAACACAAAGCTCTGGTTGCTCTATAATACAAAAACTCAGCTGCACTCACCGCCCCAGTCACCGGACCTTAATCCGATCGAGCATTTGTGGGATTATCTGGAGCGCAGGATCCGCGAGAGAACAATAACATCGAAAGAAATGTTAAAAAACGTTTTAATGGAGGAGTGGCTCCAAATCCCGGAGGATTTTACCCGGAAATTAGTCGCATCAATGCCAAAAAGATTGGAGGAGACTAGGAAACGGAAGGGAAATCCAACGTCTTACTAATTTTTTTGTTTTCCTTTAAAAAAATGTACTTTTGTTTTAATTTTTTAGCTTGTACGCATACTTTTTCTAAGTGAATATTGGTTGTTGTTTTATAATATTAAATAAATAAAAATAAGTTTTCTATATAATTGAATTAAAATTTATGATAAATGTTTATAACTAATGTGTTATTAGGTAAAAAATACAATGCTGATGATAAAGCCAGTTTTAAACATATTTCTACACCTTTAAAGTTTTGCATAGTGCTTGTACGCATACTTTTTCTGGCAAGTGTACATAATTTAGAACAACAGTTGTCGGCTGCTCCTCTCACACATGCAAGCTAACACATATGGATGTGTGTATGTTTGTATATGCTCATTAGCAAAGTTCCCATTAGGAACCATTTTCGGTGCTGTCAAACTGTAAGTTTGCTAGTTTGTGCCGCTGTCTGCAAAAGATAATGCTAAAAAGAATAATAATAATATATTCAAATTTAAGACATAAAATATAAGTTTGTTTAATATGCTTGTCATTCCCTGCCATTTGTCTCGGGGTTTTGGCACGCAATGTTCATCATTATTGATTCTCAAACTGTGTGCGAACTGCACTAGTGGAGTTGGTGCGAAAAGGGTGTGGGGACAGATACAGTCGCTCTGAGCTTTTGTTTTTAATTTTTTGTTGTACGCGCAATTAAGCAAATTACTTGTCTTAGTTGTAGTAAACGAAATAGTTGTAACATTTGCACCGATGCCAAATTCGCATTTCATTTGTTTTTAGCCATTTTAATGCCAGTTGTTTTTGCTGTTTTTATTGTTGTTGCTGGCTTAGCCATGTCGTGCCAGTTGGCGCCATCGCTAACGTCGACATCGACGCTTTTTGCTTGGTTTATTGTTTTCTTCGGTTTGCTTTTTATGCGTTTGTCGGTTGCTCTGTTTTTACATACCCTGCACATGAAGTGAGTATAATGCATTCTCAACTCTGAAACAAATTAAATTCGTCTCGCACTGTTTCTGGGTTGGCATATTATTAAAACTATTTGTACCGCATAAAATAATTTAGTTAGAAATTCGGTATCCTAAAATCTATTGCATACTACCATACAGGGTATTTTGCAATTCGAGCGTTCTCAACTAACGCAGTTTATTTTGCTAAAACTTAAGGAAGCTTTTGTTGTTATAATTGCTGTAGTTGCAACCGCAGTGCAAGAGAGCGGCGGAGTAAGAGAGAGCGAGCGCCAGAATGAGAGCGAAAAGGTGCATTGAGAGCATGTACAAGTGTTTCCGGCTGTTTGTTGTTGTTTTTGTTATGTTTTTGCTGTAACTATGGCCACCTGCCCGGCGTAGTGCAACAGGAAGCAGACAGGTTGTAGAGAAAAACTGCGGCGACACTAGACACTTGAGGCTGCCACGATTTTGGTAATGCGAAACCCACTCAAAGATGCAGCAGCAGCAGCTGCTCCCCACTCTGTGCTCTCTACGCTCTTTTGTATTTTCTTTTACTGCTCCTTTGGCCATTGCATCACACGCGTATAGATTTTATTTCCTTTCTGCTTTTTGCTCTTTCCTTGCGTATTGTAATTTGATAGTTTTTTTTTCCCATTTCGCTCAAGTCCGTTTGGCCCCCATTAACATTGCTCAGTGCTCTTAAATTTCAGCTGCAACAACGCTGCTACCCCTCTCTCGCTTACTGCCTTTGCCGCCCAACTCTCTTTCCAACTGGCGGCGCTATTGGCATCTCTTTCGCTCACTGGGCGCAGTATGGACAGTGTGCTGTCTAACGGTTCTTGCTTTGCCATGCACTTTGCATATGCCCAAAAATATTCATAGCTCTTTTTCATGTTGTTGTTGTTTTTGGACCTTGGCACAGTTATGCGGCTTGGTTACGTTTTGTTGTATTTGTTGTTGCTGTCGTCTCTTTAACTTGTTTGTCTTCTGACTTTTGCCTTTTGCACTGTAATTGCAGTTTTTGGGGTTCTTTTTGAGTTGAAATTGTTCCTTATTTGGCAAGAGTTTTGAAAGCACTGCAAACTTGTTAAAAAAATAAACAAAGTAGTAAAGAACTAAATATTGCTGATTAAATTAATTTATTTATTAAAAACAAAGAGCAATTTCCTAATATAATAACACAGAAATTTATGTAAAGTAGCTAAACTATTTCTTATTATTTTAAAATTTTAAATTGTGCAAAATATTTATTTAAATATCATTAAACATTTTAAAATTACACAAACTATTGCTCAATTAAATTAGATTTTTATGTGAATTGAATTATTATTATTATTAATTTTATAGTTTGCGAAACACTCAATTATGCTAATTGCTTTTTAGTTATTCAGTTACTATAACTACGTATTCCTTTTATGAAACTTTATAAAAGTTCAACAATAAAATCGCTAATGAATGCAAAACAGGCAGCAATAAAAAAAACAATACAAAAAAAAAAAGCTGCAGCTAAATATATAATTACAGATTTGAACTTCATTTCAATTCAAGGCAAACGGGTTGAAAAGATTTTTTTGTTTTAGACTTTTTACTTGTTTTGTTTTCCTTTTCGTATTTTTTTTGTTTTTTGTTTATAAGCGAGAACTCGTGCCAGTTGTTGTTTGTTATTTTTGTGGCCAAAAGCAAAAGAATGAGTTGAGAAAACTGTATAAACAAAAAGCAGTTGAGCGGAGAAAATCAGTGAGTGAGATTAAGGCTAAAAAGAGACTTGTTAGACAGCTGATGACATCTTCAATTGACTTGTAATTGGTTGTAAAAAACTAAGTGAAGTGAAGCCGTCAATAAAGTGGGTCAAAATGCATTTACCACCTGTCTTTTGTGGTGCACTTTGAAATAGAAATTGGAGTGAGAATTGGCTACATATGTTTGTAATTAGTCAGGGTAAAAAACTTCCCCCTACCTCGTCCCCCTCCCAACCTTTCCCTACCTGTGTCTAATACCAAGCCTGTTGTTTTTGGACACGCCTAGCGACAATTTATTCCCTGCATCGGGATCTTTTGAAGGGAACCGCATTCCAAAAACCCATGTAAATAATTGCGGTGACTGTAATGCAAACACACACACTTCCTCATACACACACACTCCAGCAAACTCTAAGTAAATTTCTGTAAAGAACTGCAACGACTTTAAACAGGTGTCGACTACTTTGTTGTTGTTTATAAATAAACACATACAAACACACGTATTTACTTAAATTTCTAATGTGTGTATTTGTGCCGTCATGTGTGCCGAGAGTGTCGCTTGTGGTACTTGTGTAATGTATCTTGTATCTTGCAGATACAGCTACGTGGCCACAGACTTCCGCATTTCCTTTTGATACAAAATTTTGTAGCATTTGGTTTCATTTGAATTTAGGCCTGTTTGTCGTTGTCAATCAAAAATATGAAAAAAAAAGAAATGTATAAAACAAACCAATTAATGTAAACTAATTAATATAGAGTGTTTGTAGAGACAGTAGTTGATAATCTTTGACACCTAAAATAATATTACACATTTAACTTTAAAATAAATAATTGTAAACTGATTTAAATATTTGGCAAAATACCAAAAATATTAAAAAAATCTATATAAAATAAAATTTAATTCAAACAAAAATCAATGAATAAAATGAAAATAAAATTAAATAATTTTATGTGCACAGAAATGTTAGCAACATATTAAGATAAAATTAAAGATATTAAATATTATAATGCATAATATAATAATCTGCACTTTTAACTATGGCTTTTCCAAACTGGGATTTCCCTCAGACTAACCAGAATTCTGCAGTTCAATTTTTAGTAGAGGAAATGTTTGAAAATTGTTAAAAACTCGGAAGTATTAGCTTTTATTGAAGTTGTCTTCTCTAGATTGATTCGTTGTTTACTGCAGACTAGGTAATTTATTGATTGAATATCCTGTAATATTGATAAAGCTGAAAGGGAGTACATAAAAGTTGAAAGGGAGAAGAATTTTTTATAAAACAATTTTACAAATAAGACAAATAAGATGATTTTGACCAACTTTATTTTTCCCAATTTGAGCTCAGAGACATATCATCAGTAACAAACTTTTGTCGAGCACACTCGTCTGCCAGAATCTTTTTGGTAATTTTCGAGCACTTAAAAGCCATGTTGCAGTGTTGCAGAAGCATTCTGCCTGCCCCAACAACGACTGCCTCATTATTCATTCAACAGAAGTTGTCGGCCAAGTATTTTTGCTTCTCTTTTTTGGCTTCCGCTTGAGTGTAGGCCTCTAGAATTTTAAACCTGCTGCCACGTCTATGAAGAAGGCGGAGAAGTCAACAGAGGGAAAGAGTAGGAGACTGAAAGGTACAGAGTAAGATAGAAGGAGAATGACTACAAATTAGCGGGAACTGCCACTTTGGCATCCCCAAGAGTCTCCCAACAGACGATGTATAGTGAAAACTCTTCTGGATTCTCCTCTTCTTCTTCTATCTCTCTCGAGGTGCAGACAGTTTCAGATGCATAAAAATAAAATATGTCAAATGGGATTTCGTAGAAGGCGGCGAATTTTCCACACTTTGTTGAGGGAAAAATCTTAATTGAATTTTTCCTCACTTTTACATTTTTCCTTAGTTTTCATTGTGCCCTTCAATCTTTATCAAAATTATGTTTATAAATTTGTCTGACGACCCAATTTGTCACCCAAAAAAGAAAAAGTTTGAAGCTTTTTCTAAATGATTTTCAAGTTCTAAAAGTTGTGTCAAAATTCTGTTGGAGTTTTCCCACAGTTTGTATTGTCATTTTCCACACGTTTCTCCTCTCTGCCCAGTGACCTAATTTTGTGCATTTTATTTTCCATTTGATTCTTCACTTTGAGTGTCGCAATGCATTTTCCCATTTTCTTTACTTTTCTCTTCTTTTTTGTTGTTGTATAATTAATCAATATTGTTTTAATCTATTTTGTCTCTGATTGTTTTCGACTTTTTTCTATTTTTATTAGGGGTGTTTTTCAGTTGTTTGCTTTAATGGGGGGCGTTTTGTTTGCTTTATTCGAGTAGCAAACAAATTAGCTTTGGTATTCTATGTAATTCGATAAATAAACTAAATAAATGGGAGCTTTTTAAATTATTTCATTGGCTTTATTTAATAAACAATTCTTTTTATTATTTCTTGTAATCTGTTTACTTTTAATCTATAACTTTTCTTTGTGACTTTTATAGTTAAAAATGTATGCAAATATTTGCAGTAAAATCACGTAGCATTTTTAATGCATTGCAGTCAAGTAAAATTAATGTATTTAAGCGTAAAACACGTTTATATTAAGGCGATAACTTAGCCAGTTCTAGCCTTGTTTTTCAAGTATTTCAGAGGATAGTTTGTTAACCGTTAACCTTGGTAGGATTTATATATATAATTCTGTAAACTGATTTATCTTATCGTCATGCTTATCTCTGTGTTTATGGACCAGCTGTTGAGATCATGACGACTGTTTGTTCTCTTTTGGCAGGTAGAATCCCAAAACACCCGACACTTGTGCAAAGAATTCTCGGATAACATATGTACTCCCAGAGACTTGAGTATTTCAATAGAATTCTCGGTGAATTGATGTGTATCTTTTTGCTCTTTCCTACATTTGAATTATGGACTTCTGCCGTATCCAATATGATTTCAATTCCCATTTTAAATGCATCTCAAGCAAACCAAATCGCGTGTGCCATGCCACATGTTGTACCTCGATTTCTATGGGGTTGCCACTTCTTGTGGCACTTGAGTTACATGACCAAACTTGGCTAGTTTCATGTTTGTTAACCAAAGAGACCCACAGAGTTCGTGTGGTTTCATAATTTCATGGCATTACATGTATTATACCTTTGGAATTGGCCAACTAAACATGTGCCTGATCATAGCTTGTTGGCTCATTAAAATGCCACAGCAGCTGACACATAATTGAAGACATTCTCTTCAACTTCTAACTGGACTTATTTTGTGCTATTGGAATATAAATATGTTTTAGTTACTGTACCTTTATATTGTGTTTTTATTGTTGAATTTTTATTTTATTTTGAATTTTTCAGCGTGTTTTCAGTAAAGTTTTGTTATTACTTATTTCATTTTGTTTCCATTTTCGGTAACGTTTCATTGCCAATAATTTTATATGGAAAAATAATATGTACCAAATACATACATTTTTTTTTAAAATTTAACTTGTTTTTATTTGTTTAAAGGTTAAAAATTCGTTTTTTTAATTGGTCTCAGTTCAATAATATTAATTTATGTTTATCGTTGACGTTTGACAGTCTGTAATTTTAATATTTCAGACACGTTTATATTTACATTATATTTTTGTATATATTTTTAACCAAATTTTAACTTTTTTCCTGTTTTCTTCAGGACTTTTTTAGATGTACACATTTTGCTTAGACTTTTGATGTCCTTATATTTTCTTATATTTGTCATATCGTTCCAAAAGGTTTTTTATTTCTACTTCTATTTATATTTTACTTTCTTTGCTTTCAACTGTTCTGAAGACTATAGTCATGCTCTATTGTACTTTATTATACATATAATCTCTACTCATTTTATCTTTTAACAAATATTTCTGTTACGTGAGATTGAAGTTATTTAGTGCTAACTAAAGTCTGTTTGTTATTTAAGAACAACACATTTAATCCATGAACAGAGACTGCCCCAAATCCCTTACACTCTCAATTCCTCAATCACCTACTACTTCTCCTCTTCGCTCATCGCCCTTCCCCTTAAACTCAGCTGTTCCACAGCTGTTTACAGTGTCATTCCGTAATAAGACTAGAGAGATCGCTCAACAGTTCACTTGATTAGTAAATTGAGGCGTTTGTTCATCGTAAATTTGACATCATCCAGTGAATGTACATATAATGTATGTATACATGTATATATAGATGTATATTTATGTAGTACGCTACACGCATAAACATGTGTATATGTGTGCGTTTTACACTCGTTTTTCTCAATATTTATTGCACACAAGTTCCATAAGTCGGACAAGTTCAAGTTTGTGACTCACTGGGGCCAAAAGCAGCTGCTCTGTGGTCAGCAATCAGTAGTCGCCCATTTGGCTGGCTATAGTCTCGGATAACATTTAATGAATAGCAATACGCCCCCACAAAACTGAGCAGCTTTGTGCTATAATTATACATATACATTTATTGAGAGAACTCGAACTGTGGCAAATGTTCTTGATCAATAACATATGGCAAAAGGTCTTCAGAGAGTCTATAGTTCTGTTGTCTAGACATGTTGAGAGGAAATCTGAAACTTCCACAGATGGAATTAGGGTTTCAACAACAAAACCTATATTTAATCTGTTTCTAAAGTTTATTGTATTTAATCAACTTAAATAATACTTTTAAATTTACTGCCTTTAATTCCCATCAGTTTGTTAATTGTGAACCGATTTATAATTTTCTTCCGTTGCTTAGTTATCTCAAAGTTAATTAGCTTTAATATTTTGACACTTTTTAAATAAACCTACTAGTTTTATACTTAAGCGAAACTAAATTAAAACTGTTAATTTATTTACTAGTTTGAAGCCAGAACAGTTAGTCTCTGTACTTAATACTAGTTAAACATCTCCATTAAATGAGTTTACTAGCTGTTTAAGCTTTTTCAATTACACATAAACTAAAACAGCTTTAAGCTCTGATCAACAGTTATTTAATGATGCTTGCACTAATCACATTATTCCCACATCTTGCGTCTCTTTGTTCTCACATCCATTTATTTTCACACAGTTCTTTATTTTTATTGCGCATATCAGGTGCTCATGATGCTGGAGTTGTAAACAATGGAAAACTGTTCATGGGAAATACATTTATAATTATAGACAACAAAAAACAAAAATAGAGAAAAAATTGAAATTTGCAAGCTTGCATGAAAAATGCATTACAAATCAGAGAAGCGCAGGCAGCAAGCAGAAGCTTAAGAGAATGGAGAGTGATGGGAGGTGGGGGAGAAAGAAGATGAGAAGAGGAGTTAGAAAAAGATGCTGAGAATTGAGCGAGGCATAACAGACAAATGCGACTCACGCCCACCAACTCTCTCTCCCTCTCCTGCTGCTTCCACTTCCCCCTCTTGCCACTGTCGCTGCTTCCCTCTCCCATTTCATCAACGCCTTTATTTAACTGTACACGAAACTGTTTTTCACTTGTTTACACTTTTCGTTGTTGTTGCTGCTAGTCGTTATACAGGTTGCAATAACTTTAAATATAGTTTTGTTGCCAGAACAGTTGGCAAATTGAATGACCATAATTTTTAATACATTATTAGCTAACATAGTTATATAAAATCTGTGAAAACGGAGGATTTAAATATACTCAGAAGACCAAAGGTGGTAGGGAGTAGTTAAATAGCAGACAAGAAAAAAATTCCGAAACTTAAAAAGAAAATAATTTTCTAAACTATAAATTAAAATACTAAACAAAAAATAAACCAAAATAGTTTCTAGCTTTAAGTATATGTAAATCAGACATACTGGTTGAGGTACGTTTAGGGCATTAAAAGGCACTGTAAATATTTAACTTAGCAGAATTAAACTAAACTGCTTTTAAAATCTTCCAAACTCCCGAACAGGGTGACCTGCAGTTCTACATTACGAAATATTTCGTAGGACACATATAAACCACATATAAATCACAAATAACCAGGATATAAACTATAAAATGAAACTATAATATATAAAACATTAAACAATGTTGTATGTTTAAAACAGAAAGTCTAAAGGTCCAAATATTCCCTAAATGTATATAAATGTCCAAATGGAATGCTCACTGTACCCCAACACGTACACGTGAAAAGTGACTGGTGAGTGGCATGTGTTGCGGTGTCATAGCAATCAGCTTTGACGCGACTGAAAGGGGCCGACAAGCTCACACGCCCTCTTTTCTTTTCGTTTGATTATGCAAAGAAAAAGTCAATTGCATAAGTTTTAGCAACTTTCCAGCATCGATTTTTCACTGCAGTTGTCGTCACGCCGTCGATTTGTGACTCGATAGTCGGAATTGAGTTCACTGAACCCAAAAGAAGTCGCCTCCCTCTACGCCACCTGTCCCTCCCCCACCTCATCCTCCATCGTTTTTACCTTTGCGTTTTCGTTGTTTGGTCAAATGTCAAAAGCATAAAACAGTTAACATTTCTTTTTTTGTTTGCTTCGACTGTTTGCTTAGTTGTATTTGTTTGCTGTTGTTTGTCTTGTTATTGGTTACTTCTTCTGCTTCTTCTATTTGCTTTCGTTTTGAACTTTTGCCATGTTATAATCATTTTTCATTATTGCGCATTTTTCCACTTGAAACCATTTTCTATAATTGCCGATATTGTCAGATAATCAATATTTAATCACAACTCTTTATGCTTTACGTTCGATTATGACAAATTTCCTATAATTGTAATGCAATTGTTTTCAGTGTTATTATTAGCATTGCTTTGTTCCCAGAGAAGAAAGCAAAAGAGTCATACGATGCAGTTCAGACGAGGTTAAGGGAATTTAGTATCCAAAAGGAAAGTTATGCAACGAAGCAGAACTTGACTAATTATAGATTGTGCGATATGAGTAAATATTGCAGAGATTTTATAGAAATAAAGACGAAGGGGAAAGATTTTTTTATGTGTTTATCGGGGATTAATATACTAAAAAGTTAAAATGTCTTAAATGAAGAATTGTAAAGAATTTGGCACTTAGAGACCTTTAAGAAAAAATACTCTGCACAACAAATAAATTAATTCAAGTATTGTATCCATTTGTCATTCTGTTTATTGTTTATTTCAGATTGACAAAGAACAAAAATACTACAAAGTCAGAAAAACGAAAAGAGTTGAGAGCTCAGGTATATGTGAACTGATATTTAACCTTTCTTTGGCCGACTGGGAATTATTTGAGCTGATAGTTTTATGTACGACTTGTCAAGGATAATGATACTAGAATTGTAAGACAAGTGTTAAATAATGAAATGAGACTTTAAGAACCGCTAGGCAAAAATACTACACTTACCAACTGGAAATGTATTGATTTAAATTAACTTAATCCCCCAATCGGTATTATCTATTGTACCCAAAATATGACAACACTGACCTACTTCACAGTACTTAATACCAACTAACGACCCTGACACATCAATCAATCATCACCAGCACCAACTTGTAACGGCCAACAACAAATCTATCTACAATTTGTACCCGATATTATTTATAGATTTTCTTCCCACTTCTTTTACGTCTTTCGTCTTTTCGTAACGAAAGTAGGTAAACTTTTCAGAGGGAACAAAAGGGAATCGAGAACAATTATAAAGTAATTACACGAGCTTAGTTTGTAGTCGCTCAAATGGTTCACTGAAAATGTCACCTGACTAGTGAACTGAACTCCTTTTCCTGTCCCTTCCGAGGGCTGCTAATTACAAGGAATGGTAATATCTAGGTACATGTCCACCAGGAAGTGACCACAACAAACGTCGACCCATTTGGTGGGTTACTTGTTACGCTTTTAGGTTATCCATTTCCGTTTTGATTAGTTTTTGTATTTCGTTGTTTTTATTTCTCTTGCTCTTTTTATGGTCTACTATGCAGTGGGTATTTCACCTGTTGCACTTGCATTCAAATCGTGTTCAGTTGATTTAATGTTGTTTTGGTCGAGTTTCGTAACATCGATTATTTTTTTACTATCCATAATTGAGAACTGTAATTTAGGTTTGGTCTGGGGAAAACCCGAATTTGTGTGTATGAAATTTTAAAGTAGCTTTATGATTTTTTGCAGTTATTATATTTTATATAAATTTTTACTAAGCTGAGTATAGTTGGCACAGAAAATATAAAATGTTTGGCAGTTAAATTGGCTTTTAGTTCAAATTTGTTAAAGTATTAAAGTAACTTAACTTAAATATTTTCGTATTGAAGTGTAAACTGCAAATTATAAATTTGGATGTACTGTAAAATAAATAAATAAAATAAAACGTTTCTTTAATTAAATATTGACACAGTTTTTTAAAGTGGCCTTATTGTTTAAGCTTTGTTTTTATTTAAACTGATATACGGGTGCAGGCATTCTAAAAGTCGAGCAGCTCGCTTCTAGACTATACTAAATTGATTGATTAAATGGTTTAAACGACAGACTACGACTTAGCTTTTTTAAAATGATTTTTAGTACAAAATGAAAGTGAAAAGACTAATAAATGTATATTTTTAAATTATAGATATTCTATAGCGGTTTAAGTAATTAAAATTAATACCACTTAAAGGCATACCAATTTTTTAAATGTAAAATAAGTTTTTTAAAGAAAAAATTTAAATTTCAACTCAAAGTTAAAGAAAACTTGGAAATGTGAGAAACAAAATGCGTTTACCGCCTAACAGAGTGGGAGTGTGATGAAAAAAGATAGTAGAAGTGTGGTGGGATAGCTAGAAAGAAAGTAATTGAGGGAGTGAGTGTAAAAAACATTGCACATTTTTGTGGCTTCTTCGATTGCAGGCGATACATCATCGATTGTTTGTTCCATTGACCTGTTTTTTGTGCGCTCAAAGTATCTGTTGGATAACCAAAGTAATAGTTGTTGATTTTTGTATCTTTTGCAGGTATTCGCAGTGGTTTTGGCAGAATGGCGCCCATGCCACGCTTACAGTTGGCCCACAGCAATGCAACGATAAAAGACAGAACCAATAATTTTCTCTTTACCGAAACAATGTCCGGCGACAGCAGTCCCACGCCCAGCAGTCCGCCCTCCAGTACAGGTAAGTCGTGAATTGTGACTTAAACGAAACATGCTTTAATAAAGTCTGTTACCAATTTTATAGCTGGTGTGGCCAAATCACAGTGTTCCTCGCTGTCCGATGGCGAATCCTTTGAAGGATATGGCGAGAATGAGTTTGGCGTTCAACTGCGTGTGCCAAATGAATCTGCGAGTCACAGCAACAACAATCAGACTAACAACAACAATCTGAGTGTTAGCCATGTTAATAATACGTCACAGAGCCACAGCGGTCACTCGAATGACGGCAATAACAATTTGAATGACAGCGCCGGCATTGAACTCGATCTGGCGCCTCATGTCGTCTCATCTTCGCCCAAGGAGTAAGTCTTGACGGTTATTTAAGAGCTTCGAATCGTTTTATTAACTGATTTTCTTTATTAACTTGTAGTGACGAGGAGCTAAACATAATGCCCCGCGACAATTGGACCAGACGCAGTCTGAGACGCACACCTACAAGGTAAAAACAACAATTGGCATCGATTGCCATAAAAGGCCAAAACGATCAGCAATTAGATATGGAAAGCTAGACTGTATATACATATATACACACCAAAATATACATACCCGTTTTTATGCTGCACTTTGCACACATAATACGTGGCTCGATTTTTGACGTAATGCCCATAAAAATGACCAGTTTGCCAGTTTACAGATATCATCAGCTATAATGTCCGTCTTTATTTTTATACTTTTTTGGTTTTTGTTGACTGTGTTTCTGTGAAACTATTTGAATATTTAACCTTTTCTTTTGTACATGTATCTCCATTTGTATGTACATCAAATGTGCATACACGAACGAACTGTGAAAAAAACCAGTTTTTTCTATAGGCCAGTCGCTGACTCTTTCCCGTTCCCGCTCAAGCTCGCTCACTTGCGCTCTCCCTCGCGCTTGTTTAGGCCGTGATTCATGCGTGCCTCAGTCAAAAATCGCAGCCCAAGTCGTGATCAGAGAGCGCTCGCTCATTGTTTCCGCTTACTGTTAAGCCACCATATGGCAGAGTGAGAGAGTGATAAAGAGAACGTCAGTGAGCGTAACGTGTGGTGTGTTGTGCACTGTGGTGAACTGAAGATTCACCTGACAGCAGCGCACTTACGCTCTCTTAAATTATACCGTACGCAGGCTGTGCTATGATCACTGTGCTACCGTATTAGACAGTTTATACAACACTCAAATTAAAGACAGCTTATTTATAACAAGAAGAATCTAGATTTCTTGTTGTTTTCCAAACAATACAAATAAAATAAATAAATATTTTACATAGAAATTATTGATAGGTATTTTAATTACAAATTGATTACAAATTTGTTTTTCCAAAATAGAAAAAAGTAAATATTTGTACAAACTGAACTTTAAAACTAGTTAACAGTTCGGAGCATAGCTGGTTGTATATAAATTCTTTCTTCTGGAATCAGTATTCCTCTGACTTCAACGAGGTTATTTTAATAGATATACAGATAACATTTTTTAGCAAATAAATACTTTTTCCCATTATTTCTGAAATAATTATTATATCACGTGTATTCTTTGCAGCAATCCCGATAGCTTATCCCAGCGTCGTTGGGGCTCCATGAGACAGTAAGCAACAATTTCTCTATAAACTTCATCATAAACTGGGTTGCTTTTGGTTATCATGTAGAGCTTCATATGATTCTAACTATTCCATTTCATATTTTTGCCCATTTGGTTTTGGTTTACTTCTTTTTTTCATCTGCCTAACTCTAGAATTAATTGAAAACTAAAAATGCTGTAAATATGAATGAAATAATGCTTTTCAATAACGCTAAAATATTATCAGTTATTCTTATCGATACAAATACAATTATTTTCTTATTTCTCCCCAATTTTAGAAGAAAACCTAAATTTATCTGTTTTCTTGAGCCATTTTCAGCACAATTCCAAATGAAATTCAATTGTTTTTCTGGTTTTGCTTTTCAAGTACATTCATAAATTGTTGAGAATGATTTTTTTCGCTCTTGGTGACCCACAAAAATAAAATGTTTTTATGATTTTGTGTTGTGTCTGAGCGAAAATCTAGTAACTTAATTGTCTAGTTCATGGTTGGAAATAAATTCTAGAGATTAATTGCAGGAGATTACAGACTTAACAAACAGACAACAACAAATATTCTGGATGGTTTTTCCTTGTTTCCTGTTTGCATTTTGCTCTGTTTTATTGTTGTTTTTGGTTGTTAACTGAAGTGGTTCTCATCTGGTCGGAGAACTCGTCTGTTGCCGGGGAGAAAAGGTTGAAGGTAGTCGTAAGCGGGTCTCATCGGTACTTCTTAACTTGGCTAACAACTTTTGCAGACTTCTTTACTTTTTTTTGCATTATCGTTGGGGTTGTCATGCCTTTGGAATGCGCACAGCTAAAGAGAGTTAACAGAGACAGGGAGAGGCCATAAGAGAGGGAGAGCGGTACTGGGAGAGAGACAGAGAGAGAAAATGAGAAACGGGTTTTTATTTCAATTGATGGCAAATTCAGTTAACTCTTAGTTTTCATCTTCATCTTGTCAGAATTTAGGCCGCAATTTTGTCAAGCCAATTGACCCAAAATGTTGGCCAAGACAACTGCAAGCTTAACAGCTGCTTGCTGGCTGCTGGCCTATTGGCCAACTGCAATTAGTGGTGGGAAATCTTGGCTAATTAGATGCAAAACGAAGAAAAAGGTGCAATCAGTTAAGGTTAAATTAAGCTTCATGCAAGTGTCTTACAAATTACCAAGGCTTTCCGGCCATTGGATTCCATGCACTTGCAGCCAACTTTAAATTCCCAGCTCGTTGTTGGGCCTAAATTGGCTGGGAAAAGCTTATTAATTTCTAAAGAATTTATTACAATATAAAGAGAAATCTCTTGACCATCTGTTTTTTGCCAATTTAATTTTAAACCAAAAATATAACAAGTTTTTTTAACTTTGTCTGTTTATGAATTAACGCCAGGGACGCTTTTGAGAAACTTGCACCGATACAGCTCGGATTTGTCTGTCATTGTCTTTGAAACATAAGTCGATGGTAGCACTAGGCTCCATAACCGATAAATTCGAGGTCGAAGACGATTTTTGGGCCAAAGGGGTATACTTGAAGGTACAGATTTGCTTTATTGGTACAGGTAGTGCGGTCATGCTTTGTGGTTCATCGGTGGGATTCTCCAGAGGTTCGGGGACTGCATCGGAATTGTCGGTGGTTTTCTCGATTTCTTCTAATCTAGAAGATTCAATCTCATTTGAAGAGTCTGACAGAGTATCCACGGCTGATTGCCTGAGATCAGCAAATCTATTAATTAAATTAACCCTACGTGTGGCATAACGCAATCACCTGTTTCGTAAACGAAATTCCTCTCGTATCATTCCGGTAAAAATTTTAATCACAGCCATGATTCTCTTAAAAATTAAAATATTTTAAGTTAAAAACCAATTCGGTATTTCTTAAAACATTACTTACATAAATCCTCCATCGCTCGTACAAGTTTAGCTCGTACAATTTTAATATTAGGAACAAAATCAGAAGTGTAATCAGCATAAGCATACAGTGTTTAAAAATTGTTTGCATATTCCAAAAATCAACTTCTATAGGCTTCTTGACTTCGGGCTTTATTAGCTCTTCGATCTTTATAAAACCCCAGCATAACGAGGGGTAACTTGTACAGATGGGATTTGTTTTAAATTTCGACTCGTAGGCATTTTTTACGATCGCCTTGGATCCGAACATTGTTAAGAATTTTGGATACATTAAAATGGATAAAATAAAATATTTACAAAGCCTGCAAAAATTACAATTATGAAAATTTTTGTAGCTCAAGGGATTCTAAATTGAATGTACATGAAGTAGCTACGGCTTAGGTGGGGGTGAGACCTACTACGATCAATTCTCTTCGTGTTAACCTTACAGTGAACTATGTTCAAAAATTAAACATTATTCTATACACTCCAGGTGTAAATACCTTTAAACCCCATTAATAAGGTTTAAGGTAGTAATTTGGCTGACATGGCTAAGTAATTGGCTCGCGTTTTACAGTTTCTGGCAATTCTTCAGCATTTGGCAAATTGTCAGCGTCTATTTGGCTTCCAGTTACTGAATGTATCTATTGGAGTCACACATAAACACTCACACGCCAATGCACATTTTTTCTAATATTTTATTTGGGCTGTTTGTCTTGGCCGGGTTTGTAGTTGCTGACCAGCAAACATGTTGGCTACGAACTTGTTGAAAATGCAATTGTTTTGTTTGAAATGCGACACTAGCGTTGCCAGCTAATTTAGCTAATAGTCTTTTAAAACAAGGCTGCCAGACTGTTCGGTTTAATGAGCAGACATTCATACAGTTTTTCGTTGGCAACATAGTTGTACCTTTTTAAGTTTATAATAATAATTTGTTACTTTGTCAATATAATTGCATGAATTGTTAATATTGTATTGCTTTTATTTGCTATTAATATTAACTGCCGTCAAAACTTTTGCTTGGTATTTTGTTAACGAGTTGCCCTTTTTAACCAGCTGGCAACACTATTTATGCTCTCCCACGCTCAACTAGACGCCCCAGCCAATTGTTTTTTTGAGAGCAACGTGCTCGCGCTCTCACTGCCGCCAAACATGCACTTGCCTAGCACGCTAGCTTGTTTGTTATTGTGTCTCTTCTTTGACTTCGCTCTGCACACATTCACACACAGTTTCTTACTCTCTCAGTCTGTGTTTCTCTTTGCCTGTGTGTTTTTTTGGTTGCGTCGAACCTGTTTGCCATCGGCATTTTGCGTTGATTTTTAGTTTGAATCTTGCTGCAAACGCGTGCAGTTGGAATTTTTGTTGCGTTCAGTTCTGTAACGGTTACGCTGCGGTTTTGCTGTGTGTGTTTGCTGACGTTACTGTTGTATTTACATCCGAGTCGAGACTGAATCGCATCCATCGTCACAGTCGGTTCCGGTGTGGCATTTTTTTCGTACGAAAAAATCTACACAAAATTCCGCAGCAGCATAAAAAAAAGTATGTGAAAGCGGACAACGCGGCGTATGCGAAACATTGCTTAAGTTTTTTTTTATACATCTTTCGTATCTTCAGTTTATTGTTGGTTTTATTGTTGTTGAGTGCGATGTGTGCGAAAACGGACAGCAAAAAAATTAACAACAAAAAAAGAGATGGATACATTTTAAGATTTTTTGGCCATAAATTTCGCTTTCCATGGAATAGAAAACGCGGCGCGTTTTAGTTGTTGTTACTATTTACTACGAGTTATTGTTTTAAGTACTCGTTGGTGTTGTTGTTGCTTACACTTTGGTAATTTACGGCGTCACGCCTTAATGACTGCAACAAGCGTCAACAACTGACGAAGCTGACGTAGCTGAGAGTTATTTTGTTGCACATGCCTACAGAGAGACACACGCAGACACAGATACACGCACACTTATTTACTCTATCATTCTGATAGACACTGCATAACAACACACCTCAAACTCCGACATGTCTTGTCTATCAACTTGGCTCACACACACACACACACACTCACATACAGACACGTGAGCAACTGCATTTGCCCACGCCCTTTTGTTGCACTCCAAATGGAAGCCAAAAACAAAAATTCAAATCAAAACACATACGAAATTCTAACAATAATTGTATGTGGTAAATACCCTTTTAATATGTTGGAAGCGGGTATGCAGTTGTACTGAATATAATTCAGATCAGTTGAAGTCTTAGGAATCCGTCAAAAATGTAATGGAAATAGATGGAATAGATTCGTTTTACTTCTTTTATCAAATTTTGAAAAGATTTTTGGTAGAAAGCTTCAAATTTCAATGTTGTTAAAATGAAAAGGTTTCAAGTGCTGGAAGAGCTTATAACACTTTATTATTAATCCAAACTATATGCTGAATTCGTCTATGCAGGGTATCTGCAATGACAACACACCCTACCTAAGCATACCTGAGTGATCAATCATAAGCTCACGACTTAAACATCAAAAAACTTAGAAATATAATTCTGATTATGCGCTATAAAAACTGTGCATAGTCCAAAAGAGACGGCAACAGCAGCGGACTTCTCTTTCTTGCCAGCGTCTTAAGAGTAGCACTGTGTGTGCGACTGTGTCTGCGTGTGTGTGAATTGCACACCCTTGGAAAGAAGCGCAATGCATCAATCAAATTCAAATCGTTTTACAGCCTTAATTACACTTAAGCAGCCATAAAAGTCGGTTAACAGTTGCTGCACAATTTCTTTGCTGTTTGTTGATCAAAAGGCAGAGAAAGAGGAAGAAGCAAAAGACGCTAATAAACAGACGGAAAGACAGACAGACAGTGTGCATTTTTGATTTTCCATTTCTCGTTTTCGTTTTCCATTTTCGCTTTCTGAGACGGTATTTAACGACGTTATCAGAGCCAAGAAAAGCAGAAAAGCTGAAAACTGAAAAGCGCGTGTCTATGAAATATTAGCCATAAATCATAGACTCAGAGGCGCTGCAATTGTGAATTGTCTGTCTATTGTGATTGACTGCTTTTCTTGTGGTTCAATTGGATTGTGGATTGTAATGAAAAGTGAAGCGTGGCTCTTGCGAAAGTGTGTCTAAAACGTTGAATTCAGCTAACAACAATGAAGCTACACCAATTTGAGTCAAACAAGTGAAAAACAGCACATGAAAAATTAGTCTATAAATGGATTATAACTGAAAAAGAAACTACAGGAAAAAAGTGTTAAAATTGTCTAATTAGTCACCTGTTGTGCAGTGTAAACTGGTCCAAGTCAAGTGTAAACGACTAAATCAAGTGTAAACAGTGAAGTTTCTTAACAAATAAAACCATCTTAACGGTTTTATCTTATCTTAGGATTATTTGAATGACGCGCAATGCGGCCAGTGGCCAAAATGATAACTGAAAGATAAAATTTAATTAAATAACGAATATTTATATATATTCTATATATAAAGCAACAATCTGAGTTAACTCTCCACTTATGGATGATGAATATTTCGAGTATTTTCCTTATGACCGCAGTCATTTGAGAAAAATGTGCGTATACCTGACATTATATGGTTGTTGTTGTTGTCGTTGTTGTAATTGTTTGTGTTGTTGCACTGAACTGACATGTAAAGCATTATTTAAATGTTTTAATTCTTAAGAAAGTAAACGCGTAGTGACACGCCCACACCCACACCCACACCTACACAGCACCCACATAACCATTCACAATAATAACAAAAATTAAATACACTTGCGCTTCTACAAACAACAATCGATGGTGACGTGTGACATGACTCAGCTCAAACTCCTACTTCAGATCAGAGTCTTTCGCTGGAAATCGCAACAATCGCGAATTTGTCCTGACCCATACATTATATTATATTATATTTTATTATTTATATTTCACTGAATTTCCTCTTTGCAGTCAATCTAGCGTGACAAATTCATTCAGTCGTTACCAATTTGCAGAAAGTTTGTTTGAGGAAATTATGTGTAAATGTTTGCGATGAACTGGGAGATTGGGAGATTTCTGTTTACATTTAAACCAACTTAAGCTTCTGAAGGGTTTTAAATTAAATTATTATTTTAAATTAATATTTTTTAAACTTTTAAATTCGCTTCTTTAATAATATCAGTGTATCAAAATATTTGTTAAAAATATTTTATTCTATTGTTCTTAATTTATAAATATTTTAAAATGGCTTCAAGTAAGTTTTCTGTCTATAAAATGATAAATAATCTATAAATTTTCTTAACTATTGTGAATATTTTCTACTTCAATTGTGCAGAATTAGATGTTAGTATTCCCATTAGATATTCTATACATATTTTAATATTTACTTATTTTTTTTGTTTTTTTGTAACAAATTTACCTAATTTTTAATAAGATAAAGAATACTTTCATGCTAAAATCAAATCAGTAAATCCATTGATAAATTCTCCTATTCCCCATTCTCAAATATTCTCCCATATCATTATCAAAGAGCTGTCATTTACGTCTTTTAACAGCTTGTTGTTAATTAGACTTAAAGTCAGCTGACAAAGGGTCATAATTCACTAGCTCTACCCCATTGCCCTACACAGGGCTCCCTCTGCCTGCCTCTCGGCGCCCTCCACACCGCTGACCACTGAACAATACCTATAAAAAATTGTTACCTGTTTGACGTACGTTGTTATTTACCTGTTGCGATTTAGCTAAAAGTCAAACAAGTCAGAAAGATGAAAGTTTTTAACGATCCCCCGAGCATATTACGATTACCTCTTCAGCTATAAAAACTTAACCACAAGGAGGGCTTTCCGGGGAGTAGAGGCACGGGCATAACAAATTAAATAATCAGCCAAAAGTTGTGAGTTTTTTGAACTTCTCGCCAGTTTATCCGCTTAAAATTCAACTCACAAACAATGGAACTTATTTTTCTGCTTCTTCTAAGATATTTTTCTTTATTTTGATTTATGCTTTTTATTGTGTCTGAGCTTATTTGTGTTTCATATTTTGTGACTGTGCCTGTGCCTGTGCCTCAAGTCAATCAATCAAATTGCAAATTATGCAAAAACCCGACACCTGATTTAGTACTGTATTAGGAGGGGCTCAATGCTAACTAACACATAGTGTATATAGAGTCTATATATTGACCCACATTTAGTCAATAATGATATTTGCAATTTGGCTTGTTTTGTTGTTGTATTTTTATTTGCACTTCACGTGAAACGCCTCAATGCTTCAAGTATTTCAAGTTAACAGTTACTTTTTTGGTGTATTGCCAAAGGATGGTCACTCTAAACACACCTTTTAACTGTGCTCCGAAAGTGTCTTGAAAACCAGCTCATTAAATGCCCTGAGAAACTTGTCTATTTTAATTGTATTATGGCATATTTTAATGTAAGGTAAAATAACCGTACTATTTGGAAACCCTCACAGAAAGTACAGGTGAAAAGCACATTTTCTTTTTATCATTTCTTTTAAATTACAGTTTTTAACTGGGAAAGTCGCCTTTAATTAAAAGAAATGAAAGAATGTCATACAATTGTTAGAAAATAAAATTTGACTCTGCTGAAAGTAGAAAATCTCCAAAGGTTTATAAGAAAATCATACTTAAAATTAACTAACGTATAAACAACTTAAACTTCAAGATAATTAATGAATTTAATTGACTTCATTAAAGTTAATTTTTTATAATACTCCAGCAGGAAGTCAAGTTGTTTGGAATTATATTTATTATAAAATTTGCAAACGAAAAATAAATTAATAATTAATTGATTTAAAAACTCTGAAATTCCAAGTCTTAAATATGCTGAAGATCTGTAAATTATGCTCATAGAAATTCAAAACTGAGCGACCTCAATTTTATATATTGACAAAAAGTTGTATCACATTTGCATAGAACGTATAACTGTACAGTGAATACTCGCTATGTCAGAGCAACGAACTTTATTCTATAGTCACTTTCTAGTTATGTCACTGAATCAACATAGAATTTAAAACTTATATAAAAATTGTTTTGAATTTTTTTATTTACATCAACTGCCCCTTTACTCGTCTGCCCTTTCAGTTCCCCTCCTTCCTGCTCTTCCTTTTGCAAACTTCCCCATATGTGAAACATTCTGAACCAAACAAAATTCTCAAACATAAACCAAGCGGAACGTAATGAGTGGGAAGTTTGTGGAGAGAGGGGTGGAGGTTGGGAGTTGAAGGGAGACTGGCAGAAGGGGAGTAGAGTGCTATGTAATGAGCGTGCGTCTATCAGTTTTTTAGGGAGCGAAAATTGGCAAGAAGGGCGACTGGCATTCAACAGGTGTGTGGCCTATACAGGTGACTCTTGGTAGGGTTGACTTTTGGCTTGAATGCCTGAGAAATTGTGGAAGGAACTTGCGAAAAGAAAAGAAGAGCAGACACCTCAACGTATATAGTATATACCAATGACAGTTAGAGTATATTCAAGAGTATACAGCAGGAGTTAGTAGCGATGCTTAAAAATACAAGGAAGGAACTTCAATAATGGAAGTGTACAATAAATACTTATACTTTTGCAGAGATATATAAAAGGTTAAAGTAAAGAGTAATTATAGAAATAAGTGTATTCAAAAGTCAACATGTTTAGGGTGTTGACTTAGTCTAAGTACTTCCAGGTAAACATGCTACAAAACAAGTGACACAACAAAGATACTACGAAAGAGATAAAGATACGATCACTATCTAGAGAAACAGACAGAAAAAGAGAAGGAAGACAAGAGAACGAAAGTGCAGAATTTTAAATAAAGGGCAACTGAATAACTTGTGACAAAACAAGTGAAAAGCGAGCGAATGAAACAGAAATATAGAAAGAAAGAGGCAGAGAAACAGAGTAGAAAGAGGGGAGAAAGAGGCAAATATCAAATTTAATTGCAGAGTATCAGAAAACAGAAATAAAACGCTGTTAGCCGCAATTTCCGGCCGTCGTTTCAATTAACTGCAATTTGAGCGTGTATTTCAAGCCATTTCTAAAACTAAAACAAAACAGAACCCGAATATTAAAACTGTTTAAAAACACGAAGGTCACCTACATCTGGGTGTCCCCATATACTATATAGTATATAGACATGTACCACCATTAGGTGCCACAGCTGTTCAAATGTTAGCAACAATTTCTATTGATTGCAGAGTTAAAAAGTTTTATTTTATTTTTTTTTTCATAAAAAAAGGCAGTAACCAAATGCGACCTCAATCATAATTTGTTTAAACAGTTTTTATACGTCGTTTTTTTGTTGCTGTTTTGTTGATTACACGTCATTACCTTGATCGTTTTTATAATTAACTGTCAGTTTTTTTGTTATCCGTGTGCGATTTGTTGTTAAATTTTAATGTACAAATATCAAAATTTTAACGCATTGAAAAGTTGTTGAACAACAAATGTTGCTATTATTATTTTTTATAGCAGTGCAATTCATTGATTTGTTGCATGTCGAGTCTTGTTTGATTCGAGCCACATTCTAATGCCACTTTGGCTTTGCACCTGTGCCGTCTGCCACATTTCGTTGCAATTTAATGCCAATTTCAATTTGCATCAATAAAATGCCAAGCTAAAACCGAAACTAAAACTGAAACTAAAAGCAAAATCAAAATCAAAACTTTAAGCCAACCGCACGGCTTAAAAGTATTTTTGTCCATTTGATGATGACGATTCGCAGTTGTGTTTATACCCTAACTTAATGAGTGAGGTATAGCCGAAGAGACAACGAGTTTGCTACTTTTATACTAAATTCTTTTGATAAAAAATTTTATAGTAATTTACTGAAATTCTTTTCTTATATTAAGACTGAATTTTTCTACATGTATTATTCTATCTATATATTTTAATTTTAGTTTAAATACTTTAAAGTCACATAGAGTATTTGCCTTTATAATTATATTACTACCCAATCAATCAACTGTTTTTTAGCTCAATTTCTGGTACAACTTTTTCAAGGGTATCTTATTTTCCACGCTGCTAAAATTTGGCATTTCCGCTAATAGTTTTTCCGTTGATTATGCTGGAAATTGTTGCACAAATTGCGCAACTTCGTGTGGCATATTAAAATTGTTATTAGAGATTCCAACACTTTGTGAATAAATAATAATAATAATAATAGCAACATTTTTTCTATAGCTTGTTGTTGTTTACTATGTAATTAATGTTTATTTTTGTAATGATTTATTTTCATTTTTAGTTAGTTGTAGTTTTTTCAGTTACTTACTTTATTTTGTTAATGGTTTTTTATTTTGTTTACTTAATTTATTATCTGAATTTATTTATTTAGTTGTCTTTTTTTTGATGATGTAAATATTTTGTGTACTTTGTATTTAAATGTTATTTTGTTTATTTTTGAGTTTTATTTTATTTTCTTTATCATTTAAATAGTTTTTCTGACCATATTATTTTTTTTTAAATATTAATATTAAAATCATAGAATTTTTTTGTTTGAAATTATTTCTACCTTTTGATAACCATTATTTTAATATTATTACTACACTTTTTTATTGTACATGTTGGCATTTTTTTTTTAATTTGACTTATGTAAGTCTTTAGTTTATTTTTTATTAATTGCTGTTAGTTTTCTGACTTGGCAAAACCTTGCAAATTTGCATGGCTCTTTATGGTGGTTGTTGTTGTTATTTTAGCTGGTCTTGTACATTTTATGGTCTTGCTAAAAATAAGTCATAAACCAGATGAGACAGATTCAGTTGTTTTTTTATGTTTATTATATTTCTAGCGCAGCAGCAGCAACACAAACAACAACAACAGCAAAGTGGGTTAATGAGTTCAGTTTTCTCGTGGAAAGAGAGAGAGGGGAAGAGGGAAGGTGTGGTGAGGTGAGGAGGGGTTTAGCCACAGCCCCTCTCCCCTTTTTTTAAAGAGAAATATTCATAGAAACTCATTTATTTGTGCTCTTATTTTGGCAAACATTTTACGCGTTGATTTTCTAATTCAATTAGAGTGCAAAAACTGATTTGCCGCTTTGCGGTTTGCTTATCTACATATAGCACAAAATGCACAGGCGGAAAATTGAATGTATTTTCCATAAGTTTTCCATATGTTCGCTTGTTTAAACAAACCGCAGCAGGCAAAACGAAAACAAAAACAAAGCGGGTTTTTTGCACATTTAGCAGTTTTAAATGTGTGGTGAAGGTTTTAGAAGCACTGTCTTTATGGACTTAGTTTTAAGCTTAGTTTTCTTTAGTTTCAAAGTTTTTCGCTGCACCCAAATCATTTTACACTTGACTTGAGTTTTCCCTAAAACACCTGAAAATGCAAAATATTTCCACATTTTCACGTTTGACACATTTTCTCTAAATGCACTTTACACATTTTTCACGTCGTTTTCTTTGTGAAAACACTTTTACAACTTAATTTCAGTTATTTTCGTCTCAATTGTATTGTTTTTGTTGTTACAGTTTCTTGGCTGCATTTTCTATTTTCCCATTGTTTTGTTGTTTTTTTTTTACTTGTTTCTCCTCGACTTTGTGTGTCTATAGAGAATACTGCACTCGTGCGCGTGGGCGTCTATTGTTTTCCCTTTTTTTCTTTTGTTGTTTTTTATTTTTCTTTATTTGTTTATCACGTGTTTGTTTTTTGTTTTTCTTTTTTTTTTATTGTTTTCTGTTGCTCTTTGCTCAATGTCAGCTTGTTTTATTTGCTTTGCCTTAAGCATATAATCAATTCATAGCTATTTTCATTACTGGGGCTTCGTTCGATCTGCCAAACAATCTAAACTTTTGATATCACTGAAATTATTTTTATTTTATTTATATTTATATTTTTTTTTTTTTTGCAGTTCCGGCCGCAGGCAGATAAGTTCCAATGCCTTAGCCAGGTGAGTTTTATCAAAAATATAATTAGTTTAAAAAATAATTTAGTGGGTAAAGATAAACTAAAAGTTAGTTCATTGAATTGAATTCACAGTAACAGTTTTACAGTCACAGTTTGGCAGCCACAGTGCGAGGTACACTTATCAGTGTCTTGGCTAAACACAGTTAGGTACGCACTGCATTACACAGTTTGGAATCAACTGTGCGCTGGTTTGTGTCTGTGCTGCAGCCGTTTAAAAGCTGTGCTACACTCTGAGCGCAGACACAAACCACGGCAAACATGTAGCATTCACAGTAAACATAGATGTAGTAAACGTCATAAAATGGAAGAAAACTGATAAACATTTAAGATAAAAATGATAAATTTTCGATGTTTTGCAGCCAACTCTACAGATCATCGAGCTTCAACTCCTCGGGCCGTAGTTCCAACTGTGATACAACTGAAGACATGTACAGCGACATTAGCTTGGAGAATCGTCATGATTACGATTATCGGGTGAGTTTATATATAACATTTTAGTGTTGTAAAAGGGTTATGAGCCCCATAGCCCTCTCTAAATATTTTAATTGCTTACTTTTGGGAAACTCTCTTTGCTTTTGCAATTTTTGCTGCAGAAACCGTTACAAAAAAGCTTAAATCGGCTCGAAATATGCAACGTCACAAATCTGTCAGGGGGGCGTGTATAGAGGGCGGTAGATTTCAATGTCTGTTTGAAATCGACTGTTGAACGATAACGAAATCGCCGATGAAACGCAAAATTTGCACTTGACCAGCGATGACAGATTGAAGACACACACACATAGACATAAGCTACCAATTTGGCAGTTAATTTGGTCACTCATTAATGCCAAATTCCTAATTCCGTCAACGTGTTTTTTTTTTACTTTGAGTTAACGTGGCTGGAAAAGTGAATTTTCACTTGAATTCACCCGCTAAAAAATTGCAAACATGTTTTCCCTCTCTTTGTCTTTGCATTTCTTTCTGTTGCTTTGATTGTTTTAGCCACACAATTCGTGGTTAGATGCCAGGCAGGTGAAACTCTTATTTTGGCGTGGGTTGCCCTCCCACTTCCACCGCCCCCTTTACCACCTTTTGTTATATAAAAACTTTGGAAAATATTGAGAGAGTGAGTGAAACGATGCCCCAAGGTCATTGAAATTGACTTGAATTGCATTTTGGACAGTTTGTGAAACGAAATGAAGTTAAGACGCGACTTGCCAATTAGTTAGCCAGTCATAGACATAGGCTCGGTGCCAATGAGGTCGATAGTTATGCTGGTAATGCATTTTTCCATTAACAACCTTTTCACTTCACTATATCATTGATTGCAGTGGTTTTCCCGTTTCCGGAACCGATTAACCACTAATCATTGATGACCAATCATTAAACAGCACCTAATTTGTCGTTTTAATGGCTAAAAAGTAAACTTGAATTTAGTTTTTATAGCAATTTTGATTTTTATATATGAACAAAATTAGCAACAGATATAAAGCTAATTAATTTATACAAAATCACTTAATGATTTGATATAAAAGTTAAGATTTATGTTTATCACGATCTAATTTGATTTATTTTTATCAAAAGAAATTACTTTTCATTAACAGACTTTTTATTTCCTTTGATTGAAATTGTATTTTATTTTTAAAGGCAATCAACTGTTAATTCGACTCTGTTAATGTTAAGTTACACCAACTGTAAACTAACAGCGTGTGTCCTAACTGTTACAAGACGTTAACATTCGCAATAAACCTTCAAGCTTACTAATGATTACTTTTAAACTCTTTATTTAATCATGAGTTTTCAAAGGGAGGAAATATAAATTGTAATATAAAAAGGAGTTCTGTTGTTGTTATGCTAATTTTGGAGTTGAAGCTTTCAAGCGACAGGTGTAAACTGTTAATGGGGTTTATGTCTGCTGTTGCACGTAATTATTTGTAAATTTTCCAAAAAGAAAATAAAAGGAGTAAGTGCAACAATAACGACAGCGACAACGACAACGACAATGACAACAACAGCAACAATTACAACAATAATCTTTTAAGAGCTGCGGTGAATGGAAAATGAAAGGTGCTTCGCACAACCTGATGTGAGGAAAATTCCAAAAACGCAGGAAAAAACAAGAAAACAAAAACAGAAATCAGAAAATGGCAAAAATTTTGTGCAAAAATATCACGTACAAATCATTTGAAGACCTTTGATTGTTCTTTTATGCAACAGGCCAAGCGGGAAACGGAAATGCCAGGCACTCAGGAGCTCTGGCGGAGAAAAGGAAGGCGTCAGGGGAAAGGGGTTTGTACGGGACGTGGCAAGGGGTAAAGAGGGAAAGCGGCAAACTCAGATCATTTGCAATGCGAAATGTATGGCCATTTGAAGGGCGTCGTTGATTGTTGTGTGAAATGCTGGCATTGCATACAAAATGAGCGAAAAGCCAAAGATACAGCCAAAGAGGTAGCAAGAAGCAGGGCAAACGCAATTAATTGATAAGGAAATGCGACACAAATGAAAATGTAAAATTAAATGAAATGAGGGAAAACCTGCTGCATTTAATTGTCAAGAGAAAAGTCTCGATTCAAGAACTGGAAGTAGAACTGAAACTGGAACTAGGTCTAGACTCTTGATTATAGAGATCTGCAAACCTTTCGTAATTAAAATTTACAACTTGCAGTGGTTTAGCTGAGGCGCCAACCACAAGCCAAGACTTGCACCGGGGCTTATCTATATTGTAATGATTTCTTTGCGAGTTTTTAACGGATTTGCTTTAAATTTAAGTATTTTCTGCCTAATGAGCAGCTTAAATTTAAGAACAATATTTGTCTTTAAACCGCTTAAGTTTTAAGCTAGCAAATCACTCAACTTTCTATAGTTTTTTCTCTAGATTTTCCTGCTGGTTGGGAAATTGTAAGCCCAGAAATGTCGTCATCTTGTTGCAATCGAGAGAGATACTCCACTTAAATGCCAAAAAGATCTCTGACAATTGAACAAACTGCAATTGCCATTGTCTTTTGTCGACTGTCTGCTGTCTTCTGTCTTCTTGTCTTTTGTCGGTTTAACATACTCGAATGCCTACAGTTATAATTGCATAAGTGCGTTTACACACACACAAACACACACTCAGGGAGCGTCTGTAGTGTGACACAGATTGAAATCTTGCAAACGTGTCTGGGAAGAGTTGTGGGAGCCGATCTATCTGCCAGATACTTCAGACGCAGCACTTCTTCTTCGGGAATAATAAAGAGGGTCTTATGCAATTGAATGCACTATAAACTCAAATCTTTTCAATCTTATTTGCTTCCTTGACAGTTACAGTCAAAAGCCCCTTTAAGATAGCAAATAAAAAAGCCAACTGACCTTAGCTAATTAAACGCGTCCAACTAGCTTAACACACCTTTTTTTCCAAGTTCTTTTTCTACCTTTTCTTTTGCCTTTTTACCCAGTTTGGTTTTCACTTTTGAGGCGACAACAGAGCCAAACAGAGCATTGACAATTAGCCAGAAGCTTAGAAAATATCACGTCGTGTAGGGAAAATAATTGGAAAAGCCCAAAAATCAAAAGCCACAAAATAAAAAAGAAAAGAAAAACCTTTGATCGGGTTTCCCAAAAACACTGGGCACTTGGCCAAGGTGAAAAGTGTAAAAAGTTTTTATGGCTCTCTGAAAATGGTTTATGGGTTTGTTGGTTGGCAATTAAAACTCCTACAAGTTGTTAATAACTGTGCCGATTTGAGCGGCATAGAAGTTTATGATTAGAGTCTGTTATGCAGATTTTGTATATAAAATTTGGTTACTTTTTGTTGTTATTAAAGTACGGTATACCTACTGTATACTTAGTATACCATTTTTTAATTTTGAATCGTGGTTAAAAGAATAATTTCCTGCTCTCTGTTACTGCTTTTTATTTACTTTTCGCTGTCATTTCAACATTTCTCATGCCTAAGGTAATCCCCTTAATTCGAAACACTGTAGATCGATCCATTTAACAGCAAATATAATAGGACAACAACAAATTGCTTGCTCTTCCATCATATCGATTAAACAATTTTCTGGCACCTGCCTACACAGTCCGTAGTTCACAGTCTACACACACACACACATACAGCATAAAGAAGCATAAGAAAGTGGAAATAAAGACAAATAGACAAATGGATGGCAAAAAAGATACAACAAAACAGAGGAACGAATAAAAAACTGAAACCGAAACAGTAAAAATCATAAACGAAAATCGATTTTTAACCCAAATGTTATGTTGACCCACTAAACCGATACATTAAGACACTTAAGACACACTGTGGAACACAACCCACGCGATATGTGGAACGCAACAAATTGTGGCATTAAATGTTGCAATTATTATAATTAATGCAAATGCGCTCTGTAATCTATTAAACCTTAAGAAACTTTTGACTTTTTGAAACGTTTAATTTAAATGCGGAAAAGAGGATTTACTTGAAAAGTGTATAATTATGAAGTGTGTGGCTGGAAATCTAAGGAAAATTGTCTATTCATGGCTGTTAAAGCTTTTAATTTTCGGCGCTTTCGAAGCCAAGTTTTAAGTTGCCTATAAGATACCAAATATGTGAATCAATAAAATATTAAAATGAAATTAGGCTGTGTTAAATCATTGTTAAAGATAATCCTGATCCTTTTGCTTTCCAACAAAATATTTTACACAGATTATCTAGCTTATTTGTTTCCTTCTGATTTCCTTATCTATTTACTTTTTTGTCTGTGTTTCCCATTGTTTTTCCAACTTTTCTTTTCCTTTTCCCAAAACAAAACATTCCTAATTTATGAAACACATTCTGTACACTTCTTTATGGCATATCAAATAATAATCTGAACATTTTTCTCATTTTTTGCTTACAGGTAAGACAATCAAATATATATATCCAACTGTTTATGTATATAGTACATATTCCGCAAGTTTATTATCTAACTTTGCTGCTGGGTAAGTTCGAAACTAAGTGTGAGTGTGTAAGTGAGTGCCAGACAATGAGTTCAACACCTGCAAAGCTTTGGGGCCCAAAAGAACTGTTTGTCTATCTGGGCAAAAACATCGCGAGCAAAAAAAAGAATTGGCCATAAAATGTTTATGCTGGTTTCCCACACGAGGCGTTACTGTAAGTGAGGGCGTGGCAGCAACAGCAAAAGCAACAACTACAGTAGGAAAGCAATAACAACAACTCAAATCCTACGCCTGCTGTTGATTTGGTCGTCTGTCCGTACGTCCATTGGCCTATTACGTCAGATTTGTACTGTAACCTGTGCTTGAAGTGGATTTAAGTTGCGATTAATACCCTGTAAAAAGTGTGCGGGCGTTATAAGTAGTTGCTGATTTTATTTCTGCTGAGTTACCGTAAATTCCGAAAAACAGTAGTCTGTTTAATGTTATTTTTTACAGGGTATTGGCCAGTCAACTCCATTGACTGTTAGTTTACTTTGCTTGATTTTTTTTTTGCTTTTTTGCAAGGTTGTACAAGGCAAACGGGCCTTACATTAATAGTCAACTAGTTCGAGCACTTGCCGCACCAAAAATCACCAACTTTGGTGTTGTTTTTATTTTTGTGTTGTACAATTATTTATTATAAATAATGAGACAGAGAGGAGTTAACAATTACGGCCTACGTGCGAATGAAATCACTTTGAACCTTTAACATTTGTGTTCAAAGGAAGTCAGTAGTAGTAAAGTAGAAAAGTTGAATTATTTGGACAAACCTATGCGCAAAAAAATAGGAAAAACCAACGTTTAGGAAAGTAAAATTTTATGCTTAAAAATTGCCTTGTAGAAACATTTTCTTTCCGGTTTTTTTTCTTTATTTATTTATATTTTTAAACAACTTTTATCATTTGCTTATCTGCAAATTGTACAATCTGAAAACTTTGACGTCACGTATCCATACAAATATAAAGTGAGCTAAGTAAACCCGCAAAAATTTATGATATTTAATGTTCTTATAAAATTGTTGTTAATTTTCCTAGCTTTTTGTCGGCAAAGTTTTGCATTTGTTTTCCATTTTCCATTTGCATTTGATTAATCACACTTACATTGCAAATTTGCAGTTTCCCTGTTCCGAAAGACCTATCCGATTTATATAGAGGTTTTATTTATAAAGTCAGCGTGAGGCAGCTGCAATAGCAGATTTGCGTGTGCGGTTTATGTGCATATTTTTATCGAATTTGTTGTGGTTTTTGTTGTTTTGTTTGTAAATAAATTCAGTTTGTTTGGTTGGATTTGTTGCTGTGACGACGCGAAGCGACTCGACTCGAAAGCGACGCTCCTAGAAGAAACCCTCTTAAGAGCCGATGACTTGAGGGTCGTGTCGCGGGGGTGCTTAGTAACCGGTTCTAAAAGTAGCTCAGAGCCAAACAAAAAATTAGTCAACTATTCGGTTACATAATGAGCTAGTTGAGTCGTTCAAACGAACTAGTTCGACTAATCGTTGGCTCTTAACGTAACAAGCATTTAATGTGACCCATTAGTTTGATAAATTCGCTGTTCTATCCCTTGTTTCACTACGAATTTCCATTGTAAGTCGCATTAAGTTCCATTTTCGGCTGCTTACATACAACAAACACAACTAGCCCATAGTACATGGTACAACAACAAAGCGATTGTGACGGCGACGACAGTGGCGGTGGCAGCGACTGCGACTGAGACGCAACGTCAATGGCACCCAACAAGTTAGCTTGTGTTGTGCCGCCTGTGAGCGCCAGCGTCGTGACGACGCTGCCGACGTCGACGCCAATGTACTATGCTATGGTTTGGTTTGCTCGCTCGCTCGCTCTGCGCTCAGATTGCATTTAACTCTTGCCGCGTGCACAACGGATAGAGCGATAATAACGAACGGGAATCAAAAGAAATAGACGGCCGCCTCGCGTTGGCTGGGGGAGACCGCGCGCTCTCTCTCTTTCACTTGCTCTCTTGCGTTCTTGTTCTCTGCGTTTGACTGAGCACGTTCGCTTGTGTTCGCGTGCATGTTATTGTTGTTTTTATGTTTGTGCGGAAAATGTAAAAGACGCCAACTGCAGCTGCAGCAGCAGCGTCCAGCGTTGTTGTCTTTTCCTCTTTATGGTGGGTGCTAAATAATTTGCCATCAATTTTCGTGTAACAAAGGAAATGTGCCAAGTGTAAATGAAATTTTTGCTACCAACGAGCAACGAATTATCGATTGCCTTTTATCGAAAGCTCATATCGATCGCTTATCATTTGTGTCAGGTGTTTCGTATTAGTGCAAATATATTTGTGTGTGTATGTGTGCGGCTCATTAAACGATTATTCAATATGAAAATTGAGACGGCCACAAAACGACGCTAATTGCGGCGTCTGTTGTAAACGTCTTACGTGTTTTGACTCGATCAGTCGGTCTATAGCTCATGATCATTCAGCCGGTTAATCGAAAAAAACATTGGTGTATCAATGGCTTGATCGATCTCAAATTGAAGTTTGTGGTTGAATGAAAAAATTAAAAAAATAAACAGCTGATAAAGCCCTTAACTTACAAATGTTAATTGCAAGTATTTATAAATAAAGCACGATCAACATTATGATATCAAACAAATGAAAGGCTAACAAAATTCATGAAATAATTCCATTAAAAAGTTTATCTTATCTAAAGATGACTATCCAAAACGGTAGTTTTGTTAATAAACCACAAGAAACGGAAGTTTGTAGCATTAACAAGCCCCTTTTTTTCAAAGACCTGACGGGTAGGGGCATCTATAAAAAACATTTCAAATAAATCAAGAACTCTTACACGTATCACGCACAAATTCAAGTTCATTTCGAATAAGTAGTTTTCCCGTTTTCCGTACTTTTCTGTTTTCTATCTGAGCGGTATGCTCAAGCATTTTCCATGCCGTTAATTTTGTTAGAAATTTTCATTAGGCAGTCAATTAGTAGTCAGCATTATAACGGCACAACGAACGGGGTGAGGAGGTGGGAAGAAGGAGAAGAAGAACCGGAACCAGAAGCCAATAAGCAAAAGGTCTATCCAAAGGGAAATCTCCTCCATCTGCTGTGTATGACATCAACACAAAGAAACGTAAACAGCAGGAGAGAAGCGGACAGTGTGACAGATAGAGGGAGAAGCAGAGTGTAGGCTCCTCATACTCTGATGACGACGCGTGTCCAGCGTTGAACCCGTATGCGTGTTTCTCCCGCTCACAGTTACTAGGCGGCTCTCACATGGTTCGTGTCCACGCTTATTCACTTGCGCTTTTGTTTGTGGGGGGTGGGAAGACGCGGACTTGAAATTCCTCATAATTATGCGTGTGTGAGTAAAGCGAGGGGAGTTCTGAAACTTTCTTAAGGCACAGTTATAGCTGAAGAAGAAGAACCTTGCATAAATTAAAAATTAAATATTCCCCACTGCAGAAGAAAACACATAATTAAAAACTTTGTATTTTTAAATGACTTTATATGTGCAACACTTTGAAAGCACACCTCGTTGTAGATTGTACCATATGTGACGAGAGTACATTGATGGCGCACATATGGCAAATTGTTGATTGAAAGACCAGTGCCATACTAGAGCTAGCTGTTCCCAGCTCTCCCTCGATCTCTTTACTCTTCTCTTAATGTTCTCAGCTCTTTTCGGCTTTAAATTTTCCTCCCCGAGGGCGGAGATCGTCGTTGGTTGCTTTGTTGATTTATTTGACTATTTTTAAGATTTGTCAGGGGTTGAGAGTATCAATTTCTCTCCCTATCTTTCTTTCTTTCTACCGCACTCAGTGACTCTTACGCTCGCTCTCATCGGCTTTATCTGTGGTTCTCTCAGTTTGCATTTGCTATAGTTTACTTTATAAAATGCCCCTGAATTTGGCATTCAGTTCGCATTTTGCGTTTCGCGTGTTTGAGTCGAATAAGAGAGAATTTTTCGGGTTTGTTTTGTTTATTTATTTTCGGT
This sequence comes from Drosophila acutilabella, assembly GCA_035046005.1. Lineage (NCBI taxonomy): Eukaryota > Metazoa > Arthropoda > Insecta > Diptera > Drosophilidae > Drosophila > Drosophila acutilabella. Next base: position 19,294,612 of record JAWNOK010000013.1, read on the forward strand.
GCACACGCAATTTCAAAATAAATAGTAAATTGTTTAAGCAAATATAAGTCAAACATGTCAAAATGTGAGATCAAAGTGTGCGTGTGTTTTAAATGAAAACACTACTCCCGACTATGCTTGGAATATGATCCAAAAATTGCAAAATATTGTTTAGTTTTTCGGCTTCCACTTGAAATGCAAATTAAAATTTCATTATAATTGAAAAAATCCTAAAAGAAAATTGATTTAAAAATATGCGAAGCTCTTTTGTTAGCCACACACACAAAATATGTTGTTGTAAGAAAAATTTGCATTTAATGAGTTGCTTATTTATAAAGCAACCCCCACGCCCCAGCCCTCAGTCCACAGTCCCAAGCCAGCAACCGGATCCCCTCCCAACTCCCTACTGTTTATCAGAGAGGCCAGTTCCCCTATATAACGACAGCAACAATAGCAATAACTTTGTATAAAGGCAATTGTATGTAAATGCGCTGTGGAAATCACTTTGAAAAGCTAATGATATTTTCTTCATTTTCCTCGCTTGCTGCTGTCGCTTTAGCTACTGGTGGTGTTGTTTATTGACTGAAGATGAGGAGCAAATTGTTGAAATAAATTAAAAAATAAATATACAAAATTACCTAAAGAAAGTTTACACAGGAGACTTAATTGAGCGCTGGCCTTTCCCTTGATTCAATTGTGTGTGAATGTGCGTGACAATTTGTATTAAAGTTTTTTTTTTTTAAATGAAACTAGTATTAGTAGCTGAGCTGTCTATTTGTTATGATATTTGTTTCACATAGCAGAGCTCGTGTAGGGATTATTTTAAACGATTAAAAGACTAAACCCCTTGACTTTCCGTGTATTTAATTTTATGAAAATTATAATCGAACTTTTTTATTTGTAGACATTTTCTATCTTTTCTGTCTATTTTATTTGAGTTTAAAACAAACTCTTTTAAAAATATTTTGTGGCTTCTTTTTCATATTTACCCACGAATAATCTATCATCTACTCATTTCACTAGCATTTTCCGACTTTATTTGAACTACTTCTCATGTTATCTTTCTTTTTTTCTAAACCATATACCCTATTTTAATTATTTGCATCTCATTTTATATTTACCCTCAAGTAATTAATCATCTGTTCCATTTTTCCACACTTTTCCTGCACAAAATCAACCTTAAAGCGTCTAATCAACGCCTGGCATACTAGTAAAACGAATTTCTAAAGCATTATCAATCATTCCCCCTAGACTTATACACCCCTGCGCCTCCTAAAAATTGACCTTAGAAGTGCCAAGGGCGCTTTACCTATAAAGTCGCCTACTGATAAGCAGCAAAACTGTATAATTGTGTATGTTAGGTGTGTTTGAGTCTGTTTTTTTTTGTCTGCTAACAGAGCGGACTGAAAAGCAGCAGAGCATTGAATTTGGTGTAATTAGAAACTAGTTGGAACAGCAAAACAAAGCCGGGAAAAGGAACAGTCCAACAATCTGGACATGCAAAATACTAAAGACCAACTGCTTTCATTACACTGAAAGAAAAGAAGAATTAAAAAAAAAACAAAGAACACAAGAACAAACATTCCTTGAACAAGATTGTAATTGTCTTTCAAGAATTTAGCTAGAAAATCATTTAACGCTCTGTTGGCTTCTTCCCTTGATGCTTATATAATGTTCAAGATGAGAGAAGAACTTGAATTAAAGTTTAGCATATTCTAGATTACTAAACAATTTAACATAGTTAACTATTTTTCTACTTCTACGCTTTATTCTACTCCTTCTTCTACTGCTCTTTTATCTACTTGTTCTACACTGCAATTGCATTGATAAATTATGCAAAAAAGGCAAGGTGAGAGATCAGTGTGACAGCAAACAGCTGTCTGTCTCTGTCTTTCTCTATTCAACTTTTTCACTGTCTCTGTCTATCTCTTTCTTGCTGTCTCCCTGACAGACACCATGTTGAGAAACGAGGTTAGTTGTTGTTGGCAGTTGTCGGTTGTCGGTCGTCTGTTGTATTGGCCATGTTCTGCAAGGGCCCAAGTGAGTGGGCGTTTGCCAAATGGACATGGCTAAAATGTATTTCACAGTGCCAGACAATGCGCTTGGAAACTGGCTCAAATGTGGCTTGCTTTTGTAAAATGAATGAACTTGTTAGGGTTTTTAATGCAGTGAAAATTGCTTTCCTGGAACACTTTTCAGCGACTTTTGAAAGTAGAACATCTACTTGGCTTATGACAGCGTGAACTCTATTGAGGTTGTTAAGGGGGCGATTTAATAGCAGTTTTAGTTGTTAGTACTAAATTGTCTCTACTAAAGTGGCTTTTAAATTGATTGATAAACTGTGTGAGTGTTTTGACTTGGCTAGGAATATTAATAGAAAATTTAGACTCCTCAATTAACCCCTAAGCCTCAAACTTAACCTTTTTCCTATGCAAATGCTGCCCGCAAGACTACATATTTAATTTGTTTTTAAAAACGCAACATGCAACACGCAAGCATAATAAATATTCAATAAAACATTGGAAAACTCCGTATAAATCTTTATAGTTTTGTTTGAATTATAAACTTGTTCAAACACAAATTCATTTTTATTTTCACGACACGAGCATCGGTTTGGTGCGTCATTAAGTTTATTCCCATTGTCTCAAGACGTGAAGGGCAACTGCAACACATCAAATGGCAGCCACAAATCAAAATGCAGTCGAGATGCCGAGGCATCATAAAAATGTCGGCAGTTGAACGCATTGCTTGAAAAATCACGCATACGCCACCGATATTAATGATGTTTATAAATGGTCAGGTCACAAAAGCGACGGCTGATGAAAAACAGAGGCCAAACCTCGTTTTGGTCGCAAGTTAATTCGATGCGCTTTTCTTGGTAAAGATATTTGAAAAGACACAGCAACAACAACTGCAGCAACAAACCTGTAAACAAGTTGGCTAAGAAATATGCGACAGATTGTTGACTGGTCAAGAAACTGGTGAAAGTTGTTGTTGTTATTTATGTTGTTGCTACTGTAATGGTTCATTGACAAATACGAGAAAAAAGAGTACCATAAATCAATAAAATTTGTGGTCAACTTAATGCTGATTTTGCGGTGGAGAAAAACACACCTGACTTTGTTTAAAGTAGTCGGAGAGTAAAAGGGAAGTTTTACCTGACTGCTTAGCTTAATTTAAGTGCAAAAATTTACACATCACTTAGCTGAAAACATTTGTGTACAATAATTTAGGCTATTTTATTGTTTACAACACTGTTTTACTTATAGTGCACTCTATTATTAAGTATGCTGTGTGTTTTTCTGCCTCAAATTTGTTTGTCTTCTCAAATAAATTGAAATTTATTATGGCCGCCACTTAAAATCATTTGACATGCACAATTGTGCGATTCTTTAGCCGAAAAGCTCTTGCTTTTCGTGAATCATGCGAATTTATTATAAACAATTTAAGCAGCAGCGGCATCTGCGAATTTTAAGACTCATATGAATGACACATTTTCCCATTTCTTGAATTGAATCATCATCATCAAGAGATGATGGAGGAAAAACAAAACAGACTGTGGGCAAAAGAGAGGGGAGAATTCTGAGAGAATCGTTATGCAACGTGAAGAAGAATTGCAGAATTCTATGCTCCACTAAGCAGTGCAGAAAACAGCGCTTCTTTATCTGCACGAAGTTCATCAATTCAAGTCGGAAATTAAACCCAGAAGACTCGACGAGTTCAGTCGTGTAGAAAGAGGCGTGACAGAGCTGAAAGGGGCGTTGTGAGAAGAAAGAGAGAAGAACTTGAAGCTTATGCGCTTTTGTTTTGTGTCTGTGCGCGCGCATTTCCTGCATGAAATATTGAAAGAATGAAGAAGAAAACAAACAACAAAAAAATGAAGAAAATTCTTTAATGCCATTTACCATACCATTTGCCATTTTTCCTTTGTTTGATCTGTATTTTTGTGATACTCTGGGTGGGCTCCCCTGGGGCTACTGCATGGATTCCGGAACAGTATTACCTTTCAATTTGTTTGGCCATGAATCTGATTACCATCGCAGGCAGCGTTCTTTGGCTGCTCTACGAAAACCTCGAATATCATTTAAAATGCAGTCAACGAGTTGAATGAACTCATTAGGGAAACAGTTTTTGTGCGTGCTTCTAAGCTACAGAAATTATGCTGTATAAAGCATAATTAGTGTTGGATTTCTAGGAATTTTAAGCAGGAATTATAGCAATAATGAACAAATCTAAATAAAATATAACATTAAAAAAAACGAATATATTAAAAACAAAATTATGTATAAATAAATAACAAAATAAAAAATATAATAAATAAATAAATAAAATATGAAAGAATAATTAATTTTAAAAATTTATATAAAAATAAAACAATTAATATATCAATAAAAAATAATTGTTATATTTATATTTATTTATTAAAAGCAACAGTTTCTATAAAAAATAAAAGCTGTAAAGAAAATATATAATATAATCTATATGAGAAAATTTACGAGAAAATAGTAAAAATTAGTTGGCAAAATTAGTAATCAAATAAATAAAATAGTAATCAAATAAATTCAATATAACTAAAATAATTCAAAATAACATCTTTAAATTAAATTTTTTTATGTGCAGCACAACGTAAAACTGAAAATGCATAGAAAAGAAAAAAAGAAATGAAAAAATGTAAAAAACAAACGCAAGAATCTAAACAATGTGCCTTGAAAACTAAACAAAAAACGTAAAAAAAAAACTGAGAAACAAAAAACTCAAAACACCTTGTCTTCCGCAACGATAAAAATCAACATAATACAACAAGTGTGAATATATCCAACGCCCCCAGTGCCACGCCCCAAACTAAAAAAAGAGCCAAAAATAAAAGTGTTACTGAAAATCTATAGAAAAATCAAATCATGAGTAGTCAACCTGCCAGCCAGCCCGATAGCATTGACTTAGCCTATGATATGTGGGCGGGTCAATTTGAATTTGTCGGACCCACAACGAATACAGCAGCAACAACAACAACAACACTTAATCAAAAGCACACCTTGAACAACAACTACAGCAACAACAACAACAGCAGTAATAACAATAACAATTGTGTAAAATTTGGCAACACTAGTCAGAAATTATCATCGGCGGATAGCTTGGAGGATTTGAATTTGAATTTTAACACAAGTTCCACACAGAATCCACTGTGTAACGCCTACAGTTTGGGTGTGACTGGACAGTATCCGGCATTCGATAAGCAGCCCATACTGATCGATCAGGAGACATTTCTGAGTCTCAATCCAGCGGATTTTGAGGATATTGTGCCATCGGATTCGGAGCCCAATTCTCTGGTTTTCATTGAGAACAAACTCGAGAATAATAACAACAGTCTCGAATCAAATAATAATAACAATAACAACAACAACAGCAATAATAAATTATATAATTTGGAAACATTAACCAGTAAATTTAATAATAAAACCAATAATACAAATACAAACGGTTTTAAGTTGGAAAATCTTAAAAACTTTAAGAACAAATTACTCTGTGATTTTGAGGAGAACGGCGGAAACGGAAACGGATCCACTAACGGTACAAACATCAAAATGAACGGAGCTCTCAGTGCCGAAATATGCGATAATCTCAATGAGCAAGTAAGCAAACTGTTCTACTAATCTACTGTCAGTCTCCTAATGAGCCACCCAACTGAACTCTGACCCACCGTGGGGGTCCACTTAAATTTGTGATGAATTTTTATATAGTATCTGGTATTGCGTGGCCGGTAAACCTCCCAGTGGGGCCAGTGCTTGCATGCCAGTTAGTTAGTCGGTCCCCAAGTTAAACCCTCTTTATATAGTATATAGGGGCATGTCAATAATGGCAATTTACTATAAATAAGCCTTGCTTTTTAGTCAGTTGATTTAGTCTACCTTCGGATTGTTTCTAACGTTGTTCGGGACTAGAAGTTTTTATAGATAAATTTTTATTGATTTATTGACAGTTTTAATCACTTTTAGCGATAAAATGTTGGAAACAAATGATGTGAGTGTGTAGTAAAATATTCATTAATAAATAGTGTAGTGTAATGCTTTACTTAATAGTAAAGTGTCGGTTAGATCTTGAAACATTTCTAATGTAATAAAACATTTACGACAAATTAAAACGTTAAAAATTATTTTTAAACGATCAAACGAAGATCTAAAACAAATTTTATATTATGTTTCTGCAAATTTACAAGCATAAATAAATTTTTAGTAACGTTCAATTAGTTTAAATATTTCGCCAAACTGTTTACAAATTTCCTTGACATATTTACCTATCAACAATGAAAAAATAAACCAAAAGAATTTAACAAAAAATAGTTTTTTTTGTTGTTGTTTTTTTAAATTGCAAACATCTGCTTAAGATAAACACTGAAACAATAAATTATCTTTTTCGGAGCGTTCGAAAATTGCGTCAAAAATGAGATCAGCGTTTGAAAAATTAAACGAAACTACAAAAAAATTTAACAAGAAAAAAGCTGATGAATGAACGCGGCTGATGAATGAACTGAGACATAGCCAAGTGGACGATGATTAGTGTTTGAAAATGTGTCAACGAAAGTAACCAAAAAATAGAAGATGAGACAAAAACAGAACAGAAGTGTAATTTTTTGGGGTCATGGGTCTTAAATTTCTAAATGAAATTAAGTATTTAATGCGATTGCAACAAGTTGAAAGAAAAAAGATAGAAATATATGGGGAGCGGGAATAAACTCTGTTTTTCCCACTGTGCATGCAACTGTGTGTGTAACATGCACCATGGGGCATAAAAACAGCAAAAGCAGAATTGGACATGCAACTAATTGCATGATGCAATTTTCCATTTATATGCATGAGTACTACATTGGGCTCAGCTAATTGGCCACTGGAGCTGTGAGTGTGAGCATGTGATTAATCATCTGATTAAAATAGAAAAAGAAACTGTTTAAAAACTCTCAGTCCATGCTGGAGGTCAATGGAAGTCTGATAAGGCCTCTAAACGGATGCCAAATCACCAACAATTCCAAATTCATTTCCAATTCCACTTGTTCAATTCCTCAGTTTGTTTATCATCGAGTTTATGCTAATGGGAACGGACTCTCGTTTGATAAATGTATCAAATGAGAGCACTGTGGTGATTGTTTCCAGCGGAAAGTGTTGCAAGTGTTTTCATTTTGCTCTTGGCTTGTGGAATCTTTTGAGGTCAAAGCTAATGCTTTGTATATAATGACGATGCTTGGAGCATTTTTCAATCACTATTGAAATTTATGAGTTGTTAATGTTCGTAGAGTGGCATTAAATTGAAGGAAAAGTGTTTATGATGCGTGGCAACCCTATGGTTATCAAATTTGTGTGTTAGCTGATTGACAATAAAGGAGAACGATATTGAAAGTTATAGTTATATGTTTACTTAAGGTATATGATGCACTTAGCGGTGGTTAGTGTTGGTAAACGGTTCACTATTTTATTTTAAACGAGCTTTGGTATTTAATACCCATACCAGTTAAGCAGATTAACAGTCCCCAATTTTCTCTTTTCTATTTTTGATTATCTCTCAGTATTGGTTAACTTTAGCATACATCAATTAAATCTATCATTTACAATGAACCGTCTTCAACTCATGCGACCTTTAACTAATGCATTTCCTTAACCTTTGCCAGCTATTTTCACACACATACTTTTTCATTATTACTAAAACACACACAGACATTTCCCCATCATAATGTCACCTGTCAGACTGTCAAAGTTTTCCAGTTTTCCATTTTTTCCCCGCCCAATATACCAAAATTATTTCCGAGTGAGTTTCCGATTTTTACACACGTCTCTTGTATTATGGGGAGCAAACCAGACCGCAAATGACCCTGGAACTAACCCTGCTGACATTTTGATGGGCTCCAACAAAAGTGACATGAAAAAGTAAAGCATTAAAGACTACCCCGCCCCTCTCCTCCCCTTGCCCAATTTTCCCTTTGCTTTCATCGCTGCTCTTTCTCTTTCCTGTTTTTGAAAAACGGCACTTGTTACTCAATTTGTCTTTTTGAATTTTTTCTTCATTTCTTGTTGTTGTTTTTGTTATGTTTTTGCCTTTTCTTTAAATTTGTCTAGTCGCTTTTATGGCTTGTATGACTTTTTGTTTATTTTGGCCAACGGTTCTCGGTCTCCGCTGTTGTTGTTGTTTTCTGTAGAATTTCAAATAAAATTTCTAGTTTTCTGCCGTTTATATATGTGTGTGTGTATAAACATTTAAAACTATATATGTATGTTTATATAAAAGATACTATAATTTTTTGGCATGGTTCATTGTACACATATGGGTACATACGATGAGTACTGGGGGCCCTATAGAGCCCTCTCTCTCGCTCTTTCAGTACCTCTACTAATATAGAGTTTACATGTCAGTTTCGGTGCCTCATTCCTGACTTTTTATTCAGTTGTTGTCGTGCCGCGCTTCATATCGTTAGTTATTTTTTATACGTCTCTCATTCTGAACAATATTGCATATTTTACCTACTATATAGTCGCCATATATTTGCACTCTTTCTCTCGTCTCTCTGACGTCAAATAATTTTTGTTGTGTGCCGCCGATTGCTGTTTAGTGTTTACATGAGTCTCTTCCCTCTCGGATTCTCCATTTACCGCAAATTACATTTAATTAAGCTTAATTGAAGCCTTTGCCAACAGTTGGACAGTCACTGTACAGCCCATAAAACCACCCACAATTTGTAGTATTTGCAATGGCAACACATTCAATTTAATTTAATTGAACTTTTCAATTGACTCTTTGTAAGCTACTGACGATTTTGAGTTACTGTAATATGGAGCAATCATTCTAATTTCTTGGCAAAGATAAATTATTTTCAGACAGTTTATAACACTGGAAGTTCTTTGTGAGTGATTGAGATAGTGAAAACTTAAGAAATGTTAAATGTAAATGTAAACTTCAACAGTTTCAGAAAAATATATTGACTTATTTTACAACACTAGCTCAAACAAATCATTTATACTGCACTAGACAGCTTTAATTTATTAATGTGTCTTTCACTTAAAAAGTATTTTAGCGCTGAGCTTATTAAAAATATTCTATTCTAAGTAGCACCCCTAAAAGATTTAGTTTGCCAACACTGGTGACAGAACTGCTCATCCTACTGCTATCAGTTACCCTGTATTCCACTTGCAGCTCAGAAACGCATCCGCTTAACACAATTCTTATCGGCAGCTGGTCACACAAGTGACGACTGATTTCAAATATGCATCTCACATATAGACGCTGAACAGGCATTTATTTATACTACATATATATGCCGATAATTACACTGAACAGCAGTTTGAGTGCGCTGAAATCAAATATTTTTTGTTTCACATGTCTACCAAAAATAGTTAATTAATGCAACGCCAACATTTGTTGGGATCTTGGAGTCAATGGGCGTATACTTGATATTTATGAAATTTATATGGGATTGGCATGTCGCTTTACACTGTCGAACAAGTGAATAGCATTGTGAAACAATCTAAACAAAACTGAAACTTAATATGAACAAAGTGTAAATTTCGTATCTTTTGTTTAGTTTTAATGAGACAAAGTTTTATTGTTTTTTAAGAAACTTGTTGTGCAGTGTAATTAAGTGAATGCAGTGCGTCGTCTTTGCTGCTTGTTAAACAAAAATACTGCTGCCGGCAACGTGTTGCAGTCTGTTGTGGCAAGCAAATGAGCAAAGACGCCGCGATTCCAAACAGAAACAGAAAACAAAAAATTTCGTTGAATTTTTTGATGAGCAGATGAGAGAGGAATATATATACAATATAAGCATTATATAGAGACCCAGATAATGTATATAGCAGCCGAAGATATATGCAAATGTATTTGAAAAATCACATGGCTGATGTGCAGTTGGTGAATGAGCTGCTCCACGATCTGCGGCACATGAAAAGCGATTGTGTCAGTACCAGTTACTAGTTAATAAACATTTTAAAAGCATAACAACTGAATAATTTATAATTTTTTGTTGTATTTTCAGCTGGAACTGCTGCAGCGCAAGGTGGACGATCTGTCAGATACGCAGAATATAGCCGAGGATCGCACGACGCGCACAAAGACAGAATATGCGGTGCTCCAGGCCCGTTATCACATGCTCGAGGAGCAGTACAGAGAGGTGAGTTAGAGTCTACCATTAACTACAGTTCACTTTAATAAATAACTATTTTAATTTTTAGTCGGAGCTGCGTGCAGAGGAGCGTTTGGCTGAGGAACAGAAGCGTCATCGGGAGATTTTGGCGCGCGTGGAACGTGAAGCGTCGCTGCAGAATGAGAATTGCCAGATGAAGATTCGTGGCGCTGAAATCGAGGCGAATACACTGCGCGATGAGGCGCAAAGATTGCGTGTATTATGCGATAAACAGGCCAACGATTTGCATCGCACCGAGGAGCAGCTGGAGCTGGCACGCGATCAGATTGCTGCACTGCAGCAGGAATACGATGAGCAAATGCAAACGCTGCGGCGACACGAGCAGGAGAAAAAATCCACCGAGGAGTTGATGCTCGAGCTGAGCAACGAGTTGCAACGCGCCCGTGAGGAGAATGGGGCACGTGCCATGCCCACCACATCGCCGGAGAGCATAAGACTGGAGGAGCTGCATCAGGAGCTCGAGGAGATGCGCCAAAAGAATCGATGTAAGCCAAGGAAACCAAAGGAAACTCTTGAAATCTGTTTATTTTATATAATTTTTTGCTTTTAGCACTCGAGGAGCAGAACGAGGAACTGCAGGCCACCATGCTGACGAACCAGGCTACCATGCTGACCAATGGCGTGGAGCAGGGTCGTAATTTGTTGAGTGGAACCCTCAATAATCTGGCCCAGGAGCTGGAGGAAATGTCACAAGCTCAGGTGTGTATTAGAAATGTTTAGTTGCTTAGTTGAGTCCTTTTCCGTCCCGTGCTATTTTATTTAATGCTTTAGTCTATGCCACACCCACTCAACTTGTTCCACGCCCACACGACTGCACAGTCTGCACTGCTTGTAATTGTTGCACAGTTTGAGAGCCCCCACCGCATTCTGTTGCATTTGTCATTATATTATACTATATACATATATAAAAATATAAATTTATTGTATTACAGGATTCTGTGGATTCAGCCACATTAGCATCCTTAAGTCAGGTAATGCTTATTCACCAAACAACCACAAAAACAACAACAAATTAGCAACTAAAACCACACAATTACAATACACGGTTTTGGCGCCACTGTGCATGCGCTGCAGTTTGACAGCGACTGCTTAAATGGTTTTTGGTTCACGTTACTTTTTAACTAAACTTTATCGGCAAATTGTTTTCAAATTATGTGTTGGGTTCAAATAGATTTTAAGTATAACAATTCGAAAAGGGTTTTTATAACATGCCTGTCTTTGTGTTAACTGTTTTTGATTATTTAACGTTACCCAACACTAATCGGTTATTTTAAATTTACAGCTGCAACAAGCGTTCCAGGAAAAGGAGGATGAGAATGTTCGTCTAAAGCATTACATCGATACGATTCTACTCAACATTGTGGAGAACTATCCCCAGTTACTGGAAGTTAAACCCATGGAGCGGAAGTAAGATCGAGACGAAGAAGATAATGGAGGAATTAGAAATAGCCCAGACTCTTAACAGTTTCTGTACCACCTAACTACTAAAACTAACTTAAAAGAAGTTGAAAAGAAAATCACACACAACACAACACAACAACAACCAACTAATTAACTACTATAAATGTTATCTTAAGCAATCCCATAATATTTATATGTTTACTTAACTTAAGTCATAAATTATTTTATAAAAATTTATTGTAGTTTTTAAACCGAACAACACAAAAAGAGAAGAACAGAAGCGAGAAGCGAGAGATAACAAAATAGAACAGAACAAATCTGCAGATTTATGTGAAATTAGTTAAAATTGTTAATCTAATTAATTTTTTCGTATAATTTTTAAATTATTATACTTGTTATGTATAAAAATTCAATGTTTGTATAAAGAAAAAAAACTAAATTGTCAAAAAAAAATTGAATATATCCAAACAATATTTGTTATAGTTTTTGTAGTGTTGATATTATCTATATAAAAACAGAGCTTAGATCTTAAGACGAAACACCTTTTAAATGAAACAATATTTATTAACAATTTTAACTAGAATATGTGTGTATGAGTAGACGTTGCGAACGGATCCATTATTTCAGTTTTAGATACAATATCTCTTTAATGGCAGCCTATGGATACATCTCTATTGAGTTTATTTGCCTATTTGATCAATTTCCCTTTGCCATGTTATATTTGCCTACGTCCTAGAGCCTTAGGCTGCCATATATACTATATCCACATCCAAAAAGAACCTATCAAAAAATTTGCGTTTATGGTATGGACAATCCCCAGGATATGTAGTCGGAGTTTTAGTTAGAACGAAAAGCAATAAATTATATGAAATACTAAAATGAAAAGTATTTAAAACTAATGTTTAATAACTGTACTACGTACTCTACTTGTAAACACATACTACTTATATTATAATCGTGTGTAAATCCTTTAAATGGACGTAATGTGCAAAGGTTAAGGGATCGTCACTGTAGAGATCCGAATACTTTGAGACGATCCCTAATAGCTTAGACTTATAAACTCAACGAAAACTTAAAACATAACTCAAGTGGTCAACTTTTCTTTATATAAATATATACATACATATAATCCAATAATTTTATTGAAATTCTGTATAGAACTTTGCTAATCAAAATGTTTGATGCCTTAAATGATTTATACCAATTAAGAAATTCTTTTGTATGATAGCAGTGTTGTCAAAGGCTGGAAACGAAATGTTTTAATGCTTTAACACTAAAAAAAAGTCCATTACAATAAATGTACATCTTTCTATATACATATTTGTTAACTAAATGTACATGTCTATGCCTAATAACATAGCGCTTAATTATATTATTTACACAAAATAAGTGTACGGAAGAATACTAAAATGATAATAAAAAGAAATTTTATAAAAACAAAAGTAACTGAGAGTTTTATTCGTCACAGAATTCTGTTAATGAATTAATGCTAATGGAGCGTTGAAATCCCGCCCAAAAAACCATAACCATAATTGTTAAGTTTATTGAGGAAAGTATTTGCCGGAACCGGTTGTGGCTTCAGCTGTTGCCTTGAACTTGTAACCGGTTCAATTATTGCATCAGGGATTGTCTGTCATCGTATTTAAGCCGGTGACAAGTCCAAGTGCAGGACACAGAAGACATTAGAGTTGTAGTAACAAGATGTTTAAGCTTAACTTAGTTTTGGCCACAGGTAAGATGGCTTTAACCAATAATCCTTGATTGTGACTGATGTGTTGTTTCATTCTTAGTGCTGCTGAGCTTCGTCTTCGGCTCAGCGCAGGTGATGCCAAATGCAGAGATCGGCAAGGTTACGCTCCAAGTGCCGTTGCTGTCCAATGGAAAGCCCGTGGTGACAGTGGATAAAAATCAGGTGGAGGTGGCACATGTTGTGGAGATTGTGCCAGGCAAGATGGCTACCGAGGAGGTTGTGGTACCACCTGTTGTTACGAAGCCGATGCCCATGGTGCGAAATACAAGGGCTATTGTGGAAACCGTAAATCGAGGTGTACCTAATCCTGGCATGCCCAACCCTGGAGTGCCTAACCCTGGTATGCCCAACCCTGGAGTGCCTAACCCTGGCATGCCCAACCCTGGAGTGCCTAATCCAGGCATGCCCAATCGTGGTATACCCAATCCTGGTATGCCAAATCCCGGAATTCCCAATCCTGGTATGCCCAATCGTGGTGTACCTAACCCAGGAATTCCCAATCCTGGAATGCCCAACCCTGGCATGCCCAACCCTGGAATTCCCAATCCTGGCATGCCCAACCCTGGCGTCCCTAACGCAGCTGCTTCAGAGCTTTATCCCGTTGCCGTACTGCCACCCAGCTCTACCGAAACCCCCATCGAGATGCCCAAAACCATGCCCTCGAGGAGCTGTCACCAACTCTTGCTGGCAGAGTTGACTACCACTCCCATGCCAATGCCGCCCCCTCCAGTCGAACAATGCGACCAGGTGTGCACCAAGTTAGAGTTGAATCCCATCTGCGCCCACAATGGCGTCTGTCTGCATGAGTTCCCCAATCAGTGCATCATGGACACCTTCAACTGCAAGCACCGCGACTTGGCGTTCCGAGTTGTCGACGAAAATGTCTGTCGAATGGGCGTGTGTGCTCGACGCTGCAAAGCAGAGGATCTCATGTAGGATGTAGACAGAAGTCTTAAAATACTTTTATTGTACATAAAAAGTTTTTCATCATTTTAAATAAAGTCATCAAAATAACATAAAAATATTTAACTTTTAGCTCCTCTGACTAATCAGTTAAAACGGAAAGTTTGTCGTGTTTAAGCCTGAGATAACTGAACTTTAAGAGAGCGTATGAATGAAATAAGTAACCCTTGATTTTTTGCAAATATATGCAAATTTCTGATATAAAATTTGGGCAAATTTTAAAACAATTGATTAAATTTTTGATGGATATTCTTATATAGTTTACGAGTCACTTCTTCTTTAGTAACATATCAAAATGACCTCCAAAAAGATACAATTCGTAAATTCTGCACGTAGTTCTCTTTATGCACTTATTGTTAATTTAATCGGCCATTTTAATTAGTTCGGTAAAAAGCATTATTGAACAAAAGCTGTGCTTATTAATAGATGCAAACGTGTCAGAGAAATCAATATTGGCGAATGTGTTTCATTTGCTCGACGTACTCAAACTTTAAATGATTTCAGAGAAAAGGTGGAAGGAAAGGGGAACAGATGTTTAACCGGTTACATAAAAATATATAAATCGTCAATTAAGATTGCCCAAAACAATTGCGTAATTGAATAACTATAGTAGACATTAGAATTCGGAATGCTGTGTTTCAATATTTAGATCTTATGTATTCATTCATAATTGTAATACTTAAGGTTAAAGCTAATAGATATGTATGTATGGATATGTATGGATAGATATGTATCATTTAGAAAACTTTTTGTTATTTGCACAAACCATCATATTGATTAACTGATTTTATTGTATATAAACATATTATATATAAACATTTTTTACAAAGTACTGTCCAACTCTCTTGACTGCAGCTCCCTAATCTACTAAAGTTAAGTAATAGGTCTTTTACAGTCAGCTTCCTTTTCTTTATCTAGTCTTAAATTCACTAAACACACATTAAATTATTAATAAAGAATTTTTATTGAACTGTTGTGCGAACTACTTAATAGTTTTCCTTAATCTTATCTAGCATAAACTTGAATCTGTTATTTGTAATTCCTCGCGTTCTTCGGGGCTGCAGAGAGGCACGTATCCCTGTGTGCAACGATAGTTCTCCACAATGTTAAAGCGTTTCTGAGGATGGCGGCAGTTGTAGGCGGACATGGTGCAGCGACTGGTGAAGAGCTGCAGACATTGTCCGTTGTGAGCGCAGACGCTGATGTCTTTTTCAGGGCAGCTAAACTGGCACTTGTCTGATTTGAACAGCTGATTCATGTACAGTACGT
Source organism: Drosophila acutilabella (assembly GCA_035046005.1). Lineage (NCBI taxonomy): Eukaryota > Metazoa > Arthropoda > Insecta > Diptera > Drosophilidae > Drosophila > Drosophila acutilabella. The sequence goes on from JAWNOK010000013.1 coordinate 19,310,154, forward strand.
CTCCATACTGATTGGCTGCTGGCAGCAGACTGCGATAAGCAGGCAGCACGTTAGCGTTGGCAGCGACCAGAGCAGTAAAAACTATTGAAAAGAGAGTGAGACCGTAAGAGAACAAGAACTCAAGTTGAAGTGACTTAAGCGTTGACTGGAAAACTTACGTAGACAAAGTAGAGAAATTTGTTTCATGGTTTTAATGCTTTTCAGACTTTTCTGTTGTTGTTTCTGTTGTTTAACCTTGCTGTGTTTGCAGCAACTGTTGAACTGTTGATTTTGTCATCCGTCCGAATTGTTTTTATAACAAAGTTTTGTCACTCAAAAATGCTTGGCTTTTCAGCCGTTGTACACTCTTTACTCCCTCATAATCCTTTATTTTAACACCTGACAAAAATATGCAAAACTGAATGTTATCGTTGTCATCAGCTTTTTAGGGGCTTGTCATTTATGCGTATTATTCGCCTGCCAAAAATAAAAGCCTTTTGTTTTTGCTCATCCCGTGGGAAATTTGCATATTTACTTTCTCTTGTTTAAATAATAAAATTGCTGTATGATAAGAATTATCTTTAAAGCATACTTTTAGGCGGTGTCAATAAATCGCACAGTGTTTGGTCAATGACTCTGCAACTGTAAATTGTTAATTGAGTTTGAAGTAATTAAATTATTTGTTATTGTTTTGAAAACAAATCGTTAAAAAGTTATTAAATTACAGCTAATTTTGTTTTTAATAAATATTTGTTTTGACGTGTATTTTTGGAGTGTTTCACGCCCCATCAGAATGTATTTAAAATACAATATTTTAAAAATCTTTGAAAATAATATTCTATAAGGAAGCAATTAATACGAATTCGATAAATTTCCGTTCGGTTTCGGCCCAGTCAGTCAATCGCTGAGCTAAAACGAAACCAGTTACTACAGGGCGCGTAATGAGAATTATTTCAATTAGCATAAAAAGTACATAAACTTACAAAGATGCTTATGACGAATCGTTGGATCGCATCGTGTTCTCAAATGATACCTGAGATCGTATAAAAACCGGGAACTGACCACGAAAGCGTCACAGAACGCTGCCGAGCGTCGTTAAAGCCAGAGTGTGGGGTATCAGAGTAACTTTTTGGACTGCAAGCGATAAAATGCATGTTATCTTCATATTTGGTAAGTACGAAGTACGGAGGGTATGGCAAGCCAAGGATTTAACTTAATTAAAATAAACTCTAGCACTGCTGACGGTGTCACAGGCCGTGGAACTGGACAAACCGGAGCAGCAGCTGCCGGAGAATATGGAATTACCCTTGCATATACAAACGCTGATAACGAACCACATCAATCATGTGCTGCAAACGACACAAAAGCCACAAGTATTGACTGGCCACGTGCCACAGGCCGGAGAAGGAAATGGCCATGGAAAAGGAAAAGCCACAGTGCCACTGCCTCACTTGGATCTGCTGCCACCACATGTTGAGCAGCCAAAGGTAGTGCCGCAGGTAATAAATCATCAGGCAACTGGCACATGGCAGCATTCAGCTCCTGTCGCGGGCTATAACAAAGTGGTGATGCCGCCGGTTCCACAGATTGTGGTCTCACTGTCCAATGGCCAGCAACCGTTGCATGTCGGCGACAAGGTCAACAAGTTGCAGCAGCATGTCAACAATGTTATGCATTTGGCCGAAACGCATATACCGGCGGCCATCAATCAGTCGATCAAAGAGAAGCAAAAGCTGCAGAAAGAGAAGCTGGAAATGGAAAAGCTGCAGAAAGAGAAGCTGGAAAAGGAAAAGCTGGAAAAGGAGAAGCATAAAGAAACCACCTCCACAACTGCAGGTCCAACTCATCAAAGACTTCGCCTGCTCTCCAACGAAGTCGAGATCCCCGAAATACTGGAATCACAGCGGGAGCTACAGAAGCTCGGAAAATGCAGTTTCCAGTGTCCAGATAAAGCGCTGCCCGTTTGTGCCAGCAATGACCAATGTGTGGTCGAGTTTCCAGGACAGTGCGAACTAAGCGAGTGGAACTGTTTCAATACCAAGAATGGTAAGTTAACGTTGATTAAATCGTTCTTTATCTTAACTGACACATTTCCTTTTGTTTAGTGTTCCATCAAGTGCATGACGACGAGTGCAGAAACACAATCAAGTGCTATGATCGCGATATGCAGTAGAAAGCGTGGCTGAGAGGCAATGAAAGAGACGATAGAGATAGAGAGAGCTGCATTTAATCAATAACTTTTTAAGACATTACGATTTAAAGAATTTAAGAATTTTTAAGGCTTAAGACTTGATTACAATTAAACTTGAAGTATTAAACTAACTCTAAATAAAGATTTATTTCTTTTGGACATTTTTACTAAGCTCCAGTTAGAAATTAGTTGAATAAAACAAAAAATTCACTAACTTTTTAGTTGATCGTCTTATTTAATGCTATTAAAATAAATCTAAGAAACCGAATACTTCGTGAGCTCGTGATCTCCGTGAGCTCCCTAGATTAGCGAAAAACATCAGCGATCAACTAATTTTAATGTTATTCAATGCTAATGTTAATTTAAAGCTAATGTTAATTCAATGTTAATGTTAACTCAATGTTAATGTTAACTCAATGTTAATGTTAACTCAATGTTAATGTTAACTCAATGTTAATGGTAACTGAATGTTAATGTTAACTCAATGTTAATGTTAACTATATGTTAATGTTAACTAAATGTAAATGTTAACTCAATGTTAACGTTAACTCAATGTTAATGTTAATTCAATGTTATTGGTAACTGAATGTTAATGTTAACTAAATGTTAATGTTAACTCAATGTTAATGTTAACTAAATGTTAATGTTTACTCAATGTTAACGTTAACTCAATGTTAATGTTAATTCAATGTTATTGGTAACTGAATGTTAATGTTAAGTCACTGTTAATGTTAACTCAATGTCAATGTTAACTCAATGTTAATAATTTTTGTATTGCGACCTGCTGATCTTTCTGTTTGCCTGGTATTTCAGCAAGAATTACTAACGATTTTGGGCACTTCAGCTCGCAGCGGTCAAGCAAAAAACATTCGCGAAAGTCCAAAATTTAAGATTTCCTTGTGTAAAACACCAGGCAAGCAGAATCAGCAGCAAGCGACAGACTGTAATTTAAATACAATTACAGAGAGGAGAGTTCTGGAGCATACGTTAACAGGAAACAGAGAATGCTCCTTGCTAGCGCCACAGATGACAGAGAACAAACACACAAACAGCGGCAGAGATCTCTGAGCGCAATTAGCGCAGAGAGAGTGGGAGCCTGCTTAAGCTAGTTAATAACTTGTGAATTATTTTGAAGCATCGCTAACAATTATAAATTCTATAAATTATTTAGTCTATTTGATTTAAACTTGCACGTAAACGACATAAATTGTCGATAGTAGATGCTAGAGATGGGTAAATGCTTATTGGCATCAACTTCAAGTTCAATAATTTAAAATTTAGTTTCATTGGTTAGCACTAAAAAGAGCTAATAATTCATTTTTGTATACATTTTAGAGTACAATTATTTTTGTTTTAATTTTTTTTATTCCATAAAACAAAAAATTCGCATACATTGTAACTTTTCCGATTTATTTACTTTATGGCTTTGACATGCATCAATCTTTTTTTGGCTACGGAGTTTACTTTGTATCTTGGGTATACTTTGGTGTTGAACAAATATGGATTTTGTACTTTGGTAACAATCAAATGCTTAAATGCTGCTCGTTACTCTTCAGATCAGTTGGCGAACGTCTACTTTGTCATTACTTGTCTCAAATGCTTGCCACACATACACATACACACACACACACACACACACACACGCACACACACACACACGCATGAAGTGTACACAATCCCAGGCAGACGGCAATCATCCAATTTGTCAAAATGGCTTATTAACGGATTTGGCCAAAGCCCAGAACGCCAAACGCAAAGCCAAGTAAATGCCAATGCCAATACCAATGGGAAATACAAACTGGAAGAATGAGCAATGGACCAGTCCCAGCTGTTCCAATCGAATCTGGCTTTTTTTCTGCTGCTGCTGCTCGCTTATCAAATGCTGCCGCATGCAAAGACATGCAAAGAGCTCGATAAGTGACAGACGCCTCCTGGTTGGCCGCCTTGTCAGCAGTCATTCCCCAATGCCAAACTCAATGGAGTTACATACATCTTGGACTTGGCCTCAACATAAGCCGGAGATTGTGACTGTAACCAACTTTGGAGGAGGTAGTAAGTGTAGCGGGGTTTAGTTCAGGGAATGCAGCCAAGAATAGTAGAGGAGTTGCCAGTGCTTCAGGGTGAGGTAGCTGGTGGGGCAACTCAGACCTCTTGCTCCCATTAAAAAGCACTTTATGAATATGCGGCAAGCCAAAAGAAATCATTTCTTTTGCAGCTTTGAATTTGCATAAGTTTAGAAAGGGTATTGCAGTGGGTAACGGGTAGCTAACGGGTCGCTTTTAACATCGAGTATCTTCAAATTGAAGTTCATGTCGAGGTTAACTGTGCCACTCATCGAAGACTGTTCAGACTGTTAAATAACACACATGTTAATGTAATGCAGGGTTGTCAGCTACAGAAATTATATAATAATAACATTAAATGGCATAAAATTGGCTTATTTAAGCCTGGAAACTCTTTGTTTTGTTGTTAAAACAATTAGTTGCTATTGATGGCAACTCTGATCAGGTGTCAAATTTACTATATACTTTTATACTACACCACATTCACTACTTGGCTATCTGAAATATTTTCGTAGAGGGATTCAAAGTATCCCATTAAATGTAACTTAGTTAAATGTATTTAGTTTTACAAGCGAATATGTAGTTTAGCTATAAAACACTGCAATTCATAGTCACTACAAAATCTATTAAAGTTTTTATTTAGTATATGTAAAGCAGTTTTTATATTGGAAGGTGACAACCCTACTTTGTCTAATGTACTAAATAACAAATGTGTAGTTTTTCAACAAATATACTAAAATCATGTATGTATGTTTAACAAAGTATTTAATTAAAAGGTGGCAACCCTACTCAGACAACCCTATATTTAACAATTTATAAACAGGAAAATTTAGTACTTCAATAATATTTACTCTTCCTCTACTACTATTGTAAATCCTTTTCTTTAGTAAGTGTATTTAAATAGCCAGCATTTAAATTAGTTTTATGTTAGGAATTCTGCTCTCATGTTAAAGCTGCGACGTCCACGCGCCTTTCGGGGGTCATAAATTTCACATTTGCAGTTAGCCTGGGGAGCTGCCTCCCTGTCCTCCCTGTCCTCCCATCCTCCCATCCTCCCATCTCTTCTGTCTTTCTGTTCGCTGCTCTGTTTTACAAATATTTGACTTAGTTTTGAGTGTACTGGAGCTGTTGGCCAGTTGGTGGCGGTCTGTTGGCCAACTCGTTGCTACCCGCTGCGTGTCTGCCACGCATGCGCCATCTTGTACATCGTCTCCCAAAAGGGGGAAGCACCGAAAAGCACCGTTAGTTGCCGTACGTTGCTTATCTCTCTGCTGGATTTGTTTTAGTCGTTTTGATTTGGCTGCTTTTACTTTGGTAGCAGCTTCTACTTCTGCCCAACTTTCTTCCCCCACTCCAGCTTCTTGTGCTTCTTCTTGCTCTGCTACAGCTTCGTTTTAATGCCAAATGCGTGAGCTGTGGGCCGTGCCGCAGTTTGAGGCAGCAATACACTATGTTGCCAGTTGACTCTGCCGCAGCGGAAATGCAATTAACACTTTGGGCCATAATTGCGTGCCAAATGCATTTGGCTTGGCCCAAACGAGTTCTGGCTACTCACAGCTGAACCCTCCCCACTCCCTTCTCACCTCTTAGCTCTACTTACCTCTACTCACCTCTCTTCACTCCTCAGCCTTGTTGGAGTCACGCAGCAACCGTTGTTGCATTGCGCTTGTTTTGATTTGCTCGACTCATTTGCAAGCAACGTGGCCATTAATCAGTTTTGGCAATGCCTCCATCCCAAAGGAGCGTATACTTCCCTGACAACTCACGTTTGGGCCATATAGACAAACAGATACTCTTAGTCTGCATTACATGTTTAAAACTTGACTGGTTTTAAGTTGGAGTCTTAAATTAACTAAGCAAGAAGAATAAAGATTATAAAATAAGTTGAATATATATGTAGTTCTAAATTTAAGATTAAATCCCTTTGAGTGACTTTTATATATGTTTATTATTTTATAATATTATTCTTTATTTATGTGGTGAAAATCGATTGCATTTCTGCCTTTTTTTTAGCTTTAAGCTTTATTTTAAGCAGACTGACATAAATACTCTACCCCTGCACACACTTGGCTAATCTCAATTAGGGCCTAAATTGCTATTGTCCAACATTTAAATGCAGATGCCAAATTAACGACCATTTTGCCCAACGGGGCTGGCTAACTAGCTTGTAGACTGTATCTGCCCCTACTCCTCCCACCTCTCCACTGCCCCTCTGCCACCCTCTGCTCAGATCACTCTCCAACCCACCGTTTGCCTATTAACTGGAATTACATGTCACAATAACAATGTCTGTCAGGACAGTGTTTTTAATTTAACTGAAATTAATTGAGTAATTTGATGAGACACAACAAAAACAGAAAATAAAAGAGGAGAAACGCAGTCAAAAAGAATTCCAAGCGAGGGGAGGTAGGTAGGGAGGGCGTGGCAATTGTAGCAGATGCAGATTGTATGCTCTTAAAAGCAACAAAACGAGGCCAGACAGCGACAACAACAACAACAACAGTAGAGAATTTAATATAAAGCATATTAACTTTGATGGCAAATGGCCGCGAGGCAAAGTCCGAGGAAATGGAGATGGAGTCATGGATTTTGTAGTCATCTGTCAGGCGTTGGCGTTACAGCAGTTGAGTGGGGGGAAGGAAGGGGAAAGGGGACGTCCAAGTAGCTGCAACACATGTTTGATGATGTGCGCGCTTTGAAGTCAGAATCACAGAGACTGCGACAGACAGAAGGCAGTTAGCCAGCTACCAAGTCCAACCACAACTATAGCTATCTCTTTCTCTATATCCCCCTCTCCTCTCCTCTCTTCATCTACAGTAGTCTGTACTGTGGCTGCCACATGACAACCGTTTAAAAAGGTTTTATTTACACCGCAGACAGGGCAGCAGCACATCAACCGACTAACCATTCAGATTGGAAACTACAAGTATATAGTACACTACACTACACAACACGTTTGCTGAACAGATTTTAAAGACAGCTGTGTGTGTGCTGGTCGCGTTGCGCGCAATTAAGTTGCCAACAACTTTGAAATTATGCAATTATGGGTATGAGAAATTGCCTGGAAATTACATGAGAGGAACTTGACGAACCGCAAAGAGACTCGAGTAGAAACAAAACACAAGACGAAGACTAAGGCCAGCAGAAAGACCAAGCAACTGACCAGGAGGAGAGACTTAGTCAGTAGGAACTTAGGCACAGCATCAAAACGATAGTCACTCTACTTGATTATTTATTAAAACGAAAGTTAAACAGCGAAAGGAAGCAATTTTTCCATATTAGAGACAGAGGGAGCGAGCGTACACTGAGAGAAATACTATGGTAAGTGCTTTCCTAAGCTTCCAAGATGTTTCTGATTTAATTAAAAAGAAGTCATCTTTTTAACCCAGTGTAAACGCTGCTGTTCTGACTCTCGTGTTAGCCAAGTTTTGTTTGGGTTCTTGCTACGCTCATGAAACTGCATACGTAATTCCCGTATGCTTACATACACTTGGTAGCATTGCTGGCCTGCAGTTATAGCCAAGTTAAGGCTGTCGCTGTTGCGGTGCGAGTATAGCGTAATTGCCATGTTTAAAGTGTGATTAATTTGTAATCATCAGAAAGGCAAAGCAGCAGCAGAACCAGCAGCATCCAACAGGCAACAGGCAATTGGCAACAGTGGCAACATTCCAGCTGCCACAAGAGCCAAGAGCATTTTGAGTAGCTAAAAATCTTAACGGTATAACTTTAGGGTACTTCTGGGTACTCAACCATAAAAAGATGAGTAATCAGGAATCTTATTTTCATTCTCTCCAAGTGCATGAAATTTCCATTATTAAAAGTCTTTAAAGGCAGAAATTTTGTAATTATTTTGATCTATAACCATATGAAGTAAATAATATAACTTTATAAAAAATATCTTATAAAAATATTTAATTATTTACTTCAGTTTAATGTTATAAATAACAAAAGTTTTTATTCACTTTACTCTAAACATCAAAAGTTTTTTAACGGCTTCAATTGATTTATTTTAAAATAGTTTAGTCCATCGTAATAGGCGGTAAACCTGGTTTAAAGACAATTCAGATTATCCTTAATAAACTGCAGTTGAGTAACACATACTAGGCTATAATCCCATAAAGTTATCCAGTGGTTTTATCTAAGCGATAAGTGGAAGCCGCTGAGTCTTAAACAAACACTCAACACTCCACTCACCTTAATTAGGTAAGTGATTGAAATACAAAAAAGAATATAAATATTTACAGTCAATTTTATAGTCATACATAATTAGCTCTAAGAGTGTCTGTTTATAACTTTATTAATTGGCTATTTTTTAAAGGTTATTTCAAGAGAAATACACCGTTCTAAAGACACACATAGGGGTATTTTTTAGTATCATTGAATATGCAGAGTTGCAATTTAATTAGCGAACAACCCTATTAGCCTCAGGAATAGCAGATCTATCGAGAATAGCCATAAAGTTAGCTTCTTGGCTGTCGTTAGGTGCCAGTGAGATGGAGACGATGGACAAATGGTCAAAGAGATGTCTGTATACCTGTTACTTGTAGTGAAAAGGTATACACTGTTTGAAGGATACTTAGCTACATATATTTCCAACCGATAACGATAAATAAATATTCAAAAATAAAATAAACTTATTGATGATGTATCAAAAGTTAAAGTAGCTTCGTTAGATCTTCACATTTGCTGCCATAACTTTTATATTTAAATATTCTTACAAACCACATTTAAGCTGACTAACGGGTAACTCATAGTTTAGAGTCATGACTGCTTTGTTACGTGTGCAGCGTCTAAACCAATCAGAATGGCCCAAAACACCGCTGTTAATTGCCGCTTAAAGTATAAATCTAGCAATGGCCAATGCCAAAAACCAATGAAAGCCGCTAGACACTTCCTACCAAGTTGGCATCGCAATTGAGGCCCCGAAGACTCCAGAGACACGAATCGACCGCCTGGCGCGCATGTGCAGTGACGTCCCAAATTACAAGCTATAAAAATTTATGACTCCCAAAGACAGCAATAGACAAAAAGAATAAAGAGAGAAGAAACTATATAAAAATTATATCTGAAGGAAGCAACACAGTGAGCCATAAACACAGAAGCTGGGAAAGTACCGGTTTTCCATTGAACTCGCTTTTCTTCATACACAATTGATGGAAAATTAAGTTGTGGTGTAAAGTCCAAAGCGAATTGCTTGAATTGGGTGGTGGTGCGATGGGTTGTGCGATCAGTGTGAAATGTGTTAAAATTCAATTAGAACTGCATGATAAATCACATCAACTATAGAGTTTCCCTTTAAACCAACTTTAAAGTTAACTCGTTGCAATTATTTTGTAATCCCGCTATTTTGACCTTTAGCTATGCGCATTTGCCACTCGTTTGACCTTCTTTTGCAATGACAGTCACGCAATCTGTATCTATAGATAAACTCTGTACTCATACACATTCTTCCTGCCCATGCCTGATGGCTACATCATGCTCTTCCACTTGATTTACGTCTAACAGTAATCGAATAATATATCAGACAAGTGGCTAGCACAGGTAGCCAGACCAAACTTAGTCTAAAGCTCAGCCACAAAATCAATTACATTGACAAATGAGCAGCAGACAAGACACGCTGAGCGGGAATATATCAGGGACTGGGTAAGAGGTATAAATATATGTATATATAAATTCTTAGTGTGTCAGTTCGACCCCAAAAACATTGGTCTGCAGTGGCGTTACTTCTATGCAATTTAGTCAAACGTTTGGGGATACACCACAAAATTGTCATACTCTGCAGCTCATCCTCAATGGTTGGTTAGTGGCACATCCACAACCACATCGACTCCATGAATTATGTGACTTATTAAAACGTCATTCGAGCTGACAAGTTGCCGTTGCCACACAGTTGTCCCACAGTCTTACAGTCTACCTACGAGCACCAAGTTCCAGTTCGTAGTTCCCTGTTAGCAGCTCTTGGCTCTGAGTTCCCAGTGAACCTGTATCCCTGCATTTTGTTGTTGGGCAGGAAACTTGTAATTGTCGTATTCGACGGCCTAAGCTGAAGTGTTCTTTTTATACCCTGTGTTGTGGGTACACTAAGTTTATTCGTAGTTGGAAAAGTCTGCAAATGGAGTTAAATTTTATTATGTATAAATTGATGTGTCCCGAGAGTAACATATACACAATCTTGTTGATTATGAACTCTGACTGTTTATTAACATTAGGGAATTAAAGCATTTAACAAGGTTATGTTACTTAACATAGTTTTGTGTGAGTTATGTTAAACGCTTAGAGATAGAAGTATACCGATATAACGATTATAACATAAATGTGAATAACTTTTTATTTGTGATCCTAACATCGTTTCGTCACAGGGCACTTAACAGTCTGGTAAGCTCTACTTTCCAAAGCCTTTTCTTCAATTTTCTTTAGTGTTTCTTTTCAATGTCTATCGCTACTGTTTATGCATCGGCATGTGGGTAATCATTGAGCTGTCCTGTTGCCATTACTCCTGCAATTTGCATTTATAATTTTCTTTTGGACGCATGCAAACTTGTGTAATTGAAAAGGAAATCTCTCTGATGACAGAGCTATTGGAAGCGTTTATAAAGCTGACAGTCAAGTTAATTAGTTGCCACTAAAGGGAGTTAACCAATGGTAAAATGTTCAATTAATGCGATAAGATATAATAAATATGTGGTAAATAGGCGACATAAATGTTTAAGAATATTATTTTTATTGATTGTTTGTTAGTTTATATAACTCTTGTGGCTTATTAGCTCGTATTGCTAATTAACTCGCTCTCGCTTTTGACCTTGTGCTAATTATTCAGTGAAATTTTGAATTGGATTTTCATGTCAGTTTTTATACAAGGCCGACAAACTTTACACATGCTGCAATTATTTCTAGTCGAGCTCATCATGAAAAGCTATGGCTTTACCATTCAGCTATACAACTCTCACCTGCCCACCTAATCCAGCTGTCATGTTGGGCAATTTGTTGTTTACTTTTTTTATACTTCTTGTCATTTTTTTAACGAACGCACTAATTAAATTTAATTAAAACGTGTCAACTGAGCTTGTCAAAACAAATTCGTTACACATTCAAGAAGCTAAAAGAGGAACAAACTGCCAACAAGGATATGAAAGTATGAAATGTAAATGGGAGTATATATGTACAATTACATATACTTGTACTCACTCGAGCAGGAGGAGATCCTGGAGATGAAGCTAACGATAAAGGCAGCAAAATGGCTCATTAAAAACTTTTATGCTGATGAGATGGCGAGGCTGTAAAACTTGGCCAAAGAATGTGGCTAAGAAAATATATATGCGTTTAGTTAATTAGAGGCATAATAATGCACACACACAAACACACACACACTAGCACTCATACACTCACAACTCATAACACACACAAGTGTGCATATGCACACCTGTGACCTACTAACACAAAGACTTAACGAGGCTCTTTCACCGTCTATTCACATTATTCTGCCAACGATGCGTGACTTCGTTCTCTTTTTTCTTGCTTGCGTTGTTTTTGCCACACTGTGGCTCCTTTTTAAGTCCACACCTGGCAAGTGGTTTGATAGGCATGCCAGTTCGCAGTGATGAGTTATTTAATTAGAAATCACTGCAATTTTTATTTTGTTTTACGCAGCACCTAAAAGTAGGCAACAGTTTTTTTAGCTTCCTCTGTGGATTCCTTACATAAGTTTAATAAATTCCTTTGTCAGCTGTTTTAAGTGCTGCACATTTTTCAGCCCAATTTGATGAAAATATAACAAAGGCAACTGTCTTTTTTCTAACGTGTCAGATTCATAATGTCAGCATTTACCTTGGAAGCATTCATGTTTTCTTTATACATTATTTGGTATTATATTGTTGGCATCTCTTACGGGTGCTTTACCTCAGCCTCTGTCTCACTGTCTCACTGTCTCACTTGCTCACATGCTGGCACTCTTTCGCTCTCACACTGCAAACACGCCCGCGGGTGTCGTTAATTGAAATTATTATACTTGTCTGTGGTATCATAAATGCGACTCGTTAAATTTGTATGTATGCGCATGTAAGGCGACACTCACACACACTCACCCACTCCCTTACACATGTGTGTATGTGTATCCTGTTACGCTGCCCCTCCTACCGCCCCCGCGCATATCATTCCTCTCTCTCGCTTGTCTGCTTGGCGAGTGTCACTTATTTGCATGGCGCTTTGGGAGCGGGAAATGGAAATGGTGGAAGAGCAAGAGTTTTTCCTCGCAGGACAAAATGGAAATTTGTAGCCGCATTGCTCATGGCGTTGCCGTTGGTACCTCCACGCCCCTCTGCCACTCCCCCCTTCCACCACAGCATCACATGTGAGTTCGTGTTGCCGTTTTAATGTGTCAAGTGTTTTATTTGCGCGTGTTACCTACTTTGATTTTATTTGCCCACTCAGAGGAAGCCCAGGAAACTGTGTAGCCGGGAAAACTCCCCGATTTTTCGGGCTTTGGTTGGGGGTAGGGGAAGGAGCTGGGGCAGGGGCTGTTCCGTTTCCCTGCCGACTTGCTTTTATGTTTAATTCATGCGCAAATTGTCGCGGAAATCTGGCGTCAAGTGTATTAAACGCCGTGCGCTGTTTTTGATTTATGGCTCAGTTGGTGCCACAGTCACAGTCACAGCCACTGCCACGCCTCCTTCTACGTCCCACACACCCATCTTAGTCCAGCTCCCCTTCGGAGATTTGGACGTCAATTTCACTAGCAAAATGAAATTGTTACCGTCGACTTATTTATGTGCGGCATTGAAGTCTTTTTCATGCCTAATGAGCTGCCAAAAGTTGGAAAATTAAAGCGTTTTCGTAACAACAAAAGTAGTTTAAAATTCATAAACTTTAAGCTTTGAAGGCTTCAAATCTAGTAAAGTCTTTCTATATGATTTAAAATCTTTAATAAATCAGATTAAGTTGTGTGATCTTTGGAGAATCCACAACTAATAAAAGCAGCTTAAATTGGAGCAACTAGTGAAATTGTTGATAAGCTTAAAACTATTTCCTGTTGCAACCAAATTAAATCAAGTCTAAGTCTTTAAGCCAGTAAACGACTTCAGTTAAGCAGCTAATGCCTGTTGCATGTCCCTGTACATCAAAAACTGAGCACATTAGCCACAGCGAGTGAAAACTGTTGGAAAATCTAAAGAATTGGCTTGAACACAAGTGGAAAATGAGAAAAACTAGAAGAAGTTATGTTAAGATAAAAAGAAAACAAGAAGAAGATGGAGAAGTTATGTTATGCTGCGAGTCAATAATTTTCATAACTGCCGCTAATTGAGACATTAACAATAATTGGCCTTAAGTGCGATGCGACTAACGAGTTGCAAGTTGCGATTGCGACAAGCGCTGCAAAGCGTTTAAGCCCAGTCAAGTGTTAAGGCAGTCAGCCTGGCTAACAGGGCGCGAAAAGTGGCAAGTTTTTGTTTTTAGCCTAAAGGGCGATCAGAGGAAAAGTACAGAAAAAGCAAAGCAAAAACGTGGAAATCTAAACAACACACACAAACACATATGTGGCGCCCAGTGTCTGCGGGTGATTGAACCCAAAGAACAGCTGCCTGTTCACTGGGCCATGAAATTGTGGCACACGAGGGTTAAACGAATAGCGATTCAGAATATTCAAAGCAAGCCAAATCAAAATGGCCAAATGTGTCAATAAATTAAGTTTATTTCAGCTTGTGTCCTCGCTCAGGTGTTAAATTGTCTTCTGCTACGCAGTGGCAAGTGTGGGTTAAGCAGCGTTCTTGGGGGCAATGTGGGGTTAATGCGGGCTGGACAGATTTGTCAGCGCACGTGTTGCACATATCAACTGCGTAAATAAGCGCGAAATTGGCCAAAACCAATAAAAAAAGGTAGCATAAAAGGGAGCAACAAAAAAGGGAAGGAAAAACATGGGAGGAAAAACAAGAGTTGACTGCTTGAGTTTAACACAGAGCGACGAAGCATGAAACGTATAGCGACAGCTGTTGGGTGTTTTGGAGTCGATGCCACTCCCCACCTCCCTACTCACATGCGAACATTTCATTTCTAGCTTGTGGCACACTTGGCGTATGAGTGATTTATTGCCATCGACTTTTGACCATTGGTCATCGCAGCAAATCAAATAATAAAGTTGAAATTAGTTGCGGTTCCAAATGGAAATTGCTATAGTTTTTCCTTGCCATTTTTCCGTTTCTCAATTTTCTCCATTTTCTCGTTCAGTTTGCAGTTTCAGTAGCAAAAGCTTTTTGCGGTAAACAATAAAGTTGATGAATTGGCAAAAGCGAAAAAGTTTTGAGGTGTTTGAACGAGTTGTGGCCAAAATGGAGTTAGAAATGAGTTCGATTTTGAATTCAAAATGAAGTTGACTTTAAATAATTGAAGTTGTTGTTGTCGGCAAATAAAGTTGAGTTTAGAGATAAGGATGAACTTAAAACTGGATTAAACAGGTAAGGGAAGATTAAGCTGAATTGATTATCAGGTAAGTTATAGTTCTGTTTATAATAGTTATTTAGATCTTTTTGCTTTTATTTACTTTCCAGGTACTTAAAGTGTAAAAACAAAATTATTTGCACGATCTTATTACTAGTTTATTTTATATCTAAAGCTATTCCTCTCATAAGTGAACATAAGGATTTCTTTGTCATTAGGTAAACATTTTATAGTTTACAGAAATATAGGTTCAGAAAATTTACCCTATTTGTTAAACATTAAAATTTAACATAGGTAATAATATTTTTACAGTTTTTAGTAATTAAAGATTTTGTTGGCCCGTTAAGAAAAAAACTTATAACTAAATGTGTTAAATTATTGCTATAAAAACATATAAACAAAATCTATTTAATCTTTGCCCAATACAATATTTGTTTTCCTTAAAGTAATATGTTCTACCGTTATTCTGATGGAAGCCATCCATCAGCGTAGGCTCATAAAAGTTGAGCACCCAGGTGGACAGGCCTCTAAATCATAGATTCTGTCAGTCTGCTGGAGTCTGCTGAACCAACCCACAAAATATCTATAGATACCGGAGTTTTCCGCAATTTTCCAGCTGCTGCACTTGACAGCACAGTGGACACAAGTGTGTTGAGTGATAAAGAACATGTTAATGGGTTTTAATCAATTTACTCTATTTTTTTCAACTCCTTTTTGCATCACAAGCGCGTCTCGTGGGCTGTCAGAGAAGTTGTAATATGCATAAGTTTGTGCACACATATGCATTTAACGATACTTTAATTAGCGGCAATTAAAACGGTAGAATCAGTAGCTATAACACTGTCTCCAAGTCGCTCAGTCTACCAGTCTCTCAGTCTCCGACTCCGATTACACAATCAGCAAGTGGCAGCAACTTGTTGCAGCTCCTTGGTGGCATGCATAATGATCAAGTCTCAAGAGTGATTTCCGTTGTTGTCTTCCTGAATTCACTTCGATTGTTGCTGGGGCCACCTGTGTGCACAGACCTAACCAGACTCAATCAGATTCTACTTGTGGCCTTATCTGAGCATCATCTCCACATGATTTTGCTAAGGAAACTTTTTCAGCGCATCGATTAATTAACTAAAGGAACTAAAGGAGTTCTAGAAGTGCTTAGAAATTTAACAGACAGCTAGCTATTGGCAGAGAGCAAAAGAGACAGTGTTGACGCTTCTCTCTGGACCAAGTTTGATTGATACATTTATAATTGGCGCTTAATAATGCCAGTCTATAGCATGTTGCCTTAAAGCACTTGCCACACTTTCATGTTATCTTCTAACAACTCTTTTCTGAGGTTTCTTCTTGTTTTTCCCATAATTAATATAATGCTGTTGTGTAGTTTTATTCTTATTGGTGCAAATTGATTTTAAATTGGCTAATAAAGTAAATTTACCCAGATTAGTGACTTTAGTTTTGCCTCTTTAGTACTTAATAGATGCAAGTTGTGGCAACTCTTTAGCATAGGATGCAGTTTGATTCAAAGGAAATTCAAAGAATTGTTTCAGATATAAAAGGTCCAAGAAACTTCAGTTTAAATTAAGAATGACAAATATTAGATTTAATTTCATAATTTATGTTATTTATTAATTAATTAATTAATAGAAGAAGAGTTGAAGCTAAAGCTTGGGTTAAAAAATATTTTAAAGAAGATTCACAATATTTTAAATTATTAGTTTTCCTTATAAGGGGTATAACAGATAATAAATTAATTTCTTAACATATTCATTATATTAATTAATATTTTATAGAATTAATTAATTTTTTAGAGAATGATTTTTCAGATATTTTTGGTAAATGAATTTTAATTTAAATGAATATTTATTTTCCATGATTTTCTACTTTATCGCTTAAACTTCAGGTTTTCAAAAAGATAATTCATATAGTTTTCTTACGAGGCTTACATTCCTAATATACGTGTTAAAGTTTTTGCATTTGGTTTATTTCTATGTGTATCATAACTCTTGGCAAACGTTCTTAACAGAACGACTTCATTAAACGGACACTCAATTCATGTAAACTCATCGTCCAGATGTTCTTGTAGTAAGAACTAGAAACAAGACTCACGAGTCTCGACTTAATATACCAAAAAAAGAAAAAAGCAAACAAACATAACATTCTAAATACACTTTACAGGTTTGCTGCATCATTCGAAGCGTGCTATCTCGCTCACTCTCATGACTTGGACAAGCTATTGCGCTCTCTGTCTACTACACGATACACGATGTAGTCGCTGTGATCTATTCAAATTTCATAACATGTGTCAAAGTCAAAGCAAAAGGCCGTTAAAGCTGCTAACCTGCCACGATGCCACTTAGCCAGCTCCTCTCTTAGACCCCTCTCTCTCTCTCTGTGCTCCTCTGTCTACCACTCTGTCTGCTCCTTAACCTGCTCCTCGCTATCCTCTACCTCTTTCTCTTGTTCGGTATGCTGGTAATCTCTGCAGTGGTAATAAGATATGCTCATTGCCTTCGCACATGGCCATAACTAAGACGAGTTTGGGGCCATCTCTTTGCCTTGTTGCTGGGTTGCCCGCAGTGCAGATCCGGCTACTGCTTCTCCGACTCTACACTTGGGTGAACAATATTTTTGGTAGTTACCCCTCCCAATTTTAATTTTTGTTTTTGCTTTTGGTCTGGGCCAGATCTTGCAGAGTCCGTTATAACAGCCGTCAAACCAGTTGGCCCACTCTCAGTCTTTCAATCCGTGCTTAAGGTGCATTGCATTGCCTGCGCAATGGGGATTACTTAATTATGGAGCCACATGGCTGACATGCCAGTCAGAGGGACAGACGTAGGGACGGACATACAGAACAACTGAGGGACAGAAGGACAAACTTTTAAATGCTAACACTGAGTTCTGTTACTGCATGCACTTCATACATTTAACAATTTGTAGACCCAGTACTCTTAAAAAAAGTAGAGGGGTCAATTAAGTTTGTCAGAAGCGCAATGCGCGTAACAGGCAGAAGGAGTAGTGGCAGACCCTGTAAAGCAGGTATATGTAGTCTTGATCACCATCAACAGCCAAGTCGACCCGTCTGGCCGTCCATCCGAATGAACGCCTAGATCTCAGAGACTATAAGAGCCACCAAATTTGGAACGAAAGTTCATGTAGATCAAGTTTATTTCAAATTGGTTTCATGCCCCTATCGCCTACATTACTATAACTTGGAAACGACTAGAGCTATTGGAACTAAATTGACATTATGTGAATGGTAATGCATTTATATGTATATGGAAGGAGTTCGCATTAAAAGGAATACTGGGTGTTTTGTAATTTAGTTAATTGTGTCTATATAAATCATTTAAAGTATCAGTTCAATGTCTGAGCATTTAATTAAAAAAGTGTTAAAAAATTAACTGTTGTAAAAACAAATAATATTTGTGTTTGTACTTAGTTGTTGTAAATATATACAATTAAAAACTATTTAATTGATTGCAAAGTATTTAATTAAGAATATTTGCTTTCAAAATAAATAAATTCAAGATACGCTTAACTACATTTGAATTAAAAGAATATTTTCTTTAGTTATTAGTTCACGTATAATATCTTACTCTTATTAGTAACATAATGATCGTCACTAAAAATAATTCAAACACTTCACTTGACTCTCATAAATTCTTAAATCCCATCCAAATATAGTACGCAAAAATTATTGTTTAATTTTAATAACTTAACAATTTAATGATTGTATTCATAATATATGAATATTTAATAATTTTAAGTATTTACCATCTATTCAGTTTTGTGTATTGCTCAATCAAAGTGTATTAAAACTTCGGCTTAAACTGCCTTGCCTCTCATTTACTTACCCTTTAAACATTTGTTTTAAGCTTATCTGAACTAGCGGAACCAAAAAATTGCTGTAATCTTTACAAAAATATGACATTGACAGACATTTAAAGCTGCTTAGTGGCATTTTCCTAGTTACAGTGGAAACTTGGTCCTTGCATTCCACTCAGTTTTATTTTTATTTAATTCTCTGAGCTTTTTTCTCTCTTTTTATTTTACGTAATTTCTGTAAGACTTTTGGTGCTCCCCCGTTGTGGATTATTTGCATATAGTTTAAAACTTGTAAGCTTCTGCTGACGTTTTGCTTTAATTAGATCATTTACCAGGAAGTAAAAGTGGGCGAATTTTGCCACCTGAATGGCAGTTGCATTTGCAATGCTAAGCATTTGCAAACATTTCATTATGCAGCTTAAAATTAATGTCAGTCCTTTCCCCCTTTGGGGGCTACAGGGACAAAACTTAACTTAAGAAACATACAGCAAAAAAAAATATTTAAAAAATAAAACGAGACACTTGACAGAAGCGCAGTTTGTGCTAAAATTTATGGCAAACGTTTTAGACATTTATGTCAAGGGAATTGCACAAGGTCCTTAAATGAGTACTTACTGTAGTTGGTCAGCTTTGTTTTGAAAAGAAATTTAAATTCCAAACAAATAAACTGAATTGAATAATAAGCTTTAAAGAAAAGAATTTAAGTAGAATTTCTTAAATAAAAGCAATAGAATATTTACTTTCTTATTTACAATAATTAAGCTTAAAATGTATAACAATTTTAAGTGATTTATTTTGCTACTTTTCCCCACTGTAATCATATTTTGCAGATCTTTTGGCTTAGAGTCTACAGCTGCTAACATTAAATAAATAACGCAAAACATTTTCAATTTGGTAGAAAATGCAGCAAAAATGACATGCAATGCATTTTAGAGCTTTTTCCGCATTTTCTGAATTTCCACGCTTCTGCACTTCTTATCTTCATTTGATTTTGTGTCATTTGCTTCGCGTTCGCCGTCCGCACGGACAGTTTTCCCTCTGCTGTTTCCCTTTTTCCATTTCCCTTTACTTTGGTCTCTGTTTTTGTGCGGGCATTTTTATTTTCATTTCAAGTTGGCCTTAAAAACAATTTTATGACACCATAAGTACAAAACAAATAAATTCAACTCATGCCCGCATCTGATTTTCAGTCCTTCGGGGAGGAGCACGCGCTTTCTCTAATGCGCACTGCATTCATCATACGCCCCGCTGCCCATTGCCAGCTACAGAGACAAAAGCGCCAAGAATATGATAAATAAATGCAACATAAAACAAAAAAAGACAGAAGGAATGCAACAAAAGCATAGAGGAAAAGGAAAACAACTCGCTACAATGCCAAGGATGCGAACAGAATGCAACAGCAGTTGTTTTCCTCAGACTCCCACATGCAACAGGAAAAGCGTGGAGATATTTAAAGACGAATGTAAATATACCCTAGCAGAAAAAAGAATATATATTTAAATAAATAATAGTGTTAATTTTTATGTAGAATGTAGAATTTGGACGAATTTTAAACAAAAATTTGTTATGAATTATTTTAATTATGGCGCTAAATTGTAATGAGATTTTTGTTTCTGAAAATTGTTGATTAATATCCTACTTTAACTGATCTATTAAGTAAGTTAAAGCTTTGTGTATACCTTAGAAATAGATTCTTATTTTCTGAAATCCGTTCTCCATGAAAATCCATAGAGGAAAGTGAGAAAAGTGTATTGAAAAGCTGGAAAAGTGGTAACTTTATAGCCAACATAGTGAACCAAATAAGTGTATGTGCGCTTGGGTTGATTTATATGGTGCATAGCGAGTGTACTCGCAGTATATACAATATAGAGGCTTACATACACCCAAAAACAGACTCTCACATACACACACACACACACACACACACTGCTGGCTGTAGCAATGTTCTACGCGTTGTGGCATATTGGATGGCATACAGATTTTGGTAACTGTTGTGGCTGCATTTTGGCTATATTTTCATTTTCATTTTCTTGTCGTTTTCTTTTTCAGTTTCTCTACTAGTTATATTTGGCTTTTTTTTGAGGTTTTTGTTTTTTTCGGGGACTGTTTTGGGCGGCGTTTGGCGGAAAAACTTTTATTATTGCACTGCGAATATGCGTTCAGCGATTTTGCTCAGCTTTTGCTTGCATTTTGCATTCTTTTTATTATATTTTGCTCTATTCTGGTCGAGATACGATTTTCCTTGGTTTTTTTTTTTTGCTATAAAAACATGCAGCAATAAAATTCCAGCTGTGTTTACGTGATTGGAAAACGATTTTCCATGGCGGCGAACATGAAAAATTGTTGGACTCCCAAAAGTTGTTGCTTTCGTTTTGGGGATTTTTCTGCTTCTTTTTCTGGGTTCAGAGTGGTGTGAATAAAGCGCTGCGCATTCAAAAATGATTATTTTTATTGCCAGATTAAAAAGATATTTCTCTGCGTGTAATTGTCAACATACGGACGGAACTCCTTGAATTCAAAATGATCTTGTAGCTTATATCGAGCAGAGCAGTCAATAAATTTTCATTACTTTAATGCATTTTTTATGCACGTATTTCGTATGTAGGAAAATGGAGGAAAAACCTGCACAATCTTCACATTTTTCCCAGCTTTTCTCACAAGCACTTCGAGTGTCCAGTGGCGACTCCTTCTTCGAGACTCCTGCTTCTACTTGCTACCCCTTTTCGCTGCCTTTCGTCTCACATGTTAAATCCTCAAATTTATGATGCTGTGGTCAATTTGGAGCATATGGCGGCTGCCACACTTTGGGGCTTCACTGCTGCCTGGTTTGGTGCCCATTTCGTTGCCTTATGCCATAAATTGCTTTCGTTAAAATAATGGAAAAAAAGCCAAAAAAAAAAGGGTTGTGAATTGCCTTTTTGGCCAAACAAAAACTGATTTGAGAAATATTTAAAGGAACGTTTTTCGATATCGATTTCAACTTTAATCAAAATCTTATATATCTTTTATATTTAACACTTTAAATATTGATATATTATCTTTCTGATATGTAGTTTTCCATATGGCAGCAGGCAAATCAAATTTATGGGCCAGGAAAAATTCAGTAGGCCCAGCTGGCTACTAAGTGTGTACTACTGTGTGTGTGTGTGTGTGTGTATCATTTATCATATTTAATACTTTTGAGTGATTATATAAAAAGCCAGCTAGCTGGGCAAATAACTTAGCATTTGGCTCAAGCGTCGCTCATAACTCAAACTATATGCATAATTTATAACAGGACTTTTTTCTAAGCCACTTTTGGCAGATTGGTTAGGAAGTAGAGAAAAACGAGAGCATAGAAAACCAATGGAAAATGTCAAATAAATCGCATATTTAAAGTGCGGACAGGCAAAAATAAAAGCATGAAATAAAGTACGATAAAGAAAACTGCCAAAAATGGGTAGTGAACTGCTGTCAACTGCTGGAAAATTGCATGTAAATGCAGTAAATGCAACTACAGCTGTATATTTCGTTACATATTTTACTAGGAGATACATCCTTTGCCCATTTAGATGCATTTCGCATCATTTGCTCCACAAAATGTACACAGAAAAACAAGAATTGTAAGCTTATTGAATTACCTGATTTTCGCATCAATTGGCAGTCTAATGCGAATTTATAGTTGCAAATTGAAAAGTAGCATGGAAATGCGTAAAAGATTCAAATGGAAAACTTACCTGTGAATGCCTGGCTCAAAACTTTATGGCAACAACTTGGCAATGCTTTCAAATCAATCGATAAATGAAATGTAATCTCTTTGCAGCTCATTCTGCACCACCGCCACTCCCCTCTGCCCTCTGCCCCCTTCCCACTTGCATTCAATGTATTTACTAACTGCAGCGAGTTTTGTATAAATTTTAGTTTCAAACATTCTGAAAATGCAGACACCTCTGGCCCAAAACAAACTTTGAGCCATCAATTCACAGTTGCATATATTTTCTACATGCCAAAAGTTTTGCATTTCCATGGAAAATTCTTAAGCGAAAACACATGAGACTAGCGACGTGCTTAAAATGCTGTTTAAGAGCTGCTTTTTAAGCGGGTTTTTAAGTTCATTTTTAATATATAAATATTTGCAGAGACTCTAAACCTGAGTTTATTGTAGTTTCAAGAGTTGTAGTCTCAATACAGTTGTAGACTCCTTTGGCAGATGATCCCATTAACTAAAGTACAGGGTATTAAGAGGTGGTTGGGGCTCAGCATGGCTAGCCTGGCAAAAATGTTTAGGTAGCAAATGCGGCACGTGACAACGGCAACTGCAACTGTGAAAGTTTTCCCACATCACGCATACGACGTGTGCGCCCAAGCTGGGGGTAGGAAACAAACAGTAAGAGTGAGAAATTGAGTGTAAGAAAGAGAGCGTCTTATCATGCGCTACTGTTGTTTGTCGTCTATTGAGCAATATGTTTTGTTTTTATCGCAAATTGGTTGACTTGCGGGCAAAGGGAGCAAAGTCTCTGTGAAAAGTGGGACTGTCTTGGGGGTGAAGTGTATATTTGTTTGTTTGCTATTTTTTTTATGTTCGTTACGCCTCAAAAAGCTAACAATTTTTTTTTGACTTGTGCCAGTTTTATTTTTATTTTGGGGCCATTGACACGAACTCAAAGGGAGTCTGGAGTTTATGCTCTCCGATGGGAAAGTAAGCATGCTCTAAGGGTGTCAATAAACTGATGACTGTGGGCATAAAAAATAAGCAAAGAAAAGCAAGTTAAAGTTTGAGGTCAAGAGAAGTTTCAGTTAGCGGTCAGGTTGAGGAATTTATAGGAATCTTGAAATGGGAATAAGAATTGAAAATTTTAAAATATGAACACATGGAATCGGTATTCTTCTTGCTCATTATAATTTTCAGATCAGTTTCACACTCTTTCCCTTATCAGTTTGTTCTTATCTTTATCGAATCCTTCAGTTTCCTTTATCGTAACAGAATCGTTTGTGTTTAGTGCCACTTACAGTTATGCATACACTTTTATTACCTACAAGTATCTCTTAGATACCCAGACACATACTAGCAGCATTTCTGATTGCCTGAGCCCCAATTCAAATTGTCAATCGTGCTTAGTTCCTGACAAGGCTCACGTCGCATTCGTGGCCTTAAAGTGACAGCCGCTTCTTAGCCTATTTGTAGTCTTTCGTTTTCCAACACTGTCAATACTAGTTATAGCTATCGCTATCAGTGTATATGTGGGTGTGTGTGTGTGCTTCCCTCTGAGCCTCTGTTTATGTGTATAGATTTTTTCCAATTTTGCTGATGGCATTTTAGGTGACACACACGGAGCAGGTCAAAGGGTAGCCAAGGGAAAGATGGCCAAGTGGGTAGAATGCTCTTTGGGAACACTCTCGTTGTTAGCCTTTTTTTTACAACTTTCTTGCGTCTTTGGCCTGATAAAAATCAGCCGAAGAGGCGGCAAAAATTGATGGCACATTAAATTGCTTCATGCTGTGGGCGTGTGGATTCTATCGATGATGCACCATGGAGGTAACGTGAGCACAGGGAGACAAGTCTATGGCTGACTGACTACACAAGGCAATGGCTCAATATGTGCACTTGATAGGCTTTTTATTGTTCTGCAATAAAAGCTGAGGGTGGAGACCAAATTCAAAGACAACATGAACTGTCCAAGTGTCAAGTAGTTGAGTCCCTCACACTCCACCCTGCCACGCCTTTAAGCTCCTACTGCCCCACACCTTTTGTGCAGGGAAAACCCAATTTTCTGGCTCATAAATATTTGCCGAAACTCAATGACAACAAACTTTGATTCATTCTCCTGATGTTGCTGCCGTTTTACATCAAATTTGCTGTACATCATAAAGTGATTTTTTTAGTAAGCACTCCGGACTCGCTTTTTATGCAGGCGAAATTTGCTTTTCCCCCTACCACTGCCCCTTTCCCACCCCACCCCTTTTCAAAACACTCGTTTGTGTGTGTGTTTTTATTTTTATTGATTTATAATGTTTGCAAAATGCTGTTGGTAAAAATATTTGGCATATTTACAGTCAATATTTTCCTCTTTTTTATGTTACGAGTATTTTCCCTTTGAGCTGCAGTCGAAATTCAATTGAATTTATTTTGATTGATAGGTTGCGCATTAACATTTCCCTCCATTTGCTTCATTTCTCCCGTTATATCTTTATATGGCTCACATTTGTTTATATTGCTATTCGGTGAACACACACACGCACACACACACACACACTGGCACACTCTTTGGCATTGCTGTGCATTGAAGTAAAGTGTTGTTTATTTAGCTATCAATTGATTATTTATATATTAAATTAACAGTTGATATTACGTGATATTAACACTTTTAAACTCCCGAACTCAAAGCTATTTAATTATGCAAAGCGCAGCTTTTAAAGTTGTTTATTGAACAGCTTTTGAGCTCTGATTCGAGAAGCAAGAACAGCACTGTGTGCACTTTTGTTCATTTTATTATTATTTTATTTTATTTATTTATTTATTGTCAGACTATGAATAGCCGACACAAAACAAAAAATAAAATAATATTATTATTTATTAAAATCATAAGATATTTTGAAAATAGGATTTAATTTTAAAATTAAAAAAAACAAGTAAGAAAGGCTACAGTCGATCGAGCCGACTGTAAAAGACCCCGTACTCCCATAGTAGTGCCCATTTTATTTAAATTAAAATTTTAAAATGAAATTTAAAAAATTAAAATTAAATATTTACATTTTGAATTAAAATTAAAAAGTAAATAAATTAACAATCGTCATTGTCAGCATTCGAACCCGCGATCCATACAAAGACTCCATATTGCGCCGCAACTCTACCAGTTGCACCACGACCCTCTTCTATCATTCTTCCGATTATTTGCATATATGTATGTGCACACATACATATGTGTGTATGTATAGCATTGTTCGGCGCGGCCAGCGCCTCCGGGCAGCGCTGCCGCCAAAGCAGGTAGAGAAAACGTTCGAACATATGTTTGTATGTTTCTGTGTTTGTTTGTATGTGTTGCGCGCATGCAGTGATTTTGCAGTAAAATAACATGCACTTTGAACCGAAATTTCTCTCTTGTTTGACATAGGATTTTGATGCCACTTTCAGGAAAGTTAGAAATAGTAAGTCCCTAAGCGTATGTTAAATTACAACACTGTACTATTTGATTTAATGCCTGCAAAAAGGCATTGAAGCTGGAGAGATTTTAAATTATTATGGGAAAAGGGGGCGTGGCAGCTCAAAACTTTAAATGACATTGCATTTGGGCTGTCTCTGGGAACCTGCGTACCAAAATTGGTGCTCCTAAGTGCCATAACTATTGAGTTATTCGCTTAAAACACAAATTTTTTCGAGGTGTGTCTGGTTTTTTGCTTATTGCGGGGGCGGTAGGGGGCGTGGCAACAATTTGAAATAAACTTGATCTGCGTACATCATAAACGGACTTTCATTCCAAATTTGGTGTCTCTAGCTTTTGTAGTTTAAAAGATCCAGGTGTTCATACAGACGGACGGACAGACAGACAGACAGACAGACAGACAGACAGACAGACAGACAGACGGACAGACGGACATTGCTATATCGACTCGGCTGTTGATGCTGATCAAGAATATATATACTTTATGGGGTCGGCCACGCCTCCTTCTGCCTGTTACGCACATCTCGCTTCTGACAAACTTAATAGACCCCCTTTACTCTTTTTTAAAGAGTACGGGGTCTAAAAATTGAATATAATAACTATTAAAATTAAAATTGACATTAAAATTAATATAATTAAAATATTGAATAAAATATAAGTACGCGTGAACGATACGTGATTTTAAGGCAGCTAAAACAAAATACACATTACTACACTATACCTTCTAAAGGAAAATAATGCTATGTAGATTGGTTAGATAGATAAGAGAGTAGTGACATTCTAAGCGATGACAATGAAGTGGCTCTACACACAACTGGAGCAAGATTATTGTAGTTCGTACATAAGATACGAAACGGATTATGTAAAGCATAATTTGTGGTACAGCTTTGAAGGGACAAAGGAAGGAACGGAGCAGCGAAATTAATTAGGCTAACTAAATATTATTAAAAGAAAAAGCTGTCTAAATTTCTCAGAATGCTTTTAATAATCTATAACACAATTTTTCTTATATGTCTATTGATATTTTCCTTTTAATTAAGTCTGCTTCAATTCTCCCAATTTGTTAGCATTTTATTTTAGGGTTTCCTCTTGGAACTTATTTTCCAAATGGAATTGGTAAAATGTAAAAAATGCCAAACATTTGTGCTCTCTTTCCCCCACTCTTACCCCTGGCCAATTAATGACCACTTTAAGACAAATTTCCCAACAGTTTTCAATAGTTTTACTCCCCCCCAAAGTTCTCTGCTAAAACTACTAATTTGGCTCAAGTAAAATTGCATTGTTTGCTTCGGATTTACTTGCTCGAATTCACAATTCCAATTTGCTACCATCCCCTCTGTGTGCCACTCCCCTATTCCCAAGCCCTCTCTGTTTCTCTTTCGAGTGAAAACACATTTCCCTAGAGGCTGTACATTTCTTTAGAATTTGTTTGGCACAACAATAACAAAGCTAGCAAATATTTAAGAATTTAATGTGGTTTGTGATGGACTTTCAGTTATGTTGTATGACCCCTAAAGTGTTGTTTCATTTTGTTTATAAAGCTATTTGTCATGATTTTGTTTGCTTAGAGCTGACGGCTTTCAAATATGCATACACCTAACGTTTCCTTGTTTTACAGGGTATGCCAATAAAACAATGACAATCCCTGCGGAGCTGCATTTGTTTTTGGCCAGTGAAAAACAGAAAATCCTCAAAACAAGCCAAAATCATTAGCAACAAAATTGCAGTCATGCCCACAAGCTTCGCTGCTTCTTCTCCCTATCTCCCCCACTCTCACCCTCTTCTTCTCCTCTCTTTTTGTCTCTCTGCACTCTTCTGGCAGACTTAACAATTTAATTTAATTTGCGCACAATACACACTCGTTGTTGTCGCTGCCGAATTACAAACCTCAGAGAAGAAAACTCTTCGCGCGTTTCCTTCTCTGCACATTTTTCCAGTGGTATGTGTGTGATTTGAGTTTTTTTTAGCATAACACACCAACGTGAATGTCCTGCCAAATCCTTTCGGATAAGGACAACAAGGAAACAGCAAAAAAAAATTCAGTTTTTAATGCGCATTTGACATGCAAATTTATTTAATTTTCTGCTTCAAATCGTAGGAAGGCAGCTACCCAATCTGCCCTCCTGTTGCGCTTTTAATTACACGGCATCCAAAGTAACAACAACAACAACAAAGAACAAAGAAAATTGTCCGCTTGGCTGCCAATTTATGGCGCAACATTCCTAGATAGCCACGTCCTGTGCGCGCCTTAACATGTCCTTTGTGGCATGCAGCATGGAATTATGAAATCGCAGTCCCAATACTTGCCACCTCACCCCCTCACACACACACGCACACTCCTCTGTTAAAGCTTCAAATGCGACAGCTTTAAGCAAAAATCAATAACTTTTACGGCGCAACGTCAAAAGTTTCCCGTTTCAGCCCTGACTCTGTTTAGGTATTTACCTCACACCCGGAAACGGAAGTGTGTGTACACGTGTGTATATGTCTGCGTATATGTGTTTACCACGACGTCATAGACGTTGGCTTCAAACTTAGCAGACGACGCGCCGTTGCCAGACATTTCAAATTTTTAGCAATCACAAAATGCGCAGCGTTTTACTTTACCCACAATCAACCCCTTGGAAAAGGGGTAACAGGAAGTGGCAGCATAGTAGGAAGAAGTAGAGGATGTAGCTGATGTTAATAGGTGTAGATTACTTAGTTGATTACCGTAAGACGAGTGTCCTAGCCAATGTATATCGACTGCCTGGTGACTGCGTTTCAGTTCAAGGAATCTTAAGTGCAGTGGGAATACACTGAACAAAACCAATATATTTATGAAAAGGCACTAGGAGTTTTCAAGACATATATATACAATTTTTGTTATAAGATATATTTCTACTTTGTAGTCTTAAATAAACAAACTTTAAGATAAATAAATATCGTTTATTTTATGCGATTTCCTTAACATCTAATCAAAGCACATTTCTTCAAGTATTTTACATTCTAAACATTCATCAATCATTTATCTTACACATATTATAATTTATATAATTATATAAATCTACTGTATGTTTAAACCAACTAACTGTTAAGTCAAATCCCATCTTACTACTCCCTCTTATAGAGCATCTGACTAACATCTTCAAAAATAATCTGGCAACTTTGTTTACATTTTTATACTCTCTGCAAGAGTATATTGGGATTGTGAAAATGTATGTAACAGGCAAAAGGAGGCGTGGCAGACCCCATAAAGTATATATATTCTTGATCAGCATCACAAGCCGAGTCGATATAGCCATGTCCGTCTGTCCGTCTGTCCATCTGTCTGTCTGTCTGTCTGTCTGTCCGTCTGTCTGTCCGTATGAACAAACAGATTTCAGAGATGGTAAGAGCTACAAGTTCGAGCTTGGTCTCAATCGATCACATATTTAGTCAGTCAATACAAGAATCTTTTTTTTTCGATGCCACGCCCCGTTCGCCCACAATGAGCCAAAAACTAGACACACCTCGGAAAAAATCAGTGTTTTCGGCGAATATCTCATTAACTATGGCACCTAGGATCACCAATTTTGGAATGGAGGTACCTAGCGACAGTGCAAAAGCATTGACATATAAAATTTTGGACTGCCACGCCCCTTTTTCCCACAATTAATAAAAATAATTCTAAGGTTTCGTTCCGTTTTTAGGCATTTGTCAATATAGTACAGTATTGTAATTTATAATTCGTGTGGAGACTAACTATATCAAACTATCCTGAAAGGTGCATTATAATCGCACTATAAACAAGAGAACTACAAGCTTTACAATATTGATAACTGAATGCAATATCATGTATGAGTGCATGCGAGACAGAAACATACAAGCACATGTTCGAATGTTTTCGCTGCCTGCGTGGCGGCAGCGCTGACCGCAGTCGCTGGCCGCGCTGAATACACACATACATTCATACATGTATATGCATCATATATTGTCTTTCGTATGTGTATTCGCATACAGACAAACAGATGTATGTTTGATTATGGTTAGATTGTTTTTGTTTCAACGTGTTTTAATGCAAGTACTACACATATTAATATCTCAAGACCGATTTTAATAATTTTATCGGGAAAAAAATGCAGAGAGTATTTTACGGTCGGGCGTGCTCGACTGTACTTTCCTTACTTGTTATGTGCGGATTGTGGGCGTTTTTATTCCTGTTTGGTCAGAGGCAACTGACTACGAAGACTTGTGTCGCTGCTTGTTGTTGCCACAAGCGTTGCAACACGGGAAGTGGATCATATGGCTCACGTGGCTCTTGTGGCGTATACGCAACTTGTGTGGCACAACCCTTTGCTGGACTTTTGCACCCTTTCGACGCCCTTTTTTGCTTTCGGCCTTTTTTTGCGGACCTTTTGTTTAAGTTTTTCTACACGTTTCGGCCATCAGGCTGAAATCCTTCCGCCATGCCGCCCTCCCTCCCTCACACCCCAAAAAAAGGTGGCGTTAATTTTACAGTCTGTGCACGTTTTGACCCTTTGCTAAAAGTTGTTCTCGTTCTCGTACTCGTTGTTTTCATTGCCGTGGATGTTTCTGTTGTTGTTCTTGTTGCTGCATGTCTGGACTTGTTGTAGTTTGTTTTGGTCTGCCGTTTTTCCAGACGATATGTTGCCGCCATATTTAATTTGTTGCAAGTTTATGCCTATCTATGTACGTGTATGTGTGTGTGTGTGTGGTCGTCGCTTCCGCATCCGCTTTACAAATTTTTTATCTTCCCCGCTGCGGTTATTTCCCTCGCACTCCCCTTGGCTCCTGCCTCCTTCAGGGCTGGCAAAACTTTCTCCTAGGCACCAATTGGGGAAAATGCATTCATCAAAAAAGGCAAAATCTGGGCCATAAATTAGTTTTGGGGCGCATTTTCAGCAGAGTATAATAAAAAATAGAAGTGGGAGTCGTACTTAACCTGTAACGGCAAATGGGTTTTAATCTAATTCAGCTGGCTCACAAGGGTTAAGCCGAGACCCCCAAAGTGCCAGAGAATGTGGCATAATGAGGCGAGGGGCTAAAAGGGCTAACGGGATTGCGAATGTTAATTGGCCAGGGTTAGCTCCAGCTTCAATTGGATCGCATAATTGGACAGGCTTTGAGTTGGTAGAGTTGTAGTGTGAACTGGGAATAATTGAAGCTCTGAAACAGTAGTTAAATTACCAGGGTTGTCAGGGCTACAAAAAGGTCTTTTTTACTACTGGTAGTTGAATTATTTCATTAGCTGATTCAAGTAGATTAGACCAAGAGATAAACTTTGGCTTAGGTTATGCTGTGCACTGTAAGAAATACAATGTCCAGGGTTGTCAACAGAGCTTAAAATTTATAAATTTAATGAGTTCTGTCCTATTGACACATGGAGCTAACCCTGATCGAGGGTTCTCTTAGTAACAGTAAATTTAGAAAAAAGCAGGGTTGTCACCTCGTTCAACAAAGCATTAAAATGAGAACATTAATTAGTTGAGTCATATTTAAACATGGAGCTACCCTATTACTCTTAGAAAGAGTAAATTAAAATTAAAGCAGGGTTGTCACCTTATTCAAAGATTTGAAAAAACTTTAAAGTTGAGCATAACATCTTTTTATGCTGCCACTAACTTTATGTTAAAGTTTTCATAAAATCATAAACACCAGAGTTGCCAGCCCAACCGCAGTTTCAGAGCTATCCGAACCAACTTAACTTTACCACAACTTTTTCAACTGAAGAATTCTTAAAGTTGCGAGAAATAAATGCACTTGCCAGAGTTGCCAGGCCCAGTCAGGCTAAAAAGAGTCAGAACTTCAGCAAGTTAACTACCAACTGGCTGCACGCCCATTTGTTCTGCCATAACTTGGCCGAAACGCATTCAATTAAGCCAAGCACGAGCAGACAGAGCCAACAAGTTCAACTGTGTAACGCCCAATTAACCAGAGTGTCGACAATTTCCTACAAGCGGCAACTCTGAACCCAACACCCACTCCACCGCCCACACTAGACCATACAATTGTGTGTTGTATGTGGACTCGCATGTAAATCAAATCGTGGTTCAAAGTTGAAAATGGGCCGAAAAATCTTTGACTACCACTAAAGTTGATCAAATCTTTGGCCAACGGGCCAAACAAATGCCCCCTCCTCTTTTCCTCCTTCTTGATGCCAGGTCTTTCTCTTCCCTTTCTCTTGCTGCCTCCCTAGACGCACTTCAGCTTCATAGTGCGCGCCAAAAGTCGTAAACCAAATCGCATAAATAACGCTGGAGGGGGCGTGGGGTCCGTTAGGGGCGCGTAGGTGGAACCGCACACATTTCCGGCCATGATGCGGACAGTGTAGGAAAAGTGGGCTGTGAATGTAGGTAGCCACGCCCACGTTAAGCACATTTATCACGCATACGTAGCGTATGTCGTGCCATAGAACAAACGTTCCTTCGCTTCCCTTCCTCTTCCATCCCACTTGCCCCCTTTGAAGCCAAGCAGCGAATTGCAAATTTCCGCAACTCGACGCGATTGCGAATGCTCTCGAGGATTGCCAAGGCTCAGACTAACCCCATCTCCCCTTAACCTATCTCTTTCCCACACTCAAAGTGTGGCCCGCAAGTTCAACTGCATGCAAATTTCAAATGCAATTATTTATAGTCCAGCAGGTGGTAGCATAACTTCGTTATGCACTGTGTACAACTGTGGCAACTCTGAAATTTCATTTGTAAATATTCTTTGCTTAAGATCTATTCAGTAACTGGTATTATCTATGCCATAATTGTCAGCTGAATGAAATAATCTTAAATGGCTTACAAAGGGAATCTGGTTTTAAATTCTAATCCCACAAAGCTTCTTTAAAAAAGCTTTATGTTTAGAGCCGTTAAATATAAACAGATTATTAAATAATTTAGCTAAATTTTAATTATTTTTTTAGCCTTCAAAAAGATTATCTCTTACCACGCAATTAGTATTTTATGTCTAAATATCTTATGAACTTATTAAAAGTTAAACTCATTCAAGTTTAAAAAATCAGCTAAAAAAATCTATTAATTTAACATTATAATTTAAAAAAAAAATAAATTAATCAGAAAAGTTGTAACAAAAAAGTTTACAAAGTTCGATGAATATTAAATAAAATTAAATGCATATTTTAAATATTTTAATTAAATTAAATTTAGACATTTAAATTAATACAATTAAATTAGATACTCTTAAGATTGCATATCTACAGCTCCTACTCGCTTTTCATAATTACAGGGTATGTACTACCTTATATTACCCCCTTTCTGCACACAGTTGGCAGGACACGCAGTGCGACTGATGCTTGTAACGAGCCTCGTTTGATGGACATTTCAGCGCTCGCTTTGATTGATGGCATCAGTTGATGCAATGCAAGCTACCCTCGAGCTGCCAATGTATCCGCTGCCCCTGCCCAGCTGTCTCCCCTCAGCTGGCCAAACACGCTGTGTGGTAAGGTCCCTACTCAGCTGGCCCGAGGGCAATGGTTTTGGTCATTTTTCAAAAATTTAATTGAGCTTTTTGCCGTTGGCTGTTTTAAGTAAATAATGCATTATTTATGAGTAGCTTCCGCCAATACCAAAAGCCTAATAAACTTTTTGGGGAGGAATGGGGGTGAAGTGGTGGGTAGGGGGGTGTGGGTTATTACAAATAGCAACAAATGAGCTGTAAAAATGGCGCAAACAGAAGACAACAAACGAAAACGTAAACTTTTAATCAAGAAATTTGCTCGAGGGCTTTCAGCAAAGTCTTTGCCGCAAAACGCACTTAACTAACCCCCAACCCTTGACAGATGGAGATAGCTATATATAGAAAGAGCAAGAGAGAGTAAGAGACAGGGAGAGAGTGATTGGGCCTGCGGCGTGGCAATAAGAGAACATGCAAAGCTTTTACATCTAATTAGTTTGTTATGACTGTGGTTGAAGTTCCAGTTGAACTTTTAGGCCGAAACTCAAAACTGTAACTGAAACTAAGGTATTTCCAAGTTGACATTTCACTCTGATTTGTTGGCCAAGAGGCAACTTTTCCTACACAAAATTGGTCAGCTAAAATAGCCTAAGACTTTCAAGTCGGCGAAGGGTAGGGGGTGTGGCAGGGAGAATTTTCTGTAGCCAAGGAATGGGATTAACATTCAAAGTCTGTTCTGTAAATACTTGCACTTTTCCCATGTATGTAACTAACTGGTCGAACCCTTTTGGCTTAGGACCGAGAGTCCTTTCGCATTAAGTCCTCGCTAACCACGCACATACATGTCTGAGCAAAACCCTTTCTAATTTGGAAGCCATGTTTTCCTCTTTGTTTGTTTTCCCTCACTTTTCTGTTTTTTTTTTGGTATTCTTCCGACAAACAAATAAATGGAACATGACAAGAGTTATGTAAGGGAATTTGGATTGATTTTGTATTTTCTATCTACAAATGACGTTGTACTTTTGTGTTTGGTCTTTTGAGCGGAGCTTAGGACAGATTATTTCGACAATTCAAACGAGAAACAGTTAAGCAAATGGCTAGCAGCAAACGAAATTTAACAAAAAAATTTAAATGAGTTTAAGAGGATTTAATATCATTTAAGTAGTTGAATGTCTCTTTAAAGCTCCACTTAAGTTAATCTATCAGATATTAGTCAAAGATCTTAAATATATAAAATATTGCTAAATACATTTTAATAAAAATAAATTTAAAAAAAAAAATGTTTAACTATTTTTTGTTGTTTATAAATTATTAAATTAATCGAAAATTTAATTAGTTTTTAGCGTAACTAAATAAACTTCAATTTACACATTTTTCTCTTACGCAGTGCTCACTGTACTCAACTTACGTATTTAATAATTGGTTAGATTACATATAACAATCAGAGATGTTAGTTCAGATATAAAACTCCAGTTGTTCCCTTTGACTTATTAACTCTCATTACACACTGTAATTTTGAGAGGGAATTTTCAATTTGACTTTCGCTGTCTGTTTGTGTCTCATCTTCAGTTTCATCGCTCACACTTCCAAAGCAATTTTATTTTAATTACATAAAATTACACACGAAACATATTCAAAAAGATGCGAGAAGAACACAACAACAAACACTTTCTAACAAAGACAGGGAGATAGAGAGCGAGAGAGTGGGAAAGACAGCGAGAGCAGAAGCAGCATCAAAGTTCGTTCACTTGTAAACATAAAACGAACGCCAACCACTACAAAAACAAAAAAACAACAACTAAAAGGCAGGCTCAGCAACGTCAACGTCTACGTCAACGCCGAAGTCGACGTCGGTGAGCAACAACAATGAAAAGTCTTTTTATGCTGCTCAACTTTGGCGCTTTTTATTAAACAAGCCGACGATGGCGAAGCAGCGGGCAAAGAGAAGAACATAACAGCAGAGAAGCCAGAAGGAACGCCGGCTAAACCGGTAACACTTGTTTACAGCCCACACGAGAGCAAGAGCGAAAGAGAGCGTAAGTAAGAGAAGCGAGCCTATAAGATAAAGCAAGACAATGCAAGTAAGTTTGCCTATGTGAGTTTGTGTGTGTGAGCATTAAATATATGTTAAACTTCGTCTTTGCTGCATTCTGAGTCTATGGATAAGGGAAAAGGCTACAGGTGACAAAGACAATGCTCGCTCTAATGTCATCATTATTGTCAATATAACAAGTTTATTGGCTGCCTCTTTTCCCGCCCCCTGCCCCTGGCCTTTTCCTATCCAGTCTCGAAGTCTGTGGGGTCATTAGAGAAATGCCTCGAATTTGCGAAGTTAGTTGATTCCCCATGCTAAGCGTAGATTAAACGCAAGTTAATGACTTAATTAAGTTCAAGTGTAAGAAAAGTGAGAGAAAAAAGGCATCAAGAAGAACTGTCTGAAACTGATGGAGATAAAAATAACTAAGGAGTAAAAGAGCGGTAGAGAGAGAGAGAGAGAGATACACATAACCGTGCAAATATGCCTCGGAAAAGCCATCCAACATTAGAGCAAACTTTGAACTAGACAATGAGGAAAAACATATAATAAAGTTAATTTGCTTTATGCGCCCAATGGATGTTAATAACGGTAAGCAATGGGAAAACAAACATTTCCGTCAGTTAATCTTAATTTTCACAGAACATTTTCCCAAGTATCCAATGTGAACAAAAACATTTGTGTATCTTAAATTGTATTTAAATCGTTCACACCTTTGGGCTTCCTCTTATTTCCCTTGTCTTAGTTTTATTAGAACTTTAATATAATCTTTAATTAATACGCTAAACGCATCACTTAACCATTTGTTGATATTTCTCCCAGACTCAACTCAATCAACAGGAGCTCAAGCTGCTGTCGCTGCTAACGACGAAGTCGATGTCTAAGCGTTGTGGAGCAACGACAGCAGCTTCAGCGATAACAACGTTCAAAACAAAACGTATAACAGCCCTGTTTAACAGTTTTGGTGCTCTCTGGGTCTCTTACGCTCTTTGGCTTGCCGCGCCAATTGCATTGAGCGTCAAATTCAAGGTCGACCCTTGCACTGGGCATTGCTGAAGAGAGCGAGAGCGTCAGAGAACGCTAAAGAGCACATATTCAGCAGATGAGCGTAAGCGATGCAAACAAGTGACGACACGACGGCTGCTGTTGCTGGCCTGTTGATGTTGATGGTTGTACGTCGGGCCTCTTGCTCTCATCGGGCCTGTCGCTCTCGCTCTTACTCTCACCCACCGCATAGGAAAACCTGCTCTCCCCCACTAGTGGCAAAAGACACTGGCTCTGCTCGTGCAATGGTTAGTTTGTCAGCGTTTGCTCTGCCGTTCGGTTGTGCTCTCGGTTGAATATTGGAATTATTGCTATTACAGGCGATTTCTCGTTTCGCGCGTTTTACGTAGTTTTGCTGCATACGGTACTTTAAGCATTTGCTCTGTCCCGTTCCGTCGGTTAGCCGGCAAAACAAAAAGCATAAAAGTTCACAATAAATAAAATAAGTGAAAGAAAAAGCAAATGAAATTTAAATCGAAATATTAACTAAAAGAAAATAATTAAATATTTGCTGCGCTATGTAAATGCCCAAAAATAAAGTGTCAAGTGTTTGCGGCAGTAACAAATATTATTTTTTGTCGCCTGCACGCGTGTGACGACCTCTCCATCTTTATTTTCCATCACTGCCTACGTCTTTATCATCGTATCGGTGTTCGCCCGTGTGTCCGTCGCGTGTCTGTGTGCCGATTGTGTGTCTGTGGCCGTGTCTGTGTTTCTGTTTGTTCAAAATGTGTCAGCTTTAAGAGTTCCAAACAAAGCGAGCAAATTAACTCAAGGAATCCACAAGTCGAAAAACGCGCTGAAAAAACGCGCAAAAAACGCGCCAAAACCAAAATGCTGAAATCGCTTAAAATGTTATTGCCGCTTGCGGTGCTTCTAACGCTGCCCGCTCTACACCTGGCGGCACAGCGTTATGACCAGACTCCTTTGGATGCCAGCGCGTATTATCGCAGTGGTCTCGGCGGATCGGAATTAGCGGGAACTTCGGCCACGTCTTTGGATGGTTTTCCACATCACAATCGCTGCGAGCCCATCACAATTTCCATCTGCAAGAATATACCCTATAATATGACCATTATGCCCAATTTGATTGGCCATACCAAGCAGGAGGAAGCTGGCCTCGAGGTCCATCAATTTGCTCCTCTGGTGAAGATCGGCTGCAGTGCTGATTTACAGTTATTCCTCTGCTCCCTCTATGTGCCCGTCTGCACCATCCTCGAGCGTCCCATTCCCCCCTGTCGGTCCCTTTGTGAATCCGCTCGCGTCTGTGAGACTCTCATGAAAACCTACAATTTCAATTGGCCCGAGAATCTGGAGTGTTCCAAGTTCCCGATTCACGGCGGTGATGATTTGTGTGTAGCCGAGAACACGACCTCGTCTTCATCGACTCCGGCACCGACTCGTAGTGCTCCCAAGGTGACAACGAGGAAACATCAGATCAGCGTGGATAGTCCACATCGGAATATAGGATTCGTATGTCCAGTTCAGCTCAAAACTCCGCTGGGAATGGGCTATGAGCTCAAAGTTGGCGGAAAGGTAAGCGGCATATTCAATTCCTATGTTAAACAGTGTAAAGTGTGATCGGAAAGAGATCAGATCAGTTTGGGACTAGGGAACTGATTTCAGGCAAATGATTAATGAAATGTGACTGAGAAGATCACGAGGAGTTCAAAAGAGATAGGAAAATACGAAATTGTGGAATGCAGAATGAGGAAACAGTTTTTGAAGACAAATAATTATAAAGTTAATTTTGGTTTGAGTTTTGAGAGCAAAAAAAAAATAATTTTTTGTAAGCTATTTAGTGTTAAGATTAAAACTTAAATTATTCTAAGGTGCTCTTTAGTGAGATTTAACTCAGTGATTAATGGGGAACACAAAAAGCGTAGCTTTATGCCATTAGTTAAAAATATACCTTAATTATATATGTAGCAAGCAAATTAGTAAAAATAACTAGCTTATATATTATTAATTTGATACAAATTAGTAAAGTTAACTAAAATGTTTGAAGCATGTATTTGTATTAAAAGGTGGTATTAATGAAGCTTATTTAAAATTTATAAATTATAGTTAAAATTTAATAGGAAAAATATAACTTGAACATGTGAGATATTTTTGAAATTATTTAATTCTGATAAAAAAAAAACTACAAATTACAGATCATTGAATCAATTTGCATTCGAATTAAAAATATAAGCATAATTTTTAAATATTTAAAAATTAATAAAATCGTTTGCGTTGAAGCCCAAAGAAACATAGAAATAATTAAAGGTCCATTCTAGTTTATAAATCTTTGATATAACTTTTTTTTATAAAAACTAAAACTATGTTATATTGAAACTAAATCGGTATTGAAAATAAACGCTGAATTTATAAAGTAACGGAAATTACAAATTAATAATCATAAAATATTTTATAAATTTATTATGTAAATTATATAATTATTTATATAAAATATTTTCAAAATGAATATGAAAATAGTTAAAAAGGTCATGTCTGATAATTAATTAATTAATTCTGATTAAATTCATTAAAAGAAATGATTTAACTTATAACATGGCTTTAAAGACACAAGCCTTTTGCCTTCCAAATAGTTGGTTAATTTTTTAGTTCTTTAAGTAGTTTTGTTGTTAAACTCCACATATTTCCAAATAGGTCAACTGCTGTTCGTTCTGTTCTGTTGTTGTTTTATGTCTTCATTTGAAGCAGCACATAAACCCAATTTGCTCTGCACTTTCCGCTCTCCCTCCTGTAAAGCCAGAAAAATGCTGTATATCCTGTTGCGCAGTGGAATTATTTTCAACCACCGAACCAAACCGAGCAGCAGGAGGTCTTGAAACGAGTCGCCCTGTGCTGAGCTGTGTCTCGATCTACCTGCCTGGATTTAAAGAGCAGGTAAAACAGCACAGAAGAGGAATAAAATTCACTCAGTCGTTTTCTTTGTTTGGTTTACGTTTTGGGCTCAAACCAGTTATACAGTTTTTCATTTCCCCAGTTTTTCAATGTTTTTCGGATTTTCTGTGTTCAGTTTTCAGTTAACGCTGCAATTTGTAATGCCTGCTTACGAGTTTAAACGCATATTTCCAATAGCCGAAAATGAGCTAACGCTTATTGATCCCCCAACTCTTAGAGCTCCCCTCGCTGCCCCGCTTCTGTCCTGCTGCTGATATTTTCAACGCATTTTCACATCGTGTTCGTGTATAATTAATTTTCCCCAACTCGCAGTTGGCTCCTCATAATCATCATCATCATCATTATCTTTATCATCGGCGGGAACATTATTGGCTCGATTTTCCACAAGTTATTTCTCAACTCAACTGTTTACTTTACCCCTAGCCACACCCCTCTCCGCCCCCTCCTTCAAGATGTTTGTTTTTTATGACTGATGCTCAAATTCAAGGCAATGTTATTGTTGTTATTGTTCTTATATCTCTTATGTTTCCATCTCTTTCTTTTTCTTCTCCTTGCTTTGCTTTTTTCTATTTTTAACAATACTCATGGTTTTTCTTGTTTTATCCCACATCCTTGGCTCTATTCTTGTTGGCATGTGTAAAGCGCTTTAAATACTTTGAGGCAGGATAATTCACACTTTTTTCGTTTCGTGTACGAATAGAGCCAGAGTATCTTACAGATACACAGATACATGTTTAGCTCTTAGCTACACTTTGTGCACATTCTTTTTCCTTTTATACTCTCTGCAAGAGTATATTGGGTTTGTGAAAATGTATGTAACAGGCAGAAGGAGGCGTGGCAGACCCCATAAAGTATATATATTCTTGATCAGCATCACAAGCCGAGTCGATATAGCCATGTCCGTCTGTCCGTCTGTCCGTCTGTCCGTCTGTCCGTCTGTCCGTCTGTCTGTCTGTCTGTCTGTCTGTCTGTCTGTCTGTCCGTCCGTATGAACAAACAGATTTCAGAGATGGTAAGAGCTACAAGTTCGAGCTTGGTCTCAATCGATCACATATTTAGTCAGTCAATACAAGAATCTTTTTTTTTTTCGATGCCACGCCCCA
The DNA here is from genome assembly GCA_035046005.1 of Drosophila acutilabella. Classification (NCBI taxonomy): domain Eukaryota; kingdom Metazoa; phylum Arthropoda; class Insecta; order Diptera; family Drosophilidae; genus Drosophila; species Drosophila acutilabella. Next base: position 19,350,251 of record JAWNOK010000013.1, read on the forward strand.
TTCGCCCACAATGAGCAAAAAACTAGACACACCTCGGAAAAAATTGGTGTTTTGGCCGAATATCTCAATAACTATTGCACCTAGGATCACCAATTTTGGTATGGAGGTTGCTAGTGACAGCGTAAATGCATTGACATTTAAATTTTTGGACTGCCACGCCCCGTTTTCCCACAATTAATAAAAGTAATTCTCAACTTTTTAGGTATTCTTTAATATAGTACAGTATTGTAATTTATAATTCGTGTGAAGACTAACTATATCAAACTATCCTAAAAGGCGCATTGAAATCGCACTATAAACAAGAACACTAGAAGCGTTACAATATTGATAACTGAATGCAATATCATGTATGAGTGCAAGTGAGACAGAAACATACAAGCACATGTGACGACAGCGCTGCAGCATTCATATCAATGTTTGAGTGCAAGCGAGACAGAAACATACAAGCACATGTTTGCTTTCGTGGCGGCAGCGCTGCCCGCAGTCGCTGGCCGCGCTGAATACACAAATACATTCATACATGTATATGCATCAATATATTGTTTTAATGCAAGTACTACACATTGTAATATCTCTAGACCGATTTTAATAATTAAATCGCGAAAAAATGCAGAGAGTATTTTACGGTCGGGCGTGCTCGACTGTACTTTTCTTTCTTGTTTTTTTTTGTTGTGTTTTGTTTTCATTTTGGTTGTGTGTTTGAGCTGAATTTCTCATCATCATCATCATCATCAACAGGAACTCAACTCGAAGCCTTCTTCAGTCTTAAATGCCTTTTTTTTTTGAGAGCAGCGTGCGAATTTTAGCAGCTTGTTTGAGTTTGTAGAAAAAAACAGGCAGATGGAGGTAATCAGAGAGGTGGAACTTGGGGTAGATTAGTTTGTTTGCTAATCATTAAACAGAACGTCATACAAAACGGTTGTAAATGTTTCTTCAAAAACTATTCGAAGTATAAAGGCTTTGGCAAATCTTTAAAGAGTGCAACACAGTGTGCATATTCCCACATAAAATGCGGGATGTAGAAAGGGTTTGTTTTGAAAAGTGGTAGTAGATTAAATTGAATTAATAAGCGAATTTTTTAAAAATAATATAGTTGTTTAGTATAAAATTCAATTTTTAATTTAATATTTTAAATGTTGAATTATTGAATTATTTACCAAATGAAACTCACGCTAAACTATGAATTTTATTTGAAGATACTTATAAAAATGTTTTTGGAAAAAAATTATAAATTTTAAGTTTAAAAATATTTCATAACTGAAAAGTTATTAGAAATATAATTTTAATATCAAATTGTTAAATAATAAATTTGCTTGTCATTATACTATAATAATGAAGATAATAATTATTCGCTTGCCCAATCTATCAATCAAAAAACCAAGAGATTTAAAAAAAATAAAAAAATGCAAACTCCGATAAATTAATAAACTAAATAAAATTTGGAAATGTCTTTAAAATGGTTTAAATAATGTTAGACACAAGACACATTCAGTAAATAAATTAAATCTTTAACTAATGGTATATTGTATAATAGAATTATTATTTAAATATCAAATTATGAAGTAAATAAGTTTTAATCAACCTCAACACTAGTTTAGCATAAATGTAACATATCTGTACTTTCAATTTTCATAAAACAAGCACATATCGATGAGATAATATTTCGTATATTATTAAAGTGGCTTCATTAAAGCTTCGACTAGTCGGTTGATTAAACAAATTCAGCAATTCTGTTAGTTTTCTATGCTGACGCAGCTGGGATTGCGAAAATCGCATATCCAAAGAATACTCAATCAATTGAACTCTATGCGTAATCCAATACCACAACAATTCTCAGCTCTTGCCAGTGTTACCACATCCCTTTTTTCGGGGAATCCCGTTTCATTATCCATTCGAGCGGATATCGGGGGACGGAGGGGAAGGAGTTGGATAAGTCAGGCGGGATTGGGGAGTTGGGTTGAATCGACAGGGGGAAGAGGGGCGTGAACTTTGTCTGGGAGCATTCAAAAAACCAGCGGATTAAGTTTACGCACTGACAGCGATGATGCCTGGGCCAATGTCCGATTGATGATTGTATGTGTAGACAGGCACGCCCACAGCCAACAGCCCACCGCCCCACCCAGAAAAAGGGCTGACGAAAATAAATTAATCAAAGACCGCGAGAGGACAACAAAATAACATTTTGGGATCAATTCCTGGGATCTGTTTGTTGTTGTTATATGGAAAATCGTAAAACCATTAAAAGCCTCATTTGAAACGATTTTGACGCATTTTAGGAACCAGACGAGACAAGGATTCGATTTGTAGTCCCCTGTCCACTGTCGACTCGACTTCCTCACAGGATAATTCATTGGGATTTGCGGCATTGACTGAATGCCATTAGGCATTTTTGTGGGCGTGGCGGCCTTTTAATTGATGGAAATGGGAATGGAAATACTGAAATGCTGAAATGCCTGAAATGGAAAGCAAAGCAGCCAAGCGAAACTGTAATTGATTGAACTCCCCTTGAACTCCACTTGTCCCTACACTTTACTTCTGCTACATTTCCACTGTTAATCCCAATCCTCAAATATCCCTTTTTATCAGGAGAAAGGAGGTTCGAGTTTGGAGGTTTATAGAATCATCCTTTTGTGGTTTTTGTCGGGACGCCCCGTTGCCTTTGCATAATGGAGCCTGTTTTTATGTGCAGAAAATAGAGGCGTGGCATATGTTGAATGTCCTACTAACATCATGATTATGTCAGTCGCATCCTTTACACTAATTTAATTGAAAGGATTCTTTTTCCGCATTTCTCCATTTGGCTTTATTGGCTTTGTTGAGAAATTTATGCTTAATCTTTTAACAATTTGTTTGGAAAGGGAAATTGGAAAATGAAAATGTTTTTAAATAAATGTTGGCAGATAGAAAAGAAATGTGAATCAATTGGAACAGTCTTTATACTTATGTTTTCTTGTGGAAAGAAAACTTTTATTTACCAGCCAACTCTCATGATTAATCAGTTTACTTTAAACTTAAATAGCTTTCTTACTTTTCTGCCATAAATTACATTCCAAATCCCGCGCTTTTGACAACAGCTTAGTTGAGTATTAACCCAACAAAAGAACCCGAACACAAAACAGTTAAATCGCTTAATAAACTTAACTTAAAAGTCAAAACTTGTGCGCAAATTATAGTAAGTCTTTAATTTGAAATTAACCACAATTTTGGCATTGATTATTTTGACCTCTCTCTGCGTCTCTCCTTCTTGGCCCACTTACCGTTAATCAGGCCCGCAGCAGTTTGTCATTATCGACATCACAAAAGCTTAACACTAAGCTCTGAGCTATACGAAGTCGTCTCATAGTCATTTAGTGGACCAAAGCTCTCAAACCAAAGTCCAGAGGTCAGCATATAGTCTGACTCCCTCTCCCACTCTCTTCCTCTCACTCTCCATCGTTTGTCATTCGCTTTATGCCAGTTCCTGGTATCTGTGAAATTGATGTTACTTCGTGTCCTTTAACAAATAGCCTCGGTTAAGTTTTCGGGCCGAGAAGCATTAAAACTATAATCCACTTAATATTTTCCGCTTGAATTGTTCAATTTATAACCAATAAATGGGAAGCTTCATGATGATTATTTATTTATTTTCCTTACTCATATCGGAAAAGAACAAAAACATGAACAATATTTTCAACTCAATTAATTTACTGGGCGGCAACAAACAACAACAACAAGAACAACAACAAATAGTATGGAAAAAGGCAACTTCCAGCTACTTAAGCACACCCACGTGTGTGTGTGTGTGAGTGTCCTTTTGTTCTTGTCTTAAATCCTTGTAAATCCATAAAAATTACCAGTGGACTCCGAAGGCAAACAATTTTCTCTTTTATTTATTTCTTTCTTCTTTTTGTTGTTACGATTTTTCTATTCGCTTTTCAGCAGCTTTGAGTGACTGGACAACATGATAAAAGTAACAAAATAACAAAAACAAAAACAACAACAACAATGATGACAACTAAGTGGCAACAACAATGTTTAACAGGACATGTTGCTCTTCCTCCATTTTGTGATTCGCCTGTTCCACTTTGTCCCCACGCACAAAAAACAGCAAAGAAAAAACTTGAAAGTGAAACTGTAAACAAGATTTTTTTTAAAATTACTTGAAACTTTAAGTAGTGAAATAGAACTTGCTTGTCAGCTTCATTTTAACGAGTAGAAGCACATTACAGTGACGCTTTTTAGTTATTCTTAAAAAACGCATTAAAGAAAGGTGGAAACAGTGAAAACTCTAACAAACTTGGCTTTAAAGTGAATTAAGGACTAGTTTCGTTAGCTTTGATTTAAAAGAGTCTAGTAGTTTTCTTAACTAAACCTGAAAGAAATCAATCTAATTAACATACTAAGACTTTATGCATTTTTTTATTGTTAATTGAGCTCTTTATGGTTTGACATAGTAAGATTTCTAGCTTATACTACAAGTAACTGGCTTCGCTAGTTTAGTATGTAATAGAGTAGTTCTTATTACTAACCGAAAGTTGTAATTTTTATAGAACAACTATACCTGAAGAAATTGACCATATAGGATTATCAAATTTCTTGTTTTAATAATGTTTTCTTTTGAATTTAATTTTTTTTAATTTTTGGCTTTAATTTACAATTTCTTATTATTTTAAATTTGTAAAATTAATGTAGCAAGTTTTAGTAAATTTTCCTAAGTTTTTCTGCTTTGGACGCATTAACTTACAGGGTATCTGTAGCTCTATCTCTTGCCGTCTGTGCATCCTACGCAAATTGTAGGCTTTTGATAGATTGGCCAACTGACTGACAACTTCGGTGACTGTCATTTTACAAGTTGTCGCCAGTGTGTATGTATGTGTGTGTGTGTGTGTGGGTTTTGTAGCTGTTACCAAATAGTAAACATATTTCAACAAAACTTTTAGATACTCATACATGAATTCTTGTTATACTTACACTCGCATATGAAAACGATTACGATTACGATTACGGTTTCGAATGTGAATGTGAATATGAATGTGGGTACTCGTGTTCTGTTTTCATGGTTTGTCGGCTCTGCTAAATGCTAATGCTAATGCTAAGCTGTGACTTTTGCCTGACAGCTAGCTGTTAAAATATTTAATTACAACCATTTAATGGCAGTCCACGCGCCAATCTGTACCATTCAGAACCCAAAACCGAAAAAGCCAAACACCAAACCAAATTCAAACTTGCCATTTACTGTAATAACTGGCCAACAACCGACCGCACCCAGCATTACAGTCAGCACACAATTCAGTTGACACTTTATTTTTTTCGTTTTTGGCCAGATTTAACAGTAAATACACTGGACACGAGAAAACTGGAACTGAAAATGGTTTGAGGGGTGGGTGGAAATAGGGGAAGAAGCTTAAATTCGCTTACCTATAGAAACAGTATATCAGCCAAAAACTGTTCGCGAGATTAAAGATTCTTTTTGGCATCTTTTAAATAAATAAATATAAATAAAGCTAAATTTTGGAAGGAGAAAGCTTATCAATTGTTTAATTATAAGGCTTAAAATATTTATAACAGGCAACAATTTGTTTAAATATAATATTAAACATCTTATAAAAGTTAAGAGTGTTACTAAAAAATGTATACCATATTCTAAATATTGGCTACATAAATACAGTACCTAATGGACATAATGGTTACCTTTATAGAGTTATAAAATATTCAGTATAATATTTGATTTACAATAGAATAAAATTGTACTTAATTTGCTTAGACTTATACATAACTTTGTTAGTTGTCATAGTTTTCTTATATTAATCAACTTACATTACAAGCATATTTATTAGTTAAAGCCAGCTTCCTTTTATGGCTTACAGAAAACGAATGAAAGGTTTATAGACTACTTTCAATATAATAGTTGCTACTCTAACCTACAAATCCCATTTTCCCAGCCTTTGGCTTTTTCCGGATTATAAATAGATGTGTGCTCTATTCCTTTTTGTTGCAACAACTAGACCAAAAGCACACACACACACACACACACACATACCCACTCAAACACACACATTCAGAGATATGTGTGTGTGTGTGGATTTGTATGTTTTTTAGTCGCACACCGTTGCATGTTTAATCAACGTTCCAATTTCGCCAGTTCTATTCCTCCCTTGGTCGCATCCCTGGTATTCCTGGGTCTAATCCTGCTATTCAGATCACAAAACAATGTGGCAAGGTCTTTTTTGTTGTTTGTATCTTGTTTTTTTGTTGTTTTGTCGAGGCTTTTGCAAATATTTTGTGAAGTGGCTTTTGATTTTGCACCTACCGCAGTGCTCCACTTTGTGGCATGATGATGAAGCTGTGCACCTACCACCTACAAACGCCCACTCCGCCCTCCTACTACATTTGACACAATTAAAAACAAAAGCAACAAGCCGACAACGAACAAACAAAAACAAAAACAAAACAAATGTCAACCACAAAGTAGACATCCTTTTTTTGCTGTTTGTTTGGTTGTTTGTTTGCTTATTGTTTGCATTGTTCGCTAAGCGCTGCGCCATTTTGTGACCGAAAGCATTTCACAGATACTTAGATAAACACCAAGATACAACTTATATATATGTGTGTGAGTGTGTGTATGTGTGTGTGTGTGGAAGGCAACTGTCTGATGAATTTATAATGCCCATTGTCTGTTTTTTGGCCAGACAATTGCAAGCATTGGCAACAAAAGTAAAAGAACTTGGCCCATAAATAAGCATACTGAAATCATTTGCAAGCAAAAAGGGTCCCAACAAGATGGCCAACCAGCCAGCCGACCGACTGACATATTATACTTACGTATATATATATATAGGTCTTGGTCCAATAAACTAAGCTACTTTATGTTGACCTGCTCCATAAACAATAATACACGACTTCAGTAGGAAATCGCTTGGGATTCAGGGTTACGTCCTCTGCTTTTGGGCAAATACAAATTGCAATTGCCAGTTAACACCTTGGCCAAACGAATCCATAAACGGATTCGATTCTGCTAACTAAAGTTCGCATTGTGTTAGCTTAATTAAAAATGAAAAACACGCAAGAAGACGCGAAGATCCAGTTTAGTGGTGAGTTCCAAGTTGTATCCCAACTCCAAAGTCCACAAATGGACAATGCTCTGAAACTTGTTTCGGTTTTGTCCCCATGACAAATGTATGAAGCGATTCGATGTCGCCCCAAACCAACTCCAATTTTAGCTCCGACTCCGAGTCCGAGTCCGCGTCGCTGTCAGAAAAGGCAGCCAAAAGGCAAATCATAAATTTTATGCTTAGTGCTTTGGCTTGGTGATAGTCCCAGGGGTGCATACAGAGGTATGTGACTCTGACTGTGAATGTGCCTGTGTATGTGTAGGCTGCGAATCGGGTTTATAAAGAAGTTGTTAAAGGTTTATGGGCCGTAGCAGGAAACGAGAAGTTTGCATCTTTTCTCGTTGCTTTAACTCCACAAATGATAATGGCAAAAAGGCTCCAAACCATACCTCGGGCTTCATTAGCACCGGATTGAGATTACGGTGTGACAATACCTGAAAAAAGCACACCAATAAATTGCAATATGGAGCTACTTAAGTAATTTCCGCTTACACCTGCAAATCAGTTAAGAATTCATTAAAAACACAATTTAAAGAAATCAATAAAATAAAACTAGGAATACTTGAAGTTGGCTGCGCTTAAGTTGTGAATAAATCTGTCAAATGGCGCGTTAAGTTGGCTGCGCTTCAAAATGTTAGTGCATTTTTGCTGTCCACAGCGAAACATGGCTTAAACCCAGCTAAAGACCAACTTAATGATAACATTTCGTGCTCGAGTTTGTTCCCATTCTAGTGGAAGATTGAAAAGCAAAACAATGTTATTCAATTAGCTGTAAATACAAGATTCTAGGGCCAAGAACACGCCATTGAAATCCATTATTGCAAATGCTTTTCTTTAGTTAAACCATAAATAAATTGTTAAGGAACCATTAGAAGACCTATTATTAAGCTTCAACTATACGCAGCTCACAACTGTCGGATGCTTTGCTCAAAAATGCTGACAGAGGCTATTAATTAAGCGGAGGCAGGCACAAAACCATACACGAGTGCTACGACCACGTATACCTAAGATATATGTAGGTATATGTATGTATATGTGTGTGTGTAGCTGTGTGTGTGTGCCTGGTACTACAAATGGTCGAGTTGGGAAATATGCAACAAACAACAGCAAAGAGGCATCTGCCATAAGAAGACATTTGTAATCATCTTCAATCATAACATAGACATTGAGACACGCACACACCCAGTGGGATATATATATAAATATAGTGAGAGAAGGGTGAGGGGGGTAGATAGTTAAGTAGTCGCTACGTAAAGTCTATTTGTAGCTGTAAGTAAGTGCATTTTCAGTCAACATCTGTGACTGCCCCTAATGAACCAACTTAAAATTGTCATAACTGTAAGTCATGACAACTATGGAGCGTGCATACATATGTAGAGCAATCAGAGACACGGCAAGCAAAGGAAACGGAGAGGGAGAGAGAGAGGTAGAGATAGAGGGGTAGAGGTAACTAGACAGAAAGAGACAGCTACAGACTGGACATGAACGGGCGTGGGCTGCATATGAAGTGTACTAAAATAAAACCAAAAGTTGAAATAGTTGAGGCATCACAAAGCACTTGAAATACACTTTCTATTAGAAAAGACATAAAAGATATTATAGACAACAAATTAAATTATTTATTTAAAATGCTAGAAAGTATTAAATGCTATCCTAGTTATACAAGTTTATTTATTTAATATTAGAATCAAAAAATGAGATACAAATTATTACATGTCTAATAAAAATATGTCACCCAAAGTATTATACATAACTAATACTGTGTATTATACATATATATACCATTTCAATCAAACTTTATATTTAATTAATTAGTTGCTTTTTATAGATAAGTCATTTCCTTAATTTTTTCGAAATTGTTACCAAATAGTTGTTGAACAAGTTAAGCCCTGACTCAACTAGTCTCAAAACTAATCGAAGGTAGAAGGGGGAGATGAAAGAAAAGCGCCAACTGATATGAAAATGTGAACAGTGATGATGGATCGGCTTCGGCAACGTTTTAGCTGATGTTGATGTTGCTGCTGATGCTGAGATGTGCATGTCTGGGCCAATTGAAACCGTAGCATTCAAACTTGTTTGACTAGCAGAAGGCCAAACTGTAGGCACAGTCGACAGTTTTTACTGCTGTGGTTCCGGCTAAGCCAGAGACAGAGACAGAGACTGAGGCAGAGGCTGTAACTGAAGTTGTTGTGATGCTGATGCTGATCTGTCATGAGGGCCATTTGACATGGGGCACCAATTTGATTACAGCGTTAATTACAACGAACGTGCCAGATAAGGACACTACAGAGAGAAGGGAGTGAGTACAGGGAATACAACACAGACAGAGAGAGAAGAGAAAACATATTGCAAAGTTGGGGAAACTCTGCCTTTGGGAGGCTTAAATGACAAATCACAGCGATAACATGATTCGTGAATTCTGATTTCTGATTTCGGATTGTGGATTTCTGATTTGTGGCTTTATGTTTTCTGCAAAGTCAAATTGTGCATGTCAACGATTGAATGGGCATAAACAGCAGACAGTTGAATAGGAGTAGTACTAGTAGTACACCATAGGGGAAGCTTCACTGTAATAGTTAACGTAGTTTGCGTGTAGCCCGTCTGACAGCTGTGGCTATGGCATTTGGCATTTGGTTTATGGTATGGCTTACGGCAATGAAATGTATTTTCTTTTTTATCCTACATATTGCCTGCATTTACCGAGCAAGTGCAAATTGTAACCTACTTTTATTTGCCGTATTTACTGTACTCTATTATTGTTATCTGGATTTGCGTGACGGGGCTGTGAATTTTTAGGCAGCACAAAGTTCAATAAAATATGTTGATGAAATAGCAGAGACATGCAACCTTTACATATATTTCTTTCTTTCCTTTTTCTGGATGTGGCACTTGATTTATGCGTGCCACTGTGGGAGGGGAAAGAACTATTGGGCTAGAAGTCGCTGAACATTGAGAAATTCGCTGTAATTTGGCGCATGTTTTTAGCTAAACGCTTCTTATCAGGCAAATTGGAAGAAAAACGCTGAGAAAAACTGAAGGAAACGTTTGCATGTCGTTGATGAATTTGTAGCGTGTGCGTCGCTTAAATCGTGACCAAATTGTGTTAGCTACATGTGGGCTGGGAATTGCTCACTTCACAACAATAAAAGGAAAGGGCCAAAAGGCACGACAACTTGGTATGTGTGTGTGTAAAGTCAAAAGTTGGCTAGGTTTTTATAGGTCAAACATGGAGAATTTGATGACAGAGATAAGAGAAAACATGACTGATTGTTTGACTACAGTCGAGTGTGGTAACTCTTTAGGCATTGCCATGACTAAGCTTAACTTTTAGTTAGTAGCCTTCTACAGTGTTTATGAGTTAAAGTTCCTGCTCTGCCTGTATGATTTATTGGCCAAATTGTTTCATTTTGCCAGTCTGTGTGATCACGGCAATTATAACAGGCATTTTGTCTATGTTTTGTCTGACTTCAGTAGTACCTAACAGTTGGCAGAAACTGCTCTAACAATCAATTAGTCAAAGCTTAGAAAAAAAATTGGTAATGGAAAGAAAAGTCTTCAGGCAGCTGTACTCGAAAACAAACTCTTGAAAACCATTTTTCATGCAATTAAAACACAGGCAAGGCAGAAATTTAATTGAATAACCAGTTGCAATACAGTAAAAAAAACAAGAGTAGAAAAAAATCTGAAAATTGTCGTAAAAATTCTGTCGATGCTGACTCTGATGTATGCTGTAGATGTGAGCGAGGATTGTGAGATACTAAAAGGCATATGCCAGAATCCGACACGTGTTTCAAAGTAAAGTTTAATTTAATTAAAATTTTTGCACTGCCCAAGACTGAGAACTGAGGCCTGTTGTACACCTCGTAGTACGTCTCGACTGCAGATGATCTATCGCACGCATGCCGAACGAGTAAATATAATCAGAGCAGGAGCTTCAAAGTTGGAGCAGCAGAGCAACCAGAATATGGACACGCACAGTTGGGATGTCGGCATGGCGACTAGCAAGTGCAGTGTGTGATAAAAAACGAAGCCTACACTACAATTTTTTTTAAAATACTTTTTATGTGTGTGCTCTGCTCTAGCTTTATGGTGGGCATAGCCATTTTATGATCCAGTTCTGTATTTGTAGGTTTTATGGTGTTGAAAGTTTTAATTTTAATGAACCAACTGTTTGTTTGGGACTCTAAATTGTCAAGTGCTTCTATTGTAGCGATAACAGTGCGTTAACAGCACAATAACATAAACAGTGGTAATGACATTTACTGGTGTTTTAAGTAGCGTTAAACAAAGAGTTTTAAGTACATATAGAGTGCTCTTAATCAACAGAGTTGTAATAGAAAGGGGGTACTTTTTCTAAGACTCACTTTATTTCTATAAGAAATGGAAAAAGAGCATTCCGAATTCGACTTTCTTCACTAGCCTGCGTGGCAGGTGAGAAAACAATCAAGTGCTGAGGTAAAAATGCAGCTCAATTGAAGTAGGGACAGCAAAGAAAAAGAGGGAATGACAGAAAAAATAGGGAAAGAGTGAAAAATAGATAATATATACTATGTATATAGTATATGTTTGCTTACATCCGCTTTTGGCAAGTCTTGGGATATTTTGCGGTTGCCTTGGGTTACTCACAATGCAACCAGTTGGGGCAAGTAAGAGTAGCAAGTACCCTATATATATACATTCAACAAAGTGTATGTATCTTTGTATTACAATATCGCATGTTTGTTGTTGTTGTTGCTGTTGGCCAGCAGCTGTCAATGCGTCAAGTGAAAATTGCAGGCCATGTTGCATTTGCAACGACCTTAAATGGCAACTGGTTGACGTAGCAACGCCAATGGATATCGTCCATTAAACCTATTATAGACCATTATTAAAATACGACTACTGGAACCATTAATAGTCACTTCGCATTACATTTTTTTCTGTGCCAGTTTCGCGCACAAAATTTACAATTAAAGTTGGCGATTAAATTGCTTAGATAGCCTTGCATTGATTACAAATATGCGACGATTATCTATATACATGTATATACGAGTATTTATAGAGTGAAAGCCTCCCCAAGTGCCCCCAAAACACCCCAGTTACCCAGGCGTCGGCTCTGGCCTCTGATGCCTATCTAAAGTCGACCGACTTTATCTTTGGCGATAAACATAAATGCGATTTTTTTTAGACAGAGCGCTCTTGTAGTGCGTAATTTATGGCCATTTGTGTCTATGAATTTATCTTGAAAGGAAATTAGCTATGCAAAGGCGCAAAAACAACAAAAAAAAGTGGTAAAACTTAAGATAAATGCGCCTTGCGGAGTACCGCAAATGGGTCTGAGTGTTTGTGCCTCAAATCAATTTGCCATGACTAATATGGCATCAAATGCAGTGCATTATCGAATTTAAATTGCAGTTCTGTAATTTTATGGGATCATTCCACTGCCTTTATGGCAACTGATACGGTTTCCAATCGATACCACGGAAAGTTTGTTACAATTTTGGTACTTTACAGTTGTTGAATGTTTTTGTACCTTAAACGGATTGACAGTTTACACGAATCTACGCCATTTTCGCATTGTGTACATTTTGGACACTTGGTTTTTTATGTTGGTTTTTATAGGGCCAAGTAATGAGGTATATTTAATTTGGTATCTGTAGAGTGTTTCTTAGGAATTTGTCTAGTTTTTTCTAAGGTAAATGTTGTTCTGCTAAGTTTGGTAGAATTAATGTAGCATTTTTACTTAAAGTCTCATTAACAGTTATCAATTATATGCCTAACAAAATTGTTTGTGTTATATCAATTTCAACCATGTTATTTATTAACTGATAAACATTATGCTCTAACTAATCTAATTAACATTAAATTCGATACTTTTAGCCAAAACGATATTAACTAAATTTTCTATACCGAATATTGAGTTACCAATTAATCAGTTGTACGGAAATTTAAACGAATTTTCTTCATTTCCACAGCAGTTAAGCGGTTTACCTCAATGACTGCTGTGCATTTTCACTATTTTTGGTACTAATTGAACTGGCGCATAGTCCATTTAAGCCATCTAAATTCATTTTATTTTTATGCATAACAACAAATATAACAACACAAATTTTAGCAAAATTTTTAAGCGTAAAATAAAATAGAAAATAAAATAAAATAAAAAAAATAAATAATTTTGGCAAACACACGAAAAACGCCGCAGGATGCAAACAGTTTCTGATGCAGACAGACACAAAAAGGCCAACAAAAAAATGCAGTTAGTTGGCAAACTATGCGTCAATTTATACACCAATACACATACACACAGACACTCGTACAAACAGCTGCATATTTCATAAATATCCTTAGGCTTCTGCTATAAAAAAAATGCGAAATGAATTGCAAAATTGAGCAACAAAGTTAAAATTTTTAGCGTTCGCTTCGACAATTTAAATAATCGTTAAATTCTAAATAAAATAAAGAAAAAAATTAAACAATTATTTTCTAGACAAATTGAAAAAGGCAAAAGAAGAAATGCAAATGTAGCAATTGCTGTTGACTTGTTGCAGCAACATGTTGCAGACTCCGACTCCAACTCAGACTCAAACCAATTGCAATCGCAATTTCAATTCCAATGCCAATTGCAATGATTAGCCAAGGGAACCGCCTGTTGCCTGTTTCTTTTCCTTGTTGGTTGCTTCTCTCATTTTGGCTCTGGCCAAATGCCCGACGGTAATTTTCACAGTTTTCACAGTTGGCAGAAAACTACAAGTTGTGGACTTGGCAGTCAGTCAAACTGTAACTGTGGCAACTGTGGGTGCCTTTTTCCCAGCTCTGGCTTGTTTCTCTTTTAGCCATTTTATTTTTTTGTTAGCTACTCCTTGGCATTCGTTTGCTTCTTGGCTATTTTGTTTGGCATAGAAATGCGCGTCTATTGACAGTGGCCATAATTTGTTTGTCTAGCTGCAGTTGCAGACAGCGCAGAGGCGTAGAGGGGGGCCTGGCACACCAGCAGAGGTGAGAGAGGACTAAGAGCCAGCTGTGGGGTGGCAATTGCTCAGAGGCTCAATCCGTCTGCCTTTCGTCATTGTTGATGGCTTAAATATTAGTTTAGCCATGTATTTCTTCTGTTTCCAATTTTGTTTTTTATTTTGTCTTGTGGCGTGTTTTGGCCACAAAACTGTTGACAGTTATAAATGATGGGGCATGCAACAGCATGTGGGCTGTGTGGCAGTATTTTACGTAGCGGATACATATATAAAGTCCAAAGCATTTAAGGTTCAACTGCAGTAGCTTCAAGTGGCAGCAGCTCAGATAGAAAACTTCAAAGACAATGCCAATTACGGTTCAGTTACCGTCCGGTGACGCCCAACGAGGAGTATGCAGTTAGTGTGTTGTTAGCCTGGTTTGCTACACGCTTGAATGACAAATAGTTGAGAACTTAAATTGTGATAGGTATGAAGTTTTTCTAAATAATTTCCTAACTAGAATTTTAAATATAACATTTTTATATTTATTTTTCTCTAGTTATTAGACTATTTAATATAATTTCTTTTAAGTTTATTCACATTCTTTAGTTAAAGTTTTGCTGATTGCCAGCTAATATATAAATATACAATATTTAAAGCTGCTCATTAACTGACGCGTATCACTGTGGCAACACAGACACACAACAACAACAACAACAATTACAGCAACTATTTGGTGTCAACTTCTGCAACAAAACTGAATCAGCCCTTTGGTGTAATTGTTGTTGCTGCTGTTGCACTTACTTCACTTACCGCATATCGTATCATGTTGCAGTTCCCGCAAACTCGACCACAATGTGTGGCACGATGTGAGCTCTGATATGATATAAAGCTTTCCGCTGGGGTCCCTCTCCCGCTCTCTCCCACCTCTCTCAGGAGTTGTCGCTGTTGTGTGCTGTAATCATCTCAGGAGAATCCTCTGGAACTGCGCTCTCCACACTGCTTCTTTCATTGTGAAACGTGTCAATTTACATGAGAATGAAGATGAAAATGAAAATGATTTTTCTCTTCACTTATTAAGATGCGGCTTAAGTGTTTTTTCTTCATATTTTATTACACAACTACAGCCCAGACTGGAGATCACGTTGAGGTCCATGGGAAGTTCAGATTTGTCGGTTATATACACGTTTTATTCACAGCAAATTATCAAACTGCTTTGCATATCATAAAAAGGATTTTTATGTTTGCCTTCATTAAGAATAATAATCTGCAGCTGATGACTGACAGTGTGATAAAAGTGAATTCACTGCCATATATAGGTAGGTGCCATCCCTCCCTCTTTCTCTCTCGTCTCTCCCTTTTTCTTGTAGTGGCTTCCACAGCCTTTGGCTACTAATTTTTAAGCTGATTAAAAGCCATCAAAATGCAATCAAAATTTCTGAGTACCAAACAATCCCTTGCATTGTCTCTCGGCTTCTTTACAGTGCCTTCTCCAGTATCTCCCCAGTGCTCTCACGTGCTCTCTCCACAGTGTCTGACAGTCCTTGCTTTATTATACTATTCGACATAAAGCTTCGTGCCAGAGTTTGATGGTGTTCCTTTTGCCAAAAAACAGTTGAAATATTTTTTATGTGCTCGCCGTCAGCTTGAGCCTTGTTGGCCAAAAAGCCATAAAAAATACAAAACTTTGGAATGCCAGGTAAAACGGAAATGCAAGAAAGGAACTGTTTTAGGAGAAACGAAAAACTATGCAAAATAATTGAAAAACCTTTTGAATGAAATGGGAATTAAAAATATTTAGGAATGTTGTGTAGTAAAAGTAAAATATTATTATAGTTTAGAAAATTTAATGGTCTTTTTAGAAAACTTTGAAAACTTAGGCTGTTTTGGAGTAGTCCATTGAATCCTTGGCATTCCCAGCTAACTCCTCATGCTTTGATGCTAAGGGTGCCACTGGCCCCAACTCTCAATCTGCTCCCTCTCCTCTTTCCCTATTTCTCCTTTTCTTTTGGATAGTGGAAGATAATTAAAAACGTGCTTAGCGTTTTAACGTACACAGTTTGAAGCTGATGATAATGATGATGATGATGACGATTTTGATGTTGTCCACTCGTCCATCTACGATGATATGCGATTTGGAAGTGCTTTAGCACACATGCTGTCCGCAGGGGAAAGCATGGAATGAGGCAAAATGCGAATGAGAAAGAGAGAGGGAGGGACAGGAAAAGAGACTTTACGCTCACTGTTCAATACGTTTCTATATGTTTTTTGTTTATTTTACAACACCGTGATGTTGTTGTTGTTGGTTTAGTTGCCAGTTCTACGCTATTTGGATTCAAAATAAATATCTGAATATCCAGTTATTTTTTTCTCTTTTCATTTCGTTGTTTTTATTTGTGCTCTCAAGTGTTTTTGCTACTGTGATGAGTGCGAGTGTATGTAGTGTTTCTGTGTGTGTGTTTGTGTATGCTCTAATGAGATGAGACTCGTTTTATGCTGTGTCCAGGGGCAACCCCAACCGACTACAGGCCAGCTTTTATTTTTTTAATTACGAAAATTGGATTTTTATGTACAACGAAGCCCGAAACGAAGACACTTGACATGCATGTGGAAAAGGCAACCCCCCTCTCTCTCTCCCCGTCTCTTTCGCGCTGCCTTTCTCCAGAGAGAGAGTGTGAGAGACAAGCATAGACTTGGAATTGAATTGAGCCAAATGGGACAGTTCCTGGCCAGACCAGAAGTTTATTTTTCCATTTGATTTTAATCTCTTTGCATGTTTTTTTGGGGTCGCTGCTTAATTGAGTTACCAACATGGTCAGGTAAAAGTGCCTAGCATTCCTCTCCTCACCTTGCCACTCCTCATATAAAATTCCAATTCCTCTTGGTGGTTTCTGCTAATGAAATTAGGTTAAAGTGGCAGTAAATAGGCAGCAAAACAGCTGCCGTTTTCATGGGCATTTTCCCTAACGCTTTGCAATCTTAATTCCCTCGCTCTTTGCCTGCGAACTGAGCGATTTTATGCAGCTACTTTCCAAATGCATTAACAGCAAAATTATATGTACGAGTGGGAGCTTGAAATTGGCAGGAGTGTGTGGCAATGTGGCAAATGTCTTGCAGTCTGATCTGGGGTGAAAGCTGCTGGCGGAGACTGTAAAGACCGAAAAACCAGCATTGCCAGAATGTGGAGCGAGTTCTGTAATAAGCTCTGGAAATGCCAGTTTGCCATTGCACTTACATATACATATATATATATACTATATAGAGATAGGACTTCAGAGGTAAGAAGCAAGGAAGACGTTGAACATGAAAATTATACTACGAGTGGCATGCCCCAATTGAAAGTGCTTAATGCACACAGTGATTGACATATGTAAGGGAGTAAAGAGAGAAAGGAGAATATGGTTTTAATGCTTAATGTGATATTTCAGTAAGAGTTTATTGCGAAAATGTGAGAAAAGTACCAGAAAATGTAATTACAGACATTTAAAATTAAATAAATTTGATATGTAGTAAAAGAATATTTTTGGGAAGTTACATCTGTTTAAATAATTAATTATACTATTGTCACCTACAATAAACCTGCATTTCTAATCAATTGTCTATTTTCTAATTTCAGGTATGCCTAGATCCCGTTAAATTACTTCAATAATATCCAATCCAGCGTAATATTAATCATTTATCAAGTTGTAAGTCCAGTAAAATAAAGTCTCAAGCTGTCGAGGCTTTACGGCTTAGCTCGAGCATTGGATACAAACTTTTGCAGCTTAGAGCCAAAAGCCAATTGGTAAAGTTTTGGGCCACTGGGGACACATACGTATACGTAATACGCACACGCAGCAGCT
The DNA here is from genome assembly GCA_035046005.1 of Drosophila acutilabella. Classification (NCBI taxonomy): domain Eukaryota; kingdom Metazoa; phylum Arthropoda; class Insecta; order Diptera; family Drosophilidae; genus Drosophila; species Drosophila acutilabella. Next base: position 19,368,110 of record JAWNOK010000013.1, read on the forward strand.
CTATTTCGGTTTGGCAAAGGGTCAAAAACTGTCATAGCCATAAATACGCAAATAATTCGCTGGTGAATGTCGCACTTTCAGCTGTTTCTTAATAAAAACTTTTGCCTACCTGTTAGGATCAGGACAGAGTTGCCACCTGGCCGTCTAGTTGCCGCACTTTGAGTGTCAAACGACCTCCCGCCAACCGACAATTTCAAGTGGCTTTAACTCGGCACCAAAAGTTTCCATTATCTGCAACGCGCCACTCGCACAAATTTTGCAATTACCGAACCAAATTTCAGTAGAACTCGAACTGGGGACCTGTCAAAGTTGCCAACTTTTCCGTTGTGCTCATCTAAACCCTTAAATATGGCTAGACAGGGGATTGGAGAAGGGGAGGTGAGGAGCGTAAGGGGTGCGTCACCCCTTCAAAGTTTTCGTTAGGTCACAAATCTGACTCCGCGTATCCATTTGCCTTGTTGGTTTTTCCCTCTCTGGCCTATGCGACATTGCAAAATTGCGCTTCAACAAATTTCAAACAAACATTTTGTTAAATCTTTTCTAGTTTTTATTTTCTGTTTCTCTCTCTCGGTCTCTATACATTTTCTAGTGGGCGTGGCATTGTTGCAGGTGCAACGCCATTGCGTTGGCAATTTTCTAGAATTTTTTGTTGGCATTTTTTTGAAACCATTTTTATTTTCTATTCTTCGGTTTCGGTTGACAGCTTAATTTGCTTTTCATGATGGCTTCAACAAATATTTAAAGAGCACTCAACGATATTCTGTACAAAGAAATGTTTTTAGTAGCAGAAGTGTGATACCTCTTAATTCTCTGGACTTCTAGAATATGCAAATTAGCTGTCGAAAAGAGTTTTGTTAGATAATTAAGTGATAAAATACCTGCCGCTTGATTGTAGACTATTGTGAGCTAAGAGTTTTATAAGAGCTGTCTTTTTATTTCCAATATTCCCCTAAAAAAGCCTTTGATTCGTACAGGGTATAGACTTTTGGTTATTTTGGCTGTGCGACTCATTGAATTTTATTTCACATACAACGACGTCTCTGTTATCTCATAGCCAAAAACTATTTGCCATTGCCACTGCTACCGTTTCACATTGTTTGTAGGCTTTGGTTTTGGCACTGACAGTGTATGTTGTAGAACGTTTTGCAGGCACTGTTCACGCTCAAATGAAGCGATGTTGTTTTTCGCGACGTGCCATAAATTTTGTGTCTAGTCGAGGCAGTTGAGGCAGTTTTACTTGGTAGTTAGTATGCCTAAAAATCGGTAAAACATGGTTACAGCTGTTAATTCTTCTTTTTTTGTCAATTATATTCAATTGTTGGTTTGTCTGATAACGCAGCTTTGCATAGTTATGGATTAAGGCAATAAATGTAAAGGTTGAGTGTTCAAAGTCATGGTTATAGTCAAATTATTATGGACATTATTTGGTATTCACTTTTGTGGGTATTAAGAAAACAATCTTATTAAACAGTAGTACAAGCAAAATATATGTAAACATTTTCAAATTATATTTAAAAGCTTTATTGGTAGTCATATTTAAAGTAATGCTACACTTTTTAATCTATTAGGATCTCGTCTTGTTTAATTCTCAAAAATCCTACATTATAGTTTGCCTTCAACAGCCAGAATTTTTGAAGTTTTTCTATTAACTCCAAAATGACATCACTCAGAATTTTGCTGCTCTTAAAAGCTCTTAAAAGCTGAAAGTTCTCTTTTAATCACGCCTCCTTTGGGCTTTACAAAAAGAATGTACTCCCTCTGCAGATGAGAGCTGAGATAAATGTGGCTTTATAATAAATTCAATGCCAACTGCTGAATCACCATTTACAGACAGAAATCCTGGCTAACAAACTGCAAAGCAGTTGACCTGGCCGGCACCCACAAGCCACTTCAGAAGTGGTCAGAGACGAAATCACAGGCTTTATTAAAAGATAGTTTTTCATTGACAGCGGCATTTTCCAGCAATTGAATATCAGCTCAGGCAGCTCACAAGCAATTTCAATGCGTATTAAAATGTTTTTTCTTTAGCTTTTTTTTCCATTTTTTTATTGCCCGCTTCTTCTTCTTTTTGCCATGACGACGATTCGCATTTTCCATGCTGGAAATTAATGAGACTGACAGGCTTTTGACGCAATTTGATGCCCCGCAGCTTTGCCGCTTTTATAAATATTGAAATCATTTATCAACCGACACAAAAGAAACACCGAACTGAAAAAAAGAGAAAAAGAACCGAACTGAACCGAACTGACCCAAACTGTGGAGCTGATAGGAATTGGACTCCATCGAGTTGCCAATTCAATGAGCGATTGTAGCGACAACTCACAGAGCTCATAGCTTATCGGCAATACAAAAAGAATACGACAAAAAACGTGAAAAAATAAAAAAAAATTGTAGAAAAATGTTTAAAAAGAGAAAAGTTCTGTATAATAAATAATTGAAAAAAATATTCAGCAAATATTGTAAATGCACAAGTTGCGGCATTATCTGAGTTTTTAAGCTCCCCATTTGCCAGACGAGTGTATTACGTACTCTGATATCTACAGTTTGTTTACACAAAATAAAAGGAGAACTTTGGACCATTAATCTGACATATTTCCTGCGATTTCAACTATATGCAAATTAAAATGTACCAGAGCTATGCAATAACGAGTCAGTTGAATGTGAAGAGATCAATTACTCACTGGTGTCACCGTATGCAGTAAGCTGTTAATTGGTCCGCTAATTTAATAGCCAAAAATTGTGATAGGTTTTCGTGCAATTTATTTTTTGAAACAGATTAATTTAAGCTGTATTGATATTTTTAAATAAAATTAATTATGTTTTATATTTAGAAATATTTTGACTGCACGATATTATTGAAAATTATAAAATTATTTTTATAAATTGGTTCGTTAAGTTTCTTTTATTTTAATGGTATAATAGGATCTGATATTTAATTAAAATTATTAAGTTGAATTTAATTTAGTCTACACACCTAATGAGCACTCTTTAAAGTGTTTAAGTTTGCTTAGAAAAAAAGCTCAGGATCACTGCTGAAATTGTAATCTAAACTAGTTGAAATTCGCACAAAATTATATAGTAAAGTTCGTGGAAAGGGTTAGAAAGTGAGGAATTGACCAGTAAACTAAACCCTGGGGATTTTCACAGCGACTCGTTGTCATCGTTAGACCAAAGGGAATATTGTAGAACTCTCCGTGGATGCTCGGAACTTGGTTGAAATAAATACGAAATCATTTGTATATTTCAGAGTTTTGTAGTTTGTGTTTGAAATGCTAAAACATTTATCGCTGTCGCCGCTGGAGCAAAGGTGATGAGGCAAAAGGGAGATAAAAGGAGGCGGGTGTAAGAGAGAGAGAGAGGGGAGAATTGAAACGCGGACTCGCGGTAACGAATGCGGATGCGGACATGGCAAATGGTTTGGCAGGAGATGAGCCCGTTGAGCCGCCGCTGAGCTCTGCGAAACTTGGCTATCGTTAGGGCTCTCGACCAGAAAGCAAACCATAGCAGACAGTATTTTCTGTTTAGACTGCAAACTGTGAGATAAATTGTGGTGTATCTGTATCTGCATTGCATCTGTATCTGTATATGTATCTGCATCTAACTGGGATGCAACGCAGACTCACTCTGGAGCCTGACTCTCGACTCTTGTTGATTACAAAGCGCTCGCCACTGTAGCGAAAAAATGGAAATGAAAATGCAGTCGGACTGCTCCCTATGCCCCGCCCACCGCTTTGCCTCCCCATTCCTCTTCGAACTCTAAACGTCAGCGTTTAAAGTGTTAAAATAAAAGCAAAAAAAAAAGAGTTGAAAAATATTACAACAACAGCAAAAAAAGGAAAGCAGCAAAAAATCGAGCAACAGATCTGAGCGCATCTGTTGCGCTGTGTGAAAAATTATGGCAGCCGACTGTGAAAAATTGTTGCAAATAGTTTTCAGTAAATGCCTTTTTTTTCCTCTGCCACAGTCCGATATCAAAAGCAGAGTAGGCTTTTAGTTAATGGCTTGCTCTCAACTCGGCTCAGCCCAGAAACTTCACTAGACCATCAATTTGATGCTGGGCCCCGGGAGGAGTTTTGTATCTCACCAAATGGGTATCTAGGAGTGTTGCACTTCAAGTGTGATTCAATGGCATCGATGTCAGCCAATGAAGTGCCAACTGGCGAGTGTTTCACATATGTATACACACAAACACGCATACACACACAGCCGCACGCACACACAATCATGCCACATGCAGCAGAAAGTTCGAGTGCTGTTTCCCAGGCTAAATGAATGAGTACTCCAAGCACTCATTGATGCAGGTATTGAATCAAAAAAATATAAAATATATATAAAAATACAATTTGCAGTACTTACGTGACTTGCCAGCTAAAAAGACTTTACAAATCAACCAAATTGATGGCATATTCTGAATTCATTTTTATTATATGTTGCACTTTGCAATCATAAATAATTCGGACTAGAAAATAAACCAATATGTTGCTACTTCTATTCAACAGTAGTAAATATATTTTGTAAGCTAAACTCGTACCTATGCTTTTAAATACAAAAAAAAATAAAAATTGGTTTAAATAATCTTTAAAAAATATACTTAAATATTTTTTTTTTAAATTTTGTAGGTCCCTTTTATGTCTCCTAAATGTTTTTGCCAATGTTTTTATAGTTATAACTAAAGGCTGAATTTATTATGACACTTAGTAATTTGGTTTTTTCGAATTACTAAAAATAACTTAATGTTTTTAAGCTATTCCATTCCATTTATTTTCATATGCCTCAGTACATATCATCGTTAGTCAGATTTATTTTATTTTTGGTAGTTTTAATAATTTTAATCTTGCAACACTAAAATCTTCTTGAAGTTATCTGATTGAAGACGCTAACAGTTTGCATAGCTGTCTCTGTCTACATAAATCGATTATATGGCGTTTTATTTTTAGCGTAATTTGATGTGTTATTATTCAAATGATATATAATTTCCAGTAAAATTGTCTGCCAGTGACCATTTACAATGGGTTGGAAAGGAACAGGAAAAGACAAGCAGCTCAACGTTTTGTACACTTTTCCTCGGCTCACTTTTGGTCAGGGCAAAAAATTTGCTAGTCGGTGTCTTACACTTCGTCTATATATCTTTATCTTTGCCTCTGTCTCTGCAGCCTGCCGACTGCCACCTGACATAACTTGTTGTGCTTCTTCTTGTAATTATTATTGGTAGAGGTAGGAGTGAACTCAAAGATAGAAAGAAAGAGGGACAGAGGAACAGAGAGAAAGATAGAACCGGCTTGCGTTGCGACGCCTGTATCGATGCCTAACTGTACACCTTCGTAAACATCGGATCTGTGGCATCCCCAGCCCATTCCAACCCACAACATCCCTCCATTCCACCGATGCAGCTTTGAGTCGAGTTTGCTGTACACTTCTCCCAATGCCGTTAGTCCTGAGCTCAGCTCAGCTCGGCTCTCGTGGCGTATCTGCATCTTTGCAGCATCACAAAATCGTAACAGTAACAGGCTTCACATCTATGCAAATTGTTGTAATATTTCGTGCCACATTCTTGTTGTTGTTGTTTTTGTTGCTTTACAATGTCGGCTGAGGTGCTTTAAAGTGGACCGTTTGCTTGTTAGTCGATATGGCGACACTGCCAAACGGAACGAATCGAAACGCAACGTAACAAAATTACCGTTTGAGCTCAACAGATCTTTGACAACGTCTAATGACTGTAACGTGATGTATGCCTAATGACGGAAATTATATGTTTATTGCTTAAACTCTGTTTTCGCAAAACTGCACTTAATTTTAGATTGCAGACGCGAAAGCAAAAGTAATTGGAAAATAGAAGTAAAACGTTTGTAAAAATAGTTTAACTTTAAAACTGTTCACAAAAACTGAAATATCTTTCCGCAATATGAATGATTTAATTATATCCTCAATGGTTTACATAGCTTTAATAACCTTCACTACTTTATATCGATTTTAATCAAATTTCTAATGTAACTAAAAACTGGAAAATATTCTACGACTTAAGTTTCAAGTTCTGTAAAGTTTCATTTGCTATCCGCAACTTAAGTATCATGATAATCATTTTCCAGCTCCAACAAACTCAACTGACACGCCCACTTAGCGTCACCGTCAGCTTCATCTCCAACTTTAACATTAACTTTAAGTTGAACTGCAAATTTAGCTAGAGTTTGGAGCTGGGATATAAATTTCAAGACCCACCACAAATTTGTGGCCACCGAACACGTTTCTGTCTATTAAATTTCATAAATTTATTAAATTATGCGCCTCTCAGACAAGAAAATCGAGCGGATAAATGTTTTGGAAAATAAAAGAATAAGAAACGTAGACAAAAGGAATGAAAATGGGTGAAAAGTTGACGTAAATATCTTGTGCAGAGTCAACCAAGAAGCATTAAAATAGAATCAGAAATTGAAAGAAAGTGCCACCAACTGTGTGAGTTGTGTGTTCGCTTTATGCGGCAAGAGAAACAGTTTAGTAACAGCATGTGGCAAATAGGAAGAACAAGAAGAAAAATATGCAAACATGCACAAGAGGGAATAAGATACAAAGATACACAGATACTTGGATACTTTTGTAACCAACTAATAATTAATATGTCAAATTATGCACAAAATGCAGCTAAGCGAAGCGTGTCCAGAGTTTAACTCGGAGACACGACCTCAATTTCCACTCCCCTGCAATGCAATTAGAATAGAAGTAGCAGCAAGTCGAATAGAAAACACAGAGAAAGATATTGAGAGAGAGAGAAAGAGATGGATGGATGGACAGAGGGAGATAGAGAGAGCTGCCAAAATGTCAAACTGAAAATTGCTGGCGCTGGCAGCGTCAATGTCAGCGCAAAAGACATGGAAACGTGCCAGAAGCCAGAGGCTCACCAGAACAGGTTTTCAAGGGGGGATAGAGTAGGAAGACGAAGCAAGGACTAGCAAGAAGAAGCAGCAGAAGTAGTTGATTCTGCACCTGCAAGTTTAGTTGGGACAGCAACAAAGTCTAGTCACATGTTGCCAGCAAATTTATGCAGACTTGTTAACAGTCAAAACTTTGGCAACATTTTAGAGGCAACAGCAACTTGTTGCCAAAACGCAATGTTAGCTAAATTTGTTGGCCAACAAAAGCGCTGGCAACATATTGAATGCTGTTGGCCATTTACAGTAACAAACAAATTGTTTAATTTGTTTTGGGTTAATGTTCAATGCCGAAGCCTGTTTTTGGTTGATTGGTTTTGCCTGCTTTATGTGGGTTATTGTGTTGCATACATGACTGTAGCTGTTTTTGTTGTTGTTGTTGTGCGTCAGCTGCGTGACTATGACCGTTGGCAGCTGGGAAGTGAAAAGTGGAGTGTCCACGTCACGTTATACCCCTCTCCCTCTCCCTCTCTCTCTTTCTCTCTCTCTCTCTCCATCGCTTCTTCAGCGCTGCGCCTGTGTACGTGCGTCGCATGCTAAGCGTTCCGATAAATATTTGCCAGAGTCTTTAGGGCACAAGACAACGCAGGGATGTTGGTCTATGTAGTATGTTATATGGGTATATGTATTATATGTGATATATCCCAGCTATATGCGAGTAAAGGTCTTTAAGTTGCTTTTAAGTTGGTTTTAAGTTGTTAGCATTTAGCTGGTATTAGCTGAGATTTGTGCCAATGCGTCAGATAAGTTCAGATAACAACTTAAGTTACTGTCATTTAATATAAATAAAACAATATATTTATATAAAACAGATAAATGAATTAAATATTTAGAGACATTTTAATCAGATACATTTTTTAGATACATTTTAAATTGAATAAATTAAAAGTTGAGATACATTTTAAGCCCTTTACAGCCACATCAAATAAAAAGTCTATTCATCATTTAAAATGCCATCTAATTCATATTCAAAAGGTTAGCTCGCCTTTTTTGTTAATTTCAATGACTAATTACGTGGTCAGCCAATCAACATACATTCACCTGCATGTAATTATGTAAAGGTAAAAAATGCGAGTTAAATCATTTGTAAGGCTTGTGCTGAAATGTGCATAAATTCCGTGCGTCCTTTGACAACACCTCTTGTGTTTCTTTCACAACGATCCGACAACATTCACACAGCCTAGAGGCTTGACTCGACTGGTGCCTACCCTGTACCTCCACCCGTTCACCTGCCCTTACCCTAAAATCAAGCAACCCAATCTACACATCTGCCCATCAACCTTAATTTGCGTGCTGTGTCACCTTTGGCAACATAAATTTTAAACCGACTCTCATTATAAATTTCCATTAAAATTATACGATGTGTGCCACAGTGTTCCCTTTCTCCCCCCTCTCGCTCACACTCTATCTCCCTTTCTTTCTCTGCATTCCATGGCACTTCTTTCTGGATAACCCGAAGCATTTACATTTACATGACCCAAGCAAACCCAAAACCTTTACATCTCCTCTTTACCTCCTTTCCTCTACTCCACTTCTTCCTATTTCGCACTCTCTTTTTGGCATTCCTCTTACATTCAATTCTTCTTTTTTTTCGCTCCTCATCGCTGTGGGCATAATTTGTATGTAGCCTCAACCATTTGGCCATGAAAGGGTTAAGCAACAGCCAACGGATGGTTCTGCCAACTTTTTGAGTCAGGGCAGGAATAAAACAGAAACAAAAAACACAAACAAAAACTAAAGAACGAATGAGCGAGACAAAAAACGACGAAGAGAATTGCAAAATCGCGCGCCGAAAGAGTTGCCTTTTTATGATACCCTGTAATCTTTAAAAATATGAATAAATGGGGTATTATAAAATATCGTTATATGTTTTTATTTATTTTATTATTATATAATAAAATTATGCTAGGATTAATACTGTTATATTTTATGAATTTATGTGAGTTTTACAAATTTATAAGGTTTTAGGATTAGAAATTGAGAATAATTACTTCAAATTAAGTTACAAAATAATTCGATATAATTCTTTATCTAGTCTGAAAATTCAAATTTTATTATTCACTAATAGGGAACTTGTAGTCGATCACTTTCTTCAACAGTGCTTTATCTCACATACTTTTTTTTTTGTCTTAACCCCTCCTACCAAGTTTATGAACCCAAAACATATGGACGGGTCGACATTTTATAGCCTTCGGTGCTGGTTTCGGGATCAGATCGTTGCGGGACCACAAAAACCAAATGTTTTTTGTTTGATATGCCATCGAAGGCAACGCAACGTGTCGATGTGCCATACATAGAGGGCCTGGGCCTGGGCCAGGGCCAGGGGCAGTACTTGGGCCAGACTTGGGCCTTAAAGGCAATTTCCTCAGTTCTCCTTTAGATTCAGGGTGTCCTTAATAAAGTGTCGACATGTGTAATTTGTGCGGCCCTTGATATTGTCTTTGAGCTTTGCTTTGCTTTTCCCTGTTTGGTTTTGACTTTTCATTTGCGGTCAAAGGGTTCGCGACCCCAAACCGATAATATTAATAAATTATGAGTATTTTTTGTTGCGCAATATTTTTGATTTCTGGTCAACCACTTGGCACAGGCTGTGTTTTTGGCCGTGCATATCCTGAATATTCTGCCGCTGTTGCCACTTCCGGTCTGAAATTGCCGCACCGCCTCTTCACTGTCTTCTTTGTTGTCGTCTTCGTTTTCAGCTTCGTGTTCGTTCCGGTTTCGTTATTGAATTTCAATTTTGTTTTATTTTTTCTGTTTTGTAAATTTTATTTGAATGCTCGAATGCATGTTTTGTTGTCAGCACGAGCTGTTTCCTGTTGTCCTTGCCAGTTGTTTCAAGTGCGACACAGCGGCGTTCATTTCCCTGCTCTGTCCTACACAACACTACCCTGCTCTTTCCTCTCTTTTCAATCATATGCCAGACACAATGAGACACAAACAACGCCCGTCGAGACGAGACGAGTCGAGACAACAGACGCATCCTAGCCCAGCTTCCTCCTGTCTCCGATAATATCCTGTCGACTGAAAATCCACCCTCAGGACAATCGAATGTCACATGGCCCAAAACTTTGGGTCCTTTGAATGCTACAGCCTCTTCAACCGACTGTCTGCCTATTTCTCTGCAATTCTCCGTCTCTTTCTATATATTTTGACTTTAACAACGTCAGCAACACCCCCAAAAAACACAGACACACACCCAAACCCAAACACACACACACCTACACAGACAGAGTTGTAGCTATCATTAACACAGTCGAGGGTTGTCTATAGATTTGACTCCGTTTGGGATGACGAATCTGTTTCAAAAACTGTTTTTCTTTCCTTTTGGGCTTACACTGGTCATAAAACTTTAGTTACAACTTTGTTTTGCTGCCCTAACTCTGTGGGCTCTGCTCTTTGTTTTCCATTTCGGAGAATGAAATTTGATGGTCGCATTGTCGGAAAATGGTCTAAAGATATTATATCTTAATTGCTACACATAACGTTCGTGCACCTATTAAAACTGTCAACACGCTTTGGCTAACTGTCTAACTTTTGGCTAACGGAGTGAAACAAAAGCTTAACCCAAAAATACAGTTTATAGTTTGTTAATTGACAGCGAGAAAGACACGGCATAATAAAGAATAGATAATAGAAAGCAGCTTTAATCTAATAAATAGCCAATTTTGTTTCAACGAAGAAATCCAATTGAAAAATCGATTTCTTTTATGACAACTCGTATCATAAACATTTATATAAATTTTAGTTAATCTTTTCCTCTGTTGTTTGAGGCATCTGGTTACAGTGTGCGTTCCAGGCACATCTTCCAGTTTCGGACTTTACTTATAATAATTTGCAGTCGGCCTCCATCATCAACACGCCCACCAATATTCTGACGAGCAGCTCTTTACTTTAAGCCCGGCTCTACCTTAACAGCCCCTCCACGCCCCCTTTGTTCCCTCCTTGCATTAAATATATTTATAATAAATTAAAAACTCCTTAAATGCTGCTCAGACTTTTGCAGTCATTTTCTTTTTATATTTTATTTGTAGCCAGCAGCAAAAATGAAATACTTTAGACCATGTTTCTTGGCCAGGTCAACGCCAGGGCACAAGGGTATGGGCGTGGCAAACGGGAAGTGCTTGCCAGTTTAGTCGCTTGGCGTTTTTAGTTGTCGTCGTCGTCGTCGTCGTTGACGTTGTTGTTCGTTCACGCGGCCGGCATGAAAACTTATGTCGGCGGCCTTTGGGCGCAATTATTTATACATGCCTCATAAAAATCGAAAACAATGGGCCAACGCCAGACGGTAGAGAGGGGTACGAGCACTGGGGGAGACGCAGAGGAGAGGAGGGAGTACCCGTAGCCAGACAGAGGCCTAACAATGCAGTGTGCAAGTCTTCAACTCTCAGAGCCTTTTGTTGTGGTCAGTTTTTTCGAGCTGTTGTAACTCCTTTGGGCCATGTTGTCTTTTGGGCTTTTGTTCTAACTCTTCCCCCGTGACACTCCTTTCCGTCTAGCGCCTTTAGGGCAACTCTAGTGCTGTAATTGGCCACAGAAAATTGTGTCTGTCTGTGTTTGCCTTTTCCGAGTTCATTATAGATTCAGTTTAAAACAACAAACTTTAAGATTTGTTAAAGCCACTCTAGCCTGTAGATAATTTAATGATATTACGAATAAAATTTCGATTATTTTTGGAATGCTGGCAACCCTGCTTGGCCCACAACCTTGAACTCTGCACACGGTGTAAAACAACCCTGCAAATTGCATTCGGACTGACTCGAGGCAGTGTGTAAACCACAAGAGATTTGAATTTTAGATAGAACCACACACGCACACTCCAAACACACATACACACTAACGCACACACATACGTGGAGTGAAAGGCAAAACAAACATAGAACGCAAAAATTCTTGACTGTGCAACTGTGAATACGAAATTTAGGAAATGTATCTGCATCTGATGCAGATCTCTCGACACATCAGCAAATGTTTACCTCACGCAGCACACTTCTCCCTTTCCCTATTCCATTTTCTCTCTCTCTCTCTCTCTCTCTTTCTCTCTATGTAGCCCTCTCTTTCAGCAACAGACTTTACTGGAGTTGACTTCATTCAACTTCCTCGCACTGACTTTGAACTCATTTCGCATACAACTACAATCTGCACAGAGGCGGCAACAACCAGGGGGTATAAGGGGACTTATTAAGCACAGAGCAGCCTTTATCAGGGGCTGTATTGGCAAAGGGGAGAGCAGCTTGGCCCTGCCCAGGAACAACCCCAAAATTTTAACAGGCTCGGCCTGCGCATTATTTGAAATTCCCATTAAAAATTTAAAATGCGCTTTCCGCCTCTGATTCCCGCTTCTGATCCTGATCCTTTGCCTTTTGGCCCTCTTCACTTGGGGCAATCATCGTTAGGTTAGCGGCGCAAATTGCGTTTTTTTTTTCCTCTCTTGCGCTCTGCTGTTTAACATGGAAATGGGTAGAGGGGGGAAGAGTAGGAAAGGTGAGGGGCTGCCTGGAAAAGGGGCAGGGAAGCGACGTCGTCGCCTTTAACGCGTTTTATCTGGCGCGAGTTCTCTGAGCTCCAAATAAGAGAAAACAACATCAACAACTTCAACAACGGCGGCAACAAATTTCATATAATGATGTTAATGATAAGCAAGCAGCCAGTCAGTCAGTCAAGCAGAGAAAGATAGAGACAGCGAGTAAGAGGGGGGGAAGAAAAGAAAAGAGAATCAAGAGAAAGGCAGCGAATGGAATGGCAGCAGGACTTTGGCAATATTTACGCATATTTGCGGCACATGCAATAACATAAGAACGAGAGCAATAAGCAGTCTGATTACAATAAAGATCGACTGCAAAATACTCTGTAATAAGCAAACTGATTTCTGGGCAAGTAAAGGAAACATAAAGTTTATAAAATTCTACTTTAACATGTCTGACAAATTCCATATTTTATTCAATTAGTTTAAAATGCTACAAAATCTGTTGACTTGTTAAAGAAACTAAATATTGAAAAGAAACTGGAAAAGTGTTTTGTTTTAAACGCCTTCCATTATGAATAAATGTCTACTTGGAAATGTTATATATTTATGTATACCCAAATCAATTCAGGCTGCCTTACAGGGTATTGCAATAAACTTTTTAGTCTTTGTGGTAGAAATAATATGCAGAGCGCCTTAAAATTGCCGGCAGTTAGCGGTTGAACAAAAAACAAAGCAACAAAAAAATCCAAAGAGAAAAAAATAAAAATTTAAATTTGAATGAAATGGAGCGCAAATAATAGAGCTGCGATTGCTGTCGGACACATATTTTTGATGGACAACGTGAAAAATGTGGCACAGTTGCAAAACCATGTGGCAGAATTAAAATCATTAAATCACAAAATGAAAATTGAATATTTTCATAATAAAACTCATTCAAAATTAAATACATTTTTTTTCAAAGCTTAGCTTGAATTCTATTAAACTAATTTATAAAGTTTTATTATTTGCAATAAATAATTAATAATGTTAAATGAGAATTTTATTAAAAAAACTTCTTATTACATCTGTCAAAATGTCGTGTTTATAACAATGTGATAATGTTAATAATCAGTTTTATGCACACACATTTTCCTCTCACATTTTCAATTCTATCATTATTTCTTTCTCCCTCTCACTTGTTCTCTCTATGGTTAATTCGAATTTCCTGGCATCCATTATTGAGCGCCTAATTAATTGCCAAAGCAAATTAATTTCCGTTACTCTTCTGCTCATTTCCCTGATTTGCATCTTTAATTCGCATTGAATTGGATTTTCATTATTATCTTCTGCTTTTTCTTTACAGGATCTCCACGACTGCGGTGCTCCATGTCATGCCATGTTCTTTCCTGAGCGGGAACGAACCGTTTTACGCTACTGGGTCGGTTCCTGGGCAGCAGTCTGTGTGGCCAGTTGTCTCTTTACGGTAAGTAGAAAAGACTTTTTCAATTTTCCATCATGTCATTTAAGTAACTCACAGGGTCTCCAACAGTCGATTAGTGTTGTGGGAAGCCTTTCGTACCAGTTAGTTTTTTTTGTCTTTTAAATATTTGCAATATTAATACGCTTACTGTCTGTGGCAGAATGTCAGCCACTCAATTTTCAATTTGATGGCAATAAATCATAAAAAGACAGAACTGCAGCACAGTCTTCACACTCAAAACGAACGAACTGAACCATATCACACGCCTGATTTCGCAACCTACACATCTCCATGTATCCCCACAAACCCAACATACAGTTATTCCATCCTCCTGCTCTTTTTTCTTCTTTCCATCCTAAGCTTATGGCAAGGTTTCATCCTGCTTTTCTTACTGAGTGCTGCCATATTTTCGTTTGGCTTAAAAAACATGGCTCCAGGGAGCAAAGACAGTGGCAGAGGGGAAGAAATCCCTATGTCAGCGCCTGCATATCCTTAGCCAAGAAGATATCCTGCTGCTCTCCTGCACCGAGTCTATTATGATGCTGCCACTTTGGCAAATCCCACGCATTGACATATTACCTGTCAGCGCATATTTTTCAATAAACTTGGCAAAACATATGCGCCAGCCCTCGCCCTTTTACCAACACCCAAATAACTTCTGTTTCGCATCTCAGTGGCACCTACAACATCTTCTCGATTGTTGCCCTGCGGTGTTGTTTCTGTTTGGGGCAGGTGTTGCAAGAATTTCTGTCCTTGGCAGACGTCCATTTAGTCTGCCCTGTGGCATGCATATATAAAAGATGATTTCGCGTTGGCTTCACCAAGTTCAAATACTTGAAATCTTCCGAGTTTTCCGCATACAGAAATTGCATGCAAAATGCCAGCGGATAAATTCCTTAAACTAATTTTAAGCACTTAGAATCCATTGTAACCATTCAAAACTTGAATACATAGACTGTAAAATACCCCTTTGAACTATTTATCATTTGTTTACAGCACCAAAAATCCATTAAGTACACAAATAGCAAACCATTATACAAAATCTCCTACACATTATTCATCATTCACGAATAAATAAGCATTTATTTATAACAAATTCAGTCAATTCAACTTACACATATGCAAATTTCGGTCTTTCATTTTATTGAAAACGTAAGCCGAAAATGTGTTACCTTTTGCGCTTCTATCTTGTCCCTAAATTACCTTGACATAGGGAAGACCTTAACATATCCATCATGCTGCATGGATTAGGTAAATAACTAAACCCAAAGCCAAAATAAATTTGAATAAAATAACAATTTGGTTCAGGCTATAACCTAGTAGCTATCATAATCAAGAGAGCAAGGGAGCAAAGCTGAAGATGCTACAGTCAAATACCCTGTGAAATGTATTGAAATGGACTTTCAACTTATCTAACTCAGATCAAAGATTGAGCCTTTCATCAAATTTATCTCATTTTTTTGGACTCAGTTTCTAGTTTAATAATTATAAATTTATATCAAAAAGTTCAAATTAAAACTCTTTAACTTCCAAGTTGGTTACTTTATTTGGCTCTGTACAGGGGATTTCAATTGCATGCCAGCCAATACTTAAACTTTGTGTACTCGCATCGTAACTCACAGGGCACTTGTGCAATCATCAAGACGGCCCAACGAACTCATCTATCAAATATTTTTTGGCCAACAACACAATTTGCCTCTATGTCTGTGTGTGTATGAGTGTATTTGTCTGTTTGAAAAGTAACAGTATGCTGGGTGTACTCTGGGTTGTATGTCATAAACTTGAGCTACATCCATCACGTATGTACATGAGGAATGAGGCAGAAACTGGGAGAAGAAGGGAAAATTGTCACTTTCAGTGCGACATGTTTTGCATAGTTCTGTAGCCACTTCTTCAAGTTCTAAAATACCCTGTAGTCATAAAATGTATAGAAAAAAGCAATGCCTCACTTGGATAAAGATGTCTCCTTCCACAAGGTACTTATGGTATCTGCTAGTCGAGCAGCCGTCTCTAGTTAATATTCTTACTGCTTTTCACTTGTGATAAATTTGGTCTTGCATGTAATTTGTCGCCCCATTGTCAGAAGCAGATACAGTGCCTGCAAGTGGGCGTGGCAGCGCGTATATCAGTGCACAAAAAATGTGCGCAAATTATTATTTCGTTACCCCAGCCCTCTTCAGCTTTCCCTTTTGCTCCCCAATTTCCCCTCTTGACCCTTCAGTTCACCCTCCAGCCATTTCATGCATTCTCTACTTATTTTTTTTATGATTATGATTATGTTTCTGAGTGTTCATTTTGCATTTTGCAAGCATTCAACTGTTGTTGTTGTCCTAGTTCTTGTTCTTTCTTTGCTTTCACTTTCCTCTTTGCAAGTTATTCAGATTTGTTGTTATGGGTCACCCTGTATTCCCTCATTTCCCTTCTTGTCTTCTATATCATCATTCTTACCATTCACGTTGATGGAATTGTTTTGTATGGTTTTTATTTATTTTTTGCTCTATTGTTTAAGTGCATTGCGACTTTTATCATGAAATTCGCATTGTTAACTGCAGTCACATATTAAATGAATTTCATGGAATTCAAGGAGAGCGTTGTAAATTTGGAATTATAATAATAATAATATATTGTATTCAAGTTAATAAATCTTGTTTAATATTAGTTCCAAATTAAGACTTACCATTTATAACTCAATCAGAAATTAATCGGATTCGTGATTTTTATTACATAAACTTGTCTTTGTGTCCCATTTATTTGTACTGCTTCTCAAAGAGGGCAAACAACTAATATTTTTGCGTTTTGCTAAAAGTCGTTTATGAACGCTATTTGTCTGATATTTTTAATAATCTTCTTTTTATACAATGGCACAAACAAGCAGAATAAAAAACAAAATTGAGAAAAATTGCCAGTCGAGTGCATTAGAATTCTGCAATGAAAAGAGTTAAAGCAAATATTGACCAGCTTAAAAAGAAATATATAAATTTGTATATTGCTTTAAGTTGTACCTAAAAATTAAATAGATTTTTCAATGACCCAATTTGTATTTACTCGTATTTATAGGAGTGTCTGTAAGAGTGAGGTAATGATTGATTGATGGGTTTTAAATTAACTTCACAAAATATTTTCTTTAAAGATTAAAGACTGACTTTGATGCCGTGGGAAAGTTATAGAAACTTTAAACAAATAAAGTTTTAGTTAAGAGCTGCGAGAGGTATCAACTAATAAATAAATAAACCAAGACACATTTATATCAATTTTGCAGCTAAAGTCAAACAAAAAGCAAAGAAATATATATTGTATAAATTCTCTACAAGCTTTTCAGGTTGTAAACTTTGTCGTTTGACTTTTGGTACACACGACAGGTTGGCAATGTCATGGAATTCAAGCTCAAGTTATCGCCTAGAGACTGTGAAATGCGACTATGAGAGACAACTGTCAACAATCAACACCTTTTTCATTAAACGCATTAGTTGAGAATGAGAATGAGCCGAGATGAGATGAGATGAGAGACAACTGACATGACATTTGTTTTAGAATGAAAACGAAAAGGGAAATGACTGCGACTTTAATGGCCTCTCAATGGGTTGCTACCTGGGAATCAGCCTAGTGGAATAGTATAACACACTGTAGAAGCAAGGGTAAAAGGGAGGGAAAGTTTCACTGATAATGTTGACAACAAATAAGCGAGTGGGTTGGTGGGGCAAGTGCTGCAAGTGGGGCAAGTGGCAGTCAGTCAGCACGTTGTTGACTTTGATGACTTTTCTTAATTACAAAACCTGTAACAGAAAACTCAGTGAGGCGCATGTTGACATACACGACAGACTCTCATCAGGATGTGCGCAAATATGCCGTGTCATGATGACAAAAGTAACTGCAACAGGACCAACAGCGAAAGTTGCACAAAACTCAACAAAACAAACATAAACTATACCCTAACTAATAGTTAACTAACATATATGACACAATTTACAACAAACTTGAAGCTTCACTGACACTTAATTATAACCAAGAACTGTTTGACTATAACTTGGTTACATAACTGTTTAAAATTCTGACAGATATTTGACATAATCATAATTTAACTATGCATAGTTAAATGACAGCGTAAACAACATTTGAATCATTTAAAAAACCGATCAAGTGACCAAAATATTTCTAAAAGTCAAATATAAATTAAAATAAACTAGTCTTAAAAAGTCAAACGAAGCGAAGCCGCAAAACATTTAACACAATTTATGCCGCAATTATTATTTTCAACAAATTTTCCACAAAAAAACCTGCAGAGAGACTTATGCTAATCAAAGGCACTAACTTAGACGACGGGCCACGCCCCCGAACTAAACTCCCACCTCCCCGAGTTGTCATTATTGTTGTATGCAAATGACGCCGTCATTTAGTTTGAATTTGAAATGTAAACCTACAGAAAAAAATAAAAAAAATAGAAAAATTTAATTTAATTTATGCAAAATTCAAAACTGGCAACAAAGCAGAACGGCTAGCCACAAACTGAGAGGGGAATGAGGGGGCACTGCAGCATTTGTTAGGGGACTTAGTTTTTGGCTGATTTTAATGACTAGTTTTAGAAATTTATGAGCCACAGCGGCGTTAAAATTGAAATTAAACATTAAACTTGACCATTAGATAAAGAGAAAAAAATAAAAAAGAGGTGTGGCATAAATTTGTGTGGGTACATTGTGGGTTTGGTCTGTTGGGAGTTAACCGACGAGGGTTGCAGATGCATATAATCAACTAAAAAGCTCACTTTAAGCGGTGCTTAAGATAAGAATCCAAAATAAACTAGGTTAAAGAGGGTTAACTAGTGGGACATGACTAAAAGATAATGTCAGTGATATTCCGCTGAGAGTTAAGCTTAGTTGTGTGACTATTAAAGACACTAGAAGTTTTTGTGGAGAAAACTGTGTTAAAGAAATTAAGATTAAATTAAAGAAAAGTTTCATTTCAGTTTTTCTTATTCCCTTGAATATATTTTTAAAAAGATTTTCTTTCGAAATCTATGCCAACTAATAAACTAGTCAGACTCACACCTGAACTAAGTACTCAGTACTCTTAGTTTATGTTCTTGCGTGGGTTCTTCCCCAAAGTAAGCCGGAAACCGGCTAAATACGCCCCATGTTTATCACTGAGCTGCCCACGCCCATCACGACGATGAGTCCAACCAAAACTCAAAGAACGCATAATTTTGGTCGCACTTGGAGTCGGAGGTGGAGTTGTTTTCAGCTCCAGTTCCAAGAGACATCGCTGTGATGTTTGCTTCCGACTGTTTTGCTTCGTATTTCACTTCATTTGTAGCTACAATTTCAACAGTCACACCTATCACGACGGACCACGCCCACAACGCCCCCGTTGACTACAAATGAAATGAGCAGCATGCGTGGCATAACAAATTGCTAGCACTGTACAATGTGTGTGAGTGTCAGTGAGTTGGGGGAGCGAGACTTCAGCTGAGAATGAAGCATGAAATAGACGTAGAGCTCTCGCGGAGGTCTGGCAACCCTTCCCGCTTGCTAGATCTGTCTGGCAATCCTTTACCGAATTGCTTGGCATAAATAAACAGTTCAATTCCATTCAATTCTATTTCTTTTTCCTCATTTTTACCCCTTTCCTCTCTCTCTCTATATTGAAGTTGTGTGAGTTGTATGTCAACAAATGTGTGTTACACACACCCAAAATCTCTGGCATAAATTTCGCATGTAAATGAGCCAAACATTGAAATCGTAGGCGGGAATTAGATGTAGGCATACGAGGGCTATAATTTAATATCCAAAAGAGGGGACTAACTAAAGAAGAGACTGGTAAATACCCTCTGGAAGAAAAGAAATCAAAGCAACGAATAATTTAATATTATAAAATGGAGGAAGCGAAAAGGGAAGAGAAAAGAAAATAAATTAAAACAGAAAAACAATGTAAAATGAATATTTTAAAAAGTTTGCCATAGCAAATTATTAAAATAAGTATCTTAGACGCTTCAAAATAAATGTATATACAAATTTATAAAATTTTAAAATAAAATTTTTTAAGAAAACACCCACTGGCTTATAACTCACTAATAGCAAAATATAGTTTAGTTCTTATTTAAAAACCTTCATACCCCGTATACCCTACAAGCTTGAAAATCTTTGCAAATGAATGCTTGTGTCTAGTGACGATTGTCTTGTGTGTTAAATCTATGAATAATTCAAATGTTTCTTGGTCGTAATAATAATGGCAGCACATTATGCAATGAAAAACAACTGGCAAGACCTTACATCTTTTAACATACCCCGCAGTCCACCTCCTCTTGCGCAGTTCCCTACTCAGATAGTTTTGTAATGATCAAGTTAAATGGCTTTGGAGGACAAAAGACAAAGGACTTAAGACTCAGACGGGGCTTAAACAAAATGGTAATGAATTCATTTAAATGGTGCGTAATCAGCGAGCAGAGTTGTAGATTGAATTTCATTGGTTGGGATTTAGTTTCGAGGACGGAGGCATTGCAATTTTAGCTTTGAGTTTATGCCTTGATTTGTTTGTGTCTAAAACTGTTGGATTGGGTTGGATTTTGAGGTCGGCTTTTGTGGCTCATCAATGGACTGCCAGAATAGCAAGTGGCATTTAATTGAAATTGTGCTTAAAGCCTAAAGAATTGTCAAGCAATTTGTGTGTGTGTGTGTGGAGTGTGGGATATAGAGCCTAATCGCATATTAAATATATAATGCCATGGAATAAGCCACCGACCCTATTCTCATTAAGAAACACACTGTAGTACAAATGAGCTCAGATCAAATAAATTGCACAACAATCAGCTAATGTGAGGAGCCTAATGACCAAGGAGAAATCTTCTTTCCATTCCTACCCTTTCCTTGGATTCCCTTCCCTTTTACCTTACATTCTCCGACTAATGCATTTTTAAGTCTCCCAAGTCGAGGGGAATCTGTGCAGCGGCATCTTTCTGTTAATTACAGAGTTAATTAAATTAAAATGCATATTTGATATGTTTAATTTGTGGCCTCTTTTGTAATAATCTCATATATACGTTTCTCCTTCTCTTACTTACATCGCCAGGTGCTCACCTTTCTGATAGACTCTTCGCGTTTTCGCTATCCGGAGCGTGCGATTGTCTTTCTCGCCGTTTGCTATCTGGTCGTCGGTTGTGCCTATGTGGCCGGACTCGGTGCGGGGGATTCGGTGTCGTGCAGGGAACCATTTCCGCCGCCAGTGAAGCTGGGACGTCTGCAGATGATGTCCACCATAACGCAGGTAAGTCCATTGCCAAGGCAGGTGAAACGAATTTCATTTTTTATTTACCAACTTCCTTTGGTTCCTGTCCTTACCCTCATCTTCTCCTACTTTTACAGGGTCATCGGCAGACCACGGCCTGCACCGTATTATTCATGGCATTATATTTCTGTTGCATGGCCGCCTTTGCGTGGTGGTCATGTTTGGCTTTTGCCTGGTTCCTTGCAGCGGGACTTAAATGGGGCCACGAGGCAATTGAAAATAAATCTCATTTATTCCATTTGGTTGCCTGGGCGGTGCCCGCACTCCAAACAATATCCGTCCTGGCTCTGGCTAAAGTTGAAGGTGAGTACCCCAAAATACCCAATTATTAATACAACAAAGATAATAAAAATATAATAATATTAATAATAGTAACAAAAACAAAAGATACAAACAGGATGTACAATTCCCGCTTCTCACTCCATTGACCTTTAACTTGAGATAGAACCCACTTGGCAGTCATTATAAATTACCAGCACTTAATAGATACACAAAACTAACCCAAACCCAAAGTGAGCCCCTACTTAAAGAAAAAAGCAAAGTTTCAATACCACTCTTAGCCACAGCAGCCGTCAGTTTTCGTCATGTAAGACGAAACCGTCATTAGACATCATTTTGTGGCATTAACTGTATCTATTCCGATGCTTCGCAGCCCAAATAAACCCCGAGAACTGAAGCAACAAACACACAATGGGCAAAAACGATAAAAATACAAAAATTTTAAGTTTGTTTTAGGATGAGCAATCTGTTTTATAAGAAGAATAAAGTAAATATATCAAATATAATGTTCTAGAGCGTAGTAAATTTTATAGTTAGGAATAGAAATTAAGCACTTAATTTGCCAATTAAGTTAGTTAGTTTATACGAACGAAGAGTTCGGTATTAGCAGTCACATGAATGTTAAAATTTTTATGTAATATAGCAGATTTTTGTCAGTTGACGTTCTCTCTTTTTTAACCCTTTTGAATTTTTGTCCATTAGCTATTCACTTTGTCCCATTGTACACGCCCAGACAGACGGTGCGTGCCGCCCGTTTCACAGTCATTTTGTGGTTCATTTAAAATCGGGTCGGGCCGGGTCTACGCTGGCTGGGAGGGCTGGGCTGTTCCGTGGAGTTGATGTCCGCGATTTCTTAGCAATTTAATGACCTACGTGGTCGAAAGCAGACACGAAATAAATCTTAGCCAAGAAATGTAAAACAAAATGGTTGCTAAAATGGTCACGTTAAAATGCCGTAAAAAGAAACCAACATAGATATAGACCTTTGGATAATTCTACTCTTTTATTTATTTCTCTGCTGTTTTTTTATTACTTTGTACTTTTTACTGTGCTCATGAGCTTGATTTTCGGGTCAAAGAACAAGCAACAAGAGCACAAATTCTCGAGTAGGTACAAAAGCCAATTCGCTTAGCTCTTTCTGCCCATAGCCTCTCACATTTTTGGGCTTAATTAGATTGCGGCTTAATGACTCAATTGTGTTTGGCATTATGGCGCATTAGAATTTCCTAGCTGCTGCTGATTGTCCTCTGTTCGAAGCTTCTTCCTCCACCTCCTCCTCGTCCACCCGCAGTAATTTCCAATTGGAAATGTGAAGCAGGCACTGTAATTAAATACAGCACCACATGATTATGGCTTGTTAGCCAAATCCAATGAATGAGTAGAACACTCTGCTATATCTTCCCAATGGCCACTTACGAATATATATACATATATCGAACATTAAACACACTCCACCTCCCCGATGTGGAATGTAAAGTGAGAACTTTGGTGGCGACTTAACACCGGATAATGGCAATCGATGCTTGCACGGAATTATCAAGTGATTAAACCATATGTAAGCTGAATTTATAGACCCGTTTAATTGCTGCCAAATTCCACTAACAGTTAATAAGAAACAGTCAATTAGCTGCACCATTTGCAGGGCTTGAAATTAAGAAATCGAAAAGGGATTTCGACAGTTTAAGCAAATTTCTTAGATTGCCAGAAAAATAATTTCTATTCATGAGCCACACGCACTTTATTCTTTATTCTCAACTTAAAATATACGCATTTTTTTGCAGTGCTAAGCAAACACAATCAAATATTTCCACTTAAACAGACTTCACCGTACGGTGTCCCCCCTTTCCCCCCTGTGGCACCCCTCGTAAGACATTCGCTAATGCATGCAAAATGGCAAAGCCATAAAAAACATATTTCCCCCATTGCACGGCTGTAATAAAAGATGGAAAACATTAACAACGAGCCAAAACGATTTATGAAAATCTTTGCTGTTGCCCCGAAAATAAAAGGAAAACATAAGAAAAATCAAGTAAAAATGATGACTTAATGCACTGAAAACTGAACAGTGAACACTGAACATTGAGTAGAGAAGACACTCCTTAAGAGGTTGCTGAATATAGGGGCCTGAAGGCAGCCAAAGCGGTAAAAGACTGAGACAGCAAGGCAGCTAGGGAGAGACAAAGAAATTGAGAGAGTGTGTGTGAGAGAGAGCGGGAGAAAGGGATCGAAAGAGAGCCCATTCAGAAAGCATTCAACGACAATTAATGTTAAATTTAAAAATACATTATTTTAATGTGTCGTCAGCTGGCTGAGAGCTGTTGCTCTAAGGCGACGATGATGGCAGCGACGTTCAGTAAACATGGCCAGAACCAGCTACCAGCCAACAGCTAGCAGTACCAACGCTAACTCCCAACTTCCAACTTGGCCTAAAGTCTCGCCGCCGTTGGCAACGTGCATTGAATTTGTAATTTGCGCACGTTCGCAGCAAACATTGAATAATGCTCACAGATACGAAGAGTCTATGCCCCCTTTTTCACCCCACCCTCCCCTTCTCTAGTACCCATCTTGCAGGCACTTTTCGTTAAGTAAATAAACGAAAAGTAAGCGACAGATCAGTACTCGTGGCTGAGGGAAGCGAGGGTAGTTTGACGAGTTCTGCATCAATTTGTATTGAATGCGCGATGCGTTGGCAGCTCATTTGATGGATTTCCCTTTTTTGGGATAACAGCAGCAGAAGAAGAGGAAGAAGTTGCCTATGAATCACCTGCATAAATGCTGCTCAGTCTGCTAAGACGGCGATTTGCAAACGGTAAACGATTAAAGGGGAGGGCAGAATGGGGGGGGCAAGCAACTGGCAAATATTTAATTTATGCTAAATGCCTGGACAGTAATCAGATTGGTTGTGCGTGTGTGACAGGCTAAGTGTGTGTGTGTGACAGCTGTGTCAAGCATATAAAACAGTGTGTGTAGGTGTACGAGGTATTTAAGCTGTTCAATGACAACTAAAGAGACATCGAAGGGTAATTCTTAATTGTGACACGTTTAACTAATTTCTAGATATTTTATTTAATGAACTGAATTCCTCTTTAAAAAAAATATTTCAAATTAATTGTCATGCCTTTTCATTAATTCATTAACAAGTTATTAAATTTAATTCCCTTTCTGTATTTTGTCTTAATTTATAATATATTTTATGTATATTCTTTAAATTCCTACACTTGTCCAAAATTAACACAATATTACATTATTTTTCCATTTGCATTTCAATTTTAAATTGTCAGCATACTTTTTCTACAATATGCTAAATTAAAACCAATATGAAAATGGAAAGCTGGAAAATTAAATCAGCTTGGCCAACAAGTTGCTTTATTAGCACAGTATTTATTATAATTTCCTTTCTACCTTTTTGCTTTATTACTGCAAATGCACAGAGAAAACAAATACAAATAAAAAGTAGGACAAAAATATGTAAATTAACAAAACAGAGACAGTAAAGAAAATAACTGTGATGACGAACGACGGCGGAATGAAGGATGTGCAAGAAAAGAAATAAGGAAGTAAGTTAAAAGATAAGAAATTAACAAATTGTTGCGCTTTTGCAAATTATATGGCTCAAGTTGTAAGTCGCTTGACTAAGTTGAGTTTCAGTTTCAGTTGTGCAATTGTTACCGCGTAATTTAACACTAAACTGGGTATATAGGTTTGGTTAAGTGATGTGATAAATGGAAGTTTTTAATACTAGCAAGAGTAGAGAGACTTTTACTATGCTGGGTGTACAAACAGTGTAATCGATCAAGGAACAGGGTCTCTTTAGAATTTATGTACCCAAATGTAGTTTGCATTTTTTCATTTGTCAGGCTATTATGATACAGAACGATAAAGAGAGAATGAGAGAGAAGAAAGAGAGAGGGCAAAGGAGACAGAGGCAAAGAAGAAATGCGGAGTATACCGACTAGTAGCTAAGATATTAACATAATATATCCAAGTCTCAGACTCAAGAGGGGGGATTTGAGGGCGGGGTTATCGGAGCTTGTGGGATTTTTGAAAGCTGGCATTGCATTTGCTGACAGTTGAAATCGAGCTGGAATTGAGCACAAAACACAAATGGCCAAGTTGCTCTGCGTCTTGTCGAGTGGCATAAAAAGAATTGCGTATGAATGATTTATGACATAGGGGAGTAGGTAAGGGGGAGGGACTTGAGAAAAGCCCTGAACCGTACTGCATTAATGCATTTGGCAAGAAAAAGTAGCGAGGCAGCATTTTGTCCAAAGGAAATGCCTCAGATAAAAATGAAATCCTCTGCATTCTGCACAAAGGAAAGTGGGGGATAAGGAGATAAAACAGGACAAATATAATTTGATAAAAAAGGAAATTTCATAAGCGTTGCTCTGGCAATTTCCCATATAGTAAAGTCGATGAAAATGTGTTACAACAAACAAAGCAAATGAATGAGCTCAAAATGTAAGACAAATAAAATGAAATTCCAGGCAAATTCAAAGAATGTACACGACACACACAAGACGGTATGCTGGTCACATAGGCGACCAGTGCACAAAGTAAAGTCGCTTAGGGAAGATTTATTAGAGGAGGCAAGCAGGGGGTGTAAAGCAATAGAGCAGAAATAAAAGATGATACACCTGGCAGTTTTAAGATGAAACAAAAAGATCAAACGGTTATAGCACAATCAACTGTATGCATTACTTTATCTGGCTTTATTATTTAGGGTGACCCTATTCAACATTTTTCGTCTTTTCTACCAATAGTTTTATGTTTATCAAGGCCATGTCGAACAAAGGACAAAAGTTGTCAAGTTGCCAAGGCAACAAATGTTGACCAAGTTGCAGTGTAACAACAGCAACAACTACGATAATGGCTATAACAACGACTTGCAACAACAGCAACAATGTTACCCGTTGTCGATTGAGGCATGCGGCAAAAGTTACGCGCACTTTGACGCGTAAAACCGGTAGCAAAAATGGCTGCCGACAACAAAGATGATCACGATGATGATGATGTTGATGATGATGATGATGATGGCGACAAGAAAAAGCGTGAAACATGCGTGAGCTGCCGCCAAAGCAGCGACGCCAGCAGCAACGTCAGCAGCGATGCCAGCAGCGCTTGTAGATACGCTGTCAGGAGATATCGCAAAAGTTGTTGCTACACTCGACTACATGGGAGTGCACTGCACAGTAGTACACACGACAACAAGTTTCATGCAGCAGCTGTACCTGCCTTACCTGCCCCGTATCGTTGATAGCATTTGCAATTTAGCATTTGTTGCAACTACCCAGCAGTAGCGAGTATTATAACTAGGTTATTATACTCTACACTGAGGAGTCGACAGTATGTGTGCCTTCCCAACATAAGTCAAAAGTGTATTGTATTTCATAACTCCCAGTTATGGGTAGAGTAACTTCCTCGCTTCCCTTTATATGTCTATTTTTATTCTCACGTTTTTGTGGCTTCTGTTTTTCCAGAGTTTCTTTCAGATTTCAATTGTTTGATTACAATACATTTTTCCAACATTTGTTTATGCACGAATGAAGCCTAAATCTGTCATCTACTGGTACGTGCTCTGCTGCTAACTTGATCAAAACAATATTGTTATGATTTAGAGCACAGACTGTAATGTATGAAGTGTAATACATGTTTTTATTTAAATAGGCTGTAGAGCATCTTAAAGTCGATCAATTTGAAACTATTCACTGCCTAGTAGAGCACGTTTAATTGTTCAATTTTGCTTAGCTTGAAGCTGTAATTAAATGGTCGCAGCTCATTGTTTATTTAAGTTTTCATTGCTGTTCCTATTAAATAATTATGGAGTGCATAAATGTAGCACTTTTGAGGCCAGCCAGCGTCCGAGAGGAAAGAACCGAGATTAACCCCTGGCTGGCCAAATGCGAACTTGAGCATTAACTATAATTATATAGAACATGGAAATTTCTTATAGCGGTTAAGAAACAGAGACAGATCATTAGGGGCTCAAGTTGTCGGCACTGGCGGGTCACTAATTAGTAGCAATTAAATTCATTAATTCAAATTAATATGATTTGATAAACATAAAGCTTAAAGAAAAAAAAAGAAAAGGTTTTCGCGGTACGCATTTTACACGCCCAAAGGCAAAAAACTCAACCTACAGCCGGGTCTTGGCCCCAACCCAGAGCCGTACACGGCTGTCTCTTGGCCAGGCCAATGACCAGTAGGAAACAATGGCACAAAGTGTGAAAAGCAATGTTAATGACGCAAGATCTAAGCAAAGATGCGGACAGAGACTAATGAATGTGCCTAAGGTTTTGGTAACTCTTGGAACAAGCTGTAAATGTCAGAAATGAGAAATACACAAATGCATTTAAGGCAAAGAATTATGAACACGACTCCAATTATTCTTTTTTGTACCTAAAAAAGTACGCAAACTCAAAGCTTAAATTTAAATATCTGCCAACCAATACAGCTAACCATTAAGTTTTCTATGGTTAGTGCTAATGTTCAACTTTTATCACAGTGTAAAACGATTTATTGTCAATTGCAAGTGGAATTCCCAACATTTAACTGTAATTTCTATTTGATTTTCATCTGCAATACTTTGATACTGCGTTATTTAAGGTTATGTTGCTTATGTGATTGAGGTTAGATTGAACTTTCCCTATAAACGTTTTCTTAATCTCTGCGTGACTTGAACTCAGTGAGTGTGTGCAATGAAATCGAACATTAAAGTCGTCTTGACAACATCCTCTTCGCAAATTATGGCCATGCACGTTGGGATTGTCTTCCTGGGCTGACGCTTATCGGCGTCTTCCTCGTCCTCGTCCTGGTTCTGATTCTGGTCCTGTTACATGGCAATTGGTCGTACCTCCTGCTGTTCTGTTTATTTCTAATATCCTGACGCCGTTGGCGACAATAAACACGCCCACATTGAATGGCTTTCTGAGCATCTCTCACATAAAGCCCATAAAGCGCAGCGGTTGTTGCTGTCATTAAAATCTCTTTTTGGCAGTTTTATACTTGCTACACGGTACACGGTATCTTACGCCTATATCCTCGATATGATGACGGCGACAGGGGCAATTCCTGTGCTTGCCAACACCTTTAACCCCTGGTTGTCACACCCGACACTTATATTCTACATTGAAAAGGCTTTTGGCACGGAAAATATCTCCCCTTTGTCTAATTTGATAAAAGCACGAGAGACAGATGAAAACCCGGAAAATGAAAGCGAATCTTTTCCATTCTTTTTGTTTGAGCGTGTAAATTGCTTTTTTCTACGCTTTGGCATGGAGGCGTGGCAGGTGGTGTTTTATAAAGTGCTCAATTCACAGGCGAACCAAAATTATAGTCCAAAGAATGAAAATGGAAGTGAAAAACTCACTGGTATTCAATTGTGCGAGTTTTTCTACAGAAAAATCAACTTTTCTTAATTACATCGAACATAATTTTATATTTTTTTTGGGATTCTTGTCGAGTGCAGTCGTCGAAGAGTTTTCATAATTAGTTTCGGTGGCAAGTCGGGACATAGGACTCAATACTGGCCTTGGCTTTTGTTTAACCCAAGTGCGATCCAAATTTATTGGCACAACTTCAAAAACAACGAGCAAAGTTTTAGCCAAGCCAACACCTTTCACATGTTTTTGGCATGAAAAAGCGTTAAAAGTTTTTTCTCCTGGCATTTTTGCATGACGTGTTGAATACTTAGTTGTTGGTTTTGTTCTTCTTGCAGTTTTTTCCTCTCGTTTCAGTATTTTTTTATATTATTTTCAGCTGCTGCACAAAAGGTAATGGGTTAATTAAGGTTTTTGCTAGTTGAGTTTGTGGCATTAACAGAGGTTGCAGCATCGTGGATTAATTAAGTGGCATGAACTTTCATAAAAATGCAAGTAAATTGATTAAAAATGACAAAGACAAGCTAATGACAAGCAATAGCTATGACTTTGATGTTTCTTGGAAGGGAAAGTGAGGTTAAGTTGCACTTGAATTGAGGTTAAGGTGAAGCAATAAACAAAAGTCAATGAAAGCGAACTTAAAGTTGCTTTAGCAGTGATGAATTGAATGGCAAAGGTATACAAATAGCTAAGTAAGGTTTTATAGTTTACAAAGTTGGGGGTTAATTAGTAAATAAGTTTAGCTGAAGAACTTTCAATAAAAGCAAACTTCAATTTATAATGAGTTGCATAATAATGTTGCAGTTTAACCTTTTCTTTAAGCCACATTCACCACAATTACAGTTCAATGCCAAATTTGTGCGTCTTTACTAGCAAATGACCGGCGTCAAATCATAAACAATATCCGACCATTGTGTATAAGCGATTACCGATGAGCGATACAATATCATTCATGCTCGCAATCGTATCAAAAACTTGGCAAAAAAGAAAAGAAAATAGAGAGAAAAAAAGAAAAATCATTGCTTATTGTTAATTTATTTCCTTTTTGGCTTTAGAATTTTTTATTGACATTGCTTTGCTCGCTCTGCGAACTGTGCGGACTTTACGGATGTGGAATATCCGGTGCCATGTGCCGTACACACGACTACCCGCAATCCGCTATACCATACAGCGTGTGGGGGGCAATGACCATAAAAGGCAGCAAGAGAAAGACTACAACCACACATACACACCCAGACTAGAAGTATTAACTCCGAAATGGGCCAGGACAGAGTTGGTTGGCCATAACAAAGCCTCGACACATTCAGTGGAACTTTTAAGCGCCTTGGTTGGGCTTGTAATGAACTTTTATTTGCATTGTGCTAACTGAGGGTGTGCACTGAGAGAAAATAAGTATGTTTTAATTTTAAAAGTCTTGAAATAACTTTCTTAACATCTTATTGTGCCCAAAATGATGGACTTAGGTTGACTTCAGTAAGTGTTACTGAATAAAATTTTTACCAGTGTACATTTTAGAAAGAGATGCAAGACGTGGCTGCAGACAAGTGTGCCAGATTCTTGTTCAACTCAACCATAAGTCGATACACTTGCCGCCCATTTCAATTCATTCATTTATCCCATAAAGCGACCACCGCATGTGTCGCCTGAACTCCTCGCACCGCAGAGTCTCAAATATTGAAGGGTATCGGCATTAGGTAGTGCCACCCTCAAAATCGATTTATGGGCATTTCCGGGTTGAAATCACTTAAAAGAACTGCAGAAACGGTAGGGGAAGCTTCTGCTTGTTAGCTCCTCACAGCTCAGTCAGCGAAGTCTTTTGTGTTCGGTTTTATATACATATATATGCGAGTATATTTTACCCCCTTTTCGATCGCATTCATATGGACCACTCTATTCGTATTTGCTCTTCCACTTCTCTGTCTTTGTGTATTCAAAAATTTTGCGCAAATTTGTAAGCTTTGTAAAATAAATATTGCGGGGCAATGTTTGACAAAGGGGGAATTCTTGACTTTGGGGTTGTATTTTTAGATGTTTTTGACTCGCAATCTACTTAGGACAAGTGGACAATATTTATACAAGTGTGTGAGAAATGAAGACACGACGTCTTAATACCCTACAGAACTTAAAGCACTTTACTGTGCAGTTTATAGATGTGTTCTCCCTTTATAGGACATCTTGTGCTCTAATTTCCAGAGATTTAGGTGTGGATTTTATGGACCCTGTATTACAAAGTCATAATGCAGTTTTGAAGTGCTTTCGTCTACTAAAAAATTCCATTAACACTTTGTATTTACAGTGTTTTTAAGTGTTTCACAAATATGCACACAAAAATTCAACGCAATCCCCAAAAGTTGTCCACTTTGGCTTTATAATTCTGATGACACTGGTCTGTCGTCATGTTTACACTTTCAATAAAAATCCACTCTCAGTTTAATGTGCCAGACGTACACGAAACTTCCCCTAGTCCCTCTATATCCTCACGCCCCTCCCGATTCCAATCCTTGCTCCCCACCCGTAGTGTCCGGAACTTTCGCCGCAATTATGGCCTTTAACCCTTTTGTCAACAACTTGGAGTTTATTTGGACTTTATATGCACATGCCAGGGTTGTCACCAATGCCACTGCTGTCTGCTTTTTAGCTGATGCTGCCCAAAAAATGCCTTTGAGCATTGTCATAAGCGGGTTTGCTGGGACTTTTCCCCTTCCTTTCTTCCGTTCCCTCCCGCATAATAATTTTATATGCTTTTTGGCTGCATTTTTGCATAGTCAGTTTGTGGGAAGCTGCACCAACTTTGAGTCAGAATTTTGCTTTTTCACATGATGCATAGCAGATGAGTCATGCATGGCAGAGCTTTAAGAACTTAAATTTTTCAAAACTAATAAATAAATTTAAATTGTAACACAGTTTTGTTGGTTCTGCATTTTTCTGTTGACATTTCATTAGGCAGTGAAAATTGCAAAACCTGTCGATAAGTACCCCAATTGGGAGGGTTGCAATTTTTCCAATTTTGCCAACTCACGTAATATAAATAATAATAATAATCATAATCATAATGTTTTGATTTGATTTGCCTCAACCCTCGGGTTCAAAGCAGCAAAGCCGACGAACAACCCTCGACGCGTGTTTATAATTTACGATAATTGCGCATACTCTGTGACATTTTCAATTAATATTTGAATCTAGAGAAAGTTTTATGATTCCCATCTCAGTTGGGAAACAACAACAAATACATATACTTTCAGCAATTGTCAATGAAATTATTAATTAGCCATATTTATGTAAGCCAAGGCGGAGAAAGGGAATTAAATCCTAGAATGAGCAGCTGAGCTTTTCCTTTGTGTGTTTGGATTGAATTTGATTTGATTTTGTTTACCAAGACTTCAATTTAAAGTGAGTTTTCTCTGCAAATTAATTGTACTTAAGGCATTTTCTTGATTGTGATGGAAAGTTTTTCGGCTCATTGAATGGCTGTCTGCAAAATAAACAAATTGACTAAGAATTTATCGATTTCCAGACACTGTCTATCTTTAAAGTTAAGCTACTTTGTTAAGTTCTTAACGGCTGGCAGTGCCATAAAATTAAATTTATGCATTACCAACTGCCGTAACAACTCTAGTACCTGCATTCCGCGACTTTACCCCAGGGGAGCATACACTTTAAATAGGCATTAAATTGATACAGTCAACTGAAAAGTTTTTTCTTTCCTTACATATTTTTTGTGCCACCCCCTTGGCAACCCTGTCGCAAAAAACGAGCTGGAACTGCCAACCCGCCACATATTCCTAATCGCTTTATAACTTCTAACGCAGTTTATCAGCGCGCTAACTTCCCACCACGAGCATCAGCTGGAAAAGTTATTGTTAAGTCTGGGAAAACGTCGCTTGCACGCACTAAGCACTTGATGCGACATCCTTCTCGACCTAACCGTTTTAGCTTGGCACGACGTTAACCAACACTAGCGAAATCTACGTACAAAATAGTTACGGTTGCAGACATTAGTCCTAGTGCCTATCGCTTAGTTTCCTTTACTCTTATTTTCGCACTTTCGTTCATACGGAAAGTGCTTTGGTATTTACAGCATAAATCGGTGTGTTTAGGTGTACAGTTCGTCTGGGTGTCTGGCCGTCTGTTCTGTCTTTCCAGACTCCGGCATGCAACGGAAATTATTGTCGACGGCGTCTTGCATTTTCTTCCTCTCTTTCTTTGCTTTCTTGTATCGTTTTCTTTTCTTTTTTGTTGCCAAAACTTTTAGACGCCGCCATACAGAAAAAGTTGTCACACTTTGTGGCATGTTTTCCATTTTCCTCTTTTCCTTAAGTTCTTTTTTCTGTAGTCGTGTCTGACGCGTAAACAGATTTATTCATTTATTTACTCCGATTAGGTGGCAATGTTATCTATGCAGTGTCTATTGTGAATGTTTTTTTTACCTGTCAGGGAATCACCTTAAGCCAAAACGTGTTACTCACCTGATAAAATCAATAATAATAATAACCGTGCGTAAATACATATGTATTCGATATCTTTACCGCCATAAAGAATGAATGACTCACAGTGGTTAAGAATTGGCAAAACACGTACACTCATTGATAAGATAAGGGACTGTGTACATTACCTGTGCTTGTTATCTGATAACACTTTGAAATGAACTTGTATATATTGGACAATTCTGCCTGATTGCGATACAGTACGAGAATTCCAGTTGAGGAATTAACAACGACAGCAGTAAAGCAGTTAAGGATTACAAGAGGATTCATCAAAGCCTAAAAATGCCACCACCAGAACACGAGAACCGTCTCTTTGGCATCCACTTTGGATTGAACTTGGGTGGACACCATCATGGTCACCACCATGGTCACCACGGACCACCGCACCACCACCACCATCACCACCACGGACCTCCACCGCCGCCACACTACGATCATCATCATCACCACCACCACGGACCACCACCTCACCACTTTGATCACCATCACCACCACCACGGCCACTATGATCACCACCACGGACCACCACATCATCATCATCATCACTGCTAGGTGCGGCAGTGCTTTGATGAAATGATGAATTTAGTGATTTCCGAGTGAAGCCCAAAAAAGCGACGAATTTTATTTATTTTAAACAAAACCAAAAACACAAAAAAAAAATATAAAATAATTTATTTCAAATTTAATCTAAATGTGTTTCAATTGTAGGCAGCTTGAATACTTAAAAAAAGATGCAAAGGAGTTAAATATTTTAAAAGTTTCCAAATTAAAGAACTTAAAGAATAGAAGGTGGAGAATTTTTTTTATGATAAATAGCTTAAATCTTTTAAAATTAAAATCCCTTCCATAGCATTCAATCAAACTAAACACCTTGTTGCTTAACTATTAAAAACCATTTTGCAATTTAATGAAATACTCAATCTATAAAATTTGCAGTTGAAAGGATATAAAAGTCTAATGCGTAGTACGCGACTTAGCTGATAAGAATGCAATAGATAACACTTGATAACTTATCAAAACTACGCCCTGAAAAAAGAAGACTTAGCACTGACAAACAAAACAATAAATGGAGTGATAGTAAGAAATGTCATAATTTTGAAATGATAAAAAAACTTTTGATAATTAAAAATAACAATAAATGAAATGAGTAACGAAGTGGTTAAGAACTGGTTTAAAATAGAAAGTCATAGAATTAGATCAATTTACTTAAATATATATTTATGTATAATCTAAAAACAAAGTACAATAATCGGCTTATGGCGGCCACATTGCGAATTAGCCACAGTGACAATTCAATTAGGTGGCCCGCGGTTAGAAGTACATAACATATAAGTACACAAATTTATATATAAACGAATGTATATATATTGCAAAGGTCTCTAAAACTAAACCAACTGCCTGAGCTTTGTTAAGCGCATAAATATAAATGAATTAAATATCAATGGCGCAGACAAATATTGGCCAATTACAAGCCATTAGAACTGTTTGTCACATAACGCTAATTAGCAGTAGCTACAAATGTGTAATTACAGTTTTTTTTCTATATAACTATAACTAGGGGGTACAGGGGGTGTTCAAGGGGACTGTCATAAAATGCAAAATGTTGTCGATGGCGTGGGACGTTGATTCGACACCTGGAAAATATTGGTAATTAAAATTTGCCATGTTGGCCAGCTTAGCCGGTTCGTGGTTTGGCTCTCTGACGTTGTCTAATAATGTTGTAAAACATGTTGCCATTAAATAAAGCGACAGACATGTTCCAAAATAACACCAATAACACCCCAAAGGCAGCAACAGCAGGCGTTACATTTTATTGACTTTATTGACAGTGCAAAAAAAAAACACAAAACTCGAAACCAAATGGAGTACAAAAACTGAATAAATAATATTTAATAACCCTCCTCGGTGCACATTTTTAATCGAAACTCTTGACGACAACTCGGGCTAATGGAATCGGTAGCATTTCTCAGCCTGTCTGCCTGTCAATTAAGTATGAAAATTATTTTTGACCAACCCACTAACCAACTACGCAACCCGTCCAAATGCATTTTAGACAATTTCATGCGACAGCCATCAAATTGACAGCTCACTGTGAAAGTGAAACCTACATTTATATCTCTATATATTTTATGATTGCTGCATTTAATTAATAATATATAAATTTAAATAAAGCAAACTTTGTGCGCTTCTTAATTGGTATTTGCATTCAATTATTTGGCAACAGCAACAACTGTTGGTAGTTAATAAATTAAAGTTTTCAAATTAAATCGCTATCGACAAACAAACACTCGCTTCATTTAATTGTGTAAACTTTCAAAAACTATTTGGCATTTCATTTGGAATCAAATACTCTTCAAATACAATAAATAATCAGCAATTTGGTATGTCTAAACAAGTTGTCAGTTTATTTTTATGGTTATTTGATAGCAAGTTGATAGCTCTTTCAAGTTTTTTTGTATTTTATGCGAATTGAGATAACTGTGACTATCAGTGAATACAAACAGCAAGTTAACCAAATTAATTAAATGTTTCTGTTCAAAAAGTTGGCAGTTCTTAATAATTTATCGACTCTTTTAAGACAGTCGTAAAACTTTGGTATTTTTGTTAATAATTATATAGAATTTTTAACATTTAACATTTTTACATTAAAGTTAAACTAATTCAAAATTATCTCTTCTATTTGCAGGTATGTAATATCGCAATTCTCGTGTATTATTAAGAAGCTGGACCCTCGAGTACGCTACAATAACTAGACTTAATAACATAATCCAATAACAGTAACAATATCTTAAATCTAGACGTGTGTAAGTACAATACAAGCCTCATTATTGGGTTAATAATAGCACAAGAATGTAATCAAAGTCGAGGGTAATTTCAAGAATTCAACTCACATGACATTTGACCATCTGCGATTTCATAAAACAATTTAATAAACCCATGAAAAATCTAAAATGCGATAGCTAAGAAGAACCCCAAAGAAACTACAACTACAACAACAACAATGGCAATCCACAAAACTCACATGTGGCAATAAAAATTCCTTAAATAAACATAGAAGAGGAGTAAACCCAATGATGGGAGACGGTTTGGAAGGCAACTGAAAGACAAAGCCGTATCAACTACGCGTGCTCGCGACTATCTGCCAATGTAATCAGCCAAAAATAAAAGCTAGAAGGCGGTTACCCAGAGAGGCGTAGACGTGGAGACTCTGAGAGCAAAGATCCCTGACTAAAGAAGACCCCAAAGTAGCAGTCAGAGTCCCGGGCATGGAGTCAGAGTCAGAGACAGAGACCCAGACAATGTAGCGTAATGTCGCTTGTTAGTACTAATGATGGGTAACTTTCCGACATCTTCGCTTCTTGTGCCCCAATGAGTCGAGTAGATGCTGAAACAAATAATGGAAATAAATAGCATACAAATAGCAATCGAAGCCACGATATTTAAATACCCTAACCGATCTAGGAAGCTTAAGTAGTTATGGGTTAATAATACTATAAATTATGGAGTACACTTTTATTTAGTAATAGTCATAGTTTCCTTTGAGCTAGATCGCAGTGGAAGCCATCAAATCAAGCAGTAGCCAAATTACTTAAGTACCCTAAACTTGTATATATTGATAGTATATATCATATATTTATATATATTATTTAGATAATGTTTTACTATTCATAAATTAGTCAGAAAAGCTTAAAAGGCAGAAAACCCTTTCAATACTATTTCTTGTCTATCTCTTAGTTTGCTTATACCTTTCCAGAGGCAAAACGCCCATCAAAATTTTTTTTAACCAATTTTACACCAAAGCCAATGGGCCCTTTTGAGGTGTAGTGCATGTAAACGCGAAATAAATTTGTACAGCTGCGATAGAACCAGCGCGATATGCCTTCAAATGTGACCATGCGATGCCCGGCGATGCGATGCCGATGGTCATTTCGCATGTATGTCATAAATTGCCAGGAACGGCAACTGTAGGCAACTGTGCCTACAGTGTCCAACAAGTTTTTGGGCCAGGAGTGTGGCTTGTTTTGGGATTCAGCGGTCAGAAGCCAGAGGAGTAAGATTTTCAGATCCTCGTTCAGTTTTGTGTCTAAGCAGTAAAAATTAATAGCCAGCATAATAAGCGGCATTTTATGACAAGCGTGCACCTTAACGCAGCAGTTAGCCACGCCTCGAAATCCACATGCCAACCCACCCCACTCGGCGCCACTCCACCCCCGCCATCCCTATATGGTATAGACCAGTTGATGCGACGATTTCTCATAGCATCATACGGCAAAAGTCATTAGGTTTTAGGTGAGGGATCAGTTGGTCGCGTAGTCACTTGAAAATTACGCAAATTGAAAGTTACATCGTTTGGGCTGGTGACGTGCCATGGCCAAAATGGGCATTAGGCCAGGCCAAGCTAAGTCAGGCCAAGCCAAGCCAGGAGTGTGATGACCATCTGCTTATGTACCCGCTGCCCACCCTCTCTACGATTCTCACTTCGTGGCTAAATGGCTGTTGCTTGGCCAAGTTAGTTATGAGCTTCCTATTGGCGCTACAAGATTCCGCTTTATGATAATTACACGCAGCTCCAGCTCCGTTTTATTTATATGCAATTCAATATGTGTGAGGCAGACAGGCAGCAGCAGAAGCTGTGGAAAATTGAAAAACTTTGAATGTGCATATGAGTGTGTATATGTTGTGTGCATGTGTTTTGTATGTGGAAAATATATGGTCGATTATGTAAGAGCTTACGGTGGTATATCGTTATTGGGCGAGTTGCCGGCATTGGCAGTTTATATAAAACGAGCTAATAGCTTTTTGAGCTTAATTGAAATGGCCAATGAGCAGGAGGAGAAGGTTAAAACAGGCAAACAGGAAAGCAACAAGTGGTAAGCTTAACTATCATAACAAATGATAAAAGCGAATTTAACGGATTAGAAATACTTATTAAGATAGGTTTTAAAAGCTCAATTTTAAGCGCCAGATTTTCAATTTAAAGGAGTTGCTCAAAATTACTTTTAAGGTAAATTTTATAAATTTATAAAAATTGTTTAACCGCTTTTTACTTACCCTGTTCCTCCTGATCATAAATCTTAGCCCGATTTAAAGTCCAAAAATTGTAAAAACATAAACCACACACATGCTATTTCTAAAACTGTGCGTAAAAATTTCCTTTCTCGACAGCTCACAGCAGTGCGACTCAAATGTTTTAGAGCCGTCTTAATGTAGAGTCTTAGCCATAACAAAAAGTCACATAATATTCATTAGGGATTTACTACAACCTACGCTTATCCACACTCATAAACTAAATTTTATGCTCGACTACAAGCAAAGTAGGAAAGTAGATAAAAAAGTATAAAGTCAAATGCTATATCCGAAATAAAACTGGAGAGACATAAAAATGATTAAGTGATAACTTCGTATGGAAATCGATGGAGGCTCAACAAGTTGTTTTTGGACAGCAAACAGCAAACAACGAACAACGAACTCTAAAAGTTTATGATGGCAATTAGTTTTCAACAATGCACGACGCCGAAATCTATTAGTAAACATACAAATGATTAGAAATTGAATAGCGAGGAGATAAAAATGAAGAAGAATTATATGGAGAGAAAGAGAAAAAAGGGGCCATAAATCATGCACTCATCCATTTAGATCGTCCATATGCGGAGACACTTGTCAATGCCATTTTTGATTTCTCGACATCCATAAAAGAATCCGAGTCTCAGTTTTGTTATGCAAATTAGCTACAAATCGAAATAACCAAAGGGTCTTTTATTCTTCCCATTCTCTTCACTCCTCTCTCCCCTTCTGACCCTTTGGAAACGGAATGCATTTTCAGCTTTGCATTTTAGAGCTGTGGCCTGCATTTTTATTACTTGTCAAAATACGACAAAATTTATGGCAGCTTGGCAATATTTTTAACGCCAAAAGCAGCGCAAAACAAGTAAGAAAGGCTACAGTCGATCGAGCCGACTGTAAAAGACCCCGTACTCCCATAGTATTGCATTTTATTTAAATTAAAATTTTCAAATGAAATTTAAAAAATTAAAATTAAATATTTACATTTTGAATTAAAATTAAAAAATAAATAAATTAACAACTGTCATCGCCAGCACTCGAACCCGCGATCCATGCGAAGGTTCCACATTGCGCCGCAACTCTATCAGTTGCACCACACCCCTCTTCTATCATTCTTCCGATTATTTGCATATATGTATGTGCACACATACATATGTGTGTATGTATAGCATTGTTCGGCGCGGCCAGCGGCTCCGGGCAGCGCTGCCGCCAGCAGGTAGAGAAAACGTTCGAACATATGTTTGTATGTTTCTGTGTTTGTTTGTATGTGTTGCGCGCATGCAGTGATTTTGGTTTAAAATAACTTCAACTTTGAACCGTAATTTCTCTGTTGTTTGACATAGGATTTTGATGCCACTTTCAGGAAAGTTAGAAATAGTAATTCTCTAAGCGTATGTTAAATCACAACACTGTACTATTTGATTTAATGCCTGAAACAAGGCATTGAAGCTGGAGAGTCTTTTATTTCCTATGAGCAAAGGGGGCGTGGCAGCTCAAAACTTTAAATGACATTGCATTTAGGCTGTCTCTGGGAAGCTGCGTACCAAAATTGGTGCTCCTAAGTGCTATAGTTACTGAGATATTCGCCTAAAACAAAAATTTTCTCGAGGTTTGTCTGGTTTTTTGCTCATTGCGGGGGCGGTAGGGGGCGTGGCAACAATTTGAAATAAACTTGATCTGCTTGACATAATAACGGACTTTCATTGTGAATTTCATGGTTCTAGCTTTTGTAGTTTAAAAGATCCAGGTGTTCATACGGACAGACGGACAGACGGACAGACGGACAGACGGACATGGCTATATCGACTCGGCTGTTGATGCTGATCAAGAATATATATACTTTATGGGGT
The DNA here is from genome assembly GCA_035046005.1 of Drosophila acutilabella. NCBI lineage: Eukaryota > Metazoa > Arthropoda > Insecta > Diptera > Drosophilidae > Drosophila > Drosophila acutilabella. The sequence goes on from JAWNOK010000013.1 coordinate 19,408,287, forward strand.
CGGCCACGCCTCCTTCTGCCTGTTACGCACATCTCGCTTCTGACAAACTTAATAGACCCCCTTTACTCTTTTTTAAAGAGTACGGGGTCTAAAAAGGAAGGAAAATGAAGAAAATATGAGAAAAAATTCAAAGGAAAACCCAGGCCCATAAATCATCCAAGTGGAGTCGAGACTTGGAGTCAAACTCCTACGCTGGATCTAAAACTGAATCTGATGCTGATTCTGGGCAAAGACAAAAAAACAAACACAAATGCGGCGCATAAAAGTCATAAAAATGAAATTAGCCATACAGTAGACGGTTGTGAGGCAACCGAATGGAACTCGAAATCTCATTCCCTCTGCTCGTTATTTTATTTATTTATTTTTATTTTTTACAAGTACAAGTGTCTGAAGGACTGCAGAGAAACTCGCCCCCTGAAGGGGACCACATTAAATTTAATATAAATTTAAATTGCACCACTTAAGGAGGGAAAACATTTGTCTGCAGCTTGTTTTGGGGCTAAGAAAATGTCAGAAAAAAACAATGTACAAGTTAAATGAAAATAAATGAAAGAACTGTACAAAAGATTAGATTGAATTTCAAACAGATCAATTCTAATTCCAAGAATTTATCGTACTTAAAATGTAACTTATTTATCTTTGTACTTGCAAGTTATAATCTCCTAGTGGGCACTCAGAGTTGCCACACAACGTTGCCAAAAAAAAACTTCACACACTCGACAAACTTCAAAAGAATTTGCCAAACTATTCCAACAAAGTTGAACTCCCTCAACACACACACACATAGACATAATTAAGACTTCTTCCTCCGAGTAGCTGAATTAGTGGAAATGAGCTAATGAACCAAGAGTTCAACTGAGTAAAACTTCAAAGCTGGAAACAAACTCGAAACTCATCAAACGATAGAAACCATCTGCCATTCGTCTTCATTTGTGTAGAGCGGCGATCATTTGAAATGTGTCTATTCCAATGGGGTCTCTCTATCTCAGTCCCTCTCTCTCCTCTTCGCCACCTCTCTCATTGGGTTTTCTTAAAATTCTAAGAAAATTCATTTCGTCGGCATATCAAAGCAGAGATACAACTGCGACGGTTTCAGTCAAAGCAACAAAATTTTTGCTTTCATTTGTGGGGAAAAAATGGCATTAAACTATTTTGCATGGACCCAGAAACCAGACGGTAATCATTGAAATTCGTCTTACAGTGAATACTCGTATTGTCAAACCATTTCAAGTCCACATAATTTTCAATCTCTTTCAGTTTATCAATAGCTCATCAGCATTTGCCTTGGCTACAGTAGAGCCTCAAATTATCAAACAATTTGCTTTGAATTTCTTTCAACATATTTGAAGCTACATTAATTTTCTTTAACTATGCTTTACTCTATCAATGTCTCAGTCTATCAATGACTGACTGATGAACCATTTTGTGTGCTCTCCATCTCTATCACTCAATTTCTCTCTCTCTCTTTTCATCTGTCTTTTTCTGCTCTGTTGCGTTTCACTTTGATCTTGTTAATAGGAAGCGTTCGAGTTGTTTAGTGAAATTTATGGGCGATGAAAAGTGCAAGTGATTTAAATCAAAAGATAGAAAGATACAGTTGGAAATATACATACAATGACTGGGCCTTTAGGCCAGGCACATAATCGGGAAACATTAACACAAAACAAGCCAATTAATTGAAAGCAAATTGGCCATTAACTAGCCAAAAACGTTATAACGATCCCCAGAAATTAACCACAAGTGTTCATCAACACCAGAAAAACAAAAAAAAAGCGGAGAAAAATACAAAGTGGAACGCGTAAACAGCAGCCAAACAATCAAACGATCCAACAAACGATCGATCGAGTGATCGAACTCGATGAAACGATCAATGGAACGAGCCAAATGGAGACTTGGTTTAAACTTAGTTTGCGATCGATCGATCGATTGTTCGCCAAAGATATAAACTGAAAGAGAAAGAGAGGCAGAGATATGAGTACTACGTTACAAGATCGCTTGATCAACATCAAACAAAACGATCCGCTCAATGGCTTGATTAATGTGCGCCACATCAATCAGAGCCACGAGAAGGCGACAGGGGCGCGGTACTCTAGAGGGGAACTGAATGGCCGCATAAAATAAACATAACAAACTTTAGTAAACGTTTGAAGTGAAAGAGACAGACAGTGATATATATATATGTATATATATATACAGTAGATATATATAGTTGGTTGCTGCTGCACCCACACACAAATTGAGTTCAGCTCGTTGTGGTTTTAGGCCCAAAGTCTTGTCCGAAATAAATGAGCTAACATAAATCGAGCGTTTGCTAGAGGAAAATCGGTACGACTATATCCAAAGTTGGATTCGATCTGTGGCAGCAAAAAACAGCAACAAAGTGACGACTGATCGAATCAGCATGGCTAAAGAAAAAGCCAAATGCATTGCCCACAAATAAACAACGGCAACAAAAACAACAACAACAACAATCGGAGTTTTGCTTAGTTTAAAGATCACGATCTCCATGAAGCGTTTGCCAAAATGAGCAACAAACAAAACAAAAACAACAACAACAAATCACGTTTGTGATCTTGACTTTAGACACCAAAACGACAAAAACAAAACACAACCGAAAAAGAAAACAGAGAAACAAAATTAATGCTCTAAACTCGGCTGAAACTGAAACGGCTTTAAAGCGAAAGAAAAGCTATTTAAATAGCCGGCTTTGGGAGTCGCGATTTTTAAAGGGAAACATTTGTTTGGAACCGATGACGAAGTCAGTAAGGCAGTGACGGCGTTTGTTAAAAAAAATACAATATATTGGAAGTGGGGAAAAAATAAAATTAAGAATGCTATGAGTAGTCAGAATTTAAAAGTTGTATACATTTATTTTATTTATCTTTTTTTCTAACTTTCCTTGTTATCCGTTTTCGGTGTTGATAAATTGCATATTGTTAAAATATTAATAGTTTAATATAACAAATTTTTTTGAAATCTTGACGAAGTATTTTTTGTTTCTGTTAAATTCTATATTTTTAATTTATTTGTTTACCTTTGTTATATATTTTTATTTTTTTAGTTTACATAGCACTAATTTTTCTATTTTCTCGATATTTTATTGAAATATTTGTTATTTTCAAGCCCGAATAGATATAATTTGTTGACATCGGATCTATTTCCATGTGTTTGCTTAAAGTTGATTAGTTTTTTCTTTTTCTTAAATTATGACCCCCTTTGACAGCGCCTCTGCGGTTTAGGCCTAGACAAGTTCTACTTGTTTGAATCTTTTGTGTTGCCAGCTATTTGTGTAGTTCTTGTTGTGGCTACTTATTTCTCCATGTGTATGTGTGTGTCTGTGTGTGTGTTTGTCGTGTTCATTGTTTGTTGTGCCTTGGCTACACATGCAAAGTGTTGTTTTTGTTGTACTTGCATGTAGTTGCTGTTCCTCTTGTTGTTGTTGTTGTTGGTCCCATTTGAGTTACATGACAAAGAGCAGAAAGGGAACTATTGAGGTCTCTGCTTGCACAATGGCAATGAGTTCATCGGGTTTTTTTTTGGGCTTTTGGCTTTAAAATTTTTCTGATTGGAGTCTGTTGTTACCATTTGCGTTGTTGTTGTTGCTGGAGAGTTCACGTGGAAGTTTTTTGTGGTGGCTTTTTGAGTGTAGGAAAAAAGAGGTAAGCACGAAATCTTTAGCTTCCGTCTTGACAACTCACTAATTCTTCAATTGTTGAGCAACTTTCGAATTGAAATTAAGCTCGTAACTTGTAACTGGTAACTGTTAAATGGGAGTTACCTGGGGTTACCTGAAAAACAGCAAACAGCAACCAGCAACGAACGACACAAACTTATTAATAAATAATGTGAATATCTTTTTCATTCAGCAAAAAGGTCTCTCAATTTTCTCTCTCTCTTTCTCTCTCTCAACTCTTGGCATTAATTTGGCATTCAGAGGTCATTACTCTTCCCCTCTGCGCCCTCCTCTACCCTTTACACTGTACTTCACCTAATTAAGGTATCCATTGTGGGATACCTTTGGGAGTTGCAGTCAGTTCCTTGAGTCTCGAGCCTCTTGTTTGCTTCCTGACTCTCTGACTCTGGCCACATACATCATTTTTATAATTTACGTGTAATGCATAACAAAAGCACAAGTAAACAATAAATGTAAATGTACAACAGCCACAGCAACAGCAACAACAATAGAAATCTAATTTCGAGAGCATTTTCCTCAACTCACCACAAAAGCCAACTCAGACGGTAGCTCATCAATTTTCCACGTGTGATTTATTAACTAATTTTCCTACACATTTAAATGCGCATTTCACGCGGCACGTAGCAAACGGTACCCCCCTGCCCTACACCTGCCCCCAAAACAACCTGAGGGAAAAAGAAAAATTCATGGAAATTCATTAGCAAAAATTTTGTTGATTTTCTTTCATTTTTCTTATGGTTCACATTATTGTTACACACGTGAAATATGCGCAAAAAATGAGCCCTGCCACGGCTAAAATGTTCGGGCATTAATTATTTTTCGATTCAGTTTTGTTGGCCTCCATGGGTAGTTTTTCTAGGGAAGAGACCTAATAATTTGTTATGAAAGAGCAAGCAATTGTATCGTCCCGACGGTAGATTACACACGGAGAAAGCATTAGAGCGCAATAAAGTGAAGTGTATGTCGAATTTACTGGAAAAGTATAAAGGAAGAAATGCTACAAAATGCAGGAAATAAATATATAAAAGTGGTATAGAAAAGTGAAACAATATTTAAAGTTTAAGTACAGACTTTAAGGGGTTTTTATCCACATGGAAAAGTATGACAACTTAAAAGTTACAAATTTCCTACTCAGATAATTTCTTTTTGGGATTGAATATATAATAAAAGAACACTCTTCCGTTAGTAGAGAAGATTGAGCGATGCAGCTACTGTTAGACGGTTAGACTTGGGTTAAATTATAGCACCGATATGAACCCATTTAAATGCCAAACTGCCACAAGAGGAAAAACTTCATGTTTACTCTCCGCATACAACATTCTGGCGACATCTACATGACCATAACTTGTACATTAGCTGCATGGCTAGATGGAAAGTCAACAGAAGGTGAGCAGAGGTGTTACAGTGGGGCGCAAAGGTGAGGAGTTAGAAGGAGGAGGGTAAAAAGAGCATCGAAAAATGCAAGCAACCAAATTTGCTTGACATTTACAATGGCCAAACTGGCCAACTAGTTGCTGCCAACTTGGCAACTGGCTTAGGAGCCAAAACTCCTCTCTATGTGATGTGTCTGTATACTTGTGTGCTGACTGTTCAGGTAGTCAACGGTAAGAGGGTGAAAGAGGGGGGCTAGGTGGGTAACCAGAGCAAACAGAGGGGCACTTGTGCCATTTTAAGTGTTTATAGGTATTTATTTTTATTGTTTTTTATGCTTAACGATTTTTTAAGTGGAGTGTGCAGCTGAAACAGCAGCCAGAAGTAAATCTGCTTAGTAACAAAGTACTGGAATATAAAATACCCTGTAAAGCTTCAAGTAATTGTAAAAACAGGAGCTCAGTAGGAGTAGTAGTTAGTTTGGGATGATATACAAATGAATATAAAGCTAGTTTTCTGAGAATTCACTTTAATTTTATTGTTCAGCATACCCTTTAGCATCCTTTGCGCTTCAGAGGTATTTAATCGTCAACCAGGCACTCGACTTGAACTCGTATGCAAAATGCTGACGATTCTTGCGCGTTTCGCTTGATTTTTTCCAGATTTTTTTGGTTTGTTTGTTATTTTTTACTCTTTTTTGTCGGTTTTCGGTTGGTTAACAAGCGAAACAACAAGCAGGCGGCATAGTTTAGCAAGTTACGTATTTGCATTGTGTTCTCAGAGGTCGACGCAAGTCACCGGCAATTTAAATGCCAACTCGAGCACAAGAAGACCGCCAGAAGAATCTGGTGAACCTAAGGGGGAATTGAATACAGCCAGGGGGTATTAAGGGGAATTTAACTTGAAGCTAAAAGATTTATGTGCCCTTTGTTATATGAAGTTCCTCGGGATAACAATGCACATTGGACCGCAACAATTTCGCTTTCAATATTGTTTACCTGCTGGCAATATTTCAATTAATTCTGCAAAATACGCATTAAATCAGATGGAGTATGAACGACTGAGAATAAACCTGTACTTGACAGAATTATTTATTTTTCTGTACTAACCAAAGTACCCGTGTTTGGCTTTTATTAAAGGGTATACACGATTATTGCACGACACAATGCTATGTCATTAAGGTACAGGAAACACTCGTATATAGCTATTTATTTAAGCACTTAAATGTACAGTCATGATCATGTCTGGACAGTTTTTCCCTTTCATTAAGCAGTCTCATTGTTTTTCAATTTTCCCCCATGTCATCTGTATTTTTGTTGTCTTCTATTGTCAGTTATCCACACTGTCAATTTAATTACTTAACGCATTTAAACAATTTTTCCCAGCGTTCGTGATTTAAATTAATTTATGAGCGGAAAGAAGAATGAAGGGAATGAGAGAGAGAAAGTAAATTGTAATTTATGCAGGTGAAGTGTCCAACTCAGGTGTGCGAATGTCATTTTCCACAACTTTTTTCCAGCTGTCTGAGGGGAGTTGAGCGGGAAAAGCGGCAACCACTTAGAAGGTGGCAAAAGTCACTTATTAAAAAATTATTTAATTATTAAATAAAGTTTCGCTTTATGTCAGCGTATTGCAAACGAGTTTGACAGCAAAAATTAATTATTAGCCCCATGTATAGCTGAACTTAAAGCCGAACTTGAATTAAATTTTGGAATATCTGTATAAAAGACAAGGTAATCTATAGTCTGGGAGACAAGGGTAAACATTTCTCAGGAACTCTGCTCCTACTGCTGCATGACACCTAATCCACTTGTCATCTCAGTGACCCCTTGTTAACGCACTAATCTATGAGATTTTTTAGCATATTTTCAGAGCAAGACAAAGCCAGAGCTCAACTCAGCTCACTTCAGTTGAGATGAGTTGAGTTGAGCTCAGTTGAGCTGAGTGCAGGGTATACAGAATATATCCCATGTCAACATTAATTAGGGTCCAGCATAATTCACATCTAATTCGTAGCAGAAATCCCTAACCCCTCCACCCCCCTTTGGCTCTGCTCCTCTGTTGTACCCAAAAAATATCCGCATTAACATATGGGACACTTTCCGGACACTGCAAATGGAGCCCCAGGGTCAACTTGACATTTTTATTATTTCTTTTACATTTCACTTTAATTTTTTCTATGTTGTGAGAAATGTAAAGCTTGTCCCACAATTAAATTGTCATCATTAGGGAGCATAGATAGACAGAGAGACAGGCAGCTTATGGCTTAAATGATTTCAAGCGACTAAGGCTAGCAAATATGTCAAGTATTTAAAACCAAAGCCTAAAGAAATGTTTCATTTTTATGTTAATAAATTCAAATAATAGTATCTGACCGTAGGCTATTTAAATGAACTCAAAATTCCATTGAAATGTGAAAACAAAGAGGAACTGAAACATTGGAATTACGCTTAAATAATATGAACTAGTTTATGTAGTTTGGATGCTGTTTGATATACCCTGTAATAGGCAGTGATGGGAAAATATGTACAAGTTTCAAATTTTATAAATCGTACTAATTTTAAATAAAATTGGATTGTATTATATTCAAATGTGTAATTTTAATTACAGCTCGATTTCTAGGGTATTATTTATGCCATCTTTTAATAATCTTAGAATATTAACATTTATTTTATAACAATTTGGATACTGAAAAAACTTAATTTTACTCGAATATTGTTTATTATTTTTTTATTATTCAATTGTATTTCATTAATACAGTATTTTTTTAATTTTATTCATTTCAATGATTGTTATTTTATGCCAATTTGGACTGCAATAAAATTCACGGAACATAAATAATTTCATATTAAATTTAACAAGCTTAAAACAATGTCCCAGTCTTTATGCAAATTATGTCATTCGGTTCTTCTTTCTGCTCTGTTACCAATTTCCTTTGTTTGGCATTAGTCATAGTTTGGTGCTCTGCCATTATCTGGGCCTAGGCGCAAATGTAAACATCTTAATAATAATGAAAAAATGTCACATTCTGCTTTATAATTTTAAGCCGATTTAAAAACTGGCGCCAGTTCTTTTGGGGCCACAAGCGTGGGTTGCCAGACTGTCAGACTATTCAGACCGTTCATAACAATAGAAATACCAGATGGAAACGACGACTATCAAGCTGGACATTTGGTTGGTTGGCTCCTTGTCAAAAGTTGAAGCAACTTATCCGCTTACTTACAACTCACTGGGTTTGACTTGGCAGCTGAGCGAGAAGCGACAGAGAAAAAGCTCAAATCTGTGTCGCGATTTTGATGAGCGAAATAAGCAAATTTGATTAGAGCATGATAAAGAAGGCAAGCAGCACAATGGAACAAGGGGCGGACAGGGAGAGGAGTAATGGAGTATGAGAGAAGTGCTTTCCATTTGGCAATTCATTGTTGAGCAGTTTGTCAAATGGCATCATTGATGATGTTGCAGCTGCCACCGTTCCCAGACACTTTTCACACATTAGTTTGCCACAAGTGAAATGGAGGACGTTCCCCCCAAAAACCCCAACCCAACGCCAAAAAAAAAAAGACTGTAGCTCCTCAATGCGATTGCGACATGCCAAGTGTGCATTAGTGCTCTTTGTGACTAGGATCAGAGGGGGAATTGAAGGAGCAGAAGGCAATGGCCAACCATAAATAATGGTATCCACTCGGTGAGCAGCTGGAACTCAGACAATGGAGCATTGCCATTACCGTTTGTTGTAGCAACATCCTTAGCCGCTTTGCTTTTGGCTTTAACACAATTTGATATATGGCCAGGCATTGATTTGGCTCGCTCTCTCACAATATGCGAATATGCGATATAATGTCCAATTAAATTCTAAAAAGATACCAACCAAAAAACCAAAAGCCGAAAAAGTAAGTGAATAAGTAAACGATGGGCAAAAGTGCAGGAAGTGGCTAAAACTCTAGCTAGGGGGGAGGGGAGTGGGATAACTGCCTTTACTACCAGGTCGAACATTCATACTCAGACTATCAAGTGCTCAACGCCCCCGCCATAAATTTATACAATTTCTTATTTATTTTATTGTACTATTCCTTTGCACAAGGCTCGAGAATTGTGCATAAACTTTTCGCCAGCTTTTTTATGGCTTATCGCTGCTGTTACTGCTTCTCCTTCTGCTCCCACGCCACCTCTTCCTTACTACTTCCATCTACTGCCTTTGGTTTGGTCAAATGTCTTGCATATTATTCCAATCTGAGCGCCAGAAAGCATAAATCTTGACTACAGGCGCCATAGATCATCACATAGCGTCGACTAAATCGTGTGTCTGGATAAGTGACCCCACAGCTGCTACCCCAGCAGCCACTCCTCCCTTTCTCTACCCTATACTGATTCTTCTGCTACTTTGGAGTGTGAAAAGCAGCGAGCATTTTGCACTGAATTGGATTATTAAAAGGAAAACTTTATTTTCGTCTGGGGACTGCAGAATAAGTGTGAAAAATGAGGTAGCAATTGAAAATGTCTTAATGTGTTAACAAGGGGAGTTCTTTAAGTTTTCAGAGCTATGCATATTGACAGCCAAATAGCCAAGAACATTATGATAGTAGAAAGTTATAGGGATTTCTTAAGAGCAGATAGTTTTTAAACTATTTATTCATCACTTAAAGTAGCTCAAGTTACTCATAAATGCCAAGAGTTGTTGGCCAGAATGAAGCAACTCAAAATTTGTCAAAATGTTTAAAGTAATCTTTGGCAGTATCTTCATCAACAGTCAGTCTTGGTAAATAGCCCAGTCTTTGCTTCAGTATACACGTATGTAGCTCGGCTACATTCAGGCAATTAAAAACTTTGCACAACTTTAATCAACAAATTTCCCAGCATAAAGATTTTCCTCCGACCACGTAGCTGAGGAGAGGAGTGTCAAGACTGAGGTCCGACTCTGTGTCTGGTGCTGCAGTGGAAACTTTGGTTTGTTTGGGGTCTTTTACCCTGTTGAAAAATGTGCGTGCATCGCCCAAAATGTTTGTTGCAGACCTTTGCCACTATTGCCTGTTCCTGCTACTCCTTCTCCTCCCTTTGCCGCTCTTCCTCAGGTGTCTTCCTCTACGTTTGTGCATTTCATTTCACACATGAGCAACTGCCACTGAAACCTGGTGCTGCAAAGTCGTATAAAATGGCCAGAATCTAGGGGAAAAAATACAGCAACATTTTCAGTGAGGAACTCGTGTGTGTTGCCCTGGGTAACTCGACCCAACTAACTGCTTTTAAGTAGCAAAAACCATCACGAGTCAAAATTGTAGTCAACTGGCAAATTAAGTTGAATTGCGAAGCTTCCCCACAACACCCTCGCTCTCTATACCTTTCCCTCTCTTCTCCTACTACCAACTGCTCCTGGTATTAGCATAATTTTAGTAAACGAAAAAAAAGGAAATAAAAATAGAAAGAAATAAAGTTGAAATTTAATTTGTGTTCGGCGCATGCGCAACTTGACTGGAAACTTGAATACTGAAAGTTGTTGGTGTTGTTGTTGTTGTTGTTGTTGTTGTTGTTGTTGTTGTGTGAACTGTTGTTGTTGTTGTTGTAGTTGCAACTTGGAAAAGTCTCTGGGTCCATGTTTCATGTTCTCCTTACACTCCAAGGCAGAAACAGCAGCAGTAACAACTTCCTCATTTGCCGTAACATTTTAATTATGCGCCACGTTACAGGTATATTCTTCACTACTGTTGCTGTTGTTGCTGTTGTTGTCGTCGTTAAATGAAAGCTTGTAAATTGCAGGCGCAAGTGAATTTGTTTGAAATATGTTAAAGAAGTGGTAGCCACACGTTTTCCACCTGTTGTTGTACTAAATAAGGGGCTTAATAGCGTGTTGCTCTCGCATAACCGTTGGTTTTACACTTAGTACTGCTAATGCTATTCATTTAAAACTACAAATTCATCTATAGCCATAGATCGATGTGTGTTGAAAAGCTATTTTCTGTTTTCTTCAGCTTCAAATTATTTTGTAATTTGATAAAACTATCAATTTGGCCATTTAAATGGACAGTTATGGCAACGATTTGCATCGTAATCATCATTAAATTACCCAGCCCTGTTACTTACAGTCAAAGTTATTCAGGCAACTGCAGTGTTGCACCCGCAACTTGAGGCTACGACTTGTCTCGAATGTCTGGCAACGTTGCCATAGGTTAACCCAGCTCTAGGCAAGGCTGCCACTCACAAAAGTCACTGGCAGTTACAGCAAGGGAGATGGAGATGAAAACTGAGACAGGGACAGAGTCCGTAGTCCTATACTTATCCCAATACACCTTCTCTTCCACGTCTACTCCGTTCCTTCTACTTCTTCTTCGCCTGCTTCCCGCAGCCTCAGTTTGTGGCCAGGTACGTGGAGTAAGCCCCAAACCGCTTGTCAATCGCTTGGGCTGCTCCGGCGTAGCACGTTTTTCCTCTCTACTGGTACACAATCAGCGATATTTTCTTTACCTGTAGTTATACCCTGGCTTTGGCATATAACTTCAATGGGGTATATTATAAACATATATGAAATATGTTAGTTTTTAAAAAAGTTAGCTTTTAATAGACAACAGAGCATGTCCTAGCCTAACCCCCATCTTTTATATTATACTCATATAATTATGAATTAAAATTAAAACATATAATTAATGTTGCACATTACTTGCTGATTTATTTAGCTCTTAGCCTCTTTAAACTTAACCTCTTAAACACACAAATTCCCAGGGTATTTCAAAGTCTACTCACACTTCCTCCCTTGCTGTCGTTGCCATTTTCCAGCACTCGCTGCGCTCTTGTCTAGATCGAAAGCTGTCGATAATGTCACCAGTTCTTTTGCAAGTTTCCTTTATATTCTCAAGTTCTTAACTGTTTTGTGGGCCTCCTGGCAACGTCGGTTGTTTCATTAAAAATGATTGATTGTCAATTAATTGAAGTTTGCCGATATGTTAATAATCAAACTGGCAATTATACGCATTTGTCTAGGGGCAAATAAACTCAAATAAAAATACATATAGTATTTAACTATCAATTAATTGATTTATTTCTTTAATTTGCTTTATGTTTTTTTGCGTTCGTTTGATAAACAGTAAACAAAAGCAAACGATGACGAATATGTTGATTTATTTTGTTTATTTGCAATTGACTTTTAATAAAAACAATATTTGAATTTTATTAAACAAATATGACATGCATAAGTGAGACAATTTAATTTGTGCGTTAAATAAAACTGTTTTTATTATCAAGCCACACAAGTCAAACAGTACTTAGTTAATACAGATCAAAATACTAAAATATTTATGCAATTTAAGCTGATTTCGGCATACACTTTTTAGAGTTGGCAAATTTAAGGGGGGCCAAACTTTGTTAAGCTTCAGATGATCAACAATTTAAGTACAAACATTCTGGCTCTTATATCTTGGCCAAGAAAAGAATAAAACTTAAAGCATTTTATGTGATGAAAAGTTTTCAGCAACAAATTTTTCACACGCGTAAACAAAGTGGCCCTCACCTCGAAGACTTTGTCTACGGTGCACGGTCTACGGTCTGTTGTCTACCTGAGACCCAGACCCAGGTCGGGCCCAGGTACTAAAGAGTCGCAGTCTGGAGTCGGAAACTTGGCCAAGCCACAGACAAACATGTCGAAGCGACAACAACAACAACAACAATAACAACAACACGAAAAACTGAGCTTGCAAATTGTGTCGTGTCATGTAAAAGAGTTTTTCTTTTTATTTTTCTGTGTGAGTTTTTTGTAGCAAAAAAATAAAAACAAAAACAGTTTCTCTTTATTTTTTGAAGCGCGGTCTTTTTATGTTTTTCACACTTTTCATGGCGAATACGGCAAATAGTGTTTAGGAGGGGGAACTTTAGAGTAGGGCACTTAGAAAACTGTGTACAAAAAATAAAAAAACACAAAAACATGTAAACGAACACCCAAAGTGCTCCGCTAGCTCTATGAGTTAGTTTAGACTTAAGTCTAGGCGGTTCGGCCACAAAGATATTATACATTTACTTATATATGAAAATTTTCAAAGACGCTGCGCTGGGAAACTCTGCTTGTGAGGCTTCTTCTGCTCTGCGCTGAGTAATATGAGATAGTTGAAAGTGGGTAAGACAAAACAGTGAAGAGAGGGGAGTGACACTTGTGTGGTTGTTAACAGGTCATAGGGTTAAGTTCTGATTATGGGACAGTTGAGGAAAAAGACTAAGAAAATAAATAATAGGAAGTGAGTGTGCAAATATACTTAGTTATAAATTGAAAGAAAATAAATTAAATATTAAACAAAATAAGTTTAAACAGAAAAAAGTTAAAATAATAATATTAACTTTTATATAATAGTAATATGAAACTAATCATGCCTAATTAAATTTAATCCAAATAAATTACTAATTAATACCTATTATTTCTCATTACAGGTATGTTTAATAAAGCGGCACTAATATATTTAAATATGCGCTAAGCTAAGTAAGTTGAATTATCCCTGAAAGGCAAACAAAAACAACAATAAAACTGTATTTTATTGAACTCATCAGCTAATTTGCAACAATTAAGCGGGTTTATTGCTTCATAGCAACCAGATGTTGATATCCGCTTGTAATTGTCAGTTCATTGGCCATCAATTTAACATCAATATGCACTTTGAGCCACTTAAAACCACATACAGATAGAGGGAGATACAAACAGAGAAAAAGGGAGACTTACTCAGAGTTGAAACTCTTTTAAAATGATTGCAAATAGAGCCAATTAATTCTATGGCTGTTTGTCTGTTGTTACTGTTGCTGATTATGGAATTTATTTAAAATCACATATGCAGATAATGGAAAGCGCTTTACAATCCTCCACAAAGGTTGTAAATCCTGTCAGCCATTTGGTTCGCTCTTAGTTGGTAGCTCTGCAGTTCCAGTTCCAGTTCCAGCTTTATAATTATGCTATAAAGCGAATTTACTTTATTTTATTGTATGCCCGCAGGGAAGGAATTTGCTGTTGTCTCATATACTCTTACTATAAGGTAATTGGCTATTTTAAAGCAACTTGAAACAGGACATTAAACAGAAAGTGCTAAAGAAAGTTTGGAGTGTACAAACATTTAATTATACCACAAACTATATCAACATTTATTTTATTAATCACTATACTTTATATTTTAAATATAATTATTTAAAAATTCTTAGTATTAGTTAAGTCGTAGTGTTGTATTATCTTTCATTAAATTAATTTCGCATGTAAATAATAAAACTTTAGTTTTCGATCTCTCTCTAGCTCTTGAAGTACCTATCTGATTAGTAGTGTATTTCCAATTCCACAATTCTCCAACATTCTCGTTATTTATTGTTTACGACACTCCAGTCCAATATAAATGTATTTAATTATGGTTATTTAAGTGAACACCGTTCTGTCCCTTTACTTTAGAGACCTAACAAGAATCGGTTAATGAAACCGGTTGAAGTTGAAGTCTTTTGTGGTTTCAGCAGGCGCAACCAATCCAAAAAAATCCGAGCAATGTAAATATTTTCTTCAGCCGCACATTTAGTGTGCTGCAAGTTGAGAATTGAATTGAATCGGAATCTTGACGCTTCAATTCTTCTACTCTTTCCTGCCATTTCTCTGCTGTTCTGCCCATGTGAAGTACGGCGCTCCAAGTTGGCAACACGCTTCTCGATGCCATCACACACCATTTTTTCTTGTTGCTTTTTTTTTTAAAGCAATTCGAAACCGCAGCTTGCCACACTTGAGTTCATTCTGTGGCACTTGAGACTGGTTTCTCCAAATGCCACTTGAGGCTGCCTGTCAAGTGACTCCACTATAGACATCGCAATGACTTGTGCAAAATATATACCCCAAAAAAAAAGAAACGAGTAAGAAAAGATAAAGATTGAAAAAATATTATAAAGAATTGAAAGAAATACTCTTATGCCACGCCAAGAAGTCATAATTATTGCCAGTCAACTATTTGAGTCGACTTTGAGTGCTAGACGGCTCATAAATTTACATACGGCTAAACAAAGCCAGTAAGAGTGTGATGGGCTAAGCCGCTACCCTGCAGAAGCAATAAATGAATTTTTGTACGCAGTATTTGGCTTTAATTCTAACCGACTTTAAGTGTAAGTTAATTAGAGGGTATCATAGCGGCCATGCTGTCCAAATTGGCCATGCAATTAGAGGCTGATTCAAAACTAAACTTTGTTTTGTATGTCACATAATTTCAGGGTATTAAATCAGTTAAAATTATGATTAAGTTAAACTCGGTTTGTCTTAGTTTTAAAGCCTTTGCTATTGACATTAGGTCTGTGGATTTAAGTTTACCAATAGTTACTCATAATTCGGTATACTTTTTACCATTCCTATGCTGTTTACAGGGTATTTAGTTGCTACAATTGGCAGCCTGAATTTGTAACGTTATCAAACTGACATTTGAATTGTCAACTAGCCATTAAGTATTTTGAGAAGTGGTTTGCTGGCTGTTTATCTGAACGCCATCTTACTTTAATAATTTTGTAAACTTTTATGCAGCTAAAAACTTGAAACACAAATTTAAAAACATAAAATTGAGGTTACATGCTTTAAAAGTGAGGTTATTGTACATTTTAATGTGGATAACATTTGAGAATTAAGACTTTACAGACTCTAAATTTAACATAAGATTATAAGTAAAATTTTAGCAAATTGCGAGTGAGTTAATAACTCAAACAAATAGTTCCTAGAATAGGTCAAACTACTAAAAATGACAGCTTAGCGAGTGCTACCTGGAATTTGTGTGCTTTGAGCCAAAAAGTCGAGGCTCAGTTAGTTTTGGCCTGCCACAAAAGGGGACAATAAATCATAATTGTGAGCATTTTGAAAGTGCGTTTCATATTACTGCAAATCGTAACATGTGGCACATGTGGCACACTCATGTGGCAACTTAAGGTGGGGCCAATTAAGCCACATCCACCAGGAGGGGCAGTTGGAGCTGCAAGTGCTGTAAATCATAAACAGACTCCAGGTTGTGTGGTGTGTGAAAATATCTGATAGATACTTGTACTTGTATCCGTACTTGTGCGTGGCAAGTGTGGCAAAGCTAAGCATACATAAATTAACATTAATAAACCGGCATAAATAAACTATAAAAAGTTATAAATAATTTTAAAATGGACACCACACATAAATCATTATTAATGATTGCTGCTGCGAGGGCAGTTGCAAAGGTTTCAAGCCCTTTACGCGTGTAGCTAACTTGTTTGTGCATGCACGTACATACAACCCTCCTTTTTAACAGTGTATTGTCTACACTGTAAACATATATGCAGATGTAACTTGTGAGTAAAGAACTTGTCATAAGTTTTGTTAAGTTTTCATTCATTTAGTTGCCGTTGATTTTCAATTGAGATACATTTTACAAGTGTGGCTGTTGCAATGTTGCACTGTTGCTGTTGTTGTTGTTGTTGCTGTCGCAGCTGCTGTTGCAGTAAATTCATAAGACGCCAAAAAGTTTTTGGCAAAGTCTTGACTTCAATATGTTTTGGCAACACTTGCATAACAACAACAACTGAAACAACTGAAACAACTTGAGTTTGCAACTTGGATTGAAACTCCAGACTCCAACTGCAGACAACAGTGCGTGCCACAGCTTGTTGCTGTTGTTGCTTTCGGTGTTGTCTGTGTACCGTTAAATGCAACGTTTAGATACAAATGCGCAGATAACAAATTGTTGTACAACTCCACGCAGCCAGCCGTAAAAACGTTAAAAGCAAAACAAAATCTTAGCCATGATTCCTCCTGCCCTCTTGCAGTTTTCCGCTTTTTCCTTTTGGTGTGAAAAATTGGCCAAGCCTTGCTTTTGGGCGGCACACACTTTTCCCTCCTCTCCCTCCACTTCCCGCTCTTACCAACTTGGAGTATTCTATCCTCCAATATCTGCACTTGTCCATCAGTCGCGTTGCTGAATTTTGTTTACTTTTTGTTTTACTTCTTCTTCTTCTGCGGAAATTTGTTGCAACTTGCGGCAATCTTGTGCCTCACTTTTCCTTCTTCTTTTTTTTGTATTTTCCTCGCTTTTTGTTTTTTTGTTGTTGTGAGCGACATTTTGACGCTTGGGCTTTTCAAGTGCAGTTCGGTGTAGGTTTCAGTTCAGACACTTGGCTGACTCTTGATTGAAGTGGTCCAGAATGTTGCTCGATATTGTAACTGTTATGCAGATAGCGCATTGATTGAGTTACTGACTTTGATTGAATTTTAAGACTGGCACCATTCGATTGTGATTCCAGCATGAAATGTCACCGCTTGACCTAACGATTAACAAGTTTACAGCGTGTATTGAGTATACGACTCGTGTTACTCGATTAAATTGAAGTTGTAGCAGAAGTTGTGTTTTGTCTTAAGATACTTTAAGGAACTATAAACAAAAGTAAGATATTTTTTTCGCACAAACTTAAATAAAGTCATCTGACTAAGACTTAATACAGGTTGAGCCTGAAATCATAGAACTATAAGTTTCTAGTTTTAAATATTAAGTCTAATTATATATATATAATAATGGTATAAAATTTGATGCCCTTTAAATTGTTAACAGTTCTTATCTTTCTTCAATTAAATTCCAATGTTCCCACACTTTAAATTCAATCAAACTTTAACAACTCCCTAGTTAAAAGCTGCTTAAATCCTGAATTTCCCACACACTTTAATTGGCAATTCTGCTTGTCCTTTTAAGTACAATCCAAAATTGTGTTGAGTTTCAGTTGAACATTATCTAACTGCGTTATCTATTCATAAGTCCAATGCACAATCCAATCTAAGTGCAGCACAGAGAATGACTTATGACCCTGTACATACATTTTTTACATGCCTCACTAAGCCAATCATGCAAATTTCGTCAAAGCCATGTCTAAATGGCCTTGTATGGCTAACTTATTGTCCCTGCACCAGGTACGTACTGCCAACACTCTGTGGCAGCTACAGCAGTAAGAGCAGCAGTACCGGTAGCTGCAGCAGTAGCCGTTGTAGTAGCAGTTAGAGTCCAAGTAGTTTCAGTGTCTCTATCTTTAGGTCTGTCTCTCAGTCTGTTTCTGTGTCTGTCTCTGCGTCCCTGTCTGTTGGGGAAGCCAAAATTTTCACAAAATGTTACGTTTGGCAGGCGGAAACGTTGGAAGCCGGAATTTCAGCTGCGTTTGAGGGAGGGGCGGAGGTGTGTGGAGGCGGAGAAATGGTAGGACTTGGACAGATGCAAAATACAGGCAACAACGACGACATCGAGTCGAAACACACACAGAAACACACACATATGGTAAAAAGCAATTGCCTGGCCAACAATAGATGAAGCAGAATAACAACAACAACAACTACAGTAACAACAACAGCAATATCTCTGTGAACAGCCGTTGACCATTGCCTGACATTTGAGCCATGTTGTCAACGTTTGTTGTTGCCATGTATATGCGTCCATTATGGCTGTTTGTTACACCCGTGCCATGGCTCAAAGCTCACTCACTTGGCTAGATCCAGGCTCAGGCTCCCTATACAGTTGCATCTCCCTCCCCATTCCCTACTATAACGTTTTGGCCAAAATCATGTTCCTTTTGCTTTCTCCCTCTTTCCCTCTATGGTCTCTTCGCTTTGCCTCTCACTTTTGGCCATATTTCTTCTTGTTTCAATGGAATTCGGTATTGCTTTGGAATTGTCGATGGTTTTACTCTTTTCTTTCAGTGGATGCCCTTTGTTAGAAGTATATTGGTATTGCTAAACGTTTGGGCTTCAAAGCAGTCTGGTTTTTGTAGGGATTCTTCGGGGTACTTAACTTTAATTAACTGCTTTTGTTTAAAATACGTATGAGTATGAGTATGTCTTTAAGTTAACTTAGTAGAGACTTGCTTTAGATTCCCCAAGTCTCATAATTCTTTTAAGACTTGAAACTTTAAAATCACTTACAGTTCTTACACAGCAGTAAAATGCTTTTCATAAGAGTATTTAAACTTTCAAGTTACTCGAAATGGTAATTTTCATACAAGTTTTTTCCACTTGCCTTTTGCTGCTTATCTAGCTTCTTTCATCTTTTTAGCCTTTGAGCTTTTTAGCTGTTTTTTGCATATGCTTACATCACTTAGTCGCTGGTAATGAGCCGTTCATAACTTGTCCCACTCCCAGCGAGTTGTCATGGAGTTTTTCCGCTCCACTCCCCCCACTTCTCTTCACATTACCCACTATTTGGTCATAGAGTACATAAATCTGGTTAAGTGCGTTTAGGCCATGTATTTTGTTGCTGTTTTTATCTAGCCACAAAAATTAGTTACAGCAACGACAATGTCCTATCGTTGAGGCACTTGAAATGTCATCTGTCATTTGGCCAACAGCTGCCAGGCAGCTGCCCCACACTACCCTACCCACCCTTTCCCCCCTTTTGCTGTGTCTGTTAGTTTTTATGATCGATAGATGAGCGTCTCTGTCTCGCTCGTATATGGTTATGGCCTAATAGCTTCCTAATGGCAACACAACTGGTCAACTGGTCAGCGTTTTGGCCTTTTCCCATGTGCCTCATTGGCCAATTATTATTATTATCATCGTTGGCAACGCTAGTTTTATGGCTAAAAGCTCACACACACAAATTTTTGTGGCCAGTAGTCGTCAAGTAGTTGTTGGCCATAAACCACCAAATGGGACATGAGCGTTGACATTAGAATTGGATTGGATTGGTTTGACTGGATTGAACTGCGCTTAGCAGCTGCTCTTTGTGGCCAAAAACGTTAACAATTTTTTATTTGTTCGCGTGTCAATCAAGTGTCAACAGTCCTACTCCTACTTCCCCTCCTTTATTCTGTCCCCTTTCTTCCCATCTTTCTTCAAAGTTCTCTTGGCTTTAATTTTTTAATTAATTGCTCGTCACGTTTCGCCAAGTTGATGAGCCGCATTCGCCAGCGAAAATGAAATGGAACGCAGACAAAAAGCGGGTAGAAGAGGGGGAAAGAGAGAAAGACAGCTGGGGGGAGTGGTTAGAGGCAGGTCTTAAAACTAACCACAAAGTCATGGTCCCCATTCCAAAGTACGCACAATAATTGTCGCGCCATTGTTGCACGTTGCTTAAATAAAAATAATAATAACAAAAACTAGCAGAAAATGCTGCCAGCGAGTGACTGCGACTGTAGAAACCCCTGTAGTCATAAGCACAAAATGACAGTTTATTTCTTGGTCTTTGTGTTTTCACTATGCCACTCGTTAAACTAAGATTTTTTGACAAACTGCTTAGACCCACTTACTTTTCACTACAGGGTCTAAAAATAATAAAAGTAGTTGCTGTGTTACTACTCTCGCTGGTGGTGATAATAAGTGGCAGTTGGTCTGCGGTTGCCTGTCGACAACTTTGTCTCGTGCAAATGAAAACTCATAAAAACTTGAGACAGAACGAAGGAAAAGTGACTCCTACGGTAGCGAGGAAAGGCCGCCCGAAAAGGGGAGAAAGGGTTGAAAGAGGGGCAAGAAGTGGGGTGGGAAGAATAGAGCAGATTGCAATAATTGTCATCATCATCTTGTGGTCAGCAGGAGACGCCGACGTCGCAGTCGAAGTCATAGTAACCCCAGTGGGCGGTGGTCCAAGTGGACAATCAGAGCCAAAGCAAACTATACTTAAAGCAAGTTAACCAGCGACATTTTTCAGATGCCAAGGCGAAGGCGAACAGCAAAAGACACAAAAGGCTTAAAAGACAACAGACAAAAGAAAGAGACGAAGACGGTGAGAAGGAGACGAGAAGTGTAGACTTTAGACTGGGGACTGAGTACTGTGAATTGCAAACTGAACAAGCAACTAAACGGGCAATGGCTTGGACAGCTGAGAGGCGCAAAAAGTCGGACCAAACATGGATATAAGTGCTGGTTGCAGGCAGAGGCGTAGCTGAAAGGGGATCTAAGTAAGGTAGGAATGAGGTGAGTGGAGTATTCTAAGGAATGAGTTTGAAAGAATTTGAGGAAATGGTATATAAAATAAATTTATGTTTTAGAATACTATATAAATGTTGTAGTATGATCGTAATAGAGAAGATATTTAAGGAATTTAACAAATAATAAAAAATTACATTAAATAATAGAGTTAACCCGAATGATTCATTGAAGTATTGCTATAACGCAATTTCAAAGTCCTTGAAAAAATATAAAAAAAACTCAAGAATAAATAAAATTCTATGCAAAAATTCCTATAAATATAAATCTTCAATAAAATTTCCAACTATACCATAGTTCATATTCGTATAACATGAAACTCCCCTCGCTTAAAAGTTGAAACTTTGAAGATTTTGCTTCCATTCATCCTTTAATTAACTACGCCCCTCTTTGAAACTACGCCCACCGTTTTTGCTGCTGATTTTCCTGGCCATTTCTTGCCCAGTTCCTGGCGGCGTGTTGTGGGCAATCAAAGCAATTGCAGTTCCCCGGGCTGCAAGTGTTCATGTAGAAAAGTAAGCAGAAGAAGACACAGAAAAGACAGTAGAAAAACGGGCATGAAAAAAAGTAATAATAATGAGGTAAAAAACCCTTTTGGACTTGGAACTAGTATGAGTAAAGCAGTCGCAGGAAGGTCTACAACTGAGAAATTAATTAAGGCAAAAGGGGCGGAGGTGGAAAAGGGGTGATGCTAGGTGGAAAGGGGCAGTGTGAAAAGAGCCGAGTGAGGGACAGCGATGGCAAGTGATTCTAGTGAGGTGTTGTCGGTTGGATTTGTTTGATTTCTGCACGACCTTCAAGTCGTACCTTGCTCTATAGACAATTATTTATGTGTATCTATCTCTGCCTCTTTCTCTCTACTCCAACTGCCTCTCATTCCCTGTCTCACAGAGTTTTCAATCTTGGCGCAATAAATCTTAGCCCAATCTAAGCAACGCCTCCTGTTGCTACTCTAATTCTTATGCATGACAACGTCGCTGAATTCTTTGTCCAAAAAGTTTGTTCTTTCTCCCTCTTTTCCTTTCTCTCTTTCTCCCACTCTGTTGACCAGCTCCCTCTTTGAAGATGGCTATAAGCATTTTATTTTTTATTCTTTTGCCATGGTTGCTTAATTTTTCATGCGTCGCACTGCGTTGGGCGTCCAAGTTTTCATTAAAGTTTGATTAAAAATAAATTATTGGTTATTAAAAATGATTAGTTTTGGAAGACCGAAGCTGAAGTAGCTCAAGAATCGCCCGGGAGAACTTTTATAAAGAAAACTGCGAATAATGAATTTGTTAATGGGCTTCGCATACAGCCGGGCTAAAACAGACAGACGGACGGTGGGCCAAGACGTGCGGCACTTGATGTGACAATGTCGTAGAGGGAGAGGGAAAAGAAAAGATTCAAGAAGATAGATAGAGACCGCTGTTGGTCATTTGAAAGTCAATGAACGTTGAATTGTGTCTGGAGGATAACAGCAGTTGGAATATGTTAACTTACCAGCTTTGCTAAGAAATGCCCACATTATAATGGCCATAACAATAACAGTTAAAAAAGTTAGATTTACTATAATTTATTTGTATAACCTAACGACTGATCGTCGTATGAATGAAGTGGTAACATGTACGGCCTTTAAATATTAAATGTCTTTTAATTACTTCTATCAATTAAAGACTTAAATTAAGCACAGACATTTAAACATTGGAATTTAATGTACTAAACTTTCTAATGATTTTTATAAATTTAGTTTAAATTTCTGTTACCTGTTTGTAAGTCATAACTATTTGTAATGTGTTTGCCATAAAGGCCGTTGGCCATTGCGTTACGTATTAGTTGGCTTTATGTCTTGGCGGTTTTATGCCAAATATACGCACTTGGCTCATTTCGATTGGAGTCTTGTCGACTCGACTTGAGTCAGGGCCAAGCACATATGGGGTCTGTTTATTAGTAGTTGCCACACAGTCAGATACTTGCCACTTGCCACTTACCACATCCCACTCTGTTGTCTGCCGCCCACACATGTCTCCATGCCACCAACTCGGCTCTGTCTCTGTTCCCCTCCTTCTTCTTCTCTCGCTCTCTGTCTTCCTCTTCCGCCTGGTTTTCTTAAGCATTTCTATTATTATTATTATTTTTTGTTGCCTCTTGTCATATTTTTTTGTTTATTCTGCTTGTTGTTTGTGCTTCTTGAGATAAAGCTGAAGGGGTGGGCTGTTCCCTGTCTGTGTGTGTGTGTGTGTCTGAGCTATTTCCCCGTATTTATTTTCATTTCCATACCACGCACAGCTGTCGCAGCTCCTCAGGCCTCTTTCGCATCTCCTTCCCCTCCTACTAACACTTATTACTTCCTCTTTTGCATCTCATTTTATTGGCAATGTTATGTTTTCTTCCACTGCCACTTTTTCCTCTTTGCACTGTTTACTTTTGGAACAGCCCTCTCATATTACTTTCAAGATGTGGCCCAAAATAGCTGCTATTTATGCTGAATAGTAATGTAAACTCTATAATTTGTTTGTGCTCCTCGTTCGGTTCAAGCCCCCGCAATTAATCTACAATCGAGTCCCGCATGCAAATTTTAGTCAGCTTTGACACTTGAAAGGCCAAACACACACACACAGATACACACGCACACAAATTGATTAAACTGTCAAGTGACTTTATAACTGACTGCGCTGACATTTTGATTATTAATCATTGCCGATTGGCTGAGCGAAGTCAATGAGTGCAAGTGCAAAAGAGAGAACGATATGTCTATTTACAAATGACGAGGGCAGCTCAATAAATAAATGACAAGCGAGTTCAGGCATATGAAAAATTAAGAATATATATTTTTATTAAAACTAATGTTTGTGAATGCCAAAATACGCCAAAAATAAAATAATTTAAGGAAATAAAAATAAATATATACAGAAATTATAATTAAATATGAACACATAAACATAAATAAATAAATTAAAAATTAAAATAAATTAAACTTAAATACATAAGCTGAAAAAAATTAAATTGATTCAAATATAAAATACTATAACAAATTTATTTAATTTAATAAAAATAAATAGAACAATGAAAAAGTAGCTAAATATAAAAATAAATTAAATTAAATATATAGAAAATAAAAATACAATTTAAACAAACTAATTTACTAAAGTCAACGAAGAGTTATAAAGAACCTTAAACTCACAAACGCCTAAGAAAAGTAATCAAATAAATTGTTCACCAAAATAATCTCAATGATTTATCATTTGTAATAAGTCTTCGATCACACCTCGAGTGCAAGCATAACAGTATCTGAAACACACATCAATGCGGGCAGACTGAGGACAGATGCATAGAAAGGAGGCTTAAGCCATTGACTGCAATGCGGCCCAGACAAGCTGCATAATAAACCAAAGTAACTTGTAGATAAGAAGTGCGAAGGGGATAGACAGTGTCTGTCTGTGGCTGTCAATGTGTGTGAGTGTGTATGTATGTGTGACAGGAGTATGAGTTTAAAAGGTGTGCTATGAATGAATAAGGGCACTCAAGAGTGTTTGATCCAATTGCCTTACATTTACCTGCCAAGTTACCTGGTTTGTCATTAGCTTTGCGTTATAATTAAATTTTCATTTATTGCGACTGGGAAAAGTTTGCTCAAGCAAAGCTTAAAAGAAAGCTTACATTCTTAGTCTCTGTCTGCGTTTGTAATTTATCTAATATTCCTCTTGCCATCTCTTCTTCTCCCTTTCCCACTCTGTTAATAAGTTTTACGCAAATGAGTCAAAAAGTTGTCAGACAAAACTATTGACAGTAAAGAGCACGAAACACTTGTTGCCTGAGCAAAAGTAGTTAAGAGAACGAACAGAAAAGAGAGAAAGAGGGGGAAAGAGGAAGGGGAGTGAGTTGGAAGAATTGGCACACTCTTAAGATAGTTGAGTTACTGAGTTACTTTTATGGCAGTTTTGCGCTTTGAACTTGTGTTCTGCAATTGTGTTAAGTGCGTTTTGATGGCCAATGAAAAGGTAGATAGATAAGTTACCCTAGTTCGGAATTGGGTTCAATTTGAAATTGTTGAACAACGCAGACAAAAAGACAATGGAGTTGAAGATTGCAAAGTTTACAGCAAGTGCAATGGAGAGTAAAATGTGGGTTTAATTGAGGTTAGATGAGAAAAGTTAAAGAGAGAGAACATGACGTCATCAAATAGAGTAAAGGAAGAAAGTTCATTCCACTGGTTAAGCGAGCACTTTCGACCAATTGGACAATCATTTGGATCTTGTTCCGTTGTGAGGCAAAGCAAACCGGAAAGACTTTTAGAAGCAAACCAGGAAAAAAGTGAAAACTCGTGTGAATGCATTCAATGAGTGTTCACTCTCTGCCAAACGAAACAATGCCAACAAACAACAACAAACAGCAAACAAGAAGGTGAAGAGGCACTTGAACTGCTAATTACATGCTACGAGAAGTGCAAAAAGGCAAAAGGAAATCCTGCAAAAGCGGAGCCAGTGCAATTCATGAATCCAAGTTCCGTAATGAGATTCCAAGCGCCTTCGAGGTATCCTCAAAACATAACTGGCATCAAGCAAAGGAAGTGCAAGGGAGAACCCATGAAATGCCAAAGGAGCGCAACAAACCCAAAAGCCAAAACCAAAGAGAGCCTCAAACTCAAAAACAAAACCAAATTCAAAGCTGCAAGCCCGTTAACTTTCACATGCCGATGGTTTTGGCGAACGCAGCTTTTGGACTTTCTGCACCTCAGGGCAAAAGCTGCTTAACTTGTGGATGGGGTGGGGGGAGAGAGGGCTGGTGCCAGGCTGATTGACTCAAGGGAGAGAGAGCAAACGAAAGCAAAAAGAGCGACAGGCATCATAAGCATTGCTGTGCGTGCCTAGTGAGGCACAGTATGTGTTGGTGTGTGTGTGCACTCACCCGTTAGTTGCCCATTTTGCAGCCCTTTTTTGTTCGCATTGTTTTTGGTTTTATGTGCATTGTCTTGCTCTTAAAAAGGCAGCGCCTTCTAGCGGCCCAACTTGCATGAAAGTCATCAATATTGCTTATATGCAACAGTGCTTTTAGTACTACAGTTCTCATTCTCCCACTCTCGCTCTCTTCCATGCCCTCTCTGCATTCCCCTCTCATTTTGGCAGCCAATCGGTTGTTGTTGTTGTTTGGCAGTTATTGCAACTCTCTTCCTTCTGTTTACCTCTCTCGCTCTGACTCGCACAAATTGGGTTTTGTTCTGCGCTGTCGCTGCTTCCGCTTGTACCGTTTTTAGACCCCGTACTCTTTAAAAAAGAGTAAAGGGGGTCTATTAAGTTTGTCAGAAGCGAGATGTGCGTAACAGGCAGAAGGAGGCGTGGCCGACCCCATAAAGTATATATATTCTTGATCAGCAACAACAGCCGAGTCGATATAGCCATGTCCGTCTGTCCGTCTGTCCGTCTGTCCGTCCGTATGAACACCTGGATCTTTTAAACTACAAGAGCTAGAGACACCAAATTTGGAATGTAAGTCCGTTATTTTGTAGAGCAGATCAAGTTTATTTCAAATTGTTGCCACGCCCCTTACCGCCCCCGCAATGAGCAAATAACCAGACACACCTCGAAAAAATTTGTGTTTTAGGTGAATATCTCAGTAACTATAGCATTTAGGAGCACAAATTTTGGTATACAGGTTCTTAGAGACAGCCTTAGTATAATGTCATTAAAAATTTTGAGCTGCCACGCCCCCTTTGCTCATCAGAAATAAAAGACTCTCCAGCTTCAATGCCTTGTTTCAGGCATTAAATCAAATAGTACAGTGTTGTAATTTAACATACGCTTAGAGAATTACTATTTCTAACTTTCCTGAAAGTGGCATCAAAATCCTATGTCAAACAACAGAGAAATTACGGTTCAAAGTCGAAGTTATTTTAAAGCAAAATCACTGCATGCGCGCAACACATACAAACAAACACAGAAACATACAAACATATGTTCGAACGTTTTCTCTACCTGCTGGCGGCAGCGCTGCCCGGAGCCGCTGGCCGCGCCGACCAATGCTATACATACACACATATGTATGTGTGCACATACTTATATGGAAATAATCGGAAGAATGATAGAAGAGGAGTGTGGTGCAACTGGTAGAGTTGCGGCGCAATGTGGAACCTTCGCATGGATCGCGGGTTCGAGTGCTGACGATGACAGTTGTTAATTTATTTATTTTTTAATTTTAATTCAAAATGTAAATATTTAATTTTAATTTTGTAAATTTCATTTGAAAATTTTAATTTAAATAAAATGCAATACTATGGGAGTACGGGGTCTTTTACAGTCGCCTCGATCGACTGTAGCCTTTCTTACTTGTTATTGTTGCTTTGTGTGTTGATTTATGTGCGCTGCATGTGTGGGCGTTTGTGTTTGTCTATGCCTGTGTATACATATATATGTGTATGTGTGTGTGGGCTCTGCTGTTGAAGTTGTCCCCAACTTCCCCAGAGAAAGACATTGAGTGCACTAGCTTTAAGACAGAGACTTCGACTGCGGCAGCGGCAGCAACTACGACGAAGGCAGCGACTGCGTCTTGTTGCGCATACAAATTGGTTTTAGTTATTAATGGTGTGTATAATTAAGCGGGTGCCTTTTGTTGCCAACTTTGTCTGCAGTTTGTTAGAATGTTTCTTAATAATTTGTGTGGGCGCATCGTGGAAGACAAAGCCGCGAAGAAGGTGGAAAGGGCAGAAGAAGTCAGCGAAGGAATGCAGCTATCTGCTGATAGAGGGACATGTAAAATGCTTAAGTTCCCAGCGAGGGCAGCTACTTACTTTATTTTTCTTCTTACACTCAAATATCCAAATATGTTGAAAAATCCTTTTTTTTAGCTTCAACTAAATTAATACATTTTATGATACTTTCTGAACTTAATCTCATTTAGTATTAAATTGGTGTATCGCAGTCCTTTGTACGCTTCATTTAAGTCTGAGCTTATTTTATGGCTTTGACGAGCTTGATTAACTTTGGTCAATACACAATACATAATACACCCTCGGGAAAACCCAAAAACATATACAAATCAAGTCAGCCAAGTCAACAACTCTTCTCCTTTTTGACCCTTTCAATTAAAAAAGTGTCAGAAACAGGGCCAAGACCCGTTGTATGGTAGCCCCAAATCGTGTTTGTCTATCAATCAGGCCAAAAAAAAACGAAGAAAACTCAGGAAAAACAGGAAAAATAAAGCACTTGGCTCACCGACTTAACAAATTGCTGCGGCACTTGGCAATTGAAACCTTAACCTTTTTTTATCCAACTCTCTCATTACGAATGCAGAGCGTGAAAAGCCAGAAAAGCCGCTGGGAAAATCGGAAAGAAAAGTTTAACATATTTACTCTTATTTATTTCTGATTCAGTTTTATTTTTATTTTTAATTTAGATTTTTGTTCTTGATTTGCCATCGATTTCGCACTTAAGCGAAACGAGCTATAAATAGAATACCGACATGGAAATCCAAGAAAATACTGTATAACAAGAAAGAAAATCGTTGGGAAATGCTAAGCAAATGTTGCCTTAACAACTTTTAATTGAATGTATACAATCGTATTCATATATTCAACTCAGCTCAGGGGAAAGAGAAGTGCAAATATATTCATAAATTTTGTATAGATTTTCCCGGGTATATGTGTATGCTTGGAAAAACTTTGTCAGCACCTGCCTACGATGAAAAAAAGTGCGGAAGAGGAGGAAGAAAATAAACCACAACTTTTCTAATTTATTTGCCATACATTGTGCATGTGTGCGCAAATTTTTGTTGTTAATACATATTATATAATACTTACTTTGTATTTTTCTTTTCCTCAGCTGCGAGAGCGGGGAAAAGCGAGTGAAGGAAAAATCAAATTTGAGCCTTTTGTTCTAAGCAGTGAAGTACGGCAACAAACGGGACTAAAATATAAGCAAAACTCTTGGCCAAGCTAACTCAGAGAAAAGTTTGTTGCTGCCAGCTTAGAGCGGTAGTGAGAGAGAAGTGGAAAGAGGGAGGTTTCAGCAGTTCCCCAGTTGTCAGTTTCGAAGTTTTGCAGTTTTCCCACTTGGATTGTTTCTCACTTGGGCCTTGACGCCGCTGGTGTTGACTGCTGTGCACAGTCCACCTCTGAGTACATCTAACCACTCCTCCTACCTCTCTTTACCTTTCCCTCTTTCTTCCCCTTAGTTATTTGTAAGTCGCTGCTGTTTGTGTTGCATAGTTTTAGGCGTCATAAGATTGCATTTCATCGGCCTTAAATACAAAGATAATAAACTGAGCTTGTCTTTCAATTAGATTTATGGGATTAAGTATTTTCCTTTCCGCCATTTTCTTTTGCTCACTTTCCTTTTTTTAAAGAAAATTCTGCTATAAACTCAGATGTTCCTAAGCATAATCAAGCAATGCAGCTCAAGGACATTTCTTAGTACTATTTCCCTCATTTCGCATTTACAACATTTGCCTAACAACATTTACCTGGTCTTAACCTGGCCAGTTAAGCTACGCGTCCTGTCTCCCCACCTTTCCCCTATAATATCATTAAAGTAAATATCCTGCAATGAACATTTTTGTACTTTTACAAGGAAACAAGAAAACTCGTAACCTCTGAAATTGCAGTAACTTCGTGTCGCTGGATAATTGAGTTTAGACCGCACAGCACGCGACCCACAAATGGCACATTTAAGGGCAGCACGAAAACAGCTAAAAACCATGAAGAAATGAAGAGTGGAAAATAAGAGAGAGAGGGAGATAGCAGTAGTACCGACCAAGGTAATGGGCCGCACACAAAAACCGCAGAAACGCGTGCAAAAGCTTTGCCACTCGCCGTACCCCACCCCTGGAAAAAAGGTTAAAATTTGAAAAAAATGCAAAATTAAAACAATTTATTTTAGACAACATGAATTTCCCCCTGAATTCCAAATACTCAAAATAGCAAAACACATGAGCTATGATTTATAACATTTATCCCTTTTTTGGCTCTCAATTTCGCCAGGGATTCCCGTATTTATAGTCGTTACACAAAAATAACAAACATTCTTAACCCAAGTCTCCCCGTCACCCTTTCCACCTCTTTCCCGCTAACTGCGCTGAGTTTCAACCACAAGCACGTATTATGCTAGGGAAAATAAAGAATTCCATTTTCATTTAGAAGTTTCAAACGAAAATGCCAAAACGCAACTTGCGCAATTTCATAAATTTTAATCCTTTTTTATTGCCAAGGAATGAATACAACAAGCCAAAGACGACTAGAAGAGGTAAAAGAAGCAGAATAAAGTAGGGGATAAAGAGAGGTAGGAAGGAAAAGAGGTAGAAGAGAAACGGGAATAGATTGTTGACAAGCAAAAGGTACGCGGAAAATAGAAAATGGAAAGTGAAATACACGAAACTCATTTCCGTCGCATACTTGACTGTCTTGATGCTGTCTGAAGAGGGGCGAAAGCAGAGACAAATATATCAGTTAGAAAACGTGGCAGCAAATGATAGCCTAGGAAATACCCTCTTTTAAGGATTAAAGCAATGGAATACTAGGAGAACTATGCTTAATAATCGGCTGGGAAATAACCTGGAATTGAAAAACAAATAACGTATTAATATTATCATAGAACGGAGAGCATAGCACAGTTGACATTAAAAAAATAAAAATTAGAAAGGGTTTTCAAGTAATAAGAATTAAAATTGTGCATTCTGTAAGACATTTAACATAGTAAAAATGATTCTTATAAACCTTCTCAATTCACCCATATCTACTTTAGGTTATATACCCGTTTCTCTCTGAACTAAGCTAAACGCATAACAAGTTGTGCTTAACCCTTGGCAAGTAATATGAAACTAACCGACGGACATAAGAGCCAGACGATGGCGGAAAAAGAGACAGAGATAGAGAAACCGAGAGATGGGGTCTCCAATTGTATGAGCAGGAGTACAGTATGACAAGGTAAAAGTGCTCAGTGCAGCACTAATTACTTTGGCACCTCACATTATGAGTGTGAGTGTGTGTGTGTGTATGTGCTTATGCGGGTGGGACAAGGGGCTGAAAGCGGGCAGGGGAAGAGTAGTAAAGAGGACATGGAGGACTGCACACTTAATGTCAAGCATACGCCATGTTGAATGGCTGCGGTTAACAGAGGAGGAACACCCGCTACTCTCCCACCCTTATTTCTTACTCTCTCTCTCCCTCACTCTCTATCCACAACCCACGCATAGTCTATCTCTTTCTCAGTGCTCGTGGTGTCACATAATTTAAATAGCAAGTTGAAAATGCTTTTTTGGGTCGACATTTAAATATGCAGCCGACTGTCGAAAAGGAAAAACAAATGAAAATTGCTGGGAAAATGGCAGGAATGCGTGCGAGAATTGTGAATGCTCTTTGGACAGCAAAGCCCACGTCAGCACAGGACTGAACAGGACAGGACTGAACAGGACAGGACAGGATTGGTTAGGAACGAACATGTCAGGATGTGAGGAAAAGTCTCGTGGATGCGTCAACTCACATCGTGTCCTGTCACGCGTAATTTATGCATATCTAAGTCATGACTGTGTGTGTGGGTGTATGACAGTGTGTGTGTGTGTTTTTGTTTGCGAGTCTTGTGCCTTCTGAAATGCCATGGTCAGGAATCAAAATGCTGCTAAAATTGGAATAAAACGCAGAAACTGCACATGGAACAGAGCTCAAATAACTGAATAGCAACTTACTGAATGAGTACCACGAATAACACTCATGAATGCCAAACAAGCGACTAATTAAACTCTATTCAGCACAAGAGGTCAAAGACAAATAAGCCAACATAGAGCTTACAAATATGTATACTTAAAATAGTTAATAATTGTTATAAAATAATTATCAATCGGTTGTACGTGCGACATAAAAACTTAAAAATTAATTTGCTTAATAATTTAAAGGTCCATAATTTAAATTACATTTTAAAAGTTAGGAGTAAAAATACTAAAATTATATCAAAGGATCAACATACATTGGATACAAAGGATATAACATACAAGTAAGAAAGACTACAGTCGAGCGAGCCGACTGTCAAAGACCACGTACTCCTTCGAGTGTGAAATTTTCCATACATATGAGCAATTTTTCAACCAATTTGTCCTATGAGAGCTATAGGCTACAGTCATCCGATCCGCACCAATCTTAAGATAAAATAGAATTCACAAGAGCGCCGTTGTATCAAAATAATGCTTTGCACAGCGAGCAATAAGGGAAAAACATTAGCGATCAGCTAAAAGTGGGGATATTTCTAGTTGATTCACCAGGCAAATAGAATCAGCAGAAAGCGACACTAATTATAATGTTATTTTAATGTTAATTCAATGTTAATGTTAACGTAAAATTCAAGGTTAATGTTAATTCAATGTTAATGTTAATTCAATGTTAATGTTAATTCAATGTTAGTGTTAGCTCAATGTTAATGTTAATTCAAGGCTAATGTTAATTCAATGTTAATGTTAAGCCAATGTTAATGTTAAGTAAATGTTAATGTTAAGTAAATGGTAATGTTAAGTAAATGTTAATGTTAAGTCAATGTTAATGTTAAGCCAATGTTAAGTCAATGTTAATGTTAAGTCAATGTTAATGTTAAGTCAATGTTAATGTTAAGTCAATGTTAATGTCAATGTTAATGTTAAGTCAATGTTAATGTTAAGTCAATGTTAATGTTAAGTCAATGTTAATGTTAAGTTAATGTTATTGTTGTTGTAAATGTTAAAAAAAAATTGCATAGCGACCTGCTGATCTTTCTGTTTGCCTGGTATTTCAGCAAGAATTACTAACGATTTTGGGCACTACAGATCGCAGTGGTCAAGCAAAAAAAAATCTGCGAAAGGCCAAAATCGAAGATTTCTTTGTGTGAAACACCAGGCGATCAGAATCAGCAGCAAGCGACAGACTGTAATTTAAATACAATTACAGAGAGTAGAGAGCGGGTCAGTAAACAGATAGTGCTCCTTGTTAGCGCCACAGATTACAGCCAACAAGCACACACACCGTTCGTGCGCTCTGCTGGCGTCCGCGAACAATCACACAAACAGCACCATAGATCTCTGAGCGCAATTAGCGCGGAGAGTGGGATCATGCTTAAGCTAGTTAATAACTTGTGAATTTTTTTGTAGCAACGCTAACAATTATAAATTATAAAAATTAATTTAATCAATTTAATACATACTTTATGGGGTCGGCCAAGCCTCCTTCTGCATGTTACGCAAAATTTCGCTTCTGGCTAATTTAATAGACCCGTCTTCTCTTTTTAGAGTACGGGGTTTAAAAAAATCAATCAATTAATTAATTATTATACCAAAATATTTATTGAATATTTTATTTAAAAGTAGAATTAATAATTATTTAAGAGATTAATCCTATGCATTGCTCAAAGCTCAGATGATTTTTGTAAATTAAATGTAACGATAGACATGTTTGCCTAATATAAGCGCTATCTAAAAATAATTTGTAGTAGAAGCTTTTCAAGTTGTGAATGTTTTCATTTATAAAATTTAAATATCAATGGTATAATCATCTTTTTATTGTCATCTTCATGTCTGCAATCGCAAAAGCCCATTAATAATTTGAGACTCTTAATTGTGCCACTTTTGCGCGGCGTTGTCAATTCTAAAAAGCACTTTACCCAATCCAAAGTTCAACAAACTGTTGCACAAGTGGCAAAAAACAACAACAGAAATAACAACAAAAAGTGAAAAATTGCGACACGCGACATTAAAAACGTGGCAGGCAATAAAAATTGAGGTCAACAGCAGAAACAACAACAACAACAGTAGCTAATGAATAACAAAAGCAACAACAACAAATGACGAAGGGGATTCATAGAGGGGTTGGGGGCAAGGGGTGTAAAAACTGAGTAGAGCTTTATCAAGATGCGCAATTAAATATGGAAATGCGCAGAAATGGAAAATGGAGACTACAATGCGGCATGTTGCACGTTGCAAAAAATAAAGCAAACCACAGCAACAACAACAAAAAACAAGAACAAAACTATATGAAATCTGCACACGCGACAAGTGTCATTAGTGTGCACTCTTCTCCCTGTGCCACACCCCCTTTACGCCTCTGTATTCCCACACTCCACACAACAACACGAGATAAA
Source organism: Drosophila acutilabella (assembly GCA_035046005.1). Classification (NCBI taxonomy): domain Eukaryota; kingdom Metazoa; phylum Arthropoda; class Insecta; order Diptera; family Drosophilidae; genus Drosophila; species Drosophila acutilabella. The sequence goes on from JAWNOK010000013.1 coordinate 19,442,299, forward strand.
ACTTTAAAACAATTAAATGTCATTTTGTGGCACATTTTATTTAGTAAAAGAGGCCGCAGGGCGTGGCACTTTGGTATGTGTTGCAAGCACAGAAGACAGAGGTAGAGGCAGTGATAGAGAGAGGGGAGGGGGGTTTGTGGCTGCTGTTAATGTTGTTGCTGTTGTTGTGTATTTAAGTTAAGTGTTGTTGTCAACGCATTTGCGATTATTTGCTGCAAATATTTGAAAATTAAACACAAGCGTGGTGAGGGCGTGGCAGGGGGCAGAGGTGGAGGTGGAGGCAGTAGGAGGGGCAGACATGCCTAAAATTTGTTGAGAATTTATATTACGTGTCGACGGCAACAACAACTGGAATAACAGCAACAACAACAATAAGAGCGGCAACAGCTGCTGCTGTGTTAGCAAGGTTAGAACTGAGGGCACAGACAATGCAAACAATTTCAATTTGCATGTTGAAACAAGGACACAAAACACACACACACACACACAGGCACACGCTGAGACACACTCACTGCCATTTGTAAAATTGGTTGCCAAAGTTCAAAATGCAACTATGCGGGGTCCTGTCCCTGTCAACTGAGAGCTACACGCAGTGGTGTCGGCTAAGGGGGATCAAAGGGGGTCACAGGGGACTGGGGCGGTAGGAGGCTGTCACCAAGTGGTGCTGAAGGAAAACACACGAACGTGTCGATAAAGAGCGAGGCCAAAAGAACATGTAACCACGTTAATACTTGTCTTTCTGTTACTTCCTCTCAACCGAAAGTGTTTATACAGAAACACGCACACGTTTTCCACAGACAATTCAGCGGAGGAGTGGAATAATTATTTGTTAAATGTATGTAGCTTAAAACCGAGTTTAAGTCAAATTAAATCGATTTGTTATCGAGTAAAGCAGCACAATAAACAGCTCAATACTGAATAAAGCACTCTGACATGCAGGGAGCTCTAACTTCTTCCCATGTCCCCCCTTTTGCACAATTCCAACCTCTGCTCATCGGTTAAACCCATTTTAATCTGTTTGACAATATTCAGCAGGTGCTCCATTTCAGTGGCATAGTGAAAAGGCAATTCCCAGACATGACATTTCACCTGCTGCTCAGCTTCAGTTCACCTGGCGCATATCCTGTCCTCTGCTCGCATCCACATCTCTTAACAGCTTCTCGTTTCTACACACATACATATGTATGTATGTGTATAACCATATCCATATCTATATCTATGTTAAGTCTGTTCCACACACCTGATGAAACTGTCAACTGTCATTTAAATTTAATCGCATGTTGTTTCTGTCTTTCCAATTCTGCTCCCTCTCTCTCTCTCTCTCTCTTTCTCGCTTTGCAGTTGTCGCCGCGATTATTGTCAGCAGTTGTAAAACTTCACCCCTCCTTCACCCCCCTTGGCAGCCCTTGTCTACGCCCCTGAAGATTTTAATTACTGCACCACAAGACAACAAAAGTCAACCCGGTTTTTTACCCCTCAGCTCTACTTTTGCTGTCAGTCGCTTATCGCTTGGCTTTATAAAAATAATAATATATATAGAGACACTCATTGAGTTGCTCTCTTTCTCTCTCTCCTTCTCTCTTTGTCTTTGTCGTTCGCCTGACAGCTCTGCTCCATTTAGATAAGTGACACATAAATTAAGTAATTTTCCTTTTATTTTACTTGCTGTTTTTGCCCTCTTTCTCCTTCTGTCTAATAGAATAATTATAGAAGCAATTGTCGAGCTGCTTTCAGCTCCCTTTTCTTTCTAGGCTATATAGTTTTTCATTTCCATTGAAAAACTGTTAAAAGTAGTTATGATCGTTGGGTTTATTAGCCTCTTTTAACACACATAACATATTTGTTTTCATAACGAGCTCTCATATTCCCATCACTCTCCATTAACTTTATTTTTATCATTTTCAAGTGTTAGATAAACATTTTGACAGCACTGTCATAAAGTTTCTTTTCGATACGATTACCATTATCGTCATGAACTTAAGGCAGAGACTTTTCTTTTTGCTTATTTAGGGTTTAAAAAGTATTCAAGAACTGCGGGCGACACTCAATTTTAATTTCAACTTTATTTGAGTTGGTTTGTGAGGAAAAGTCTTTTAGATTAATGAACCAGAAGGCATTAAGTGTGCTTTCAATTATTTTATTTATATTTTCGCTTTATATATTTAAAGGAAATATTTATGAAAGGCTTAAACTTGTATTAAATATTAAAATTCTAGAAGGTTTTAAGACGAAAGCTTTGTATAAGCAGATTAGCAATTTTGCTTGTTGATTTTAAAAACAATTCTTAATAGTTTGAATTAATTTTAATACTTGGAGAAATAGTTCGATCTCTACTATTTTATGCCCATACATGTATATCTTTCTGTCTCTTTCTCTCTGTGTTTTCTTGCACTTTCAGTCTGAAACCATTGAATAAATTCAATTTAATGGATTCATGAATAAACTGTTTGGAAAAGCAACAATTTAAACTGTAAGCTTATCTCAGCTTCAATCTATCGGGTTTTATAGCCATTTTGCAATTTCAGTTGGACTTTTTCCTTAATTTTCTTCTCTTTCTGTGAGAGGGAAAGAGAATTCTAAGTGATTTCGGTTTGCCCACCTGTTAATTGCAGAGAAACAAAGCTACCTTTTGATTGACAATCAGCAAACTGACACCTCATTTCAAGTCGACTTTTTTTCCACATTTAGAGCCAAGTTTTCAATTGAGGAAGCCGAAGAGGTAGAGGAAATGAGGAGGTCGAAGAAGAAGGCGCAGTCTTTGTTCAACTTTGTCGCCTTTTTGTAATTTCAGCCCACAAAAAAAGGCATTTCTCACCTGACCAGCAGTTGTAGTACTTTAGGTATTTGGCCAAGAGATTAACACCTTTTCAAGTGTTTGTCTCAACACGAAACTTGTTCCTGACCAACTGAAGGCAGCACAGCTGCCTCTCTGAAAGATTCTGCAGCAACTGCTGGGCAAAAAATAAAATAAATACAAAAAAAATACTTTTTCTTTTCAGTATTTTTATTTTTTTGTGATGTGATGTGGTTTGGTTTGGTTTATAATCAAATGCAATGGCATGACTAAAAATGGAATTCTGCTGTCTGCACTTCATCAACATGCGGGACCCCAAATGACTCAAAGAGCGACAGAAAGACAGACAGAGACAGCGACAGACTGAGAGACAGAGGACGGACAGAAAGTCAACGCAACATCCCAACAGTTGGAACTCAACTCGTTCCCAACACGCATTCCTCATGCCATACAAAACAATTGACATGCATTGTTGTTGTTGTAGATGTTGTTGTTGTTGTTGCTGTGACAGCACTGAATTGTCACAGCAGCAACAACGCGTATACCCTTCTCTCTCTTTTCCCCTCATCCCCTCAGTTCCTTCCCTTTTTTATCAACGTTCTTCGACTGCAAAATGCAATTTCCAAATTGGCCAACAAAGGCTGCAACTCAAAACTGGTTTCTGTTTGCTTTGAAAGGACCTCGCCAGAACTGGAGCTAGAGCTGTAGATGGAGCTGGAACTGGTTCCACGTCTGCTCTTTATTTATCAATAGCTTGGAGCCTCCTCTGGCCTCTACAAAGTCCCCCATGCTCCCTTCCTCACACGAGTTGTTTGATCTGTGATCCCTCGAGCGAGACTTGATCCGGTTTCCTTTCAATATCATTTCATTTCACTGCAGATTGTTTCTCTTTCTCTTTCGCTATCTTTGTTTCCGTCGCCGTCTCCCTCTGACTGTCTATCTGTCTCTCTATCTACTGTCGCTCTGCCTGTTATCATTGCCTTCTTTTGCTCTTCTGCCGTAGAATTAAGATCAATATCAATACTCAATTCAGAAGTTGCTCTAACTGCAGGTGGCATTACCCCTCTGTCTCTTTCCCACTTACTTTGTCTATCTTCCCTCCTGTTTCCCCTTTCTTGCCCCATTCTCTCCATCTCCTCTTCTGATTTATTTTCATTTTCCAGTGGCGGAAATCGCTTAATACGTGGGACGTAAAGCGTTGAACGTGGAACGTGGATCCCATTCGCTTTTAGCTTTTCAATTCAATTGGCGCGCTTTGATGTCCAATTTTCCTGCTGCCCACTGTACCCCTATCCCCTTCTCCCCCACTCACCATTTAGCAGCATTCCTAGCGCTGTGCCATGCCCCTTTCGCGCCTCTTGCGCCCCTCACGTTGAGGTTATTTATTGTATTCGTTTATCTGCATTTTCCAGGCGCTTATAAATTTCGATTCGCTTAATTTGCTAAAGAACTGCAGCTCAGCTGACTTTTATGGCCAGGAATTATATAGCCAGATATGTTTTAAAGCAGCTGCAACAACAGTGGCGCCATCTGGCTGCGTTCGACAGACATTTAACTTTAATTACCCAATTTTCTTTGGCTTTAAACCTTCATAACTTTTATAATAATAGATTTATTTAGTGAATTAGCCAATTTTAGCTAAATATGGCTAATTGTGTAGCCAAATAAGTGTCTGTATATTAAAATTAAACCATGTGCAAATTAACTGAAAGTATTCACAAGTCAATCGGGCGTTAATAATTCACGGGTTTCGAGACTTTCAAGTGAAAACTAAATTAGCATGTCATAAAGTGGGAAAAAGGAGGTCGATGTACAACAGCTAATCGATAATTTATGAGCGGATGTAATGCTCAACCAATGGGGGGAAAGCGAGGGGTAGGGAGGACGGGAGGGCCTGTGGGTAAACCTGTAACATGTTTATAAATAGCGCTAATGAGCAAAGCAAACGACCAACTTCAACTCCAACTTCAGTCACTCACTTCGATTTGTGTCGGTGTCAACAGCGTTGACTAGTGACAGAAAAGAGGGGAGTTTTATTAGGTGACAGAGGGGGAAAGGGGAGAAAGAGAAGTAGGTTTTATAGTAGATTGTAAATTGTTTAAACAAGCGTCGGCAGTTTCGACTTTGAACTACGAGTTCCTCAGTTTTTGCTGTTTAAGCAACAATCATTGTGTAAATATTTACACAAAAGGTAAAAGTAAATTTAAGCATTGTTTATCTTCCCTCCTTTACACTCCCTCTCTTCTTCACTACTTCTCCTTCTATACACCTTTCCTCTTTCATCACTTTCGCCCTCTATCTCTGTGCATTAACCGAGTATTTGACTCAAATATTTGTGCTGCATTCGTGTCTTGATGCAGACATCAAATGTTGAATATTAATTCATTTCTGCTTGTTGCATATACAAGCAACTTGCAACTTGCAACATGCCACTTGCCACTTGTACAGCCTTTGTTTATGTTGCTGCCATTTGGCTTTCTACGAGTATTTGAGCCAAACTTAGTCTGCCACATTTTGTGGCTAGCTCCACAGTATCTGCAGCAAATAGTTTTCAAGCCAACAAACAAAAGTGGCCTTTACTTTGCACAAGTTAGCCATATTTGTGGTTGGATGTCATTAGATTTTGTTGCTTTAAGTCTGTAAATTTTGTTAATATTTAATATTTATCAATTATTAAATTAAATTTAGTTCTCTTCTACTCAGAGATGATCGTAGGTATATGTATTTTGATTTCTGATGCCACATTGTCTATAATACTTATTTGTTGGGTTTACATTTGATGTTTAAATATTATTACGTAGTTTCCAAGAAACAAATATTTAATTAATATCAGTTCTAACTTTGTTTTAGGCCAATGGAATATATTTACTAGCTTTTATTATCCACAACCCTTCTCTATATGTTTTTTATGATTTAATTATGCACTATCTTTAGTCCCTAAACCTCCAGTATTTAATATAAAATCTAATCAAATAATTTGCAGTTTAAAATGTTCTTGCTATTTTAAATAAATAATTTTACCCATTTCCCATGCCTCTTCGGTCTAGTATTTACTTATCTTAAGCTACATATACTTATATTTTTATGTCTTATTACTTACTAAACTCCTCTCTCTATCTTCTTTCTCTTTACAGGCGACATACTCTCCGGCGTTTGCTTTGTGGGTCAGCTGGACACACACTCTCTGGGCGGCTTTCTCATACTGCCGCTCTGCATTTATCTGTCGATCGGCGCTCTCTTTCTGCTCGCTGGTTTCATCTCGCTCTTTCGCATACGCACCGTTATGAAGACGGATGGAAAGCGTACGGATAAATTGGAACGTCTCATGCTGCGCATTGGTTTCTTTTCGGGTCTGTTCATACTGCCTGCACTGGGCTTACTTGGCTGCCTTTTCTACGAGTATTACAATTTCGATGAGTGGATGATTCAATGGCATCGCGATATCTGTAAACCTTTTTCGATTCCCTGTCCGGCTGCCCGACCCCCGGGTAGTCCCGAGGCACGTCCTATATTCCAGATCTATATGGTTAAATATCTGTGCTCCATGCTCGTGGGCGTTACGTCCAGTGTATGGCTATACTCCAGCAAGACCATGGTCAGCTGGCGCAATTTCGTGGAGCGATTACAGGGAAAGGAACCAAGAACCCGACCCCAGGCGTATGTCTAGTATGAGACGGCGGCGGTGGCGGCTGAGGCGGTGGCTAATGAGAGCTACTTGGCTTTTAGCACGTAGAGTCAGTCCAAACCTAAATCCACCCCGCACACTAAATCACTCAACTGCAAACTAAAACTCATATAGCTTTGTATAAAGTTCATCTTCGTAGCTACCGCTCCCTTTCCCTCCTCTCACCCTTTGTTGCCTCCTTCCACAAAGCAAAATCAAAAAGAAAATGATAAAACTATTGTTTAATATTTAGTTATACGAAAGTCTAGAATTGGACTTTCTTGTTGAACCAAAACTATTCGCATAAGTTGCTAAATATATTAGACTCTAAGTTTAAGTATAGTTTGAACTAGTATTTTAGAGTATTGTTATTCACAATCGCTTTTCACCTGTCAATGAATTTTCATTAATTTAACTAACAAACGGACGCATTAAATTTGCATTTAAGTAGAATTTGTGCAGAAAATGATTTTGATTTGTGAAAGCTTTAAATGTGCCCTACAACTAAATGTAATGTACTTACGCATATATATTTATATATATAAATATATCTTTAGAGATAAAAACAGCTTCTGAGATTCCATAGAAATCATTGATAAATTGCCCTCATAATAAATTATTTAATCCAAAGTCGAAATGCACTTAATGTAAAATACAATACTTAATCGAAAGATAATAAACAACAAACATATATATATATATATATATATTGATAAACTATTTGAATGTATGACAAGAAACTACTATATAACTATGATAAATGTATTATGTAGCAATAAATGTCCTCCATGTGCTAAACTTGAAGCGTTTAAAGTAATTAGAACTGTAACTAGAGCTATAATAAATATATATATGGTATACTTATAATTATTGTATATTTATTATGTATGTATTTGTTAAACTAATTCAGTTTTAAAGCCAAACGCGTTTTTATTACATTTTTAATGACGTTGTAGTCATAACACTTAAGAACTCACACCTAACTTAAAACATCTCCCACAAAATCCATTGTGAAAAATTGCATAACTAATAAATTAAGTCAGTACTAAAGTTAAGCAACAAAAAAACTGCCATTTTAAACATTTGTTGACATTTTCAATTGTTTTGCAATTTCAACTTTCAACAATAATTATACCTCTGTTTGTAGTTTTATTTTAAATAATACAGTATATTTTATGTTTTTGGTAAACTTGTGTCCAACATTTAAATGTAGCATTTAAGTGAACAATTGAAGCGTAAGAAATGAAATGAAATAAAATAAATTGAAATGAAATGAAATTCAAATGAAATTCATTTCGATGGCAAATTCAATTACAATTCGATTAGAAACGCTGTAAAATAGAACTCAATACGTATAAACATTTAGCGAACAAACAATTATATAAGTGTGTCTGTATACATATTAAACAACAAAATAACAACAAAATGAACAGCAAATGGCAAGAAAAAAAACATTAAATCGAAACAAATATGAACAAATAAAACTTTATTTTATTGTTAAAGACTGAACATCAATTGCTTTTCTTATTGGCAAATTAAAGGGTTTTCTTTTTCAGAGAACAATCAAGTAAATTAAATAAAATTTATTTAATCAAGTGAATTTGATAACTTAATTGCTCTTAAGCATAAAGAATTTTAGCACTTAATTGAGCATACACTGCAAGTACATAGATTTTATGGATTTAAATGGTTGGTAAGCACATAAAGATTTAATAAATTCCTAGCCAACTACGAGTGCTACTCCATGGGGTTAAAAGTATGGTCATCAACGGACACCTTATTAAAATCACAATTTATAACTAGTTGCAATATTTGTGGCTCATCTTCAACTAACTAATTGCAATGCCGACAATAACCGCAAGCACTTGTCCCATGTTTTTAGCTAAAACTTTTCCCATTACAAGCAGCTAAAAATGGCTTATCCCACACACACACATGCACACACGGGTAGTGCACACCCACAGTGAACACACACTAAAAGCGTTGGCCGCAAAGCAGCTTCGAATTCAATCATAACTTGCCAACAACCGCAGCTACAGCATAAACTTCTCTTTTTCTCTCTCTTCCTTTTCCCCTCTCTGTCTCTTTATACATTATACTTGAGCCACATGGCCGTCAGCATTAAAATTTACGAGGGGGTAGGGGAGCAGACCACCTACATTTACTCCGCCCCTCTGCACACGCCCATATAATTTTGATTACACTTGTTTTCTAAATACTCCGGCTATAAAAGAACCGCACGGAAACTGTACAACATGTGTGCAATGGCTGGCCTCAAATAAAATCCAGGACTACTGTACGCATTCCCGCGGGGGTGTCGGAAGGAGGGGAGCAAGAGGTAAGCGGAGGTGTGCGCTTGGGATAAGCGACTTGGCAACAAATTGCAGTTAAAAGCGACGGCCAGAAATCTGAGCTGCTTTGTAGCTCGGCTGGCACTTCCTGCTCCCTCTAATCTCCACCTCCCTCTTTTTTTTCCAACCGCCTTCTCTGTCTGCTACATACGCACGCAGCGGGACATGTCGTAAGGATATCAAGGATATAACGCTGTTTTACAAAACACGTGTGCGATTTAACAACTACAACAAATAATAAAACAACAACTACAAATGCAGCCAAAAGTTTTTCTAAAAAATAGAAAAAGCTACAACAGCAGCTACAACAAGAACAACAACATTCAATATGGCAGCGAGTTTTGTTGCGTTTTTATGTGACCGCAATAAAAAAGTTATTAATGTGTAGGTGCTGCGTGTGTGTGAGGGTGTGTAAGACTCCTGTATGTGTGTGTGTGAGGGTGTGTGTGCACAACACACGGCACAAAATGGCGCGGGCGTGTGCAAGCGTTAATGTGGCAAAAATGTTTTTGCAATGAACTTTTCTATTTGGCACGACAAGTTTCTAAATACCCTTACATAGAACAAGAGGGTACTAAAGCCTAAGCACAAGCTTCGCAACCCGACATAAGAAAAATATTAAGAGCAAGCACGCACTAGATAATTTAAAGCAACTATTTCTATTAAATTTTGTTAACTTTATATATTAGTTGTTAAATTAGTTTTGTTAAATTTATATATTAGTTGAGCTCATTTGTATCCATTATGAAACGGACCTAAGCGATCCACGAAAAGAAACGTTTGTTTATTTTGCACAAATTAAATAGTTATAATTACAATAGTAGAGCATTTCCAAACCGGTTCGCTTGCAACTAAAGTATTTAATTCCACTTTTATTATTTGTATTGCATTTTTTTGTTGCTTTTCGGCGGTGTGAAAATCATAAAGAAAACATATGAGTGGATAGTCATTTGTGTGGAAGTTACTAAAAATAAAAGTGTGAACATTGCGAGGGACGTACTTTTACTGCCACTCGCTCCGCCCCCATTGCTCTCCTGACCCATGCACAGCCTCTGCCATAGATGGACAAATGCAGGAGTTTTGTGCCGTTGCACGTTCAGATTTTGTTTGCTACCATTTTGTAGCATACTTTTTGGCACTTTATGGGTGGAACTGAGCAAGTGGGAAAGTGGGTTTAAGCCAGGGCTCAGACAGCCTGGAAACTCATTTCGAAAACACAGAGTTAGCGACAGATGAAATCATATTATTTAAAGCATAGCTGACACATTGAATTACACTATTACTCTATTACTCTCTCTCTGTACAGAATGTCTTCCAAATTCTGGATTTGTATTGCGCTGTTGTCGATTTTTATAGCCCATTGCTATGTCTACACGGATGTCTTCAAGCAAGCTGAGATACAAGGATTCACGGGATATGCCGCACATCTAAGTGAGTTCGGCATGTACATGGATAAGACCAAGGAAAAGCTTAAAGTCGAACTGAAATCGTTGCTTGAGGATGTCCAAAAGATGACTCAAAAGGGCCGTAAAATGATTTCCAACTATCGAACACTACGCGAAAAGGAGTTGGCTAAAAGAAGCAAATATGTTTAACGGTTACCAACATGTATTTTAAAGCGCTTAACTAAACCAGCTTTTAAATATATTTTCTGATGCTTAATTCTTTGTCTTTCTATGTTGCAATTGATAAATATCACTTTGTCGCACTGCAAAAGCAAAGGGAAATGGAAAAGAAAACAGGCACAGTAAGAGAAAAAGATTTTCGTTTAATTAATTGCAAATACTTGGGTAGAAAGGGGAAAAAGTCGGTGAAAAACAGCGAAAAACTTAACTGAACTGAACTGAGCGCGTTTAATTGCAATTTTCAATTACGCGACAGAAAAAATGACCCACAAAAAAACGAATAGTAGAAAAAACACTTTTTGCTGAATGCACTTGACTTTGGCTTTTGACTCGGTGACAAAGTAAAAGCTAAAATACGAGTAATTAAATAAAGAGCAATGCCAAAAGAAAAGTTAATTAGTTGTATGATAACAAGCTTGCTTAGTGTCTCTTGTTAAAAGGATCTAAAATTGGCATGTGCTCCTTGGAAAGGCCGAGACGGGGTAGTCACTACTAGCAAGTGAGTTGGTGTAAAGGGTATATATTTTAAAGGTTTATGAGAGTCACATCTGGGCCAGAGAATTGGACAGAAATATTTGATAGTTAATGAACCAAAAATAAATAAAACCTCTAACAATATATATTTATACATTTTAATTCATTTTATTTAGCTTACATCAATTTGAGAGCTTCTGATACAAGTTAAACCTCGTAAGAGCTACCAAGAAACAGGGTATCTCCTAGTCGACTGCCATATCTTCAGTGGCATCTTCGTAAATTATACTAACCCAATTTTCAGGCTATAAAAATCTCAACAGCTGCGTTCAACTGCAGCCCAACTACTTGTGGCCCTGTTTCTGATAGTTTGTCCCTCAGATGCTGCCTGGGGGGAACAAAACTGAATGCCAAACAAACAATGGCCAAGTTAATTGCTAGACAGAGTAGCAACCCCAAAGAGAACAGCCCCCAAAAACTATAGTACATATCGTACTGTGTATATTTGTTATGAGGTGCTGGCAAATCACAGCAAATTGCGCAGCAAACGCCGCAACAAATGGAACCAGTCAAAAAATCTAAGTAACTTCCAGTGGGTGGTAATGGGCACAAAGAGGGGAGAAAGTGGTGATGGAGAAGAGAAGGCGGGACAACTAAGACAACTTCCGGCTGGCTAATGGCAGTGCCAATATTTGTCATCCCACCGACAATTGCAGCCACTTTTGTGGGCTGCCAATTTCTGATTGTGACGAGCAAGCAGTCAATTAAATTTTCGGCAAGGACTTCGCAGCAAGGACATCTCTGAAGTTTTCGGGATTAAAACGGCGCCCAAATGAATAAATGATGGGGCATGAATGTCAATCAGAGTTAAGCGTCGGAAATGAAGACAAACAATCGCATCGAATGGAATGGAATGAATGGACACAAAATGGTTGCAAATCCCCAAAGGGGAATCCAACGAGGGGCGTCACAAAACTTCACTACTACTGATGAGTCATGTTACGGACAATGCCATTATCTCGTGGGCGTTGAGATAGGGAGGTGGGGGTTGGCATAAATTATTAGCAAAAGCCACGCCCACAAATTGATAAAGTTTTACTTCGTGCACTAACAACGCTAATGACAGTTGGCCCAAAAGTTCTTCTACACTGTCCCCAAAATCGATTTTAATGGCATCGCAAATAATGTAATGAAAATATCGTCTGTAAATTTGGCAAGTTGAGAAAACAGTTGACTTGTTTATGCATGCGCCTATTTCAGTGGAAAGAGGGGAGATAAGGGGGGAAGGGTTGGAGACGGATAACAAACTTTCAACTCGAAAATGAATTGAGTTCGTTGCTGAAAATGCTGTAAAATTTTATAGTTATCGCAGGCAATTTGATGAAATGAGCTATGCGAATAGGCCCGAGAGTTCTAGGAACTGTGATTATAGGGTATACAAACAGGAAATACCCGTACTAAGCAACAATAAGTTCATACTTGTGAATATATAACATTAAAAAAATTGTTTATGAACAAAAGTTATGAAAGTTCCAAGTACTGTGTGTACAGGAAATACCCTTTGGTATCAATTCATCAAAGTTTTCTAATAATTTTTGATATTTTTTATTAACAGATTAAATATTTCCTCGAAAACAAAACTTTTCCTAGGCATTCACCCACTTCACTAACGGGTATATAAAGTGTGTGCTGTAAGTCAGACAGAAACTGATTGAGCATCCTTTCCAAATTGACGGGTTTATGGAAAAAGTTAGAGTTTTTAGTGCTGTCGCATAAATTTGCGTTCTGGCCATAGATGTATTCAAATGTGAATCACTTGATACACTTAAGCAGCTAATATTAATGCAAAAATGCCATAAAAGGCAAGCACTGATGAGGACTCACGCTGAGTTTCAAACTCAGTCAAACTAAAGTTGAGTGAATAGAAGTAGGGGATAGCAAACAACTTGAAATCGGTCTATAACTCTATAGCCAGTGGCTAAGATATTAAACTCGTAAAGCATGCAGCAGGTGGCCAAAAAGCTGCTTTAGCCACGTTCAGTAATTAAAGCCCTGGCCACAAAGGCTATCAGCGTGTGGTCAACACAATCCATGGACTACAAATAAACCCCCAGGGACTCAGAAGGGAGCATGTAGCAGGGGGAGTGGGGACTTGACACTGGACTGGGCTTAAACAGATTTACGCTGCGGTTTCAACGCTTTTCGCCTCGTGCTTCGCTTAATTGTCATAATTTCTTTTTTTTAGCGCTCGAAAGCTGTCGAAATGAGAAACATTAACGTAAAGAGAAAGAGCAGCTATAGTGCAGCTTAAATTTCAAGTTATGGCACATAAGAAATGAGCTAATGATTAAAGTTCAAATAGCATTTAATAGACACATCTTTGGACTTATTTAAATGATGTCATTAGTTTATCTTTTCTACAAATATTTCAGTATTTTATGCTGAAAACATTTTAAATCTCGGCCTCAAATCAATTTTGTCCTTGGCCTTATGGCATAATTTATTTGGCTTCTTTTAGTGACCTTTTTCATCATTTTTTCTTTGTTAACAGAACCATGAAATTTATAAGTGTCGCCTGCCTTTCAGCTAGTTACGAGAGTCCAACAAATTTTTAGCAGCGACTTCAACACTCCACGCAGAGTGCCCGCCCCCTCTTCGACCCTGCGCCCCCTTCCCTTAGCAAACTGCTCAACAAGGTGAACTTACTAGGACCGTGGCTAATGAAAAGAAATATTAAATTCTCACGTTCTACGCTGAGAAACAACAACAAAGCCAGGCCAAAAGAAAAACATAAAGAAAAGGAACTGAAAAACGCTTGGAGCATAATACAAAACCTGAGAGCAGAACTCTCATATCGTATACAAAAGGTAAATAAAAATTGCAGCAACGACTCATTGGGAACAGGAGAACTGAAGAACTGGAGAGCTGAAGAACAGCGAGCTGGAAGCTGAAAGCTAAAAGCTGCAACTTGTACCACGCTCTGACCTTTGCTAAAGTCCAACGCGAACTCAAAGTCACAGTCTCCGTCGAAGTCCCAGTCGAAGTCGTAGGCAAAGTCAGTCAGCCATTGAGTCAGTCGAGACTCGAGAGTCGCCATTCGGCAGTCAACAGTCAGTGTTTCCTTCTCCAGCTACCTCTGCTTCACCTCCTTCCCTCATCCAGCACTTCACAGTTCCCTTGCCATTCAATTCTCCACCTCCACATCGACTGCATCGTTAAAGTCCAAAGGCAAAATAAAACGTGATTCATGTTACTTATCACCCGCACAACATCGCCAGACCCGCTCCAAGTTTCAGTCCCAGTCTCAGTCTCAATCCCAGTCACAGACTCAGCCTCAGTCTCAGACGCCAAACACTCAATAGGAAGGCAGTCACAATGGTTTCCTGGTCCCTTTCTCCATTTACCTCTTGGATGCTCCCCAATCTCTGTTTGAGTTTCACGTCTGTACACTGTGAGAAAAGGGGGGTGTTTCTTAAAACTAACCAAATAAAAGTGTTAACATATAAACAGGTATTACAGTTTATATAATAATTTATATCAGTATAATTCGTAGTCAACTTCTGATTTCTAAGCTATTCAAACCTTTTCCTTCTGCGCTTTTCTCCCATACTCACGTTTTTTCTCAGTGTAGTCTTCGTCATAAGTTTGAAGCCAAAAACTTGCCCTGTGGCATATGAGGTCGCCACTGCCGACTACGACTGCGACTCTGACTACGACTCCTTTTGTTGCTTCTCTAGATGCTGATGTTAATGTACTTCATCAATGCTGTTTTGTGGTTCCCTGGTTCGTTGGTTTGTTTCTTTGGTGTTTCCCTGGGTTCGATGCTGGTTCGGTGGCTTACTGCGATTTGTTGCTGCTTCATTCTGGCGAATTGTTCTCCAGTCACTGACTTGCGACGCTTTAATAACGTCAAAACAATTTCGAAATTTATGCTTACTACCTTTACCAAGTGCCCTTTTCTGATGAAGCCTCATTCACTCGCTGATGCTATTTCTGGCCAAAATCGCTAGCTGATTTTTAGACCCCGTACTCTTTAAAAAAGAGTAAAGGGGGTCTATTAAGTTTGTCAGAAGCGAGATGTGCGTAACAGGCAGAAGGAGGCGTGGCCGACCCCATAAAGTATATATATTCTTGATCAGCATCAACAGCCGAGTCGATATAGCAATGTCCGTCTGTCCGTCTGTCCGTCTGTCCGTCTGTCCGTCTGTCCGTCCGTCTGTATGAACACCTGGATCTTTTAAACTACAAAAGCTAGAGACACCAAATTTGGAATGAAAGTCCGTTTATGATGTACGCAGATCAAGTTTATTTCAAATTGTTGCCACGCCCCCTACCGCCCCCGCAATAAGCAAAAAACCAGACACGCCTCGAAAAAATTTTTGTTTTAAGCGAATAACTCAATAGTTATGGCACTTAGGAGCACCAATTTTGGTACGCAGGTTCCCAGAGACAGCCTAAATGCAATGTCATTTAAAGTTTTGAGCTGCCACGCCCCCTTTGCTCATAGGAACTAAAACACTCTCCAATTTCAATGCCTTTCTGCAGGCATTAAATCAAATAGTACAGTGTTGTAATTTAACATACGCTTAGAGACATACTATTTCTAACTTTCCTGAAAGTGGCATCAAAATCCTATGTCAAACAACAGAGAAATTTCGGTTCAAAGTTCACGTTATTTTACTGCAAAATCACTGCATGCGCGCAACACATACAAACAAACACAGAAACATACAAACATATGTTCGAACGTTTTCTCTACCTGCTTTGGCGGCAGCCGCTGGCCGCGCCGAACAATGCTATACATACACACATATGTATGAGCACACATACATATTTGCAAATAATCGGAAGAATGATAGAAGAGGGTCGTGGTGCAACTGGTAGAGTTGCGGCGCAATGTGGAACCTTCGCATGGATCGCGGGTTCGAATGCTGACAATGACGATTGTTAATTTATTTACTTTTTAATTTTAATTCAATATGTAAATATTTCATTTTAATTTCATTTTTAAATTTTTATTTTAATAAAATGGGCACTACTATGGGAGTACGGGGTCTTTTACAGTCGGCTCGATCGACTGTAGCCTTTCTTACTTGTTTCTATTATTATTGAAAATTAACTCTGCCATATTCATTAATGAACAAGCGAATTCTGGAAATGGGGTTAAAGTTCATCAAAGTGTTGTCTATTAAAGTTTCTTTGAAAGTTTTCAAGTGAAACGATTTCAAGCTAATGAGATCATTGTTGACTTAAAAATTCGATTTTGTGGCTAGAAAAAAAATGTATTAGAAATATAAATATCTTAGGCACTTTTATAAATAGACCTATCCGTTTTATATAATTTAAAAATATATTTCAAGTGTCTGCTCAGCTTTGATTAGCTTGACAGACATTCAGATTCGGAGTCAGAATCGGGCAAACCACGAATTTCAGTTAGCATGCACCTTACACACACACACACACAGACACACACACACAAAGACACATAGATACAAAGTTGTGCCACAGTTTCAGACTAAACGCCCTATCGCACGTCAGTGGCAACTACAGTCTGTCCTCGTCTGATGGAAACTGCTGAAAACTTTGTGGCTTGTGTGCAAAAGTAGCAGACGCAGAAGTTAAGCCAACTGTTTGCTAGTCACGTTCGGCTTGATAACTTGTCGCCAGCTGGAAATCTTCAAATCATGCGACAATGTCGCCAAATCCGCAACCAAGTGTTGCAACATGACTGCATTGTTGCAAGGGTGCCCAGGAAGACATGGAGGCGTGGAGACGGGGTGACAGGGCTGTAGGGAGCTCTGTCGCGTACTCAGAGACGCCTCCAGGCTACGGACGCATCAAAATGTCAACCATCAAACGGAGCTTAGGCGCACTGAGGCATGCAACCGCCAATGTGGCACATTCGGTGTCGCCACATCGACTGCATCCTCATCCTTAGCTGCATCCTCTACAGCACCACGATTAACAGACAGTCAGACAGTTAGTCGGTCTGTTAGTCGCTTTGCTAGTTAGTCATAGAGCTAGTCAGACCGCGTGTGTCATCCGCCGATTTTTGGCCACATTTTGGCCGACAACTCGCGGCTTGGCCATGGGATTATGCAAAATGGCTGCTGTAACTAGCAAAAGTTTCAACTGAAGAATTCTCCACTAAAATTTGACATTTTCTAGGGACTCTCTTTGGTAGAGTTAAGTAAACTTTAAGTTGATCTTATCTTGGCCAGACTTAAGGAAAACTATGCAAATTTAAGTTTAATTCTCGTCCTCTTTCCCCTCCTCACCATTCCTCCCTTTCTGCTGCTCGGCTATTACCTTTATCCTAGTTTACTTATCCACATCAAATTGCATCATTAACCATGCATGTCCCTTATCTATCCAACTTTAGTTCAAAGCTTCTTTCACTTGTCTGCTGTTGTTTTCCTATCTCTCTCTCTCTCTCTCTCTCTGTCTCTCTCTCTCTCTCTCTCTCTCTCTCTCCCTCTCTCTCTCTCTCTCTCTCTTTCTCTATCCTTCGCTTTCTGCCCTATGCAACTCTTTTAATCCACGCCCTCTTAAGTACTGCAGCTAATTCTACACTAGCCATGCATGGAACCAACATAAGAACTCAATTATAGTGAAAGTTACATAACAATAGAAGTGTAAAGGAATGCATTAAGTTTATATTGCTGCTAAGTAGTTTTAAAATATGTATAATAGTAGTTGAAGGTCAGAGTTGCAATAATTGCGCCAAATCTGAGTGAGATACGCAAAAACTCTTTGATTTAAAACTAAAAATACAATAATCCAATAAAATCATTTAAAATAATTAATAACATAAATTAAATTAAAATATAAATTATATAAAATGTATTTATTCTTCAATCAAGAAAATGCTTCTTACAAAAAACTAAAATTAAATTACACAACAATTCAATAAATTCAGAAAAAGAGTGACCAATTAAATAACATAAAGCTAAAATGCCCAAGAACATTTATTTCAGCTCTATCTGTCATATATTAAACTTTACTCAGCTGGATACACTTTGTAGCATTATGCAGCTATAACCTTTACAATATAGTTTAAGTAGTGGCAAACTAAATAGTAGCTGCATATTTTGACTGCTTTCCCGCTGCTAACTTTCATATTTCTAGCTAATTCTTAACTGCCAACTAGCGTACGCTAAAATTAACAACAAAGTCGGTACCACATACTTAGTGGCAGAAACTAAAGTAGTAGCAGTAGAAGTTCTAATTCATCCCTTTTATCCCCACCCTTCTCCAGTTAGCTTCTTTCCGCTGTGACCTGGACTTACATGATAATCGTGCCCCACAGACATTTAGCATGGCATCCATCTGGAGTCTTGAGTCTAGAGTTTTAAGTCTGGAGCATTCAACATTGCATCGTCTCGCTTTTGGCGTAACTAATTTTTCTCTTGTGCTTTCCATTTATGTTGTTTTTCCTTTTGTTTTTCTTCGCCCATTTCTCTGCTCTGCTCTGCTGCTGCTGTTGCATTATGCATTTCGCCTCAGCTGACGGTGTTTCAAGCGCTGCGCAATGTTTACGCTTGCAACATTTATTTTGCATGGCAGATGCCCTAGGTACCCTTGCCCCCCGCCCTTCACCCCTACCACTCTAAGCACCCACCTAAAGCTGCTCACTTTGGCACGGTAATGCCAATTTGCTGCACTTCTCGCTGCCTCGTTCGCTGTCCTCTTTTCTCCCCCTTCCTCTTCTCTTCATACTTTACCCACTTCTGGCTGTTGTTATTACAAGTATCTCGCAGGCTTTGGCTTTTTGGGTTCACCCCATTCTCCACATACTTCCCCTCTCTCTCCCTGCCTCTTGCAACTTCTTGGCCAAGTTGAGTGAACTTCATAGTTTTTGTGCCTCGAAGCAAATTGAGTGATTATCAGTTAGCGTTACCTGTGCCAAGCTGTGGCAAAGTTCCCTCCCCTCCCTGTTACCCATTCTACCCCTTTCTTGGCTCTGATTTGAGCCTAAAAGTGCGTGGCACGCTTTAAAGCGGCTAAAAAAGTCGTTGACTTCAAATTCACTGGTTGCATGTCTTCAGCTATGTGCTTGGAGTTTAATTGAAAAGTAACCATGGAGAACATGTTGGAGCTATTAATTATAAGAGCTATGTCTATCTACTTTCACGGTAGATATCAAACTACCAATTTTCGATAGTTCAATTTATGTGGAGATTAATGATGCAGTTCGAAATTCATCTAAATTAATCACAAAGTAGCTTGAAATCGATTAAATGTTAATAAAATTTATATAAATTTAAAGCCCAAATAGAAACAAGTAGACACATTATCAATTAGACAGATTAGACAGAATTCCCAGTTCTGCTCAGATTTATGCAAATCCAAATTCAAGTTCCAACACAGTTGTAATCTAATGGGAACAACACGTTCTAAGCCAGTCAGATCTATGATCTATGAACTGTCAACTTTGAGCAATTCTCAGACCCACTTACGGACAGTCACGTATTCTATTTTTTTGCAAAAAGGTCGGGGGAAGGGGAAGGGGATGGGACAGTTAAAGGACCACACAATTAGCACGAAGACTTCTCTGGCCAACTGTATAAATCAGAGCTAAGGGCAGTGAAAAACTATTTAGCATATAATATTTCTTAGATGTGCTAGTCATAGCATAACAACAACATAGGCTTGATTTCTTTCTGTTTTCCTTGTGGAAACTCGTATTGCTCGGCACGTGCCACCAGGCTGCAAGCACGAGTCTAACTAACAGTGAGCCACAAACTTGGCTCATTAGCATGCGACACCAAAGCGCATTAAATCTCATTTTGCATTTTGTTGCTTTTCTTTTACAGCTGCTTGTGAGTTGTTGCCAGTTGCATTCAGTCTGGAAAAGTTCAAATAAGCAGGGCTTATAGACGTGTAGACACCCTGCATATTGCAGAAAGTTTTATTTACATTATTTGTTTGAATATTGTTTTAAGATAACTTCATTAAATCAATTAATTAGAGTAATCAACTGACAACAGTTCATTGAAAGCGCTAATTGATAACTCATCTATAATTATACAAATTAAGCATTGCTAACATTTAATTAGGGGCTAGTTTTCGAAATTATTTAGTCTAATTTAATAGCAAATGTATATTTATTTTATTGATTCCAATTAAATGTCCGATTGGTCAGATTTAAATGCTCAGTAGCTTAGACAATAAATCAGTTACTTTCTAAATTTAATTAAAATATTTCTGTTTGACTAATTGCAGCTAAAAGTAACCGCAGTTGACTGCAAAATGTAACCACAAATTTATCAAAGGGCGAACGTTAACGACAGGAGGCAAATGTGGTTTAACTAAACTAATATTGTTTTAGTTATTTAATTGTTTAAGTAATTTAAAGCTGATATACCCGCTGTAGTCAATCAAGTCATGATAACTTTTTCAGCTTTAAGGATATGAAAACTGTTTCAGATTCCCTATCTGATTCAGATTTGGATTCAAACTCAGAGTGAGCCTCATTGACTGGCATTCTGCTTATTTGCTTGTTAGCTCAAGCAACGCTGTCTCTCTCTCTCTCCCTCTATCTCTCCCTCTATTCTTCCCCCTCTCATTCAATGCGTATGTGTTTTTGCAGTCAGCTCTATCAGCTGGTCAGGACTTGTGCACGTTTCTTGCGCAGGATATTTGCCCTGCAGGAGCAATTCGCATTGAAAGCGTCGTGCATGTGAAATTGACTAAAAAGCTGATGGGCGTGGCTGCCGCCCACACGGTATGAAAACATAAATATGACTTGAGTCGACTCTCAGCTATCCTCTGACGCCTTTGGGCGACTTGTTAAGTTGTTTACCCAAGCAGGAGACAATCCGGGAGCAGCAACAGTAGCAGGAACTCAACCAGAGGACCTAGAAAGGATCCACAGACACAGCCACAGCCACAGCACTTTTACATAGCCATAAAAACTAACCACACCTTGAGTTGTTGCCAGCAAAAAGTTTAATTTCCTTAATGCAACTTGCAACTCTCCACTTGAAGTTGCAACATGCAGCAAAGACTTCTAAGCTTAGACTGCATTTTATTGTTTTTATTTGAATTTCATGCTGAATTTATTTCGATGGTTTTTCATTTACTTTGTGAACTACAAACTGTTTTTCCTCTTTTCTTGTTTGTGATTGCAAATATTTTATGGTTTTAATTCATTCTTATGCATTGCTTGTTGCATTTTTCAAACGTTTGTCTATTTGGCATTTAAAATGCTTTTTCATTATATGAATTCAGTAAATGCCGACTAACAACCAACAAAAAAGACTAAATAAAGCCCAAAAGGAATAGTGAGTTCATTTTATTTGCATAAAAATGCATTGAATTTCTTTAGAGAAAATCAGCTTGGCTTCTTGGTGTTCACCAGAATGCAAAAATAATCATGTCAATGTGAAAAGCTCAGTTGCTCTGTGGTAAAAGTGGCGACTTTTGTTTGAACAGAAGAATGAAACAGTCAGATACACAAGTGTTCAGTCGAGCTGTCATGTATTTAAATATATACCTAAATAAAATAAATATTTATGTAACTTTAAAATTAATTTTCTCTTTGGGAATATTACTCTTTAATTTACTAAATAATAAGAAATCAAATGTCCTACCTCAGCTAATCAAAATAATATGCTTATTTGACATAAATCACATCAAAATTTAATGTCTTTCAAGAAAGTAGACAATTTATGGTAGGCTATTTAAACAGCTTTAAAGTTGCCTTTAATTATTAAATAACTCCTTCCCTAATTCAACATCGACTTCCACTTGATTACTTCTTATATTTCACTGCTGAAATGCAATACATTTTCATATCTCATTTACTTCTCTTTCCACTCTATTTACTCCCTTCAATCATATTAAGTTAAGAAATTCATCTGAATAATTTTTAAATTTTGCAGTACTTAATTATAGCATAACTAAGTCCGTTATTGCATTTTCCCTGCCTTCCCTTTTGCTTAGAAATTTCCATTTACATCTCCAACTCAACTCATTGCATCTTTAAGACTTTCCATTAGTTCAATTGAACTTTTTTCTACAATTTCTTTTTCAATAGATACTCCTCTTCCCTTGGTATTTCCTTGCGGTTTTCCTCGCTCTGCTTTCCATCTCGGCGTAAAAGTTTTCTGTCTTTAATTGCTCGCGCAGACAGAAGACCGGAAAAGTGCCGCTTATCGCAACCATTCGCATTGCGAGTGCTAAACTTTTTGGCCACTTTGGTAACTTTAAACGCAGACCACAAACAAAACATCTTCAGCAACTTGTGCTTTAATTGCCAGCAATGAAAACCCCTTTTACCACCCCTACACTTACCACCCCTTTAAGCCCTCTTCTCTTACCGTTTTTACTCTATGCCAATTAAATGCAGCAAAGTGCAGCTCATTATACAAAAGCGAAAAGGGAAAAACTCGCCACTTGAGGGATTGCTAACTTTAACGCCTCTCCCTCCCTTTCTTCCCTTTAGCTGTTTGTCCTCATTTGGGTACGGCTTTTACAACTGCCTCTTTTGCCGACTGTCTTTCCGTCTGTTGACAAACATTGTCATCGCCCATAGCCAACGTCATCATCAATGTCACTGACAGTCTCGCCTCAGCCCCAGCCCTTCCCCTTTTCCCCTCTACAACCTTCTTGTAAGACATCACTCAGCTTCATCTTCAACTTCAAGTTCTCTTGACGCTTTTCATGTTGACAAACTTTTCACGCGATTATTTCCCACCCCCCTCTACAGCTGCTCCCACTCCCCTTTCCCCTCTCTGTCATTGGCAATCAATTTCCATAATTTCCCATAAAAACGGCATGTTACACATCACTACCAACTGTTTGTTGGGGTCCCTACATGAAGGGGCTGCCATTACAACGACCAGGCGTCCCCTTAATATCATTTGATTTACATTTTATGTGCGTTCGTCATTAAAATTTATGTTTGTCAAATATTTCGACAGCTGGTAGTACCAATAACTAACTGAAATATGCGAAACACATGCAAACTACAGGGTATTAGGCGGTCATGTTCGTGCTCTGCTGTTCAATTTACTTAGAGTTGCTCCTAGATAACACTAAACTGTTAACTAACTGAAAATTAAGAAACTCTTTGCTTAAATTATTTTCAAATTTTTGAATTTCTTTTTTCAGCAGACCCTTTAAATACCCTGCACTTCATTATGATTGTAACATAAGTATTTATCTGGCCATCTGAAATTAAGTCACTTTTAATTGGGCGTCGAATGGCAAAAATTTTTGCATTTAATATTTGATGTCGATATTAAAATATGCAAATTAACATTGCCTACTTTTAGGCGGCCAGCCGCATTGCACGTAATCGATGCGAACGTGTATGAAAATGGATATTAAAATGAAAATGAAAATGGGGAAATGGAAAGGCTTTTCAGTCATTACATTTTCGTTTTAATTATGTTAATTGCAAATTTGCGGTAAGCAAAGGGGCAGAGGGGTGTAAAAGCGGCAGCTTTAAGACGACTTTGACTAATTACTTATTATAATTGCATAATATTTTTATAATTGGTTTCTCGACAACGAAGTTTGCTCAGCTGCTAATAATCTTGTTGCTCTTGTTGATAAAGTGAAGAAGAACAGCTCATCAATCAATCAATGGACAACAAACAGTCTCGTTTGATAAGAAGTGTTCCATGAGATTATATAAGAATAGGAAATTGATATATGTATTGCTGATAAGTAGCCTATTGTTGGGAATTGCAGCACCTTAAGAAACCAACTGACAACAAAGGCACCACACACACACAGAGACACACATACCCACTTTAGGAGTACCCCTATTCCATGCTCAGCTCACTGCATTGCAGCAACACTTCTTCTTCCTCTACTTTTCAACTTGGCAATTTTCAAGTGACAATTTCCACACATTCCAAACAATCTCGGCCCTCTGGTTAGTCCCTATTCAAGCACTCTGGCTCCCTCTCTGAGCGGGGGGGAAATACTTTGCAATTTGGTGCGCCTTTGATACAGACTGTGGCAAATCCGTGCGAAAGGGGCTGTGACTGGTAAGGGGGCTGGCACGTCAGCAGTCACATACATTTTTACTACAATATATTCAAAATATCTTTGGACTAGTCGCCTGGCATTTAAATGAATGTCGGCTTAAGTAGTCCTGACTCAGTGTAGTCCTAAGAGATGCGCAACAATTCACGACTTGTGACAATAAATTGATAAACCTTAAGTTAAATTCATATTTAAAAGTATATGAATTAAAGGGTAGGAAATATTTACTATTTAAAGAATTGAAGTGGGTTGAAAAAACTTAATTCTCTCGATTGTTATTTAGTTCCGACTGAATATTATAAAATAATATAAGAAATTTCCAATAAAAGTTATTTAAAGGATTGAATAAAAAATCAAAAGGTCATAAATAGAAAGAAACTTGACAAATAAACCATTAGTTTGCACCACACGGTTAGTAAAATATATATAAGTTACAAAATAGGTTAAAGGAGATTTAATTCTGTTAACAAAAAATAATTATTTTAATAAAAAGTTCATTTAATCTATAATACTTCCCATTGATAGAAGTTTATAACTATATATTAACGATTTTGTCGTAAGGACTTCAAATAAAAATATGTGAAATATTTACACGCTTTTCCGCCAACAGTGACAGCACAATCACAAGTTGGCTCATCACCAACTGACATGTTCCAAGTAAATTCAATGTTGATAATGATGTCGATGAAGCTGATGACGTTGAGCTGTAGCTGCCAATGACGATGACGATGACGATAACGATGTCGATGACGATGATGAATCGTTGGTGTGACAAACGCTGCACCCATTCAGAGCAATTCCAATTTCGCATCATATATAAATAACTTTGGATTTCAAAGATACACTTGTACTCGTATTCGTGCTTTGTATATTCAGAGCAGCTGTTCTAGCTACTACAAGTGGAAGGGAGATGGAGTAGTTTGATAGGGTAAACATATCTGTGTCTCTGTCTTTCTCTTTCCCTTTCACTTTAATGTGTATTACTTTTGATTGAAGTAGCGTCTTCTTCATTTCCTCTGTTACGAATGCGTTAAGCTGGAAGAAGTTCTTTCTTTGCTTGGTTAGAATTTGGTTTCGTTTCGCTTCGTTTCTTTTTTACTTATTTTTTTATTTTGTCCTCCTTCAGTACCAGTGTGGTTTGGTTTAGTTTTTGATTGATTTTTGTTGGGATTTAGTTCTCTTTTTGGCAGCCATTGATTGGCTTTCATATGCTTAAACTGGCAAAGCACTTGAAACACAATCTGCGCAGTCAAAGGTAATTCGTATCGTTCCTGATTGATCCACTTGTGGTACAGTTAGTTTCCTCAGCTAGAAAAGCAGCCTGGCAAACTTATTAAAGTCGTTTCCATATTTTGCAGGTAATATTTAAGTCAAACCGAGATTCATTGTACAGAATATATATTTGCTTTGCTCTGTTATTCCAAATAATATTTGGCATCCAGCTCATCTTTTGCTGCTTCCTCGGGCTCTGTCTTTGTCTTGCACTGTATCTATCTCTTCCATATGGTTAACAGTGGGTATTTGTGTTGCTATTGTTTGTTATTGCTTTGTTGCATTTGTTTGCTTTGCACTTGCCACATAAATCCATCGTTTTACCCTTCCCCACCCTTGCTTCTACCTTTTACCCTCATCACACCCAAAGTTCAGCTGATTTATGAGCCATAATTAACGCAATCTCCTAGCATGCAGCATTAATTTAGCAAATCCGCTGCAAATAATACATATAAATTTAAAACAAAAACAAAAAAATAATAGAGCATTTTAACACGCACCACTGCAGCCGTTGATGAAAATTTAATGAACTGTCAACGCTGTGTGCGGTGCAACGTTGCGTATGTGTGATTTATGAGGCAGCAGTTAGCGCGCATTATCTATTAAAAATGGCTAACCAAAAGGAAAGTTTGAAAATGGCAACTGTAACTACAATCATATGAAAGGTAATAAAATATTTGGAATACTCTGTAATCGAATCAAATTTAAAATAATAATTTAATTTAACTAATTAATCATTAAAATCAAAAATAAATTAATTCAATTAATAATCAATTTTAGTAAACAAATTACATATTTAAAGCTAATAATTAAATCAATTGTTCTTTTAATTAAATAAGAATTAAATGCAATTTTATTAAATTAATGTTTTTAATGAAACTAATTTATACCATTTAATTAAAAGAAAGCAAACATAATACTTTAGTTACACTTTCATAGAAATAATTACACTTTTAATTTTAAACATATTTTAAAACTGTAAGAGCTATATTCCGATTTTTGGCTTAATATTTTGAACACTCTGGAATTTGTGTAATGAAATTGTTTTAATTAACAAAAGCTCTTGATAAATTTAAAAATATTAAAAAAACAAAGTTTAAAGTCCTGTTATAATTCATTAAAGAGTTAACACTATAAATAATCAGCTCCCCCTATTCCTACATTATTTTATTAAAATATAATGATGATATATGGCTTTGATAGCAATCCGATCCACAGTGAATCAAAAACAAATGCCTGAAATTTATCTGATTCAATCTGATGGAGGGAATTATCCAGGGGAACAGAGACAGCGAGTGAGTGAGTGTGAGGCGTGTGCTTTGTGGGCGTGGTCTAAATGCATTTCCGCACGCTCGACTGTGCATGTGTGTAATACTTTAATAAAGACACGACAAAGGAACATGCTGGTGCGACAGAGTGAGACGGACTGAGACAGAGTGAGACAGATGGAGTGAAATGGAAGCTCAACACGCCACGGAATTCCTTGCTTGACTGCCGCCATGCACTTTATCAACTTCCGGCGTGTGAGCGACTACAGTAAAGGGGGACGCAAGGGGGTTGGGTGAGAGGTGGGGCAGTCGAAGCACAACTTAAGGAGGAACGCAAATCAAGCGAGGCAAACGCTTTGAAAACTTGCGGTGAAGTCGGAGAATTCGCGGATGCTTGGCATATCACAATGAGGCATGCAACTTGTGCCTGCCAACCCTCCCACCTCCCCTCTTGCCAGCCATTGATTGCACCTACGCCAATCCTTTGCATATTTTAGGAAGTGATTGCGCAAATGCATAATTTAATGACAGGCGATTGAGTAAAGAGCGTCAACTGGCAGTGTGGATGATGAAGGAAGAAAAGGGGGAGGAGAGAGCGCAGCAGGAAGACAGGCATATTCTCTATTGCAATTTTGATGACATGCCATGATAAAGGCAGTGGAGGACACACACACACTCAAATTTATGAATAATTCGCATGACAGCGGATAGATTTGCATTTGAAATTATAACGCCAGTTTAACGTCAACTTTAACAGAAGTGCATTAAACTTATGGCCATAAAAAGACGAATAAAAACCCAGAAATACTCGAAATAAACTTTCAACTCTGCACAATTATTGAATCTTCCTACGTTTCCAACTCATTTCGCATTCTAGTCAAGTCGAAAATCATTTTAAATTGGCCAAACTGCGTTTTGCTTCGTCTTCTTCAATCATGCTGCCAATCCAAAACTTTTGGCTTCGACAACTGGCCAAAAATCAATGCCAATTTCAGCTCAAAGCTTATCAATTTGTGCCCTCTACAAAACTTATTTAATTTGCCACCAACATGTGTTGCATGTTGCTACGTCTTCTTCCTGTATCTGCCTCCACAGAGTTAAGCAATTTAATTGAAAACAAACCAAAAAAGTTATTATGTTAGCAAACTTGGCCGAAACCGAAAAGGGCCACATTTGATTGTCATAATTAAATAAGTTAACAAAGCTGGCCATTTATGGGTGTGTGGGTGTGTGTGTGTGTGTGTGTTAAGTGCGGTGGCCAATAAATGTAACTGTAACCGACTGTGGTCCATTTGAAATATGCGTAAGGTCATAATAATTAAATATCACTCATACGCACTGGTTAACAATATTACGAGCATCTCTCTACGCCGTATGAGAGTATTCGCATAATAAACAAGACACTCGCTTGTCGCTCGCTTACACAACAACACGCACGGACAAATGACAGCCAACAGCAACAGCAACAGCAACAGCAACAACAACTGTAACAACAATTATTACAGCAGCAACAACAGCAACAACAACTACAACAATTTGCCATTGTGTTTTTGGTCTGTTGTGGCATTTAATTTATAGACTACGTTGTCGGCCTGCATCCTGTGACTCTCTAGCCTTGCAGCCAATGCACTCTCTTCCCTCTCTCTCACTCACTCTCCCTGTCTGCTTCCCTGTCGCTCTGTCACTACACTGCGCAACAAAATAATGTAGACGAACGAACGAACACTGGGTGGTAAAATGTCTACAATTTTTTTTAATAAATAAATAATTAGTAGTTATAAATTTATCAGAATTGTATTTGCTTAAGTTTCGTTAGTAAATTAATAACATTTTTTTAAAACTATCCCCAAAATATTTAAAAAATAAATAAGTACTATAAGAGTAAGATATGCAAATATTTTTATTACGTTAAAATCAATATATAATAATATCATCAATATATTATATATGTATATTTTTAAGTTTCACTGAAGGATGATTTCAAATAGTCAGAATTATTTATTTATTTTATCTATTCATTATTGTAATTATATATAATAAAATATCAATTTAAAATTTACTAAATAGTTTAACTTATTAAATATAATAAAATAAAATTAACTAAATAGTTTAACATATTATTTAAAAATGTACATAAATAATTTTTAAATTTAATTAAATAATTTAATATAACACAGAGCTATTATCAAAATATATTATCAAATTATATTAAAATGGAAATGGAAATTATTTA
This sequence comes from Drosophila acutilabella, assembly GCA_035046005.1. NCBI lineage: Eukaryota > Metazoa > Arthropoda > Insecta > Diptera > Drosophilidae > Drosophila > Drosophila acutilabella. The sequence continues at coordinate 19,470,982 of JAWNOK010000013.1, forward strand.
TGTAAGTTTTTAAATAAAATGTAATTAAATTATATAGTAAATTTTGAATTTATTTTCTTCACCACAAAACTAGTGAATTTAAAGTTGCACAGTGTCATACTGCAAATGCCAGAGTCTAAGCCAACTGCAAATTGAATGCATAATTGAGTTCTGTGCGTGTGTTTGTGTAGCACGAGGAACAAAGCTTGAATCTCCTTCTTCTCAACCACATTTCATAATTCAATTGAAATAGTTTCAGAATTATTAGTAGAATATTTGAGCAACAACAACGAAAGAGACTGAGTGGCAGACAAAGACAAAGATAGAGAGGGAGAGAAAGAGGGAGACTAAAGACAGCAGCCTGTAAACTTTATTTACTTGGCCCAGTTAACATCATCCAGCAGATACAACTTATTGTCCTGCACAGTGTTTTCTGGAGGGATTTAAAAGCAGCATCGACAGCTGTTTCATTGTCCTTGTCAGTCTGGAGAAAAAGGAGCTTAAGAGTGCTTAAAAACATTGCTATGAGAAAGCTGAAATCAATTAGCTGGCATTTTCTGCTGTCGCTGCAGTTGCTGTTTCCATCTTCGGCTGCATTGCTCATACGCCATGTTGTGCTACGTGTGTAGGCGTCAAAGCCTCGTGCATTGTTCATGGCATTCAGCCATAAGCTGTTCTAAGCTCACACCGAACATAACAAGCATAGACATGAAGTCAAGTCCCCTAACAACAACTATTGTATACTCTTTCTGTATAATAATTCTTTTATATTTAATCAATTTTATTTCTCTCTTGACTTTACAACTTTTTGCTTCTCTTCACTTGGTTGAGTGTGCAACAGAGATAACAGAATTATAATCACATTAAATTGTTTTACAATAAACTTATTTATTTTAGCATATGTTCAATTGTTATTCCCACTTTTAATATTGTTTAATTGCTGCTAGCAGACTTAAGCCCTTACACAGTTTATTAATCATACGCACGGTTGGGCACAAGTTTCCTAGCGCACTCCAAAGCAGCTTCTCATTTTGAGCATTTGTGCAGAGCGACTTTTGGGTCATAAATAGCAACAAATTGCCAACAAGTCTCAGACTTAGGTTGAAGTATCTTCTGAACTTGTATCTAAAATTAATTTGTGGGAATTGAAACTGCTCGAGTCTCACATATTGTTAACTATTGTGGTTAATGTCTAATTACGAATTCCCTGGCCTGTACAATCAATTGGCCCAATCCGTTTCTGGGTTATCCTTAGGGGTCATGTTCTGCCCCTTTACATTGTTATGCCTGTTATTGGACTTATCAGCAGGGCGCCAATTTATTGGAACATCTCGAAGGCAGTCTATCTCCCTCTCGCCCCCTCAGCTGTCCCTTTCTATTTTGGCTTGGTTGCCTAATCAATGCTGGAATGCTAATTACCATGCCAAATTGGCTCACATATAGTTCGGTATTCGCATAATCGGGGGCTGGAATTGGCCAACAAACTGAATGTGGATTTGCATTTCGTGTAATTTGGTTGAGATTGCGGGACTCTGATTTAACAGAGGTTATGAAATTTGCAGTTTAAGCCATTTGGAATGCGCTTAAATAGATCCAAGTGTTCACCAGTTAAAACTTAAGTTATTCATTTCATTTCATTCATTTAAATTTAAACTTTATAAACTACCCTATTCTGGTAAAATGGTTTTATTATTGGCTCCCTTTTCCCTCACCCGGAGGTGACTTTTCTTTGGCGACACTGTCAACGAAGCTGAACCAATTCAACGCTATTCAAATTGCGTATCCATCTTCATTTATTTCATTTTCCTGTAATTTCCTGACAATTTTTGCTTATATTCTGCCGCCCACGTACCCGGAACTAGTCCCCAGCCATGAACTCCATTCCCCAGCCCATTCCCCCGCCTGTATCTATTTAAGAATCCTTCAGTCCAGCCCACGTTGCCACAAACTAGAAGCACGTCTTGGCCTGGTCCTTGCTCGGAAATGGAAAAGTGCGCCAACTTTTCGCTTGAATTGGCAATGGTTACACCTCAGTGGCCCTACTTTTACCGCAGCAGCCACTCCCACCTCCCAGTGGCTGCAACTGCCAGCAGTCCCCTACCATTCCCACTGACAATCCACACCCTCTGCCCACCGCATCCCATTTGTTGTCTGTGGTTTTGTGGCGGTTGCAGCGGGACAACCTGTAATCGTTCTTTTGCGCCACATTTAAAATGTCTCCGGGTGTTTTGCTTGTCTCTCATACGCACCCCGTGCCCCGCTCTTATACCCTCTACACTCCTACTACGCTGTGTCCATTCGTTCATGTCTTGTTAGCGTAAATCAAGCGTAACAAAGCGACGCACAGCACGGAACAAAGAAAATGCCAAGATGAGGCATTGGTCTCCAAGCTGATGCTTCGCTTCCTGTCTTTTTTGTTTCTCCTTTTTTTCCGTCTTCTTGTTCTTCTACTGTCCCTGGTTGGGAGGCACCTCCTCTAATTCAAGTTGTCGCCACTGGTAACTGGTAACTGGCTGGCAAAAAGTCGCTGGCAAATTTATTACGGCGCTCAAAACGGAAACGCGCTCACTAAACTGCACCTCTGGGATCTGAATTTGGTATGAAGCTAGATAAAGATATAACCGTTGAGTCGGCAGCTGCAACTAGCGCAGCTTTTGGCCCCAAAACGACCCCACAAAGTATCCTTTTTGGCTTGGAAGCCAACAAGTTTGATTAAACGCCAACAGATTTGGCAGCTTTCAAAGGCTTTAGAAAGCTCAAAAACTTTAAATTAAATTTAGTAAACTAAAATCGATCAAATAAGAGAAATGGAACAAAAAATCGATAACTTTAAAGATAAATTAAAGAAAATAAAGCTAATAATATAAATGAAAACATTAAATGAATATATACTCATATAAAATATAAAAAAAACTATCCCATTTGTTAAGGGCCAGGCTTCATACGGTTATAATCAATCAGCTATTAGAATATAAGTAGAAGTATAAGACTATATACACGATCAGAAGAACGAAGAGGAAGTATAAGAGGAGAATATGAACGAGTTTAGTTTGGAGCGAATCACGATGAAGAGTAGAAGCTTTAAAAAGAAGAAGTTGTGAAATTGAAAGATTGTAATTTAATAAATTAACCTGTGATTATATTAGATAGAAATAAACTACAGATGTGTACTATTTGTATTTATTTTAAAAAATTATATATAAAAGTCATTATTAAAATGATAACCGAACTTACTTTAAGTTTTTAGCGCTTAATTTCATTGCCATTTTAACTCCTAAATAAAATTGACACTTTTTTAAAACTACAAGTTTAAATTGCAATTGTAAAACTTATTTCCAAACTGTTTGATTAAATTAAAACAATTAAAATGCCCAATTATTTAATGTGGCATTCCAAGTGATAAAACGTGTTGCGAAATTTAATGAAATTTTATAGAAGCGCTAATTTAATTAGTGAACACACGAATTCACATGACTGAAGAGTGACAGATAAGCTATACTACAAACACCCAGTACAATTAGACATAAACAATTGTATAGCACATATATAAATGCATTTAAACTCTACATCCCTTTAAGCTCATTTAAAATTTAAAATCTGAAAAGCACATGAGACTAAATTCGTCTGGCCAAATTGTTGGGAAACAACTAAAAACTATATGTACACCGTTAGCTCTTGTCTCTGTGCTCCCGTCTTTCCATTCCCTCTCCCCCTTTTTAAGCCATCAGAATAATGCAATTATAAAGTATTAAAATTATATAGCAAACTGTCGAGGAAAGTTGTTGTGAATATTGTGGCTTCAAAATGGAGAATTATAAAGCTACTCTTTACCCTACCCTTCCCTCTTCCTCTGACCACCCTCTAATACCCGCTACTCTGACCACTGTTGTGCAAAAATGTTTACTAATTATTTATAAAATATTGGTCACCATCTGTTTGCAGAATTAGTCGTGTTTGGGGCTGTGAATCAGGGGGAATATTGTATGTGGAGCTAGTTTATTAAAATTGCATCAACTTTATGACAGTTTTAGTTTTTGCTCACCGCGGTGTTCCCATTTTTTTAATAAATGTAGTAAAATATTAGAGAGCAATCAATAAGTTGAAAGCTCAAGTTCTGCTTTTGTTTGCACTATATTAAACATCAATCAACTTAATTACTGCTTTAAACATTTGCTTTTATCACAAGCCAATCAAAGTATAAAGTGTCGCATCATCAATTTTGGAATGTGGAAAGAGAAAGAGAGAAAAGCAGCACACAGAGAAATTATAAATGCATTGCAAACATATTATGGTGGTATAATAAGTTATCATATAGTCGATGCATTAAAAACAATTTTAAATGAAAATTTATGTGCCGAAGAAAATTATGTGAAAAAGTCAAGACAGGCAGGGGATTTTCCTACAAACAGTTTCGCCACTTGTTTAATGTTAAAGAATTTGGCAAGATGGTAAACAGTACACCAAGTTTAAGAAAATTTCATAAGATACAATGTAACATATATTAAATATAGTATATTAATGTCAAGGATATTTAAACTCATATATTAAATAAATTATTTAAATGAGTAAAATTTAAAGACGTTTTCAAAAACTTTTTTAAGTCCTATCACAATCGATAGGAAAGATTAGATAACTACACTAAGAGTAATATATATACGAATGCATACTTTTAGGCGCATAGTTTAGCAATTGTTAATATTTAAGTCTGTTCTTAAAATTACTAGCAAATTACGTCAATAACTTGTTTACTTCAACAACTTTTCGAGCTGCATTTTCAGACAACTTTCCTCAGAAAGTATTTACTGAAAAGCGGAATTCAATTTCAGAACATTTTCGAATACACGAAATCAAAATGAAATGCAAAACAAAGAGGAAAAAACCAAAATGCGAGTCAGCTTCACATTAATTTGATTTAAGCGTCGTTGCTTTTTTGACATTTTTATTGTTATTGTTGTTGCGCTATCAGAGGCTGCTGCTGCGTGTAACGGTCTCTTGCATTGTTTTAAACATTTTCCAACACACACTTATTTTTTTTTTGTTCTTCATTCTTTATTTCATTGCTGTTGTTTTACTTTTTCGCTTTGCTTGCCCTTTTTTGTTGTAATTTATTTGTTTATTTTTTTGTCGGGCCGCTCGGAATTGTTAAATGGCATTTTCATGCTTAACTGGCGTCAAATATGGCGGCCAATGAGGCGCTCCAGTGGCCATGCCCCCATCCACCCTGGCTCCCCTAGAAAAAAGGGTGTCGAGAGGCGGGGTGCAAGCAGCAGGGAGCTTTGGACTGGGAGCATGTGCAAATAAAGTTTTTGACACGTGCCAATGTCAGGAAAAGCTAAGGGAAGTAGAGAGGAGACGGGGTTGGATGGGGTGACAACTGAGCGGCAGGTTAATGCATAATATAAAGAAGCCATACCCCCTGTAAAGGCGTGTGCAGAAGGGGGAGCATTGATGGCAGAACCATGTTAATAAATGAAATATTGTTTTGGCTGTGAAAATCATTTTTAAAAGTGCCAACAAATGCACAAAAGTAAATTCTTTTCACCTTTTTTAATTACTTTCTATCGCTTTAATGTTTTAAAATGTTTTTGTTCATCATAAAAGTGCATTTTAAATATTTAAAGTTGTTTGTAATTGTTTATTTTGCAACAATGCAACCAGAAGTTTGTTTAATTTGTAGGCAAAAAAATATGTATACGAATATTTAGTATGACGAACGAAGAGTGTTAATTTGCAAAGTGTTGGTAAATGCCAGCACACGTTTATTTCTATTTAATAAATTTAATAACTAAAAATCTGCAAATAATAAATAATTCCATTTCAATCATATTGAAATTGTTAAACAAAGCAATATTTCTGTTTTAAAACCATTCAAATACGGTTGTGAAAAGCGGTGTTAAACAGTGTAGGTAAGTGACTTATGATTATGATTTTATGCTGCTTTATAATGCGCATTTAACGACTGAATCCACTGAGCCAATGATCACTGGTGAACTGTTCGTAGCTGTCTCTCTCCCCTCCACTCTTTCCTTCCTCTCTTTGTCGCTGTTGTCATTTGGTTGCACATTTAATGTATGTTTGAATGACTAACAGCACTATCCGGTGTTAACAACAGGGGGTTCAAACGGAAGGGGGACGAAAAGAGAAAAAATCCGTTAAAAGCGCTACAAAAAATTTGTTCGCTGGGTTGCAAAAGAACTCGGAATTACAGTAGAACTCAACTAAAACGCATAAATCTTCGTAAAGTGTCAGTTTGCATATTTTTTTGTTGCTGTTAGTTCTTCATTTTGTTGCTTGTTTTTAGTTGTTGTCAGCAGCAGCTTTGCATTTGTTGTTTTTGTTGTTTCGGGTAATTTGTACGCATTTTCCCATTGTTTTTATTTTGGCTGAGCACATTTTTTTCAGCATTTTTTTCCAAGCGATTTAAAGGCTGCTGTAGCTGTCATTTGCCCATTGTACTTGCCCTTGTATTTATTGTTTTTGTTGTCGCTGCAGTTTGTTTATTATTGTTATATCATTTGTTTAGAGAGTGTATGTGAATAACGAGTTGCAAAACGGAAATTAGTTGCAGGACTCTTTAAAGTTGGCTAGAAAAAGGTTCCAAAAGTTGGCCCACATTCATCATTAAACCAAAAAGGTCAAAAGCACAAAAGTAGTGACGAAAGTGCAGCAGAAAAAGTGTTTCCTAGCTGCCAAAACAAAAACAATTAGCAACAGGCGTAGCAATTAGCCCAAAAACACACAGGAGCAATAAGAGAAGCGTGAGCGATGGTAAGCGAAGAGGGGAAAGGAAGAGGAAACGAAAGTAGCAGAGAGACGTGAAAAGTGAGAATGAGAGCGGCAAAACAGACAGCAGATAAATGCAAATGAGTTTCGAGTTGTGGAGCGAGTTTCAGAGCAGTCAGCTTTTTGTACAGCTAAAGCGATTAGCAGGATTTATGTGAACCAAAAGTTTGGGCTGGACCAAAACTTTTCCATTACGTGGTCAAGCTCTAAGCGTAAAGAGAGGAGAGCAGAGAGTGGAGTGTAGGAGAGCCAGAGAGCAGTTGAAATAGATAAATGGAGAGTGTCTGCCTAGGATTGGCAACTTTGAGTGCGTGCGTGTGTGCTGTGTGTAAATGATAAATAAACAAGTGTGCACACATTTATTACAACTTCTTCGTTTTGATATTAAATTACACTAGTCAACAGAGAAACTAAGTTTGAAATAAGAAATAAGTAGTCAGAAAAAAACATAATTACACTTTTGTAGCACAGTGTAAATTAGAAGTGACAGACAAAGCAAGAAAGAGAGAGAGAAAAGAGTTAAAGAACATTGCTGTATTTAAATAATTTATAAAAGTTGCAGCACAAAAAGTGGCAACGACGAACAAACAAACAACAAAAAGTTGGACTAACGTGTTAATGAATGTGGCCAAAAGCATCGGGTGGCTTGAAAATACACACTTAACTTCTAGACCAGGCCAATGCCAAACTTTGCCCGACTGACAAATTACAACACTAATTATGTGGATTTATTAAATTTACAACCAACACGAAGTAGGGATGAGCAGGGGGAAGGGGATGTGGAAGAGCAACAGTGTAAACACCCAGTAGGACTCAAGAGGAGCATCAAATGTTTTGGAAAATTGTGATAAATCGTGTGGAAAGCGTTTCAAAGAAAATTCCGCTGCATTGGGCTAAAAAATGAGCGTCTTAATTTGCTATTCAAACAAAATAGATCTGAGTCCCCACATGGCCATATAATGGGGCCTACGAGAGTGGAGCCGAAGTAGAGGGAAAACTTGAAGCTTTTAATCAACCCAAAGTGGCATAAATTACACAAAGAGATTCCACATAAGGAATGACATCATTCAAATGACGTTGATCCCCTGAGCACTATAACTCTATATAATCGTATATTATATACGGTAGTATACGACTTTATATGTGAACTCTACTGTGCTCTTAATTGATTTTGCTCCGTTACACTTTCGAATTTATTGCCATATAAATTAATGTAGTACTTGAATTTTCCGCTTTTCGTTCCCGCATTAATTTCAGCATTTTCAATACAAGCGATAAACTAACTGCAAAATACAATAAATCGCCCTCATTGACCTCAAAGGAGTCGAAACTGGCAACAAATGGGTTTAATTATGCGCCACATAGTCCTCGGGACTGGGAAGAGCAGTCAGGAGCCGGAAAAGCTACAGGAAAAGCAGCTGGAACTGGAGCTGAAGCAGGAGCAGAGACAGGACAGGTGCATTGCCCAGGACAACAAATGACAATAAATTTCTGGAGGCGTCGGTGTCGTCCTCGTTGCCAACTTGCACTCAAAAGCGTTAATACAAGTGCAAAAATATATATTGTAACCAGACGGAAAAACAACAACAACAGCAACTTATGACCTGAAAAGCGCATTTTGCAATGGAATTTTCATTTTGCCAAAGGAATTTTCCATAGCTCCTCGGAGCAAAATTAAAAACAACGAACTACAGTGGGAGTGTGTGTGTAGTTGGGCATGGCATTTGGTAAAGGCGTGATAGGGGGAGGCACTTCAAGTGTGAGCAAGTGGCATAAATAAGTTTGCTAAACAGCTGCCTCGACAGGATGTGAATGTGGATGCGGATGTGCCGGGCCGGATGTGCCATAAAGAGCACGACTTACATGCAATAAACACGAAGCTATCGGCCAGGTGAACTAACTGCCTGGATGGCGTTGCTGAAGGTGGGGGACTTGACTTAATTGACTGCACCATGGCAACTTATCGACAATTTGGGGACGCTTGCACGAACAAACAGAAAAACTGGGTGTGTGTGAGGGAAACACCTCTCTCTCTCTCACTATCTCTCTCGCCCACTGTTCAGCATTGTTTGAAGGCGTTCAAAGGGATAGAATTTAGGAGCCCTGGCAGGCAGCTGCCCTCGGCTTGTTTCTAGCCGAGTTGCCAATTGCATAAATTTCGTAGAGCAACAAAAAGGAGAGTACCTCCAAAAACAGAGTAAGAAAGAAGAGCACAACATGCAAACAACACATACACACACTCAAGTAAACAGATGCCTTCATCTTGTGCTCTGTTGTTCACCCCCCCTTTCCCCGCCCGCTCTTTGTTGTCTTTAGCTTCAAACGACTCCCACATATGTACGTTGGAGTGCATGTGGAAGCTAAGACCACACTCAGCTTTCATTTGCATTGTATTTTTGCTTTGTTTCGTTTTGCTCTCAACATTCCCCCTCCGACATTCCATTGATGGACAACAGCTGCATGCGTGTGTGTGTGTAAAACTGAGCGAAAATTGCGTGAGTGTGTGTGTATGTGTGTAGACACGCTGTGAAGCGACTATTATGTGGATCGCACTCTCTGATCACTCACTGGGCCAAACAGTAATTGCAAATTAAATCAAATTTTATTATGTTGTGCGCTTTTCACACGCCGCGGCGTCAGCTTAAAATATTTATTGCCAGAGCACCAAACTGTCCAAAGCAAAGTGCACAAGGAAGAGAGCGTGGGACGTATTGAGAGAGGAGGTGTAAGAGAGCGAACATCACGTTTAGTGTTGTCAGAGTTGGTAAAGCATTAAAATTTCTAAATGCCAAAGCTGCTGCAGACGCTACCGCTTGAACTTTGAACTTTGCTTGGCTTTTGCTTTAAGCTCTGCCCCTTCCTCCCAGTCGGACCAATCGTTAGCTAATTAAATTTATTTTAGTCAAAAAATCAAAATAAAATTTAAAAAAAAAGCTACAGTGAACCCACGCGAAGATGAGTCGTCCTCGGCATTTTCCGTGATGTCGTCACAGCGCTTCGCGTTGGGTCACGAAAATTGTGGATGCAATAAAAATAAAAATGTGAAGAAAAAAACTCAACAAAGCGAAAATTAACTTTTCTATGGGAAGATAATTTATTTTTTATGGGAAAATCGTTGTCGTTGTCGTTTCTCTTTTTGACAGTCACAATTTTATTTTCATTATTCGCAATTTGCGTGTGATTTCAATTTTTATACTGCATTTTATTTGTTTATTTATTTATGTACTTCTTTTGCTGCTTTGCACTGTTGTTGTTGCTATTGTTTATTTATTATTGCTGAATGACATTTAAGTTTGCGGTGTGGAATTGATTTATTCGCTTAATATCACATTTTATGCAAAATTCATGAGACATGAACAATATTCTCAATGGGATTATTTAAATGAATGCTGATTAAAGTGGAGAGTGAATGAATCTGAGGATGAATTACTTTATTTTAAAAGTTTAGTAGGAAATTCATTGCCTGATTTATGATAAGTGGCAGCAATATTAGTCAAGTTTATTAATAAGTGTCTACAGTGGTGTTAGGTTGACACTTTTCGAATAAATTGCCAAGCTTATAAAAACATAATGAATGACAAAATGGAATTTAAGACTCTTCCTCTTCCTTCTGCTGCTCCAAAACTATCGTATTCGACAATTTACTCCCGTAATTTCCCACACATTTCCCCCAAGCTGTCATTAAAGCTAACAGCTTCGCGTTATTTTTAATCAAAAGTGGCAAAAAAAAGGAAATAAAAAAAACTACAACAACAGTGGCAACACTGGAAGCAATAACAACTGTAATCACGCTTACAACATGCCACCATATTGTTTTCAGCGTCTGGCTTCCCCATTTACAGTTAGCCATAAAAAGTATCTTATATAAGTAGTGGAAGGGGATGGGGGAAGAGGTGGGGAAGTCCTACCACAGCTTGAACAGTAAGCGAGAAGATGATGAGCAAAAATATGTGAGTGTGTGTGTGCTTAAGCGCAAATGAAAATGAAAATGAAAATGAAAAAAAAATTCCTTAGTTTTCGGCTCATGCTGCTGCTTCCTTGCTCTTGTAATGATAAGACACACGTTATCTACTCTCACCAAAAGAAAAAGCGAGCTTACCATTTATTTCATTCATATTCGTCCTGCATTTCCTATCATAAATCAAACGCACTCAAATCATTCCTCATTCCACTCTCCGTACACTCTCACTCTCTTTTTTATACATTTTTGTTTTGTGTCTCTTGTTTCTCTTCTCTTTTTTTCATTTTTTGCACCTCTCATTGTCGGTTGATGTCAGAGAGTGACATTGCAGTTGTTCTTGTGGATTGTGAATTGTGGTTGTTTTTGGCATTTTAACTAATCGCTTGGACACTTTGGACTGTCGTGTTGTGTCACTTTGGCATGTCTCTGTACTTAACCGCACACTGCTTCTGACTGACTCAAAAATATGTCAAAACTTTGCTTTACATTCAATTTTTATTTGCTGCGAAAGAGTTTTAAATTTCGCACGTTACCTACAGCATTTTATACGGATTTTTATTATTTATAAATATTCTTTTCATTTAGGATTGTTGTGAATAAATGTGAAATCAAAATAAAGCTTACCAGGAATTAGTTGTAATTAAATACGCTCGTTGAGTAGTCAAATTGTTTAGTGTCGTGGCGCCATCTGTTGTTAGTGGGCCACATTAGTGGCAGAAGAAGCCGGTTAGCTGCGCTTACTTCTTCTCTTTCTTCTTTTTTCCCCTCCGCTGCCATCGCGTGTTTGCTGCGCATTCTTAGTGCTTGTTGTTTGTTTCTTGTGGTGTGTTGCACTTGCAGATTATCTTATCGAAAGGCAAATGCCAACAAGGAAGTCATTAGCACAAGCATAAGATTCGCGAAATCAACTCTTGTAACTTTGCTAAGCATGTTACGTTTGAGTTCCACAAATTAACTTCCAACAAACACCCCAAGTCGCGCTCACGTGCCAATCTTAAGTTCCATATTTAACAAAAACAAAACCAACTTTATTAATAGTTCACTTATTGTTTGCTTCTTTGCATACACTCTTACACTCTTCTCCTTGTGAATTGTACACTGGTGGTCAACCAAATAGACACACGTTTTCTTCTGAGTGAATTTGGTTTTGTTAACTATTAAGAAATTATAATCAATTTGCATGTAATAATAATATGTACAATATATTACATATATATAATATAGGACTTGTCTCCTTCACCACATTGCGATTAAAAGGTACACAGTTAAAACACGAGTCTATTTGGTTGATCGGCAGTGTATACGCTCTCTTACAATCTCCGAAATCTTTGCTTATGGTTTTTATTCTCCCGCTTGCCTCCTCTCCCACAGTTCCACTCACTGCGCTTGCATATAACAAAACTTTTAACTTCTTTCATTTCCATTTATTTCGCTGCTGGCGTTAGAGCTGCGCGCTGCTCTCTGCTGCTGCAACCGCTTGTTCACTCACTTTTGCTATTCCTTAAGCCGCATGCACTTTTGTTTGTTGTAATCAGTGGTGCCAACTTTTGAATAGTGAAGACTACACTCATAGATATCGGTGATATGCCTGTGTCATAAAATATTTCCGTCCAAGTATATTTACTTAACAGCCCACCTTGCGTTCTTTAAATAATTTCAATTTAGTTTATACTAATCCAGTTAAATTCCCCTCTTGAGTCAAATTTGTATAAGTTGGCAGCACTGACATCACGCCATTCGTATCACTTTACTTTTTACTGTTGATTCTCAGCGGCTGTTGAAGAAATTTCATTTTACTTCTAAAGAAACTTTGCATTTCTTTCTGTTCTACATTTTTCCTTCTGCATTTTCACTTTTGCCTTTGAACTTTGCGTGAAACTTTCTTTTGCCGGACACAGCCATAAAGAAATAAGTATAATGGCAATAACTTAATGCGCTCACACTCACATACACTGCTGCACTAGGGAGGAGAACCAAAGCTGCACTGTCGGCTGCTGCGGTAAACGCAGTTGGCAATTATTTGTGTGTGTATTTTATTAGGCACTTTTTTTGTGGGCTGCATTTAAGTGGAACCTAACTTAGGGAAAGTACTAAGGGCATCCAAATAGCGTTGAGAAATAAGTTTTTTTGAGAAATCAAATAAGTTTAACTTGAAAAAACTTTATTAAAAATATATATTTTTTTTAGTTTTTAATATTGATAGCTCTGTCGGAAATAGTATGCATAAGTATGCTTAATTAAATGTAAACATTATAAACAAATACTCAAGTTAATTTATTGATTCCTGGCTTATCAATAGTTGTACTCTCGCTCCATTATCACTGTCTTTGCACTTGTAAAACTGTCGATACTGTAGCCAATTTATGAATCTACTTTTATTTCATTCATGTTTGGGAGATTGAAAAGGGGAAAAACCTTTTGAAGAGATCTCTTATCGGTTCGCAGATTATTTGACTACTATTTGGTTTGCCTTTCCAAAACTTTGTTTAATCAAGCGGCTTTTGTGGCCACGCCCACGCTGCCGCCCTCGACCAAAGTATGTGGCACGAGCGGAGCCAGTAGTTAACAGCATTGTTACACTTTTAAACGGTATTTTTACGTTTAAATATGCGACAAGAGGTAGTTGAACCACAGTCAGAACCGACATGATGTCGACTCCTCGTCTGGTTACGTCTGTACCCGCCCCCTCTCTGCCCGTTCCCTCTCCTACGCTTCTGTCCTGGCTTGGCCTGGTCTAATTCTGGTTTTGGTATTGGTACTGGTTCTGGCCTGGTCCACAACGGCTGCGGTTCATTAGCGCACCAAATGCGATTTGGTCTTTTGTGCGGCGGACCCCAGCGTGGGCGGGTAGGGGCAGGGTATTGGAGTGGGGGCTGTCGCTTTGGCGGTTGCCTCTGAACTAGATAGAACACATGAGCACGTAATTTAGTAGCCGCTTTAGCGCTTTTGTGTGAAAATCACAACGACAACAAAAGTATCGTTCGCTCTCCCTCGCTCTGCCACTCACTCCCACTGTCTCTATCTCTTTCAACTCCTTTCCTCCTCATTTGGCTCGTCTGGAGCGTTTTCCATTAACCTATGTGGCTTGTTGTTTATGGTCATGTGCCTCATTGGGATCAGGGGCACTTTGTGTGTGGGTCCGGTTTTTGCCGTTAATTCCTTTTTATTAATAGCCAGCGACACAATAGCGAATGGAAAAGAACAAAAAATAAAATTACAACAACACCAACAACAACAATACATCGAAGGAAAAAAAGCAAACTAATTTTGTTTGCTAAACGGGAACCTAAACGAACCTCCGACCATGGCACGAAACTAATCAGTTTTTTTTTCTTTAGGTCCCGACATGAACTTAGAAGTAATGTTATTGCCCGACTCAATGGAGAACGATTTATTTATAGTTGGGATTGAGGGAAACTAATGAAAAGCAGCACATTTGGATAAGTTGGACAATGGGAAGCATCGATGTAATTGAAGCCATCAAGTCTGGAAACTTTTAGTAAGATATTGTGATATTTAAGGTATAGCTCTTTAAAACTGTTTCCCAAAGAGCTGAATCAGTATATTACCAACAACCAATCAGCTATAGCCATTTCGTGAAGTTCCATTTGATTATTTTAATTAATTTGCACACGTGCCTTTACCAGATAATTGCTGGAAATTGACAATAAATAACAAATGATTAAACTGAAAAAAGAGAGGCTATAAATAAAGGTGCTCAAAGCCCTCGGACTGATAAGAGCGGCATGAATTAATCAGGTGATCAGAAAATTCTTTTGTATAGTCTTTATAATTTATTAATGCTGCTGATAAAAAATAACTTAAAATATACAATACACTTATACATAGTTATAGTTAAGAGACGAGTTTTTTTTTTTTGTTTTTCAAGTAGAAAAGATCACATGGTTTACTCGGCATCACGGGCCACGGACATATCGGGCACCAGATCAGCATCGGCATTGAGGGCGACTACAGAGGTGTATTACAGGGATCAGAATGGGAATATAAAAGATAGAAAGAGAGGTTGAGATTTCTTACCGGTATCCAAAGCATCGCTGGCTACGGACATATCGGGCACCAGATCAGCATCGGCATTGAGGGCGACTACAGAGGTGTATTACAGGGATCAGAAAGGGTATAGAACAAGGTAGAAAAAGAGGGGAGATTTCTTACCGGTATCCAGAGCATCACTGGCAACGGAGATGTCAGGGATCAGATCGGCATCAGCGCTGATTGGAGCAGCTAATAAAATTAAGGGGTTAGCTGGAATCGATGCAAGGGGCTCGTAACTTACCCTGATTATCCTCTGCATCAGAGGCAACGGACATGTCGGGAACACCAAACTTCTGGGGCTCAGCACCATCAGCACGGGGATCGATGTCAGAGCCATCACTTGCCACAGACATATCGGGCACCTGAATAACGTCCTTGCCATCCTCGGCAGTGGACATATCAGGGATCAGATCAACATCAGCCATCTGACTCCTTGGCACCGCAGCGCCGTAGACCAGAGGCAGCAAAATCGCGATAATTGCAAAGTATTTCATTGTGGACAGTCGGTTGTTTACTAAACTAGCAAAAACCATTGGCACAGCCTTTTTAAAGGCCCCAGTTGGCCAGTTGTTATCGGTTATCATTTAATTTACAAGCCACCGCAATGAGCTCTTCAGATAAGAATTCTCGTCAAAGCAAATGATTGTGGGAAATCAACACAGCTACATAAATATAATTGTTGTCTAGGGTATTATGTGCCAAAGGGTTGGATATCAAGCAATAGTTTTAGGGATGTAAATTAGGGATAATCAGCTGGTCTACTCCTGAACCCTTAGTTGTAGTTCCTCTTCAAGAGCGGTTACTATCTGGTAAAGTTTACCACCAAATGCACTTACCCTTCTACAGGGTATTTAAGTGTCGACTACCACAAACACCCACCGAAACCCATAAAAAACTTTCACAAATTGTATGCAGTTACAAATTTTATTTGAATAATGTTCAAAACTCTTAAAAAACTAGGCATAAATTCTCAATATTCGAAGCTGAATAAACATTTTAATTCATTAACATTTATATATTTGTTTTTGTGTGTGTGTATATATAATAATTAATAAAAAAAAAGAGATATTCATGTAATCTGAAAATTAAAGAAAAGTATTTAATCTTAATGTTAAAAAAGATAAAAGAAATTCCAGGGTATTTAATAGTTAACATCTTGTTTTTTAGAGCACTACATGCCCAGTATGTCATCATCGGCAATATCCTGTGGTTCACGCTTTAGACGACTCATGTCAAAGTAGTCGGCTGCAATTATACCCGCCGTTTCTGACTTCTCCCGCTCCCGCTCGCGCTCCTTTTCCGCAGCCATGGACTCAGCGGGTGTGGGCGTGGTCGGGGCCTTTGCTCGCACTTGAGCTGGATTCGGGGAACGAGAATCGGCTAGGAGATTGGCCACATTGGGCAGTGAGCCCGACTTACCCTGCAGGGAGGAGGAGGAGGTGGATTTTTGGAGGCCAGGACGAACTGCGGAGACAGCTGATTTCAGCTGGGAGCTGTCCTTGACATTGGCTATGACCATGCCACGCTTTATGGGCGTCGTGGAGGCGGATGACCCGCCTGGACTTGGTGTAGCAAAGGAGTTGAAGGATCCACCCTGAATACTGGCAATCTGTGGCGTCTTCTGTGGCACTAAACTGACGCCAGTGGGCGACACTTGTTTTTGTGCACTTGCGACGGCACGACGAACTAGGAGACTGTTGCCCGGAGCAATGGCAGTGACCACGCCAGATGACATGGTCTGCGGACTGTTGGTGTAGCGTGGGCGCTGCTGGGGCGGCACCATGGACTGTGAAGGATTAGCGAGGCGACGCTTGAGCATCGATTCAAGACCAGCGGAATTGACCGATGGAGTGACTGAACCGGCGGCAACAATGGCCGCGGGTGAGGTGAGGGTAGCGCTGGGACCACCGCTGCCACAGACCGAGTAGCGCCTGCCCATTTGACGCACTAGCACCGGCTCCTTTGCGCTGCTGCCAGCGACTAAGGCTCCTGGTGATGCTTTGCTGGCTCCTCCCGCTCCGGAGCCAGAGGCAAATATGTTGGTCAGAGGATCTGCCAAGTTGGCGCCCTTGTGGCCACCGCCGGGAACGACGAAGGTAACCCTTCCCGGAACAGTCCGAGTACTGGTGTTGCTATCGATACTATCGTTGCGGGCGGCGATCAATTGGGAAGGGTACGCATAGCCTCCAGGAAGCAGTTTGTTGTTGTTGCTCGGTAGAATGCGATAGAGCTTCTTTTCCTCATCCACCGGAGACCCAGCAACGACTGGAGTTCCTGGCGATTGCCTGTAGACACGGTGAGCAATCTTGTTCACGGGTGTGCGGAGAGCAGTGACGGATTTGATAGGAACCGGAGTTCCTCCACTTCCGGCGACCACGGACGTGTGCTTGGCCGCACTAATCATGCTGACCAGTTCCCGGACGAGACGCAGTTCCGGATCGGAGACATGTTCGTAGCCGGAAGGTGTGTTGATATTAAAGTGCTGGACTTCTCCGCTCTTGGGAAAGTCGGTGGCATCATCGAAGGTCTCCATCAGGGCCTGGAAGATCTTTTGCTTGAAGTGCATCTTCTGGCGGGGATTCATCTCCCTCATCTGGAAACGCACCATTTCCAGAAAATGATCATCCGAAAAGACATCCGGAGTCTCTGTCTGGGTAGAACGCTCGTTGACCTTCGCAGTGCTCATAACCGAGGGAGCAGAACTCACAATTGGAGAAGCGGTAATGGATGCGGTGACCACGCCGGAATTGGCACTGGTGGTGCTAATGGTGCTGGTGTTTTGGCTGCTCACGAGGCAGCTGGTGGTGCTAATGACCAGCGTATTGCTGGAGGACACCACAGACGGAGAAGCGGAAACCGGCGGAATCTTTTTGGGTTCCAGCGCCACGGGAACCAGAGCACGTGGAGCGGGTGTCAGGGGCACCACAAAGGGACGATTAGCAGCAGAAACAGCCACGCGAGCTGGACCTGGTGGTCGTCCTATGCCATTGTAATGACGCACCGGAAATATCTGGGTGGTCTGTGGGGGCTGTGCCTGTCCAGCAACCGGCGCAGCAGCCTTGGCCGGAGAAGGACGACGTGCCAAGACCAGTTGCTGTGCTGGAGCAGCCGCACGTGGGCGTGGAAAGATGTCATCCCTGGGTGACTTCACAGGCGTTGACTTTGGTGATGTCTTTGCCGGACCCTTTGCTGCAGGCGGCTTGGCGGCCATAACAACCCTGGGCAAGGGTGTCATCTTCACGGGAGACGTGGAGCTGCGCAGACTGTTCGCAGCGGCTATAGTCATCGATTTGCGGCGCTGGAGTCGCGTAAGACGTTGCTCCGATGCGGATTTCTGGATAGGCAACTGCTTGATGCGTCCGGCTCCACGACGGAGTCGCCGACCACCTCCAAGACTTGCGGTCTCATCGGCAAAATCGTCGGCCATTGGCTCAAAGGAATCGCTGGCCAGAACAGGCTGAATCTCCGACGGCTTCTTGCCAATGATCAGACAGTTCGGCGAGGCTTTGTTGCTCTGTTTAATAAAGAATTCTGGCTTCTTGACTCCGCTGTGGCTAGGAGCAGCGACTACTGGTTCTTCGGAGAGCTTGGCACTGTTGTCCTTCTCCTTCTTTTCCTCTTTGTGGCTGCTTTCTGTTGTTTCTAAGTTATCCTTCACTTTATTCTGTGCATTGTTTTTTTCTTTAGACTTTTCTGTTTTCAACGACTTTTCAGCCTCTTTCGAGGACTCTTCCTCCATCGACTTTTCCCCTTTACTCTCCTCACTTTTTGACTGAGTGTTTGCTGTCTGCTTTAACTTTGAAAGCGGCTCATCATCGACTGTCTCCGCATTGTCCTTTTCCGTGTCTTTATAGCTTTCTTCTAAAGCCGCAGGCTCTTTACTCTTACTTTTGCTAGCCCTTTCTCGCTCGGAGGATTCCTTGTCTCGATCACTGACACTAAGCTCCGACAGAGACAGGTGTTGTTTCAAGAAACTTAGCTCCTCGGCCAAATAAAAAGTGGACCTTTTTAGCCCATTTCGCTGGCGATGATCGTCTGTGTTCATCCAGCGAACGAAATCGTTGCGAATTTGACGCCAGCGACGTTTGCATTTCTCCACTGTACGCGTGGGAGAGAAAGAGACAAACATAGGAACATACAATAGAGGCAAACATTAGGGAGTTAAATGACAAAATGTGTGCAGGTAAAGGTGTGAGTGGCTGCTCAATTGAACTACCTGAGTGGTTTATTGCTTCTGACCAAACAGATGTCGCAAACTCCTGACCTGGGACTAACCAAAAATCTGTCTATCATCCATACGCTAATCCCAACAAAACTAGAGCCATAAATCTGAGCTCGTGTGGTCAAATTGCCCAAGAACCGACCATAATTTGTTAGCAAGGTCTTACCACAAAGCAGTACATGATTTTTATTAGTTAACCATCAAAATCTATTTACTTTGGGGTAGAGTTAAGTACGCTAGTATTTTAACGGCCGTTTTCATTTACTTTGCTGTGTTTTATTAAAACTTGATTAAATTTATAATTTAAATTTAGACCGATCTGCTGTATGGGAGCTATAGGCTATAGTTGGCTATAGTTGGATAGTTAACTGATACAATAACACACAATGTGTAAATTTGGTCACGAGCTCTGTAAGTTTCGAGTTATGGTGATGTAAATATAGTTTATGGTGAGGTGACCATATTGTTATATAATTTTTATACAATTTGAATTAAACTTTATCTGCCTGACATATAGACGGACTTTCGATTCAAATTGGTGGCTCTAGCTCTTATAGTCTCGAAGATACAGGTGTTAAAACCCCTCCAACCTTTTGTTGTATTATCTGCCTTATCGTATAAAATATTAAACTTATATGGTTTAAAGTCAAGGAAAGACAACGGTTTTATGAATTCCTTTTAGTTTGAATTATTCAAATTCAAATTAAATCTGTCTAAAATTAGGTATCTTAAAAAACAACAATTATTAAATATATTATTAATAAGACTTTGCAATTTAACAGAGCTTGGACACAGAATAAGCAAATCATTACACAGAAAAACGTACTTCCCTGTGCAAATTTTAATCTATGGTAAAAATCTGCATAGGAGAATTTTCACTGCATTTATACCCTGAGCTCTGACTATCCTAGAGACAACACACATGTACTAAGTGACGTCAGTTACCTAATCCAAAATCTAAACTAGTAAGAAAGGACTTGTACTTGTACGCATTTCTCCAAAACAATTAATAATTTTTTTACCGATATTTCCTATGGGAGATATATGATATAGTTGTCTGATCTGTAAATTTGGTAACGATAGCTTTTATAGTTTGGAAATTATGGTGATGTGCAAATAGAGGATTGCAAATTTCGAGGGACGCAGCTGTCTTTGGGGTGTGGCAAAAATTTTAAATAAGCTTGATATGCTTGACTCATAGACGGACTTTTATTTCAAGTTTGGTGGCTCTAAAGACGGACTTAAAAACAGGCGGAAAGAGGTCTCGGCTGTTGATGGTGATCAAAAACATATATACTTAATGGGCTTAAAAACACCTAATTATGGCGCATTTTGATTCTGACAAAACTAATAGACACTTGTACTCATTTTGTAAAGTTTTTAAATAACAAACAATCCAAACGCCTTAATAAATTATATATATAATATACAGCTATATATTAGATATAACTATAGAAAAATCTGGTTGATATATTTACTGAAAAATCATTTAAACGTAAAGAAATCAATTTTTGTTCCTTTGGCTTAAAAATTGATGACGGCAAAAAACATTAATATAAACTATTCGCAATTGTTTCCTGTTTTGTGATTTTAACTATTTATTCGTTAACAATCATTAAAACCAAAATCAATAATTAAATATTACTTGGTAATGTATGTTTCCTTAATTAATAATATATATTTTTATAATGTCCCATTCATATATTAAATACTAAAATACAAAATATTATAATTAAAATCTTTTATAAATATTAAATTTATATTGTAATTAATATCAATTATCACATATTGATTTTGGCATAATTCGTTAAATCGAATTCAAATGCAAATAAACGTCAATTACCAGCACTGAACAAACTGCCAACTCGTTTGCAGGAACAACGATTAGCGATGACAATCGATATGCGATAACGATAGTCGCGAATGCGCACGCCTCGTTTTGCAACACTACTTACCCGACACTCCCGTCTCTGCAGCAACCATGTCCCAACAATTCTCCGATGGAACTCTCTTTCTATGATATTCATGATTTGGATCATATAAAATTGATTGTTTCTCAACAGCGCGGCACAGTTTCACATTCGATTTAAATGCTGGACTGTTCGTCGAACCGTACGCTGACATTTTTCAGCAACAGGCACACACACGAACGAGCAGTTTGGGTAAATTTTATTTTAATTTCACTTCACGATACTGACGAGAAACTTGCACGACACCAACACGCGTCGCTGAAGCAAAACTGAACTGAGACAGCTGCGAGAACGACACACACACATGCTCACACACGTTGTCAGCGAGAGTACAAACGTTCTCTGAGAGGCGATTGCACTAGTATTAGTGTTGGTGTTGGTGATACAAACGAAATTGGCAGGTCAAGCTAGAGGGTTGCATAAATGTTATGTTGCAGTCGATAAAGTACGCCGGCAAAGCTCAACTAGTAATACATCATTTTAAATTTGTGGATGCTTATCAATTGATGAATTTTTGATTGTGAATAATAAGAATTTAGTGAAATGTTAACTTTATTTGGTGGCCTTTGTATAAAAATTATTTAAAATTTAAAAATCATTTTGCGAAAAACCAGGGTCTCAGCACGACTTGCTGATTTTCAACAATAACTGCAACCGATCAATTATCGTTGCTTGTTGTATTTATTCACCAACTCGCTGCTGCTGTTGCTACTTTACAGCTGGCAACGCTAAAACTCTCTCGCACTCTCAAATGATACACGTCTATGTGTGCGTGAGCAGTGGCATGGCTTGTTATTGCTAACGAGACGAGGGTTATTTGCCTGAGTATATGTGATCCCTTTTGCATTTTGATGCTTGTCTTACTGCGCCTATGGCATATTTGAGTTCATTTCTGTTATTTTGCCGGTACAAAGTTGTTTATGGCAATAATAATGTGTAAGCATGAATGCATGCACGTTTGCAAATGCTATGTCAAAACCTTGCTGTGTGTATGGATTAAACTGAGTCTAATGCAATCTGAACGTTCCATTTCAAACTATCGCTTATACAAATGTTGAAATTATGAGAATGCGAATGTTATTGTTTGGAGTTGTTGAAAATTATCAGGCTACAGGTTGGCGTTTCGATTGTTGTCGCATTTCAAATTTCTTATCATTGCTTTCTGAAACAGCAACGCCGGCTGCGAGTCAGTGTTGTCGAGAGAGGAAGACTGAGAGCGAAAGCGAGAGAGAGAGCGAGAGTAAAGCGTAAATAAATTGCAAGTGTATGTGTGCGTGAACAAAACTCAACAACAGCAATTTCACCGCAACAGCAGAGCGTCAACAACAGCAGCTCAGCGACAGCAGCAGCAGCAACAAAAGGCAACTTTAAACGACTGAAAATATTGGCAAATTCAGTGCACAAGGCAATAAACGGGTATTACAAATTGCAGGTAAGTAAATGCAGTACGGACTAATAACAGAACTAGCAAATTACAATAATCGTAATTGTTGCTGGCATTGCATAGAAAACGCGCCAAACAGCTGTTGCGCCCTACAGGCGAGAGAAACGTCCGAAACGTTTTGTCGTCTGGACATGCAGCAATGAGATTTCGTTTCTCTTGTCACCTGTGCGTGCGCAACCGTTTGTTTTGACCTGTGTCTGTGTGCGCGTATGCACATATACGAGTGACTGCCGCACATGTGTATGTGTGTATTTGCAATGGAGAGAGAGCGAGCGTCAGTTGCTGTGGAAACGGACGCAGCGGAGTTGCAGTTTTACTTTCGACTGTTGCTGCGCAGTTAACGACATAACTCAGTTGTTGTATTGTTGTTGTTTTTCGATTTTTTTTTAGCCAACTACGGCAACAAAATGAACACCCGTCGCAGCACCGGCAGCATCAACAATAAATTAAGTATGGGTAGATTCTTCGTGGCGTCGTTTACAAAAACAATAACACCGGAACTGCATGCGATCAATGCAAAGATTTGTCGTCTGGTCGAGAAATATCCTTGCATGTACGATCGCTCGCATCCTTCGTACATGCGAAAGTCGCATGTGGAACGCGCCTGGGAAGATATTTCCAAGGAGATGAATGATGACGGTAAGCCAATAAAAAATTTAAAATTATATTAATTTCGTTAGTTAATTAAATTTTATGTTTTAGTTGACAGTTGCAAGGAACGATTCCGGAACATTCGAACCAGCTTTGCGCGATCGATAAACGTACAGCGCGGATCAAACCGAATCAAACCCTACTACCTGAGCGAGGAGCTAGAGTTTTTGAAGAAACACATAACTCCTGGCGTACCTGTACCTGTAAAGGGCAGACGTTCACGTGACAGCATGCGCAAAGGCGATGATAACGATGACTATGATGAGAATGAGAACGACGATGAGGAGAACCCCGGTGCTCTGGTCCACATAAAGCACTCGGTGAGCAGCGATGAACAGGAGAACGACAACAGCAGCGACAGCTCCGGGTGGGTGACTCAGGAACATGCGCAGAGTGTCGACAGTCAATCGAAGGAGAAACCCGAATCTGAGTTGGCCTCACAGAGCGACGAAGATGAACAGAAACCAGCGAATGTAATGCCTACCAATTCCTGTTCCCGTGTCTGCCCCATTCCGCCAAAAAAGCGAAGACGCATGGTCGCCGATGCTGTGCCTCCGATTGAGGTAAGTTCATTTCCAGACCACTTGCCTCATTCTGTACTCATTTGATTACCTTCTGCAGCCTGTTGCAAGCAACGTGGACCCAGAGGCTGTGTCTGTGTCGGTTCCTGTGGTTACCAAGTCCGCGGTTATGGATTTCGACGACGCATTCCTGCAAGGTCTGCGCCCGGAAATGAACCACATGAACTTCCATGAGAAACTGTACTTTAAGCGGCGCGTTTATGATTTGCTCGGTGAGATTTTTGAGGAGCGCGACCGGGTCAATAATCAACCACAAGCCAATGGACAGTTGACAACAGCGCCTTCGCCCACATCCCTACAGCACTTGGGTCTTCTGGCCCGCACGGGAGCCCTACAGCTGCCCAAGCTGGCTCCCCGACCTGCCAAAGATCTTTAAGTAGAACTCACAATTCCACGACAACAACCATTGCCCAAAGAAGGCCACAGCAGAACGAAGCTGTGCTCATCTCTTCGAATTTACGATGTACAGCAATTTCATTTACCATTTAAAATTAAGACGTTATGATGTTGGAAGTAGTATTTAGGTTCCACTTACAAATATAACTTAAATTAAGCAACGGCTTTGGTTAAGGCCGAAATATACCGAAATCAACTTGGTATATGACAAGCAGCAATGTCTTTTCGACATAAAAATTTGCTTAGATCTATGCAGATATTTCATTTTTATTAAATTTAATAAAAACAAAAAAAAAGCAAGTAAAAATCAATTTTTAATTTTTTAAAACTTACTTAAACTGAATTTACTAAATTTATGATGGGACTTGAAATGTGAGTCATTATGGTACAGTATTTCAAATAGTGTTGCATACTTTTAGGCGGCATTTTAAATCGAAATGATTTCACTTTGGGGTAGTTCGAACTGTGTACTGGACTGCCGTAAAAAAGTGCTAGCAAATCATATGATATATTTTTTAAATTTAACTAAATTAAATATCAAATATTTTGTTTGATATATCGGAATTTCGAGCATATGATGAAGGTTCTTTGAGATAAAACAAACCAAGTTTTATATTAAGATGAAAGATTGCGAGGGTTGTATTTATACATTTAGTATGGCGTTATCAATCCGTGCAGTACTTTAAGAGCTTGAACTATATGCATTACTTAAAAACACTTTTATCCAAATTGGAACTAATTTATTAAAAATAGCGATTATTTTAGTTTTAGCGAAAATAATCGATTTTGACCAACATTAAGATAAGTAGAGACTTAAAACTCCTGCTTCTTTTCAAGTATGAATAACTGTATTTAAAATATTCTATAAAAATTTCCAACTATTGGAACTCTGACAATTCTTGCAAGAATTTTGATGTAGTCACATTTTCCAACCGCTTAAAGAATTTCAAAGAGAAACACCAGGAACATACCCTGTAGTTAATGTTTTTTTTTTGTAATATTGTATAATTTGTTTATTATGTAAGTATTATACATACAAGTATATATATGTATATAATATTTTTAGCAAATACTTTTGTAAACGTAAACATTGATATTTTTGTGGTTTAAATAAAATATAAGTAATAATTATTAAGAATAATATATATATTGTTCCCGCATAATTTATGGCATAAAATGCATCAAATATTATTGCTGTATTTTCTTTTTTGTTTTTTTTTTTAGTTTTTTTTTTTTAATTTTCTTTTGGATATAAGTATTTAGAAATTGTATACCAATATTATGTATAAGGAAATCTGAATATCTTCTCATCTGTTTAATGTTTTAAATAAAGTAAATTAGTTAAGATATAAGAATATGTATTTACAATCAATGATATATATGTATATATAAGTTAATAGGGCGGTGGTTCATGCGACACCGCATCAAATAATAAAAGTTTTAAGCAATTGCACTTTAAATTATTTAAATTTATATTGATTACGATTACGTTTAACGAATACGATAAAAAAATTATATAGATCGTTTTCTAAATGCAGAAACAAAAACCTTGCAAAATTCCTCTGTTTATCATTTGTATCTCTCTAATCAGCTTAAGTCTAAGAAATTGTGGCGCATTCTATATCAGCATTATCTTCAACTTAATCATCATTGGCTTTAGGCAAATGAAATCTTGACCGGTCCCAGTGGCAATTGTTTCATGTAGTTCCAGGCATCGACTCTGGTCATTCGTGCCGTGGATGCACCGTTGATGCTAAGGATCTCATCGCCATTTCGCACCTGATTAGTCTTCTGGGCAGCACCGCCTAAGAAGAAAGCAGCAAAATTAATGAAATCGAAGAGTAGAGAGAGGGGTGTTCTGACTTACCCATGAAAACCTTCTTGACAATCAGCGGGCGATTGCCCAATGGCGAGTCGAAGCCTCCTTCGATGGAGAAGCCCAGTCCACAGCTATCCTTGACAATTTCCACACTACGTGCACCGCCTCCCAAAGCCGCATCCTCAGCTGCAAGAAGGAAAAACAAATTTCTTTTAGTCACGACTAAACTTAAGAGCTTTTTTTAGCAGGAAACACTTACCCTGAGCTCGAATCTCAGCGGCGATAGCATGACGGGCTTCAGCAGCACGTTCCAGCAGCTCACTGGTGCTCAATTTGGCGGCATCTCCGCGAGAGAGCTGTCGTCGTGCTCGAATGACAGCAATGGTGGCCTCCGCATCATTGGTGTTGCCCTCGTCCAGCAGACTCGCTGGCTGCTGGGGACTGTTTGTGCCCGTGCTGGGTGTGCTCGGTGTGCTGGGCACTGTGGCGCCACCTGCCTCATTGGAAACTATGTCCAGATCCAAATCCAGGGATCGTGAGGCCTTGTGATAATTGCGCTTTCGTTCGTAATCCAATTCCGTGGGCTTCTCATTCAGGGAACTGAGTGAGCCGAGCGAGGAGCGTTTTTTGTTCAGTGTTTTGATGATCAGCGACTCCGAGCGCGTCACAACGAGAACCACCTCAGGACGGGGCGTCTGAAAAGCAGGGAGAGATAGCGAATAAGTAAAGGATTAGGGAATTATAGAAGAGTAGGCTCACCTTTAGCACGCTGATGGATTCACGATGGGTTAGTCCACGCATGCTCATGCCGTTCACAGCCAAGATGCGATCGCCCTTCTTCAAGCGACCGTCCTTGGCAGCTGGCGTATTGCTCAAGATCTTGTGGATCTGTAAGAGGAAGAAGAGCGAAAGGTTAAATCTGCTGGAAATCAATTTAAAATGCAAACCTACCGTTATTTCCTTAGCCTCGTAGTCTGAGCCACCGGCCAAAGTGATACCAATGCTGCTCTCAGGCGTATCCCGCTGCAGTACAATGATGAATGCCTCGGGTGTTTTCAGTGGTGGATCTGCTTCCTCCACAATCTGTTGCACATCCTGTGCGGTGATCAGACTCTGATTGCTGCCCAGCGATGAGAAGCTACCAAATTCGGTGGCTGTCTCCTGCGTGGTGCTCACATTCTGTGTGGTTGAACTAACGCCCGAGGAGCTGGAGGCCAGCGAATCCAGAGAACTGAAGCGCTCATGATGCGGCTTTGTGGCCACTACAACCGAGGCAATTGCCTTGTTCAACGGTTGTGTTTGTGCCCCAGCAGCAGCTGCAGCTGCCTCAAATTTCTCCCGCAGTTCGGCGGTGGTTTGCGACTTGTTCTTGCTGCTGGTTGTGTGGATTTTGGTGATGGTGTTGGGGTTAGTGCTGTTGGTGTTGATCAGCCTGGGCGCCTGGCTGCGTTGGGCCAATGGGCTGATCACAGGCTTTGCCTGGACCAACTGCAGTTTTGCCCGCTGCGTAGGATCAGCCTTGAAACTGGCCTTGCGCTCCTCATCAATGAACATGGCACTGATCTTGGCCGGCGTATCTGATCTCCGGCTGCTATCATCCGTATCAGAGGTCAGCTCCACATAGGCAGCCACATTGATCAGCTTATCCACGACCAGTTGCTTCACCTGAAGCTGCTGCTGTTGCTGAGACTTGTAGCTCGATTTAAGGCGACGTCCATTGAGAACGCAAGCCTCACCATCGGTGCTATCGTTATCGTTATCGATGTTGTTGTCCTGTCCGCGACTCTTGGCGCTGCGGCACTTGGCAGACGCGAGTATACTCTTACGATTTCCCAATCCAAGCTCAGTACCGTTGGCACTACCTGAACTATTCAGCTGACACTTGAGCACCCGACGGGTCAGATCAACAGTGGGTGTGCTGCCCAAGGAACTGCAGCTGGCCTGGGAACCCGCCGAGGAGCCCGACGTCAGTGTGGAGGTGTTGGAGCTGGCAATCGATGTGTTTGTCTCCGAGCTGAGGGTTCGTGTCAGAGCAAATTTCTCGGGCGGCGTTGGCACACGAGCTGTAGTCGAAAACACCGAATCCGTGTCGCTCTCCTGATCCCCCAGAAACTGGGGTGGTGGTATTAGCTGTGCCTGCCCAAGATTGGAGCGACTGGGTGTGATCACAGCGGTGGCAAGCGAAGTACGCGGCGGTTTTGCTGGTGGCTGGGACAGCTGCGACTCCAAGGGGCGACGTTGGGACGATGTCGAGAAGATACTGCGATAGCTACTGATGTTGTGGT
This sequence comes from Drosophila acutilabella, assembly GCA_035046005.1. Classification (NCBI taxonomy): domain Eukaryota; kingdom Metazoa; phylum Arthropoda; class Insecta; order Diptera; family Drosophilidae; genus Drosophila; species Drosophila acutilabella. Next base: position 19,499,126 of record JAWNOK010000013.1, read on the forward strand.
TGTTGTTGGAGCTGTTGTTGCTCGAGCTGATGGTGTGTCTGAGTGGGCGTGTCTCGCCCAGTCCACTATCCGTGGAGTCCTCACCGCTGGCAGCCTTCACCTGGCTCTTGATCTCCGGCAAATCCAGTATCGGTTCGAGCAGCTGCGGTCTCTCCGGAATGACTAGACCACGCAGCTTGGATAGACTGCGACGTCGCTGCTCCAAGATGTTGGTAATGGCCGCCTTTCGGGTCGCCGCATCGCCCTCCCCGGAGAAACTGATGCGACGCTCGACGGCCGAGGCCGCTGAGGAGCTGATTCCGTGACTGCGACGCGGCAGAGAGGCGTAACTGTAGTTGCTAGTGGGCGTGGCCAGCGTGTGCAGCGAGTACATGGAGTCGGCCACGTGTAGCTGTGGCAACTGCTTGGCCAGCTGATACTGACGCTGCACATCATTCAGATTCTCCACACTCATCGCTCGGGTCTTAAGCGAGGGCGGGGGCGTGGAGGAGGCAGCTTCCAGCAGATTTTCGCTGCTCATGTTGAGCGGTTTGCGGGAGAAGCTAGGCACAGAGACAGAGGCGGAGCTGGGCGTGGGTGTGTTTGGGGCAATGGTGTCCAGATCGCTGCTGGAGGAGAACATTGCGATCTTGTCACGCACCGATTTCTCTGACTTTTCATCCTTGCGCCAATCGCTGGGCTTGCGCGGCGCATTAGCGCTCGAGGAACGTTTGTAGTCACGACCGCCAGATGGCGCTGCAGCACTTGTCATGTCCATGGCACGTGACGCATGACGTGCATCCTCCACATTGATGACCAAATCCTGACGATAAACCTTCCTAGGCACAGTCGGTGGTGGTCCTGTTTTGGGTAATGGCGGAGCAGCCTCCAATTTGTTGTTGTTGTGCTCGAAGCTGAGCTCCGTTTTGTTGTTGTTGCCCGCCTTGAGGAGCAAGGGATGTGTAGACTGTGAGGGATGCATAATCAGTGGCTCGCTGAAGTTCGGTGGAAATTCATGGCCATCGGGGGGCAGACGGGAATATGTGGGCGGTGAGGCGTAGTTAAGATAATCCTGCACCAGCAGCTGTTTTGTGGTCTGATGTTGTACACCTGTTGTTGTTGTTGTTGCTATTGTTGTTGGGCTGCTCAGCAGCTCCATTTTGTTGTTGTGCTTCAGCTGCAAACTTGTAGCTGGATTTGAGGTCGGATTCGAAGTCTTTGTCGATGTGGATGTGGATGTCGTTGTCGCTGTTGCTGTTGTGGCTAAAAAGCTCTTCTTGCTATTAATTCCAGTTGTTGTTGTTGTACTGATGATTGTGCTGTTGCTGTTGTTGTTGTTGTTGTTGTGATTGTTTAGGGTACCAAGATCTGCAAAAGGCAACGAAGGGCAGAGAAAAGGAAAAGGATTTTGGTTAGCAACAAACAAAAGGAGCAACAAATGGAGTAACTTATAACAAGACAAACGTATTTGGGATTAAACTATGTGGAAAATTAATTTAATTATATAGGTAAGTTTTTGAAATTATATAGAAACTGATTTGATAGTAAGTATAAAAGTTATGACCAAGAAAACAGGAATTTAATTAATTCAAAGTTTATTTTTATTATGTTTAGATAAACTTGAATAGAACTTGAAGAAAACATTTTAAATAAATTGCAAATAAATTCATTGTTTTTTTGTTTAAATTTTTTTATATTAATATTAACTTTTTTTTAAGAAATTATTTTTCTTTTAGTAATTATTATTCTTATAAGAACAGATTTGAACAAATAGTTAGTTTTAATTCAATCCAGGAAATAAGGTACATTCAAAGACAAAAGTTCAACACAAAATGGAAAGGTTTTTATGGTTTAAACTCCATGGTGTCGTCGTTTTTCAGAGGTAATATGAATTGGAGTCGTATGCTGTGCGAAAACGTGGTCGAAAAGAATGAAGAAAGAAAGAAACATTTTAAAAAACAATTTCCAAACGTTTGTCTATTAGCCCAAAAGACAGTAGTGGTGGTGGCATTAGACTAAAGACTATAATTATTCGTGAGTCGAAAACGAAACTGAAATCCAAAAACTTTCGCCCAAAATAAAAACAGTTTCCATTATGCGTATAAACCCCAAGAGCTAAACTAAATCTTACGTATAGCCCAATCTCTGGTCGAGAGCAATTAAAAACCGCAACAACAAATTACACTCGTCTCCAGCCAAGTTGACAAAATGTCTCTAATAATAACAATAATAATAATAAGTAGTTATAATAATACCAGAAAAGATGCAAAGATTAAGACAAACAAAGGGATTTTTTTTTGGGGGTATTGTGTTTTTGTTTTCGGGCTAAAAGCGAAAGTTTGGCCAATAAAGCGGAGAATAGAAAAGAGTTGACAGATTTTTGCATTGGGGTCAATCATTTGGGGGAGTTGAACTCAGTTTGAACTCCGGTAGCTAATTTATACTAGAAATTGTCTACTTTATGGCTAACAAATCAAATTTATAATGTGAGCTAAAGTTTTTAAGGTTTTTACGATTTCTTTGTTTGGCATTAATTGAAATTAGAGTTCGTCAAATCAAAATAATCAAACAAAGAATTGGAAATGGAAATTGAAAACGCCCACAAAACATTTAAATATTTATACATTTTTGTACATATTTGCATATTTAATTAGGCAAAAGCACAAAATTTGCTGTGTTCTTCTTTTTTTTATGGTTCAACTCTGTTGATAATGTTAATGAACTTTTGTAAATTGTTGTTTAATCAAAAGTAGGGCCCAAAAGAACATGTACATAACACATTTTTAAGCCGCATTTGCAGAAATTGGCAAGAAACAAAAATAAAATTACAAAAATATGACAAACAAAATAAGTTTTCAATGTAATTGTTAATGTTTAGCCCCCATAAAGGTCGTGAAGGGCGTTACTAGACCTAGAAGTGTTTGCCCATGTTTAAAACATGTCTGGCCAAAAAGACCTTGAGGAGAGAGTCTAAAATGATTTCATCAGCGAATTTATTACTCAGTGAAACGCTTGATTTCGATAGGGAGACTCAAAATAAATATTCGATCATCAATTGGACACTATCTGTAAATTTCAAAAGCATGAGTAGTGCCTCAAAAAAGTGACTCAACGACAGTGGACACAGAGTCTATTCATTCAACGACGTCCAAGTACTTAGAAATTACTTAAAGTGACACATTTTTTCCTCAATGAGAATCGCAAAGAACAGCTCCAAAGGTTAAGGAAATTTTGTAATTAATAATTATTATAAAGCTGTAGGCGCCATCAATTTAATTTTTAATTTACAGATTCTCCATGCTTAATTAATCAAATTAGTGGAAGGCAAAAAATAAAGAGGGGAAAGATTATTATTATGTGAACTCCAACGAACTTTACACTCTACCCTCGACAATCTGTAGTTTTGCTGTGGCAGCGATTAATCTTGCCACGTCTCAAGTGTAACATGAGGCGCCCCTTGGTATTTAGCAAGTTGTTTTGGCTTTTTGTTTGGGTTTTTTTTTGTTTTGGCTTTAAAGCCTCGTTGAAATATGCATAATTTGTTGGTTTTTGATTCTTATCTAATAGATGTTTAATGTAGGCTTCAGTTTTGGAACTCGGGAATGGGACACCTGCCACAAATTAATAATTTCTACGCCTCAACTTTTCGTTTGGCAATTAAATAAGCCCAGACAACCTTAAAGATTGGGTTAATGGCTAAATCTTTAAGTTATTACGGCATTTTTTGCAGATTCTCTGTAGAATTGCTATTTCCATTTCTTGAATTTTGGACAACCCGCTGAGGCAAGTGGCTAGAATTAATTGTAATCTTCAGGGGATCGATTCGAATGAACGAACCAGAGCGAGAACGAGAACGATCGATCGATGTGTGATGTGAAAGGTTGAAAAGGTTAAGGAACATAATTCGAGTTGAATTGGCCAACAAAAATGATTAGATTGTTATGTAAGTTGTTTGTTGTGGCCGTAGACGGGCACTTCAATCAACATGGCTGAGTAATTCTTGGTACTTATAAACAAAAGCGATCGAGAGCAGAATTCTTCAAAAAGCTTCAACGCGAACGCGGCATTTCCGTGCTCATCGTCGACGACGTCGTTGTCGTTGAGTACATGCCAAAGTGTCGTCTTTAATTAGAAGCGAGTGAAACCAAAGCGACCGACAACTGGGAACTGAGAATGGAGAATTGTGAATTGAGAACTGGCGAACTGGAGAACTTAAGAACTGGCAACTGTTAACTGGGAACTTCAATGCCAAAGAACACTTTGCAAAGTTCTTTGGAACTTGCTCGCATAACTCGAAACTTGCTCTAATAACTTCCGCTGTTATCAACATGCGACTGCAATTGCTTCGATTGCATAAGTCTGTTTAGGCGTAGACTGCTTGGCAGCGCCACCTATCGCTGATAATTATAAATTGCACTGTCAAGTTTCCCACAGAGCATTTAAGTTGCCTTCCCTTCATTCTTTTGTACGAAATCCTTTAGCAAATTGCTCGCATTTAGCGCACAAAATGCCACTTACAACACTGACTGACGCGCACCCCTCTCGGTGATTCTCAACGTGGGAAAATAGCATCTCTATCGCGTTTGCGTGTTACTTTAACGTACGTAAATAATTGAAATTAATATTTTCAGCGATTTCTTGAAAACATTTCATAGCTCGCATTTTACTTGTCGGTCTTCCTTTGACGTTGAGAGGCGAAAAATAAAAAATTAAATGTGAAAAAAGAGAGAGAAAAAAACTACTAAAATGCGTAGATTGGTAGCCCGCACATTTTTCTACATGGATAGCGTTCTGTGGCAACGTCTCTACGAATCTTCGAAGCTTCGACTCTTCGTGGTTTCTGATTTTTTACCCTCTTTGCAATTTACTCAAGTGCGAAGCTGGAGCGAAACACTTTTAATACGAGTATTGTTCATTTCAACCAGCTAGAGAATGCCGCATATTTCATTTTAATTATTTTATTAAAGTCTCAGCCTCAATCTGTAATTATTTAAAGTGTTCCATTTGGTTTGAAATTGGGCGCTGGAATGTGGGAGCTAAACTTCAGCCTAAGGGCAGAGCCAAGTTTTTTTTATACAATTTTTTATTTATTTTTTGTTTCTTTGGAAATCATCACATATCATAAACTTAATACGCTTTAATGAGCTCGAAATACATACAAATTTGTATGCATTTTGTGTCATTGATTAATGATTTTGCCGACTTGATGATTGCCACGCATTACGTATATTTTTTTTGGGTTTCTACTGACTTCACCTTGGCAATCCACGTTGATCCCACAGTTTGCCATTTGTTTAATTATATTGTCGTAAGACAAGAAATAACAACTGAGCGATAACTCAGCTCAGCTCGGCTCGGCTCAGTTTACCTCCAACATAAGCCAAATTGTTTACCTGGCCAAAAAGAAACGGAGCAAACAGCTGCTACAGTAACAGAAACAGCCGGTTTATTATGCAAAAAACTTAACAAGAATTCTTTCGAATAGTCGCTGGAGTTGTACCCTGTAAAAGGTTTCGAAGTGGAGACTGTTGAGCAGGGAAACTTTAGTGGGAGTCCAAAGTAAGTCAAGTCTAAGAAAGTCATTTCCTAACGGATTTTATTCATTAAAAAATTATTAAAAGGCCAGCAAAAAGTCTAATAAATAAAATAAATAAATAAAAATAAGTTTCTTTAGGATTCTAGTCTTTAAAATATTTTAGTTATTAAAGTCTTTTGTTGACTTTATCCTTTAATAAAGATCAAGTTGCATATACCCCCTGTCAGTTGTTATGCGCTTCCAGAGTATATTATAATAAAATTCCAGAGCATTTCTTTTTATTAAATAAGAGCAAAATGGTAGAATCAAAACCGACAACAGCAGCGGCAAAAGCGGCAGAAACCGCTGCTTAAACCGACTTCTTGGCGGGGGCAACAAAATTCTTTAGCTCTTGTCTGCACCTCTCTCTCACTCTCTTTCTCTCTCTCTTTCTCACTGCTCCTCTTGCTCTCTTTGTCTTACTGTTTGTGTTGCTGGTCGTTTTGCATTTAATGTGTCATGCAACGCCGCATAGCGGACGCTGCTGCTGCTGCTGCCGTTGTTGCATACGTTGCAGTTGCAACTTCTGTTGTTGTTTCAGGTGCTGTTGTTATGTGGCAAGCGCCAAGTGTTGCAAACAATGCGATGAGCGAGCAGCAGTCGAGGGAGCCAAAAAGGGTAGCTGGAAAAACTGCTTATGCATATGGCGAGGAAAATGTGTTGCCAAGAAAAATGTGCGCTTAAATTGCAGCTGAGAGCGCTAGAGGGAGAGAGAGAGAGAGAGCGAGAGAAAGAGAGGGAGTGGGGGAATGAAGTGTAAGCAGAACTGAAGTGTGTGCCGTTGCATAAATATCGAGCTAAAGTGCCAGTTCGACTGGGTAACTTGGCCTGCCAGGGGGAAGTGGTAGGGGAGCACGGTGGGTAAGTAGAAGAGGAAGAGAGGTGAGGTAACTGTCGAGGTTTCGCAGCAGCTGCCACACACGTTGAACACACGCACCCGGCGGCTTTCGGCGACTTGACTTAAACGCATTTTTGCCATTGGCAAAGGCCAACCGGAGGTGGGGGCGGGGCAGGGCAACAAGGAAGGGGTAATCGCGTTAAGCGCATTGTGAATTATTTGTAAGATAGTCAGCCTGGCAACTGAGCAGGTGAGCAGCTGGGCAGGTGAGCAGGTAGTTAAAACACCCAGCGAGAAAGGGAGAGCGACATAGACAGGGACAACATTTCCACGCTATTTACGAGGTAATTTCGCCAAAGGAATATTACAGAACGTCTTCTAACAAATTTATGTTAAACTTTACGTCTTTTGTTTATATTTTTTGTTGGCGTATTTCAGAAAACTCTCACCCGAAAACTCTGAAAAGTAAAATCCAAGTTTTCCCCTTTGTCAAGTGCAGCTTCATTAGCTTCAACAAAAAAATAAAATTTAGAAAAGAAATACTAAAGAAATACTATGTAATTCGGAAGAATTACGATGCCATCTAAAAATGCATTGTTCATAAATTATGTTGGCAGTTTCATAGTTTCATCGTTTGTTTATCATTATCAACAGTTTTTTCTGTGTTTTATTTTTTGGTATAGAAAAAACTAATAAATCTTTGGGGCGGCACATAAAACTTGTCACAGACCAAACGCAATTTAAATACAAAAATAAAGCTAAAAACTAATTAAAATAATACCAAGAAATTAAGGAAGCAACTAATTGGACAAATCTCTGACTGAATAGAAGAAGAAAAGTCTTAAAGTGTGACATTTGTGGAGCTGAAAGCCAACTTATATAACAGTCGGTGAGCTTTTAATGTTAATGACCATTACGATGATCATCATGTGGTTGTTGATGGGTTTTAATAACCCACGTGAAGTTAAATGTATTGAAACGGAATGGAATGGAATGCTTTGAATATGTCGAGAACCGTAGCAAAAAGTCGGCAAAGAGAACTTTGATCTGGAAATTGAAGAAGAGAATTTGCCTCAGGTCTTAAACTATTTGCTAACTTTGTGTTTTTTTTTTTCCTTTCTTTGATGGTATTCCAAATATTGGACATTTAATTGTTCGGCAATCGAACAATTAAATGTTTGCGAATGGCAAGAACAACGGCCAACATGGGTTAATTACGATCGTTTGCTCGCTTAATCTTATTCCCACTTCCTTTCGTTCCTGCCCAGTGTTGAAAAAGGGCGTAGCTGGCAGATGAGCAGTGTTAGGAGAGGAAAGAGTCAAAGGTACTGAGGGCACGCTTCGTTGCACAGTTAAAGTGGCTCGAAAAAAAATAAAAGGTTCAACACTATTTAAAGTGGTTCACTGAATACCCTGTAAGCAGAGGGTATGTCAATTGTTTTGTCATTGCAAATAATGGCATGAAGTAAGAACAATTATCTTTACTACACTCTAGGGTATCTCAACTGTGTCTCTTTTTCGAGTACTGCTTTGAAAAATGCACTCAATTGTAGCATGATTCTTAGTTTTTCTAGATCGGAGGAGGAGGCAGAACCGGCACCTGTGACTCTACGCCGTTGGGGTGTGATCTTTATCGAGTCACAGCTGGCACTTCAAGTTCATTTTAGTTCAGTTGAGTTCTTATTTTTTTCCAACCTTCCACTTTTTGAACCTCTTCTTCTTCTTCTTCTTAGTCGTATTTGGTTCTGTCATTGTTTTCCATGGGGATTTCCATTTGACTGACTCTTGTAGCGTTTCATTTACCTACAGTAGCCGCCATTTGGGCCCGGAATCTTTTATTATTTTCTCTCAGCCAAGTCGAGTCTGGTCTCAGATCTCAGAGGTCCCAATGCTACATTCATTGTGTTTTCTTATCAATTAAAGCGTGACCTTTGTTGTGGTTTATCTGAGGGAATTAGTTCGGCCAGCCAGGCCGGCTGCTTTATGGTCTAATTAGTTGGAGAAACCTCACTGAAGGATCATTATGATTTTAAATCTTACACACAAAAAAAAATAAAGAAAGAAGTAATGAAAGATAGATGGAAAGGAAAATCAAATCGAAATTTGTACGGCGATGACATCAAGTTAATGTTTCCATCACTTTCGGTCTATCGGCACACAGGTACAGATACAGATAAGTATCTGATAAATCACACCCTATCAAGACCCATAAATATCAATTTTGGCACCATGACAAAGGCAATTAGGTAATCAGAGAGTCTTAAAATCATATTGGTATAAATATATATGAAGCACTCGACCATTCGGATTTTATAATTTCTATCTAAAGCCCAGTTTACGTAAGTTTACTGCTATTGACCAAATAACAGACAATAAATCTGCTTTATTACACGTATTTGCTTTATATTATTATTATTGTTAGTAATATTTTTCAAGTTTGTATTTGTAGTGCCCAAATGTGTACAAGTATTTACAACTGATACAAAAAATACGTGTACAATTGCACCTGTCAACAGGTGTCTGAAAAGCTTCGATTCGATTTAAACAAGTGTCAGTTTGGGCCATGGCTTTAAACTTTTCGTTGTTCTTATTGTTGTTGTTGTGGCTTTGTAACAAAAGCAAAACTTGTCATTAACAATAGAGCGAATGGGGAAGTCATATAAACATTGGAATATCTTTACAGTAAATATAATGGAAGTATTGAAATTGTATTACACAAAACCAGATCTTAAGTTCGAACGAAGGTTAATTGCAAATTGTAATTATAATGAGTAATAACTAATAAATAAAAGTAATTTAAGCAGTCGTCATGCCTTTAAGAAGTACAAAACGTCTCTTATTTGATCTTTAGCGATCTTCAGACGTTTAACAATCTGTTGAATATTTTTAGGGAATTACAAGAGTGATAAGATCTTGTCAATTATAACTGGGGACAACTTTTCACATATTTGCTCATTAAGTAAATTATACGTTTTCACTTTGAAGTCACACCGAAGTCGTACTCCAACCTGAACCTCAAACCGATCAGATCCGTTACGATGCGATCCTGAAACTCTTTAAAAATGCCAAACACAAAATGCTACAAAATAAAACAAACTAACAGTGGGGGAAGTTGGAGACGGAAAAGGCAGATGGACTGTATATAAAAAAAACAGTTTCAATTGGTTTGAAATTTTGGTCTTTGGTATTTCCAACCCTCCCCTAACTCCCGGACCATTTGACTGATTGTACATGTGAGAGCTTCTCCTCTTCGGCCCTTTTTGCCGAATTCTTTTTTAATGCGAAGCGCGCAATTTTCGTTGACATTTGCAAATTCTTGTCACAAACGCGAAAAATACAAAAACAAAATAAAAAACGAATCATAAAAAATGTTTTTTGTTGTTGTTTTGCTTTTGTTTTTGTTTTTTTTCTTATTTCGAGCGAATTTCAACTATTTTGTTGCTGCGGCCTCTTTTGACGACCGCTGGAGTTGCATTTAAAAGCGCAGAAGTTACCCACTGTACCCCCTTCCCCTTAAACACTACATGACAATTTGTGCAAAATTTAATGCAAATATTTGAATGAAAGCAAACTGAAGACAACTGACGAACTGTCGACTGGCGGCTAAGTAGGTAAATGTTTATGGTGCGTTTTATTTGGTTACCACTGCATTTGACAGTAAAATCAAAATAAAAACTCTTGGTGACTGTCCAAAGTGCGAAAGAGACAGCAACACTTTATAATACTTACGACGAATGAATGTATGTTAATTCCTCAACACCAAATGAAAGTAGTTCAATTTTAGACACAGACAAATGTTTGCCAATGGCATACAAATTTCAGCTCTTTGTCAAAGTTGTCTCATTGTCTGTCCGTCTATCCGTCTGTCCATTTATCTTTTAGAAAAGAACTTGCGAATTGCCTCTGTGTCTAAGCTGGAAATGTGTCACAAATGTGTGAGGTGCACTCTCCACCTAATGATCTACAGAGTGACAAGGCGTCTTTTTTAGTGCCACAAACACGGAAAGTGTGAAAGGTTGTTTGTCATTACCACTGTACTACTGAGGACTCTAGGGGTCGGGGGAATGGTTGCGAAGGAAGGGGCATCAAGAGCAGGTAGACAAGACTAAGACCAAAGTAGGCTAAAGATTAAGGAAATGCCAGAGAGGAAGTCACTGGAGCAACAATGAAAACAAGCAAACGCTTGACTTGTCACTATTTATTATGATTACAGGGATACTAACAATGAATGAATTTAATTTCTTTTTGTACTAATGAGTTGAGGAAAGCTTTCATTGCTGGCAAGTGGATGGAAATGAATGTACTTTCATTTAATAATGGAAATAAAATTTTAAATTAGTATGAAACTAATTTAAATGGAACACAATTGATATACTATAAACTAAAAGCTAAATTTCCTAATCAAATTCAATAACTTCCAAAATTAAATTATTATATTTTTTTCCTTGTTCTGAATTTAATTTTAATTATTTAAAAGATGCCTTCAAGCTCTTTTTCTTGCACTACGTACCTCTCTACAAGCTTTTGGTGTCTTTTAGCGGAATTTCCCTTTGCACAAATTTTGCAGACATTATTTTATTTTATACATTTTTTGTTTATTTTGAAATTTTGCGTAAAATATTTAAACAGTTTGATTTTTGTTTACACTCAAGGGTTTTTTTTGCGAAATTACCCAACAAGCCGTTTCTCTGTTGACGACGACGATTTCGTTATTTTTGTTGTTGCTGGCGAAACGGTTATAAAAATTAACATAATTATTGGTTATTGTAATTATTGTATTAAGTATTTTTTTTTTTTTGAGAAATTTCACTTTCTTTGCAAAAGCATTAGCAATAATCAGAGATAATTTCAAGTGTTGCCAACCGTTTGCAAATGCAGCAAACACAGCAACAACAACGAATGCAGCAATAATTAATTGTTGCGCTCGAATGCGCTGCAAAACTTAACGGAAATGGATATGAAATATTTAAGTACGAAAGCCGAAAAAAATCAAACAAAACATATATAAATACTGTTTGCTAATTGTTAATTGCAATTAGTTTAACACCGATTTCAATATTTGCATTATTACATTACATTAATTAGGCTGTTAGCGATGATGATGATGAAATTTGCAAACGTGAATGAACTTGGCAAATGAATGTGCTAAGCAAATGGCAATAAGAAAACAACAACGACGAAAAAACAAAGCACAATTACAGTTACTCCACTTAATTTATAGACATGCAAAAAAGAACAAACTTCACGGTCAGACTGCAAGCGAACTACAGAATAAACGAACGGACTTACACACATCAGTGTAGTGAGAGTGTGCGTGTGGGAGAGAGCGTGCGCGTGAGAGACAAAGTCAAGTTTTTACAGGTACGACTGCGCGCCGCGTACGTTGTGGCTACGACGAGCGTTAAAAGTCAACTGAATTCGCCGGCAAGCACGAACCGTCTGCGCAGGCGAATTGAACAGAGTCGCAAGTTGCTTGACGAGCAGCTGAGCAGCTAAGCGGCTCAGCGGCAGATGGACTGAGAGCGGCGACTGCGACCGCGACTGAGACCGAGGCGCTTGCAATTCTTTCGTTTGGCTTTTAATTGTCTTGGCGTCGCGTCGCTACGATGTTTTTGATCATTATCTCTCAGCTGCTCAACTTCATTATGAGCAGCATGTGGCGACTGCTCTCTGACTCCAAACTCCATGCACATGTGTACACATTAGACCCTCTCTGCCTATGCTCGTATGCATGTGTGTGTGTGCATTAGTGTGTGAGCTTGTGATCGCATTACAACAAGCTGATGACAAATTTGTGATAAGCGCAGGAAAAATCTCTCACCGAGCATTAAATTATTTAATTTGCCTAATGAAAATGCCGATTGATATCGACTGAACTTTGTACTCGTTTGGTTAGAGCAATTGGTCGACAGGCGGCATTTCAAAGTGTTATTTATTGTTTATATGCAATTCTCGGAATTATTGTTTCAATTCACTACGTGAATTTGTCACACAATATTTGCATATATGCAACAATTTCCCTTTGTTGTTTATTATTTAAATTAATTTATGACTATAATAGTATATAAACATATATATATCGGAATGGCTTATATCAAGCATTGACTTTGATGTAACACTCATTGCTCAATTACTTTGTTTGCTTCCAATGGAATTTTTAATGCCCATTATCGTAAATAATAATATAAATATGACATATAGAAATGTAAGTTCTTAGTTGTAAAATTAAGTTAACCTTGAAGTTGTTTTTCTTCGGCTCAAACAATTGCCAATTTTTTTGTGGTTTTCCAACACGAAATTCTAGTTATTGTTTAAATTAGCTGATTCTTTTGGGTTCATAACGTGATGTACTCGAGGGGATTTAGAGGGTTCGGGGGTTACTGAGGTGGCATCTCAATGGTGTTTCAGCCACGCTCCACGCTTTGGGCTTAGTAATTTTTAATTTGATGATTAATCGATAAGCGACAGCCCCAACGACTGAATCTACCGGGCCATTGTACTGATCCAAAGTGGTAGAAGGCGGGAGTGGGGGAGGGTACGATCAAAACGAAAAGAAACATAAAGAAACGGATCGGAGATTGCATGTGATTAGAATTTGTAATAAGCCAAAGAGCTTGAGAGTCCCAAAGCTCAAAGCTTTTTCTTTCTTTCATTCGCTTAATTCTCAGCACGCTCTCTGGGGGTATACCTGATAAAGATCTACCTGTGATTGGCTGCGATCAGCTTTGGGATGCTGTGTATTTTTTTTTGGTTTTGGGTAAAATTCCACCAAACACCCGCAACAAGAAAATTATGGAAAAACCGAAAGTGCATTAAGATGAGTACACAATTTTTTTAATACTTTTTTTTTTGGCTTTCACTTCCATTTCCATTGTTTAGAATCGTTAAAGAAATTTGTATTTGTATAAACATTGCATAATCTCTAGAGATTCACGACCTTTGGGCAATTATCATACAACTTTCTTTGCTTCTGCGTTTTGCCTGTGGCTCTAAACGAAACTTTCACACAGAACAAAAAATGAACAGAGAAAAAAACACTTTCCCAACCAAAATTTTGGAATGGGAATGGAATAATGTAGGCAAAATGGAAGTTCCACTTTAGTTTGTCATTTATCAACGAGACGGTTCTGCCTCTCTTTCACTCTCCCCCTCTCTCTCTTCTTGTAACTCATCTTCGCACGCTCATTTAGTGATAAGTTATGCTTTTCATTTGATTTTCTGATTGACAGATGCGACCTCAAAGCGTTTGTAATGGATACCAAATGTTTAAGTCCCCAACACTTTTGACTTCAATTTGTTTTATTTCGTTTCGGTTTGCTACGATTTGTATAATCGTGATAGATATGTAAATATATTTGGTATATCAGTATATAAGTTTGCCAAATGCAAAACAGCTGGCCATTAAAATGTGTCAGCTGAGTGCGAATACTTGGCTTGGGCTCACAAAAAATCATAGACCTTGTGCCACTTGTGGCAAGTAGACCCCGTACCCATTACAGGCCATAAACTATCCCATCCCATCCCAATTCCATACCATTTCCATACCCTTTTCCACTCCTCCCTACATTTCATGTCGTGCGTCACTTGGCAAAACAAATCAATCAAAGCTGCAGCTGCAGGAGGGCTCGAAAATTGCAGAGCAAAAAATGTATAAAACACGCCCCACACGTAGATAGCGATATCAATGCCGATACCAATCATATCCCCCACAGTCTCACCCCCTCTCTCTCTCTACCTCTCTATCCACTCTGGCAAATTGCGACAGAAGCAGCGGCGCCAACATTGACGCCAAATGCAAATTGCGGCAAAACTATAAAGGCAAATTATTTGACATGTGACATTATGCGAGAATTGCTCCCTTTGGGTCCATGGAACTAACGAATACACCCATTTACATTTTATATTAGCTAAAGGGTATTTACATCTTCATGCACGGTTGGTCGCTTATCTAGAGTATATTTAGTCCGGCAGTTGACTTAACAAGATCGAGATACTATAACCACATAAATGCAATAAAAATATTAAAAATAATCAATTTATTGGCTTATTTTAAGCTTTTTTCAAAACAAAGCAGTTAATTTATAAAAGAATCATGTGTCACATTTACTTGGCATCTTTTTTTTATTGTTTTATTTAAAGTTTTTAATGTTTTATAGAAGTTGTAATAAATCACAACTATTAAAATTAAATTATTTATTTAATAAAGATGTAGAGAGTTTGAAATTCTAGTTTGAATATAATTGAAACTTTTGTTTACTGAAGCTAAAATTTAAGTGAAATTTTAAATTTGTAATAAGTACATAGAATATTTACATAAAAGTGAAAACTAACTTCCTAAAATGTTGTATTTTTTTAGACCCCGTACTCTTTAAAAAAGAGTAAAGGGGGTCTATTAAGTTTGTCAGAAGCGAGATGTGCGTAACAGGCAGAAGGAGGCGTGGCCGACCCCATAAAGTATATATATTCTTGATCAGCATCAACAGCCGAGTCGATATAGCCATGTCCGTCTGTCCGTCTGTCCGTCTGTCCGTCTGTCCGTCTGTCCGTCTGTCCGTCTGTCCGTATGAACACCTGGATCTTTTAAACTACAAAAGCTAGAACCATGAAATTCACAATGAAAGTCCGTTATTATGTCAAGCAGATCAAGTTTATTTCAAATTGTTGCCACGCCCCCTACCGCCCCCGCAATGAGCAAAAAACCAGACAAACCTCGAGAAAATTTTTGTTTTAGGCGAATATCTCAGTAACTATAGCACTTAGGAGCACCAATTTTGGTATACAGGTTCCTAGAGACAGCCTTAATATAACGCCATTCAAAATTTTGAGCTGCCACGCCCCCTTTGCTCATCAGAAATAAAAGACTCTCCAGCTTCAATGCCTTGTTTCAGGCATTAAATCAAATAGTACAGTGTTGTAATTTAACATACGCTTAGAGAATTACTATTTCTAACTTTCCTGAAAGTGGCATCAAAATCCTATGTCAAACAACAGAGAAATTACGGTTCAAAGTCGAAGTTATTTTAAAGCAAAATCACTGCATGCGCGCAACACATACAAACAAACACAGAAACATACAAACATATGTTCGAACGTTTTCTCTACCTGCTGGCGGCAACGCTGCCCGGAGCCGCTGGCCGCGCCGACCAATGCTATACATACACACATATGTATGTGTGCACATACATATATGCAAATAATCGGAAGAATGATAGAAGAGGGGTGTGGTGCAACTGATAGAGTTGCGGCGCAATGTGGAACCTTCGCATGGATCGCGGGTTCGAGTGCTGACGATGACAGTCGTTAATTTATTTATTTTTTAATTTTAATTCAAAATGTAAATATTTAATTTTAATTTTTTAAATTTCTTTTGAAAATTTTAATTTAAATAAAATGCAATACTATGGGAGTACGGGGTCTTTTACAGTCGGCTCGATCGACTGTAGCCTTTCTTACTTGTTTTAAACTGTCTATAAAATAAAATAAAATTTGTTCAAACTTTTTTTCCTTTTTACAATATTTCTTTGCTTCTTAAATAAATATTTTATTATATTCATAAATTTTAAAAATATGTTTTAGTATTTTTTAAAGCCCACTATCTTTTTGATATGATTTTTTTAAGGTATTCTGAATACTAAAGTACTTTATGAGTACCACTAAAGAGTATGCTCTACTCGCTCTTTTTTCCCTAATCCAAAAAACACCACAACAATTGGCGGCTGGCAATCAAAGGCTGTCAATTGATAAGCGAATTTGTTATTGAGACTGAGACAGAGCCTTGATTTCTCAGTACAACCAAATGACAAAGTTCAAAGTGTTTGTGTGTGTGTGTCACATGTTGCATGCAACAACTAAAGAAAACTTATGATAGCACCAAAATGGTGCACACAATGATCACATTAACCCCGCAATGGAGCAAGTTGCACTTGACAGCAGAGCAGCGGGAATTTATGCTTTGGATGTTTGAATAAAACAGCCAAAAGTGGCCATAAAAGGCTGCCAACTTTTGGCCTAAAGTAGCCAAGCTAAATGGCCAATCACTTGACCGTACAACGCGCACATTGTCGGCTCATTAAAAAGACTTTTTGGCCAAATTATGAGCCGACCACAAAACACTGTATTTTTTTGTTGCTTTTGGCCAACATTTTGGTTCGGCTTGTTAGCGTAATTTGTTTCTCTCTTCTGGCGGTTTTAGCGTGTTTATTAATTACAATTTGATTCAACACGTTTTGGCTTTTTAATCCGCAAACCAAAAGAAGGCGTTACGTTAGATTTTCTTAAAGTTTTTTATATTCTTGCCAAGACAATCGAATGGAATTCTTAAAAGTTTAAGTAATACGAATTGCGGTGTAAAAGGGAAAATTCGAAGGCATTAAACAAATAAGCATAAACATAAATAAAATGTGTTAAACCATTAAAACTGTCAATTTGTGTGTCGAATAAAAAATTGCGAAATGAATTTAATAAATTCAATACTTAATGTGGATTACACGCGGGGCGTACTATAAACTCGGCATAAAACAAACATAAAAATAAATATCTAAATAATAATAAATATAAATAGCAAAACTACAAACAGATGGACAGACAGAAGGACAGTGAAACTAACGATC
Source organism: Drosophila acutilabella (assembly GCA_035046005.1). NCBI lineage: Eukaryota > Metazoa > Arthropoda > Insecta > Diptera > Drosophilidae > Drosophila > Drosophila acutilabella. Next base: position 19,516,128 of record JAWNOK010000013.1, read on the forward strand.
ATAAATTTCAATCAGTTGGCCAACTAAAAAACCATTAAAATATGTTATAAAAATTCAATTTCTGGCCCAGCGAGCACATGTACAACTCCCAATGTTTCTGGCCTAAAGCAAACTGGGCCCAGAAACAACAATTGTCTAGTACAAATAATGCACAATAAACATAAATTAGCAATGCCATTTTCTTGTGTTTTTTGTTAATACTCTTTAAAAGTGGTCTCAAATGGGGTATTTATGGGCATATGAACGGTTTGTAACACACTACGGGGTGTAGAGTAGATAATTAAATTTTCATAAATTTATTAGACTACATAGATTTTTATTTAAATTTTTTCTTTTAATAAAGTTGTTTTCTTCCCAGAGTATCTTCCTGTTAATCACTCCCAACTATTCTATTGCATTTTCTTAAGTGAATTAAATTGGGCTCGTTATGGCCAAGTGACCTTTGCTAGCTAGTAAATAATACCCCAAGACTTTTGGGGCCCCGTTTACATTATAAATTGCCAATTGGCAATCCGACATTCGTTTGACAATCACCGAATTGGCCAAGTTCACATGGCCAACACATTGTATCCGATTTCGATGTTAATTTCGAATCCGATGTCGATGTCGACTCCTAGTTCATGCATTAGAAAGTATAGCTAAAAAAAAACCCGCCAGATTTGAATTGGGGCGTGCCTCGGGACGACGACGACGACGACGACGTCGACGAAGACACACCTTTAAGGTAGAGTGAGGGGCTCATAATGAGATTTGTTGCCATATCTGAGACAATTGGCTGAAAGGGGGCGTGAAAATTGCAGGGCCTTTTAGATAGACCAAAAATTGTGACTTTGGGCTACAATTTTGGGCTGGGTCTAGCTGGGTCTAGCTGGGTCTCGCTTACCTGCCCAGCTCCCTTCGCCACCCACTGATTCATTCTGCAGTTTCTGATTCTTTTGTGCAATTGGCAAGTGCCATTTTCTGCAGTTGCTTGTGTTTTAGTTTTTTTTTTATATTTTTAATTAGTTGACGGTTGTTTTTCCTCCTCTTCCTCTTCATCCTCCGCTGCTTTGTTTTTGTTTGGGGCGTGTGAACTTTTTTCTTTTAATTAGCTATCATGTTGTTTGTGTTTCTTGTGTTCTTTGATGAATTGAATTTGACATTTTCAGCTTAAAAAATAATTTTTTTTTATCGCAATTGTGACGCAAACATTTGACGTTGCAATTAACTGTAATCTAAAATATTAGCAACACTTTGACGACTTTTAATTAATGGCAGTACAACTTGTGGTAAATTCCATATAATTCAACTTTAATCAGATCAGAAGGAGTCATTTTAGCTGTGAGTAGTATTAAAAACAGTTTACTTCAATTTATTTATAAATAAAAAGAGTCTTTCAGAAGAGTATTTAACGTGTGTGCTGTCCAAAAGTGAAATTCTTTTCATGCTTTTTAATATTTTATTTGCATTGCATGAAAATTGATTGTTTGGTTTTGTAATTATTAAATAAACGCCTTCTTTATATCAAATATTTATGATTAACAATATGATAAAATGCTGATAAAATTGTCATTTTATTACCGCAAAACTGATGCAATCAATTATGAATAATGCAAAAAATAAATTTAAATAAAAAACTATAACAAAGCCAAATTGTCGCTGAATGTTTTGTTTTATTTATAAAAAAAAAATAGAGGGAAAAAAAAATAAATGCCAAAGAAAAGTTATAACACACTGAGCTATTGTTTATCATTGTTATTAACTGTAGACAACAGCTGCGATATCTGATTAAACAATTAAAAGCGAATGTTTTATTAATAATTGAGTTGAGCTGGTTGTGTTTTATTTAGTTGTTTTTTATTCGCATTTCTTTCCCTTCTACTGCCATTCTTTGATTGCTTATAATAAACTGTTCTTTCAATTATCTAAATTAAAAAATTCCTCAGTCTTGTTTTGGTATCTGTTCTATTTCAATTTATTTATTTATTGTATTGCAATTTTTATTTTTTTTTTTTGCTAATTTGTTGCTGTGTCGCACATTTCACGCTTCTTGATTGCTTTTTCTGTTTGTATAGTGAACAGTTTTTACCTTGCAAGGTCGCAGATACGCAGATACGCGTTCCCACCGGACGACACAGTTGCAGATACATAACAATCAGATGCAGATAGCGAAAATTAACTTGTAAATGTTAAAATGACTTCAGGTTGTATTCATTTCTGTCACTTGAAGAGCTTTGATAACTTTGGTATTTTATCAGTCACAAGATATCGAGTTTGAGTGTGTGTGTGGGTGTGTAACCTTGAGCGATTTAACAACCTTGACTCGGGTTAATGCCAATATTAATTACCAATCTTAACTGGTTAACTGGTATATATAGATCAGTTTATCCGTCTTAAGTGTGAGCAAAACAATAAATGAATGAATGACTGTATGAATATTGTCAATAATGAGCTAGTGTTACTCGTTAATTGACAAAAGTAACTCTATTTATACAATTTATTTCATATTCATTCACAGCACTCATGAATCATCAAGAAATCGCATTCACTTGCGACTCTAAAGATCGTGATTCAAGTTGACATTTTGCTAAGAGTCTGCTGAAAAATTTGCATTTAAATCAAAGCCGACAAGCTGACTGACACCCCCCTATCACCCCTCTGGCCCTCTTGGACCTCCCAGCTTGTCGTCTCACCTTTGTTGTTGTTGGCGCCTAAAACGGAGCTCATAAATTATATTTGTGCCTAATTTCCCCGCTCTTCACAGTCCAAGGGTTGAGGGGAAATTCGGGTATTGCCCTTGCCAAAAAAAATAAGCAAACTGAAAATGTGAGTGCTACACACACTCACACACACTCAGGTGCACATAAATCATCGACGCGTCGTCAGGTATGGAAAAGTCGCCTGCCAGACACTTAGTCAAAAAAGATTTCGGCGGCACCGCACAGAAAGTTAACATGGAAACTACATAATTCACTTAAATGTCAAGTTTGCTGTACTCTGGCTAGGATGTGTGAAGAGAGAAGGCTTCGTTGGCTAGTAAAAGGTAGTAACTTGGCTATAAGTAGCAAAACGGAAAACGTTGGTAGCAGCGCTTTGGCTCTTGGCTCGGCAGCTGTGCCAAAAACTGTTCACGTCACTCAAGCGGCTCTTGAAAATGTGGTAATAAAGATTCAGCCAGCTGAAGAGATGAAAAACTTGCAAATGCACAAACAAACACACACACACAGTCACACACACTCACTTACACTTGTACAATTTGTTTGGGGCAGGAAAATTTCACTAAAGCGCTTTGGTCACGATTTATCATCATTGCTGAGAAGCCATTTGACAAAAAGGGAAACATCTGCCCAGAGGAGGCGGAGTGGGCGGGCTGAGGAGGAGAGGGGTGGGTACAGGGGTAAAGGGCAGCTCAGAGGGGGCTACTTTGGGTTCAAGTTCCAGTCAAGCGCCAAACATTTTTGGTTACATGGTTTAGTTTTTTTTAGCTTGATTCACTCGCTTGACTGACAGACTATCCTGGCGACTTCGGGGGGATCTTGGGACTCTCGGGGATCTGTTGTACTCCCTGACACTTAACGTGTCATTCGAACATTTTATTAGACTTGACAATGAACTCTTGAACCCAAGCCAGAAAAAAATACAACATTAACAACAAATTCAACAAAAAATTGCATTAAAAAAATGTTAAAATTAAAATAAAACTTTTTGCCACAACTTTCACATTGACAACGTCAGCGGAATCGACTGGCAAAAAGTCTATGGAAAATTCTCTGTGAAAACGAATTTTAAGCTAATTTGTTTTGAGCTCATCTTTAATAGAAAAGAAAAGTAAAGCTAATTTTAAGTATTATTCAAAACTTTCCCAATAATTAAAAAATAATAGCTTTTACTATTTAATTTCTGGCTTGAACAACATACAACATACTTGTATCACAGTAGATTTTAAGTACAAGTTCATTGAATTGTTTAAAACATTCCAATCAATTAGTTCTGCTTTTAAAGTCATATTATTAACTATATATAGCATCTTTAAACCATAAGATAAGCCATTTATATTAAGCAAAACCTTTACAAAACTTTTCTAAGATCGCAGTATTAACTCACTCAAAGGCTTTCTAAATTATATGCCCCTTTTTGGCTACCAATCAGTAGTCAGTTCCTAGGCTAATCCAAAATTCAGTCACCCACGATCGAAGTTCTTTCACAGCAAACTGAAAAACGATCTGATATTTTCCATTTATCAATGCTGCAAATCAAAGTTTACATTTCTATTGGAATTGGAATGGGAATTGGAATTGTCTTTTAAATGTTATTTTGATTTTGAATACGATGTTGTTGTTTATTTCACTGAATTGGGGCCAAAACGTAAACATTTCTCAATGCGCGCGCTGATCGCTTGGCCTTTAACCAAAAACCAACAACAACAGCGACTTGGCTCAAATAAATCTTATCAAATTAAGCCGAGACTTCGCTACAACAACAACAACAACAAGTTAAATGTGGGCGTGAGTTTAGAGGCGACTACAAGTGAGAAGTTCGAAGTGGGCGTCACTATTTATTTTTTTTTTCCTCAGTTTTTTTGTAGGGCTTGTCGAGGTTTGTTGGTTTTTTTCTGGGTTCGAGTTCGGGTTTGGTTTTGGGGATTTGGGCTGGGGAACTGTTGAGTAATTGTTAACGACGCGACGTCTCGAGTTGACCAAGTTAAATGTGTACAATGCCAAAATTGGGCAAATTAATTAAGCCATTTTAAACAATTTTACTTTTGGCTTTTGCTTTTTGCGTTTGCCTTTAAATTGCACTCGAATTAAATTGTTTAATTTAATTTGCTTGAAAATAGTTGCAATTGTTGTACTTTTTGTTGCTCTTGTTGTTGTTATTGTTATTGTTGTTGTAATTGGCAGTCGCATTGCGTTTAAGTGAAAAGCGCTCAGCACGTTTTACTTTTTTTTTCTTCATCCAATTCGCTGGCGTTAATTTCCAACTGTCCAGTTTTTGCTTTTCTTCTGCACTGCACACTACCGAAACGACTGGGTATGCTGGTACCTTAAGTAGGTTGGTGACGTTTAAAAATCTATAAAATGTATTACAAGTCCTATGTTTATATATAACGCTTTAGATAAGACATTTTGTTATATAATTTAATTTAAAACATGAGCTCAATATTAAGGAAATCCACTGTGTATTTGATCATTCACTTGGTTATGACTGGAGACTCTTTTTGGGTATTTTAAAGGAAACAAACTTAAATACAAATTTATAAATTCAAGGATTGGTAGTGCAGTAGACCAGGCATCACACTGTCATACTCAATCAGCTGTTAGAATATAAGTAGAAGTATGAGTATACTAGTATAAGTATAAGAGTACATGATCAGAAGAATGATGAGTAATAAGAATAAGAGAATGTGAACGAGTTTATTTTAGTGCGAACCACGAAGGAGAGCTTTACAAGATAAGAACAAAAAGGAAGAACGATTGTTATTAAATAAACTTGTGAAATAACTTGTGACTAAGTAAACTACAGTAGTTTTAAAAGCTTTACTTTCTTTAAATTATTAATTAATCTTAGAAGCCTGCTAAGTGTGGTTTAAACTTTTCAAGTGTTAAAAAAATGCATCAAGTTATTAAAGTAAATAATGAGAGTTTATAAATAACTATTTATTATTTATTGTATAATTTTTACAACAAAAAATTATAAAATTTTAAAAATATTTTAGTTCATGGTAGTAATTAAATTGAAAACTGATTTTCTGTTATATATTTTGATTAATTTAATATTTATTATTATTTGTTTTATTAATTTTACGGTGTTCATTCAATTCCTAGTTTTGATATATATTTTAAATAGAGTATTCCGGAAGTGTAGCTAAGTCTAATTTAATTTTAACTTGAGGAAGAAGCTTCGATAGGCCTCGTTTGTAAGCTTTTATCTGACATTGCGATGCACGTTTCATTTTCTTCTTCTTCTTCTTGAGCTGCTCATATTTGTGGCAGGAAGCAAGACGACCGTACGTTTTGTAGGGTCCAATTTATGGAGCCAGCAGCAGTTGGCAGCACTAGAGGGCTCATCTCCAATTACTGATTGCCCGGGTTCCACATGCCGTACGCCACATGCCACATGCCACAGCCTAAGGCAGCAGTGAGTTAGAGACAAAGAGAGGGAGAGAGAGAGGGAGGGAGAGAAAAAACAGTTGGCCCCGAGGGCTGGCAAATATTTGACGCTTATTCCATCAACGTCAACGATCTGAGGAACAACAATAACTCAACTGATCGATCAAATGTCGTCGCTGATCGTGGAATGATCACACCAGAGGCAAAGTTAATGGGTTACCAGTTATTTTGGTCAGTTTTTGACACACTTTTCCAAAACACGCGGGTTGACACCAATTTTTTTTGTCGTACTATTTGATAAATTACACAAAACTTTCAATATTTTAAATATAATACATTATGAAAGTATTTTGAAGAATTCTTTTCGGCTAAATAGACAAGAAATTTTCCACGGCTTTCATGGCATTTCGTGTTGCAATAACTTACTTTCTCAAACAAGAAAACGCAACAACAATTGCAGCCAATTAATTTGTCATAAACAAAAGTCGAAGATCTATAGACAGAAATTATGTTGTTACAAATGGTGAAATGGTGGTAGGAGGGAGGAGGTAACTTGACCAGATCGAGTGATAAACTGGCCACAGTCAAATTCAATCCGATTCCAATGCACCCACAACAATTATAAATAACAACAACAAATTATAATGCAAAAGCCTTCAAAGTCGATTCGAAATTGAGTTTGAATGAAATGCAAGCGATCCTCAATAACAACAAGCCAAAGCAAATTGCATAATTATTGCTACAAATGAAGCTGAAACTGAGAAGAAAGTGGTACCGTTTGAATCGTGATAAAGCGATAATTTTCCACCGCCAAATGCATTTCACTTTCAGCTCAACAAACAAACCAAAACCAAAACTCAAACCAAAACCAAAAAGAAAAAAAAATTACCAAACAAACGAGCAACTTTAAATTCAACTGTCGAGACGACAGAGTATATTATTATGAAATCCGATTCGTATTCGGCTTCGGATTTGTTTACGGCATTGGAAGCGTCCAAAAGGCGCCCACGCCAACTGTCAGAGTGGTAGCAGGTAGAGGGGGGGGGTCTGTCTTGAGCACTCTATTCAGCATAAAGTTCCGTTTTCAAGTCCGAGTTCGAGTTCAAAGTTTGCGCAAATCTGCAGAAGACACAACCTTCCAAACGGTCTCTTTCTCAGTCTCAGACGGCTTGCGATTCCCGACTCTAAGCCTCTTCCTTAGCCATTCCCCTGCTTCTTTTTTATATACTTCAATTTAAATCATTTGCTTTTCACTCTTTTATTGTTTGGGGCACAACTAAAACAATAACTAAAGAGGAAAGTGATATAAACATCAGTTTTTGCAACTGCTTCATCCCACTCCCACTCCCCCTTCCTACCACTTCTGCTCACGAGGACCATCATCAGCATCTTTTGCCCATAAGACTAAACGGCATTTTTATTACGTTTGAAATGCGCCAAATCATCATGAAACCCACAGCATAAAAGAGGAGTAAAGTGGAAGGAAAGTGGAGGAAAAGTAGGAGGAAACTGACGGAAGCTTTTTAGCGCTTTTGACAAGAGCTTTGAGCACAAACATCCATTTGAAAGCCCACAATTTGTTTATAACAATCAAAGCTTTAGGCCAACATTTAATAACTTTAAACAAAACTGTTTGTTAATCATAATAGTTTAAATTTAATTCTTAAATTTAATTTTAGTTTATTTCAGGCATTCAAAATGTGACAATCACAACAACAACAACAAAGTGTTGTGGCTACCGTGTGCCGCAGGCCATGCGCTCAAAAGGCGGCAATTCTGGCTGTAGCAACAAAAGCGTGCTAATCCCGCCCTACGGTTATTGAGGCAACCCACATACCAAAAAGTACCCATTGAATTAAGCCAAACACTTTTCGTTTCACCCTCTCTTTTTTAGCCTTTTTTTTTGGCCGCGAGCTGGGATTAAGTTTAATTATTTTCAGCTTAATTAATTTACAAGCTGGCAAAAAGCAGAAGATGAAGAGGTGGGAAAGCACAACAAAAAGGCTTAAACTTATTTTCTCGCACGTTGACAGCTGCGCCTTTATCTGGGAAATTGGCCAGATGCATCATCAAACTAATAGAAAAATGCTAGGAAAAATATTTCTACACGCCAATCGAGGGATAAAGGGCAGGCGGGTAGGATTGCGATGGCTAGAGCGAGACAGGGAGACAGAGAGAGGGAGATGGCTTGCCACTTGGGGCGCTGCCTTTTTTGGAATTTTCACAGCCGCCAGAGCGGCGACTTTGGCTGCCTTTTGATAACGCCAATGACTTGGGCATCGCTAACTTCTATAAATAGACTTAGGAGCAGACTCTGGAGTCGATGCTGAAGTTGCGCATGCGCGAGGCATGCGATGCAGGTTCCTTGGAAAAATGCAATGCAATGTCGGAGCAATAGTTGAGGCCAAGTTAAGTGTAGGACAAGTTGGCTCTCTGAGGGCGCAGGGCTGTGTGGGAGGGCAATGCGAGACGATGGCGATGGTTGCCAGCCCATTCAATACCACACCATGTCATACCATGCAATACACTGTCCAAAATTAGACACCCTAAACTTACTAAGATATGTTTTTGGGTTATGGCTCAGCAATGGTAAATTTCCATTTAAAGTAACTTTCTTTCTAAGGTCTAGTTTACAATAAAATATATTTAAAAGATAATACTTAGTTTGTCCTAAAAGTATTTCTATACTTCACGTACATCATTTTCTAGCATGTTCTATTTTTTACAGTGTAGCATAGCAAACAATTTCCCCTGCTCCCTAAGCAAAAACTCATCCCATCATAGACAGATGCTGTTAAATTGATAGCGTGCGTTTTTTGTTGTTGCGTGTCTGAAACTCTGCAACTCAAACTCAACAGTTGAAGCTCTCGGCATCCCTTTCTCCAGCCCCTCCCTGGTCCACACCACCTGGTGCGCTGGGGTGGGGGTAAAGTGTCGGTAATGTGCCTAAAGACTAGGCTTCATGACGATCACAAAGGTGTGTCGTCGCTCTCCAGGCAGACATTGTTCTAGCGAAAGGGAAACTAATCGCAAAGAATTCGAGAATTCAAGAAATCGAGAACTGAAGAACTTGAGACCTTAAAGATCACGTGAAAGTTAGCTTAACTTACCCCTATAACGCTTAAGTGTTAACATATCGAGTGTGTGCGTTAATTACCTGCAAAGAGAAGAGAAATAATAATTACAATTAATTATATAAACAATCAATAAAATGAACCTTTCACTATTTATAAATGTATTCAAGCAGCTGCGCTTTAAAATGTGCACTCGCTTCCATGTTCTCATGTTGCTAATCAGCTAAAACGTCACTTCAGCTTGTGGCTAAAAAGCCAACGACTTGGCCATGGCATTGATAAGGTCTAGGTCGCAGCGTCTGCGGGCGCCCACTGCACAGGTAAATGCCAAACCCAATACCAATCTCAATGTACTCGAACCCAATACGTATCCCAATCCCAAGGAAAAGCAGACTGAGACTCTGGAGAGTCAAGCTCTGGACCAGTCAGCGAACCAGATAAGAAATGCCTTTTATTGGTTTTTCCTTTTGAGTTGGCTCTATTTGCTGATTAGCCAATAGATTACGAAGGCCAAGGCTCAAGCCGAGACTGTTGCCAGCGATTTGGGGCGCGGCTAAACAGCGACTTAAAAATATATTTATTTTTAGTTGGCAAAAAAGACTGGAATTTTTCTTTGAATAATAAAAAATTGCATTTGAAATAAAATTGTAATTTGAAAATGGTATTTTCGTGACAGCACTCAATCAATTTAATTTTAAAAAACATTTTCATTTTAATTTTCTTTGCTTGCCACACATTTTTCACACCAACAAATTGCCAAAGCTACCAACGTGCCGTACACGTAATTATTTAAAATATGTTATGAATTTTGCACATGCAATCATCACAAAGGTTTTTACAGCATCCGTAAAAAAGAGAGAGAAAAAACAATATGAGGAATTTTGATAAAAAATTGGCAGAAATTTGGGGAAGCGCCGCTGCTAAAGTTCAGTAATTAATTATAAACAAAAGCGCGAGAAGACAAAAGCAAAACTCTTTTTATTTTGGCACAGTGGTAAAATGTGGCCACATTGATAGCAAATAATAAATACATTTTATCAAATATTTTGTAAAAAAAAACTTAAAATTTATACGACGAAAAGAAAGTCTCTTCAATTTTTGATTTCTGTTTTCGTTATTCAATGAGATTTTTTGAAAAAACAAAAAAATTGTGCAACATTTGTCGTTAATTATATTTTGCTCGCCTTTGAAGGGCTTTGTTTTTTGTATATTATCTTCTTCGATTGATAAATTGTTATTAATTAAATGTTGGCCCATACAAATTGGCGAAGATGCTCTCGTGATTTGGGCAGGTAAACAGCCCATTGGCAAATCCAGGCCTCAAACGTATGCCATTGATTGACTAGGGTGATTATTTGTGATCTTTGAGTTATTAATCTTTTGCTTTATGTAACTTTAAAGTTTGCCAAAGCAAATACTAAATTAATTTTGGGTGTAATGCCTTCGATAGATCAGTTTTGGACAGTTAGGCAGTTAAATTTGGTAATATTGTAAAGAAAGTTAAGAGAGTCAACAAATTTTAGACAAAATATATTATATATTATATGTAAAAATCATATTTATAAAGTAGTTCTTATGTAAATCTTGTTCTTACATATACGCATTTATCTTTACGCATTTATCTATGCTTCGAGTAAGATATTATTACTTTATTCTAAAGCTTATACTTAAAAGTTGTTCAGCTTAGACTTGAGGTATAATCACACTCGTCACTGAAAACTTCCCTCTCCTCCCCGCCTCCCCTTTCTAAAACTTTATCTTCATCTTACCCATAACATTAAAGCTTAATGCTTATTTTATCTCTCGGATATTTCCCCCTGTATCCTTCTCTTTAACACATCGCGGCTCAGCTTGCAACATTTGATCGTAATATTTTACGGTTTTCCTACTCTTTCATCTGCTTTTCTACTTCTTCTACTTCTTCTTCTCCTCTGCTTTATATTGATGTTGTATGTGGAAATTATATGCATTATTAGATATTATTCCAGGCAGCAGCGCAGGCGCAGAGGCGAAGAATCTTCTACAACGATTCTACAAAAATCGCATTCGATTCGCGGCAAATCTCTGCATAGATTCTAACGGTAACTGGCCAACAAAAGACACGAAGAAGAAGCAGCAGAAGAAGAAGAAGACAAACAAACATGTGTAAGCTGCTGCTTAGCAATCTTCTTCTCTCCTCCGATTCCCCCCTTTGGATGCTTCCTCTTCTAGCTGTGATGATTCTTTTGCGATTCTTCTGTTGGCTACCACTCTTGGAGCTGCTCTTGGCCAAGTTGTTTAGCAACATTTTGAACCTGTCGTCATGACTTGGCCAAAGTCAAGTTAGGCACAACAACAGCAACAACAACAGCAGCGACAACAACCACAGCAATGCGGCACACGTGATTTAGTTCCTGTCGCTGCAGCAAACTTGTTGTCCCCCTCCGCCCTCACCCCGCTCCTCCCCACACCCCCTCAGATACCCCTTGCCTGCGGAGCGTAGTGTCGCTTGTGTTTTATGCATATTTTGTGGCCATTGGAGCTGCCTTGCTGACTTGCAGCCGCTTATCTTTGGCTTAAATAAATTTTACGCTCGTGTATTTCTTTTCAACGCCAGCCAGCATCCAATACCCAAGTCCCCAGCCTTAACCCCCTCTCGCCCGCTATTACCAATCCCGAATCCGGCCTACAACAACAACCAAAACAACATCGTTGACAACGACACACTGCCCAAATGTCCTCAGTTACCACATTGCAACTTATTTTAAGACCCTGTAGACACATGTACTAAGAGTAATTAGGTTGGTAAAAGTGGCTATTAAATTTAAACTAAAATTCATATATTAAGATAGTTTAGTTTAAAATGTATCTGTTCATAATCGAAGACCAGATTTGTTCAGCTCCACATTACTGTACAGTAAAATTCTTATAAAATAAAATTTTAATAATTCTAATTACAGGATGTTTTGAAGTCGGTATGGCTAGCCTATACTACTAGTTGTTGTTGTTGTAACATGCATCCTCCAATCGCTTGGCAAGCATCTTTGTCTGGCCATTTTCCCAGCTGCTCGCACCCCTTAACCCCTCCTTAACCTCCAGCAGTACCCTGTTCTCCTCTCTCTCTTTATGTTTCTCTCCCTCTCTTTATTTCTGGCTATGTTTCTCTGTTTGGCTTACTTGCATCTTGTTGCACATTGTTTGAATTTATTGCCACATTAATAAAATTTACAGCTAATAAAAAATGCATCGAGGTCTTGCCATGACACCCACTAACTGCCCCTACCCCCGGCTTACATCCACGCCTCCTACACTCATCCAATGCACCCTCTACACCCTTTTATTCCCCCCTAGCTTGACAATATTATTGACCGCATTGAATGCCAAACTGAGTGTAGTGCCAAAAGATTTATGTTTAGACCATGCATGTAGCTCTCTTCTTCTTTTCTTCTCTTTCCTTCTCCCCTTTAACATCTTCTTTTCATCTCATTACAACTCTGGGGAACGTTAACAGTAAACAACGCCCAAAAGTCCTAAACAAAGCTCACATTTTTCCTGACTTTAGCTGAACTTTCTACAATTCTTCTGTCTTCTGCCTTCAGCTGTCTTCCTAAGGCAGAAGACTCCGACGAATCAGACGTAACTCACCAATTTCTTAAGCTCTTTGAATAAAAATTGCGCAATATTATTTAACAACAATAATGCAATTGATTTCTGTTGAAAGAAGAAGACAACAATTACAACGGTACTTGCTTTCAATGAAAGCAAAGCAAAGAAAGAGAGAGGCACTCGCAGAGGGGGAGGAGGGAAGCGCAGTTAGAGATTCCTCAAGCGAACTTCAAGCGAAGCGAGCAAACAAAATGCTTAACAAAGGTCACAACATTGACATTGAACAAGACTTCAAAGAGGAGGGAGAAGGGAGTGAGATGAGGACAGCAGAAGAATGCAGTAAAGCGCAAGGGAAATGTGTGCGGTGGGGAAAGGGAAACGGTACCCAAAGGGGTACTGTTAGAGACCTTTCCAGCTAAAAATGTAAACATTACTTTGGTAAATGTTGTTTAATATGCAATTACAGGCGACAGAGACGAGAGAAGTCTGAAGTCCCGCGAGAATTTCAAGAGTTTAGAATCGACAATAGATGCTACAATTGGCAGGAGAAGTGAAAGAGAGAAAGGGAGACAGAGGGAGATGGATATATGGGGAAAGTGGTAGTCTTCGATTTTGGAGTATCGTTTGCCGCTTTGGCCAGTCAATCAAAACGTTTAAAATTAAATTATACGATGACAAACGAAAAGAATTTTCCTCCAGACCCCACTCCCTCTGAAGACTGCTCTTCGTTGTTGGTTCATGTGTCAAAAGTTCAACACCGTGAAGCTTTTCAGTTCCCTTTTATATTTTTTTGGGATTCGTTCTTTCCACAAATCAATCATTGCAGTCATATGTTGGATTCTACTTCTTCTGCTTCTTCTTCTTCTCATGGTTCTTCTGTAACTCTGCAACTCTTCCCAAACTTCCATCCCATTGTGCGTCACACATAATTATGCTGTAATTGATATTTTCTACTCTGAGACACCCCAACGTGCCCCTCCTCCTCTACACACACATACACACTGCCCCTTGTCACTCTGTCGGGGCGTCGCAACTTTCAAAAGAAATCAAAATTTGTAACGCCTTTTGATGGCCCGTTTCGTATTCTTCTTTTTTTAGGAGTTACCGCCTAAGAACTTGTCGAACCTGCACTTAGTTTGCATAGAGTTCTTTACAGTTCTTTTCTTCCTCTTCTTCTACTTGCCTCCCGCTTTTCCTCTTTGTTGATTGAATGTTTTCAGAGTTCTTAGCTGTACCGTTAGCTGTAAAGTGTCTAGTAATTTCGCCATATTGTCTATGGGGAAACACTAACAATAAAAGGTTCCTCGAGGAAGGAATACAGTTTCTTTGAATCTTCTAAAACATTTAAGTTTATACCAAATACTTGTTCCATTTTTATGCAGCTGCCTTATCAATCTACACACTTTCCCTTCAAGTGAAAGTCTTTGAGAATTTCCTAAAAACATTTGCAGGCGCATCTCGAATCCCAGACATTCCAACAATGATAGATCATTAAAAAACATTTCGTAGGTTTCCAGAGAGTAACATCAAAATAGTCACGACCCTGTTACTGACCACAGTCCCAACTATTTTCGATTTCTCAAACTTTTCCAGCTTCCCCAAATACACGATCCCCTCTCTAAGGTATCGACTGCAGTTGAAAGGTCGTGTGAATGGCTCTTAAATGATTTTTTTACAGAGTGCGAGTAGTGCAATTTGATTTGCTTATACACCAAAAGTTTAACATTGAAAATGCTCATTGGTCTTTAGAAATTCCCCACATCACAAACTATAAGAAAAACCTTTATTGGGGTTTGTCTATCAGTTCTTCTTCTTCATCTTTTGGTACTGCTTAAAATGGTAAGCAGGAAATGATATAGGTATTTTTTGGTGGGAAGTTAGAGCTATTTCAGAACTGTCATTGGGAGTTTAGAATAGAGTGAGTTATGTAAGGTTTAATTAACTGTTCTGATCACTTAAATTTAGTTTAAAACATCAACTAAGTTAATAAATCTCAGTCAACAATCTCAGGTTGTTATTGTAGACTATCGATTAATCACGAAATCACTTGAAAGTCTGTGGAAACTGCACAAAACGACTCTCCACTGAATAAATCATTTCTTTCTTTCCACAATTTGTTGACACTTTGTTAAAAGTTGTTGGGCATTTCATGTCGATGACCATTCAATAACTGCCACAAAATAGTTTCCAATGCCTCAAGTGCAATGTGTTTTCATTTTTCCCCAGTTTTTATCCTCTTTTTTTTATTATATATCCAGTGTCAGCGTTATCCATCATTAGACTCAATTTGTTGGCTACGCCTTAAACATGACTCGACAAGAATAAAGACTTTTGACTCGATTCTAACTGCATGACAAACAAAACATGGCTAAGATGGGAAGAGTTGGTAAGAACAGAGGGACAGGGGAGTGGGAAAAGGGTTGCCTGCATAATGCATTCATTATAGAAAATTACAAAACAAAAAATAAAGAAACAAACAGAAAAAAAAACTGTCAACAAGTGAGAACCAAGTAGACAATTTCAAGCTAGACAGTAGCCGGAAAAACAAACAAGAAAACCACTCGATTGCAGTTCAATCAACTCGGAAAATCCAAAGGCCAAGAGGCGGTGAAGAAACGAAGGAACGTATGGTTGCATAGGGTGACCATAGCTGACCATAAATGTCGCTCCAAAACTGTCAAAATGACCCTCCCCAGACTACAGACTCCTGTCTGGCAAATGTCAAACGTTAGTTTTGTAATTAGCTGCTAAACTTGTGACAGCCAAACAGACAGGCAGACAGACAGAAAGACAGAGAGACAGGGACAGAGACAGACAGTAGGAGCAGCGACTTTGCAGTACTGACAATTTGCAACTGTCATTGTGACATTTGGCGGCAAGTCGCAAAAGTTGGCAACTCGCTGGGGTTAATGACAACAACATCAGCAACATCTTGCCGCACATATGACAGCTTAAAACACACACTCCTAAGTTCATTTTTCTTATTGATAGTTTACTGTGGTAAGTGTAGTTGTAATTGTGCTCATGTCTCTCATGTCTAGCCTTGAAGTTGCGCAAATGCCTCTGCACAATTCACATTTCTGGCCAGACAGACAGTCAGACGGTCAGACCGTAAAAATGTCAATGAAATTCGCAGTGAACTGACCGAATATTCGTTGGCGTTAAACTATTTATAGCTCTCGGCTCTATGTTGGCAATACGATACCTCAAGACGTTGAGAGGGTGCTTTAATATTATTGGACATGAGTTGTGCTACTTGTGGAGCACTCAACAAGCCAATTGAGCACATAAATATCTATAATTTACCAAATGTCTGTCAAAAGTACCAGACATTCCACAGCTTTGGTCACCCTGAACTCGTAGCAAATTTCTTCACAGTACCTGCTCTAAAATTGTAATTATTGCGTGGAGTTTTTAGCACTTAATTTCCAAAATATAGTCATCCTAGTATTTATGTATATGTATGTAATGTATATTCCAATATCTGAAGCTAAAAACATTTTAAGCCAATCAATTAATTTTGTTTTATTGGAGTTTTATAAGTTCGGCAATTACTTCATTGATTAACGTTCTATTGTAACAAGCTGTAATAAGCTAAGTATGTATGGTCACCCTGAACTCAAATTGTAAGCCAACTATTAAAACTTGAGCAAGGTCGTCTCATTAAACTTACGTCCAAGGCCCCCGAAGGCTTTAAAAGATGATGGTCACCCAGAAATGTAATAAGCTTTGCTTTGTCCCGCACTACAAACTGATCAACATTGTGTTAGGTCGACTTATTAACCTTTTTCGTCTCGCTTTCCACCGTTTGTCAGGGGGTTTACGTAGGGTCGTCTCAAGTAGTGGCAAAGACAGGAAATGCGGCTGACTGATTTCATGATTGCAATTATATAACTTTCAACTGTTCTTTTTGTTTGCTTTTAACTCATTTCAATCAACTGTTTCGCTTGGCACTTCCCATTTTGATTAACACAGTCACCCTAAATCGCAGCACTCTGGCCACACTAATCAACAGCAATTAAAATCAATTAAGTTCCAACTGCAAAGCAGACAAACAATTTGTCTGTCTCCCAGTCTTTAGAGAACAAGAGTAAATCTCCCTATTCGAAATTCCCATTTCCAACTTCAACTCCCCTTTTCATGCCATTTCCCCTCTCTCTCTCTCTCCACTGACTTTTTTGCTGCACTTTTCAGCTGTCAAATCAGCGCTTAACCCGTTGACATTTCTATTATGTCAGTCAGTGAGTCAATTGCAGAGTTTGAGTGAGAGGGGAGAGGGCGAGAGCAACAGCGACTGTGTGGAATTAAAAATTCTAAACACAAGCTTGAAGTGCCACCGCACAGTGGCTCCACATGCCAAACACTGTCCGTCAAATGTTAATGACCAGCGTTGGTTCTTGATTCTCTAGGCACGTCTAAAAATAAAGCAAGCGCCAGTTCAGTACTCAGTTCTGAGTCGCTGGCTCCTCCTGCTCTAGAGAACTGGCTGGTGGTAAAGGCGTCTGCATGGCGAATTAGGCGCAGATTAAACGCAGCTTTTTGAGGGGCGGTGGAGAGGGGGCAGTTCTTTAGGGAGTTGTGAGCATATCAAACGCTTGGCATCTGCAACTGAATTTGACTTTAATGCGCGTTAATTATGAAAAGCAAACTTGACCAGGCACAAAAGGGAAAAGAAAAACTGGTAAAAAAAAAATAAAGGAAAAATCGCTTCTGGTCTTTTACATTAGTTGCGGTTTCGACTGAAGGTCAGATCCATATAAATCACGTACGTGATGCGCTCTGATCTCAACTGAACTGATCTGATATGATCTGATCTGATGTGATGTGCTGTGGTGTGTAGTGTGATCTGATCGCATGTGATGGAAGGGTTATGCTCTTGCAGTGCTCTTTGTGTGGTTTTCCAATACTGTTTTTGGCTACTGACAGTCTGTGCCCCCGACTTCCCCCCTTTCCACAGCCGCATATAATTCAGTGCGTCAGTTTTCTGACAGCTTCATGCAACGAATTCGTACTCGGACCTCGACTTGGCTTTGTGGCTTGGACACTGTTGGTACTGCTGGTGTGACTTTTGGGTGTCTGCCATAGCGACGCGCCTTTTTGACAGCTCAAGGGGGTGGTGGGGTGTCTGGCGAGTGGGGGGAATTCTCTTTTTGCATAAATGCATAAAAATTGTTTGCCATTGTTTGCAGTTGAATCGACATTCGGTATTTTTCGAATTTTTTCGTATTTCTTTTCTTTTGGTTTTTATTTTTTCGATTATTTTGTTTTTTTGGTTGAGCTGTCAAAATATTGAGCTGTCTGTGGATTTTGTGTCCAATGTTTTGCACTGACAGTTCAGTTATATTTATGCGCATACACATATAACCCACTGTAGACAAGTTTTTAATTGAAAAGCTTGACATAAAATAGAGTAATGTAGTTATATTTCAGTTCTGTTTGAAATAAAGCAGATTATAAAATCTACTCTACAAAGCTAGTCTTAGATTTAGAAAGCATATTAAATATTAGTTATTAAACAAAATGATCTAACTTCTAAGATACAATCTTGCATATACGAAGATACAATATCTAAAGCAAACTCAACCCAAAAGAAATCACGGAAAGCAAATAATTCAATGACAATAGCTGCTAAAAGTCAGTGTACACTGGTTCCTTAATCAGCGTAATATAATCAAATAATAATCTTTTTGAAATATTTGGTGTGATTGTTGATGCCGCCAATGTTGACGCTTGCCACAAACCATTCACTTGAGGTTGCGACGTGGAATGAACTCGGGGTTATCTAAGTTATTTGCTTTTCTCACAACATTTCAAATCACTGCAAACAGAAGATGCAATAACCAAAAAGGTTTCAAAGTGCATTAACCAAACAGCAACAACAGCAGTGCCTGAAACAACAACAACACTGACAACAACACCACCACCTGATTCTAACAGTGCTGGGCACATTGCGCAAACAAGATTTTGAGGCAACCCTAAACGAAGTCAGAGTCCAAACTGTATGCAAATATTTGCTTAAGGTCCAGAGTTCGAGCTCCGTTTTGGCCAGGCCAATCGGAAAATTTGTTTTATCATCTGCAGTTGGAGCGAGGTAGTAAAAGAGAGAGACAGATAGAGTTTTCTGATGCCGGATGCCAAATTTTGATAGCGTTTCCATTTCGAATTCTAAACACTTCAAAGCGTACGCCGAGCTGTGTTGTCTCTCTTTCTATACCCCTGACTATCTCTCTTTCTCTCTCTTTTATGTTATCTTTGTTACATTTGTTGTTAGCCGCGTTTTTTGACGTATTACAATTGTGGCTACCCCGTTCTCCTCCTTCTCCTCCTCCTTCTCGTACATTTCCACCCACTTCCCTGTGCGTTTATGACTTCCATCCGAAATTCGAGGCATACTTTTATTGGTCTCTTTCTATCTGTATCTATGGCTGCTATCTGTGCCTTCATATCCGTTTTTTATAGCCCATTTCCCACTCTTTCTAGTTGTTAACTTCTATTTTTTTTGTTACTTGGCCTTTTCTGCGCTTTTCTTACCCGCAATGACATTTTAATTGCTTTATTGCATTTTTTTCCAAATCTTTTATTTTTTGGTATTTGCTTTGTTGGTTTTGTCGTGTGCCGCCTTACGTCTTACGTCGTTATGTGTTACGTCATTTGCGTAATTGCAGTTACTTCGCTCTGTCTTCGTCTCCTCTCTCTGTCCCTCTTACGACCAAAAAAAATCTCTAACTCGAAACTGAAATGAAATGAGGTCAACATTGTTTTGGGCCATGTTTTGTGTCTCCCGTTCATGTTGTTGCCGGTTGTCGTTGCCGTTGTTATTATTGTTGTTGTTAATGTTGTTGTTTGTTGCTGGTGTTGTTGTTGTTGCAGTCAATTTGAAATTATCGGTCAACTTTTTGTCTGCCGCCTGTCAAAAATTAATCAGATAAATGTGTCACACGACAATCTCGAGAAACTCCTACGCAGAAAAGGTCAAACTTGTTTATGTAACATAAAAGACAACAACAGAAACAGGCACTACCAGTAACGGTAACAATAACAATAACATAATTAATTGAGCAATGGAAAATTTGTATTACTTACGCAGATTTCTTGGAAACTATTTCAACAATTTAACGATCAAATTTTCATTCTTTTCTCAGCACAATTAGAATTTGCAACAGTTTTATTTTATTTTTTTCTCCGTACGTAGCAAATGTTCCGTTCTTGCTCTCAATATGAAAATTCCATAAATATTTGCAGCAAAAGTGAAAATATGACTTTACAACAACAGCAAAACTAAAGCAAAACACGCGACGCAAAGCAGACGAGAGAAAAAAAGAGTTTCGACGATTGCAGCAGAGACGTTGGCGTCGACGTCCGAATGCGCGGAAATGAAAAAGTGCACTGGACGAAAGAAAGGCAACAAACGCAACAGCAAAAGCAGCGGCGACGACAGAGGCAGTGGCTGCGGCAGAGGCCGTCAGCAGAGATCGCAGTGAGAGATCTGCGCATGAAGTTGTTGCTGCACTTGCAGTCAGACCACGCAGCGCAGAGAGTGAGTAAAAGAGAGTGTGTGAGAGAGAGCGCAGTGTAAACAGTAAGCCGGCTCACCGGCTTAGGTGAAAGAGCGCACGAGCCAAATGTTGCCAAGCTCAGATTTAAGCAACATGTTGAGAAGTGCTAATGTTGCCAGCGTTCAGCTAATTAATTGAAGTTGAAGACCAACTAAAAAAGCTGCTGTTTGTTAATTATTTACAGTTTCAGCTAAAAATTAAATTAGATAATTAAGCATTCAATGTGTTTGGTCAGTTTAGGCTTTGACAGCCCAATAAATTGAATTAAGTAAGCGAACGCTGGCTAAGTAATTATAATAATTTTCATTCCGTTGAACTAGAACTGGAAATTGCATTTCCCACAGCCAGAAGAATCAGGCTAATAATCAGAAATATGAAAGAACTTTAAATAATGATGCAGCCACCTTCCCTGCTGCTAATGAGAACAGCTCATCAAGAGCTCAAAAAAAAGTCAGACACACACAACTTACACACACACACACACACAGACTCCGAGACATCTCAGCACTCATCACACCTCTCACACACAGTAGTGGCTGCTTGGTCCGGAAGCCTGAGAAACTTTTGAATTGTTTCATAAAATGCACAAAGTTGCAGTTAATTGTGTCAAGCAAAATGACAGCAAAAGAGACAGGGAAATAAAGAGGGAGACAGAGAGAAGACAGCAGCCCAAAATGAAGCCATTTTTTGAAGACAATCTACAGCAGTCTCCTTAGTGTTCAGTCTTTAGTCT
The DNA here is from genome assembly GCA_035046005.1 of Drosophila acutilabella. Classification (NCBI taxonomy): domain Eukaryota; kingdom Metazoa; phylum Arthropoda; class Insecta; order Diptera; family Drosophilidae; genus Drosophila; species Drosophila acutilabella. The sequence goes on from JAWNOK010000013.1 coordinate 19,537,165, forward strand.
TCAGTCTTCAGTCTTCTGGTCTTTCATTTCATTACCATTTTCATTTCCATTTCGATTTCGTCTCTTGCGGCAGCTGGCATCAGGTTATATGCTAATGCCAACAAGGATCTTGAATCTCATCGCATATATAATTTATGCTTGCAGCTTATTGGCAGCTGTTGCAGTTGCCTCTTGCCTCCTGCCTCCTGCCACACGCCGCCTCTTGCCTCATGCCTGTTGCATGTAGATTTGCATAAATTTCATATGCAACATGTGGCCAAAAGAGTCGAGTGGGCGACGTCTTTGACATTGGCATAAAGCATCGCAAATGTTACTTGAACTTCAAAAAAGCTTAAGAAGCGGCCGTAGAAGAGGAAGAAGAAAATGCAGTCCAAAATAGACATCAATGTTCAGGAAAAGAAAAACAGAATTCACTAAAAAAAAAAACATATCACGGTGAAATTTTACAGCACGACCTCGTTTCGTTTAACAAGTCAGAATTGGCAGCAAGGTTGGCCAGGTGGGGGCTTATGGGGACGGAGAGGGGTTAGGCGAAAAAAATATGAAAAATATGTTTGGCAACGGGTCGTTGTTTGGTGATCGAAGAGCGAAGATCGCAGATCGCAGATCGATTATGATCAACAGTTCGATTTTAATGAGTTCGCGCGCCAAAAAGCATTCAGCAGGGAGCAGAGGCTTAGGAGCAGGGGTTCAAGGGGAGTGCAGTTACCAGACACCCAGCCAGATAAGCAGGTCACTTTGTTTTTGTTTGTGTGCCATGAGAAAGGCAACAACTGAAAGTAAAAGACAAAAGTTTGCATCTCTTTTGCACTTCAACTAAACATTACTCTCGCTGTCTCGCTCTCTCTACGTCCCAGACAGGATGAGGAGTCGCCAGCCATCAAAGTGACCCAATTTCGCTTTTTAATGGGGTGCCAAAGGCCGCTTCAAGTCGGTATGTGCCAAAAAGATTGTCGATTGTCGATCGATCTTTTCATCTTGATCACATTGCAATTCATCTTTATTACGCTGCATCTCTAGAGCATTTCAGACGCAAACGTTCTCTATCTCCTGAAAAAAGAAGAAGCGTGGGGTGGAGGGGTAGAGAGGGGTACTGTTTGCACACTCACTTTGATTTTCACGCTCAATTAATGTTTATGACAAGTGATTGTGTCGCGGCGATAACTCAACTCGGACTTTGACTACAGCCAGTAATGCTACCAATACTACTTCTACACACATACATGTATACTCTATGTGTGCATGTGTGTTACCTCCACTTTGCGTGTGCCTCAGAATGTTGCACACACTATAGAAAGTTGGCGATTCGATTTGAATTTATGTTGCCTGTTTGACATGTGAAAATCAAATCTTGATTGATGTTATGACTGCGGCGACGGAATCGCACTCCAAATCAAATGCGAATCAAAAGTGAAGCGAGAGTGAGTCGACAGCGGAGAGACAGTGTGTGCGAGAGAGTGGCAGAAAGAGACAGGGAAAGAGAAAGAACTAGACTAAAATGAAACCGAATTGAAATCTCAACCGACTTTAGCTACAAGTGTGGGCAATCGAGTCTCCTAATCCACATTTTCTACACTGCCACAAAATTCGTAAGCTAACGAATGCATAAAAATGGAGTGCCCATTCAAAACCAATTTAAATGCTCTAAACTCTTTAGATATCTAATGACAAAGTTTTCGAGTTTTAGTATTTAACTTTTTAAAGCTGTTTAGTTTGGCTCAGTGTATGACTTGCTCTACGCTTTTTGCTTTGCTTAACAGTTGATATCCTGTTGCGATCTGCATATACCACGTACCAAATCCCTTAAAGCTTCAATTACAAAGCCGTCTTCAGCTAGGATTTCACTCCATTGCTAGCGGTATCTAGCTGCCTAACACTACCACCTCATCCCCCTCTTTCTTTGCTTTCCCATTTGAAAATTGCTACCAATTTGACAACACATTGGCTACAATCCCTAAATGGTCAGTCTGGTCAGCGCTTGTCTGTTGCTTTTCCCCCTGAACTTTACCTACCTCAGACCCTACCTCTAACCCTTCCCCTAACCCCAGCCTTCCAGCCGCGTTGTAACAACAGCTGGCGTAAATAAGCGCCGTTATTCTCCGCTTGCCACTTATTTTCACCGCAGCGCAGCAGTCGAAGCTACGGAATTTGAATTGAGAGATTAAAACGCGGTACTCCAGTTGCCAAACCCCCCTCACCGCCACTGCCACTCAACTAGCGCCCACCCACACATGGAGTTCGTGGTGTCAGCCTGGCTGGGGGAATAGGGAGAGGCAGTCACTGTGGCAAGTTCACAATCCATGGCCAACAGTTGGTTCTACAACAGTTGCAACTACTTTTTGCAGTCAGTGTCATGACTTGAAGTGAAAGCAGGTTAAATGCAAATAAAAATTCTTCAAACTATACGATATACTTAACGATTTACGATATTTATACACAACATAGTTGTTCGATATACGTGCTGCAGATATATCAATATGGGGAATTTTATATATGTACCATATAAAGGTATTTACTTTACCTAACTGCTGAAATTTGTGCTTCCCAAGGCAGCTGCGTGTGCCGTAAGTGTTCCCATTTAGATTTTTGGGGTCTTCAGTTTGATTACTTTTGATTATCATTATTATTCGGTTATCATGCGGGTCATTTATTCAGAAATTACTTAATCATTTTGTGAGTCTGTTGAGTTGAGCGAAATAGAAAGTGGCAGCTAAATCAATTACGACAGAAACGGTTTAAGCTTTAATTTATTACAGTGTATGACAATCGAATTCAACTCAGCTAGCTGACGTCATCAATGCAAAACTATGCAAGCTAATTTATGTTAGATTTTCATCATTTTTAGCTTCTCAAACTACATTAAGTGATCTTAAAAACTGTTTTAAGTTTTATGTGCTTCAAGATTTGAATAAAATTTCAAATTTACAAAAATATTTCTTATAATAAACTTTAGTAAAATAATTATCACCTATGTCTGGTGGCTAAAAATTAATTAAATTTAAAACTCTGCTAAGCTGTATTCATTTTAAACGAAAAAGGTTTTGAAATCCACTCTTAACCCTTCACTTGACTTCAAACAACCATAATATTTTCAATTTCATTGAAGAATATTTCTTTTCTTAAGTGTTTGACCTCTAAATGAATCACTACTCAAAGTGGCATAAATTTATGGGATTTTAAAAAAGTGAAAATTCTTGTCAATATCTTTATTTTTGTTTTTTGGTACGGCACAAAAACCATTAGGGTGTTATCCTTTATGGCAGGCGCTGTCGTTCACAGCACAAGTGTAACAAATTGTGTGAGATAAATATCTAAGCTATATATGAATGAACAGCAGGTGAGTCGGCTACCTGGTGATCTTTCGGTTCTGGTACTACCGCGCCCGAATTTCGCGAGGGTACAAAAACACTTAAGAAACGTCGCGACGTGCTAATGATTTTTTTCTTTTTGGTTTTCGTTTTTAGCAAAAGGTAAATGCACTATTCGATATGAGGAGCATACGGAACTGGGAATCTGGTATCGGATATTGGGTATAGGGTATATTGGGTATGAATGAATGTGAAAGTGTTTAAAGATTTATGATATGAGGCAACACTCGGGCGCAGTCGCAATTAGCTCACGGGAAAGTGAAATGTTCTCAACGAAGTGCGGACAAGTAGGTAGGGCCAAGTAAGAGGAGAAAGAGACAGAGGGGTGTGTGAAAGGTGCCACAAGATAAATGGCAGGAGAATGCAACAAGAAGAGCAAGATGAAAATGTATATATGTATACACGACTATACAGTTTAAGTATAAAACACTTTAACGCTTTAGTATCATAAATCACAATGGGACATCATGTTCGGGTCCTGTGTACATGTCAGCTGGCCAAATGACCAGTTGGCCAACTGGCAAGCAAAACTGTCAAAACAGCAGTGGCCAAAATGTGAGTAACGGCTAAATAATAATGTTGCCCAAAAGCGAAATCCACTAACAGAAACAGTCCCTGTGGGTTAAGGTAAACGCCACGACTCGAAACGTTCATTTATCATAAGTGAGTAGTGAGACGAGAGAAGTTTTGGGTAGAGAAGTGCGAGGGAAGTGTATACCTCTCTCTTTTTTCCTGCAGCTGGGCAGCAGTACAGAAAATGAGGTCAGACACACAGGAAGCCCGTCAAGTGTCGCCAATTTTAGGAGCAGGCCCAGAAGAGCTGGCCCAACTGAAGAATCGACTCTCTGGTCAAAATGGCTCAATGAACTGTAATTTGAGCGCTCGGGTAATTTGCCGAATTCGAATGCGATTGCGAATGCTTATGGCCCGAGGTGTTGGCCACAACGCAACAACGCGTCCAAAAGAAAAGAAAACCAAAGAGCAACAAAGTAAGAAAAAAAACTTAATTCATTGACCAAATTGGTTAAAAAAAGCGGTAAGAAGCACAAGGAAGAAGCGGCAGGAAGGTTTCCTGGCCAGCTCTGAATATCTTTCTCTTTCTATCGTGCGTGTGTGTGTGTTTGTGTGGGTGCGTGTGTAATTTAAGACTTTCTCGCTTTACCCCTGTCTGTTTATGCCGTTTTGGGGGCGATACTTGCAGCTTTCAAAGGCCACCAGCTGGCCTGATGCGAGCTCCCTCAGGCTTCGAGGAGGTTGATGGTTAAGTTTCTGGCTTGTGTGTTGGTGGCCAATGTGACTTGGCTTAAACAGCGGAAAAAGCAGGTTGACTAAGCTCCAAAGAATGCAGCGATCGCTCAGCAAATTGTCAAAAATGTATAACCTAATTAACTTTTCAAGTTAAGAACTAAGCACACAAGCGACAAAAGTTATCGGTATTAAAAACTATTAAACTTTTGGTAGAACTACCCACTATAAGTTCAGTGAAAACATTATTAAAACACAGTTAGATACCATCATATCAAAATTCTTTAGCTCAAGCAAGCGATGATATGATTGTCGGCTTAGTTTGCCTATCGCTAACAATTTAAATCAATTAATTATCGTACGAAAATTGAAAATGATTACTTAAATACAAATTAACCGAAGAACTGAGTAAGCACAATAAGCTAGGCCTGTTATCGATACCAATTTGAAGTGATAAATAATGTATAATTGAATGTCGATGAGGTGGAATATAAAACTATTGCTTTCCTGTAAGCAACAAGTAAGAAAGGCTACAGTCGATCGAGCCGACTGTAAAAGACCCCGTACTCCCATAGTATTGCATTTTATTTAAATTAAAATTTTCAAAAGAAATTTAAAAAATTAAAATTAAATATTTACATTTTGAATTAAAATTAAACAAGTAAGAAAGGCTACAGTCGATCGAGCCGACTGTAAAAGACCCCGTACTCCCATAGTATTGCATTTTATTTAAATTAAAATTTTCAAAAGAAATTTAAAAAATTAAAATTAAATATTTACATTTTGAATTAAAATTAAAAAATAAATAAATTAACAACTGTCATCGTCAGCACTCGAACCCGCGATCCATGCGAAGGTTCCACATTGCGCCGCAACTCTATCAGTTGCACCACACCCCTCTTCTATCATTCTTCCGATTATTTGCATATATGTATGTGCACACATACATATGTGTGTATGTATAGCATTGGTCGGCGCGGCCTGCGGCTCCGGGCAGCGCTGCCGCCAGCAGGTAGAGAAAACGTTCGAACATATATTTGTATGTTTCTGTGTTTGTTTGTATGTGTTGCGCGCATGCAGTGATTTTGCTTTAAAATAACTTCAACTTTGAACCGTAATTTCTCTGTTGTTTGACATAGGATTTTGATGCCACTTTCAGGAAAGTTAGAAATAGTAATTCACTAAGCGTATGTTAAATTACAACACTGTACTATTTGATTTAATGCCTGAAACAAGGCATTGAAGCTGGAGAGTCTTTTATTTCTGATGAGCAAAGGGGGCGTGGCAGCTCAAAATTTTGAATGGCGTTATATTAAGGCTGTCTTTAGGAACCTGTATACCAAAATTGGTGCTCCTAAGTGCTATAGTTACTGAGATATTCGCCTAAAACAAAAATTTTCTCGAGGTTTGTCTGGTTTTTTGCTCATTGCGGGGGCGGTAGGGGGCGTGGCAACAATTTGAAATAAACTTGATCTGCTTGACATAATAACGGACTTTCATTGTGAATTTCATGGTTCTAGCTTTTGTAGTTTAAAAGATCCAGGTGTTCATACGGACAGACGGACAGACGGACAGACGGACATGGCTATATCGACTCGGCTGTTGATGCTGATCAAGAATATATATACTTTATGGGGTCGGCCACGCCTCCTTCTGCCTGTTACGCACATCTCGCTTCTGACAAACTTAATAGACCCCCTTTACTCTTTTTTAAAGAGTACGGGGTCTAAAAATGCACATAAAGATGGTAATGCTTTCGATATCTTATCGAAAAATAAATCAAGCAAAAATAATCATAATAAAAACGTCCAGCAGTTATCGACAGCACACCGATAAACAGACCGTTATCCATGTTATATCTAAGCTTGCTATTCTAGACTATGATAAATAAAGCCATTTTGGTTTTAAAGACTTTTAGAGTCACATAAAAAATATGATATAGGCCGAGATTATTTATCGACACACTTTAAGCAAGATCATTCGCGAATATATGAACATATTGCTCTTAAGCCATTTTCTCCAACCGTATATCACAATAACCATACAGTTGTGACATTTTTAAAGCCAATCGTCTCCTCTTTCACTCCATTTGGCTCACACAAATACTCAATTTACGGCACGGCCAATGACAAAAGTCCATTAAAATTTGGCAGCCGAAACCGTATGGAAAACCAAAAAATATAAAAAAAAAAGAAACATTAACTGTCAAAATGAGAAGAAGAAACGAGAAACGAGAAAAATACAGGAAAAATTGTTGCACTGTGCGGTGTATGTGTGGGAAAACCGTTGGAAAAACACAACACAGCAGCGTTGGCTGCTGTCACAGCTCGTCGAAATGGAAAACACAATTAGATGACCTAATAAATATATATGCACATGGACATCAGTTATAGACATCGGACATGGACGCAGCGAGAAGTCGACGAGAGCAGCGAAAGCCCAACAATGGCAACAAGCAGAGCAAAAACAACAACAACAACAACGGTAACAAAAAGTGGTAAGAGATGTACAATTTTTGGTAATGCAAAAATTTGTATGGGAATTACCTTGACTGTGCGGAGGAGATCGTGAACGTGTCGGAGGGCAGGCAATTTTCATCGGGTTAGAGCTCTTCTCTGCGAGCCCGAAAACCGACACCGTCTCTGGACCTGGCTTAGAGCGTCCTCATTGTGTTGCCTTTATTGGTGCAGTCACAGCGTGACTTGTCGCTGTTTTTTGGTTAAGGTCTTCTAATGTTTTTGGTCATGGGAAAGTGTCGCTTGAAGGCATGAAGAGCAGCAAACTTTGAAGCAGACATCAAGTCTTAGAATTGTCAAGAAATTGCACAAGTTTTATATATACACGAATTACAGTGAAAGTTGTGGAAGGAATCTTCAGGAAGTAGGCTTAAAGTACGAAGTATTGGATTGAGTAAGTGTGAAAAGTAGCTTCTAATTCAGGGGTATAAATTTATGGGATTAGCAAAGGCACAACAAGAAAACTGCTCAAAATTATAAATTTCTATCCAAAAATGTTTTAATGTGTAAAAAGAAATTTAAATTCTTATTTTCTTATTCAAATTTCTTATTTTAAATCAACTTTCTTTAAAAGCCATAGATGGAAAGTTTCATAAAAGTACAAAGTTCCTCAACAAAGTTCCGATTTGCAATAAAACACTTTAAATTGTGCTTAAGGTTGGTTAGTTCCTGTGTAGATCAGTATAGTTAACTTCCTAAAAAACAAGAAATTCTATTCAAGTTGCCATCAATACTTGTCCTCTTAAACATTTATTTAGCTCTTTTAGATAACCCTTATTTGCTCCCAAAAAATGCTAAATTCTCTTCAAATAGCGATTGGTTCTTGTCCAAGCCAAGACAAGCCGACTTAGCCAGTCAAACCCAATTTGAAGTAGAGCTACCATTTTGCCCTTAATTCACTGACACTATTTCCGCAGACTTCGATTGTTTGGCAAGTTATCGGCATTCAATGATTATCAGCTGCCACGGAGTTAACATTTAACTCACGTCACAAACTGAAAGAAAGAGTAAGACTAAGAAGCAGAGAGAGGGAGAGAGAGAGACAGGAAGAGCAGAGAAACAATTCCTTTCGGTGCCTCTTTATCGTCGCATTCATCTGACTCATTTATCATCATCGAAAATGTGAAGCGTGTTGAGTTTTGCTATGGATTCAGTTTTTTTTTGCCCGTTTGCCTCTGCTGGGGGCTCATTGTTTGGACAGGCGTGCTCCAGCAGAGTTTGCCGACCGCTTGTATGACCCACATTGAGAGATAGACAGAAAGAGAGAGAGAGAGAGAGAGACACAGAGAGAGGGAGAGCACTACGAAGAAGAGGAGCCGACTTCCTTGTGTGTGTTTGTCTGTGTGTGTAACTCTGTTTTTTTGGTTGTGCCGCTGTCGCTTTTCAGTGATAAATATATGTTACACTTTTTTACTGTTATTGCGCTCCGCATGTGATCGCATTTCTCTCTTCACTGAGCTTTCAACCGGCGGGGAAGGAGTGGGAAACTGTTACCAAATGTGGAACTCTCCATAGAGCCCGATGTTAACTCTTCCTTTCGGTTGCATTGGCCATTAATCGTTGCGTTTGCCTCTTGTATTTTCTAATTAAATTGCGGCCATACAACATGTGGGTGTCATGTCTTAGCATTTTCCATTTTCCATTTCCACCTCTACATTTTTAGTAGATAATTATTCTACAGCTTTAGAATTGGTCATTGTAATTGAAAATTTAACTTTTACTTTGCATATCCCGTTGACTATTTTTGGTAAATGCTCATAACTCAAGCAAACTGGGCCAATTAGATAGAAAGAGTGAGAGAGAGAAATTCTTTTGGCATGTGGGTGGTCTAAAACATACCATCATTAGATCAGCTTGGATTGTATTGGATTCTTTGAAAATTTTCCACTTTTGTATCTGGTACAACATTGAACCTTAGAGATACAACGAGTATGCTTAACTAAGACGACATGGCCAACAATTACCAAAAAGACCAGACTTTGTGAAGAAACCCGCCAAGACATAAATTGTTAACGCTAATCTGCAGCAGAAGGAAGCGCCAAGAATAAGAATGAGCAAAGTGAAGAGCTGAGAATTTGGAGCAGATTGTTTATCGCAAGTATTTCGCAAAAAATACTACAAAAAAATCCCCAACAAAAACTTCAAGGCAGTCTTTGAGCCACGTTAGAAGCGTTTTGGCCATGGCCTCGCTGATTGTGTCAGTGTGATAAGCCAGGCCAAGAGGCATGCCAGAGAATGGAACGGAACTTAGCTGCTGTCCCCAGTCAAGATTCCCAGCAAGATTCTCCACTTCCCTTTCTCCCCCGCCCAGTTATACCAAGTACCATATCTTTCACTCCTTCTCCCTGTCCGTCTCTCACTCCCCACTGTTTTTTGGCGTGTGAAAGCGCAAATTCTGATTATAAACCCCAAAAGCAAAGTGACTAGCAACTGTAATTTATAGACTAACTCGCCAGACAGATGCCCCTACAACTCTACAGACTTCCCTCTTCCACCTCCTCTGCCAGAAACTTCTGTCTTCAGACTCCGCCAAAAGCTTTTCGTTTTCACTTCCTATCGCACCACAAAAAAATGTGCAAAAAAAACACAAATTCATATAAAAAAGTTCCCTCCCGCGAAAATCATTTTATGTGTTGCATTTTCTGTATTTTTTTTGTGGTTTCTCATGATAAATTTGCGTGGTTTATCCTGAGGCTAGTGGCAAATTATGGTTCTTAAATTCTTCAGTTGTGCCAGTTGTTGTATTGTTGATAATGTTTGCCAAACACGAAATGAAATGGCCATAAAAAATTCGAACTACACTCTTGTTGTAGCCACTTTTACGAATTTTAACGGAAATAAATGGTTGAACCAATTGCACGCTCTTTAAAATATATATAACTAACTGAAAACTTTATTGTTGCTTTGCTTTTGCTGCTGGGGAAAATGGAAAATTGATATTGTAACGCAATTCACGGCGATGGTGAGAGATATAAATGTGAGTTTAACTGGTTTAGGAAATCAAATAATTTTTGAATATTTATACGATTTGAAGTGAGCTGATTTTCACTGAATGAAGTTAATAAATCTCAATTTTCACTTTGAGGTTTAAATTTGATAATATTCAATAATATTTCATCACATAAATATTGATTTATTTTGTATCAAATGGGCTTCAAGTTTCTTTAATGAAAATTATTATATATTAGATAATTTAATTGTAAATTTAAGTAAGAAATATATGTCTTTAATTATTAATTTATTTTAAAACATAAACATGTTTATTAGTTTATTAATTTCTACTATTTTCTCTGTAGTTCCTAAAGTATATGTTGTCTTATGGAGCTTACTGTTCATAGTAAATAGTAAGCTAATTATGCTATGGCAACTAACTTTTATGATTGCCTGTCAAATTGTTAGATTTAGCCAAATTGGTTGGCAACTCTTTCTGGCCCGTTTGCAGTTGTCATTAGCAGTTGATATGCCATTTAGCTAACAACCACTGTCAAAATATGCTTATTTATTGTAATAATAATTCATTTGATTAACTCCAGTTGGACCCCAAAGCTAAAGCAATAGCCCGAGTCCGAATTGGATTTGGAAAACTAAACGCCCCATTAGCCTTTCTAAACGTTGTTGATCGGGGGTTCGTGGGGTTTGTGGGGATCGTTCGGTTTAGCTCCTAAATGCGCTCACGTTTAAGTTGTCCGAAATACGACATGACTTGGTTGTGGATGTGGATGTGGATGTGTCTGACTACTGTGTGTTGCCCCTGCAGGAAAGGAAAGTAAAGTTTCTGTGGCCAGATCGTGGATGGTTGCATTGGTTTTTTATTGAGCCATTATTAAGTTATAAACACGTTGCTATTGATACAAATACAAATAAATATTGTATACATACATATTGTATTTATAAATGTAACTAAAAAGTCTTGCCAATTGTTTAGAAAGACAGCAGCCAGAGTGGAGTAGTGTTGAGTACGGTCAGAGTCTGAATCTGAGTTGAAGACAGAGTCGAAGTCAGAGTCGAAGTCAGAGTTAGAGCCAAGTGAAAGGTTGCACATGGACAAGGACCTGCCTTAGATTTGGACTAGACACTTTGTTTATGTACAGTTTACTTGCACATTTCGTGGAAAGTCTTTACAGACGATGTTCGACTCGAGAGCTGGAGGAAAGCAGTAGGGAGAGGGGGGCCCAAATGTTATAAATAAATATTGCCATGTTGATATTCTGTGTGTGAACAGGCAACAACAACAAATATAACTTGTTACCTTCAACGTGGGCGAGTCTTTTGCTGCATTTTGTTGTACTTTTTGTATTTTCTTGGGGGATTTGCGATGTGTTCGCTGTGCATTTGTTTTAATGGCCCATTTCAAATTGAGTTGTAGCCGTAGTCAAGTCGAGATTTGGCAACTAGCCTTCCAAGTGGGCGTACATCCGGAACATGGGGTGGTACCCGTAACAGCCCAACGTGATTGCACACAGTTCAATTTGTGCAGCATCATTTAGCCAGCTTCATTGTGGGCCAAATAAACAATTAAGCGCGTCCAGGGAATGGCCGCAGAAAAAAACAATCGAAATATCACAATCACAATCACAGTATCAGTTACAGTCACAGCTACACTTACTTAGAGTTACAGTCACAGAGTGAATGGGTCATTCCATTTTGAGGTCACCCTGGACACTTCTACTGCAGAAAGCCCAACAAAATAAAGGCAAAGAAAAGGTTGTTACTACCTAAGTTTGATCAAGAATGGAGTGAGCATTTTTTAAAGGATAATATTGATTCCGAAGAGAAATGAACGGTCACCTTACAGCTTATTACAATATGTTTATTAATTTCAAAGTTCATACTACAGCAAGTATAATTCACTCAGTAGACAGAAATGATCGATTTATGTAGTAAATGGGCACTTTAAACTTTGAACGGTCACCCTAAATTTCTTAACTGCACATACTAAACGCTAATGTCATGTCTTGAAAACTACATGCTTATTAAAACAGTTCTTAGTCTTATAGAATAATGATAACAATATACGGTCACCCTAAAAATTTGTTCATAAGCTAAGACAAATATAGTAACAGACTGTGTAGATTAAGGAAACACATTATCAGCAAATGGTCATCTTAGATCTTTCACGGTCACCCTAAGGCTTTCAAATACACGAGTCACACAATTCTACGACCGTTTCGCCTTTGGAGCTCACTTCAACAGCGACACACTTCATTTGTTAATGATAAACCATTTAAGATACTGAGCCTATCAAATGTTTATGTTAAGTTATCATTAATCTTAATGCCCAGTCTCCACAATAGGTGGCGCCTCTGCAAAATGATTAGCATCGCATCTGTGACCTTTTAAGACCAGTTAACAGAAACTAACTCAAAACTGAAACGTAAACATAAAAAACTAATATGGGGGCTGGCACATTAGATCTTTGCTAACGTTTTTTTCTAAGCAATTAGCGGGATTAATTGCTTTCGTGTTTAGCTGCCGACGCAATGTGAAAACCAAGATAGCCACAAGATGAAGTTGAAGTTGGAGACCTCACCTAGTAACCCCCAAAAGAGTTGAGTTAAATGAAAAACAATTAGAATCCAACATAAAGCTTGACATTTGAATTAGATGAGAGTGAAACAAGCCCATAAAAACAACTTATGAGTTGGAATTGGGAGCTGACTACAACTTTGGTCGGTTGCTACCAGTACTCGGATGCAACGCACCGCCCCAGAAAGGTACCACTTCTGCCCCTGCTCCCCTTAGGCTGCCTCTTAGCGCCCTCGATTGTTATGGCTGCTGTCAAATTGCAGTGGCTGTTGGTGGGCGTGACATTGTCGGGTTCAGCCCACACACATCTAACAACACCAGCAGCCGGCAAAGCCAATAAATGGCATTAACCAAATGTGGTAAAAACAATTTTGAAACTTGTTAATAAGTGATCGTTGGCATACACACACACACAACAAACAAAACCACACAGACGCACACACACAACATGCACAGAAAATGTTTTCATTTTTAAAACAAATTTCCCACAATTGTTGATTTTTTATAGTTATTTGTTGTAGGTGTGTTTGATTTCTTTCTGACCAGGCCAGAAAGGCAAACCAATCCCAGACCCTCAGTTCGAGTCATATGCAAATTTGCCTCGAAGCTCTTTCGCTTCGGTTTCTTGGTGGCCTCAAAGATTAGTGTGACAGCTGAGCGACGATTTGTTGAAAAATTATGGACAGTAGTCGCTGCCAGAAACAATAACAATAAATTTCAATATGCAAAGACACTAAACGAGGGGAGAGAGAAAATAGAGAGGAGGAAGCGATAGAGATGACCAAGGAGTCGATAGAAATTGGTAGCAGGAAGCAACATGTTGGCAAAGATTTTTTATTAGACCCCGTACTCTTTAAAAAAGAGTAAAGGGGGTCTATTAAGTTTGTCAGAAGCGAGATGTGCGTAACAGGCAGAAGGAGGCGTGGCCGACCCCCTAAAGTATATATATTCTTGATCAGCATCAACAGCCGAGTCGATATAGCAATGTCCGTCTGTCCGTCTGTCCGTCTGTCCGTCTGTCCGTCTGTCCGTCTGTCCGTCCGTCTGTATGAACACCTGGATCTTTTAAACTACAAAAGCTAGAGACACCAAATTTGGAATGAAAGTCCGTTTATGATGTACGCAGATCAAGTTTATTTCAAATTGTTGCCACGCCCCCTACCGCCCCCGCAATAAGCAAAAAACCAGACACGCCTCGAAAAAATTTTTGTTTTAAGCGAATAACTCAATAGTTATGGCACTTAGGAGCACCAATTTTGGTACGCAGGTTCCCAGAGACAGCCTAAATGCAATGTCATTTAAAGTTTTGAGCTGCCACGCCCCCTTTGCTCATAGGAACTAAAACACTCTCCAATTTCAATGCCTTTCTGCAGGCATTAAATCAAATAGTACAGTGTTGTAATTTAACATACGCTTAGAGACATACTATTTCTAACTTTCCTGAAAGTGGCATCAAAATCCTATGTCAAACAACAGAGAAATTTCGGTTCAAAGTTCACGTTATTTTACTGCAAAATCACTGCATGCGCGCAACACATACAAACAAACACAGAAACATACAAACATATGTTCGAACGTTTTCTCTACCTGCTTTGGCGGCAGCCGCTGGCCGCGCCGAACAATGCTATACATACACACATATGTATGTATGAGCACACATACATATTTGCAAATAATCGGAAGAATGATAGAAGAGGGTCGTGGTGCAACTGGTAGAGTTGCGGCGCAATGTGGAACCTTCGCATGGATCGCGGGTTCGAATGCTGACAATGACGATTGTTAATTTATTTACTTTTTAATTTTAATTCAATATGTAAATATTTCATTTTAATTTTTTTAATTTCATTTTTAAATTTTTATTTTAATAAAATGGGCACTACTATGGGAGTACGGGGTCTTTTACAGTCGGCTCGGTCGACTGTAGCCTTTCTTACTTGTTTTTCATTTCATTTTGGGTGTGGTCCTCGCCTCTGTATAATGATGTGTAATATTTGCCGAAATGGCATTAGAAAGTTGCAGAGATTAAGCTTAATGCACTAGAAATGAAAGCTGAAAGCCAGAGCGAGCTTTAAACTTAATGTGCTTGCAGATAAGCTCAGGGAGTGTTGCTTAAGAAAATGAAGCTATTTTCCTTTGGTGTTTAACTAAAGTTAAGTCTTCTTCTGGAACAGCTTTAAACTACAGGAATTAACTGCTTTACTTACCCAGTGAACAATGAACTTTAAGAGAGCGTTTAAATCCCCAGTGTGACCCAATCATTAAATACAATTTAACATACCTGCAAAAGACAAATAAAAAGACAAAGAAGTGAGTAAAAAAGCTGTTTAAAAAATATGTCATTAAATTTAAATTTATTTATTTTATTTGTTTGTTGTTCGCCAAAAGAAACAAGGAATGTACTTGGCTATAATTGTTAAGCAAATAAATAAACGACTGAGCAAAAGAAATCAAAAGTGAATTGCTACGTTGATTCCAATGTGCGATGAAAGACAACAACAACAAGTGGACTTTTGACACCCGCTTGAAGTCAAGAGATTGAGGGAATTGCTTAGTTGAAAACAAACAGAAACTGTTTTTTGAGCTTGATTTTTATGATACTACATTTCCTAGCTGAAGCTGACGAAGATGGACTTGGAATGCTGCTGCCAAAATTAATGAAAGATCACAGGAGGGAAGCGTGGGGCGAAAGGCGTGTCAGAGTATTTACATTTCAATTGTAAAATGATCGGGAGCCGGATGAAGGCGTTGAAGGCGACAGTCGGCGCCTCAGGGTTATTGCCAAAAAATAAATACATAAAAATGCGGGTCAATAAATGATGCGATGCCAAAATTATGCAACAAACTACCAGAGAGTTGAATACATATATATATTTATACATTGCTGTTTGAGTGAGTGGCCTCCGTAGTCGGTTCGTCAAACTGTCAGTTAGTCAGGTAGGTAAGGCAGTCAGTTGTGGCTGCTCATTAATTTCATAAACGCAGAAGAAATGCAACAATGAAACCGAAACCTATACTTAAAAATATAGCTGGCCTCCTCCTACTTGCCTCCAATCCAAAGCCATCTTACACTTCCCCCCCACTCGTATTAACTCCTTTCCATCTTTTTCTTTTTTAGCCATCTTTCATCTCCCATCATAGACAAAAGCAACCGATTGCGCGCGCGCGCATTTGGCACACCTCTAGCGGAATCTCTTTCTCTCTCTCTATCTCTTACTACCCCTCTTGGGGGAATTGGTATTGGAGATGCAGCCTTGGCTAAGGCGTGTGTGATGATGATTATGGCCTAATGGTGGGGCCTGTTGGCATGCCAACAACAACAACTGTTGCCGCTTTTGAAGCAGCGCGTAAAAAATGGCAAATAATTTTGTGCTCTGGCTGATTAGTTGAATGCCTGGGCTACTAAAAGTGCAGAGGGGTTCTGGTGGAGGGTAGTTGGTAGTAAGCAGCTACAGTGAGGTGGAAAATAACATGAACAGGTCAATGCTTTCGTTGCACTCAAGAACTAAGAAAATGCAAAGTGCCTGCTATTCAGCTCAGTGCCTACAATCAGAAACATTTCTAGAAATGTATGGCCAACAGTTTATAACTAGAAAGAATTCGTCAGCGAATTAAATGAATGAAATGAAATGAATTGCAGACAAATTTGTTATTAAATTAAAATATGTAGAAAAGCTGATTAAAATAATACTTTAAGCTTTAATAAATTGCACAACAAATTATTAAAACCAAATCAATTAAATGAGGTCATAATAATTGGTACCTAAATGCTATTAATAAATAAACCAGTTTATACATAAATATATTTCAGATTTTTTAGTTAAATAATAAATAAAATAAATACGAAGGTATAATAGATACCTAGTAGCTGATTGACATATTATGCTAAGGGCACAATTGCTTAATACATAGTTAGTTTGTAAATAACTCATAAGGAACTATTTACCTATATTATTATTCTGTAGCAAATATTAATTACAAATTTATTTATTTTATTTATTGACATACATATTTGCCAGTTTCTTAGCAGCAAACGGTCTGTTGAGTTTTGAGAATAGAACCAGCCAAAAGCTTTTTTATATACATATAACTCTTCTGTGCTATAAGAAAATATTCTAAAAATAACTCAGTATTTTTAATAATTCCATTTCAATTAAAAAATATAACAAATTCAATTTAAAAAAATCACGTTAGATTTAAAAATATCATTTTGTATAAGAATGTGTTCTACTAAGCTATCGATAGAGCGATCAAAAGCTGCCAACTATATCACGGCAGCAACAGAGTGATCTATGGCTATCTCTAGATTAGCTTGTCTAGATGTCTGGCCACCACCACAACAATTCGATCAGATCGAAAGGAAAAAGGGGGAAAACAAAGCAACGACTTTTTTTTTTGTATTTTGTATTTTTTTCTTTCTTTCTATATTTGTTTTGATCAAAAGCCAAAAGCTTTGTGGGCGTTGCCATTTGTCTGTTCTCTGTTGCAGTGCAAAGCTGCCCATTCTCGGTTCTCTAGTCTCGAGTCTCAAGTCTCTAGTCTCTGGTCTCGCTGGGTTTGTTATGACGCTGACAAATTGTTTACCATATCAGCTTTTTGTCCATGTGTAACAAATGACGCCCTGACCGCTGGAGACCCAAACCAAGTGCCCGCTGCAGTACGCCCAAACACACATACACAAAAGATCACAATATGTAACTTTTGTTTGCATGTACATGTTTGTGCATGTGTGTGCTTGTCTGTTTTGTGTGTTTGTGTGTTGCGCTGCACTCAAGGTCGTTTCATTACTCAGCGGCGTCCTTGGATAATTACACACACGCTAAGAGACCAAGACCAAGAGCAAGAGCAAGACGATCAAGCCGGGTTCGGACATGGGCTCGAACTCGGGCTCAGACCGCAAACCGCGCCAAAAGAAAAAGCACATAATAATAGCAAGTCAGCGAAAGAGCCAACAAGAGAGTGAGATGGAAGGAGAGAGGGGAAAAGTGAGGGAGAGAGTGGGTGCGGTAGCAGTAGAGGGGTCTTAAGCTTCGTATTTTTTTTTTGTTTCTGCTTTTTTTCAATTTTAACCATCATAAAAAATGAGCAAGCCAAACAACAGACTCCCGAGTCCGGTCCGTCCACGCAGAGCAATCTGATCTTTCGTTCTCTTCCACTCATTCGCCCGCTCTCTCTCCATACCTCTCTTTGTACCTCTTTCCTCTACCTCTCTCCGCATTTTCTGCAACATTACTTCCTTTTAGGCTTCTAATCGCTTGCTGACTCAACCGTTCCCAGTCACCGCAATTCCTCCCTTCGTCGTCTTTTCGATTCCTCTCTACGCTCGGCGCATTCGTGCGAAAGTCCGTCGTTCCGCTCCGATGTCCGATGACCGATGTCCATTTGTCCGTTCTGCAATGTGTTCGCATTGTATATTTGTAGTATTCTGTGGCCATGTTTAGAACAGATACGAGTTCTCAGTCGGTTCTTACGACCGTTCGTTCGTTCGTTTCGCTCGTTCAGTCGTTCTTTCGCTCGGTTCCTCACAGTTTTCTAGTTTTGTGGCCTGGTCTGGAATGGACCGCGGACTGTGGACTGTGGACCACGGACCACGGGCTGGAGTTCAATGCACCGCCAATGTTTGTAGCTCTACATGCATTTTACCCGGCCGCTGGCATTTTATGAAATTTTTTATTTGCTTTTATCTCAGTGAAGTGAGTGAGTACGCTGCCATACCTATTGCAAGTACGCAGTTACCCTACAAAAGAGTTACTTAGCTAACATACCCTGTACAAGGTATTAGAATTGAAGTTTTAATTACTATTGTTTTTCTAATCTACATTTTAACTTAACAAAAATATATTTTTAAACTTGATCAAGTACAGCAGATATCTTTGGGCGAAAACCAACTCATGGTAAGATCTACAAGCTGCTGGCTAAATCATGACCTCAAGTTGAAGAAACCAGAACCAGAAAATAGCTCTTGCGCATCGGAGGAAGGTAAAAGAGGTGAGGGAGGATGCGGAGGTGAAGTCGAAGGCGGAGGCAGCTGTGCTACGCTTTTGTGGTGCTGCCATTGTTGCGATAACAATAAAATGTGGGTGGGTGGCTTGAACTTGGACCTCTCTCCATTGTCCGTATGCCCCACAATTATAGCCAAGAGTTGAACCAGACGAATTACTTTCAAAACACAACTTGAACTCTCCACGGCAACATCTGCCCCAATATTGTTCCCGTTTTGTTTAGCGCAAAACTTGAAACTGACCCAGGCAAAAAAGCCAGCCATAGAACAACAACTGCAGCAACAACAACAACAAGAACAACATCAAACAAACAACAAATAAAGGAAACGTAATAACAACAAGAACTAAGAAAAGTCCAACTTCAAGTCGAACTGCGATTCCAACTACAAGACGAAGGAGCATTACTCAACTGTGGTAAACGCCAATAGGCAGCTGCTTTTTGGTCAACTGCAACTGCAACTGCAGCAGCAGCAACTGCCACAGCTACAATAACAGCAACAACAACAGCAAACGGCAGTTTTATGTCGCCGGAAGCAAAGCTAAAACATTCGTTAGAGACGCGCATTCAGGGTTCTCAGCGAGATCCCGTAGTTGGCCAAAAGCCCGAAGATTCTGTAGGGGAGAATACTAACAGAGGGGACTGTAGCCTTCTTTACTGTGTGGGTTTTTGTTTGTGCTAAGTTTTTTTTTCTTTCTATATGTATGTATAAAAAAAATGCATTTATTTATAGCATGTGCTTCTCGCTCCGACTTCCTTCAAGTTCCTTTCTCTCTCTCTCCCTGTTTGTGTGTTGTGTAAATAGAAAAATATTTTTCCTATTTATTTATTTATTTTCAGTGCGAATTGTGCACAAAAGGACGGAAGTTTTGTAATGTGGCCATAAAGTGCCGGCAATACTTGAAATCTTAATGAGTCTCCAAGTTTCCCAAGTTGCAGGTGATGACGATGGCGATGCAGGTCAAGGATCGGAAGCAAAACCTTGCTGATTTATGGATCTTACGAAATGGGTCAATAAACGGATGTAATCGCAATAACAAAATCAGCGACAAATCAACATTTAATTGAACTCAAAGGCGGATTTCGATTGATAATAACGTGATTTGTATATGGATTATGTAAAACTCAACAACATATTATCAGATGCTGTAAATTATTAAAAAAAAATGAAAAGAAATTTAAATTTGTATTAAATATAATTTTTAACAAATTTTATAAGCGCGTATTTAATCTGCACATCAATTACAATAAATTAAATTGTTTAATAATTTATGCAGAAATATTTTTGAATTTTTTGAATTTAATTAAAAATTAATAAAATTATTTAATATGTATTATATATTGGAAAGTTTGAAACGAGTTCATTTTTTCTTTTTAAGTGTAAAATTGAAAAGAACTGCTTAAGCTGGAAAGTTCTAATTTATTACACCAATTTATATCAGAAGTTTACTTCTGCATTTAATGTTAATTTAATAAATTTTACTTTTAAAAACCTGTTTTTGATTAAAACTATTTTTTAATGTTATCTTTACAAATATAATTTTTAATATCTATGTATAAAATATTCAAATAATAACTTTTATGTTTGATTATGTTTGATATATAACTTTGTCTTTTACATTTCTTAAAATTTAATTTTATTTAAACCATCTCAAGTGATTATTTCAAATTTTTTACACTCTGTTTTATTGCTGCTATTGTCTCCATTTTGGCATTTACAGTGACGCAAGGCAAATGTTAACTCAACATACAAATTACCAAGTGATTTTTATAAATTGTGCGAATGTTTGCAATTTGTTTTATGGCCTTTATTTGTGGCTTGCTTCCCTTAGCCCTATTCCTACTCAGCTGGACTTTATTTGGCCCTAAGAGCAGCGTCAATGAATATCGTTGTTGTTGTTGTGGTGGTTGTTGCTGTTGTCGTTAGTGCTTTCTGATTACAACAAATTTGTCATGGTTAGTGGACGGTCCCCCACAGACATTTGATACCAGCCAAATGTTGACAAATGGCAGCAAAGGTTTCTCGTTGTTGTTGCTGGGGTGCAGCAGCTATGCAGGAATAGGAATCGGAATCGGAATGCTTGACGCATTTGGCAAATAAAACTCTTTTCAGTTTCTTTTTTTTTTTTTTTTGCTTTTTTTGTTGTGCAAATTGAAAATGGGAAACCGTTGCGGCCTCTGACGTTTGCTGCTTTTGTGACTGGACTTGGTCAATCCACGGAGACTTTTGTTTGGCTTTGAGGGCGCGACGTTGTTGTCAACATGTTGCCAAGAAGCTGCAATGTTGGCCATAAAAATGATGAAAAGTGCTGAGTGCTGCAGCTGCTTTTCACTGGTCTAACAAGTTGTTGCTGCTGTTACTGCTGCTGTTGTTGTTATAGCGGTTTCCATTGCAGTTATGTAAACTTTAGTGAACTTTTGCTCAATTAATTTGCCACGCACAAACTGCGGCCACAGCAAATTTCGTTCTGCTTCATTGAGAAACGAGCTCAGTACAAGATTTAACTAGAACGAACATGATACTCTCAAGTCTTTTAATATCTTAAGTGTACTCCAAACGAGATTCGGTAAGCTTACAAAATAAGTGTAATCAAATTGTTGGCTACTGTTACAGTTTGCAGCAATTTAAAATCATGATTTGGGCTCTCAAAACTAGCTCAGGGTATATTAAAAATTTATACGACCCATAAAGCAGACACATTTTATAACGTGTAGCTCAAACACTTATAGGTTTAAAGCCAACATTTGAAGGACTTAGACTTAAAGATATTCAAATTAATAAATATACTTTGTTAAATATTTTATGCTAAAGTCAGCAATTATAAGACTAAGCACAGTCTATCTAAAGTCATGTCTTTATAAACATTTGTTAAGACATTAAAAAAGTTAAGCTAACGACAAGTCTAATCAAATTTAATGTTTGGCATAAATGTTATAATAAGGTTTAAATTTCTTTAATACACTCAATTATTGGCAGCACATCAAACCAATTTCTACAAAATCAGCTAAGCTAGACAAACATTTATACATATATATCATATATATGTGTACATAAAGTTGGTGTTTCTGCCTTTTTTTCTTTTTTAATGAGACTCCTTTGGGCACTACGCGGGGTGCCAAAAAGCGCAGTACACGAGTCAGCAGATAGCAAGAGAGGGAGAGAAGGGAAAGGAGGTGGGAGGCCAGAGACGAGGAGCTAAAGAAACAGATGTAGAAGATATAGCCTATGAGTTGTGTTCGCACAGTAGCCACAATCTCGGCACAATCTGTTACATCTTCAACTTGTAATTATTAACTTACGGCATATTAATTTATTATTTGCTATTTAATGTGGCCAGCCTCCAAGACAAGTTCCCTACCTTAACCGACTCATGCTCTCTACCCTTTTTCCTTCTACTCTGACTTCTACTTGTGGCTTAAAAGCCAAGGCGGCCAGACAACGTTCAGTCGTTTTGGTCTACTATCAAGCTGTGCTTTGGCTCCGCAAGTCAAGTTCATTTTTTGACATCTGATGTATTTATGTGGTTGCTACTAGCTGTTGTTGTTAGTGTTAGTGTTAGTGTTAGTGTTTGTGTAGTTGTTTTCAGACATTGTTGTTGCTTGCTGTGAGCGATTGGTGGGAAACTATCCTGTCATGTGTAGCCAAACACAACAAAAAAGAGTATACAGTCTCTAGCATTTTTGATTGAGTGATTTATTTGGAAATTGTTGAGTGCAAAAAGGTATAATTAAATGGGCATAATGATGCCAAAGGGAAAGGCTAACACAAAGTGGAAAGGAGTTGCTAACAAATTCAAGGAATTGCTCTGCTCTTAGAGAACAGTCAGTTCACAAGTGAATGTACTATTTCAAAGATAAGATCTATGGATTGATGACGACAACTACAACTTAAATCAGAGCTATTGCTCATTAAGTTCAGTTTTATTTGATAAAAGATTTTTAGACACGCTCGAATTGACATTAAAAATGCTTTCATTTCCTTATATTAGCCATAAATGCATAAACAGATGTGTATTCAGAGTGCGGCACATAAAAGTCAATTAAGTTGGCAAATCATCAGCAAGAATAACTCTATAAAAAGTGTGATAGAGCAATCATCAAAGCACGCACTCAACTAGAATCACCAAATCAGAATGGGACTTAATCGCACTTAAGAAAATACATGCTACAGAGTAGTAGAAGTAAACTGTAAACGTACACTGAAAGAAAATAATTCTTAATTAGCTTTTACGCTGCACAGCAATTAAACATAGTATAAACTGTTACAACTTAAAGTAATTAAGAATTTAAACGATTTTTTAATCTTTTTTTATTTTTTAAACTAAATGTTTCTCATAAGAGTTCTCTAGTTGTGGTTTAAGCTTTTATAGTACAGAAATTCCTAATTACTCTATTTTTGTGTAGTGTAGTCAACCCACCCAGTCATAGTTGCAGTTAAGAGACATGCGAGCCTGAACCTCGAACCTGAACCCAAACCTGAACCCACATAAAAATCTTAATCTAGATCAGGAAGGAAATCAAGAGTCGTTATAATTGATTAACTGCACAAGCTTAAAGCAAAGAAGATGAAGAAGAGGGCAGTATGTGTGGGACAGAAATAGTGAGCATAAGAGCAAAACAGTGAGAAAGAGCGAGAGAGTGGGGGTACAGATAGAGAGAGAGAGAGAGAGAGAGAGAGAGACAGGTAAACGAGCAAAATGCAGATGAACAAGAAACAGGAAGACTTTTGGATTGTAATGCGAAGAGAATTGGGATGGAAACGGAGGCGGAGAAGAAGACGGAAAGGAAAGACGTAGACTGAAGACCGGCACTGGAACTGGGATTGGTACTGCATGCTGTACGGCAGAGAGGGGGAGGCGTAAGGGGCGTGAAGCAGTCACGCGTGTAGCAAGTTGTTGTTGTTGGTATACCTGGCTATTTTGGGATGCACACACGACGATCTCGACTTTGAAGATGACCAGAAAGGGAAAACAACCGTTGCATTCATCGTTAGAGAGCCAAACATTACGGTAAAAAGCATTTGGCATCTCTATCGCACTCTAACATGTGATTAGATTAGAATTGCTCGATACTTAGTTAGTTAGTAAGATAAGTTTGGAGCGTCTCTGGTGTTGGCAGAGGTCATAAAAATAGCAGCAAACTAAACTAGCAACAAGTTGCAAGTTCTTGTTTAGGAAAAGGTGGAGGAGGCGGAGGAGGAGGAGGATTGAGGGTGCCACAGCCTGTCTCAGTCCCAATCCATTGCGGACAACTCTGCTGTCTGACTGATGCGTGCATCTTGGCCATAAAAGAGCGACAACCACAACAACAATTTTAACTCACGTCCAGTGGCCAGTCGTCTTAAGGAAATGCATTAGGTAAGACTCCAAGTAGCAAGTTTAACAGTAACAGTTGGCTCTGACTACTGGGCTTACTAACTCCTTCCAGCTATCACCCACCTTCCCCTCCTCCACTTGCCACACGTCACTCCAACGAGCTATAAAAAGTCCGCAATTAAATATTATTTGGCCTTAAGCTTCCAGTGGGTCAACGCATTGTTCCACATTGCATTAGGCCAAATCACCTGACACAAAATCTATTTTAACAAAGCGAATTCAATCTCACTGAAAGATGTAAAAACTAAGCCTCTAAAATGTTAAAACTGTTCAAATAGACAGTTAAAAAAAATGTTATTTTATATTTACGACTATTCTAGTCATAAGATGGAAAATTTATTATTTCTGACTGCAGCTTTGAACTTTAGCAATTTATTTGATATATTGCGCTATATGTTGTAAATTTTGAAGATCCTCAGGTTATGGATTTTTTAACTTGGGACTTTTATGGGCTCTTACTGCAATTTTACTAATTAATAAATCTAAACTTTTAGCTTTCTAATAATTATGGAATTACCTATGATTTAAAAAGTCAGGCTTTCAATTTTAGGAAAAATTTTAACATCTAATGATTTTTTGTTTACCAAAGAAGGAAACACTCAACAGAACTTGCAGGCGTTTAAACAAATCAACTATAATGATCTTCAAACCCGACTTGCTGATTTTATAATGCTTTTAAAGCTTCCGAACTTATTGCAAACTTCTTAAGTTCTTAACTAAACTTTATTTAAGGTTTTTATAAAAATTAAAGCCACATAAATTTTAAGTTCTATTAAAAGTGCATGGTAAACTCAACTAAGAATTAAAGAAAATTTATGCGAATATAAAATAAATACGGCCAGACTTATTTGAATAATAGTTATGCCGGTTGATAAGCTTGTTAGCAGACATAAAATATTAAAATAGCTGCAATTTTCACGCATACTTTAAGTTTAGAAAGTACACACACACACACACACACACTGGGAGAGGAAAGAAAATTGCAATAACTTCTACTTTGCTGTCAACTAATCCATAAAATATATATAGTAAATATATGAATACTGTATTAGTATGTGTGCCAATATGTAGGGAAATGGCATCGCATTGCCAGCTATCCATAGCCATATTTTAATGCATTTCAATAATAAATCTCTTTGGCAATTGGCCAAGTGCAGACAGCGCTGTGATGCAGGAAAATGGAGGAGATCAGAGAGGGGAGGCAGCTGGCAGGAGGGTGACACAGGCTAGACTGCGACTAGATAGAAAAGCAAAACCTTAAATCCGTCCATGACCTTCTTTGGCCATGAGTAGACCGAGTTCTTTATTTAGTTTCTTTTTTTTTACTGGCTAATAACGAAAGATTTTACTTTGGCACGACTTTGAACTTGGTTTGGATTTAGTTTTGGTTTTCGATTTGGTTTTGGATTTAGCCACAGCTGGTCAGGAGGACACAATTTGTGGGCCCTGAGATTTTGGCATGCAAAACCACAACAACAACAACAACAAATGGAAGACTGAGTGACTGACTGACTGACTAAATGAAATTATATGCCAGCCAGCACGAATCTTGAATTGACATGAAGTCAAGAGCAATTCCAGGTCTGCAAGTTAAAGGTTTCTTTCACCTGGTTCAGTCCCAAGCCCAAATCCCAAACCCAATCCCTTCCCAAATGAAATAGAAAGATGCCCGAGGCTGAAGTTTGTTATTTTCTTCTCTTGGCATGTCGAGAAGATTTTCTGGGTCGTCTTTTAGCCGGCGATTAAAGCTTGTAAATAAGTTTTTTTTGTACTTTTTGCTTCTTCTGATTGTTTGTTTGTTGTTTGTGTCTTTTGTCTTTTATTTATAATCAAAAGTAAGTAAAAATGATTGCTCCATCGTGTTTGGGGTCGGTTTTTTTTTTTTGGCCATTTGATGACCCAGTTGCATGTTTTTCAGTTCTCCCTTCGCTTGTCTAAAACATTTTGTTTTAAAGAAAGTAAATGAAGATGATTTGCTTGACAAGAGAAAGGAATTGCAGTTGTAATTGATATTTTACTACACAAATTGTTGTGTTTAATTTGGCGTGAAATAGTTTCTTAATTGACTACGACAGTTCTTGAAATTGACAACATCTGGAATTACCTCATCTGATCAGTCATAAAACTGACCACACCTCCGGTTAAACCACAAAAAAAAGCATTTTGCAGTGTAGAAAACCGCAGAAAATTCAAATATGATCTACAATATTTGCGTGTGTCTAACGTGGCGTATGAGTAATGACATAATGACTCAATTTAAATTTGTTAGCTTGTTTTTTTTGCGACAACATTTACTTAGCTTTTGTAATATTTTAAGTAGTGTTTATCTATTTGGGTTTGTTAGCGGGTTTCTCCGCTATTTGAAACAGGGCATAATGGTTTTGTTTTTACCTTGTTTGGCTATTAGAGCAGCGCGTCTTTGCAATCGATACATGGTTGTGGTTCACTTGATTAAATCGCTTAGGGAGAAACTAACAAAAGTTGCTCGAATCGCTATGATTAAACACTTCTGGTAATACACACTCTAGAAACAGTTCATTGTACATATACCATGAGTTTTGCATATATATTCAGGAATAAACTTGTACTAAGCTCGCTTTGCGACACCGAAACACTTGCATCACGACACGCGTTAAACAAAAAATCTTTTTGCTAAGAACTTGAAATGTATTAAAACTTTGAGTCGAACTCGATCTTTTCGAAACTCGAGATTTAGATTTTGAGATGGAGGCAACAACGTTTTAGGACCGCTTGAGATGACGTGCAAAATTCAACTGAATTGAAATTGAACTTCCTGCTGTTTGGCATTGCAGAAAAGCAAAAAAAGAAAAGAAGCAAAAAGAAAAGAAAAAAAAAACAACACAGAAATAAAGTATTGCGACTGTCCCGTGTAGGAGTTTTGTCCAGAACCAACAACTGCAACTTGTTTGGCCAGGCCAAGTCTCTCTCAAAAGAGACTCTCTCTCTCTCTCTCAACTATTCTCTCACTCTGCTCTAAAGAGCGCAGTGATCTTTAACGAGCCATAAGGTAAACAAAAGTCGCTTAAAACAACAGCAACAACAGCAAAAAAATTGTACATGAACACAATAAGAACTTGTTTCCATTGTCCATAGTTGGACTTGGACGGCATTACAATCTGCCGCCTATGTGTGAGCGTGTACGTGTGTTTGTGCCTAGCTAAGAGCTTAAGAGAGTGCAAAAAGCGTAAGAGACTTTTGGCATGATCGAACATGTTGTAAGTTCGATCGCAGCTGCAACCAAATGTTGCAACGCTTTGACACTGAACTTGGCCGGCGAATTGTTGTTTTCTTTTCGTTTTATAAATTAACTGTTGTCAAGTTTAATGTGGGGGCAGTGGGAAAGGTAAGTTGTCTAATGGAGTTTACGTGTGTAAATAATTACGAAATTTTCTAAATATCAAATAAATCTTCAGTTAGGTTAACTTTTTTACGCTGATTTTAAGAAGTGAATTGGACAATATTAGGGATATTTTCTTGGTTAATTAATATATTATAATTTAATAAAATCAAATTAAAGAGAAAACCCTTTTATTAATTTTATTTATATTATTTATAATTTTGTATTATTTATTGTACATTTTTTTAAAATATAATTTTTATTAATTATATTTATTTACATTTATATAAATTTATGAATATTTATATTTAATTTAATTTTTTTAGCTTCTTTAAAGCCAAATTATATAAAGACCAGCTTCACATACAAATTTAAACAAACTAAATGTTATAATTTTCAACATTATCTATTTTTTAATTGTTTCATTTTATGCAGGTTTATGACAAACAGTTTCAGACAATTTGTTAATTATCTCATAGTCTGCAGACAAGATCAGTTGAGATCATTTATGCATTTGAGTTATTGACAAATGATCTGCAAGATTCAACTTATGAATAATTAATTGTCAATCTACAAACGGAGTATTTGAAATCATAAACGATTCGAGTATTTCGCAAAATATCTAAATACATAAACAGTTTATTATAATGACATAATGAATGTTAAATGTAGGCCAAAGTGTGTATTTATTTTTGGTTCGAACTAATCTTAGGCAACGCATCTAACATGGCCAAAACACAGCTGTATATGTGGAGCAATTTAAGCAATCCATAAGAATAATGCTGCGTATATGGCTAAACCGACGAAAAGAATATTCCAACTAGTTGGCTTTATCAAGTTCATTAAACCCAATTAATTTGTTTTTATATTTTTAGCTTTCCTTCTCATCCACCTACGATGATCGAATAAGTTGTTACAATCCAAAATCACAGACCCTGACACTGACACTGACTCTGCATATATGTATGGTGTATAGAAGTGTATTATTATTGTGGTGTATCTTGATCTAAGTGGGTCAAAGTTTGCGTACCAAGCCAATTAATTTTAAAGCTGTTGAAAATAAACAGAAAAAAATGAAAGAAACAAAACAAATTTTGCAGATCACTTTTTATTTATTTATTTTTTTTTTGCTGACAAAATATATACATTTTTTCGGGATAGCCGTAAAAATTTACATGCCAGACTTGTGGCCAACAATTTATTCACATTCATTTGCGTATTCGTATGAGTATTCATGAAAAAGATTCACTCAAAACATTCAGTTTGCGATAAAGATCGACCTCCATCTATAAATATGTTCTCACGCTTTATAGCTACGTGTCTTTGTATTTATATCGTATATATAGTATTTGCTTGAGTTGTCAAATCAAGTGCTCGTTCCAGCCCTAAACTCCAGTTCCAAGTTTGACTTTAACTGAGGGCAGTTTAAGCCAACTTTGTTGCCCATTTTGTGCCTCATTATAAGGGCACTTAAAACTCAAGTTCTGCTATCAAGTTTTATTATGTTCAACGGCTATCAAATACCAAAACTGCCATACGCTTTATAGCTTATGGCACATTCTTGATGTCTGATCGTTTTACGATCCTACCGATAGAAAAAAAGGGTCTCCTCCCTATTTTGTGGGCTAATTTTTATGTCTCGTTTACAATCTGTTCGTAGATGAGCTGATTATTGATTTTGTCCAATGCAAAATCTCTGTAACTTTAAGTGTTAACTTTTCTACAGTCGGACCTTCTCATAATTGGATAAAATTGTCGTCATCGTTAAATGAAATTGTACCGAACCTAATCCAACCTGGTGGCCCTCGGCATTTAAACAGAAGTTGTCGTCTCTGACGGGTCTGCCCCTCGGCAATTTGTTTATGGAACCGTTTTATAGTTTTGATGATATCTTTTTTTATTGTTATGATAAAACTGTCAAGCTTTAGGAGTTTTTATCGTGCGCTGTTAGGTGTGAATAGATATTGTTATTTATTTACTTTTCTTTCTGTGAAGCGCTAGTAATAAAAATAATTCAATTAGAGACATTAAAGGAAAGTTAAATAGTTGGAAATTATATAGCTCAGATATTGGAATTGTGTAACTTTTTTTCTACGGATGGACAAACCATTCCTTGTTGCATAACATAAGTCTTGTGCCAAAAGCTGTTCAACCTCTTGAGCTTAACTCAAGTGTATAGACCACAACAAACAATAAAAACAACAAAAACAACAACAATGAGGGTCAACTCCTCCAACTCAACAGCCAAAAGGTATAAAAAAAACTGAAAATCATTTGAAATTTACCACACGACTTGAACAAATAACAAAAGAAAGCTCCGCACGGGTCCAGACAAAACTTTTTGCACGAATGATCCACAGACAAAATACTATACTCATATACTCGATACTCACTTTGCACACTCCATATACACTCAATACACTCGACCAAGAAATACAACCAAACAGTCATAAAACTAAAAAAATAACTACAAATCTACTTATTTTCGCATACAAAAATCATTAAATGCGATCATTGAACTGCGTGCTCCCGTAATGGATACCCATCAGGAGTGAAAGAAACAAAACATACGAAAAAGAGATGGGAGAAGGGGTGTACGCGTCACGCGAGCAGAACATTTCGTATATATTTGATCAGCGTTTATAAATAAAGAATTATGATACAGAGATTAGCAGGGAAATCAATAAAATTCCAAATCGAATTCGAATATCAAATCAATTGAAGATGAAAATTAATCAAACTGCCGCATAAATTTGTCACATACAATTTAAGCAACCAAATCATTAATATCAATTTATTTACCCCGAAATAATAAAAATTAAAAGCAAGAATAACAAAATAAGCGAGTAAATTTCAATTGGTATTTAATTGTGTTGATGGCTCAAAGAATGAAATTCATTGGCGACGTTCGCCAATCGATACAATTTCAATATTTATTTAAAACTTTTGTGTTGTTTTTTGTATTCTTTCGGGTACTCGAATACGTATTCTTTTATGTTATTTTGGCGACTTGCCGTCGACTGTCTTCAATATTGATTAAGGCTTAAGCATTCTGACCTTCAACATTCATTGCGATCGGTTTTTATTATGTTTCATTTTTTTATTTATATAAATTTTTGATTGTATTCATTATTATTTTATTTATTATGATTATTATTGAATTCGATTTCGATTACGATTCGACTTTTAGTTGTTGTTGTGTTGAGGGCGCCTTTTCAAAACTCGTCGTCGCCACTTCACTTCAATGATTTTGACTTTAATTTTTTTGATTTCTGATTTCGATTTTGTTTTCATTGCTTGAGTTCAACAGTTTAATTTTGTCTGAGTTATGTGTGGCAGGGATTTGTCGTGCAGCTGCCACAGAATCACAAAGAGATCAATTAGAACCTTTGCTATTTTGCTAATCGCCCTTGAAGCGATCCAAATCCATGCAAAATGAATCGAATGCTCCTAAAGATGGACTAACATTGTGTAATCTGGCAATCAGTTTTACCTGTACAGGTTTCACTTCCTTCTAACGACTCTGTCAAAGTCTAAGTCGAAGTTTCACGTTCTGACGACATGAGTCTTATCAGCTTATGTTTTGTAGCTTGGCAACTTGGCTTTTTGGCTCGTCATTAGTCAGATCGTTTGCTTGTTATTATGGGCCATGATCGTGTCTAAATGAAATCTATTTTCTTGTTCCTCAACCAGAGAAAAAGAGAGCGAGAGAGAGAGATGGAGAGGAAGAGCGAGCAGGCAATAAAGCGCACTAATGCGATTACATTAGAGCTTCGAGTATTATGGCAAAGAGCCGCTTAATACAATACTGGGAATGCTGGCCAAAAGCAACTAATAATAAAAGTGAAAAATATGTCTGTGAGAGAGCGAAGAAGACGCAAAGCCAAAAAGCCTTGGCAAATAGTTGACCAAGTACAATTTCTAAAGTCAATGAACGTTACGTAATTTCAATTAGGTTTTTGGGGGAAACAAACAAACAAACAAAACAAAACTCGCCGCTCGGAAATGATGAGAATGAAATTGCATTTAATATTTGAAATGAGCGTAATTAGACTCAGCTTGAGAGTGACTGCGAGATAAAGAGACAGTGAGGGAGAGAGTATAAGACGGAGAGAGAGAGAGAAACGAGCTAATGATAGCCAGAGTTCAAGAGACTTACCCGCCCGTTCTACATGACGTATGTGTAATTTAGCAGCATTTAAAACTCACCTGCAAATAAAAGAACAGAATGAAAGCAAAAATAAATAAATTATATTTATATATAGCATTAATTTAGCTAGTTAATAAAGTATTACAGTTATGCTCATAACACTTTATCACCTACAAAATAAACTAAACTGTATTAAATTTAACTATTGTTAATATTGTTTTCAGTTTTTCCTCTTTATTTGCGCTTGTTCTTGTCGTTGTTTTACTATTAGTGCAGTTTTGTTCTCTATTTTTGGTTTGGCTATGCAAATATTCGCTCGCTGTTTTACCACTGGTTGCACTACCCCACTCTCTCTCTCTCTCTCTCGCCCTCCCTATAACTGTTGCATTCATAAATCTGTTATTCATCCAGCGAACATTTTGCACAAAACTAAACTAAAAATTGCAATGAACAATTTGCACGGGGCTGAGTCAACAATTTGTTCATAGCTTTGTCAGTCGACTTCGCTCTCCCACTCTCCTTTCTACTCTTTCTCTCGCTCTCTCTCTTCAATTCTTTCGCCCGCGGCGTTCAACGCTTCATGCTGATAACAAAAGCCAACGATACAAATAAATGTATGTATGTGTGTGTGTCCGTGTGTCCGTGTGTATATACCTATGTACACCTAGCTTAATACTTGTACACAATATAGCTACAACAACGCATTTATGAATCTTCATATGTACTCCCCACTTTCCCTCACTCCTATCGGCTACCTCCTCTTTCCACTCCCCCATTTCCCCTTGTCCTCCTTTTCTCTCACTAAAACAGTTGCCGTTTTGCCGGTTTTTTAGATTTTTGCTTTTTGCGGGCTGCAAAATATTTGCGATTGCCTTTTGTTAAATGTTGTTGGCCCCCCTTAGTTACGCCCCCTTCTGTCTGTGTATATATACATTTAGCCAGCTAGAGCTGTATGTTTATATGACAGGCAAAGCATTGTGTTAATACCCTGTACATTAAAAGCAATACTCGGTGGAAAGGTAAATTAGATATTTAATATTACTAGTAAAAGCAAATTAAGAAAGAATTAAAAAAATATTATATTTATTTTAAAATAATTAAAAATATTAAATTAACAATTTGTTCAAAATAGTTAAAACTTAAAATGTAAATAACTAATTAAAAATTATTTTAAAATAACTAAAAATAAATCGAGTTCAACTTAAAATAACTGAATTGTCACCTCAAACAAAATCTGTAAGCTTTGCGTTCTTTGTGTACAGGGCATTTGCTAGTCGTATAAGAGCTTTTCTATTCTGTTGCTCACTTGGGTTTTAGCCTACGGAACATGGCTACCAGCGATATAGAATAAAATCGGCGCCGTTCGTTGCCGTTCTTTGCCCGCTTATTATGAATTATGGCCACGTTGACAGTTTGGACCAAGGCGAGGGCGTGGAAAACTTGACAGATGCGCACAGATCTCAAGAGCTTTGCTATGAAATGGTATGGAATTGTCTGAAATGGTTCCTGGTATTTATTATTTGCAGTTGTTGTTGTTGTTGTTGTGGGCAAACACAGCCGCAGCTCTATTTCTTATTAATAATGTGATAAAAACTGTCAAGAGTGGCAACTGTGTGAGCTCCTAAGTCTTGGAAAAAGCAAAAGTGGCTTTTATTTTTTATTTTTGAGCAACTCTCGCAATCCATTCCACTAAATTAAGCAATTAATTTCACATTTATATAAGCCGACAACTACAACGACTTCTCCATCTATGTGGCAACAATAAATTATAGTAGTTTTTACTCCCAAAACTCCCCTCACTCTATGTCTTGCCCCCCTCCCTCACTCCCACAATCTCTAACAAAAGCAAGAGTTATGTGCGACTCTGTCACATTGGATCAGTTTATGTTGACATCAAATGAGCCAGTTTAAAAGTTGCTTAAAAATGTATAGCCAAATGTAGATAAAGCTAAAAACTTTGAGACAAATGAACTAATCGATTATGACGTCTGGCAGGCTTAAGACTTAAAGGCCATAAGGTATAAGACAAGTTTTAAAGCAATAAGCCGGAAATTTTTGCAGTCGCAAGGGAAAAACATTTGTCATTCCCATAAGTTAAAGGTTTTAGAATCTTGCAAATATAATATCAATTTTTGAAGTGTTTCCCTTCCGGGAATCTCATTAAAAGCCTTTTAGACCCAACCAAAACGACAGCTGAGAAATTTGCTACACATTTGTTTTGGCCATTTAGCGTTCAATGCTCTGGCCACTTGGTATAAACAACAGAAATAAGAAGAGCGAAGCGTTTTGAGCCAATAATAAATTCAAATGCTGCTAACATTGCTGCTATCAATAGTACCGTCTAACTAGCAACAACAACAGCAACAACAACCACAACAAAAACAACAACAACAAATGCAATTACAAATAATATGCAACTTGGTCGTTTATCTTTATCTTATTTATGAAAACGACAACAAACCGACAAATGCAATTTATGTGTTTGTGTTGGTCAATGCAAAGGGCAGAAACAGAAACAGAGGCAGCGGCTGAGGCAGAGGGAATAACAGCAGAGGCAGCAGAGAGAGAGCAGTAGAGGTAGTGGCAGAGGCAGCGGGAGAGACAGCAGCAAAGGCAGCGACTGAGCGGGGAGAGTGGAAGTATAAGAGGCAGAAAGTAAAGGGATTGAGATAGAGACAGCGTTAGGGAGCTCATCCCCCTCTCTCTCTCACTCTCTGTTAGCATTGGGATTCCATATCAGCAGCTGGATACCCCAGTGGACAACAAGAAGAGTAGCTGCAAATAATGCTGCATAATGGACGCTGCTAGGGGAGCCTTGCTCTCCAGCAGCATTCAAGTTTGAAGTTGGAAGCTGCAAAAGCTGAAGAGCTCAACACGATGATGATGCTGATGACGCTTCCCGAAATGAAAAACAAAGCAAAAATAAAAACAAAAACAAAAGCGAACTAGGAAGAAGAAGTGCCAACAATTGTCGGGCATTAGAGATAGAAGATGAAACAAAAAAAAAGAAACAAAATAGAAAAATGAAAAAACAAACGAAACGAAATGAAATGAACAAAAAAAAATCAGAAACATTAAACTGAAACAAAAAAGAATGCGAAACGATTTGTTAAAAGTGCGGTAAGGCGGCACAGTGGGCAAAATTGGCGAGTTATGTGATTGGATATTTGCACCAGAAATAAAAATATCAAACTAGACTCAAACGTAAAAAATATTAATATTAAGAAGTAATAGATTTGTAAGAAAAATAAATAAATTTGAAAAATTAATTTATTATAAAAAAATATATGTATTAATACTAAATAAATAAATTCTTTAAGTAACTATTAAGCTGACCTAAATAATAGTTAAAAGACGGAAACAATTTGATATTATATGAATGAACAATTAAATAAGTAATTCTTTGCCAGAATTGATAACTAATTAATTAGCTGAACAATTGACTATAAGAATGTTAGAATATCAAAGCCATGTACCCCTTAACAAATTATTGACTCCTAATAAATATATTTAAATTTTTTTAGATAAGGTTTTATCGAAGAAATTCAAGCAAAGCTATTTTAAACATATAAATTTCTATCCAAGTAAAATTTGCAGTTTTGTCAAATACAAAATATTAATTTAACCCCATAGTATTTTGCATGCCACCAGAGGCAGTGGCAGGGTCATACTCATACCCATACTCATAGTCATAGTCAGTCTTAGAGTCAGAGCATTGCATCATCGAGTGGCATTGTGATGGAAATGGTGAGAGAAGGGCAAACTGAAGAAAGGGTAAAGAGGAGACAGCTAAAGGGATTGCACACATTGAGCACTCGTAACAGTGAGTGCAAAAGTGTGACTACAGCTTCGATGGGGGAATTGTAGCAGAGTAGTATTAGGGCTGGGTTGGGTTTGGTCTGGGCATGCCAGTGCACTGCAGTGGTCAGCAGTGAAATAGATGCTGCAATATGCTGCAACCTGGAAGTAGGAAGTGTCTGCACATTGAACAAGATGAAGAAGAAGCAGAAGAAGGCCCTTTTGGGGCGCAATGCACGCAAAAAATCAACAAAAATAAATCGCACTTTATGGCCGATAGGCCGAAGCTGAGGCTATGACCATGGTAGAGTCATAGCCAAAGCCCTGGGTATTGCAACGGCTGCTGCTTGCCACAAATATTGCGTTTAAT
The DNA here is from genome assembly GCA_035046005.1 of Drosophila acutilabella. Classification (NCBI taxonomy): domain Eukaryota; kingdom Metazoa; phylum Arthropoda; class Insecta; order Diptera; family Drosophilidae; genus Drosophila; species Drosophila acutilabella. The sequence goes on from JAWNOK010000013.1 coordinate 19,572,868, forward strand.
AAGCGCACATTGAGCCACGGTAACTAACTGGGCGCAGTTTGAAACAAAAGGCAGCAACAGCAGCTACCAACCTGTTGCCAAGTGCAGGGCCACAACTTCTATTGATAGTCAATGACATTTGGACGGTGGTTTGTGGTAGGGCTCTGTTACCACCGCCCCACTCCCAACCGCCTCCTCATCGACTTTTGCTCTTCCGCTGGCAGGCTTAGGCTGCTCCCGCGTGGCTATAAAAAATGGCAAAAGCTTCTTCTTTGTTGCCTCGAAGCTGGTCAAGAGGCTGCTGTTGCTGCTGCTGCCGTGACTGCCATTGAAATCCTATAAAAATGTTATCTTAATGGCTTTTATGTTAGCGAAAGCCATTAAAACAACAAAGCCAGAGCCCAAGTTGCAAGCAAGCAGACAACATGCAACAGGAGGCAGCAAAAAGCGTCGCGTCGCATCGCATCGCATCGCCTGTTGCCCTGTTGCAAGTACTGCAAATAAAGTTGGATTTTACTCAATTGTACGATTGATCAGCCAACAGGCAACAGGCAATGGCCATGATGGGCGGCTGCACCCAGTCAGGCCAATAGGGATACGATTTTGGGCTTTAACTTGGACTTGGATTTCGATTGTGCCTCATGATGAAGATTAGCGCGTGAAGTTTCGCTTGAGCCCTGACTAAGTATTTGGCCAGATAAATGGCCAAAAAGCCAATGGCCAAAATGGCAATTGCCAAGACGCGGCCAAAAAGTTAATAAACTCCAAAAAATAACAATAGCTTCAAATAATTAACAATAATATAAAAAAAAATTAAGCTCAAATCGCTTAACTTAACTTAAGTTAAAAGTTAGATAGAAGTTGAGCTCAAGTCGCTTATGATAACTAGTAAACAATAAACAGTTTTTGGTATTTTGCTTGAATTTGGTAAGACACAAACTCTATCACACGCTGTTGAGTTCCCTTGGTTAGCCCCCTCCCTCACCCACTACCACGTACCACTGCTGTCCATCAAAGCCAGCAACTAAAGACACTTAAGCACGCTGTTTCTGTTTCTACCCCAAAAAAAAGACAAAAATAAACAACAAAAAGCCGAAAACCAAACAACCTACCGCAGTGTCAGCAACAACAGCAACTACAACCACAGCAACAGCAACAACAACAACCAGAGACAATCAACCTGCTTGAGTTACAGTTTGAGAGCTGCTGCTTAAACTGACGCTTTGTCTTTTAGCTATCAGTTTACATTTTGATTTTATAGCCGTTTCCCTCTCTGTCCATCTGTCTCCTGAGTAATTGAATAAAAACAAACTGTAAATATTTGCTAAAAGGCTATACGGAAGCTTTTTGTACACGGCTCTCAGCTGAACGCGTTTAAGAATTTTTGTGAGCCATTAAAAACATTCAGATTGCAAAGTGAAGTGAAGTGCGACAGCTGCCGGTTTCAAGTGCCCACAATACAACAGCAATAACAACAACAATAACAGCAATAACAACAATAACATTAACATTAACATTGCAAAGCTCCCACTTGAACAACCCATCAACAGTCAGCGAACCAAACGATCTGTCAGGTCTCTCTACCCTACCTATCTCAACTCCCTCTCTGCCTGTTTCCCTCGCTCGCTCTACTCCCTTTTCTCAGAGCCCAACTGCACATTATCGCAAAAATATTTGCTGAGAAAAAAAGAAAAAATAAACTGTTAACAACAATCGGCATTAACAAAAGACAAACAAGTGAATTACGTTAATACTACGCTGGGAAACAAGAAGCTTAAATATTATTACTTTTTTTTTTAATTATATAGATTATGGTTAACACAAGTGTCAACATTTAGCCCAATTACTTAACCATTAAAACTAAATCATTTAGCTGTAGCTTGTTGTGTTATCAGAGAAACATTTGATTGACTTTGACTAAACTTTTTTTTTATATGTCAAACTTTTTATCTGTAGTAAAACTTTCACTAGGTTGCAGTTAAATTGTGTGACTTCTGATATAATTTAAAAATAAATTGACTATTTAAAAATATTTACAAATAAATAAATTTGTATAAAATATTTTTTGTCGAATAAATAAGTTTAAAGATCATTTCATTCCATTTCTTTATTGTGCATATAGTCCTTAAAAATCATGCCTTTTGTATTTTAATTTTCATTAATTAACAAAGTTTAAGATCAATGATCAATTTTATAGATAGTAAATACCTCAATCAAATACCTAAAATTCCAATGAGGTTCCTCGATTGTTCTCTCACCATTTTCGTCTTCCAACTCAACAAAATTATTCAAATTTCTTATTTATTTTAGTCTAACTCTTTCATATCACTTATTTGCTTATATACTTATGTAACTTAAATAAAATTTATCAGTTTCCTATGACTCTTACTCACTACATCCAATAATGCCGCATTATACCACTCGCTTCCCAGCTCTTTAAGTTTACATGTGTAAACTTGACTTTGACGCTGTTTAATTGCATTTACCCTCAGATAAACTCTAGGCAACAACAACAACAACAACTCATAAACATAATGAGCAACCAACGGCAACAACAAATTGTACAATAAAACTAACAACAAGTTGCAATTTGATACGAAAGATTGGAATGAAAAACAGCTTCATTCGCAGTAGCATAAAAAGCCATTTAAAGTCTTTGACACTTCATTTAAAATGAAAATGAGAAGCGAGAATCGAGAAGCGAGATCGGGAGAACGCAGAGCGAAGAATGGAGTAGGCAGAGAGCCGAGGGTAGCAATTCTACAAATCTACACCCCCGCAAGTATCTCGATCTCTATTTCTTGGCCTGCATTTCGTGCTAAGCAAAACAAAAGACGAAAAGCCAAGGCAAAACAGGCAACAAAGAGGCAAACGAAAACAAGTAAGATAAGTACGGTCGAGCACGCCCTACCGTATAATACTCTCTGCGTTTTCCACCGATTATATTATTAAAATCGGTATCGAGATATTACAATGTGTAGTACTTGCATTAAAACACGTTGAAACAAAATCAATCTAACCATAATAAAACATACAGCTGTTTGTATGCGAATACATATACGAAAGACAATATATGATGCATATACATATGTATGTGTGTATTCGGCGCGGCCAGCGATTTTGAGCAGCGCTGCCGCCACGCAGGCAGCGAAAACATTCGAACATGTGCTTCTATGTTTCTGTCTCGCTTGCACTCATACATTGAGCGCTGCCGCTCAAGTGCTTGTATGTTACTATCTCGCTTGCACTCATACACGATATTGCATTCAGTTATCAATATTGTAACGCTTCTAGTTTCCTTGTTTATAGTCCGATTTTAATGCACCTTTCGGGATAGTTTGATATAGTTAGTCTTTACACGAATTATAAATTAGAATACTCTACGATAAGAAGAAATGCCATAAAAAAGTATTGAATTTTGAATAGTGTCTTAGTTCCTATGGGAAAAGGGGGCGTGGCAGCCCAAAATTTTTGATGGCATGACATTTAATCAGTCTCTAGGAACCTCCATACCAAAATTGGTCATCCTAGGTGCCATATTTACTGAGATAGTCGCCGAAAACACCGATTTTTTCCGAGGTGTCTCTGGTTTTTTGCTCATTGTGGGCGAATGGGGCGTGGCATCAAAAAAAAAAAAGATTCTTGTATTGACTGACTAAATTTCTGATCGATTGAGACCAAGCTCGAACTTGTAGCTTCTACCATCTCTGAAATCTGTTTGTTCATACGGACAGACAGACAGACGGACAGACGGACAGACGGACAGACAGACAGACGGACAGACGGACATGGCTATATCGACTCGGCTTGTGATGCTGATCAAGAATATATATACTTTATGGGGTCTGCCACGCCTCCTTCTGCCTGTTACATACATTTTCACAAACCCAATATACTCTTGCAGAGAGTATAAAAAGGAAATAATAAAAAAATTATATAAAGGAACGTAGAGAAAAAAAAACAGTATTGTAGGCTATAAAAAAACTTAAACTAAACCTGAAACTTGAGCACAATATGCTGGTTCACTCAGAGCCAAAAACTTCCAATGGGTTCACAAAAGTGTTGATCAGTCAACGGGGGAGGGATAGGGAGAATTTGTGGGATGAGAAGAGGCAAAGGAGAGAGGAAATACCATGAAGCCTGACGGCGACAAAGTGTCGCACGACGTCGCCCGTCTAGACTCTGGGGTTTGGGTCTCTCTCTCTCTCGCTCTTTCTCTCCCTCTCGCTCTGTTGGGATTCTCAGAACTGAAACTGCATTCGCAACAGCAACAAAAGCTCTACAAGTTGACTGATTCGAGACCTCGGACTCATAAAGCAAACAAAACGAGCCTCATAGTCAAACCAACCAGCATAATGGCCATAAATAATGTCCAGAAATCAGTCTAAAAGAGGCAAGAGCGTAACGCTGCAACTGCTTCAAAAAAAGTCCATTAGGGATATGCCATTTCTGGGCAACTTGCACTTGGCATTAGTCATGCCCATGCTCCAAACGCTGCGTTTTATTGAAATCTCTTGGAGTTTCACATTTTGGCCAAAAAAGGTGTGAAACTCACGCATACAAAACCTTAGCAGAAATCCCCAAAAAAAAGGCACAAATGGATGCCCTCTGATATTTATGAGTGACTGACAGACTCAGTTAAAAGGTGACTAACTGACGGACGCAATGGCAAACTGACAGCCGCTAAAGCAACGTGTGAGGTCTATTTTTTGCATAGCCAAATGCTTACAAGCAACTACAGTAGATACAGCTATAAAGGAACTATTTATGTAGTGTTGGTAAATGCTGGAAAATGCATAAAGATGTACAGGAAACTGTTAGCATAAAGAATACAAAAAAATTAAAATGCTTAGCTTGATTAGTTAGACTTTACTGGCTCTCTTTTCCACTTTAAGCACTCCCCACTGTGCCACAATAAAAGCTAAACCATTTCAGGATCTTTTTACGCGTGACTCATTCACAAACAAAGCTAAAAAAGCAGAAAATAAATAATAATAGCAAGTCGAAGGGCGCCTTTTGCTGTGGATTCTTGGCATCAGTTTTTTGGTTGTTCGCCTGATTTCGCTGGATTTCCAGCTAAAAAAAAAAAAGGAACGTTCAACGTCTACTCCTTTTTCCCACATAAAGTAGTAGTGTATAAAAAGACCACCGGGATTTTTAGTGTGTTTTGCAATTTTTGCTGAATGAAAATTGAATTTGAAGCACATAAATTATAGGTTTTGCCCGGGGTATTAGTTTGATGCTTTTTTATGCGGAAAGAGAAGAACGCTTTTGCTCTGCCATGATCATTAGATGACGATGATGATCATCGAGACACAAGAGGAGACTTCAAGCTGCAAGACGGCAAACTTAAGATTTCAGATCCAGATAATACACGAATTGCACACAGAACTGACCTCTGAGAATTGCGTGTGACGAGCGCTCAAAGTGTGGCAAAAGTCTAGAACACATATATATGTATATATAATGTATATATAGACATACTAAAAGATGGAACTGAACAGCAGTGAGTACTGATGTCTCGTTAAAGAATCGCCTCATCATGCAGTCGAAACTTGCTCCTCTCCATCCCTGGACATAAATATTAATAAGCTGCTAGAAGATAGATACTCGGGACAAGCGCCAACTTCCTCTGAAACATTTAGAATTCTAATTAAAACGACTTGATCTCTGATTGGATGCCAGTTTTCAGTTTTCCACATCTCTTTTTTTGTTTTCTGTTTTTCCTATATCTTGTTGGCAATTGCATTAGAAACTGAAGCACGTGCCCAGGGACTGACGTCTCTAACTAGACCTACAACTACTTTTAACAGCTTTACTTGTCGGTTGGTTTAGCACGGCATGAGGACTAAGGCAAACTGTTTGTAAAACTAAGGCAATGCTATTAAATTAAAGTAATTATTTAAAAAAATAAAATAATCGCATATAATTTTTAAACTAGTTATTTCAAAACTTTAGATTATTAAAGCTCTGTTAAGCTTCTTTTTCTGTTATAATTTATAATTCGTTTCAGTTCCCCTAAGTGCATTGCAAATTCGCTGTACTCAATAGTTCAATTAAATGACAATAAAGCATATCTAGCGATTTTTGATCAGGGATCAGAGCCCACATGCTGTTAATGTTAATGCGCGAGCCGCTGTTAACGCTGCTGTTATTGGTATTGCTGTTGTTGTTTGGGTTGCTTCCACAGCGGCAGGTGCATGTGGTTGGCACAAAAAACTAAATAAGGCGCAAAACAAATAGTTTTTGCTATTTGAAAAGTGGCAAACAAAACAAAGTCAAACAACAGCTCATTGAGCAAAGGCAGACGGCATTGATGAAGGGAAGCAGCTAAAGGGAGCGGGAGGCAGTTGGCAGGAACCAAACAGTAGCCAGTGAGCAGCAGCAGCAGGAAGAGCTCTGCTGCTGCCCCTGTAGCAGCTACTGTTGTTGTTGTGTCTTTTATTTAAACAATTTACAAGAAAGCAACATTCCAACTGCCTTAAAATGGACAAAAGTTGGCACAAGAACTACGAATAGAGCTAAGAACGCTAGAGAGGGACAGGGAGACAGCTGAGGCGACGCCAACAACAGCAGCAACGACGATGACGACGACGACGACGACAATGGCAAACGTTGGCGCGACAGCAACATTTTTCTTGGCACCAACACAGACAATGTACACAAGACGCTCTGGAGTCGAGTGGAAGGAAGTAAGCTGGGGTTGAGGGTTGGCAGAAAGAGCAACATAAAGAGAGAGAGTGCGGAAGAGGGAGAAGGGGAATTGGGTGTTGAGTAAAACAATAAACGCGTTTATTGACTTGCAGCTGCTGTGCTGTGTGGGCAGCAAACCAGCAGAAGAGAAGAGAGCGGCAAATAGGAATCTTCTGTAGCTGTAGCTTAACATAACAAGAGCGTTTAACAGTAAACAGTTTGCCAACAGAAAATGTTAATTGAGTGTAATGTTAATTACGTTGTGGTATTTAAGCGTTTGATTATGTTTCCCCATTGATCGCGAAGAAAGGCAGAGACGAAGAGACTGTGTGAAAGCAGGCCGCATCAGTGGCTGTAAAACTGATTGACTTAACAGCAGTAGGTTTAGCAGTCACTGCTAATGCACACACTGGAAACTAAACTGTAAATTATACGTTTTTAGGGACTCGCTTATGAAATTGCCCTATAAAAAAGAAAACAAAAACAAATAATAAATTATAAAGCACGCTTAGCGCCGTCAAAGAGGGAGCGAGAAAGCAACAGCAAATAAATATTATTATCGCGATTTTTTCGTCAAGTTTCTTAAAAAAGATGAAAATAAAAGACTTGAAGTCTTTGGCATTTTGGCAAGCCTGGCTACTCCTCTGCTGCCTTATGCACTTCTAAGACGGTCCAGACACGCAATGAAGACAACATCTTGAAAAGGGTCAAAACATCAAGCAAAAGGTTTAAGGGATTGCGATTGCGATTGGAAACTGCAGAGACTTTGGTTTGGGACTCGGTTTGGGATACGAATTCGGATTGAAGTTGAGATTCAAATGCAAAAGGTATTTATTCATTTTCGTTTATTTTCATTTTGTTAACTTGGTCTTCAACTTGGCGATGTGCGGCACTTGATAGCAGAACTTCAAAAAAGTCTTTACAGCTTTATAGCAGACAATGGACAAACTACAAAAATGAAATCAAATCAAATAAAATAAAAGAATTAAGCTGAGATTTTTTGCATCACGCGAGATTTATGAGCTGAGACTTTTGACATGAAATCGACAATGAAAAGAGTAAGGAAACTTTGATTGTTTAGCGATTATGAGCACTACTTGATGAGGCAATAAAGCAGTTTCAAGTTGCCGGAAGCAACAGTTTGAATAGCACTGGTCTGTCCAAAATGCCATGTAATTAACACCAAAAAAAAAGCTAACTGTTGCGTTGGAGGCGTTGGGAGGCGTGTCATGCAATATGTTTAACGTAATTAGCTGAGAGAAGCGCAGCAGCAGCCGCTAAAATATTTGCCTCGAATTAAGGCAGCAAACAAGCTCCCGACTTGGCACTGAAAACCGGCAACAACTGGAGACTTGCAACATGCGAGTCGAGTTGTCGCTGCCTTTTGTAGCAGCAACAACAATAACAACAACAACAAACACAGTAAGATAAGCAGTTAGAGCTGCTGGCAACAGCCTGTGATTGGCGTCACAAGACTGCGACGGCAGCGGAGACGACACCCATTGGGGCTCTACAATATGGCGCCACTAATTAGAAATTCTTAGCGCACAAAAAGAAGCTGAGGAATTATTTTTGTTGCCTGAATGGCGACAGGAGACGCTGGACTTTTAAGGAAGTGCCAAAGTGACATTAAATAGTTGTGCTTGCATTTCTATGATTCGTCTGCATACCCTGTAAATTGAGAAGTTTCTTAAAGAGGTATTGACACAAATATGCATTAATTTGGTAGAGATGAAGTGATTTTAGGGTACCAGCTAAGTTTATAATCAAAAACTTAATTAAATGTCGTTTAATAAAGGCTAACAGCTTATCTGTCAGTCCATCATTCCTTTACAGGGTAACTGTTGGTCGCTTAACCCTTACTGCTTGCTAAGTCTTACATGTGTTCGATTCCTTAGAGGATTGCTGTTTGCGTGGTATCTGTCAGTCGATTCCTTAAACACAACAGCCCTATTTCTCTACTACCTTGTTGTCAAGTGTCAATTGCAGCTAATTCCCAGCACAGCTAAAAAAAAAACGCTAACAATTTAAGCAGCCCACTTAAAATGCTGTTAGACAACTGTTGTAGAACTGTTACAGAACTGTTGGGCTAAGCGTGGGTTGTATTAACTTTAAGTGTCAACAGTAGCTTACTTTAAATCTAACCTTAAACTTTAAGAGCTTCTTCTCGCCATGCCACATGCCGCATGCCGCTGTGGCACTTAAAATTCAAGTTCAATAGCTTAAGCGACAACAGCAACGGCAACAGCAACAATGATGTTGCTGCTGATGACGATGATGGCAACAGCGGAACGTGGCGCAGCATGTGGCGCGTTCTAAGAACTTGCAACAGTTGCCGACGCTGCGGCTGCTGCTGCTGCAGTTACTTCTGCTGCTGCTGCCACTTGGCACGAATGTCAACTGCACGAAAATGCTGCTGTTGTTGCTGCTGTTACTACTGCTGCATGCAATTGCCTCATCCTCTATCTTAGGTCTCAGCTCGCTTCTGTTCTATTGATCGTTAGGCGGCTGCTGTATTTTTTTTTGGTCCCTGGTGATAGCGTTTGCTCCTTGGCTTGTCAAAGACGAGCAGCAGCAGCAACAGCAACAGCTCCTTGTCGTTGTTGTTGCTACTGAAAAGGTTAACAACATTCGCCATGGACTACGTTTCGGTTCGTGCGGCATCTTGATGTTGTTTGCTGCTTCCTGATGCTGCTGCAGTTCTTGTTGCTGCTGCTGTTATTGCTGTTGTTGTTGCTGCAGTTGCAGTTGCTGTTTGCCTTTTTAATTAGCAACTTTTGGGTACTCTTGGGGCAGCCCAAAAGGCAGCTGCTTTTCATTAAGTATGCAGTTTCGTTCTGTTGTCTTGCTGCTGTTGTTGCTGGCAAAACAATGTCTCCTTGTTCTTGCATTTAATTAAATGCTCATAAGCATGTGAGGCAAACGTGGCCAAAAACAAACTCATTGTTGTCGTTGTCTCTTGGGCAACAGTTGTCAGTCTCTCTCGCTCTCTCGCTCTCCCACTCGCTCTCTCTCTGTCTTCTTTTTTCTCTTTGGTTTACAATTGTCTGCCTGGTTTTTGTGTGCTTCTAATGCCCAAAAGGTTTTCCTTTTTGCCATTTTTGGTTTGCTTTTAGGGCCACTTTTGTCTTTGGCTTTTGTTGATAGTTATCATTTTGTTTTGAGACACAGGTAAATGAACTCTAAACATTTGCTATCAGTGCAAACAGAGCGTATACTTAATAGACTGTTAAAGAAATACATCCCGAACAGGCTATTCAAAGCCGTATAAAAACTAAGATAGAAACTGTTATTTGCTTTAAAAATACGTTGCACGCTGCCTGCTAAAAGTATGCTACTTTTGAGCTCCATAAATAACATTAAAATCCCCTAAAGTTGGTTGAATGTCAGAAGTTTCTCTTGCACGATCCTCCCTCTACGAACAGTCACTACTTCCGCTTCCTTTTCCATCTCTTTCTAGCCTTTGTGTCTCTGTTTCCTACATTTTCTGGCCAATACTTTCAATATGCCATTCCAGTACCCAACGTCCTTTTTGCATTTTAGTTAAGGCAATTTGGCCCTTTTCAATTTGTACAATTTTGTTGTTGTTATTGTTGTAACTACCTTTGGCTGCACTTCCTGTTGCCTTTGGACCAAACTGCACATTTTGCATTCAAATTGCTGCCGCATGTCAGTCAGCATATGCAATGGCAAATTTCCCCCTCTCTCCCCCGCGGCAATATCCTCGCCGTTTGCCTAAATACTTGGCACTGTATATATAAGGTATATACATATATGCGATTATTCGTAGCACCGCAATTCCGTGGCATGATATTACTATAGTTCGTTCCGGATTCTGTGGCAGTTGCTTCTTCCCATTTTTGTTGAGCGTGTTGTATAAACTTTTATAATCAAATTAAATTTTATGGCTTATTGCAAAATGTGCGCGTGCAAATCCAATTTTCCCACACACACACACACACACACACGTTTATACTTATATTGGAATTTTCTTTTCCACTATTTGCCAGTTTTCCTGTATACTTTTTTTTAAGCATTTCCCTGGGCTGTGTGTGTTTCCAAGGGTTTTAGGATAACGAGTTGCTGTTTAGTTTGAAATACAAATTGAAAACAGTTATTTGCATTGCGAGTTGCAGAAATTTGATTTTCACCAGCTTTAGATGCAGTTCAATTGTTTTTTTTTTTTTATATATCAGCACAACTTTGTATCTATGCCTAATATAATTTTTTAAAATTTGTTTTGATTACAGTTGTTACTTTAACAAATACTTTTTGTATTACTATTTTAAAGATTTATGATTTGACAAATAAAGTCAACAGTTTTAAATGAAGTAAATTTAAAGATCTCGGTATCATTCTTTGAAAAAGATTTTTTTTATATATCTATTTAAATAAATATTTGTTAATTATTTTAAAACAAATAAAAAATACCTTTTTACTAAATAAAAAAGGTTCAACTAATTTAAATTAAATACTATAAAAGCCAACATCAACAGAGTTATACATTTTCTCCATTTTGATCCTATATTTTTTCACAGTGAATCGCCTTAAGCAATTGGCCAAATAGAGAGCCAAGTCAGCCCAGCAGCCCAAGGCGCATAAAGAGAAAAACTAGGAGCAGCCTCCCACCCAATCAGTAACTACAACATTTTTTTTGCTGCTCTCTGTTCGTCTCTTTATTTTGCTAGCTACTTGTATTATTTTTTTAGTTGGCTGCTCGCTCGCTTTTTGCTCTGCTGTATTTAAAGCAAATTAAACAAAATTGCGAGCAATAAAACTTAATGGCTAATTAAATGGGCTGGGTTGGACTAGGGCTGGCCCAAAGAAAGAGTAGGAAAATAAGAGTGAGAGAGAGGCAGAACACAAGCGCATCCTCTGCGAAAAAAGAGGCAGCTGGCAGCAATTTTGCAAAGCCTTTTGCATAATTTACAAGTAGCAAAGGAAGCCAAGCTAAATAAAAAAGAAATGTAGTAAAGACAAGTTACATAAAGAGAAGCACTCTCGAGTGGGCGGCAAATTAAGTTTAATGTTTTACTATATGGCAATATTTGCCATTCACTTTAATTAAATTATTCAGTTATTGCTATATGCATGTCCTACAGTTTTCCCTTTAAAAAAACATCCTATTTCTGACTACTCACAGCTATAAATATGCAAATTGCTTATGCAAAATTATTCCAACACAAAGTGCAACTAATGCAACAAAATTCAAAAATGCAGTTTAAACAAAGTTTGAATACAATTATCTTAAAGTAATTACGAAATATACAAACTGCAGCTCAGAAGCACTGTAAACTCAAAACATTTTCAACAGCACTTAAAATTGAAGTCATTTTACCAAAAGGCTAACTTTAAATTTAAGACATGATTTAAAAAAATTTGTTTTTAAATATATTAGGGTTAATTAGTGTTAATTTGTAAGCAATTTTAAAACTAACTTAAGTAAATTTCCGTGGAAATTTGATTTTTAAAAAATGTTTTATATAATTATTCATTTACTTACAGTTCAAAGCATAAAGGGAATTGTTTGTTATATATTGTCTTACCTGTAATTATAAAGAAGTAAATGAATTCGTTAGTTTTATTTAAAGCATATAAATAAAAGAAATAAACAATATATAATTGATTATTAACGCATCACTGAAAACATTTCTAATCATATAATTTATTAATTATTTTACAAGAATAGAATTTATAATCTTATTATTTCTAATTATAAAACCTTTAGATTCAAGTTGCTTTAAATTAATAATCACAATTTCTTTGAGGCACTTACAACTCTTTGTACTTCTTATTGCCTCTTTATTAAGCCCCTTGTGTTTGAACTTTCAATTAATAGCTAAGAAGGGCTGTAATCCTCTTGCAGTTGCATTTCTGCAGTTCACAATTCCACTCGAATCTCAGTCTCTTAAACTATCTGCTCGTTCATTATGTCTGCTGCACTTTGTCTACTTAACATTTTCTGCAACAGTTTTGCAACTTTTGCTTACAAAACTTTGCATAGTTTTTTAATTTTAATTAGCCAACTGGCGAGAGCCCCATATAACCCTGTAAGTCCAGAGAACCGTCTGATATACCCCCACCCTACCCCGATTCCGGGCTGTAACATGCTTATCTGCTGGACCTGTATCCAACTGTTGTTGGCTGCCTGCCTTACGCTCAATTTCTTTTCGTTTGTGCCCGTCTGTGCCTGTCCAGTCCTGTCCATTCTTGCCCGCTCGTGTCGTATCCTATGCTGGGCGTCTTGGCAGCCGCCTGACCGCCAGATAAGCGCGCAAATTTCCAAATGGACAGCAAAGTGTCGGCTAGTACCGAGTTTGGAAGTCTGGGGACGCGAATAGAGCTCAGTTCTTGGCTTGTAATCTGCATAAAAAGATTTCATTCTTGCCTCGGCATGGGTAATTAGTGCATTTTAAACGTCTTTTAGTATTTGGCCAGTTGGCCATTTGGCCATTTTGGCCCTGCACAATTTTCCAGGCTATTTTAAGAGTTATGGGCATAGATAAATGGATTAGTCCGTACTCAGGGTACCTTTGACGTTCAACAAAGTTGCCTTCCTTCCTCTTCCTTCTTTCTCCTTGTTTTTTTCATCCCACTTTTCTAGCGAACATTTGGAAAAATTATTGCCTCAACAGGTATATATCCCCAACCCTAGCGTTTATCTATAGTATCTCAGTTGAACTAAGCGCAAAACGTAGTTAAAGTCAAGATCTGACTGGTAAACGCAGTCAAACGTGCGATAAATTCAAAAGCATAGACCAAAAAAAGCCCCCAACTGACATGGAAATAAAAGGCACAAATGTTAATTGGTTTGTGTCAATCTTCCAGCACATTGGCCCTAAGGGGCAGAAAGAGAAAGAAGATGGCAAAGATTCTGCCCAGAAGCCCACTCAAGACCCTACCCTACCCCTACATACCCTTTTTGCTATATAGATAGAAACACATTTAATGCAACGGACAGATGAAGTTGTTTAGTTGGTAAATTGTCTTACACTCCCCGACACTCGACTCAGATACTGAACTTAGATTCTTGACGGGAGTCGGTTCTAGATGCGGTACTAAACATGGTAGTGTAGACGGTACTAAACTCTAAACTCCGTTCTGGACTATTGCCTTTCCGATTTTGCAATTTTCATTTCAATTTCTGCAACGTTCGCTGAAAGGGAAATGATGTTTAGCTTCGGTTTCATACCACGGTCTATTAGAGATCATTTCAGCTGCATTCTGTTGCATTCACCTGCCTGTCTGACACTCTAATTCAAGTTGTGGCTTCTATGATTCAGACTCAGATTCTGACGGAAATGCGCGTGGCAATTCTGAGTAGCAATTTCCTGACTGAATGGATTCCAAATCGGATTCGCTGAGTGCATTCAATCGAAAAAGACTTGAGCATTTTTAAGCATCATTCAAAACGAACGTTTGATTTTATAAACATTAATTTCCATCCATAAACTATTCACGAAACAATCTTTTGACGATGCTGTACATAATTTAAATAGTTGTAAAAAAAGTCATAATGAAGCCGAATTATCTATAGATTCTTAGTCAATGATTTAACTATCCTTAGAGTCTTAAACATGGCTGATTGGTAAGTAGATTCTTCACGCTTTATGCCAACTTTAGAGCTGTTGCTTTATCTTAAGCATCTGCACTATTAGTTTTGCGGTTTTACACCATAAATTATCAGACTGGGAGAAGGAACCTTGCCGAACAATTTGTCATTTCGAATGGCTGCATCACCTCGTACCGCACTTTCCTCTCATTTCCTCTTGTTTTTCTGCACTTCTTGCCGCACTTCATACACTTCCTTCTGCCGCTCTGCTCTCTGTAATTTTTCTACCTGACACGGCTTGGCCCAAACATTTGAAAAATGATCAAAAAGCTAAAATGCCGAAAAGCAGTGAAACTCAAACCCAATTCGTAGCTTCTTTTGGCTTTGTTGTTGGCCTTTTTGCCCAGTTGGTCCAGGCATTGCCATTTTGGGGCGCAAATCCCTTCAAGTTTTGTTTGATGTCCCTTAACTGCGACTGCCGCACACCGCCGCACACCACCGCATGCCGCTGCACGCCCCGTCCATCAAGTCACGGACTTGTGGCAAGCTCCTCAAGCTGCCTCTTGCAACGATGCCGCCTCAACTTGCAACTTGTACAAATGTCCCAAACTGTCCAAAATGTCTGTTCAAATGTCCAGGGCGCAACTTTTATGGCCAGTTGAGTTGATTGCACTTTGCTCAACAACAACAACAACAACAAGTTAAAACTGCGTCTCGTTGACAAAATTTGTTGTTGCTACTCGCTTTCAGTTTTTAATGCACAGACTCCGGACACGGGTAATTAACACCCACGTGAAAAGACCGAAAGGTACAGAAAGTAGTCATCGAAAGAAGCCTGTGTTCAGTAGCCAAGTTTGTGTAGGCGTAGGTGTGAATTGGCCAACTAGCTACACTACCATTTACATGTAACAATGTTGCTCAAGTTTTGAATATTTAGCCAGATTTCGAGATGAGCGAGTGACAAGGAGCTATCGATAAATCAAAATGAGCTATCGACAGTGCTTAAGGAAGGAAGAAGTTGTTCCTTGGGGAGACTGTCTCTTAATATAGCCTAGCTGCTTATTCTATGATTTGATTTACTTTAGAACCAATTTTATAAATCTAACAATACATCTTCTAAATATCTGATTTATTATTTATATTTATAATTACGCATATTTTATAAATATATTATTTACAATAAAGTTTTAAGCACGTTAACTGTTTATAATCGGTAGTAATCGATAGCTCCAAAATAATTATCTTTTCGTTCTTTACGTTTCACATTCTCGAGAATCTCATCTCCAATTTAATCATCAAGTGTATGGCAACCCAAAAGCCAAACTCAACTCAACTCAGCTCAGCTCAGCTCCTCCAGTGGCACTGCTCTTTTCCTTGTTGCTGCCTCCCTGTTGTGGGACAGACAGAGCACTGTTGCTGCCACAGTCTGAGTCTCAGTCAGAGTCACAGTCGCAGTTGCAGTCACGTCAAGTGTGTGGTCTTCGGATGCACTGGAGAGCGACAGTCGCTGATACGCACACTTCACATTGAATTTCCATTTGTTGGCCAGCCAAACAGGGCCCAAAGTGGCCAAGCTACTTGCAGCTGAAGCTGGAGAGCTGCAGAGGCTGCTGCTGTTGGAGTTGGAGTTAAGGCTAAAGTTGTAGCTGACGTCGCGTCGTTTGGCTGTTCCCTTGATTTCCATCGATTTTCTAGACACTTTGATTGTTTTATTGTTGCATTAAGTGCCCGGTGCCACAACAGCAGCAGCAGCAACAGCAGAAGCAGCCGCTGCAATCGAGCAGAGAGGAGTTGCATGCCACTTGCGACCAACCACAAAAATGCAATTGACACTTTGGTGTGAAGTGCTTAGCAATGGTCACAGACTCGACTGCATCTGGATGGCTTAAGGCTTGCGGCTTACGACTTACGACTTATGTCTGAAGCCTGCGGGCTTTAAGAGTCTCTCTGCCTGATTTCTGTTTAATAGATACATTTGCATCTTCCTCTGCTTCTTCATATACTTCTACTGCTTCTTCTTCTTCATCTCTTGGGTTACCTTTTTATACTCTCTGCAAGAGTATATTGGGTTTGTGAAAATGTATGTAACAGGCAGAAGGAGGCGTGGCAGACCCCATAAAGTATATATATTCTTGATCAGCGTCACAAGCCGAGTCGATATAGCCATGTCCGTCTGTCCGTCTGTCCGTCTGTCTGTCCGTCTGTCCGTCTGTCCGTCTGTCTGTCCGTATGAACAAACAGATTTCAGAGATGGTAAGAGCTACAAGTTCGAGCTTGGTCTCAATCGATCACATATTTAGTCAGTCAATACAAGAATCTTTTTTTTTTTTGATGCCACGCCCCATTCGCCCACAATGAGCAAAAAACTAGACACACCTCGGAAAAAAATGGTGTTTTAGGCGAATATCTCAATAACTATTGCACCTAGGATCACCAATTTTGGTATGGAGGTTCCTAGCGACAGCGTAAATGCATTGCCATTTAAATTTTTGGACTACCACGCCCCGTTTTCCCACAATTAATAAAAATAAATCGCTTCGTTTTTAGGCATTCTTTAATATAGTACAGTATTGTAATTTGTAATTCGTGTGGAGACTAACTATATCAAACTATCCTGAAAGGCGCATTGAAATCGCACTATAAACAAGAAAACTAGAAGCGTTGCAATATTGATAACCGAATGCAATATCATGTATGAGTGCAAGTGAGAAAGAAACATACAAGCACATGTGACGGCAGCGCTGCCGCATTCATATCAATGTATGAGTGAAAGCGAGACAGAAACATACAAGCACATGTTTGAATGTTTTCGTTGCTTGCGTGGCGGCAGCGCTGCCCGCAGTCGCTGGTCGCGCTGAATACACACATACATACATACATACATACATACATACATGTATATGCAACATATATTGTCTTTCGTATGTGTATTCGCATACAGACAAACAGATGTATGTGTGATTATGCTTAGATTGTTTCAACGTGTTTTAATGCAAGTACTACACATTGTAATATCTTTAGACCGATTTTAATAATTAAATCGCGAAAAAATGCAGAGAGTATTTTACGGTCGGGCGTGCTCGACTGTACTTTTCTTACTTGTTTTACTTGTAGCCCGAAGAAGATGCGTTTGTTGTTGCCACAATGTCCACGGTTCTGGCATTTTTCTAGCTGGTTGCCTGCGTCGCTTGAGTGGAAAATTGTTTTCGGGCAATTTTGTGCGTGATGATAGCAAGGCCTGAGAGTATGCTGTGGGTTGTCTCTCTTCCTCTTCCTCTAATGGACACAGAATTGGAAGTGGGGGAGGAGGGGACAGCGGCGAACTGTGGGTTCGCTCTGTTGGATCGATTAGCATGCTGGCGTGAGGTGTGAAACATTAGGCCTTAAAACGTTTTCAGTTAGTACATAATATGCTTTTAAGTATGCTATGGGCAAAAATAACTAACATTCTTGTGCGATAGATGGCGCTTTTAGCAGGCGACATGACAATTTCTAGCCAAGCTCATTAAAGTGCTTAGCTTTCAACTAAACTTAAGCTAAGATCTTAAAAATAAACACTTTCTTGATCATTTAATCGTTTGCTTACATTAAGTAAAGTAAGTTAACTTGCCTACGGTTAATAGCTGTTTTAACAAGTAAGAAAAGTACAGTCGAGCACGCCCGACCGTAATATACTCTCTGCATTTTTCCCCGATTAATTTATTAAAATCAGTATCGAGATATTATAATGTGTAGTACTTGCATTAAACACGTTGAAACAAAAACAATTCAAGCATATTCACACTTACATCTGTTTGTCTGTATGCGAATACACATACGATTGATACAATATATGGTACATATAACTATGTATGTATGTGTGTATTCAGCGCGGCCAGCGACTGCGGGCAGCGCTGCCGCCACGCAGGCAGCGAAAACATTCGAACACGTAGTTGTATGTTACTATCTCGCTTGCACTCGTACATGATATTGCATTCAGCTATCAATATTGTAACGCTTCTAGTTTTCTTGTTAATAGTGCGATTTCAATGCACCTTTCAGGATTGTTTGATATAGTTAGTCTCCGCACGAATTATAAATTACAGTACTGTACTATATGAACAAAAGCCTAAAAACGGAACGAAATTTGATAATTATTTTTATTAATTGTGGGAAAAAGGGGCGTGGCAGTGCAAAATTTTTAATGTCAATGCATTTACGCTGACGCCAGGAACCTCCATACCAAAATTGGTGATCTTAGGTGCTATAGTTACTGAGATATTCGCAGAAAACACCGATTTTTTCCGAGGTGTGTCTAGTTTTTTGCATATTGTGGGCGAATGGGGCGTGGCATCGAAAAAAAAAAAGATTCTTGTATTGACTGACTAAATATGTGATCGATTGAGACCAAGCTCGAACTTGTAGCTCTTACCATCTCTGAAATCTGTTTGTTCATACGGACAGACAGACAGACAGACAGACAGACAGACAGACGGACAGACAGACGGACAGACGGACATGGCTATATCGACTCGGCTTGTGATGCTGATCAAGAATATATATACTTTATGGGGTCTGCCACGCCTCCTTCTGCCTGTTACATACATTTGCACAAACCCAATATACTCTTGCAGAGAGTATAAAAACATAAGTTGGCTTAATTGAAAGCTCATTAAAGCTTTCTACTACAAACTTTGTTGTATGTATATATATATATATTCTACTGGAAGCGTTATGCTAAAGATGATTTGAAATAATTTAACTAACAAACATGTTTTCTTTTATAATTAATCAGTGAACACTTTGATAATAATCTGTACAATATATAACAATTATTACATGTCTATAATTTGAATACTTTCAAAATTATTTTCATATTTTTTCTTACTTATGAAATTTCAGCAAAGTTTAAACCTAGCAAAGCTTATAAGTTAATCCACAAATAAGTGTGCACACACGATGGAAATAACTGAATGACGTTTGGTTTATTCGGCGTACAAAGCAAAACTTATCAGAGAATTCACCAGTTGACAATCGATGTAGGAGATAACTAAACCACCCACATATCAAACCCATTTAATTATAACACGAACTTCAATGTATCTGCTGTCGCATTTGTAGCGCTGTCTATTTCTGTAGTTGTAAATGTATCTATATGTGTATTTGTATCTGTATCTTTATAGTGGCATATCAGTTACGTTAGTCGTTTGCGTATTGTTGTCCAAATACACTCCGGGCCATAACTGTCAATGTCAATAGGCTGCAGGAACATGTTGGTAATATTATGCGTATGTGAAAGCTTATGGGTAATTCGTGTGCTTCGCTGCATGTGCCAAATGCTGATGATTGGCAACGGGCAGCGTCTGTCCAGGATGTGACTGCCACACACACACACACACACACACATACAACACAAACAGCACGCAGGCGATGTCAGAGCCTTTGGGGCAACATTGCTGACATTGCCCCGTGCATTTGCTGTATGCTACATGCTGCTTGCTGCTTGCTGCATCATCATCCAATGCGGCGTTATGATGCGAGTCCAGCGATCCAAGCGCGCTGTCCTTTTGACGCTGCGGTTTAAACCGATTTTCTGTTTGCAATTGCCGCCAACCACAACAGCAGCAGCAGCAACAACATTAACAACAACAACAAGCACGTCGACAGATACGGCTTGCAACCTGAAGGCAGACGCGACGTGCTGCGATAATTGCCACAAGATTTGCCTTGTGCAACATGAATAATTTCGCACGCAAATTATTTTTAATATTAACGCCAGTCGGAACCGCTGAAGTTGCACCAACAAAAAAAAGGGGGCACAACGGGTGCAGGAGGTACAGCAGGCGGGTGCGGTCAACCATGCAGACAGACAGAGGGACAGGAGAATAAGGAGACAGGGCATGTGGAGGAGCAGTAGGAAGGGTGTTTATGACTGCCACCAAAAGCGAGGCACGAATTTAATTTTTACTTTGCCGTTTACAATTTGGCAACTGGCAGTTAAATGTGTAGGAGTAACACGCAGGGGAAGAAAAGGGTACATGGTAGAGAAGGTGTAGGGGTAGAAAATGGGCACAGGGTAATACAGCAGCTGCCGCCAAAATGTAATACGATATGTGAACTGATTCAGGATTTGGTATCCGCGAATACAAATGAAACTTTAACTGACAAACTGGCGAATTGTCGAATTGCCCAACTGTCAGTTTGTTCGTCTTGTCGGTTGGTCCATACTGTTGTCGTTTCTCGGTTTCTTTTCTTGATTGTTGATTATTTTGTGGCTGAGATGAGCCTACAGCTGAGGTGACAAAAGGTCAACGTGATTGCGCAAATCAGTGCAAAAGAGTTGGCCATAAAAGCCACAGATGGAGTTGCAGATGCAGATGCTTAAAGTTGTTGTTGCAGTTACAGATATGAGTCGAAACGTGTAAATACTAAAAGAGATCATCAAAAGAAAGAGCTAGAGGACAGCTACAAAAATAGTTATGTTTTTTTCGTGAGACGAAGTTGAAATACTCTAAAATAAAAAAAAGTATAAAAAAGTTTTGAAATTGATTTCAGAAAAAAATTAAAATAAACTCGAGACATTAAACTTAAATACAATACTTGCTCAATAAAGAAATTTTTTTTCATTGATAATTAAATAATTTATTCTATTTTCACTGAAATATTAACTATTTTTTACTATTTTCTAATTTTTCTTCCACAACTTCTAGTCTACTACTATTTCTTAATAAATTTAACAAATTTACTACTATTTTAACATTCCTTTTACTACTATTTCTACAATAACAAGTCTATACAATTCCTATGCTTAACTAAAGATTATCCAATACTAACTTGATAGGCAGCGCTTCTTCTCAGGTTATGAAAAGTTATTCGCAAATGTTGTCAATGCTAATGGAGGATCATCACCATAAATGTATGTTGCGTAGTGTTAAAGAACCAGGAAGAAGAGTTACCAGCTGCAGGCCAGGCTAAATAACTCACTCAGCGGACGTGTGGTTAATTCAATTTAGCTACAAACGTCTATTGGCCAGTTTAAGTGCCATGCTAAGAATGAGAACTGCGTTAAAGGCCCACACAACACTTCCCATGGTTAGGGAGTAGTGTTGGACAGAGGAAGGGCTAATAAAACTCCTACCTTGAGTACAGCAAGATTCTCGCATAATCATAAAACACAAAACTCAATTACAACATTTGATGCTCAAGGCCACAAATAAGCTAAGTTACGATGCGTCAACATTTGCGAGCACCACAAAAGGGAGGACGAGAGAAAGGTAGAAAGAAGATCGGAAGAAAGAGAGTAGAGGGCGAAAAGGGAGAGACGACGCACTACCAAGTGATGCATTGCTTTATTACCGCAAAAAAAAGTGAGGCAAGTTCTCAGTTTCCACCGACTCCTGCAGCTGCTCCTTTCTGCTACTCCTCCTGACTCCGTCTCCTGTTCCTACAACTCCTAGTTCCTACGTCTGGTTGCTGTACACTGCTGTCTGGTCTCCACAGTCTGCAATATGCATAATTATGCACTGCAACGCCCTCTGTCAGCGGCTACAACGTACGACTGCCCAGTCAGCAGTTCTGCCACTCCTCCGTTACCCCTGCTCCCTGCTCCTCCTCAATTCCTCCGTATCCTTCCACAAGCGGCTCTTTTGGATCCATTCTCGTTTTTAGCGCTAGGCTGTCTTGTCAGCAGGATTAAGCAATTTTCAGCTTGGTTTGCGCTTTTCGCTTTGCCTGTCCGCGCCACGTCGTCATGGCAACACCCCTTGCTCCACCTACCCCATTTCCCCCTTCCCGCCTTCAGTGGCTGCCTGTCTTCAATCTCCAGACTTGCAGACGACCCACTGCCCACGTTGACAAAAAAAATCGTTAAAAAAAACGAAACGCGTTTTGCTAAAATTTTGCGATGCGTTAAATTTTGTTAATTTAAGCCGCACGTCGTCGAGACCCGATCGTCTGCAGAGGTGTTAATGTGCAACATGTTGCATCTTTATTAATTTCAAGTTGCTCTTCAGTTTGCGTGGCACGTTCTACTTTGGGCAAAGGCTGGGAAGTGTCTTTTGGGTGCGCTTCTTTAAGTATCAAACAAAGGAGAGCAAACCCTTTCGAATTACACACTTTATGACTCAACTGCAACGGTTTAAGGCCAAGATTCAAGTCAATTCAATAACTAAGCACAGGTTAATGCTGTTTTTGTTGTTCTGCTTGCCACAAGTTGTACGATTGTGAAACGGCATTATCATTAAACTCAACTCATTAACAGCTTCCTGCAAATCTTCAGCAAATGCTGCCACAATTGTGGGTTAACCTCATTCACAGGCTCTGACGGCTCTAAGGTTGGCCAAAAACAAACCCAAACTAATCAGTTGTCATGTCTAAAACTTCTTAACTGTTTGGCCAAACGGGGAAAAGTAATTGAAGTGAGCGAGGTGCTCGAAATGAGGAAAGCACCAGAACTGGTAACTGTGTGTGTGTGACTGCACTTTCAAATCCAATTAAGAGTGTGAACTTGCAACGCGTTGCAAATTAACAGACAGATAAACAACAACGACAAACTGACATTGTCACATTAAATGCGAAACAAAGCGAAAATGTGCAACGGTAGCAATTGGTGTGAGGAGTAGAGAGATAGATGAGATCCGGTGAAAGAGAGATAGCTAAAGAATGCTGTTAAGAGCCAAGCCCAGCTGCACTTTAGTGTCAAACGCAACCAAGCTGTACCCCGCATACGTATTCCAACCCGATTTCGATCCTGATCCCAGTCCCGAACCCATAACCAAACCTAAACTTGAGGCTAAGTCTTAAGCCCAAGTCAACATCATGGTTATGCCTCATTACAAAGATCTGCTTCTGGTTACGACGTACACTAAAAAAAAATAAGTTCTTAAATTGAATCTTTCTTCTAAAAGGTATAAAAATGTCATAGGTACAAAGAAACTATTTAAGAATTCTGGTAGGAAATTTTTATACTATTATTTTCTGACACCATAGATGGCACTTTATTTTTGCTCAGTGTACTAGGTACTCGACACTAGGTTCAGCAGCTGCAATTATCACATTGCCAAATGGTCACGGACCACGAAATCTTAACTTCCAGATAGGAGTAACACCAAAACACAGTCATAAGTAGAACCCAAGCGAAACCACGCTGCAGTCTATGACTTCATCACATTCTCAGTCGCAGTCGCAGTCACAGTCAGAGTCAAAATCCTTCCTATCCCCACCACCAGTCAATGTTCTTCTCCTTTACTTTTTCTTCTTCTTCTGTTCACCTCTTTTTTGTTTCCACCTTGTGTGTCATAATTCTCGCCAGGTTGACATTTATGATGTGTGTACTGTACAACGTTTGCGATTTCAGTGCGATAAAACAATGAAAATGAAGTCATGTCTTGACTTCCCAATGGTTCGAGTTCCCCTCCTTCTGCCTCTCTTTACCACTGTTTCCGCCGCTTTTCCTCTTTCTTTCGCTTCTTTGCTTTGCTTGACTTGCGCACCAAATTGGACATGCAGCAAGTGTTAAATAATTAGTTAAAGTTATTTTTTATTTCACTAGACGCCTTGGACTCTGAGCAAGGTATTTCGGTGTGACTAAAGAATACGTTTTTAAAGTTCTTATACCCTGTAGTACTCAACTAAATTAAATATTGTAGGACACTAAGTATAAATTATATTCAATTATATTCATATTCTATATGAATAGACTTTATGTTCTTTAACTTTACAACTTTAAAATAAATAAACATATATTCTTCCATCTTTTTAAGCCCCTTAAGAAGCCACAAACTGGGTCAGTGACCAATTGAACAGATTTCTGCACTGTTTGCTTATCATCCATTTAAGATCCTTGAATGTGCTGACAATATTGACCCAAGGCATAAAGTAAAATAACCGATGCTTGTTTATCTTTATGTTATACGCCGTCGACTGTTTGTATTGTGTCTGAAGCGAATATACAACTGAACATATGACTCGACTTATACATATGGCAATAAGCAGTAAAAAAAGGTACAAAGAATGCGCCCTTCGGAATGGCGAATGGGAACTGAATTCATATTTCACTAGTGAATTGGTTGAGTGGACAGTAAACGACTTTGGGTGATATTCAATTGCAGTGGAAATCGTAGAAGTAGAAGTCAATGAGCAATTTCATCATTTGCCCTTTGATCTGGCAATCGTTCTGCTGATGCTGCTGCTTCTTCAACTGTTGCAAGTTTGCAATTACTTTGGCAATCGCAAGATTATTTTGCATATTTATAGAGCAGACGAGAAATGCTTTATGCCAGCTGCAGCAAATAAAATTGTATCGATATCAACGATTCACAACGGAACGAAGCGAATCGCATTCGCAATTGAATCAGTCAATCAGTTTGCCCTTTGACCTGACGGTCGAACGCCTCTCAAAAGTGTTAAGGGTGTTGCATTTTCTGGCTCATCGATTGTCAAATTAAATGCCATTTAACATCAATCAAATCAACTGGAAATTTGACAGCGTGGTTCTGTGGTTCCAATCGGTTTGTGGCTACCACTACTGATGAATTTGATAATAAACCATTGCATTGTGGTTTAGCTAAAGGTATCATATTGATAACTATTAATTTGCTCAATTGATGGCACTTTGACATACAATCATTTGCATAGTTTATAAACTTCTAAATGTAATAAAATATATAGAAATTAGAAATATATATATAATAGCTCACAGTAAATACCACAACCACAACAGCAACAAATTTAAACCAGCAACAACTAAAGTCAGCAGTCGACACTTTTTATTTACCAAACAATTTCGAGCGAGAAAACCACAAACAACAAAATTAGCTACAAAATCTAATCAAAAGACCCCGAGGCGCCAACAGCAACAAAAATAACAACAGCAATGAAAACAGTCAACCAGTTCGACATGTAATTACATGGAAACCATCGGAAACACACACAAATATACACATCTAACGAGAAGGTAGCCCCAAAAATCGAATTGAAAATTAATTTCAAATTAATTTCGAATTCACAAAAGCGATAAATTTTGCGCAATACTCGTGACACATACAAAACCAGGCAATGATTGCAAAGGGGAGAGGAGTTCGACCTGCAAATGTCTACAACACTTGTAATCAAATAAACAGACAAGGCTGTCAATAGAAAATTGTAAGCCAAAGTGCAAATAAAACACACAAAAGAACAGAGAGAATATGCAAAGTCGAATAATTTATGCTCTTGTTGGAGTTAAGAGTTTAACTTCACAAGGAGCTTAGTAATTTTTGTAAGAGTAAAAGTATGAAAACGTTTCTATGAAAACTATTGGTAGTTTGGTAGCATAAACATAATAAATTTAAAGGTAATCAATGTAATAATATTAATAAATATTCACTAATTTTACCCCCTCTGAATAAACACAAAATTAATAAATAAGTAAAGCAATTATTTCAGTATAAATTAAATTACCCTGTTGCCATTAAAATTAAATTCTCTAGTTTACAGCCAAAACTTTCACTGCACTTCAAAGACAAAGCAAAAACCGTAGCATACTTTTGAGTGCGCCGACAAATGACTAACGTTCCACTTCAATAGCTACAATTGGTATTTAATTCAAACACCCAAAAGTATGCAATAAAAAATTAAATCGGCTTAATTTTCAACAACTTCGTGTAATGCTCCAGTATTATTTGAAATGTATATTACTCTCATGCAGTATAGCAATACTCTAACAACCTGCCATGCATTTTCATTAGCCCCATGGAGAGTTTCCAACCAAACCGCAGGCGCCTAAGTGGGTGTCGTGTGTCCAAAAGCAATTATGTCAAGCGTTGACTGTGATCGAAACTAAGGCAGGAGAGGCGATAGTGGAAGGACTGGACCTCAGCTTGGCAGCCATTCAGCCAGTTGGTCATTATGGCTCAAAATCCAATTTCCAAGTGTTGAGTGCACTGACTGCCCATTGAACGGTAAGCAATAGAAGAGGAACCAACAGGACTGCAACTGAAGGCAAATAGGGTTAACTAAAACCCGCCATTGGGAGTGTTGGCTTTGTGCGGTGCGCTTGAATGGTAAGTGTTTACGGATTAGTGAGATCAACAAATCCCTTTAATGTGGTGAAAACTGTGCACATTCCGCGCAAATTTGGCTAGAATTCGATAAGGTGTTATCGGGAAAACGCCATATGGACAGAAAAGTCCAATTTATAAAGTACTGACAAGTTTGTTGGCAGCTGATAAGAGACTCACAATCGATATCAATGCACTTTCGTTATAAAAAATAATTAACATTGTACGCAGAAAGAAAAACAAAATATTGTAATTATGAAATTCCACGCAATGTGATAATAATTCTTTTTATGACCACGAAATATCAGGAAACAAAAACAACGTTGCATTAATAAACGTATTTGGGTGAAAACCCAATAATAAATATGAAGAAAATTAAAAAGTAGAAGATGAAAAGCCACAGAATGTTTGCATAAATTGCTTATTTGTTGAGTATGAATTGAAATGGGTGAGGCAACACAAATAGCTAATACTTTGGGGCAATAAACCAATAAATAAATTAATTTTAATATCTAGGAGCACAATCGATAAGAACTATAAAATAAAATAGCTGCTGATTCGATCACTAATATGATAAAGAATTTTTATGATGTCTGAGTAAATTTTAAATGAGTGTCTGTCTCTAAAAGTATTCACTACTTCCTAAAATTTTTTAAATAAAATAAATGTATGGCTACACTGTGGCTGTCCCACTGTACCACTATGTAAATTGCAATTCAGTGTTCAGCAAAATTGCATTAATATTTGGTTGTGGGGATTCCCCGTACTGACTACAACGAGAATCATTTCGGTATGCAAATTCCATTGCTGCATGCCACACTCACACCTATTTTTGATACAGCCAGGTGCCAATATTTGTCAGTTTTTTGTTTAATTAAAACATTTTGCCAATATTTTATATGTGATCCCTGCAGTCCCTTTTCCACAATGCCGACTCTGTGGTTCTACATTTTGCATACGATTGCGATTGTTTTTTGTTCGGTAACCAAATGCAAATGCAAATGATTCGTTTGCACAGGTAACGCAAATCCAATGCACATGAAATATTTAAGCCAAACAATTATACTAGAGCGAGATAGATATAGCAGTGTGTGCAAACGAGTCGTATACGCAATGGAATTGTATTATTTTTCTCTTCTTCTTTCCCATTTAAACCAAAAATTTGCATTTTGGTTGGAAGTTTTTGTTAGTGCTTTTATATATTGTCCGCAGGTTAAATAAAAACAACTTTTTGTATATGGTAAATTCCAATTTTTGGCATATTTAAGATGATAATTCACAACATTGTCGACGGCAACAACTGACCATATTTCATCCATTACGTTTTACATGCAAAATTAAATGTAAAATTCATATTTTAATATTCTAAATACGATATTCAATATTTGACTCAAATAAATGAATTTTAAAAGCCAGACATTGTTACATTTATCGACAATTTGGGGGCATTTAAATATTTGTTTTGCAATTTATTTTATTTCAATTACGAATTAAGTAATCCCTTTTCTTTCACGATAATAAATTAGAAAAGTGAAAAACTTTTTAGTTTAATAATCTTTAGTGTACCATGCAAGTAATACTTCCTTCAAAACTACAAGGGTCAAGCTTTAGCACTTACTGTCAAAATTGCATTCACACTTTTGCCAAACAGTTGACCACTAATAACAAGAACCAACTGACCAAACAAAACCGTTGTCCAAAATCGGGACAACGCTTCAGTTTCAGTTTGGGCATCAAGTTCATAAAGTCCATTAGTGGCATTTTGCATATGGGAAACGGCAAGCAAAAAATGGGAATGGTAGGAAAATTCTGAAAATTTGCGGTCAGCAGAGAGGCTAGAAAGTGTGTGCGTGCCAGGGAGAGGCAGTGAAAGAGAGGGAGAAAGAGATACAGCTAAACGCTGCAAACAGAAAATTGTGACCAATAATTGGATGCCTATGACTGCACAGACTGACGGTTTAGAGACGAAAGTTGTCAAAATTCAACTTAGGGGATTCCCACAGCAACCACAGCAAAGTACAGTTCAGTCCACTTCAATTCAAGCCCAAATATCCACCCACTGAGTGCAGTTGGCCAACAAAATTTCAACCTCCTGTCAGCTGCAGTACATCGCATTTGCGGTAAATTTAGAATTGTGTGCCAAACCGTTTGGGAGATATCTGCAGACCATTAACAGAAAACTGCTTCCAAAAATTCCAAAATAATATTATCGAAAATTGGCACGAGCCTCTAGAGTTCTAACTCATTCAATTTGTGCTTATCTTCGGGTTTCAATTTGGCTTACTGACACACATGTTGAAGTATGGGAGAACACGAGGGTTTCTCCAGTGCTTGTAATTAAATTGACCAAGATTTGATCGCTTAGTTTAAATTTAAATACTTTTTGTTGAAAAAAATTTAAGCTTTTGTGTAACTGCTTAACTTATAGTTAGTTGAAACTCAAAAGAATCGATTTTAGAGTAAAAGATTTTACTTTAGGTCTTTTATATTTAATAACAAAGTTTGAGATCTTTTAAGAATTCCAAACAAAACTAGAATTGAGTGCTTTATAATTAGAGCCATAGTGTACTCCCTTATATATAATATGTCTTCCTACTTTACAAATTTCTACGACCATTATAGTGACCATGTTTTGGCTCGAATTAAAGAATATTTCCAAGATTTTTATAAACCCAAAGTAAAGTATTTTTGCAACGTTTTTGTCAATGTTTAAACACAAAATAAGAAACACTTCCTATCAAATCAGTTGACCTTAAGCCAGAGCCTAACTTGGCTAACAGCGTACGTTTGGCCATTAGCTGAATGTGCTGTCAGTGCACTTGGCTTAAGCTCAACTCCGTCCCACCCACTCAGATGTTATCGTGACATGACATGCACTCACCTGTTTCGTGTTCTCTATCAAACGCCAGTGTTGACACATCCTGCACATCGTCCGCCTCCTCGTTAGTTGATCCAACAGCTGTGACGCCTACATCATTCAAGCTGCAGTTGTTGTTATCGTTGTTGATGTTGTTGTTGCTGTGATTCTCGATGCTGTCATTGGCATGCCCATTGATGACCTCGATGACGCTTTTGACCGAATCCAGTGATGACGTTGCTGATATCAAAATTGGCGTTGTTATGGGTGTCGTTGCTGACGATGACGAAGCTGTTGATGTCATGGATGAGCTGGCACTCAGTATACCACCATTGGACTGGCCCTGACTCTTTCCAGCTCCTAAATGCTCCTCGGCATCAACCTCACCCTCAACCTGCCGTTGTTGTTTTTCGGCATTCGGCAGTTGATGGCTCTCAAAGTGTAGCTCATCCGACAGCAAATCTACAGCTTGGGCCACCAGATTCGCCTCGGGATTAGTTTTGTTGTTGGTAGCGGTAGCTGCAGTAGCTGTAGCAGCTGTAACAACATTGGGCAGATCAACGCTTGCCAAAGTTATAATTGAACTTGGCTCAGTTTGTTCCACACCCACAATAATTCGCTCGAGGGGTTTTGGTGGAGTCAGCTCCAGGCTGCTACGTCGTTGGGTCGGTGTTGGTTTTGTGACCAATCCCAGTTCGCTGCGCTTGCTCGGCACTGGCGGCGGTGCTGTCTTGGGTTTGACAACAGTTGTTGCTACTTTCGGCTTATTGCTGGGCACCGGAGGCTTAGCTTTAGGTGCCTCTGTTTTAGGTATAACTTCCTCCACTTTGGGTTTATCGATTATGTTTTTGTGCAGCACATAACCTAAGTCATCCTCTACGGCAGGCAGAGTAATCACCTCTTGTAACTCCTGGACAATTTCCTTAACTACTTCTATAGCTTGCTGTGTCTGGAGACTTTCCTTAACGGTTCGTTGCTCCAGTCGTTGCTCTACTCGAGCTTCCTGCTTGTGCTCTCCAGGGATTTCGACCTGTTCGAAGGCACTCAAATCAAAACCTTGCTCATCATCGGCCAACTCCAGATTGTAGAGTTTCTCCGCTTCCTTTTTGACCTTCTGATAGCTTTCGATGAGCTTTTGTGCCTCCTGCTCGAGGCGTCGTTCTTCATCGGTCTTCTTAAGCAGCTTGGGACCCTTCTTATTGGTTGACTCCTTGCTCTGCTCCAGACGCTTGGTCACCTGCTTCTCCCCATCCTTACTCACGGTAAGTGTTTCACTGAGTTCTCGCTCTAGAGTGGGCTCAGCATTCAGATCGGCGGGTTCATCGTTGAGGATCTGTTGTCCCTGTAGATAGGACTGTTGTTCGGTCGTTTCGCATTCGGTGTAGCTGATGCCGCCGTTCTCGGACAGCTGCAGCTGTTTGCCACATTCGGATAAGGTCAAAGTACCAGTTTCAATACTCTGTTTATCTTGTGGATTCTCTAGGCGCTCCGTTAGACACGTCTCCGCCGAGACGGTGGCAGTCAACGGCTGCAGCTGCTCGACATCGTCCAGGTCGAGCAGATTGTCGTTGCTGCTGATCTTCTTGAAGCGCGCACTGCTTGACTTGGACTCGGCGCTCGTCAGCAACTGCTCCTCCCCGGTCAATGCATCCTTAGTCCGTAGTTCACTAAGTACTTTCTGCTCGCTAACCACGCGACGCTCCTCGTGTATAGTCGTTGTTGTCGCAGTAGGAGTGGTATTCTCCTCACCATTCTCCCGTTCCTCATAGGGTTGCAGCTTGAAGGCAACGTCCCCAGTGGGGCTCTTGAAGACTGAAGAGGAGCTGCTGCTGCTGCTGCTACTGCTACTTGTCTTGGTTGTGACCACTTTAGTGGTAATTGTACGTTGGGTTTTTGTAGAGCTCTGGCTACTTTCGCTGATTTCCTCTTTGCTGCTCGTTTCGCTGTGGTTCGTTGTGGTGCTGGCGGTGCTGCTTTCGACGAGTGGGTCAGCTGTTTGGTCAGCTGCGTCATGGACAACAATCTTATCGTCGCTCATCAATTGAGCCGCAACCGTATCTGCGTTAACTTCCATTTTGACTGTGCTAGCTGAAACCTTTGACGGTTGCACGTACTGCGGTAACTTCTTCAACTCCTCCACAATCGCACCGGGTGGGCTGTCAACAAAGCAGAGGTAAGGAGAGAGAACATTGAGTAATTACAATGATTGAGTCTTATCAAATTGATATGTTAATTGTCTCGTTGCGTTCGCACCTGTCGCTACAGTAAACGGAAATTTCGTTGGGCAAAAAAACAATATAAATTCAACTGAAAATCTACCCGAAACCTTTTGCCTTTCGCATCCAAAATAGCACTAATTGGCCCGAAAAAAAAACCTAACTCGAATGCCTTTTGCCATTACTTCTTATCAGTTCTAACAACTGCACATACAAAATTTCCAGTCATTATCAGTTCGTTTGGCGGTGTTAGTAAACACACCGGCATTTCGGCCTTATCTGGTCTATAAACCGTAAGGGAGCACCCCCTTACCACACAACCAAATGGCGATGTGTGAAAGTTTTTATTGTTCTAGTATCAGCACTTTTGCAAAAATTGTGCTGCCAATGGGATAAAATACTTAGAACCTTGGACAAGTCTTAGCCATAGTCATATCAGACCCAAAAAAATAGTTGTCGAACTAATGATGCAATGCTTAAGAATGTATATACCATTTACTGATTTAAAATTAGTTTAATCGGTCTATAATACTCTGATTTGCACTCCTTATCTAAATCTCTAAGTAGCCTATCTTATCTGTTATCAAATTAACTCAATCGATCGATGTTCTCGCTATAACTACGTCATTTAGTCTGAAACTTAGCCCTTATATATCCCTACATAGGAAACAATTTTGGGGTTCAGGGTTAAAGTCAATCATAGCGCTATCAGAAGTAGTTGGAAAACTTAAATTACGTTTAGTGTTTTAGTCAAGTAATATTGTTAGAGCCTTAACTTACCCATTGGTTAATGACTGTGGCTCCAGCGAGGAGAATTCCTCTTCAACCTCCCCAATGGTGGGCAGCATATTTGAATGCCAATACATGTTGAAATAGGCCTCTGAGGGACCAGGTCCATTGATCAACTCTGGCGGTCCCAGCTTCTCGCCATCCTCACAGATGTACTCACGCTCGTTGGCATCCACATCATCCTGTTCACCATCATCGTCATCGCTGCTGGAGCTGGAGTAGCAGGTCGCGTTCTCATTATCATCCACGACCTTCATGCACTTGCCCACAACCAAGGGCGGTGGGGATTCCCGGGAGATATCCTCAGCTTCAGCAGCTACAGCTGCCAAAAGTGAGGTTATATCACGCTGCTGTTTGGGAGAACTCTCTCGCTGTGACCCTATGGAGTCCTGCTTATGCACAAGATCGAAGAGACTAGGTAATTTGTCTTCATCCTGTGTCTTGCTCTCGTAGGTCTGAATTTTAAAGCGTATTTCGCGATTGCTGGTGGGTGAAGGAGTATTCACTGGTGTTGTTCTGGGCGTCGCTGGAGGAGTATTGTCAGTCAGCTGTTTGAAGGTCTGCATGCTTAGCTTGGGCTGCTGCTGAGGCGGCGTTGTTGGCAGCATTTGTAACTTGGGGATCTGAGTCTTTGGCAGTGACTGCACACGCTCCGGAGGTTTCGGCTTGGGTCCCTTGGGTGAACGTCCATTGCTGCCGTTGCTGCAAATGGAGCTGAGCGACTCTGTGGAATTGGAGTTACTACGAGAGTTGCTGTTGAACAATACGGGTATGAAGGTACGTTCGGGGGTCCTGGCGGGTGCTTCAGCTGAGTTAGCGCGCTGCAGTGGCGCCCTCAGTTGTCCAGGACTGGGACTAGACTCCTTTGACTTGCTGCGATAGAGGCCCAATTTAAGATCCGTTTCGGACTTTTGCTTTTGCAGCAGTCGCGGGATATTGGAACTGGTTGGCGGCGGAGAGGAATTTGTTGTTGACTTGACGGTTGCAGGAGATTTCTGCACTGGGGTGGTAACAATCGGTATGCGAGATTTCAACTGCGGTGACTGTTGCTTAATGGGCTGAAGATGCAGTTTTATCTCACCTTCAGTTTTGGCCCGTGAAAAGCCCGGACTGACTGTGATCTTAGCTTTGGGAATTTTTGTGCTAAATTCCTTGATTTCCCGTACATCTTTTTGCTCCTTAAGCTCGTTGATTGTTTCATTTGTTGGGGTTTTGGGTGACTCTGGTTTGACAGTCTCATTGGTGGGCGTTGTGGGTGAGTCCATGGGAATTCTAGGTGGCGCCACCTCGATGGGCAACTTACTAGGTGTAGCAATCTTACGCGGCATCGGAATTATGGAACGCTTCTTTGGCTCCACTGTGGCCAGCATTACCCGCGGTTTTGGCGTTGGAGTACCGAGCGGACTCTTAAGCTCAACATTCTCATAGACATTGACTTTCTCGGTCTTAAACTCAACATTCTCATAGTTATTTCCTGGTATAATCAACTTCGGTTGACCCAATGTCGGTTCCAGTTGAAACTCCTGCTCTAGCAAAGTGAAAGGTTTCACTAACTTAGCCAATTCTTGGCCATTAAGACCGCTGGCCAACTCCGTGTCTGAGGAGTAATTGGAACCCATTGAAAGCTTATCAATGACAGTGGAAATTGTGCTTGCTGTATCATCCGATTCGGAGCCCGCCTTAAGCGATTCAGCAAAGAGATTAATATAGTACTCGGCATCGGGTGGCGGCGTCAACGGTTTCTCAATAACAAGCTGTACTGTAGACGTACCCTCCTTTGAGTTTTGACGCTTCACCAGCTTGCGCGGTGGCACTGGCGGGGGTGGCGGTGGTTGTGCATTCAGCGAAAGTGACAATTCCAACTGTTGTTCCTCCTCACTGGGTGGCTTTTGGCCATGTCCATTACGCACGACCAGCTTAATTGCCACATTATCTTTAAGACAACGCACACACTCAATGCGTGTCATTTGTGAAATTTGCCTCTCATCGATGCTTAGAATCTCGTCACCTTCGCGCAAATGACCCCAGCTGGTGGCCACTTTGGAGGCGGGACTGTCGCTGGCACATGATTGTATATATAACTTTTGCACTAGCTCTGTATTGCGTGTGCCGCCCTGGAATCTTAGACCGAATCCTAACCGTTCACCTGGCAAGCGGTAAACCGTTACATGTTCGGTAGCCTCTGTATCCAATTGCTTTTGCTCCTGTTCTTGTTGTTTTTGTGCCTCCTTCTGTTGCTGTTGCTGGAGCAGTTGCTGCTGCTCGTTGATGGTCAGCACGGTAATGAACGAGGAGTCTTCGGCCACAGAACTCTGCCGTTTGACTAGCTTCTTCAAGTGGTTTGTGTCTTTGGTAGACGATGTAGGATCGTCAACTTCAACAACGGTTATGTAGTCCTCATCCGTTGCTGAACCGTTAGCAGCAGTTGTCGAATCCATTTTGTTTGTTGTTGAAAGATTTTTAGCATGTGTCTCTACCGATCGCTATTGGGTTTGAGTACTCGCTAAATCATCCAGCGGTTATAACTGCTTGCGGATCGGTTGCTGAAAGAGCTAAAACTTTACCGTTTCAGTTGTTGTGGTTTTTGCCTTAACTATGCTGGCTTTGTGAATTTCAGTTGTGCGGTTGCTGTCTCAACTAACTTTGACTTCAGTTTTGTGCTGCAAATAAAAAAAAAACAATTATAAATAATTAATTATTATTTCAAAAAATGGTTAAGAGTATTACACAATTTGCACATTAATAAAAAATGAAAGACTGAACACAATCTACAGTTTTATCATTATTCACACAGCATAATCATTTAAATTTCAATCATTCAATTCAGCACGCTTTTGGCACTTGGCTTATCTGTCCATCTGAGCCATTCATCAAGCCATAAAGCAGCATAGACAAAGGCGATTAACTTGTTTTACGAAAACTTTCAAATGCATTTCGTTTCATCACCAAAATCCCACACAAACTTTGCCAAAAACTAACCACAATCTCCCGGCATTGCCCCCTTCTGTTAAACTACACATATTTCCTTCCTGCGCACGACAACTCTAACAATAACTGGCAACTTTTTAGCTACCGCAACTTCAAATGGGCAAAAAATGACTAAAAAACCAAAAACTTCAGGCTTACAATTTATGTCAACTTTCTTTTTTATCAAACAAAAAGAAAGAATTAAGGAAAGAAAAAAAAAGAAGTGTAAAAACAAATTCCAAAGATTTTTCAAAGTAACCGCAAGAAATCTGGCAAACGACTCCCACACGAAAAGTTGCCTAGTCAGGTGGGTTGGGTTCCGACCAGGAGAGATGTTAGCTCCAAGATTCAACAGATGATTTACCAACGGGTTTTTCTCACTGTCGTCTTTTGCACTGACTGCAACATGCTGCAAGAAAGTTGCCAAGTTGCCAAATCATGTTGCAATTCTTCTGCTTCCCCGGCCCCGGCACAAATACATTTTCGGAATGGTTATCGAAGACAACGAAAAAAACTTAAAAAACGCAAAAAAAAAAAAAAATCAACCTTAAAAACAACGTATCCCAACGAGCCGGCCAAACAGGTGACCAACGGCAATAAGTCCAACACTAGTCGGTTGAGTTCTTAAACTTGTTTTAATTTCTGTTCAATTCCAGATACTCTACACAAACAGATACAAAAGCTTTTTGAATAAAAGTTTGTTGGAAAACAAATTGCCTTGATTTTTCGATTATTTCTTAAAAGTTCTGGTAAATAATATTTAACCGTGCCGATTTTAAAAATTATATATATAGAATTTTATAGAACTGAATGTTAGTGTCTATATTTCTAACTTAACAGATACTGTTTGCTTGCTCAAATGTTTAAAATTTTAATATATTTTAAAATATATTTAGTATATATTATTCAATTTAAATGTTCTGACTTTGTAATATAACTAGCACAAAGAATATATTCAAAGACTTTCGTGAGACATTAAACATTTTTTAGAGTATATAAACTTCGCTTTAATGACTTTTGGACATTTTTTTTTCGGACTTTTCTGGACGCCTCTTTTATAACTGTTGTTTCTGAACAGCAACGGGGTCTGAAACTGAACTGGAGCTGAAGTTGTGGCTAAAGCTGAAACCAAAGCTGGAGCTGGGGTAATTACCAAGTTCGGTTCAAGCTCGCGGCCTGTACATCACAAATTTGAAATCAGTTTCATTATATAAATTGTTACCTTTAGACACTGTGGCAGACAGTCAACAGTTGCAATGAGGAAGAGAAAAACGACAGAGCAAAATAAAGAGAAAGGAAAGGGGAAGAAATGGAACTGATTCGCTCCATTGAACGCTAATTTTCTTTTTATTTTTATTTCGTGCATTTGGGAACTAAAGCTGTGAAATATTTTGTATTTGCCGCTACTAAACTAAATTGGCTTTAAATTGCCACAATTTGTGGCGCATAATGTCAAAGTTAGTTTCTTTAGCTGCCAGCTATGCACTCGACTTCAATTAGACTGGCAGACCAAAAAGGCTTCCGATACACGGTCTACGCTATGCCCGGTCGACTAACCCATTCCAGCCAAGTGGCAAGTGACAAGTGGCGTCTCTTTTGGACGTGGCATAAAGTGTGTCAGCCAGGAAGCCAGTCGACGCGACTTTGAGTGGCGTTCCCCAGTTTACAGTTTGTTTGTTTTCCATCGTTTCCAAACGGCCTCCACCGATGTTGCAACCGATGACTGTCCATATCCCAGTTCATCCATCTCCGTCTCGCTTTCTTTGTATGCTTTCAATCCTACTCTTTCTAATGCCATCCAGCTCCCTAGCCAGTGTTGACTGACTGACGGCTGCCGTTGAGAATTTTGGCGCTACAAAAGCG
Source organism: Drosophila acutilabella (assembly GCA_035046005.1). Taxonomy (NCBI): domain Eukaryota; kingdom Metazoa; phylum Arthropoda; class Insecta; order Diptera; family Drosophilidae; genus Drosophila; species Drosophila acutilabella. The sequence goes on from JAWNOK010000013.1 coordinate 19,609,801, forward strand.
CATAAATAAAAATTGTTCAACTCTGTTGACAGTGCAGCATTGAGGCAGACAGGCATAAAAGGGGGAAAAGCTGAATAAAAAGAAAATTGCTACACCATGGAATGCCATTAGTTAGATGAGCTACAGAGCCAAAGGAAAACCCGGCAAATTTCCTTTGTCTAAACAAATTTGTTAAATCAATTATTACTTTTCCCCTTGGAAATTCTATTTGACAAAAGAAATTAAAGAATTTGCGAATTGCTAAAGATTATTCCACAGACAGACGATATAATGGCTTTTTACTTTAAGTACGATTTAAATAGGTTAAGAAAATACTTTGAGAATATTTTAATTTAAGATACTTTTTATATCTTTTAGTTCTAGGTAGCTACAAATTTTGTAGTTGCTGACAAATTTAAATTAATTCAATTTTTAAATAGACGACATATATTCTTTTTAACATTTAAATTTAAATTTAATTTTCAAAAATTTGTTAATTAAAATTATTACTTAGTTTGCAAATTCTGAAAAGAATTTTTCCACAGACAGACGAGGTAATTGTTCTTTTTTAGTCGGATTTAAACAGCTAAAATGCTTAAGTTTATTTTATTTCGCAGACTTTTCAATGCCTTACATTTAAGTAGCTTAGTAATTATGCTAAACGCACTTGTTTAATCTTTACCTTAATTGTTTACTTTCAGTTTTAATGAAAATTTTCAATGCTCGCACAAAGTAAGCAATAGCCACTTTGCAAAATATGCTTTAAACGCTTTAATTAAAAACATTTATGCTAATTTCAAGCAACAGCAATAATAATAATAATGGTAGCAAAAAACTAAGTGCGGTCGCGAACAATGCAGTTCAGACAGCTGTTTATGGCTGCCTCCCTCTCTCACTCTCTGCCTCTCCTGCTCTTCCTCTCTCTCTCTCCTGCGCCCCTTCCGCGTTTGTTTTGTGAAAATTTCACACCATTTGCTATGCGACTGACCGCAGTACCTGCCTACCCCAACTCCCTAGCAAACTTTTTTATTTTCCTTCCCTCCCTCTGTCTTTCTACTTCTCTCTCTATCTCTTTCCATCTGCTCTTGAGCTCATTATGTTCGCTGCTCTACGCAAATTATGGGAAACTATCTAGCTATTTTTTGCTCTCTTACTATCTCTTTTGCTATCTCTTCTATTGTATGGCCATCTCTGTCACTACCATCAATGCTTATGCTAATTTCTTTTGCGTCAACTTCCTTTGCACTTCCCCTGCAACTCGAATGCATTTTAATTGCACTTTTTCCTGCTTTGCCAACAACTAATAACTGGCAATTTATTAAAATGTTTTGCGGCTAAAAACAACAGCAACATTTATGAACAGCTAGACGAGAAGGGGAAGGGATTTGAGTACAAAGTATTTGGCATAAGTTTGTACACAATTTTGATTAAAGAGCAGGCCACAACGTCTTGGCCATTGGCCAGCGAGGCGTGAAAATTTCTCTACCCAAAGCAGCTAGCGATTTATGTGAGAAATATGCTAAAATCTCAAACGAAGCGTTAACTTTTTCCTCTATCATCCAACTCCTCTCTTCATAGAGCTTTATTACCAAAAAACAAAACTGTTTTGAGATGAAAACATAAGCAAGAAATCTGCCACAGTTGAGGGCCACTCAAAATGGTAACAAAAGAACCAGTTTACCATAAGTAAAGAGAACTGAGTTTGAAATTGATATAGTGATTTAATTTAGTTTGTTTCATGCTTTTATTCAGAAACATCGAAATGGAATATTCCATTAAAAATATTAAATTTTAGCCCAAAAATAAAAATCTTAATTCTATATTGATTGGCTGAAAAAATATTATATTTATTAGCTATGGATTCACTAAGCCAATGGGCTTAAATAAATTTAATTAAACCCTAAAAACAGAGACTTAAATTGTATATTGATCGAAACAAATATTATTTTCTAAGCTATGATTTTTCTAAACATATTAGTTATAAAAAAAAAATTCTTACCAAAAAAATATCAACGATCTATATTGATTGTTTGCATTATGTGTTTATAAGACAAGATCATAAAAAAAGTTCTCCAAATTCAGTAAATCATTTCAAAGTTCACCTTAAAGTGTTTCAGATATGTTACTGTATTTTATAATTGTAGAGATAGTTCATTTTTAATTTTCATAAACTCAACAAAATTCAGTATCAATTTATTGTCATATGCCTCGAACTTTAACTCAAAATTTTTATTAAAAATTGAACTTGTTTTATTAATGAAAATAAACTGAAATTTTTATCGAATTAAAAGTTTAGAGCTATTTAACGGGATGAGCATAGAGAACGAACTAGCAATAGAGGAACTCGGTTCAGAAAATGTTAGTCAAGAGATTGCAGCCAAAAACAGTTTAAACGATATCAATGGAAAGGTAATAGAGCACAACAAGTCGGATAACGAAAAGAAAAACGAGGAGATAGAGCAACAAAATACAGAAGAAATAAACTGTTTAATTGATGTACTGCATTTGCACATGCTGCAATTGATGGAGGAGCACATTATTCAGAATCTTGCACTAAAAACACATTTATCGAGAGCACACTTAACCCTGGCCAGAATACGGTTGCAGCAGGGAACCTTCAGGCAGACGGTATCCGCCATACATTTGTCCAACTTAAAGCCCTATCGAGCATTGTGTCGACTTGTTGCCCAGGGTGTAACCTGGGGCAGTACCCTAAAGTTGTTGCGCTTTGGAGTGGATACAACTCGGGGTTTTTTGGAGCCAATCACACATATCTTTGGCAGTCTGGTGCCGTACAGTTTACGCATAGCAAGTAACAAATGGGAGCGTTGTGTGGATCAGATTGTCGACTGCGTTAATGTTCAAAGGGAATTGGAATCTGTAGTCAGATCGATTGATCGATTGAAGTGGTCACCGCACAGGAGACGCAATGTTTGAGGGGACGGGGTGATAAGTTCAAAGTTGAGAATAAAGTCACTTGTTTACGAATTGCAAGTACTATATATTTTCTTCCTCTTTTAGTTGGCATTAACTAGATGTAAAGGGGAAATCGACTGTCCATGCAGCCGTCTCGTTTCTCGATTGAAGCTATAAATAGCCCTGATATAAATGTGACTGTATCTCTGTCTTCAACTTGTACTTGTACTTGTATCTGTATCTGTATTTGTATCTCTCCGCGTGCTTGTAATTGCTTTTAAAAATAATTCATATAAATAAGTTACAAAAGTGGTGCGTAAGTTGCAGCCCAGAGTGTGTTCTTGAGCTAATATATAAATATTTCTTTATAGGTTTTAAAAAAACATATTTCTGTAAAGTTAAGCTACAAACTCAAACAATAAGCTGGCTTTAAGCTTCATCGACTCGCATAGATTCTTTTACCAAATATGGTCCAATAAGCTGACAACTTTCATAATTTGCTCACATATTTTAAATTATTTTTTATTTATCTGTTTTTTTATTATTTTTTTTGCAACAAATAGCAATGTTAATTGCTGGTGCTAAGACCCTAGCAATGCCGGGCATCATTTGCAGTCTAGTTTAAAAATAAAATCAAATGCCAAAGCGGCAGCATTGACAACATTGTCGATTTGGCCAACATTCCTCCCTGATTCCCGCAAAAGCCGACGCGACGTCGACGGCGACAGCAACAGCGACGACTGTGGCAATTATGCGGCATTTTCTTTGGGGCTCGAGGCAAGAAACGAGTTTGCGAGATATCTTTGTTTGTTGCCATGATGTTGATGTTGCAGTTGCTAGTTGTGTGAGTTGCGGCAACTACAACAAAATACCAGAAATAACTTGAAAATCCATTAAATTGTGGCATGACCGCAACTCTGCCATAGGGATAAAGATAAACTTTTGTCAACTCGCCACTGGCAAGAAAGCAAGCTAGGGAAAAGGGAGGGCCTTTGTGGGAAGGGGGATGGTGGTGCTAAAAAAGCGAATGAAACCTGCGTTGACAAGTGATAACAATGTGTCAGCGATTCCGTAGCAATTGCGACTGCAACGTCCTTGGCTTCGATGACGCCGCCAAAAATGGACCGTGACGAGTTCGCTGATTTTTGCCTGCCTCCAAATGTAAATCTCTTTTATTTTCTGGGCCCCCATATTGATTTTTCAACATGTGTACAAAAAAGTGAAAGGCCAGCAATGTTTATTGGTTTTTTTATTTATTTTTTTTTTTTTTATTTTTCCTCTTTGACTTGTCGAACCCAGGCAATAACCTGTTTCCACAAATATTTGCACAGCAAAAATTACTTTATGAAAGTATTTTCAAACATCAATTGAGGGTGCAAAAAATATGGTAAATGAATGAAAATTTGCATAGAAAAATGTGTTAAGTGTGAGGCTGGCGACCTCAGAAAAATAATTGAAATTTTTCAGAAAATGTGCAATATAAAATTTAAAAGAAACCAAAAGGTTAACTTTGGACACAACGAAGAATGTTTAATAAAAATATTTTCTTAACAAAAAAGCTTCAAAGAACAAATGATGGAAAAATCAGTGAAGAAAATAGAAGCATTTAAAAGTGTCTTATGTTAGACATTTTAGGAAAAGTAAGTATGAAGAATATTTAAAATTTAATATTCTTTTAAACAAATATTAATTTGAAAATATAAGAAAAGAACTATACAATAATTAGGGATATCGTCAAATATTTCAAATTAAAATTTAAAAAAATTTACAAACGAAAAGAATCCCAGATTAAAAATAAATCATGTAAATAAATATATATATTTTAAATACTATAATATATTAAATACTTTAAAAAACGACTTTTATTAGAAAGTAAAATTTATTCAATAAATAAACTCTTAACTCTTAAAAACACTTGGAATCCTATTCAGTTTAGTTTGTTTTAAATAAAAATTAAATTCCCTGAGATTGCTGCAACCCCAACTGAAAATTATTGATTGCAATAACAGGCGTCTCTGGTGTTGGCCGCTATCCAGTCCAGATATCTGCTGACTCTGGTATAAACACCCGGAGCATTGGGCTTGGCACATCCATAGCCAAAAGAGACAACGCCAGCGAGACGGAAGATACGATCCGGAACAATGAGAGGACCACCGCTATCGCCCTGTAGAAAAGACACACATGCCAGAATAATATAGAAATACGATCAGTTGCCTACTGAACACCCACCTGGCAGGCATCCTGTCCACCTGTTTTCACATAACCCGCACACAACATTGTGTCGACAATCATGGTCTTGTAGGAGGTGGCCCGACACTGGGCATTGGTAATGATGGGCACTGTGGTTTCCTGCAACACACTGGAGGTGGAACCGCCCTCGCGACTTAGTCCCCAGCCCGCAACGATTGCCTTTTGGTAATCAAACTTTTGCTGTACACTGCTGGGCAGACAAACGGGTCGCATTGATTGCACCAGTGGCACCGGTTGATCCAAGCGCAGCAGGGCAATGTCGTTAACCAGCCTGACAGGATCATAGCCGGCATGGGCATGGGCAAAGGCAATATTTCGGTTAATGCCCATGTGCTGGGAGCTACGATCGAGCTGGAGTAGACGCACTGAAACTGTGGACATGTCCATGTCATAGACACAGTGTGCGGCGGTCAGAACATAGCGATCGTTGATCAAAGTGCCGCCACAGAAAAGAAACGAGCTGCGTATCATTTGTGCAATCCAGGGATATTTGTTGGAACGCACCTGAGTACCGCCCACAATGCGATTGGCGTTGGGAACGCCGCAGGCTGCAAGGATTCAAGAAATGATAGACCAAGTAATCCTCTAGTGCTGCTGCTTTTCAGCTAGATTTACTCACTGCAGCTGGCACAGCGATTGACGCGAAAAGCCTTTGCATCGTTGCTCTCGAAGGGCGACTGGGCGGGCTCACTACCCAAGGGGAAGGAGGGTGCAGAGGAGGCAGAAGAGGCGGCACCACCCAGCACATTTGACAAGATTTGTTGCTTATGTCCCTCGATCAGATCGTCTATGTAATCCGATTGTACACCCGGTGGTGGAATAGCTGCTGCAGACGAGCCGCTGCTCTCATTGTTCTCGGGCAATGTTGGTATTCTTGCCGGCTTTGGATAATAGTAACCACCAAATGGAACTTTATACTCGTAGCTAAAGGCACAAGAAATGATACCCAGACAGAGTAAAGTGCTGGATATGGATTTCATTTTGAGAACCGCACGTATCGCGAGATAAAACACAACTGTCTGTGGCTGGGAAGACCCTAACGGCTCTTATAGGCCAACCGCATGGCTTCGAAAATTCATTAAAACCTAATGATGCCATTAAACTGACAATCAACCTTTTTATCAGCTTTTGAATTTATGCATAATTTGCAAAAAAAGAACAACATTTTGGCCCACTGTAAAGGCCCTCAGATATCAATTGACCCAAATCGAAATGCATAAAACAAAAAGCCAAAAAAAAAGCAGAAAAGAAGCCTGAACTCATTTGTCAATTAATCGATTATTATGCTGAAGATCGAAAGAGCCGCCTCAGTAGATCCCTCAGATCTGTTGACAGCTCCAAGTGGTTTCAGTTCAGTTTATATCAAAATTTATGTTAATTGTTTCAGCTGCTTTCTATTCCCAAATACCCGAAAAACAACAACGAAAAAACCGCCAATTTGTTGTGCACTCATAAAAATATGTTTCTAACGTTAATTCCGAAATCACTGGGCTGATTTATAACTTTATTGCCAATTTGGCTAAAAGGCGTTTGACCCACTAAATAAAGACTTCAGTTCGATAACTAACCAGACGCTGACCTCAAAACTTTGAGTTACAGCTGAAAGAATGATGCTTAACTTGATCAGGCACGTGAAATGATTATCAGGAATGGCACGTGAAATGATTATCAGGAATGACAAGCAATTGAAAATGATTACAGAATGAATGAAAAAAATAATTATTTGTTATATTGGCAGATTAAACGTAGAAATCATATATAAGTTAATAGTTACAACAGAAGAGATGTCTAAAGTTTACACCTTATTAATTTAAATAGTGAATTTAAACAAGGCAATTACTAATGTAAAATGTATGTTCATTCTTTTTTAGCAGACAAAAAAATCTTTAGAAAGAATAAGTTTAATGATTAATTTTAATAAAGAAAGTAAAGGAAATCGTCCTTAAAAAAAATTAAAAATTTAGTTTTAAGGAAAAAATGATTTCCTTTTGTACAATACACACTATGTTATAGTATAGATATATTATGCGCTACATAAAGTATTTCAAAAGAAAAGACCAGAGTTTACTTCGGGTTTACTTAAGTTATTAAAATACTTATTTTTAAGTAAAGGAATATCGTCCTTAAAAAATTAACATTTTCGGTTTATAGAAATAATTAACAACTTTTATACAAAACACACTGTGTTATAGTGTATATAAATTATGCGCTAGATAAAGTGTCCCATAAACAATCGATTAATAAATTTATGTGACACTTTAAAATACAAATGGCGTAAATATGTGAAAGTGGCAACACTAAAGATAGAAAAAACATACTTTATGAGCAAGTCCGGTAACATCCAGTTTATAAAAAAAAGATAAGTGTTAAAAAAACACTTAATTATAAAGTAACACAACTATCAGATTAGATAAGGAAAAGTAACTTATAATAATAGAGTCAAACATACGTTTTGTTTTAAAAAGAAAATAATGTGCCCGATAAAGCAAGTCATAAACATTCGATAGATAAATTTATGTGTCACTTTTACATGTGAATGACAATAATTTATGTACTCTGGCAGCACTGTGGTAGCAAGCAGCTGACTTTCTGCGACTATGTGGCAACATCCAGTTTTTTTTTTTAAACAGCGACTTTAAAGATTGTGCCACAAAATGAGCATCAAAATGAAAAGAAATCGAAGTAAAAACTTTACGGAAAGAGAAGAAGCTGTACTTTTGGCACTAGTTAAAGCGAATCAATATGTTATTGGAAATAAAAAGGCAAATGGCGTAACATGGAAACAAAAAGGAGAAGCCTGGGAAAACATAGCGTTTGTGTTTGGTCGCAAAACTGGAATACACCGTTCGACACAGGCACTTAAGGCCAAATACGAGGGACTAAAGAAAAAGATCAGAGGTGACCTTGGCAAGGAGAAAACAGGCGATGAATCGCAGAACAGCACGTGTTTTTCGGATTACTCCGAGGGACACGACGAAAGTAAGTATTCATTTTTGATGTACACCCTGTAAACACATTAAAATTTATCTTTTGTAGATCCTTTAAGTATTATAGATCTGGCGGATCAACAGATGATAACATCCAACTCCGAATATGATCATAGCAACGTTAACGTGCACCTCGGTATGGAGGATCCTCAAGGAAATAGTACAGTTAGAGATCCGGCGCATGAAGGCTGGCACATACCATTTGAGAAACAAGCAATGTTACTGGCAAAACAAACATATTATCAGCAGGAAAATATTAGGGCACAAGAGCGACATCTTTCCGAAATGGAATTGCTCAAAGTAAAGAGGGAAAGGGAGATAAAGGCAATGGAACTGCTGCAGCTGCAGATTGAGGAGAAGAAGCGATCCATAAGGGATGATGAATAATATAATATGAATAAAGACTGCTCTTTACATTCGAACCTACACCACCATTTGATTTAATTTTTAAGCAAAGTATTTTTAATGATTACGTATGAACCATTTAATCCTCATTAACTTAAGTAATAGTTTACTCTTTACATAGATGTAATTTTATACAATTTGTCCAACTGTTTTTATAATAAAAAGTATTTAAAGCTGACATTAATTTTGTAATGCACATAAATGAAAGTGAACTGTATGAATAATGTCTGGAAACTCACTCGATCGCTTGTGTAATACAACCACTTGGAATGATAAATCAATATCGCATTAGTCTACTTATAATTTGTGCCTTTCTCTTTATACATTCTCGCTTGAACATATGTAATAATCTGGCAGCTAAAAAAGTCTTTCATTAAAACACAACTAGAGCTTTCTTCCATGCGAAACGGAAGCGACAGCGGCAACGCCCCAAACAAATCAAGGAAAAGACCAAAATAAAATCTAACTTCAAATCGGAAACAATAAACAGGCAAACCAAAAAGTAAGAAATAAAAAAAACTTTTCTCAGATTTGAGGCAAATGAAAGTAAATTGAGTTCAGACGCCCAACACAGAAACGCACAAAAAATTAAGAAAATAAAATCGAAATGCTAACAAGCCGGCTTTGGAGATTGAGTTGGCTATCAAAATTCTGTAGATCGTTAAGAGAAAATAGAAAGTAAAAAGAAATGAAAAAAAGAACGCAGCAGCAACAGCAGTGCAGGCCCTGTAACACGATGAAATTGGGTCAAACTAATGAAGACACCGATAAAGACGCATAATCGAATATAGAAAATAAAGACTTCCCCCCATAAAGTTCTGCTGGGTTTGGTTTTTAAGAAGCTGTCGATAATCGCTTGGCTTGTTGTGCCAACAGTCTGAAAAACCAATACCCACGACGAACCCACAACACAACTCAACTCAGTAACCAATGACACAAGGTGCACATATGATTGGAGAAAGAGATTTGTGTATTTGGGTTAGGAACGAGGCGAGAGAGCTGTTTCTAAGTAAATAATAAATTCTATAGATGATGACGAACAGATGAATGGCAAGATACTTAGTTGGGGTCAGTTTGGTAAGTTTGTTTCGCAGAACGAACTAAACAACAAAACGAAAGAAAGAAAGTCTTAATTTATTATTTATATGCGTTCCGCTAGAATCAATGAAAGAAAGTTCTGCAGCATCCCAAAAACCCAAAGACAAAAATAAAAACAAAACAAAGTCAAAGCCAAAAACAGCAACAACAACAAAACGTGTTTTTGCTTTTACAATTTTTGAGAGAGTCATGCTCTTGGAGTCTGGTGTCTGAAGTTGTCGTTTCTCTTTCAGAACGAAAGACTTAGGCAACAAACTTGAGCGTTGTATTCGCCCATTGAGAAAGACTTGAGCAAAGAAACCTGTAACTTGAGTCTTCATTGAGTGAAGATTTCGCCTTTTTGAGGGGCTCACAAAGTCTGGTGTCTAGAAATCAGCGCCTGGCTATTTATGGCCGTCCACCTGTATGTAAGTATGTGCCTCATTGTTGGTGTATGCGAGTGTGTGTTGAGTGTGTGTTCCACTTGCATCAAAACTGGGTCAACTGCAACGGAGATGCAGCTTAAGAACAAGTGGAAGATGCGATTGTGTCTGCTGTTTGGTTAATCGAAGATGGCCAAGAAGACAAGCTCAAATGAACAGATATTAAGGAATTGTCTTTATTGTTGTTGCTGCTTTTGTTGTAGCTTTTGTTGTTGCCTGCTTTGTTGTACAAATTTGTTAGCAATTATCGCATTTTAGTTTTGTTTTGTTTTGTTTTCAGCTTAGATTGTCACTTAAGCTGTACTGAGCTGTGGGCTCAGTGTTCATCAAGCGGCAACTACAACAAAGACTACAACATGCAGTACAACAACAATAACAACAACTACAAGACACTCGCAACTTTCTCAGGCTTCATTAAGTTTCACTTCAACTGGCATTTTGAGCTGTTATTTTGAGTATGGCACGATTTTGCTTATGACACGAAAATTGTTTATGGAGTTGTTTGCCATTTCTTAATGAGTTTTCTGAGCAGCGTGCATTGAATTTAATTAATTTGTAAGTGCAGATTTGTTAAATGCTCAACATTTATACAGCATTTAATGCGTGTCATGACGATTTTAATTCGAATTTCGTATACAGCCACAAGTCTTCAGCTCGTGTTGGTAAAAGCCTTGTTTGTTGATCTTTGATTCTCTGAGCTTTTGCAATTTCAGCCAACTGGTTTTCTTTTGACATAAACAATTCCCACACCTTCGACGGCATTAGACGCATTCAAAGTCCAGCTCAAACTTTAAAAAATACCAGAGTCAAGTTCGTTGCTCAAGTCATTCGTTTTAAAAGCATACAAAGCTAAACAAAAATAAATAAACTAACATGACTCAATATAAATCATATAAAAATATCTTTGTCTATATATGACTCTATGTGGACTGGGCCACCTTCAACTCCATTTGACATTTGAAAGTTAGCAGCGTGAGCAACAACAGCGAATGACACTTGAAGATAAATATGCAAAGCGAAAAGTGGAAATAGCAAATTGAAAAATACAAAAATAGAAAAAGAAACGTAATAAAACTGAAACTAGTTTGCCAAATGAGAGAAATAAGTAATAATAAAAAACAACTGAAAATCACTCTCATTTTTGTCCAACTCTTCATTTGCTTATGCTCGCAAAACTGCACAGAAAGCAACTGTAAAACAGGTAGGTGTGTGCTATGGGAAATGATTGACCAACAGATACCCTTCAGGAGGCGACATTTGTAAGTATTCAAAACATTTGGAGTGCTTGAAACAGCAGTAGATATATTTAATATTTCTATATAATCTAAACAAGGGTTTGGTTTGGTTATAAATATAATTCTAATAAAATTTAAGTATTTTTAAAAGTTGTCATTTATTTTGTGCACCACAGCTATTGACCTTTCCCGCTTACACCCTTTCTACAACTAATTTTCATAGGGTATTTAGCAAACTGTAAAAACTGTCAATGCTTTTGGTTTCGGAATGGACTGTGAAGCGCATTGACATCAACAACAACGCTCCATTTACGGAGCAACGCCAGCTCATATTACCCGAGACAACAACGTTCAACGCCTTTTGTGGGTTCTATTTGGCCCGGTTTGTTTGGCGTCCGTTTGTCCATCGTCTGTTGTTGTCTTTTGTATATGGTGGTGGGCGCTTTATATGCGCCACACGCAATTGTGCGGTGAGGTAATTAATAAGCCACCAAACCAATTGAAACTGAGCGTCGTGTCTCGCACCGGGCATACCAAGTAGCCCTCAGTAATGATCCAAACAATATACGATATACGATTACGAGTGCAAGTACGAGTACGACTACAAATACTGACCATACACAAGACCAGTTTCGGTTCGTCTCTTGTAGGGCTTCTCTTCTCTTTCTGCACAGATTTGCGCAAGTGCAGCCCCAAAGCAGAAAAAATAAAATTAACTAAAAAAAGTGCAATATTTTGGCAGTCGTTTTGGTTTAAAAATTATATTTTTAGAAGAGGTTACTACTTAAATATTTTAAATTAATTTCTTTAGCAAAAATTGTTTTTCTTCACCTATTTTTATTCTTTTTGTTTATTAAAACTTTATTTATCAATAATAAATCAATCTAAAGTGCTCAATGATGTCTATTTTTTTAAGTGACCATGGAATGCATAAAAAAAATTCCTTTCTCTTTTTCTACTTCAGCTACTGGAATTGTCGGTATATATTAACAATTTAATGGATTCTTTAGTTCCTCTGCTAGCCATAATTTTTTTGATAACCATGAAGGACAATTGCCAATTTTTCCAGCATAATAACAATTTTATTTTTAGCTACGCTGCTAACATTGATTTTCTCAAAATGACCATGGAGGACATTGGCAATTTTCTGATAATCGTAATACAGTTAAAAGTCGCATTCTGCTTTGTCATTGTGCTCAATGATTCTGTCGATTGGACACAACCAAATTAGCTGCAACTGAATACAATAGAGTTCCAGAACTCAGAGCATGCCAACTGATGATGGCCATAACTGTTTACCAGCTTTAGACTGTAACTCATTGTTGTTCCCATTCCCATTCGCATTCGCATTTCCCATAACCATTGTAGTTCTTATTGTTGTTGTTGTTGTTGTTATTATAGTTGATGCTCATTGTGTGTATTTGTGTGTTGTGCGCTGTTTGCAGTTTTCTGACCCACTCACAGTGTTCATTCATGCCACATATAGTTACTATATATAGTGGGGGGACTAATCGGTTGGCGCTCTCATTATGCCGCATTTCCGCAGATACTTAAGCGTTGAATTGGCCTGTTAAAAGGGCCACATTAACGAGCGTATCTGACAGATACTTAAGCCAAGCACAAGTATCTAACATCAATGTGCAATAGTCGATTTTTTTCGGGCCTTGCGCACTTTGCAATTGGCCTTTTCATTAGCTGCAATTTCAATTTGCACACATTTTGTTTCTTCTATCGTTTCTTTTTTTGTTGTTGTCTATTTTTGTTATTTTCAACTTCTTTGCCAGGTTTTTTTCAGCTTAACTGAAACTTGTTTATGGTTTGCGCTCCTACAAGAATGTGGCCATAGCAGAAAACTGGGTTAAAATAGTTAGACAACCGACCAACGGGCGGTCGCCTTTACAGTGTGTACTGTATGTTTGTTGTCAGTCGTTTTGTTGTTGTTGCTATTGTGGGTTGTTGCCGGTTGCCGTCTGAAGTTGCAGTTGGCGTTTAAACTGATTGCACAGCCTGCTGCTGTCGGTCTTTTAAGCCATAAAGTACGACGAGTACGAGTATGTTAAAACGCAACTGTTTTGCGTTATTAACACCGTTTTTGGCCGATTGCAACGAGTTTGCCATAGGCCCCAAATCAATGGAAGCTTTGCAATTTTTGCATACGATATTTTTTTTTTTTTTTTGCCAAAGAAGTGCTACTTAATATCGCTTACAAAATGTTGTTGAAAGTTTAGTTAAATGTTTGCACATAACTGACACCTGCAATAGTTGAATAATTTGTAAAACAAATATATAAATAATTTATCTAATATTACAAAAAAAAAAACTTTATAATAAAAATTACTGGCATAAACTAAAAATAAATTAAAATATTTTTTGTATAATTATTTAAAATATTATAAAGCTCACAAGTTAAAAAGTACACCTAATGCTTTAATTAAAATAATTAGCATTACAATGCAAATTAATAAGTAAGCATAATAAAATCTAAAATTACATTTTGAGCAAACATTTTATTCGCGAAAAGCGAGAAAAACAAATAAACAAAGTTTAATTAGTTAAACAATCAGCTGAAGCAATTACTCACGCCGTCTTTTAGTTGAGTTTTTAGACGTATCTTAGCAAAAGATATGACACATTTAGTGCTAACCAAACATCATCAATCTGTTGTGCTCTGGGCTTAAAGGTAAGTTCAGTGACCTCCACAGCTACTGTCCAGCTTTTCTATTGTGTGTAGATTGTGTGTGTTCCGGTGATGGTCTACACTTGTTGTTCAGTAGTTTGGTTTCTTTTAACACCCCGCTGGCTATTTACACGGTGTCATCCACATTTCTCTAAGTCATGATCCAAACTACTCGCACTAACTACCGTCTTAAAGACCTGAAAACTGAATGCAGTGCTTGGTACTAGTATTAAACTATCCTACCCATCTACTAGTCTCTGTGTGTGTGCTGTACACCTGGGTTCGCTTATAATTACGTATTATATTAACTTTATGACTTTGTTGCGTTGTTTCTGAGCATTTACACTTGCTGTTTAACTGTACGTAATGTCTTCTTTTCGCTCTACACTAACTTGGACAACGTTAGCTACTATATCTTTACAAAATATCTGATATTTTGAGTATTGAACTCTGAGTTGTTAAGTGTTTGTTTAAAAATACGAAATATATTGTAAGATATAAACTTTACAAATTTTAGAAAATTTATTTAAATATTAGCAGAGTTTTTTCAATAATAATGATATAAAATATTCATGGAATTGTTTATACAGCTGTAGGTCCTTTAAATTATAAGTGAAATTGTTAAAATAACAGCAGGGGCTTTAAAATTATTACGCAATACTTTAAAATATATGTAAAATTGTTTACATAGCAGAAGATACTTTAAAATATTAGTAGAATTATTTAAATAGCAGAATATACTTAAAAACAGTAGGATTGTTAAAATACAGTACAGCACCGATTTTACGTCGTTATACCCGGTAGACGCTTTAACCAAAAGATGATCAACCGGAGACCAAGGAGAAGGGAACCAAAAAGTCATAGAATTTTTGTCGCATTGACCGGACGGACGCTTTAAGCGGAGTCGCAATAACCGGATTCTACTACAGTATTAGATGCTTTAAAATTATTACAGCATTAATAGTAAGTTCTTTTAATAGTAGTAGCAAAGGTAGATGTATTTTTTAATTACTCAAGTAAGAGTATCAAAGTATTCAACTAGTTTTTATTTTTAGTAATTTTTCCATGCCCTTTTGACTGTTGCTTCTGCTCTGCGCTCTCTTTTATGCTTTCTGCTTCATTTTCACACATAAAAAACGCATAAAAAATGTTTCATTGTCATTAAAAAGTCAAATTTATGATAGTTATACCAGAACGACGACGAGTTTGGCTCGCTTTTGCGCTCTAGGTGAAATCTTGTAACGGATTCTACGACGCGTTAGCAGCAACGAAAAGAAGAAGAATCTTTTGAAAACGGTATCGTCTAAAATGCGTAAAAGCCCTGCGGCCAAAACGATTGTTTTTCAGTTCTAATGAGTTAACAATTAATAAACCATTTTGATAATATCGTTAATAATACGTTGAAACAGTCAACGAAGATGGAATGATAAATGCGTTATTCATTTAGCGATGACACAATTATCGAAAACTCAAATGAAGTAATAATTAAAAAAAATAGGTATTAATAAAAACGTTGGGCTATAAATAGAAACATAAACGTATTGTGGAAATTATTGTTTTATAAAATAAGTAAATTTCTCAAGTTGTTGAAAACTTAGCGCATTTCTTGGTTACTTGTATTAGGTATTATTATGAACGTTGGGCTAGAAATAGAATCAAGAACGTATTATGGAAATTTTTATTTACAAAAATAAGTAAATTTCTCAAGTTGTTGAAAACTTAGCGCATTTCTTGGTTACTCGGCATAGCCGCTGTCGAACTCTGCCATTTCGTGAAGCAACCATCTCAATTATCTTGATCTGCTTAAATTCCCAATTATAGCGCGAGCTCCAATTAATTGCCCTGCAAAGCACAATTGCCAAAAAAAAAAAAAATTAACAGAAATGAAGCAATTACAAAATGCCAAACTGAGGACTGGCGGCTGGGGCGTTCCACTCGAGAAGTGTTGAGCCGCAATTAGCCAAGTTAGGCCGAAAGCTGTCGCGACAGGTAGGCAATGTCGGGTACGACTTAAGTATATAAACAAATATCACAAAAATCCAACAACAACCTTGACATTGAGCGCTGACAAGTTGCGTCAAAGATGTGCAGCCGTGTGGAAAGTAAAGTAAATAACCATGACTGAACGACCCAAAGATGCCCTGTACCCGAGACCACAAATTAAATAATTTCAATACGTTTAAAAAAAAACAACACATTTTATATACCCCACAAACAGACAAGACAGGGTATAAACAACCCACACACAAGCCGGCGTTGAGCAGACCGCGTTAAATATAACAATTGAGATACAAAATATTTGATTAGAGTCAGCAAAACGTGTCTTTAGCTGTAAAAACAATCCGTGAATTCCCAAAATTGCATACAAAATTATGCAAAACATGAAAACAGATAAATAAAATAAAATGTTAAGAACGCTAGATACAGTTAATGAAAACAATGCCAAAAACGTTCGATTCAAGCCGTTTAGTGAGTCATTCTGAACAAGTTTTTATTTCTGGTCTTGGTAGCTGTCGCTTCAACAAGATGAGCTCACAGTCTATAGCTCCCGATGCCGTTAATAGGCATAAAGATCTCTGAGATATGCCAGATCGCCAAAGCTCTGATCTCAGCTCGTTTCCCGAGTTTACTTAAGCATTATTTGTACGTACATTTATTTATTAATAATGTTTTTTTTGATTTACCTTTTTTTTTTACTTTTTCTTATTCTCCTTCTTCCGATCGCTTATGTGTGTATCTGTTTCTCTCCGACAATCCGACTGTTTCTGATCGTGATTTTTCACTACTTTCACATTCACAATGAAAACAAAATGATAACCATAAAATTGATGCTTTTGATTATTGAAACTTTGTGTGTTATTGTTTAATTTGGCTTTGATTTATTCAATTTCTATTTATTTCATTAGTTTTGCTTTTAACACTTAAACAGAATATTTTATGTATATTTTCACAGATACGAAAATACTTTATTTTTTTCTATATATTTTGTTATTTGATTTGTGTTCAATCTGCAAATTAGATTTCACTTCAATGATATGATATTTCCATGTCTGCACAGCTGGAAAATGAATTTCCCATTCGACGTTTTACACTTTTAATGCTCAAGTCATAAGTCAAGACTTTCAATTAAGCGGCTTTAAGACGGTAACAGTGAAAAGATACGGAAAGTATTCACATATCTACAATGTATCTACATACACACATACATAAAGATATGTGTGTTTGTGTGTGTGTGCAGTAAAAGTGTAAAAATTACACTAGACAAGAAACGACTTGCGCTTTCACAAAAAGATTGCACATACTAGATTGCAGATTCATTCAGATTTGTCATATGCTTTAGCATATAGAAAGATACAATTGTATCTTTAGCAGCCCCGTTTCGATAGTTTCAAGAGACACAGTTCCGGGTTGAATGACAAAGTCACATTATTAGACCTATAGCGTTTAACCGATCGATTTAAAATAAATTAAAATACACGCACAGCTGCCCAAATACAATGGAAAACTGTAATAGTGTGTATGTGTGTGTGTCTGTGTGTGTGAAAGTACGCAGTGAATAAAAAAAAATAAAACAAATCAAAGTGGAAAAGCGCTGCCAGCCCAATTCGAAAATGGAAAATTGTCAACGCACATTGAACTTGACGACAAAAGAAATGCAGCGCTTGAGCAAAGGAGAGGGAGTAAGAGCGAGAGGCAGTTTACAGTTACGGCGACGCAGACGCACACACATACACACACGCTCAAAAACACCGACAGGCAAAGATGCAAAACTCTAAAAGAGACTTTCGGCCAGTGGAATGCGAATGAGAAATGCACTTGCTTCGCCAACTTTTTTTTCGCGAAGCAGAAGGAAAGAGAAAAAAAGTGAAGGGGCCTCAGCAGCAGCAGCCGGGATCCAAGATCTCTGCCCAGTGTGCGACTGTCTGTGCGCATGTTTCCATGTGTGAGTGCGTATATTTGTGTGTGTGTGTGTGTGTGTGTGTGTGTGTGTGTGTGGCTAATGTTAGCGAAAAACCAAACAAACAAAAAAAGACTACTTGTCTATAGAGAGACGGCTAGCCGGCGCATAGCGGTACTCTGAGTGGGCATGACGAGGAGCTAATGACTCGGCGCCCCCTTTAGAAAGACAGAGACACAAGTCGCAGGAAGTTGGCAATTTTGGTTAGCTGAAGTTGATTGGGCTGCTGCTACATATGCACACACAAACACACACACACATATGCATGTATATGTAAACTATTAGGTGGGTTGGAATTTTAACAACAAACGTTAAATTGCATTCTTGGACGCAGTTTATATTTAATTAACTGTCAAACTGTCAAATAACCAATTTGTTAAATTTTTCGGCACTCAACGAGTATTGCATTCAGTTTGATGATTTATTTACAATTGTTTCACTTTATCTTACGCATTTATGCTTAATTAATTACTCAATTATTTTGCGCACTGTTTTAATTCGTTAATTAGACGCAATGTTCGCGAAATAAACTTTTCGATAGAAACATGCATGTGCAGACATGTAAGACGGTGCAAAAAAGTAACGCGCGCGTGGCGAACGCGCTACGTACCAAACTGAGACTGTGAACGGTCACACGACAAAGCAGACGGCCAGGCAAAGAAACTCAGCAGCAAGAGTCAAACGCAAAGTCACAAAAGCAAAAACGAAAATCAAAGTAAAAGCAAAAACACAAAAACAAAGCAAACCAGACTCAATGCGAAAGCAGCACAGCGGCTGCTTAAGCGGCTTAGAAAAAAGTCCACAGCGCAGAGAGCAAGCAGAACAACACAAGCTGAAGAGAGCAAGAGAGCAGCTGAAATTCGAGAGAATCAGCTCAGCTGTTTAAGCTTAAATTGTTTGCAGTTGACCAACTTTATGGGTGAGAATACAGGGTAGCCCGTTCAAAAGTTGATAACTTTTAACTACTTATGTTAATGTTGGAGAGCTGTGAAATCTGAAATCTCTTAAAAATAGTCAATAGTATTCGCTCAATCAATTATTCAGATTTTTTAGACAGTATTTTGTTTAAAAATATAAACGCTGTGAATTTAAATAAAATAAGTAGGTATAAGTTGCTTGAAATCGAATATAAATAATAGATTATATTATTTCTTGTATATATACAGACATATATTAAAAAGAGCTTTGTTAAATTCCCTTTAAAAAATTCCTAATGTGTCTTTAAACAATTGGACAGTATCTGAGCTCAATTGGAATTTTATTCTCAGCTGCAACAGTTTGTGCTCCAACCGATTTCCTGGAATAAAAACAATTAGATGTAACTATTTTAGAAACATTACAAGACCTTGTCTAACCTTTAGTAATTTGGCTGCAGATCTGTCCATAGAACCTAAGCTTGACTTTTGTTTACTTATCCTCTTGCGGCTTAGATGATCGTAATTTTCATTTTGTTTGACGATAACTTGCTCCAGACACTCTTAAGTGCCTCCTCCGTCCGCATGGACACGCATATGCCGTTTGAGACTTCCTGGATGGGTGTAAGAGGATGGACACTGATCACACTTGTATGGATAATCACCGGTGTGAGTGCAAGTATGAATCCTTTGCCTGTTTACGCTGGAGAATGTCTTGGGACAGTATATACACTTGTAGCTGCACTCGCCATGATGCGTTCGCATGTGTCTTCGCAGACTCCAGCTGTCTTTGAAGGCCTTCTCGCAGTGTGAACACTTGTATGGTCGTTCCTCTGTGTGGGTGCGCAGATGCCTTTGGAGCCACCAATTCCCATAGAAATTCTTTCCACAGTGTGAGCACTTAAAGGAACGCACTCCAGCCTGCTTACGTTCGTGGAAACTTTGATGCAGAGCGAGTTTCCTCTTCGTATCGAACTCTTTGCCGCAAGTTTGGCAAATGTGTGAATTGTTGACGGAGCAAGGAATGGATTCAGCCGTGATGCGAGAGACCAACGCATCGCTTAGCGGTGTTGGGTCCTCTGGTAGCTCGGGTAGGGTCTCCTCCAGCTTTACATTGTCCGTAAGTAGGTCCCAGAAGTGTCGATGGCTTTGCTCGCATTTCCGCTTGAATCTGAAGGCATTTTGGGCAGCTTGTACGCAGGGTAGGCACATTTGCTGTGGCAGGGGATCATCGCGTCTCACTTCGCAGGCTGCCAGCTCACTGAGCATTTCGGCCAGACTGGGCTCATCATCTTCTTGCTGATATAGATCGTTGAAAATATCTACAAGAGGCCCAATATTTTCTCTACAAGCGCGGCAAATTTGTTCCATGGTCTCTTTTAGAGTTGTGTCGTTTCGTTCTGAATAAGTTCAAATGAACGGGTCAGTAAAATGAACGAATGAACTTATTCAGTTCTTCGTGAGCGATATCGTTCATTTAATGTATGGAAACCGTTGCTTTTGAACAATTTTCGTACATCTTGCTTTTTGGTTTCATAAGTAATAACATTGAGAATATGTCAAAACGCAAACGTAGTAATATTTGGAACCACTTTATTGGAAGCGAGGGTGGAAAGACTGGCCAATGCATATATTGCAAGTCCAGTCTATGCATAACTGGTGGCTCGCAAAGGAATTTGGCGCGCCATTTGAAGCTTAAGCATCCAACAATTAGTTTGGCCTTGGATCGGGAGGATCGTTTTCAGCTGCAGGTCAGATAATTTATGATAGACGTTGCCTTTTGCTACCGGATAAGGTAGACAAGCTTACATTTTTACATAGCAATATGTAGCTTGTTATATAAGTTCAAATGTAAATGTATTATTTTTTTTTTATTTCACCTAAATAATAGTGGCAGTTAGTTTAAATGTAATTTGATGAAATTATTTTTATAATTTTTTGCAACCAAAGTTCCTTTTAATAAATGGCTTTATATACTAAATAAAAATATCCTAAAAAATATTCTCTTTTTTAAAAGTAACATTGTTTTTATTAATTGATCGATCTCATTATTTAAGACCTATAAGACCTAAAGACCTATTTATTTTATGTCGGTCATTTTGTATCGTGAACGATTTAGATGATTAGGTCTTTCTATTCAGTCATGAACGATGAACGATTTAGATGATTAGGTCTTTCTATTCAGTCATGAACGATGAACGATTTAGATGATTAGGTCTTTTTATTCAGTCATGAACGATGAACGATTTAGATGATTAGGTCTTTCTATTCAGTCATGAACGATGAACGATTTAGATGATTAGGTCTTTCTATTCAGTCATGAACGATGAACGATTTAGATGATTAGGTCTTTCTGTTCAGTTTGTCATGAACGATGAACGATTTGACTGACCTAGTTCACGGAAAGAAAATGAACGATTGAACTTACTCAGCAAATTGAACTAAAAATCCCAACTCTAGTCTCTTTGTGTATTGTAAACAAATGAATTAATCGTAGACAATTTCGATTTACAGCTAGCAAACATCGATACACAATAAATAAATAAATAGTATGCGATGAATTGTACTACACTAAACATATCGATAGTGCGTACATCGAATATTTGCCAGCAGACAGCTGTTTTACTCATTTTGGTTTTGTTATTATTCTTCGTTTACTCATATTCTGTGGAACACTCCACAATGTCCTCAACAAATTGTACGTTCTGTGATATAGCTGGTCGTAAAACTCCAACAGTTTTGGAGGTGGAAACAGATGAATTCGTTATTTTTCGAGACATTCGGCCTGCTTCCCAGCATCATTATCTGATTGTTACCAAAGTGCATTATGACAGTCTAAAGGTTCTCGACAAATCGCACGAAAAAATGGGTCTGTAGATAAGTGTTATCAAGTAAATCAATTTCCTATATGTAAATATATATATTTAGTGTTGCGTATGGAGGACACATTAAAAGATTTCTTCAAATCTAAGGACATTAGCACAACGGATGCACTCTTTGGCTTCCATATGCCGCCGTTCATCTCGGTGAAGCATCTACATCTGCACGGAATATCGCCTCGGTCGCAGATGGGATTTATATCTCGCATGATCTTCCAACCGTCGGCACCGTGGTTTAAATGTGTAAGTACACAGAAGATTCCCTGCAAAGTGAGTTGTGTATTAATATTAAGATTTCTCTCAAGGCCAGGGAGGCTCAAGCCTATTTGAATGGAAAATAAATTAAGCTCTAGAGTGACCAAATTTTAAAAGCCAGACCAAGGCTTCAAGGTACCAATAATAGTACAAACTTGTATTATAACGTTTTAAATAAATTCATATTTTGATTTTATGTGCAATAAAATTCGCAGTCCATTTGAATTGTTATCAAATTAACAAACCGGTGATTATCGATATACCTCACAAACTATTGACGATGAATTGATTCCATACGATATTTTTGATTGCTAGAATATTAAAGATTTTCCTGTCCATTTTTGTATGATTATTAAAATTTGATTATGCCTATTAAATAAAAATAGATTTTTAAATAAGTCTCTTGTATTGGTAAATAATATCGATAGCTGACCCTCATGCTTATCGACACTTATTGCTATTGCTCATCGTTTCAGTTATTTTGCTGTTATTGCGTTATTTTATTTCCGCAATGTTTTCATCAAATTCCAATTGTATTTTCTGTGATATTGCAAGTGGCAAAAGTAGAACGGTTCTTGAAGTGAACACTGATGAATTTGTTATATTTAAAGATATACGGCCTGCATCCGAACATCATTATCTGATTATACCTAAGCAACATTACGATAGTCTTTTGGTTCTTGACAAATCACACAATAAAATGGGTTTGTAGATAAGGATTTCTAATTTAATCAAACAAAAGTGTTAATCATACAGGCATTTCAGTCCTACAAATGGAGGAAACGATGAAGGAATACTTTAAATCAAAGAATATTAGCATAAAGAAATCACTTTTTGGCTTCCATATGCCGCCATTAATCTCAGTGCCTCATCTACATCTTCACGGGATTTCACCTCGATCAGGACTAAGCTCAGTTATGGCTGAGTATCGTTTTAATCCGAAAACGGAGTGGTTCAAATCAGTGAGTAAATCTACTTAAGGAACAGAGCAATCAATATGATAAGACTTTTTCTCTCTAGGCCATGGAAGCCGAAGCTTTTTTAAATGCGAAATAGAAGATTGCCAAATGGTATGAATTATTAAATACACACATAAATATAAAAATCAGATAAATATGTTGTGATGTATTCATTTAAGATATGTTGTTAATTAAACTTTGAAGAATATGTGCTATGTCGAGTTATTTAATGAGGTAACAATGATGTGTTTGAGGTAAAGCAGCTGGAATAAAGTTGTTTAAGATTCCCCTTAGTTTCTTTCCGTTTTATAACTTTACCAATTTGTTTAAATATTCATTTTGCAATCGGACAAACTTGCACAATTGGGCACTGCATTTTGTAAGCAAATGAAAACATTCGAATGTGAACTTTCCTTTACTTATACCATTGAGGTATTTAATTGCTTTGTGTGGCTGGTCACACTCGAACCATGATTTATTTAAAAAATACTAAACATATTCTTGAATTTCATCGGAAAAAATTGTAATTGAAAATGAAATGTATTAATTTGACAATACGAATTTTGTTGTCCTGTATTTGTGCAATTTTATGTATAATATATTCGTGTGTCGCATAAGTCAACTGCCGATTAGTCTGTGTCACACATATCGATATTGTGTCAACTTGGGTGCAGAAAATACAAAAAAAAAGAAAACCTATCGATATAATATCAACAATCCCGAAGTTGATTTCAGCTGTGTCCGCTGCTTTGCTCTCTGTTTGCGGCTCACATTCGTATGTTTGTGTCCGTTTGCATGCTTGCGCGTGTGTGTGTGTGTGAGTTTGTGCGTGTGTGCTCTGGGCTATTTGTGTGTGTGTGTGCGTGTGCAAAATCAGAGTCTTTGGAAAAAAGCAGAAAACTCATCAAAGGCCCAATAACAAAGTTCCTATACCAAGTTTACACAATACGTGCTCGTGTTCAATATAAAAGTGGCCAAAATTCGGCGAAAACAGCGCAAGTGTGATAAAACCAACGTGCCACAGCCGTCTGCAAAACGAACGAAAACAAAAGAGAACAGTGTTGATAGTACAACAAGCATTTTAAGTAGTGGCAGTGGCAGCAGCAGCGGCGCCGGCAGCACTCACAGTAGTACAAACAACACCAACAACAACAGCGGCAGTAACAACAACAAGCGTGCATACGCGTCGGTGGGCCGGGGAGCGGCCGACGTTGTACCTGGACCCCGCGGACCCCCAAAAACAGCAGCAGCAGCCTCAGCAATCACAGCAACAACAACTACACGAGCAGCCGCAGCCGCCGCAGCAGCACGTACAACAGCTACAACAACAACAACAAAACAGTCAGCTGCCGCCGGCCGGTGTACGGCCGTTAACGAAACTGTTGCTAGTTGTGGGCGGGGCGGCGGGGGTATCGAAAGCACACAGCTAACAAAGGGCGCACTGAATGCAACGCATTTATCAGTCTCAGTCTGTTTGCGCACTGTGCAAAAGCTTGCGGTTGAGCTTGAGCTGCAGCTTGACGCCAGCGTTAACGTTAACGTCAACGCCAGCAGCATTGCCAACAGAGGCGCCGACGTCGTTGACGTCGACGTCAACGTTAACGTCATGTCAGAAACTGGCTGCCGGCATTATCAGACCTACGTAAAGGAGCACAGTTACGATACGTTTCGGGTCATCGATGCCTATTTTGCTGCCTGCGTCAACAAAGATGCGCGTGAGAAAAAGGTAAGTAGCAATAAAATTACCACAACCCCTCTAAACATGAAAACAATCACATCCCCCGTCGTCCCTAACCTCTACGCTTGGCTTTCTTGCAGGCCGTGCACTGCAACTGTTTTGAGTGTGGTAGTCACGGGATTCAGCTATATGCCTGCCTGCACTGCATCTACTTTGGCTGTCGTGGTGCCCACATCACCAGTCACCTGCGCTCCAAGAAGCACAATGTGGCCCTGGAGCTGTCACATGGCACCCTGTATTGCTATGCCTGTAGGGACTTTATCTACGATGCCCGCAGTCGGGATTACGCCCTGATCAATCGCAAACTGGAGGCCAAGGATCTGCAGAAGAGTCTGGGCTGGCAGCCCTGGATTCCCACGGCCAAGGAGACGAATCTCCTCTTGGCCAATGCCCGTCGGCGTCTGGTGAGACCAAATCAAACGATTGGACTGCGTGGTCTGCTCAATTTGGGAGCCACTTGCTTCATGAACTGCATTGTACAGGTGTGTTGAATGGGGTTGTCAAGAGTGGTACATTTTTACCTAAACTGGTACAGTTTTATTTAATAATTGTACACATTTTGCGGGAAGTGTGTACACTTTAGACAAAGTAAATTTCGACATAAGTTGAATATTTAAGGCTTTTTCGACTTGACTTTTTAAATGGTACACTTTTTACTCAGAAAAAACGAGCGGTGGTACACTTTCAACGTAAATGGTACATTTTGGTTTAGTGCGTTTCGAAGTGGTACACAGCTTAAGCTTGGTACATTTGTATTAGACATTATTTTAATTGGGTACATTGGTACAAAAGTTTAAAGAGGCTAGAGCTGCTACACTTGCCGATAGTTCTTATCGATAATTGTCTTGTTTTTGCCATCAATCGCAGGCTCTGGTGCACACTCCGCTGCTGAGCGATTACTTCATGTCGGATCGTCATGACTGTGGCAGCAAATCCTCCCACAAGTGTTTGGTATGCGAGGTGTCGCGACTTTTCCAGGTAAGCGCATGCGCTTCGGCCCACTTCCAGACCAGAATTGGTACAGAGAGAGGTAGTGAGAGAGAGAGAGTAGAAATGAACAATTTATTGTTTTTGCAGGAATTCTATTCGGGCTCACGTTCGCCGCTCTCGCTGCATCGCTTGCTGCATTTAATCTGGAATCATGCGAAACATTTGGCTGGCTATGAGCAGCAAGATGCGCATGAATTTTTCATTGCGACACTAGATGTGCTGCATCGGCACTGTGTGAAGGCCAAGTCGGAGCACGAGAGCAAGAACAATAGCTCGAGCGGATCGGGTGGGAATTCAAGTTCCACTGCCAATTCCACGGCCACACATTGTTATGGCCAGTGTAATTGCATAATTGATCAAATCTTTACGGGCATGCTGCAGAGCGATGTGGTGTGCCAGGCCTGCAATGGCGTTTCGACCACATTCGATCCCTTTTGGGATATCTCGCTCGATCTGGGCGAGACGACAACACATGGCGGCGTAACGCCAAAAACGCTTATCGATTGCCTTGAGCGTTACACTCGTGCCGAGCATCTCGGTTCGGCGGCCAAAATAAAATGCTCCACCTGCAAATCGTATCAGGAGTCAACCAAACAGTTCAGTCTTCGTACTCTGCCCAGCGTTGTCTCCTTTCACCTCAAGAGATTCGAGCACTCGGCGTTGATTGATCGAAAAATCTCGTCGTTTATTCAGTTTCCCGTCGAATTTGACATGACGCCATTTATGTCGGAGAAGAAGAATGCGTACGGTGATTTTCGATTCTCACTGTATGCGGTGGTCAATCATGTGGGGACTATCGATACAGGGCATTACACAGCCTATGTGCGTCATCAGAAGGATACGTGGGTCAAGTGCGATGATCATGTGATAACAATGGCGTCGCTCAAACAGGTGCTCGATAGTGAGGGGTAAGTAACAGAAGAAGAGAGAGAAAGAGAACAAAAAATATATTATCTTCACTTAACTCATACGTGTGTGATTGTGTTTTGCTTCACAGTTATTTATTATTCTATCATAAGAACGTGCTGGAATACGAGTGAAATGGCAGCTAAAGCGGAATCGGAGACAGAATGCATCCATAAGAGACTGTATCCCCCACACACCATTCTCCACAACCACCACACACACAAACAAACACGCACGAACTGTGCAATGCATGTAGCATACACATACACACGCAAACATATAGAAACATAGAAATACAAATACAACTACAAATACAAATATAATTACAAATACAAAACAAAAAACAAAAACAAATACAGAAGCAGACAAGGACGCGGCAGCGCTTACAAGAAATCTAAACCTTAATTAATGAAACCATATATTGTTCTTAAGTATTTCCAGCACATAATGCTAAAAACTAAACGAATGCTAAACTAAAAACTAAAATGCTTATGTATGTAAAACTACACAAAACAGAAAAGAAAAAGAGCACACGAAACAAACCAAAATTTATGCATAGCAACAATACCCAAGGCAAAAAAAAAAATCGAATCAAAAAATTTTTTGCTATGATCTTCACAAAAAATCCAACTGGAAAACTTACTGATAAATTCATCGCCGACGTCAAGAGCAGCTATATTTTGTTTATAGAGCGGTGGCAATTAATTTTTTTCGCAGCTTGCAGTAAATTAATCAAATTAGCATTTGGCATAGCTAAAAAATATGTAAAAAATTTATTTAGAACAGCTTGGGCTCGTCCGGGAATTGAACCCGGGACCTCTCGCACCCGAAGCGAGAATCATACCCCTAGACCAACGAGCCAGTTGAAGGTGGACCGCCATATTGTATATTTGATTTTGCTGTACAGGGTTTGGTTTTCATGAATTTGGTATGTATGTGCGCAGCGCATTCAACATGTGTCAGAAGAGGACGACAATAGTATACTTTGCGGTTGTAGAACTTTGCTAAAACGTTTATAGCCAAGACACGAACAGCATTGCTCAACTTATTTTCCCACTATTATTTATTTCTGCACAACTTCCAATTAGTCTCAACATGTGCTGCCATATTAGCATAAAATCATCCTGATTTGAATGGACTGACTAGAAATATTTACAATTTGTTTCTATTGTATTAAATTTTTAATTACAAGTGTTAATTGCCAAAATGAAAATAAATTTATGTAAGCCCTAGAAATTGCAGACAGAAATAATATAAAATACCTTTTAATTAATTATAGAGTAGATTCATAACAATTCGATCCATTTACTCGAGTTTTTTTTTTTTTGTATGCAATCGATGGTTGGCAGCACCGATATAACAACGATGTATCGATTCTGAAACCGATCTGCGTTTAATCGTAATAATTCGCTAAGCGGTCGCTACGCAGCTTAAGATCGAAGAACGAACAATACCAATAAAAATGGAAGTCCAAAGAAGCAATAAGACAAAACCGAAATACTCATGGCTGGGAAAGAACTCTAGCTTTTCGACCATTAAAAAAACTGATGAGACTTGCGAAACCGACTGCATTTGCCATCGCAGGCGAGGATTAATAAGCTGCTCTAATTGCCTAAATTCTTTCATTGGTCGCATTGGAACTCGCTGTCCAGTCCACCCAGAGGTAGAACTTAAAGGTTTATTATTTTCTTTATTTATTTTTATAATTTCCTTAGATTGCATATCTAATGGATGCTCGTAACTGCGCATTCTGTGGAGCTTCCATACAACATTTGGAAATGGATCAGATATGAGCAGAGATTTAAAAATCGAAGATGTTGTTGACAACACACTCAATCATAAGAATAAACAGTTATTTGATGGAATATAAGAACTGGTGTAAACAAAGAAAGCCATAAATAAATTCATAACAAATGTGTATGTAAGACATACATACAAACTTATCCAAACAGTTGTTCTGTCTTATGGGCATATACACATACATACACATAGTTGCATAAAGATCGTTGTATGTGTGTGTGTTAGTGTATCACGAAGTTTGCTTTGCTACGTTTGTTTATTAAGCATTCTCTGCATATTTCACGGCACTTCAAAGCACCGTTACTAGCGAAATGATTTTAGGTTTCAGGTTCAATCTTATTTTAAAGGTTTTGGCATACTTAGAATTAATAAGTGTGTATATATAATATACATACGATTCACAATATATTAAAGGGATTTTGTCTTTGTAAACTTTATTTGAATTAATAATCAGCTTTAATATAAAAGAGTATTTAATAATGAATTTAAATAGTAAATATATTCATGAACTGAACGTTCATATGAACCGTTAATTTGAACTGATGCCGAACAAGTGCCAAGAGCTCAACCGTTACATTAGGAATAATCCGCTGACGTCGGCGCAGCGTCTTATCTTTACTTGCTTTACAGTGAAACCTCTTAACGTATAACAATAATAAGCGTGTCTTTTAAGAAGACAATTTTTCTTTTATCTTAATGATGCGTCTAAACAAATTGCCGCTCTATTAGATGAACACCTAATTTGAACGGACAAAACTTGCTCGCCTTTAGTTGTCGGCTTCTGTGAGTTTTCACTGTATTAAAAGATCTGCTTTATGTATCGTTTGAAATTCCACTATAATGCGTTGCAAGGAAGCGATTAGCTGCAATTTCAAGTGCAGCTTGCAATTTCATTATCAAGTTCGCTTTAAAGACAGTACTGCAAGGGGCTGGCAACACTGGCAGCGTCATTCAATCTGCAACGTCGCTGCTCAGTAATATAGAATTACTAAATAATACGAAATTTGATACGTAAACAAACGAATTTCTTTGTAAGGTAAGTAATATTCGTTTAAAAGTGTGTGTGAGTGCATTCAAATAAAATAATTGCAACATTTAAATGTTTTGTGTGATAAATATACAAACAAACGCAAACTATAAACATGCATACATATATATGTATATTGATTTCAATGTCATTGTTTATGTGTGTGTGTGTGTTTTGCTGCTTCTGAAAATCCGACAGCCTTAAATCTTATTGTCATTTGTATATAAAATTATTTATGCTGCGTAAATATTGAAGCTTGATATCGAAATAAATAAACCAGCGGCAAATAAAAACAAACGTTTGATGAAGGATAAATAAGCGATAACAATGGGTAATTATAAAGCATTTGCAAAAGTACTGTTTAATTTCACAATTGTGTGTGTGTGCGTGTGCCGGCAGCATCAACAGCTTTGAACGTTCAAACGCAGCAAAAGAATGGAAATGAGAAATGCGCTGATGAAAACAACAATAACAACAACAACGACAACAACAGTATCATAAAGAATAACGACAACAAAGAAAACAACGAGAATTCGAAGCTAACATATGAGCTGCCTGAGGATTACGAGTACGAGGTGCACGAATGCATTTGTGATCGCCCCCAAAAGGTGTTCGAGTGTGGACACTGTCACCACTACTTCCATGGCAGGGTAACAATTACATGCAAGGTGCATCCCAAGGTGTGTACACACACTTATGAACATATATTTGTGTCACAAAGTGCACATTATAAGTGTTATTTATTTATTTGTTGACAGGACATCTTTCTCATGGACTTTCGCGCCTGCCCATACTGCTTTTCGACTACAAAAGATGTGATTGAATCTAAGTTGACGTGGGAGCAGTTACGAAAAATTGAAGATGCTGAGCTACCCGACGACTGCAATGGCCTTTAACTTAAAACGAGTTTGATACTCGATCCACTGACTAATTCTAAACTAATTGAAGTCATACATTTCGAATGTATACTCAGTATTATAATAATCTACAAGTTAAATATAATGCTGCACTAACCATAAATTATGTTATTGCTTGTGTGTGTGTTTGTGTGTGCTGTACACACATGTGAGTTGAGATTACAGGCTAACAAGGAAAATGTCATGGTTTAAATCAATATATCAGCTCAAAACCGAGACACAGCTCACTTGCCGGCAAATCTGCACACACGCGTGACATTTATGAAGTGCTCAATGTCGTCAACAGCTTGCAAAGAAGTTTCGCATAAGCTACTGGGAAGCGCAGAAGTTGCATGTGGTGGGGCATGTGGCAAGCGGCATATGGCATCTGGTGTATGCGGCAAAGGCAATGACAAAGGCGAAGGAGTTGAGGCTGTCGGGACTCAACGACTATGGCTAAGTAAGTGAGTGTTGTTAGTGCTCTGCATCCATTTAAATCGCTGTCCTTTTCTTTCCTTTTTGCAGGTGCTTCTGCCTCCAATTTGTGGCACTCAGCTGCAGTGGGAGTGGCATTCAATCATGGACTCTCCACTTCCGGAATTCTTCGAAATGTGTGTTAAGGGAACGCAAAGTGTTTTCGCTGAACTTTTTCCCACTCCATCTGTCTCTCACACTATCTCCCTCTCTCCCTCTCTCTCTCTGTTATTTGTCAACTTCATTCCCAGTAGTGCGACATCATCATGCAAATCGCTGAACAATCGTTGTCCATGTCGATGATAACAATTCAATCACTTAAAAGTTCAAATCGCCTTTCAATTCCTCCCACGAGTCCAACTGTTTATCTGGCACCGCAAGCAACTCTTTTTTTTTTAGCTCCCATCTGCTTTCATCTGCTATGTACATACTCTTTTTTTCTCGCTGGAGTTTTCACTTGACTCAACAGTTTGCAGAAGCATTCAATCGATTGGATTTCACTCCGTGGAGTGCCTTTTGCTGCTTTAGCCAACGATTTTCTCAACGAGTTTTCCCCCATTGATGTTGAGGAATGCACTCTCACGCACCTACAAAAACATGAACATAACAGCATATCTGCATAAGTATGTGAGTTGGTATTTTTACATCATTATTTAACTGATTTTATTATGCAGAATCAGTTCAGACAGACAAATAATTTGCATGCTCTTCATGCTGACGAGCTGTTATACGATAAACTAGGTAAGTTGAGTTTATTTCTCTTAAAAAGATTAAAAGAACTAGAACTGTTTGTTTGACAGCAGTGTAACGCTTTAATGTGTATGTGTGAGTAGCTCTGCTGGAAGAGCTCCAGTTTAAAAGGGCTAGATAAGTGAAAGAGAGAGAGAGAGAGATGTCAGCGCAAAGGGCTTTGCAATTAAAGAGAGCGCTTTATGTTATTATGCATTGATGCGACTTTGCTATTGAAGAGAACGGTTTATGTTAATGTGTCTAAACTGTGTATGTGTGTGTATGTTGTGTGTGATGTATGTGTCTGTCTACATGATCAATAAGAACCCTGCTAGAAGTCAGTTGTCTGCAGAAAACGGTGCAGATCGTACGACATTGAGGGAGCTGAACAAATTTTTTTCAAATTTTTTTTCCTGTAAACTGAACTGCTTTAAATTTTTGTGTACTAGCTGTGTTATATTGTAAATATAATTGACTTACCTTATTAATCGGCATATAATTCTCTTAATGCGCGCTTGGGCAATTCCCAGCCTAATTTTCTATATGCTTTTATGCACAAAATAATTGTTACACTGGCAATAATATTCATTGTAGCCAGCTTAATCTACAACCTGTAGCCGGGAGCTGACAGCTGACAACAGAAGTTCCCCGCTTTCGTTGTAAGCCCATTTCAAAAGCAGTTGACCCTAAGTTTGTTACCCTTGACAGCGACAACTGAAACTGAAACTCAAACTGAGACAGAGAATGGTGACGGGGACTGCAACTGGCTTCGTTTCTGGTACTGTTTCTGGTTGTGGCTGTAGCCAAGTCTATGTCTGTTGTCCTCTGTGTTGCTGTTGCCTTCGGGGGACAACTGCTGAGTGAATTGCACAATTGCTTTCATGCTGATTTCATTTCCCGCAACACTCACAGTGCCGACAACTAAGTTGCTATTTCCACTACACTCCACCTACTTGCCTAAGTTTCAAGTGTCGTTGGCGGCCCAACAACTTAACCAAGTATTAGCACTATTTAAGAGTCTTCAGTTGAAAATTTTGCAATTAGTGTTGCTATTTTGCAACCCAAAATTCTGCTGACTTTTCGCCAACTTTCAAGTTTGTTGTAATCTCGGCAATTAGTTTGCCGTCTCTGCTTGAAATATTCATGAAATTGTTGCTACAATTTGTCTTCCCTTCTGTAGGACTAAAAAAAAAAAAACAAAAATTAAAATTGTACGTTGACTTTCTTTCTTGCCCATTGTATTCTTGTGTCCTTGTATCCCTGTCTCTGTCACTCCGCACTTTGGTGCCACTTGGCGACGCCCAGCTTCCATTATTGAAGTGTGCACTTCCGCTAAATGGTATTTGGGGCAAGCACATAAGCTTACGATATGGCCAAGATAGCATCGCCCTTGCCACCCAGTTAAAGCCAAGTCTCCTTTTCAAGCGCAGGGTCTCTAAATCTAGTGACGCATGCAATTTTTATTATGCCAAACAATAGAAGAACGCAGCGTGCTTTAAACTACATTGTTCCAGGCACTTTTTGTAGGCACTGTCTATTAGTTTTGCTACTATAATTAGTTTTAGGCCAGGCAAGGCTCATCCAAAAATTTATCTACACCCAAGCAGTTTGAGATAACTAAAATTTCAATTAAAAATTTAATTAATAATTTAATCTTTGTAATATATGAAACTTACCCCATCTGGAACCCAAGGCCACGGGACACACTGCGTGTTCCGTTAGTTTCTCTGGCTTTAATTCCCCATCTCGGTTATGCCAAACTAAGATGCTTCCTCTCTTGGGCTGTACAAGTAGTTTGAGGTTGGGGAACACAGTGGCGCCACCTAGCGGCACATCGCTAACCTGTAAGGGGAAGCTTAAGATCTAATAGTTGTCTTTAAACTTTATGGAATTACTTACGTAAAATAATATTGTACCGACTCGTTGGCTGTGACAACGTTCTTTGATATCAATTTGTATGGAGCCGGCAGAGGATTTGGGTTTAGTTTTTGTTTTAACACCACGACAGGTCGACTTTGAGTTCCTGGGTAAATAACCCCCAAGTCCATAGTTATACAGATGCATAATCGAATCAGTTATATCGAAAAGAAGTGGGTGCCACATGCTATGTTTGAGCTGGAATCTCAAATTTTCTGAGAGCAGTTCAAGCGGAAAAATTTTTGCACTTTCCATTTCGAAATCCTTTGCAGTCTGGTTAATCGCAGCACTACGCAAGGTATCGAGTACACTGTCGGCAAGTACTTGATGGTAGAGCACGATTAACGGCTGCTCGTTAAGGGTTTCCATCTTTACGGGTGCTAGTTTAAGAAATGCTGAGTTATCCTGAAAATAGCTACACGTCAGTCGATGCGGTTTACGCTCCGGCCAAAGGCCTCGACAGCCGCGTTGTAGTGACGTCATTTTGGGTTTGTGTTTTGCTCGCTCGTTTATAAAAATCTGCTCGTCTCCTGCGAGATATTCATCTATGAGTTTCTTGATGTCAGCATTGGTGGCGTTTAGTACTAGCTGATTTAGCATTTTATCGGCCATTTCCTGCCATTCAGCTGGTGTGGCATGCTTCGGCGGCTCCTCATCACTGTGTGCTGATAAGGGTTTTATCTTAAAGGGTATTCAATTGTTTACGTTTAAATACTTACTTTCTCTAGCAATTGCCATGGCATAAGAACGATATAGTTTCTTGCGCTTAAGACCCAACACTTGACCATATAATTTCCCATAGGGCCGTTTGTAGAGGCGCAGTGCCGTACGAAACCAATGTGTGCATTTGGAGTATTCCGTATGATTAAAGAGATGACTTCCCAGCGCAAAGCAATCAGCTGGATCCAGATGAGAACTGTCGAGCAACATAATTTGTACTAGTGTATAGTGTTACCAATTTTGTACCCACTCGAATTGTTGGTTCAGCAGCAAGCCCTTGGCCATGTGAGACGCCTCGAGATCGTAGTAACTCTCAATGCGCAGTAATCCATCAATTGCCAAATGCAAATCTTTTTCATTCGGTGATTTCTCCAGTTTTAAACGCATCTGCTCGATCCTTTCGTGGGTAGTGCCACCCTGCAGATATGTTAGCCATTTGGGCCAATCTTGCTGCAATCTTCGTACTAAGCCAAAAGCATTTAGTGGATTTGATACATATTCTTCTTGAACTTTCGGATCGTGCATTGCTGGACGTCGTAGCATTTCCTGATAACTTTAATTTTTATTTAATTAATGTAGTTTTGAAAAACTTTTCCTGCTCTACCTACAGAGTTATCAAATCCAGTTTATGTTGCATTTCCCTTGCGTAGTTTTTCAAATCACTCAATAGCTCATTTTCCATTTGCAACAATTTAGTCATGCTCATAACTGAGCTGCTGTAGAGCGGCCTCTGAGGTTCCATGTGCTCAGCAGTTTCTATGCTGCGGGCAGCGTGGAAAATTACAAAAAAGGTTAACACAAACAAAAGACACGTCATAACTTTTAGGAGGCTCTACAGTCACTAAAAGTCAAGTAAATTGTAGCTTTCATATGAAACTTTTTAAAAACGTTATGTGTATTTGTTTCTAAATTGAATTTTCATGGCTTAAACGCTTCTTTATACCCTGGTTCTGTTTAAATGGGTGTTTTAAATGTTCCAAAGTGTTTGATAAATTTTGAATTAGCTGTCTAAAATACGGTATATTATATTATAAATATCCCTTCTTGATTAAAAGGTTGAATATATATTACATTTGTAGTACAGAGTAACTGCTATTCGTGTAAACTCTACTTCTACTTTCTGCTAACGAAAAGCAGTAGCGTGACCGTTAAGAAAATACGCTAAAAAGCAGCTAGTTCAATACCAAAACAAAT
This sequence comes from Drosophila acutilabella, assembly GCA_035046005.1. Taxonomy (NCBI): domain Eukaryota; kingdom Metazoa; phylum Arthropoda; class Insecta; order Diptera; family Drosophilidae; genus Drosophila; species Drosophila acutilabella. The sequence goes on from JAWNOK010000013.1 coordinate 19,645,126, forward strand.
ATGTTCAAGGTTATATTTATAGCACAAAGTATATACGAAATATAAGTACACCAAAATCAGTTTAAACTTTAAACAATTTTCGAAATATTTAAATTACAGATTTGTGTTGGGCGGTGCAGGGCTTGATGAAAACCTGTGCCGCCATGTGCAGCCACTTGGTGAGAGCTAAAGGATTGCAAATATTATTATATATATAAAGAACATAATTGTATAGAGTCTTACTCCATCTGGAACCCACAATAACAGGGCATACAGAGTGCAGAGTTCGATAGTCTGGAGTGCCATCGTCGAGTATGTTGTACCAGAATAAACTGTTGCCCTTTTGGGGTGTAACCGACACGTTAATTTTGGGAAAAAGTGTCATGCCACCTTGGGATACATCACTAGCCTAAATCTTCTTGGTTAAACTTTAATTGAATTTTAAGGATCTCTTTCACTTACATAGAATATAAGGCTACCCAGACGATCGCCCAATAGTTCAACTATGTCCTTTGAAACTCGATTTCCAAACATGAAATCATAGTGTGCTTTAAAAAAGTTTCCCAGCCCATAGTTAGCCACCTGAAGAGCTGTAAATTCGCCAACATCAAAGCCGGTCATGTCCGTAATCCGACGATTTATGCGATCCAAAAAAGCATTACGTTCAGTCAACCACGAAACTCGAGCCACAATCTCGACAGGTTCAGTTTGATTCTCTTTCAGGGGAGCTGAAAAACCATTTGACATTTGCTTCACTGCCAGACGCTTCATTTCCTCGATCTCTTCATCGGAAATTACATTATGGTACATGACAATATAGGGATCTCGATTAATTTCCTCCATTTTCAGTGGTGCCAAGCGTAGGAATGGAGTTGTGGTAAAGTTATAACGGCAACTGAGATATGTTCTCTTTTTATAATGACCTTGACAACCCAAATCATGATCAGATGTTGGTGGTTTCACCTTATCGGCTTGAGCTATGAACTTATTCACATCCATTTCAAGCAGTTGCCTCACATACTTCTCCACATCAATTGCACTTGTTTCACTTAACATATTTTCCACTTCTTCTTCTAGCTCTTTATGACTAAGAGTAGGAGATCTAATGTGTAAAGCTGTAAAAATATGGGAAATCATTAAATTTGTTGTTTTATACCCTGTGAGGGTTAATTGGGTTTGTGCCAGCAAACCGTCTGTCTATTCGTATGAACGCCGAGATATCTGAGATGGTAAACGACAGAAACACCAAATTTGGTACATAGACTACTTTAGTGTGCAGGTAGACCAGGCTTAATTTAAATGTTGGCAACACCCACTACCGCCCCCGCAAATTGTAAAAGACACATTGAAAACGCGATAACTTATAAACTAATAGAGCTATCGAGATTAAATTCGCATATTATGTGTAAACTAGTATTATTATCTATACCAATTTTGCTTCCGATCGGACAACTATATCCTATAGCTCCTATAAGCCAAATCGGCCGAAAATAGGTCATTTGTCTGAAAAAACTGTTGTGAGCAAGTGCAAGCGAGACAGACCGTGTTTCTTCTTTTTGCTTTATCGCGTTTTGTTTTGATTCATCTATCGATACCAGTTCTCTAGTTCATTTGAGCGATTCATTATCGATAAATTTATAATGAGCTTAAACTACGATTATAAATAATCGAATTTGAACAGCTGTTTAGCTGTACCGTTCGAGTTGCGTTTACTAAAAGTAATTAAATTTCTTGTACAACTGATTTCTATAACCTCAAGTCGGCATCGGACTTTTCACAGGGTATCTTACGGTCGCGAACCCCGACTATACTTTGCTTCTTGTTTTTTAATGCTAGCTGCTTATATGACTTACCATGCATTAGACACGATGTGGCATATTTGCGACGTATGGTTGACATCGGTTTTCCAAAAGCTTTGCTGTAAATTTCATGATTGGGTTCTTCCCTGCGGTTTATTGCCTGACGGTACCAGAGTGCGGAGCTAGTATATTGACCACTCTCGTAGTTGTGTTTAGCTAGCGCCAAACAGTCGCGCAAGGAGAGTTTTATGCTAAAGTGAAGAATTTAAAAAAATTGTGTGATTTTTTTACGAAACATACTTAAATTGTTGTCGGTGTAGACGTCCCTCGGAAATATGTACGGGATTGAGTTCATAGGTCTGCTCTATGCGACTGAAACTCTGTAGTCCTTCTTTCATATCATGATACGTTGGTTTTTGCAACAAAAGTTGCTTCATAGCCTCCAATTCAGCTGAAATTTGGATTTTACATCAATCAATACATAGTTTAATGCTGTGTTATTATTACCTTTTCCGGGTTTGGCTTTAGTGTAGATCTGTAATTTGATCCAGTCTTCACGTAGACGTCTTAGCAGACCAAAAGCATTGAGGGGATTTGATACAAAGTTCTCTCGTTCCGCCTGGGTTTTATAGGTTGGACGATCTAGTACTTTCATGTGCCTAAATACCATTGCTTTCAACACAAAATTTGCCTCATAACTTTAGTACTAACTCACGATTTAAGCGTTTCCAGTTTTTCTTGTAGAGCATCTGCATATCCCCTCACATGTACCATAAACTGCTTTTCTAGTTCCCAGAGTTTCAAAAGTCCCACAATGGAGCTGCTATATAGCTCAATATCACCATCGTAGCTTTTATTTCCATAGACTAAAACTAGTAAACTTAAGAAAACCAGAGGGAATTTCATTTTAAGCACTTGTGTTCTCACTTGATTTAAACTTGAATATGATCATTTTACTAGGGAATAGTTATAATATAGCTTTTAATTACTTTACTACACCGAGATTGTAACGCTTCGTGGAATTATCCATAGTTATTATAGTTTTAAATGTAGTGAAAAACTAGTAAGTACAGTTCGACCGATTTGTCCTACGGCAGCTATATTATATAGTTGTCCGAAACGGATCATACTTGGCGCAGATAGTTATATTGGTATCATACCCAAATTGTGTACATTTAGTCAGGATAGCTCTAGTTATTGGCCAAGTTATAGGCTTATGGAAATGTTTTTTTCACAATTTGCGAGGACGTGGAAAAAATCTGAAATAAACTTGATCTGCTTAGCCCATAAACGGACTTAAGTACAGCGCAAATAACGTGTCTCTAGCTCTTATAGTTTCAGAGATTTATTTGTTCATATGGACAGAAAGACGGTCATTGATATCGACTTGGCTGTTGATGCAGATCTGGGATTTATGTATTTTGTTTACACTTAAAAGGATCGATAACACTTCCTGTTACGCACATTGCGCTTCTGACGATTCTAATGGACCGCTCCACTCTTTATGAGTACGGGATCTAAATATAAATTAGTAAAACACAAATTTAAATTTAATTTCTGAAACACGTTTAGTTTTATTTTTTGAAGAAAAAAAAAGGGCATCTGAAATATTTTTAAGATATTGAAATTTAAACAAGAATTCATTGCAGCGTATCAGCTCCATCAATAAGTTGCTTCACAAGAGCTAAAAGTTATAAATAAAACACTTAATAAGCCAACTAAATCTAAGTCACAAACTTACCCCACTTGGAACCCACCACAACTGGGCATGAGGTATGACCAATATATTGTTGATTTACCCCATTGTGCCACAAGAGGGCAGAACCCTTTACGGGTTGCACGGTAAGGTTTAGTTCATCGAATATAGTGGCGCCACCTTTCGACACATCATTGAGCTACGGAGCAACCTCTAAGAATATGAAATTTAAAAGTCTTTAAAATACTTACGAAGAAAATTATGTTCACCAAACGTATATTCGGGGTCGACTGAAAATATGAGTTATATAGGTCTATTTAGTTATTTACTGATTTGATAACTTACTTTACCGATATAACCAGCCGGGCCAAAGTTGATTAGCATAAAATTCGTGTCCCTGCCAATTTGCAAGCCTGTCATATCCTTAACCCGATAATTGAGCACATCATTCACATCCTTTTTGACTGTTGTTAACTTCATAAAGTTTTCTAGCGATTCGCTTCGGATATGCTTTAAAGTAGTCGGATTTACGGACAGTAGTTCTTGAATTTCTCGATCATAAATGACATCGTGATATAGCGCTATGTAGGGTTGTACGCTTAGGGTCTCCACTTTAAGTGGCGCCAGTGTTAGAAAATGCGAGAAATTACGCTGAAAGTGACAAGTTAAACGCTTCGAAATTGAATACATTTTGGAGCAACCAATTTGAATGGAGTTGTGCGGAATATCAATAAACTGAAAGTAAAGAAAGAAATTAATTGTTTTTTAATTATTTAGAAATAAAATATTTCTACTTCTGGTCTATCTTTTAAATAAATTGTAGTGTCTTCTATATCGCGTCGATTATGCCAAAAAGCAACATCTGGGTCAGGAACACTGTTAAGTACTTCTAAAGCATCCGCAGCGTATGCTTGTAATAAAAAATTAAGTATTATTATTAGAAACTTAGGTAATGTACAGATATTTAAATACCTTGACTTGTAAGGAAGTAAACGTATGCACCATATACTATAGGTAAGGTCAGATTATAAACTTGCTCGAACAGTTCATCTTTATTATTGTCAAATAGGTCGATGGATACTTTATACCACTCCAGGGCATGCTGATTTTTGCCACCGTTGTGACAGTATTGAGCCATACGAAAGGTTTCCAGTAGTGTCAGTTGGGTACTATTGGGTTGATTTTTATATAAGAAATGTCCATAGTTATAGTTTGGATAACTAATTACCTGTATTGCCTGTCATCTATAAGACCATTTGTTAAATTTATTGCATGGTAATTGTAAAAGACTTGCAGACGTAGTATAGCTTCCATAGCATCGTTTACATCGATCAACTGAGGCGCTTGTTCCCTAACGAGTTTTCTAATCTTCTCTAGCGGAACAGTACCCACTGGTTGAGACATGTAGGCCTCAAAGTAACTCCAATCCTCATGCAAACGCCGTATAAGCGAATAACTGTTCAAGGGATGGCTAACAAAATCATCTCGATTTTTCTGGGCTTCTGCCTGCTTGGCCTTGACTTCTGAAATGAAACTGTTTTAAGAAAAGTTGTAGGTAAATTTATTTTATAGTAAATATACTTTAAAGAATTATTTAAAATTTTAAGTTAGTTATTCAATACCTTCCAATTGTATCAATCTTTAGCTCCAGTTTCTGTGCATAGTTCTCCAGTTCGTCTATAAATTCCCTTTCCAGATCAAGCAGCGGCTGTAAACCCGCCACGGACATGGCATGATCCTTCCCTTGGCTAAAACAGTTGGGAATTTTAAGCAGCAGCAAACAGATTAAATATTTTAAAGAGAACTTCATTTTAGAATAATTTTAGAATGTATTTAAAAATATATGCTTGTGATAAGTGCAAATTTTCAGTCATAACTCGTCATAGTCTGGGAATAATTAGCATGAAATTCAAGATTAGTTGATTTAAGTGTAAAAATTAAGTTTTTTACAGTTAAAAAAAAATATATATTTTCTAGCGCCAGTAAAAGTTGATTTTTTAAAGCTGCAAAAGAAAACTAAAACCATTACTTTCAATTTAGCTTTAGCTTTCATTTGTTTATGGTATCATTTTTTAAATCTTCTCTCTAATCCCCACTGAGCATAATTCTGGTATCTGCTTTGATTTGCTAATCAGTCAGTCAGTCAGTCTGGAGTCTGATTTATAATGGCGAGACATTAAAACCCATTCGAATTGCAAATTTACAGCTTCGGGCAGTATCTGTCCATTGGAAATTTATGCACTTGGCGTCTGTGTCACAGCTGTTGGTCTTGGCCAACATTTCAACGTCATTTTCGTCAACGTCTCCTCTTTATGGCATTTCTCTTTCCGTTTGCCAATCTCTCAATTCCATACGAATCAATTCCTCTTCAATAAGCAAATAAAATGATGTAGGTGTTTGGTCTAGTCAGTGTCTGTTTGCCTCGTGGCAGATAATCTTTAATACCTATGATATCAAGGTGCAATGTCCTTCTTTGTAGCAAGACAAAAGTCAGCTGATTAGTCGAATATACTTATATTGTAGATAATTCCTTAATTTCCAGAAACTCATAATAATTTTGGTTTTCATTTGACTGAGAGATGCGCCTGAAACCATCAAAGAGACGACTTCGAGTGGCTGCCGTGTGAGTGAATTCTTACGAGCTATTTCTGTATAAAAAGGTACGGGTGTTTTTGACGTTATATACCCTGTGAAGTGCGAGTTGTAAAGCAATCAGAGCTGGGTTGGAAAAGTCACCACATTTTTAAATATGCTGATAATTTTAATGTATTTAATATATATATAAATAATGACTTTATAGATTAACATTCTACTTAATAACTTTACAACTATTTGCTATAATTTAATATCTGTTAAAGCAAAAATTTGTATATTCTTCTGTCTTCTATACAGGGTACTTTCTAGTTAATCCTTTGCACATTTTACTTGACTTTTATGTGTGAGCATTTCGTCTTTATTTTTTATTATTTTTTCGTCATATGCCAATTAAATTTTGTTTATCATAGCGGTTTTTTTCCATTTTCCTTTGGCCTTCTGTCTTTTGTGCCGCTGACGCAATTTGTTGTCGTAGCAATAAGCTAAAAAAAAGGAGAAAATAAAGAAAGCAAAAAAGAGAAGTGCTTGGAAATGAATGAGCTTATTATTTGGCTTCTATGGCTGCTGTCGTAAGCAGCAGGTAAAGATACTATATCTATATCTATGTATCTAAGCAGCTGCAGTTGCATGTGGCAAGTTTTGGTGGCTCATTCAACATGACATGATGTTTTTCTAGTTTTATTTGCTGCTGTCTGCTGTCTCCGCTTCTTTCAATGATTATCATTCTATTAAAGCAGCAAAAGTATTTGTATTTCAATGGTTCCTCATATCGAGAAAGAAACTGTTTTCCTATAAACATGTGTGCGTGTGTGTGTAACAATTGATTTTGATTTCGACTTGACTTGGTTTGGCTTTAAATAGCATTAAGTTACGACAATAGAAAATGGCAAATGAAAATGAAAAGGGAAATAGAATAGAATGGCATAGAATAGAACTGAATAGAAATGGAAATACAACGTCAAATTCTCCTTCTTACTCCACTTCTCAATCATTCAGTGTTTGTTTTGTTTTTTTCTTTCTTTTTTTTGGGACATTATGTGCGGCGCTTCATTTACTTTATGTCTTTTGTCTGCTCTTTATGTGTACATGGCTACAATTTGAATGAGCTTCGGTCTTTGACTGGGCGTTGCATTTTTATGATTCTCTTTCTTTTCTCCTAGAAACCGCCCCGCGATCTGTAACCATCGACAGTTCTTTTATTTATTGTATGGCTACTTGATGAACATTTGCTAAAAACGTTTTATGGCCCATGTGCCAAATTCCACTCTTGTCATTCCACGCACTCGACTATCAATCATCGATGGCAGTGTCACTGTATTTCAAGCGAAACGCGTCTTTAATATATCTCTTGTTTCTATAAGGCCTCCAAATTATTTGTAACTGGGTTGTTTCATCGGTTAAGGAAGTGCTGTGATGGATTGGCGCTTTTTTGGCTCCCTCATGAGAGGTATTTATTTGATGTTAACAAAAATTAACTAAGAACAATTTTACTAACTCAGGTTAATCTGTTAAATTTCTTGAGTAATTCTGATTATATATTAAATAAATAAATTTTATTTAAAACTCTAATTTCTTATCACCAGAAAATTCTGATACTCTTTAAAGCTTAGAATATAATTGATAATAATTCATAATATAACTGAAATGAAATTTGAGAATTTCTAGTTGACCATTTATTTTAGAGTAGAATCTGGTTATAACGACACTCAAGAGACCGACGATTTTACGTCGCTATACCTGATAGACGCTTTATGCAAGAGGAGACCAAGGAGAAGGGGACGGACGCTTTAAGCGGCGTCGGTATAACCGGATTGAACAGTGTTTTAAAATACATTTTATTTGTATTAAACCCAATTAATTTTGTTCATATAACGGATTTACAGAGTATGTCCTGTTCTTATACTCATAGCTCAACAGCTTTCATCTTTGGCTATCATTATTTTATTATTTTGTGCTTTTTTTTCGTTTACGCATTTATGAACTGCTTACAAATTGTTGTCGCGTCCAGACGAAGCAATTTACTAAAACTGTTGGTTGGTCGCTAAACCTGTTGTACCTCCATTTATCACCCGATGGCGGAGAGTGCTCAAAATGGCAGAACTAATGTGTCCAGCGTCGCATTTGAATTATGTATTATAGCACTGAATTGTGCATAAGTTGGAGATGGAGACACTGAGGGCTGAAGGCTGTACGCATACATTTTTATGTCAGTGTAAAAGTGTCGGAGCGTAAACTCCACGCGATTTACGGGCAGAGCTTTCAGTATGAGGACGATTTTGATGTGGGATGACGTGTGATGTTTATAATTTATAATCTAAAATTTGGAATAGATGGAGTTGATGTGCCAGGAGATATCCTGTTATCAGTAAAATCAACTTTTGTCATACGCTTAATCCTTTTTTTCAGTAGAAACTAATATATTTTCTTCCCTGCTATTTTAGTTAGAAATCAAAATTGATTTGTTAGTTGGCTTACAAATTAAGTAACCCCTCCCACTTTCTCCTAGTTACCCAGGGTACACAAGGCCAATAAAAATCGATTTGTACTTTTGCTGTTCATTTTAAAGCCAGAATTGATGGTCTCTCATATTTAGCACTTGTGTTGTCCAGTCGCAGTCATGCCAAACAATGGTCTGAATCTGTTTGTTGGTCTAGTTTATGGTCGAGCCAACGTTATCGGCTCGCATTACATGTAATGCTTTTCGTCCCAATACCCTGTCACCTTGAACAACCTGAGCATATAAGCTACACCTACACAACACACTTCTGTCAACAGTCCGAGGCATTTTCTCTTTCACTTTCCTTTGGTCAGTTTATAGAAGAACTGTTGAGCTCAGGATTGCGCAGTTGATTGCATCGATTTAATCACTTGATTTTTCGCTTTGATTGACATTTGCTAAAGGTTTCTGCATCACGTCTCAGTGATTCCAATTCCCATTGAGAGAATGACCTTTAACGTAATGCTTCAAAGCAAAATATCTTGAAAGAGTATTCAAGCAATTTCACAATTAGTCAATGTCCATTAAATAAATTTAAATTTCAATTGCAAATGTGTTTGCAATTTTCAATAAGAAATTCAGTCACGTAATTGTCGAGTCAAAAATGATAAAATGGCCATAACAATTATGGAAAAATTGACGTTAATATATATGATTTTTTATTTGTGGACACCAAAAAGCGAGAAATGACAGGAAAAGTCAACACCAAACAATTATCGTTCAACGATATTTAAATGTGTTGTTCTTAAGATACCCTGTTATGTCGTATAAACTACTATGTATAGCTTTAAAGTTTAATATAGTGGATTTTCAAATTTAAAGGGGTATGTTGAAGTCGTATACTTTTGCATATTTAAATTTTGTCTCGTTACTCATACGCCATGGTTATTTTTCCTCAACAGACATTGAGCTCTGCATTTTCATATTTTCTTTTATGAATAGCTGTGAAAGCCAAAAGAAAACTCAGAGCACAAATGTGTTTCCTTTTAAATTCAGACTGTTGCAAAAATAACCATCGATTGACATTAATGAGCAGCCGAGCAGCCAAAGAAATGGTTATTAAAAATAATTATAGACACACGAAAGCAAATAAAAATTTTTGTTGATACATTTTGAACAAAAGAATTCCATAAATAATTTTGTTCATTCAATTGAAAAATCAGAAACGCTTTTGTTTATAATTGAATGTATTTTTATTTTGATATATTTTTCTTAACTTAATTTACAGGGACTGCTGAGCTGGGAATTGCAGATGACCACACAGGGACCGTGTTGCACCTGAACGGAGCTCTTGTGGCGCCAATCGCATTCGATGGGCACATATTGACCTTTTCTCATGACTGTCTTTGGTTTAGTAATGCCATAGCAGGCATACTGATTGTTGGTGCGGGAGATGGGCAAACATTGCTCATAGATCTCAATAATATCCGGATGTATGCTGTCCACACTAAAGTCCTGTCCGCAGCGCAATTGTTGATGAATGTGCAAACGACTGCGGCTCTTGAATTGGGCACGACAGCGACGGCATTGCAATGCGCGTGAATGTTTGGAACGGTTGGAACAATTTGAATCATTGGAGCTACTGGAATTGGGAGACGGTAGTTCGTGGAATCGTTGAAATTCTCCCATAATGTTGTTCAATATGAGAAAGTTCTTGTTTGGCTGCTGCTGCAGTGTCTCGCTGATGTGATGGGGCACCATGAAGAGCTCCTTGGTGGTCTGACACTGCTGTATACCAAAGAGATTGACACGCATGTTGGATGGGAAATAGCCATGACATTCACGTTGATACTTCACATATGCAGCACGTAAGCTGGCCATCTCAGAGTCGCTGGTTACGCTCTTGCTGCAGGTACTGCCCATGGCGTCTGGTTGGAATCGTAGTGCCAGTGGCAGTTGCAGGCTGCAATTTTCCAACTCACTGTCATCACGTGTACGCTTGAGTTGAATGCGCAACCGATTGATGTTGCAGTCAGAGAGTTCGACGTTATGACTGCTGGCCAAATAGTTCTCAATACGTTGTGTTATCATCTCGTAGATAACACCAACACACTCCTCAATGTCATAATGATGCTGTACGTTTAGTGTACCGCTTTGAAAGATATGCAACTGATCGGCAACATGCACATAGCATGCCAAGTTGAACTCGACACTTTGTGCGCCATTGTGGAACATCCAACGTAGTAATTCTGGTACAGATTCTGCACAAGTTTTGGCCAAGAAATAGTGCACCTTATGGTTGGCACTCTCGTCGCAAATGAAAAATGTTTCGATTTGTCGAGCCTCGATAATGTCGAGCACGGCCTGCTGTTGTTTACTCAATTGCGGTTGCTGTTCCCTGCTGCGAGGCAACCAATGTTGGCTTGGGGGCTCATCGGCATCGATGCTGCTGTAGCAGGTGGTGCAATCATGCACTTCACCATCCAAAATCCACTGATGTTGGAACGTTTGCTGTGTTCCCACGCTGCTGAACAGGAACTTTGAAATGGTCTCTTCGTCGTGCATATTGTTGAAGTAAAAATGAAAAAATTTGAAATTGATTTGAATTTTTCGAACTCTGCTGATTTGTCTGTCTGTGGCAAGACTGCGCTGTTGACTGATGTTTGATGCCAGCGGGTCACTGCATTTTATACACAGCCTTTCATGGATGTTACAGGTAAGCGTATGCCACAGGTAGCTTTGGGAGTAGGATCTGTGCAGCAGCTGCTGCAGGAACAGCTGCCAAATGTTGGGTGTTTCCCATTTATGGGTTTTATGGTCGTTAATCCGCTAATTTTTGGCAGGTCAAAAAGGGTTCAAGCTGTAAATCCAAGCTAACTTAAAATTGTCCTTAAGGTTTTAAGTTGGTAGCAGCTGCACTTGCACAAGACCCTTCCATCTGCTACCGCTTGTTGTGGCACGCTAACAAAATGGACAATGCCCGGATTGTGGCAAGTGATGTGACAATGGCCGTGTGCCACATTCACCAGAGAATTATTTTTAATGGTCCAACGAGAGGGGACAAAAAAACACAGAGAGAGCAATGTGAAGGACATACTGCAGTCACTTAATTTTCTTTTCCGCTTTTTTTACGCTCCATTGTCTGTTTGTGGTTTTCCTTTCAAACTCCTCTTTGCCCCTTTCATCTCCCCTTTTACCTCTCTTCTCAATCGTGGAGCTTTTAAAGTCAGCTCCGGAAATAAAGTATGCTTGAAAATTAACAAAGGCAATTAGAGAGCACTTTAAGCTGCAACTACCAATGATTATTTGCGCTTGTTTGCTTCTCTCTTGCGTTCACATACTTCTCTTACTCCCCCTCCACGCCCCTTCTGTTCATTTCTACGTAATTTGCATTGTGTGCGATTTGATTGTATACCCTAGAATAAAGTTCTATTGGTTTAAACTTTGTTAACTAAAAATCCAACTCATTTATTATGATACAAGTTTAATTTTGAACATATTTAAAATTTTATTCAACTTTTAGGAATATATAATTATTTATATAATTTTATACACGCTTACTTTCATTTCCCTTGATTCAAATTAATATTAATGTATTTCATTTAAATTTCTTATATTAATTTATTTTAATATTGGTATTCTACACATTTATAAATTACATAGAGGTATATTTTATAGGGTAGTCGAATTTCGGCGATGCCTAGTTGTAAAAATTCCTTTTGCACTTTTATTTATGCAAACACTTTTGGCAGCCAAGCGTCCGAGTAAACAATGGCAAGAGATAGACGACTAGAGAGGAAGAGAACGAGAAAAAGAAGAGGCCGAGATAGTAAGAGAAAGCAGTGGGCACAAAGTTAATTAAAGCATTGTAGTGTTAGTCATAGGGGGCGTGGCCAAAGGGCGCCTGCCAGCTGCCAAATGCAACCAGCCAAAAAACAGCCGCCAAAAGTTCTAGCGCTGACCAGTTTGTCTAACTGACCAGTGACTGAGTTCAGTTCAGCTGCAACTAAATAAATCTTTTAAATTAACGTAAAAAATACAGCAATTTATTCGAATTTTGTATGTTGGTTAAATTGAATGAGCTTATGTTGTGTTAAATTAATTTGTGCTCTGGAAAATTCAACTAAAAATTGAATTTATGATACAATTGACAATACTTTTGATCAGAACTGTTTCTAAGCTGTCTAAAAGCTGCTTACGGCAGAGCCCCCACCAATACAAGGAAATGAATTTAAAGCAGGATAAAAAATTTGAAGCACTGCAAAAAAAAGTTTGCAACTTCATTTTTGTAACTGTTTAACATTGCGGTGGATGCTCAAAACTAACTCCAGATTTTATAAGTGTAGGCACTTCCACAAAAGAAGTCACAACAACAAATTTACATAGAAATAAGCTTAGCAAAAAAAACGTATATAACTGTTTTTGTGGATCGCCAGACCTTCGAGAAAGAATAAAGATAAGAAACGAAATATGAAAATTGGTTCTCTTCAGCATTTTGCACTGCCTCCGCTTCGTATGGTAATGGAGAATAGAAAAAAATGTGTGAGGCCTTTGATTTAGCTGATAAAGTGCTTTGATATTAGTGAACGTTTCACACTTGAATGTGCACAGTGTGTAAACAGTGTACAGTGGCTATCATATTATAAAAATGTAAATGAATTTTAGAAAAAAAGACTTTTTAAATTGGTAAATAAATAACATTAAATTGCATATTGTTAACAGTCATTTGAAATATATATAGGCACTTTATTGACTTCTATTATTTTATAAATAACATAACACAATATTTTATTAATAAATTGTATTATTACTTGTAACTTATTAAATATTATTAAAGGAAAAGGTACCAACACTAGAACAATATTATTTGGTTAGTTAATGGTACTTATTTATGTCATTTCTCTTTGATGCAAAAAAATTATTTTTTTTTAAACAAAAATCGATGTCAAGAATTTCTTTCCTTTATTTTAATTACCAAAATTTTTATACCTAAACAGTTCTTAAGAAGTTGGGATAACTTAAATTTTAACTACCTTTAATGTTCGATTTTTAAATTTGTTAATACTTATTAGAAAACTCTTTATTTTTTGTTGTACTACTAAACAGGATACATAAAACAGTAACTATAAAATCCATATATACATTTATTGCAGGGTAAGTGATTAACACATACAAAGATATAAGCACTATGCTAAGCTCAGCAAATCAAACTTGCATTTTAAATAAGCCAATCAATCCGATTCAGAATAATTGCATATTTATGAGCTCAAAAACATATTAAGTGACTAAACTTCAAGAATAATAATCAGTGACATGCAGTCGAGAAGTAGAAAATAAACAGTGCAATATAAAAGAAACGAAGAAAACCTTTTGGCTGCCACAAAAGTGTAGTGCCAACAATTGTTTGTACTTCAACTGTGCAGCAGTGGAGCTGACTGTTTGTGCAACCCAATCGTGCAGCCCTGTGGCAACAACTCGCTCAAAATCAAATCAGTGCTAAGTGTGAAAGTGTTATTTGCTATATATATATGTGTATAGCATTTACTGGCAACCTAATGCCAACTGCCAACTGCCAACAGTTAAGCAATCAAATAGAATATGAATCACAGTAGCATAAATAAATAGTAGTTGCTCAAGGGATCCAAAAAGAACTGACAAACACTGACTGCAAACTGGTGCTCCATCATAACATTTATAATCAAGCTTGGTCACAGTTTTCTTTTCAGTCGGTTTTTGTGCTTAAAAGCACTTCTGCGGTTGAAAGGCATCGACAGGTGTGGCAGTGGGAGGGGACTGCAGGTGTGCAACTGCGCCTGCAGCTGAAAGACAGCAAACACTATCTTTCCAAAGCTTTATTTTTTCTTTTCCTTTCTTTTTTTTATCATCTTCTCAATGTGTTGACATTTTGTGTTCAGAGTTTGCTGCCTTCTACGGTTTTTCTTGTTAGCCGTTTGAATGAACCCAGTTTAAATGTCAGTTGAGACAGCTTGTTGACTTCTGGACAGTTTGTGGTTGGCAACGGAGAAGCTGCATACACACATAACTTGAATTTCGTTAAAAGGAAAACTCAATTAGTCCTTGATTTAACTTTTAACTGCTGTTTAATACAGTTATTTCCATTAGTTTTAATTGAATGCAGTAAAAACTTTTTCCTTTTAAGCCTACTTGTAAAATGACTGAAAAACTTGCAGTAGTTTTTGTTAAATTTGACTAAAACTTTAACAGACACAAAAAAAGCCAGTTAACAAGATGGAAAGAGGAAGCAGTGAGCGGAAAATGAAAAACATTGAGAGCCATTCCCGAGGCGTCTGGCTGAGAAATTGCCATAAGAAGATGAAACAAGAAGCAGCAGAAAACTTTGGCTGTCTCAATGGCAAAAGACGTCAATTTGTTGTACTGGTCGTCCTGGTGGTCCTGGTCGTCCTGCTCGTTTGCATGCGTAATTCAGGCAATCTACAGACGTGCCACAGACTGAGGTAAGTACTGTGAATAGCTTGCAACCGGTTTTGGGGGACAAACTAGCGGAGGTGTTGACATTCACCCAGGGCCACAATTTGTCAGTACAGTCAACAACTAAATTCTATACATTTCTTTACCACTTCCCCTCCTATTTCCTTTTCAGTTCACCTTCCTCACTTTCTTTGCTGTGTGTCGCATGCAAATTATGCAAATTTCTCTTTCACTTTCACTTTCTAGCTGAATAAGTGCAAGGTCAACGCATATTTGCACCCTTTTCTCTAGCTCTAGCTTTAGCAGCTCACTCAAAGGCTAAGCAAAAGCCAGCCAAACTTGAAGCATACCCATTCAATAAATACCCCTTAGCATGGTAAACAGACATACGCCAAACATAGGGTATACTTAAGTCTAACACGGCTATTGAGAGCAATTAAAATGCTTTAGAAACTGATGTCGCCATCAAAAATTGACTTACTCATCTCAATTTCAGCTCGTTTGACAGCTGCTGCGTTGATATCATTGGATTCACAGAGTTAACAAAGGGACAAAAAGCAAGAAATAGAGAGGCAGAGTTGAAGAGAGAGACAGTGTGGCAGGGAGATATTCATGAATGTATTTGCAGTCTGTTAAATGCAATTTCAAAGAGACCATTTTCCATTTTTTGAATGAGCTAAAGCGCGTTGCGTTTTGGGCCATATTAAGTTGCCTTTTCAGCACATTTCAAAAGCAAATGCAAACAAATTCATAATTTCTAAAATTCTTTTGGCATGTCTTAGATTTGCTTTCATAGCGCTTTACTCTTTTATATATTACAACTCAGTTTCTTTATGTTTTCTAGCTAATCTTTTGCATAATTTGTCATACTCGTTAGTTGAAAAGATGAAGTGTTGGCACATGAATAACCCGCTTCTTTCTTACCATGCAAGCAGCACATATTTCATGCCCCATTTGAAGGTCACAGTGTGTTTGAATTTTGAATTTATGTGAAAATTTAATTGATTGCATTTAATTGAAAATTTATTTGCAGATCTGTTAGCTGTTTCTTGTTGACCATATTAAGTTTTCTACACCTGAATTCATTGGAATTTGCCACCTAAACATTTATTTGCTTAAATTTATGAGAAATTGTTCACTGCACAATAAAAATGAAATGTAGTTCTATCAGATAAATCTAGAAATATTTTTTCATTTATGGCACAAGTTTAGTTAAATAATTTTGCTTTAAACGGGAAAAAACAGAAAATAATTTGTAGAGTTGGTATCTGCTAATGAAATTGCATTTTATTACCAAAACATTGTTGCAAATAAATTATGGTACTGGCATTTATGTTTATTTTCATTTGTTTCTGTGCAATTCAAACTGAGCATATTTTCTAGCACAATTTAGTGTTCTCCTTTAGCTTTTTTGTGGAAATTTAAAATTTATTCCTAGAAATGGACAAATTGTTTATTTTTATTTCTTTTTCAATTCCCCTTGGGTTACGCTTAGCAGCTACTTAAGATGTAAAAAAATGCTTTGATTACTTTATCTTAAGCTGCTTTTCATTTGCTTAACATTTTTAGCTCACCTTTGAGCCTTTTCCGAGCTCTGCTGTCTTTTTCTCAGTCGGAGATTAAAATGCATTTCCTTAAGCAGCAAAAAGAGACGAGATGAGAAGGAAAGAGAAGAAAAAAATAATAATCCTTTAGCCTTGTCAGTCTCTATTCTTTATATCTTTTGCCAGTTCTTAATTCACATTAACGTAGCCTTGTTCAATTTATATTTTCGTTTTAGCTTTTCACTCTCATTAAATTTGAAATTCGATCAGTCGTAAAATTCATTTAGCATTTTCATGTCTCCCGCAATTGAGCAGCAAAAAGTAGAAGAGAAATTCAATTTAAATTTATTTGCATTTTATTTCTTTTGAAAAATATCTATTCTCTACCGTAAATCCTCTTATCAATGTGCAAAGGCTTTTTGCTCATTTATTCTTAACAGATTTGGCAAAACATTTATACCTTAACAATTGAATTCCTTTGGAATGAAAGAACTTGCACTTGCAAGGTTTTACTTTAATTAAAACAAAATTATAGTTTCATTTGATTGTTTTCAGTAATGTTATGTACCTTTTTTGTATTGATACTAGCTAAAATATCATTGACAAATTATTTTCTCATAGAGGGTTTCATAGCTGTACAACTGGAATTATACAACAAATATATTAAATTTGTTTTCGGTAGCTATTAGCCTCAGAGATTCTAATTCGCCTCAGTTGCTGATAGTGTTCTATTGGGTCCACCGCCTCCTTCTGAATGTAATGCATATTTTTGTGATATTCATAATAGACCCCTGTATACTCTAATCTACTTTATGCTGGCTTTAAATAAGTGTAAAGATTTCTTTGAACCTTGTTTATTTTTTCCAACCAAAAAAAGCTAAATTGACATCGCTGCTTCTTTATTTCGCTCTTGATCTCGTTAAGTTCTCTCTTTCGTTCACTCGCTATCGTTTTCTGCTCTTCTTTGTCTGTTCGTTCGCTCGCTTTGCCCCCTTAGCTACTTCTTAATCGCTTTTGTTCCTTGTTCCACTTCTTTGCTCTCACGGTTCGTGCTTATGCCTCTTTCGCTATGTCCCGTGTTCGGCTGCAAACATCTTGCATCTCGCTCTATAGAGCCTATACTTGTTACTCTCTCATTAGCATTCCTTAACTGCGATGAGCACTTACTTAAGCGCATAAACTTTAAGTTCTTCTTTTCGCTCTTGATTTTTATATTGGATATAATTTGCCTGGCTACATACATATAAGCAAGCGGGAGTGGTAACATTATTTTAACGTGGCTACCGTTGAGTCACTCATTTATATGGTTGACTGTGGCACGTGACTCGATTTAATTTAACCAATTTCTACGATTTGGGCTAATTCCGTTGGTGTGTCCGAGAAATCGATTAATGCAAACTAAACAATTCATTTGCTTCCTTTTATTTTTTTAATTAGAATTCCAATTAAACTTTACTATTTGCGCATGCAATAAATCCAACTAATTGGATATACGAGACGAGTGATTGGAAATGAGTTACGCAGTAAAGTAAATCCCCATTCTTAGAAAAAATTGTTACATACAAGTTAGGGAGTAGGAAAATCGTGAGCCTTCTACTTTATGCAGCACTAAGTGCAACTTTAAATGATTAGCGAAGAATCAACAATAAGCCGATTAAAAAAATAAAATTCGCTAATGGGTTAATGCAAATTTCCACTGGTCTACTGAATGGGCTATGTTCTGAGCTATGGTAATAGAGGAGTTTAAATACCTTACAACGGGGCAGGAAAAAAATTATGTTTTTTTTAACGCGTTATAATTTATGCATAATAAAACAAGCAAAAAACGGCGCAGAGCAAATGTCTGATGATTGATGTGCTTTTTGATACTCTTTAAGAAACAGAATTTCTATATTGAGAGTTTGTTCTGAAACGGTTAGAGACTATGAAATAGCTTAAAGTGTACATAAAAAAATGTTTAAATTTTCGCTATTAAATATTTAAAGCTTTAAATGGTTTAAACACAGTATAATCTATTTTCAAAGCACACAGGGTATTCAAATGAAAACGGTGGATGCGCAGGACGCGGCATCAGTCTCCCAGACCGGAAGCCTGTCCCATAGCTGGCTTTCTGCCAAATAATATTGTTTTTTTTACCAGCGAATAGGGGATAAATGGGGGGACTTTCAGTGGAAACTTGCCTAGGCGTGACCCAGTCAACTGACTGCAATTTACATGGAATCTGATATGTTTTTATATTTTATCTATTTGATTTTTTTACGGCAACCCAGCTTTTGAGTAATTTAACATTTCAGCGTCCAATTAACATTTGAAGCCGAAAAGCTTTTGAATAGCGGGAGTTAAATTAAAGAAATAATGTTGATTATAAACATTTTTACGGGGCACTAAAGTGCCAGCCATGGATAAAAAGTAAGATGAAGAGCAATGCACTTAAAATAGCTCGATTTAAATGTGTTTGATCACAAGATACCCTTTATGTAAAAAATATACAAATGTTTTATGGTAAAGAGTTAAGAAATTTAATCAAGTTGTTTTTTCTACGTTATGCTGCAAAGTTATTCATGTGTAATAATTACAAGTTTCATATTTTTAAGCCAATTAACTTGGTATTTCGCTTCTAGCATTTACTACACTGTATATACCCCTTTCAAACAAAAAAATCCGCTAAATTGTGGCTGTTGCAAGCCAATGAACTCGGCCTACTCAAAAGCCATTTCAATTGGCAAGCCGAGGCAAGCGCGGTTTCCCAGAGTTTTGGCCTCATTGAAAAAATGCCCAAAGCTGCTTCCAGCCCCCATAAGTATGCTATGAAAAGTTGTGTTGAGTGCAATTCGCTCTCTGCTTTCGCTTCAAATGACTTTGCATTTCGGTTTGGTCATTGTTAATGAATATATCTCTGCCGATGTTTAGTAAGCAATTTTAGCATACACATTTCTGCCATGGATTAAAGGGTGGGATGTGGAGGGGAAGTTGCTTTTCACTCGGTGCTGTGCTCATTAAAATTGCAATGATGTTTGGTTTTTATGCACAGAGAGAATTCTTTGTACTTCTTTGAACGCTGCATAGCAGCCATAACGCGGAAAGTTGCACTTGCAGCGTGTTAATTTGTGCGTGAATATTCCTAACGAACCGGAAGCCCTGCCACCCTTAACACTCTGCCCTATCCCCCATATTCCCCTTGCTTGGGAATTGGGAATCACACAGACCGTAAAGCGCGTAATTGAAATAGCATTTGAATGTTTTGAGTATGTCAAAAGTGAATAAAGAACAAAGCAACAGACGGTATCAAATTAAAAATATTTTTAAGCAATCAAAACAGTTTAAACTTTAGTTTACTCCATTTTAGTTTCTATCAATTAATTTTGTTATTAAAGCAAAAGGTTTAGGGAAACCAATTAAAAAGCAGTCAAGAAATATGTGTGTCAGGACTCAAACTCTATGCTCCTGTGACCAAATATTTTTGACACCAAACCCTTACACACACTTGCCGTTACCACAGACTTGGTGGCGCTTTGGAACTTCCGCAGCTGATGATTCTGGCAGCTCCATTAGAAAGTTGCAACCTGCAACCACACATATCAATTACACAAGTTTCGTTGAGTTCTCTCGTGTTGCTGTAATTGCATAGAAAATTCCAACCGCAAAAAGCAAATCCCACTGAGTTCCCCACAGTCTCAGTCACGCCCTCTGTGTCTCTACCGCCCCATTCGCCATCGTCGCATTCAGTACAAGAAGCTGGCAACTTTAATTGGCATTTAGTTGCTGAGCTGGTTTTGTATGGACACGGTCTCATAACTTGGCCAAAAACATTTCCGGCAATTGATGGTCTGGTCCAGTAAAAGTTGCAGTTAAAGTTCTAATTCCATTATTACATTGAAATCCCCATTTACATTTGCCTTGATATAAATTTCTCTTATTGTTATTTTGTGCACTTTTCTTTTGACTTTTCCGGCTGCACAAATGTTTTTACGCTCTTGGCATGCAAATTGCGGCGAAAAGCACGATTTTCATCAAAAATGCGTTGAAAGGAAAGCCGTGGAGTTACCAAAAAAGAAAAGGTTGTGAGGTGGGTGAAAAAACTGGCGAAAAAGTTTCGTTTCCAACAGTTTCCCTTTTTTTTTTCTCGCCTTTTTACTAGAGAACTTGATGGGTCGTGGCACTCAATTCTCTATAGCATGTGTGTGGGAGTACGTGTGTGTGCGTATGTGAAAGGTGTGTGTGGAACAGATTGACAGCAGATGCGAACACTGTAAAACATTACAAAGCTATCGTACGTATACATATACGTTGCAGACTGATGGATAAAAAACTCTTTGTCTCGCGGCAATTGAAAAGTTCAACTCGATTCTCAGAACAATAATTGGTCGTGAGTTGCGATTTAAAAAATGATAAAGCCGATCAGTTTTATTTTTAAATTTTTCTGTGTATCACTAAGGGTATTGAAATCGGTAAAGTGAAACGGAAAAATTAATATAAAATACAAGAAAACAATTAATGGAGATACAAGTTTTAAGTGACTTGTAGTGGGAGAGCTGAGTATTAAAGTGAAGCCTGAAACTGAGTTTAACATCATTTCCCACTTTTCACATAAACTTCACTTAAACTCACTGTTTCTAATGACTGTATTTGCTGAATGTATATAAACATTTGCAGTGAAATATTGATAGCTTTCAAGTCTGGCAAATGCTTTTAAGACGACGCTTTTCAAGTCAAACTGCCAATATATAACAAATAACGTATTGTGCTTATGTTAAATATACTTATATTCACTCCAAAAGTATCCCAGCATTTTTTGGCTTAAACTCTGCACACTGGCATTAAATCAACTTTAGGAACTTGGCTCTCAGCCTTTTGCCATTGCCATTGCTGCCATTGATTTATGCGTACGGGCATAAAGACTGCAGCATTACCCTGTAACACTCGGCACGCCCCTTCCCTGTTGCCCACACTTCCACCTGTCGGAAGGAACCAAAACGAATGCTACTTTAAATATGGGATAAAATCTTTGGTTAAAGAACAAGTCACTGAATCGACAAAGCTCCACTTTGAGCTGCTGTGTACTGTGGGCATGTTTATCCCCTGACTAGGGTTCGAGTGGGGGTTACAAGGGTGTGAGAGTGTGAGGATAATGGTGCAACTTTTTGGAGTGCAAATTTGTAAAGATTCATTCCTGTTGCTTGGTTTGTTTTCTGTTTCCGCCAGCAAGTTACCTTTTTTCGCTCTATTTTTAGCAGTTTTTCTCCTCTCTTACTTCCCTTGCTGTGCACTTTGGCTTTATTATTACTTTTTGACTTTTGAATGCACTGGCACTTTGAATTTTTTTTACCCCTTGCGCATCTTTCGGTTACTGAGCTCGGGATTAACGGGTTTAGTGGGATTTATAATACAAAAATGAAAGTAAGAGATTTATGTACTGCAATTCTTTAACTTTGATTTATGCCGAACTGCCGGCTTGACAACTGTACAGCAGAGTCTATAGTGGGTAGGGGTTGTAGGAGGTATGTCAGGAAATAAATTAAATATAATTTGTTTTGCTGGCACTTGTAACGTTGCTCTTTCATGTCTCTGCATTGCGGCTGTT
This sequence comes from Drosophila acutilabella, assembly GCA_035046005.1. Lineage (NCBI taxonomy): Eukaryota > Metazoa > Arthropoda > Insecta > Diptera > Drosophilidae > Drosophila > Drosophila acutilabella. Next base: position 19,667,207 of record JAWNOK010000013.1, read on the forward strand.
TCCCATTTTAATTAGTTGATTGCCGAATTTTACTTACAGTAGCGTGGGGTATATTAGGCAACGTTTTTTAAATGTGATATTCGAAATATGGGAAATCAAGAATAGATGTATTGGCTTTGAACTGATCTGTTTTTCCTCTATATTAAATTTTATTAATTAAATATTAAATTGATGAAAGATTTAGAAGATATCAGAACATGTTTTCTGAGCTCCACCCAATTGTTGAATGGTTAATTTAAAATAAATATAAATTAGAAACATTCACAACATAAATATAAATTTTGTTTTGACTAAACACAAAAGATGATTATTTATTTAGTATTTATTTGTTTTTATTTATTTTAATTAAGTGAACAATTTATTTGTTTTGACTAAAATATTAATTGTTTTATTATATTAAATTGATTTAAATTTATATGAATTACAAAATGTGACATCTTGTATCTTATAATTTATTAATTATTGCTTTAAAATATGTTATTTGATTAAGTTTTCCTTTCTCCTAATCCCCCCTAGTTAGGGTATTTATTAGTCTCCTACACATTTAATACTTCTTTAAAATGTTTGCGGTAGAAATTTGTAAAATTAAATTACACCTGTGATTGACATTGCGGGCCGAAGATTGTTTCATTACCTGGTCTGTTGACTGACCGCAAGGTGAGTTCAATTTGCGGTTCGGCAGCTTGTTAAATTGATTTTGCGCATTGCTTGGCCAAACCTACTTGGCCATGTCCATTGCAGACACTTCAAGATAACTCACAGGAATGCCGCAAAACGGAATAGTGGCAAATTGGTAGCAATGTGGGCTCAATGCTGTTAACCACCATCACTAGCAATAAGCCAAGTTAATGAACTGCCATACAATTAAAGCCAACAATATTATTAAGCATTAAATCCATAAACAAAACAAAATGGCGCAATCTGAAACGTGTGCTGTTAAAACTCTTCGAATATCAGATGGGATTTTTTATATACCAAAAAAATACTGCAATGCGAACAAGCGACAAATCTGCAAACGCCGTGAAATATAAAACGTGACCAGTGTATGGTCCATACAGGGGATTACCGAAAGAGACAGGGTGACAAAGAGAGAGGGGAGTAGGTAGAGATGTGGCTACAATTGCCTCGCATTGCATTTGCCGCTGTCTGCTGCATTTCGGCTGCGTATTTGGCGCCTGAATTGTCTGCATACTTTTCAGTATCCCGTTGGGAATGTGTCTGGCTCACAGCATTTCATTATTGTGCTTGATTGGATTACGCAGTTAATGCATTTCGCTGTCCACATGTCTTCTTAGCAAGTGACTTCTATGTAAAACTCTTCTAGCTTTCTTTCCTTTCCTTTTAAGGAATTTTTTAAGGCTTGCAAATAAATGCTTTAAAAGGAAGATATTTTAAAAATAAAAACTTTTTTTTTTAAATTTGGTTTTTTAATTTTTTACTTACCTTAAACGCAAAACGTTTACATGCATTAATCCCAAATATTTTATTCAATTTATATTAAATATTTACTTTAACTGTTTTTAATTTTTCAGCTTTCACACCAGACTTGTTTTATTTATTTTTTTGAAATTTTATTTATTAAATATTGATCCATTAAGAAGCACATTTACATTAATAAAATGTCTTAAATTAAACTTAGTGCGAGGAAGACACCTGAGGTCTCTTCGTAATGCTTTTCACTGCATTTGAGCAACTTTAAATTGCTCTACGAACAGATTTTAAAATTGAAAAATTCAAGTAGTTTTTATTTATTTAATTTTAGTCGTGAAATTTAAGTTTATTCTAGTTATCGTTGTGGACTTTTGGAAGGTAAACTTAAAGAATTTGGTCGTTTGGAATACAAAATCGTGATTATTTAAAAAATAAAATAATAATACTGCTTAGAATAAATTGACTAGTTTTTATAACACACACATACATATACATATAGAAAGATTACCCCATATTTAAATGCCAGAATTCTTATCACTAGACACACAAACATTCATATATCTTTACTTAATATATTAATTTAAAATTCTGTTTTTACTTTACAAATCTGTTTGTTGCATCAAATTCGAGCCACGTCGGGCTGTGGTGCAAAAAGCCTCCTGCTGATCACTCAGACAGATGATGAGATTCTCTGCTCCTGGCACCGTTAATTTGCCATTGGAGCTACAGGATTTGGGAGCATTCGTTGAACCAGTTTTCTCAGCTGTTGTTGTCGACGATGTCGTTGTCGATGAATTGTTGTTGCCCACATGGTGGGCCAAAAGAGGCGGTTGCTGTTGTTGTTGCTGCTGCTGATTTGTGGCCAAAAGACGCTTAGAGCCACCACGACGACGACTGCCTTGTTTGGTAAACACACTCGGCTCATTCTGCAGCTGTGCATTAATATCCTGCTGATTCATGCAGGTAAATGCCTTAAAGAAACTCTTGCGAAAGTTTTCACTCAAAAAAGCATAAAGTATTGGGTTCACGGCCGAATTGGAATAGACCAATGCACCAAGCAGCAGAAATATAAGTATCTCCAGACGAGAGAGATCACGTTGCGCTGGATTGGAATTGATCAGTGCCAACTGGGACATCCAATGCGGCAACCAACAGCAGATATAGACCGTTATGACGGTCAAGACTAGACGTGTGACCTTTCGATGTGCTCTGCGTTTCTCCTTGGACTTGGTCAGGTGCTTGGGGCCCACCGAACGCAGTTTTCTAATAACCAAATAGTAGAAACTCAATATGAAGCACAGAGGCGTTGCAAAGCCCAAGAAAAAAGTGTAAAGGATAAAAGTAGTGCCTGAGTGCTTCTTATACGCATCTGGCCACATAATGTTGCAAGAATAATTGATGCCATCCTCCTGCTGTACAGTGCTGGCATAGAGCATTACCGGCAGCATAAGTACCGCAGAGGTGGTCCAAGCCAAGGCCGATACCAATTTGGCTATATGCAGTGTGCGATAACGTGGCGAAGATATCGGATGACAGACGGCTATATAACGATCCGCAGACATGATCAGCAGAAAGATGGAAGATGTAAACGAAGTAATCGATGTGCTCACCATGTAAGCTTTGCACATCAGTTCTCCAAATCTCCAGCTGCAAATGCGCATCGTGTACAGCAGAAATGGGATACCAATCAGAAAACATTCATCGGCTATAGCCAGATTAAGTATATAGATGTTGGTAACGGTTTGCATTTTGGAAAAGCGTAGCACTACGTAGATTACTAGGGTATTGCCAAAGAGACCGACTATGCAAACGATGCCATAGAGCACCAGTGTCAAGAGATCTGCAAATGAATTGCGTGTTGCTATGCAATGTTGATATGTTGGCAAATCGGTTGTGTGCATCGAACTGCCTGTGGCAGGCAGATACTCTGCTGACTGTGTGCTGTACAGGGTATCGTTGGCATAGTAGACAGTTGTGCTGTTGCTTAAATCCAAATCCAATTGCGATTCCGTTGGGTTGCCAGTGGCCAAATGCAGCCCCAAAGTTAGTAGCCACATGTTTTTGCGTGCACTGTTTCCCCTTTCGCCCTCTCTTTCTAGTTATATATGCGTCTCTTTTGCTGCTGGCATAGAAAGTTTTGTTGTGCGGTCTTTAATCCGATTTTGTGCTGTTGTTTTCAGTTTGTCAAGTTCGTGGTCATCATTTGGTCTGTAAAATAAATGTAAATTGTTAGATTAACATTTAGTTAGACTATTTAATACTAACAATGCTTCGATTGGCCATCAAAATGTGTATAGTTATTAAATAAAAAATATTTAAATTAAAATAAAATTTCCAACTTTCTTACACTCCCAAACGAAATCAGAAAAAAGTGATTTGAATATTTGATATGCCTAATTTTAAAATGTTTTTGGAATTTTATTTTATTTTTCTTGTCTGTAAAATAAATGTAAATTATCAAAATGTGAGTAGTTAAAGAAAAAATATTTAAATTACATTAAAATTTTCAACTTTCGTACACTTCTAAATTAAGTCAGGAAAAGGTGATTTACATATTTTATTTGTAAAGTTTTAAAATTTAATTGAAATTTTATTTTTCTATTCTGTAAAATAAATGTAAATTAATAAATTAACATTTAGTTAGACTATTTAATACTAATAGTGATTTGATTGGTCATTAAAATATGATTAGTTATTAAAGAAAATATATTTAAATTACAATAAAATTTCCAACTTTCTTACACTCCCAAATAAAATCAGAAAAAATCATTTGCATATTATATTTGCAAAGTTTTAAAATTTTATTGAGCCAAATTGAGCAACAACAATTTGGCAAATTATTCATGGCCTAAAAGACGCTGCCTTTTGCCATTTAGCAAATATCGCATTGACTTTTTCGCATTTCCGAATTAAACTTTGAATTTTGTTCTTTAAAAGTTGTTCACAGATTCCAAGAAAATAATTTTGTAAATACATAAATCAAACTCAAGAGTCGATTGTACAAATAGCACGCTCAATTAAATTTTATTCAGATACGAAAAACATAATCAAAGAGACGGAAAATTGTTGTGCTGTTTTGTTTGGGGGTGGAAAATTTTGAATTAACATTTAAATTGAAATTAAATTGCGAATAAATTTGGATTCTTTGGCTAAAAGACGAAACATTGTGAGCGTTGCACATGAAATAAAATGTAACGAGCTTGCATAAAATGTATCTTTGTGCAAGTAGCTGCTAGATACGTAGCTGTATCTAGGCGTGATAAAAGCGTTGCGGAAAATATACAAATATAAGGGTATAAATATGCATTTTCTGAGCGTCAATACAAACAACATGGCACGTGTCAAGCTCAATATTTGTATCCAATAACGTGTATATATAAATTGCACTTGGCTTAAATAAGTTACAAGAGTTGCACTCGGTAAATGGCCTTGAGAATTTTCCTACAGTCTGCTTATTACACCTGTCACTCCTAAGCTAAAGAAAATAGTTTTATCTTTCTAGAGAAAGTTGATTTAGCCCAGCAGGCAAAAAGATAATAAGCGATGATAGGACACTGTGGAAGTGACTCAGTAGCTTGTATTAAAGACTTTTGATCAGTTAGAATTTAATATAATTAAATCAGAATGTCCTATAAGCATGACTTATAGATACCCATTGGTATAGTTTGTACAATCTTTAAGTACTAACTTCTCTAAAGGGTAACTCTTAGTCGTGCCTCTTCTTCACCGTTGCTGATTGTGTTCTCTTGTACAAGCTTTCATTGTTTGTCTTGGAAATTAATTTGCCATATCTTTTGCAATGCGTAAACACTTCAGTTTGGCTTAAAGCAAAAGCTGTGTGTAAGTCTGTGTGTACAAGTCTCTCTCTCTCTGTGTGTGTGTGTGCTTTACGTCGTGTGCTTTCAAAATGGTTATTTAAACCAAATTAAAATGGCTAACAGAGTTGGCAGCTTAATGCATAACACTTAAACTACATGGCCAATTCCAAAGTGTTGGACAAACATTCTAAGCAAAAGAGTTTAAATTTTAGATTATAATCAGATAAAATGGCTGGTAGTCAATTAAACTACTAGCAAATTCTGAATATTTTAGCTAATTACTGTTGAAATTTGGTCTTTAAAGTGAAGTGACTTTGATTGACAGCAATTAAATTTTAAAGCCAAAACAAACTTTTCTTAAAGTTAAACCGAGTAACTAAATGAATGCTTAAAATATCTTTTAATTATTTGCAGTTTAAATGTGTTGATTTGTTTTCAAGCAGCTATTAAAACGATATTCCTTTGCTCGCAATGAATTTTCAATTTCCTCAATAATAATTTCCTTCAAATTGAAATCTGAGCACCGAACCGCCTGCTATCGTTGATAGCTGCAATCAATGAGATACGAATTCAGTGGAGAACGAGTATTTTGCAATTCCAATTTCGGTCTTGGTTGGAGGAATATGCGAATTCTGATTGTGCAATCAATTAACGCCTTGTTGATGGCATGTGCTTTAAATTATTACGGACAGAAGACCTCGAGTGGTCTGATGTTAAGTCCGGTGTTTTTATGGAAAAATTAAATTATATTTTTAATTCGTTTCGTTTGTTGATAGATCAAATGACGTGTGGGATTGAGTGAGTGTGGGAGAGGGATAGTCAGGGGGGGGGGGGGGGGGATAATGATAATAAATTGAATTTACTGCTTTAAAGTTGTATTTTCCATTTGATTTCAATAATTTTAAAACATTTTAAGAATGAGCACTTGGTTTTAATCGGATTGAAATTATTAAAAAATTAAATGAATTTATTTCTCGAATATTCAAGAATATGTATTAACACAGTATTAGTTTTAGTAAAATTAATAAGTAACTGAACAAGTTTTCATTTAATTCCTTAAAAGATATTATTGGTTCTTCTTCATATGATTATTTTTTGCAGCTGATTTAAATTACTTTAAATCACAGAACATTTAACAAACTACTTTTGTATAATATTAATTTTTATATAAATTAAATCAAACTGTAAATCAAATTATTTATATATTTTAATAACAGAAACTTAAAAAATCTTTTTTAATAAAAGTGTTTTCAAGACTTAAAGACTTGTGTTTGTAGAGTATTTAAAAAGCGTCATATGCATACATGGATTCCCAATTAGCCACATTCCAATGTGGTCGTGTGTCGTCTGATTGTTATTGGTTTGACAGTTTTGTGAGATGGCCTTAACGGCTTTAGTTTACACCTGTTTCGAATGGTTGTTGTTGTTGATGTTATTGTGGCTGTTGTTATTATTGTTTTGGCTGCTATCGTTTTCATATCTGTTGCGTGCTTTTTGGCTTTTATTGTGCTATCAAATGGAAAAGTGCAGTGCAATGTCAGCTGTAGCAATTTCTCCTTTTGCAGTTGTTGTTTTAGTGACCACAATTCAGGCGCAAATTGCAACAAGAAACACGAGATTATGCGAGAGTGACAGAGACACAGAGTGGGATAGAGATAGAGATGGAGATAGTGGTAGGTGTGGTGTGACCAGTGCATGTTGCACTTCGGTTGCCATTTGAGAGGCAAATGGCACATGTGTTGCAGAAATGCAGAAATTGCAGCAGTTTTCAAGCGGCAACTTCAAGTGGCAATTTTTGGTTTGCTGACACAGAGACAGACGCCAGAGGCCAGCGGAAGGTGCAGCTTTAACACCACCTCCCCCTCTTCTCTAACCACCCACTCCCCTCTTCCCCAGCACTTGCACTTGTCAACGTCGCTGTCGTCAGCTTTATCCCTTGACAGGATTTTGTGTGCGTCGCTTATTAAAAATTTATGCAGTTTATGAAACTTTGCCACAGCTCCAGTTCTCTAGCCTGTTTCGTTCCCCTCTTGGCTTGAGTCCGGCTTGTGGTCAGCCACAAACTGCCGGACATGACTGTAGCAACTGCTACTCTAACGATGATGATGATGATGTGGCAAGAGGCTATAAAGCAGCTGTTTAGAGTTTTTGCGAATTTGCAACAAAGCTGCAGAAAAATGCCAGTCAAGTGCTGCGAATGCTGAATTTAACAGTGGCTAAAGACATTTCAATGCTGGACTGATATTGATAGCAGCAAAGACCACAAAAGCATTGAAAAATTCTATGACAGCGTGTGGATTTATTACAGTGGCGGTCAATAAAGTAACTGCTTAGCTAAGTCAAATATGTAAACGCCATGTATTCTTTACTTAAACTCTCTTTACTTCAGCAGCGCTTTCCGCTTCTTTTCTTGTTGGTGTTTCTCTTCTCTTAAAGGTAGATCAGTCCTTGCTTCTCTTATTAGTTAGAGTGAGATAACTATCTCATTGATGTTAACTCATTATGGCACTGTTAGTGGTTAACATAGTAATGTTATGCCACCAGCCTACTACAAATAGTGCTGCAAAGTCGCGTTGCTAAGGACAGTGAAGTAAGGTTCTGTTTTCTTATCAAACAAAATGGTAAGCCCAGCCAAAAGTTAAAAAAAAAGATTGTTAAGTGCAGTATACACCAAAGTGATAAATTAATCTACAGATTTTTAATAAAAGAAAACCTTAATGAATCAAAAACGAACATTTTATCTATTTCATAACATTTCTGAATGAAGTCCTTAAAACCAGAACAATTCTATCCAGAAAACATTAAACAACAGATCTTCCTAGGTGCATACAAAGTAAAGAATTACATAAACCGGTTTTATTTGCTGCAACTCATGACTGCTACACTTTAAGTTTATATTGATGATGTGCAAAGGTTTAAGCAACAATCTTAGCGGTCTAAACCAGGTGAGCTTGTGTGGTATTTGACTCGGTAGTTTGAATTGAAATAAAACTACTCTCAGTAATTAATGTGCGTATCTTTTGGTTTGGTTTCTAATCGATTCGCATTGAAAGTTGGCTTGATTGATTTGATTTATGGAAACTCGAAGTGTGTGCGTAATTAATTAAAAGTTTTGTAGCCAAGAGCCAAGAGCTAAGAGCCAAGATCCAAAGCAAACCTTTATATTGGCACATACTTGAAAGTTACAAGTGCTGTTGCACGACGCGTGTGGATAATGCCACAAATTTACAGTGGAGTCCGCAGAGCAAGTTAAACAGTGTGGCAAAATGTATTGCATACAACAAGGCGCAGAGCAAACAAACACAAGAAGCGAACATGAAGTGACAACGAGGGGGGGTAAGGGGAGGGACAAGTAAAGGGCATGGCAGGCAACAGCTTGCCTTATGTGGCATAGTGTGTATAGAGGACTGTGCGGCATGCGAGGCGCATAATTTTTGGATAAACAACAAGAACATCAACAACAACACACACACACATGCACCCACATATACCAGCGGGTGTGTAGCATGCAAATATGGGCAGCAAATTTGCATGGAAACCTTCAAACTCCCCTCGCTGTCTCCTAGTCAACAAGCTGCGCCTCCTGTCAAGTGCACTTGGAGTGGGCCGAGTTTATGAAGTGTGTGCGGACCACTCTAAAGTGCAGCATAAACAATAGACGCCCAATCTACCACTCTCTCTTCCGTCCTCCCTCTCTCTCTCTCTCTCTTCTTGCTCTCACCTATTGCTACCGTATGCTATTTGCCAAATGTTGACCGCACTTAATCTTTGGTACACTTTTGGGCCACCACAGGTTGCCACTCAGTTTGGAGCTTTGATAAAAAACATGAAAGTAACAACGATTTGTGTAGAACTCTCTTTTTGCCTCTTACCTCTCTCCTTTTCTCACTCTCTTTCGTTATTTGGCAAATGGAAAACCTTTTGATCATAGCAACAATTGTGTAGTCAAATAAAGAGCGTGTGGGGCACACAGTAAGTGTTAATAGTATGTGTTCATGTGTTTATAAATTAAATTAAAAGTTAGTTGAACTTTTGACACAACTTACTTACACTACAGTTTCAATTATGACTTTTCAGTGAACTTTTAATAAAAATTGTATTTTTTTGCTAACTAACTTTACTTTGTTTACTTAAATTCAAACAAAACTAGTTTATTTGATGTTGAGCTAATTATAATCTAATTCTAATTTTTAAACTTTATTTATTTTGAATAATTGTTCTTGTTCAAAGCTGACTAGAAAACATTTGTTATTTCAAAAGTTGAAGTAGTTTTAACCCATTTAATTCATTATATAATGTATTTTATTTACAAAATATATTTTTTTTTATCAAATAATAGTTGTTGTTATATCTTTTAAGCTAGGTGCTGTTAACAGTTAATTGAACATACCAAGAAGAGTCAATGACTGAAATTAAATAAAGTTCTATACTGCTTTATTATAAATACCTCTACTTAGTTTTATTTTGCTCTTATTATTTACTTAAGTTCTATGTCCTTATAAAAAGAACCTAAACATTGCAGGGTATATTGGAGTTGTGTGGCTTTCTCTTATCGGAAGTAATGCCCATAAGTCAGATGGTGACTTTACTGCACAGGACATTGCTTAGTTCTTCGTCCAGTCAGTTCAATTATGTATGTTGAAAGCGGGTGTGTGAGTGAGTGCGTGTGTGTGTGTGTGTGTGTGTGTGTGTGTGTTGTGTGTGTGTGTGTGTGTGTGTGTGTGTGTGTGTGAGTGTATGTTGACTTTCTCGCATTGTTAACCAAATGCAAAGTGTGGTCTGCTTTTAGTTGTGAGAACCCTGCGGTTCCACAATCATTTCTCACTCCGACTCCCTCTTACTGCTCATTTTATTTATGTTTCCTTTCAGCAACAGCCAAAGGCCCAAATGTGCCACTCCCCCCGCCCAGGTGCTTACACCCGCTCCACACATTTATCACAGGCAGCGGCAGTTGGCTTTTAACAGACACATTTGCACCTTTTGTTGACCAAAGCAAAATAGAACCCAAAATTTGGCCAACATGAAAAGCCATCCTTTGATGTGGCTTTCATTGTTGCTGCTATTGTGGTCTTTGCGGTTTCAGCAGCAGACTTAAGCATATCCATATCATATATCTATATAATGTAGATCTGGTTTTTGTTACGTGATCAAATCTACGGCTTAAGGTTTTATTCTGATTTGTCTTAGCAGCTGTACTTTGGAGAATGCTCTGAATTGGCTTTAAAGTCAATTAGATAGTTGTCCTTATTATTTAATATACAAAATGGTCCAAATTAATATTCTTAGTTACATTACAAGCTAATTATTGAGGCCAACATTAAGAACCATAAACGTGATTATTCCGTGTCATTATTTAAGGCGGTTAATCGGGCATTTCCCTCCCGTAGTGCAATTTATGGACTGCTCGCTGTGTGCGCTTTCCACATGAAGCAATTTGCATAAATTAGCACCAATATATTGCCACGCCCATATCAGGCAATACGCCCCTGTCTGCTGGTTGTGTTTATTGTGCGTTTTCGCATGACGCTCATTAAGAAAGGATATCAACGAGTAGAGAATAGGAGAACAGAGGAGAAAAGAGCACATCTAAAAGAGTACCAATAGTTAAGCTCCAAAATTGTAACATGCAATTTTGGAAGCTATTTCGCATAATTGAACTACGCACATTTTGTTCGCATTTTCTCCATATGTTGTGTGGGCGTGGCATTATAACATCTGTGCCCAATTGTTGTCACATTTTGCGTTTTCATTGTGGCATTTTAGAGATGCATAATTTTTGGTTGCATTTAAATATTTGGTTTCTATTATTGACATTGGCTCTATTGTCCAATTTGTTTGAATATTTGCACAACTGAAAGATATGCTTTTAGTCAACCAATGTGGATTATGATTTCGGTACAGCACTGTTAAATATTTAACTTTGCAGGCAATAGTAAATAGGTACATTAAATTAAACAAAGTTGAATGTGTACCTAAAATAAGTGTGCAGCCTTGAGACTGTACCGAACGTGAGTCCACCGTGTCTGACATGTACCAAACTGGCCGCGCCTGTTTGAGCAATGAGGGACTATTGGGGGACATATTTATAACAGAGAGCAAAACATATTCCATCCTAGAGCACATGTTAATTGAGTCTTAGTTGAGCGCAATGATAAATACCTAAAGCAATTACCCAAAGCGATGTGTACTCTCTATACAGAGATGATCACAACTTCAATAATAATAAGGCAATAATAATAAGGCAAACCAAAGAGTAGAAGAGACGATTTAATGAATCTCTTTGATCAGCAGACACAAAACAAGCGTACACAAAACAAAAACTTCAGTAAAAGAAAGAGAGCTGTAGCTCTTAAGAAACACCAGAGCTTAAGCGTCAATGAAGCTGCGAAAAAGCAGAGCGCACGCACGTGGAGAGCTTGAATAAAGAGCGCCAGCATATAAACAGACTAAATTTAAAAGAGGCAGCAACTGAGAGCGAAACAACACATAATGAATCAGCGATTAAAGCACAATAAATGAGAAAAGGTCTGTCCACATTTGTTGACGAAGCAGAGACGAAAACAAAGTCGAAAGCAAAGAGACCGAAGCAGCTTCATATCTTGCAAAGTTTGCGAAAGAATCTTTAGGAGAAGGCGATCGTTTTTTTCAGAGTTCAAGGGTCGTCTTAAATTATTTAAGAATATATATGTACAAATATTAAATCTTAGTAGGCATTTCAGGCTTCCCGACTTTACCAGTCAACAAATCTATTTCATTTGGTGCTAGCACCAATCATTGCAAATATTGGTGAGAAGCGTTTGGTACTGCCCACCAGAAAATAAAGTTTCAACTTAAATAATTCTTAATTTGAAGAGAATGATTAGAAACTATAACTTATATAATTATTTATTTATTTTTACGCACAAATCATTTTTAAAAAAATGTTCTAAAGAAAAAATAATTTAGTTATTGTGTAAAAAACCAAAGCAGTGTATTTTTTACTCAAACAGAAATATTTAGCAAATCAATTAATAAATATTCATTATAGCAAATATGAAATAAATAAACAAATTATTAATTAATTAAATATGTAGATACACATTTTTTAGTTGTTATTGTTACAAAATATGTGTACAATACTTTAACCATTCTAAATCTCCTGCTTTCCGATAAATGTTCAATACTTGCTTCCTGCCCCAAGTAAACTGACTATTTATTTTTAACTCCCACTGTTATTCAAAGAAATTTCCTCGCTTTGCGTTTCAAAGGAAATTATTTATTTTTTCTATCTCAGCTTCCATTTAGCTGTTTATCTGTCTACCTGACTGTAAATAACGCTACAGGTATAATTATCGGCAAGAGGAGTCGAAATTGAAAAACAAATTGACAGCACGTGTCGCTAAGTGCTTTGATGCGTTACCAGGTGAGTTTTTCAGGCTGTCAATCAGTCGGTTAGTAGGTAACTCAGTTGGATTGTCAATCAGTTGCCTCTTTGTAGATATTTCCAGCTGATTTAACAAGCAGAAACAACAAAATAAACAAAATCAGAGCAGCAAAAAAAAAGTTAAAAAAATTGCAGTTTAAAAAGCAAAAGTCGTTTTGCTTTTGCTTCGCTTCAGTTGCAATTAGCAATATGAATAGCCAATTAATAATTATTAAATAGTGTTTGTTGTTGTTGTTGTTCAATGGCACTTGCTCATCAATGTTTACAGTCAGCCATCTGTATTATTTTTGCAATCAATTATGATAGTGTTGGCCTAGTTTGTATGCACTCAACAATTCAGTTTGGCCTAAAGGAGTGAGCAAAAGTTGAAAAGTAAATTTCAGTAAATAAATAAAATTTTATTAATTTATTTAGGGATATATTTAGGGCTAAACTATATTCAGACGGAAATTTGTTTATTTAATAAATAGCTGTTTATATGTTTCAAATTTTTTAGCATTTTCCCTTCATTCAGGGTCGAAACATGTTTTCTCTTCGTTTTCAATTTTTAATTAATTCTCATGCTAGTGCTACTATTTTTTCCAGTTTCCCTATTTGCCTTTGCTATTGAAGTATTGGCAATATTTGTAGTCACGACCCTTCTGAGCCTACTGCCCCTGCCGTACGCCGCTCTTATTTGTTGTTTTCATTACAATTATTATGGGTTCATTTAAGCAGAAGCAATGAAAATATGATGTACTCGCACATTGCCAATTTAAATTGATTGCTGTTCGTTTGGTCGAGCATAAAGAGCCAAGTGGAAATTGTTGCCCAAGATAGGGGATGAGTCAGTAACTGGGGCAGACGAGCCCCAGGGGAGTTCTGACGCCTTTTTTGTATACGTACACGTATCTACGTATCTTTATGAGTAAGTACTTATCGATAATGTATTGACGTTCAATTAACACTAAATCATGCCGTTAATTAATTGATATTTTTCCTACATAGTTCCAATAGTGTCAGCTGAATACCGTTTGGATACCCTTTAAATATTTATAACAAGGGTGTAACAGCATGCAACATGTATTCAAATTAACTTGAGTTATTTGCTTCGAAGTTAGCTTGTTTAGGGTATTTCGTAGTCAATCATTTATTTGACTAGCATAAAAGAGTCCAATCAATAATCTACAAGTTAGGGTTGTCACTTCAGTGTTTTAGCGTTGCTAGGGTTGCTTCAGTCATATCCGTTTGTCTCTTGCCCCAATCATTCAATCATTCATTTCGTCATTGCTTCGCTAATTGAATTGGTAGCAGTACGAAATTGATCTCATGACTCATAGGGTGAATTTGAAGAGGGTTTTTCATATGGAAATAATTCAGCTCGATTTTTGTGGGGAGTATTATGCGTGTGTGTGTATACATATTGAAGTTAATACCGTAGTTGATTGATCTGATTTGTGCTGTATTTAGTGGTACTTGGAGGGTTCGCCGGTAAACTCACTTCTCAAAAATAACTGAATTGCATAGATTATAGCGTAAATTTCGATCTCAGTATAAGAAAATAAATTTAGAAAATTAAAATGTACAGAGAAATGCTTTAGGTCTAAAGCACAATTTCAATTTTGTTGTATAATTTAAATTCAAAATATTTAAAGTTAATTTCTAAGGTGTTGTTGGTTGTTTTCCTGCCTTCCCAACCCTACACTTTCCTCCTTTTAACACTAAAAGTGCAATCTATGACTTATTATTAATACACAGATTATATATAAACAATATGCCCCAAACTATTTACAATTTATTATGTTGTTGTGCTTTTGTTAATAATTTTGTTTTGTTTCGTTTTTCGCTATTTTGTTTTGTTGACTTTTTTGTAGTTGTTTGTTCTATTGTTGTCGCTGCTTTTCTTTTGTCGTCATTAACGTCAGTCTGGCGTTGTTTAATTTGGACATTAATCATGGTGTTTTGAAGGCGGGGCAGGGGGCAGTTAGAGCGCAAATTGTAACTAGATACCAGCTGCAGCGTGCAACAGTGTGGCATGGTAGAGATGGGAGGGTGTGAAAGAGGTGTGTGTGTATAACACGCTCGACGACAACTTGATGGAAAAGTTGTGGCAACTTTTGAGAACAAGGAAAGCCCACAGATAGTTGGGAGACGGGGATGGGGGAAAGAGAAGGCGAAATAGATGAATTTATATTAGAGTGGCGCATGTTTTACGCTAGTTTTCGTACCTAAAAGTTGCTGATGGAAAAACTATTAAACAACTTTTGGAATAAAACTATGAAATTCAATTTGGCAGCGATCGTTTAAAGTTAAAATGTGGACAGTCAATAATAATGAAAAATGTACATAATAAAGAAAAATTAGTATATAGTAGTTGACTATATTTTAAAAATGCTTTAATCCACATTTTTTATTAAAACACTTTTCCTAAAATAAATTGGATCATCATATATAAAAACTAAATAATGAATATTTTTTTGCCTTCTTTTCCAACTATTCTGCCTACAATTTAACTACCTTAGTTTTAACTAATTTTCTAACTTAGCATTTAAAGCTGGTTTTCCACATTTTCACACATATTTTCGCAGCCTTTTCATTTGTTTTTAGATTCTTTGAATTTCATTTTCTCACTGTATTTTTCTTTAGCAGTTTTGTGGCAAGTTTAGCTTGTTTTCATGCCACAACACATCTGTGGACTTTTGTGAGCATTTTAACACCACATCCACACACACACACAGAGCAGCAAACACCTGCTGGCATTTCTCTGGCAATTTCCTTTACTCATCTTTCAACTCACCTGTTCTATGCTAACAGTTTGTTATTAATTGACAGTCCTGCAATGAGTCGGTTTTGTCGGTTTTGTTGGTTTGGTCGGTTGGGTGCTGATTTCTCATTACTTTCCATTATTTCTGATTGCTTGTACATCGTCTATCATCATGTGGGAGTCTTAATGTCAGGATGATTCATTTACCCGATAAGTAGGCCAACTACCGTCGTCCATGAAAGTTCACGGCTGTATTTCATTATGCACAGTCATTCTTAATTCTCTTTTATACTATAAAGTCTCGAGTATGCACTTTATTCTTGGCTGACTGCATTTCAATTCCCAATTTTAACTCGAAACTAATTGAAGCTGTTTTGGCCTGCTTATCTTAACTCAAGTATTGGTATCAGTGGCAACGCCAACTATCTATTACCAACTTTCCTTTACCACTTTCCACAATCCATCCCCCCATATTTACATCTCTTGTTCGTAATCTCCCAGTTCAAAAGTCTCCTCGTAATTAATTGCAAAAGTTTCGTTCTATAGGGCGAATTGTTGAAACTTTACTGCAGTTTTTGATATCTCATTAAGTGCTTAAAGGAAGCAGACGTTAAACAAGCTCTGATAACCCCAAGTCCTGATTTGCTAATTACCACGAATAAGCCGTTAAATAGCTTTCATTAAGCTATCATTTTTATTTTATTCATTTTTATTAGTTTCCCAGAGAGAAGTCTTGCTTTGCAGCTAAAATATCAAATGTGGTTTATAATTTTTCTTTGTAGTCGGAAAGTTATTGTATTTTAATAATAATATAAGAAGCACATATGATTTAATATCAAAAGCTTTTAAGCTAATTATTGTTTGATATTTAATTTTATTGGTTTTGCTTAATACTTTCTTTCCCTGCTGCTTTAGTGTGAATAAATCTCTCAGATTTAATAAAATATAATAAAAATTTATTTTTAATTTTATGACATTTTAATAATTTAACTTTTACTATTAAGTTTTGCAAGCACATTAACATTGACATTTTAGCCAATTTAGTTCTCGAGTAGGACAACTGTTTTAAGCATTCCTTTAGTGTTTCCATTTGAACATTTCGATGTCTGTCAACAATCTGTTACTTTGACATGAAAGGAAATTGTGTCACA
This sequence comes from Drosophila acutilabella, assembly GCA_035046005.1. Lineage (NCBI taxonomy): Eukaryota > Metazoa > Arthropoda > Insecta > Diptera > Drosophilidae > Drosophila > Drosophila acutilabella. The sequence goes on from JAWNOK010000013.1 coordinate 19,683,773, forward strand.
CTATTTCCGATTGTTTCCGATTGTTTGACTACTGACGACGCGACACGAGGCGTTAAAAGAGGGAGAGGGGTAGATAAAGAGTTAGCTGGCGTCATGAATTCCCGTTTGCTTTTTGTATGACATTTACCTGTTTCGAGGTATTGACTAAAGATCTATAGATTTAAGACATGTTAAAACGTCAGGTATCAAGGATTAAGACGTTAAAGCTGATTAGGACTTATTACATACCTACGGGAGTAGAATATTTATTAAACCTTTAACACCCCGCCCATATGCTACAAAACAGGTACCCTCAACTTGCCTGTACCTAGACCGCCTTCGGGGCTTTTGTACCTGACTCAAAGTACCCAAATACCATCAGTGGCATTAAGAGAACCACAATAAATTGCAGCATTTCGCGCTCTTTTGTGACAGTTTCCAACAGATTGTTGAACGAATCAGACATGATTTCAACTTGCCGCGTTTGCATGTCCAGCTCGGGGGTTTTGGTGGACATATTTACTGCAGAGGGGAACACAGATTCAAGCCTCGAGCATATGTTCAATGAGTGTGTCGATGTCAAAGTACAACGCGAAGATAAATACCCGAAGCAATTGTGCGAAATTTGCATGGCTGATGTGTATTCCGCTTATAGATTCAAGCAGAACTTTGAACAGACTCACAGGCAATTCAATAATACACCCAATAAAGGAAAGAGCAAGAGAGCAAATGTAACAGATCTCTCTAAAATAGTGAGCGCTGTTAAAAATGTGTACAGTATACGAAGAATACCAGCTTTAAAGAAACGAGTCAAAGTCACGATTACAAGAAAGTCGAAGGAAATAGAGGAAGTCAGTGTAAAAGACAAACCGGAGAAAAATAAAACAAATGCAAAAGCGACAACGGACGAGATCAAAAGTGCTGATAAGCAACCAACTAAAGTGCAAGAAACTGGCCAGGAAGCAACTACAGAAGAACACGCATCTGGTTTGAGTTTGAAAACGATGCAAAAGAACCGTTTTACTTGTGAATATTGTAGTAAATCGCTTGCGTGCAAACCAAAATTGATAGAGCACGTTCGAATTCACACCGGTGAAAAGCCCTTTCGGTGCGAAAAGTGTAACACGGACTTTAGATTTGTTTCGAATCTGGCGAGGCACAAAAAAAACAAGCATCATTAAAAATAAATAAATTAGTATATATTAGTGGTAAAAATATTAGTAGACACAAAAGCATAAGAATTTAAATTGATTATAATATATATAAAAACTAATTATTTTAAATACAAATTATTAACCTGACTTGACGATAATAGTTATAATTAAATTTAAATAAGTATAAGAAATTGTATGAAAACATTCGAATAAAAATTAACTATTTAAAAATAAATTGTGTTATAATTTAAAATTTTGATATTTTTGATTTCAGAAAATATTTTTTTCAGTTATAAAAGAGTATGCATTGATCGGCTTCTAAACTTAAATTTGAAAGCTATTTGTTTTTGTTGGTGTTGCCGATTTGGCCTTTGTCTCTTATTTTTTATCACTTCATTTGCACTGAAATGTCAATGTCTTTTGCTTCGTGTGTCATGTACTGTGTTCTGGCTCAAAAAGCGTAGCCAAATGGCAGCCAGTCAGCCGAACAGGAAGGAAACAGTTTGGCGACAAAAAAATATACGTATATGGGGCTTTGGGGGTTGCTGAGGGTCGACTCGACTAAAAGAAGATCCTGCCTGACGTTGAAAGAAATCTGTCTGACAAATTACATGCGTAGCAGCTGCTGATTGCTTCTTTTTTGCTTTGAATGGTTTTTTCTTTTGCCACATTTCAACTCAAGAGCTATCAGAAAAAAGTGCTGGTTGCAAAGGACATTCCTGCAAAAAGCAAAGACTTTTATGCGTTCCAAGAGTCCATTGACTCGTATTCAATATTACTTCTGCTCTAATTGCTACTTTCCGTAGATGACTTGGCTTTATCTTCATCAAATGCAACAGTTATAAATTGAAGTTTGTATAAAATCGAATGAACCCTTCTAAAATGATATTTGTTTCGAGCAAGGCAATATCCTTTTCCTGAAAGTTATTAATGTATCGCATACTTACCATTTCTAGGCGACATTATGTGTTTCCTTGACAGAGAATCCATCGTTGTTCTGGGATGTGATTGGCATCCGAAAAATTCACAAATGGCACGCACTTTTCTTTATTTTTTCGAGGTTCTCAAAATATTTGGCAAGCGATTTACATTTTTGTTCAAAAATTGCGTAAATTTACCGAATTTCTCTGTTATTTTTCACTGTCTAAATTTTATTTTTGCTGCTGCCTGCAAAAGTTATTTGTTTATTTGCGCTGTGTTTTGCTAATTTGAATTACGCGCTGCCAGCGTCGCAGTCAACAGACGGTACGTTTGTCTACGCTGTGTTTAGCTCGGCGCAGCGATGCTACGATGCTGCGTTGCTTCGATGCTTCGATGATGCGGTGCTGCTAACGCCAACTGCACGTTTCAGCTTTGTTTTGCATACTGCGCGTCACAGTTGCCGGCGAATGTTGTTGTGGTGCATGTGACGCCCACGAATGCAGAGCTGACCCGAGTTGTCTTCGTGCTGGTTCGGCAAATTTGCCACATATGTAAGCGAATGTGTGTGCTTGCTTGCATGGCACACATTGCAATTGCAGTGAGAGAAAAAAATATGTCCAGTCAGAAAGTGTATATTAACAGATTAATATATTTATACCTCTAAAGCTCTTAAGCTGCTTGATAGCAGTGTCCAGGCATTGCCTACTGTCACTTTTCGTTTTTAATGCACTTGTTAGCGGTTTTTTTGGTTTAAAAGATTATTTTCCCAGTGTAGCCATATGCTGACCGCTCTCTTGCTTGTTGCTCTCTCTTATACCCAAACACTTCTTATACATATAAGCATAATTTGCCGGCAAACTTTCACTTTCGCTTGCAGTGCACTGTGAAGACTTAACAGTGGTCTGTTAATTCGGTGCACTGTTAGTTTGTGTGACATTTGTTGATTGCACACTGATTAGCTTCGAACTGATTAGATTTAATTACATGTTCGAACGCATTGATAAGCAACTGCCTTGGGTCCAATTAGTCTCATTGAAGTTTATATTAAATATGCACATGATACAAGCGAGCCTAATATTATAAACAAAATGATTAGCACAGCAAATCAGATCAACAAAGAACGGAAATAAATTTTGAAATGTCTTAAACTTTAAGTTTTATTTAATTTTTTTAAATTGTATTAGAGTTGAAAGAACTTTTTAAGAATTTCGTTTCAAAGTCATTAAAAATATGCAATTTTTTTCTCTGTAGTTTGCAAATTGTGATAATTTCAATGTGTCAAAGAAAAAAACGGCATTGAGCCAAAAGTTAGACTTGGTCAGAAAGAAACTAAAGCACAAAGAGGGCTAGAGATATGCTGAGATTCAAAAAAAAGTATTAAAGAGAGAGAAAGTGAGAGAATACGGAAAGAAAAGCGAAAATATGGCAACTGTCCTTTGAGTTACGCCTTAGTTTGTCTTTTGAGAAAAACTTTTAATCCTTCTGCTTGAATTTCCGCCACTTTTTGCCAGAGTTTCGGAGTTTCGTATATTTGTTATTCGACAATTTTTTATTTTCCTTTTTTTAAGGGTATTACTATTCCAAAATCCTTTAACACTGACACTGAAAAGTGCTCAAACTGCAACGAACTTTGAGCTGTTTGTTGTGTTTAACCAAAATGGATACAAGCAGAACAAAAAAATACAGCCTCGGGCTTGTCTTGACCCGGCTCGGTCTTGTTCCGTTTTTGGCCACGTTCCCAGTTAAATTACAAACTTTAATTGAATAAAAGCCGCAACTGGTTGGCAAACAGTTTTCAAGGCAAATTAAATTGAAAATTGTTTTAGTTCCACAAGTTTGCTAAATTTGTTTAATGGCATACGAGTTGATTATGCCGAATTTAAAACAAATTATACAATTCTCTGATTTATTAATTTGTTTTTGCTCATTATCGTGTTGCTCAATACTGTTGATTACTTTCTTTCTACTCTTACGACTTTTCCCTCAATTGTTGGCAAAAGTTTTGCATAATTTGGTAGTAAATCAAAGATAAGCGAAGTACTTATCGGTTGTCCAATACTAAAAAACAATTGTACTTTTTATAAATTATTCAAAGTGCCGGGAAATATTATAGAGAAATAAATAAATTCGTTTAATGTTGCAAATTGGTTGACTCGCATTAATTTTTGACAATTTGCAAAAGTTTTCCCCGCTTTTTGAGGCATTTGAGAACCCAGACAGAGATTTCGTAAAGAAATAACCGCTTGGGACATATGAAATTCAATCTTTTTCTTTGTATGTATTGTGGCAAAGTTTTTGATAACTTTTCGGATAAATACAAATTGTTTGCCAAGCTTAATTCTCTTTGAAAGCTGAATTTAATTATTTGCTTTTTACCACACATAAATACGAGTACAAAATAATTAACTGGTAAAAATGCTCAAATAACAGTCTAATGACTTCCATTCCATACACATTAGCCCAATTTTGCCCATTAATAATTGCATTTTGACCGACCAGCTAATTAATAGTTTAGTCCACTGGTTTTTGGCCTTCCGAATGGTTTGGCAAATTCAGATACTATATATATGTAAATTAAATCATGCTTAATAGAATGTCAGCGATTATGCTAAAAAGATTATTAATGTGGTGATTGTAAACTGTAAACTGTAATATTTATTTATATGTATTTATGTCAGATATAAATTATTTTTACACTCTCCGTTGTAGATGCCCACTCAAAAAAATATACGTTCCGCCCATTGGATTTTGAAAACAAAAAAGAAAATTTTGAATTAGACGAATGAAAGGCTGAATACTCTACTGTTTTGATTTTTAAATTTGATTTTTGGTAAGAAAATAAATTAAATTTAATAATTTAGTACTTAAATATTAATTTCATATTATTTTCCGAACAATATAAAACATCTGCTGATATAGTTTTGCTACCCGCTTGTAGAGCATAAAACACAAAAATAGTAATCCAAATTTCCCCACATAATCCCAAAATTTATGTGTTCATAAATTGATGTAGCAAAATACTTAAATACCGACTGCAATTGCACTCACAGTCGTATATTAATTAATAGTTGGCACGACATGTTTATGCATGTCGCAACGTGTATATTTAGTAGGTGTTTAGTGCAACGCTCGACTTTTATGGCGACAGTAAATAATTGAGGTTCGCATAAATTGAAATATTTTTAAATTTGTGCTAAATTACTGGGTATATGAATATTTTTGCATAATAATTAATTGGGCATAAGGTCGTAATTGAATGTCGAGTATTTGATTTGATATTTGTGTGTTTAAAATGTGAATTATACTAAGAGATTTGTTAGTGAAGATAGTTCTGCGGTGCAGTGACAGTCTGTGAGTGTGACATGAGTTTGAATATGGAAATGAATATGGGTGTGAATGTGTATATGAGTTTGAGATGGATGTGTGTATTCAGCCTGTGCCGTTGGCTGTCAAAAGTGATTGACATGCACAAGTGAATGCGTCTCTGGTGCTCCGCAAGCTGCCAAATGAATGTTGGCCGAAATTCGGCTACATGAGGCGGAGGGAAATGGTAGGGTAGGAGTTGGGGTCTGAGTCGCCCACCCGGCTAACCATATACATAGTACGTCAAGAGATTTGCATTTGCATCTCACTTTCGTCTTTTGGGGGCGGTTCATTGGACTGCATTGGGTGGTGCTGTGTGGTTTTCTGTGGTGCTGTGTGGTCAGGTCTAGTGACCCGACTGTCACAGCACTTTGCGTTTTTATTTAAGTGCCTTGTGGATATGTGGGCTGTGTCTCCACATTGTGCAAATATTCAATTCTTGTTTGCATTGAGGTCTGGCATTCCCAGTGCTTTCAGCTAGCAGAGCTACCAGATTTCCTTCTAGCTCTGCTATAAATTCATCCATTTCCAGTGTGATGAGTCATGCCACATAAATCACCAAAATAAAGAAGAGAACAAAAATAAAATACTCACTTGTCAATATTTATTTTATTTCACATCTCTTTAGGCAAACAGAGCGTGAACGACAGTGTCATTGGCCTGCCTAGCGGGTTTTCCAAGATGTACTGCCAGTGTGTCTTGCCAATAACTACTGTAGCTTCTGCACAATTTCCCTTATGAACATAGGAATGGTAAACTGATTCGCAAGTTGAGCATGTTAAGCGGTTTATACCGTAGTTAGTCGTTTCAATTACTAAAAGTGCTTAGAATGCTGAGGTTATCAAAAATGAATTCTTCTTCTTGTCTTCAACAATCACTACTTAAAGCTGCATTCTCTAGAGAAAGTTCTTCTATCTTTCGTTGACTTTTATGTTAAGTTCAACTTCTTCCATCTGACATAAACTGTCCGCCAACACGCTTGAAATATGCCAACACTGTGCTGGGGTTGCCATCAAAAACCACCGAAAATTCCCTAACCAACTGCTTTTGCACTTAAAAATTCATTTGTTTAGTGTGCGTGTGTGTGTGTGTAAGTGGTGGGGCTGTGTGTGTCGGTGTGAGCTTGAAAGTTCGCACTGGAGTTGAGTTGGGAATGGAATAAAAGTTTTTCATAATTTCATGTCACGTTAAAGTTTGAAGCGCTCTCTTATCACAACACATGAGTAAAAGTACATGTTAAACTTGTATCTTTTGCTGACTTTGAGTTTAAGTTCGTTAAAAAGTTATATTTAAATAATTTTTAAAATATATTTATTTATATAATTACATACTCGAAAGCCTCACAAAAAGGTTCTGCGCATTTTAGAGTATTTGCGCTTCGTTGCGTTTGATGTGCTTTTGTTTATTGGTTGTCAAAGCTTTTACACATTTTCATGCTGCATACTTTTAGGCGTCGAAATGAAATCACGCATACGCTGTGTACTCCACTGAACCTTGAACTTTTATGGCCAGTCTCTCAATGAATTTCTCATGAATTTTATGTACTGCCAGCAGATTGTTAATTGTTCCTAATACGAATGCTTAGCCAAGCGTAACTCAAGCACCTCAGAGCGACCTTCATTCTGAATTAGACTCCCAATCCCTATGCCAATTCCAGTCCGGTTTGAGCCGTGTTGTTCGGACCAGGCCAACGACAGACACATGTCAAATATTTCGGATAACGACTTTTTGTGTGCCTTTTTGTGTCCGCTTGAAGGCATTATAATTGAGCGCTTTATGGTATACTGCGCTTCATACATCCCTCTCTCTCTCTCTCTCATTCTGTCTCTCTCCTCCGTCTGACTCCTTCCGTTCGGTGGGTTCATTTGCCTGTTGGGGCAAAGCACGCGTCTGGTTTTTGTGGCTGTGGCTTTTCCGTGCAATTAGAATGACATTTTTATTCATCACTTTTTTTTGCGTGTGCACGCCGTTTATATTTTTTGTTGTTGCTTTTCGGGAACAAGTTTTTTAATGAGCATTAGCAATTTAACGCTATGCAGCATTTTGTGGGCTGACACAAAAGGGAGAGCAGGGAGCTTTGCTTGGCATTTTGCGGCCAGACGGATAGACACATAGACTTTTGAATAAGGCAAACAAGCTGAGTTTATCTGCACTTAGTTTTATAGATTGCGTAGTTGACCTTAATATTTAAAGGTTACAATTTATGCAAGAGTATGAAGTGGCAATTAAATTCAAAATTTCGTATGAAGTGCTTTCAATATGGTAAAAAAGTAAAATGCTAACTATGAAAATGAAATATTTGCATTTTTCTGACTAAAATATTTTACTTAATTTTTTATTTATTTTAGTTTTATTTTTGGACTGCAAATTTTATCACAATATTGAGCTGTAATAAAAAACCGTTTGGATTTTAAAATGCAAATATTAAACCAATTCTTCTTTAGACATAACTCAATTAAAATGCCGCAAAACAAACTAAAACTGAAGCTGTTATGCATTTACCAATTATGTAATCATTTATACTTATATAACTTTGAGAATTTGTCCGGTCAATTAAATAAGGCTTACTAACCAAAATGAGCAAAAGGAATCGTTAATGAATGCGTTTTTAAGTCGATTTAAAATTCAAAGGTCGACTAATTAGAGCAGAGGAAACTATGACTTTTAGTTTTGACAACTACATCAAAAGGGTGTGTATTCATTTGCAGAGAGCGTGAATGAGAGAAGGAGACAGGTGGCAAAGTGTGTAAGCTTTATGCAATGCCACTGCAACCTTTAATAAGAATAACAAGAACAACAACAACAACAAGAACAACAACTAGGACTCTCTTTGCTGACGCTGAGGAATTACGCTCAACAAACATGCCACGGCAACAGTAACAGCGGTGGCAAGAACAACACGAGACTCGCGATGAGGTTGCGTGTGTGTGGCCAGAGTGTGGACCGACATTGACAAATGATGCCACACGGTGCAGGACACAGTACAGGACGCGGCAGGACAATGCTGGCTGCTCTGCACTGTGCACACTGTTGATGGCGATTTGGTCAGCATGTGCCGCATATTTGTGGGTTCACTAGGTCACACACGCAGACTACATTCACACACACACACACTGACTATACAAAGTGCAACGACCAAGTGCGAAGAATAACAATAGTTGTTAGTTCTTTGTTGCAAAAGCGACGCAAGGCGAAAAAGTTGCAGCTGCATTTTATGACTACGGAACAAAAAAAACTCATATTTGCAGTTGTGCGAAACTAACTTTGGTAAAATACAGGGTGTTCACAGTACACTATTGGCTAGAAACTCAATTTCCTTTTGGAATTAATAATATTTTGGCTGTTTTTTCAAAGGTTAAAAAAATATTACTCATAATATGAATTCTGCCTTAAAGTGCAGCACCCTGTAGATTATATATGTGCCCGTTTTAATACTATACAGGGTGCTTCGGCTAAGAAAATTCAAAACGTTTTTAATAAACTGAAGCATAACCGAGAGTTTAAATAGTCATGTTCTTATAAATGAGTACTGTAATAATTTTTACTAACTGACACCCTGTACTCATACACATACATGTATGCATGCGTGCAGCATTGCCATTGTTGCGGCAGTTAAGAAACTTAAAAAAAATTATTGACAAACTAGCCAAGCCAAGAACGTGACACAGCAAATTCAATTTGCAATAAAAATTTGGCCAAAAGCAGGAAGTAAATCGCCAGCTGAAATAGCTTAAATTCTGCAGAGTCTCCGAGGAGTTGTTAAATCATAAATATTACGCATACGTCAAGTGGTACGTTAGTTATTGATCGGCAATTGATGAGAAGCTTCGAGCACAAACTTCTGCATAATTTTCTTAAGTGTTTTATTGAACATTTCCTGTGGCAGAACTTATCTTGTAAGTGTTTTAAGAGCAGTCGATAAAGTAAGTCAGTAACTGCGTTATGCAAATGATAAATTGTCCAACATTTGCATTCGCAAGCAGCAGGTAAATGTTTGCCACCCTCCCTTCCTCTTTACCTTCGATTCCCTTCTCTTCACCCACTCCCGCCATAATAACTCTCACAAAATGGCATTCAAAATATGAATAACAAGCAAAACGCTTCAGTTCATATTCTTCCTTTGCGGCTGCTGATGATGACGATGACGACGTCAGCAAAAAAGCTAGACTTTTGACTGTTCGACTGAGACATACTCTAGAAAAAGAAAATAAATTCACCATGAGGAAAATAAGTATATATAGTGGAACAAAAAGCTTTAAAATCGATTGGTTAACAAAGTTGTTATAGATTTTAGTAGCCCTATTTTCTATCAAACATTTGCTATATTTTCGTTTGCTTACAGGGTATAACAAGTGCAGCTGATCAATTTGCATAGCACTTGAAGCATTCCATATAAAAGACACACTCGAAATTCACAGTTATATTCACATTCACATTCTTATTTTTATGTTCATGCTTATTCGCCATGCGGCAATTCGAAATGCGCGTTTTGCATATGTTTCAGCAAACTGAGAGACACGACTACACATACTACGCAATTTATATATATTTGTATATGTGTGGGGGGGTTGTAGTTGCGTCTGGATTACTTTTTTGCTGCTGGCTGTTGCATACTTTGCGGCGCAAATGTGGAAAAATTTAAAAGTCCTGCCCTCAAGCAGTTACTGTGGTTGTACATGTGTGTTTGTTTGTGTGGGTGAGTTGTTTATGTTTGGTTTTAATAAGCGCTACGGGCAAAGTTGTCTGTGGTGACGAATCGTCTGATTGCATCGGTTGTGGGTTCTCTGAATTTTGCAGGGAATCACAAAAAGCAATAAATCTGATTTTTCTAGCAGCTCCAATGTGGTACTTTAATTTTATAGTGTGATATTTATAGTTTGCAGTTTTAAATATTTACTTTGCATTTTATAGTGTGTTAGTGTTTTAGGCGTTTAGCTTTTATAATTTATGGAACAGATGCCATAAATTCATAATTTTTAATTTGCTGGTTTGTAAAGCAAACTTGGTATAAACTTAGCTTCCAATAGAATTTAAGTTATTGCTGATATTTAATTGGTAAATTATGGGGTGTTTTTGTGTATAGGGTGTTGTGTGTATATATATGTATATATTTTGTGTTTAATAATTGTTAGTCACTAGTTTTGATTTTCATTTTTCCCTGTTTGTTTTTTTATTTGGTGGGTGGTATAACATTTTTCCACTCTTTTGTTTGTTTGTAAAATTCATTGGTATTTTGCACATATTTTACCACAATTCATTTTACCTAGAATTGTCAATCATCTATTATTTTTTTGTTTATTTGTAATTTTTGTATACCATATTATTGATCAAATTAAAATTCTTACCATTTTGCTGTCCCTTTATCGTTTGAGTTTTTTATTATTTCTTTTTTTTTTTAACTTCTTTGTATTCATTCCTATTTATTTTTCTCATTTAGCGCTTTGTTTTCTTTCTTTCATTTCTTTTAGCTCTTTGTTCTGCTTCTTTCCCGCTTTCAATATTGAGTTCTCACAGTCCCAACCTTTCTCTTGATTCCTCTCCTTATCGAGTGAGACATCGCAAATCACTTCCGCTGTGCCAACCTTGAATGAGCAAAGCTTCAGAGCATGCAAATTTGACTTGCTTGTATACCTAGCCCTTTGATTACCATTCTCCTTCCTCTTCCAACAACTCACTCCCTCCGAATTCTGCTTTCTCTTTACAAAGTACACACATGTTTAACATTTATTGTTTTTTTTTTTCGCTGTTGTTGCCTTTATTGTGTTTGCTTTTACTCTTTTGTCGGATGTTGGCAATTTCGCAGCGACTTCCGCATCATTTCAAAGAATATGAAAAGAAAAAGAGTTAAGAGCTACTTTTAATTCTTAACATAAGCGAATCGCATCCGCGGGCAACAATAAAGCCAAACCGCTGCATAACAAGTGGAAGAGTTTATTGAAGAAGAGGGAGTGTTTTGGGGTTGGGGTAGAAGTGGTTACACCTACACATATACACACACTTACAGGCAGTTCTTTATGCTCATTCCCGTTCTATAATAAATGGCGGTGCCGTGGCAACTCTGGCGATTTTGGGGCGGCCGAAGGATATAAATGAAATTTATACCGCGTTCTTCTCCCCTTTTGTCTCTCTCTTTCTCGCACTCATAACAATATGCATGGACATGTATAAATATATTTAAGTGTTGCTATCGACAATATCTATACACACACACACACACTTGCATGTAAGCTGCTGAATTGATTGGCTGTAGAAACGTGCCGTGATGTGTTTTGCTCTTCTTTCGCTTTCCTCTTTCCACTTTCCTTTTCCCCGTTTTCTTTGCCGTGAGCAAGGCAAATAAATGGCGTCCGTTGAGCACACACTTTCACGCACACACACACCCACACACACACACACACCTCCACACACGGCTTGTTTCGCGGAAATGAAATCGAAATTAAACAGAAATTTTAACGTACGTGATGTTGCCATTGACAGAGAAGTAAAGTGAAGTGGAGTTAAGAGAGGGGACAGCTGACAGTGTTGCCACATCTTGTTGCATGCGGCCTGTTGCAAGCGCAATTTAAGCAAAAGGAAATGCACGTTGCCGTTGGGCAATCCCAAAGAAAGCGTAATTACATCTGTAGCTGCACTTGCAACAGCCACAGCTTTTGTATCTGTATCTGTAGCTGTTGATATTTACACTTAAGTATTGCAATGAAGAAGTGTAGTGAAAATAAACGGAAACACTGGAAATTTCATTGCACCTCGTCTGTGGTTTGCACGACCCTGGGCGAGGTCTTTTGGGAAACAAAGGAGCATGGAAACAAAGGTGTCTGTTGACTTACCGATGCTCTCTATGAGTAATTCAAAGAAGGGGTATCTTTTGAGGAGATTTTTTTTTTAAAATCGTATGCTCTTTAGTAAGAAAAGATTAAATTATGAGTGGAATAAACCACAGTTACATTTAATTCCTCGAAACTAGCAATTAAAATGTAATACAATTTATTTTAATAAACTACAAATTGTCATTATATAAAATTGGGTTATAAATTCACTTGCTACATGATCATAAACGTAAACCAAAGCAATTTACCATTTTTTTGTTGCAACAGTTTATGACAATCCACAGAAAATAGAAAAAATAATGACTTTACTAAATTACTGTCGATTGTTATGCAACATTTTTATATTTTTTGTGATGCATGCAATTTATGTTTGAATTAATTTCATTGGTTTCACTTTGAAAGCGAACAAATCGATAGATTATATATATTATTAAAGAGTATTTCTCGCATTTTGATGCAACCACAAAAATGGTGGACAACAAATAGTAGCGGTAAAAGAAAAAAAAAAGTTAGAAAAAACCAATTAAGCAAATATTTGCAATGCTGCTGACAAATTGTTAAAATGCAATTTCAAAAATTCCCTCACAAAGCTCAATTTATAGAAAGCGAATTGCAATTGCTATACGCCCGTTGTGTTATGCAAAACAGCAGCAGTAGAGAGTGTTTTAGAGCCAGGATTTGTTTGACTCTGAAGTTTCTATGAGGGCACCACGCGGCGTATGCATAATTTCAGACCCTGCAGGAAGCGGAAACAAGCAGCGTATGGTATAGCAGACCCGGTAGCTACAGAATAAAAGGGTTTGTTAAGCATGAAGTCATATACATTTATTCTCTTGATACAATTTATTAAATATATAATTAATATTAATTTAATAATTGTTTTCTTTTTATAATATATGAGTCTCAAAATGCTTGTTCGTTGTTGTCAGCATAAATACGCGGTCTTTGACGTCTAAAATACTCGCTTTTAGCTTTCTTTCTCGTTCGATTTACCTTCATTTCGTGCGGTTTTCTCGACAAATCAAAGAGTTGAATTTGCTTTGATAAACACCTTACTGCCATCCGATCGACTCCTGCTTCCGCTCAAGGACAATGGCAAAAAAGGAGAAAGTGAAAACAAGATACAGAGGATATTAGTGCAAGGATAGCACTCGACTAAGACCATTTTTGTGTGTTCGGTAGAGCTCCGTATGTGAAAGCAGCTTTTCCTTTGTTAAACCATATGAAAGGCGTCTCCACATCCTTTGGATACCTTAACAAGTCAGTGAAAAAAATAGGCGTGGCTGCTGATACTGCTGCTGTCGTCATGTCCTCATTCTGCTGATGCCATGACAGCCAGCATCACCACAAACAACTGACGATGTGGAAGACAAAGTTTTCCTTCAAAGGAATACTGACGAGTTATTTTTAAAATCAAATATCTGCAAGTCTGAAACAACGAGGGTTGGGTATGTGCTGGAAGCTCAAATTAAATACAACATGATGCCAAAATTTGTTTATTAATTTTTGTGTACTTTTTCAGTGTTACTTCCCTGGCTGTGTAATTTTTAGACGTTTAGACTTTCTGCAATTTATGATTTCGTGTATTTTGTATCGCCAGCATTTTTCTATTCTTTGTTTTATGAGCTGTCGATCATTTCACAGTTAATATCTTTTGCTGCTTTTTTTATTTTTATTTTTTTGGCAGCCTAGTCGTAAAACAAGAAATCCAATCAAGCGGCATTTTTATTTTCTTGCTATCAGAAATTGTTTCTCAATTTGAGTGACATCCAATTTTGTTTTTTTCCAATGCTTTGTAATTATGTGTCGTTTGTAATCTTGGGGCTTACACTGAGGAACAGATACAAAAAAGCATGAAGTACACAAATAGATTGATAAGTAAGATAATTTTGATATACGCAGCTAAAATTGGGTTTTAAGCTAGTAATTATAAAGACTAGTTACCGAACAGACATTAAATGTCAATATTCTACAAGATATTTCTATTAAAAGAGCTAGTTAAAGGGAAGCAAAAGGAAAGATGATAAATTTATTGATTTATGACAAGAAAACAATGAACGAGAACAATCGATTTCAAGCACGTCAGTCGAATATGATTCGAGCCATTTGTTGAGTTCATTAATATTACTTCTATCAACTACTCTCAGTCATTCATGGCAATACTTAAAGTCAACAGTGATTGCTGATTTATGGTGTATCAAAGCTTACACATTGTCTCTCAAAGTCGTGAATAAACGATTTTAATTAGATGTCCTTTCAATTTGAATTCAACTCGAGGTCCTTGATGCAATGGAAACCACGAAAGCTTTGAAAGCAGCTCAGAGGTTTGTACTCGTCTATTTTTGGACTTTCATATGTCGCCTTCGTATGCTGACACGCCTACTGCTGTGGGTGAAAAGGGGCAGGCGAGACTGGGCGTGGGCTTAAGTGTCTCAAATGAACTGAACTGAATGGAGCACATTGGGGGGAAACTGTTGGGATTTTGCCACCAAAAACCGAAGATTGGCGTTTCGGATAAGACGAGGTCGTCGGTTAGTCTGTACAGTGAACACACACATAAGACGAAAATGCGTTGCTGATTGTTTTGATTAATTAGCAAACTATTCGCTCGAATGGCCAGACTATGAAGATAATGACGATAATGTAGACCAAACGGGCAAAAGACAAAGGATGGCGGAGCAAGAGCTGATGGCCATAGACCAATGGAGTTAATTGTTTTAGCCATACATAGATCGATAAACATCAACATGGCATGTGTGTGTGTGTGTGTGTGGACCTTTGTGGCTTCTAATTATCGGTCAATGGTGTACGCATTAAATTTAATATATTTAATAAAGAGAAGCACAGCTGCAAACACACACACACACACAACTCACAACTTTTTCTCAGCTGCCTTAGCAGCTCACTTATGTACCTATAATCAGAGTGAAGGAAATGGTCTCTCATACGCACATATCCATGCTTAATCACTTGTTCTATCCAACTTATACCGTGTGCTTCTCTTACCTAATAAAATCTCTTTAGAAAAGAATTCCAAATGTGTTTTTTTAACCTTCTAGTTAGAACCATCTCTGTCTTAATACCATTCGCTTTAATGTTATTTAATAATATAAATGTATATCTTAATAAACATTAATATATTTTTGATTTGAATAAACATTGAAGCTTTTCTTTAATTTTGCTATAATTTTTAACACATCTTAAATATGTTTTCTTATTTAATAAAAGATATAAAATGTTTTAGAGCAGAAACATAGGCACGGATTCATCTGCTGTTTGAATTGCTTTCAATTTCAATTTAATTTCCGCTCAAATAATTTTTGTGAATTTTTTGCCGAGTATTTGCTACAATTAACCCAAATGCGAACATTCTTCCAAATGATAATTTCCCCAGCTGCTGTAGCGACGGATAAACCGATATGTGAAATAGTTGAGCTGTAAAAATGTGAATACTTAAAGTTATCGATTGTCACCAGGGATAAGGCTTAATGCAGTGTAAAATTTCGATTACAATGTTCTGGATATTAAATGTTGTATAATAAGCATTTTATTAGCCAGCATTGCCTGGGTTCATTTTGTATACAAAATAGGGCAAAAATGACGAGCTTTTATTGGTATAATATAAATATAGAGTATGGAATATTATTTAAAACAACTAATATTTAGTTACCCCAATATTTGCTTAGTATAAACCACAAAAAATAGTACAAAAATGTTCAACATGTTACTGCGTAAATATTTAATTATAATTTCTTAATTTCTTGCCACCAAAAGTGCGCAAATTGTTCTAGTTTTTTGTAAATTTCCATGCATCACACTTTGTCTTTTGACGTGTGTCGTGTCTTTCAGTGAACTTTGTCTGGGTATTCTTTGGTTAATTAGTCTACTCACAGACAGATGATGATGTCACCTGACACCTTGAAGCCCTTTTTGTTGCCATCAACTTACCTGACTGGTAACTTTTTTTGGTAACGTGTGCTCTTTCGAGACTTTTCCATCACTTTATTGTCAGTTCAGTGAACTCTTGAGACATTGTTAAATGTGGCTTAAAGTGAATCAAAGTCGAGTGATAAGTTACATTTTTCGGGTTGGAATACGTTAAGAGATCTCAAAGAAGACACGTGTCTTGACCGCTAACCATCAATCAGGGCGACAGGTAAAAATGACTTCGAAGGTCACACTCCAAAACAGGCAATAATCAATCAAAGGCAACGCACTCCTTTAGCATTTTCCATTTCCCTTTCGGTTCTCTGACTCGATGCTACACACATGCCACAGAATTCAATCAATTTTGAAAATTCATATCAAGTTCACGACTTGAAATTGAATTTCAAACGTTTTTTCGAGGGAACTGAGTGGAAAAACCAACTGATAAATTGAAAGCCATAGAAAATGATAGGCAATATAAACAGTAAATAGCTTAAAATTTTCTATGGATTTGCATATGAAAGGCACAAAGGGATGAATTGTATTCTAACCAAATTTTAATACTAGACAATAACAAGTTTCCGCTTCAAGTTCCACACAAGTTTGATTGCAAATAACCAAATGAATTCAAAGGACAATGAAATATCCAAAGGAAACTACCATAAATACCAATTGACATAATATTCACTCTGTTTTAATTGAAAATAATGTTGGCATTGCCAGAGTAATTTGTCAAAAGTTGACTGTTAATCACATTAATGTTACTAACGTATATGGTCATTAAGCTCAATAAAGTGCCAATTAACGCTTGTCCATTAGATTGAATTCCGTTTGGTAATTGGATAAATCAGAGCCATTTATAATTACATTTACAGTTTGATATCACATTATCAACACAAAACTTTTCACTTCTACGCTTATTCAACAAATGTCTTTAAGACTTGAAAAAATCAAAACGAAAACTGAAATGAACTGAGAGAAAGAAATCTGATTGCCCGCGGGCAAATTATGTGGCCACTGAAAGCATCATCAACATGAATTTAATGCGATGAGAACAAGAAAAACCAAAAAATTCAACAACAAAAAATGGTTGAGATAAACCTACTTTATGAATGAATTTTTTATGCGACGCGTCGTTGTTGTCCTGAAGGTCCTTTTTTTGTGTGTCGCCCAGTCATTTAGCTTGGAGTCCTTGCCAGCATTTGAATTAGGCGCTAAAGACGCTCTAATTCAAGTCAGACACCCAAAGGAGTAGTTAGCATTAGATAAACGACGTTTAGATGACGCGACCGAGTCTATTCTGTTAGCCACGCCCCTCTAGCTCCACGCCTTTCACTTCGAACATGAAAAGAAAGCAACCGACGGGTCATCATAGCTAACCTTGAATCTCTTGCTATAAATCAGAGGGAGCTGCCTCTATCGAAATTATTTCCACCAAACAAATTTAAATAAAGTGGCAACAAATGCTGGAAAGGTATTCCACTTAAACTAATATAACTCAAATCCTTTGACAAATGCTTTAAGCTGGTCTAAGATTAGAGCTCGTTCAACCTGAACTCGTGCAATTCTTTTCAATTTGTTTAAACCAACTCGAGTCGCTTTCAGGCCAAATTAAACTCTTAAGCTGCCAGAAAATGCGTGACATTCATTTTTCGACTGAGCTTGAAATTGTCATGATAATTTCTTGTTAGCTTATGAATAAATGGGATTTAATTTAAATAGAAATCAACACTAAAATCTCACTGATTAACTGCTGCTTAAAACAAGCTCTTAAATACTGAATTCATGTGTTTAATTTAAATTTATTTTTCTACTTATTAAGTTCAAGTGTTTTGCGTAAAAGTTGTGCCTTAAAAACAATTTGAGAAGTGAAATAATTCCAAGAGCAGCCTTTGAAAACTTGTAGTATTCTGACCAACTGCTGTCAGGCAACTGTTGTCAGGGTCAGGTTTGTTTAGGCCTTAATATGGCTTCATGGCAAACAACAAGTAAAATTAATTAAGAATCTAAATTAAATAAGAAACGAATGCTTTTAACGACAGTCAATAAAATGTTTTCTTCTGACATTTCAATTGCGATTTAGATAATAACATTTGGCTTTAACCAAACAACCAACGGCAAGGGTTTCAACGTATCTTTTGGGATATAGTTTGGGCCACAAAAGATTGAAAGTCCATTAGAGCTGGTATACATTGAAGCAAGAGTCGTATCATTTAATTGCAATTAAAAGCGGTTGCTGTCTTCTGCTCTCTAAGCCTGCTGATGCAGCAGTTTTCTCTCTCGCACAGTTGCCAACAGCCCACAAATTGCTATTAAAGCGGCCTCAATTCGAAATTATTAGATATTATGGCGGGCCATAGACAAAGGTTTACGCAAACAGCCGCCAATATTGCCGAGAACCACGGCAATTTTCAACCTAAAGCCAAACACAAACCCCAACCGAAAGCCCCAACCAAACGCAAACCCATCCCAAATCCGAATCCGAACCCAACTCAATAATGTGGCATATTTTGCTTTGCTGGCAATTAAAACGTGCCACATAAATGGAAAAACAATGTACTACCAGAGCTAGCGGCATTTTGTGGCATGTATGTGTGTTTATGTGGCATGCCACAAGCGTTTCATTTGCATTGTAAAAGTAGCTAAATAGGAATAGGAATATAAACAGTAGGAAGTTTCATTTCCAAGCGGAAAAACCATTGTAATAAAATAAAAATTAATAACAAAAGTTAGTGCAATTTCTACGTATAAATTGGTTGACTTTTACTGGCTGTCCAACGAGTTCGATTGGAGCAGAGTGGGAAAATGAGTGAGTGCATTGAACTAGTTCCTTAACGGTCCGATTGCCAACGACTGAAGCCATAAATCACCTCACAGTTAGTGAATGCCTTCGAATTTGTCTGTTCACAAGTTTTCTTTTTCCACCCATTGTTAGATTTATGCGTTGAAAAAAGAAAATATGAAAATGCCAAAGAACATATTGAAATTCTCAGACAGAAAAGACCAAACCAATTGTCAAGATACTCGAAGTTGTGCAGACAACGAGGGTTAAGATTGGTCAACAAACTAATACACAAAGCACACACAAATTTTAGCAAATAAATTGGCAGCCAGACGTAATATTGCGATTACACACGCAAAATATTTTAATTGCACATACGCCATGGGGGCCAAAGAACAGCGACTGCTAAGCAAATGTGTCAAAGGCTGAACAAAAACGTTTTGCTGGCAATTTATTTATGTCGATTTCGATTTGTTTTATTTATGCGACGGTTTTATTGGCTTCCCCCAAAAGCTCCTAAGTTGAGCAACGCCTTGGCTTAAACACGTTCCATGTCAGAGCTCGATATGCGATTTGGACACGCACCATTTGCCGGCTAAAGTCAACAAAGAGTGTTAGAGGAGGACAACAAATTTATAGGCAGGAGTCCTTAAGGCCTTGTCAGCTTAGCCGCTATCGCTTCTTATGAATTTAAAGACATTTTTTGCGGGGTGTCTTACGTGTGTCTACATAAAGGAAATTCAATTAAAATGGGACACTCCCGTGTGTTCCCTTTAGAAATGTCAAGGTGAAGCTGATTAACTAAGTACGTGTGTTTGTTGGTCATGTCAAAAGCAAGGCAATTGAAAGACGTTTAAGCCAAGTCCCTTACATAAACAGCTGATTTGTTTTTGGCGCCTTTTCCAGACTGGAAAGTTAACAGTGCGTTCGGAATA
The DNA here is from genome assembly GCA_035046005.1 of Drosophila acutilabella. Classification (NCBI taxonomy): domain Eukaryota; kingdom Metazoa; phylum Arthropoda; class Insecta; order Diptera; family Drosophilidae; genus Drosophila; species Drosophila acutilabella. The sequence continues at coordinate 19,703,661 of JAWNOK010000013.1, forward strand.
AGAGAGCAACAGAGCTCTGTTAAGAGCAGAGCTCGGAATGCTTAACAGTAACAGCAGTTGGTCAATGTACCACCCACACACACACACACACACACACACTTACGCACACATAGCACCAGAGTGGCTATCTAAAAATGATTGACATGTAATTTATCAGCAACTTCACGCTTTCATTAGCTTTTTTTCTCGTGCTTTTCTTGTCTGCCTTATCTTTGCTTATTTTCTTTTTACTGACGAACTTTGCACATCGCATTGACAGCACAACACACACCGTAGACAGCCTAAGAGCATGCCACGCCCACTCTGACAGGTGTACAAAGAGGCTTGATCAATGTATTGCAGAGCTTTCATTCGCTAGGCTTAACTAAGCTTTAATTTCAGCCACGCCCATCATAGCAACTTATCAGATTTCATTCAGACTACTCACACCTTAATCCAAGCAATTTGTGGGTATAATTTGCATATGCTTAGCCGAGATTTCGATTGTTTTTGGCCAAACTGTATTGACATGTTTGACAGTCTGTCGTCCTGCTGTTCTGCATTATTGAAAAGGGTTGAAAGCGTCTTAACTTATTAGTCCCCTAACAACACAGGTTTCAGCTGTGCAACAACCGAATCGACAGCTTGCGTGTATACACATACATACATTTATATTTACATAAGTCTGACTGTGACTGTATGATAACTTGATTGCTTGATTACAGTTGGCTTAATCCCCTTAACTTCTTTGCTGTTATTTACTGTAATAAACTCGGGGATTTCGGAATCCTCTCGAGTCTAATTGATGTTTACAATCAAGGAAATAATTAACGTGTTACATAAATTTATTTATTTATTTTAGAGGAGTAAAGCAGGAAAATGTTAATTAGATTCTATATTAGGGAGCTCAGCTTACAGCAAACTACAAATATAATTAAATTTATATAATTATTAAATAACAAACCACTCTTTACTTATTCATTAAATAATTAATTAATTTTCTATTATGAAAGCACTGCGACAGAGCTTATAATTATCCTCCAGTTGATATTTGTATTTGTTTTTGCATTTGTAGAGCATATTAGATTTAGAGTAGAGTCACATTTCTGCTGCTCTTGTGTCACAATTAGACAGACTCTGGCATAAGGCCAAGGCACTTATGTTACCTGTCCACACCTAAACATTAACTGCCATGCTTTCTGTTTTCCTGGACAGTTCTAGCCAGGCCAATACACGCAGCAGGACACGTGTACAGCTTCTGGTCTCTGTTCTCTATTCTCAGGTATAGCCTTGTGCGTCTGTGCTATAATTACGCATAGCTCATTCCGTTGAAAAGTTTATATAAGTACTACGAAACGACGTTTGACTAGCACTGTGTGGGTGTGTTGGTGAGTGTGAGTGTGGGTGTGGGTGTAGATGTCTGTGTGTTTGTGTGAGTCCAGGAGGTTTCACTGTGACTTTGGTTCTGGTTCATAATCAAAACGTCGCTCGTGACGTTATTTGCATTGCTTTACATAAGCTGAGAAGACACAACAGCAACGTAGCTGAGAATAACGAGAATAAGGACATTGAGCAAAAATAACAGACAATGAGATTTTGCAATGGCAGCCAGTCAGATAACTGTATAATTAATTTCATTGCAACATAGCTACAGATGCTGGCCGAAAAGGTAGTTCGACAAATACTAGTATGGATCATTTGCCATGACAAATTGTTGCGACATCCAAAGGCTGCAAGTGTCACAATCAGCAATCGTTTTCAACAAAAAAATACATGTATGCACATGTAGATTTATATATATTTCATATGAAAATAAAATACATGAACCGCGAACCCAAAAATGGTATGCGGTTCACTTGTTAAATAAATCAATCCGCAACAAACGGAATCGAGAAAAAATGCACTTTTAATTGTAGTCAGAGAACTCGATATGTTCGTATGCCCTTTAAAAAAAAAAACTAATTCCTTTTGTCATTGGATTTGCCACTGGTAAAATGACTAAGTTTTGTGAAAAGCATATTTAGGTAAATTTATACACAACTCAATTAACAATTCTTTAAATTTGGAAACCGTTTTTAATCGGTAGAGTATCTACTGTTCGACTTAAAGTATCATAAATTATGCCTTTACTAAATGCAGTCAGAGATATGAAAGAACGTTAAAATCAGTTGTAAAAAACTGTCATCTTTATGACAAACTCAACAGGAATTGCAAACGAAACATCATTCATTTGATAAACACAGAAAACTGAAACGACTTCGAGCTTTACATATTTCATTTTACTGTTATACTGAGGACAAACAAATAAATAGTTGTATGAAGTACAAATACTGTAGAATAAATATTTGCGATTGCAGAATCAATATCAGAATCTGTTTAACATAAAGCATACTAGAGTTAATAAAAATGTTGTAACTAGACTCTGTAAATGTGTCTAAATTTATTTTCGAAGGAAAATTTATGCATTAAATAAAGTTTATGTAGTTTAAGACAGAAAACTTTTTTACAATCAAATAAAAAGCTTGGAAAAATACGATTGTCTTGAAGTTGGAGTGCAGGGTATCTTAAAGTCATGCACATTTTTATGCGTCTCTATATTTCCTTTTATTTGCAGCTTGAATTAATACTTTTGTTGGTTTGGTCGCTGAAAGAGAATACATAATTTGAAATAACATTAAAAAACAACCCCAAACTGCCGTTTAAAAAATCTGTTAACTATGAATGTGACTCTGAAATGGATTCGACTGAACAATTCAACAATTCTGCTCAAAAAAAATATTTTTTTAAGCCATCGAACTGAATAGGAATATATTTATATGGCGAATTTAAAAATACTCAGCAATTTGCATTGCTTTTTATATATTCTTTAATTTATGACAATTGAACGTGAGTGTAAACAAAAGAAGAAAATATTGTTAAACTTTAAAAGAGAGTTTAATAACTTTTGTTTCCGCATACAATATTTAGACAAAGAAAACAAAATAGTGAAGCTTTTCCATTGGCTCAGCTATTTGACAAATCGAATAACATTAAATCCAAGGTGGTAAAAACTGACTTGTTCTGGTTTAGATACCTAAGCCAGCTGCTACTTGCTCCTGCTGTGCTGGTTTAGGATCTAAGCCAGCTGCTCTACTTACTCCTGCTGCAACGGTGCTGCTTCTCGTTCTCTACTACTTTTGTTTACCTCTATTTTGTTGCAGCTTCTGTGCAGACACGACACGGGGGGAGTCACTGGTCCTACCTGGCCGTAGAGTGCCTGGAGGCCATGTACCTGTGCATATAGAACCAACGTAATGGCATATTATTCCATTTGGCGTGGCAGCTCTTTCAGTTAAGCCTATCCTTGGTAAACTAATCGTGTTCCTTTGGTTGGCTGGCAAACTGAATTAATTAATAATAAGCACAGACTGATTAAAGTGCATCAACTACATTCAGGACTAAAGCAAAAGGCTTAAGTAATTCCTGAATGGCTTAAACACGGGCAAAGTAAAAGTTCAAGTAATGCAGTTAAGCATTAAAATGTAAATTGGTTATGGCCCTAAACCCATGGGGAATAGCCATACAATTTGAAAGCCATTTCTAGGCAAGGTAATAGTCGCCTTTAGGTTATCTGACCCGCATCTAGTTTAAGGTTCGCGTTGTCATTGTCACTCAATTTTGTCTTGCTTGACATTTGAACTGTGAACTCTTGACACAGACACAGCAACAAGAAGTGACTTCCCTTGGGTGGTATAATTTGTAAATGTCCCAACATAAAATCAAAACAAAATTCAACACATAAAAACTGAAACTAAATCCGAAATGGCAAAGGAAGGGGAAGGGGAGAGCAGAGGAAAACAAAAATAGAAACAGAAACCAAAACAGCTGACTGTCAGCCATGTAAGACAATTCTGAAAATCAGAACGAAAACGAGCAACAACCGAACTGAAAACATTTCTTGGCTGACTTTACGTTTCCCCATACCATATTTCAAGACCCAGACACAATTGGGCCAAGTCTGGCAAAGCTGTTGACAATTTGAATGGATTTTGCCGGCTAGAAGCTGAAAGCTGAAGGCCAAGCAACTGAGATTTTCAAATCAAAGCTAGAACAAAAGATGTGTGACAATTTTCCATGAAGGCAAGTTTCTTCCTCTAAAATACTAAGCAGCAAATCTTTATTATGTGCTCATTTTCATTATATTCCATAGTAAACCTCTTTTTTTTTGCCCTATATGTGCTGTTATTAAAATGTCTAAAGGCCCTGAAAATAGAGTCGAGTTGGGTGTCTGCTCAAAAATAATGAACGTCATGTGGTGTCGACGTTGACGTCGGCATTGGCATCGACTGTGAGTGGCGACGGCAAGGCTTTGATAAATTTACTTACAAATTTATAGGGGCAACAGTTGTTGCTGCCATAATAGCTTCGGGGTGATAAATTTGCTGGCACATATGGAGTAGCGGTGTCTATAAGTGAAGAGTGAAATGTATTTGTTTTAAACTGGGCTAATGAACTTGTTTAAATAAAATATTCGTGAACTCCAAGTCGATTCCAAAGATTCTTTGAAATTAACACGACACCATTAAAAAAGTATTGCATACTTTTAGGTGTTTGCGTGGTTTAACTAGTTTCAGTAGAAAAGCAAAGCCCCGAAATGAGCTATTTGCATGCAGCTTGGTCAAACACGAAGTAAAAAATACATTTAAAAGTGTTGCAGCAACAGAATAAAAATGAACCTGCTCTTCCACCCTCCTGTCAAGCCTTTCATTAATTTCCATTGTAAATGGCTTGCTCAGTTTGTGTTGCATACTTATTAGGGTCGACAATTGCTGTTTCTGTAACAGTAAACAATAAACAATGGCAACGGTTGAGGCCATCATCAACAGCAGCATTAACAGCACGTTCAACAAGACCAAATTGGGTTAATTGTAATTGTGTATGGCTTTTGGCCATTTCGAGAGTCCTTAAAGAGTACGGTAGAGTGATGGTAGAGGCAAAGAGTATGGGGTTGGACACACATGCATGCTACTGCTCATATGTTCAGTGTTGTATCTCAGCACATCAGACGCAACGATTTGCATAAACCTTCTCACTGTCTACTGCTGTAAAAACAAATGTCATCGCCAAATTGTAAATTTATGTGCGACCCCCCATTGAGCTGCCTTAACCTTGAAAGAGTTGACTACCCCTAACTACTTTACTCGTATATAGTCTTGAGTTTGATGTAGCTGTCGAGTTATGGCAATTTTATGAACTCAACTCTACACTCCAGCCAGTCAATTACTCGAACTTGAGTTTTATTGCGGATTTAAGTTTTGTCTAGTCTTTTAGTCCCAGTTTCCCCCATTTCCCACATTCCTTTTTCGCCAGACCATAAGTTGTTTCCTCCCAACTCATCTTTCATCACAACTAAAATCTTTGTCGGCGTTAAATCCATGTTGGCTGTTCACTTTTTTCTTTTATGACCTTAACAGGAGTTTTTCTATTTAGAGACGACGTGTGTAACAGTTAAGACAGTTTCCAGTCTCGTTTATTGTTCAGTTTTAAGCATCTAAAAGCTTTAACTATTATAGTTGATTATATGGCCATGATGTGTTAAGATTGTATATGGTTTATTAGTGATCAAAAATGAGAAAGTCTAAGGCCGAGCACTTTGAGAGTGTTTTTAAAATATTTCAAGTGAGAAAATGCATTGAAAGTGTAATAATTTAAATAGATATTTTAAGTACTTAATTAAGTACTTAATTGTTACTCAAATATTAAGAAAATTCGCCTACTTCTATGCTATTTTATAATAAAGATGACTGAAATTTAAAATGCTTTTGCTCCATGAAAAGGGTATTCAGGATTTGGTAGTTCGAATCTATTTCTTTTTTACGCTTCTTTTTTGTTAGACGTGGATTTGATTCACGACCATAGTTAGCATGTCTGTAGGATTTGATTTGCTGTCTCACTTTCATTGTTTTTGTCTCTGTCTCTTGTAGCCCCTGCCCAAATCTTTAAGCATTTGTCTCAGTCTGTGTCTGGTCGAGTTCGCATTGCCAATATGTTATGCCTCAACAAAAACTGACAAGTTGATGACTTAAGCGCACTGAAGCGTTTGGAAAACCAACAAAAAGCTGTAATACAACCAATGGACCGAAATTGAGGACTTATCAGAAATGCTATGAATTGGAAGCACAATTTACTCATATGCCATAAGGTGTGCTCCAAGCTTATGTGCTTTCAAACACATGTCTTGTTAGATAAGACAGCTTGTTTTTTGGACATTAATAGCTGCAAAATGAGTTGAGTTTAATAAGCAATACTAACTAGGTAAAGAAGTAGAAAGTGTTTCTATATATCTTTTATATGTACAGTTTGCTGGTTTCCTAGATTTATTTCTATAGCTTGTCTGGAGCAAAAAGCATCGCAGCATCTTGTTATGCATGTCACTGTCAAGTGAATGAGAGATAGAAAGAAAGGAAGAGAGAGAGGGGAATGTATATTGTTGCCGCAAAGCACAATACAATATAATATCATAAACTTATAGACGATGTCATTTGCATGAAACGTCATTCTAAGCCCAGAGGAAGTTGTTGTTGTTGCTGTTATTTTGTTTGTTGTTATTGTTGTTAAGCGAATCCCGCCTGCAGCTGAGTTTTAAGCTGAAAGTTGTTCCTATCGTTGCCCTCGCTCATTGTTTGGTTTATTGAGTCGCGTTGTCGGTATAAAAAATACAATAAAAGGGAAAAGCTCGACAAAAATACATAACAGAATTATGGAATGTTTTTGCAAACAGCAAAGCTGATTTACTCGTTGTTTCTACTGGAGGAGAGTTCATTGAAACGGGAATGCATTTTTGGAATTTTTGTAACCTAGTAATGCTTTTAATCTACAGCCAAATAAAGTGGAAGTTTTTTAAAATTAATTTAAATTCTATTTCAAAACGTTGAATATCTAAAATTACTATATATATTTTCGTCAGTCTCTTAAATTTATTTAAACAGTTTTCTGACTATTTTATTTTGTAAACGGACTCCTAAAAACACATGGAATGACCTGCAGCCAGAGTTTAGTTCCGGGAAAATAAATATGGGGCATTTAAAGTGGCCTCCCTTATGCATTAGTAAATGTTATAAACGGTTGCTAAACAAATACATACATTCATTCTCTCCCTCATTATAAATGCTCGAAGGATACGAACCCATATTAGGACTATAAAAGGTCCTTCCTGCCTAACCCAAACAAAAGCTCTGGTTGTTTTTAACTTCGTCTTTGTTATTTTGGCTTTAATACCTTTTATTTTCTGACTATTCCGAAAATGTTAAAGTAAATACAGGCATAAAGCGGATATGTTTACTGTGCCTTAGACTCTTGCAAAATTTCGCTTTTGGGTCTTGACTTTCCCCAGCTACTTTTCTATCATCTTTTTTTTTTCTGCCACTCACAAGTCATAGAAAATTAAGAGGGCAAACAGAATTGGTAAGAATATTCGACTTGACTCACAAATTGATTTAAACTAAGTTGATTTTTATTGATTGCATCCAATGAGCACATCGTCCCTGTGAAGATGTTGAGCCTGTAAATGATTAAGATGGTCTGAAGGGTGTGTTCTGGTCTTAATATTTAAGAAGGTAAACAGAATGAACTCTTCGAGTATCAATATTCAAATTAAAGTTGCTTTTTACCCTAAAGTGACGCTTATGGCCAAAGTGCTGGAAATGACGCTTCTCATTTGAATACTTTGCCATTGCCAACAGTTTTCAAGCTATCCACGTGTCCTCAACAGATTCTGATAACGACTATGTTATGCATAGAGTACATTGATTTTGTAAAGATATTTGAGTTTAAGTGTGGAAAACTTAAAGTTTAAAGACTATATAGTAAGAGAATAGTTTATCTATCTATTAGATAGTAAATTTATGATTTCTTTTCAGCAATAACTGAATATTATTGATATTTTAATAATACTTATTTCTTTTTCATTAACATTGAGGTTGTTAATTTAAATTTAAGTGTTAAATTAATACTCACTCTTTTGATTGCGATTTTATTTCTTCTCCGTTTAGTTTTTTTCAATCAAAAGCGTATTCAATTTTCGGCTGTAAAAACTCGTTTAGTTATCTAAATTTTTTTTGACGCAGCGGAAAAACGAAATCAACAAAATCATAATAAAAAGGCCATAACGGCGCTGCCAAATGGAAAGTATCCTGTTTTGCAGGACGATAGAGGCAAAAAGTGAACACTGTCACAATGTTTTGAGAAGCAAGTGGAGAAATGGCATCAACAAATATAAGCAAAGGAAAAAAAAATAGAAATAGGAAAACCGAAGCGAAGCGAAAAAATTGAAATGCAAAAAGCAAAGAAAACAACAACATTTAGATAACAGCAACTGAAAGAAAACTTGGGTAGTGGCAAATGGGAGTGACAAAGGGAGAGAGAGAGACGGGGAGTGGGGCATTACAATAATGGCTGAAAACCCGGAAATAGATGAGCACAACCCTCAACACAGTTTGTTGTATATAATGGCGGCTTAAATGTGGCGTGTGGCGTGTGGCATGTGGCAAGCGGCATGTGTGGCAACTGTTGTTGTAGTTGCTGCCACAAGTTCATTGCAAATAAAAATAAATTTATTCAATATAATTCGAATTTATGCAAAGGCCAATGACCAACAAAATGGCGCATTGTAATTCTGCTTATGTTGAAAGCCAAAAGCTTTTCTTGGCCAACAAAAATTCTAACCACTTCCCTGCGGACTTTAAACAAATTGTAATGGCTTGCAAATACGCATGTGAATTTAGCAGGTAAACTCAAGAGCTCAACTTGTTACACTTACTTTATGGAATTGTTATTGTTATTTACATATTTATTGATACAAATTCGATTACGTCGTAAAATCGCGTCGATTTGCGATTTCGATTCTGTTGTAAAATCGAAGCAAGTCAATCACTCACTTAAGAATTGGTAAATAAACTCAAAAGTGCGCCGCATACCGCAAAATGTATTTGAAACCAAACACACCATTACCACACGTGTACACACGCACCCATACACGCAACACTACACACACTTTCACAGCCGCTGGTGCAATAAAATATCATATAAATCCACAAACAATAAACCTGATCGACAACAACAACAAGTAGGGGAACAATCAAGCAAATGAGAGAAATTGCAAATGTTCGAATATTTATTCTGGTCTGCAACGACTAATAGATACCCCTTAACACTAAACTTATTGGGTAAGTGGGATCTTATTGTTTCAGATTATGAATTATTATTTAGACTAACAACTACTTTGTGGCCAGTTAGCCAAAACGAGCTCTTAAATGCTATTTTATTATCCAATGAATTATTTACTCGTAACTTTCCATGTCAAACGACTCTTAATATTTTTTTGCTTTATAGGGTATCTTGTAAATGTGTACGCATATTTGGTTTATGGCACCGATGAGACGTTTCCGATTTGCGGCCAAAGGGTGCAAGGAAAAGGCTAAAAATGTACTAACTCTTACAGCCAAATGGCGTGAGACAGAGAGAGGGGAGAGAGGTGGTCTCAACTGGTAAATTAAGCATTTTATTAGCGCCACTTGGCCAAATTGAAATATACGCAGTTGCATGTATGAGTAGGTGTGTATATGTGCATGTGTGAGTGGGTATTTGAGTGTGTGTGTGAGAGTGTGTGAAAGCACCCTAATGTGGCCAGCATGTGTGAAATATCAGCGACCAATTTATGGCGCTTGTGCGGGCTCGACTTTTTGTTTATAAATAGCTGCCTACACACACACACACACATACACCTCTCACCCACTAGCAACGTCACCAAATTAAATTTAATGAGCAAATGCCGCAGCAGCCGCTTGGCCAAAAAGAAAAGGTTCACTCAGCAATGCGTCTAAATCAAATTAATGTGCAGTGCAAATAGAAAGGAGTGTAGAGTGGGTAAAGGGGCATTTCAGGGGGGCGGGGGGTTAGGAGTGTTGGAAAGCGCCAACAGTGTTATTAGGCTACACAGCTGCCCACATAATGCTTTCCCTGTCTCGTGTCTCGCAAATAATACGCATAAATTGCTGTAATTGTGACAAGCTGTGACGCTGCCACGCCCACGACAACGCATATATCAACCTAAATAAAATTTAAAAAAAAATTATTCTCTCGGCGCAAGCTGTAAAAGTGGCTCGAAATATATTGCGTTTTACCAGAACCTTTGAAAATTGTTTTATTTTTTTATTAAAAATGCCATTGACATTTTTGTTTATTGACTAGGCGAGGTAGGGAGGAGGATGCAGGTACTAGGAAACTGTAGAGAAAATTTTATGAAAATGAAAGAAAAATGTGCGAAACTTGATTGAAAATTTCTGAAATATTTCGTAGAAATTGAATCTAATTAAGTCTCAATATAAATTCTGTTAGCTCTTCATCTTTTATTTTGCCGTTATTTGGCTTTAGTTTTAGTATCAAATACGTAATTGTGTTGACCATCCTCAAACCGCTTGGCTCAAATGAATGGGGCTTTTGGCTATTAGCCTAGCACATTTGTTACCACTGCTACTGGGATGGGGCAACTAAACTATAAATAATGCGCAGAAAATATGGCAAGCCATAAGCAAGTATACATACGTACATATATATATGGGCTATATAGGCTATAAACACACCCAGTAGCCAGGAGTAGCCAGGCTTTGGCAAACAGTCCATCAGCTGTTTGAGCAAAACTCCAAGTCATAAATCAAATTTAATGGCAACGATTAATTTCTAGCTCGGTTTTGACAAAACTCACTATAACAATAGCCACGCCCCTAAGAAAACTTTTACTGTGGGCTGCCAGCTCACAAATTAGTCAAATTAAAATGTTGCTAAAAGGTTTTTGGATTTGCCAATTGGAAAGGAAGCAAGAGGGGCCGAGGCAGAGTAAATACAGCAGCCTCTTTTCCAGAGTAAACTCAAATAGACAAAAGAAAATAAACTCGTATATCACATAAAGTGCTGTTTTCTCAATGAAAACTTTTATCTAAAATGTTTTTCGTCCCTAAAGAATTGTCAGTCATTCAGCCCCAAAGTAGGCAACACTTTTGATGATGAATTCGCTGTCAACTCGAATTCCACAAGTCACGAGTAACGCGTGGGTTTTACATTAATTCATATCGAACACAAGGTGGTGCCTCTACACACTGAATGCTTCATTTGAATATTAGCTGTTCAAGGGTCAAAGGCAGCCTCAAAGTACAATAAATTATTGAAAAGAGAACGCAATCGATATAGATTAGGCTGATTACCAAGCCATTACATATAATAATTCATTAAAAGAAATAATTCATTTATATATAAGAAATGTTGGAATCATTAATAAATTATTTATTTAGATATTTATCAGTTTTAACATAAAACTTATTCAAGTATCAGTTTTATTAAAAGTTTAGTGAATAATAATAAAGGAATCAATTATATTAGATAATATAAAATGTATATTCAATATCATCTAGCAAGATCATTTCGATTGAGAAGTTCGGAACGTCATAAACTATATACAACTGCTAAATGTCAAATCAATATAATAAAGTACACACTCATTTGAAATAAATGTAAGCTATTTATTACTTCGAATCGAACTTAATACTTGATGTTTTCAATAGTCCGTAGATACAATTTTTGGAAACAGTAGCAAGAAAGCATCGAAATATGAAAGTTCTATACAAAGTGCTAAGTTTTTCGACAAGAGTCTTCGGCTTAAACGAATTCCGATTTGATCCGGCAAGAGAGAAGTTTGTAAAATCTCTCGGATGGCGAATAAATCTATGCATATGGCAATTCACTTGCCTATTTCCGGTATCAATATTGTTTCTATATCGCGATAAGCTATTTAGTCAAGTATTAGATATACGTGATTTTGTGCTGCTAAATTGGGGCCTATACCGAACAATGAACTGGATTCTGTTCGTTGGAATGTCAACGGGTTCTTGTCTATTATTTCTACAGCGGAATAAACTATTGGAACTGTTAAATCTATTCGTAAGAGTTGGAAAAATGCATAAACAAATGTTTGGTCGGAATGTATCCATATCAATTATATATTTGATATTTAACATTTCATGCGGATGGAATTTTTTTAACTACTTGGCTGGATTCAAAATTTATAGAACATTTTTAATTATTTATTTGACTCGTTGTTACATGTTATGCTTATTAGGTGATCTATCGATATATTTACTCAGAAGCTATCTACGATCATTGCATGTATTATTAAATCAAAGTTATAAGTTAACTAAAACACAACAGTCCGTGTGCTTTAACTCCTTCAATAAACTGTTAAGGATACGTCGGATTATTGAAAAATTATATTGGGCAACAATCATTACTAGGTTTATTGTAGAAGTTGAGTACATTATCATGAAAAGTTTTCAACATTATTGGGGCTCTTTATTCCATTCATTTTCTGGCTTCACACTGGTATTTCCAAATGTTTTGCTTAGTGTAAAAATTGCACAGAATATTAATGTGTTAGAGCATCAAATATTAACATTTTTTTATCAGTTAGAACTGCTCAAATCGATTAAAAGCCCAAGGCATCAAAGGAATCTACATTCACTTAGGGTGAGTAATAATTATTTATTTATTTAATTTAATTTAGTTGATAATGATTTATTTTGCATAGTTGGAACAGTTGGTGCTTAAGCGAAGTACTCTTGATGAATGCTCGATAACCATCTACAACTGTGTTTTTGCGAACCGTAGCTTTGCGCTCGAGATTCTTCATTACGCTTTTATTAATGGTCTTATGTTGCTCAGTTTTAGCCTAAAATTTGCATTTACTGATACATTGCCTAAAGCAATTTCTTTTACAAAAGATAGTAGTCCTTAAAACTTTATTTATAATATTTATTTAATATTTTTTTTTTAATTTTAATTTTTTAATTTTTAATTTAATAAATTGATAGCATACAAAAATTGAATAAAATATTAGTAATTAACTGTAGTTGATTAATTCAAACAACAAAATTATTTGATTATTCTATATGTTTTTATTAAGCAATATTTGTTTATTAAGCATAAGACACACAAGTTTGTAATAAATGTAAGCACAAGACAACTGAGAAATTAAAAAATCATTGCTGGAAACTATACATACATTTTAATAGGTGCAACTCTCTATGAATTCGGGACTTCTACTGCCATTCAGTTGGGCCAATAAATGCAATATAAAATGTTTCCAACGTTTCTCTCACTCCCCTTGTTTTATTTGCGCTTGAGTGCGGCTATAAAAACGCTTTGCAGGTGCCAAGAGGTGTGGCCAACAGTGCATTCAAGACAGAAATACAGTGTGGCAGACAGACAGACAGTCAGACAATAAGAAGATTATATTATTTTCGCCGTTCTCCGATTGGACCGTGGGTAATTGCAATTTTGTGCGCTCACGTTCTTCTCTTAGCCATGACTTTATTTACACTTGAACTTAAAACTGTGGCACGCGCAACCACTTAACGATACTCTCTTCCAGTTTATACGATTGCGTTTTTACAATAATACAAATACAGAGAAAACTTAAGTAAATTTCATAGTTAAACTGACCAGTGAACTGAGTTCATTTTTTAATTCTAATGTCTTTATGGATTTAAATACGAAAAAAAAGATAATCTCGTATGATTTACGCATTGTTTATCGCAAATATATTTAATATTAAGCAAAAAAAATATTAGTTAGCTTTTAGTTGAATTAATTACGTTGCTTATTCAGAATCAACATTAAATGTAATTTTATAAATTTTAATGCAATGTCAAATTAATCAAAAATAAATTAAACAATAAGTAACTAAATTCTCAATTAAATCTACTTTTTAATATTTCTTATTCTGTGTACATTTATTAATAAATTCAATCTTACATTGAACTCACTTTTAGTTGCCTTTTTATTTATTTAAAACATGGAAAGTCCACTCTCAATTTAATTAAATAAATGGACTCGCATTATTATGCAAATTAAAGTAGAATACTTGCAGAACTAACTAATGAAAAGCTATCCAAAAAGTACCTTTCAATCCTCTGAGTTTTCGTAACTCACTCGCATGAACATTCATGTTTCGATTTTGTATTTGTTGCACTTTTTGGTGCTCATTTCGTGTGCGGTCAAACGGTTTGTAATCTCTCAAATAAACCGCAGATACACAAACACACACCGTATACACTTTCAACAAGTTGAAAATTGAAGCTTAATGCGTGTATTGGGAGACGAGGGACAGCAGCTGAGCTCATAAAATACGGTTTGTATGGATTATATTTTATGTATATACTTATTTTCTTGTTTACTGTTTTTTTTCTGTGAGGCATTTGGGCGAACGCCTAATCACACTTTTAGCCTTTTTGGCGCTCTGGCAATATATCAGCGAGATGGATGTTATTTGATGACCCGCGTTTGGAAAGGAATCCTTTGAGCTCTTCACATCAATTACTTTGAATATTTTTGTGGCTCTACAGTCAGCTGCCATCAAGTTTCGGTCCTTTCCTTTCACAATTCAAGTTCGGTTGAAGAATAATGTGGAGTCGAAAAAGCGGCCAACAAATTCGCGCCATGTGAGAAAAGCTTGTGGCTTTTTTTTTAATGCTCGTTGATTTCATTTCTACAAAATCATTCTTTTTTTTATCAAATCTTCTTGTTCATGTTTGTTGGTCAAGCATATAATTTCAGTGATGGTCGAGTGATTGAAATTAGGCGAACCAATTGTGCATTTCACTAGTGCTTTCTATTGGAGTAGCCTAGTACAATTCACAACAACTCTCTTGGCTTCGATTGTACCAGATTTTCAGCTACATAAATAACCCCAAAGACAGAGGCAAAGCGCGCAGCTATTGGGCCATTTATCAGGAAACCAGAGCAGTTGGAGCACGGCAGCACTGTGCTAAAATTATGGCACACATTTGGCCAAGTTAAGCAATGAACTGCAGCAGAAACAATGAAATGCATTGAAGATGAACTTACTTGAACAATAGGGGACGTTTAAGTGCTTGTTCTTTGGCTTGAATGGGAACAGAGAAAGAATTATGCTTAGAACACAAGAAATTGGTAGAAAGTTATTTAAGAACTTATCAACCAGAAGACTGGGCTTTTGAATTTTATTGCTTGGAAATCTAAATTTGTGTATTTAATTTAAGTATTTGGGTATAACCCGCATTGTCTAGACGACTGCTCTTTAAATAGTGTCCTTGAGCCACGAGTCGTGGCAATTATCATATGGCTCTTGTGGCCCATTAAAACGACATAAAACCATCCCAATGTGACATTTAGTGCACACGTGTGCGTCACCTTAAATTGTGCTATCAACAGTTGGAAATTTACAGGTGAAAAGACGGCTTAGAGGTGTGTGCTGGACCGCTTCGGTCACCCCAGAGCCCAAGCAAGGTGACCCAGGCACGTGCAGTGTCACTGAAAAAATGGTAGGTGTTCCAAGGCTTTCGATGGCAGGTGAGCGTATCGCAGCTGGGCAACGACATGGCAGGTGAGTTGTGTCAATCTTTGGCTGCCATCCAAGTTGCTTGTCAACCGTCAACAGTCAACTGTCAACCACGACGACAAATGTCAACAAGAGCCAAAGAATCAGCGAGTTGTCGCCATTGCCATTAGAGTAACTGCCAAAGCTGAATGCACATATTGGAAATGGTCAGAAAGTAGTGAGTAGTAGAGAAAGAGATACTGTTTTTTTTCCCCTCTGCTTATTGCCCTCACTGTTGCTCAATTTGTGTGCAGTTATGCAAATGATGTGCAGGTCTGCGCAAACTTCAAAGGGCAGTCAAGAAATGGCTAACGTAGCGTAGAATGCCCAAGTCAGACTCAAAGCCAGCTCGAATGCAGAATGTTAGTAAAAGCGAGGAATGGCAGACAACTGGGGAGGGGTGCAGGAGTGAAAAGAATGTTGGAAAACTGTATGGGAAACCTGTCCATACTGCTGACTTAATGCTTCGCTTGGCTGGCAGAAAGCATGCTAGCGGAAATTGTTTAACAAAAGCAGGAAATGTTACACACACTCAATTACATAGACATACTACATGCACTGCCCCCTCCATCGACTCCACCCCTAACCCTACCCCTCAACCACTGTAAAGAAGCATAGCATTACGTATACGCAGCGTATTGCCCGCTTTAGTTGCGGCATGTGTTGACAACACTTTGCAATTGGGTTAATTGTACATTGGCTCGCTTTGACTCGTTACTGGGCTTGTGTGTGTCAGTTAGAGAGGAATAGACGGTTGGAAAGAGAGTAAGAAGGGGGCGTTGTGGGAGTTGAAGCATTTTAAATGTGGGTCATTGGGTTCGACTCACTTGAATTCTGTCCCATAAAAATGAACATTTAAATGCGTCAATTTGCCAGTGTCAAATACTTGAAATGTTAAGCTCAATTTGTAGTTTCCTTCACTCAGAAAACACACACACACACTCACGTGTCTCTAGAGTCAGCTAGACATCAGCTCGCCAAGTTTGTTCCTCGGGTTATTCTTCTTCCTACACATATCTTTTATCTCGCTGCTTTGCACTCATCACTCGCCACTTTTGTACGCTTCAGAGCATTTGGAGCCAACCAGTCCCAACAGTTCCAGTTCCCCTTAACTTTGTACAAGGATTCACCACTGCTCGTCATAAATATGCAAATCTATTACGTGATTTGCTCATAAAGAAAACATTTAACAAACTAACAAAAACTATGGGAATAGCTACGAACGTGTACCAGGTAGAAAGAAATTGTTTAAAATATAAATATTTTAACTTAAATTGAAAGTTAAAACTGTAATAAATGTGATGGTCACATAAGCGGCTTCTTTTACCAGGAAGTGCTTAAAATCTGTTGGACAAAGTAAACAATTAAGTCGCATTAAGTATTTGCTTAAAGTGTTTTAATGTTTGTGCCCAACAATTAAATGTTAATTAGCATGTTGTTGCATTTTATGTTCGAATTATAATTAAAATAAATTTAATGAGCCTGCAAATTTGCATAGTTAATGGCGATGGCAGTGCCACGCCCTCTGGCAGTTTCAACTATCGGGTAAATGCTGAATCAAAGGCCAGCAGCAAAAGCAACAACAAGAAATTTACTAACAAAAGCAACAAAAGTAGCAAAAAAAATGTAAAATTTAAAAAATCAACGACGGAAGTCATTTAAAACACATTTCATCGTCTGATTTTGCACAAAGTTGCTGTGTGTTTAAAGAGGCCAAGAGGGTGGTGCGGTGGTTCAGTGGTGCGCTGTTGCAGTAGCACATGCCGCATGCAATTTGCTTTAAGCGTACACGAAACAAAATGGAGTGTAATTTAAAATGAATTAATGAACCAAGCAATTTATAAAAAGAAAAACCTAAAGATGTCAAAAGAGCTGCCGTGGAAAGGGAAAACTGGAAAATTTGACACGTAAATGAAAATGAAAATGTAAATGACCAGCAAATGACAGGAAGGAAGGAAATTGCACTCAAAGCCGGATTTTATCGATTAAGGACAGCAGCTAATGAGTTCAAAAGTTAAAAGACTTTTAAAATGGAAGCAATGAAAAGGCAACTCCTCGAAAAAAGTATAAAACAGACTAATATGCCATTAGTTTTATTTTTATTTTGAGATCCTAAGTCACTTTTACTACATTTGGTCAGTTTTTATTACGGCTCGTATGGGCAATGTGGGAAGTGTGCTTTAAATTTTGATGGCTTTGCATAAAATTGAAGGCAAATTGCTCTACAAGGACTCTGTGCTTTTGCTGCTCCAATAAACAATTAATTTACGCAGAGAGTAAGAGAGGGATAGGCATGGAGATAGATAGTGAGAGAGAAAGGGGGAGGGAGTGACATGCTGTTGCAACTTTTTAACGCATCAACTTAATGTGCTTCAGCTAATTTGCTTTTTATTAAGAGTCCCCGCACAGGCACTCAGTACTTGCCACATGCGCCACACCTCCTTTAGGAGAAGGGCGTCAAGTGCGACAACAGGACATGTACTGGCAGCAGGCCTTGTGATTGGGTCATGTCCTGTCGTAGTCAAGCCCAAGCAACATTCTCAACATTCACAGCTTACAGTTTATTATGCTGTAAATATTGCAAATAAAAACAAGATTGAGAGAAGCGCAACAGTCAAATTTAGACGGCTTAAGAAATACTCTAACATTTTCGAAGTATTATTGAACACGTTTTAAACAAAAAACACAAGCATTAAAATCAATCTGGCTGCTTTCTAACTCATACATTTTTGTATTTTGTAGAGCATTGAGAAATCGTTGTAATCGCCATGTAGGAAGTGCACATGGGAGTATGGAATCTGTACTGCCTGCTGTTTTTTAATGCAGTTTCCTTTTCCTGCCGTTCATTCTGAAAAATGTTAACTGCGCTTAAATAAAATAACAGGGGCGGAAAAAAAAGAAATCCACGTTAAAAAAAAGAAAATTAATGACAAGGAAAAGCCAAAGTGGCTTTAAAAATTAACAGCATTAATAAACACAAAAATTATTCAGCGGCTTTCAGGACATTAATTGGACAGTGCGAAGTGAAACCTTTATTTACATTTACATTTTATTTATAGAAACAATAAACGAATTTAATTATTTAATGAAGATTAATTAAATTTTTGCACTGCGCCATCAAGTTATGAGATCCACCCATCATTGCATTGCCAATAATAATATTAAGCATACGCCACCAAATTGGCTTATGGCTAATTATTTATTTACATAGCTAAAGCACACACACACAACTGCACACCCACACAGACACATGCATCTGGGCATTTGAGGTGTAGCACACTGAACGTTTTGACGTCACAAATGTATTTAAGAATCCATTGACACATTCATAAATCGATGGCTGATTTATTATCAATAATTGCTTTCGATTGCTTTTGTTGTGGCTGCGTATTTCTATTCGCAGAAGATGCAAATGCTGCGGCCATAAACAAAGAATAGACAAAACAGGCAAACAAATGAAACGCAAAGCATAACATAATTTGTTTATAAACAAATGCGCAGCAGACATAAAAGCGAACAGCGGCGAACATCACACAACAATTTCCAATTGCTAATTGCCAATTTGGCATTAAAAAACAATTACAATAATATTAAATAATAAATACGCACGTCAAAAAATAGAACAAGTTTCTATGCTTACCCCAACAGCAGCTTTAACAGAAAACTGTTAAGGCTCAACAGGCCACCCACATGCTTAAACAACAGCAGTCGCTCTTAAATGTTAAGCTAACAGCGCTGGAAGTCGGCTCCGAAAGACGATTCTGTTTTCTAACAGAGCGCCGATGTCGCTAGCTCTATCTCACTCTCGCACTCTTGCTCTGCAAGCAGCGCCACGAACATGCACACGCACACACACATGAACTCAAACACATACATGCAAACGCACACGCCAAACAGCTGTTTGGCGTGGGCCTGGCAGAGCATCATCATTAACATTATTATCATTAACATGGAACAACACAACAGCACGTCGCGTGCTCACAGATGATGTTAATATGCCAGCGGCTTCCTTAGCGGCTTCAGTCGTTGCCTATCAACAAAGCGAGGCGCACGTGTGCGGAGGCGGCTTTTGGCCAAAACTGATACCAACATATATAAAATAACATACGCGCAAAGTTGTTAAAGTTTTGTGAGTCAAAGCAGACAAAGAATAACAATCAGTGGAAAATTTCTGTTTGATGTGTGCGCGTGTTATCATATCAAATAAATTATAAAAGATTTAATGCTGTAAAAATTGTGGGAAAATAAATAAAACGGATTTTTATAGCTCCCGAATTTTCACCAAAAACTGTTGAGTGACAACAAGATAAATGCTAATGCTAACAACCATTCACTTGAAATGAGCTTAAAAACACACACATATTATCAATATTTGATTTAGCAAACAGTTACCAAATTCAGAGCAACTGAATTTTGCCTCAAGCAAACAATAAAGTAAAACAATTTCTTGGAAAGAACAAAGTGAACATCTTTTTGGACAACCAAAAAAGAAAACCCGACCGAAGTGAGAGTAAAGAGAGTTAGAGGTAAATATTTATTATATCCACAATACAATAAATCAGCTTTAACATCAACCCAACCGTACAGTGAATGAAAAAAATTCAGTTCCCCAAAAACACAACAAAAAAGTGTCAAATTTATGCGAAGCGGTAAAATGAAACTGCCGGAAATTTATATTGCTTATAGTACGACTGAGCGGGGGAAAAACTTGTACTAAGAGAAATACCGTAAGCATACTCAGCTTCTTTTCAAGGATCTTTTTTTTGCCTTTTATAACTAACACAATGCCAATTGTGTGGGTCTGCAAACGAACTCGATTTATTCATACTTTTGCGAATTCCTTTTTAATTGCGTGGTAAACAAGTAAATCATGCTTTCTAAGCTAATAAGGTAGCAACGACTATCAAATATTGTTTTTCAAACAAAGAGTAAAAATTTTAAAAATGTATAAACTGCTGATTTAAATCAATTGCTCATCAATTAACTGATTTGTATTTCTATGCACAATTTCAAATTTTAACTATTCCTTTAAAAATGTATATTTTTCAAATCAATTAATTTTTCCGTTCCGAAATTGCTTAGTGAATTAAAAATCATTTTCAGCTTAATAGTTCATAATAATTATTATTTTATGCGCTAATTTTTAATAGCCGCAATGCGCTTTCTACTTTCGATTTAGAAAGTTTTCATCCGCGTTAAGCAGCAGTTTTAAAGTTTAATAGAAAATGCCTGGCTAAAAGTAGACTATTAAATTATGACAATCGATTATTAGAAGTGTGCAGCAAAGTGAAGCGAAAGCTCTTATGGAATAAGCCAAGGAATAAGGCATCCTTCTCAAGGACACACACACTTTCATTGTGAGGAAGCTGAAAGGCCCCGTTGGCTGTGCCAAGACGAAGATTCAACTCATATTCCCTATAACGCGAGCATTTCGACAGTTTGCGTATGTGGAAATTTGTCAAAAGTGGCAGAGAACAGGAAACGTGGCAGCGAAAGGGAAAACCATGGAAAAATATAACCCCATCCGTTTCCTTTGTCAGCTGGCAAATAAGAAGTGTTGCATACATTTTGGGGCAACGAGTTTTGGGGGGCAAAACCAAAGACAAATTTAATTAATAAACAGTAGTTACAGTAAATGTGTCAGGAAAAGAATGCAACGTTTTGAATATAAAAGAAATGGAGAAATTGCCGGGGGGGTTTTGCGAAACACAGAACAAAACCGCAAACTCAATGCTGATAATTAAATGTAATTACATAATGTGTTTGTATTTGCGGTTGGCACTTTGTCTGCTTCCAAACTGTGTTTCTGTGTCTTTAATTGTGCGTGCTTATCATCAACAAAAGCAAATTCATATTTCGCAAATGGAAAAACTTCAACACTCAATAACGATTCACACAATTGTCAAGAAAATTGTGAAATTAATTATAATAACATTAAGTTTCAGTATTTTAGCTCTAATTGTAGTTGCAGTTTCTAGATAGCTCTTTTGCATAATTATCAGTTTGATGCAGACTCGATTACAACTTTTTCTAGTGTGTGAGAGTAATTAAATTACAACAAAATAGACATGTGTGTGCGTGTGTGTGAGTGTGTGGTGATGAGGACATAATGTCAACTAATGTCTGATAAAAGCTGATAATGATGACGTGCAGTCCACGGCCTCCTAAAATCCCGATAGGCGACAAAGTCAATAAAATGTAATTAAATCGACATTGTTATCAGCAACCACATACACACTCACACACACACTCAACCACACATTTGCATTGTTTTGCCCTATACTTTTGTTGTATTGTTTTCAATAAAATCTGTGTGAATCTCATGCCAAAAACATTTTGTTAATAGATATATTAATGATCTTTAGACGCGAATGTTTTTACAAATTATCAGTACATATATTTATTTAAAACCTTTTAGCAAACTAAAGTAAGCTCGCAAAGTTTCGGTGGATAAGCAATAACAAGCCCAAAGCTCCATAGAATAAAAACTTTTTAATAAAACTTGGCAAGACGGCAACAGAAGCATCTCAATAAAGGTAGTTCATGGCAAGAGCCCATCGTCAACGGAAAATCGACGAAACTAAAAACTAATTTATGCGCACAATGCTCTTTTCTATCTCCCTCTTTCTGCCTTTCTCAATTTCTGTCTCTTATTCTCCTTTTTCTGCCTGAAAACTGTAACAACATTCATTGTAGGCAGGCTGACTTGCTATGAGGGAAACCTGCCAACTAGTTTCGTGGATATCGGTAAAAGTTCAGCTCATTTCCATTTACCTTTCTGCCTGTGTTTATTTTCTCTTATTTCAATCTTTATCCACACTTCAGCTACTGCTCTTTTTTGGGTATATTTGATAAACAATTTTCCATTCGTAGCCCTTCAAAAGTTGCCTATAGACATGTTCAAGTGGCTGGGAAAACTTCTTCAAAGTTTTGTTGAATCCCGCGGATTTTAATTGAAATTGCTGCTAAAAAAGTGGCTGATGAGTAAAAGGTCAAGTGTTTCAGGCCAAGAAGAAACGCAACAGAAATTAAATTAAATACCTTTTTCTTTAAATTAATTTTACAATTTGACCAATCAAATGTCAGTTTGAGCGGGTTTTTAATTAACGTTTATTTTGTGACTCCTTTGGGCACCGTCTATATGTCTTTTCGGGGCTTAATTGCATAATTCGGCGTGCAAATAAATCTTTTGGCATCAGGTTATCAAAAGTCACTGAGCCATGCACTCGTATCTTGTCTCCCACTCTCAGTACTCCTCTCTCTCTCATTCGCTCTCTGTCTTTTTCTGTTTGTCCATATGGAGTGCAGTTCTGTGGAACTTTCATTACCAATTTGCCATCTGTATGGAGAGCAATGCAATCACATGTCCACACCCATATTTCAAGGACTTAACTTGGCTTTATGAGCACTCACAAATTCATTGCTGAACACTGGTCTACAGTTTAGGTTTTCGTTTTCAAAATTTTTCGTAAGACTGTTGACCTCATTTAAAGCTTTTCGCTTAACAGCAACTGACGATATTTCAATTATGTTCGGAGCCAACATTTTAGTGGTTTTTCCCTTTTCCGTCTGTTTTGTGCCTAAAACTGCCATGTCACGACACGTCACAGCATGATCTTTGCTTTTTATGAAAACGGACCCAAATTGTGGTAAAAGTACAACTTAGCCGGAAATTTGGCGTATTACTGAGGACTAAAAGATGATGAAGTTATTCTTTGTGCAAGAGAAATTTTACTAAAACATTTGCTTTGAGGTTCAAGAGAGGGCCAAAAATTAAATATAAATAAAATATGAATTAAGTGAAAGATAAAACATTTAACTAAAATAAAATAATATGCATTTTGATGTGTAAAACACTCCACTAAAAGTTCAACCTAATAATTTTAATTTAAATTAACATTGAATAAAATGAATTATAAATTTACATTAAACATTTAATTTCAATAATATTGACATAAATTTAATATTAAAATTCATAATAAATATGCCACAGTTATTATACATAAATTTGTAAATTTTATAATTTGTAAATTGAGTAAGTTTAATTTTTTTTTCATCTCTTATTTTAAAACTGCTTTTATATGATTCAAATAAATTTATTAGCATGTTTTGATATGCAAATAAATCAGTTATAATTAATTAATTCCCCTTACTCAGATCAAAGGCTTCAACAAATTTCGGTGAACTTCTTAAAAGTTTAGACATAAATAAGTTAAACCAAGCACAAAAGCAATTGAACTCTGAAGCCTTGTCTGAAAGTGAAGGAAAGAAAAGATGGAGAAAACAAAGAAGGAGAACGGAAAGAAGTTGAAGTTGAACTTGTGAAAGCGTTCATCGATGTGAATTGCGAATGATTTACATTGACACCTCGCTTTGTGGCAAAGTTGAGTCCAGTAAAACCACCAACTTCACAGGACCATAGCTCCAACGCATTACCACCAAAATGACCGATGGTCCCAGTACAGACCCTGTAATGTCAAATGCAACAAGTGTTTGACTCGTACAAAATTTATCGATGGCAAAACTTGCCTTCAAAGTGAATTACGACAAGTTTGTCGTCGAGCTTGGCTCTTGCCACACGACTTTGTTGCAAGGTTTTCTTTTTTATTGCCACAGCGTGGCAAGAACAAATAACCGTATGGAGAGTCATCGGCCCAGGCCGGACAAGTCCTAGAAGGAGATAGCTAGATAGAAAGAGAGTAAAAGGGAGACATTCGAGTAAGATAAATGTCTGGGAAGTTGGTAAAGGAGAAGTTTGAGTTTTTTTCCCAAAGAAATGAACCTGAAAAACAAAAAAACGCTTAATGAAAGCAAAAAGCGTAGTCTGAGAAAATTTAATTGCTTAGTCGTCTGACTAATTGAAAAGTTGCAAGTTTCAACACGATGCGACGCGACTCGACGCGAAGTTAAAATAGAATACACTTTGTCGCCCAAGAAATTCAAGATGAATGATGAAGTTGTATAACTAAGACGATAAAAATACAGAGTAATTTAAGCATCTTAATACCAGCGAGCAAAACTAATAAGTAAATGCGATAAAGTCATCAACATTATCAGTTATATCGTCCAAGAGGCGACAGGAAATACATAAAAATTCCATATTGATTTGTAAGCCGGACTTAAGCTGATAGATACCCTCGTTTGGCCTATAAATTTTATTGGCATCATGTTTCACTTATGCTTCATGTGACATTATGTAGCTCGTAAATTGGCCAAGTTAGTTGGTTACATTTAGGCACGCTCGCATGTTCAAAAAGTTACAATATTTTTGTGTAACAATTTCAATGATCTGCATATCTGCCTAATGCCCACAGTCGACGGTCTATATTTTCCCATTTCCCTGTCATTTTCCGTCGTTTTTACGATACTACTGACCTTCAACTGGTTGTATATTTTATATATTTTCTGATGCGATTTATGTGGACAGTGTCCATTTATCGCGCCATCATGTGTTCTTTTTTTCTTCTCGGGTTTATTTTTTTTCATGGTATGATGAAGGAACTGTCCGCTCTGTTGGCCCACGGACTCGAAAGTGATGTCGTCCTGCCGGCCATAACAATAAATATATGTCAAATATTTTACTGCTTAGCTTATAGTGTCGTATTTTGTACAGAAAGTCGACGCGAAGGCCATCTAGCTTTGTTACTCTTTTCAGCCATTTGAATTTGCACTTATATTTTTGATTGCAAAATTATTCCAAGATCTCATTTTGAGCGGAAATAATAACTTTGTGCAGCAAGTGAAGATGGTAGTGTCTTTCAATTTGTTATGTAGATTATTTAAAGATTTATTTTGTAATTATTTGGAGTAGATTTCTTGAAAATCTTTTATATTACGTCAATATTACTGTATGCTTAATACTGTTCTTCATTTTCGTATTGTAGTTGTATTAAAAAGTAGCATATTGAATCCAATATTTCCAACCAAAAGATGGAAAGACTTTTTAAAGACCTCTTACGCATTAATATCATTAGAGTTGTGTTTAATTTCACACCTCTTTTAAAGTCGACTGAGCACAGACCAATGAATTTTAATTAGTAAATCGCTTAATCGCCTGTTACTTGTTCCTGTCGAATTCCTTGTTTTTTCCGCTTTTATAAGAACTCACAAATTCTTGGAATTGGGAAACGTTTATCGATAATTTTTGGGCATATAATTTATGTATTTTGTGCCCGTCATCCATAATTGAACCGCGCTAAAATAAGCGTTCATGTGAACAATTGCGATGCTGGGGGAGTGGAGACATTGCTTTATGGTCAGGTCATGATTTATAAATAATTAAATATTTATTTTTGCACGTTGTACTGAGTTCACTGTGGCAGAGATGTCAGCGTTTGGCATTTTCCGAGCTCATATGCTCATTAATATTAATAAGACGACATCCAAATGGAACACATTGAATCTTACCTGACTTTTCTGTGTGTTTGAATCTCAACAGGTGTTTGTGCTTATGTTGCCACATGCAGCATGCCCCCTGCCGCATGCCGCATGTCGCATGCCACACGTGTCGACTGTCTTCTGTCGAATGTGTCCTTGTGTGGTAATCAAGTCAAGTGCCGGGAGTACTTGAGCTTTGCAAAGTTTCGTTTTACTTTTGGTCTAAAGAAAATTGTTGCCGTTCTCGTTCTCGTTTTCTTTCCCAGCTTTCGTTTTAGTCTTGAATCCAATTTCCATTATCCAATTTTGATGCTGTCAGGCGCGCATAAATTCGACTGTCCCGATCCCCGAATGCTTTGTTATGCAAATCTCAGCAAAAAGTATCAATCTCCTACTTAGCCAAGCCAAAGTCCATTTACAGTACACACTCCCAGCAGACGCCAAGCATTCAAGACGAGCAGACAGACAAAAATAAGGACATCGTTTATAGCCCCAGAGCGAAGCTGCACAGCTATCGTTTTTTTATGGTCTTAAACATTATAATTCATATTTTTCTTGGAATTTTTAGCTGTTTTTTTGAGAGACTCCCCAGCCGAAAAAGAACAAAAAGAATCACACACAGAATTTATTAAGAAAATTTGACTGAGCGCCCTTTAAACTGTTTTAAATGTCTCACATCAGATGCGGCGCATCTGAGATTATTTTGGGCAATTTTCAAAAATGGCATAATTGCCTCGCCCAAGGACTCCAAGTAAACGTGTATTTATTTTTTGCTACAGGCAGCTCTTGAGGTCTCACGTATTTTTCACCGAGACACATACAAAACCATATTCATATCTACTTTCTAAAACAAAACCTTTGTTTACTTTATATATATGTGAGTTTTACTGTCTGTTTCGCAGCTTCTGGCGGTTTCACGTTTTCCCCACTCCGATTCCGATTCTGTTATCACAGGTGAACGGCGGCAGAGCAAAAAAAACTTAACGACAAATAAAAAAAAACAAAAATAAAAAATGAATTCACTTGTGTATAATTTAGGGAGACAAAACACGAACACGTTGCGAAACATTGGCTGCAAAATGTACTCTACAATAGAAGACATTTCACTTTAGTTGTAAGACACGATTTTTTCTACATTT
The DNA here is from genome assembly GCA_035046005.1 of Drosophila acutilabella. Taxonomy (NCBI): domain Eukaryota; kingdom Metazoa; phylum Arthropoda; class Insecta; order Diptera; family Drosophilidae; genus Drosophila; species Drosophila acutilabella. The sequence continues at coordinate 19,730,598 of JAWNOK010000013.1, forward strand.
TTATAAAAAAATAACTATTTATTTAATTTATTTAGAATGAAAATTAAAAATTTTATAAAATATTCTACTAATTTTTATTTTTAAAATGATGTTTTCTTGATTTTATTTTATTTCTTTTACTTTTCACATACAAAAGTTAACAGAAACTCTTAATTTTTTAATTTTGGGCATTTTTTTCAATTAGAGGAACTATTATTATTACAAATATTTATTAAAAAAGCAGTTAATTTATTTTTAATTATTATTTCAAAATTACAAAATCAGTAAGATTTTCTATGGGGAAATCAGCAGTCAGAGAATTTGTAGTTTGAATTTTTCAGTTGTCACAAATCTGTGCCAAAAATTATCAGACAATTTGTACAGGGAATTAAGAAAAACCATTTCACACGATAATACAAAAAATATTTGTTGCACACCGTTTAGGAGTTTTTTTTTTTTTCATTTATTTTTTCGTGTATTTTTCTTGCTTTTGGAGCGTGTCTCTCAATGGCTTTCAGAGGTGAGCGCACTTTTTTATCTATATAATTTGATTTATGAGAATGGCAGCCACAGACTACACAACCAGAGCAACGATAACCACAATTTCGACTGTATACTGTATATAAAGAATATATTTTGTGGATGGCGAAGAGAAGCGCGGGGCTTTGTGTGCCCAGAGCAGAGTTCACTTTAAGTTATCTCTCTATGAATATCCATTAAAGATGATGAGCCACGCGCGCTTTCAACAGCGCTTAATGTTAGCGTCAACGACGTGTCACGCCCAGGACACAAAGACACACACACACACACACACAAAAAGATACACGCCCTTTCTCCCTAAACATTTAAACAATAAATTAATTTGGGCCACGGAACCTCAACTAAAATCAGTGTCTAGACTCTAGACAAAGGCCTTGTCGAGGGCAAATAGAGACGCCGCAGGAATTCGCATGCTGAATTTAAAGAGCCGACAAATACTCTAACTCTCAGTGGCATCAGGATTCTACCCCACCACTCCAGCTTTGTTTCAGTGGCTTCTTTCTTCCACCCACTCAGCTCGAAGTCCTTTTAGCCCCGACTACGGGAGAAATCATACGCTCATACGGAGCATTCGAGGTTTATTTACTTTTCAGTTTGTTTTTCTCTTTTTGTTGTTTTTATACCCAGCGACGTGGGTACAATAGGTATATTAAAAGAGAGTAACAGTTACATATATTGGCGTTATCAAAAGATACGGATTCTAGTTACTGGGTAACTAGCAGACGAGCATTTCAGATTTCAACGGCAAAACTTGTTTTTTGTTATTTTTTGATTATTTGAAAATTCATTGTAATATTCCTGGTGTTCTTTTGGAATGTTTTCTGTTGCATAAACAATGGCAAATTATTCAAATGCCACAATATGCCTCACAGAGTGTGAACAAGCAGAACATGATTCAAAATGAGCACATCCTAATTATGCTGAGATTAACAAAAATAAAAAACGCACTCTGGGATAGTTTTGCAAACTGACCCAATTTAATAATAAACTCTACACATTGGTTATTACTATATTTATGTGGTGATTAGCAATAATATCTATATGATTATTAATTAATTAGCTCGATATTTAGTATTACTCACTGATACCACAAAATTCCCAGATCATTACTAGTTTAAATACTCTTTTGGGAATACTTCTGTTGGGTTTGGCGCTGATTTTTTGACAGTTTACCAATTAAATTTGTTGACATAAGCCGCTTAGTAAATTTCACTGTGAGTTTTACAAAATCACGACTGACCAACTAAAAAACTAAAAGCAAAAGTTAAAACTTCAATTTAATTAAACAGAGTGCGTGCTAAAACTTTTTAAAAAAGCCAATGGCAATGTATCTAAACTAGACACACGATAATGCCGGCTTAGCTTTATATCGAAAAACTCCAAATTTAATTTCCCACACCCTTTGGGTGGTAACAGAATCAGAAATTTAAGAAGTTCTGATTGTTGTTATAATGAGTTTATATATTGAAGCTAACCTGAGGAATATTTATCTCAGACTGTAACAAGACAAAACAAAAAAGGAAAAAAAAAAAAAAAAATGAAAACACAAACATAAATTTCTATAGTGAAATGTAATATAAGACACCCCTGAGTGAAATCTGATTGATGGTAGAATCAAAGTGTATACTAGAGAAAGACATAATTTATTATATTGTATAACAGTGTTTTAATTTGATATCTAATCAAACCTCTATTATATAAAAATAATAATATGTTATCCTTCTACAAAAGTTTCAAGAATTTTTGAATGTTACTTGTCTCTACTAAATTTCGTTGTACAACTAAAGTTAGTATATAAATGATCTACATTGAAGTTATTATATGTAATTAAGTGCTTTTGTGAGTAAACTAACAGTTGATTAATAGCCAAAAGTCAAAAGCCTTTTGAGGCGCAAAGTGGAACAGCCTACAAGCTAGTTAAGGTGTAAACACACAAACACGTACATGCAACGAGTACAATTAGAAGTTGGCCAATATGCCGTCATTAGGTTCTCTCAGCCGCATTAATAACCTTGTTACCCATGTCTTCTCTTTCTACCTCCCACGCTTTTGGTGTTCCTTTCTTCTGTTGACCCTGTCATTTGACTCAGACGTCCGTGAAGCGTTTTATGGCCAATTGTGCCATGACCCGGCCCCGTCAATGCCAATATGTGCAGCAATTGATTGTTAACCATGTTTGTTGTCCAGAACATGTCATGTCATGGGCAGTCAGTCCGTTTTGGGTTCAGCTGGATTTGATTATCCGTTTCGTCAAATCAAGGTGAGCAACCGAGTTGGCCAATTTGGCTTTGTTAGCCAGCTTGTGGCAGTTATGATGCGGCTTTAACCATCCCGTAATTGCACAGCGCCTGATTAGCATGGGGCCTAATTGAGAGCAGCTTCCAATGCCATTATTTCACTTTGTTTGTAGTTCTCATTTCTGGCCAAAATGTCATTAATCGCAGCTGTCGACCCAGTTATGGGAAAAGGCCATGTACATATACATATATAAATATATATTTCTGGCAACTCATGTTGTTTATCTAACGGGGATTACAACAATTAATTAATTAGAGCGCAATTTAGCTGACTCTTTTAGGGTCTCCCAACTTCTTGTGCCCTCCCCAAACAATCTGCATTGACCTACAAATTCTGTGACACGTGTCGAAATGGAGAAACTCGGGTTGTTGTCTGTGAAGTTTTCTTTGGAAATCATTAGACTGGGAAGTTTAGATTTATATTCAATACCAATTTAAACATTTTTAAGTTTTATTAATAATTAGTGTAATTTTATTTGAAAATATAGTTCTTAATTTAATAATACATGCGAACTTAATTTCTAATTTAGAGTTAAATATAAAATTTAATTTAATGCTTAATTTTATTTGAAATATAATTATTTTCTTTTAAAGTATCAAATTCACAGCTGTCTTTCTTAATGTCTTACTTTTTGGCTTTCTTTTTGTACCCCTTTCCGTGTGTTTTCCAACGGCCTTCAGCGTGCAGAATTAAGTGTCTCCTATAATTGGATCTGTCCGCAAAGTCTTTCTGACAGTGTGGACACTTGAACGGCCGTTCGCCAGTGTGAGTTCGCATGTGAACCCGCCAGACTTGTTTCTTCTTGAAGACTTTTTCACAGAAGCTACAAGGGTGCAGTTTCATCTTTCGATTTTTCTTGGGTGCGAATTCTGTTGTCTTCTCTTCGGATTCGCGAGAACTCTCTCTCACTAGCAAATCATTTTGTACGCTCTCTGTGACAACTTCGGACGCGCACGTGCTATTATCGGTTTCCTCTTTCGTTTCATGCTTATCTTCATGTTTACGCTCTTCGCTGTTGTTCTTTTCGTCTTCGCTTTGTTGCTTCAGTTCGCTCTTTTCGGTTTTGTGCTTCTTAGTCACCGGCATGACGTTTAATTTTAGTTTAAAAGCAAGCTTTCTCTTTCTTGTACTTGTTGGTTTTGCTGTTGGCCCCGCATTAATTTCAACTTTTGGATTGTTCTCTTGATCAGAGAGATCTGTTACATTCACTAAAACGTTCTCATCTTCTATCTTGTTGAATTGCTTCACAGTCAGCTCGTAGTTGCGTTTCAATCTGTATGCCGAATGCAGATCGGATACACAAGTTCTGCAAATCTGTTTCGAGTGTTGATCACTTCGTTTAACTTTTACTTCTACACACTCGTTTATCATGTGCTCCAGACTGGGAAATATGTCTCTTCCCGATACAAATATATTCACCAAAGCGGCTGAGCTGCTCATACAAACGCGGCAAATCGATTCCATGTCTTTCTCGTTTGACTTCACGATCAATACTGTTCTAAGAGTGCGCAGCAACCACCAATTTATAGCGGCTCTCTTAACGCTCTTCACGGTTTACCTACCACTAGGTACAGTCAGCGTTTGGGTACAGAAAACAACAAATGTACCTGTTTTTTTGCGGTACCTACTCGGTCCTCTTTACATTATAATCAAATTTAGCACCTACCTGGGCCGATTTTTTTCCAAATGTTCCCTTATTGTCACGCTGATTTTCTCTTTGAGTTCCAACGGAGTTTCCATTACAAAAGACAAATGAGTAATAATCTAGATGCAATAAGAAGGAAACGCAATCCCAATTCTCTCGTGGTCAAATCCAACACTGGTTTTACAAGAAGTCTAAACAAAGTCGTGTAAATTTCCGTTTTTAAACATATATGTATGTCAACTGTGCTTAAAGCAAGTCCCATTTTGAGAGTTGTCTAAGTCTGCAATACGCTATCACACACAATTTATTTGTTGTGCCGAAAACAGAACTTCATACAGAAAAGATTTGATCTAAGATATGAAATGTCCCCTTTTCCGTCATTAAAGACAAGGATAGTTATAAACCTAAAAGTATGTTTTACATTGTGAATTTTGTTTATTAATAACTCAAATCCTTAAATTAATAATACTAGTTAAAGATAGCAATTTTAAGTTTAGTTTTAAGTTAATTATCCGCTTTTTTCGGCGGAACATGGTTGGCTATGTGACTTTGTAGATTGTGTTTTCGTGTAAAATCTTTTGGACAGTATGGACACTTGAAATTCCGCTCTCCGGTATGAACACGTAGATGTGTATTGCGACTTGAACCCTGTGAAAAGGTTTTCGTACAGTGTGGACAGCTGTAAGGTCTTTCTCCTGTATGAACTCGTAGGTGGGTGGTCAAGAACACCTTTTTAGCGAATACTTTGTCACAAAATTTACAGACATGATTTTTCTTGTCAGGTGAAGGTCTTTTCAGCATCTTCATATTTTGATCCTCTGATTTTTGTTTTTTTGTTTCATTTACTTTCTCAAAATCTGTGGTGCAATCCATACCGGAATATTCTTCAGGTTCTTCTTTGACAAAGTCGCTGACCAGTTCCCAGTTTTCTGCTTCAAGACTATCAATAAAGTCGTGAAGTCGACTCTCTTTTAATTTGATATTCTGTTCGTAGTTTCTCTTGAATCGAATGGCTGCTCGCACATCTGATATGCAGAACTCACATATGTTATTGGCTTGAATTTCAGACTCTTTTATTTTTAAGTGAAAGCATTCGTTGATCATATTCACCAACGATGGTTCCTCAGCGGACAGTGATGTCTCACTAAATTTATTGAGGCACACGCAGCAAACTTGTTCCATGTCTGTCTTTTCGATACTCGTTCACGAGACTGTCTTGAAAGAGCGCGCAACCACCAATTTTATACGAAGCGCAGCTGTTTATTATGCAAGACTCAATTTAACCTGGACTTGCTCTTTTTGATTTACTCTTATAATTGCGGTTTCTCTGCGATGTTCCCTTTTATTGAAATATGCCTCTTTTTAGGGTACGCCAGATGTCTCTTGTTCTTTAATCTTTTGGCCGCAAGCATCGGGGTGGCTATATCACTGGCATTTGCTGTCTCTTTCTGAAGTAGAAGTTGCGTACATACTTTAGGGTACACTTACGTACCCTCTACTCGCTCTTTAAACGGTTGGGAGCCACAGGTAGCGAGGTAGCTTATTGCTTGTATTTGCTCTTTCTTTTTGAAAAAGAGCGTACATACTTTAGGGTACACTTGTGTGCCTGTGTATGCATTTGGGTACCCTTTTGAATTTACTCAATCTTCCTCTTGCGTTTTGTATATACTTACTCCTACTTCTTTTGGTTAATTTTAATAACGATTTACCACAACTTGTACCTGATTTTAAGTCAGTATTATTAAAATTTCAGGGATTAAAACTTAACATATACTTTAATCTAAATCTATGTAAGAGGATTATAAGTATTAACACGCTAGACATTTACGCTTTAGCAAAAATACTCGTGTCTTTAATAAATTCACCTCTTAGTGTTAAATCGTAGTGGAATTTTTAGATTAATAAAGAAAAAAGCTGGCATAAAATATAAAAACAATTTAATATCGAATTTCGCTTCAATTATAATCTAGTTTTACAAAACTCTACTCAATTTGATTAAAGTTATTCGACACTCTTTACCATAATCATTGACAAAAATTATGGCCGCCAAAATTTCTCGTTCCCCTCATTAAATATTAAATACAAATTCTTAAATCTCAGCCTCGTGAAACTAAACCAATTGTGTAACAAAAGTACTATTTATGTGGTTACATACTAATAATATTAATAATAATAACTTTTTCTGTCGCTTCTATGTAATTTCAGAGCTGGAAGAATTATGTAACATCAGGAAACTATGTCATCTGCGGGACCACGCATCAAGTATGGAAATTATATCAAAATATTTGAATTTTAGCAGCGCACATCAACTAATGGGCGTTGCCCGGGATTGAAAATTAGCCAAGCGAACATAACGGCAGTAGCCCGAACATATAGGCCGTAGAAGAGGGGTGGATTAAGGGGGCAGATAGAAGGGAAAGAGGTCCCAAACAAGCCGCACAACAAACATGAAAGGCTACTCGAAACCAAATGGTGCCGCTAACCGCAGCTGCCACATGGACCATGTCCATGGTGGCTGTGGCATCCTGTTATTTGCGCTGACAGTCCTGACACTAACGAGCTTAATAACGCCCACACAGCAGTTGACAGCGACGTCAACAGCGACGCCAGCTGCGACGACAGCAGCAGCGATGTCAGCAAATGAAACAACAACTGGAACACAGATGGTCAGTAATTCCCACAATGGCAGCGATAATGCTGGATTTAGTTCCGTATTGGAATACTCTGAATACCATAAACGACTAAACGCTAGCGGCAGTGGCGTACGCAGTGGCGGTAGCGTATTTCTGGAAGAATTTAATGGAACGCTACCGCTGGGCTACGGCGGAAAACTGCCCAATGGCAGTGGAGCAATTAACCCTGGAATGAAATGTCCGGATGATTGGAATTTTGGAGTTTTACTGATCACAATGATACTCTATGCTCTGGTCTGCATTGTGGGTCTCTTTGGCAATACCCTAGTAATTTATGTAGTTCTGCGTTTCTCCAAAATGCAAACGGTTACCAACATATATATACTGAATCTGGCCATAGCGGATGAGTGCTTCCTGATCGGCATACCCTTTGTAATTTATACCATGCAAGCGGGTAGTTGGGCCTTTGGCACCTACATGTGTAAGGCCTATTTGGTGAGCACCTCCGTCACTCAGTTTACTTCATCTATATTCCTGCTGATCATGTCTGCGGATCGCTATATAGCCGTGTGTCATCCGATATCCTCGCCTCGATATCGCACTCCGTTCGTCTCAAAATTGGTCTCTGCCGTGGCCTGGATGACATCGGTGCTGTTGATGTTGCCGGTGATTATGTTTGCCAACTCTGTAGAGAGTAGTCCTGGTCACATGACCTGCAATATTGAGTGGCCCGAATTGTTCAACACCCAGTCGGACTCTGCTTTCATACTGTACTCGCTGATTCTTGGCTTTGCCACACCATTGATCTTCATTTTGACCTTCTACTGTCTCGTCATACGCAAACTGCACACAGTGGGACCCAAGCACAAGAGCAAGGAGAAGAAACGATCGCACCGCAAGGTCACCAAATTGGTGCTCACTGTGATTACCGTATACATATTGTGCTGGCTGCCCCACTGGGTATCGCAGGTGGCATTGATTAACTCTACCGAGAGATGCGCCTCCAAGCTGCAGGTGGTAGTGTTTTTGGCCTGTGGCTGTTTGGCCTATTCCAACTCGGCCATGAATCCCATACTCTATGCTTTTCTTAGCGATAACTTCAAGAAGAGCTTCATGAAGGCCTGCACCTGTGCAGCTCGCAAGGATATCAATGCACAACTGCAACTGGAAAACAGTTTCTTTCCCAAGTTCGGCAAGGGAAGACAATCAGAGCGTCTTATTGGATCCAATAATTTAGGTGGTAACAATTCGAAAAACAAGAATAAAAAAAACCCATTGACGGGCAGAAACAACAATGCGGCCATGAATGCAACAACAACAACGACAACTACGGCTGGAACCGATGTCATTACCTCCATTCAGCCAATGGCAACGACTCATGCCCCACCGCCAGTGGCTGCCAATGCCACCGCTTTGGTTGTTGTGAATGCCGAGACTAATAACTGTAAGCCTCCGGTGCTACACACGGATTTATAAGACCGGGCTCCTGGTGTGCCGCTCGAGACGGTTGTGTTTATAGCGCGGAGATGAGTGCGGGTCCAGGTGGGAAGCCATGATCCGGGGGAGCTTGCGATGAGTAAGGAACTGATGAGGCCATCAGAAAGCTTGTTATAAGTATGTCATGATATTTATTGATATGAGTGTATGTGTGTGTGTTTGTGTATTAGAGCGTGTATGTGACTGTATGTGTGTATTGCTTTTCCTTCTTGGTGTTGTGTATAACGCATAGGTGAATAAAGCCAAAGATATAATCTAAGAGTATAATAAACGAGCGCAAAGCCAAAGATTTAATCAAAGAAAGACTTTGACATAAACGACGAATCTAGAATTCTCTCACAAAATATTGCGATTGAGAAGAAAATGAAACAAGTCAATGAGATTTATAAAATTCCAGCAGAAATATTAAACAATTCCACTGGAAATAAAATTTAACACAAGGAAATAAAACCGAAAAACAGTTAAGAAAATCATCACATTAACGAATTAAATTCCAATGTGATTACGAAATTAGAATGGAAAGAAATTCATAAAATTTATCAATAATATAACAAATATTCATTCAATTTAATTATAGTGTTTAAGTGTTTAAAATATATGTATTTGCATACAGATAAATAAAATAATCGAATAAATTTGATAACTTTTAAAACAACCAATTAAAGAAACATTTGCATAAAGAAGCTTAAAATATCCATTAAATACGACTATTAAAATGAACCCCAACAATTTAAAAGTACTTAAATGAGATTACATGAAATTATAAAAGGAGTCTATAATTAAAATTAAAATAAAGTAGTTTTAAGACCATAAGCTATTTAATGTTGCCATTTGAATACATTTATGTGTGCAATTTGTATTTTTGAATATAAAATAAGCTTTTATTCAAATTTCTCGTAGTTGTAAAGCATTGCAAACGTTTTTAAGAATAGTCCGAATAAAGTTACAGGAAAAACGAAAAATATTTTCAAATATTTAAGTGTAATATTATATTTGCCTGGAAATATAAATATAAGAGAAATTTAAGTTCGCATTAAAATAAATAAAATGCAAAAAGCAAATTGAGTTTTATTGTAGATAGGAATTAAACACATAATATTAATATAAATACTTTAATGCTCTTTAAAATTCATACACATATTTTTAATACACAGATTAAAATCTTATCATTTGCTATCTATCTAAATCGCAATCCCCCATTCTCTGTGACTTGCAAATGTATTTTATTACGTGCGGAAAGATACTGATACAGAAACAGATATAGACATAAAGAGAACTAGCAGTTGAGAGTGTGAAAATAAACACAAATAAAAACAAATGTGTGAAGGAGAGCAAAACAAAACTATAAAGAGCACAACAACAAAGAAAGAAAATGTCAACATGAGGAGCAATTTTCATGCTTGATGTAATGTCCATTTGGAAATTCACAAGATGCTAACAATCTACTACCCGAAAGACAATGCCAAACACTTTACAAAATAAAAATGGAATAAGAAATTCAAATACACTCCAACAAATACTCTGGCAAGTGGAGAGCAAGTTACGTTCAGTAAAACGACAAAATTCTCGTTCATCTCATAAAAACTAAACAAAGTCTCAACTCTCTTGGACAATGGAGCTAAAAGGCGTGCTAAATTAGATCTTCGTAGATAGTTTTACTTTTGCAGTACTACGCAAAATGTTTTTATTTTTAGCTAGAAATATTGGACAAATGGAGAACTTTTTAGGCAGAAAGAAACTTTTAAATTATTTATTGTATTATTTTCCAAGACTTACATTTATTATTAGAAGTTTTTAACAATAAATTAAAGTGGCTTAAAATCAAAATTAAATTTATTTTGTAGACAATTGAAGTGCTAAAAACTGTTACTTTAGTTCTTTCTGCTTTCAAAAATATTATAATGCTATGCAATATTTTTTATTAGAACATAGTTAACTCTAACAAATATCGATATATTTTTTAAAAATTCTAGGCTGCGCTGATTACAAATTGTGACAATAGAAAAAGCTTTTAGTTGGAAACTTGCTTAATTGATTGCTAAATTAACTACAAATTATAAAAGAAATAAAAATATTTTGTATCAGCATTCCAAGGTATTCGAAAGTTATGATTCTATCTGGGAGTATAAAAGTATTCGCAGCTTCATATACACTTCAATTTGTGTGTAATGAAGTAAGGTTGTGGCTTTGCCTTTGACTTGGCTGGCAGATCGTAAATCCTCAAGCTGGCCAGTTGTGCAAAGAAAAATATCAAAAACAAAAACAAAAAGAAAATCAACAATTGCGATGTGCAGTCTGTTGTTTTCACGAAAGTTTTTCTTTTACTTTTGCTTTGCGATATATGTGTGTTTTTGTATGGGTGTGTGTGTGTGTGTGTGTGTGTGTGTGTGTGTGTGTGTCTGTGTACAAGTAGATTGCCAGGGTCAAATGTTTTTCATATTGCTAACAACAAGCAGAAACTGGAAAATAGTGGGGAAAACAAGTTGGTTGGCTATTTGTCAGCACATGCACTGTATCTTGCACTGTCTGAAGGTCAGACCCACTCGCATATTGATTGTTGGGAATTTCATTAGCAGCAAAATTCAGTGGAGGAATTATGATGCTACCGACAGCATTCTGATGCACTTGTCCATATGCTGTATCCCTGGACAGACAATGGGCCAAATGGCATCATCATCATCATTGGCATCAGCAACGACATCGGCATCGGCATCAGGATGAGCAGCTGCTCATGGCTCGTGGCTGCATGCAAGGATATAGAAAGTGGCAGTGCTCTTAGGATTTTAATGGGCTTGTCTAGCTGCATGGCAAATGCAACTCTGTAGATGCAAATCCCCCTGCCAAGCTGAAACTATGGCAAAAGCAAAAGCAAATGCTGAAGTTTAAGGTCAAGCACAAGCACAGAAACCACTTAAAAGTCGCTACGTGCTCCAAGATACGAGACAGCCACCGGACACAGCATGAAATGCAGAAAGGCAGGGCGGTATAGAGGAATATTGGGAGACAAGGAGAAGGTGTCAGGTTTCAGGTCGCGGGATATGGCCAATTTATAGCCATATTGATGCAAGAAAACTCAGCTGTCAGTTGAATTATGAAAACAGCTTGGGGCTTCACAGCTTCACAAGTATCTCAAATATTTCCAACACAATCCTGCTGCTTGTTGTTCAACAGAAGCTAATTAAATTCCTTTTAAAGCAACTGCTACGCATCCTTTGTCCTTGTGGCATTTCTTGTGGCTATATCTGCTACGGTCAGATATCGACTTCAAAGCGTATCGTATATTGTTCATATTTTGACCCAATTTATAGCTGGGCCAATTACGTATATATGTGGTACAGTATAGACATAAATATATGCATGAGAAATCAAATTAATGCTTCACACTTCATAAATCGGGCAATGAAAATGAACAGATTAAAGGCCTGCTCGCACCTAGACCAATTTCATTTCATTTCAATTTTCCATTTAACATTTTCCATTTACCCTATCCAAACTAAAAATACAACAAAGCCGCTTTATAAATACATTAGCACCTCAATATGCTGGCAAATGGCTTACGATCTATATATTTACATATCGATATATGCAAATGTTTGTAGTATAAACAATGAAATCTATATACTCTGTAGCTGTCTTTGGGTCTGTGACTGTGTTGGTGCACATTAGGGTATAATAAAAATTATATAAAAGTGAAATTTGTTCAAACGAACAATTCAAATAAACATTTAAATTCAATTCAAATTTGTAACGACTGGAAAATTAGCAATTGGTCTCCAAGGGCTACAAGTTGGAACAACTTAATTTAATTTAAATATGTAAGAAGAGACCTTAATCAATTAATTGTTTGTTTATAGAAAGTTTAGACTTCGGGGGTTAATATACCCCAAATCCACGTATTTAAACTCATTACTATCTTATTTTTGTCAACAGAAATATGAAGATTAACTTAATTAAGCCAATAAGGAAAGCATAAACATTAAACAATAGAATCACACTACACTTGTCTCTTATCTAATTTAAACTGATTCAGTTGTCTTGGCATTTCTCTTGACTCCAATTACCAACTATTAACGTGAGAGAATCTGAATGACTCACTAAGTTTGTGTTGGTGTAATTTATGTGTTTAGTTAGTAGTGTTTAGCTGAATGAATATCTGATAAGGCGGCTTATCAATGGATAAGAAAGCTGTGAAAATTTTTAAACAGATGGAAGCCAAGTTGCAGCTTCTGTTGTTTAGTTTCACATTGTTATTCATTCGAATTGCACCACAAAGTTAAAAACTAACAACAAATATGCTATTTTTATTATACATCGTATTTCTGCGATGCTTTGCCGTACACGCAATATCGACAGATGAAGATAAGGCGGTGAGTACAACTGGAGTTCAACATGTGTGTTGAATTAAATATTAAATAATATTTGTTATACCTTTTAGCTGGACAACTTTATCGAATCGAAAGTTATTAATATAGTTGATCTTCAGGGTACATTGGGAGACCTCGAACTGAATGCAACCTATAAGAATATTCAGTTACTGAATATTGCCAGCAAATCTAACGATACGGCAAATGTATTTGAAATTTTAGAAAATCCAGTTCGTAATGCAAATCATGAGATGCAATCTCAGAAAGCTTTGATAGAACAATTAAAAGCTCAAGTTGCGGATCTGCAAGCTTCTGTGCAAAGCATCAAGAATTTGCTGACTACTAAGAATTCGAATGAAAAGAAAGCAACAAGTTGTTTGACATTTGATACCTGGGAAACTGTTCATCTGATAAATGTTCCCGGTATCGCCCCATTTCGTGTACTCTGCGATGTTTGTGAAGCGGAACTGGGATGGACTGTAATCCAGAGACGACTAGATGGAAAACTGGATTTTTACCGAGATTGGAATTCATATCGTGCTGGCTTCGGAAATTATGATGGTGAATTTTTCTTGGGTCTTGAATACATATATCGACTGACAGTATCTCGTCCGTATGAACTTTATATTGAGCTGGTTGACTTCGAGAACACAATGTACAATGCACGATATGACAACTTTCTCATTGGCAGCGAAGAGGAGAAATATATGCTCAAAAGTTTGGGTACATATAGCGGCACTGCCGGCGATGCTCTGAGACATAATCTTTACGATAAATTCTCGACTTACGATCGTGATAACGATGCTTGGTCTAGAGGAAATTGTGCCAACTATTATGAAGGCGCTTGGTGGTTTAACTCCGATGCCAATAGGTGCGTAAAATAATACAAATCTACTGAAAGACGCTACAATAAAAGAATTTATTTGCTTTCAGTAATCTCAATGGAAAATACTATAAAAGCGGAGAGAGAAATGTGAGAGGCACTTGGTGGTATACACTCAAAGGCTATACTTCCATGAAATCTGTAAAGATGTTAATCAGACCAAAGTACACGCTAGTATAAATTTTGTAATGAAATAATCATCCGATTTTCTTAATTCAATTTTACTTATACGAATGGTCGGAAAGTTTGTGCAATGCTTTAAATACGGGGATGCCCCCAACTTTACATAGCTGGGGACTGATACGTTTGTTGTGTCTGGACAATTGCAAGGGGTTTAAGCTAGTGATGAGTATCGCAATATTAATTGGTGTACGAAAACGATTTAGATATATAAAAACGATACGAATAAAAACATTATTATGCGATTAATAAATTAAATATACATTATTATTTTTAAAATATTTTTTTTTTTTGTTTAATCAACAAGTTTTTGCATTGAATTCCGTTTTTGTTATTCGGTAATTCACTAAGGTGATTAATTGATTAATATAATTACCTCTTTTAATCTTATTCTTTCAGTAAATATAAATTTTGAAAAATATAATAATTAAACATATATATATAAAGTATAATAATGTTATTAATAATGATAACTATAATAATTATAATATTTTTCAAAATTTATATTTACTGAAAGATAAATATATATAAATACTTAAGCCAAAAAAAAATAAAAATAATTAAAAAAAAAACATATGCACATCTCTAACACGGACTCAAATTCCGCTGACGGCACAATCACACAATGTTTTTTACTTGAACATGCTCAATAACTGATAAGAGCCGAGGCTACATGATTCAACAACTGAAAGCTCAGGTTTAGTTTAGTTTCAAACACACTCGGAGAAACAGCTTATATTTTTTAATATGAAAATAAAGTACGTGATTTTGTTGCATTTCTTGCTATTTATTGTGTCAATTTCTGGCCAAGATATACCAATAGCCAATGAAGTCGATGATGTGAGTATAGTGACGAGGAAATTTTCGGTTTGTTATTCAAAATCAATATTTATTGGTGATTTCGTAGGAATTTAGCGAGACAAATCAGAATTGCGATGCATATTGTTACAGGGAGTTAATGCCAGCCATTGCTCGATTTGCAAAAATTGGAGAAACGATTGAGAATTGTTACTATGTGACTCGCACAAAAGACGAGGAGATTGCCAAACTGACAAAGAGATTGGCTGAACTGCAAGTGAATGTAACTATTTTCAAGGATCTCGAGACTTTGTACATTGAAAAAAATAAGCACAAGGACGATCTAATCGCAGCACTGGAGAAAAGATCTTGTGAAAGTAACCAAACTGAGAACTTGATTGTATCACTAAGGACTCAGATTGAAAGGAACTCGGAAGCTATAAATCTACTGAACGCCCAATGGTCGAACTTGAACGATTCGATTATTCTTCAAAATTATAATGCCAAACAGAGCAGACAGAGTGCTAAGATCATCCAAGAGGTGGCCATTAACTGTATTCCTTACGAAAATTCAACAGGTGTTCATGAGATAAGTGTCGATGGTGTTGGATCAATCCCGGTTCTGTGCGATGGTCAAACAGCCGGAAACGGATGGACAGTGATTCAACGTCGATTTGATGGCAGTGAAAACTTTTACAGAAACTGGTCAGATTATCGCAACGGCTTCGGGAAGCTACATGGAGAATTCTTTCTGGGACTTGAAACGATACATAAAATGACAACATCTCTACCCTACGAATTATACATTGAGTTGAGCAGTTTCTCAGGTGAAGTCCGTCATGCCCGATACGATAACTTTCGCATTGGTAGTGAGGAGGACCAATATATGCTGATGTCCCTTGGAACCTATTCGGGATCAGCTGGTGATGCTCTTACTTATAATCTGCATGACAGGTTCACCACCTTTGACAGGGATAACGATCGTTGGAATGCTGGAAATTGTGCCAATTATTACGAAAGTGGATGGTGGTACCACTTTTACGGGAACAGGTACAGCCAAGTTTAGAATATATATCTTATGATTACTTTAATATGTGTAATCTTTTACAGTAATCTCAATGGAAAGTACATTGATTACGAAGAGTATAACGTAAAAAGCATTTGGTGGTACCACTGGAAGGGCTGCAAGGCATTGAGCTCTGTGAAAATGATGATTCGTCCGAAGTATTCATCGATTTAAATTGAATTTTTTAATCAATAAAAAGGTACAACCAATTAAAGTATTTATTTCTTATGATTACTCTAGTATGTGTTATCTTTAACAGTAATATCAATGGAAAATACTTTGATTACGAAGTGTATAACGTAGAAAGCATTTGGTGGTATAACTGGAAGGGCTACAAGGCATTGAGCTCTGTGAAAATGATGATTCGACCGAAGTACTCGTCCGAAGACTTAAGTTCAAGTCTTATAAGTATATAGTCAAGTCTTCAAGTATATAATAAAGTGAATATTGCACATTTATAATCTATATGCGATAAGGAAAACGCATTTCATTTGAAATGCATTATGTATCACATTGAGAGCAAACAGAGGATCCATAGAAGCTGTCAAAACATCGTCAGCACTTCGACAACTTTGCATAATCCATAATTTCCCCATTGTCAGTTGCTTTTTCGATTTGATGGTAGCAAACACACATCCACACACACTCACACACACTACCCAAACCAATAGTTTTTGTTCTGTATTTGCTTAGCGCCAGAAATTCTCAACTGAGGAAATTGCTCACATTTCGTGTCCAAATTGAAAAGTTTTTCAAAAGTTTTTTTGTGTTATTTTTTTTTGTCTTGTTCTTGTGGTTTTTCCTGTAGTTTCAGACTCTATTGCACCACTTATTGTGGTTGATGTTTTATTATATTTTATTTTGCACTCGTTTTGCTGCCTGATTGCCACCCAGTTCGATACTCGGCTAAGCAAATTGAAAGTTTTCACGCTGCAAATTTTGTGGTTAGTCAAGCGATTCCAATTTTCCATACCAACAGGAAAATAAAAATGTACAAACTATTTGGAGTTTTGTTCGTTTAAGCTTGCACTTTCTCGCCTTGATCCGCTTTTGTAGCTAAAAAGTCAGAAAAGTTGTTGAAACTAGCAAATAATATTGTGCAACCGCAATAACACTCAGCCATAATTTGAATAGGAATCAGAATGCTTACCAAACATTATAAGCTCCATAATGAACAAATAGTTTTGTACAGTAAATAGATTAACTAACAAACGGAAGTACCATCAAAGGCAATGATTGATGGCTGTTTTCTGATATACAAACAACAGAAATCAGCACAGAAATCAGCACAGGAACATAAAACTGAGAGTGATTAGACTGAGCTCAAATAAACGACCCTTTGAGCATGATATGTGCATTTCATGCAGTGCAAAGAACAAAGTTAAGTTTGCTTAATATTGTATAACTTACTGACAGAGGTAACAAATATCAATACACGACAGGGTCAAGCTCAAATCGATCAAAGCTGACAGCAGAATGAACAAGTGAATGAACCATTTTGGCCAACTTCCGTAAACAAAAGCCAGTTTAATACACTTTTCCTCACGTCTTTTCTTTCTTTTTTTATAGCCTTTCCCCATAAAAATGCTTAAAATATGTTGCCCATATAAATGGTGCATGTCAGGCTTTTAGGCAGCACCTAAAACTGCCCACTGTATAAGAAAAACAAAAAGCCGTCTTCGTAAATTACTTACTATAGGCCATGGCCAAGTGTCCCACGCCCACACTGTACTTGTCCTCCAGCACAGTGGTCATCAATTACATCAAAGTGCGTGAAACGTTACACAAATTGCCTAGCCGTAAATTAGCCACACCCAAGTGACGGTCATAGCTCAACATGATGCTCCTCGATTGAGTTGATTGAAAAAAGTACATAAGTAACTGTTTAAAGACAAAAAAACGTTGACCATCTTCAAGTCGTTGTGGCAACATGATAGACACAAATTCGACTCTGGACTCAGATTTCAACGCATCGAGATAAGATCTTAATTATACTCACAAACACAAGTTTCATACAACAAACACAGTATATATGTATACAGTATATATATATATATAAATGTCTATATATATTTGTATGTTTATATACACAGCAACACATCAGCAAGTCAATGAACCATTGGCATAGCCTACAAATTCGTTCAGCTCTTTAATATTCCACAAAGACATGTTGACACTCACTTCAGTCGCATACACTCTTACTGCCTACTTATACCCATTCAAGAATCAGTGAAAGTGTATATGAAATGGAGTACAAAGTATTTTTTAGCCACTGATTTCCTTAACTTACCGTAACCTTTATTATATTATATAAAAACAGTTTTTTGTATTGTTCATAAGATTTATTTAACTTGTGTTCGCTTTATGAAACTTTCGGCATTCAAAAACAATCCGCATTTCACCTAAAAAAGGAAGTGCGTACATTTGTCTATTTATTAATTGTTACTGAGATTTAATTTTAAATAAAAATTTAGTAGAATGCCAGAGCAACAATATTTTCTAACTGTCTATTGTTAAATAGTTTATAAACTTATTTTAAATAAACTATAGGGTATAATACATTTAGTCATTTCCCTTTCTTTACGTTTTTGTTATTCTTTTTTAAAGGCGACAAAGCAATAACAATTTCCTGTTTGCGTAAACTTTACGCTTACACATTTTCAGACCAGAAAAGCAGCGCGTGAAGCAGGACAAGGACTTCAAGCCGGACCCTTGCCAGGTCCAGGATCGGGGCACAGGAAAACATTAATTACATAGAGCACACATACACAAACGCACATAAACAAACACACATACACGTTGCGTAGTGTGCAGTCACACACCTTGGCGTATACGTAACAATGATACAAAAAATTGCAGGCCGGCATTGAGGAGTAGCCCTTGGCCTCAAAATATGTTGTTGGTTCTCAGCTTCCCACTTTCCAGTTCCCAGTTCCCAGCTTCTCAGCTCGACCTTTCTCTGTGTGTAATTTGAGTTTGTTTTGCTCTTTGTGGCTACTACGCCAGTGTTTGGACATTGTTTGTGGGGCATAGTTATTTATACTGGCCTCCAGATGTAAAGACAGCTCCTGTTTTTCTGGTTGCTCTAAGTGCCTTTTATGCCAGCTGATGAGCATTTTATTTGCTGACCATAATTGTACCCCAACTCCATGGAGGACCAAAGATTTGTCATTGCGCTGGGGTTCCAAGCGGAAATGTGGCACGTGTTTTTTGTAACTGAAATAAATGGGGAGAGCGTGAAGTTTTCATTTCATTTTTTTACAGCAAATACTTGTATTCTGTCAGTTGTAATAAGCCTGGGTTTCATGACATTTGAGTGGTTTCCTTCTTTTTGGTCAAGTTCCTTTTTAATGAGGCGTATTTGTTTGTTATAAATTACTTATCGATCCAGAATTCTTTGAATTTTCCACTACTTTTCTCGGAGAGTACTTTCATCTTTGATTGAAAACCGATAAGACAAAGGACACAGCTAACAGGATTGCAATATTTCAATAATTTGAATAGCGTTTCAAATTGTTAAGAATTTATAACCGTCTTTTGTCAACAATTTGGCGTACTTTTTACTTTTTCTTGTGGGTTTTAAATGAATTAAACAAGCTTAAATTAATTAAAACTTCTGAAATTTTGCCTCTTTCACTCTTTGCATGGGAATGTGTATGTGTTATATAAGCCAAAACTTTTCTTAATGTTTCCATTTGCCTACCTCATTTAAAATTCCCAGAAAGCACAAAGGCAAGCTTAAAAGTTTCCCCAGAATTTGAAATTAAAAGCGAAAACCAACTGGGACTCATCCAATAAAAAATACAGAAAAAAAAACCAAAGAAGAAAATAAAAAAAAGAGTAAGCACCAATCATCATGAGTAGCGATAAAAAAAAAATGTTAAAAAAAGCAAGCTGTAGATATGCAAAAATAAATGATGATATGCGTAAGCCCAGAACTGGGTAACAAATGTTTCCAACAATAAACGGATGGGTCCCGAACAACATCGTACAGTTGTGTCTTTCCGGCCAGGCCATTAGTCATTATTGACACATTCTTTCCGCCTTTTTCCAGCCACTTGGAGTCTGCTAGATTCGGACAATCAGCCATCGGTCTGTCTGTCTGGCAGTCAGTGACACTTGAAGTTTGGTTTTTCCTCAACGGCTGGAAGAGTTTTCTGTCCCTTGGATTAATAGTGTTGTTTCCAATTTGATCACATTTTTGTTAGTTTTCCACATGTTTTCTTTTGCCAGTCAAGTGAGTGCACATCGATAAATACTCGTAGATTTTCATTTAATTTCTACAAAACGAATCTTACTTTAAATTACTAAACTAGTTGAATACTAGTTTATTTCTATATGAATGGCTTGCAAGATAAGCTGTCGGAAGTTTTAGTTAAATGGGAAATGGAAACTAGAGCAGTAAGAAAACGAACTGGCTAAAATAGACAAAATATTGGCGTTTGCTTCCTGGTTTGTTGGCCAGCTTAGCTTACAGTTCAATGATATATGCTGTTAATTTGCCAAACAACAAATCAGTTGGGATTGAAAAGAATGAGACGGGATAGACAGAAGCCAAAGCAATTTAAGTTTTCCTTTGATCTCTGACTAAGGCAGAAAGTTAATGGAAATACGAGGGGCTGGGAAGGGACTCGAAACAATAGGCAAGGGCAAAGGTTGAGGAACGATTAACTTGACCTTTGACTGTGGTCGATAGCAATTGAGTTAATTTGTTTCTTTTTTTCACGCTAGTTAAACAACTGAAGCAGGGGCTTATTGTAATCAAGTAGTTTACTGAAAATGAGGGTTACAATATAAATATATGCTCAATTTGATCATATAGCTCATATTGGCTGGATTTTAAAAGTGACCAAGAAGTATGAAAACTGTGACTTAATTTAATGCAAAGTCTTACTTTAAGCCAAATACACAAGTATTGGCATTAGCAATGAGAGTAAATCGTTTAAGTTGGCTGTTAGTTAACCATTTTAGTATCAAGTTACCCACAAATAAATGGAGTACAGCTTACAAATAGAACGACTGTTTAAACAGAAAATTTCGAAATAGCCAAACAATGGTCTGTTTGTCTGTCTGTCTGTCTGTCCATTTAAATCGAGTGTAAATGTTTATTTAATCGTGCAGAGCTACAAAGTTTATTGTGAACTCAATTAAAGCAACGCCTCGTTGGTTAGTTGGGTTTGTTCAATTCTAGTATAGTTCAGCTGGTTTGTTGTTGTTTTTCTTGCTGGCCAAGTTCGATGGTGAATGGTCTGGGCTTGGGGTTGGCCAAAACAAACACACGAATGCCAAAAAGCGGAGCAAAAGGCAATGCTGCAAAAATGTGGCCGATTCCTGTTACAAAATCAACTAAAACAACCAACAACACAAAAGAAGCCGCTAAGTAAACACCGACACTACAACAACAGCAACAAAAAGTGAAAGAATAACAACAAAGTAAATAGAAAGAACATTCAGTCCGTTCAGTTGCCAGTTCTCCAGTTAGTTAACTTGTTTCAGATTCTTGTTGGCCTGTAACTAAGTTGCCCCGAAAAATCCAAAACAGTAAAACTATACAACGACTTAAGGCGATGCGAATCTGGGTGTTTTTTGAGGCGTGTCCAGGCAACTAAACAAGAACCAGAAGTACACAACAAAAAGGCAGCTAAGCTTAAATCACAGAGTACTGAGTAAACAAAAGGATCCTTTTAAGACACAAAGGACTCCTTTAGGGGGTCTGGTCTACTCGCTTAAATGAGCAGCGAAAATATTTTGCATAATTAAATGTAACTTGAAATGCCAAAATAATAATTAAGGTGACAGCATAATGAGTTTCCTCCGTACCCCGCGTCGGGCAACGCGCTCCAAAGTAAATTGATTGAAGAGAAAAAAATAAGAGGCTGAGAAAAAGATTTGAGACTTTAATTGAATACAGAAGACAACAAGGAGCTGTGAGTGAAGGTGACTGGGGCATTCAAGTTAAATGGCCAAAACATAAATGAGATTTGGGTGCAATGATATCAGATTTGAGAGCAGAAATCAGTTGAAAGTGAATTTAACTAAATTCAACTTGCCAATTTCTTACAAACACTTTAAACTTCTACACTTTGCCTATCTCTCTCACTCTCTTACGCTTTCCTTCATTCCATTTTTCTGCTCTTCCTTTTTGATCTGTGCCCGACACATTTGAAGTGCAAACTTGAGCTGCAAATAGTCTAAAAGGGTCACAAGGATTCCTGGACAATGGTCAGATAAATCAAAGTCAAATACAATATATTTGTATAATATTAGAGTCGATGAAATGAATTCATTCATTAACATTGCATTGAGTTGGTCTAAGTGCATGTGATTAGAATTTAGAAGTTGTCTGTAAACTGCAAATAGCATTACAATTTTATATAATTTGCTTGCTTTTGTCTATTGTTATTTGCTGTTGGCATTCACTTCAACTAAAGGTTAAGTAATTTTGCACTTGCAACACAAAAGGAAAACTATTTAGAAGAACTCAACAAATCTCTAGCTACTGAAAACATTTATAATGACGCTCTGGGCAAAGCGAAAACTCATTCACTTTATTAAAAAGTCAAAATGGAAAATAATAGTGCAAGCTAAACATACAAAACTGTATGCAAGAAAACAATAAACGACGGATTAATACCTGATCTATTTTGTTAATCAAGCCAAGTAAGACGAACAAATCAATTGGCTTGAAAAAACATGTTAATTGTATTAGTAGAGTAATTAAAGGCTTTGCTGGTATCGAAAATAGTGTTAAAAACTCTGTTAAATTCACCGTTTTATATAGTCGAATATACCCTTGAATAAAACCCCCATGAGCCAGATATAAAAACTATTAAATCCACTTACCTAAGCGATTTTAGCACTGCGCCAGTGGTGAGCTGTGATGGCTGCAGTGTTTGCAACTGAGTGCAGCAAAATATAAATTGGGAATAAATAGTCGAGTGGCAAAGAAGCAAATGCAAACAGAGAAATGTTCAATGGTAAAACCATCCGAATGAATTACGCAACTGAATAAAGCTCATGAATTTTAGTATTTTTCAGTTTTGTTGTTTTTTTTTATCTTGTGGAATTTTCCAATTTTGTTTCCATTTCAAACATTGTGCAAAACTTTTATGGCATTTCAGTTTTGCAAAACGAAATCAAAAGCCTTTGAAAAACAATTGTATTCATTGCTTTGTCTTATTGACATATTTGCCAAAGCAAAAAGGTTTTAGGCAACACACACTTGGTATTTACCTTGCACTCACACCCGGAAAGGCTCCTCACCTTTGACTTGTACTGCGCACACTGACAAGCAGTTGCCAGACAAGCCAATTTGTGGTCTCGGCTTTGAAAACTTTGACATGGTCGATAGGCAGTCGACCCCTGAATGTGGCAACAACTTCAACTCATTAAAATTTTAGAGGCTTACGAAAAAAGTTACGTTATGTCGACCCGTAGACCGTTGTAAGTTGTACGTGGTCCGGTGTGTCAGGTAAGTCTGCAATCTATTCAACAAAAAAACATGATTCAAATAGAAAATGCAATTAAATTGCTCTTGAAAGTATGCCGCAACCTTTTTCGCAGTTAATGCTAATGCATAAATTAGCTGCTAGCACAACAATTAAAAAAGTTGAATACTTAAATTAAGCATTACATTTTATTGCTACCCCTCTGAATAGGAGAAACTTTTTAATTGCGTACGAGTATGATATTCCCAATGGACACACACCTGACATTCTAATTGACATAACTTTGAAATGAAAAGCGGAAAAGTGACAATAACGTCATAAACAGCTGCGTTATATAAGCTTTTCTCTAGTTTTCCATACAAACGAGTTGACTCTGGTCTGAGTTTTCCAATATTATCTGCTTTAATGATATGAAAATTATATTTTTTCATTATACTCACAAACTTTTCATCACCAAGTAGACACACTTGTTATTCAGTAGACTTTTGTGCTTAAATGTGCGTTTGGGAAAGGAAAGTAAGCAGGATTATTTGTGAAGGCCATTAAATTTATATATTTCTCGCCTTTTCAGTTTCTTCCGCCAAAGAAGAGCTTATGTGGAGGGTGCCCATAATTACCAAAGGAGAGCAGTTAATGACCGATTGTCAAGAGCTTTTGCCTTCGGAGAAGACACTGATAAGTAGGCAACATAAAGTGTAAGTTGATATTACGTATACGTATACATAAATGTTTAAGTGTGCGTAAGTGTTTGACTTTTCTTACCAATATTCTTACAATATACGAGTTTATTTTTGTGGAATTTATAGCTCTAGATTTTCAAACATATTTCATCGTTTTCAAAATTAAGTTTGCCATTTTCGGATTGGTGAACTTTTAGGCGCCACCGTTTCGAAATTCAATTAATTACGCCACCTGGGCGGAACCTGACGCTTTATTTCGGCACGTGATAAATTAATTTAAGCCCAGAAGCGTTTCATTTCATTTTCATTTCGTTTTGTTTCGTTCGTTTCGTTTAATGTTTGCATATTGCGCGTCTGTTCATGTTGTGGCCTGGGGCGGGCCGCAAGTGGGCGTGACTGTCCACACTAGTAACAAGTTTACTACGCCACGCGCAACACACGGCAGCTAATTGAGTTGCGTTCAACGAAAAGCAACAAACTTACATAGAAAAAATTAATTCCAAATATTTTATTTGGCATTAAAGTTCGTGGCACACGCAAGTCTCCCTCTTTATGCCTCTCTAAGTAATTGCCAGACAATTTGAATGTTATGCAAATGCTGCAAGGATCCCAAATCAATTGGATGTAGTACTTAGAAATTTCAACTCTCCTATTAGCTGTCTAGCTCAGTGCCTCCTTGCACACTTGACAGCTCAATTTACTTGCTCTGCTAATTAAAATACAGCACTGACTACGCCTTAATCAGCGTATTAATCTCAGTTTGGAAAGCACAGACCGAGCCCAGACCGTGTACAGACACAAGGCCTCAAAACACATTGAGCTCTGTCTTACTGTCTTACTTGAATGCTTGGGAGTTTTCTCCAATTTGTTATTGTGCTGGTTTTAGTCTCTTTTTAAAACATAAACCAAATGCCCGCACATTTGTTTATTGTCGCGGACTTTTCGGCGCTATTGTCTAATATTCCATTTGACACGAAATATAATTTATTGGTCTAGACGCAAGCAAAAGCCAACTCATTACTCGCGAATGTAAGAAAAATACCTAAAACTAAATCATGTCAATAGACTTTAAATAATGATTCCACTATTCCTGTAGACTAGTTGATTTTGCCTTTAAATTTGTTTCTCTTTGTAGTAGTTAATTAATATTTTTATGTTAGCTTACTACTTCTAACGGCTTATTGATGAACAAGTGCTGCGAATCCTTTGGCCTATAATCTGTCTTTTACACAAAGTCAGAGTTTATGACACTTTGGTAAAGTTCGTCAGCTTCTAGTTGAGACTAAACAGTACAGCTGTCAGAGGTGCTTGTCAAGATTGCTGCAGCTTGTTGCAACCTCTTGGAGCAACACGAGCATGCCACGTGTAATTTTCACAATCTTCGTGTTAGTGTCCATCAATGCCAGCAACAAGAACTAAGTTTTTAGACACGTGCTAAATACAAAACGGTAAATAGCTAAGAGTTCAACAGTTAATGAAGATATCTAATGGGAATCCTTTGGAGACTACAGCTCATCTTTTAATATTTGACTTACAGTTAACTAAAGAAGCACTTGAACAGCAGTGCTGCTACTCATTTCTTTCTCTTTTATTAATTGCCAGAGTTTATAAACATTGTAGGAGCTAACCGCAATGTTTACACGGCAACCATGGCACCACAGCAACTCTGCACCGCCATAAACTAACTAACTATTGTAGCTCATGTGCAGTTACCATAATGTAGACAACTTTAAGGCCGTTATTATCTTGGTATTGCCAGAGGGATAAACGGCAGTAACAAGGGTTAAGTTTGTCTTACGTTTAATTAAAATTAAGACAACATTTACATATAAAATAAAGAAATAAAAGCGTACAAAACGGTAAAGTCAAAACTTGTCATTATTAAAGTTTAATATTTAAAAGAAAGCCTAAAAGTTCTGAAATTTTTCCAATAAAAATCGAAAAGTTCAAAGGTCCTTCTGGTGACCTTTGTCACCTGTTTGTTAATTGGCAAATTTACACACTTGTTACTTATTCACTTCAAACTCAATTAAGTGCAATTTCAAACGGTTTTAGTCGCATCAGTTCAAAATCCCTTGGAACTGAGCTGGATCTCAAGCTTTTACTCATACTCATAGGCCTCAATCCCTCAATCATTTTAGCAAGCAAACTTGCAACACATGAATATTCATATGCCTATGTGTGTTATTGCTGTTGTTATACTTGTTGTTATTGTTTCCATTGTTGTTGCCAATATTCGTATCGACGTAGACATGGGATATTGTAATTTGCCAGCTATCCTTAGACTGAAATTCGCAGAATTTCTGAGGGTTTACCTACTCATACTTGTAATATTGTCATCGTTCATCGTTTCTTGTTCGTATCTTGGCTTGGTTTCACGCATACATGAGCACATAAATGATCACAGTCATTGGCAGTCAATGCAAACAAAGCAGGCAACGAAGCATCTACAAAATACATCCTTAAACATACGTTAGCATATAAGTATGCATGTGTTTGTGTGTTTGGGTGTGTGTGCGTATGTTTGTTGTGTGTGCACAAGCATGCAAAGTCACAGCAGGAAATTATGGTAAACAGATATGCACATATTCCAGCTCAAGCAAAGGTATTATATTATACATATCAATTCTATAGGCAAGGCACCAGGTGAAATAGGGTTTTATATAAAGCTTAAAAAGAAAAAATGTAACCAAAAGTAAATCAAGCTATTAAAAACCGCATTAAAAGTCTGCAAATTGTAATATATTTTAAGATGTATATTTTTCATGTCAGTGTTTCCTGATGGGCTATTAATTCGCATATTTTGCATTGACACTATAATATCGCGTTTCTATCCCTTTTACACCTGACTATTTCTATTAGATTTTGTATTTTAGACCCCGTACTCTAAAATAGAGTAGAGGGGTCTATTAAGTTTGTCGGAAGCGAAATGTGCGTAACAGGCAGAAGGAGGCGTGAACGACCCCATAATGTATATATATTCTTGATCAGGATCAATAGCCGAGTCATTTACGTGCAAGTTTAAATCAAATTGACTAAATAATTAATAGCATTTATAATTGTTAGCGATGCTACAAAATAATTCACAAGTTATTAACTATCTTAAGCTGGCTCCCACTCTCCGCGTTTGTTGCGCTCAATGATCTCTGCCGCTGTTTGTGTGATTGTTCGTGGATTGCTGCGATCTGCAGTGCCCAAAATCGTTAGTAATTCCTGCTAAAATACCAGGCAAACAGAAAGGTCAGCAGGTTGCAATGCTAAATTATTTAACATTAACATTGAACTAAAATTAAAATTAAATTAACATTAACATTGAATTAACATTAGCATTAAATTAACATTAACAGCGAATTAACATTAACATTGGATTAACATTAACAGTCAATTAACATTAACAGTAAATAAACATTATCATTGATTTAACATTAACATTGATTTAACATTAACATTTATTTAACATTAATATTCAATTAACATTAACATTGAATTAACATTAACATTGATTTAACATTAACTTTGATTTAACATTAACATTGATTTAACGTTAACATTCAATTAACATTAACATTGAATTAACGTTAACATTGAATTAGCATTAACATTAACATTGTATTAAATTAACAATACCATCCTTTCCAAGTTTGATCTGGATCGGACAACTATAGTCTATAGCCCTCATTGTTCAATTGATTGAAAATTGTTCATATGTATAGAAGAAGGAGTACGGGGTCTTTGACAGTCGGCTCGCTCGACTGTTGAATTTCGTACTTGTTTATATGTGGGGACTGTCTTTGGTAGTATTCTCCCTGTTACACACACACACAAACAAACACTCATGCACACACATGCTACAAATGATAAATGGATTTTCCGCTTCTGCGCGTTTTATTCCCATTGGAGATACGAGGAAACCCTTTAGCTTTGTCTGATGTATGCTTCAAAATGTCTCGAACTGGATTAGTTTTTCTATTTTTATTATTCAAATATGTGATATGGTTCCCTGTGTATAAGTTTTAATGTATTCTTTAAATATTTCCGATACGCTTAAAAACAAAATATACATTAATGACTCCTGATAAAACTAATGGATTTTGCATACAATTTAATGGATAAAAATACATGTTTCTATTTGCAAAACTCTAATTGACATATCTTTTGTGCACTTCAGATTTTCAAACCATAAGTAGGTTGCTAATAATTATAATCATGTTCAGCAATTAAAATATTATACACAAAATTAATATTTTAATCGGTATTTTTTGAACATTTATGGTATTTATGCAATAAGTGTGCATTTACATAAAAATAAATAATACAATCATATTTGCATTTGCGTCAATTTATCCACTTTATTGGAAAATTAAATTAAATATAAAACAATACATCAAAAACAAATACGCGTACAACCAACAAACGCTAAAGAAAAGAAGACAAAAAATAAATATAACTGAAAATTAATGAACATAAATATAAATATTTGCATTTTTTTGCACTATTGTTTAATACAATTTAATGTTCATTGATGGTGAAAAGCATATAAATTTCAAAACTTTAAATCAGATTTACCTTAATAAAAGCAAAAGCCTTTTTTGCAAACGCGTGTGGTAGAGTGTGTTTGTATATATGAAATACATTTTCAACAAGGCCTAACATGATACTGCCATTAAAATGATTGAGCCACAAAACCAAAAATCCACAAAATTTCCCCAAGTAAACGGATTAAATTTCCGCACTACACTCAAGTGAAAGCTTGAACAAAGATTTAACACTCTCTCGGAAATACAGTGATGTGAAAATAAATCAAAAAATTTTAATTTTAAACTTTGATACATTTGTTAAGTGCTTTAAATAATATTTGATTATTTGTTACTTTTACACAAACAAATTAGAGCACTTTTGTCTAATTACACACAATAGCTGAGGTACCCTGCGAATAGATAGTGTATAATTATAAACTCTTCAGAGAATATCGTAATCAATTTAAGCATAGCAAATATAAACAAACTTTTCAGCTGGTTCGGCAAAGTCGGAATGTTTGATTTGTGCCGACAGGACGCCCACTGGCACATTGTTTATGGGGCGTGGCATGTGAATGTGCCTGAATAACGTGTGTGTAGGTGTGTGAGTGTGTGCGTGTGTGTATACAAACTTTAGCAATTCCACTGCCAACTTTGAGTTTGTAGGAAAGTTCGTCAGGTTGACGCGTGTCTGTCTGGCAAATATTTGAGTGCAAAAATTATGTTCAACGGTAAAATATGTTTTCAGGCTTAACAAAAAACCAAAAAATAAATGCTTTAAGTTATGCCGAAGTGGTGAAAGGAGAAGGTTGTTGTGTGTGTGTGGAGAGGTTAAAAAAAAATGACAAGTTGTGCTGATGCTGTCTGACAGCAATCAACGCCACTTTACTCACTCGTATACACGACGCATTAAATTATTTAATATAATTCACGGCATGATTTGCTCGCTTCAAACACCTTTTCAGGTAACCAGACATTGTGCGCATTTCAATTAAAATGATTGAATTAAAATGAGGAGGGGGCTGGTTAACATGAATTGAAGTTCCTCATTGCATTTCAATAGGCAAATCTTCCACTTAATAAATAATTACAAGATTTTATCGTTAAATGAAATGAATCTAATGGGTTAGGTCAAGCACAGAATGCATTCGAAATGCAATTTTAATTATTATTATTATTGTCCATGGACACGCACACAACTTCTGTGCAGTCAAGTCAAAAATCATTACGCATACGCCACGAGGACCTCAAACAGCCCTAAGGCAGCTCAATTGATGGATGTTTTCCACCCATCAGGCACAGTAAGCCCCCCTCCTCGGATCTCCCACCGTCCATCGCTTAACGGGTAGCAACATCATTATTAGCCACGTTTATACATTTATAGTAGTCAGCTGCATGTCGCTATCATTATGGCTATCATTGACAACCCAGTGATAAACTGCAAGGCGGCAAAATATCATGAAGTCAATTATATAATGACGTCGCTGTAAGCGTTGGCATCGCTGCCAGCGTCGCCGTCTGCGTCGCTGTCGGTATTTAACGTCGCCTTCATCGATGGTCTCGCTTGACAAGCTCGTTACAATTTATGTTTTGTTTGTATTGGTGGGTCGCTCGCTTATTGCACATGGCTCACAAACTAACAGGAGCCCTGGTGGGTGGGGGCGGGTGAGCATTTGATGGCCAATACATGGCTTTGTTGTTCAAGCTGACAGCCATAGCTGAACCGGAACCCGAACCCGAATAGCTGTCAAAATAATTGTCGGTTGGTAAGACAACATTGTCGCTCCATAAAACAGAAGTCTTAATATTGAATGGGTGAATCATGGCTTAAGCTTTGCGGCAGAATAATAATAGTTCCATGCGAGGGTTGTCAAATGAGTACTAATAACATAAACGTAAATTATGAGTGATAATTTCATTTAATCATTTTAATTTAATTAGACTATTAGTTACCTTTTGCTATTAGTTTACGATTGCATTATCGGGCTTATAAATTAATTACTTTTAGTCATTAATATTCATAGAACTTTTTAAATCAAACTAATAAACGGCAACAGAAAGTTCAGCATGATAGTTATCAATTGCATCACAAAAAACTTAATTAAAGCCAATAAATAAGAATTTGAAATTAATAAGGCCAATCAATGGGAATAACAATAAAAAGAAAACAAAGCAATCACATCCAGTTGTTTTTCTAAAAAAATATAAAAAAATAAATGATTCATTAAAACAAAAGCATTATAAATAAACATATTAAAATTAATTTCTGCAATCATGAAGTGCTCGGAAAATAAAACAAAGGTTATCAATGTTTTTACAGATAGAACAACGCAACGCAATTCTGATTAATTTTAAATCTATAGGTTAAAACGCTGTATTATCATCGCAATTTGAATTCACTCAGCAGTTCTGATTTTATATTCGTTGTGAACGTTGTTTTCCCAAACGCAAAGTAAAACCCAATCGAGATTTAATTTTATATTAAAATGTATTTATTTTATGCATTGATTGCTGCAATCATAACTTTCTCTGGCGGAGAACAGACATCAAACATCAATGATATTCGACAATTACCCGAAGTTCATGGTGACAAATTCTATTATTTTGGATTTGGCAGCAACATGTTGGCAAAGAGAATTCACATCCAGAATCCAAGTGCAGTTATTGTGGGTCCTGCACTGTTGGAAAACTACCGTGTGGACTTTGCTCTGTTATCTGAATTTTGGAAGGGAGCAGTAGCCACTATTGTGCCAGATTCAAACAGCCAAACTTGGGGAACACTTTGGGAAATCGATCTGATTAACTTGCCAAGCTTGGACAAGTGAGTGTCTTGACCTTTACAATATGTGTGTTAAAATAAATATAATGCTTGACTTTCAGACAAGAACTCGTTGACCGCGGATGGTATAGACCCGTCAGTGTAAAAGTAAAACTCCAGACAAATAGCACTGAAATACCTGCGCGACTTTATGTGATAACAAACGAGCCCCAGGGAAATGTACATGATATGCCGCCAAACGAGATTCCTGAAGATCGAAAACCATCAAAGACATACCTCCAAGTGATCGTCAAGGGCGCTATTGAAAGCGGCTTACCCGAATATTATGTGCAATGGCTTAAAGGATTTACGCATAATAATCAAACTGTAAAACATTTGGAGGAACTTCTTGAATTGGAATCTGTGGAGTTGTAGAGCCATATGAATGCGTACATTGGTTGTTGTCTCAGCTATGAGTAAACTCTTCCCAGCAAGTTAATTGAGTTTCAACCCTTGTGAGAAGAAATGCGAACTATGGTTGTTGTCTCAGATATGAGTAAACTCTTCCCAGCAAGTTAGTTGAGTTTCAACCCTTGTGAAATTGTTCTGAGTCAGCTGATTGAGAAATTTCCCTTTTGCTTTCGTATGTTATTTATATATATTATAAGCTAGTTAAACAATCTATCATTAAAAGTGTTGCATTAATAAATTTTGTATTTTTTTTTTATTATGTTAGTAAGAAGTTATATTGCCCTGTCCCTAGTTCTTGTTGGGCAGTGTAGAACGCTTCGGACGAGTGCCGTTTACTTTCGCTTTATCAGAGTCAGTTGTTGCACGTTGTCAGCTGTGGAAGCTGCATGTGAACACATTCAAATTTTTACAAGTTATTCTTGTGTCAATATATTTTGTTTTTAAATACTTAAAAAGAAAGCATAATCAAGCCGGAAAAGTTTTACTCATAGTTACAAACACGTAAGTTTAATTGGAAACATTTTCAATCAACTTATTAACCCTCAACCAGAATCAGCTGTTGCTTAATAAACATTAAAAAGCTTCTGTGGTGCGAGAACTTTGGCATTATTGCCGCTTCAATTAATAAGTTAATTTTTTTATTGTGTATCTTTAAGTATTTCTGCTATCTTTTTGTGCTTATATTTCTAAGCAATCCATCAAATTTTATCTTAATTTTTATAATAATTTTTTTTTATATATAAATCGGCGAGTGCACAAAGTGCACACTTAGCTAAGATTGCAACCGTTGAAAGCTTTTAAAATAACATGTGTTGATTTATTGTATTACTAAACCCAAGCAACTGCTTGCTGAACTGCTTACTGAACTGTTTAAGCCAGCCACCGAACCAACTTGAACCAAGCACCTGTTAATCAATACTTTCTGAACTACACTTCAAGCTGTAGTTTGATTGAGAAAATCACTCTCATTGATATATGTGACATATGTAAACATTTATATAAATATTTGTCACTTTTAAGTCTTTTTTACAGATCGTACGTACAAGTTATCCCCAGACGATGGTCAATAAATTCTTTTATTTTGGTTTTGGCAGCAATATGTTAGCCCGCCGCATTCACATACAAAATCCGACTGCTCGACGCATTGGAGCTGGCAAACTGCAGGTAATAATGAATTTCTATAATGGTATTTTACTCAGTACTTATAAAATTTGCCTTTAGAACTACCGATTAGACTTTCATGGTGTTGGCTCCAATAGCTGGCTTGGAGCACCGGCTACAATTGTGCCAATGCAAGGATCTCAAGTCTTTGGTGCAATTTGGGAGATTGACATGTGTAATCTCCCGGATTTGGATGAGTAAGGCACTTTTACAGTTATACATGTAAAGTATTATATTATGATAGTTTATTATATTAAGAATAATGGGTAGAGATGTTTGACATTGGTATTAAAATTAATTAAGTTCCGCTTTTTATTCCGCTTATTATTTTACGACTTTTCTCTGCTGACGACCAATCTCCTATTATTTCTATCGATATTTTTTACCGATAGTCTCTTGTACGCTGACTGCGTTTTAGGCTGGTACGCTGCCTGCACTTAAGGCTGGTACGCTGCCACCGATACTTTTATCATCTTACATTCGGCCCTCCTGCTCCTCCTCATCTGTCCCAGATGATAATACATCGTCATTCTCGGATACAAAGCGCCATAACTTCATATTATCGCAACTTGTAGAAGTGATATTAGGCCCTTCTATGTTTGCCACCTTCCTGACGTCATAGCGACCATTTCGTTTAGCTTTGATGACTTCATATGGCCCTAGATATTCGCTTGCCAACTTGCGACCTGCTACGAACTGTGTCCTCTTGATGGCTACCATATCTCCAACGTTGTAGTTGTGCTCCTTTCGACGTTTTTTATCAAAGTTGCGCTTATAGGCTTCTTGCGCCTCTGCAATGTTCTGCTTTGCTTCGTCACGCATCTTCTGACGCTCACTGTTGAATTGAGTAACCAACTCCTCGTTGAGTGCGTCCAGTAGTCTACCGTCGGCTTGACCGTGCATTTTTGTACCAAACATAACCTCGAATGGCGACGACTTCAATGTAGCATGCACGTGTGAATTAATTGCTTTCTGGACCTCTGATACGTATTTATACCACTTCGTTGGTTCGTGAACAGACAGCTTTGCGATGATTCCCAAAATTGAACGGTTCACGCGCTCAATTTGACCATTGCCTCTGGCCACACCAGTCGTTGTCAACACATGCTCCGTTTTGTTCTCGCTGAGATACTCACTGAAAGCATTCGATGTAAACGCTGCACCTCTGTCGCTGATTATGCGCTGTGGGAAACCAAATACAGCTGACCACTCGTTGAACTTTTTAATAACTTCGTCACATCCAGTTGATTTAGTTGGGAATATCCAAACGAATTTGGAAAACGCATCTACCATTGCAAAGATGTACTTGTATTTCTTTGCTGTAGCATCCATTGGACCCAAGTGATCCACATGCAGAGTGTGAAGCGGCGTGTCACTCTTGTCAATACAGTGAAGATATCCCTCTTGTTTACCCAACTTTTTACTGAAAATTATACAACTTATACAGTTAGTGATAACATTTGCTACTTTCCTTTCAAGGTGCGGGATCCAGTACTGCTGCTGGATGGAGTGCATCGTTTTCACAGTAGAAAAATGGCCAACTTCGTGTGCTCCTTGAATTACTTCTCGTTCCATTAGCTTGGGTACAGCTAATAATTCGTTACCGTTAACGACATTATACAGCAGACCACCTTTCATCTTGTAATTTTGATAAGGACGTTCTTTAAGGATCTCTACTACGGCTTTTATTAAATCGTCGTTTTGTTGTGCCTTCTTTATGCGAGCTGTTAACTCCGTCGTTACAACCATACACGTGAGTGGGAAACGGCTTAGACAATCCACGTGTTTCATTCTGTCTCCTGGACGATGTACTGCTTTAAAGGTGAAATCCTCCATATAGAGAATCCATTGAGACACTTCTCGTGGTATATCAGCTTTGGTTGTTGTCTGCTTAAACGCCACACAGTCAGTGACAAGATCGAACTTAATTCCCAATAAGTACTGACGAAATTTTTTGAGTGCTAGATATGCTGCTTTAACCTCCAAATAGTAACTGTGACGCTTTGACTCTGATTCTGAAGTTTTCTTGCTCCAATAGTAGACTGGATGAAGAGTGCCTTCGAACTGCTGCATTAATACGGCTCCAAAACCTTCCTTCGATGCATCTGTGTGCACTTCTGTTTGCGCTTCTCGTGAATATATGTGCAATACTGGCTCTATTACAAGTAAATTCTTTAATGTTTCCATCGACTGTTGCTCCTCAGGACCAATTTTAAATTCGACATTCGCTCTGAGTAGATTCGTTAGCGGCCTTGCAACATGCGCGTACCCAGGGATGAACTTTCTGAAAAAGCCCGTCAGACCCAGAAACGCTTGAACGGCTTTAATATTTTTCGGTGATGCAAACCGACTAACTGCTGCTGTCTTCTCTTTGCCAGGCCAGATTCGTCCGTCCTCTATAATATGGCCCAAAAAATTTATGCGTGGCTGCATAAAGGAACACTTTTTCCACTTGATTTTCAGTCCAAACTGCGCAGCTGTCTTGAGGACCAACGTAGTTTTCTGCATACAGACTTCGGGCGACGTAGCGTACACAATGATATCATCCATATAGAGCTGCATAACATCAGAATTGACCAGTTCTTGAAAAATATAATTTACGAACCGGATAAAGGACGCTGGCGAATTCTTAAAACCAAACGGCGCTCTGTTGAATTCAAATAATCCCTCTTTTGTGACAAAGGCTGTATACGGCTTGCTCTGCTCTTCAATGGGCACATGAAAGAATCCATTTTCCAGGTCCATTATAGTAAACCACTTTGCCGGCTGTAACTTCTCCAGGATCTCATCCATGATTGGGACAGGAAAACAATCTACCAACACCATGCTGTTCAATTTCCTGTAATCCACGCAAACTCGAAGTGATCCGTCTTTCTTTTTCACCACGACGACTCTGCTTGCAACATTTGAAGATGACTTGCGCACGATTCCTTGTTCCATCCATTCCTCGACTTGCATCTTTACAGCAGCTGATTCATCTACGGATAAGCGACTTGGTGAGTGATGAAACGGCTTAATAACTCCATCTGGAATTATCTTCAATTGGACTGGGCACTGCTTTGCCACCTCTGTTGTCGTCTGGTAACTGCTTTCTATCATTTTCTCAACGGCTTTCTGATATTGTGG
Organism: Drosophila acutilabella; assembly: GCA_035046005.1. Taxonomy (NCBI): domain Eukaryota; kingdom Metazoa; phylum Arthropoda; class Insecta; order Diptera; family Drosophilidae; genus Drosophila; species Drosophila acutilabella. Next base: position 19,766,642 of record JAWNOK010000013.1, read on the forward strand.
CGGAGCTACAAACGAAGTTTCTTCGGTGACATTATATATTAATTCGTGTTCAACTGTTGGCAACTTATCTTCTTCTAGCTTTAAAAAGGTGTATCCTTGCATGTCGGCAACCAATCGAAATTTTTTAATAAAATCGAAACCCAACAATGCATCGTAATCCATTTCAGAATTGGCAACAATTACAAATTTCTGGCTTGTGTGCAAATTATCAACTGTAACATTCGCATTAAAGCATCCAATCGGTTTTGTTGTTGTACCACCAAGACCACGCAGCTTAGATGTGCTTTGGGAAAATGCAAGGTTATTCATGCGCTTTACAACACTCTCCTTAATTATGGTAACATCTGATCCTGTGTCTACGAGACAGTCAACATTAACTCCATTTACATCAATTCTCTTAATGCGACTCCGATCAGCAACGACGTGTACTCTATCAGCTTTGTCTGGGCAATTACGTGAAATGTGGCCGTTTTGATTACATTTGAAACATTTCATTTCGGCTGTACACTCTTTACGTTTGTGATCTCCTGATCCACAGTTAAAACAGTACTCCTTCCTGCCGCTCTGCTGACTCTGCTGTTTGTGACTTGCTTTAGATTGATCTTTAAAGACTTTCTTTTCGGATATTTTTAAACGCTCATAAATATCAAACTCTTCTTTCAAAGCTCTAAAAGATTTACAGCGGTACATCGCATATTTGTACTCATTTTTGATGTCAAGTCCATTGACAATATGGCATATAATAGCAGCATCCTCAACATTACCAACTGCAGCGATTTTCTTCATTTGCAACAAATATTCGTGTAGTGATTCCTCACTCTTCTTCTTTCTATTTTGCAGCTGTTGATGAATATCTGCACTGTTGTATGAACATATGAATTCGTCTATCAGCACGCTTTTCAGTTCTTCGTAATTACATACGCATTCAGCTTCCAAAAAAAGTTGAGCAGAACCAACCATTTTTCCTCTTGCGTGCACATACTTTTGCTTCTCAGTAAGTTCATACGCATCAGCATTTCTTTCGAAAATTTCGAACCACTTTTCGATTGGCATACTTTTTCCATCGCAATCGCATATAATTTTTCCAAAATTTTCCGGTGTAATTTTTACTTGGTTCTCGCGGTGTTCATCAGCTTGCATTTTCAAACACAACAACTGCATCATTTTTTCAATTTTGTCATCAGTGTTATTTCCAGTGTTTTCTGCTTCTCCTCTTTCCATTTTGTTCGATCGCAAATTTTCTTCTTCGACATCTGCCATCTCATTTGCACTCGAACGCAACTGCATTCCAGACTCTTTCTTTTTCGGCGTTTCTCCTTTCGCTTTCTGCTTCTTATACGGCGGCGTCTTCATCATTTTTTTTTTTTTTTTTGTATTATTTGTTTTACTCAGATTCGACTGTTCGACTTAATGTTTTCTATTGCTGCTTATTACAACTTGACAACTTCACAACTTTAGCAGCATATAGCAACAGCAACAACTTTAAAACAGCAAACATCAACTTTACAGCACTTGCTATTTCAACATAAGGCTTTTTTGTCCATACACTCCAACGCACATTATCTGACACGGACGAGCCCCCAAATGTAAAGTATTATATTATGATAGTTTATTATATTAAGAATAATGGGTAGAGATGTTTGACATTGGTATTAAAATTAATTAAGTTCCGCTTTTTATTCCGCTTATTATTTTACGACTTTTCTCTGCTGACGACCAATCTCCTATTATTTCTATCGATATTTTTTACCGATAGTCTCTTGTACGCTGACTGCGTTTTAGGCTGGTACGCTGCCTGCACTTAAGGCTGGTACGCTGCCACCGATACTTTTATCATCTTACATACATTCCTTTTTTAAACACTTAAACTTTATACTATAGTCAGGAAGGCGTTTCCAAGGGCATATATATTCCAATAAATGTGCCCGTTCAATCCCTTAAAAGCAACGATGAAGTTATCTGCCGAGCATACCACCTCAGTAATCAACCAGAAACGGATGTTCATGGACAATCGTGTCCCACGGATATTCCGCATAACCGACAACCATCTCAAACCTATCTTAAGGTCTTAGTCAAGGGTGCTGAAGAGTCGGGTATACCCAGTGAGTATGTCAAGTGGCTGAGAGGCCTCAGGCATAATGGCAATACCGTGGAGGCTATGGAATTGAAATTGGAATTATCCGACGTTAAATTAAGTTGATATTAAAAATAAATCTGTTACAATGTATTTCTATTTGCATGTTCAAAGTTAAATACATATTCCATTTACACTTTTAAAAAACAAAATGTTCTTTAAACTTTTTAAAAACTCATCATTTTTATTTACTTTTTCTTCAATTGTTTAAGATAAATATTAGTTACTTTACTTGTAAAAAGTAGAAACTGAGTCTTCTACAAGTTTTGTTTTTTTGTGCTCCATATTTTATTTCTCTAAATTTTCGATTCCCGGATTTCATTACCCCTTTATAAAGTTTATAATATTTCCATTTCTTGCCAAAATGTTCTTATTTCTTAGTTTCTTTACTGGAATACAAAACTTTGTCACAAAATGACTTTAATTAATTTTAATCACTTATTTATGATGATTACCAATTTCCCGTCTCGAAGCATTGTGTTGCACAGCTAAAAACTTGCCCCGGGCACGGGCATGGACACGGATACAGATACGGATACGGGGAATGCGAGCACGGACAGAGAAGTTTAGCTGCTTTTTGGCTGGCTGTTCTAAAGTGCAATTAAAGTGCAATTTACTGTGAGCCAAAGAAGATGATGCTCCAAACTGTTTTTGTTCTTTTTAGTTGTTGGCTAAGAGAACGCACTTCTCTCTCTCTCTCTCTCTGCGTCTCTTTCTGACAGGCAGACGCTTAACGAGGCTCATCGTGGCGCCGTTTGTGCATTTGGACCTTGGCTTATTAATTTAAATTTTCAAGTTCTTGCAACTGGCAAATTCCTTGGAGTACAGCTGAAAACTTGGAGCTGGCAGCCCAAATTGCGTGCAAAAGTAATAATAAACATAATTTGCTGTGCACTTTCTCTCCACAGCTAATTTGCAAAGAGGACAGAGGTGGGGCCAACAGCAGAGGCAAAGGTTGACCTACGATTACAACGGTTACAGCCTTCAGACGCCATCAACTGCTCAGCATTTGGTATGAAGTTATGGCATTAGGAAGAATTTCAGGTGTCCAAGTGCAAAAGTTCGAGCACAACTCCGAGTTGGACTTTAACAAAGTAAAAAGTTTGCCAAAGTGCTGTGGCACTTGTTGGCTTTTTGTGCTGCAATACCCTGCAAAGCGCTGACTAATGGGGTATATGTGTACTTCAATAAGCAGCTAAACGTATTTTAATACAGAGTATTTGACATTCGTTCATTTGGTCATAAGTAACCTTGTTGCAACAGTTGTTGTGGTGGTTTTACTCTTTGTGTTAGTTGTAAATTAAATTTGCAAACGGTCTGGCAACTCTGCACACTCCCAACTCGTAGTTTATAATCGTTTGGGAATTGAAATGCAGTCGATTTCAAAGCAAGTCTGTAAGTTTTCCCTTTTCCTTTCCCTTCAGTTTTCTGCACTTTTGCCAACTTTTGCCTGGTCAGTTAACTTTTTTGGCTGAACATTTTTATTACATTTGTGGCGCCCTTTAGAGTTGTCAGCCAAAGGCAGAAACGACTTGGAATAACAACGACAACTGCAGCTCTTAAAGTCTTTAATTCGATCATTAATTATTTAAAATGCACGGCGCCATAACCATTTAGACGGCTTGTAACATGTGCCACAAGCAGCCACAAAGTGCCGGCAAGCAACGCAATCCACAATCTCGCAAAACTGCGTTTGTAATCATAAAAGTTTACGAGTTAAAAAACCAAATCAAAACAAGAACGACAAGTGATGAAACGGAGTACCTCTAGCATACTCTCTCTCTTTCTCTCTTTCTTCCTTTGTCCCTATCTCCATCTCTATCTCTTTTGTAGACTGTGCTCAGCTGCGAGCAGTGCATTTTCTGGGCACGGGAATTTAATTAAAATCGAGCCAACACTCCACCTTTTTATACCCACCCTCCCCCATAGCGTCCTCTAAGTGCCTCGTTCCCAGACTTTCGTTTAGTTTCAATCAAAGTAGCGTCAAAAAATTTACACAAATTGACAACAGAAGCGACAACGATGTCGTCGGCCGTCAATAAAAAACGTTTAGAGAATTTGCTGTGCCTCCAACACCCGCAACACTGAGTCCTCCACCCACGCCGCATTCCCAGTCCTCCCACAAGTACAGTTTCAGTGTAATTGAAACTCATTAGCGTGCATTTTAGTGGCCATTTTGTGCCTTGGCAAAAGCCTTTTTGGCCAACCCTTTGGGTGCCATTTCATTTCCCAGTTCCCACTGTTCCCATTTTCCTTTTTCGTAGTTTGTTGTGGGCTGATGTGTGTGCTGTGCTGTGTGTGTGGTTTATGTGGTAAGTGTGTCATCATTATGAGTGTTATGGGTTTTCCTTTTTTTTTATTTGTACACATTTATTTTTGACGGGTTTTACCAAGCTTTTATGCAGCAGCTACTGAAATAGTGGAAAACAGTTTCCCATTCCGCAGTTTTTCTTCTTTTTCATATTTTATTAACAAATTTTATATCTGACATATCTTATTTTCAAACACTTAAATATTAGTTTACGTTGATCTGTTAAGAAATAATATATAAAAGAGTTGAAAAGAATATGAAAATAGAAGTAATTAAACTATTAAAATATATCTGTTTAACAAAAAGTTAAGGATTAATATAATGATATATTCATTTCAAATCCTAATCAAATTTATATATTGCTCTGTATGTGATCAATAAACGTTTAACTTTTACTTTTAACATTTATTATAAGCTTTCAATAAATTTATGGCTCACAGGACACTTGATACATAGAGCAGCTATCCCACATTTTTCAGTATTAAAGCTTGCAAAAACTATTGTATCAATCAAACTGTCAATCAATCAGTGAGCACAAAGAGCTTGACATGAGCAGCTTCCAAGGCTTGTCAATCGCATGGACCACAAGAAGGAGTGAAAGTTTCTGGCCAAACTTGAAAGTGGAAAACTAAAAGTGTCAGACTTTAATTGACTTTTCTCAAACTATGGATGAAGTAAGACCTCGATGTCTGTAATTATGCCACATGTGGTGAATAGAACCACACTTGGATAACACTTTTAGATCTGATGGTAGTTGAGGATAGCTAAGGGGATAGCATTTGGCTGCCAAGTGGAACAAATTCAATTAGTTTCTTGGGTCTCTAAGAAAACGGCGAGATGTGTAAAGAAAACTTGATGGAAATTTGCATATAGTTTCTGACAGTTCAAAGGCTAAAACTTTACATACGCAACACTATTAATTAGGAAAATAATCACTCTTGGAACACATTTGGATTGGGAAATCCTTGGAGAGTTCCCTGAACAAAAAGCTTCGATTGCAATTGTTTTTCAAAGTAAATTGGCAAAAGGTCTGCATTGGACATAAAATGGATTTGATTGGGAAGTCACCCACAAGAGTTTCCCCATTTTAGAATTCCAAAAAATAATAATGCAGATATGATAACTGATTAAGGCCTGCGGCACATATCAGTTGCATTTCATAATCAAATAAAGCGCAATATTTGCTTTTCATATGGCAGACAAATTGATACCGAGGATGAGAGTGCATTTATTGCTGGAGAGGATTGGCGGAACACACAGGAAGTGCGTCATTGGCGCTGCAACTTCCGACTGGCCAGGGGCAATAATTAAACTTAAATGTTGACCACATGCCAGCATTTGACAGGATTCTCTACCCACTTAAAAAATCAAGTCAATAAATTTGCTTACCTAGTGTGCTGGGTATAACAAGCGTGTTAAATAACAAAGGAATTTGAAGGATTAAGGGAGCTACCTGCAGTAAATTGTTTAATTTCAAACACATAACTCTTGTTTTAAATATAGAGCATACGAAATTTATGTATATTAATTTAAGTTTATATTGCAGGGTATTTTGCAGTTGTTCACTTACTTATTTTGCCGAATGCAACGACTCCCCGCGGGCTACAACCCCTGCACATTTGTGCAATGTGACTGTGATCAGGGATTGGGTTTTGGATATGGAATTCCACTTGGTTATTTCCCTTGAGCCACTTGCATTTTTTGGACAAATTCTCTTGACACGCATGCAGTGTCAACAAGGCGTGGCATTTTGCAACTTGCCCACAGGCACTGACTGTGTGTGTGATTAAATCATTAAATTCATACGCTCCACAAGCTGCACTTTTTATTATGGAAATTCTTGGCTTTGTTTCCATTTGTCTCGGCTTGACCGTTCGCGGCCTGATCCCCGCCAGAGATTGTCACCATCCGTTTGATTATTTGCTTTCCGTTTTCATTAAAAATGCACACTCACACACTCCACACACACACTGTCAACGCTGCTGCATCAATGAATCCATTGCATTGAATTGTGTTGGTTTGAGTAAATGCTTTTGGGGCATTTTTAATTAAACGACTTGCAGCAGGCGAAATTCAGATTTTAATGTCACCACTCACAGTGGGTGTTGCACTGTGGTCGCACGACACGTGCATTATGACAAATATTTTAGACACACACCCACACACACACACTCAGTTGCATTCAAAATGGTCAAAAAGTCCTTGGGGACAACTAAGTGCAGCTAAGCAGCTTTTATGTTTACAGAGAAATTTATAAAAAAATTTTAAAAATAGTACATTATGAAAATTAAAAGAAATACATAAATTGCTTCTATTGTTTAAGTTTTAAATATAATTTTTAACTTCAAATATTCACATCGCTGTTGTATGCTTGTTGTCTTGACAGAGATGTTGTGAAATAATTATAAATAAATATAATTAAAGAGTTAAATTTTTTGGCAATACATTTTTATATAAATTTTGTATTAACGAACTGGTAATTAATTAATAAAAATAATAACGGTTTAGATTTTAATTTAAAATCGAATAACTCCATTGCAATTTGCTCTCAGTTTAAGTCAATTTAATACACATACTGGCTGAAGGCCTTGTTGTTTTGGCTTTATACTAAATTGATATATTGAAATAATTCTCTGTTAATACCGACTTCATAAAGTTCTTTGCTTTCCATGTTAAACTTTAAACAATTTCCTACCTAGCCTCTCTGTAAGGGCCAAGTTACAAGCGCTACTGCAATATATTTTAGTTTTTCATGTTTGGTGTTCTCGCTTAAAAGCTTTTCGCGAGGAGAAACAACAAACTGCCGCCTCCGACCACACCACGCCCCTGAAATCTACTAAATAACCTTGTTAGCGCTTTTAATTAAAGGTGTAAATATTGATATTTACTCAGGCGCAGTCAACCCACAACCCACAGACCAGTTACCTATTACCTGTTACCTGTAATGCCGCCGGGTCTTGCTCTACGGAAATGCATTTTCAAAAGTCAAATAAACTAAATGGAAATATGAGCTGGACATTAATATGGCAACATGGAATGGTGACTGGGCAGCAACATGTTTATTCATGTCTGATCAAATTCAAACATAAAATTAAATTCAAAAATAATGTAGTGTACTAAGAAATGTAGTTAAAATTTATATATAAATGGGTCTTACATCTTTACAAGAAATTATAATTAAATTGCGATAACAAGTTTCATTATTTGACATGTTCTTTACACACATTTATAATGTTTTCCTTATATACAAATTTTGCAAACTTTTCAAACACTCCTCGTTGATGAAAAGCACTCTAAGCCGCATCCATAACGCCCACTTGACGCTTCAAATTAAATAACCATCATCAGAATCAATCGAAGTACTATACACGCATGTGGGGCACAAAGGGGCATGGGGCAGGGGGCAAGTGGGCAGTGGGGTTAGTGAAAAAAGGGTTAAGGGAACAGCACTTTTGGGCCCTGTTGAGGCAACAAATTGAGTTAACTCTGGCCTAAAATCAAACGGGTGCGACTGACAATGTAAGGGATATAGTACAGATACCTGTTGGGGGAGTATCCTACTGATCTCTGGTCGGCAGTTGTTAAGTTTTGTGCAAAAAATGTTAATTTTAATTAAGGCTGCTATCGACACCCAGCAGGCAACAAGCCAATGCATTTACAGGGTATGTGGAGGAATGGAAAAGCACTCCAAAGTGCAACGCAGCGCAACTGATGCACTTTGTGCACTGAATGCCACAGGATGCCCGAGGATGGAAGGATATTTACAAGAGGATATACTCTTATATATGTTGTCTGCTTTTGGCAAACCAACGAGCCGTGCGAGCTCGACTGCCGTGCATTGTGGTCGTGTCACATGCATACCCTATATAGATATATATTTATGTGTGATACATACATATAGACAAGTGTAAACATTGTTGTGATGCAGGCATTAGTTTGAAAAGCGTTGGCCATGCAACAATTTGTTGCATGCCACATGAGGCGGTCACTCTCACACACATGGAAGTGAGTCAGAGTTGCACATTTAGTGCACACACTGTGGCGGCTACTCAAAAATTTAAATTAGCGCGGTCCGAAGCGAATTGCATTAGCCAGCAATTTTTAATTCACTTCGTGAATATTTTAGCCATTCCACGTGGCATTTTTTTTAACATTTTAACACGTTGGCAACACGAATAACCTGCGGCTTATCAGCGATGCGATGCGATGGGGAAAAGCGGGTGGAAAAGCCCATGTTATTGAAAAGCAATTAAAAAAGCCAAGCCCGAGTGCATTTCACTTTATTGAATTATCATGTGCTCTCTCGCTGAACGGGAACTGAAACTGGAGCTGGAACAGGTTCCGTTAATGCCAGTTCATCTGCAGCTCAGCTCATAAATATAAATAGCTGCATGCATTCTGAAGTGATTTGTGAAAACTCAGGTGTTGACAGTTCAATCTCATTGTGGCAGGTGTTAATCTAATTACAATTAAAAGCTGATGCATTTTTTATTCAAAGTGCATTAAATATGCTACAGATTCGATCAAAATTGCTTTATTATTACACATGAATAATTATACAGGTGTATATCAGGCATGAAAGGCTTTAAATATTAAATAAAAGTTTAATATAAGATGAATTACTTTTGTCTGTCAGCTTACTTACATGTGTATATTCTTATTGGTATTAAAATATTATTCCATTAATTTGAAATTAATTTCTGTTATTATATTAATATGTTTTAAGTGCACTTTTATAATTAGACTATCCATTCAACAAGTTTGTCCTACAATCATCTGTCTGGTAATCAGCTTACTGCCTTCAAAATTCTCTCTATCTCCTATTCTCCTTCTCTACTTCTTTCTCTGCTTGACTGCTGCTAATTGCATCTATCGGATTACCCAAAAGCCCAAAAGCCATTTTTAATACGAACACGATGGGAAAAGTGCAATTTTATAATTGGCTTTCGATATGAATAAAAAAGAATAAAATACAAAAATAATTAGCAGAAAATAAAACGCGTTGAAAATAAAAATATTAAATTTCAAGCAATTAAAAAATGCGAACGCTAAAAAGTGCACAATGTTTGTTATTATTATAATCCTGTAGTAGCCATAAAAGGGTTGGTTCAGCAGTTTCAGTTGGTGTTAGAGTTGGATGGTCCTATCAAATTACCTTTGGGCCATGTTTTTACGAGGTTAAAGCAAACAAAATATAAATTGCAGATTTTTACAAGATGCTTAGAGACGGTCTCAAAATCAAAGCCATTTCAATGGGCTCTGCAAACAGTCGTAAAGGTCATAAAAATTGTCTTTAGTGAAATGAGCTGCAAGTGAGAGAAAGAAAGAAAGGAAAGCAAAGGAAATAAAGGAAGGAAACCCACCCCCAATCGACAACTCATCCAATAATAGAGGACCAACTTTATTTTTTTTTATTTTGGCTTCTGTAAACTGTGAACAGAACGATAAAAATGTTGCCCTCGACACCTGTGACCACAATTAAGCCGCGTTAAGCGTTGCCAGCATTTTTAATGCCTCATCCTGAGTTGAGTTGGCAAAAGTTTTCACAGTTAAATTGAGTTAAACCCGCACAACCAAAAACTTTTGCCCCATCTTATATTTTTTTAAGTTTTTTTCTTGTGTATTTTTTGAATTTTTGTTGCTGCATTCGTAATTAAATGAGCGCCCAGCGGTTATGCTGCAAGTTGATAATTTAATTGAAGTTGTTAACAATTTTTTTTAGCCTTATTAAAATTTGTTAAAATATAATTAAAACTGGCGCTGAATTTAATTGCACAACTGACAGCGTCCTACAGCCTGTCGAGCATTTTAATTGCTTCAAATTGAACCTCAACTAAGAAAAGGGTCAAATTAATCTATGCGATTAGCAGCTGCTGCTAAAGGATCCCAAAATGGATTGAGAATTGTTTAAAAATATATCTGAAGAAATGAATTGTACAATTTTAAAATAACCTAATTGTTTGGCCTTTAAATTATACTTTGTGATTTTTGTATTACTATAGAGAAGCTATTATTTTTTTTAGATTTTCTGCGATAAACAAATACGTTGTATTTAGAATTTTCTTGTGAGCCTCATAGCTGTAAATTTAGTTAGAGTTCTTTCAAGACATCCTATTCAAGTATTATTTATCTATTTCTATTTTTTAATCCATAACTTTAAGTTATAACTAAAGGACACCAACTTTGTTATTACAATTAGTTGTTCTTCTGTGCTTAATATTTTTATTGTTTATCACAGTTTTCTCAGCCACATATATAATTCTTGTTTCTATCGCTCTTTCACATGCTGTATCTAAATCCTTACATATCAAAATTTTGTCTCTTGACTTTTCCCAATTTCAATACGCATTCCTTATGTTTTTTTCAATTTGTTGGCAATTTGCTGTAATACTAGACTCAATCAAGAGTCAAATGCTAATAATGCAAACAGACGCAGCCTCAGAGATCCCCAAACAAATAGAAAAAAGAAGAAATTACCATATCCAATGCGAGACACACATGCCAAGGGATATTACCCCTGAAAAAAGAATGGAAAAATGTGGGAGAAGGTATTGCAATTATTTGAGGAATGCAATGAGATCCGTGCAAACTTTATTGAAGTGAAAGAAGCATACGGAAAAGTAAAAAAAGCAAATGAAATCGCCAAAAAGCTCAAATTGAAACCAAATGAACAAATCAGGCAACAAATTTGCATGCGCTACATTTATGGGCCATATCCAGGGGTCCGTTGCTAGCAATTTGGAAGAGATGTTACAGGGTTGCAGTTGATCGAAAAAGAGGGGGAAAAGTGTAAGGGGGTAGTGGGGTTGCTAGTGCCAATTTATGTTTATTGCGGCAAGTATTTGGTGTTGTCATAAGACCGGAAAAAAATAAGTATAGATTTTCATTGTGCGAAAAATCTGATGCTCTTAAATTGATGTTTTGCTAGTGCAAGCGAATTGGACTTAGAATTCGGTATGGACACGTTTTTATAGGGTATGTTAATAACAATATCACAGCATGTTTATTTGGGCAATATGCAAATTTTGGAATTTCTTTCGTGTCTATGCAAATTGTGAAAAATATTTCACTTGTCCGCTTGTCGCAATTTTTTCTTATTTATTGCAAATAATTTCTTGGTTTGGGGCGTGGCCAGTTGCCCACAAATCAATTCCACTACATTGAAGCAGAAATCAATTGAAGAAAGTTGAAAAAACAACTACATGTCCGGGCAATTAAGTGGAGAGTCGAGCTGGAAAACAAAGTTAATCTTTTGAGTTCGGTTTGGTTTGGATTGGTTTACTGGCACTAGACGTGTCCTGTTCCATATCCCATGTTCCCATTGGATTGAGTCGTCTCGTTTCAAGTGGGTTTCTGGCTGCAACTCAATTAAAATGAGCTCAGGTGTAAATTTTATTGAAAATGCTTAATTGCCGAGGACTGAGACTGGGCGCATCTGTCTGGCACAACCAAACAACCTTAAACCATTCTTGCTCATCTTCATTAACATTATCATTATCATCATCGTCGTCATCATTATGCACCATTATCCTGCCAGCGATTTTTACTTGTAATTATTTGTTTTTGTGTGTCTGCGCATGAAGCGAACGACGCGTCGAGTGCTTTGTTGCGCAATGTCCTTTGTACTGTCGTCCTTTACCCACACCCACTGCCCTCTCAATCGCAAGGGACATGTGTTTAGCACAAGGATTTATATATTTGTTTAAGCTGCTCCTGACATTGTCATGATGATACTAAATTTATGTAAGCAGCCTCAGAGCAGAAACACAGAAATAGACAATTTCATTGAGGTTGCGTTTGACTTAACACGAGTAGAGTTTGGTAACTTGAAGAACTAATATTTATTTCTCTAAGATAACTTTAATAATGCTACAACAATTAGAGTTTTGCAAGCTTAAATTATTTTAGACTTGAGTTATACTTTTTTGTCCACAACTTAAACCAACTTTAGTAACAACCCAGGCAATTTACTCCATGTTGACAGTCTCCCGCAGTTTTAAGCACACAATTAACTAAATTGGTAATAGTTTTTGTTGCTGTTGGCAACACACAATTACACACACACACACTCGCACTCGTTTACACTCTTGTAGTCAAAGTAACCCCAAAGTGTGAACTCACTTTTCTCAATTTTAATTCAAGCAATTAATAAACTTTTACGTCAAACATTATCTAACTGAGTCACGTGACCGCACGAACCCAAAACAGATTCCCGTGATGAATTTATGACTGACATTGATGGCATTACATGCTTTGTACCCCATCCTGAAGGAAACAAAAAACCTAGACACTTCAAAACAGGCTGAATTCATCCTTTTAGACCCTTGAATGTATTGTGGTTGTTGCGCTTTTTTCACGCCCGCGTCAGGAATTGTTAACCCTTTCGCGCCCGATCTGCATTTAAAGGGATTAGGTTGGAAGAGTCGTGTGTCTGTCTGCTGTTGATTAAACTGCCAGCATTCATTCAGAAATTCCTAAATATATTTTTTATAATTTATGCAAGTTGGTCGACATTCGATGCGCCTGCATGTCGGAAATTGCTTAAAAGTCTCTCAACAGTCGACAGCAGCTAGAAGCATGAGAGATATCATTTTCATAGCTTATCAGTCACCATCTTTATGTATGATATTTACTATCCCACGCACTAGTTCGGACAATGGGCTGACTGTGCTCACATTACCAAAAACTGTCACAACTAACCGAAATCAAAACAGAAATCAAACTGGACAGCGACGCCAACAAAAATAACAAACAAATGAACACAAACATCAATGGGGGCAGAGAGACAATTAATAACAAATTAACATGATGGTCACACGCCGGAAATAAAAGGACCTCTTCACCAACAGGATACCGATTCCGATGTCGATCCCTAACCGCAACATAATAAATGTATTTGTATAAAAATTAAACGAAAAACGCTTCGCATTGTGTCAAGTTTGGTTCAAATATTTACACAGTTCCATTGTAAAGCCTGGTTCTTCAAGACCCCCGTAGCTCTCCGTAGTACCCCCTTTACTTTCCGGAAGGAACAAACAAACAAGGCACAGTTTTGGTAAGTTTAGACGCCGAGTGAAAACAAAAGCGTGTCCAGCTCCACGGCAAGGATCTAAGTTAGTCACGTGCTTCAATGCACGTGTCCTTTTTAATGACCAACGAATTGTGTTGCACTCAGTGAGAGGAGAATGGGAAAAAGGGCAAAAAAAATAAGGAAAATCAAAAAGTAACGCAGCTTTTGTGCCATATAAAGTCGTATATTGAAATCCAATTCAATGAAATTGTTGCCACGCTCGAGTTCCATTAGACAAAACCAATCACAACAACATGAAAGGTGAGCGGGCGGTGCTGCTGGTGGTGCAGGGGTGTAGTGCTCGCTTCGGGTGGTTTCTGCGGCCACCGCTCAATTGTTGGTCAGTTGAAAATATTTCGACAATTTGCATGAGCGACTCCTACCCTAGAACCCACTTCGCCCTCCCACCGAACCACACCCACCACACCGCACACAAAGGAATATGTCAGGCATCAATTGAACTCTTTACTTCTTTTATTTCGGACCTTCTTGCTGGGACCCATTTTAATTGAGGGCTGTGGCAACGTGTGGCCAGCAACAACAACAACAAATGCCCCTCAGTTGGCAAAGCGAAAGAGACAGATACATGGAGTGTAAGAGAGAGTAGGAGATATGGAACAGATATTGAATTTCAACATGTTGTCCATTGAGCACAAATGAATTGTACGCTTTTCATGCATTCAATAACGTCATGGTCAGTCAGACAGTCAGTCATTCTGTCAATCATTGCATCAAAAGGAGCGTAATTAATATTATATTTATGAATGGCAGTTTGATATGGAAGCATTCTGTTTTATTTAATAACTGTTGGGTTTACTAGAGTTCTATAATTACCATGTTTAAACTTCACTTTTAAATTATATAAAATCAAATTGGTTATACAAGACTACCCAAATAACAAACTGTTCTTCAATGTGTTTAATTCTAATCCTACTCTTTATGCAATTTTATATTTATTGAAGCCTGCTCTGGCAGCGTCGCAGTAAACAAACTTACACAACAGACTGTCAGCTCAATTGACACTTTGTCGCACTCTGTGAGTCCATAAACAATTCATTTATGATCCAAACACACACTGGCTTAAGAATCCCTTCATTGTGATCTAATACTTTATGCTTGATTTACTGGCAGCGGCTGCAAATCATCGTTCAGACAAAAAGGATAAAGAGACCAAATATGAATATGAATATTCGAATACATGTGAGTATGTAATATTTGACTGTGAATGCCAGACGGCAACGTGTAGGCATGTGCGATAAATTATCAGACTTTTCTCTCCTCTGTATGTCCTCAGGGGAAAGGTGTCTCCATCTCGCAGGCAATTGCTCATAATTGGTATGCCCTGTACCGATTTGTCAGTGGTAAGTACACCACTCACATGTGGAAAAGGGAGGAAATGAATGCACTCTAAGGTGGATTTGATATATTGGATGGATTTGGCGTAGACAATTTTATGAGCACTGAATTTATTTGATGTTTGGCATCACGTTTATTTTCTTTTCTCCTGCCCAATTCTCTTCCTCTCTCACTTTGTCAATAAATTTCAATCAGTCAATGCTAAAATCCTTCAAAATTTATGTTGCATATTAAAAATCGCTTTACGAAAACTTGGAAATTTCCGCGTTTTATATTAAAAATTTAAACGAGCAAAGATAAACGAAAGAAAAAATACTTTTTTACAATGTTCAATAAAAGAAAAAAATAAACATGAATTGCAGTCAGAAAAGAAACTAAAATGTATTTCAATCATAAAAGAAAAATCGTTTGCTGTGCTTCCTACAGCCAATATTCGCACACGTACAACAATGTGGGCAACCCTCGCCTGCAAAAAAAAATTAAAAAACAAAATTGCAAAATAAAATGTCGATACAAAATAATTTTAATGTCGGCTTTTTACTTTGAATGGGCAGCAGAAGTAAAAGAACTTAAAAATGAAACGCCAATAGGTGACAAATAAATACTCTAAACTTGATTTTAAAGAGACTATATTTACAAAGTATGGAAATATTTGTTGATAAGAAGTTATCTGAAGGTTTGAGGCTTCAAATGGAAACTTAAAGAAGATTAAGTTATTCCCATTTTAACAACATAAACATCATTCTGTCGTTAGGGTATACATCTAGTTGGATTGGCAACGGATCATAAGATAAATGGCTAGAAATAAATGCTCGCATATAAAAAGTGTTTCTCTTATATAATTTAAATTAAATGCGTAGCTGACAATAAAAAATACACCCAATGAGGAGGCAACAAATTCAGAAAATCGTCTCTGGTCTGGTCATAAAACATTTAATATCAAATTTTTGAACTGTGGACGATACAAGTAAGATGTAAACAACCCCCAAGAATGCATTTAATCATTTAAGTAACAAGTCGAGAGCATTTTAAAGTGTTTTCCAAAAGCAGCCCACAACCCAAACCCAGACAAGTCTCTTGGATCCACTTGAAAGAACCTTTTTCCAAAAAGTAAGCTCAAAAGTTCCAAGTGCCACTTTTGTCGCCTTTTATGCTTATTTGACCATTCAAATACCAAACACACTCGCACACACACACACAGAATTTACTTCCTTTCCCTTCGGTCTGTACTTTATTCATGTCCTGTTTGGTCATTCATTCAAATTTTGGTTGCCTTTTGTATTGGCCAGCAACTCCCCCAAGACACAACTAATCGCGCACTTTCTTCAAACTCTTTGTCCGTTTTTTATGTCCCTGTAAGGAATTTCACAACTCACATGTGATCGGAGAGAGTTTTCCCACAGTTCAAGGGGTTGGAGGAAAAGGAAGTTATTGTTGTTGGTATGCCTGTCCTTGATCCTTGTGCTTGGGCTTTTGTATAATTTCCATTTAATAGCCAAACCAACACCTTATCCAAATTGTAGTTGTCGTAAGTAAATACCAAATCAGACCCCAAGAAACTGACGAAGATGAATACGCAAGTTTTCGACAGTTGGCTCAGAGGATGTAAGGACGATTTGCATAAGGAACAATTGTCCTGGGGACTTAAGTCCAGGCAGCTACTACAGTGTGACTTGCTGACAGACCAACCGAGCTTCTTGTCCTGTAACTTGACCTAACGAACCATAAATTATATGCTTTTGATGTTTTCTGTTGTTGTCGTTGCCTTTGGACCAAAAATGTTTATTTAGTTTAGTTTTTTGGTGTTACATTTGCTGGGAGGACATGAAAACGGACATTGTTAAGTTTATCGCTCAAATTCGATTATAATGAAACCCCAAAGACAACAAAAGACGACTTGATGATCTATGTGTTCACTTCGATTGTCTGCAAAAAGGACAACAGAAACATTTACATCGCATGCATTGGAAACCTGTGGGGATTAAGGATATGATTGAACTGCCGCCAGGACAACTCTCTGTCTCTCTGAATTAATTGCAGCCAAGAAAAGGCAACAATTTGCATAAATTACAAATGCAAACACCCAACACAAAACAGAGGAAAAAAACATATCGTTTAGGCCATAAATTCAGACCTTGGCTTAACTCATCAACTTCAGTTTTCTTTTTTTCTCTTTTCGGACAAATAAGAAAAATCACAAAAATTCCTAGTTAAATTACAGCAACTGTTGACCAAATGTGACCACAGTCAAAACACGGCGGAAACGGAAAAATAAAACTTGAAATAAGTTGGAATTGGCCAATGACAGGCGGCTTTAAAAATTATTACTCAAACCACAAAACTTGGAGTCTGATGAGCTTTTCGAATTCGCATGAATTATGTGGCAAATGCTTCGTTATTAATTAGACTCATTTACCACTCAAATCCGAATAGATGTTGTTACCATGAAGACACCTTAATTAAATGTCTGTCTATTCTCTGGCAGATCTCCCTGGTGTATGGCTCCCCCAAAAAAACAACCGCAGAGTCAAGTTTTTTGGCCAACAATCTGAAGGGTTGTTGTTGTTGTTTTGGCATTAGAATTTGCATATGAGTTTTTTAGCCTGATCCCTGGAGATTTGTCATTTTAATTTCCATAAATCAATTTGTTAATTAGTGGTCTCATTTTTGGCTGTCAGTCGCACAATACCAACGATTAGCAACAGGGCTATAATAGCTGAGGGTTAACAGAAGATTGCCTGGCTAAATAAATTTACACTCTTCCCACTGTCAATTTAATAAATTTAGCATTAACTTGCAGAGCTTAATTTAAATAAACTAGTTACGATAAATAGTTTAAGGCACTAAATAAAGTTTAGTTCAAGTCAATCAGGAAAATTGTCTTTGAATTTCGCAAACTTTTCGCATAAAAGCAAAATAAACGCAGCAGTGCATTTAATCCTATTTATTTGTTATCGAAGATACGTTACTTCAATTTATTTTGATAACCATTGTAAAAAAGTGCATAAACGTAAATAACTAAAATACTTTTATATATACATATATCTATTTTATACAATGCAATTGAGAATCAAGTACTAGAACTTTAAAATGCTTTCAGCTCTTGGCTTTAAAGCTTCTAGCCACTTGAGCCACTTTTATGAGTGCAGCCAGGCAAACCAAAGCCAAACCCAAACACATCTCAAGCCCATCTCAGAGCCATCCCACACTCAAGCCAAAATGGTTGCCATTTAATGTCACTTGGGCGCGCAACCATCAAGCATATTACGAGGACGTAGCTCTCACTGCTTTGCAAAGGACACTGTTCTTGTCTTGTTTAACTGTCCGTCTGTCTCTACGTCTCTCTGTTTGACTGTTGTTGAAAAATAACAACAATTTACACAACAAATGCAACCGAGCAACAGCAGCCACATGTGAAGTAGTGTCTGTCGTTGACTTTGACTTCAGTTTGAGTAGAAAAACCAGCAAAGTGCAGCAACAATTGTTGCCAGCTGTAAATAAACATGGGTTTTGCTACTGCCACGCCCACGTGTGTGCGTTGCTACCTTCTGATATTGCAACACACACAACAGCGAAATGATAATAAGGTATATAATTTAATATCAATCTGACAGCCAGAAGGCAACAAAGTGCGCCAGGCGATGACGACGACGACGGCGATGAAGACGACGCTGCTTTTTATGCTACACTTTTTTTTCGCTCTCAGTATACTCTACTGAAGTTGAGTGTGTTTGTTTTCATAATATGTTAGCAAAGTCATAATGTTTGACATAGTAAGATATATATATGGATTATTTTAAAAAGATTATTAAATATTTTTAATAAAGTTGTTACAACAACAAAACACTTAACTTGATTTTATACTACAAATTTGCAATAAAGTTTTCAAATAATTATAATTTTAACTTTTAATTTAAATTCTGAGGAAAACAGTGTATTCGCTTTACAAAAATTAAAAGGAAAATTTCAGCTCACATTGAACAATTCGAAATCAAGTAACTCTTACAGCTTCAATAGTCTTTCAATTTACATTTGTATATTTTGTAGAGTATTTAATATTCAGTGAATTCTCTTTATTTTCAGCTTACACTTGTTCTCCACTTGCACCTTTTTTCCCTCCCCTCTCCATCCCTCCCCTGCCCAACACACGCCCTGCCGCACTTCACTTTTATGCATTGTCTGTATACGTCTGACGTTCTGTCGAGCTACTCAAATGCTATTCTTTCAGCTCTTTCTTCTTCATATTCTTTTTTATTATTTACTTTTTCTTTCTTTTTTTTTGTTAACTAAATAAATGCAGTTTGTTTGCCTGCACTTGTTGTTTGTGTTGAGCCAAGCAGAACATTTCCATTTGAATGTTCTTTTAAGCGAAAACAATTTCATCTTTTCTTTGTTTTGCTTTCGAGCATTTCTTTCTGCATTCCGTTTTCGCCAGCTATTTGTATTTTGCTCTCTCCACTCCCCTGTACTTTCACCCTCTATGACCACTCAGGTAAGTGATACCAGATGTCATAGACAATGCAACAAAGTGCAACAGATTTCTGTTGGTTTCTGTTCAGCATTCAGTAAAAATTAGATCATGGGTTTTGATTTTGAGGTTGGCGCTAGGTCATCATCATATGATGTCATTACAGGGACTTGCCCAGCTGACTGCCCTTTGTTGGCCAGCTCTTAGGTTATAGTCACCTCCATTGCACTCCGAACCTTCCGAATTATGTTCTTTTGTTGTACCTTTAGAGTTTCTTTTTCTTGGATTTTTTTGTATTTGTTTTCGGTTTTTATTTTTGCCATTTCACCGCATTTTATTTTACATTTTTTTATGCAGCAACTATAAAAAAGTTTTTACATTTTTTACGGCACTTTTTTTGTGCTTTTGGCCAACGTTGAAAAGAAAAGAAGTTTTGGCGAGTGCATTATGTGTGGTCTTACGGCGAGAAGTTGATTATGTTGATTTGTGAAATTGATTTGGTTAGGGAAAAGATTTCCGCTCTCTGAAATCATAAAAAGAATGTTCGTGGCATGTGGAAATTCCACGGAATTGTTTGGTGGTTATAAAAATATGTTAAACCAGAAATTGAATGAGTTTCTGTATGGGGAGGACTTCTCAAGGTGAAAAAAATCATTTTTAGATATATAACGATTTTTCTGATGGTTCAAAATATAACTGAAAGGGCTAGGTAGAGTCTTTCTATAAATAAAACTAAAAAATACTTAAAAGAAGCATTTTCTATCATCACTCAGAGTGTTGGCACTTATACACAGCCTAACAAATGGGACAATGCCAAGGAATTTGGTCAAGGACACATAAATGCCGAAGGAGAAGGCTAATTTCGAACAAAAACCGAATTCGAATACAAACAACTCGAAAATCGAACTAAACTTACCCCTCACAAAGGAAACAGGGGAAGCATACGTAACGTAATGGAACGGAACGTAACGTAAGATGCCACAAGTGTGAAACAGGCAAACAAACGCTCTCTCGCTGTATACCTCTCTGTCTCACGCTCTCTGAGCTTATTTTAGGGAAACGTTTACAGCACGTGATGATGCACAGTCGAGAGGTCAGAAAGTAGCTGACATTGCGGCACAGCGTAGAGTCAGAGGTTGAGGGTTGCTTCAAAGAGAGAGAGAGACGGAGAGAGAGAGAGCGCGTGCAAAACGAAAGAGAGCGGAACGTTAAGGAAGTGTCTGCTCTCAGTGAGCTCTGCATTTTCTAGGGGGTGGGTGTCTGGCATTGGGTGAGGGTTCGGTGCTGATGGTGGTGGGTCGCCTGCCCTTTTGGCTGCTGTCACGACTGTCAG
Organism: Drosophila acutilabella; assembly: GCA_035046005.1. Lineage (NCBI taxonomy): Eukaryota > Metazoa > Arthropoda > Insecta > Diptera > Drosophilidae > Drosophila > Drosophila acutilabella. The sequence goes on from JAWNOK010000013.1 coordinate 19,787,314, forward strand.
CGGCATTTCCCGGGTATAAATACGAGAGCCGCGACGCCGTGCGAGTCAGTCGAACGACAGCTCGCATCGAGTGCGTAACAGCAATCAGCACAGTACAACACACACCACAAAGCACCAGCAAAGTGAAAAGTAAACCAAATTTACGTAATATTTTTACGATGGCGATACCCTTCTATGAAGACGAACCCAACGCAATGACGGCAGCAACAGCCAGTTTAGATGCCAGTCAAATTACCGACGGAGATCAAGTGGATGGTCCTGTTTACGGCAGTGATGCTGGCTATGATCAGGTGGACTATGAAGCACCATCGGAAGCAGCAACAAGTCATAGTCAAGCGACGTCCACGGAGGAGCAGATGGCGCCCAGCACGGAGGAGCAGTTGCTGGCCTGGAAAATGCTGGCTTTGGCCATGTGCAAGGTGCTCAAACAGTTCTGCAAGCAACAACAGGCGGGAAAATCCACCAAACTGACAGCCACAGTGCAAATTCAGCCGCAGGCGCAGTAAACTACCATCCAGAAAAAAACTACGACTATGACTACGACTACAATTTCAAGGCCCCTCCAAAACGAAAGGGTCTGACGGCTCCTAAGCGCAACTTGTGATTACTTTTCGTTGGTGAGAACTAGCGCTCCCCAGAAAGCAGTTAAGGGAGAGAGAAAATGCAACTGAACGTGAACATTTTCCAAAGGAAAATCCCAAGGAATTATCATTTCAATTCCAATTAATTTTATTTATTTGGAAATGTTCAACTGATTTTCGTATTTGCCGTCGCTAAGAAAATTAATTAAGTGGTGAAGGCTGATTAAAACATTTTGGGATAAGCGCAAATGTGATAAATAATTTTACTAAAAATATTTTAAGTGCATACTCGTATTTTGGTAAAGTTATTTAAACACTTAAATTAATTACAATTCTAATATTAATTTAGTTTAGTTATACATAGATAAGTTTTATTCACGATGATCGGCCCAGTGCAAGCAGCTGCTAGTTTTCATACGGAAACGAATATAATCTTAAGTCCAATACTTTTCTACTAAACAGTAGTAATAATTCTAACTATAATTAGTTTAAGCTTATAACTTGATACATACATAAACAAAAACTTTTACAAAACTCTCTTGGTGTCTATTTACAAATACGACGAATCATAAATCGCATCGATTTCAAATATTTAGGTAGCTGGCTTCTTACCTTAGCAAATAGTTATAAAAAATATATAAAAACCAAACAACTATTTAAAATATATGTATATATTTTTGTATAATTATTTTGCTGTTAAATGTAAGTTGATGTTCGTGTGTTTGTGTCTATAATTTAATTTCTAGGCCCAGTATCCTAGGCAATATTCCTAAGAAATCGATGACAACCAAAAGAAATCAGTTTCATTTTCATGTCATGAGCATAAAAATAGTACAAGAAAACAATAGGAAAGTTTAGAGAACAACAAACCACAGCCACGTTGAAAAGTAGTTGTAATTAAATAAAAAGCATAATAATAATAATTATATATTCGTAATAAAAACTTAAATTAATTTACACGAAAAAAATATCTTTTTATTGTGGATCGGAAACAATTTAGTGGTCACCTTAAACTGCTAATAAATAAAAAGAAATTCTATTAAATAAATTTGGTTTATATTTTTTACAATTTTCATATTTATGAGATTTCTAGTTACATCGAAAGTACTCAAAATACTGGTGTTATATTTGTGGTAGATTATATTGGGAAGATAAAATATAATTGCATATAAAATACTAATAATCTAAGAGTTTTAGTTTAAACACATTTTGCTGCAATAATTGTCTTCAATAGTCAATAGTCAGCAATAGCCAGTTCAAGGCTTGAAATCTAACTGACATTGCATTTTGGATTGAAAAAAATTATGTGGTCACCTTAAACTAGATATAAATTAAAAGAAACTCTATTAAATAAATTTGGTATCTGTTTTCTATAATTTTAATTTTATTTTTTGATTTCTAGTTGAATCAAAAGTACTCAAAATACTGGTATTATATTTGTGGTAAGTTATATAGGGAAGATACAACACAGTGGCATACTTATACCCAATAACCTAAGATTTTTGGAACATTCAGTTCAAACTTTGAAATCTCAATTACATCGCTTAGTATATTGTACAACCTGGCTATGATTTTTAGTGTTTCTTACCTCAATCATAAATTCCAGTAAACTTCTAATAACAAATCACAACTACTTTTCCTTAAGAGATATTCAAATCATGTAAAGCTTTAGCAAGATCAAAGCAAGTTCTCAGACAAAGGCCAGTCTTTCTTTATATAGTCGGCTACACCCACTCCAGATATTCCAACAATTCAATTGATGCGGAAAAATGTCGCGTGGCGTCTGAAAAAAAAGGCCTGTGGGCGAATTGGATCCGTTTCAGTGTAATACTCTTTATGTAATGCAAATAGAAATACAAGATATTGTGCGGCAGTTAAGCCGCTTTTTTAATTTTCTAAAATCCAAAAGGAAGCTAGAGGGAGTGAGAGATTTTAAACTTCATCAATCAAAGGCAATTTCTATCAATGTGCCTAATAATATCAATCATGGACGGCAAAAACAAATAGCATTTGTTAAATCAACTGCCCCAAGATGATTTTAAAAAATTTGATATTTTCCAACAGATAAACGAAAGGGGATTATGTGTTATGGGTTAGCATAGAAGAAGGAGAAGAAGAAGAAACCTACCAGAAAAACCGGGAAAGAAATCAAAAAATGCGCATTAGAGGTGGTTAACTGTCTGAATTCAATCAAATGTTCCCTCGAGATTTTGCACTTTTGTTTGCATTTTGCACACATGATACTCGATACGACATGAGCTCGGTGGCAACCCTTTTTCTAGAGCCCTCTCCTGTTGAGAGTGAAAGTAGTGAAAGCTGGATAACAGGCCATAAGTGCATGTTTGTGTGTGTGTTTACCCAGCTGGGGGTAAAGTGACCCATAAATAAACAGTTTAGACTTTTTTACAATCACCAACTTGTTTTATTGCCATTCGAACAACAAACCCATGTGAGTCCAGTCTATAAAGTGATTGGGCTTAAAACTCTGTACTTTTCAGGAATATTTTCATATTTCTACTTAGCAAATCTACTGAGCAAATATTTGTACCTAGTTTAACATGAAACAGGACAGCATCAAAGCCTTAAAAATGTGAAAATCTTGCGTAATTGAAAGTACACAAACTACCAAAACGGGCAAATCAATTTTATTACTGGGTAAATCTTAGGTAAGTATTTACGAACGTAGTAGTACTTGAGAGAGGACTTTGCAACAACATTATTAAAAATAAATTAGAGTACCTTCTCGTACTACTTGTATAATGATAATAGGGCAAACAAACGAACTGAAGTGGTTTCATGTTGCCCTGCTACGTGCTCAAGTGCATTCCATTTGGTCCTGCGGTCATCATTAGTCTGCTTTATTAAGTGGAAGTGGATGTGACAGCAATGTCGACAGTTGCCTCAACTGTGGCACGTTACAGTAGCTTTAAACGCTGATTGTCACAACTGAGCAACTCAAAGTTTTCCATGTCTAACTTGTCCCTATGAAGCAGCTGCAAGCATCTACTGACTGCAGGACTAAAGGACTCGAGTAGCTGGATAAACCAGCTCAAGGTCGTGTGTCAATTGCAACTGCTTGCATATGTTGCAACATGAAACATGCATCTCTCAATGAGCCGCATCTCAAAAAAGAAATAGGGACTCAGTAGTGCACTAATCCTTTGTTCTTTAGCTTGTGCCCATCGGAGTAGGACTCAAAAATTGGGTCAAGGCTAAAGAGCTTTTTAAAGTAGGTATGCCAATATTTAGGCTGTGACTGTAAAGGTTTTGCTAGTGAACATATAGTAAGAAAACAGATAAGAATTTTAAGCTGTAATATAAAAACTTAGACATAAGAATAGAATATCATTTCATTACGTAAATGTTAAAATAAAGAAACGTTTACATATTACTTGTTAAAAATATATACCTACTATATAAAATATATAAAAATATATTTGTTAAGAAACTCTTATCTTTTTAAATCTTTGTTAATACTGCAAGATCACAATTAAATTTAACGAGGCATCAACATCTTTACACTCCCAAATGGCAGCCTGGAGGCATAGGGAAATTGCTATTGTTGCAGCCTGCAATGAATCCATCATTACAATTAATAGAAATTGCAGCTGCGGTAGATCAAAGAGTGACTCATTCAATGGAGGGAGAAACAAAAGCGCGAAAGACAAAAGACGGCGACAGTAAAATGGCAAGAATAACAACAACAAGTTGGCAGGGCCATGTCAAAGGTAATGACAGAAGCCAAACAATTGAAAAGTTGTAACAAACGAGAGTCAGGCTAAAAAATAACAGAAAACAACAAAAACAAAGCGACTTCGTTAGCGCAAACAATTGTCAAAGCAACAGAGGGGGAAAAGCACATGAAAAATATGAAAAAAATGAGCAAAAAATGAACAAAAATATAAAGTTAGAGTGCAATTTTCAAGCAATATATTTTCCGCTGTTGAGTCAAAGTTTTCACGCGCTTTTTGATGTTTTGGCATTGCGGCCAAAGTGCAAAAATAACAAGCTAAAATTGCGTAGAAATATTTAATGAGACAGTCAGAAAGAGTACCACTAAAGTGTGGTACGCAAAAGAGCTGAGAACTGAGAACCGCACAGGGCCAAAATCTAATTTGATAATCAAATAAAAAACTGGCCAAGAAAAGCTGTCCCCAAGGGACAGAATACCCAAATGCAAATGCAAAAGCAGATAAAGAAAAATTTAAATGGAACTTGTTATGTTTTTCGCATAACTTGCGCGATTTGACAAATTTACGAGTGAGTTTAGCGGACTAATCATGGAAGATCTAAGCTGGGGAGTGAGAGTGGTCTCAGGAACGCCACTGGCAATAATAAACATAAAGCGTCTGGGCCAAGGATGAGGCATATTAAGGATATTCTCGAACGTTGTCAACGCCAGCGAGTTTCTTTTTTTTTCATGGCTTCTATCCGTTGGTTGAAAGCAGAAAAAATCTCTGGCACATAATTTTAATGTTTATCGTCTTTTATTGTCAAACAAATTATTTTTGATATTGCGCTGCAGGCGAGCCATGAATAGATCCGAGCATTACGTATACTCCTGTATATTGATGCCAATGGTGACTGAGAAATGATTCAGCTGCCGACGGGGGTAGCTATACACCCCAACATAGGGCTGGGGACACAACTGAGACACACACACACACACCCACGTGTGCGTCGTGTAATTTGATTAGCATGCGACAGAGCAGTCGAGGAAGAGCAGGAAAAAACACAATAAACATAAAGAAAAACTCTGATAAATATCAGTGAAAGTCAAAACAATTTAATGCATGAATAATAAATAATTTCTTTCTTATGGCCAAAGGAAAAAGGTGCTTCCATTTTCATGTATCCTGCTGTGCTTGGTGGTTTATTGGATTTTGGTTTTACTTGCGCAAATGAAGCTCATATGTGCATTTGGCTGTCAGGGAAACCTTGGAAAAAAGAAGAATTCTCTCTAACTCAAAGCATATTTGATTATTTACTTAAGAACATTAAAGGAAATCTATGTGCAAACAACAGACATTTTGCATATGAATTAAAACGCAATAAATTAGCAAAATGTTTTTCCTTTTACTTTTCTTTTTGGCAATCGAATTTTGCTTATACCACTGTGCACTCAGGGGAGTCCATTGTTTGCTTTGCTAATGCTTCCTTTTGCTTAGACAGTCAGACAGACGCTTTTAATAAGCCACTTAAATATTTATTATGTTTTTCTAATGATTCTCTATCAGTTTCGCTTTAAAGGCATTTCAATTTGAATTTCAATTTGCCTTTAATGGAATCAGCGGAGCTGGCTCATAAATTAGTTAGTCGGCCCCAAATCCAACTTAATACGCTTCACTTAATTGTTTACAGCATTAATGCAAAAACCTCAGCCAATCCAATAAACAGCCCAACCAACAGTATTACACATCACAACACATTACACATACACACAATCAGGACACAAAACACGACAAACCAAAATCGCGACACGTCGGCTGACCAAGAACGACGCTGATGCTAACGCCGACGGCGACGTCGACAGCGACTGCGGCATCGGTGGCAAACATTAATCAGCGAATTATCAATGCAAATAATTTTCAGCACGCCTCAATGCGATATCAATCAACGAGCATCGCTTCCGCTGCACTGACAACACTAAGGGCCAACATACAGAGAGGAGACCGTGCAACATCGATGGCATTTCTCACTGGGCACTTAACACACAATTAAGTGCAAATAATTGCAAACGCTGCATATAAATGATTTGTTTAAGCCAACATGACGGGCAGCCAACATTCGCTGCCATCAAATAAATCACCCTAAAAACTTCGAACACATCTTCATAGCCAGGGCTAAGAAAACGGCACAGTGTATCAGTAACTAGTTACAAAAGAATTTAGTTATTGCTTTTTAAATAAATTAATTAGGTTGGAATAAAATAATTCAATTTAATAGATTTTAATTATTGATTTCTATAGCAACTAAACTGTTACACTTTTGAAGAATTTATTTATTAAAGTTAAAAGAATTTATGCATAAATAAGCCTACATTTTATATAGCTTGAAATGTTTTCTTGACACTGAAAACATCACCTTCATACCACTGTGCAGTGCTTTGAACTATGTATTTTGAGGGCGTGATAACCGGATAATGAATTTGAAATTAGCAGCGGAAGACGCCAATGCAACTGACCAGCGCACAATTGGGTAAGGGCAGCACAGGTAGGCGGGGATTTAACGGGGCGTGGAAGCTGATTTGAAGACGAAAGGAGGCATGACTTTGGGATAGTTGTTGGGGTTTCAGTGGCCAGAACAATGGCCTGAGTATTGGCTCGCTTAATTAGTATAATCCGCGTTGAAATTATTCAAGTGTGCATTGTGGATGTGAGATAATGAATGTGTGTGTGGGTGCCTGGGTGCCATGGTATGAGATTAACTGCATGCATGAATGTTACGCATACGCAACGTGGTAACTGCTGCTCTGATGGCATCCAAGTAACGACAACATGGCAAGCTGCATAAATATAATGACTGCAATTAAGTGAAACGCCAAAGTTTTGCACAAGGCGGCACCTAAAGTCTTATCAGACAAGTCGCAGAGGCAAATCATCTTCCACTCCCCTCTCTCTATACCATTCACTCTTCCCTTCTCTCACTTGCTCAATACTTGACTCCCCCTGCTGTTATCCTTTGATGCCACTGAGCGATGCATAATTGAATGCAATTAAAGCAACTTAATGCGCATTTCATGAGCCTGGCATTTGCATACATGCAGCCAGAATGTGATGAAGGACGAAGAACACAGCACAGCACACAGCTCTCATGACATGTAAAAGTGATTATTTATGCAAATTGCATATAAATATATTGCAAACGAAAAATAAAACAGAGAAGAACTGTGTAAAAAACCGTAAACAATTTGGTCAAATTGAATTTATGTGCCCAAAGGCGGCACAATAAAAGAATGTGTAAAGTGCACTTAAGCAATGGACAGCAAACTACGTACATATATTGTGAAAGTATTGTCGAGCATCCTTCTCCACCACCATCATCACCTTTTTTTGCTCAGTCTGTTTCTCTTTCTCTGCGGTCACTGTGAATCACTGTGAAAATTGGCGCCTGGCAAAGACGTTCATCGTAGCCGACGCCATTGCAGTTGGCATCCTTGAGTCCTTGGAATCTTTGCCTGGCTCACAGGAAGCCATAATGGACATTTCATTCAAATTATTTTGGGAGGACACTGCTCGTATTTTGCGTGAATTGATGCTGTGCTTCCTGTTATTTTCTCTTTTGGCCAGCTTCTCTAGGAACTCTCCTTTCTCTTCTCCCGTTTCAGCTAGTGGCCACACACATATTGCTCAGAAATAAATCAGCGGCAAAGAAGCTAGAAACTTGGAGTAAGTGTCTGTGGAAACTACAAAATGCTCTGCAAAAACGTTTGAGAGAAATAATAAAATGGAATCATGGACCAAATAAGTCTAAAAGAAGTGTTATTTGACATTAAGATTAAATGGAATCAATTCAAAACTAATGACTGGTTTTAAGATTGGAATAATCAGTTCGTTTTAAGATGATTAAAAAGGTAAAACATAAATCCAAACATACAACAAAATTGAATAATGTGGTACTAACAAGTCTGTTCTTTAATATACAACAGATAATTTTTACAAGCACGAAATTTGAATATGGTTCCAAAAGCAAACAAAACTTTAAAAATGAATATAACATTAATTAAAAATTATTTTAAAGGGCACAAAAATTAATCGCTAGCTTTGCTGCCAACTCCAAGCAACTCTTATGCTACGCTCTAGCCAAACTTCTATTAGCCAATACTCTACATACTCTAAGTTGTCCATAAAGACACACACAAACACACACACACTTGCACACCGGCACAAGTCTTTATGGCCAAGGGAACAATGCAAATTGTGCACAAATTCTTTTCGCACTTTTTGCATCATTAATTGTGGAATTTATGAGTGGATCGCATCGAAGCCTCAGCGCGTTGTTTTCTATGTAAATTTGTGCCTTTTATTGAGTTGTACACACGGCGGAGGACAAAGGACAAAGGACGACGACAATGCATATGTCGTTACTGCGGGTTGACTGTGTTGTGTATGTGCGTGTGTGTGTTTGTGTGTTGTTTGTTGTTTCAATTTCGTATAAACATGTAAATAATTTCCAGCTGATTGCACAAATTCGTTGCGGACTTGATTTTTATTGCATATAGCTCGAGGCGCAGAATGCAGAACGAATTTCAAAAATTCACTTACTTTCCTGTTGTTGCTGTTCGCGCTTTTGTTTTCAATTTGCAATAAGTCTGTCAATTGGCGAATTAATAAAGTGGAAAATGCGACAACGCTCAAAGTTGGCAAAAGGCGTTTAAAGGTCGAAAAGCTTTTATATTTCGTAATATGAATGAACCTGCAACATTCCAATCAACCCCTCTACCTTTTCGACTTCCTCGTGTTCTCCCTCTGCAATTTCTATGCAAAACAGTTACCCTTCTCTGCTTCAATCAGCGACTCGTCAACCCTGCAGAAATCAAACTGATTTCCAGTTCATTTTATTGCCAACTTCTGATTTTATTGCATTTTTTTTTATCGCGCCTGCAGCCAGAATGTGCCGTCACTAATCATTACATTTAAGTTTAGAATTTCGGATTATATTTATGCACAATTTTTCTTTATGACGTTTCGCCCTTTTCAGCCCGTTTTTCCGCATTGCGACAGATGTTGGCCAAAACTCACGCACTCGCTGCACGTGCCAATTTTTACGATTCTCGAATCGCGCCTCAAACTGTGGCTAATTATGCAAAAATGTAAAACTCGCAAATTTGCTTATTAGAAAGTCGTAAAAGTCGTGCAATTTTTATTTTTATTTTGTTTTCCTTTTCTACTTTTTTATTTTTTTTTTTCGGTCAGGCAGTCGTAAAAATTTGTCAGCTTCAAATTTACATAATTTTTGCTTGACATGGGACACAAATAATTTAAGCAAAGACTTTTTAAAACTTTTTACAACTTGATGCCAGGACATAAAATCTAATAGGCTGACTAATTTGATATGTCAGTTAATTTAAACAAATTATGTGCCATGAAGCAACCCCAAGTGGGATTAAATTTTACTCGATTTTACTATCCAAATTTAAATAAAATAAAATTTTGTTTACTTAAATATTAAGTTCTTTACTTTTCCCACAGTTTTAATATATTTAAAGTGTAGTATATCAAACTGATGATTTTATGTGGGCTAATCTAATTTTGAACTAAGTGGCTACTACTAGTCACTGTTTTAACAACGAGGGCTGCTGGATAATTTGACATAATTTATGCATCGCGCGGCAGTTAATCAAATTGCATGCCACAAAAATTCCTTTGGCAGTGGAGCACGCCACATGCCACATGCAACATGCAGCAAATGCAATCAAATCAGCTGCCGTTCGTTCGCTCTACCAATCTAATTCAATTTTCGAAACAAATTCGTGCCTCAATATCAACAACAACCAAAAACCCACATAAAACACACTCACACACATACGCAAATAGAAAGTCACGAGCTGCAAAGCCAAAATGAAATTCCAATAAAAATAACTAAACAACGAGACACATGATATAAAAAGGACACGACTTTAGCCACAAAAAAAGCATTGAGTTCAAAATATATGTACTATATAGGACTTAGGTAAGCTCCTGAACGATTTTCAGGGCTAGGATGGAACCGGAAACGGTGGCCAACAGGTGCCAAAGCTGACGCCTGACCAAATTGTCGGACAAACAACGAACAGCGGATAAGGAAACGCGGAAAAAAATGGAGCTAAGCAGGCAGCAAGTCTGTTGGCCATGACTAAAAGCTACCCTGTAAAAAGTTACAAACAGCACGGAAATTTTATTATTTATTTTACAAAAAAATTTATGAAATTTTATCTGAATAGATTTTTAAAATGCACTATTTATTAATATACTAAAATCTATTCTAAAATAGATGAAAGCTATAAATTTGAATAAACAAACAATAATTATTTAGTTATTTTTGTTATTTCTTGTTAGTTTAAAAGTGGTTAAAACCCGTGATGATTGAATAATTATATGATTAAATTATGGCAGATATAATAATCAGTAAATAATGTTTAGTATTCAAATCTTCTTAGGTCTATTAGGTACCAAAGTTAAACTATTCAAAATACACCCAGCTATTTACTCATCTTAGAAAATGGCTAATTTTAATAGGTAAAGCATAGACTTTCGTAGTACATTTTTTTCTAGGGTATAGCCTAAGTGCCAGTGGAGTGTTTTCGGTCAGCATTTAAGCATTGAGGAATGTGCACAATGGCCACAGGTTGGTGAGTCCTTTGGTTGCTTTGTTGGTTGCTTCGTCAGTTGTTCGTTGAGTTGGGTTTCATTTGGGTGTTAAGCGCGCATCCTGCAACATGTTGCGGTTGCTTCTCTAGAGAATGGTTGGAAAGTGGCTTGAGAATGGGTGTGGTAGCTAAGTGCTGGTCACATTGGGGCATAAATCTCGCACAGCAACAACAACAACAACAAATGCAATGGTAACTCTGACTCTGCAACAATGAAATACGCAAAATATTGACAGACATTGGTGAGAAGCTCAAGAGTATGAGAGATGGGAGAGGAATGGATTTGGAACTTCAAATGCACTCGGAACATGCAAGTGTGCGACTTGGTTCCCCGTTACAATTAAAGCCCAGTCAAGAGTGGGGCCCAGAGTCACTATGAACAGGCATGTAATGCACTGACAGTCGGCACTGGGCAATGCCAACGAGCGACGCGTCATTTAGTCGCCCACACAAAGGAGGCAGCGGGAGGAGCAGTAGTCGGAACAGGAGATGGAGTTGGTAATGGTAGGAGTCTCTACATTGTTCGCCTGTTGTGGTCAGGTACAGAATACACAGCTGCGTCACTCAGTGCCAACTTTGCTTGAATGGCTTGGTTTGCTTGCCATGAATAAAGCAGCCTCTGGAGCTTTAGTCCCGCTCTCACTCCATTACACATTTGTATACCCGTTAGTAGTGCAGGGTATATTGGATTTATTGTAGAACGTTCAGGAAGAAACCTTTTCTCTTAAATCGTTCAATAGATAGCTCTTCATAGCAAACTAACCCATGTCTTTATACACATCATCAATGTAAGAAATAATAAATAAAAATTTAAGTAGTTGTTTTAGTCTTAGACTTTTACTTTGACTTTTCCTCATTTGGAGTGCATCATTTTATTATTTTAAGCCTTTGATAACGGGTACAACACAGGCTGTGACTTGGCTTTAACATGCTTGTTTGTTTTTATCTCCATCTATCTCTCTTTCTCTCACTATCTCTCACTGGGGACTGTTATTAATCCGACATGATTGGCAGCAGCCAAATGGACAGCAGTAGCAGCAGTTGTTGCCCCTCAAAAAGTGGACACAGGTGGATGCTTCTGGCTTCTGTTTTGGGCTGCTGTCAGCATGAATATCGAGAGAGAACGTGCAGACAAATTTGTTAATTTATTATGCCAAAGCGCGACGAGTTTGTGTCCTGTAAACTGCAACCGCCATTCTTGCAGCCCTCTAACTCCACCTCCTCTTTTTTTGGCAGTACATCATTTGGCACAACAAGATGCTTCTGCTGCTGCTGTGTCCCTGGTCAAGTGCTCTGATGTCGAAATTTCATTTTAAAATGAAGCTTGGACACGATGCAACTTTGTTGCACTGATTTGAGTTGCTGCTACCGTTGTGTCCTTTTTAATAAAGCAGAGTCCTCCCCCCTTTGCCCCTTTTGTTGTCCACTTGATCATACAAATTAAGCCGACGTGTTGTCCTGTCGTTTTGTTTGTTTGTTTGCCAGTCCAACGGTTGGACAGACAGACCCGCTGTGTGACTTAAAAGTGAAATATTGCAATCAGTCAATGGATTTTGCATTGAAACCGCACCCCTTGGCACCTGCCCCATCACCACCTTTGGCTACTCTTTCTCCCACAGGACATTTGGCGCCAGAGCGTAGGCTTCGATTTTAATTAAGGAATTAGGCGGCGAACGTAGCCGGCTTTGTTCAAGTGGCTTTTGTCGTTGTACGTGAAATGAGGCGATTCTCACAAAGCTCATTAGAGAAAGAGACAGTGCTGGAAGAGAAAGAATGAGTGTAGAGTAAAAGAGATAGAAAGAGGGAGAGTGAGTACTGGTCCTTAGTTAACCCTGACCTGCCTCTGATAAAACTAAAGTTATGCTTACAATTTACGTTAAGCTGCTTTCCATGCAGCTCAATTCCTTGAAGCATTCTCTCTATATTTCTCATATATGCCAGGCACACAATCGACAATAGTCTAATTACCTTTGATTAAACACTGGCCAAGTGCATACTCAATAGCCGCAATGGAAAAACACCTCGGGGACACATCGGACACACAGGACACACAAGTGGTCAGAATATCAACCGAACCTTTAATAATCGAACTGTCCTTCTGCAGAGCACACATAGTAAGGATATGAAAGGACACCAAAAGCAACAGAAATTACACAAATGCTCATCAGGAGAGTTACGAAAATACATAGGAGTAGCCACTCAAGGGGGCAAGAGGGGGAAGAGGGGTCGGAGGAAGGTACGGAGGGTAGAGCAATGCGGTTGGCACACCCAAAGTGGCATTAGAGATTTATCAAGTGTAGCGTGACGTGGCATTGGACTAGATGTGCTGCTACAGTACCATGGGTTTTAGCCATAAAATGTTGAATACCCCCATTGTATAATATTCCACTTTTAGAGTTTTACCTAAAATGGAGCTGTTTTGCCCATAGTGCTCTGCAGTCAGCACACACAGAGTCATTGCATTACGTGTAGCGTAACAAATGTACAAAAACACGTAAGCTGTGTGCAGAACAGAAGGCGAAATCTGTGAAGATAGGGAAAGGAGAAGAGAAAGGAGGAGAGAGAAAGAAAGAGACAAGAGTTGGTCATACAACAGAACATGAATGTCCAAGCTGCTTTTTTCCTTACGCCTTCATCCTTTGGCCGAGGATATTCGATGACAATCAATGGTTTTTGGTCTGCTGCACACACGAGAGAAGCTAGAAAGAGAGAAATGGAGAAAAGAGACAGAAGATGAGGCTACTTTGGAGCTTGCAAATCTATGCATGAGCATGTATGTGCCTGTCTGTGTGTGTGTGTCTTGTTTGTGCCACGCTTCATAAAGGATTCAAATTCGTTTGCCAGTTGCCGTTGAGTGCATTTGTTGTGTGTATGTGTGTTTTTTGTGCCCCTTCCAAGCACTAATTCCATATAAATGAAGTGTATGGCAAACAATGTCAATGTGGCATGTGGTTTGGGTGCATGCAACTGTATTTCAGCTCCAATTCGGACTTCAACTCCAACTGAAACTGAAACTCAGTAAACTTTTACACTTTGCTGTTTTAATTTGGGCAACTGCAACTGTCTTTTATCTATGACCACACACACTCTGCCCTTTCTGCCACTTAACTTAAAATGCATTTCGAGTGCTTTTGCTAGTCTCTGAAATTAATTAAAGTGTCAGCAGCAAAGTTACATAAAGGACTGCTCAGTTCTCTTACCCAACGTCTCTCTTTCTGTGGTCTCTGCCTAATTAGCAAGTCGGCCAAAAGGCTCGGTTTGAAATTAATAAACTCATGCAAGGAAAAACCAATCACAACATTGTAAGGCTGACTTTTTTGCCTACCCAGCAGTTGGCAGTGGGCTTTTGTGGGGTATATTGATTGCTTTTCTGACAAATTGTATGATAACACTCTGAAATTATTGCCATAATTAATGTGCATTGAAAACTCAGCTAATAAATTATAATTTCACTATCAACTGGTGTGTGATTTATGGCAAATGTTTACAGGGTATTTTGTAAACTAGCAAGCAATAAATCTTTTTTAATATTTTCCTTTTTTTGTTTTCTGTTTCTGTCAATGGCAAAGGACTTAATCAAACGTTGCCTTTCAATTCCATGCGACTCAAATGCAGCGTGCACAGCTGTCAATCATAACCGACGAGTGTGTTGCAGGTGGGTTGTAGCAAGTGGCATGTGGCATGTCGCTGATTGCAGCGCCTCAGACAAAAGACGAAAAAGCTGAGCCGCTCTTTTGGCTTGCACACAGACTCCCGTTTAACGCTTTTGCTGGGGCACTTGCCTCATGTGGCAGCAACAGCAGCGCGTCCTTTGCCTAATGCACCACATGTGTCTGCCGCTGTTGCAACACCACCGCACCACCCCCACCCCCACCAGCCTTTTTGCAGTGCAGTTTCTTTGCCATCCTAATGGAATTTTCCTCATGACTTAATTCAAACAATAAATGCGCTCAATTGAATGCAATTTTCATTCGCCGTTTTGCTTTTTCCGAAAATCAAAACGAGAACCAAAAAAAAAAACAATTTCTAAAGGATATTAGTGAACGAATCCTGGCAAGAGAACTGCGGTTTCCACTGATAAAGCCACTTGAGTGCAGCACGAGGCGTTGGCTCAGCTCTGCGGAGTCCTCCAGCTGGATATGAAGGAGGGAAGGGGGAAAGAAGGAATGGGACAGGATATCGGGGGTTTAGGTTTTGCTTTCGATGACGTTTGCAATTTTTTTGTGTTTCTCCTGCTTTTTTCAGTGCTGTTTTGTGTGTGTGTGCTTTGTGTTCTTTCCGTTTGCTTTGCTCTTAATAAGAGTATACAATTTGTTAATTTGTACAGGATCAAACATTAAACTCACCGCCTCCAGCGTCCCTGCGAGTCCTGCGCTTTCTGGTAATTAGTTCCTTCAAGCCTGAGCCAAAAGCTAATTAGATTTTTGACTTTTTTCTGACTGCGCAACGCGAGCGAATTAAATGCGCCGCAGATTTAATTAAATGCACTCACTAAATGGATTTGTGGCAACAATAAGAGCAGAAAAAAGGCTTAGGTGTAATTAATAGACAAGGAAGAGTCACTAGAATAAACGGATGTAGAAATTAGTATAACAGAGACAAGGTAAACAAGGTATAGCAGCTATAATTACAACTATGTAGTGGAAAATGAAGGAGTGCAGACTGGACTTAACTACAATTATGTCTCTATTTCTATTTAAAGATTTTTTTTCAAAACTTAAATATTTTGCATACAGGGTATAATACAATTTAAAACTTAAATCAACTTTAAATGAAGTTAGCTAAAAAACAGCATCCATTAATTAAATTAAAATCCACTTAGAAGCTCATTAAATGCAAATCTGGACCTGACCAAAAGCCAACAAAAACAATTCTAACCACAAAAACGCATTAAATGATTTGCGTGCCAATTTACACAAAAAACAACAACAACAACGAGGACTAAAAGGAAAATGAAAACCAAATGAAATAACCCGAAAACCGCATGTTAATTAAAAATCAAACTAATTTCCTAATTGCAAATCATTAAACACAAACTGAGTGCAAATACAAAAATAAAAACACAGCTGAAAAAGTGAAAAACAAAACGAGATATCCTGATATCCTTTGATTTATTTACACAAAGGGTCGGGAGTCAGCATTTTACCAATTGTCACACGATTAAACAGACAAATTCGAAAATAATGTTTCATTAAATGCTATGCAAATCAAATGGAAACGCCAGATGTGAGGACATATCAGCGGTACAGAAGGACCAACAGAAGGACACTGCATTAATCCTGTTACATATGTGCAAAAGCTGCCGGTTTTTCTCTATTTGAATACACTCACCAAATGGGGTGTCTTAGCTTGTTTAAGCCTTTAAAGTTAGTATTTTGAATTTGAAAGTTAATAAATTTAATAAAATTAAGAGTACTAAATAAAATTCTAAAATTGATGGTTAATAACTTCAAAATATTGAATAAAGTATTAAACATGTTAGAATATTATAAAAAATACAAATTGTCACCCATTTAAAAATGTTTAATTATGACCTAAAGTTCTGATATCTGAAGCGTATAAATCAAAAGGGGAATCGAAGATCAAAAATCAATTTCAAATTATTCTAATAAAATTTAATTGAAGATATAATATATTTTATATATTTATCTATAATATATTGTCTATTTAGGTTTAATAAGAGTATTTACTCTTTGTCTAAAGTGACCAATTAAATATTCTTTCTTGTTTTGTTGCCTTTGTGCTTAATTAAAATCCGCCGCAATGTGTTCGAACCCCAAAAAGTATGCAACGCAAAATATAAATTTACATATCACAAGCTGCTGCCCATAAAATGTGGAGAACATACAGAAAAACCTAGAGATATATGGGAGTATATATGTGGTACTGTAATATGATGTATGCCCCCAAAAACAGTTGGACTCAATAAATTTCAATTTATTTACGTAAATCATTTATTTGGCGTAATTTTCAGCTTAATTTCACACTGCACTCGCCGATATCTAAAAAAGAGAAATGCAATACAAATAGCAAAGAGGAAAAACATCAGTTGGTTGGTTGGTTTGTTGTTGGTCTTCACAGGTTGGCAAAAACCCTCATAAATCAATTAGGACCATATGAGAGCAGGGCCAGATTTTGGTAACCAATTTTTGGTTTTGCGGCTTTTACGCTTCGGGTTTTCCATATTCCTATTTGGATTCTTTTTTTTTGCTTTGGTTTTTTGTTTTATTTGTTGCTTTGTTTACTTAGCCACAAAACGACACACATTAAAATTGTTGGCCTGCGGTTTGAGCTGAGGTTCAGGTGTTGGTTTTTTGCCCCTAATGGAAGGTGAGTGAAAAGACCACTGCGTTTTATGATTAATTGGCCATATACAGATGATTTATAGCCTGGTTTTAGAATTGAACATTGTTTTAAGACTGATACTCGGGCAATTAGTATAATGAGTGAAGTTTCCCAGTGCTACACACTTGGTTCGAATTTCCCTTTTAGACGTTGCTGTTTGTGAAGTGTTTGCACAGTGGTCGACGTTGCGGCTGTCAAACCACAACAACAACAGGGTCTAATGCCAGCAGCAACAGGGCTCATATCCTGTTTGACAGCCGTCTTCCCCTACTCCCTCTCTTTTGTGTTACTTCTTCGCGACGCAATGAAGCGTATGAGCAATTTTTGAAGCAATTAAAACAAAACTCGGCACACGCAAAGGATTTTCAGACTCAAGCCTTTCTGTGTTGGTGAGAGACTTTTTCTTAAACCAACTCGCCCAGTCGCCGATGGCAGCAACAACAACTGGAACAAAAACAACACGAGCTCAAACAAAAGCATTCAACATAATTGCCCTCGAGTGCTGGGGCAAAGTTAAACAAATGTAATAATTGTTGGTGCTGCCAAAACTTGTGTGCAAACAGCGACAGGCGTCGTCGAGTCCTTTGTGGCGCATGTCCTTGCAACAGATTCGGGGCAATTTGTTGTTTGTTATTGTTGCCACTATTTCTGAGGCTTTTCGCCGTGATTGTTTCCACTTTCCACACTGTAAGCGACGCGTGCGTTTACCAAATTGCGCCTCGGGGTGTCAAAGTCATCTCACCCCCCAATAAAACCCAAAACTACTCCTCACTCATCTTCTTCTGCTTCTTTCTCGTCTATTTTTTATATTGTGCCTTGATTCGATTCTGATTTTTGACGAATTTCTATTGTTGTTTTGCAGCGTGTGTCCGTGTAAATGTTTTTGCAATTGTTTGTTGGACTTTTGTGCGTGCGTTACGCATTTTTTTCCTCCTTCCCTTTTACAGATTTGATTTTGGGATTTCAAGCATTGAGATCGTCCATGCAGAAGCCAAGTAGTCGGTCTGTTATCCTAGCCACGTTTTTCATTTACATTTTATGCGTTATATCAATTGGAAATTAGAAAATGAAGTCATTTGAAATGCTTCTCAAGGGTTTGATAAAGAGTTTTAAAATGGGGTTACAATTGGGAATTGTATGCCAAGTGAAGTGGCTCATTTGATAATGGATTGAGTATATTATATCAATAATTCTAAAAAATACTGAAATTTGGTTTATAAACTGTTGTAACAAAAGAAAAATGTTTTGTTTACTCATATGAAAAACCTGGAATTTTAAAAAGTTGTCAATAGACACTGTTAATATATATTCTGTTAAATTGTTTTGTATATTTTAGCTAATTATGCTAATGACTTATTATGCGACATGATAGACAAAATATTAAATTAAAATATTTTTTATTCATTATTTAATTCGTCAGTTTTTTTCTAAATAAAATATAAATGATTTTTTATTTTTTTAAGGTAGAGCAACTCAGTTTATTTAACTTCCGTTGCTTCAATCCTTTTATTAGACGTTTGCCTTAACAAAATATTATTGTAACGCCTTTTTGCTCATCCCTTTCTGCCCCATCTCTCTGCCTCTGCCTTCGAAAGCCAAAAAACACTTAGTCAGGCGTTGATGAGTGAAAACATGCGTTAATGTGCTTAGCACAACGCAAAAAAGAAAAAACGAAAATCAAATCAAACTTTTTGGCTTAGCGCCGACACACGGCGAATAAAAAACACACACGCACTCACAGCAGCTAAAGAAGTCAGCGTTGAAGATTTAAGTAGTGGCATAGAGATTCTTCTCTTTCTCTCACTTACTCAACCCACTCTCACCGTTAAAAGAATGCCAACCCCCTTCTTACGGCGGGCACTTCAAAAATTGTTGAAGACAAGAGGCGGCATCGAAGGACACGTGTCCTGCTCGGAGCTTACATGGCTGACACGTGACCACCATCATGTTTGCTTACATTTACGACTCACTGACTGGCTGAATGACTGACTGACTGACGTATGGGTAAATGACGATGAGAATGATGGCGATCAATCAAGGCGAACAACAATACAATGAGAACGTTTGGAGGTACAGTTGCCACCAACTTCGATATGGCATCCACTCACTTTAATCCACTTTTGGCCAACACCAGCCATAAATTCCAATTCTGTCGGTTTTGTAATTTACCAAATGCATCACCAACTGCAACTGCCACAACGGAGTGTAATTAAAATTGCATTCGCATCTAATTAATTGGTATGCAAAAACGGTGACTAGTTGCAGAAATTTGCCAAATGCAAATTGCAAATCATCAGCATGCAATATATGACACTGACTTCGAGGGTGCAATTAAAGCAAAAGGCATTGGCCAAAACGCCTTTGGCTTAAACTGAAATCCCCCGTTATAAATTCAGCCAGCAGACAGCCACTTGCAACTTGCAGCTGCAACACCAGCAGCAGCAGCAGCCATGTGTTGTGGCAGCGACACCTTTTGCAACCCTTTTACCCTAAAGCCTTCAATTCCTCCAACTCTTCGGATGAGTCTGAATACCCTTTCTCTTTTCTCCTTTTTTAGCACAGTGTGGGTAGTTTGCTGTCCTTTTCATTGTGCTTTTGGTCGGCATCTGACATGATTGGCTTTTAACGCTCAAATAAGCTTAATTGAATTTCTTTTCATTTGCTAACAAAGTTTCTGTTCTGGTTGCATTCGAATTGACTGACTGGGATTTGTTAATTAAAAGTGAATTAGGCAGAGCAAAGACCTCGCATTCAGACCCGTTATGCCCAAGCGGTTAGTTAAGGAATTGTTCCTATGATATTAGCTTTAATGGGTACAAACAATTGTAGAGATTTATGATTTATAAAATTTAAAATGGAAACTAATTAATTTCATTACTATTTGTTGGTTTTCTTTAAAATAAGATACTTATTGAATTTATTTATATAACTTAAAGCCCACTCATTTAACCTCGTTCTTTTCTGTTTTTCATGCTCATTGAACCACTGCGAACTGCTAATTTCTGTCATTTAATTATCCAAATATTTGCGTTTAATTAGAAACGAGGTCAACCAACGTGCAATCTGTAAATTAATGAAATGCAACTAATAAAATTATGCTTCATAAAAAACTCGGCTGCCATGACAACTCGACTGAGTCTTTTTGGCGACCAGGTCTGCCCCCTGTCCCCCCTTTAACCATGTCTATCGAAGGATATCTCTCATATGCCATGGCGTAACTATCAAAATTAATGGGTTCGGCTGTGCCGTGGGGCTAATAGGAAAAAAATATATATGAAATAAAATTTAAATACCTGAAAAAAAATAATAACAAAAAATGTTGGCATCCAACGAGTCGAGGACTGCAGTGACATTTTAGCTATCAAAAATGTATTTGCATATAAATTAACGACGCAATTTTTTTTAAATAATGCAATTTAAACATATTTTATTTGCATTTATTAACACAGCTACAGCAGCAACAACAACAGGAGAGGTAACCGAATGCCAAAAAAACATCAAAGTAAAATGCTTTTCAATACAAAAATTTGGCATGGGCCTATGGACAACGTGTCCGCATTATTATCCCTTTTTGTGTTTTATATTTTTATTATTTTTTTCGGATTTTACACTCTCTGCGGACTGTTACAAAATATGTTTTTATAAAAACATTTTGCGGCATTACCATAAAATTTTCAAAAGTGTAAAAAAAAGGAGTTATCATCCTGACCACGTCAAAATGTGTGACGTGTATTAAATACAACTGGAAACAGACGTTGGCTTTAAGCGGCTTCAATGCTGATGCGTTGCATTTTTATAGCCCAGTTTGCCACACCCCCTGTGCCCCTTGTAGCCACAAACCCCTTCGCTGATATCGAATGAACATTTTGCGCAAATCATGTACGAAAATTGATGGAAAATGTGATTTTGGCAAACGCAAACGCCGCTTGTGTGTGAGTGTGTGTAGTTGGGTGTTGATTGGTCTGCCACAAGCAGTCAAAAAAAAGGAAATAAAAAATGTGTAGCATACTTTTTGGGAGGTTTGGGGGGTTTTCAAAGGATTTTCATAGCCAGCGGCTACTTATCATAAAAAAAGAAAGAAAGCAAAAAAAAAAACGAACATAATGCAAGTCCTGTACGCTGTCTGTCAAGTCATGTGTGTGTCCCAGACATAATTGAGTTGTTGGCGGGGAAAGCCCGAAGCCTCTAACCCTTTCACCGCATACCCTGTACATGACATTGTTCAATGGGAAGTGCCAGGTGTCTGAGTATTGCCACACTCGTATCAGACAGGTGTGACAACTGTCTACAGGGCAACTTCAAGTCTGTCATTTCAGCTTAACTTGAGTTTTGTTTTATGTATCCGATTTTATGACAAGTTTTCTGTTGATTTCGGGTTTTTCACACTGCGTGTCGTGTTGTTATTATTATTGAAAATTGGCCAAATTGTATAAACGCACATATGCGTGAAATTCAATTCAATCAGTGAGTGTGAGTAAGAGTTTTGTGGTTGTGGGTGGGAAAGGGTTAGATGTGACTATTTTGGGTTTGGCCAGAAAATAGGGTTGCTAGCAAAGTAATTCAATTTACAAGTGATTTGTCCTGCACACAAAACCGATTTAGTTTCCGGCTTGACCATTGCAAGTGTCGTTCAGTGTACGAGTACGAGTAAATACTAAATTTATGCAAATCCCATTTAAATTGTTTGCACTGCAATTTCAATTTAGAAACAAAATAAAACGTACCATCATCACAATGATGATAATGATGTTCCCAACTCTGTTTCGTATGCGGAGTTGGAATTGGAATTGGGTTTGGTATTAGGTTTTGGTACTGGGCCTTCCACCTAGCCACAAATGAGAGCAATTTATTTAAATTTTTCACAACAAACCAACAAGGAAAACAACAAGCATTTCGGGTGCAGTAATTTTCCCAGCTCCATTAACCGAAATCCATCAACAAAATTGCCAGAAAGTAAGAGAGAAATCAACGGATCGCTTGTCATTTCAACGCCTCCAATGTCGACGCCGTTTTCAATTTGCTCGCTTATCAACTGGAACGTAGCTCCAGGTTCCCTCTATCTCTCTCTTACTCTCTTTCCCTCTCTTTCTCTTTCTCTTTCTCCCCCTCCCTTCAACATTCACCTAGCTACTGTCTGGCTTACCTTGGCCATTTCGAGCTATACGTCCGGGGCTATCGCTATCACTTGGTCATAAAAACAGCTTTCCGGTCGTTACTCATTTATGGCAATCAAAATGGTGCCAAAATAGAAAAAGTTCCAAGCCAACGCAAAAAGAAACAAAACCAAATCACAAAAAAGAGAAACGCTGCAACGTATTTGAAAAATTTGCATATCAATGCGCCCAAAGAGTAGTACACTGAGAGAAATGCAAAAGAAACTGAATCCATAAAGGCAGGAGTCAATATTGTAAAAAGAATTTTTAAACTATAAAAATAAATATAATAAAAATAATAAAATAGAAAACAAATAATATTAAATAAAATATTAATATTGTAAGTAAATTTATTTGTAAATATATAAGAAGATTACAAATATTTATTATGTTTCCAATAAGTTTCTGGCTAGTATTGGTAGGAGGAGTAATGCTAGTATAAGATTACATAAAAACATTAAATTTATATTAAAAATTTACTGTTCTTTAACATTAAAATATTTAATATTTGCAGTCCTTTACGGAATTAACTAAAAATCTATCCGATTTCTCTCAGTGCTCTATACATTCATTTGGATGCCACTAGGCCCTTCTGTTTATCAAAGCAACGGGGGCTTTGTCTCGCTAACGACAACTCAACTGAGCAGCAGTAGCATGGCAAATTATCAGATAGCTCCCCCGATTCCCAATGAGCTAGAGACAGAAGAGAGAGAGAGAGAGAGGGAATACAACCAGCTAAAAAAAAGAGAAGCATTCAAGTAAAATATTCAAATGAAATGTGAAACGCAGCAATTTCGAAAAAAGGGAACTGAGGTACGTAGGAAATGGCTCAACTCAAACTCGGAAGGGCAGGCACAGACCAAATAGTCGGTAATCCGTCAACGGAAGTCAAACGTATTAGCATCCTGGCGATTTTTCATACAAATGGCGCCGCATCCCGGTCCAAAGACACTGAGTTTGGCTTGTTGTTGGTTGTTTGCCTGGTTGGTTGGTTGGTTGGGATGATTGGACTATCATGGCTGGCAGATCTACTCCTGGTAACAGAAACCTGATAACATATTGCAACCATTTAACACTGTCGCCTGTAACAATGCCAAAAACTAGAGTCTTCGTTGCCATAGCAAGCAGACAGGAAGCCTAAGCAGAATCAGAATCAGTTTTAGTATCAGAGTCTGGGGACTCGGAGTTCGGTTGAAAGTTGGTTGCTCTGTGGCAAACAAACAAAAAACAATTTCGAGGAAATTGACTGAAATTCTGCAGTGTTGCTTCATCATCATCCATGTGCTGCTGCTTCTGATGCTGCTCTGCCATAGATATTCTGCTGCTCCTTTCTAAGGCAACGGAAGTTTGCCTCACAACTTGGGGCTAACCACATGCTGTGCTTTGATAATGAGTCCTGCTCCGTTTCTGCTCCATGCTTCATTTGAAATATTATTCTGCGGCATAGAACAGAGAACGAAAAACCAGAGAAAGAACCAGAGCACAGATTCAGTTCCCTTCCCCCCCTCACTGGAGGCTACTACTACTGCCATTCCGGCCAGTCGGGTTTTACCATATCATTCATGCAAATCTGATAATTGAGGACTTGTCGCTTGGCTGAAACTTAAAGTGCTTCATTCGCTGAGATAGAGCAGACTAGACCAGGCCACAAGATATATGGACCAGCGATAAGACCAGACGACCCTACAACCTGTGACCAAAATTGATGAGGCAAGCAATAATGTGCGGAGTTTTGCATATTTCTTATAATAATTTTGAGTAATTGCGGATGAGTTTTGGTGTGTGATTAAGTTAATGAAAAACAGGAGCAAAAGGGAATAGAATGGAAATATTTCCAAGATTTATTGATGGATCAGAAGGTTGATTTCATTTATAAGAAAATCGAAGCTAAGTTCTATCGATAGTTATTAAAAAACATAGCTCTGCCATATATCGCTAGAAACACATCCCTAAGTGCTCAACATACTTATAATTTGTCAAGCTGCATTAGAAAAATTAAAAAAAGAAAATTTTAAAAAAGAGGATGCTGTGACAGCTTCCTGTTCGCGACAGTGAAAAGATCAAAGGATAACGAACAAATGATTGTGGGCGCAGTGGCAACAAAACCAACAACAACAACAACAAACAAGGACGAAAACAAGAACAACAAACAGTTGAAAAAAAAGGCAGCAAAAATGATGTCAAAATAGAAGGAAACTTCAGTTTCAATTACAAAATTACAAAACAGGCGTCAATCAGCATTAATAATAGCGGCCAAGCGGGGCGTGGCACAACCCCCTAAGCCCAAAAAAGGAAAGAAGAATAAATCCAGAGCCTCATCCTCTGTGCTACTTAACCCTTTTGGCTGCCTGCCCTGAAGGGTTGCAAGGCGAGTGGCAAGGTAAGTGCTTGCCACAGTTTTAAAATATTTTCAACACAATGCAGCAGATATTTATTATGGTTACTGATTGTTGAATGCTGCACGGGCCACACAGTAAGTTGATACTTCAGGATGAAAATGTTTATGCGGGCGCTGGACGCTCCGCCGTCGCCGTCGCCGGTCTCGTGTCCTGCTCCTCACAAGGATCAGAGACGACAACGAGAACGACATCGACGACGACAAGGGAAATAATCAAGCATATTAATGACCATAAAAACTGAAAGAGTTAAATGCGTTGATGGAATAAAAGCGTCTCACGTATGCACATATTTATATACTCTCCACATGCAGGCGGTCGTTGTAGGCACCTTTATGGCCCTGGGAGTGGACCGTTTTGTGCTGGACTTACTCAGTGCTTAATTACGTGTACCCGATTACAAAAAACGCCAAACAACAATGCATTGTGTGTGTGTGTGTTGACTTTTTGCTGGGGAGTTTCTTGTTTCCCATAATTAAGTCTCAACCCTTAATGTGCTCGAAAGCGACTGAGTAGCTTCCAATTGATTTGCATACGACAGAGCTTAAGTGGAACTTTTGTACAGTTTTAAAATCACGAGTTTAAAAATATATAATTTATTAACTTATTTCTTATTTACAGACTGCTTTCATTGGCCCAACATTGAAAAGTTCAACTATATTTTGTGGTACAGTTGTGCTAGTTAAAAGTTTTCAATTGGTAATCCAAAACCTTGTGCCATAACATTCGCATCAATCAAGTATAATGATCAGGCACATATGAAAAGTTTTTCCGATGCTATTATCAACTGTAAAATATCAAATAACTCACAGGATAACTGACAAAACCATGGCAAAAATAATGGAAAACTCAAAAGCATATTTTTTATAATGATTTGGCAGTTTTCAGGCAAAAGTCTGGCCAAAGGCATTTCCACATACAATCCCATATGTGAAACGGACACAGGCATCAGATTACATTGTTGTGGCCAGGAGAAAAGTCCTCATACTTCAGACACACGTGTTGCCCCGGACGATATCAATAAAAAGCCGTCGTACGGCATTTGAGATAAAAAAAAAAATAAAAGCACCGCAAAAATATGCGAATTTGACAAATTGACATACGTTTTGGCTTAGTGTGGAGTGGAGTCAGGTATGGTATGGGAAATGTGGTCCTCATCAAATGTCCTGTCATTAGAAATAATGGTGGTTATGGCATCGCCAGGAGCAGCTTACGAATTGAGTTTCATTGGTCAGCTCCTGTGCGTGATTTTCAATTGATTGCTGCTTAGTAATAAGAAAAAAATAAATATTTCTATATGGGAACCCTTTGATATATCCTGACAGTCGGATTTTCAGATTTCTGTCACTTTCGTTCACTTTTTCTTGTGCGTGTCCTTTGTTGTTTGTGTTGAATTATGTGCGAAATGTTTGATGATTTCGATTTAAGATTAATTCCTGGTCATGTGCCATGGTGACCAGAAGTCTTGTGTTAGAAAAATCAGATAGAAAACTTCAGGGAGCTCTACTCGCAACACTTCCGCTTAAATATTTCCAATAAAAACTTGAACAATAAAACTTGCAGGATTCTTACGCTAGTTTTATTATCAGTCGTAATTAAAACATGACGAAGCATTCGACAAATACAGCTGCCAATCTGGAAGGGGGAAGAGCAGCGTTTCCTGCAAATGTTTTTTAATCCTTTTTGCATAATTTTACACGAATTTTTATTGCAGCGTCTCCAATGGGAATATGCCGCATAAATGAAATAAACGTTTTACGACAGCCAAAAAAGAAAGCAACAGCAACAGGAACAGGAACAAAAACAAAGCCAAAGTAAATCATAAAAAAGTGAAATAAAAATATAGCAAAAAGCGCGCAAAAGAAAACAAACAATGAAAATTTGTTTTTATGACAATCGTCGGGAGTTTTTTGTTTTCTTAGGATATTCGAGCACTGTCTGGCACAATTGTTTATCTAAAAGGATAATTGTCGAAGGGTTGCGGCACAAAATGAATTACAACTTCATAAGCAATAAAATCATTAAATTTTTATTATCAACGTAGCCCAGTTGGAAGGTTGGAAGTAGGAAAGAAGGAGATCTGGACAAATGCTAGTCTCAAAAGAGGCTTAGCATTGCCCTTGAGGCTATCAGACGATACTCTAACATCGCGCTACTCTGAGTAAATGAGGAGTGAAGTGAAAGAATTTAAAATAATTTAATTTTTGATCAACCCTTCAACTGTTAAGTAGAGAAAAGAGCAGTCAGAATTCGACTGCCTTTTTCTTGTAACATTTCTTATTTAAGTACTAAAGTAATGCTGTTATTTATATATATTTATTTATAAACTTTGCTGCTATCCAGGCAAAGAAAAGCAAATAAAACGCTGTCCATTAACGAGGCTGAAGCGTAAGATTTTTCGCATTTTGAGGGTTGTCCTGTTTCTCCCAATTTTTATTTGGCACAATTACTTGGCAACTAAATCCAAAGACTTAGCCATTTTTTTACTCTACTCCTCTGGTAACTCCCTCGGTCTGTTGTGGATAACAAATTGTGCTGCATCAGCAGCTAAAACGGTTCGAATGTATCCTTAACCTGGACAGTTTCGCCTGGCTGCTGCCTGTCACAGGACCACCGAGTTCATCTGTCAAATGTCAGGCACTTGGAGTGAGTTTTCAGTTTGGCTTTGGGATTGGGTTTGGAAGTGTCCTTAGCGTTTGCATTAACTAAATTAAGTGCTCGTTGATGTCCTGTTCGTCCTGTTCGTTCTGCTGTCCTAATGTCCCGCTTGGCTGATGCATAATTTGTTAATTTACCAATTGGTTGTTGTCGTTGTTTCTGTTTTTTCAAGCACAACATTTCTCTTTGCCATGGTGAGTAAATTAGTTAAGCGGATTGAACTGTTTCAAGTTCTTTTGATTCTGATTTTCCAAAATAGAGATACATACAGTTCTCACTCCTTTTCTGGGACTTCTGTGCACCCTAAACATTTGCGTAACATTTGAAAACAAAATGCTAATTGCGAATTAATTGTGCACTGCAGCTAAAAACAACAAACTGAGTAACAAGTCGAGAGGGAGAGGAAAACTTCCCTGCTAAATTTTCCAAATGCCTAAAAAAAACAAGAGCAAACAAACAGAGCAACACTCAAAAGCCGTGCCATGAAAGCTTAGCAAAGAGCCAAATAAGCGTTAAATGTTGCAAAAATAACAAAAACCCAGAACTCAGATCCTTTTTTGCCTCCTGCCACTGCCACTTGTGCCACTCGTGGCTCAAACACTTGTGGCCGCACACACATGTGGCCCACTCAACAAAAAGAGACGGCGAGAAAGGGAGAGTGAGAGAGAGGGGGACTGAGACTGAGGCTCTGGATAAGGATGCGAATGTGGCCGAGTCTTTCAGGCAATGCAAACAAATTAGTCATCATTAGCGTTTGGCTGCAACAGAACCGTTTTCGCAATGGATTGAGGCAATGAGCTGGGGCAGATTTGCGTTAAATAAGCGCACTTAATGCGATTACAATAAAAACAAAAGCAACAGCAGCTACAACAACAAAAAACATGCGAAATATCAAAAGCTTCCCTCGCAAATTGAAGTCAAAAGCGTAAAAGCGCATTTGCAACAATTATTAAAAACAAAATAGCACATGGAAAAGTAAAAAGGAAAATAAACATATATAAAAAGAAAAACACACACAAAACGAGCGTGGACAACTGACAAATGCAGCCTGAAAATTCACTTTGAACAATATGTGCATGAATGAACCTGCTCATTCACGTTCCATGCATGACCGCAGCTGCGTTGACCAAATCTACGTCAATAAAAGCCATGGCCAACTAACTGGTTTGAGGCTGCGACTCTTTATACCACCAAGTGTTCATAAAAAAGGGCAAAATATAAAGTTTTCTTTCCTTAACTCATTGAGACCAGAAATCATTAAATTTTCAAGTATAACGAAGGTTAATTTGTAATTATGTATCAGAAATAAATTTTAGGGGAAACTTTAAAAAGGTGTTAAGCTATTTAAAGTGTATTTATCTTTTGAGTTAGTTTCAAAAAATTTCTAAAAATATTTTGAAGAAATAATTTATTGTTTTAATTAGCTTATCGAAATATTTCCAAAATAAAGTCTTTTCATATTTATTTTAATTAATAAATTCTTGTAATAAAAAATATTCCGTAGGGTATCATTCAGTCGATGCTGTCCCGTTTCTTTAGCTTGTGAAACGTTCAACTTTTGCAGGAGGCTACAGAAAAAGCACATTCCCTTTCAACACTTGAGTGCAACTTTTGCTGTTGCATACAATACGGCGCTTTGACCAGGAAAATGCCTCAGTGATTTTCCAATGTATTGTACAGTAGTCAATGCCTAAAACGAATGGGAATATACCAAGTGAAACTCTGCTAAATATTCCAAATATAAAAACATCTACAAAAAATTTTTATTTAAAAAGAAAAACTCTTTTTACCGCATTTTCGTTTGAACAGTGTCCACTGTACTTGTAAAAAACTTTTGTGACTGCTTCGACTGTTGCTGGGTTTGTATAGCAAAACATATTTTCATTTTTTGGGGGCGACGACATGTGTTCACGCCACGTTGGGCGCTATAATTATAACAAAATTGTAACCAAAAGAACGAGAAAGAGAAAGGGGCGTAAAAGAGACAAAGGAGAGGGCGTGGATCTGAGCTCCAATGTCGGAAGTGGTTTTTGCATGTTTCTCGTCCCCAAAAAAGTCGTCGCTTGTTTGGTTTTCTGCCTATTTGAAGTTGTGACTTCACTAAATGGCAATTAATTGAGAAGCAGCTGGGATTTGAAAACTTCCAGAGTATCAGAACAACTCCCACACTCTATACCACTGCTAAGGGGTATAAGCAGCCACATCACTCGGGGATTATTACACTTTGCGTTTAACTAATTGTATGACACAACACTGGCAGAGTGTGGAGGACCAGAAAACCATACACCCTTTTACAACAGCAACCATTAAAATCAATTTGAGTCTGACAAAAGGCAAAACTCGACGTAATCACCATGACGAACCTGACGAACTGAACCGAACCTCCCGCACCCACTTCTCAGACAGACTCCTGGGCATCAGCTGCATGTCAAATGTCACAAAGCGCATTCATAACGCGAAAAAATTAGCCACAACCGGGTAAGAAAAATTGCCCAATCAGTGAACACAGAAATTCAACCAACTTGGCTACGAGAAGCCCTTTTCGGTCGTCAAGCAGCTGTCATAATGATGGACAAAGTGCATCAGCAGATACCACACAGAAAGCTAAGGGTTTTTCAAAAGGGGGCGGTGAGGGGGTGTGGCACACATGGAGACAAAATGCTGACAACTTTTGTGGCGGACGACGCGAGCATAAATTACAAAAAGCAATTACAACGCCAAAAACACACACTCAGTACTAATCATAAATGTGTGTGATGAGTGTGCGTGTGTGGCAGTGTGTGTGTGTGTGTGTGTGTGTGGGCGGTGGTGTGCACGACACAGCTGCGTGCGCCATCTAGCGCTCAAAAATTGCGCACTAATTGCGCGCAATTTGTGCTGAAGCAAAAGTCGCAGTCAGTGGCCAGGACACAAACTCGGCCCAGAGACAGAGAGAGAGAGAGAGAGACAGAGTGGTGGTCATTAGCCCATGTGCTGCGCAGTTAAAATGCCTTTATGAGTTATTGTCAAAGTATCTCAAGGGACGCGAAACAAAGGCCTAAAAGAGGACAACAGTGCCACGCCTTTTATCACCTCCTCGCTGAGTGTTTATGGGCGCGAAGGCCAGGCCAACTGGCTTAATTGCCATGAAAATTTATTGGCCAAAATAGGCGTTGAGCATTTTTAATGCCGTTAAAAGAATCAACTTGAATGAAGTTAACAATTAAAATTAATTACATGCAAAGGCAATCAAATGTTATTATACATTCATCAATATTTGTATGTAAATAATCAAAAGGCCTAGCATTTTGATACCCTAGAAATATGGGAAATTTCTAATAAAGAACTAAAGGTTACAAACTACCATTCAACTTATTTTTTAGCTTTTTATTTATACACCCATTCAAATGAATTTGATTTCAATAAAAGTACTCGAAGAAATTACGATAATGCCTTCCGCGAATGGAGTTAAATGTTAATTTACCGAAATTACATAAATTAAATAATTTAATTTATATTTACGAGCCAACAATGAATTTGCCTCTTCCCTTCCCCTTCTCCTGCCTCTCTGTACACATGTGAGGTCATAAAAAATAGCTGGATAGTATCGTAAACATTTCCTGTATAGATTACACGCCCAGACAACTCGGCGTCCTCCAGCCCCCAACTCTCTCCACCTTCAGCTAGTTACTGGTTCCTACTCCCACTCCCGATCCTTTTAGCTACTTGCTTCTATTCAAATTTTTGGGCTTTATCTATTTTATGGCCAACTGTGTGAGAAAAGTCTGGTAGCCAGTTTTTATATACTTTGATTTCGATGCTTTTGCCTTTAGTTTTACGGTCGCGCATCTTTTACGACCAGCTACGATAAGAGCGGATTGATAAGACCGGTCTCCGGTTTCTTCACACACACACACTCACACACACACTCGTACGTGGAACAATCGCAAATTTTTTAATGCGCCATTTGCATTGGCACATAAAATTCCAAGCGAGGGAAATATGCAAAATTCAGCTGGTGGGGGAACGGGGGTGGCGACAACAACTCGATTCACATAAAAGACAATTTGAGGCGCCAACATGTGTTGCATATTTCATGGCGTTTTAACCCAAAATGCATAAAATGGCCAAAACTATGACACACTCGACTTATTTTTGATGAGTTTCAACTGTTTAAGTGGCCATAAAAATAAAAGATCTCAGAACTTGCAATTTAAATAGAAACTTAAAGAAGACTTTACTCTCCCTACGTTTTCTAACATCTATGCAGATTTTTCTAAGTTATTTATTAGCTTCGCTGTAAAATAAATTAGAAACACACTTGCACCTACAAATAATCAACTCTATTTTCTACTCATTCCCATGTAACGTGTGTACCCGCTGCAACCGCAGCATGACTCATTCTCACTCACTCCACAGCACTCGAAGCGAGTCGTTGACGACTCACACCACTTGACTACTGCCCCAAGAGGAAAATATTAGTGCAACTAAGCAGATAGACAAATAATGACATAAGCAAACACACACAGAACGAAAAAATACAATTCAAGACATGTCGCAGCATGTCTGTGCATGTCCAACTGCCTACCACGCACCTACTGAGCCGAGGCGAAAAATCAAAGATCTCAACGACCTGCAGATAGTCTTTATCTATCCATAAAATCTATGAAAAAATACAAAAAGGGGCGAAAATTACTCAAATAAAAAAAAGAGCATAACGCACTGACATGTTTGTACAAGACACAACCTCACACACACACACAGATCACTGGACAAACAAAAAGAACAATCAAATAAATTAAACAAAGGCCAAGAGTCCGAAAAACAGAGGTAAATAAAGAAGAAGAACAGAAGAATAAGGTCCACATCTGTTTTAGGTATAACAATCTTATCGGCAGATCGTCGTGTATCTATTTTGCGTTGAGTGTGTGTTGAGGTAACCGTTCCGTCCGAAATCCCAGTCTACCGACTGCAGTCTTTAGTCAACACTGGACTGTCTACAGTCCCCATACCCATCCCCATCCCAATTTCATTTCCAATCCGAATCCGAACAGTTATGCACATGTTGTACCCAAAGACGAGACGGCAAACAGTCGTTAAACAACATTAAATGGGTCTCGTTTTGGTATGCCCCTCCCCGCTTACAGTTCCCTCCCTGTCCATCGTTCTCCACTGCCAAGTGCACTACTTGGATGAGTCATCGGCTGGTTTGTTCGTTGGCTTCTCTGGTTTGGGCCTGGGAAACGGCAAAGCTTCTGCGATCGTTTCGTAGACCGAGCGATTGATGGACAGAGGGTCTGCCTAAGCAGCAACTCAATGACAGGCGTTACAAAATGCGGCAAGTTAATGACCCATGGCAGAGGGATCACCCAGCAATTGTCTTTGTTTCGCTGCTTTCTAAATGGAAAACAAATAAAAATATCAGTCAGCGAGGGATGGGGATATGTGCCAGGGCCACCAGTTGAGTAGCTCATAAAAAATTAATAGAAATTACACGAAATGTCGAAAAAGCAGAACAAAAGAGATTGTTAAGCAAATCGAGAGATAAGCAGAGCCAACCTCAGACTTAAAGTGCCCCAAAGTGGGGGGTATGAAGGAAGTGACTGAGCGTTGATTAATTCCGCGAAAACTTTATGGTATGGGAATGTGTGGAAATGAAGATCGTTTAGCTAATTAATAATTAAAGACAGTAAAATTATAATTGTAAGAATTGTAATTAAATTAATTGTGGAAAAAATAATAGTTAAGTAAACTCTAAAGTTTATTAAAAATAAGATAAAATATATTAGGAAAGTACGAACTGTTTGTTTAAATGATAAGCAGGCAATTTGAAGAAATGAATGTGAGAAGACTAGTTAGAGATTCAGGTCTAGTATAAAATCTATTATCGACGGAGTTTTGTCGAAAATAATCTACAGATTCTATTCAAAATTTAAAATTTGAAATGTATATAATAATTGATCCAAAGTCAATCGATTGATAAAAAAGTAAGAGAAAACAAGAAATCACATTTTGACAGACTATAAATAAAATTTGATAGAAAAACAATTCAAAGAAGATATGTAAAAATTCTAGAATATTCCATGAACAGAGCTCTGGGAAAGACCGATCAGGTTCAAATCGTAAAACTTTGCAGAAAATAAGAGAGAGAAACTCTGCCAAACACACGATCAACAATTTGCAACTAAAGAAAGAGAAAAAAGTTACTAAGCAAGAGAGCAAACAAAGAGAGCGCTCACTCTGGTGAATTTTACGCAAGTCGTGCGAGTTGTTGGACTTTATCATTAGCATTTGCAACTGACGGGTGTTATCAGCAAATTGTCGTTGATTTTTGAGGCAGTCCCGACTTAAAGTTAAACGTCATGAGCGGAACCAGAAAGCGAAAAACAATTTAGAAAGATTTTTGGGTATCCCAAAAGTTGAGACTTGTTTATTGACTCACTTGCACCAACTCATCAAAATTAAGTGAGAAACTCATTGGGTAATCAAGCCGATTGACATACTTTGAGTAGAACACGCGTCAAGTTTGCATTCATGTGGGTCATTTGACATGCAGATTGAAAACTCAATTAAAAGCTAATTTGACATATTCACATTCAATAACCCAGGAAAGCTAAACTATAAAATTGAATTGAAACTTTATGATTTCAGAAATCAGTAAACAAATTGCATTTCCATACAATTAGCTATGCAAATTGATAGCAACAACAATGGATTATGGTATTGGTAGCGTAAAGTCTGGTATATGGGTTCTTGAACAACCCCAGATGAGAACAGTCTAGCTAAAAGTGATGGTTTTACAATTTAAATTGGAATCGCCATAATTACCCGCATTTCTCAAAAGAAAGTCGATCTGAAAGATGCCACAAGGAAAATATTATATAATCCTTTAAGAAAACAAGGAATCTCGTGATATTTCTATCTAATCAGAGCCCCTCTTACGCTTCATTAAACAGTTCGAAACTCTTATCTTGAGAACTATCAATCTGGAAGAATCTTGTTGAGGCCAATTCGGTAATTGTTCCAATTATGGCTTTCTAATGCGCATATTACCGACGGCAAAGCAGATTTCAAGTGGTTAATTGTGTATATATTTTTAAGGGCCCGTCAATGATTTGAACATAATCTATAAACCTGAGTGAGACTCCACCCAGAAACGCTGATTCATAAAATAACCACGCTGAGGTAGCCCATTAAATAAGGTCTCGGACAAAACTCCGCCCCACGAATACAAGAAGAAGAGTAGCCCAAAAAAGGCAAAAGCAGAAAAAAAGAAAAAAAACTCACAAAAACCCAAAAACTGAGTTGAGTCGTTGGTTCACTGAACGACAACGAAAGAGCAAACGTTATTGCGGCTTCTTTCTGCTACAACAAAATGTTGCCGGCGTTTGGAAAATAAGCCACGCCCTTCGTATTTATGTTGCCGTCGCGAACCCGGAAAACCAAGAAGGAAAAAAACTATACAGCGACTTTTTCAGACGTGCGAATGGGAAAGAAAATGCTCAGAGTAGAGCAGCGAGTAGTTCCAGCAACAATAGACCTAGAGCAACCCTTAAGTTGAATTTTGTGAGCAAAAGATACTTGAGACACCACAGTTCTCTAAGGCCTGCAGACAAACAGCTTGAGATTGTGTGCGTGGGTCAGAGCCAAGTGACGACATTATGGGTGGAGTCACAGTGCCCAAAGTTGGCCAGTTAATTTTAAACCTTGATGATTTACCCCTCTGACATGAGGAAAACAGTCATGATTTCATCACCAGCCAAAGAAGCGTTGATAACAGATTGATCAGACCATTATTAATCACAATTACATTTTCCATTAAAACCTTAACTTAGAATTTGTATGATCCCTAATCCAACCTCTGACTAACGAGTTTTATATTTTATATTGAATAAAAGCTGAGTAACGGGACTCGCTAGCTCTGATGCAATAATAAAATTCTGAATGAAATAATTACACATTTAGCAAGTCAATGAACTACATGTATTATTTTGAGTAAAGGTAATTAATGTTAAATTTCGTATATCATATTCCATTGGTACCCATATCATTTTCGACTTGTTCCGCTCACTGGGTAGAAAAATTCATGCGAACAAAAAAGATTATCTATAGCCAGAGACTAAGTGGGCGATTCCGTTGTTAATAAAAATATCTACTTTATATATATTTTATGTTTTTATATAGTATATTACTTAAGTATAAAGCATTTATGACAGACATTCATTATTTTAAGCTTCTAGTCGGAAGCGTTGTGGGAAACACTGGTAAAACACTCATAAATGCGCTGATAAAGAAAGTGCTGAAAGGCTCGTCAATTCAAATAGAACTGAGAATATGATACAATAAATAAATATATAAAATAAATAAATAAAGTATAAAACTTATGTATTTTAAAGGTAAAATAGTAATTTCTTACGATAAGTATATGGGATTGTAGATATTTCTTTGATTTACCCACTTGCCCATATTTCTGCTCCCGTTACTCTACAGATTTGTCATACAACGACGATTAAATACAATTAATATGCTAACTGTACTTCTCGCCGCACATAGTTACAACAAAGGCGCGACTGAGACGCCTTGTAACACACCCCCACACCTACACGCACACACTGTGTAACAAGCGCAAGGTGGCAGCCACTGGGAGCTCTCACTGCTTGGCAACAACAAGAACACAACCTTTTTTGGTGGGATTTCAGCAGCCACGAACATCAAGATAACACCAAAACAAAAAATTGCATCGCGACAGCGCCAACGAGAGAAGCCTACGAACGCACAGTGAGAAACAGAGAGAGCGGGAAAGCAAACATACAAACACACACAGCGCACGCTGAGAGTCATTTGTAGCAAGAACAAGTGCAAGAGAGAGTAAGCACAACTGCCAAAAGAGCGCTGGTCGTATAAAAGCGAAGGCATTGCGCTCACGTCAGCCAGTTTGAAGTAAGTCAACGAAGCGAACAGACGTGCGCAGCAAATAAGCAAAGCAGAGCAGAGCAAGCAACAGAAGCATAGCAGCAACAATAACAGCGAAGCAGAACAAAGTGAACGAACCCAACACATATTTGACGTGTGCGTAAACAGCGACGGCATCAGCAGAAGCAGCAGCAACAACAACAAAGCATTTGTGTAGTTAATTTATTCACTGTGTTTGCGACGCGCGAATCTGCAAAGAGAAAGTCTTGAGTCATCTGCAGAAGAAAGACAGACATTATTATTAATTACAAATAATTGTGCAATTGGAGACAAAGAAACAAGTTTCCTTTGAAAGCATCCGACAACAACAACAAATTCATCACATCGATCTACAATGGCAGTGGCCTTCTATATCCCCGATCAGGCGACGCTGCTGCGCAAGGCGCGTGAGCAAGAGCAGCAATTGTTGCGCCTACGCCACTGGCAAATGGCTACAGTGATACTTAATACCATACGCCAGATGATGGACTCCTCGACCACTCAGTGCCTGCAGCGTGCAGGACGCAAGTGCGGCAAGTGGCGCAAACCATCGCAGTAAATAAACGCTGCTTGAGTAAACCACCAACAACAACAACTACTTCTACTACTACTACTATGACAACAGCAACAACTACAACTCCAACTACAGTCAACAGTCAGTACAAAGAACAACAAGTTTCCGTCGGCCTACGATACATCACCGACGGAAAGTGAACTGAATTTTCTATCATTTCAATAACTTATTTTCCAAAAGAAAAGCAAATTTCAAAATTACTACGCCCCTCTTAAGTTTACTCATCAAAGCGATTGTGATAATGGTTTTGTTTCTGGACAGCAATAACAACAACAACGATAACATCGATAACTACAACAACATATAGCTCGAAATTGATTTAACAAACAATTTTTGATTTAGCAATATTTGATTATAAAATATTTGAAATCTTTTTATCGAAACACTATGTATTAGTTAGTAAGTTTTTGTAAGCGTCCTGTTTAGTCATTAAGCGAAAAACATTTTGTAAAAGCCGACGAAGAGATTCAACAGAATCCGGAAAAAAATATCTATAAGGTTTGCTAAAAATTGCATCAATTTTTTGTCAAACAAAAACTCAAAAATAAAAAATTTAAAGCAAAAACCCAAAGGAATGAATTCTTATTTATTGGCCTCAACATTTCTGGGAATTTTTGGGAATATATTTATCATTATCGGAAGTAAATTAATCTTGCATATCGGAAGAAAATAAGTCAAATATATACTGTAAGGTATATGTATATATAATATATATATCTGCGCGTTCTTCTGTTGTCACGATAATTTATAATCCCCCAGAACAATGAAACGTCTTGACGCCTGACAATTTGCTGAGTTCCGACGGCTTTGGATCACATAGATCAACCATTGTTTTAAAAATTAACCAAGAGATTTATTAATTGAAAATATTGTATCTATTTTACAATAATGGAATGATCAGTCATATTTGTTAATATCGGCAAATTTTTTTAGTTTTCTTTTAAAGTATTTCACAATTTGTGTGACATTTAAAGAACACGTAAGTCCATTTTTGAATTTGTTACCTTAGTCATTTTGGAAAGTTGTTTGACATTGAATTTTCGTCTTTGGTGTTTGTTACTTTCAGTAATGAAATTAATTTTTATTTTTTTAAACTGTCTTAAAAATTATCTTAAGCTTTACAATTTTAACTTCTGGATCAATGAGTATATGTGAAAAGTTATTCATATAGTTTTTTATTCAACTTTTTTAATTTTTCAACTCCAAAAAAAGAACCACATTAGCTGAAAGTAGTTTCAAAGCATCGGACTGAGAAAAACAAATTCAATTATGCAAAAATCTAGAAACATTTCGACTGTACTCTTGGCTGCTGCTGCTTTCGAAGTCGCCCTGTTGATAATGTCAAAAAATGAGGTGCTAACAAAACAATTTGCATTTTTAAGTTAATTTTTGCCAAGTGCAGCGAGGAAAAAACCTTATGGAAAATCAGCGCGTGTAGTGGAAATTCAAAGAGGGCTCATCATAAGCGCCATTTGCTCTGAGGGCACAAGTTTCTCCCCTTTTCCCCTCTCGAAGTTCGTGGAATCAGCCGCCGTCGTTTAATTAAACTTTTGCACTTATGCAGCTGCAATCAGACGTACTGCATCCTTTTGCTGTTGCAGGACTGAGTCCTGTGTGTTCAATTCATTTTGATTGGCAAACATTTTTGGCGAAGAACTTCATAAAAAGTTTTTGGCGCTCGGGAAAAAATCAAAAATTTCACTTTACCAAACAAAACTAATTAACGTTCAACAGATAAAAGTTGGCTAAATGCTTCAGAGCTGTTAGTGGGTGTACCCCAGAGGTTGGAAGGGGCGTGGCATATGAAAAATAATTGAGACAAGTTTATGATTATGTTCTGCGCTCTGCTCGACAACTTGTTGGGCCACACGCAATAAAAAAACTTTTGTCCCGCATCGAGCGATTTGTAAGTAAAAGCTGTAAAAATCACAGACAGAAAACAGTTAATACTCCTACTACCACAAACGCAACACAGTGCCCAAGAACTTGTTGCCAAAAACTTTTTGAGCTGTTAATTAGTTCGCAAAGCGTTTCTAATGTTGCTCCCAAGTTAAGTGAACTCGCATCAAAACAAACTTCGTGCTCGGTTTATTGATATAAATTTCCAAGAAACTCGCGATAAAAGCTGCCGACAGAATCTATAGATTTTTATCTTTCTCAATGCCGCACATAATTCACTGACGTTTTGACCAATTTTTCTGTCTTGGCCTAAACGAATTATTCGATTAAATAGCTAAAATTGGCTTAGCCAAGGGACCCCGTACCTGAACATAAAAATTCATGCAAAATATAGCAAAAAAATACGAAAAGACCCAAAAAGAACCCGAAACGAACAACAAAAGAGAAATCCCAAAAGGGCAGAAACTGCACAAAAGAATTGATAAAATAGGACACAGAGTCGACTATTAAATGCTCTATCATTTTATTGTTTTAATAAAGTGCCAACCGATTTAACAGACTACCGAATATATATTAAAAAATTCCTTAAGGAACTTGAATATAAATCTTATATTCTATTAGCTAATTTGTTGAGAAATATTAAACTATAAACTCAATAATTTATTTATATAAAAAATAGTTTACACCTTTTGAAAGTGTATTGAAAAATGAACATTGTTCCCTTATTGTCCTTATTTTCCCCATTTTTTCGGGTTTTGCTCAGAATTAAATTAAATCAAATCAGTCAACAACTAATGGCAAGATAATGACATTAGCTGAGCTGTTCAGCGACGCAGAAATGTTTTTACACGAATTATGAGTTGTGTCCTAAGCGAAGGATCAACAAGGACAGTGTGTATTTGGGTGTTGACTTGGTCAAATGGAACAAGTAAGATAAGTACGGTCGAGCACGCCCTACCGTATAATACTCTCTGCATTTTCCACGAATTATATTATTAAAATCGGTATCGAGATATTACAATGTGTAGTACTTGCATTAAAACACGTTAAAACAAAAACAATCTAAGCATAATAAAACATACATCTGTTTGTCTGTATGCGAATACATATACGAAAGACAATATATGATGCATATATGTATGTGTGTATTCGGCACCGCCAGCGACTGTGAGCAGCGCTGCCGCCACGCAGGCAGCGAAAACATATGAGCATGTGCTTGTATGTTTCTGTCTCGCTTGCACTCATACATTGAGCGCTGCCGCTCAAGTGCTTGTATGTTACTATCTCGCTTGCACTCATACATACGATATTGCATTCAGTTATCAATATTGTAACACTTCTAGTTTCCTTGTTTATAGTCCGATTTTAATGCACCTTTCAGGATAGTTTGATATAGTTAGTCTCCACACGAATTATAAATTAGAATACTCTACGATAAGAAGAAATGCCATAAAAATGTATTGAATTTTGAATAGTGTCTTAGTTCCTATGGGAAAAGGGGGCGTGGCAGCCCAAAATTTTTGATGGCATGACATTTACTCAGTCTCTAGGAACCTCCATACCAAAATTGGTGATCCTAGGTGCCATAGTTACTGAGATATTCGCCGAAAACACCGATTTTTTCCGAGGTGTCTCTGGTTTTTTGCTCATTGTGGGCGAATGGGGCGTGGCATCGAAAAAAAAAAAGATTCTTGTATTGACTGACTAAATATGTGATCGATTGAGACCAAGCTCGAACTTGTAGCTCTTACCATCCCTGAAATCTGTTTGTTCATACGGACGGACAGACAGACGGACAGACAGACGGACAGACGGACATGGCTATATCGACTCGGCTTGTGATGCTGATCAAGAATATATATACTTTATGGGGTCTGCCACGCCTCCTTCTGCCTGTTACATACATTTTCACAAACCCAATATACTCTTGCAGAGAGTATAAAAATTTAGTAAATGTGAGTATTGCGACAGTTGTGCAGAGAATATCTGATTAGTTTACACAAGATTTAAGTAGATATAAAAGTACATTTTTATTTGATTAATACTTAAAGCTCTTACAGCCGTAAGAAAACAGTTTCACGCAATAAAAACATTAGCGTACTTGACTTATTTTGACTTATTAAAATTGATGAAGATTTGCCATTTAAAATGTTGCTCTGAAAACGCCCAAAAGTCATTAAAAAACCCTCAAAAAAATCGTATAACAAGCATCATTTATAAGCCGCGACAAGCAGTTTCTAAGCAAAACATTTAAAAATACGATTTGATTGATGATCTGACAGGATAGTCAAAAAGTCTATGGAGTAGCTGAAAGGACACGCACACTTCGGCGACAATGGCAAACCGAAATCGAGTCAGGAAAACGGAAATGGAAAAAATGGGAAGAAAAATACATTAATTATTGAAATGTCATTAAAAGCATAACGAAGAAACGAAGCTGACAACTCACAGATTCGCATGAATATTTAACATACAATAACAATAACAACAAATAGGCAAGTCAGAGGAGCCCATTCGAATTATGACAAGAGGAATACACAATGCGTGACCGCATATACGCCAGGATATTGATAGACCTAAGCCAAAATGACGCATTACCAACGAGAAACGAGATGGGAGAGTTGAGGGAGGAGTGTAGCTACTTTGAGGTGAGCAAATCACGCAAGTGTGTGCCCTGAAAGATGTTGATGGAACCCATCAGTTCATCTGTTCATCATTTCATTCAGATCCAGTTCCAGCCAAAGTGGGTTGTTCAGTTTGCCCCATTCTATATTAATTGCGGGGTGGAAAACGAGAAAAACCCCTGAAAAATCGGAAGCACTATGCCATTCATCATCTGTCTTGGCAGCGTTAAATGAGAACACGCAGCCAAGTTGAGCATTTAATTATATCAATATCATGATACTACCACATAGCCTCATCTCCCAGATAATAGCCCTTAAAGGCATTAAAGTCATTATGTGTCAAGTTCTTAACTGAACAAATCGGACATACAGTGAAAAGTGAATTATGGCAAACTTGCAAATATTTATGTGTTAATTTCACAACAGAAACAAAGACTGTCACATCCACAAAATGGTAATGAAAACAAATAAAAGGAATTAAATAATTTGTAAGAGTAAGAGAGTGTGCATGACATTGAGATACTTAGTATTTTTAGGCAACTAATGAATAATTTCAACATGAAACTTTTATGAGCATTTTTGGTTAATAATGAACTTATAAGAAAGTATAATTTCTTGACCATTTAAATAAACATTTTTAAATTCTAAATTTATATATATATTATTAAATTCAAAATTTATAAACTGACCACATTATTATAAATATAATAAGTATGTATATATATAAATATAATAATTTAAAGAATCAGATTTGGGTTGTTTTGAAAAGAAAAGAATAACTGATAGTAATTGTATGTACTTGTAAAGAATATGTTTAATAATTATATGTATTAAAGTTTTATATTTTTTATATAACTAATAAGGTTTACCTATTTAAATCATTTACTACACTAACTTCTTAAACAAAATTTTTAGGCATAAATGGTTTCATAATTCCATTTTATTGCAATTTAAAACAAATGCTGTATGTTCCCTCACCAAACACCCCACTTAGTTACCATTACAGGGTATCGCTTAGCAAATGAGCAATCGCCGCCTGTCGCCCATTATGAGGTGTCACATAAAAGAGATTCAAATTTGCCAGAGCTATGACGTCAGACATGAGCCGCAACTGTCGGAAGGACAACCCGCGGAGCATCGCAGGATTTGCAAATTTTCGCAAACGAAATGGCAGCGTCGGCTAAAACTATAAAATAAACAAACTTCCGGGCTGCAGCTACTCATATAGAGAGACAGAGTTATAGGACGTGGCCCAATGACATTAGGACTCTGGTTTTTGGCATCGGACTGATGAGCTGTTGATTTTTGATGTGTTTGACATACGCTCGGTCGCATTGATTGCACC
This sequence comes from Drosophila acutilabella, assembly GCA_035046005.1. Lineage (NCBI taxonomy): Eukaryota > Metazoa > Arthropoda > Insecta > Diptera > Drosophilidae > Drosophila > Drosophila acutilabella. The sequence continues at coordinate 19,830,168 of JAWNOK010000013.1, forward strand.
ATAAATAATGAATTTATGCTGACAGCAAGTCATCATCAGGACAAGGGCATTCATCCCAAAAATGGTGGTGAGATCGTGGCAGGACCTCGGCGGGACCTCTCTCTCTCTCTCTCTCTCTCTTTGCATCCTTTTTGCGCTGTTGTATGCCAACTAATAAAATATGTTTTTATTGCAACCAACACAACACAGCACACACATCACACACACACGCACACCAAGCAATGCACACACACGTAACGTGTATAAAAATTAATGAGCCACGGAGGCGCGCGCTTCCCTTTCAGACAATGATGATGATGACAATGATCCTGAATGCGAAAAACGACGTTTGCAAATTTCACTTTTGAATATACAATAATATAATGCAAAAAGGTGCATTAAACTTTATGTTAATCATATGCATAAATATGTCAGCTAATAAAACGAAACAGTAGAAATGACATTCAGTTAATGCCATGTCAGTTTTGTGGTTTAACAGTACCTTTATAATATTGTGACTCTTTGAGATTTCTTGGGATTTTCTTAGCTCTGATCATTATAAATGGTAATGCCAAGTGAGCGTTAAGAATTGCGGTTTATGTAGGTGCTAATTAGTTACCATTGTTGGATTCAAGTTTTTGCTGGGAAAGTTTTTAAAATATAATCGGAAATTGTTTTGCTTTTCTAAGGAGGTTCAATAAAAAAATCTATAGAATATTGGAAGAAGAAGAAGTGTAAGAAAATTTTTCTTTCTTACTGCTACCAAAACTTAACATTGTAAAGTATCTTAAAACAGCTTGGACTTCATAAATTTCTCTATTAAATTTTCTAGTTAAATATTAAACTTGATACAACAAAGTTGCTGTCCAGCTGTCGTCAGAAATATAAACATTCAACAACTATTTTGTTCCCCTCTAAAAAACAGACTTTTATGATATGAAAGCAGAGATTTTATTTTATAGATTTATATCCACAATTCGACGTATATATTCTTTTTTATTGAAATAGGAAACTTTGTGCATATTGCATGCGTCAAATGGCACAACAACAACAACGAGCTCAAGGATAACAAACTTCTTCACTTGCAACATTTCTTTTTTTGTACTTTTGGCCATTTTTATGACAAAGAATGAAATGAGATGAAATTGTTGACGGAAAAAAACGGAAATCGCTGGCAATAGTCAAAGGAAATAAAAGCGAAATTACTTTTGATAAAGCAACAACAACAACACTTACAGCAAGGACTAGAAAGACTACTACTAAAACTACACACACTCGTAAAAAGCAAAAAAAAATCAAGGAAACAGCAGGAAGTTAACTACAAGAGGGCGTTGATTTGTCACAAGTAGAATTATGAGAGTCCAGGATGTGTCCAATGAAGCAGCTGCCAAAAGAGACAACAGCAGCAGCAGCAGAAGCTATGGCAACATCAAGGGTAACAACAACAGCAACAAACACTTCAATTACCGGAAAACGTGTCTGATAATACCTCGTAAGATTTTCCAGCTCCGCAAAAGAAAAAAAACAGAAGAAAATGCGGCAAAAGTAAATAAAAAGTAATTTTATTATTTTGATTTTTACGGCCAGATTTTTTCTAGCTTTTTTAACTGCTTTATTTTTGCGTTGTGCGTGTCTACCCTGTATTAAAGAGGGAAGGGCATATAAAGGAAGCTTAAATAGTTTCTTGATTTGGAATTCGGAGTGAAAAATCGGAATTACTTGTGGTCTTTAAAGGTCTGAGTAGTAAATTCTAGATAATATTATATAAAAAGGACAAGTAAATGCATTTAACTTATTTCTATTAATAAAATGAAATAATTTTGATAACACTTTCAAAACTCCAAACATTTTACATACTCCACAAATTTCCATAGCTTACAGCGCATTAACTTGTCGCTTATACCCTACAATTCCCTCCTTATTTATTCTTATTAACGACGGCATTCAGCACTATTTTTTATGGTTTATGGTTCGGGAGCATTAATATTAATAACCAGTTCAAACATTGTTGTTGGCGCCAAGAGGAAATCGCAACAGTAAAGTGTTGACATGTTGCCACCAGGATCTCCATAAGTCCTTCTGCACAGCAGGATATATCCAGTACCTATGGCTAGAGGTGTGTTTACGAATAGTTTTAATGGGTTATTACGAGCGGGGAAAAGCAGAGCGAGAGCGAGCAGTGTTTTCCTTACTTTTCCCTTTGCTTTGCCCCTTTTGAGCAAAGAAAATGTCATAAATGTCATTTGGTCGTAAAAAGGCGAAATGCAATTTCTGTGCAGTGCCCCTACTGGCCGCGCCCCCTAAGGAGCTGCACTTAAATTTATATTTTTTATTATGCGCGCTACCAAACCCAGAACCAACACAGAAAAAAGAAGTGTCCTTGTTGTGACTCCTCGACGAGGGCTGCGTGTGAAATTATGATAAATGTGCATAAAATCGCATCGCATCGAGGAACCGCACGGCATTTTCTGGTTTGTGTCTCACTGTCTTCCACTTTTGCTGCAGTTGCATTTCGTCATTGTTTTGCGGTCGTAAAAAGTGTCAGGGAAAATAAGGAAAATTGCAAGGCGGCACGCACAGGACAATGGGACAGAGAGTAGAATAGCTAGAGACAAGAGAGACAGCTACCGAATGGCCTGTTTGATTGCATTTTCTTTTAATTAAATTAGCTTTTTTATGCGCGTTCTGCTCTGCTTTTTGTTTGTGCTCATCAAAAAAAAAAGAGAAAAAGGGAAAAACAGAGGAAAATTGGTGGGAAATGTGAACATGCTACTTAGGAGTGTCCTGCAATTTATCAGCAAACAGGAAAACCGAGAATTGCAATAAATTAGACAATTTAGATTTATTAGAAGTGTAAATGATAATAAAAGTGGGAAAAATAGCATAGTTTGAAATAAGGAATGGTAAATACCCTGTACACTTTATGGTTACAACTTGTAAGGGTTTCAGTAACAAAATCATAGATCAACTGCCAAACTTATCATAAAGTTAATTCAGTAGAATTGCGTTGTCGAGAAGTCGCAACGTAAACTAATTACAAGTCCTAGGACTCCAGATAAACACTTGAGCCTGTCGACCCGCCTGTCTCTTCTGCTTACAAGTATTTTCCATTTCCGCCCACAAGGTAAACCAGAAATGGACCAAGACCAAGACGTAGTACGAGTAAAAGTCGTAGGAATTCCTAACTGACCAGAGACTGTTTTGGAGCCAGGGCTTTTGCGGAAATTGCAAAATTTCTGCACCGTAATAAGATGAAATTAAGTTTGCACACAAAGCAAATAACAAGACACAACCGGACAAATAGTAGGTAAGGAGTAGGGGAAGCTACAGAAGGTGAGGGGGGGATTCTGGTATGGGAGATTGGAATCGGAACTTGGTTCAATATATGTGTAACGCATCGGCTCAGCCACGCAGCAAATGAACCACTAATTGCGTGCCGAAATGCAATTTAGTGAACTTTGCCCCAAACTCAATATAAACACACACAACAAACACACACACAGATATACAAACAAGTGTGGAGGCTGAAGAGTTTGCTAGGCTACAACATACTCAGTGGTGAATACAATCATTCTGAAAGCCTTTACTTTTGCTGACTGTAGTTTATAATACCCGTTCAACAGGGTATAACAAGCCACGTGTGTGTGTGAGTTTGGGTGTGTGTGTGGCTGACCAAATGACCAAAACCTTCTGCTAGCAACAATTAAATTGAAAATTAAGCAAAAGTCTTGAGATGTGCAAACAGACGTGGCTGCCAAAATTTACATTGATAATACCTCAAGTTTACAATGAAGTGGGCGGGGTGTTTGGTTAGTTGGGAAGGGGGTGGAGCAGCCTTCGTTTAATTATGCATTGGTTAAGGCTTTAAGCCTTTGCTGCTCCCTTTTTTTTGTTGTTTGTTGGAAGTTTCGTTTAAGTGTTGACATTGATAAATTACTTGGCATTTGTTTTTAGCGTGATTTATCGCGCCCGTCGTCCTGCATCCTCCTGTTGTCCTGTGACACATTGACACGTGTCCTTCGTTTTTGTCTGATTTTTAATTAAATGCAAACAGAAATGACCATTTGATAAGCCTTACACCATTTCAAAAGGGCTGTGCATCGGTTTGGAATCACATGGGTTAACTCGAGTGGCTTTTTCCACCATTTTCCAGGCTTTTTAACTCATATTTAAAACGCACTCACATTCTGCTACCGGTCAACAACTGCAACCAACTGCCATGGCATTAATTTTTATAGACTTGACTGCATTCATGAAAATTCATTGCCTTCGATCCCCCTCTATCACCCTCTTTTTCAGCCCTTTTACTGCACGCATCCTCCAGTTGCAATCGAATCCCTGATCCCCAAACAATCCCCCATTGTGGTCCTTCATAGGCCGTTGCACTCTTGTGGCACAACAATTTTCAACTTAATGATGTTTCCAAATGCATTGGCAAATATGTTTTCACATATTTCCCACACGGCTTCAACGAAAAATCAAGTATAAAATATATGAAAACATGTAACGAATTTTGGGTGCTCTTTATTTGAGAAAGTATTCAATAAAAATAAGGCAAAGTAATTTGAAATATAATAAAAAATGTATATATAAATAATAAATATATTATATATGGATAATTATAAAAGCTTTCACAATTTTTTAAGTATTGTTTAACAAATCAAACCCATAAAACATATTTTAATTGCTGTGTTAAATATACTTTCTTTCTAGACTTATCCAAAAGGAAGAAAAAGAATATAAGTTATGTTTTCAAAACTTATAAATATTTAATTTTATGCAAAATATATGCCAAAAGCGTTTATTCTAAATACTAAATATATTTCCTGCCTGGCAATTAAACCAATAGCAGACTTATACCCCGTGAGTGTATAGACATTGACTGGCTGCTGCGGACACTCTTTGAAACTGCATTTGGGTCCAACCATTTGCAATATGTTTATGTGTAATTTTCAAATAAAGGTTTAAATGTTTTTGGCAAACAATTGCAGCACCCAGAGGGGACAAGTGAGTACTCCTGGGTGGTTCTCCTCCTTTTTATGCATAACATACGCATATTTTGTTTATGGCTTTTTGCCATATTTGCAAATGTGTTACATTGCGGTTATTTGTGCGTTCGATTTGGTCATTGATATTGGCGGTTCAGTTAGTTTCGCTTCTGTTCCCATTTCTACTTCTATTTCTATTTTTGTTGCTGTTTCGGTTACGACTTGTTACTGGTTTTGGTTTTGGGAACTGTGTGGGTTTTGTAGGTGTGCTTGTCAGCCACATAGTTGCGGTTGGTTCAGTGCTTTTTGTTTGATTATTTCGTGAAAATATGTGTGCATTAAAAAGGAATTTATCCGTTGGCCATTAACGCTGATTAAATTCGAATTTAATTACAACTTTTGTATGCGATAATATATAGTCTGTATTATGTTAATTTTCCACATGTCAGCTATAAGAATCACACAGCACTACTCAAACCAAAATGAAGCTTAGTTAAATTACGTGCCAATCAAACACTTGGCAAACTGACAATGGGCAGGACGAAGGCGTCTGATAAGACAACACAGACACCCGAAGGACTAAAGGCAGAACAAACATATTTGTTCAACAGTGAATGGAGACAGCGAGTTGACAGCAGAAGGCGTAAGACAATTCTCGTACGCAGATACAGATACACAGATACAGATACACAAATTGTATCCTGGCAGAGGCTGACTGTTTGCTAATTAGCACATATTCCTTGCAGCTAAGAAAAACAAGGCAGGCGACAGTGTCAACAATTCACGTGCAACGAATTTTCCTTGTCTCCGGCCAAGTCTCTGTCTCTTCGTCTTTCTCCATTTCATTCTCGTCTCGTCGGATTAAATTGTTCAATTTTAAATATGCTCTGTCACTTCATTTGTAAGGCAAGTTTCTTTTAGCTAGCAAGTCGAGAAAACTTTTGCCAACCGTTGGAGGTGAGGGAAAATCATTAACACGCCGCAAGCCAAGCCAAACGAAAGGATAACAGATTTTTCTGCTAATTTGAGACGTAGTCCTTTGTGCGTGACGAGCAGACGAGTCAAGGGGGGGGAGTCAAAGGAGTCGAACCAGTCGGAGTATCAGCTTGCTATACCGGAGACACTATCTCCGACTTGAGATCAACTTCTTGCCTTCCTTTGGCCCTCACCCTTCGCTCCCCGTTTCCCTGTCTCCTTCGTCGTTTTGCTTGAGTGACGAAGCACAGAGATAAGCTTTTAGCTTGGCAGGATATACAAGGGGGTCTGAGAGGTGGAAAGGCTGTGGTGTCTTGTCTCTGAGTTCCTAAAGTTTCTCAATAAATTGCGTTTCTCGGTTGCACGTTGACAGTTTTGCTTAACGCTTCATAATCAGAAAACAAATAAGTTGCCATCTAATTGTGTGTCTTATGGTCTCAGTTCTCGCTCTTTTCAGTTTGTACAATTAAAGGCCCAAGGACTAAATGGACTGAGAGTTCAGCTCAATACTTGGCACAGCTGGCAGTTCCGTTTGGCTGGCGATAACTTTTAAATATCTTGAGTAAATACGAATGAATCGTGAATCGTTATTCGTTCTTAAGAAGGACGTTGGTCCTGTTCTTTTAACGCATCGTCGATTGCTCACAAGACAAAATTAATTGTTGAGTAATTGAAATTTTATTTATATTAGTGTCCTTTTGCGCGGATTTCCTTTGCTTTCGCTCCTGCCACAATCACCACAGGCGCCCGTTGTCCTTTCCCCATCTCCTGCTCCTCTTATTTCCCTGGTGGACTCAAGTGTGTAATTCTCAATGTTAACTTGTAATTCAGCCTTCGGTTTAAGCTTCAATGCATCACTGCCACGGGGCTGATTTTTTATCAAATTTGTTTTTTGGCTTTTCCGGACATCGCAGGCAGAAAACCAATTATACGCCTTGTTAATGATTTAATTTTTGGGCAAGTTTATCGTTAAGTTACAAGATTCCGTTTTATATGTCACAACATTTTAAAGAAACTTTTTGTTTGATAGAAAAAAACACATTTATAAGTTCAAAGAAGTTTTTCATTATTTCCTGTAGATTTCTTTAGAAACTAAACAACTGCCAAACTAGCTTATAGTTAGACCAAAAAGACCCGAGACCCGAGAAGGGTCTGTAAAGATTGTCATAATTTAAATGTATGTAAAAAACAGAAGGAGGCGACCATAAAGTAAATTTACTCTTGATCAGCCTCAATAGACTAGTCGAACTTTTATATCTCAGAGACTATAAAAGCAAGAGCCAGCAAATTTGGAATGAAAGTCCGTCTCCTTCCCGAGCAGATCGAGTTTATTTCATATGGCCCCTATCGCCCCTACAAACTTACTATATACTTTATGGGGTATGCCTGTTATTCACATTTCGGTTCATTCAAACTTAATAGACCCATTTTCTTTATATTAGAGTACGGGGTCTAAAATCTGTTACAGGGAAAATCAAGTCTACCCAACATAATCAGCAGAACAAGATAGTTCTTTCATTTTACACAGTGACAAAATTGGCAGTTTCCTTTGATTGTCAGCTACTGCTGCCCTCAGACTTACCTATCACATCTTTCCATATAACGCTTGAAAATGGCTGCCATTTCCAGTCTTGGTTAATGCTTTTTAATTTAATTTTGCATGCCCAACCGCACAGTACTGCAAATAAAAAGCCAGTTCAACAATGTTGAAACACATGCAGTGGGGATGCCACATAGGGGAAGTTGCCAGATGAGGTTAGTCAGGGGGTGGCAACCCAAAGTGGCATTACAGTCAATAAGAATGCAATGTGAATGTCTGACAGACACAAAACAACATGAGCACGGGTCTCTCAACGGCTATCAGCAGCACACACTCTCAAGCACACACACACACACACCCACACTCACACACACAACAACATAATTGCCGGTCATTTGCAGGAAAATGAACAATCCGATGGCTTCTGCCCCAAGCCAAGTACGCAACTCATCCGTTTGTCATATGCAAATCAAACAAAAAGCAGACAGGAAAAATGGTTGGCAACATGTAGTTGGCAACATTGTTGCGGCAACAAGCTAAGAAGCTGCTTCAGTTTGTTTTTACTGCTAAACGCAGTTTTTTAATGCGCCAACATCAAATTTAAAGTAGAGACAAAGAGGGGGACGTGGGGAAGTAGCCTCAGGAGTGGAAGAATAAGCAGTTGGCCAGGATAAACTAACTGCTTGGCCACTTGAAGGGACTCGAGAGCCGTTTGCTTTTATTGGCTGACCACGGTACCACAGACAATAACGTTTACTGCGGTCAGAGATGCAACAACAACAGCAACAGCAGTAACCATTGAAAGGTCATACTAAATGCCGTTAGTTATGCGAGCGTGTTACATGTCGTATGCGTAATGTTTGTAGCAATCTCCAGTCTGAAGCATTTAATTTGAAAAGTTGTTATCAAAATAAATGCAACAATGGCACGAGCACGTTATCCACTCCCCTGCCACTGCATCCCATACCTTGCCACGCCCACTTATCTCCTGTTCGTGTCCAGTTGGACTCTGTTTAATGCTGGGCCATAAAAACTGCCGCCTGTGCAAAATCTCATTAGAATAATGCACACAAAGTGTGCAGAAATAACAACAGAGCAAAGCAAGGAGGGGAGAGGGAGAGAGAGAGAGAGAGACTGAAGTAGAAGAAAGAGAGAGTGAAACAATTGTTGATTAAATTCATTCGAGTCATTTGCATATGAAATTGTCTCGTGTCTGTCGTTCTATTATGAAACCGCATTGAAAAGTCATTCAGATGCATCCTGAAGCGCATTTTGGCCACAAGCATAATGAAGTTGCCAAAGTCTTAAGTCGAAAAACAATGGCGAAAGCCAGGAGCTCTGCTTTGCTCTGCTTCTTACACTCCACTCTTAACAATGGCTTAGGTGTTTTGGCCTGGCTTTGCGGCTGTCAAGTGAAGGCAGCAGCAGCACAGGATTTGAAAATGCACTTAGACGAAGTCAGAACGAAGTTCCCATTGTTCTTTTCTAGGAGGAAGGATAATTTAATTGAAAATGGCTACGAAAATGGCAATGCAAGAAGCTACATTTCGATTGTGTTTGTGATTTGCGAGGCGTGTTCAATGAATTTGCCATGGACAGTCGAAGGTCCAAAGTTTAACTTGGTTTTAGAGTAACTTTGGTCTTAACATATGGGACCAAAAGTTTTGGCAGCCACGACAAGTGAAGACGCGTTGTGTCTTACAGCGTCTTACCAATTTTAATTGATTTTAGGCAACAGACCGCAGCAAACTGATGAAAAGTTTTTACCTCGTTTCACTTTTATTGAATTAAAATTGAGGAGCTTGAGTGCCACTTTCTGCACTAATTGCTGTTGTAAGTGAGCACGTGATTATGCTGTAAAGAAAAACACACTCGACACACACACACACACACATCCTGCCACAGGACTAAAGACAGACAACTTTTCCTACAGTTTTTCCTTACAGTTTTCTTTCCGCTTTGGCTTTTTTACATGTGCGCATTTTTGATGAACTTCTATTTGGAAAATTCAGTCTATATCCTGGCTGGTTCCTGCCTGAGTCCTTAGTCCTGGCTGCTTCCTTGTCAGCGCATCCATTTGCATATCGTTTACGTTTTAATGTGATTATGGCGTGTGCATATTCAATGCCTTATCCCTTTTTTTGCCCATATCCTTTTTGTGTACTCTTGGCTTTCTTTGGCTTTGAACTTTTCATAAGTAAATTTTTTGGTTTTTCCTTGGCCACAATTTTCTTTTAGTTACGAAAGTAGTTTGTGGCCACGTAAACATTAGCAATAATGAATATTTAAATGGCAGTTAATGGCTTTTACTTTGGCATTTACTAACGGTACGGCTTTAAGCCCTCGAGCAATTGACCCGCATTCAAGCCATGGCAAGAGTCACACCTCGAATTGAACAAAGTTTTTTATTGCAAACAATTTACAATAAAATGTATTTACGACAACTCCTTAAGTTGCTTCCTTGGAGTGTCTTGTTTAATGCACCTTTTATTGATCTGAGAAAAAACAGGAGTTCAATAGCTCATACACTGCCCCTGCTCAGCCCCGCCCCCAACCCTTAGTTGACCAACGTCCACGCTGCTTTTTTATAGCGATTCTGTACTTTTTTAGTTCTTGGTCTTTCATTTTATTGTCAACTATTGACTCGCTGTGACAGGACTATATGTCAGCAACATAATTCACAATTCGCTAGTTTTACGAGTCGCTTCCGTTTCATTTGGACATTGTGCCGTAAAAAGGACAGTCGAGAGAGATGCTGGGAATATGAGAACTGTGTAGAGAATTGAGAACATTGGCGACGACGCGCCCGCATCATCAAGTGACCATTGTCCACTCACTTCTTCTTTTTTACGGCATCAAGGGTCATCCTTTTGTGCTTAATGGCCGGGGTTGGGACTTCCCTCCAGTTGTCCATTCCATGTCCAGTTTGCCAGAGGGTCAAGTCTTCAGGGAAGGGAGGCAATTTCTCTTCTATTCGAGTGTTACGTCACTAGTGTTTTTTTCGTACTCTCCCCCAGACTATTCGGTGTGCAAACATAAGTTATTTATGATCCATCATTGTGCAATATTTGGTAAGTCTTACAGACTTTTTTACGGCTCAACTCGGGCTTAATTCTTATTCTGGGGCTAACATATGTGTGCCTCAGCCTGACACTTGGAGATTTATTTCGTTTATCTGCGTACAAATAAAGTTATAAAAACCTGATTTGATTTAGGCAGAGTATTTAAGTGAATACAGCAAACTCTACCCAAGTTAAAGTTACTTTCAGAAGCTCCAACTAAGACAAGTTTTGCTTAGAAAACTCACAGTTTTCCACCCTTTAACTACATCAATTTATTACCTTCAGTTTGTGGCATTTCATATATCATTTTACGTGCCAACGATCATGTAATTTCATTAATGTGCTCTGTATTGAACTCCTTTTCGATTACTCACATAAAAACATCAACTGTCTGTCAATGTTAGCCGCCAAAATTAATGTTACCAAGGCATAAAAAACAGCAACAAAATAGGAAAGGACAACATAAAAATGCAACGCAATAATAACATAAAAAGTCAACCAAAAAAGAGGCAATAAATTGAGTTGGTGCCCAAAACAAAATGTGAAAATATCGAAACACATCGAATCGGGTTAGTGAACCGAAAAGAATTCAACCCTGTTCGATTAACAACATTATTTCAAGAGTGTCATTAATGCTCACATTACGCCAAAATAATGCAAAAATCATATAATTTATATATTAAATGAAAAAAGGGTTGACCGTCGAAAGGGACCCAAAAGTGACCACTAAACGGGACGGCGATAAAAGTGGCCACAAGGCGAAGACGAAGGGCGTATAAAGGGTTAAGAGGCGGGAGATTTGGCCTTTTATTCGGGCTTCAGGCGGGCTGAATTCGAGCATGTGGTCAGCGATGAAAGCGGCTCAGTTAAGTGCCAGGATGCTGTAAAGGACAATGGGCAATGGACCAAGGCACAAAAGTAGCATGTCAAGTGCAGAGTGGAAAGAGAGAGAAACGTAAAGGAGATAAGGGGAAAGATGAGGCCAAATAAAGTTGTTTCTGCGAACAAGCCAGATTGGTATAGTTAAAGGATTAGAAAATGATCAACGAGTCAGCTAAATGAATTAAATAAATTGCCATAAATTATTTATATTTAATAGCTCGCTTTTGGTTTGCTAACGAACCGCGAAACTGTCAAAATATTTGCACACACGAAACAGGAATGCTCCTGTTCACACACGTCCACACACGTTTCTCCCGTCAAAAGCCAGCGATGTGCGACGCCAGGACATATGCAAAAAAAAAGGCAGTTAAGGAAAGCAGAAACAAGTTGCATGGCAAAAGCGGAAGGATACGCAGATGGCATAAAAAAGAGAGCACAAACGGAAACGTGGAAACGTATGCAAACTACAAAAGCACACATGGTCTTAACCCCTTGTTGCCGCTTGCATTTCCTTAGCTGAGCATGTGGTGACATGATTTTGATTTAGTGGCACTTTTAAGCCAAGAGGACTCACAGTCCTACTGCCTATAAATTCAATTTGCGTATTTATTGATGCATAAATGCGTCACACACACACTACACACACTCAAGCACACACACACCCAGTATGGAAAGCCGTCTCAGTATCTCGACGACGACAACTTAATGCACTACCAATTATAACTCAATTTTCATAAATAAGATGCACGACAAAATGTGCCCAGTGCCATTTATTATGAAAAAACACGCACACCACACACACACACACACACACACACATATGACCAGGGCTGGTGTGCGGGGTTGGCATAAAAGGGTTTCAGGTTCGCTACGCCTTGACAACTTTATGCTTTGATTTTGCCAACAAATAAAATCAAAAAAAAAAAGAAAGGAAAATATAAAAAAATATTTATGAAATATGAAACAACCGCATGTGTGTAAACATTTGGTTGAGTGAAAGCAGCGAAAGGGAAATAAAAAGGGGCTGAGTTAACCCCGCCACCAACTCAACCACCTCATTCGAACCAGCCCTCAACCCTTAACCTCAGCCCCTTTCAGCTGCTTGGGCTGGTACCCTTTTTTTTTTGCTGTTAAAACATTGATTTTTATCACCAAAAATCAATTGCATTATTGTGTTTGACTTTTGGAACAGGCAAAAGCACATAAATAAATGCGATATTTCTGGTTATTTAGCAGCCATGGATAAATCAATTTTGGCAAGCCAAATGAATTACAAACTACAAAAAAGTGAATGGAGAAGCGATGGAGAAGAGGAAGGAGTCACGAATGGGGAACAGACTTTATACAATGCTAGTTAATTAATACTAAATACAATCGAATTTTTTGTTTGGAAGGCAAAAAGATATAAGATAGTTTTTATCTAAGGGTTGTCTGCCTCTTAAGAGCTCAATAATGCCTGATTAGGTTTTAGCAGAATGATAAAGAAGCGGCAACTTTTAGTTTTCAGCGGTCTAAAATGCCACATAAATCATAGAACAAGTTGAAAATGGCGTGACAGGATAGTCCTGGCAGGATGCGCCTGCTGCTGCTACCACCTCTACCGCCCACTCCAGCTCCACCTTCTAGAAGTCCACACATGAATCACTTTATGGCGCAGCGAGTGCAGCAAACTGTGATTAATAGCAACAGCCCCAGCTTCAGATACAGCCCCAACTAGGAGCAGATTCAGTTCCAAAAGCTTCGTATAGCTGACAAATTTTCATGAATTTTTTATTAAACATTGAAATCAATTCCGTTTTGTGGGTGGTTGTTGTCATTGTTGTTGCATGTGTGGTAAAAATTTAAAATTTCCTTTTCATTTTTTGTTATTTTGTTGGCTTTTAGAGTCCTTGCTGCTACTGCACCACTGCACGTTTGACTTAACTTGTTGATTTATGGTTTCGTAGCTGTCAACGAACAAGCGAACGGAGAGAACTGCCGTGTGCTGTCCTACAGGGCTAAGGGGTAAGGGGGCAGGAGGCGTGGTGAAGAGAGTAGAGGGCAAGGGTGTGCCCTTTTTGGAGCAGCAACAACATCATCAGACATGCTCATAGAGCAAAAGGACATGCCTTGTATCATTGTGTAAAACGCTTGTTAAACATTTCCCCAACGAAACTCATTTGTTGTGTGTTGTTAGAGGAAAAGCGAGTGGAGGAAGGAGAGAAACCATGTGACAGTTCTCCATGCTGTGATTTTCCAAAAGAGAGGAATTTAAATTAGTTGAAACGTTGAAAGTGCGTAGCAGGAAATGCTTTTTAGCATAGTTTTTAACATACGACCATAAATCACTTGATATTTCGCTTCGGGTCAGACTAGCGCTTCAAACAAATATACCCTGTACATTTTACTTACTGGAAAACTTTAAAGTGTCAGCTGGAGAAGGGTTAACAAGCTACCGAGTTCACCCTAACAAATTTTCAATATTTACAATTACTTAGAATTTTAAGTCGCCGCATCACATCAAAATGACAATTATTTGTCAAGTCAAATGATCAAATTGAGCCCCAGACTGACAAACGTGCGTGGAGCAGAGCAGAGCACAGTTGTACCTAATCCTGTGGCTTTGTCATGTAAGGGATATGGCATAAAAAAGGATTGCACTCGTCAAAGTGATGAGACGCGTTCAAACTCCTCAGGGGGGTGGGTCCTGCCTTCCGCCTCCTGTCCTACGCCTGCAGGCGTGCGTCAGCCATAAATGTTTATGATTATGGCAACGCCGGCGGAAGATTTACTTAACACATGTGCTGCATTTTTGCATATGATACCAGCTAGAGATGGACTTACGGATAAACGGAAGGGCAACCAACTGAGCACGAAAAAACAGTTGAGCTTAGTATAGAAATTCCCAGAGTTAAGGGATTCCGAGCGTTGACTTTCTGCTATAACTTCGTGTCTCGAGCTTGTTTCTATTTGAATACTTATTTCAACCAGTCTGTTTTTAACTACCAACCTTTCAAACCTAACTACTTTGTCTCTAGTTTTAGCCTTAACTATTCTGATGTTATTTCCATCACCAACCAAAACTCGTGACTTGTCACGCTACCATCTCTAGCTACCACCAAACTCCAAGTGCTTGCCGAACTGCCAAACGCATAAAAACTTATGTTTATTTGACTTGGCTTTTTCCTGCCTCAATTTGGGCTTCCAGCCCTGGTACTCAGTTGTGTGCCTGGCGTTAATTGTAAATTTCGCAAGAGCGCTAACTGCGACTCGCATATGAATGCGTTTGTGGCGCTCTTTAGCTGCAAGTGAGGCGAGTAACATATTTGACAATTTTCTACTTTATTTTAATCTTTTGTGCGCGTATGATAAAAATAAAATTTAACGATATTTACCAGCCAGAGTTACCACCAGCCAGGGTTGCTGCTGTGCTGAAATGCGCGCATATGCCAGCTTTGAAATTATTTTTAATTGGTGGACCCTCAAGAGCCGCAAGGTACAGTCGCGGTCATACCATCCCCATTCCCATTGAAAACTTCCAGCCAGTCAGCCTGGCGGGCAACAATGTGTCCCCGGAAAATAAAAAAGCTTTCAAATCAAAGCAATTTACGCTTTGATTTGTGCGAATCGCATTTGAAAGTCGCGAGAAAAAATAAAATAGCAGCGGCTCAAATTTGGCGCGTGAGATTTATGTAGTTGAAAGATTTATTCGCGCAAAATTTATTGTAAACCTTCTCCCAAATCCCCCATTTCCAGCAACTGACCTCTGGCTTAGGACTTCATAGACTTGTTTACCGTTAAGTGCTTTAAAAGCGCATAAATCACGCGGTTTTTGCCAAACACGTTGACAAACTTTGCCAATACCAACGAATCTCCTGTCTCCTGTTTTTTAACTCTGCCGTTAGCATGCTTTTAGGCGCACCAAATTACGCGTAAATGGCAGCTCCAACTGTGACACCTCCTTCCTGGTCTTAGTTCCCCTTTCCACCCGGATTTCTCCATGTATGGGCTGATGTAGTCGCATCGCCCGCGGCTTCCACACGGCGCATACAACTCGTTGATGGCATTTTAATTAGTTTTAGGAACTTGTAGCTGCCATTTGATTGAATTGTTGTTGGACACATTGTGGGTATTGATTGAATGGGGAAGAGGAGTGGAGGAGGGCAGATTAGTAGGTGTGAAGCTCTGTCTATGATTAAGGCTTTAAGCCAGGCGTTAAAGCATTGGTTTCATATAATCAATCAAGAGCTGTCTTTAATTTAAATACTTTTAAAGGGTATCTAACAGTCGAAGCCTCTGTCTTCTTATTTACCTTTCTCCCAAAGTGAAACCTAATTCTCAGAAATACTTTAATCCACAAACAATTTTTATTTCAAAATTACTTATTTTTATTACAATTTTTGCTCGCAAATCCCTCGTAAAATATTTACGAAATACTTACGAAAAGTCAAATTTTTTAAAATGATTTCCTTTGCTTAAGCCCGGCGCATCAGTCAAGCATCAAATTATGTTTCACATTTTTACGACATTTGTTTCAAATTAAGCAAAGCCCAAGACATTTACCCCACTGTGCATGAAAACACCCATTGTCCTTTGCATTTTGCAGGACTTTTGAATATTTGAATAGAGTTTTCTTGTAATTATCTGCTTGAGCGGCGTCTTGGCGCAATTTCCAATTAAAATTAATGAAATATTTTACGGTTTCGGTTTGGGTCAGCCATAAAACCATTTGAAAATCTTGTCAACGCCGTCTCATAATCATAAACGTTGACTGCTCTTCTAAGCCAAAAGGAAGGGAATTATTAGCACTACGTTTAATTCCCTGGACAACAGAAGATCGTAGTCGCATCTTAGCAGGCGTCGAGGTAAGCACTTTGAAGTGTTGAGTTTGATTCCCTGGAGACAGTGGAAAACCAGAGTTTGACATTTTCTATTTTTTCCATACTTTGTTCTGTTTGTGTAACTGTTTTTTGTTTATAATTGAAATTTGTATAGAGCAGAAAAGTTGCTGCTTTTTAATTTGCACAGTCTGCGCGTTGGCGTTATAAATGACCAAAGCACATACGCTAAAATTAATGACAATGCCCAGCAAACTGTCAGTCCGTCAGTCAGTCTGATGGCCAAATACCAAAAAAAAAGAAGACAACAAAAAAATACAAAACAATTGCAAGAAATGTTTGCAAAAAGCATTTTTGCTTAATGTTGATTAAAATGCCAGTGCTTTCATTCATTCAGCGTTTGGCGTGAAAAAAAAGTGTGCGACCAGGCAAGTTTTGCAGCCATTTGCTGGTGCCCTGCCCCCGGCACTGGTTGCCCCTACCTTCCATTATTGCCAGCACAACATATTGACAGCCCAAGTTGGCCAAAAACAGCAGGCAACAGGCAGCTGTCTGGCAAAAATGTTTGGTTGGTTGAATGGAGCGCACAATGCTTGGATGGACAGCAGTTGAAATGATTCTATTTTTCCGCAGGTTTTCTTTTTTCCTCCCTCGAGTTTTTCAGATTTTTTTTTTCCTGCATTGCGTAGACAAATGAATGAAAATGTCAAACAGAACTGCGGACAGTTTGGTTTGTTTTAAAGCCAAGCAGTTTGGGGCTTCAACAATCTCCGACTTCATCTATAATTTGTATGCATATTTGACTAGAAAACGTGGTACAGACTGTACCTTGTATCAAGTGCATTTTCATTCGTCTGAGAGTCACAAGTAGCCATAACTTCCAGCTATAATGACAAAGCAATTAAACATTTCAACAATCAACCGTAAGGGCATAAAATTTCAGTGTTCTCCATTTCTATTACCAATGCTTTTTTGGGTGGTAGCAAGTTGCCCAAAACAATCAAAAACGGTGTCGAATCGCGTAGCCAGCCATTGTCAATGTCAAGAGAGGGACTGAGGGGGCGTGGTAGGGGTAATAGCTTTCAAACAATAAATGTCCGCAAAACCATTGACGTGGCCAGCTCGTAAATACACATACATATGCAAAAAGGCCAAGTTTGAGTTTGAGGTAATGGCAACAGCCAATGGCCAAGTCATTACAAGAGTGAAGCTGACAAACATTTGGGTTTTTTGAAGGGGTAAGGGGGAAACTTTAGACTGCCAAGCAATTCATCTAATTTGCATGAGGCATTGGACAAGTTAATGTGACTCTGTGTGTGTGTGTGTGTGTGTGTAACATACTTGGGTGTGTTTGGGGTAGTCACACAATAAATAAAATTAAAATGATGGCAAACAATGAATGGACCCAGCACATGAACGACAATTCCAAACGTATGTAATGACCTCCAGAGGAAGAGAGAGACCAATGGGGAAGGAGTCAGGAAAAAAAGAAGAAAAACCAAGCGAGCAAAATTGAAAAGGAAATTGTTTGTAACTGCGAAACGAGTTTATTATTTTGGCACCCTTTCAAACCATACGAAGTCAGCTCCATTCCAGCTCCTGCGCTCCATAGACAGGGACAAAGAAAGCGCGAAATTTTACATATGCCTTTGGTTGGGCTTCCAGCCACAGCTCCTGTTCCATACCCCTCCTCCTGCTCCTCTCCTCTTTGCAGACATAGTCGTAGTCGTAGTCCGTAACCTTTTTTAATTAAAATGTTGACAGGCGCATGGAAAAATGCGCGTGGACAACACGTTTGATGGAGCGTTAAGAGGGCAGCAAACGGACTGACTGACCATCGAGCAGTCAGTCATGTGGCACAGGAGGTTTGAAATGCCCCCAGGACTACAGGGTATCCAGCAAAAAGCCAAACTTTATCTTTGAGTAGCTGTTTACAAAGAAAACTCTTTCAAAATGCGGGCTTAAATGTTATGCCCATAAGAAAGCTGCGCCTCAGGCCAATTCTCAGCAACAGAAGTCGCGTGTGCCATTTTCTCCAACCCTCGAACAGCATGAGGGTTGCACAAATTATGACTGCCAAAAAATAAATGTAAAACGAAAAGAAATTATTTTATTTATGACAACGTTGCTGACATTTAAGTGGTTTTTGCACTTTCCACAACGCACGCGACAAGCGACTGGGAAAATGTAAATTTCCATGCCAATGTGGGCGTGGCACATGTGTAGAAATTTGCAAATGTACCAAAATGATTTAATACATTTTAATTGAATTTTAAAGTGGTTCACTTTTTGACCCAAAAACCCAGCTAAACATCTCCAGGGAAACTTTTTCTATTTCTCTCATTTTCGCTGGATTTTTCCTTTAAAATGTGCGCATATGTTGCAGGTTAGATAACTCACATTCCCATCCCATGCCAGGGCTGGGGTAGATGCCTTCGAGGCGTATCAGTTTACAATTACAAATGTCAAATTTGACATGATAAATGGGCATATGTGAGAGTTTTCAATTCTACTTACGATTAGACCGTAATCCATATGAATGCTGCTGGCATTTGCAGTTCCGAGACCTGCACTTTAAAGCTAAATTAAAGACATTTATAGTAGGCACGAAATGTTAGAGAAATCTGGAAAATAAGTGTTGAAAAGCGCTGTATTTAGTGCGATATCTCATATCGATATCAGTATCGTTTTAATTAGCTTGTTAAAGTTAAACTATCGATAACATTTTTGTCACGTGTCTTTACTTTTTCACAATTTGACAATTGCTTATTGCAAATCATTGCAAGATTTTCTCTCGCTGCGTTAACATCAAATATAATTAACTTAATTTGTCTTTTTTTTTCAAGTCTTTGAACAATAAGCAATGGGTTATTCGTGGGAACCAGATAACGCTACCAAGTCCTGCAAGGCACGCTCTCCCAATCTTCGTGTGCACTTCAAGAACACCCACGAGACTGCAAAGGCCATCAAGAAGATGCCACTTCGTCGTGCTCAGCGCTTTCTAAAAGCTGTGCAGAACAAAAAGGAGTGTGTTCCATTCCGTCGTTTCAATGGCGGCGTAGGACGCAAAGCTCAGGCCAAACAGGGCAAGACAACCCAAGGACGTTGGCCCCTGAAGTCGGCGCAATTCCTGCTCCAGTTGCTGCGCACTGCCGAGGCTAATGCTGAGTTTCGTGGACTGGAAGTTGACCGTCTCATCATCGATCACATTCAGGTGAATCGTGCTCCATTGGTGCGTCGTCGTGTCTGTCGTGCCCACGGTAGGGTTAATCCGTACACATCCTCGAACTGCCACATCGAAGTCATTCTCACCGAGAAGGAGGAGACTGTCGCTCCTGTGGCCAGTGATGAGAAGTCGTCCAAGTTGAAGCGCTCCAAGAAGCAGTTACAGCGTTTCAAATAGACACCGTCTATGTCTCTTTGCAGGCCATAAATGTGATATTTGAAACCAACGCTAATTATCCATTTTTAACATTTTGCTGCAAATAAAATGAACAAAAAAGCGAAATGTTCAAAACAATAAAACAAACCCACAATTGGGGTGTTTATGTTGATGTAATGTGGCGGTAATCAGAGAGCGGTGAAAATATTTATGTTAACCCAACACAAATCATTTGAAAGTTGACACTATTGGGCAATTGAGAGCAGCTTTTAATAGGGGTTGACAATATTTTACAGGGTACACCTCACGTGTCATCCAATACCTCAATGTGGGCAAGGTTTGGCCTTATCAAATTTTGGGCAATTTTGTAAAAGATCACAAGCAATTAGCATGAAAAAGTTGTCGGCAATTCTATGACTCTTCGAATCTCTTTTACCTCGGGGGTAACTTGAGTAACTCTGACAGCTGGAACAGGAATGAAGACCTGATCTATCAATCTGTTATGTAGAGCAGTGACAATCCAGTTGGCATTTCTAATTGAAACTCACACTTACCCTCATGCTTGATTGCACTTGTCATCGACTATGAAACTGGTTGACACTTAAACTGTCATTTGGGTCGTCTACTAACCATTGTCTTTCACCTCTCACTGACTCTTACTCCACCCTCTGCTTAGTGAATGCCCATTTTGGGTCACATATGTTCAACTTTTTGTGCATTTCACTGTATGAATAAAGTTAAGTGCTTTAGTTTTGATTTTCAATTATGTCACATTAACAATGCCTACCCAAAAAACCCTCCCAGCTATTAACAAGCTTAGACAGTGGCACAAACCGTAATCTTTCTAGGCAAATATTTAAACAAACTCGCAACCCCGAATGCGGAAACAGGAAACTATTTGAATCAACTCAATTTGCGCTCATGTGTAAAATTTTTTATTCATTTTTTTAAAATGCTTGAATGAAAATAATGTTTATAAGCGGATTACGCACATAAATACACACACAGATACACCCATACATACATATGGAATTTATTAAATTAGCTTAAAAATTGTAACAAGTGTTGAGCATAAATATAATAAAATTTCTATGTATTGACTTTTGGATTGGAAAAGTATAAATCTGTTTTATTATGTCTGTTGCTTAATGGGTTGGGCTGTGATATAGAAGGAGTAGCTTTAGTACAGATGAAATATAATTAAATAATTAATCTCTTAAATAAATCAATATTTATATTCTTTATACTTTCCCACCTTTCTCTTACTCATTTTATAGCCAAAGCTCAGACATTCATTCGAGCCATCAGTACTTGTTATTCTGGCCATAAAACTATGAAAATATGTGTCATAAAATATCCAAAGAAAGCAAATGCTAACTCTACCCCAAAGGTGCATGTCCCCGAGGACAATAGCATTTTGTACGGGATTCCTTTTAAACTGTTTACCGTGTGGCTTAAATATTCAAATGGCAATTGCAATTGGCTTAAATTATGGCAAATTGAATAAAAAACAAGTAAGATAAGTACGGTCGAGCACGCCCTACCGTATAATACTCTCTGCATTTTCCACCGATTATATTATTAAAATCGGTATCGAGTTATTACAATGCGTAGTACTTGCATTAAAACACGTTGAAACAAAAACAATCTAAGCATAATCAAACATACAGCTGTTTGTCTGTATGCGAATACATATACGAAAGACAATATATGATGCATATATGTATGTATGTGTGTATTCGGCGCGGCCAGCGACTGTGGGCAGCGCTGCCGCCACACAGGCAGCGAAAACATTCGAACATGTGCTTGTATGTTTCTGTCTCGCTTGCACTCATACATTGAGCGCTGCCGCTCAAGTGTTTGTATGTTACTATCTCGCTTGCACTCATACACGATATTGCATTCAGTTATCAATATTGTAACGCTTCTAGATTTCTTGTTTATAGTCCGATTTTAATGCACCTTTCAGGATAGTTTGATATAGTTAGTCTCCACACGAATTATAAATTAGAATACTCTACGATAAGAAGAAATGCCTTAAAAACGTATTAAAGTTTTTTAGTTCCTACCGGAAAAGGGGGCGTGGCAGCCCCAAATTTTTGATGGCATGACATTTACTCAGTCTCTAGGAACCTCCATACCAAAATTGGTGATCCTAGGTGCCATAGTTACTGAGATATTCGCCGAAAACACAATTTTTTCCGAGGTGTGCCTGGTTTTTTGCTCATGGTGGGCGAATGGGGCGTGGCATCAAAAAAAAAAAAGATTCTTGTATTGACTGACTAAATATGTGATCGATTGAGACCAAGCTCGACCTTGTAGCTCTTACCATCTCTGAAATCTGTTTGTTCATACGGACAGACAGACGGACAGACGGACAGACAGACGGACAGACGGACAGACGGACAGACGGACATGGCTATATCGACTCGGCTTGTGATGCTGATCAAGAATATATATACTTTATGGGGTCTGCCACGCCTCCTTCTGCCTGTTACATACATTTTCACAAACCCAATATACTCTTGCAGAGAGTATAATAGCAGAGCAATTTGTGTATATCAAATAGTTACTGAAATTTTGGACTGGGATTACTTAGCGCTAATTGAAAACCGCTCGCGCTAATCCTGCAATTATGTCAAATATTTGCAGGACCATTATAAGTCTTTCAGTCCGAAGTCGAAAGGATAATTGAAGAAATGCCAGCGAGTCACGCAATTAGTTTAAATTATCTAAAGGCAGAGAATGATAGGGAGACAGAAAGAGAGTGATAGTGAGCAAAGGAGAGTGAGAGATTGGCGCTTTAACGGGACGATAAACAAGCGCAATTAATAAAGTTGCCAGCAACATATTTTGACCTTTTGACTGGCAAACTGGCTAGGATAAGAGTGAGCAACAAATACCATACACGGAATAGCAAATTTACAACACCATGTGTTGTGCTGCTTACAGCCAGGACTCGCTGGCAGGACATGTCTCGACATGCGCTTGAAAAATTGCACCCAAAGACGAGGCAACAATGGCCAATGGCTAACAATTTATGGCCAGCCATTTGGCCAAGGACTCAGAGTCAAGCACATGACTAACGTACACTAATGAGATTAGACTGTCACTTTGGTAGGAGAATTCTTTCTTTATCCTTTTTTTTTGGTTGGTTGTCATAGAGGTGAACCCACGATATTTGTGTGTAAGCTCCGTTTGTTTCAATTAGCGACATCTTTACAGTTATTTGCACAACGTCTACGGCGATAGGCAAATTTTTTAAGCCGTCAAAGTTACCACCCAAAGGACACCCAAAGGACATTGTTGAGCGATGAAAGGCGCCGGCAACTCATTGAACCACAAAATAAAGCGTATCATAATAATAATATCGTAATATGCAGTCGCGCCACTAATGCGTATTACCTAAGCCCACCAACAGCACACACCTCAACCCCGCGACCACCTCTGACAACCAACCTTCATTGCTCAGCGGGAGGTCCTTCGTCATTGTTAGCCTGCCCCCGCCTCCTTGCGTATCACATCTTTTACTTTGAAGCGTTTCTCCCGCTCTACTTTTGACGGCGTCTGGCGATAGATTTTGTATACCCTTTCCGAATCGGTTATACCACAGCTAAGTTAAATGGTTTGTTAGTGTAAAGCTGGTTTATGAAAAAATCATCTTAGTATCGTTTTAAGTATTTGTAGAAGTCATTTGATACTTTATAATAAATGCATACAAATATTAAATTAAATATTTTGTCCATGTTTTAAATTCACTTAATTTAGTTTATAGTGTATTCCCAATTCTTTATGGCCAACTTAAATAAGCCAAGTATTTGGTTTTTTCTTTATTCTATGGTCTGTTTGTCGCGTTGCAAATCCGCCTAAGTATTTTTGCAGCTGCCTGGCAAATTTTGCCACAACGTGAAATTTCCGTTTGAGCTGAGCTAAGCACAAAAATTTTCTACTTTACTTACTTATACACGATGCGATTCTTTATTATTATTATTTTTATTATTAAACACGAAAAAAGCAAAAGGGAAACAAATTGTGAAAATTCTGCTCAAATTTGCTGGCATTTCTTTTTTGCTTTGATGTGTTGCTGGATTTAAGCGACTTTAAGCAGCTGAAGATAAACTGAGAATGAGAGAATTTACTGTAACTGTCGCTTGTCTCGTTTGTGCCTAATTCCAGCTATAAGCCAATTTAATTCCCAGTCGTTCTGGCGCCACTAAATCGTAAATTAATGAAATCACACGACGACCAAAACTTAAATCCTTCTACACAAAATGCATAGCATACTTTGCGGCGCCTTGTTGGCCAACTCAATGAATGGTTGGGAGGATTATAAATTCCCTTATCGCCATATCGCCCGTCCGCTTTGTTGTTGTAGAAATATGGCCAGAACGCATGCAAGCGCAAAGGAAGCGAAAGAGAGGGAAGCAAGTAAAGGCCAAAAACCTAAAAGCCAAAACAGCAAGCGGCTAACAACGACAAATGTTACAACAATTTGTAATACGTAATTTGTCCTGCGTTTGCTTTTTGCACGTAACTTCCCAGTTTCCACTGCCCAGCCCCGCCACGCCCCTCTTCGCCCACCGAGCCATAGGCAGCCCAATTTATGCACTTGGCATTGTCTACTACGGCGGGGTAATAAACTTTTGCCGCGACAAATTTAACAAATTATAGAAAAGATTACGTGCTCTGTGGTTAGTTGTGTAGTCCCTTAGTCCCGGCCAATTTAAGCCAATTAAAGCCAATTAAGAAAAATACTTGAATACTTTTTCCAGTTTATATTTTCACTGTGCAATCATATAAACATTGAGTGTGCATATTAATTGGCTTTGAATCAACAATTATAGCTTGTTTGGGTTCCAAGATTTCCTATTCTAATATCAGGTATTTGCCAGAAACCCAATTTCAGTTTGGGTCGAAGTCCTTTAAATTGGATTCCAAACTAGTATTCATCAGAATTAGATCAAGCGAGCACTATCAACTACTTAAATTCCTGTTTGTGCTTTCTAAGGAATGAGAGATCCTTCCACACATGTCATGCACGAAAGCGCACATTAAATATTTACACTTCATTTTTATAGCGTCAGGGTAAGAAATATAACAAAAAGTTTTCGTAGCAAAGGACTTGCAGGAGACTTGCGAGGAGAGTGCAATCACTTCGTGGCATATAGCTTTAATGGCAATGACAACTGTTGGGTTTTCCATTTGTTTGTGCTTTTCTTTTATTCTGCTTTATTTTCATGCTAAATGCAGGACACAAAGAAGGACAACGCGTTGCAAGTGAACCGCAGGATATGGCGCAGGTCAACGGAAGCCATAAAATCCTCGTTTGTCACGCGAATTTCGCTTCAGCAAAATGCCAACACATGCAAAAGACAAACTTTTGTGCAGCAAAACAAAAAGACAGAAGAGTAAAAAAGTAAAACAGGAAAAACAAAAGCTAGAAAATAATATTAATGGTAAAAAAATGTTGAGAAAGACATCGGCAAAGGAGCAGAAACAGGACAGGAGCAGGAGGATCAAGTTTGCTTTCCTTGCCAACTCAGATGGAATTATTTACGTTTAGTTTTTATAGTTTTTTATGGCGGTACTCCTATCGCGCTCCCCTTAGGAGGTCTCTCTGTTTTCTTTTGGGGGCGTGGGTACTCATAAAATATGGGCGCAGGTTTATTTATACTTCGTTGCGGCGACATTTTCCGCGATGCAGTCGCTTTGGGTCTTTGTTTTTACGACTTGACGGATTGCACACGGCATGGACACTAAAAGGATGTGCCAGCAAAAGTAAAAAAGGACTCCAAATGATATTAGTTCGCAATGCCCGCTAATGTCAATTAAATTTGAGAGCTAAATGAAATTTTAATTACCGCAAATGAGCTGCAAGGGAAGTTTAAGAAGACAAAAGGATACGACGTGATCCTTTAAGTCAAGGTACTCAAACTAGAATGCAGCTACTCAAAATAGTAATAAGCCACTTTAAAAATGTAATAGCTGGAGCTATTAAGATTATCATTATCTTAATTGAAGTAAATGTAGAAGAACTTTACTCAAATATTGCCCACGAATATTTTGACATGAGCTTAACAGATTCCTTGCAAATATTTCTCACATAACTCTCGTTCAGGCTTCAGTACGCATTCGCATTTTTCATGTAGCTGTTTTTTATGCCCAAATTGTACACATGTGATTCTGGCTGATGGGGATGAGTCTCTAAGAAGGGAGGGAGAGGGCGGTGTGCTGCCAAATGTTTACTCAACTGTGTTGAAAAACAATTTTGGCAAATGGCCAAACGGCGTCGACATTACAACAAATGTCATGTGTCAGTGTCAAAAGAATTGAAAAACAGTCGAGGTTCAGGCGGCTACAGGATTCAGGCTCAGACTCAGACTCCTCTGAAGGAGGAACGGAAATGTCAACACGAGTTCATCAGTCAAATGAGTTGTCTCTGTGGAGCGAAAGCAGAGGGAGTTGGGCCAGAAGGAAGGGGATTCACCAAGTGTTTACGCATTTCCAACACAGTTAAGTGAGACACACACAAAAACTTGGGAAACTCTTATCGCATGTCAACTAAATGTGTTGACCTACATTTTTATGCACATGTCTCTGATGTATATAAATGGGCCAAATACAAGGCCTAGAATAGATAGACTGTAAATTGAATCATCTAATTAACTGAATAAAGTTAAAGACAACGCTTGAATTGTGCAATTCATGCTTAAAGTATTAAAGTTTATTGAAATTCTATTGAATTCATGGTAGCCACAAACTATGAACGGGTTCAACAGATTGTAATCGAAGCAAAGTAAAATCTAAAAGAAATTTCCATTTTGTTGCTCATTCAACTGGCGACTGGTTTCATTTTAATTATAAACCAAATTCGTTTTACAGAATGTGCAGCGAGGCTGGCAAATGAGCAGCACAAAACACTTGAGCAGCCCAGAGACCCATGAAGTTGCAAAATATTTGATCAAGTGTTTGGATTTTTTCCTGCAAGTGAAAGCTGGCTAAACAGTCGACAGCCATAGAGGGAAGTAACTTCTTTTACGCGAATTCATTCAGTCAGGCTTAATGAACAGTCGGTTGCCAGAAACCTTCGTCTTGCCAAGAGCATCATTGGGATGGGAAGGTGAGAAGGGAAGCGCTCTGTGCACTTGCTGTTGATACAACTCATTAGACGCAAACGAATGCATATTCAAGTGGTTTGGGTCAGGGATTGTGAGCAGCCCTCGTTCGAGAATATATAAAGTCTTAATAGTGAGTTTCTGGTAATAGAAATTCGCTTTAATATGAAACAGAAACTGAAATTAAATACTGTTCGGGTTGAAATTGAAAATTAAAATATTTGCAACTAGAAAATAAAGCCAGGACAGCTCTATGCTGAGTAAGTAAAATTGGCTACTATATTTTTATACGCTGTGGGGGTATGTTGGGTTTCTGCGAAGAAGACTTGGCCGTCTGACCAAATTCACATATTATCTGTAAAGTACTATTATAATTTAGCATACCAAGTTTGGTCCGGATCGGACAACTATATCCTATAGCTCCCATATACCAAATCGACCGAAAATTTGTGATTGTATGAAAAAAGATGTGACCAAGTGCAAGCGAGACAGCAAGCGATACAGCAAGAGACAGAGCGTGCTTCTTCTTGCTTTTTCGCGTTTTGTTTTGATTTATCTATCGATACCAGTTCTTTAGTTCATTTGAGCGATTCATTATCGATAAATTTATAATGAGCTACGATACTAAATAGTCGATAGGTGACTTTGATCAGCTGTTCAAATATATCTAAGTATCAAATTTATTAAAATCTTTTGTTTTTCTGATACAATTAATTAGGCACATTAAGTGAAGATTTCTATAATCTCAAGTCGGGATCGGACTTCTCACAGGATATCTTACGGTCGGAAGGGCCCGACTGTACTTTGAATCTTGGTTGAACAATAAACAAAATCTATTTTGGCTTTACTAAAGATGGTTAACATCAGACACAGCTAATCAGACTTATCCTTTCAGCTTCCCACTCAGCTTTCCACACCATTGAGAGCAAAGCAAGCAGAAAAATATTTTTTAATTGAAATGCGCTGCATATGGACCTAAGTAAACAGACGTTCGACACCCACAACTCCTGATCCGGGATAAAGTTCATTACTAATCTGCTGCCAAAGATAAACTCTGAAATTTTTAATCAAAACAAAAACAGAAAATGCGCCACTTTGGCCGCTTAGCGAAAAGAAAATAAACAAAGAAAGGAACAACAAAAAAATGACAGAGTAATTATTTGGCCAAAATTATAGAGAGCAAAAGGTAATAAAAAAGAAATGAAAATAAAAACAAAAGCGCGTCAAAGGATCAAAGGTAAAAAAAAGACAGTCGCATATTCCTTGGAGTAAAAACCTAAACAAACAATGAGAGAATTGCAGCAAAAGAAGTTAAGATAACTTTTTTTTGCAGCCAAAGTGCTAAAGGAAATTTAAGCGGAAAATTCTAATAAGCTCGTCGTGGGCCCTTAAGGGTTGACTAGCCACAAAATCAAACCAAAACCCCAGAAACCAAACTCAAACCAAGCAATGGGCATCAATGACTGACCGAGGACTGAGTATTGAGAGCCGAGAGGTCTTGGAGGACAGGACGGGTGTTCAACCCTTTTGGAAACAGCAACCGCGAAAATTTAATTCACGCGTAAAAAACATTTTTCAATCATTTTGATGAGCCACAAAATATTTTAGCAATTTAAGCGGCTTTCGAGCGAGAGTTTTGCGTAAAATTCTTAATTAATAATCTGTAGCGAAGCTGTCGCAACCTTCCATCTACTCAAAAATATTCCCCAAACCTTTGGAAATGTGTAGTCAATTGAAAATTTTGTTTGGCAATGAGCCGTTGAAATCGCTATTAAAGCCCTTGTAATTAAGCGTCTCACCATGGCCAACAGACTGTGGGGCTTTATGACATGATTATGAATTGCCCCCCATCGCATTTTGGGGTTAACAAAAGCCGCAGCAGTCATAGCCAGGCCACAACTTGCCACCACCCGCTTCTCCGACCTCGTCAGTCAAAAGTCAATAGTTGGCGGCATAATTCGATGAAGGGGTGAAGAAAATTTCCACAAACGAGAAAGTTTTCAGCACAAAATTAAATTTCAAAATTTTGCACGAATTTAATATTAATTAGTTGCCCATTTGTGTTTCGGTTATGCAAATGATTTTGTTCGGCATTGTATATTAATTACCCTCTACTCGAACGTTCGGTCCACTAATCGAAGGACATTTATATAGCACACGAATTTTGTTTAAATTTTCCACAGTTCTCGGAGCATCTGGCAATATATTTTCTCCTTGTTTTGTGCAGAGTCAACAAAAAGCTGCTGACATTTAAATAAATTGTTAAACATTAGGCAGATAGCTGACAAAACTAACAATTGGGGCGTCGGCACACATGGAAAATGGCAAAGAAATTGCCGCAAATCAAATTTGATAAACAGCACTCAACAAAAAGTGGGAAAGTGGGAGAAAAAAGCGATGAACGACGCAAAAAACAAACTGGAAAATGAGGGGAAAACTGACAGCAAAAAAATGGCAAAGTGTGCCGAAACTGACAGACTGGGAAAATAGTTCGAGGATGTGGAAAAACAGACGGAAGGGCAGAGGACACAGGACACAGGCAGGAAAATGTTTTATTGCTGCCATAATTTTGAGTGATAAGTGACAAAAATCAATCGATGAGGGACCAAACGACTTTCTCCCTCTAAAGAGAGGGTAGATATGAGATTATTTATGCAACGCTGATTATATATATCATCATCATCATCGTTTTTTGTTGTTGGTGCACACGAGTCCGTTAATAGATTCTCGCTGTTCAAGTTACGAGTCAATGGGCTGTTTTTTAATAAAGATTGATAGGTATGGGTCGCTGGAGCTATAGTTTAACCAAATGTATTAATATTATATTTAAAAGAGAAGGAAAATACACAAAGTCAACAGCTGTGAGTTAACGAAAGTTTAAATTGTACATTTGTTTGTGTTTGTTTATATAAGCTTTTAACAAACCATAGCTAATCCAGCCACATAAAATAATTGAATGAATCCTCCGTAGGTACTTCCAATCTTTGGTCCCAAAAGAAATCCCAATTGACTTTGTTGCGAATTTTATAGGCCCAGATTCAGTTAAACAATAGAGACAAAGAGAATTGTAGACACATTGTCAAAATACGCAATAGTTGAACAAAGGAACTTAACTGAGGGTTGCATAAACACCTTGGGACTGGATCGAGAGTGAATCTGAGACTGAGAGCGGCACTGAATCTGTCTGATTAGTGTAAATAATTGTCAGTCAGAGGAATAATAAAAAAAGAGTCAACTGGAGACGAGAGCGAATCTTTTGTTACGCTAAACTGCCAATAAAAACTAAAACAAAATTATTTTAATAACGAGAAAAAAGGAAAAAAGAGACACTCAAATTGTCACACAGCGCGGCAAATTAACAACAAAGTTGCCTATGGATCCTTAGATCCTCTAAAGGATAATTTCCAGGCGCAGGCGCAACTGCGCAGCTGTCAAAAGTGTGTGTGTGTGTGTGTGTGTGTGTGTGACATTAACGCATGACAAATGTAACAAGTTGTTGCCTTTTTTGCCTTTTTGGCAAACAAACACGAAACAATGGCAACTGGGCTTAAGGAAAGCTAATAAAGAGACGTCGCTTGGATATTTTTATTACCACAAAAAAGGGAAAAGGAGACGAGTGAAGTTCGTCAGTTGTCACTTTGGGCGCATAAATTAGGGTTAAAGGATATGATGTTATAGGCTCAAAAATGTATGAGAAAATATTTTATTGATTGTCTGTGACGCAACAATTTTTGTGTCAGTTTCCTATTGTTCAAGTCTGACGGAATAAAATCCTTTCAAATGATTTTTGACTTTTTTAACACAACATTCTAAGTCTGGTTTGGTTGGTTACATGTAAAATAAAATTTAATTTAAAAAAAGATGTTTTAGCAGTTCGATTATTAAAACACACTGCCCACAAAAGACTTTCTTTAATATACTTAGCTCCATAAGAATCCATCATAATCATGTCGTTTATTGTTTTGGTTGTAAATGCAGTTGACTTTTAATTAAAAGCAAATGTTTAGTTTTGTTTTATGTCCGAAATAAACAGGAAGCCTAAGCAAATAGTGTGTGCCATTTATCACTTGTCCGTGGCTAATCCTTTTGGCCAGTTTCGTTGGTCGTATTTCATGTTTTATAGCCAGCTAAGCAACTGCCGCTAAGCCTAAACATGCAGGGCCTCTGTTGTTGGAGTGAGAGCGAGAAGGGGGAACTCCCCTCTCCCACACCCACACCCTACTGAAGTAAAGCAAATAATTCATCGATGGGCTGCGTGTTGGGCAACTGTTACGAGTATTTTACACTCTGTTCCCTTGGAACTCCCTTGCTCCTAAGATGGTTAGCAACCTTCTTGTACGACGACGTTATGTCTACAGACAAATTGCCATAACCATAATAGTTATGCCTTGATGGTGAAATGGGGAGCAGAGGAACTGGGTCTGTGTGTGTGTGGGTGTGGGTGTGGGTGCACGAAGTAGTAGCAGCAAAATGCCGTTGTCGTGTTCCCATAAAAAGATGATTTCATAGACATTTACGCACTACGGACTGCGAACTAAACACATACGTTAGGCGAGTATGAAATGATATAATAATAATACAACATAATAATAATAATAATAACAATAATTGTTAGATTGATAGAATGAAAGGACTTTAGAAGCAGTCGTCTGGTTTATGAGCATGTTAATGGCCACGGATACATTTGATGACTGTTGGCTACTGAAGCTGAGATACAGTTCAGCAAAACTATCTTAAGTTCCCATGTCTCACAGCTTCTGCGCACATTTGTACCTCCTTCATTTTTTTTCCTTTACTGATTTACAATACAGGAACGTAGACGTTGAGTTCTGCCCATAACAAAACAAACGTAATAATTATGTTAAAAATTATATGGCACTTCTCACCCCAAAATGACAGCCTCGTTTCCTTTGTCTCTTACTCTCTGTCTCACTCTTTTTTTCTGTGCGCTAATCTGCAGATTTATATGCAGAGAAGTTGTTCAATAAAATCGTCTAAACCAGACCATAAACAAGGATATTTTATGAACACTTCCTGCCCATTTCTTGGCACAGGATTAGCGTCGTGGCAACTCAGTACACAGTTCTCAGTCTCAGTCCACATTCCTCGACTGTATGACGAACTGACCAACTGACCAAACCATTCCAAAGTCCACAAACATTAAAATATTTCGCCTCAAACTTGCACACAAAAACTTTGCACGTTTATCCTTTGGGCAATTGCGTGGAAAAAACACAGCGAAAATTCCATTGCAGTGAAACAAAGAACAAGAGTAAAATGGTGGGAATGTAAAAAGAGTTGGAATTTTGCAAAAACATGCCAAAAGTCTGCAAATCTTTAAGTACACAGCTATTCAGATATTAAACCATCATCATCATCATGAACAGCTCACATCATATCATCTGTGAGATGTACATTTTGGCCATCTTATAAATATGTCAAAAAGAACACTTAACACAAATGCGTTCAAATGATAATTACGAGTAGACTGAGTTAAACTGAACAACAAGAGGAATAAACATTATTCGGAAGTATGGCGAATGAAGTGGCAACAACTATTACAACGCACTTGCCTCTTATCGACAACGATCCAAGGAATCCAACAATCCGCCTCTGTACTTTTCCATGGGGCAATAACACTAAAAAATTATGACCAACTCTGGGAGAGTGAGCGAAAGAAATTTGGAAAACAAAAGCGAACAACTTTTAGCAGGAATAAAGCCAACTGTAAGCATTCATGGGGATTTAAACGTTTATTTATAAGGTTTTCTCAAGCAGTTCGGGGGTTGGAGACTTGGACTTTTGTTTCTAGCTTAAATCGACTTAAAGTCAATGGCAGCATTTCATTGAATTGAATGAACAACTCTGATAAAATCAATACAATATGAGTGTTGGCTGTTTTGGCTTCAAGTCAAAGGATCAGAGGCAGACAGTTGACTGCATAATTCTTATTTATACTGTGTCTAGTCCATCTATTACTTACATAAGCTTTTGGAGCTGTAATCGAGTGGTATTCACATGTTTGTTTATCTTTCGTTGCTTACTATTTGCTGGACCTGAACCTGAATAAGCTTTTTCATTAGCCTAAAACTGATAACCGGCGGAAATGTACTTCCAAACTGAACCCTCAACACACTTACACTTGGCATCTGGTTATCTGGTTCACGTTTCTACTTTTCTTTATTTTTGTTTTTTTCTGCTGCTCAATTAACCCGAGGCCATTTCTACTTAGCCAAACGAGTTGTGAGCAAAGCTGTTGACTTGTTGTCTGACTTTTTGGGTGGAAAAATTGCAATTTCCTGTAACTTCCAGGCAAACAAAGTAAACATTAATCCATTTACAAGCCCAATGCTCCATGGTTGCCCCTGGTTTCCACTGGTTGGATGAGTCTCCCCACTTGCTACTTTCCCTTTGGATTTTTGGGTTCACTTAAGTGACGTGGTTTTAAAATTTGTCAATTAAATTAAGTGCAACCGCAGGCAGAATACGAATGAGTGACTGAATGAGTGACTAAGTGACTAACTCTATCCCTCTATACAGACATCTTCAACTATTCATAAACTGTGTTGATAGTTAGCTAAACTCCGTCAAACTCCTCTGCTTTCGGCACTCAATACCCTGTCCTCCATCGTCTATTGGCCCTATCCATCTCATGTCTGGGACGCAACTGTAAAGTCGTGTCGTATGTGCTCGGGCAACTTATTTGCCGCTTAATTTAATTTGTGTTGGAATTTTGTCTTTGGGGGCCAATAACAAGTATCCAGCATCAACTGAGTAAACTCCTCACTTTGAGTGATTTATGAAATACTCGGTAATTAACTATTTATGTGTGTGTGTTTGTGTGGCTTTGTACAAAGCACTTGTCTAATTGGAACCAAAAGGGATAAGACACAGAACTTAACTCATAATAGAATGTCAAACAATTCAAACCTATATTAAATACCTAAACTAAATAATTTTCTACATATCGAGCAAATAACTTCTTTAAAACAACTCAAAATCTTATGGAAGAGTCTATTTAACAGTATTTCTTCAATGCAGTGCTCCTTATTGTAACCGATACTTCCATTGATAATTTTTATGCTCCTTTGTGCATCTACAACTGAGAGAAACACCATCTACACTCAGTATCAGCAGTTAAGTACTTAACTTAAACTCTGTTGCCTGCTTTGTTATACCAAAGTGCCATGATATGACCTTAAAATACTTAAAGTGATCATCAGTTGTGATAATCCGCTTGGGTAATTTTGAGAACACTTTGCTGGACAGAAAAAGACTTTAAAAACTCGTTACAAGGGTTGACATCCATCCATTGTAATACTGCGACTATGTCATTATTTTCTATACGTCCGGTTTTAATCCATTTCCAAATATCATTTTTCAATTGTTTGACCAGTGAAATGAGAGGATAGAAAACAGTCTGAACAGAGAACAGCGAACAGCGAACAGAGAATAACAACAACACCTTGCCACTAAGCGCGAAAACCAATAAAAAATCATAATTAAAAGTCCAATATGTTGCGAGATATCCTGCTGTGACCATCATCGGGTGAGAAGGGACAACCACCAACTGACAAAACAATTTCAATTTTGGTTTAAACAAGTAAGAAAGGCTACAGTCGATCGAGCCGACTGTAAAAGACCCCGTACTCCCATAGTAGTGCCCATTTTCTTAAAATTAAAATTTTAAAATGAAATTAAAAAAATTAAAATGAAAAATTTACATTTTGAATTAAAATTAAAAAGTAAATAAATTAACAATCGTCATTGTCAGCATTCGAACCCGCGATCCATACGAAGGTTCCATATTGCGCCGCAACTCTACCAGTTGCACCACACTCCTCTTCTATCATTCTTCCGATTATTTGCAAATATGTATGTGTGCTCATACATATGTGTGTATGTATAGCATTGTTCGGCGCGGCCAGCGGCTCCGGGCAGCGCTGCCGCCAAGGCAGGTAGAGAAAACGTTCGAACATATGTTTGTATGTTTCTGTGATTGTTTGTACGTGTTGCGCGCAAGCAGTGATTTTGCTTTAAAATAACTTCGACTTTGAACCGTAATTTCTCTGTTGTTTGACATAGGATTTTGATGCCACTTTCAGGAAAGTTAGAAATAGTAATTCTCTAAGCGTATGTTAAATTACAACACTGTACTATTTGATTTAATGCCTGCAGAAAGGCATTGAAATTGGAGAGTGTTTTAGTTCCTATGAGCAAAGGGGGCGTGGCAGCTCAAAACTTTAAATGACATTGCATTTAGGCTGTCTCTGGGAACCTGCGTACCAAAATTGGTGCTCCTAAGTGCCATAACTATTGAGTTATTCGCTTAAAACACAAATTTTTTCGAGGCGTGTCTGGTTTTTTGCTTATTGCGGGGGCGGTAGGGGGCGTGGCAACAATTTGAAATAAACTTGATCTGCGTACATCATAAACGGACTTTCATTCCAAATTTGGTGTCTCTAGCTTTTGTAGTTTAAAAGATCCAGGTGTTCATACAGACGGACGGACAGACAGACAGACAGACAGACAGACAGACAGACGGACAGACGGACATTGCTATATCGATTTGGCTGTTGATGCTGATCAAGAATATATATACTTTATGGGGTCGGCCACGCCTCCTTCTGCCTGTTACGCACATCTCGCTTCTGACAAACTTAATAGACCCCCTTTACTCTTTTTTAAAGAGTACGGGGTCTAAAAAGAACAGAAGAAAATGAAAATCGAAAGGAGACGCGAGTTTTCCAAATACATTTTTTACAATTTGAAAAATGATACGAAACGTCATTATGTTATCGACATATAATGGATAGAGAGTAGGGAGATGGGGGAGATTGGGCATTGACATTTATTTACTGTGTTTAACAATTGTAGCCAGGCATCCTTTTGTTGGGCAACAATTTGGCTGAAAGGATATGCCACGTTAATTGTGCCATTTTGTGGACAGTCGCAGCAGGAGAATGAAGAATGGAGAGAGAGTAGAAAGGGAGAAACCCCCGCTTCTTCTACCCTAACACTGCCACAGTAGCCCATCGATCATATTTCATGTGGTTGTCCTGTATGACTTGCTTTGATTGCCAGCAGGACCTCTACCCTAACCTATCCTTCCTATGTATCTCCTGTTATTTTTTTGTATATCTCTTTTTTTTGGTTTATCTACTTTTGAACAACAACAAACCCAAAAGGGGTAGTCTCCATGTGTGTTGAGGGTGTACTTGTTGTCCCTTCATCCCGCTGCTTTCATTTCTACACATTCCTCTCCTTCCCTGACTATGATGTATGACTATCTGTTCTGTCTTCGACTGTGTGTTATTCGGTTACCATTTCTATTTAGTTTCGCTTCATTTTTAATATCCTTGCATGACTTTTTTCACTTTTCACTGCGGCTCTCCATAATTTTTGTGCAAAAAATGCCCCGTATTTTCATTTTTGGCATGGATTTTTGTGTTTTTTAAATATCATCAATCAAATTGTTCGTTCTACGTTCGATGCGATTTGACAACACATCATCAATTTCTATTGTTGTTCAATAACTTTATGAATATTCATAGTTTTTTGGATGCATTCGCATTCAGCCATTTCCCCATTGTATTTGTTTATTCATCATATTTTATTTATGTGTGTTTTCTGCTTGTTGTTTAGTGTTGAGTCATGTTTTCGCAGTGCGAAAATGAATTCCAATGTGAAAATGTGTTTTTTAGTAGGAGAGGGTTAAAAGCTAGACAGATGCCAATCAAGAATGTGAGTACAGTTGGTGTCAAAGTATATCAGAATAAATTTGAGCACAACGGGATTCTAAGCTCATTAAAATAACTTGGAAAGTATGAAACTCAATGTTCCATTACTAATTAGGAACCTGACCAAAACGCACCCAGTGGGGCCTTAATTCCTGTGCCGATTGCTCTACTTCCCACCATAACTGTCAGCGACCAAAGACCACAAAATATGAACTGCTGAAAGTGGAACTCTGTACGCATCATAAACTGTGGCAATAACAACAAACAAACGGAACTGAGCTGAATGGAACGGATCCCACAACTAATCCTCCTAGCCGACTGCACTTTGCTAACACAACATGAAAACAAAAACAAAAACAGAAACAGAGAGAAACTAAGGGACACACAGGCCACACCCAAAATGCAATGAAAATATTTTGACAGTCCAACACGATGAGTGAGAGATACGATATGCCAACGGGGTGATAGACCCAGCGAGTTATGAACAAACTAACCATGGAGGACGAAGACTTCGCGCCCTGCGTTTGATGTCCGTTCATTGTTAAGCCACACACGGAGCTGCCATTGGAATTGGAATTTTGGATTGAGAGCTAAAGCCAATTAGCAGCACGCCTTGAGAAACGCACAGGTGTCGCGCTCCGACTGGAAAATGTATTTGGAAACCAAATTAGAAACAATTAAGGGCAGTCCCCATATGATTGCTTTCAGGCGATAAGAAAAGTATCGTCTGATATGCGTGACAGTTGAAAATTATTTTGCATAATTTGAGTGTTCATCACTCGATTGTCAGCAACAGCAACAACAATAACAATAACCAAAAAGGAAACCACAAACAGTCTGATTACAACAAATAACAAACAGGGTAAAAAAATAAAAAACATAAAAATTAATGCAGAAATGCTGTACGAAAAACGACCGACAATACAAATACATAAATTCAATTAAATGTGACAAACAGAAAAAACCGAAATATACAAATATATAAAAAGAAAAACCTATGTGAAAACCACCGGCCATTAAATTACTAAAAATGTAATAAAATGTTTGCTGTACATAATTAAGTAGATCTGGTTCGAGTTTGATGAGAACAACACTTTTCGAAAACACCGACGACAGGCACTGTATGTGTCAAATTAACAGCAAATTTCAAATGTCATGGAGTAATTATTGCAAATTTAAATATGATTACTTTAAAGTCACAACTTATTACCTAAAATTTATATGGTGAATAGTCCAAAAATGTAAAATAATTATAAATAAAGTAATAATTAATATATATTAAATGATATATTTAAATTTAAATGTATTTGTGTAATGTATTTGTAATTAAAAACAAACTGCATAAATCAATTCAATAAATTAATTATACAATATATTATTAATTTAAAAATTTTAATTTTTAAACGATACAACACTTTGCTGTTATGTGCAAATTTAACATACTGGGTATCTTTTAGTCCATACCACGTTTAAAAGTAGTTCCTTTGTATTCCCCTTAAAAAAAAAACTTAAACAAATGACAACTCTGAATACTTTTCACACGTTTTTTGCACTCGGCCACGCCCTCTTCCGCCCACCTCACACAGATTTCTATCAGACACTTCCGTCGTATCGGACAACATGTAATCGGAGAAGAGTACGATATGTATATGTATATGTACACGCCAAATTACGGTAATTTTCAGTGTTGGCCAGCGGTTTGCAAATAATTCTCCGCACACGGCTCTCGATGTGGTTGCAACCGGCACTTAAACTGTCACACGTGTACGGCATTGTGGTAATTATAAAGTCATCTTGACATAATCAAAAGTGACAATTACAGCCATTGCACAGGAAGGCAAACCGAAGGAAGTGGTGCTCTATGATTACGATGACTGCAAAAGAGTCAATAGCATTATGTATACACACTGAGTATTGGTAACACTGTTAATTCTAGGTTGGCTAACCAAAAGTCACGCGTCATTAGGTAACTCCCTCGGAAAAGGGGAACAGGTGACAAATTTTGCCGAGGGCTAGACTAATAATAGTGCAGAATACGTTGGGAAATTATAATTGTCTTCGAAAGTGTGAGAACCGATACTGAATTCTATTAAACAATCGATCAATCGATCATGTTACCTGTTAAATGTTATGATAAGCCCAAAGCAGAAACAATGAGCGAAAGATGATGAATGAAGACAGCTAACAGCAAAGGTTGAAGCCAGCTTCCAAGTCATGACACTAATCCTTGCAAAGAGCGTAAACAGCTAACCATGAGACCCTGTTGAACCAGTGGATATTCGAAGGAATGAAACAAAAAATTGATATGCAAATTTATTTAAGCCCGAACTAAACGGCCTGCAAGAAGCGTTAATTTCGATAAGCTGCTGGGCAAACAGCCAGAGAGAGATAGAGATACTTTCTATAATGTAATACCTCAATAATCTCACCGGCACACACCTCACACACACACACACACACTTACTGAGAGAAAGACAGGCGCTGGCTGACAGTTATAAATCTCATTAAAAGGTTATTGACTGCAGAGGAACAAGGATTACAACTAGGGAAAAAACGGGAGAGGGGAAGAGAGAGGAGAAGGAGCAAAAAAGCAAGAGAAAAACGAGCCCCTTGCACCAGTTAAATTTTCTTTCTTTTTACGCTTCAATTAATACAAAAGTGTTTAATGGACAGAGAGATAGAGGGAGTCAGAGAAGAGAGTAGCGTGATGAGACCTCTTCTTGGACTTGACAACCGACAACGGGCATTCATGACAATGACATGCAAGTCAAGTCAAGGAGTTGAGGGAGTGGTTTTCTCCTGGATAACCCTTAACCTCAACCAAAGCAGCTGCAAATATAAAAATCTGTTCTGTCAATAGACAAAGTGGCGAGCCTACGTTGAAGAATTTATGCAAATTGAACAGCAAACCAAATTAATTTAGAAATGTGTCCACCCTCAAGTGCAGGGCATACATCAAAAGAAGTATCTTTCACAGCCCCAAATGGGAAGTGGAGTTACAATTAAAAGTGCGTATCAAGTGGTAAATAAATGATAGAAAAACTCAGAGTGCAACACATTTGAGAAGACACAAATTTGTAGCTCTTAGAACTTAAAGTTCTGCATTGCATTGATAGAATCAAAGACTTTGACTTCTTTTGTGGGAAACCGCATGAAGCTGCTGCAGTTCCGAAGATGCCACAAAGAAGCTTCTGCACTTTACCGATTAAAAACAAAGGAAGTTGGAGACTTGCTCTGGGTCTCGACCTCAAGCGAAGGATGTACGAGTTTAACTGGAACATCAAAAAGCACGTGGGCGCAACCTGAAGTTTTACAAATGCAAATAAAGTAAATGCAAAAAGGAAAAAACTGAAGGGGAAACTGAGCGCATCACGCACTCTACGCATATTTACGCAGAGTCTTGCCTTTTAGATTTATCCTTTCTCCTCTGACGATGCCAAGGAACGACACATAATGCGGTCAATGAACTGAGAGAGGCCAAAGAGGCAACAAAAGAGGCTGAGACTGGGACTGGAACTGCTGAGGCCTGTTGTCGTTGTTGTCAACTGCACCGCGGATTTTGCAGTGGGGGGTAAACATAGGCTAAGGAGGGTGTAGGGGAGTAGGGGAGTTCCTCTCTGGTTTTGCCTTTTTTTTGCAATTGCAAAAACCTCAACAGCTGCTAAAATGTGCGTAGCTATTGCCATTTCCTTAACCCATCATGGACCTACCCTATGGAAGCAAAGTGTTAAAAACAAAAGGAGTTGTTCCCCTACCACGCCTCCTTCCTCTGCCCCTCTACTGTCATTGTTGCGCCCACCAGGAAAATTATCATGTTGCATTTGCGTGCGTTGGGCGAGAATTTGCATTTTTCTGCATTTAAATTTGTTGCCTAGAATAGTCAAAGGGTTTTATTTTATTTTCATACTCATTGGGTAACATCTGCCGCACACTTTAACTAAAAATAATTGCACCACTGTGCGCAAAATGGTGCACGCAATGAGATTTCGACAGGCGGTTGGCGTTTGTCGGGCAGCCCCCGTTTAAAATTGCGTAGTTTATTGAGGGGCGTGTGGCAGAGAAGCTGGGGCGTGCCGCACCGCAATGTGGCAACATGTGGGTACTTATGTAAAACGCTTTCCCAACTACTTACGTGTGCTTGCGTTTAATTAAAAACATTGCTAATATCACTTATTTTCAAGGCATTCAGCTCTGACACTTTTCGCGGAGTGGGAAGCTTATCCCAAGTTGATCTTAATTATGTGGCGAGTGGTGTAAGGAGCTGCCATTAAATAGTGTTGTATATTGATAAACATAAAATGTCAGATTTATTAAGCAAGGAGCAAGTGGAAGCAGCTAAATTCACCTGAAAACTTGTAGGTAAATGTTGTCGTTGTATTAATTTAAATTTATTTAACTTATTTTAAATACTTATTTACATTACCGAATATACTTACTTGCTATCTACTATCTTTTTCTAAACAATCAAACCAAGTCAAAGTCCGCTCAGTGGCACATTTCAAATTAACGCTAATTAACAATTATTGTGGGCCAAAACAACACAATGGCAACAACAATTGAGGTCCTGGACTGTTTATAATTTGCTTCATTACGACTGCTAATGAAAACAATCAGCGGTAATTCACCACTGTACAGTGAAATCTACATACAAATAAAAAAAAGAAACTACCCAAAAAAGATTATGAGGCACGACAATTAAAGGCGACAACAAACAGCCCCCTGACCCGATAGAAAGTCCAGGGGTCAGGGGGTGGTTAATGACAATGATGCAATGAGTGGACAGCGACAACAGAGGCCAGAAATCAAAAGGCAGTCCTGCTGGGTAGTTGAGACGAGAGTAGCTGTTGATTAGACTTATATGTTCATATAATGCGGTACAGTTTCGTCCGTGAGTTATGGCCAAGTGAATGTGAGGGGTGGCTTTTAGCCAGGGCAGAGGGTACAGTGTTGAGTGTCGAGTGTTGAGTGTAGAGGGCACACCTGAAAGCCATAACCTGTCTGTGCTTTGGACTGTACACGCATGTGGCCAACACAAAAGATACATTTTAATGGCTATAGATATGTGCATGAACAGTTATACATAACAATAATTTGGTAATTGCCAGACAATCGTAACATTTGTGTATCTCCTGCCCGCCCTCGCCACTCCTCCCCACCTACCACGCCCCCAACCTATAGCACGATGCGTTCCTTGCGTGCTCTTTTCAATTTTAGGGCAAGTTCTTTCGACATGCGGGTGTACGAGTATTGAAAAGGAGATCGCAATTGGGGTTCAGTTTGTTATGTGTGCTTGATATCGATATAGCACCACACTAGGATTCCTGACAAGTGGCCAACTGTTTTTATGTTCTATATGGCAATTATAACAAATTTTGTCAGATTATGAATGATATTTTGAGGTCAGAACAATGACGTCAAGCAAAACACGTGCAACGTTTATCTCGTTTGCGATGGAAGCTTAAAAACATGTGTGCTTTGCAGGAAAAATAAACTTATACTATGTAAAGATGTAAACTTTAAATTTATATAAGTGTTAGGGCAAATATTACTTTTTAATGCGGTACTTTCTTTCTTTATTCTTGCAAAAGAAACTAACTTTTCTATAAAATTAATATATTTGTCTTAGTACCAACTTTAACTCTTTATTATTCCGCATTAGCTCTGCTGCTTGACCTTGTCATTAATGTTGACAAATAACTGAAGCATTTTGCTGCCAACTTTATTTCCATTCCCATGAAGTCAACAAGGAATTTAACACGCTTTATCGAATGATTTCCCTGGACGCGTTTTCGTTTTTCGCACAGAAATTAGCAAAGGGAACTGAAATTAAATGCAGTTTAACTTGCATTAGCGCACTGTGACATTTCATCAAGATCGAAGGGAGCAGGAGCCGGAAGAGGCGGTGTAGGGGGTGGAGTGACAAGAACATCGTCATTATCAACACAAGGCCGGGATTGAGATGAGAGTTTGTCTCGCACGCGCAATTAAACAGAGGCGAATCAAAAGACAGAGAGACACAAAGAGAGAGAGAGAGAGAGAGAGGGAGAGAGAAAGAGAGTGTGACAAATTTGGAGTGTGAAGCACCGTCGAATTGCACGAAAATCCATTGAAGCGGCAAAACATGAGAGCAATCACAGATCGAGCTATAGATACAGATACAGATACAACGGCAGATACAAATGCAGATACAGATGCAGATAGAACGGGGCGTGAGAACATTTAACCGAAACGCGTTTCAAGTGAGTAATTAACGCTGCATGCGGCATTGCGTCTAGGGTCCTTTTTGGACGGTGACGGTGATGGTAACGGTGATGTTAGCAGTGACGGTGGCGGTGACTGTGACATATGCGGGTCGTCTCGTGACTCAGAGTCCGAGTACCGGTGTGGCAGCGAAATAAATTTGGGCAAAGGGTGCGTCAATTTACATGCCAAAAGCCGTCTTTCAATTTTTTAATTGTTGCAACACGCACAATCCCAAAAAACTTATCCACATTTGTTTATTTCTTTTTCGGTTTGCCTTTTTGTCGTGTGAATCGAAGAGGATTCTTCTACGCACCCACCACCACCAACACCAGCACCAACACCACCACTTCCACCACCACCAAATTAACATCAAATGAACTTATCGCTTGAAACTATTTTACGGCACTTTCCCAAGTGGTTTCTCGTGTTGCGCTTATCGTCGCACATTTTCCTAGTGTTGCCTCAAGTGCAACACGTGACGACTGTACCTACATTGTTGCGTCAACTCTATGCGACAACCCTGCCTCACGCCTCTTCCGCAGCGAGGGCTGGTTTGTTGTCAGTTGACATATTGTCAACCAGCGTTGACTATCAACAATTACACGTGTCTCTGTCCCTCGACCATGTGACCGCAGTTTGCCTACAAAAATTTGCATATTTTTCTAATTAATCGCACGAAATTCTCATATAATTTCATGCACTGATAACATTTTGTTGGTGTAATTAATAACTCGTCGCGTGCTCACACCCTGACACCCCAACAGGAAAGATTTCATTTTATATGTAATACAACTTATATGTTTTCTAAAATATTTTATAATTTTGAAATGGGATTACAAAATGATTCTGTCTTCTTTTTGAGAGAATTTTCAATTTACATCATCCGGTTTAAGATTAGCCCAAGCAATGAGCTGTCTGTTGGTCTGTCACATTGCATTATTTATTAATTAGATGCCCGACTTCTATTCTTTGTGTAAATTCCAATGGGTAAATATGTACACAAAATAGTATAGTCAGATCGATCGATCACAGACCGTCATTGCCTACCCATTTTCACACCTCACTTTCGGGTACAACTTCAACAAGCAGGTGACCAGGTGCTCAACTATTCTGATGACTAGGTGCACACAACCAGGTGCCAGGTGTTTCGGAGTTTTGCTTGAATTGAGAATGAGGTTAAGTCATCAATAAGAACTGAGCATGGTATACAAATGAGTCACCGAGGCGCAGTTTTGTGTCAGTTTTCTCACAGTACTTAGAAGGAGACTCCCAAGTAATTGAACAAAGTTTACATAACCTCATTCAATTCGGTGTGGGTGAGGAGGAAGAGGGAAAAGTATTAGAAAGTTCCCACAGCGATGATATTGGAGGGTGCTGCTGTTTTACCTATTTAAGTGATATCACAGATTGGGGAATTTCTGCTGCACTTTTAATCATTTACAATAACAAAGCCAAAATGTAATACAAAAGAATTTGATGCATTTACAGCAGGTGAGAGTGAGGATTACCGAGAGGGGCACACGAGTAGTTGGAGGGAGCGACGGTAGCGATTTCAATTAAAAGTGACACAAAAATGCGTTGACAAAGGATCAAATTGTTGGTTGGCAACATATTGGGAAACAATTTTAAATTGCATCTATGTCATGGGAAATTTTTGGAACCAGTGTGCCCCCCCTCTCTCACCAGACTCCTGTTCAAAGTGCTCAAACTGCGACGCACTTAACAATTTTTCGTTAAACACACTTGAGAGGACCACGAGGACCAGAAACTCAGCCACCCTAAAAAATATATACATGTGCGAGTTGTGTAAAGCCCTCAAGTGTTTTTCATTCAAAAGTTTGCAGGTGTGCCCGATGTTCGATACATTTTTTGTTGCTCTATCCTTGAACCAAAACACAGAACTCTCCTTCCACGTTTCTGATACTGATTCCTACTATGGAATGCCAATACACTTATCCTCAACGAAGCGGGTCATGCAAATATGCTCAAGTGCGCTGTAGGGAGTTTAACACAATAAACAACTAAAGTGAACGACGGGATTGGAGGGTTAAGCTTTGTACAGTGGGAAAGAATGGC
This sequence comes from Drosophila acutilabella, assembly GCA_035046005.1. Taxonomy (NCBI): domain Eukaryota; kingdom Metazoa; phylum Arthropoda; class Insecta; order Diptera; family Drosophilidae; genus Drosophila; species Drosophila acutilabella. The sequence continues at coordinate 19,874,967 of JAWNOK010000013.1, forward strand.
AAATCTTTATAAAGATTTTAAAAGAAGATTATGTATAGTAACTTAGGTGGCATAGAATTGGTAATAATGTCATAGCATTAAATTGTATTTTAATTAACAGCGGTATGCATGATTGGAAGGCAGTGGACTGCACAGTGGGATATGATAACAAATACTCTTTGGTACCTTAAATAGTTTTATACTTTTTAATTAATGGTTGAAAATAATTGGATAATCAACTTATGTTATATATAGGTAGTACTTTATAAAATAGTATTTTTACATTCAAGTAATAAATTTAACCTTGATTGAGACTGGTAGTTCCATTCCGTACCACTGTGCGACGGAGCTAAGAAGTTATGAGTCATGGCCCAGGGTGTAGAACCAGCAGCAACAAGAAGTATAACAACAGCAACAACAGTTCCAACAACAACAACAACAAATGCTTCGGGCTCAAAACTTTGCTTATGCATTACACATTTATTAAACATTAAGCGCTCACTTGATTTAAGGGTTGGGCGAAAGAAACTCGATCGTCACGTTGATGTGCTTCATGATGACTATTGAACTTTAAAACATGATGAAGTGCTTGTTCTTAGCATAGCAAAGAAAGGAAAAAAAAGAAGTCGAAAGGATACGAAAGGACAGTGTGGAAGCTAACCGAGTGCACCCTCGAACTAATCACAAAGTGCATTTTATGCTCGCGGCAGTTGGTAAACAGAAGAGAAACAAAAGTCCAGCTTGAAGTCCGTGCATACAATTTGAGCATTAGATGAAGTTGAATGTCTCGATTCCTTAGCTCACTCCTTGCTCAAATCTCATAGACTCACTGAACCCTCTCAACCCTCCTGTTAGCTGCTGCACATTTTTATGCACATTTCAAACTCTCTGAGAACTCAGAACTCGGTACTCACTTTTCAGTTTTCTTTTCTTTTCCACGAGCTGAAGCACCAGCAAATACTACAAATAATCATAATAATAAAATGCCAAGTTGTACATTTTACTCCCTTTCTATGCTCCTATAACTTCTCTGACTTCCCTAACTCTCACAACCATTCGTTTGATGAGTCATTTTGCTGCGCTGACGTCTGTTCTGCATTTGGGTTTGGGGGCAATAAGGGGTTAATGCACGGCCCTCGCACAATACCCAGTGTGCCCATAGTACACTGCCAAGTCCTTGGCAATAAATATAAAAATCTTTTGCTGTTTATTATTCTTGTTGTTCCATTTGTTTACCCTGCAGTTTCCAACTTGAAGTGCACAACGTGTAGTAACAAGAAGGACTGATTTAGAGCCGCTCTGGAATTGTTAGACTTTACTTCAAGCACTGAGGAAGGTAGTCACGATTGAGTATCTTAACTGTTTTTGTACGAAATCTTTCTTATTAATTTGCTAAATATTTTGGATTGAGATTTTACTATGACGCTACTTAAGCTGTGTTTTTATTGCACAAACTTTAGCCTGGTCACACTGTCATGCCCACATTTGGCCACTTTTGACCCTCAAGCCTATTAAAAAACAAATTTAGCCCCGCCCACATAATAGCCCAATGCTACAAGTACTCACAATGGGCCACTTAGCAATTGTTTGAGCCAAGCAACAACTACAACACCAATGGTCATAATAACAAGAACACGCTCTTTTTTATGGCCTATAAAGGTGAGGGGGAGTAGCTATGGGAAGAGTATTGAAGGCAGAGATTACAACGATTTGAATAAATTTGCAATAAAATGTGAATTCTATTTTTGTTGGAATTGTGGCGCGACAATAAAACAATTTTGTATGCCACAAATAATAATAAGAGCTGATTGGAGACGAGATGTGGCACAGGAAAGGAACAGGAGGAGGAGGAGGAAGAGGAGGAGTACAGCGTTAAGAGGGCAATTGTCCAGCCGAGGAGTTCAGTTTACAGCTGTAGCTTTTAAAGCTTGCTTCCTGTGGCACAACATTGTGCCACAAAGTGGCAACAACAGCGCCAGCAGCCATTACAAGTGTCAAAACAGCAATTTATTGTTTGTAATCATGTGTATCTATAATTGCACTCGGAGTGAGTTTGTGTGTGAGTGCGAAAAGCAGTTAATCAAATAAATATGGCGACGTCGTTGGCTTGGCGCTTATTATTTTGGCTCAGCGGCTGCTGCGATAACATGGCCCAGCAAACTTGCAACTTGCGCCTTGATTTACTACAGCTCTAAGCATTGTCTTCACACATTGTCTACACCCTGTCCTACCTCCACTGCGTATACTTAATGTATCTATATCCATAGTTGTTGTCGTCGCTTATGCCAGCAAAACCAAAGCTAAAACCGCAAAGTCATAAAATTACTTTCGCGCATTATAAATTTATAGTTTGCTTTGGTTTTTAGCTTTACAGTGGAGTCTAAGCAGCTGGGAGGCGCGGGACGAGGCATTCTCAGTTAATTTTACACGCTCAAGCGTAAAAATTTATTATGCTTATGGCTGAAATGTAGCCAAAAAGACAAGACACGTTTGGGGGCACAGCCAGCAAGTTGTTGCAACACAGGCAGCAGCTGGCAACTGCTGTCCGTCGCGGACATAAGTCATTTATATTGTAACAAATTGTGCGCGATTGGCATTTCTCAGGACTCCGAAGACATCCTTTTGCTGTAATCCTTATGCCAGATGGATGCTGAGTAAATGTTTTTGTCTTGTATTTTGAACTTTGGGCAGAGGTTAAATGGCGTTTTAAACAATGTTGACAACTGACTTGCGGTGGCGCTTTAATGAAATGGAAGAAATTTCTGAAAGTTGTGATTTGGGGTTGGCTTTCTAGAGAGTTAAGTTAGAAAATATAATAAGATAATTAAAGCAGAGTGCGAGAGTGTTTATGTAGAGCTTAAAGTACATAGATGCTTCATCTTGAGCAGAAACTTAAACAGATTAAAGTAGTTGATTATAAACTGACTAAAACACCTGTTGCTAGCTTTTCAAAAATAAAAAAACCGTTTCAATCATTCCTTTACACTCCCTTAATGCGCAAATATCTCGGATTTCAGTTTAAACACTTGCAATTCGCTAATTAAATGTGCACAAAACCAAAAGTAAATCAATATCCTGGACACAGCGAACAAGTCCTTGAAATGCCAACGTTTGCGCTGCTCCTTTCTCTTTTTCTTTTCCCTTCTCCCTCTCTCACTCACTGCTCCGTTTGGCATTTTGTGCACATTGCGTTTCGCCTTGACTTTGACACCCTTCATGGTGGGAATTCAAGCATTGTCCTTGGATCCTGGGGATGTATTTACTCGTCGAAATGCCAAGGACAGGATTACACGTGAATTGAAATCAAGGACAGACAAAGTGGGTGTGTTTGGTTAGGGGAATCGCATCTTTAGACTTACTACTTACAAAAATTTTATGCAAATTTCGAGCACAATTATTGCCGATGCTGACGGCAACTGTTTGCTGCATAATTGCAACCATAAATTGTGAACGGCCTCAACTTGAGCTGCGGTCGTGTCATTAGAACTGACGCCGCCTATTTCAGATTTCCTTTTTTTCTACAATTTGGTGTTTCTACGATTTTCCAAACACTCCAGAGCACTAAGGTTTAATGCCCATTCCTTGCCCTTAATGTTTTTAATTTTTCCGTATCATTGCATTTTTCGTATTTTTCAGCCCCCGTCAACGCGACGCACTTGACACGGGATCTAAGGTGAAGAATGGGGGGCGTGGAACGGGAGGTGGGTTTTTTTCTCCTGGACCGCCCTTCAATTTCCATTACATTTGCAGCTGAAGCTGTTGCTATCGATGTCCTTTTGTGCGCTCTGTCATCTATTTGAATTCTTTCTTTCTTTTTGCTTATTTTTTTCTGTAAGATTTGAAATTTATGCAAAGTACTTACTCCTCGTCGTCGTCGTCGTCGTCGACTCAACGGCACTCAGGACAAATAATGAGCAAGCCCGCATTTCCTGCCACGTTTACAATTTCTGCAACTGTATCTGTATCTGTAGCTGAAACTGAATCTGTATCTGTAACTGCTACTCTTACTGTCGTACCTTGTGGTGTGATGCACTGGAGTGTGAGTTCAAGTATCGTCTACGACAACTTGATGTATCTTTTGCCATTGCACTTTACAAAATGGCAAAAGTTGTAGCTGATTTGAAGAGGACTCAAGTAACTTGCTTTTAATACATATCAACTACATATTGTGTATTTAGAGCATCTATCTCTATCTAAATTAACCAAAAATACATTAGTATTTCGTGTGCATACACAAAAGAATTCGTAACGAAAGATAAACATTGTTAGAAATGCTGATTTTGTCTCGTCTCTGAACAGCAGCTGCAAATAGTTTATTATTTTAATTTTGACCAAGAACTTGGAACCAAAGACGTATCTACTACAATTGGATACAAGCTCTTTAGTTGAATTGCAGTTTTTGTTGGCCAAAAACCCAGAAGGCGGCAGCTTCTTAATTTTCTTTTGCAGCTTCGCATTCATTTTGTTAGCATTTGAAAAGCATTTCCTTCCGGTTGGCGCAATAAAACTTTTGCGGGCCAAAAACTGCAATAAAAGAAAACTTATCTCATGCGGTTGCATTGGTATTCCCCTCTCTCTTTCTCTCTCCCCACCTCTCTCTACCTCTTTGTGGCTAAAGCAGTTGGAAAAGAAAGAAAACTTTATGCCAGCTGATAAATTGTGCTGCTCGGACTTGATAAAAAGGCAAACAGAAAACAGGAGCTACTGTCTTTTCGGGTTAAGACATTCAATTCGAATAATTTTCAGCAAGTTGTTCAAAGAGTAGAGACGCCAAACGGACTCTCAATTTGTTTTCTCTGTGAGAATTGTGGGTGCTTCCCTCTGTGATATGGGTAGTGGGTGGTTTACCCCCTGCAACCACCGCATAAATTGCATATAATTGCTTTGGCTCGACTGGTATTTTCCTTTCTTAAGATTTATGCGCACATGCTTCGTTTTGTATCTGTATCTTCCGCTCTCTTCCTCTTCTTCTCTTTTCTTTTATTTTACGCTATTTATTTGCAATGATAAAATTTTTATTAAAACAAAAGCCGCATAAATTTTGCAAGCATTTTACGCCATCGCCCGCTGTGCATTTTTATTCTCCGTATGAAATAGTTTTCTATATGGCATAATTAGATTTGATGTCCTGTGGTCCTTTACTTCGCTCCTGTGGTCAGTAGTGGCTTCGTTTCTTCGCTTCACACTTGGTAATCCGCTTTCGTATTGGCCGTTTTATGACTTAATACGTTTTATTTCAACGCATCGCATCGCATTTCTTCCACAAGACAGCAAATAAATCTTCGACCTCGTGCTATCATCATCACCAATTCAAATGTCCTTTACCCCTGCTCCTTACGCTTGACCAGCTCCGGATCTTTGATGACATTTGTTGCTCCTTTGTCTTCATTCACTTGGTTTATTATTGAACAGTTTTGCTCGCATTATTATTACTCGCACACAATACTGACAGTTGGCTATTGATTTATTAGCTGCTTTCGCATATTTTGTGGTCACTTGTTCCCAGTAGCAGCTTAGGGGTAGATCTAGAGTCACATAACTTGGTGCAAAACTAAAGCGTTTTCTTTTATGACACAACTTTCTCAATTGAAAACTTACTTAATTCAATACAATAAATAAGTTGGAATTCAAATTAAAGACAAGCAGAAAAGTACACAGCAGATGCCGTGTAAATTTACTCGACATTCCAGAGATGAAACCTTAGTATGAGAGAAACAGACGCCAACGCAGTTAAAAGCAACAATAAAAACCGTTTGCAATGTTTGAGATAAAAATTAAAAGACGACGTCATTTAGCAACCGAAATACGACTCCAATACCACACTTAATCTGTTGGCCAAGTCCCCAGTGGATCTGTGAGTCGCGTGTGTGTTGCTGTCGTCTGTAAATAGACATTAAAACCTGCGCACAACACCCTGAACTTGGTCCTGATGCTGTCCACTGTGAGGTGTATTTAGCTGCCTTCTACTCCTTCAACTTCCTTCCCAACTGATTTCGCTTAATTTTATTTGCACGGCTTGCTGGCAAAATGTTACTTTTATTGTTTTCGGTTTTGGACTTTGGTTTTATTTGGCCAGAATGCCTGCAAGGACTTTTACTCGTGTCCTTTTGTTGTTGTCTGTGTACTGTCGTGTCATAAATTCGATTTGTGTAGCATTATTTAAGTTACTAGACGCTGATGTCTGTGCTGATTAGATTGAGTTGCCACTAAAGCTGGAACCTGGAAGCTGTGCATTTTAATTGTTGCCTTCAACATCAACGTCACCTCATCAGCAGCATTTACACGTAATGGGTCTCCCACTAAAATTGACTTTTGGGAGCCCAGAGCGTAAATGAAATCCTCCAGTGGACGCCATTAACTCGCCGTTTAATTGTGTGCACTTTTATGACGAGTGTTGAACGAAAGCTCATGTGGCTTATGCCACATGCCCCATGCCCCATGAAACTTGGCACTGGGAAGCGCCTTATCTTATGGCATTTAGTAGTTGGAACCTTTATGAAGCTGTAAAGCGAACCAAACTGCTCACCTTTTAGATAAGAAAAGCAATTTCCCACAGCTAGAGAGCTAGAGAGCAGAGCAACCATTTAAATGATCAATTTGATCAGCGTTCTTAAAGAAGCCGAGCTAAAATTAGCAACAACTGAATTTATGACGAAATGACTTTTAATAAACATAACTTTAAAGACTGTTTTAATTTAATATTTCAATTATAGTTGAGCCATTGGCTCATAACTTGATACAACTGCAGTTAAATCATAAGCCAGCCCAACCCAATTAAAGGCCAGAAACCTGTCCATTGCCAATTGGAACAACGTGACCAGCAAAGCAATGCACAGATTTTGTATATACTACTATATATATATATATATTGTATGGATAAATATTTCCATTGCGGGTTAACAAAAGGAGCCGCGAGTTTTTATGACGGCGACATGCAACAAAATTGAATTTTATGAATGCCTCTTTCGGTATTTATGAATTGTATTCGTATTCCTCTTAGCAGCAGTACGAGAAAAAGAGAAAAAAGCTCGAAGGGTGCCCAAACAACTGGATGTTAAGTAAGATTCTACTTCAATGAAATTGAACATGACAACTGTAATGAAACTTGTTTCCAAAGCAGTGAGAAATCTGCCGTAGTACAGTGGTACAAAAGCCCATCAAAATAGTATGAATTTCTAATAATTTAACTTGTTAAATTTTTATTAATTTTCAAACAGGTGAATTAAATGTGAGTGTTTAGTTTTAATCAAATAAATTTTTATTACTTCCTTTAAATCTTCTTTAAATAAGTAAATTATGTACTTCAATACCTTATGTAACTTTTTGATTACTTATATAGTTCACAACATTAGATTACTTACTGAATTGTGACCACTGTGCACGGGAATTCAAAACCATTGGCGGCTATTAAAAACGCCAAACGGCGACAACATCTTTTCAATTCGTTTGAAAAGCTCCTCTTTCAGCTATTCCTGTCCCCTCCTGCTCAGGCTGTAGTAATTTCAGGCATTTAACTGCAAAGCAAACAATCGTAAGAAATGCTTTTATCCATTCAAATGCATAGAATATAATCCATATAAAAATTTTTAAGACCTTTTTGACTAACGCTGGAAATTAATTTCGCTAACAATCGGCGTTCAGAAGATGGCATTAAAATTAAAAGGGGGGTTAAAGCCGTCCCCAGGCAGGGAACACACGCACCGCACTCTCCATGTCACTCCAAAGCTCAATGAAGCGCTTAACCATTAAAATCAATCAAAGCAAATTTATTAGGCAACATTGTCCAATTTTTATTGAACTAGAGAAAGAGATGGGGAGGAGGGGGAGAGGCAGAAAAGGAGAGTAGAGTAGCCATAAAAAGAGACGAATGAATGCAAAAGGGCAATGAAAAATCAAATCAGCCAAAAACGATCCAAAAATTATGACCGACTGTCAAAAGATAAACCCCTTGAAACTGTAGACGCAGACAGTTCTGGTTACACTCTCCCTAGTCCAAAAAAAAGTATAGCTTCTTCCTAAAATACCCCCCCTCTACAGTAATTCCAAGTTCAGTGGTCATCTCGTTTCATTTTTATGAAGTTTGTTTCAATTGTTTGGTTTTTTTGGATTGAACATAATATTTTTTAGTGCTGGTAATTAAAATTCATTTGTCATACTTTGTATTTGATGCAGACAATAGTCGCCCAGTGTCCACGCTACTTAGAAGCATTATACGAATATTAAAATCAATTTAGCATAAATTTTTGTCAACATTTTTATTGATCAGCGGCAAAATTGTTTGTCACACAGAGTGCTCAGTTTAATCTCTTTTGAAATAGTTTAGAATATCAATTGAACCAATGAAGCGTATACCCGTCCCTCCCTCTGCCGCTTTCTGCCTTGACGAACTTCTGTCATTGTCAAAAAAAAAAAAAATAAAGGAAATGATTTCGCATATCATTTTGAGTTGATAAATTTCACAGAACACGCCCTTAGTCCTAACGACAATTCCCCCCCTGAGGCAAGCATGATTTTAATAATTTTAATGGTTTTGGCAATTTACAATTTTTGATAAATTCCTTTTTTTCGAATTGGAGGCAGCTTAAGCGTCCAAAGAGTTAATTTGATTGCAAAATGTTTGCATTTTCTTTTTTTCGATTTTCATTTTCAGTTTTTTCTTTTTTTTGCATGTCAACTGTGAGGTGGAGTCGAGGACAGACAGACGCCGGGTGTGCGTAATCAATCATTTTATCAATGCGCTTGTGAAAATGGCAACAATTCCTCATCCTCAATTTCATCTTCATCCTCTTGCAATGTCGTCCCGTAATCAGCAAATTGTTTACCCAGATCGTGACTTTGCCAAAACAAATTTGCATATTTTTGTTATTTTTCTGCGAGTTGCGCGCAGTTGGTGCTAATGAATCGCGCAAGCGGGTTGAAAATAGTTGAAAAGAAAAATTACCAATATCCACTGACAAGAGCGTTGTTTCGTCATATTTGGCAACATTTGGTAGCCAAGTTAATAGCAGAAAGTTACCAAACCAATTGATAACTTTCTAGAGTTCATCAGAGATAAATGAGTCAATTTAGCATTATATTTAACACAATATTGTATAATATTTTATTTATAATATTTATAGGGGTCTCTAAATACTTTTGAGAAATGGAAAGCAGAAAATTCGTAATTAGTGCTGCAACTGTTTACCACCTTAACATTTGCCTATTTATAGTCAAGTTTCATTCACCTTGATTTTGTTTTCGTTTTGGCCATGACATGACGGCCAACAAACAGTTCTGTTAAAGAGAGAGGAGTCAGGACACAGGAGCCAGGAGTTGGAAGCCAAAAGCCAGGCATTAATGATGCCACACGCCAGTGCCAAGTTGTAGTTGAAGTTGATGTCTGACGTGGTAGCCAAAACGCAATGATTAATGAGTGAATTATGCGCGAATAAACAGCCAAACAAGTTCAAAAAGGCAAATATCACTCTCCTATCCTCCCCCGCTCCACTCTACACTCTACCTCTTGGTCTACGTATTCAAAGTTCTCTTTGTCTGGTAGCTTGTTGTGAGTTGGCTCTTTGGTTGGCTCGTTGTTGGGTTGTTGTTTGGTAACATGCCGGCAGCGTATTACCCAGCAACAGACGGCGGCGCGTACGCTGTTCAAATGATTATGCACAGAAATGTGAACAATTTTTTTATGCACTCTCTCTCTCGTCTATTTGAGTTGTAGTCCAACACAAAAAAATTGCACAAAAAAAAAGAAGGTGAATTGAGGAAGAATTTTGCTATAACTACGATAGCAACGATACCTTGTACGTGCAACACGCGGCGTATGCGCAACGTTGCCCATAAATCTTGCATCCATTGAGGCCTGAGGTTGAGGACTACAATATGCAAACAGCTGCTGTCATTCGCTAAAGGCAAAGTTCTCATCTTTTATTTATTTTAGATTTTTAATAATCATTTCCTTATGCTTTATTCTTTATTTTTTTCTGTTTATTTTGTATTTTATTCCATTTTTTCAGCGCTGTTTTGCATTTTGTTTCATGTTTCTGTTGTGTGCTTACTTGTGTATTTGTACTTATTTTTGTGCGCATTTTAATGAATTTGTTGTTAATATGTGTGTGATATATTTGCAGGCTTCGCTGGCCACATGGCATGTCTCCAGTCTCCATTCTCCACGCTCTTCTCGCGACTCTTTTGTTACTGACATTTGCCGCTGCCTTTTACTTTTGCGAAATTTGCGCATCGCTGCTAATTAAAAATTGTGTCTATTTGCATATTTGTAGCACGGAATAGCTCCCACCGCCCCCTTTCCAAACACCGCCACGCCCTGTTCGGGAGCCTGCATTTGAGTTCGGACATCGCCCGTTTGTTTGTTGTCTGTTGCAAGGTCCTTAAAAATGTTGCCCCATTCCAAAAGGACTCAAAATTTGCTGCGCTTGTCCTTTGCCTTTTGTATTGGTCTGTCTAACCCTGGAAAAAGGACTTCCGACGTTTTCTGTTTCTGTAACTGTTTTCCAATGCGTCACTCCTACCCTCGATTTAATTAGCTATAACTTTAATGAGAGCATTGAAAAACGCTAACTCATATTTGTGCCTGTCGACTAACTAACTAATAAGTCAAAAGGTCCTGAACCCCAAGGACTCGCTTCTAATGACCTCTTTGATTAGCCTCCGAGCCCTGGAGACACTTGTAACACGATGTCAACGCCTCGCTTAATAGTGCCGTCAGTTTTGGCCTCCTGTCGATAATAATAATGAAAACAGCTGCCATGTTCTGCCCACCTGAGATTCCCCCTCTACTCACCTACGGCACCTGTGTGGCAAAACTTTTGGTCCTGGCAACTGTCAGTTTGACAATTTACGTTTAATTTACAGTTGCGGTCAGTTTGGTTTGCTTTGCTTTCGCTTTGGACAAAGTCAAGTGGCTGGGGTCAGTTTTAGATTAGTTTTTCATTTCAGTAAGGGAGCCGGAACGGGAGAGGAGGAAGGTAAGAGGAAAAGGCATAGCCAACAACTGTGCACAGTTTCTATATATGTGAATTTGTGTGTGTGTCTGTATGTAATTAGCTTGTTTTATGACTGCGTTTTCAAATCCTTGGGGTGCAATTAGACGACAGTTGCAGCGTTCTTTTCAATTGGTCTCTGGGAGTTTGAAGTTCAAAACTACAACAAAATTAAATTACCATATACCAAACTAAGTTTATTAAGCATAACTTATACATTATTTAATTTGTAATTAAATTAAGTAGATTTTTAGTAAAGAAAATTGACTGTGAAAAACATTAAAGTTTGACGTGTTTTTATAAAATAGTTTTAAATTAAAATTTACTTAACTTATTTAATATTATTTGTCTATATATATAAAATATATATATCATTATGTAAATATTATTCATCTACCCTGCATAAAAAATATATAAAGTAATACAATTTTTTTTTTGAATTATTTAAGTTTGTTTGTGTACAGAATAAATAAAATTTTTTAAATATAAACATTAGTGCAAAGGCATTTACTTGTTAAATCTTAATAAATGAATTATTTAACCAGAACTTAAACTGGAATTTAGACATATTATTTCTATAGAGAAATCATATTAATAATTCTTGTGAGTTCAGTGATTATGAACACCACATTTCATGATAAAAAGACAGACGCTGTTAATCATTTTATTAACATGTGCAGCTAATCGGCTTAAAAGCGAACCAGCCAAAAAAAAGTGAAAAGGAATATATAAATATTTAAGGACAGACACATAAAAGACCAATGACGTAGCAATATTTAAACTCAAACATATTCAAAACCGAGTTTATGGGCAAGGCAAATAAACCAAAATGTTGCACACAAAGTAAAGAAGAGAAGTGTGTAGAGAGAAGGGCAGAAAGCGGAGAGTAGAGTCAAGTGGAGTCAGAGAAAGAGAGAGAGAGAGAGAGAGAACCATTGAGGACACCCGTCGCCGTGGGACTCATAATAATAATTAAGTCGATAACACTCGCAGATTTTGCACTTGTTGTTGGTTGGATATGGAAGCGGTAGAGGAACTCTGGCTGGCCATGGAAGTGAGAAGTGGGAACTGGTAACTGGGAGTGTTGCGGTGTTAATGATAGTGCGGGGTGGCATATAAAAAATGTCTGCAGCACTAGCAAATGTTTAATTGTTACACATATGCAAACAATAAGCAAAAAAGGGGCCAACAACCCTTAGTTGGCCCAAAAGAACGAAACGAAACAAAAACAAAAACAAAAACTAATGCGCTTATTGCGGGCCAACAGACAAGATCATAACAAGAATTGCACGTGCAACGTTTACAAAAACTTCTGACTTTGCATTTTTAGTAAATTTTATCAATTGTAGCGAGTGTGGGGGTAGTTTTACTCTATGTACTCTTTTAACCCCCCACGACTTTTGGTTTTGGGTGGGTTGTTTTTTGTGTAGACCTGGCTAAAGGTATATTTAAATGTAACAGATGTTAACATGAGGGATGCTAATCATCACCATCATCATTATCTTCATCACCATCAGTAAAGTCTGCACTCAAGTACAAAAAATAATGTTGTATCATGGCAATAAATAGTGCGATTATGTATCATTTTTATAGGAGTATAAGAAGATCAGCGAATGAGAGTTCATTATGCTCACAATTTGGAAACGAATTATTAAGTTTGCTTATATTTAATTGTTAACAGAGCAGCTTTCCTCCCACTTCCAACCAAGTTACACATTAGCTCAAAACTAACCCATTAACTTATCAGTTTTTACCCAATTGAAATTAGGCGCCATTAACACATCCTCTTACCCACTCTCTCCGCCTCTTTCTTTGTCTAACAATAGGCGCTAATGTCGCTCTATTAATAATCAAATATATAAATGTGTACATAGAAACAAAGGAACTGAACTGTCTATTTGCCTGCACTTTACGCTAATATTTCCTGCCTTTTCCCCGATAAGAATCAAGTAAAAAGCAAGGATTGCTCACACAAAAGGACTGAGAACGGAAGCAAACATTAGTTTGGTTTGTAGAAAGTACAAAAAAATACATCATCATGTCAAGGTAAATGAATCCTTTTTGTTCGCTTGCCTCTGCAGCCCGCTTTCTGTATCGAAGTGTAACTAATAATTCACTTTGGACATTTACGCGTCGCTGCACCTGTCCGGGGACAGTCTACAATCCCCAACAGTGTTTTGTGGTCAGTGGTTATTGGTCAGACACCCACGCCAATTTGCCGGCGTTATCTGGTCATGTGTTTGTTGTTTGTTGGCTTTCTGGTTAAAAGTCGGGCCGAAACAAACGCTGACATGACATTCCATTAGCACACAATTTATCAAAAGAAAACGGCGAACAGTAGAGGCCTAAAATGACTGCTTCCTTGGACTGGACTTGTTACCTCAACTGAGCGATCTTATCAAACCGAGGGCGCTTCCTTCGGGGAAGTGCCCCTCTCAGACCTGTAATGTTGGGCAATTAGTCAAACTCCCAGACATTAATGTGCGCATTTTTGTGCATTTTGTCGACCGAAAAAGGTTTCCACCTTCCACTCAACTCACGTCACTCATTTCGCAGCTCAACGCCTTTTAGTTTGGGCTCAGTTTTATTTTGTTTTTTTAAATTTATGCAACTGATCGCGGCAGGTTGATAAATTTTAATTTCCTTCGCACCATCCCTTGGCCAAGTTGAAAGTCTTGGGCCAGTTAGTATGCTAATATCAACGCCTTTTTTTCGTTTTATGGTCATCAAGTCGTCATGTGTCGGGGTCCGTTGAGCCCCTAATTAAGTGTTTAGACTGCATCATTGGCGTAGTGCTGTTTAGACGGTTCAAATAGGCATAAAGTTACGGAAGGTAACAGCTCAATTTGCATATTTTGTACGTTTAAATTTTTGGTTCGAAAAATGAAAAAGTTTTTCAGTTGTAAAAAGGTTTGCGGTTATTTAATAGTTTCATTTTTACACCAAGTACGAAGGATTACGACAGGCGACTGTTGATTTAATTAGTCGATTTAGCAGCCACTGTTGGGCGAAGAGTCATAAACTGACCTGTAGGTGTTTGAATTTATTACAAAATTTATATAATTATTGTTAAATTGGTAGTAAAAAAAAGTTTACGACCGGAAGCAATATGTGAATTGTTGCAGTTTTACAGCCCGAAGCCTCAAACCCAAACTGGAGTCCTTAAAAATTCTGTAGCTACATCTATTTGTTTTTGTACAATGTTTTAATGTAAATGTTTGCTATGAGAGCAGGTGAAAATTTAAATTAACTGGAAGTGAAATTTGTTAATAAAAATGTAGTAAAATTTTATGTTATCCAATTTATATTCCGATATATATAAATAAGACTCTTTCTTCTAACGATAGTTACTCGTTGGGTTGTAAGTTAAATATTATAAACTAAAATAATGTCAGAAAACTTTTGTATTTTAGTTTTGCATAATTGGTGAAGAAATGTTTAGTCTCGTCTAATCTAACGGTCGACCCCATAAAGTACATATATTCTCGATCAGCATCAACAACCTGGATCTTTTAAGCTACAAGTGCTTGAGCCACCAAATTTGGAATGAAAGTCATAATTTTTACCACGCCATCTACCGGCCACGCAAAGTGTAAAAACCTTTTTTAATCTAGTACCATTATAACTATCCTCACTAAGTTTGGTCCGGATCGGACGACTATAGCCTATAGATCTCATAGGACAAATTGGTTAGAAAATTTCACAATAGAAGCAGTACGAGGTCTTTAACAGTCCGCTTGTTTGCCTTCTTACTTGTTAGAATTATTATAATAATATTATTTGTCCATTTTAATTATGTTTTCAAAGTCTCTGAATGCAACATACATTTCTTGCCACAAAGATTAATCCTTCTCTTACTAGTTAGAATTATTATAATAATATTATTTGTCCATTTTAATTATGTTTTCAAAGTCTCTGAATGCAACAAACATTTCTTGCCACAAAGATTAATCCTTCTCACGCCCCAACAATTCTGTAGAACACCTCTTAATTTAGCTGAGCTCTAGAGCGTCGTTCATCCCAAAATGAAAAGACCTCAGCAATTGATCAGCGAATCTGCAACTTGACAATGACGACTACAAATCGGAAAACACGACGCCAAACGCGTGGACACGTGACCAGCCCACAAAAACAACAACAACAAAAACATCTATTGAAGAAGCTGAAGAGAAATGTCACTTCCGGCGGCTTAACACATTTAAACATGGCCACTGTGGACCACTTTGAGGAACAGGGACAACCCCCACTAATACGTTGCCTGGAGATGGGCTACTTTCTAATTTATGTGCTGTCAATTCTTTTGTCATCTAGGAAGCGTGGGTGTTGTGCGGGGGGAGTTGCGCTGGGCGGTAGCCAGAGGAGGGGTAGTGTCGTCCTTAACGGCGCCTGCTGGACAGTTGGACTTAATGAGTCTTAAGAAAAATTATTTGCAATTAATAATTATGTTCATATTGTTTTTGGCCTATCAGCTAAGCAACTCTGCAGCCGCAGTCAATTACAGGTCATCGGGGGATGGAATCGAGTGGAGAAAGCGAAGGATGTTGGTTCTCAACTTGTTATTGCAGTTTATTTGATGTTTGTCATTTAATCATTTTGAAGTAGACTTATTTGTTGTCGTTTCAAGAGTGCCAAGAATGGGCATTGATTGAGGAAATGAGTGGAAAAAACCGCTAAGAAATACTTATGGCAGGGGAAAGAAGAAACCTATACGAATAGTGGCATTCCTTAATATATGATTATCTAGATAAAACTAAGAGAATCTTCTTATATGGTTATCTGGTCTTTAGACAGCTGTTAAATGTGAGGAGATAGAAATAAGTAACTGATTGAAAATATTACTACTGTATGGAAACTGCTGAGTCTTAACCTGTCTATTATATTACTTTAGCAAGCACTGAATAATAACAGTTACTCCTTTACTTTAAGACCCTGTCGCCTAATGACTTGCAACAATGTTAACCTTAGGCTCTAACTCCGGCTGCGTGATAATGTTAAATCAACATTATTTGGGCATTCATGCATGCGTAATGCGTCTCGAAATTGTTGGCCAAGGTGTGCGGTGTTCGTTGGGCGGTAAAGACAATTTGCACCTCAGCCCCAAAGTTTGCATTTAAATTAAACGATACCCACAACAACAACAACAGCAGCAACAGGAGCAGCTGCAACTCGTTTCCCGAGGCATGTGTGATAAAAGTTTAGCACTATGGCAACTTGCTAAAATGACCAGAAACTGACTCTCTGACCTGCTCCTATTCCCGTCCCAGTGCCTGTTCGTGGCCTCAACATTGTCTCTCGTTTTATGCATTTTCCATAAAGACACGACACCAACAATTTCTCCGGCACTTGACTTCGCCTGTCATTCAAAGTGACAGCCTAAACCCCCTGACCCCTGCCATTTGCGCTTTTGGCCCACTGTCTCATCTAATGTGGCCACAAAATGTGCAACGTTGAGGTCCGTGCTTCAATTGCCACGCCCAAAGTCTATTTTCACAATTTCTCCTGTTTATTCAGGCACGTTAACGTTACGCACGAACTCCACCCCGCACTCCACTCCTTGCGCATAAAGTACACAATAGTATATTGTATCTTGTAGTTTGCTTAGCGTCAAGTGCAAGGTAAATACGAGATATTTTAAGCAAATTTGCCAAGTGTTTGCCCAAGGGTGTTGGCCAAATGGTTGGAGTTGGCTTTATTCAGTTTGTATTCAGTTAGTTGCAGTGGAAGGGGTAAAATGCAATGGCATTTATTGTCATTTGCATTTTAACGCTCAAATGCGTTTTTTGTGCACTCTACGTAAATTAATCATGAGTTTGGCATTTGCAGTCTGACCAAAGCATGGAACATAGGGCAGAAATTACTACATATTGGAGGGTAAATTAAATAAGTCTAAGTATTTTGTGTTATTCAGAATTGAATAATTGGATTATATATATTAGAGTATTATAAAAAAATTATAAATTGTTTAAGACATGAAAATAAGTTTACAGTGAGATCCATCAACATTGTATTATATCAAAGTTGGTCACACTTTTACTTCTAATAATGTGCTCCGCGATTAAGTATTTATGCAGCTGGGTATGGAATATTTATTTGCTGAATTCGTTGAACAACGTGTGAGGACTGCAAATTCATTGTTTGCATATCAAAAAATACTCAAATTGACTTTGAAGTTAAATTTAAAGCTGCATGAAATGGCCATGTTTGGAGGCGAAAAAAGATGGGTAATTAAATTGATTGAGCACGGCTTTGCTTCAATTTGTGTGGAAATTAACCAAAGCATTTTTAAAATATATTTAAAAAATAAATTAATATATCAATATACAGAGTGTACATTGAGTGCAATTTCAATCAAATTGAACAGAGATCTCCCGCAGAGCTCGGCCAGACGCCACAAAATGCTACAAATTGACATGTTTCGAGGCGTCATTTCATATGTACGACAGAGATCCTATATAAATCGAATATACTGGTATAAAAAGAAAACTCTCAAACGAAAATCAGTTAAAACGTGAACCGCACACGGTAGGGGTGGGGGTGTCGATGTAGGGAAAGGCAGTCAGTCTTTTCAATGAACTCACGGCGTGTTGAGTTGTTGTTGTTGTTGCTGTTATTGTTGCTGTTGTCGCATGCAACAAATTGTTTCAATTAACTAAATTAAATTTACACTCCTGCAGCTTCACGCACAGCAACAAGCAACAACAATAACATCGCATTGGACATATTGAATGCATTTTGCTGAACGTGACATGACACTGACAGATAGAAAAAGAAGAAAACAAGCCGAACATTGGAAAACTCCCTCTGCTGTACCGCTCTCCCCTCCTCCACTCCACCACTCACTTCAGAAATGAAATCCGAGATACTCTGGAGGCAAATGAAAATGGCAAACATGTTGCATGCGGAAAATGCCACGTAAATAGCATACAACACACAAATATATAAAACTCAACACAGCCAGGGCATGCAAATTTATAAAAATTAACTGACAAAGTAGGCGTAGTCTTTGCAGGAGTGGGAGTGGCACAAGCCTTGGGGTTGGGGCAAAGTAAAGCGAAAAAGGAAATACACTGCGACTAAGTTAACTTAACGTAAACTTTTTTGTGAAGTAGTGAAAATCGTCAAGAAAGCAGAGGTAAAACCGTAAAAAAATTCTAGTGTGTTAATATATTTATAAACTAAAACTAATCCAAAACTTTCAAATCAATTTTCATATAATACAACCAAAGAGATCTATGCCAAAGCTACCCTAAACTTTTTAACATAAATGTATTGCAATTGGGAGTGAGTTATTAAAATATTTATGATAACTACAGGAGGTTCCAAATAAATCTGAATTTAAGAACACTTAAGACTCTTCATCTTTTATTCTACAACTTATTTTCTATAAGATTCGTATTATCTCTCCTAGCACTTATTTCCCATAATAAATCTGGTGCTTAAATCCTTTGTTTTACTTTTATTCTCACAGTGCATTTGAACATTGTATCGACACAGCAACATTGTTCGTCAATATCAATTATGCGTTCAAATGAATATTGAAGTGTAGCCGCATGCCAGCCCCTTTCAACTTACACACACACACACGAATACAAATACATATATATAGATAGCAACAACAACAACGAGCAGAGCCTTTCAGCCGACTACAACACCACAAAGCCACCGCCACCAGCCACCAGCCACCAGCCAACGACTAACGAACAAACCCAACGAACCACCCACAACAATATACAGGCAGGACGACGGCACAGGACAGCTCATCAGATGCAGCAACACTGGCGAAAAATTGGCAATTGTACAAAAGTGTTAACACGGCGCCGCATCCTGCAGACTGACCACAGAACAGGGAACTGGGAACAACCCAACAGCCGCCTTGGACACATCCATCAATGCCAACAGATTTAATCGCCATTTAAATTGTACGACGAGAGTGTAGTTGAAAGAGAGAGAGAGAGAGAGAGAGAGAGAGAGAGAGAGGGGAATGTGTTTGTGTGTGTGAGTTGCATTTACTTAAGCGTGTTATCAGCGTAAAATAAATCTCTATAGAATGGTCAGACGACTGTCCGACTAGCCTATCTGTTTAGTGTTTTCCAATCAGAGCCCCGGGGCCAACAGATTGGTCACGTGTCGCCTGCTGGTCAAATGGTCAGATGGTCACTCACATGGTGTGTATGTGTGTGTAAGAGTGTGTGCCTGTGTGTGGGAGTGTGATGTGCGTCACATAATTGCAATAAATTAGAAATTGTCAGTGAGTGCAACAATGTTGCTCCCTTTGCATGTTCCCAGTTCTCAGGTCTCAGCTGCCCTTAATTCATTGTGCACTGAAGAAAAATCTCAGGCACAAAAAAAGGAAGATATCTAAAGCACAATTCTCTTTTAGGTAAAAATTCTAATTTATTTATTGAGCTTTCTCATCATATTTATCTTAGTTTCACATACCATTTAATTTCAGTGTAAATCCCAGTTGCCCTTAATTCATTGTTGATACTTGTATTAGGGTTAGTTAAATCTATGCCTTGCAACAATTTCAAAACAATTTCATATGTGTGCTCTATAAATTTACACAAACTTGCTTCCATTTATCAGGTAAACATGTTTCCCCGAAGCTTCAAATATTTATTTAACAAGAAGCAGAGTTTGATCGAGCAAAATTTAATGTTGCATGGCCGCAAGTAGTGAAATTCAAGCAGGAAGCGCACACAATTAAGACGCAACAAGAGATGGCTTAAAGAAGAAGAAGAGGAGAAAAAATAAGTTAATACAATATACAATACAAAAGGACGACAAGGAAGTTATAAAAATCAAATTTTACGATTTTCCTGCAAAAGCACGCGGCTGGAAATTATTTGAATTGCAAGACAATGCGTACGAATTTCAAGTTGTATTCGAATATTCGTATACTATACCAGCCACGCCTCTTACGCCTACGAACGGATGTACAAGCGAATGGGGCGCGGCAATAACAGTAAAAACCAATTGCCAATCATTAGTTTTTATATAACACAAGACATTTTTCGTTAGCTTTCTTTCTGCGTTGCGTCTGATGAAATCTCCCAGATGAAATCCCAGATTGAAGAACGACAAAACTCACTTGTCCAAGGGCTACCGTAAACCTAAATGCCCAGTCAATCACAGCCTGGTCAAAACGGAAATGTGTCGCAGTCGCCAAAACGAAAAAAAATGTGGGTGGAAACGACCCGAAATTAGAAATCGAAAAGTTATGTTGTCCTAGGAACGGTCGAAAGCAATTGGAAGCTTTCCTAATTGTCGCTCTATTGCGCAATTTTCTTCAAGTAGTTTATGGTTTAATTTGTTAGGCAGTGATGGAATTCTGTAACGGATTTGAAAAAGTTTAACAGGAATTAATTTAAGACAGATTTTTATGCACTCGATTGTGGAAATTTCGCATGAAAAATGCTGTGCTATTTGCCCAAACGGAACTATGAGTATTTGGTAGAACTCTTTAGCTTTAGCCCATTTAGTATAGGTCTGATGACATCATGACACGCATTTCAGCCCATCAGTAAGAGACTGCAGTATTCCTACTTGATCATTTGTACCCTTTTTAAAACATTAACGAATATCAATCAAAATCGGCAGCATTCAAAATGATTTGCGGAACCGTGAGTTGTGTGAGTATTGCGAGTATTTTTCGACACGGTACCCTTTGGCTGACATGGACTCTGGATTCGGCTGGTGTCACATGTCAATTTGTGGATAACCAGAAAGATTGGGGTGTAGATTGCACAGCAAGAACAAGAAAGAAAAAAAGAAAGAATGAATGAAGGAGAATGACAGCTTTCTTGTGGAACGCCCAATGTGTTAAATCTATCCATTAATATTAATAGTCTTTCCCGTTGGCAGCAGTGCGTGTTGTACGTGACTTTTTCGTAACCCTTTCCAAATCAACATCTTTGGCAAGGTTCTTGGCCGTGTTATTGGGTTATTGCGACGGTAACGTTATCGTTTGATTTGTAGACGTTTTATTGCTTTATTGATGCGTTTTTATCAAAAGCGCAGCGTTTTGTTTGATGGATTGTTTAACTCTTTTTTTTTGGTCTACCCGGCTTTACCTGAGGCGTCGTTCCCCTCACCTCCCCAGGGGAAAACCGTCAGCAATTTTATGCTGGTAGACTTAAACCATACGCAATTTGCCTTGGGAAAGTTTCCTATTGTCAAAATTCCTATTTTGATTGGCACTTATGGGGAAGGGTGAGAAAATACAATAAACGATGGGATTGTTATGGGAAAGCTGACTTGCCTAAGGAGGAGTAAGAGGAGGAGGTTCCACTCCTTCTGTAAAAGACACGCATACGTTTGAAATCTGAATTATAAGACGAGAGACCAAAGTGGGTCTCGTTAATCTATGGAATTACAAGACAAGAGAGCCAAACTTTTAACTACAGTAAAATTTTACGAGTGTTCTTATGTTTTAAAAAATGGTTCTTGAGTATTTACATATATTTGCAAATTATGCATAGCCCAAAAGCCACTAATAAATTAGTAATGCTCACCTCCCGAAAACTTTGCACAAAATATTAAATTTTACGAGCTTAATTTGTGTGCGTGCTAAGCTTAAGGGCAGAGGCAGAGTGTGGGTGGTAAAGCAGTTGCCCTGGACAACAGCAACAAACAATGTCAATTACAGCGATTGAAAAGTGGCCAGAAAACTTGTAGTATAAACCAATTTTATTGGATGCCCCCAAAAAGCCGTCGACGCCATCGAACTAATCTTCTTAACAAGGCGAGTATTAGAGAGACACGACTTGTCTGCGGTACAGAGGAGAAGGGACAGCAAGGAGGGCACTGCTTCTATTCATATTTCAAAAGCCAACTTAGCGCGACTCGAAAATGGCGTCATTAAAGTTTACGAGGCTTGAGCTTGTGCGCCGTAAAGTATGCAAAGCTATTTTGTAATAAAGGGTATTTCGGCAAACATTTCGACATGAATTTTGAAATTCCCGACACTTGTGGTGTTTTCTCCATTGTTTTTTGGCCCAACAAGACACCGAGCCAACAAGATAGACTGGCAAAACTGCAAACTGCAGATGCCTTGGCTACTCATAGATCTTAGTAAGTATAGCTTTATATACATGCTGCATGTTGGCATAAAATCAACAAAAGTCATCAAAAGATACGCGCCTGCTTCGCTCGTATTCCTCACTTGAAAACTTTGCATATTAAATGTCATTTGGTAAAGTGGAATTAAGGAAGCAGAGCTTCAGGAAATGCTGTCATGGTTGTGGGAGCTGTCACAGCAAATTATGCTGAAATGCGTCTGTCGGTATGCGGATGTGGATGGAGGTAGCTGAAGCGGATGCGGATGCGGATGCGTGTAGGTTGCACATTTGCACATCGTCTGCGATTTCGAGGTGGGTTTTCGGGTATGCAATGAGCCATAAATGAAAACTAAACAAGATTTTGGCAAAGAGCGTATAGCTTGCTGCAAATTTTATGAGCTAATTTTAATGAAGTTGTTGAAAGCGCAGCCAAAAACTTGATGAATGTCGACACGAAACAGACAAGTTTATAAATTATGCCAAAGAAGTTAAGACGATGCCAACAAGAAGATGCTATTAAAACAGATACAGACAGACAGCCAGAATGTTATATGATTACAGTATTTTCCCGATGTAAACATTTTCACATTAAAACAGGAATCCAATGCCTAATGAATTGGCCTTTGTCACGGCTATCAGGATGCTATTGACCACACGCATTTGATGGACTTCAAAACCAATTAGATTCATCATTAGCGGCCACTTTGCAGTATCCAAAATGTTCTAAATTTCATGCTCCATTAAATGATCATTGAAGTACAATTTCAATAACAATGATAATGATAATGATAACAACTGCAGCCACAGTGAGAACAGTAACAGCAAATTAAAAATCTAATTAAATTAAAATCGAAATCTACCCAAGTAGCCAGTTGAGCTGCCTACGCAGCAACCATAAATCGAAACCGAAACAAAACCAAATTCAAATGATGGGGAGTTAACATCTCAGCGGTTTCTTTTGGGTCTACAGATTGGGGAAGTGGGAACTGGGGATTGGGAACTGGAGTTGGAATTGGAATCGGCTGCTTATAAGCGTGACGATTCCCATTTGAGAAAAACCGTGGAGAGTGTCAAATCAACATCATTATTCATTATCAAATAAATTGTTGGGTTTTTGTGGTAAACCGATGCCGAATCACAGTTGGAAACAATATTTGGAATATTTGGTATATTCTTTTAATTGAACTTTCCATAAGTGGATGGTTCTTTGTACGGCTGTACCGACCGAAGGGGGTTAATATGTTTTAACAAAGCAATCAATATCAAGGGGATAATTAAATAAAACTAATGATGCCAATGACAGCCAGCAAGCGGCTAATGATCACCCTATTTTATAACTATTTCATAAACTTCCTAATACATATCTACTTATGTGTGTGTTTAAACATAAAATATACTAATGCTTAAATATACTTTTCGAGCAGTGTTAGTCTAGAGTCGTGTTAATACGAGTTAGAGATTAAAGTATCTCTTAGTTGGAAACTCATTTGAAATATTTTTATATCTTCTTATTTGCACTTCTCACACTTTCGTGCACTTTTGGCTTGTTCCAGACAGATTTTTATGTAGCGTAACTAAACGTTAATTTATGGGCAAACGCTCGACTTTCTCTCTCACTTTTAGACCTTTTGCGTGAGTCCGCCCAGATCAGGAATTAAAAAGAAATTAACACGCATCCAAAAATTACTCAACTTTCTTGGTGGGTGCGACCCTCCCCCGTTAAGAGTGTGCGTGTGTGTGTGTGTTTGTGTGTGAAGCCAAGTGAATTTAATACCCTGTGCCAACCTTTTATATCTAATTGAGTTTATTCTGTTCTTTGGCTCGCCTCGCCTGGTTTGTCTTAATTTTAATGCTCTCGTAAAACAAGCGCAAAAATTGAAAGCCATAAAATACCAATGGGCCAACATTGAAAATTAAAATAAACACATAAAGATGCGTTGCAGACGATAACAAGTCTAGGCTTGCAAATTACACATATGCACACTATCTCTTTCTCATCAACTTTGACTGCCATTCTCCATCTCTTTTGCTCTGCAACACGCACCAAACGACAATAAATCAAACGGAGCGTAAAGCGCGTTTTATATTTTTGTCGGTGCTCGGCATTATAATTTACATTTTATTTGAAATATGCACAACACTTGTAAATAAAAATGTTGCACTTCATAGTGAATGACTGCAAGTTACCCTGGTTTTGGTGCTGAGTTTTTTTCATACACACAATTTGCTATTATTCATTGAACACCCCCTCTTCGCAGTGATAACAGGGTATGACATCGAAAGCGGAGCGCAGGAAACCTGCCTTTTGGCAGACCAATTATTTTCAATTTAAATTACACTTTTTTTCACTTTACTCTTATTATAAGTGATTTAACTGATACAATCTTAAACCTAATTTTTCATAATCTTTAAACACGCTTCGAATCTGTGTAAATAACAGTAACAATCCTTCTGAAATATTTGACAACACTGCACCAATGTCTCTGCTTGGATTAATTCCACTTCGATATTAAGATAACAAACAAAAACTACTCGAGCGTCAACAGGAATATATCATTAGGAAAATTATGAAATATCAACAGAAACACTTAGCAGTAAATGAAAATTATATGCCTGTGTGTGTGAGTGTGTGTTGACAAAAGGACACGAGGCAAGAACTCGACTTAGCTTGGGACTACAGAAAAAAAAAAGAAAAACAAACAACGAGCATATGAGCAGGCCATAAATTAGCCCGCATGAAGGCATCGGGCCTCGGAAGGCATCAGGTGGGTACGCAATGATTGCCGCACAGATGGGCGACCCTGCCCCGCCCACTTATCGAATAGTTTTCCGCCTATGGAGCTGGAAAATGCGTATGCACGAGATGTGTATGGAACAGGGGGGGAAGGAAACTTGCTGGAGGAGTTTGCTGTCAAGTCATAAAATAAAGTGCTGTGTCTACAAATGATTTGACTTATTCGTGCAGAACAAATCGTACGTCATTTGTTGGACTACTAAAAAGTTAAAATATCCCCGTACCCCCACCACACCCCCCACACACTCACTCCTACACACCCTGTAAGCCCATACTATCTGTGAACAATTGCGCAATTAATGTTTGCTGTTATATGGTGAGGATTCATGTGCGTGACAGCCCAGAGACAGAGATAGAGAAACTATAGAGGAGTGAGAGGGAGAGAGGTAGGCAAAGCAACCGACGCATTGTCGCCACTGTCGTCACTGATAGAGCCATAAATGTAGCCTTCAATTTCCAATTTTCCTACTTTCCGTGCTATTTTACGGCTTTACACATGTGCCAAGTTTTATGGAGCAAACAGACAGCGCTAAAATCATATTCCACTGCCAAATGGAATAATAAATTTATAATTAATTTGCATCTCGACGTATTTCGGCATATTTCACCATGTCAAATTGGCATCATGGCTCAAAACGGAAATTGAAATTAATTTACGACCGCTAAGTAATGGTTATAATAAGGATCCACTCGTTATCTCTACATGTCATTAACATTTTTGCCTTCATTCCACAGAAATTTACACACATTTTATAGACATTTTAATTGCATCTCGAAATAGTTTACTTCAAAGGGTTCCATTGATATTACTAAATATTTTAAGTATTTAAAATTTTAAATACAGAATTTGAAATCCCTTCAGCTAAAAGACAGCAACACGTCAACAACAACTCAAGTTCGAGTACTTTTGTTGTTATTCATTAATTTTAATGTTTGCACAACCTGTGTGCAATTTGGTAACAGAATTCAATTCCATTCCTGTTAGGGGTTGGGGGTAAGAGGTTTCAGAGGAGAACCAGCTAAACAGCTAGTAAAATGCTACGTCTGGGCCGCACGATAAAGCCAGAAGCCAATGAAGCTAAGTGCGGTTATGAACCCTTTTCACATTTGGCTGAAACAACAAAGGGCCAAACGTTTTGCAAAATGGCCAACAGAGTACTTGAAAACTCAAAGAGGATTGCATTTGCGTACTGGCGTTTTGAAAAGCTTTAAGAATTTAATGCCAGTTCAATAAACTCGCGGGCCACAACAATATCCTAGACCTTCCAGGACACCTAACCAAAAATTCAATCGATGCGCTGCAAACATGCAAAGTGCTTAAAATACATGCCTTGAATTATTGTTATTATTAGAATTAGAACTAAATGTTAACTAACGACAATTGTCGCTACAAATGCAAGAGCACAATCCTCCCCGCCCGCATGTCGCCTGCCACATGCCACATGTCGCATTCACAAGTTCAGTACAGTTGCGACCGTAAAACACCACCTGAGTACAGGCCTTAGTCGGAGTCTCCGAATCATCACAGCTTTGGCTTGTCAGCAAGTCACCGAGTACCTGTATCAATGTCACGCAGCAGCCCAACATATGTTCAGCAGTGGCAGGGGGAAGGGTGCTACAGGGTGTCCATTTGGGACGCAGCCATGTAATTTGTTATCCAATAGTTTATAATTGCATCAAAATAACGCACGCACATGCCAAGACTAAGCCCAAAACTGCGATGCGACTTATTATGAAAGCAAACATGTTTCTGTTCTCTGGAACGACCCCTCGATTGGGCAGCAGCCCCTCTTTTCTGCTCTGCCTTTGTCTTTCCATTCCTTCCATTCTTCCTTTCTCCCCCTTGCAACAACTGTCCAATACAATTTAATGCTATGTTTAACATTTTGTACATTTTTCTCTGTTTGTTGTCGTTGTGGTTACTTCTGCTGGTCCTAATTTAATTTTGGATCTGACTTCACTTTCTGTTTGATTTATGAATTTTTGAATCAATTTGACAACTATGTTAAAGTTGTTTGTTAGAAGGATGGAAGGGCGTGGTATTAGTTAACATGTTGGATAAACTAATTATTAAAATGCTTCAAAGCAACGGAGGCTTGAGGGTTCTACTTAACAATAAACCAATTTTTATTGACCTTAAAAGCATGTCAAAATATTTTTTAAAAGCCTTAAAATAATTTCTCTTAATTCTATAGCAAGTTAATTCCATTTCTATAGGCTTAAAACAGTTATTAACGTTTTTTTCTGTAAATCAATTGCAAATATACTAATAATAATAAAATAGAGACAACAAAGCTTTGAGTTGAAAAGTAGTTTATACAATATTTTGTTTTTAATATCTGTAATTTTAACTTAAATCTTTGTATATTTTTTTATGAAATTGGCAACTGTTTCCATTTGTTTCGCTCTGTTTGACATTTACACGTTTTGACAAGCATTTCAAATCTCTTCAAAATATTACCCCAAACCCTGAATTTATTTTTTATAGTTATACTCCTGTTTAAAAAGATCCCTAGTAAAAGATACACATACACAAAACAATCCACTTAAGTGTGTCTTGTGTCTTGTGTGTGTGTCCGGAACTTAGGCGCTACTTAAAAATATTTTCAAATCAAAACCGAGAACATCAAATGATTTCGAGGCGTGACGAAACATGTTGAAATGTACATACAACTTGCTGTTGCATGTGGCAAGCTGATCGACAGCAACTTGTGCGGAAACCAGCGACCGGGAAGCGTGTGTCTCTTTGAGACTGGTGTACACGTTTTTCTACTCGCCGCTGGCGGCCGTCGCTTTTTTTTTTGACAACTCAACTGACGTATTACCCAATGGGGGAGTGGGACGTGCCTTTGGCTACGCCTGCCACAACTAGTCCACCCCGCAAGCTGTGCTTGCCACACGGGAACGTCATCAATCTAAAACTGAAATAGAATGTTGAAAAATCTCAGCGAATCTCTTGATGGTTTGTTTAAAATGCATGTTAAATGTCCATGCCTTTCGCTTTTCAACTGGATTTTGATGGAACGACGTCCGGGCACGAAGCCAGCGGACATTTCATGGGAAAGTGTTATAATTCAGATTGCTCAGGCACTCACTGATAATTGATTTTTGATACCAAATCGTTACAAGGCATTTAAAATTCTGATTTGTGGAAGGGATTTTAAAGGCGATTAATAGGAGTCAAATCAAGTGATGTCAGGCTTAATAATAAGTAGTAAATTGTTACTATTAAGATAGTATTAGAGAAGTAGTAGGTTCAAAAATTAAAATAGTTACAGAAATTAAGAAAGTAAAATTGTATTATTTTACTACTACTTAATAATAAGTACTAGATTATCATTAAGATAGCATTAGGCAAATACTAGGTTCAAAAATTGAAATGGTATCAAAAAATCAAACAAATGTAGAAATAAGCGAAAAGTTAAATAACAGAAATAGTAGTAGATATTTTAGAAATGGTATTAAATATTTTAGCGGTAGAAGTTAAGAAAAGAGTATAGCAATGTTTCATCGTTTAATCATTGGTTGGAGTTAACTTAAAAATATTATGCATAATTTAGGAGTAGTTGAGAAAAGTATTAAAAATAGCAGTAGTAATGCAAAAAATAGTTCTTAAAATCTATATCCCAATTCCAAAGACTTTAAGGATCTATACTATAACTATTGTCAACTTTTA
Organism: Drosophila acutilabella; assembly: GCA_035046005.1. Lineage (NCBI taxonomy): Eukaryota > Metazoa > Arthropoda > Insecta > Diptera > Drosophilidae > Drosophila > Drosophila acutilabella. Next base: position 19,903,464 of record JAWNOK010000013.1, read on the forward strand.
CCAGTAATTGACAGAACTTGTCAGATCGTGTCAACTCGGCTTCCCTCGGCTTGCAAAACTAATAACAAAGCTGGACCACAAAGCAACGAGTCCGTTTCACCGAAATGATTTTGCCACAACCAGAAACAGAACCAAATCCGAAACCAAATTTGGAACAGGCAAAAAAGGAGGAATTGAAGTATACGCTGTTTTTGTCAAGCGTGCAAAAAACGGCAACGGCAACTGCCAAACCAACAAAACCACTCGACGTGTCAACTGAAATGGAAACGGAGTTGGAGTAAAAGAGAGTGGAGAAGGTGAAGAGGGAAGGAGAGGGGAGAGCCTGAGTTGGCGCAACTTTTTGGCTCTGGTCTGTGGAGTGACATGAAAAGGACATGTCACACCGTATGCGCACATTAAGTGTAGCCACAATTTATCAAGCCGCATAAATCTAAATAGAGTCTGAGTCTGGTCTGAGTTTTCGGCTGTCGTTTCTGGCTTGGGCGCATATCACAAAAGTCAAAAAGCTAATTTGCATTTAAAAGGCGAACGGTAAAGGACCAACAACAAGAACAACAATGATGCTGCCATGCATGCAAAATATATTTTAAGCAATATTTTCAATTTAATAAGCCAAGATAAATGAACAGAGTCAGCAAAAGACCAAGATAACAGCATATTGCCATCTCTTTCCTTTTGTAACTTGGCATATGTGTCCCAAGTGTCCTCTGTCTTGTGTCCTGTGTCCTGTATCCTGCTTATTTGCATAGTTTGTTGAGCTGGACTATTTCTGTCAATATGCCATGCACTTCATCAAATGATTCCTTCGGCTTTGGGATATGCTAAAAAATAGCATTGCTCTGTACTGTGTTCAGTCGATAAGATGCCTTTTGTGTCAACTCTTTGGATTGTGGCTTACAGCAAAAATGAGAAAAGTTAAATTACTTTGCTTATTTAGCCATATTTTATGTACCATACTTCAAATTGAATTTGCTTAACTGAACAGATAAGCTACTCGAGTATTCAACAACACTGAGCTACAAAATAGAGTTAATAAAATGAAGTCTTTATTGGGTTTCTAATTTTATTTAACTTAGTGGTAGATTTAAAAGTAATATTTATAAGGAATGTCTTGATGAGTGTGTGTCACAGAGTTTCCCCTAAAGTATTCCTATTGAATTTGTATTAACAGAAGGCTTCGAACATTGCTTACTTATGATACTAAGATTTTACCCCATGTTGTACTACTTGTTGTTCAGTGTTGCCTGCGTCTTTGAGTACTTGGCAAAATTGGGGCATAATCAAATAAGTTAACGAGATGTAACCAACTGACAATTGACGCATATAATTGCCTTGGCCAGCAAAATTCAACAATTGGCAAATTTTGCCAAACCTAAATACGTCACGAGACATGCGACGACAGTTTATTTGTTTGCCGTTTTGCCACTTACCATTTGCCGTTTGCTGGCGCTGTCACACTCACAATCTCAAGGATCACAGGAGCAAGAGTCCTGTGCGAGCATTGCGGTCGCAACTGAAATGCAATGGAGCGTGCCACAAATGGCAGCCAATAGAGCTGAAGCACAGCTCAAGTGGCCACAGGACACTGAGCATAAGACTCTGGACACAACACTAGACACTGGACACACAAGACATCAGCGTTCATAAGAAATTCGCTGAGCCGTGAAGTAATTTCGTAGGCGTCGCCAAAGACAGACGGACAGACCGAAGGACATTCGGAGCGTAGTGTGGGGATGTCCTGTCATTTGAAAGCTCAGGAAACAGGCAATTTGAGTTTTCAATCGCTGTTAATTAGCATTGGGGGCACTCCAACTATTGACAACTTGTCAACCATGTCCATGATTTTCGTCAATTTGCAGTTGCATAATAACTGTGATAATCACACCGATGACAACGATGATTCGTCCACTCATGCGAGAGTGTACTGCATTTGGCCCGTAATTTATTCATGAATGGAAATTGTAGTATCAATGCGTTTACAAAGGAACTTTAAAAAGTATTTTAAAGCAGAAATAATTAATTTATTTTATAACAATTTAACTTAGACTGTGATTTACCTGAAACTATAGCAGTTTAAAGAACTTAGTTAAGCTTTCTACGTTTTTTCCACTTTAACTGTTTTTTCTTCTTTTGCTCTTCCACCTCTTCTGGTTGGCTGCAAAAGACAGCTGTCATTTTGGGAGGAAGCTGCTGAATCAAACTGTCAGCCTGTTGCTTGGTCTTGATACAGTTTATGCCTTTGGCACTTTTCTGGAAAATGGTATCTCTATCGCATCTGATATTTAGACCCCGTACTCTTTAAAAAAGAGTAAAGGGGGTCTATTAAGTTTGTCAGAAGCGAGATGTGCGTAACAGGCAGAAGGAGGCGTGGCCGACCCCATAAAGTATATATATTCTTGATCAGCATCAACAGCCGAGTCGATATAGCAATGTCCGTCTGTCCGTCCGTCCGTCTGTCCGTCTGTCCGTCCGTCTGTATGAACACCTGGATCTTTTAAACTACAAAAGCTAGAGACACCAAATTTGGAATGAAAGTCCGTTTATGATGTATGCAGATCAAGTTTATTTCAAATTGTTGCCACGCCCCCTACCGCCCCCGCAATAAGCAAAAAACCAGACACACCTCGAAAAAATTTGTGTTTTAAGCGAATAACTCAATAGTTATGGCACTTAGGAGCACCAATTTTGGTACGCAGGTTCCCAGAGACAGCCTAAATGCAATGTCATTTAAAGTTTTGAGCTGCCACGCCCCCTTTGCTCATAGGAACTAAAACACTCTCCAGCTTCAATGCCTTTTTGAAGGCATTAAATCAAATAGTACAGTGTTGTAATTTAACATACGCTTAGAGAATTACTATTTCTAACTTTCCTGAAAGTGGCATCAAAATCCTATGTCAAACAACAGAGAAATTACGGTTCAAAGTCGAAGTTATTTAAAAGCAAAATCACTGCATGCGCGCAACACATACAAACAAACACAGAAACATACAAATATATGTTCGAACGTTTTCTCTACCTGCTTTGGCGGCAGCGCTGCCCGGAGCCGCTGGCCGCGCCGAACAATGCTATACATACACACATATGTATGAGCACACATACATATTTGCAAATAATTGGAAGAATGATAGAAGAGGAGTGTGGTGCAACTGGAAGAGTTGCGGCGCAATATGGAACCTTCGTATGGATCGCGGGTTCGAATGCTGACAATGACGATTGTTAATTTATTTACTTTTTAATTTTAATTCAAAATGTAAATATTTCATTTTAATTTTTTTAATTTCATTTTAAAATTTTTATTTTAATAAAATGGGCACTACTATGGGAGTACGGGGTCTTTTACAGTCGGCTCGATCGACTGTAGCCTTTCTTACTTGTTAAGACTTGAATTCAATAGAAAATTCCTTCGATAAGCTCGACATATTTCGCCTGAAGAAAAGCTTTGCTGATTCGATTTTTTGTTGCGCTGAACACAAGTGGCAAATGCAACAAATGTCATTAAAAACGTGATATAAAAATATATTTTATGTTTGCAGAACTTGTGAGCGTGTGTATGTGTCAGCAAGTGTGTGTGAGTGTGTGTACTCTATTTAGTGCTGCGGATTTTCTTACTCTGCTCATTTTATGCGGCAAATATATAAAAGCGCAAATGGCATACGAGATGAGGTTTGAGCGGTTGGAACGTAGGTTGAATGACCTAGGACAATAGATTTATTCTTGGGGTAGTTGATGCCGCTGCCCGCTATCCGCTGCCTGCTGCCCGCTGTGCTGATTAAGGGGCGTTTTCAGCTTCTTTAAGAAGGGTTATTACAAGGGTTTTGTCCCATTTCGATTGCCTTCAGTTTGCTTTAAAGTTGGGTACTGTACAGGCTACAGTGTACAGAGTACAGTGCCAATTGCCAAGCAATTTTCAGGCAATTGGACGCCCTAATGAGACCAGGTATTACACCAAGTTGGGAGTACCATAACTAAATTCCCACGTAACAATACCCCAAAGTGAAATGCAGTAAGTAAGTTGGAAGAACGTGGCATGTTGCATGATGATTGGCACAAGACGACGCCTGTTCATTGCCAGACATTGCCATCAGCTCATCGTCTTTATCGTCCTTTGGTATTCCCAAAAGCAACAGGGGCACATTAAGTCGACTGGCAAACAGCTGCAATTTGACTTGGCTTCGACTCGTTCTTGTTGCTTCAGTAACTGCAGTATCTGCAGCTTTCTGGCTTTTCCAGCTGCATATTAAATATAACACAAAATGCATATTAAATGCCATAAGCCACAAGAACTGCCAATGCCCAATTTCTCTCCCAAAATTCTCCTTCCAATCCGAGTCTTAGTCAGGTAGCATGCCAGAATCCCCAGTAGCTTAGCTGTAAAACCTTTAAGACTTGACGGAAACGCTTCGAGTTGTAAAATTTTATAAGTTTACTATTTTGGGATTGCTTTTATTTTGCGGTGGACTAAAATGAGACTTGGCTTTTCTACCGTAAATAAACTTCTTTAGATGCAGACTTTTAAAGATTTACTTAAAGTATTTAAGATTGTAGGAAACAAGAAGTCTGTAATTATAAAACAATACTTTAGTTAATCGAAAATTGATCAAACCTATTTAAGGTACAGGCACCTTCTCTTCACTCCTTTCAACTCCATCTCATTATTCTTATTATCCTCCTTTAGTTTGGGGTAGCTGCCTTTGGCTGAACTCCTTCTTGAAGCTTAACAAATTTAGCTACCAGCTTGACAATTAAACATAAACAACTTGGGTAAGTTATTCGCCTTCGACTTCGTGTTTCAACTCAAGTCCTTTGGAATAAAATCCACACCGTCTAATTAAACAAACTTCAAAAAGTCGACGTGTAACCACCATAAATGAACATTAACTTGAAAATCATAAAAAGGAGTAAATGAAAAACTCTATCGCAGAGTTCTCACAACATCGCATCGCGTCGTCTTCAAACATAAACAAAAACTCAGACTCAAATTTCATAGCATAATAAATGGCGCACACAGTTCCCAAAACTCCCACCTCGATTCCTCCCACTCCTCCTCCTCCTTCTTCTAGTCCTTGTGCTGAAGTGATGAAGTAATGAAAGTGTGCACCATGGCGAAAGAAAAATTACAATTCACGAGCGAAACGCAGTTATGAACTTTTTGACGTGCTAAATAATGCACAGGATAGTGGCTGCCGGCTGGCCACAGGTAAGGGGGGGTTTAAGAGGTGAGGAGGTGCCCAGTTTAAGTTCTCCTCTCATGGGTTGCAGGGGCAGAAACGGGACACTTCTTCATTAACTTCAGCGGACGCCTGATGATGATGAATTTTATATAAAATACTTAAATACCTGCAATTTAACTTTTGTTCGTGCTGCTGCCCCTTGACCCCTGTCCACGCCTCACCTCACCCTTCTATCTCCCTTGGCATTTCAATATGCAACAGGGCGTGTTTCTTTTAATTTAAATTGACTTCCCTCGGACTCCCAACGGGTTTAAAGCGCCAAAAAACTAATCAAAAAGCTATAAAAAAAAGTTTCTCCCTCAGGAGCAGCTGTTTTAGTGGCTGGCATAGAACAGTACTTTGGTAATACTCATGCTCTGTTTATATTCTGAATTTATATCTTTTCTTTCTTAACTCTTTCTCTGCTTTCTGTTCTGCTTTTGGTCAGAAAGTGGATAGGCAAATAAAAAGACAAACGTTTTTTTTTTAAGAACAGACGAACAAGTGGATCGAAGTAGTAGTCTTGAAGAAGTTTGGCCATAATTTGGTAGTAGTTATATTCTGTTTTCTTTTCTTAAACTACTCAGTCAGTCTCTATACAGTTCATTTAAATTGTAGTACAGCAACTACTGAAAATATAAACTCTTTTGGAATTGATTGCCCGATTTGCTATATCATTTTACCATTCGTTAATTACTTTGGTTCAATGTCAGATATTTATCCATACGCACACATCGCGGGGAGGAGTCTGTAACCCTTCCATCTGAACAGAATCTCGCTGCACTTAACCAGACTGTCAGTCCAACTGGATGCACATAATTAATTAACGGCTGACAGCGCTACCAGCCAGATCCACATCCATATCCATAACAATATTCTCTTACTCACATACTTGCCCTCTCTTTCTGTCCCAATCCATCTCTTTCACTCGCCCTTTAACTAACAGAAATGTCAAAAATGCAAGTGACAAGTGTGAAAAAAGGACGAGCAGAAGAAAAACGACACACGGCCAAGTAAGGAAAACAAAAGCCAAGTTAAAAGACACACACACACACACTCACACATGACACTACTTGTATGGAGTGTGTTTAAGGGGGGTAGAGTGGGGGAGTGTCCTTGTTGTGGGCGTTGTCTGCTTGAAGACATCGCGCATTCGTGCGCAGTAAAATAAATTGAAATTTTAAAATGTATGAAATTAATTTTTGGCTCGCACCAACGCGTTGACTTGACTTTCCTTGGTTTGCCACTGTTTTGGCCCCGTCATGCTGGCCCTCATGATATCACATGATTATTTATCTTTTACGCACACTTAGACAGCAGTCGACACATATGCAAAACGGCAGCAAGGATAATGCCTTTGCTTTGCCCTTCCCTTTGCCTTTGGGTGCTGCTCCTGACACTTTTGCCAACACTTTGTCAAGTTTTTAGTATGTTGTCAGCTCTTCTCATTTTGTGCTTTTTTCTTGCTGCTCTTTGTCTTAGCCATTTGTCAAACACTTTGCGTCATGACGTCATCTGTTAAAGAAGTCTCCCACCAAAGGTTTAACCTCTGCTGATGCTTCGATCTAGAGTCTCTTGTCTGTCTCGTTTTACACTTGTTATCTGCCCCCAAAGTAACTTGTGTGCTGTGCTAAATTTACATATAGATTAGCAAACGGATTGCACTTGGCTGTTGGTACCGTAGGCACTCGGGAAAATGACCAGCCATCAATGGGCATTGGAAGTGGTATGATCAAAGGGATGGGAACATGGTAAGAGGACATAAGCATGGCCGTGGTCATGTTGTCTGCATTGCATAAGTGGAAATCATTAAGTTCCCTGCGCATCTTGTAAACTCATGCGTAATCCTCGAAGACTCCCCAATTCCCCACGTTTCCATTCAGAGTCCTGGTCAATTGTTTTCAGGACGAACACAGGCGCGCATTGTTGCCATTTCCGTTTGGACCAGGTCCTCTCCTCGGGCTGGACTCTTCTTCATTGTAAGCGCGTAAATCCCCTGACAACACTTTTGCCTTTCCACTTAATACAAAGAAAATTTTTGCAAAAAGCAGTCGAACAATCCTTGAACAATGCATGAAATAATTGCACAGCATACAGCACAAGTGTGTGTGTGTGTGCCTGTGTGTGTGAAATGTTGTGGTCCTTAAAGAGCACAATGATGATGACTGGGGAGCTTTTTGGTTCGCTCTGTGACTATTGGCTGATGGGCATTAAAATGCGGATGATGAGGCTTAAGTAGTTACACACAGACTCTTCAGTCCTCAAAGTGATGCTAGCATATGTGTGGAGTAAGGGATATTACATGGAGTACTTAGGGTCGAACTGCATCACACTGAAACTTCTTGATATCTGCGAAATTATAAAGCATGCAACAATAATAAATGAATGCTACACATCTGTTCCATTACAATATGAATTTTGCGTCACTTGGCAACCAGAAAGATGATACTCTTAAGCTTTAATTGACTGCGAATGTATTTAAATACAAGAAATGCTGATCAATTGCTGGAGTAAACAAGTTTACAATTTTATAAGTTATTAGCAGAGATTTACAGGAAAAGAAATAAATAAAATTATATTTTTTAAAACAACTAGTAGAAAAGTCAATTGAGAACTACTCAAAACAAAACTGTGTTCCTAGTTTACCAAATAAGACAATTCCTGCTAATTTTAAACCTAATTCAATATATAATTTATTCTTATGGATCACAGATATTTACAGTTCAACACTTACCACTTCAGCTGCTTAGCTTATTAAATTAAGATAATTCCTACCGAAGCGACGTTTCCTTTAAGTTTTGCCACTTTTCACCCTATCGGGAGCACCTTCCCGTACCAGTAAAATAGGAAAAACATTAAAAGCATCAAATGCAATGCAAAACAGACAGTCATAACAAAAGCAACAGAAGCAACAGCAACAAGAGCACACAAAACTGTATCATTATCATAAAATTTAATGTTTATTGCAATGATGAAAAGTCTACACAAATGCGACAACAGCGGCTGTCCAAAATAAATAATTACCATAAACAGCAGCCAGGATGTCGCTGAAGAAGGTGCAGTGGCAGCAAAAGGAGCAGCAGAGGGAGGCGGGTGGGTGGGCGTATCAAGAGGGAACAGCTGTTGGGGAGTGGGGTGCTTGTCAGTGGCACATCAGGCGCTGATCTGATAGGCAACAAAAGAATGCCAAAGGGATTGAGCCCAGTTAATGCCATTGGCATTTATCAAATGCCAGAAGCGCCAAGTGGCACAGTGGTGAGATGGAGCGATGGTACAGTGGTGTGGGTGGCGCGTGTTGTTTTAACATTGTCGCACTTGTAATTGCGTTTGTATCTCCTCCACTTTGGCTGCTTTAATTCAAATTTACGTTAATGGAAAATCATTACGCACAAATGTGTAAAGTGCACTTTTCATAGCGTTTCATTTGCCGTGTGTTTTTCGCAGCGTTTTTAATGCATTTTCCTCGACTGCTTTCCACAAAAATAAACTTTGCTGATGCAAATTTTTAATGAGCTTCAAGTGCAGTTTGGCAGCTGTTGCCCGTTGGCAGTGGCTGCTTATTACTGATAAGCAATGCAAGTTGTTGCATGCCACATGCCACATGCTGCATGCTACAGCAAGTTTACACTCAGCTGTCGTTGGGTTTAAACTTTGACTGTGAATGAAGGCAACTCATTCTGATTGCCTTGGGCTTTTCACATTTCCACATGATTAAAGGAAATAAACGAAAAGCTGCTGGGAAACTCTGAACATTTGCGGAATCTGTTTAAATATCCCAATTGTTTTAATTCGGTCTGATAAGTTACCTCAACGGATGACTACCTCTATTAAATTACACATGCAGGATATTCTAAGACATATCATTATTCTTTTATATATAAGTAGTTTGTTTTTCATTTATTTCTAATTCAAAGGGTTTTTAAATATATGATGGGTCTACCGAAAAGCAGATTTAAATTTGTTTTGATTAATGAATGTTAATTGAGATTAAATTCCTTGCTAAAGTCCTCAATAAATCCCATCAAAGCCCTTTATTCTGTTAAACACATTTATATAAGTTTTAAGTAACATTAAAGATATCAAACTTTCAGTTGAATGAAAGCAAATCAAAGCTTTTTTCCCTAAAAATATTAAAATTTTTATGTTTTCTGACCACGCACAACTTTCAGTACATTTAATCAATACCCAAGGACCTTGGAAAACTTGGAAACAGTCTCGTAAAAAGCACGTGCTGTCAACTGTGTCAAAGGGAGGCCCATGCCCCAATACGACACACAAATCGACCCTACCCGACCCATGCCGCCCCATTAGGGAACGCTCCCTAAACGGATTTCATTGTCAAGGACGCACGCACAAAAATAAAGAAGGAAGAAGGATATAAAGCGACTCCCGATGCCGGCCGGCGTGACCTTGAGGCAAATTGAGCGAAAAGCTTTGGAGCAGGAAAATTTGCCATTTACCACAGAAATGTCAGCCACTTGGCCTTGGCAATGACATTGAAACATTGTAGGAGCCCCCATGGCAACTAAAAGGAATCTTTTGAAATTTTGTTACACTTACTGGTGTTTGTGTGTGCGTGTGTAAACTAACAGGAAGTGGTTTATCATAATGGATGAGCTCGTTGGGTGGGTGGAAAAGCTCAAGGAAAAACTCGACGTCAGCTTGGCAAATGTTTGCTGGAAACAGAGCTGGGAACTTGGAGCTTAAGACTAGGAACTATGTTTGTTTGAAGGTCAGTTTGAGATTCCCTTTTGGTTCAGCTGGGCCAAGTTGAAGGTTTGGAAGACTCCCATTGGAAAATGTTACTAACTGTAGCAAGTTGAAGGAGGTTTAGTGGTGTTTCCCATCCTTGAAGCTAGCTAAAGAGGGTTGAAGGAGTGTTGTAATAGTTTCCTTGTTCGTGAAAAGCTTGAGAAAAAGAGAATGAATTCAGTTAGGGGACACAGTAAGAAGCAACTTAAAGATTACTGGCAACTAAAGCCACACACATAGTTGAAGGAGATTTAAATGTATTTAGAAAACCTTGAAACAAATGGAAAGAAAGACAGAAGAAGCTTTTGAGAGTTAAATTTCTGGGTATGCCCCAAACCTTGAAAACATGTGGTTGTGGACGAAACTATACACAGTTAAGTTAAAAAATTACTGTACTAAAATGCCTAAAAGTATTACTAACTAGGTAGCAATCCCCTGTGCCACTTCCATTTAAAATCGTAAGTCTCTTACTCCTTTTCCAATAAGTTTTCGGGGAACTACGTACCAGCGAAAAACAATTGTTGATTCCCAAGCCAGAAACTGCTCAGACAAAAGCATTCGAACTTTATTCGAAGTTCGAACAGATACCCCTCAATTGGGTATTTCAGTACTAGACAACATAAAAACCATAGAGCACAGTAGAATTCTCCCTTATTCGAAAATCGCTGAAACCACCCCGTCGATTCAGTTACTTTACGTCAAACGTAAGCGAGCGAATAACGTAATGCGTGCGTACTCTCGCAAGCATAGACAGTGCTCTCGTTCTATATCTCTAAATCATCGCTCTCTCTTGCTAACTGAGAGTTTTCGCTCTCTCGAAAGGTAACAAAGCCAAAGTCTTGCCGTGACTGTGACTTTTTTCGGGGTGGTATTGGCCATGGGGGAGAGGTGAGCTGTGGACTGATGGTGTGAGTGTGGCTGTGGTTGGTGGTTCAATTGGTTGGTTGTTGGCATAAACAAAGCACACGGACACACACCCTTACCACCACTCACTGCCTGGGGAGGGCTGACATTTTCCCGAGCGAACGCCGTGTTGCTTCCTAGGAAGCACGAGCGACGTCTACGTCGTCGTCGTTGTTGTCGCTGTCGTCGCTTGCAGCGCAGCAATTTTATAAAAGTGACTGCGGCAAGGATATTTACAGTCAGTCCATGCAGAACCTTTGATAAGGCAACAACTCAACACAGTTACAGCTCGTTCAGCGTATTTTTCCAATCGAAAGTTACGTTTTGGCGCCAAACGAGAAAACATTTTTCTTTAAAAACAATCAACGAAAGTTTGAAGAATTTGATAACTCTAAAACGAGTGCTTTGCAAATAGACACAACAGTGCAATAAGTGAATTATTTAATTGCAAATAAAAAAGTTTAAAAAGAACAATGGCAATCGCTTACTTCATACCCGATCAGGCGCAACTGTTGGCCAGAAGTAGTCAACAGGCAGCGGGAAATAACACAACAAATACTCGGGAAAACCAGTCCCAGCAACAGCAGCAACAACCGCAGCAACCGCAGCAACAACAACAGCAGCAACATCGTCGGCAACAACAACAATTTCGCGCCAACATTTCCGTGCCTTTGGGTCAAGAGCAAGGAGCCATTTCCATGTCGGAGTTTGGCTGCTGGGAATTGTTGGCCCAAATCTTCTGCTACGCCCTGAGGCTATACAGCTACAATTCCACTCAGCGAAGACCGACGGTCATACAAATCTCCTTTGAAATCAGCGCTGGCTCCAGCAATCAGGATACCAACGAAAGAGATGGAGATGACACTGGAGATGTGACTGATGCGAGCCCAAAAAGGCAATAAATTTAGCTACGAGATGAAAGACTACACACATAACACTCACCTACACAATTTGGGTATTGTACAGTTTTTTTGGTGGCAGCTCAATCAAAGCGCATTGTGATTATTTGGGGGAATACCGAGACAGAGAGAGAGAGGAAGGAGAACAAGTTGAAAGTGCTATCGAAATGTATTTTATAATTGATTTTTTTAAGGAAATTCAAAATTTGTCAACGATTTGCTGAAAGTGATATATTTGTTGGTACTTTTTGGTGTCAAATTTTTCTAGTAATTTTAAAAGGAGTCGAGGAGGTTAAGCGAGGAGAGCAGAGCTGAGTAAAAACATTTTTGTAAGCCTAAGTTTCATAAATGTTTAATGGTTTCGGGTTGTAAAGTTGGTTCAAAATAGGCGTCGCTGCATGACTTATTACAGTAATGTTGTTTACTTAAACTAGCATCAGTGTCTACATTTAAACAAGCAGTCAAAATAACACTATCATAACTATAAATGCCACATTCAAATTACTAAACTATATGTCAAATTTAAGCATTTCAATTAGCGTAAATAAATCATATATATATACTCAAACAAGAACTTAGCTAAAACTGGAATGAAGCAACAAATGTAACAAATGAAAAATACAACAAAGACAACAACTATATTGTACAAAATAGAATTTAAGCAGACAATTTTTATATACATACAAAACTAAACTAAACATCAAATAAAATAAATGTCAATAAAACTGCAAACAAAATACAAAAGAATAAACTCAAAACCGCCGAACCAAAAGAAAATATAACCCAAAAATTACATAGATTACAAACATAAAATAAAAGTCCAAAAAGCAAAAAAACTTTTAAGCAATTTTTGATATTAATAAACTTAAACAAACTACCAGAAAATATCTATGCATATTTTACGATTATTATTGATTTTAGCAAAATTAAATATACTCTATTATTTATGTTTCTCTTCTTTGACATTTGACGTAAGCGGCTAAAAAGTGTCAAAACTTAAAACACATTTGTAAGCAATTTAAGCCTTTTTTATAAGACAAACAAAAATAAATACAATTTTATACAAAAAATATTTTATCTTATTTATGTGTTGGTTTGAACTGGGTTTATGCTGGAAAACTTAATAATAATCTCTGACTGTTAACAAAAAGACAGTTAATGTTAGACATTTTTATTTTAGTAAAATTTTGACTAACTTTACTTAGTCTCACTGTCAGGACCTGCACACCGGGTAAACCAGGGATTGTATACCTCCAAAATGTTGATTTTCATCTGCTTCAAAAGTTGCATCGCCAAATGGTTGAGCAAATTCAGTTAGCATCGTTTGGTCGCTAAACAATTTCATGTCCATAAAGTTGTTGCTTGGAAAGTGGTTAAATTGATTTCCGTGTTCGTGAACTGGCTGAAATTCGGAGCTATAAACTGTTTGATTTTGGAACGTTCCATTTTCAAAATCCTCAGTTTTAGACCAATAATCAGGATTCAAACGATTCATATTTTCAAATATGGGCATTGTAAAGTAATTTGCTCGTTCTTCTTGCTTTTTGGCACAGGGAACATTACCTATGTTGTTGTTACAAATACTCTCCGGTTGATATGTGACAGGAGACGTAAAGTTTTCCATTTCTTCAGCACAACGATTAACATTATAGCATTGTTTGGTATTGGATTCATGGCCATGGGAGTCACAGCCACAGCAGCAAGAGCCATAGCATGGTCCGGTATTGGATTGATCGACATACTCGTATTGGTATTCAAGTTGATCATAATTTTGTTTGTTCTGGTTAGTTGCTACACTGATTGCATGACTGTCTTGGCCATGTGAATCACAGCCACAGCAGCAATAACCACAGTTTGGAGATGCACAATATTCACAGTACCCAAACTGAGAGTTGCTGTTGTCGACATGATTCTCGCTATATGGATAGTCTTGACATTGGTCTGAAATTGACCAAATAGTACTCCAGTTAGCTTATTACTTAAATCTGAACTTACATTCATTATAGCCTGCATAATGAGCACTCTGATCGCTATAAAATTAGTTTGTTGTAAGACGAAATATATGGTATATACTCAAATACATACTGCTGCATATCGGTGTATATACCAGTATTTGGTAGAGTTATGTATTCCATCTCTGAAGAATTATTTTCCATGTTTCTCACATCGTCTGCCTTCATTTTTAGCCTTAATGCGAGTTGGAAACCATTCGCGCTTTAGGCCATGCCAAGTGTCAAGGAAAAAAGAGCCACAAAAAACCATTCCAAAATTTTCTAAATAATTTAAATAGTTTCAGTCCCGACTGCTGAGAGTTGAACAAATCGAAAAGCGTTTTAACCCTTTGCAACCCACAAGGAAAGTGAACAAACATTAGTAGATTCGTATCGTTTAAGCCAATATGTCACCTCGAACCTCGAAGGGACAAACAAATTCTGTTGCAAGCAAGCATATTTCTGTGGTGTCATGCCACAAGTTGCGGCAAGGGTTAAATTAAAAGGTTACGCTGCTTAAAAACAGAGTGAACTAACTGGCAAATGCTCAAGTCATCAGGGTCACGCACCCTCTAGAGCACACACACACTCGATCCCAAAAAGTAACATCTGTGACAAATGATCCATAGTCCCTGATAACCGCGGACAGTCAAAAAGTTTTCCTTTTTTTCTGAATCGTGAGTTTAATAATTATGCAAACATTTTGGGCCGCTAATTTGCCACATTATCTTAATTTAAATCGCGCAAAAGCGCAATGAACAAATTTAATTGTCGTGACAGGACAATAAGCCAACTGGGAATTAGGGTCCTTGCTTGACCCTGTCCCTTCCTCTGTATCCTGCCCCCAAAACTCTAACCCTTACCACGTTTAGGGTTAAGTGCTCTCTCTTTTTTTAATTCGCGTGTGGTTTGATTTTTGGCAACGATAAGGCACTCGGAAATTATAGGGTATGCAAATGCTGTTATATACCCAATATACGTTTTGTCGCGTGTCCTGTTCCTGTTCCTTTTCCTGACTTCAGGATTGTATTTTTAGCGCCTGCAATTATGCTTGGTATGCGAGTGTGTGTGTGTTTGTGTGTGTGGCAAACAGTTTATGATAAAATATTTGAAGTTAATTTACAGAGACATAAGTTTAAAGTGTATTTAAGATCACAATCTCTACTCAATATTTATTTGAGTGCTTGAAGGAACTTCATGCATTTTATTTAGAAAGATTAAGATACTTAGTTTAAATATATAGATTTCATTTTAGTTTTCAAGACATTTCCATAGTTATTGTTAGAGCAATAACAATAAAGAATAAATTTTGTTTATATTTCCTTTAAGGACATGCTTTAAGTGAGTGGCTTTTAAATTCAAAATAACATAACTAACTGCTTCAATTAATTTTGTGTTTCTTCTGTGTTTCATTTGAATAATCGCTTCATTTACAATAAAGATAATAAATAAAATATATCTGGCATGCAATTACTGATATTTCATTTAGTTCTTCGTCTCATATATGACCACTGTGCAGTCATTGAACCAGAAAACAATGAGTTTAATAAAGGTTTTCCTGTTCGCCAAAATGACTCAGAGCCAGGAGGAAAATGAACTTCGTCTGCACTTAAAGTCTCGAGTTAATTACGAGTGGGGCCTATTGATTTTTTTGTACCTTTTAGAACAGAAAGTACAGTAACCCATGAACGCCCCCGAGCTTGGGAAAACAGCAGTGACCCAGTTACTGGACTTTAGCAAACAACGCCCCCAACAAACGCCATATGCAATGCAAATCGAGGCGAAAAACTGAAAGTGGAGCAAAAGTGAAACGCAATATGACCACAAACAGACTTGTTACTTCAATATGGGGGTTACATGTACATATATACTTGGGGATAGTTGCATGTCGGAAGAGGCACATCAAATATCAAAGGCGGACAGAACTCAGTGTCGAGTGTTGGAGCAAGAACTGAGCATGGAGCTGGGAATAGTTGGTATTAGTTTGTAGTTGAGTTAATTGTTTGAAGTGGTTCGGACGAAGGCTTCTTCAGATTGCCCGATTGACATTTAGTGCTCAAACCTTTAGTAGATTCATTAATCTTATGATTCATTGCGAAGGTTCGCTGGACTCCATTTCATTGCGCTCAAAGATGTGTCAACACCCACAAAACAACAGGCGGTCCCCGTTAAATAAAACTAAACTTCACATACATATATACTCTATATGTATATTTACATTTTCAAAAAGTCCCCAAAAGTCATAGAAAATTAATGATTTATTTACCTCTTGCAATGGGGCAACACCTTAAATTAGTTGAAAATAGCTCGAGGGTTTGAGTTAGAGTTTTTGAGTATTATCGTTCATGGTTTATGAGTACCCATAAAAGAAGTCATTCTCGAGAAGGAATGAATATGATTAATTACAGACCTGGTTGCAGTTGCACTTTGTTTGTTGCTCCCCCCAAAAATTTGTTGCCACATTCAACAATTGCGCTTCATTATCGGCGTTTGACCAGCGAAGAGAGGCCATCAACTGCAACGGCAGTCAATTACTGACCAGTTGCCAGTTTCCAGTTGCCAGGTTGCCATAGAATGTCAGTCGGTCCGTCAGTCAGTCAGTCGTTTTCCCATTTTCCAATTTTTCCATACAGCTCGTTTCTCGGGTGTTGTTGTCAATGTCCTGCTGCGCTATTATTTGTCTTCTGTCAGCTGAACTCCAATCCCAACCGACCCCGCCTCGGTCTCAGTCTCTGTTTCAGTTGTGGACTTTACTGGACCATGTATAAATTGCTTTACGGCACTTTTGGGTCATTAACGAAATTGAAAATGCCTGACAAAGAGTTCAACTGAGTTGAGTTGAGCTGAGTAAAGGCCCAGTTGGTTGTGTTGGGCATACCATTATATCAATGCCACCTATTTTGGTAGTTGGCCAATCATTAGACCCCAACGGTGCGAAGGCGTTGGTTTGGGCACTTGAGAAGCGCTCTGTTAAGAACGTTAACGTTAAGGCATCCAAATATGGCATAACTCCAGCCTAACTGATTTATATGCCGATTATGACCAAGTTATCCTATGAATAAGTTCAAAAAGATTTCCTTTTAGTTTAAGAAAATTCTTCCCAGGCTTCGTAGCTGCTGACATTGATTAAGTAGCACTCATTGACCTATGTCCAAGCACATCAATTGACAGTCGGACATTGTCGATTTGCATAGAAAGTTGGGTTGACGCGTGTCAGTAGCATGCAAATTGGCCACACCCTTCAAATGTCAATAGGGCGGCAACATCTGACAATTCACATTAATAGTTATCGATATCAAGATAATAACAAATCGATTTGCACGCCAAAAAAAGTAAAATTAATAAATTTGCCCAGAGTGACATAATTAAGTAGCCAAGCCAAGCGAGTGACCAGCTCTCTTGGCGACCAGCTGACCAGTTGACCATTGTCCTCACCGTCCGCACTCCATCATCATAATGAAGTGTAAATACTCGTACACATAATCGGCTTTCAATACTCAGCACCGACGTAGTCGCAGTCAAACAAAGGTTCCTTCCGAGTCGACTGTGTTTCGCATTGGAAAAAAGTCACGTGCCTGCTAATCCGTGCAGTGAAAGTTGTTTGCCCCTTACCCCGCCTCTTTCACTGCCACTGTCTCTGTGTGTGCCCGCAATTTGTTACGCTTTGATTTCAGTTGTTTTTCCCGAGTGAAAGGCGAACGCGTAAATCTCTCTCATGCTCACACATGAACTGACTGCCTGCTGCTCGTCCTCGAGCTGATCCTTTGCTCCCTTTCTTATACACTTACAATACAGTTGTTATGGACGGACAGGCACTACGCTACTACCTACTTGAAGTAGCGCTGATTAAATTATCTCTAGGGTTAAAAGTGAGCCACGCTCGTGACGTAATTGATAACAACAATGGGAATGTTTGGGTGAAGAGCTCTCATTCGATTAAGCTGTTAAATATAAAATGGATTAATTATAAATATTTTTACTTTTAAATGCAATTATTTTGATGCTTTCTCTCCAATTTCTTAAACAAGAAAACTTGCTTTTTATACATAAATTCATCTCAAGATCCTCAGCCAAATAACAACCCATCAACAGCTTTCTCACGCTTCTCTTCTCAGTTTGTAATCCTTTTAACAGTTTTCCACTACATAAATTGCAGCGAAACCCTTTTAAAAGTGGCAAATTACACAGACCAACTGCTTCTTAGGGAGGCAGACTCAAAGAATATTTACAGAAATTTGCAAACAATATTGATTTCAAAGCGATCAAAATAAAAATTAATCAATGCACTTAAAAATGTGAGCGACTCAAGTGGCAATTGTTACGCACAATGCGAGAGGCAACAATTTAAAATAAAAAATGAAACGATTTCGACAATAAAAAAAGGAACCCAAGTAAGTCAATGATGTGGAAATGTCAATGGAAGGAGAGGTGAGAGAGAGAGGGGGAATTTCTCTAAATACCCTACCCCTTTCAGCGACTTTAAAGCACTCGAGAAGTCGACTAATTTATAACTTATGACCGAGTTGTATATAAAAAACAATTTTCCATGCCACTACAAAGCGGAGCAAAAGCCAAAATTTGACAGGAGTAGCGGCCGTTTAGGCGTCACCCTTTAAGCCCAAAATATCCATAACCCTTTCCCAATCCCCTCACATACTCACTTATGAGTGTGAGTATGTGAGTGTGTGCATTCTCCACATGTCAGCAAGCGAATTAATCGAAGAGAAATGATTTATTTAGCGCTTGGACGCGACGCATCAGTGGCCAGACTCGGTTCGTTTGGAAGGGTTGTTCCTGCTCCTGCTCCTGATCCAACTACAACTGCAACCCTTTGTGATTAAGCCCAAAAACTGCGCACCCAAATCAAATTTAAACTGTTTTCAAAACTGCATTCAAAAGGAGGTTCATTGATGGGCATTTATTGGCTTTTACCCACTTCAAAGCAATTCAAAAACCAAACCAAACCGAACTGAACTTCAGAATTGCATTTTGGGTGGTTTTCATTATTTTTTTTAGTGTGTGAAATTCGTGCTGCATTTCGTTTCGTTTTCATTTTTTTCTTTTCTTTATTATTTTTTATTTTTTTGCGAATTTCACACTGAATTTTTATGGTTTCGCGTCTTTCAAAATATTTATGACTGAGCGTTTCTTTTTTATATGTTTTCTTATAGATTTTTTTTTGTTTTGATTTATTTTGGGATTTGTGTTTGACATGAGTGAATGCTTTTTGATTGATCTGAAAAGCATTGCGCTAAATTTGCAGTAAATTTGCAGCAATTAATAAAACACAAAACCATAAAATACACATATTGTTGTGTGATTTATTCTTAAGGCAGCTGCAAAATATTTTATGAGATCTTATAGGGTTTACTCTAGGGAATACTTGGATTAGTTGTGGGAACGGATTTCTGGTAAGAAAAAAATAATTATGTAGTTTGTTCAAGAAATCATTTTATGTTTCTGTTCTTTTTGAATTGATCACTTAAAAAATTTTTATAAATTTAAAAGTTAAATTTAAAAAATAAAATAAAACATATATATTAATATTTATTTTTATATATTATTTATATTTATATATGTATTTATAATATTAGCTTACTTCTTACAACTGAATAGATCAAACTATATTCAAAGAAAGTCTTTCTATATACATTTTAATAATTTCTTATGTCTTTTCTACACAATTTTCTATAACAAATCAAACTCTGCTTTAAAAACCTTCAAGCTTGTTGCATACAATTTGTAGCATGCAATTTCCTGTTGCAACAATAACTACGAATGACACTCGGAGGACGGAGAACTCAATCGAGTGGCACTAATTGTATGAGGTAGCAGAGTTAGGATCACCTTTTATCAATGGATGCGTTGGCGTTTGAAAATTGATTTTGACATATATTTTTAGGCGCTTGCAATGCATTTGGAAATTCTGACCCCTCGAAAAGCCGCAACGAATTGCGGTTGGATTGTCAGTCGGCTTGATAAATTGGCTACGGGACAGAGGGGCAGGGAGTGTGTTTATGATTTCCGCTACTGAAGAGAAAGAGTGAGAGAGAGAGAGGGGAAAGGACCTCTCGCAGTTGATGTCGATGCTTTATACAATTTGCCTGTGGCACAAAAACTACTTTAAATAGGCCTAATGACATCCGTTCTAGATCTGCAGTGTCGCCTTTCTAATATGGGTAGCCTTTTATTGTTTTCCACTTCCTAATCATTCTATCAAACAGGATGTCTGTGTGTGTCTGTGTTTGAGTATTTTATTGTGTACACTGTACAGTTTAAGGGTTGTCCGAGTGCTACTGACCCAAGTGCTCCCCACACACACATATGAACTCATATGTTATCAGTTTTTATAGCGGCAGCGATCAAAATTTACGATAAATGCTTTAAATTTTGTACACCTAAGTACAATAACAAAAAGTCAGGGCATTGTTTTGTTAAGTGAGCATGGCTAACTTGATTTGTTAGAGCTCATAAATTTCGAAGGAGACAGGAAAATAGAGTAGAGATGACATGTGTGTATCTCACATGTGAAGGAGTTGTCCGCTTGGGGAGACTCAATCTACCCCTATCTGAGGGAAAATCTGCACCTGTCTTTGTACAAAACTTTTCCTTCATTCAATCTTTTAGCTAGATATGATTTCAGTTAATGAGCAAAGAGCTTTTCATTGCGATTCCCTCAGCCAATTCCCAGCTATTTGTTAGCAATTATTTGAGAGTGCTGCTAGTCTACGCCAATTTAAAATCAAAGTAAAACATCATCAATCTCTGTCTACAACTGTTAAAAGCGCATGCATTTAAATTAGACATTTAAGCCACTGTCGGGAAAAATGGTAAAAAGGGAACTTGCTCCAAACCCACAGAATTCGAAGTGTCAAAAGCATGTGGCCAACGCTCCCTTTTGCCCTTTCTGTTTGCCACTTCCAATCTCTTTCTACTGGTGTGATTTTTATGCCTCTGAAAGCAGCATAAAAAGAGAAAAATGTTCAACAAAAAATCAGAAGCTGGAGCTAAATTTCGATACCTTCAGCAACAGACGCGGACTCGCCCAGGAAACGCTTAATAGGATTTTCCACAATTTTTACTATTTTGGCTGTAGCAGCTACCGGTTACTGGTTCGCCACTCCGTCAAATGTTTTTGCATTTTCATTTTTCTATTTTTCTTTTCTCTACATTTTTTTTTAATTTTCCAAATATTTTGCCTTTTGCAAAGGGTTAGAAAAATGCCAGCGCACCCTTTTATTTTGCTTTTTTTCTCTGGCTGTCGCTTTGGAAATTCTTGTGGACTTTTTGCTTTGTTTCGTTTCCATTCAGGATATGGTTATTTCGTTTTCCTTTTGCGTTGTTTTGTTGTCACTGCTGGGTTTTATGCACCGCATAACATTAAAATTCAGTTTTTGATTGATCATCCTTCCAAAGAAATGTGTGAAACGGGGCAGTGAGCAGGAATATTTGCTGAATTTGTTGTTTGATTTGTTTAATGATTGTTTAAAGCTTGTTCAACAACAACTTGTAAATTTGTTTCAATAAACAAATCAAAATCTACACCGATTTAAGTGATTCCTTAAAGATTTACATAAGTAAACACTTTACTGCGAATAGTTTTGTTTGCAGCTGCGTCACGCTAGCTACACAT
This sequence comes from Drosophila acutilabella, assembly GCA_035046005.1. Classification (NCBI taxonomy): domain Eukaryota; kingdom Metazoa; phylum Arthropoda; class Insecta; order Diptera; family Drosophilidae; genus Drosophila; species Drosophila acutilabella. Next base: position 19,924,852 of record JAWNOK010000013.1, read on the forward strand.
TCCCAGGAAAATTTACAAATATCGAACTGTGAAGGCATTTCTCCAGCCACCCATACAACTTTCTCCAGTACTGCCAAAAAAAATGGTGTAAAAAATTTACATGCCCAACGCCGGGCACTTAAATATTCATGAATTTTTACGCCAGCACCGAAGTCAGAAGGGAAGTTCGGGGGAACTGCACAAATTCGATTAACAACAATGCATATTGATGGAATAATTGAGCAATTCTAATGAGCCACAACACAGCGGCAACAACAAATTGCAGTTGGTTCTGCGAAAACCGCAGCGATATTTGCATTTGATTGACAACAAAGTTAATTGAGTGTGGAACTGGAAGTTATCAATTTGCATATAACCAAAATAAAACTAAACAAACATTTATTATATTTAACTTATTCGTAGGAAGTCAACTTCTGACTGTTGACGTTGATGGTGAGAAGTCTTACGGGTCTAAATGTCATATCAATGAATTTATAATTGGATATATGATGTGATTTTTTCAAGAAACAGAAACAGCTTTGCATTCATAGAAATTTGCATATTTTGTCAGTGATCCTGTGACTGTGCTTAATTAATGATTTTATGCAAAGTTTTTTCTTATTTTGCATACATATGAATGCAAGTTTTAAACTGTTTTTCAGTCTCTCCTGGCTCACATCATTAATCAGGCCTTTAAGTAGCCGCGATGTTGTTACTGAACTCATTAACCCTTTTGTTCGCAACTGACATTTCGGCCAGGATTGAGTGAAATAGCGACAAAAGTAACTTATATAAATATTTGCATTGCTTTCTATTTTTTGTGACTTTCTGACTTTTGTCTCATTGAACAGATACAGTCGCACACAGAAGTATTTGGAACACGTGAGAATTTTATCAACGACGCAAAAGGCTCGACGCGTGAAATCCTTATTAATGATCTTCTTGGTGTCAGCAGCCAAAGGAATCTTTTGAGACTTTTAATTAGTTGGCATTTGACTTTTTCGCACAGCTGCTTAACCCAAAGAGAACCCCGATTTCTCTTCTAGGCCAACCCGCTGTGCGCTTTCACTGAAATCTGTTCGGAGGATCTCAGCTTTTCCTTAGTCTCAATATATCAAATAAATTATTATTGCCATTGCTATCGCGATTCACATTAAGTCAATAAGTGGGCAATAATACAAGTAGCAACTTGTGTAAAAAACAACAGGGATGTCTATGACTGAATTATGCCATATTTTCCAAATTGCTAAAAAGTTGCAAAGAAATATAGCAACGATAAGCAACGAACTGAGGTACATTATGTCGGGCTAAGAGTTATGTCTGATCGAACAAGATAAGCTTTAACTTATGGGGGCAAAATCAGCAGGCAGCAAAAGGAAACAAAAAAATTGGGGAGGAGAGAAATAAATAGGAAACATGTACAGGAAAGAAATATAAAAGTGTTCTTAAAGACGAATCAGGAACAAACTGAACGATAAAGAAGTAAACTGTATTTTTTAAATATTTATTAAAGTATTTAAAGTAAAGTATCTCCCGTAGAAATAAGAAGAAAACATGTTAAGAAAAGAAATACTAATGTTCTCAAAGAGGGATCATAAACTAACTGAACGATAATGTAAATAAACTGTATATTTATAATATTTATTAAAGTGCTTAAAGCAAAGCATCTCCCGTTGTAGTGTTTTACATAAACTTGAATTTGAGTTTCATTAAAAGAGACGACAAAACGCAACTCACCTTTTATAATAACTTCTGTTAAAAAGTACATAAAATTGTTACAGTTAAAACAAATATGCGGGTTAAAGCTTAACCCCATCAGACCACAAAACCAAAAAAGAGAAAAGTCAGTCGATAGGAATATCATAATAAATTGTTTCGTTATTTGGTTGTATGTCTAAACATCATTAATATCTATAAGATTTGACAATGTGCCAGAGGTTAACCCGCCAAAGACTTAGGACCCGCATAATGCACCACGACATCAGAGCAGAGATAATTTCAATTTATCGCGCGGATTAAAACACGAACAAAAATTTAAGGCGAGTTTCGCACTTTGTCTGCCAGACAAATTGCTTACTTCTTTATATTTTATATTAATTTGAACTACTCTATGCCACTGTATGCATATGGAATTAAACATGGGCATCATTAATAAAAATCATAATAAAGGCGTGGCGAATGACGTCACGTTTTTGTGATTAGCACGGACGAAAGGATTGCCGAGTCTACCCATCTTATATGTGGGTTGTTCCAAAATTTCTAATTAGTTTTTCTTCTTTTCTCCTAATTTATTAAAACGATAGCTTGACAGAGCGTCTTATGCTTGAGTGAACTCGCTGAAGCCACCAAAACTTTTGGAAGTGTGACAAATTTGATTGATTAATTACATTTCAAATGATTCAAATGTATCATATTCTCTACGAGCTTAGAAATAGGAAAGTTTATAGAAAAATAACGCATCTTTTTAGTTATATAATAAAAAGCAAATTTGGATACATTTTACTGTCTATTTTCCATTCCCAGGCCCATTTGCATAACAACTCAATTTGAAAGAAATCCAGCTCATAATTATGTCTTTTAATGCACATAATTCAACGCATTTTCCGCCTTAAGAAACAAGTTTAACGCCTTGCGCGGCTGCTCATAATTTTATGCATCGGGATCATAAAAATTTCCACATCATATATGACCGTTGGTCATAAATATTCAAATTTCCCAGCATCCAAAGGAGCTGCATCAATCATAAATGCGCAGAGAAACAAGCTCATTAAAAATCATAAATAGGAATTTGGTTGCACATTAAAATAAAAAAAAAAATGTCGTTTCTTGCCAAAGTATCCTCGACTGGAGTACACTCTGGACCGTTTCCTGCCAAGCTGACCACGATTTGCATATAAAAAGCATTTATACGCAACAAATTGCATGTAAATTGTTTTTTCCTGGACAAACTCGCCACTAATTATGCTCATTCAGAAGTGTTGACATAAATCTCCTAAAAAGCCGAGTCCCACGGAGACGGGATGTTATCCCGTGCTGCTGCTGGACCACAGTGTGTCCTGTCTATAAATTTGAAATTATTTTCGGCAGCGATTGCAGCCCGAATAAAGCGATTTCCTCCCGTTTCCTGTCCCACTGTCAGCGGCTTGTCCTAACAATGTGTTAATGTCGTCCCGGTCTAACCCTTTCGGCATCATAGTCCTTTCATCCGTTCGTCCTTTCGGCTCGTCCTCGTCAGTGCTTGACACTAATGTGCCGCATTACAAACTGTTGAGCAATTTAATTTAATGTACACTCGCTGTTCTGGTATTCTTTTCCTGTTACCACGTCTCGGTGACTACTTAACAGTTTACTTAAGATTTATTTGCATTTCACGGGTACGTTAGGGGTTAAGGTTTTGGATTTTGGCGCTTACTTTCAAATTTATTACCTTTCCAACATTTTTGCGGTTTTTCTATATTATTTTTGGTTCATTAAATATAATTTCATGCTCGAGAATTTTGACTTAATTAAGTTGCATTTGCAGTACTTGAGGGAGCCCTTAAGTCGATTTTTGGAGTGCGATTTAATGAGTTGGAAAAATGTCGCACTGAAAAGTCGAGTTCAAATTATTTGGACAGATGTTTGGCAGATTTGTAAAGATGTAGATTAAATTATTCTCTATTATAAGTCGTGGTTATGTATTTTTAAAAAAATTTTAATTTAAAAAAAAAATTTTTAATTCTTTATTCTGGTTGAATATACTATTTAAAATTTATTTTAAACTATTATATCTCTCTTGTATAACTCTTACTCAATATCAGCTTAAACTATATAAATTTATAGCCGCTTTAATACATTTCTACTTTACCAAAGTTCAATAGACCTAAACGAAAATAGCTAATCGCTGTGCATTGCCACTGTTTGCTGTTCCGCTGTCAATCAGTTTTATGAGTTCTAATGACAATTCACATTTTTGGTTTTTATCGCACGTCTGTCATCAATAAATTAACTCGATACAATGGAAAGCAAAAGAAACACGCGATTGAGCAGATCTAGCTTCGAACAAAACAACAAATCACAAAATGCTCAAACGAACTGCGATTTTTTATGGCATTGCACTGGCAATTGGCGTCATCGTCATCATTACCATCATCATCGTCGGCGTCATCGCCATTGTCACCATCGTCATTTCACCTTTGTGTTTTGGCCCCAAGTTGGAATCGAGAAATGGAGACAGACAGAACAAATGTCGCTGCACACGAAACGTTGCTAACTTAATATGATTTTATTTATTTATTTGGCCAAACCGAATGTCAAGCATCGACTGCTAAAGCGATTCCACAAAGCAATTTGATGCTCCGCATTTTACAACATTATTTAATATTGGCTGATCGCCGGTTCCATGTCCAAAACTATCCAACTGCATCCACAGTGTCAGTTGCCATCTCCGTGACTTTTATGCGCAATTGCTCGCTAATGGCCCAAGCAGCAGTCGTCTACGTCTACGTCGACGTCAACGTCAACGTCTTCGTCGGCATCACGTTTACGTTGACGCAGGCGTTGATTTCGCTGCCACCGTTAAACGTAACGTCATTCACATCATCATCTTAAAGTCGTCTTCGTCGTCTTCGTCTTCATCTTCATCGTCATGCCAATGGGATGCCGGCGGGCGAGTTGCATTTTTCACTTGACTGTCAACGGCAGCACATAAAAGAAACTGCATGGAACAGCGCGGACCAAGTCAATGCGAGGGGAGAACGAAGAGTTATGCTATGATAACTAATTAATGATTTAAGAACAAGTAAGATAAGTACGGTCGAGCACGCCCTACCGTATAATACTCTCTGCATTTTCCACGAATTATATTATTAAAATCGGTATCGAGATATTACAATGTGTAGTACTTGCATTAAAACACGTTAAAACAAAAACAATCTAAGCATAATAAAACATACATCTGTTTGTCTGTATGCGAATACATATACGAAAGACAATATATGATGCATATATGTATGTGTGTATTCGCACCGCCAGCGACTGTGAGCAGCGCTGCCGCCACGCAGGCAGCGAAAATATTCGAGCATGTGCTTGTATGTTTCTGTCTCGCTTGCACTCATACATTGAGCGCTGCCGCTCAAGTGCTTGTATGTTACTATCTCGCTTGCACTCATACATACGATATTGCATTCAGTTATCAATATTGTAACACTTCTAGTTTCCTTGTTTATAGTCCGATTTTAATGCACCTTTCAGGATAGTTTGATATAGTTAGTCTCCACACGAATTATAAATTAGAATACTCTACGATAAGAAGAAATGCCATAAAAATGTATTGAATTTTGAATAGTGTCTTAGTTCCTATGGGAAAAGGGGGCGTGGCAGCCCAAAATTTTTGATGGCATGACATTTACTCAGTCTCTAGGAACCTCCATACCAAAATTGGTGATCCTAGGTGTCATAGTTACTGAGATATTCGCCGAAAACACCGATTTTTTCCGAGGTGTCTCTGGTTTTTTGCTCATTGTGGGCGAATGGGGCGTGGCATCGAAAAAAAAAAAGATTCTTGTATTGACTGACTAAATATGTGATCGATTGAGACCAAGCTCGAACTTGTAGCTCTTACCATCTCTGAAATCTGTTTGTTCATACGGACGGACAGACAGACGGACAGACAGACGGACAGACAGACGGACAGACAGACGGACAGACAGACGGACAGACGGACATGGCTATATCGACTCGGCTTGTGATGCTGATCAAGAATATATATACTTTATGGGGTCTGCCACGCCTCCTTCTGCCTGTTACATACATTTTCACAAACCCAATATACTCTTGCAGAGAGTATAAAAAATAGGTTGAATCACTTTAAAATGTGAAAAAATGAAAGGACAGTTTTGTCCACCTTTAAATCTATAAAGTAGCTGAGTTCTATACAGCTCTTTGCAAAGCTAGATAAGAAATTAGACTATGGAAATAAGACTAAATATAATTATCTTGTTTGTCAACTTTTAATTTCCATACTAACATATAAAATACTAAGCAGATTTTTTAAAAATTAATTAAAAACTTGAAAAATATTTCCTTCAATTAATTTTGTTAGATTCATTTAAAAATTTGACATCAAAAAGTTCGTGTTAATTACATAAAAATAAGAGCATAAATTTAGTTTAATCAGTTAGCAATAAAAGGAGAAATACTATATCTACAATACGGATAAATATTTTCTGTTCTTGTCTGTGAAAAATAGTTTTAATAGTCAACTCAATAAATTAATACATAGTTTGATAAACTTTCATACAAACCTCGCAGTAGCCCATGTCATTGGCAATGAATGCTTTTGGCCAAGTTCCAAGGCGACCTCGTCATTCATCACTGTGTGGGAGGATATAGAATAATGGCCATTCGACTACCTGTGCTGATTGAATGGCATTAGGGGGCGTGCGAATGATTTTTGTGGTTCCACGGCAAGTATAGTATATAGGGATATTACCGAATATATATAAGTGTAAAGTAAAGTTGATTATCCGGTAGCTAATCTAATTTAGTGCACCTTACTTACTGCGGCAGCAGAGCAACTGCATTTTAGTTTTACGAGTAGCCCAACTCCAGTCATAAAATCTTAATATATGAAATTAAGCTGTCATAAATTTGCTTTAATGCGCTTTAATTTAATTGTCAGTGAGCAAATGCAATGAAAATAAAATAGCTTTAAGCAGTTGTGGAAAGAAGGGGTAAAGTGCAAAATAAGCAGCAGGTGTTGTACAACTCGCAGCAAAAGTGTCGCAAGAAAAGCAGTAAAAATACTTGAGGAAATTTGTAGAGTTGGGGATTTATAGAGCAAGGATAGGAGTACATTATCCTGTCACCAGGTATGAAGACACACTCAGTTTGAGTTGATTATTAAAATAGATGCATAAGGAGTGTCAGTCGGAGCACGTGCTTACTTAAGGATTGCATTATTCTAAGTTCATTGCATGAAAAATGGAAGTTTTAATGTCCGCAGTATTCTAATTAGAGCTGCACTCCGTACGTCATTAATAACCGACTGCAAGTGGCATTAAATCAATTAATTTTGAATAGTTGTCTCAACATTCGGAGCAATTTTTCAGTGACATAAAACCCTTGACTCTGGGCGTTGACTCTGCTGCATCTCCTCCTCGACTCTTGGGAGATTTATGGGTCTACCATTTGGAAGAGGGGAAAGAAGGTGGGGGCTTTGGTTTTGGTAGCACGCTTCGGCGCTTGCATCCCATAATTAAGTGTCAGCTATGGTTCTTGACTTTACAAATTCCAATCAGTCGAACCGCCAACTTGAGGCCTTACATTTCTCCAACAAATCCATGCTCGACATAGTTTATCAATCGCATGATTTATGAGATGACGAGTCACAAATTGTGGCTGCATCCCGAAAAATGGTCTATTTATAGCACATATACTAGCTGGGTTGTCCAAAAATGTCGCAATGTTTAGTCTAACATTTTATTAAACTCCTCTCTCTTTACACATATATACAAACAATGTTTGAATATTGTAAATTTGTTTAAGTACTTGTCTTTTAAAGCGTCCCAAAAAGTATTTATGTAAGTATTATCTAGTACCAGATACAAGTCAAAGTCTGTTCTTAAAGTGCTCCCTTAATTCAATCAGGTTCAAAGCTAATTTTCTCACGTATCTGTGTATAAAGCAATGAATAATTTGTTAATTAATCATGTAAAAAACTTGACATTCACTACAAACTTGACCAGCAACTTTGTTGATTTTCCTTAAATTTTATTAAAATTTTCGGAGCGCATTTGCTGCACTTTTTCTAAAGTCCACAGTTTGAACTCATGTGTGCGTGTCAGGGAAAACTAAATAGAATTCAGCAAGATTAATGAACTTTGATAAATCAACAAAACAGTCAACAGGCAACAACAAAAGCAACACCGACATCAAAAGTCCAGCACATCAGTCAAAGAGTCGCCATCAACAGCATCCAGCATCCGTGTGCTTGTAAGAAACTTACCTGGTCATCTTTCACTACAGTGGGCAACAAAACAATGGACAATGGGTGGCTGCAACTTGCGGCATTGCGTTAATAATTCATGTTTCAATTAATTGCCATTTTGTTGTCATCATTGGGCATACCCCTTTTCAGAGCAAGAAGATGAGGCATTCAGTCAACACCTTGACCAAAAGGGGCAAAAAGATATTTCGGCGCCGTATTGTCTAGCGAGTTAGGATCACCGTGTCTCTAAACAAAATGATTTGGCTTTTGAAGTGCCAAGACGAATTTCAAGTTTTCTTCTTTCATTTTATACAAAGTATTAGATGATTAATCCTCAGATGCTGTCAGAACTTTTTTGAGTGGCATATGTGTGTGTGGAGCATAAATTCGGTGGCTTTTTCTGCGCAATTTGCTGTGATTAATTTTTGTGTGATTTTTATGTTGTACTCTTCCCATTGTCTGGCCATTCATGAGCTTTACAAATGGGTGCACTCACCGGGAAGGTCGCCATGAGGGTTAAGGAATATCGTTGTCATGCTTTAATTATAAGTATTATGTATATTCGATGTTTCTAGACAGAACTCTTACCACATTTTCGATACAGACTTTAGCGTCTGACATTGACATTCCCTGGGCTTAGGCAATTCTCCATTATGTTGAAGTGCAAAGAAGAGATTACACAATCATATTCATAAATTTGGTGGAGCTCATAAAGACCATTAAATGGGCTTAAAGTGCCGAAAGCTTGAGGCACTTGAAGGTTCCGACAAAGCCAATTTTCTGACAACCTCGACGCACTTGAACTTGAGACATTGGAGACGCCACATGACAATCTTTCGAGTACTTTGGCAAATCGTGTGTAACCGACACAACAATCTGCATATTGACAACCTGTCAAAGCTCATTGTGAGCAATTTCTCAAGCATTTTCTTTGTTTTGTCAAACTCAGTGAGCAGCAGCCCACAAAGAATTCTTTTGACGAAATGCAATTTACGGTTTACGGACGAGATCTATGTGTTTTCTGCTCTGTTTTCCGTTTGAAAAGATGCTCCGATTGCATCTGTCAATTGTCAGCGTTATCATATATTTCCTATGTCGAAGCGGGTGGCAACCCTGTGTAAGGTAATACAACCCACTTGTCGTCTGTCGTCACCTGATTGTGTGGCATTTCTCAGAGCCAAATGTAATTTCTAGTCGGAAATTTTCCCCTTCCGAACTAAACTGAACAACGTGCCAAAAAGTCAGACAAATGCAGTTTAACACTTGCCTCCTTACCGCCCCACCCCCTTGTATGGGAATGGAAGTGAGGGAAAATGTCCGCCTTCAATGTGGCATGTAACTGAAACATGTAATCCAACGCAACGGAACGCAGCATAAACCGACAAACGAACAGCTCGGGACTCGCACATCACCATCCACATCCACATCCAAATTCAGATCCACATCCATATGAACATGCACCAACCAGAGCACACATCAAAGTAAAACTTTTCTATATAAAAACACGCCAGGGGGTCTCTCGATTTGCCCTATGCTCTTCACTCTTTCCTAAGTGTAGTGAAAGCAGAGTCAAACCGAAGTTTTAATCATTTTACATCGGTTTTATGTAGACTGATATCAAGTTGATCGCTTTATCGCTCCCAATGTAATTAAAATTACTTTCTTTATATATTTCATTGCATAAAAATATAAAAAACAAAGCAAAACTTAAAGTAAATTATTTATAGTAAGTAAAAAATGTTGTTCATTAAATCTTTCTGGACAAAAATACATATGGCTTTAAATACCAATATAAGTTATTATTATTAATTTGGATAATGAATTTTACTTTTATTTATCTCTTGTATTCATATACAAATATTGACAGCTTATTATAAAACCATTTTAATTCACTATCCCCAAATCTAACATTACAAAATCACTTGATATACAAAGAAGAGCATTCAATAGTCATTATTTTTTCCTCTATCCCCTCTATGTAAGTACTTAGTGTGCCCTTTTCTGTTTGCTACTCATGTCATTTCGTGTGTCGCTTTCTTTCAATTGAATTTGCTATTCTGGGATCCCGCTCTAAAGTGTTGTTTTCTGCTCTGATGTGTTGTGCCGTGTCTTTTGTTGTTTGGTGTTGCTCTCTAGTCTGCTCTACTCTTGTTTTTGGGCTGCTTCAAACGTTCACCGCCGTCTCTTTTCTCTCTTCATTCCTCTATTTCCTCCTGCTTCTCTTTGCTCTGCCGCCTTTAATTAGCAGCGCGATTTATTTGTTTATTTGTTTGTGCTTATCTATTGGCTTTGGTTGGACCTAACTCGGAAAATTGTCTTACTCATTGGCTGGCCGGGAAATGGACTGCTTTTCGGCTGCTTTTGTATTGAATTACAAGTCATTTTTGAGGTATTTGTAGAGCTCAAATTATGCATTGCTTCTTCGGATTATTTGTACAATAAACAATTTTAAAAGCAATTCAATGTCAGCATCTGCTCTCTATTGAGTTTTATGCTGTGTTCCCAGGCTCATAGGCATTGCATTATTTTAAAACATAAATTAGTTTTGGAACAGGTCCTGCAGCCAGAAAAAAAGGGCAAGTTCCGGCACATAAAACCCACAAAACACACCATGACTTCCCCTGCTTTCCTACTCGGCAATGTGATTAAAATGTTGCCGGTTTTTTGGGCAATAAATGTCCAATAAAAATATAATTATTACTCGCCTGGCTTACACACCTACGAGTCAAATACAGGGCTTAACTGAAGAGCTGTTTTGGGTTTCATTTCGTTCCGAACACTTTATCTTTTTTATGTTCCTATATCGGCGTATCTCTGGGTTCATGTGTGTGTCCTGAGCCACTCCTGCCCATAAATTTTATTAAGTGTCCCTCCCTCTTCCCTCGTGTTTCGACCTCTCTGGATTCTCTATTGTTGGTTTTCCTGTTACTTCCTTGTTTCTATTGCCACTTCACCAAATTGTAATTTTATGAGAAAATTTGTTTATTAAGTAGCTTTGATAGTTTCGCTAGACTTCGACTTCTACTCCGACTCCGTCTCTGACTCCGAGTCCAACTAATTTATTGTTTTAAGTGCATTTCAAGTGTTTCTATTTGGTAATTAAATGGGTGTGGTTGCGTTGCCCATTAAATGACTACCACCTATAAATTTAGTTAGGCATTAGTCTTGATTTGTTTTCACTTATAAATTTGCCTTAACAATTTTATAATTTCCCCCAACTTCCTCTTATACTCTACACAAAAAGTGTCAACAGCTAAGCTCCCGTTGGGAAATTATGTGTAAATTTGTGATCGTCATCAGCATTAAAAAACACCCTGAAAAAAATGAGAGAAAAAATCTAATTAATTATTAACATATTTCATTGTTTTTAAGCGTGCACACAAAATCCAGATAAGAATTCTAATAAGTCATTCGAAGACAGCACAAAATGCGGGACACTTCAGGGTTGGGGTCTAATGTAGAGACGAGCTATACATAGGGAAATGAGCACGAGAACTGAGGACTGTCCTCAACAGGCAACTCAATTTATTTTTGAAATTTGTAGGCAGTTTTTCTTTCTTTTCGCTCTGTGTTTGCTCTTCAGCTTTTTTTGCTGCTAAAAATAAAAATAACAACAATATGTGGCAGTAAAAGGCGTCACCTTGGCAAACGATTTTCTGGCACTGGAAAAACAAAAAGGGGCAAAATTGTGTTGCGTGTTTGTTAAACGCGCCACTTGAACACATTTGAGCAATTTGGCTGAGAGAGTGGGAACACATTCGTGGTGAATGAGGTGTTTTTAAACTCGAGAAATGTTCGCTTGTCGTTTTGGGGATCGAAATGCTCCCCAGCAGCGTTTTAATTATGCACTGAAAGAAGGGAGGGCGTAAAGACACTCGATAAAACTGGAGATTCAAATCGAAAAGAAAAGCTAATACTGCTTCATTTCTATCTAAGTTTCTATCAAATTGAATTAGTCGCTTCCATTTGTATTTACTTTTCTCATAAATCAAACTATCCGATGATATATGAACAGACCATTTATTAACTGTAGAGAGGGAAGGAGTCGGAGGCAAAGGCTAAGCAAACAGGGTCAAAAGAAACACAACCTGCCAAACCACTTGGTACTAAAGCCAAAAAAATAACCGAAAAGAGAAGGCAATACCAATCCTGATCTGATCTGGTCAACCGAAAAGGGTTACGCTTCGACCGTGTCCTGAATTCATCCTCAAGTGTCAGTGTGCGGTCGTATTTCATTTCTTCTTACATCCAACTTGTTTTCGACTTTCATTCTATCTGGTTTTCTGGCTATTTTTTGCGGTTCGGACAGAAACTCGTCTTGAAGTGGCGTCCGAGGAGATTTACATTTTTATTACAAACAAATTCGTTGCGGTTACAAATACGCCAATGCAAATACATTTTTAAAAACTCTACCCCCAAAGGAAGAGAGATTGCTACTGACCAGTGACCAAGGGACATTGCCAAAGGGGGTAGCTACCCTTTCCCTTAGCTCCTTACTCCTTTACAGTCAGTTGTATATATTTACAAATTACTTACGGTTAATAAATCATGCCGCATGTCAAAATAAATGCATAAATTTGCCAACTGTTTATCGAAATGGCAGAGTAGAAAAAGATACTCTCTCAATTGAATTGGTAAGCAGGGCAACAATGGATTTGTTAAAGGCTTAAAACTTGGTCAATTCGAGTTGATAAAGTTCAAGTTGTTTAGAGCATATCAGCTAACTGATTCAACTTAATTATCTACTTAGACTAAAGGGTATTTCAGCAACTATATGATATTCTTTTCCAAGTCCAACTTGAGGGTGGCTAAGCGTTAGCTGGTCAGTGCTAAAGCGTTTATAATTTTTCGATTTATAGTCACATTTATCCAACGATAACCGAATGTTCGGACCAAGAGATTACAAGAAGAAAGGAAATGATTGATTGCCAGGTTAAGAAGTGAAAGCATGTCACCCAAAGGAATTGCTTCGGCTTCTGGTAGGAAGCTGGGAAAACTGCCAGCAAATTTGTAACAATAAAGCGTAAAGTTAAGCGTCTTTTGGGAAATTCGCAATGGACAGCTGGAAAAGAGGAAAGACAAAGACATTAAACAGGAAAGTAAAAAGGGTTTACAGCATTCAATGATTGATACCAAAGTAGTCAAAAATTACTCAATTAGTTGAGCATTAGCCGAGACAAAATGCGTAGAACTAGATGCCATTAGGATGAAAGAAATCTTTCCCTCGGACCCAGATACCTACTGATAGAAGCATAATTGCATTGTATCTGAGGAAGTGGCAACTGAAAAGTCTATAGCGTAAATCCAGTGGCCAGTTTGCCTCTTGCAACAATTAAGTAAAGTCAATTGAGGGTCGACCACAGAACCTCATTATAAACAATTTTCGTTATCGCCACAAAAGAAGTAGAAATAATAGAAATGCATTAGGCCATGGTGTGGTGTGGTCCCAGTCCCGGTCCATGGTCCGACCTCGGTCATAACATTAGAACCTCGCTAGACACTTTACGAAATTGCCGCAAATCACGAACCGGAGAAATAAGCAGGAGGCAAATCAAAGTGAATTAGTCGAAAGAAAAGATGTTGAAGCCACAAATTGTTGGAAAATTAAGTACCAGAAGAAGCGGCTCCAAACGGGGCAAAAGACTAGACGACCCAAAATGCCATTAACATATGAAGACACTGCACGAGGCAAGATCGCATGGTAGTGCCACCAAATGATCCCAGATGTGGCAAGACTGTCGGGTGTCGCGACATGCATCGCATCTAAGAGAAACGACTTTAGATTCGACTCGGTCTTTGCCCGGGCAATTAACTGGCGCTACTTTGTTGGTTGTGCGTGTGTTGAGAACTGCAAGAGGAATGAAGCTCTTTTTAATGGTTATTATATATGCATAATAGACTAAGTGGTAGACTTAACTTTAATACCCTAGTAAGATATGTTAGCTAAATACTCAACTGCAACTAAGTAGACTCCATTTAAAAATTGATTTAGCTCAACCCTTCTGCTTAGATTGCTTCATTTCAGTTCGATTTCCACACATTTTGCACCCAATTATATTTAAAGCCAACATCAATCAATGCATCGTCGTTTACAGCTCATTATCTCTGCCTTTCACCTACTGACCAAACCCCAAAACTGTTGGCAATCAACACGCAAAAGCCCCAGACTCCAGACTCCAAAGACCAGACAACAGATTCCCAATTCTGGCCAAACAGAAAATCCACAAAAATTACCATTTTGACCGCAGACAAATTAGTGTTATTAACACCTCCACCATCTCCTACCTCGTCTACACTGTTGCACTCAAATTTATGCCATTTTGGCAATGTCTGGCAACACTTTTCACGCTTCAGCCACGCGCATTTTACCAATCCACAATTCACAGTCGTCACCTGGTCCAAGAGTCGCCTCCCAGTGCCGTTTTTTTAATGGCTGCGTGCAGAAATCTGCAACTGCAACTGCAACTGAATCACGCCCTGACCGCAGGTTTTAATATAAAAATGTGTTGAGCTGCTCTTTCAGTCTCCGCCCTCCACTCTCCTCTCTCCTCTCTACTCACTTGTTCCACTCCCTCTCTGCGTTGTTTGTTTGCCTGGTGTCAGAGTATTCTGTGAAAACAAACAACAATAATACCGCATAATGCCAGGATTGGATCCCTCCTCTCCCCTCTACATTCACCAACAGACTCCCTCACCATCCCGCACATCACTCCGCAACTCAACGAAAAAAATCCATTAAAAATGCGTTTTCGTTTTTTACACAACACATTTGCCTGGTTGGTTTTGGCCTTTTCGGCTCACACCCAAGAGGGAAGTTTTAACAGTTTACACATAACAATTACATTGTTATATATACCAAAATGTTTACAAATTAGTTAGTTTTATTTCACTTATGTATATGCATAGTATAATAAATAGTATGTATATTAAAATATAAACAGCACTTATTTTAAAATTCATAACATAAATTCAACGACTCAATGTTTGTTCACTTTGTGTGATGCAAAAAAATTGTTAGTTCTCAATCAATCCAAACCTAAGACTAAAATAACATATAAAGATTTCCGTTTTAATGAAACATAATAAATCCATTTACTGACCTTTAGTTGCATATATAAATCCAAACTTTTTATACAACATTTTGATATAATTTTATTTGTAATTCCTTTCACGTAGTTCACTGTCTGCCCTCGCAGTTAACTCTGCATGTCTTTTGCATAATGCATAATGCGTTAATATTAACCGGTAGCTGTTGAAAATTTTTGCAATTTTCATAATGATGGCGATTTTGCGAAGTGCAGAAGATGGACGTGGCCCAAATCGCAGCTAATTAAGTTAATTAGTTTATTTTAAAGCCAAACTGAACAATACGAGTGTATAAATCAGTGGCGCCTCAATTGGCAGCCCTTGATGGACCGATTTACGGCCTACTTTGATTCCCTGCCCAATTTGATGGTACTTTGCCCCAATTGTTTGCACAGCTAATTGCAACTTTTGTCTCTGTATCTGTGTGCTTGGGTGTGTGTGTGTCTCAAGTGTTTTTGAGTTGATTCTCGGATTTTGCATAGTGCTTTACAGTCTGTCATTGACAAGAGACAGCCGCGAGAGCCCATTGCTAATTTGATACACTGTAAATTGAATCTGGGGACCTGACACTCGAGCGGCTTTTGCAGTTGACAACATCGCCGAAAAGATAACAAAGGTCGTGTGGCATTGACAGTGACAAGATTTCAAGTGGTTTTCTTGTTGTTCTTATTTCATCACACTAATTGCCCAAAACGAAGGGAAATGAAGAAGAAGAGCAACAACAGACTGTTTATTTATTAAAAAGTTTAATGACAAACTCTTAAAGTCGTGCAAATGACTCACATCGGTTTGTCTAATGGGTTAAGGGAACTCGTATATTGAATTGACAATTATTTTAAACAACGCAAAAGCCGTTAAAATTAATGTATGCACGAGGGAGCATTACTGTGCAATTCGTAGGAAAAATAGCTGAGAATGTCAAGGATAATTGCACAGGAAGGGTGACTAAGCGCCAGGTGGAAGCCATGCAAAGTTTAAGCCAACTTAACAACCATCTAACCAGTAACCCATATACTAAGCCAAAACTATTTAACTTAATTTTCATTTTGAAACGTGTGCACTTACTGCATTCAACTGAATAGTAAGAACTTCGATGCGGATGCGGGCTTAAAAGGGGTTACCTATTGGTTAAAATACTCAGTTAGCAAAGTTTGCCACTCGAAGTTGCGCCAATTTATTTAATTGCTTTCAAGTGACACTGCAAGCTTGTTAAATTGAGCATAAATTTTGCCACTCTTGTTAAACTATTAGGTTAAATGGCCAAAAGGGCGGAAGGGGTGAAGGTAGGAAGGGGTTTCCAGCCAACCCATTACAAAATGCGTCTAATTGGAGTCTGGAGTATATTAAATGTTGCTTAAATTAAATTAATTATGGTTTTTCATTAAACTCATATCTTTTTATAGCATTGAGTCCACTATAGCTCAGTTGAAAAGTAGATGGAATATGGCAAATATTATAGATTTCATGTCTATTAAATATTTTCAAGCTTAATCTTTATTTAATGTTGAATCAAATAGTATAGCATCAGGTTTTATGTAAACAGCCATAACTAAGTACTATCATTCAGCCACTATTTCTATAAAACTCAAGTTTTCCTGTAACCATCATTATTTAATTCTCCATCATCATTATCATCAACTTCATTGTGAACATTGTCCATAAATGCGAATGCACTCAAGCATATAGCGCAATAAACACAGCCCAGTCACAAGTGATGACCACACAGTGTCCCCTCCTGTAGACCTGCCTGTACAGGCATCCCCCAACAAAGTGGTCAGCTACGAAAAAACGAGAGAAATTGTAAAGGAAGAAGGAACGCTCCACGCACACTTCTTTGCTCAATGAAATGGAAATAATTGTGGTGGCATTGCCAGTGGAATTGAAGGAGGTGAATGATGAGGAGGAAATCGGAGCAGACTGAAGACGAAGTGCCTCATTGTGTGCTGAGTTACCCACACTTGTTGGAGTACCAGTTCCGATCCACCACGATAAACTGACCAAGAGTCGCACTCATTGAAGTGTTGGTGCATCCAGGCAAGAGCTGAAGGTCCATCGAGGGGGTAGAGGTCGACTACAGTTCTCCCACTCTGCAATGCTCCTATGCTCTCCTGTTGATTTCTTTATCAAGGCACTGTAAGCTGCCTGGACTCTACAAATTAATTGGCTGCCTTGAACAAAAGGATTTTTATGTGCGGTTAGTTAGTGGTTAACTTGATATTAACTACATTTTGAGTAGAGTCCGTTAGCTGCCAAGAAGATTTCGATTTTAGTCTTGCCTGTGTAACGATGAGTCCTCTCAAGCGAAATCTTAACTATGTATCTGAAATCTTTCCAAACAATTAAGCCCGAAAACCGGACCCTTTTGTCAGTCTCTCGAGAAAAAGAAACCCTTGTAAGAAACTTGTGCTCTTTCTGAAATGCCGACACACTCGAAAAGTACACAGAGCACAAATTGTTATGAGGGGAGATTCTAAAGGAATTCCTCAAGTACTCACGGGTTATGCAAATTTCATCCAGCTTTCTGTCGAAAAAAAAAATTAAACACAAAATATATATATTTAAAAACAAATATAACAACAACAATCACTTGCCTTATTCGACAGTGTGTTGTTGTACACTTGCCCATGGTACAGTTGTCACTGGGGCGTCATTTGAATTTTGAACAACGAGGGAAAAAATGCGCTGAAAAATATGCCGTGGTTTTTATATATTTTTGCCGGGGTCCGTTGTGTAGGGCATTTTAGCCATGACAGATGGTCAGTTGGTAAGTCACATCAACCACCGCAACACTCATGGATACTCACGTACGTGTTGGCAGTTCGTCAGTCAGTCACCCAGTCAAACAGTCAGTCAGTCATTCAGTCAGTCAAAGCAAATATGACAGTTCACTGTCGTCATCGTCCTCGTTCTCTTCCACTTCCCCACTGTCTTCTCAAACTTTAACCCTCCGTATTAGAGCATTTTGGGGGTTGCTGTCAAGACCCCTGCCCCTGTCTACAGTTTAGCAAAGGGAAGGAGTACTGGGTACAGTTAGTGCATTGATACTGTTGTGGTCGTCGGTAGTCGCCGCCGTTGAAGTTGAAGTTGTTGCTGCCACTTCACCGATGCGAATGACAACAAGAGGCACAAGAAGAGCTAGAAGGTACGAAAGTACCAGAGTAAGAGTATAGAAGTAGAAGTAGAAGTAGTAGTAGATAGCTTAGCTTAGGTAGTAGTCGTCGGTAGATAGCTTTGTGTGTGCGTGAGAGGGGGTGAAGCAGCAGTGTCACAGGGGTAACCAAGGCCTACCCCTGACGAGGGTTGTGTGTTTTTCAGCATGTCTGTTCTGTTCTGTTTTGTGTGCGGTACGGGATTTAAGCGTTAAGTGGTTATATTGAAAATATTGTATTTACATCAGTAGGTGATTATATCCGTGTGTGTTTGTGTGTGTGCTGTGATGACTCACATGGGTGTGTCTAGGATATTGATAATTTCATTAAACTATTGAGCCATACATGCTTATTAAGCGACGCATCGCGCTGAGTGCTGTTTGTATCTAGGCGTAATTTGGGATAAGTGAAAGGTGAAAGATACTTTAAGCAGCAGAGGGAAGACAAGTGCAGGGAAAACTGGGTGGTTTATCGTTGTACAGTTGACTTTGATGGATGCCAGGCATGGACAATACAGCTTTTAGGTTTGATTCAGTCAAGTGTTTGTCAAAAACGCAAACTCTTTTGCCTCCTTTGCCCAGCACCGACTTGAGTACAGTGAGGGTTCATTAAGTGACCCGTAGTTCACAGAACAATGGGCCAAACATGCGGAAGCCTCACAAAAAACACATTCACTGTGGGGTGTGCGAAATGCATTCAAATGCATCAACCACAAAAAAGCAAGGAAAGAGGCCAAAAGGATATTAATGATTTTGCGCTTGAATTGCAATTGCAACAACAACAACAAGGGAACCGACAGCAATGTAATAACAATAACAATATATCCACACATACACACACACGCAGTAAAACACACACACTGCGGTCAAGCTGTCAATTTTTCAAAAAGTGAACTACATAAAAAACGCAAGTGAAGCCCTCGACGCATCAGGGCAGGAGTCGGGGGCTTCCCCGTGGGGTGCTGTGCCCCGATTTATGTTGCCAACGCAATGACATGCACTTTTTTGCATATCACTGCACTTCGAGAGGAATGGGAATGGGAAGGGGAAAGGGAAGGGGAAGGGGACTCTTGATATTTGATGGTTCAAACGTAGGTCCAATGCTGGTCAGTTCTCTCTTTCGCTCCCCTCTCCTTTTAACTGTCTGTCTCTTTCACTCTGCTCCTTAGCATCCCTCAATTTGTTGCATTGTTGTAATTTTATGCACATTTGTGTTTGTTTGTCGAATGATTTGCACAAAAAAACGAAAAAATTTGTTTTTCGGATATGCATACATGCTCAAATGTTATATGCACTTACTTTTTTACATACCCTGTAGCTCAAAAGGGTGTGATGAGTTGTAGAAAAGGTATGTGACATTTAACCATATTACCTTGTATAGAATTATCTATTAAACTCAATATATGCTGCTGAGCATGTATTTACAATGATAACAGGGTATCTCCTAGTCCTCCCTCCGCACTCGCTGCTTGTTGTGGGCGCTTGCCAAGTTTTTATGTTGAAATTAATTGAGTTTTTTCTAGTTGACTGCGTTTTTAATGAAATCGTTAGTGTGTTGCATTTGGATTCCTTTTTTTCCACTTTCCTCTTTTTGCTGTCTATCAATTCAGTTTTTTGTAGCATTGCCGTGGAGATAATACCAGGGGATTTATAAATGGGTAGGTTTTTGGGTTCAAAAATACGATATTTGTACAGTTGTTTGAAGGCACTTGTTACTATTTTTACAAACTGACAATAGTTGAACTCTTTGTGAGTCAACCTGCAGCTTTCTCTGACTAAAAATCTGTAATGGATTTGCTGTTAAAGTGTTATCAACAAAACTGTCAGAGCAGACAATGGTTAACGAACTTAGTCCAAACAATAGTTAACATTTAATTGAAGTTTTAAATAATAAAAGAGAAAGAAGTCTTACCTTGTCCATAGAAAGACAATTAGTCCATGGAAAATACGTGGAAATAAAGCTGGACACATAATTACGGCATTAACGGTTGACACTGAAATGATCGTTAAAAGGTGCATTATTAGAACTACACTTAATGGGGTCTAAGCGACCCATTTATGAGGAATTCCCCCAATCCCAGGCACTCTCATATTTACTATGACAAGAGAGCAACAACAAATGCCTCTAAAGATATCATTTTATTTTAATAAAATTGTTTTAATGGCTTATCTTAACAGCCTCACGGCTCGGTGATCATTGTTTGAAATTAGTGAAACATAATGAAACTATTCCCAGAATGTTGGGACTTCCCCCCACTTCCACACCTCTCCAACCACCCAATCCATTCAATCAAAATGTGAGTTCCAACACGTTCAGCTTTTTATGTAGTTTTAAAAACTTATAATTAATGTGAAAGGCGGTTTTTTGGCCTTTTATCGCCCCAACTTGATCTACATTTTTCAATTGGCCTGGTTTGATGTATGGCTTGGGTTGTATTCCTCAAAAAAAGGTGCCATAAAACGGCATTGGTTAGCTTTAAAGACATTCATCTGTTCAGTTGGCCATTTGTCCATTTTTCCATGTTTTTTGTGGAGTCTGAGTAATTTATTAGCTTTTGACCATTTGAACTCCCTAGTAGTTAATCTTGCTCAGTTTACTGATCATCAAATCAAATCAAAAGTTTATCTCTGTGCGTGTTGGCATTTTTCAGTTAAGAGTCCCAACTCTGTTAATGATCATGATCCATTCCTATTCCCATGTGTGGCATAGTTCATTAAACAACACAAAATGTGGAAATGAAAATAGTTTTAGAATTTGTTATGGTTTTTTTTATACTCTCTGCAAGAGTATATTGGGTTTGTGAAAATGTATGTAACAGGCAGAAGGAGGCGTGGCCGACCCCATAAAGTATATATATTCTTGATCAGCATCACAAGCCGAGTCGATATAGCCATGTCCGTCTGTCCGTCTGTCTGTCCGTCTGTCCGTCTGTCCGTCTGTCTGTCCGTCCGTATGAACAAACAGATTTCAGAGATGGTAAGAGCTACAAGTTCGAGCTTGGTCTCAATCGATCACATATTTAGTCAGTTAATACAAGAATCTTTTTTTTTTTCGATGCCACGCCCCATTCGCTCACAATGAGCAAAAAACTAAACACACCTCGGAAAAAATTGGTGTTTTGGTCGAATATCTCAATAACTATTGCACCTAGGATCACCAATTTTGGTATGGAGGTTGCTAGTGACAGCGTAAATGCATTGACATTTAAATTTTTGGACTGCCACGCCCCGTTTTCCCACAATTAATAAAAGTATTTCTCAACTTTTTAGGCATTCTTTAATATAGTACAGTATTGTAATTTATAATTCGTGTGGAGGCTAACTATATCAAACTATCCTGAAAGGCGCATTGAAATCGCACTATAAATAATAAAACTAGAAGCGTTACAATATTGATAACTGAATGCAATATCATGTATGAGTCCAAGTGAGACAGAAACATACAAGCATATGTGACGGCATCGCTGCCGCATTCATATCAATGTATGAGTGCAAGCGAGACAGAAACATACAAGCACATGTTTGAATGTTTTCGTCGCTTGCGTGGCGGCAGCGCTGCCCGCAGTCGCTGACCGCGCTGAATACACACATACATACATACATGTATATGCATCATATATATATTCGCATACAGACAAACAGATGTATGTATGTGTGATTATGCTTGGATTGTTTTTGTTTCAACGTGTTTTATTAATGCATGTACTACACATTATAATATCTCTCGACCGATTTTAATAATTTAATCGGGAAAATAATGCAGAGAGTATTTTACGGTCGGGCTTGCTCGACTGTACTTTCCTTACTTGTTTACTTTTGGGCAGTTGATGCATGTCTTTTGTGGGTAAATTGATGTGCAGCTTATCTCTTTATTTCCAATAAAACTGATCTAAAGGTGCAAGAGCTGCTTATTAAATTTGTCTGAATTCTGGAAAGCTAAAAACTTATCTCTAGTTGAGCATCGCTGAAGTACAGCCTACACTGTTGTTATTTAAAAACATAAGTAACTTTTAAATCAATATCTTTGGAGACTGTGGTCTTGCTTATAATGCTCTGTCATCTTGGCGATCAAGCCGGGATCCTACGCATCCCGAGACCCACGCAAAGCACGTGGCTAAGATTTCCTCCCAAAGGGCCAGAATTCAAACATCTTCAGCACATGCCACACTTCAGAAAGAGAGCGAGTGAAGCAGAATCATTTGGTGGGTTGTCTATGGAGATCTCTTATCGCCCATTACAAAAAATGACCCACCAAATTTGTGTATGTTAAAATCGTTTTTAATTTCTAATATGTTTTCTGAAAAGTGCCACCCAGCTCCTGACTAGAAAAGGTCTTGGGGCAACTTACTGACTGACAGCGTCAGCGGCAGCGGCAGAGAATGCCCTTTATGCTGTTGTTGTTGTTGTTGCTGTTGCGGCACCAGCACGCCCCAACTGCAACTACTCGTCTCTGCAATAAGTATATGAGTGTGTACCGAAAAAACATCAAGAAAATAATATTTTTCTAACAACGACAGGCAATCAGCGACTCAGTCAGTGTACGAGTCCCCCAGAGATGCAGACTATACCAAATTTTCTATAGAAATGAGATCTTGAAAAAAAGATGATCTTCAAGCGGCAAACACCGAACAGAAGCCTCCTCCAATAGTAGTGGCAAACGCATGCCAAGTCGTCGGCTTATGCCACAAGTCAGTGGCAAGTGTCAAGTGCTTGTTGGGGACTCTGCTCTCTATTCTCTGCTCTATAGTTTTTCATCTTTTTGCTGTGGGTTTCATGCCACTTGCCACTTGCCACTCGGGCCCAAAATCGTTGTAATGTCTTTGGTTACTCATGTGTGCGACAACACTTGAGGCACACTTGGATCTGTCACGCATTTCCACATGTGGCAAACAGAATTTCCAAATTGATGAAGTATGTAAATGGGCAACAAGTCTTTATTTTCTTGTTCGTTGTCGATAAGACTTTATCTAAAGCCTTAAATATCGAATTGAAAGCAATTGTTCGTTAAACAGAAATGATTTTAATTCAGATTTATATGTTTTTAAGCGGTCAAGTGGATTTTCCTCCTCTATTTAAAGTAAATTTTAAGAAAACTCGACTGATAAAACAGGATTAGTCTTCTAGCTATACCAGTACTGTGTGAACTGTTTTTAAAGCTGATCAAATTATGATTTAAAAGGTTTATTAACTGTTTTGTGCTAATAGAGAAATATACAGCTTCCTATATTACTTCCGCTAACGGTTTGTCAGACAGTCAACAGAAAAGAGTCCACCAAATCTATGACAGTTTAAAACGTCATAATTTTAGTATTAGTATTTGTGTTATTTAAAGTCTTATGACATTTTCAAGGCTTGTTTAGTAAACTTTGATTATACAAATGATGGCACTTTAGCGGAATAACTATATTTTCCAGCTGCTAAGCTCCACTATTGACACTATTTAGAATTATTATATGCAATCATTTGGTGCTTTGCATTTAAAGTAATTCCGTTCTTCGTCTCTTGGTATACTATATAAAAAAGCAGCTTGCCGTAACCCCATGGGGTCGTATTAGCCAGTTGCTAATGGCGCTGCCAACACCATTTAGCCCAGATGGGGGACTCCATAATATCTATGATTATGTGGAGTGCAGCGAGTTCTCCTCTGTCTGTCTGTCTGTCCCTCTGTCTTTTTGTCTGTTCTCGCCTAATACAACAGCGTCGCTAATGCTGATGACGATGAACACGTGCAACGAAAATAAACAACAATAAGAACAGGCAACAACAACATTGTTGAACAACGATCAGTTCGCATAAAGTGCAACTTTGATGACTCTGAACGTTTATGACAAGATCATTGTAAGTGCCCCTTCCCCCATTTCCACTTCCCTCCTCCTCTCACTGTGCCTCATCAAAAAGCGCTTGCCTCGCGACACGGCATCATTTGTGGCATGAGTTGGACACACTATGACCGCTGCCTTTTGACATTTGTGGCGTGCTCTGGACCCATAACCATTTCTTAAGCTAATAACATCAGTAGCAGCAACACCAGCAACAACAACAACAACTATCATAATAATAAACTTTTCATCTTTTTATGTTAAATATGATGCGGCCCCAAATCAACTTGTGCTGCTGCTTCAACCGTTGCTGCCACATCTGGAGACACTTTGTTAATGGCCTCGCCTGCTGCTACTCCCTAGATCACAGATCTCAGATCTCTTCTCCAACTCCAATTTGCAGAGACTTGAGAAGTCCCATGTTTGTTGTTAATGCTACTAAAAACAGTTTTTAAATGCAAATTAATGTGGCCTCCTCGTCCGACTTTTTATTTGAAGTGTTGACTGACGGGCAACTGCAGGTTTCTCCATCCACAAACACAGACACACACACTTAGATACACACACGTGTCTATATCTAGCTGTATAGAATATGTTTATTTCTTGTTCTTGTCGATTGTTATCTTTATGAAATTTTCACTCGACTTAATTGCATGCATAGTTTTTAATGGCTCTTGAAATTGAATACATGAATACTTCTATACTCCCATACCCTATATAGACTAGTATATTTAGCAGATCTATAGTTGGTGTTTGTGGGGAGCAAAATGTTATCTTAAAATAGCAAAATGAGATTTTGTATGCATTTTAGTGCTTATTAAATGCTTCTTTTTAGCTCGTTTCCTCTGCTTTTCAAATTGCCTTTAGCCTATTCATTGCAGCACGATATCAAATATTTATATTCCTACATATAACTTATACACATATATATATATATAAAGCCCCTTTCGAATCAGTGCCAAAGCAGCTACTCGAGAACTCCTTTGTTATGTCTGTCTGTAAATTATTGCGTATGCAAATAAAATATCAATATAAATTGAAAAACCAAAAGCGAAACATTGGCAAAAATTCAGCTAACCAGAAAATAAATTTGTTCAGGCAAAAGTCGACCAAAGCATACCCTTTGTTAAGCTGGGAGTTAAATTTGTTTAAAAATTAAAAACAAAACATTGGTAGGACTTTTAATATACATTCGCAACCCATGAGCTACCTTTTTATCTATTTAAAGACCCTCGTCAATGAATGCTTTTATTATTATTTATTTATGCGAAAACAACACATTAGCTATAAATAATTAATTAATAATAATTCGGAAGATGTCAACTATTTAAAAAAAATATTTATATACAAAGACTTTAACATATTTTACAATTCTTGTAAGACAGTGCATGTACCGTTTGTACACTACCTAAAGGAAGTAAAGACATGCAAATCAGTTTGCCAGCATTTCAGTTCATTTTATATATAATTTTTTGCTTTTCTGTTATTCGGTAAGACCCATAAAAATCATTGAAGCGGCGCCAGGCTATAAAAGATTCACAATTTCCATTTCTGCCACCAAAGCAAAGAGTGTAGCCAAAAAGATCTTTGGCTCGTTTGGTTTGTGTTAAAGCGTGTTTAAGGCGATTCCAATGGATGTAACTTATGTGTGCGTGAGTGTGTGTGTGTGTGAGTGTGGTTGGGTGTGCAAGTGATTAGCATACGCCGTTTGGCATAACACCCTTTTGCCAGCGAAGGGTTGCGTATTGGGCTTATCAAGTGACTTTTTATTTGTTACATAATTCCCATTGTTGTTGTTGTTCTTATCCCGATAAGGGACTGTATTTTCCCCCTCAGTTTTTTTTTTTTGTGTAATTTATATGTGAATTTAGTGTAATGTGTAATGTGCGACGGGTAGACGATTTTCAAATTGTTGACATTACGTCAGATAAGTGAAATTACATGTTTTTTCGATTTGTTTACAAGCGAATTTTCTCCGCCGTGGGTTGTCATAAATAATTACACATAAATTTGTTATTTGTGGTGAATAATAATTTAAATTAGTTTAAAGCAAATGCTTTAATGCAACTGAAGTTGAAGTGAATTCAGTAGAAGTCGCTCCCTTGATCCTTTTCAACTCTCGTAATATCTGGCAAATGCCATTTTTTAATTGAATTTTCATTACATTTCCGTTTGGACGGTCGCAACATTGCAACATGCCGCAAGCCAACAGTAACAGTAACAGTCAACAGTTAACCTCCACCAAAAAGCTGACGAAACAATTTAATATAGGAATCCACGGCAGATTCATAGACAGAGTCCGTAAGCCTGTTCATAATTTTTTGTTTTGCCCAAAAAAATATACAAAACATTCAACAAAAAAATATTTATTTCAGATTTCGTTGATTTTTGCAGCTTTTATGCAGTTGCGAATGGCGACACGAAAAGCCGCTTACCGGAAAATATGGAAAAGGAAAGTGGAATGGAAAAGGATGAGAGGGAAAGCGCAGAATTTGGTTTTTTACGATGATTAAAAGTTATCTTAATGTCAGCCAGGTTTATGACAATGTTTGTGCTGCTGTGCTTTTCTGGGTGCCAAAAGTTTTTTAAGTGCATTGCAGAAAGAAATGGCAGATAGCGAATAGACAGAGAAAGGGAATGTCATTTGGCTGGTAATGAAATGTTTATTCTGAATGCTTTTAATTGCGTCTAGCAATGGCATCTTTAATGTCTGATGACAAGACTAAATTTTATGATACGCACAGTCAAAATGTGTGAACTACTCGAAAAGGGAAAAGCTTTTGAATCGAATGACAGTTTTCCTCCTGTTTTCCATTTGCATAAGTTTTGGCAATACACAAACACACATGTAGTAGCTTGTATTTGAAAATGCTTTTAGATGCTCAGGTTCGTATTGCCAGTTTGTAATATGCACAAGCATGTCCTGCAGTTTCCCCAATCCTAGCAAAATATCCTGCTGTAATCTGTCATACGTGTTACATGCGGAATATGCCAAGAGGGGGCAGGAGAGGAAGGTGTTGGGTAAAATGCAAAGCCAATGAACGATAAACTTAATTATCCTGCTTAATTGTCGTGCATATGCAGACAGAATGGATGGATGCAAAGTAGAGATGCATCATCAAGGATATGTGGTTGAGTTTAGGGATAACCCTAATGCAGCATTATTAATTGCTTGCAAGTGTAAATTCAAAACCTGCAATGTAAATTACAAAATTACACAAGACTCCCTTCGATTACTGCTTTCTCCCCTTCTCTCTCTCTCTTCCTCTCTCCACTCCTCTCATATCAAGTTGCATGTTTTCCCATTAACTCAATTAGACATTGTCGTGTAAATCTAAAATTTGCGAATTTCATGCATTATTTAAAGAACAAATGTTCTCACATCATTGTTCTGTAATGCAATTTACCTTTGAGCTAATGCCAAGAAGTATTTCTCAGTTGTGTTTTATCCTTTTCCCATTGAGAAAAGTGCACAGCAGCAGCAGCAGCATTCGCATTTCAATTTCATTTTGTTTGCATAACAAATTTTCCGCACGGTAAATTTTTATTGACAATTAAATTTTTGCCAAAAGCTAAAGATAAAAACTTAACTCGAACCCCAAAATTGAAATGCAAATATGCAAATTTATCTGCACAAAGCGGCAACAGTTGCCAAGCAAGGATAACACACACATACAGCTCTTCTATATCCACATGTACATCTATATCTATATCCTTATATATTTGGTGCTTTACTCCCATCAAAAAGAAGAATACAAAAAACGAACTGTTGACATATGCGACGTGCATAAATTGTGAGTCGCGACAACGTCGCCTCAAAACATTACCGGAAATCATTTAATAAATGTTGGGAAAACATCAAAATTATAAAAAACACAAAAGTTGGCAGCCAAAAACATAAGCTGCATAACATTTGCTGACTTACAAAAAATGGAAGAAAGAAACACGATCTATACTTATATAATAAGTTTTGCCGCAAGGCTATAAAAGCAAATCTGGATTTGGATTTGAAATTTCTGCGGTCTGAACTCTGTTCGCCTGGGGTTAAGTGTGACTGACATGTGTATGGATTTCGCATAGACTCTGACCTGCGACCTGGCGAATCTTTTGAGCACAGTAACTTAAGCGTGAAACATATTTTAAAATATAGTTGATACAAAGTGCAGCACAAAGGAGTACAAAAGGGCAACATATTATATTATTCAAGTAGAAAAGATGGTTCAACCCGAAGATGCCAGAGGTAGTTAAGCCGACAAAATTGTGCTCTTTATATAAAATCAAAAAATTTGCAGACTTATTATAAAATAGAAGAAAATATTTGGTATCTACGGTAAAGTTTGCACTCAAAGAAACTAAATTTACCTAATTTCAACTCAGACAATGAACTTTCCGTTCATTTTACTCCCCCTTTTGAGCTCTAGACCCGTTATGCCCAACTCCTTGTCCACATTAGAGAGCCAGTAAATTATATTAGAGACAAAAACGTATTGATTGCCAGGAAAGTGCATCCGGTGAAGTAAAACACCCAACTCCAAATTCCCGTTGCAGTTGCAGGTTGACACCTTTTGAAGTTGAACTGCAACACTTTGTATCTTGCAGCGCACAGACATAATGTGAAATAAATTGGATTATCCTTTGATTCATTCACAGTTTGTCGCCCAACCAGCTGGGCACATAATTTATATGCTTTACATATTTCAAATGTGCCACGTCACCCGACCAGGCCTATTCGATATTTAGACCAAGTTACAGCTCAGTTCAGTTCAGTTCAGTTCCAAATTCATTGGTTGGGTGGTCATTAATTTTCTTGGTGTCGCTCAAAGGAGGCGATAACAAGTTTTCCCTGATTCGATTGCCGCCTGTATGTCTATAAGCAATGAGCTTATTACTTAGCCTCACACGAGTGTGTGGGTGTGTTGGTGTGTGTATCTGTGCATCTGTGAGTTGCATAAATTGCTTTTCATTGAGATTTTCCACCTTGATGGAGTGGTTCATGTAATAGGATAGAAGTGACTAGCTGTAATGAGCTCAGGTATTAATTTAGTTCTCGAACTGTATAACAGATTTACTTCATTATCATGTGTAATAATCAAATATTTAAAATAAAGTAATAACATAACATAAAGTAAGAACTAAATGGGATTTATTGTTTTCTTTGGTATTAAACTACTTATCTATATCTAGGCATTAATTTAACTAAAATACATTCTACTGTCTGCCTTTCAATATAAATAGAAATAATCTACATATATTTTATTATGCCTGCTGGTTAAACTGCTGTACATTTAAGCCACTTTCCTGCTCTTTAATATACACTTTAGCTTAGCTTCATGCATAGCAAAGGAAAGAGAGAGAGAGAGAGAGAGAGAGAGAAAGATATGTTGGTACTGCAACAAGTCCGTTAATAGGGCTTAAAGCGCTTATCTCACTTTTGCTTTGCTTTCTGGCCAAAAGCTGAAACACAGCATACAAATGGCGAATTGGGAGAAACTGAGGGCAAATTCTGCTGTAGTTTTTATATTAAAATTTGGCCAGACTGGACGAGGGCTATTAAAAGTGGCGCTACTGCTGTCGGTGCAGACATGCCAGACAGGCAGACATGACAGTGGCAAAAAAGGATACCTTTGGTGTAAATCCCAGTAGGAAATTAAAAACCAAAATGAAGTTGAAATGAGCAAAAACCCAAACAAAAGCAGAAAAGTGAAGTCGCGTCAACGTATCCAACGAAATTTATCGTCATATTTATAAAAGCGCAACGCAATGCAGCCAACCAAAACCAGATACCAAACACAGAGTCCAGTCAGCTCGTCAAAGACACCTTATTACCAATAAAAAAAAGGACAACGACTGTCAACTGACGACTGTCGACTGAATGACGCAGCCGCGGGTGTCATGTCCTCTGCGCAGTTCGCTGTTTTGACTGCAGAGCTCAGAGTCCAAGTCGAGAAGACAGTTCCTTCCTCTTACCCCAAAGAGCTGACAATTAAAACAGCTCTGGCGGCAAAAGTCGCGACTCACAGGACATGCCACAAATATCCTGTCGCCTTCGCATTTGCTTTTGTGTATTGTGTTTGTTTCGGCTTACGATTAATGGGTCTTTAGCGTTTCAAGCCCCGCGAATTATGATGATTACTTTCGACTGTCACAGCCCCTTCCACACACCTGTCTATATGAGCTTTAAGTTAATATTGTACCCCAGACAAAGTCTGGCCAAATAACAAATAATTCGTGTGCACATTTTCTGAAACTGTCGCTACTCAATTTCCTTTTGTCACACTTGGAACAATTAGACTACCTTTCATTTAATACTGTATAGATAGTATAAAATTTGAAATGAAAGTTAATATTTATATAATAAATTTAACTATATAAAAACAACAGAGAACATAACAGTTTCTTATGAAAACTATTTTAAATCTTATATTTTATATTTATTCATTTATTTGTCATTTTTATTATTTTAATCCTCTTAGCTTGAAGTATCTTAAAGAGTACATAGACTGTCCTATGTTTAATTCCCGTTAATCCTTGTCGCATTTGCAAAAATTCAACTTTTTGTTTTGGCTTCATAAATGTCACAAAAAGGCGACTTCTTATTTCTTTCACCAACTTTGTTGTTGTTTTTGTTGCTGCTAAATGTCGTGTTGGGTCGGCTAATCATAAAAAATATTAAGCTCTGATTTTGACGCGACATTTTTAACGTTCGAGCGTGCTAATGAGTTTTTTTTTTCTTTTCTTTTTCCAAGTTAGTCTAGGGGAAATGTGAAGGGTCTTTGTCTGCTGTCAATCCACCCAGTTGTTAATTAGTTCTTCCGCTTAAAATGTATTTAATGCTTACGTGCTAATATTTTGCGACTGCCACGCCCCCTACTTTGTCACATCCGCCTCCGTCCATCGCTTGACATGCGATTAATAAATAAATTTCGAGTTGCTTGCGTGTCCTGTTCCTGCTGGGAATAGTCGTCCTTAAATGCCTTTCGTTCCTAATTTGTTTATGGGTTCATTTCCCAGCGGTCAATTGTTGGGTCGTCTCTGATTTTTTTCTACCAAATACTTCCTGTCGCGCCTTTTGTTTAAATGTATAGAGAAATATGTAGAAAAAGAGCTTTTCAATTAGCCCAGCCGCACTTGAAATCCATTTGAGGCGTTAATTTTGGTTGGCATGGTCAGAACAAAAACCCGTTAACACATCGCTCGCTTGGCAAGTGACACTTGGCCAGCATCAGTTCACCTTTTAACACCTTAACGGACCCCCTTAAAAATGGGTTTCCCTCTAAAACCCATAGAAATCCTGCTTTTAATTGAGATCGCAGACGTGCCATATTAAAATTGTGATATAAAAACAAGTAAGGAAAGTACAGTCGAGCACGCCCGACCGTAAAATACTCTCTGCATTTTTTTCCCGATTAAATTATTAAAATCGGTCTGGAGATAGTACAATGTGTAGTACTTGCATTAAAACACGTTGAAACAAAAACAATCTAAGCATAATCAAACATACATCTGTTTGTCTGTATGCGAATACACAACGACAAACAAAATATGATGCATATATGTATGTATGTGTGTATCAAGCGAAGCCAGCGACTGCGGACAGCGCTGCCGCCACGCAGGCAGCGAAAACGTTCGAACATGTGCTTGTATGTTTCTGTCTCACTTGCACTCATACAAGATATTGCACTTAGTTATCAATATTGTAACGCTTCTAGTTTTGTTGTTTATAGTCCGATTTTGATGCACCTTTCAGGATAGTTTGATTTAGTTAGTCTCCACACGAATTACTAAATAACAATACTGTACTATATGAACAAATGCCTAAAAACGGAGCGAAAGTTGAAAAATTTTTTTTTTAATTGTGGGAAAAGGGGCGTGGCAGTCCAAAATTTTAAATGTCAATGCATTTATGATGTCGCTAGGAACCTCTATACCAAAATTGGTGAACCTAGCTGCAATAGTTATTGAGATATTCGCCCAAAACACCAATTTTTTCCGAGGTGTGTCTGGTTTTTTGCTCATTGTGGGCAAATAGGGCGTGGCATCGAAAAAAAAAAAGATTCTTGTATTGACTGACTAAATATGTGATCGATTGAGACCAAGCTCGAACTTGTAGTTCTTACCATCTCTGAAATCTGTTTGTTCATACGGACAGACAGACGGACAGACAGACAGACAGACAGACAGACGGACAGACGGACAGACGGACATGGCTATATCGACTCGGCTTGTGATGCTGATCAAGAATATATATACTTTATGGGGTCTGCCACGCCTCCTTCTGCCTGTTACATACATTTGCACAAACCCAATATACTCTTGCAGAGAGTATAAAAACAAAGAGTCTGGCAAGCAAATGAATACACAAATAATGTTGATTTCCAGCAAAGTGCTACAAATTGATTTCAAGCATAAAAACGACTCTAAAGCGGAAAAATCAGTTGTAAGAAAAAGGAATGAGACAGTCGAGATGACCGACAGTTAAGAACTTGGATCCAAAGTTTATTAAACAGAAATTTTTAACAAAAATAAATATTTTTAATTGTGTTGTTCCAATCCCCTTTTTAAAATATAGTGTAGAGAATGAGTAAACAATTTTAATAAATATACGTTTATTGTGTTTGATTTTAAAACATTTGTAAGTAATCTGTATTGGACCTACACATATGTTGGTTTCCAAAGAGATAAAATATTCCAACTGAACTAAATAAAGTCATAAACAAAACGCTTAAAGAAATCGAGTTACTTTTATGTTAATTAACCCATTTTAATGAAACTTTCAACTGACTTGTAAGAAAAGTTTTAATACAGTTTGGAAATGGATCGTAATGCCACCAAGGTAGTTCTATTAAGATATGGGAAATTGTCACAGCTCAATTAAAGCTGGTGAAGAATGCAACACCTTTTTGGCCATAAAAGAGTTTCATTTCGGCATAGAGTGATATTGGTAAATGCGTAGTATCTATGGAATGCACATGCCTCTGAGTCAGCGCGTGAACAATGCAAACAAATAATTTGAGTTCAGTTTGGGAATTGTAACATTGCCACAAAATTGATTAACAAAAATGACAATCATATCTCTTATGTGTATCTTATTGTAAGTATCTTGTTGTATATGTATCTCGATGCATATCTGAAAATGTATCTGTTGGATTGCATCTGCTGCACGTCGCATTGTCATTAACTGGCCGCATTCTCTGCCTTTCACTCGCTCAACTTTTGCGCCTGTGTCATCTAATTGACATTTGTTAATAGTTTTCCTTTTTTCATTTTCATTTTCTTCTTTTTGATTTTCTATACAAAATGAAAATTTTATACCATCTTTGTTGTTATTGTTGGTGGGGTCATAAAAGGCGTTTGTTCATGAAATTGTCAGTAATTTTTATTGCTGGCCAGTCTTGTTGACTAATCATTTTCAGTTCATCGTTTTGTTATCCATTTTGAGCCACGTTCATTCTTCGTCTGCCTCTTGTTCTGATTCTTATCTGTTCTATCTTTTCTCTGCCTATCCCAGAAAAAAGAACACAATCTTAGACGTCAACCAATCGATCAGTTGTACAACCAAAAGAAAAATGTCTAATAATTGCTTACACTTTTTTCATGGATTGTAAATGCAAATGGCATAATTGACATTGACTGCCAGACTGTCCGACTGCCAGACAGAGGCTTCATCATTAATCAACGTGACGATGGATATTGACCATCCAATTTGAATTGAAAATCGTTTGGAAAATGTGTTTTCTTCAAGGGAAAAAGAAAACTGTTTCAGTAGCATTTAGTGCATGTCTAGATGGCATTCAGGATAATTGTGACAAACAGTAGCTGAAACTGTCACTGTAAATTAACTAGAGTTAAGATTACTCGGATTAGGAAGCGGAAGTTAGATTAACAATAATTATAAAGTGTCTGTAATTGGCTACTTAATGAGTCATTCGGTTATCTGCTTTGATTAACCTGGTGCCCAAAGTGTTTAATATTGAATCAACACATGTCGTGTAAAGTATATACATTTTTAATAGACCTAATGGTTGTTGAGGCCAATATGTAAATACATATGTAACCATGTTAAATTTACTTCTTGGCATGATTAAAATATTTTGATTTATTTTCCAGACCCAATTCAAGAGACCAAAAACTTGAATCTTCTTTTAGTTTTCACATATGTAAATATATTATGGAATCTTAGTTTTAAATTGTCTTCTTACATATTATATTATTATTATTGTTTAGTATGTTTAGTAATTAAGAATTAATTATTAAATTGTCTTTTTTTGTAAACTTTACACTAGACTGATAATAACATAAATTTTACATGTATTATACCAATATTAAATTGTACCAATATTACAATCATAGATAGGAGTATATACAGAGACCCACCTCCACTAATACCAAATCGGGATTATAATTATAAATATGGACATCTGGTTTTCACTTCCTATACCCACTTTTCTTCCCCTGCTCCCAAGCCACTTAAAGGCACTGGCAATTAATCAAAAAGCGCTGTTCAAAAAGCATAAAATGAGATGAAAGCCGCTGAGCGGTAGACCTGAAATAAATTGCATAATGGCAACAACCATTCTGCTTTAACAACATAAATAATTATATGGCCAGACAAAGAGCAAAAGTGTTAAAGCAAAATCGCATATAGGCAGCAGCAGATTAAAACAGCTACCAAACAGCTTCTCAACTTCTCAACTTGTTGTAATCCATCAAAAGCGGCGACAAAAACTTTACGCATTGTTAGGCAGCCAAAGTCAAAGGCAAACCAAAAAGGGTTGCCAGTGTTGCCAGGCTCATAAATAAGCAGTTATGAAGTAAATATCCAAGAGTGTATATAAGCATATATTCCAAATGCGTAACTTGTGGGTGGGCCAGTTCAGGGAAGAGGCACAGTTATTGACAATTGCCAGCAATACAAGACAATACAAGCAGAGAAATACTCCCATCCAATGCCAAAGTAACTACGAATCGAGTTGTGAGTGTAATTTTTGCCATTTAGTTGGCCGGGCACGTTTTGCATTTAGCGCGTAAAATAAATTTGCACAATTTGTGACAAGTGTTCGGGCAAGAAAACAGCAAGAACAAGTGGGAAGGTTCTAAGCAACACCCGACTACGCTACACCCGTTACTCTAACTTAGTTTAGAGGTCTATCGGTGTATTGAAATACACTGAGAGTTTTTAGATGTGACTTTAAAATTTGTTGCATACTTTAAGGTACATGTAGCTTCAAAATGTATTAAGTATGTAGGAATATCATGAAATTTAATAAAAATATTTAAGACAATTTTCTTTCTTTAAAATTATAAATATGTTGGAGCTAAATGTGATTTCAGCGTAGCTTATTGAAGTTAATTTAGATGTTTCACCTAGCCAGAACTCAGAGATAAACAGACGACTCGTCTGATCCAGAGTATATATACTTTATACGATCTGAACAATACACCCTCTACCAACGGGTATTCTAAAAACAGGAAAACTCCCAACTGCCAAGAGACAACAATATTGACAACTTGTGGCAGTCGAAGGCGTTTTGCGAATGAAGGAGGTTGAAGTGACAGTAGAGGAGGGGGAACAAATGGAGGAGGCGGAGGCAGCTTGTCTCTTTGTTTGGAGGCGTCACTCTGGGCAGCCCGCTGGCTAATTGTCATGCCAGGCAGGCAAACGCATTTCGACTTGCACAGTGCAGACTGTCAGTCTGTCCAAGTGTCCGTCTGTCTGTCTGTCCGTCTGTCTGTCTGTCTCTTTTGCTCTCGGTCTGTCTGTCTGTCCGTTCATCTGTCTGTTTGTTGCGTTTTTCGCTACTGATTTTTCTTATTTTTCTACTCTCTGTCCATCAATTGACTTTATCTATTTGAACTCACATGTTAAAAATATCAATTTGTTGTCGACTTTGCTGCGGGCTTCTCTGCTGTTGTTTGTGTATCTTTTTTTTGTTTTTTCTGAGCAACTTCAACTTCCAGCAATAGCTACAGTAATAGTAACAGCTACAGCTTTAGCCTAGCTCCAAGTGCAGCTGCAGAATCGTTGGAGTTTTGCCTCTTGGTGTGATTTATGGCCACTTTATGGCATAAATGTAGGTGCGGCCGCACATAAATCATTGTGGCAACTTGCAACGTGTTGCAGAATTAGCGGCACAAACGCACTGTGCAACTCGATACTCAATACACGATTGCTAATTTAGTAAGGCTCAAAAATGTTATAGCCTTAAAGTGTTTCTGTTGTTTTTCCAAAAAAGAAACTCAAGTTTTAATCCCGATTTAATTATCGTTAAGTTCTGATAGTGAATCATCATTAAAACACCTGTTAGTCTGCTAAATCCCAAGTCATCTAATAACAGCAACACACCCATTGAAATCACTTAATTCTCGGGCACTAAGCCCAATTATGAATTGCCAGAGTCGGTTTCCACACAAGCAGGCAATAAGTGTGCCACTTGAGGGATATAATAGCTGGAAAAAAGAACTTAGTACATTAAAAGGCCACCGGGCAGACTCGAATTAGTGCCACACCCACACACATGAATAATTCATGGACTCATTCATTCATTCTTTCAGGGACACAAATCTGCTGCTGTTGCATTAATGAGCTACGCTTCTTATTTACCATGATGCCGCACAAATGAAAAAATTCTATACAAAAATTGAGTAGTCTACAAAATCCACACACAGAGGGAAGTTTAATTAGAAGTCAAATTGTCTTATCATAATTTCCCAAAATCATTTTCCATTCCATTTTGTGATTTTTGCCAACATTTCGCTTGGAAATGCTTTGAGAATTGTTTAGTCATTCCGTTGACTCCACACACATACACATCAATCATCATCTTGGAGTCGGGACAGCTGAGTTAATGGTCAAGGGGATAATGTGCTGGGTGTTTGCGTGTTCTGCCTCTACATTTTGTGTCCTGTCCTGTCTGTCCTCTGAGTCCTTTGTGTGCTGTGTGTATTGGCTCAGGACTTACAGTTAGACAAGTGCATGATTAATTATTTTATTATCTATAAATTGGTTTTAGCTGGCAACTGTAGACAAAACAGGTTCACTTCCAACTCCACCTCATTTTTCCATTCCAATTATATTTTCCTTTCAGTTTTCATGCAATTTCCATTGCATACTTTAAGGTGCAGCTATAATTCACCTACTGCATATGGCTGATACTGTGTTATAATAATAGTTATATACATATAAATAACAATTGATCGATTTTGTTATATAAGTAATTAATATTTTATAAAATTTTAAGCACTTTTTGGTTTAAAGCTTTAATTTAAAAACATTTTTCTTAGTAATTTGCGTATTAATAATTAATTAATGTAAAATTTATTTTGGCATTAAAGTGAATTAATTGAAGTTAAAGGCTATTTTATTTGCAGATTTTTAAAGCTTTTTATAAGTGAATTTTTTTATTTATTTGCATTTAACCCGAAAATCTGAATTGCCATACCCTGATTTTGCATAGCAATTTACTAAGTGAGTGATAACAACTTGCATTCCACATGTAACTGACAGAAAAATATACATAGTTCATCACATATTCTACATAAGTATACAACTCATGCTAATTTTTGCTTAAAGTTAACCTTAAAGCATTTTTATTGTCTTGTTATAAGTAAGAATAATCGATTAGGCGCAGAATTGCTTCATCAACGGGTATCTTACCATCTAGCATACTCACATTTAGCCTTCACACTTGTTGTTAACTTTTGGCCCGGCATAAAGCATCAGTTTCAGAGTGAGAAGTTAAGTGCTGAGTATTCCACTTAAGTTTCAAGTGCTTCGCTATTTTTGCACAAATTGGCAACATGTTTTGGGTACAAAAAATCGTTAACCCCACAAAATGTGGAACGTCCATAAATATATTTGGTTACGAAACTCTTTTTTAACAGCTCTCTGAAACTGGGCGAGGCGAGAACTCTGTGTTTGGGTAATAAATCGATGGCACCCCGTAATATTGCTCCCGATTTGTGATCGTATAATGTTCATCATTTGCCCCGTTTCTAATTTGAGGGCACATTTTAATGGCCTGCCAGTGAGTGCAGTTCGGGATCAATTAGCAAAAGTTTTACGACTCCAATGGGAGCCATACAGTATCTCAGAAAATGCTGTGGACAACCGAACAAAGGGTATTGCTTAAGCAGCGGGTATTACTTAAACAAGTGTTATATCGTAATACAGATACGTAAGCGTGAGAAACTTATTGAAACTCTCATTAGGGCTCTGGTTGAAATGTTTAATAAGGGTATCCAAAGTTAGAGGAGTCCATTACCACCATGGGGAGTCAAATGAATCCAACCAAACTGCAACTAAACACGGCAATCCAATTAGAACTCGTATTATTCTCATACCGATATGGCCCAATTAGCGGCTAGATCATAAACCCAAAAGCCACAACTAACGCAATCATTATGCAATTAAGCAATATCCCCAAAAGCAGAAAAGGGAGCACAGAGAATTCCATAACCATATCTGTAGTTTTGTGTGGAGCACATTAAATCACGCGACCCATTAATAAAATTGTTAAAAT
Organism: Drosophila acutilabella; assembly: GCA_035046005.1. NCBI lineage: Eukaryota > Metazoa > Arthropoda > Insecta > Diptera > Drosophilidae > Drosophila > Drosophila acutilabella. The sequence continues at coordinate 19,963,372 of JAWNOK010000013.1, forward strand.
TCTACGCCATCTCGACATTTTAATGGACAAACAGAAGTTTCCCAAAAATATATATTTAATCACTGTCGCTTGGTATCATTCCCGGCCATAGATACATGCCATAATTCTGTTGAAAACAATTTGTATGCTTTGATTTGTGGCATCAAATTGGAGATATCTCTCTTTCTCTATCTCACTCGGTGTCTTTGCCTTGGGGCTGGCTCGCAGCTGCAGCAGCAGCTATTTTATGACCCTGTTTGTAGGCCATTAAATGATTGTGTAAATTCTCAAAACAAAATAATCAAAATTTCAACAATTTTTTAGAAGAAGACATAAAAATTAGAGATACACGCAGCAAGAAGAAGAGTGTTAAATTTTTGTGTGTTTTTTGTGGGGTCAAGTGAATCGACTAACAACTCGATTAGTGGAGTTCTTAGCCAAAGCAACTTTTGTGGCAACTGTACACAAATCTTTTTGTTTCGAGCTGTACCCCCACAAGTATTTTTGATTGACAATTGTGCAACGAAGCGAGTGGGGAGAGCAAGTTTTCTGTAGGACTGCAGGACTTATCAGGGCGAAGCATCTTCTAATGTCATGCCTGACATGAGCTGGCAGGGAGTGGAGCTGCTGGTGGTGGTGGAGGACTGCGGAGGGGTAGTGTAGTCCGCCCCAAAATGTCACTTGCTGTTAGTCGCATGCATTAATTTCTCACATGTTGCACGTGGGGCGCAGGCGCAAAGGCCGGACCTATCCCCACTACTGCCCCACCTACCCCGGCACTGCCCTTGCTCTACTCCTGTCCTACACCCCACGAGAAAAAGCCTTGCAACATGTGTTGCATATTACGTGGAAAATGCCTCAAATAGTTGCGGCTTTCTGCATACGCAGATGTTTGAGTGCAGAGCCGCCTTTTCACTCTCTCTGCCACACAACTAATGCCTAGGCCCAAAGTGACGTTTTCATTTTTCGGAAAATCCCCCATTTCATTCGTTTAACTATTTTTAGCACGTGGCAGGCGCGTGTGGAACTGACTGACGACCCCCGAATCGAAAACGAAAACGAAACCAAAACCGAACAGAACCGATCTGTAAACGGAGGGGAATTCCCCCTGTCTCCCCTCCCAACCCTGCTCCCTAGTTGGCATTTACCGCCCTCGTTGTGTCGTGAATGAATTTATAAATAAAATCAGTTTGAGATCGGACCGCTTTCTGGGGAAATCCATCCGTGAAAATGTAAAATATCTCCTGCTGAGTTTTTCTTTGGCGCACTTTTCATTTCATTTCACTTTTTGTCTTTTTCTATGTTTATAAATTTTGTATTAATGCCTCAGTTTTTGGGGTGAAACACCCAAGTCGAGTTTGATCGGGGTTCACTTGGGGATCTTTCTTGATGGGTTGTTGAAGGCTGACTTCTAATGAACTCGAGCAGCGGTGCCTATGATTTATTTTAGTTGGAATTTGTGAAAAATTAATAGATCAAACACAAACTGTCTTGCTCGCTTTCAAAGACCTTTAATGCTACTTAACTAAGTGTCATAAAACATATTTCAAACGCGTGTTAATCAAGCAAATGGTCGTTTAACTCTTCCGATCATCAATCCGAACCACAACAATAAGTCCACCAACATTTTCGCCTTCTTTCCAAAATGTTATGATGGCTTTAACCAATCCACGGGGCACTTGATCGGGCCAATCGTTGGTATTAAATATCAGTGTCTTGATAAAGAACTCTCCCTTTGGTATGGGACAACTGTCCTCAGTGACAAGTGGAAAATTGGTCACGTCTCCCTCCTGAACCGAAGGCTGCACGAATTGCACATAAAACTTCTTGAAGCAATCGCAAATATTTGTGGGTGGCACATCGAAAACAATCCGTTTATAATTGCCATCCATTTCGGGACTGGAATAGAGCTCTACAGACACTTTGAACCCATCGTTGTCCATGTCTCCGACAAAGGCGAAGGATCCATTCAGAGCACGATCCTCGCCAATTGTGCGCAGCTTATCGAAGGAAACCAACGACTCGGAGTCGCCTTCAAATGCATCCAGTTGCTCATTTGACACCACATAGGCTTTCTCGGCCTGAGAAGGAAACACATTTCACAATATATATTCACAAATTTAAACAAATTTTAATATTTACCGCAATGTAGTGTACAAACTGCAACAATAGAAAAACTACTGTCAACTTCATGGCAATTTCAGTAGAGAAACTGTCTCGTTATGCCAATTGAACTGCCCTATTTATTAGAGGGTTTTGGTTATAGTCGAAGCACGCGATATTCGTGTTTATAAATTCCAATTACTTTTATGTTTTCAGCTGGTAAATTGCCAACAATGTTGTAGCTGATTACCATTTACAACTAAAAATAGACTTGACATTTAATTTTGCAAGGCTAAAAGTAATTTAGATAATCTTCCTGTTTAAAAACAAACTAACAGTATTCTTCGCTATATCAATTAATGATTTATCAGGTTAAATTCACTTTCAATTCCAATCAATTGGCCATTGATCTAAACCCACATGAATTTATGCAAATCTCGTGGCCAAAACTAAACCGTAATTAACGCCCCAGAACGTGCTAAGTTTGGCAATTGATTAACTGCACAATTTCCAAAAACCATAGACTGAACCACACGTAGGGAACACCCACAATGTCTGATCTTACAATCCACAGCCCACACTTCACAATCCACAACTAAACCAGAGACCTCCAAAATCAATCAACCTCGATTTTCAATTTTTCTTCGCTATTTTACTGTTTTTTTCTGTGGTTTCAACTCGAAAAATCATAATAATAAATTGCTGTGATTTAATCAATTGTAGCAGGTGTTTTACAACAGCACGCAGTGATCCAACAACAACAACAACAACAGCAATAACAAGAAAACTGGTTCTTTGAGTCTCTTTGAACTCCTTCTTCTGGTGCCACACTCCAAACTTCGTACTCCACTTGCGAGTTGTTTGATTTGCGCAAATTAGCGCATGCAAAGTCGAAGAAGAAGAAGAAGAACGAGAAGTGCCAAGAGAATATACTTATATATTTTACATAACGAAGTTTAAATACTTTAAAAAATCAATTTAATAATTGGTAAGCTTCAAAAAATTACGAATTCTGAAAAATTTTTATAAAAACTGTAATAAATACAAAAATCTGAAATTTATTAGACCCCGTACTCTTTAAAAAAGAGTAAAGGGGGTCTATTAAGTTTGTCAGAAGCGAGATGTGCGTAACAGGCAGAAGGAGGCGTGGCCGACCCCATAAAGTATATATATTCTTGATCAGCATCAACAGCCGAGTCGATATAGCAATGTCCGTCCGTCTGTCCGTCCGTCCGTCTGTCCGTCCGTCTGTATGAACACCTGGATCTTTTAAACTACAAAAGCTAGAGGCACCAAATTTGGAATGAAAGTCCGTTTATGATGTACGCAGATCAAGTTTATTTCAAATTGTTGCCACGCCCCCTACCGCCCCCGCAATAAGCAAAAAACCAGACACACCTCGAAAAAATTTGTGTTTTAAGCGAATAACTCAAAAGTTATGGCACTTAGGAGCACCAATTTTGGTACGCAGGTTCCCAGAAACTACCTAAATGCAATGTCATTTAAAGTTTTGAGCTGCCACGCCCCCTTTTCTCATAATAACTTAAAAGCTCTCCAGATTCAATGCCTTTTTGAAGGCATTAAATCAAATAGTACAGTGTTGTAATTTAACATACGCTTAGAGAATTACTATTTCTAACTTTCCTGAAAGTGGCATCAAAATCCTATGTCAAACAACAGAGAAATTACGGTTCAAAGTCGAAGTTATTTTAAAGCAAAATCACTGCATGCGCGCACCACATACAAACAAACACAGAAACATACAAACATATGTTCGAAAGTTTTCTCTACCTGCTGGCGGCAGCGCTGCCCGGAGCCGCTGGCCGCGCCGAACAATGCTATACATACACACATATGTATGAGCACACATACGTATATGCAAATATTCGGAAGAATGATAGAAGAGGGTCGTGGTGCAACTGGTAGAGTTGCGGCGCAATATGGAACCTTCATATGGATCGCGGGTTCGAGTGCTGACGATGACAGTTGTTAATTTATTTATTTTTTAATTTTAATTCAAAATGTAAATATTTAATTTTAATTTTATAAATTTCATTTGAAAATTTTAATTTAAATAAAATGCAATACTATGGGAGTACGGGGTCTTTTACAGTCGGCTCGATCGACTGTAGCCTTTCTTACTTGTTTTTATAATAAATTTAATTTATGTTGTATATGAAATAGAAAATATAAATATTTCAAAAACATTTATTTTAGACTCTTTTATATTGTATAATCAATAAATGATAAAATGAAAGATCATATATTAAAATTGCATAATAATTATTTTCCTAAGTGAGTTAAAAAAAATTTTTAATTTAAATCTTTTTATTGCATTTCTTTTGTCACTGTAGTTAATTAAATACTATTTATTTTTTATATATTCAGTGCACAAAATATATGAAAATAAATGTTTTTATTTAATTCATCATAAAGTTTGTAAAATTTAATTTTATTCTATACATTTTCCTCCAAAGCAGCACTACCCTCTGGCAGAGTATCTGTTGCAAAAACAGCCCACAGCGTGTTGCACAGATACAGATACGTAGATCGCAAAACTATTGAAGTCAAAATGCACAGTCTGTGCCATTAGTAAACACCCACGTAATCGATATAAACCTGTAAGGTGTTTGCCAACTGAGTTAGAAACTGTTGGCCGACAGTCGTCTCTGTAATGTGTGAACTTAATGTGCACAGTAAGCATTGTTTATGATGGATATAATCACATAGATTTAAGGTAAAATATAGGCAATTTAAACTGACATAAGTTACTTAATTTATTAAAAAATAATTTCAACAAACTTTAAAGAAAACCAAAATTTAGAATAGGAAATGAAACCACAGTAAAACTTATTTAATAACTAACTCTCCGAAAGCTTTTACTTTAAATAATTTACAAATAATAAATAGAATTTAATTACTTGCTTAATAGAGAGATATATAAAGAAATTTCTGAAAACTTTATGTGAATGATTAAGATAATCTAACAATTCAACCAAACAGTTTAATATTTTATTTAAAACTCTGCATATGCTTAATTCTTGATATATTTTTTTATTTTGTGGCATTTGAATATTGATTGATATTAATGGTGAGACATCCATCAATAGTTTCACTAAAAGTGGTTAGAGGCAAGATAATTCTCATATAACAAAATGCATCAACTGAGTGGGTTGTTCAGTGAGTTTGTGTATCTGTGTACAGGTGTGGGTTAGACGGTAGCCAGAAACCACAGTGGGGCAGTCAATTATGCCATTTGGCCCAAAAACGAATGAAAAAATAATACTCATATGTGCAACAGCGATTAGTTGTTGCTGTTGTTTGTTGTTGTTGCTTGTTTCTTGTTGGATCAGGTCGCCTGATATGTTGCGCATGCGCACCGCATGATGTCCAATAAAATTAAGCGCGTGTTGCATTTGTTGTTGTGGTTGTTATTGCTGTTGTTGTTGTTATTGTTGTTGTTGCCCACTTGACCAACAAACGAAACAACACGTACAAAGTTTGACGCGTGACGTGCCTGGTTGGCTCATTAGTTACACTAAACAACAAAACGTAATAATATAAAAATAAAATAAAATAAAATGAAATAAAATATTATATAATATAAAATAAATTATATGTTAATGCAACGTAACTTAAAAAATGAATTTTAAATTTAAATTTTCTTATTCTTAATTTAGTTTTTAATTTTATAAAGTTAAATTATTTAATTTTTTTTTTTTATTATTTTAAATTATTAATTGATATAAATTATATTAAATTTAGTTTTTTATCTTTCTTGTTAATTATTCACATGATAGCAATCAAGTTATTTATAACGATTTATAAATTATAAATATTTAGAAAAGTAAAACTGAGAATTCTAATAAATATTTAAATTGTAGAAATTTTAATACATTGTAGCATATGGCTTTAGTTTTAAATGATTTTATTTATATTAAAAAAAGTTTATTTAAACTATATACATATACATACAATACATTATTTTCAACCCAATGGTTTTTAAAGTACATGCTTTGACCTATTGTCTATAAAAATATATTTACATGCAGAGTAAGTGTTATATACAAATATCAAATATGAGGACACTTTTTTGTGGTAAGTGCTAACGATGGTCGATTTATGTCTAAAAATATTAAAATTAGTTGTTATATTTAAAACTCTATTTACTTATTTTTAAAATTAATTTTATCTTATGGTTTTAAATTTGTGTTGTACTGTCTTAAATTTGGATTTTGTTGGCTAGTGTTTGTTGCCACTGCCACTTGTGGCACGAATACATAGCGCACACCAATACAAGGGCAACAACTTTCGCATTAGGCCAATGCGACAACAACAACAACAACAACTTTGAATACAACTACAACAATTTGGCAAAGTCGCAGTAGAAGTTGCAGCCACGGAAGCCGCACACGCCTGTGTAGGAAGCTTCGTGGCGAGCCTTTTAACATTTATGCCAAGTGACTCTCGGCATGCCCCACTACCCCTCTGGGCACCTAGCTTGGACCGCCTACCACCTGCTCCTACCTGTTGCCCTCTTTAGCTCTGTATTGCAGTTAATTTTCGCAACGACGCAATAGAGCCGCTCTGCAGCTCCCACGCTACCCTCCCGCTGCCTCCTCGGTGCTCAGTGCTCAGTGCACAGTGCACAGTGCTCAGTCCTCAGGTAGCTGCTGCAGCTGGTTTAACAACCTGACGACGACGCCTTATCACCTGCCTCTGACTCTGAGTCTGCGACTGCCACTCCGAACGTTACAGCTGTTTTTATTTATTTTTTCATTAATAATATATTTACTAGTTGTTGTTGTTATTTTTGTTTAGTTTGTGCGCAGCTTGTTTTGGTTTTTTGGCGCGCAAAATTTCAGGTTTCGTAATATTGCTTATCGAGTTTTCTTATTTTGATTTTTTATATACGTTTTTTTTGGGACTCGATTGAGGCGTGGGCTCCGCCGATTGGCTTTGGTCCGTGAGTGCGCTCAATCAAATTGCATTTAATTAATTGAAATACGTTACTTTAATTGCAGCGTAATTAAAAGTTTGATTTATTTAAGCAATAGCTCGCGTTGTCTAGAGTTATAATAGTTTTAGAGCTCAGTTTATGCAAATGCTCCTGTCATTTTGTCTACGATTTGTAAGTATTAGTTGTTACTTTCAGTTTATGTAAATGCTTTCTTGATTACAATATTTTGCCATTTATTTTTTATTACCTGTCAGCGTCTAAGAGCTTCCACAATCTTACGCAGCCATCTAAAATAGTCTTTAACTCGCAGTAAATATTCTTTTTATATATTGTTAATTAAAAGCGTCGTTAACTGGGCCCCAAAAGTATGCTATAGAAAGAGCTTAATTTGTAATAGAAAACTTGATCCACTGTTTATTGTAGTTTTTAAATAGCTATACTTGATTATGTATACTGATCTCTCTGGAATTGTTTTCATTTTGTCGCATCTTTTACTGATGGCCTCCATCTATATTTAGTTATCGTCGTTGAGTTTAATAAAAAATCAACTAATTGCCATGTGCACGTCGGTTATCCTTGATCTTCAATGGTTCATTAACTCCAGTCCAGACCAAGATCAAGCCCAAGCCAACCAAGAAGACAACCAACTGGACAGCAATAATAACAACAATGCTGTGGAGCGTATTTAATACAATTAACTCGCTACGTTTATAAGATTAACCTCAGCAGAGAAAGAGACCGAGTCAGAGACCCTGAGCAGACCCTGTTGCAAGATCACGCTGAGTCTACATATAACGTGGCGCAGATTAACAATCAATTAAAATTGACAACTATGCACTTGGGGCAGCATTCATTGCTTTTGCTACACATGTACAGAAATACATCTACTATAAAGGGGAAACATAGGGAGTTTGAAAGGAAACTAATTATAATGGCTGCATAAAAGGCGCCATTTAGAGCCAACGACACGCAATAATTACGCCCAATTAATAGCAATAACTTTGCAAATTAGATAATTTGTGGTACACGTTCAGTTTGTGCTGACTTCGCTGTGTGTAATTCAGTTGTGGCATCTGCAACTGCCACAAGCCGTTGCCTGTTGCAAATGCCAAATGTGTGTAATCAGTTGGCGTTGCAGTTGTCGCTTTGGTTCGGGACATCAGCTCAAAATACCCTGGACAGAGTAGCCAGAAACTTGTTCCACAACATGTCACAAGAGTTGTTATACCCAGTGTTGAGAGTATACGCAAATGGTTAATTGTTTTAGCTCAAGAAACACGGTATATGGCAGTCGTGTGAGCTCTATTACACACTTAAAGCCAAGCATTATTAACGAATTACTCAACATTTGTTAACTGATTTGCATAGAACTTTCCTTAGATTGGACTTGCCTTATTTTGGATTTATTGCTCTGGCAACTCCCTCAACCACTTGACTAACCATATAACTCTACCCTGAGCTGAGCTCAGGCAATTTATCAGCCAAGAAGATGCAACAACTAGCTGCCACAAACACCACAAAAACCGCCGGCAGCTAAACAAAGTCTAGTATTACATAAGCAAAAGTCAACAGTGAGGCAGCCAGCAGTGAGGCACTGAGCTTATCTATTGGCCCAACTGCAGAGATCAACAGGCAACTGCAAGAGCTTCAAAATGGCACAAGATCAGCAGCAGCAGTCAGTGCCCCAAAGGCAGGCAAAACAGCTGGCAAAAGGTGGCGGCACTGTACCAAGATTAAGGCAAGTGGGCTGAAAGACTGCAGACTGCAGACTGCAGACCGAAGACAGGAGACTGCAAACTACAGACTGGAATACAGCTCCAGTTGCAGCTTGGGGCAGGCACGCGCTCAGCACAAGTCCAAATCCAGAGTCCAAGTCCGAGCTGAAGTTTTAAATCTCCAGCTGGCAAAAACAGTAGCTGATTTCATTGTTAGTAGTTGGCACTGGAGCTGGAACTGGAACTAGAACTGGAACTGAAACCGAACAATTGATTTGTTTGTGGCCTTTGAGCAAAGTGACAGGCTCATTCCAATCAGAGTTTTTGACCAGCGCACGCCTCCAATTAGAGTCTAAACGACAATTGTACTTTTAACCCAATTTACTTTGCTTTGCTGTGGTTTTCCTATTGTTTTCTCCTGAGTTTTTTTTTTCATTTTCATTTTTATTACTCTTTCCCAACTCTGCGTTAACAATAAATCTAAATTGTGTAAAGTTTTGAAAGTCTCTTCTTGGTTCTATAGTATGTCTGTCTTTCAGTTCTGTTCTCTTCTCTCCAAAACTCAGCTCAATGCAAGCCTCGAGTGCTTCCATCGCCCCAAAAGCGAAAGAAGAAAAAAAGAAACCCCGCAGAGCGTATTGGATACCCTTACTCGAACATTTTAACTTCTTCAAAACATTAATTATGCTTTATAATGACTATAAGTATCGTTTTTAAACATTTTAAATTGGAAAACAACCTTTGAAATTGGTATAATTATAATTATTTTAATGTGTTTAAATTAAAAATGCTACGCATTGTAGTTAAAAGATTTTGTATTAGAAAAGCTTACATTTAAATAACTGTAAACTTCGAATAACAGTAAATTTTATATAAAATATTTAAAACAATATTAAAAATTTCACGCTGGAGGTTTATTTCAATTTATTATTTGTGTTTATTGTATTAAACAAAACATACGTTATAAACTAAACCATGACCCAATCGTTAGTAATTTATATATATATATATATATATATATATATATATATATATATATATATATATATATATATTGGACATTTAAGCTGTATTTAAATTTAAAAAGGTAGTTTTAAAACGTTTTATAATTTACTTAAAAAAATGATTTGTTCTTAATACTTTAAATGTGTACTTTCAATTTGAAGAAATTTATTCATGTTTATATTGTATGTATGTACTAACCTATTTTTTATAAATTATTAATTGATGAATATTTTAATGTTATATATTTCACCTTAAATATTAAAACTAAAACTATTAAGTTAATTATCTAAAACTTTGTCATATGCACCACTTTTCTGTTAATATAAAATTCGCATGTTCTATTTTATTGAATGCTGTTCCCTTTTCTAAGGTTTCAGTCTCCACAGTTGTCTTTCAGGCTGTTCCTGCCGACTAATTTAGTCGATTAGCTTAGAAAGAGTATTCAGATAGCGACTTGCAGTACTCACGTTACTCCCTCTTGTTTATGTATTTGATTATTTGCTTAAATCTTTATCGCTGCCTGCTTGCATCGCCTCCCTCGTTCGTATGCAGGCAGCGTTCGAGCCGTTGCCTTCGTTTGCATCTACATACGAGAGTTCGTTGGTTGTCAGAGAGGGGAGCCGAGCAGCGCATCGGGTCGGGAATCGAGGAGAGAATTGAAGTCGAAGCGAGTGGCGCGCTCGTTGTGTGTGTGTGTGTGTGTGTTGAGATCCATTAAGGCAATGACCTGTTTTCATATCATTTTTTTTGTTCGTTGTGTTTTTTTTTGTATGTGTGCCTGCTTTGTTGTTGTTTTGTCTCGCTCTTGCATGTGCGGCCCCTTGGCGTAGGCGTGTGCAGGAGGCGGCATAGGCAGGGAAAGGAGAAATGAGAGGCACACGCAATCGGATCGGATCGGATCGCTCCGACTGCCGTTCTGTCTCTACGTCCGTACGTTTGTCTGTCTGTCTGTTTGTCTGTCCTCAACGGCGTCGTATGTGTCCATGTTGCAAGTTGATAGTAAAAATTATGATGATTCTTTGCCCCAACCCAACAACTGGTCAAACGAGTTATTCCTATTTTTTTCAACTCTGCTTCTTCTTCCACTACTACTACGACTACTACTACTATTACTACTACTACAACAACAACAACTACTCTCTGGGCTGTGTGCATATTTATCTTTGCGTTGTCGTTGCCTCCACTTCATTAGGTCTTTAATTTTATATCGACTGGAAGCGCGTATCAAAACAGAGAAAAGGCAGTCGCAGCTCTTCTTCTTCTTTCCCTCGTTTTTTTATATTTTTCTTTTTCTTTTCTTTTTTTTTTGCAGTTTGTGCGTTGTACGTGAAAAAGCCTTTGGCGCGTAAAATCTTTTGGGTTCATTAGAACGTTGTACGTTTGTCGCTGTGGTTGTCGTAGTCGTTGTGGTTGTGGCTGTGGTTGGATAACCCAGCTTGATCAGCGCCTGATCCAGAGCCATACTCTGACCATGGACACCGTGGGCAAATGGTTACCATGGGCAATCAAGTCGTTTCCCTGGCGCTGTCAGTTTGACAGAACATCTGCGGTTTAATCTGGTTTTGGGATGTGTCTTCTGCCTGGATTCGTTGCTCTATCTTCTATCTTGTAGCTCGTTGTGGGTACAGTACGCAGGAGAGAGAAGGTGACTCTCCTCGCATTTATTACTTTGCTGCTAAAGTTCTTTTTAGTTCACTTATTTCGATCTATGCGACAATTGTCACAGCAAAAGATAAAAAGATACTCAGCGAACTGGAAGTTTTTATCAAGTTGGAGTTGTTTATTTGAAAAGGATATTGGTAAAAAGCCTGAGTATTTTTTAGTTTTTATGGCAACAACTGGAGCTTGATGATCTTATGGAAAATGTATCACGAGATAATTATGTCTTAAATAAAGAAGTGGAAAGGGATTCATATTTTAGAGTTTTAATTCCATAACAACATTGATAATTATTTAATCGCGTAAATATATAACATAATTAGTAATTTATTTAAAGAGTAATTTTAAAGGTATATTAAAATCAGCGTTATATTTGGAACACAAGTAATTATTCGGAGTTTTCTCATGTCTAATTATCTATTATAAGTTTTCTTCTTTTATTACCACCATATTTATTGTGTAGAGGTTATTTAGTTCACTTAATTTATTTTGAATAACTTATATAATAACCAGACAATGTTTATTAGAAGGTTAGACAATATAATCATTTGGCTTCTTTATTTAAATAAATTTAATAAGTTTCAAATAACTGTTCAATATAAAGTTCATTACATTAGGTTTTACTTTTGTTTAATTTTCCCACTTAAGCTGTCAAGTAAATATTATTAATAACAAATTATAATAAACTAATATAATAAATAATATAATAATAATAATAAATGCAGTTTTAAAAGGTTTGTTAAGTCAATCAATATTTAAATTGGATGGTGAAAATAAAATGAAAATTTTTTGTTACTTAATTTTACAGGTTATATTCTGTATATCTGAATAATTAAACCTTTTTAATTTATCTATATAGAATTACTATATGTGAATACCACGCATGTACTGCATGAAGTAACTTTGTTCTGAAAAAGTTAGGTCCTACTGGGTGCTTAGTACTGCACATTATCCCGAGTTCTCCTTCTGGTTTACACAAACTGTCAATGTGTGTATTTGTGTGCAGTTTGCTTTAGATAAGCACCGTGTGGACCTAATGCAAGTGTCTTTCTATTTGCCTAGGCCTAGAGTACGCAGTGTGTATGTGCGTGGATATACCCATTAGTTATCTACATATATCTGGCGGTATTTGATTAGCTGGGTTTTCGAGTCTTTGCTTTGGCTGCCGTTTGTAGTTTTGTCATTTTGTTTGTCTACTCAAATATCGCAGTGTAAATATTGAACGATTACTTAGCCGATGGATCATGCGAGTGAGGGTATCTCTATCTGTCGGATGGTCATGCCCAACCTTGACCATATAATTGCCAAGTGCGATTCTCAGCTCTCAGGGTCATAAACTACTAATTATTAATCAACAAATGCAACTGCAACTGCAACTGCTCGTTGCATCCTTGAAACAAATAAAAAACAAATTGAAATCTTTTGTAGAGAACTCGTGCATCGCTTTTATAATGGCCAACAGCGGCCCGGGGCGTTTAATAATTTTTTGCCATTGGATTAATTGTGTTTGGAGAACTTGATAACTTAAGAACTTGGCGAACTGTGACTCCAAAGTTTAAATGTTCTGACCAATAACCAATGACCAATGACCAATGCAAATATGGTCGATCACTTTAATCACCGTTCATTTTGCATCAATTGCCCGTTGAGTGGGTGCAACATTGAATTGGATAATGATGTGGCAGCACAGCATTTGTTAAGCAGGGGGCAATCATATTTCCATAACCACAAGCATAAAACCGACCCAAAAAAAAAACAGATGGAGAAAAAAAACTAAGTATTAAATAAACAAATGTTGCATGCGGGTTTGGGTCTGTCTCTCGACTCCGCACAGCACGACAAATGAATCACGCGGCGATCGGTGCAACGATCAGTGATCAGCGATCAACGATCATCGGGAGCTGCAGTCGTTCCAGCGGTTCGTGTTGCACCCAGAAGCTGCCACAGCGACATTGACAATGAGCCAAATCCGAACCCGAAAGCGATTCCAAAGCGATACAAACGGTAGCCAAAAACCAAAGCAAACTAAACAGCAACAACAACAACTGAAGTAAAAAAAACAACAACAACAACATGAAACGTGCGCGTTTGCAAGAGCTTTTGGCTTAAGTTTTGAAGCATGATCGGGCATGATCGGGCATGATCGTTAAGCAGTGCACAGTAGCTGCTTGAGCGTCATAATAACAGCAACAACAAGATGTAGTCCCCTCCCCTCCCCTCCCCATCCCAACCCGTCTCCCCCTTCCTACGCCTCTGCCTCACAGTAGGCCTTTGTCTGCTTGTCTGTGGCACAGCTGCAGCGCTGCAGGGTGTTCACTGTACAGTGCAGCGGCAAACTCGCGCGCGCATGCGCAACAAATCAACACAACCAACTCAAATCCCCCATCGTAGTGCCCACTCCCCCTACCCACCTCTCTAGTATTCCCACCTTGTCTTGGCTGGAGCGTAGGAAACTGCTTAACCGGTTTTGTTGGGGTACGACAGCAACAGCGACAGCGACAACGATGCACAAAGCTTTTAAGAACCTTCTTTGTTGTAGCTTGCAGTTGTGTACACTGAGCGAAAGTCGAGGGGTGTTTTAGGGTACATTTAATTGTATGAAATTGCATTTGTGTGTGGATTCATTTATTTATTGAAGAGGGTGTATGCAAAAATTTATTTACTTTAGATAAAAATACAAGTTGATTAAAAAAGCTTTTATAACTTTTTATATTTTGAAAAATAATCATTTGAATTTTAAATGTTGTTACATATTCTCAGTTAAGTTTGTCATGTGGAGCCTTTAGGTGAACTTATTTGTACTAAATCAAAAGGTACAGTTTAATGATACAATACAAAATCGTATATGGCTTTAAGAGGAGTTTATAAATTAATATTAATCAAGAATAAGCAATTGTTTAATATTTAAAAATGTAAATGAATATCTAAATTTAATTTATTTCACAAACAATTTATATAAAATTTGTATTTTAAAGACGAGTATGAACTGCCATCAAGCTTAGAGTACACATAAGCTAAAGTTAGTAATTATTATATAATTAGTATAGTATTTCAAACACAACAAATTTGAAACTTTGGAGAATAAGAAGTTCTTCACATATAAAGTAGCCTTTTTTCCCTTTAAACTTACTTTAAAGGCAAATTTACCTATATGTGACATTATTCAAATTAATCCCCAATCGAAAACAGACCCTATATTTTACTCCCCTAATTTTAATAGCCAACTTTAACTGTTTTCCGCACTACAATAATCTCTATAAATCGATTGAATTTCTCTTTTCTTCCTAAGCACTTATAATTACCACCAAGGGGAGTGCAGAATTCCGCACTCTCCGCTACCTGCCATTTCTAAAACGTTTAATTCGAGATCTACACACACACACACACAGTTTGTGTGTGTGTGTGAAATAATTGTATTGGTAACTCCAATTTTGTTGCGTGTAATTGCCACTTCCAGTATGGAAAAAAAGCTTTAATTTTTTTTTATTTTGTTGTTTTTTTTTTATTTTCGTTTTCCATGCGGTTCTTTCCTTCCTCTATGTTTAAAAGCGACTGCGCTCCCGTCTTAAGCTGCATTACAACTTTTTACTGCGTCTTAACTGAAATCGAGTTTTCTTGTTGTTGTTGCATGTAGTTTTCTATCTGTGCAACTCCGCCCGAAACATCAACGCCCAGCGCTTGGGTCGGTCTTTATAGCATACACATGTATCTAGTGTATATACATATATAAATATATATGTATCTGTATAGGTTCATACGTGTGTGTCTCTGACAATCTGCTGTTTTGATGGTTACAACGTTGCCATCGTCATCCTCAGCACCAACGTCATTGTCATCATCGTGATGATGATGGTGATGATGATGATGATCATCATCGTTATTGGGTTGAAGTCGTTCAGTAGCTGCGCTTAATTGCATTTTGACTTGCGGCGTGAAGTTGTTTTGTGTGCCCAGTTCTACAGTTCTATGCTGGCCCCTTCCCTACTCCCTACCCTTATCTGCACCTTTTTCAGCTCCCGATGTCTCTGCCATTTTCATATACATATATAGTAGTATACTTTGTATAACTCTCGGCTTGTCTTTGGTCTATTTGCTTAGCGTTACGAGGCGTCGCGTTGCCGCTTTTTGGCGTATGCCCAGTAGCTGCCACATGCCTCTTCCACCTCTCGCATCCCGCTCTCTGTTTGTTAGTCCCCCTTTAGTATTTGTATTTGTTGTGTATGTTTGTTGTAGTCTTTATGACTTGCAACTGTGCGTTGTTTGTGCTATGTTGATTGAATGCGCTTTTGTTACTAGTTGCACAGTCCAGTTAGTCCATCTGTCTATCAGTTTAGTTACTTGCATTTAGTATCGCTGGGGTCTCTATTTGGATTTCTTTTGTTAGTTTTCTGCAGCCATCAAATTTAGTTTTGCCATTGTTAATTTTAACGTGATTAGTTACAGTCGCGTTATTAATAATTTTATAGCATTTGGCTATTGTTCAAAGCATTTTGTTGATTACTCATACGCCCTGTTACTGCAGGCCAGCACACACAAATTAAGTTGTTCACATTCAAATCCATTTTAATAGCTTTTGTTTAGCCATTGCCTGCATTGAAATTACACTATTTACTTTTGGCCAACATTATTGTTTTGATTTTTATTGCATAACAAATTTGACAAAATTTAGTTGAGCGATTACTCCAAAGTCTTGAACAATACTAAAACAATTAGATTTTGTTCTAAATATTTGAATTAACTTTTAAAAGTATTTATAACAAATTCTCTTTTACAACTACTTTGTAAGCAGATTAAGTATTAGTGAATATCTTAGATCACGTAATCAAAAAGATTTCTGGGGCCTATGGTATGAGGTTATAAATGTGCGCAACAGGCAGAAGGAGGCTTTTCGGACTCCATAATGTATATATATTTTTGATCAATATTAACAACAGATCGGATATAATGTTGTTCGTCTGTCCGATTAAGACACAGTTTACATAAGAAAAACATTTTCCAACGCCATAACAGCGACGGGTCGCGACATTTGTCCTGTAACCTCATAGCCTACAGGGCTTTTTGAACTTATTCTCAATGTCATTTCAATTTACAATTAACAACTTAATATTAATTTTGAAATGGATTACAAATAATAAAATACTTTACTCTTTTGTATTTAAGTATTTTAACCCATAAATTATAATATAAATGATAAGACCCTATTTAATTAATGCGCTGCTACGTTAAATGAAAATGCTAAATAAATAAACGTGTGTTTAGTATAAATTAAGTAATTTTGGAAAATGGACTAAAAGCCTTAAAAAATCCATGATTTTCCACTCACTTCTAGTTAGCGATTATCCATTTAGTTTTATTACTTTAGATAGTTGTTTTAGCTCGTTAAAAGTACATTAAATTTGCAAATATTTTATTGAAAATATATTAAATATTTAATTGATGGTGCTTTCCACCTTAAACAGTTAGAGGTGTTAGTTTATTGTGGGCTATAACTGCAGTTATCGATTTGATTGTGTGTCATTTCTCTGCCCCACTCTGTCCCTCTCTTCCTGTCTCTCTCTTTCTCACTCTCTCGTTTGATGCAAATATATAGAATATTTTCGTTAACTTAGGCAGTAACTGTGCTTTAATGGGCCTATAAATTGTACAACATACGAGCCATTTTGCCGCTGTCTGTGCCTCTTCCCACTTTGGCAGTTTATGGCCAAAACAGATTTCATTATAAATAGGTTAAGACGCTAAATTTACTATAGGCATAAAAGACTTTGGATGAGCAGCAGCAGCAACGGCAGCAGAAGAAGCAAGCACCAAAAGCAGCACATAAACCTTTAAACCTAAACACGCACTTAAGTAATAAAAAATAAAAAGAAGAAAAAAAATAAATACTAAGACGAAAAACATGACATTAAATTGCATGAGGTTAAAAAAATAATATTGTGAGGGGAGCGCTTAAGAACACAGGTGTTCAGCTGCAGCAGCACCAGCAGCAGCTATACATAAAAAACCAGCGGCGAAAAAAGCAACAACAACAAACTTAAAATCAAGTTTTAAAGATTCAACAACAACAAGATAGCACAGCGACGTCTGCGTCGACGTCGACGGCACTTAAACAGCTCCAACAGCAGCCAAGCAGCCACAGCAGCCGGCGTTGCTGAAGAGAGTGCAAGGAAGAGCGAGAGGAAGATGACTGGAGACCTTTAAATGCGCACGACGATGCGGGCTGAGCAGCGACAGCGGCAGTGACTGCGCAGCAACATCCAAACAACTCAAAGCCAGCTGAGAAGCCAAACCCAAACCCAAGACACGACGTCTCTGCTCTTTGGCTCTCCTTGCTCGTCGCTCTTCGCTTCTTCCTCTGTTCGATCGTGCATGCAGCAACTTGTCGATTTCAAGCTCTCGCCCCCTTACCCTTGGACTGAAGATGCCTGACTCCCTGTCTGATTATGATCAGAGCAGAGCTATATGAGCTGCTGCCACTGCTGCTGCGGCTGCCTCGGCTGCTGCCACTGTAATAACAACAGCAACTGTTGCGGCTCTTTCGTATAATAAACATAATGATAATGCCTCTGACAGCGCGCTGTCTGATTGTCCAAGTGGTGCACTGTTGCAGTGTCTCCTCTCTCCACTCTCCACTTTCCAGTCTCCTCTCACCCGTCTTCCCCTGTATCCTGTCTCCTTCTGTCTGCTGGCTTCTTCTATCTCAGGTTGTCTGTCTTCTTGCCACTGTCAGTGTAATTTAAATATAATTTCTTGGCTTTTGAGTGCGGGCTTGACACATTGGTAATAGAGAAGCCAAGGAAATGGCTTCTAACGGAACCAATAGACAAATACAAACACACGCACACACACGTACACTTACAATTATTAAGTAAGCACGCGTAAACTTCGGATAGATTTGTCGATGAATCTTAATTGTTATTTTGCATTAACGTATTGACAATCGAAGACAGAAATTTTGATATATTTAGTTTAATATTTATTATAAACGATATAAAATAATTTAATGCTAAATATTAACTAATTTTACCTAAATTTTATACAAATTGTTATAGATTCTTAACACATTATCTTTTTTATTTGCTTTTAATAGAAAATACTATGAAATGAGGTTTGCAGTTTTTAATCGCTTTAAGTTTTTACTACAAAAATAAAATGCTATACTGGTCAGCACCTCATAAATTATCATAACAATTTTATCATAGTTTTTAAAGTTTTTTTTCATTAAAAATATATGTATAAACAAAATACCTGAACTGTATGTGCTTTATTACTATCGGTTTGTACTGTACATGAACCAAATGTTCAAAAACTTGTTTGCAGAATAAATAAGTAATTTTTAAACTGAAAATTAAAAGTCTTGTATTAAAGTTTTTAATTTTTGTTTTCAAAATTATATAATACTTTAGAATAAAAAAAAAATTTTACAATCAAAGCTCCAAAATTATTTATATTTCAGCTTTATTCAAAATAGACCGTCTCAAGTGTGCTACAATTTTCCTTACCAAACCGAGCATACCCGCTGTAAGAGCTTGATTATAGGATTGTGTCAATCTTTTGACAAAACTGATTGTTACAAGTAGTTCTTTACGGATCACTTAAACTGGGTCTTGTTTAGAGTTTAAACCAAAATGAATACGAGCTGTAACCTTGGTACCCTTTGGGTAGACATACTCAAACACACACTCACACACACCACTGTACAAGCAAATGAGTCCAAGAAATGCGCTGCCAAAAACCAACAGCAGCTGAGTCGCCTCGGGCCGCCGTTAATCAACAAGTTTATGCAAAACTGAGAAAACCAGAACAGGAAAATGAAAAGCGAGCAATAACCCAGGCAGCGAACGGCAAAAGGCAAACGGCGAACAGCAGGCGATATGACAAGCGGCAGTGAACACTCCACAAAACGCACACCTCAAGCCAACTCAAAAAGCCAACAAAAAAGCAAAAAGTATAGAAGAAAAAAAACAAGTCAATATGATCGATCGTTTGCTTGATTAAACCTAATTGAAAACGAAAATGCACAGCACATACACACAGCCACGCACACACACACACACCTATACACACTCTGAACCACACTCGCTCGCTGTCATGATCACTTGTCCAAACTGTTGCTCGGACTTGGAGCTGCGGCTGTACGTAGTCCGGTCCGGCAAGTAACCACTGTATGGAGCGAGCGGTAGAGACAGAGAGAGAGATGGAGAGAGAATAGCAAATATACTACGGCAACGAACAGAATGTTGAAATCAAAACAAAAACGTAAAAGATCAACGCACAAAAGAGTCCAAGCAACAACAAGCGCAACGAGCGCGCGCCACTAAATTTTGGCGGGAGACTACTGTACCCCCATAAACATCTCAGGCGGAGCAGAAGAAGAAGAAGAAGTAGTAGAAGCAGAAGAAGATATAGACAACGACAACGGCCAGCGGAATGAGACGAACAAAACAAAACTACAACCGCTGTGCTGTGCATGTGTGTGTCTTTGCGTGGTTTTGTATAAACGAGAAGAAAAACAAAATCAAAACAAACTCTGCACTGAAGTAACCAAAAGAGTTGTGACTCTCTTAAAATGAAGCGAGCGCTCAGCTAAAGAGATAATGCTGAAGAGCGCAAGTGATCTGTGGAGCTGTGAGCCTAAGCGAGTGAGAGAGCACGTGGGCGCGAGAGCCAATGCAGTGAACAGTGTTGCCGTGCTGCACACAGATTGCATGACAGCATGAAATGCATTTGAAACTTTGGCAGAATTAAGACTAGATTAGACAAGGATTTGAGCGGGGAACTTACAAACAGTAAGCTGGGAAAAGATTAGATAAGAGTATATAGAGTTAATACGCAAAGGTTGACCTTAGACAGCTTATTTGTAGGACAACGTTTAGAATGCTATAATTTAAAAGAATATTTGATTAAATAATATATTAACAATATAATATAATTATAATAGAGTTAAGACTATACTATTCTAAGACATACATATATAAGTGATCTTTTTAGAATCAAAATTATTATTTTCTTAATTTTAAAGCTCCAATTTCCGTTCTTGTAGTGGCTTAATTCGGCCTCAAAGATTGCAGTCTGGCATGAAATACTTCTGTGATATTGTCAGATTAATCAGTCAAAATTTATTAAACTATAAACAGGTAAATGTGCTAAGGCTTTTAATTAAACCAATTCATACTTATATACAGTTGGCCAATGAAGTTTTTACACCACGGTAAAAATAATTATTTTGATTTTCTGATCAGAAATTCAGTGTTTTGGTGAAATTATTAATTATTTATCTAATTATTCCCAAGGACATAAACAAAGTTTTTTGTAATTCCCAGAAATTACCAACATTTGTATATTAACCTGTCTATTAACTGGGCTAACAGACCTTGGCAAACAGCCAAGCAATGTAAAATGCGCGCCAAAATCCGCTCTCTGCTTCTACGTAAACTCCTTAGATTTATAGTCCTTGCTGAGCGCAATAAAAGCAAAAAGCGAAAGACTTGGAAACCACAACAAGAGTGTAATAACCTCAAACGGAGCCAAAGACGCGATCCCCCTAACGAAGTAATCCAAAAGAACCAAAGCAGCTAAGAAACTACGAGCGAAAGAGCGAATCAACCGGCAGAATAAATTTGAGAGTAGAGCAGGAAGATAAAAAAATAAAAAAGTGAAGGAAAAGGAAAATAAAAGAGGAATACTGAATGTTACTTGTTTTCACGAAGGGTCCCTAAAACGATCTCGTATTCGTACTGCGATCCCCACGACGTCGTCAATTTGCAAGTTCTCCTTGTTCAAAGATAGAAGGAGAAAGGGAGAAGGAGAGAGGAGTACGGAAGAGAGGGACAGAAAGAGAGCCAAGTAACCAAACTGATCCACACTTAACAGGCAGAGTTTTGTTCTGTTCAGTTGTTTGTATCCCTCTGTGTTTTGATTTTACGGCACAGATGTTTTATTTGCCACAACAACACACACACGCAACACACACTCTCATTTAGACAGTGGTGTGTTTACCCTGCTTGGTTCGTCTTAGTGTGTTTTGCCTGTTTCATGTCTTTTAATGCCTTTAATCCTAGCAAATAATACCAAGCGAGCCCTAGCACAAGTGTTTGGCTTTGGGTTTGGGCCTCGATTTGGGTCTGGACGTCTCTCTGAGTCCGACTTGGATTCGGAATCGGAGACAGTAACGGCGTTGGAGTTGCAGTTGAAGTCGGCCAGAGGCATAAAACAGAAAGTGTGCAACACACACGCTCCGAAGCCAAGCAAAAGACAAACACCAAGATCCATTCTTGTTGCAAGTACACAGTAAAAAATATTTCAGACTTGAGTCATTTTTATAAAATTGTATTTTTAAAAAAGAACGCACATTTTGAGATTATTATTAATATATTAGATCAAGTAACAATACTATAGATACCACACATTTTAAATTTAAAACATCAAATATTTAAAAAAAATTTTTTTTTTCATTTTTGGTCATGTTTAAATGATTATTTAAACATGATTATTTAAATGATGATTTAAATGATTTAAATATTAAATATTACTTTTTAAGTGTTATTCAACCAATGTTAAATTGCTATATAAAATTTTATATCTTATAAATATTTATTTTAAAGTTTATTTAAATTTAAACTTTGTTCCCAGATAAAACTTTTACAACTTTTTATATATTAAATTATTTTATTTAGGTTAAATTAGGTTAAATTTGTAGTTAATTTTTATTTTTATTGTAGTTTTTTGTGGCTGTGTACTCGCCTGCTTGTTGTTGTTGTCGACTTCAACTGCAATGAACTTCTAGTTGCAAGTCAATGAACTTATCCTGACTGCTTCTGCAGCAGATACAAAGACAGGGGTAGAGACAGAGATAGAGACAGAGACAGGGACCGAGGCAGAGACTGAGGCAAAGGCCTAGGCCTAGGCCTGGTCTGGGTCTTGGTCTTTTCTTGGTCTGGGTCTGGGTCTGGAACTTGGTCTCCGTCTTGCTCTTTCTTGATATCAACAAAATGATCATCATGATCGTTGTTGGGCACAGTGAGCTAGCTTTGTGCACAGCTCTTGCTCTATCTCTCTGCTTCTCTCGTCTTCTCTACTCTCTCCCTCTATCACCTATAACTCTCTTCTCACTTCGCTGTCGACGTCTTTTCCATGGACATAATGAACTCGGGCTTTTGGCGATACGACGTACGCAATTTTCAAATCGTGTTTGCCTCATGATCGTGTAGTTCCCCCTCCCACTTTCGCCCTCCTAACTTGCCACCAATCCCTGTTGCAAGAACAGTCGGCATAAACAACGTTTTTAGAACTTTTATTTGATTTTGCAACACGCTTGCCTCATTGTTGCTGTGGTTGCTGTTGTCGTTGTTGCAACTCGCTGTCGTATGTATGATAATGATGTTGGTGATCGTGCCACTTTAGCAATGGTTAACTACGATGTTGCAGTTACAGCAGAGCCTGCCAGTGAAAGAACCACAAATGCTCGGGTTGAAGAACCTTTTGATTGGTTGCAAATACACGACTCCAAGTTTTGTGCTTCATGGGCAATCCTGAAGTTGGTGCGGTCAGTTGGGGCACACTTAACTGTGCCATGTCTGTCTCTCTTACTCTCTCTATCTCTCGCTCCTTCTCTCTTTCGGTCCTTGTCCCTTTCTTTTGCTCCCGCTCCTTTTAGTGCCTTTTGCATGCATAATATTGCCAAGATTTATGCAAAAAGTTGATGGCAATTAGTCGTTGAGTCTTCTGACTTGTATTCTTTAGATACAAATGTACAGATACACAGAGAAAAACTATGGGATTGCGAGGAAGAATCAATTCGAAGAGTTGTTAGAAGCAGTGTAAAAGGATGTCTTTTAAAGCGAAGTAGGGAATATGAAACAGGCAAACATTTAAGTACTTGTGTTGTTTAGAAAAATTTAAGATTTACATTTAGTACCCTTATATGCACATTGTTAAAAAGGTATCATTCAAAACTTAAAAAAAAAATAATTTTAAGGTATTTCAATATGTATAGAATTATAAGTTTTTTCCTTGCTCAAAGTTTAATTATACACAGTAGGTATCCTTATTGTTATTTTAGTTATTAAATCAAGTATTTCAGAAATACTTTCGTTTAAACAAAACAAGATGGTTAGCATAAAATATTCGTACTTAGATCAATTATATATGTAACTCAATTAAAGATTTGTTTATAAAAAATCGAGATCAGTCACTATTCAATAGTTAGTAAAATAATTCAAAAACATTTTCATTAAAAAAATCGTAAATAAATTATCTCAAAAACACTGTATACTCTAAAATACATTTTATTACTTTATACATTTATTTCGATAATATTTTCTTACTGTGCACCTATATGTATATTTGTATATATATATTTTATAGAATTGATGTGTACATGTATAGTTTAGCTTGTTGTTAGCTCTGTGCATAATGATTTTCGGTATCAAATTACATTGGTTAAGGATTTTTAGTATGTATTTTATTTGCTGTTGTTGTTGTTGTTGGTGTTGCTGTTGCTGATGTCGACGCTGCTGTCTTCTTCCTGCTTAATTTGATGCGCTCGTGCCGTCTCTCCGTCCGTCCATAACTGTCCGCTCTGTCCGGTACTCAGTTTGCACTCAGTGGAGCTCTTCTCTTAGTGGCTAATATGGATGGCACTGTGTCTTGTTGCCAATTCTTTTGCTCTGCTTTCAATTTAATAGCTCTGCTTGGTCGAAACGCAGAATTATTTTACTAGCCTGGCCAAGATAATGAGCGATAATTTCTTTCTGGCCAAGAGACCGGGACTAAACTGATTTGTATTTGGAAATTAACGATCGTTCAGTTCTGAATTGGCTAAATGACGCAATTAGTTCTATTTACAAAGAGTTTTCTTATCAATCCCAATAATTCCTCCCACCCACTTAAAGTAGTGATCAGTCTGTACCAAAATCAGATACTTTTGTACGCACAGGTGTTACATAATAACCCCGAAAGGAAAGTATACTGTGGGCCCAACCAGCTCGGGGACTATCCTGCATAATCAGAAGCCCACACGACAAGCACATGCACGTGCACTCTCATGCACGCACAAACACGCTCGTGCACGCACAAATTGAATAAATCTCGAGGAACTTGAAATACGTTTTGGGTTTATTTCTTTTTTAGATCTCGTTTTAGTAAGGGTCTGCTACTTTGGATGTGGTTTGCTCTTGAGCCTTTGTTGTGATTTAATATTTCGGCTTATCTACTTCATTTTAGCCTCTTTACGGCCAACTAGAAATGGCTAAAGTGTTTTTTATTCTTGTTCCTTACTCTTTATTTGGTCTACCAAACGATCATAAACCTTAACGTCATTATCATCTTCATTGCGTACAATATTGTTGTGTTTTTGAGTACCTTTTATATATTATTCTCTGGCAGTTACCGTAATATTTATTTGTTGTAGGTTGATCCCCAACAGGGGGTTGCCAGACTGTTGTGAACTGTGCAAGTATCAAGTTAACATACTGAATATGAATATTTAAATATCTAAACTCTGGTGCAAGACTATAGCCGCACCCTGTTTTTGAGTGTAAGTCAAGAATAGAGATAGGAGAAAACCTAAACTACCGTTAGAAAGAGCATCGAAAATAACGAAAACAACTTTAATAGAACTGGAAACTGGAACGACAACAACATTTCTGCATAATGTACCGATATTTATCACATTTCGTTTTTTAATTTTTGCATTCTGCAATCAGTTCGAGACGGTGACATTAGCAAATCAGTCGATAATTAAATTCAGAATTAATTTTGATAAATATGCCAAGAGGATCCTAACTTTTATTTAATTTGTGTACAAATTTCAATTATTATTTTCGAAAATTTTATTGTTTATTATAAAATCAATATAGTCATCAAATCTTCCATTCTTGTCCCTTAATTTTAAACCAAAATCTGTATGCAGTGATCGTTTTTATGACATCTGGCAACCTTTGGCTCAGCTCAACCCCAAAACGAAATCAACGTTTTCTGCATCTTGATTGAAACTCCCTCGCACCTGAAAACTCTGCTCCCTTGTTCCCTTCGAATTTCTTCAACGAAATGGCGCACGTTTTGGCCCCTCGATAGGGACGAGCAATTGTAGCTGTAACCAAGTCCCGATTCCTTCTCCCTCTAACTCTGCTCTGCCTCTTTCCCTATTTCCCACTTGCCTGTTTCGTTTGCGTCTCAACAGCTGTCGACGCTTCGTCCCTTTGCTGTCCCTTCGTCCCTAGCCGAGACCAGAGCTCGACCTCCTTCGTCTGCGTCTCGTCGCGTGTATGACATGTGAGTTGCACGTTTTGTCGATTTTCAAATTGAGCACTCGACATCGTCGCCGTCGTCGTCGTCGTCTCGACTCGTGCAATCATCAAGCTGAGCAGTTTCAGCTGTGCCCGGTACTGGGTTCAACGTAGGGTCCGTTCGCTCTTGGGTCTTAAGACCTATGGGTACCTGTCACTCAAAATGCGTTTTACAACAGTTTTATTTTTCCTCTCCCTCGTCACAACAGTCCCTTTCCCTCTCTCTGTCTCTCTCTTTCACTCTCATTCTCTTCTGTTCCTCTTCGTTCTGCTGCCCATTTGGGTAACCCGTATCGTTGGTATTGTATCACGATTTTATTTTTCAGTTTTTTCTCTCGTCTGCACTTTAAATCTATGAGCAATCTATCTTTTAAGACAATCAATTTCCATTTTGATTTTTTTCTTCTTTTTTTAGTGGGCAGCACAACAAACACAACTTCTGTATGGCAGATTTTGTGATAAAATAAAAGAATTAAATAGGAAACTTCTTTCTATGATATGTGGGTAGTGCTACTAAAATAGTAAAATTGTTAACAATTAATGTAATTTGAACACATTTTATATATTATTTATATGCCCTTTATATCATTATTAAAGGAAGATGTAGTTTTAAGTAAGCTTGCTGAATTTGGCAAAGGTATCGTCAAAGTGAATTTACTATCAAAAGCTCAGACAACCTTTAATTTTGTTATGGATTTTTAATGATTAATATAATTACATATATTTTTAAATTAAAGACTTAGAAACTAATTAAGTCTTTTACTGATATTTAAAATATTTTAAGCTGCATAATTAATATATTTATCGATATGGTTAATAAAACTTTAGATCGCTTTATTTAGCCACAATAATTTCGACACAATATCATGCCACATTTGCGTTTGCCTCACAATAAAATGTCATAAATTAAATGCTCAGCAAAATAAGAGCACAACACAGCCATAAAATACAATAATAAAGACCAAATACAAAACCAACAATAGTGAGTCTGACTGATCATTAATTAATGAACAAGATCAACCGAAGCAGCCACAGAAAAAGTTTCAGTTTCAGTTTAAAATGCAGAATCTGAATCAGAATGAGACTCAGAAGAGTTCTTCATTAGACTGCAGCTTGTCGTCGTGCTTGTCATATAAAACACAGATATTACCCATTAATACACACACACACATATTGATTCACACACACACTCACTCACGTACAATATTTTATTTCTCTTTGTTTACAAAACAAAATGTAAACAAAACTTTTCTTTAGCCACAGCGATTGAAAGCATTTGCTGCACAAGCTTCACAAAAAATAAAGGGCAGAGACAGAGGCAGAGGCTGCAAGGCAAAGTGAGGCATTTGAGGCACATTGAGGCACATGAGGCAAAGTGCCACAGAATCTGGGGCAACCAAGCTGGGGGCCTTTTCCACTGTTCCAACATTCAACGGGCTGCATAAGCAGCCTGAGCATAGACTCGGATTGATATCGAACTGTTGGACAGAGGGGCCAAAGGGGGGCAAAGAAAGGGGGTTGGGTAGTGAAAGGGGCAGGCGCAGGGGAGCGGGAAGGCAGCCGAGTTACGCACCGAAAAGTTTCATAGAAAACAAATAAGTTTGTTGGAAAATCAACAAAAAATTAAGACAATTAACAGTTGATGAACTTCAAGTTACCCCTTTAAAACAGGTGCATGTGATTAGGAGATGGAGTTGTGGTGTAAATAATTTATAAGGCCTAAAAAGTTTATATTTAAAATAAATTAAAGTAATTTATAAAACTAAATTTAAGCAATTTAATCAAATATATTTGAAAACATTTTTTATTTAATTTTATATATAAGATTGGCAATTATTTGGTAAAAATTTATAGATTATTTTAGCAGTTGCTTCTCGAAAAAAATTAATTTACTTTATTTTTGAAAAAATTTAGGTTTCCGTAGCTTAAAAGTTTCAATTAAAACTTGTACTTCCCGTTCAGAATATAAGTTACCTGCCGTTCTGTTAGCCTACATTTTATTTTATATCATAGTCTTTTTAAATATTGTTATTTTATCATAGTTTCTTAAACTATTGTCCATTTCAAGCCAATTAAAGTTCCACTCCCATTGCTGGATATCTCTTGAGTCTATACAACTGTTCTCTTAGTTGTTGCACATTGATTGACAGCTGTTGCAACTCGGCGAGTGCTCGGGTACGGTCTAAATTTTCTATTATTTATCTGCGACTGCTTCGACAAAGTTTCTTCTAATGACATTCACTTTTTGTTGCTTTGGGCGAGTGTTTTCTGTGTGTTTTTTTCAACTTTTTTATGTGTTTTGTAGTTTTTTTTTTTGGATTTTTGTTTTTGGGTCAATCATTATCGTCATGTCAAGTTGGCCAGCACGCAGTTTGCACGTTCTCCCAGATGGATATGGGATGTCGCTAAGCTCCAAAAGATATGTCTGGTCATGTTTTGCTTGGGGGAAGATTTTTCACTTTCAATGCCTGGGTTGGGAAAAAGATTGGGGTTTTTGGGTTTCAGTTTACCAGAGACATATTAATTTCAGTGCTGACCCCTAGGGGTAAAGGGTCAGTCTGGCAATGGCACACCTAGCATCGGTGTAAGACCCTATTAAATTACCATACGTGTGTATGTTTCAACCATTATCTAGTCAAACAAATGTTGTGCCTCAGCAAATCTAATCAGAGGGTAGGGGAGGAGAGGAGAGGAGCAGAGGAGCAATAGAAACGTCAACCCTGGCAGAAAGGCTCATTCTCTGGCTGGCTCCTTCTCTGTCTACGTCTCTGGCGTGATAGATCACCCCATAGACAAATACGGACAGGTGAAACTTGTCAGTCAAGTCAAGTTAGTAAAGAGTAGAGAAGAGCAGAGTAGAGCAGAGAGTGGAAAAAAGGGTCGTTTGCACGTCCTACGCCAACAACAGGCAAAACAAACAGAAAGACGGGAAAATGATGCGACAAGAAAAACGACCAGAAAAACGGTCTAGGAAAAACTGTCGACTGTCGACTGTCCAACGTCTCTGCTTATCGCACTGTAAAAACAAAGACGTATAACCAAAGAAAAAAGGGATCATGCAGCTGAGCTGAGCTGAGCTCAGTGAACCCGAACCCAAAACCGAACTCAATTCCGAACCTGAATCCGAACGCTGTACACATATAAATGTATATCTATCCGAACTCTGTTTTTGTGGACACACTTGCAGAGTGTGCTGGGCACAAGTGCCAAGTGCCCTCGTTCCCCTACCCCTCACAGTGGATTTGCCCTTTGCCTAGGGGCAATTATAGAGCTGCGATCGTCTTTAGGGTGTTGCCCCTGATCATGATCTTGATCATCTTGTCTCACCATTTTATGTTAATTTCTGTATTCATTTATACACATGCATATTTATTGCGTGGTCTTTAGCTTTTTACGATCACTCTGCAGCTCCTACTTCCCTCTCCTTCTCCTCCTCTCTCTCTCTCTCTCTGTCTGTCTTTTCTTTACTCTTGATTGTCACCTATATAGTTTTCGCAGCTCGGGATCTGTTTTGTGCCTTTGCTTTGTCAACTTTTATGGATTTGTTTAATATCTCTATAAATCCATTTAAGCTGAACGCAGTCGATTTAACGACCTGCCATACAAAGGGCAGTTTTAAGTTGTAAACACTTTTTTGATTTCAGTTATGATTCATAGTTGTCCCAAGAAGTGTGAGGAGAACACCTGCAACTGGAAACTAAAGTTATACAATTGGTTCTGTTTAAACTTCTCACGAGTTGAAGAAATTTATTTTAATTTTATTTTCCGTTTAGACCTTTAGTTACAGCAATTTTACATAATTTTATTTCATATTGGTTTACCTTATATATTATTTAAATGCCTTATTTATTACTTCAAAATAAGTTACTTAATTTGTCTACAATATTTTCTTTAATTTACTATTTAATTAACTATGCAAAACTCATTAAATTTACAGTGCAGTTTCATAAATTGAAATATTTATTTATACTTCATTGTAGCGATAATTTTATTGCATACAATCTCACTACTTAAAAGTTCTGCTGTCTTAAAAAATTGCTCAACAAATTACAATTAGCCTTTAAAGGATATTTTTACGAGAGCTGAAATGAAGTTGGCCAACTGGTTGGCTGTTAACTTGTTCATTTCGAACGCAAAAAGATTGTCAGCAGAATGTGCAGACAAGATTTAAGCATTAAGCAGCGTTCTTCAAGCCATTAACAACAAGGTGTCAATTATATAAAACAACAACAAAAGAGCAGAGATCGAGGCAATTTGTCGAACCAGTAACAGAGACAGAGAGAGAGAGAGAGGGAGATAGAGGGAAAGAGACAGAGAGGGGTATGAAAACGATTGTAAGACCGGCAACTTGTCACATTAACACAAAGCCAAAGTTGGCTTAAAAGTAAAAGTGATGCCACCAGTTGGACATATTTACATTTCAGGCCACTTGACTTACTAACTGACTGATCGACTGATCGTCTGTTCAACAACAACAACAACTGACTCGTTAGTTATAATTTGCTGTGCAACAAGTTCCATGCGACTGCTTCCAATTATGGCGAGGATCTGCTTGCAACATGCGCCAAAAAGTCAACAACTGCCTGGTTAACTTGGCCTACAATGTGGGCTTAGACAGCGCGGCGGCGTCAGCAGCAACAACTTGCCACTTGCAACGAGCAACTTCCAGCTTCCAGCTGGCCGAGCAATGCGTATCCGACTCGTTGTTTCTATGATTTCCCAACACTCAAGCCCAACTTTAATCATGGCTTATGCTTGTCTTTTTTGACCAACTTACAAACACACATATGCACATTTGTTAATTATAGTTTATTTATTTAATAAGCCAGCTTTATGCCAAATACGAGTACATACTCCTCTATATCCGACTCCGAATCAGACTCCGTCTTCGACTCTGTTTCATGGTTTTGCGCTTTAACTTTTGGCAAGCTCCTTTTGGCCAAACTTGTTGTTTCTGTTGCACTTTAATTAAATTGTTATGTAAATTCCACTTGTCGTTTATAATAGCAGCCAGTTACAGTTGTTGTTGTGTTGCTTGGACATATAATTTTCATCTTTATTAGAGCAGCAAGTGCGCTTTATTGGCTGTGGTTTGACAGACTTTTGGCCAGATTTGCCTTAAGCCTTAATCTTAATATTTGGCAAGAGAACCGTTTATGCCATGTTGCTAGCTCTAAATTACTTAATAAATAATCAATATTAAGTTACTTTTCGATTCATCAATCTTTCTGTATTTTCCTTGTCAGCTTCTTTTTTATTTTCTTTTATTTTTTGAAATTCGGGTCAAGCTTTTCCCTCGTTTCATGTGTGTTTTCATTTTCATCTCAAGTTTTGCCTCAATTATCTAATTTTCAAATTAACAGCTACAACAGCCGCTGCCTGAGGCCCTTTTGCCCCTCCCCCAATTCCCTCTTTTCCACTTGCCTCTTAAATCTGGCTGCATTTGAACTTTGCTTTGGCCTTAGAACTGTCTGATAACATTTAATTGGATTTTGATTGTAATGCGCGCGACGAGACTGTAAAGTGAAAGCCCATAAACAAATCTTAAAAGCAACAACAACAAAAACAACAATAACCGAAATGCGTAACAAATTTAAAGCCATAAAATTGCCTTAAATTCTTGCTTGAATGTTGTATTCAGTTTTTGCACCTCCAAACAGCGTGAATCATGCAAATAGGTAAGAAGAAAAAAAGTGGTCTAAAAGGCCACCAGAAGTGAGTTAGTCATCATTAGTGAAAAATTGCAATAGCAAAAGTTGAGGAGCTGTAGAAATTCCTAAAGCATAAGTGTGCACTCTACAAGGTAGTCAAAAAAATACGGCAAATAGCAAAGAAGCCAAATACTGACTATGAAATACTCTGCAGGCTTAAATGAGCTTATAAGCTTATTGAAAGAAAAGTGTTTTACTATTACCATAATATAGGTATAAAATTGGAAACATAATAAATTATTTAAAGTGAATAAATTTCATTTCCATCAAGGTTTAGATCCCAGTTGTTGGAGAGTACTTTTTTTTATGGGAAATCAAGAATTTATAAAAAAAATAAATTTAATATATATATTATTTTTACGCCTATTTTAATATCGATTATTTGTTCTAAATAAAACGAGAAATATTTTTAAATGGCTTTTAAACTATTTTACAAATTAAATATATCTTATATGTGATAAGTGTGCAATTATAAATATCTATTGGCTTAAGTAGCTGAACAGGAAGTTTAAGTTAGTATTTAATGAAAGTAAATAATTATTAAAAATAAATTTATTTGGTAGTTTCTTCAATGTTTTTTTACTTAAATATTTTGAAATTTAAGTATTATTAAAATTATTTATTTAAATCTGACTCAAGGGAAGTAATTAGACATTATATATTTAGGATAAGAATAGTAACTAAATAATAACTGACAAACAGACATGGTTCATATATGATTTTAAAAAATAATAATCAATTAACAGATATTACAATTAAAATTACGCAAATAATAAAATATGTAATAATTGTATTCTTTTCCTTAAAGTACATAATAATTATTTAAATATATTAATGCGAGAATCAATTACCAATAAATTAAAAGAAAGAATTTCCGTATATATACTTCATAATAAATTATAATTTATTTAACAAACTAAACACTTTCAGACAAAGTTCTATTGTCATTCTACTGGCTTAATTGTTCAGCTTATATGATCCACAATGAATACCCTGCAAATGCCGTAAACAAGGCATAAAAAGCACAACAAAATGACCACAAATTCAACATAGAAATATACAAATGTGTTTGCCTCTAAAAGGGCAAATTCGTTTTAGGCTCCCTAAAAAAGAGAAGAAAAAAAAGAAGAAATAAAAAATAAGAAAAATAAATATAATAGATAGATAGAAGCTGCAGCAGCACAGAATTGCTTGGGGCAGGGGTAGAGCGGGGGGATGGGGTAGTGCGGTGACAGCCGCTGGCGTGGCATGCCTCAAGTTGAAGTGCAACCGAATGCAAACGGCTGCGCATGCGCACAACACACGACTCTAGGCGAAGAAAGAGAGCGAGATAGAGAGTGAAAGAGATGGAGACAGGGACTGTGGCAGAAGCAACAGGCGATGGAGATGGCGATGGAAAGACCAGACCAGACCACGGCTTATTTATGGCCTTTGGTTTTGGGCTTTGGTTTTGCTCTTTAGGTTCATTGGCTCCTCTGGTTGCCTTTGTTGAAATGCATTTATGGTTCTTTTTTTTCCTCAACTTCTCTCTCTTTTTTTTAGTGTGTGAGTGTGTGTGTTTTTATTTATTTTCTTTATTATTGCGTACGAAAAAGAGGCAGGCAAAAGCAGACGAAGAGAAAATTTCACAAGCGTCGCCAGTTTGTCTGGCAAGACTGGAGCTGGAGTTGGGACCGAGACCGAGACTGAGACTCAAGCCCATGGCCAAAGACCCAGACCCAGACACAGATCGAGACCGAGACCGAGACCCAGGCCATTTATGTGCTGGTTATCTTGCCTTTCTTTTGGGTTTTCTGCCTCTGGCCTGAGTCACTTTGTTGTTGCTGATGTTGCACACACAAAGGCGCTGCATGTTGCTTTGGGTTCGTATTATTTCTTCTTTTTTTTTTTGGGTTTATTTACCTTCATCATCGTCATCATAATCACCATAATCATCAGCAAACCTCATCATGATGCAGCTTCTATAACACTGATCTCCTCGCTGATCTTTTGCCATTGTAAGCAGTTTTTTTTTATTTCTCTGCTCGTTTTGTTTAAGGTCTCCTGATTTTTATTATTTTTATACACATATATATTTTTTTTGCACTGTGCACACTTTAACGCTTATCTTGACTTCAATGCTAGGTTTTTTTTAGGTATTATTTTGATCGCCTTTTGCGCTACAGATACGTGGTCTGTATACATAATTAGTGGAACCCTAGATCCTCTCGTAAATCCATATCTCTTACTAAGATCACATTTTTATTGATTTCATACATTTGTTTGCTGTATCAAATTTCAGTTTAAGAGTTTTTGACTTTTTGTTATGAAGCCTAAACGAAGAAAAAACATGTGAATTCAATAGATAGATAAGAATCTACAAGATACTTACTACTTGGAGTGTTACTTTACAATTGATTGAACAATTTTTCTTTTTACATAATTACCGGATGTTTATCTATCAAATAGTAAGTTCTCATAGCAACGATCTTGATGTTATTTGTACAATGTTTTTCTCACACCGATCCCCCAATACGAAGACTTGCTGATTTTCCAGCATTTTCTTAAATAAACAAAAAACTTCTTACTGGGTGCAGTACAAGACACGGCAACAACCCACGCTTCAACATTTGATTTGATTGCTTCTTTAGAGTGGCAGAGCGGTAGAGAGAACCCTTTTTTCTTCTTGGCCCTAAGTGCGCAGAATGGCGTGAAAACGCTTGTATTTGGCCAAGACAATTAGCGTATCTGAGCTTCGACCCTAAAAGCAACATCATTTAACAAGCGAGTGAACATGTCTTCCCGTCTCCTACCCAAAAACCCGATTCCCCCTTTCCCGATTCCCGTATATCGTTTTGCTCGACTGACCAAAAGTTTTTTTTTAACTCCGAGTCTTAACTTGGCTAATGCGCAACCACAAGTTCTTTTTGGCCTTACAAAATTATGAAATGTCTTCAAGACAACACTAGTTTGTCTGTCTGACCACCGTCTGTGTGGTATTTATTTTGATTTTCTTGTCAAGTTCTCACGCAATCCCCAACAGCTTCGTCCCGGCCCATTGGGTTTTGATTCGGTTGAGCTTCAGTGGATTCGACAATATTTAATCATAAAATAAATGCAAAAAGTGGCGCATCCACTTTATAAAGAAGCTCATTGAGCATGCGTGGGAATTTTGCATTTGATTTTGTATTAATTAGTTTTGTTTGATCAACTGGAAAAATTAAGTTCACTTAGTACAAAGTCTGACAGTTTCATGTCTTAACAACCGCAAATAACAAATGATTCATTCGAGTATGAATAACTAACCTTACGCTACGTGTGTTGACCCATTTTAAAGGACAAGTTCTTTGGAACTTTCCCTTTTTTACAGATTACGTATTGATATTAAATCCATAACCGCAAAAAAATGTGTGTGCGTGTTCGGGAGATTAACACCAATCCCGAATCTTTGGCTAAGATGCTCACTGCTCACTGCCTTAACCCATTTCACAAACAACTGCCAAGTGATGTGGGTTTAAATGCCAAATCACGCGAGCTCAACAAAACACAGAGAAGGAGATAGAGTGGGATGGAGAGTTTTTGCTGTCAGGCTTGCACTTTAGTGCAAGGATCATTAAGCAATACATAATCCAATTAGCACTGAATCCTCCACCTGTTCCAGAGAGCGCTAAACAGATGCAAACAAAAGAAAACAACAAATAAGAGAAAAGAAAAAAGAGGTTTAATATTTTGTTAAGCAAACGAAACAGAAATATACATATACATTTATATATATATGAACCTGCTAAGCACTTAAACAAACAACTGATCACGATCACGATCACTTCTTTCTTTTCTATGTCGAGGATCAACAATGCCCCTGTCTCCCCCGATCCTACTTCAGTTATTTTTACTTTTACTCTCTGCTATCTTTGATTGATGTTAGACAGATCCTTTTATGATATCTGATCTTCAACGGAATGGAATGAAATGAAATGAAAGAAATGCCAATTTTACTAAAAATGACACGCAAATGGCAAAGGCTGCCAAAAGGAGCCTTTTTTTCAATTTTGCCTGCTCCCTTACTGCATCGCCCCCTCCCCTTCTAGGGATTATCCCTTGGCCCTTCGTTCATCAATATGTCTACAATTAGGCTGGGCACGAATTCGTTATTAAGGGTCAGCAATTGATAGCCGAGCACAGCGAACACAGATAAATTGCGTGAGCCTCGAACCAAGGGATCGAAAGGGATCATTACAGCTATACTCTGCTTTTCTCTCTGTGTTCGTATCTTGCTGTTGTTGTTGTTGCTGTTTCTATTCTGTTTCGTAACCTATGCAGATCAGTTTTAAAAGAGAACACTTACCCCCCGCTTGCTGGCTTCAATGGATTTCTGATCTGATTGTTGTGAGTGCACTGAGCGAAATTGTGTCAGGATAACAAAAGGAAACTTTTTGTTTATTATTCATTGAAGTTTTCTTTTCTTTACTGTTTCAGTTTTTGTCTGTGTATTTTAATTAAAAATTGCTTAAAATTGATTTAATGACAACATTTATTTAGTTATCCTTGACAGTTCAGTATTAATTTTTGTATTGAATTTGTATAAGACATAATTAGCCTAGAATGATATTTTTAATTTTTACAGGATATCCGAGAAACACATTCGTTAACTTAATGTTGATTATTTTATAAATATAGTTTATTATATTACATTCTATAATTTCTATTATTTTCTCTCAGTGTACACCAATTCTGCATAGACATTGATTTGTATAGACTCGGGCACTTGAATAAACCAATACAGCACGAATTAAGGTTTAGCTAGACTTCAATTCAGTTCAGTTCTTTTACTACAGGTATCGAGGGTCTTTGGTTTAACCCCAAGCTGTCATTCTTGATTGTCACAATGTCTGACAGTGTATACATACACGTATGTAATTGGCAATTGGTAGGCGCGAAAAGCGAAACGCGAAAAACCCATGGAAAATGGAGGCGTGTGAAAATGATTTCGAAACGATCGGAGACGAACAGTTTGATTCTCGCCCTTGAATACGCGTTTTGCTGAAAGGAAACTAATTTGATTTAGAGAACGTGAGAACGCATCACAAGTTGTTTTATAACAATTGCCAAAGAGGTGCGTACCAAGTGCGTTGTAAGCGATACTTTAAATACCCAGCAAAAGGGGCATGATCTTAGGTAAAGGGATAGAAAATTTGAATGGGGCGAAGTATTTGGAGAGGGAGTGATATAGACA